>JBAJHW010000017.1:2027500-4512500 GCA_037013535.1 Intellagama lesueurii
GGTTCTGATATTGCTCATTTTCTTCTTTTTAGCAATACTTTCACGGGACTCTGAATTGATCTTTTTTTTTTAACTTAAAAGCCACCACTGTTGGGGACCTTCTTCATAAAGATCCACAGGGTCCCCATCTTTTTGATTGACCTTTTCTGCATCTTCTCCACCTCTAAAAGAGACTCTTCTAGAAGGTGCAGGTAATTTCATAGAAACTGATACGAGTGAGACGCTGACTCTCTGTGTCCCATGGATTTCCAGGATTGGGTGGGAAGCAGCCTTAGTATCCCTCCATATTTTATTTTTCTCTTTAGTATGTGGACATAAAAAGTTGAAGAGGGGATGTAGAGAACTACATAACTTCCAGAATTAGGGCTTCCATTTTAAGGTGCCCTACCTCATTGGTTTGTCTCAGTTTTAGAGGTCTTTCTTCCAGCAGAAGTTAACGAAGAGCAACATAATGACTTGCTGACTTTATTATTGCAGGACTAGGCCAGGCAATGATTTCCGAATATTTTTAACTGCAGCAAACATTTCTCCTGGTTATTGGCCGAAACTATATTTGGAGTCCGCCAGGATATCCATGTGTTGTGATATAAATTTCTGATTTTCTGGGGGGGGGGTATTGCTTTTGAGGGGGGGCACATCCTAGTAGGCACCCATTATTATTTGACATTTGTTTGAGAGCAGCAGTCTGTGTTCAGAGTTTAGTTTCTGAAAAAGTCTTTGTGCAGTGTGTCACCTGCAACCTTGTGTAGCTATTTTGAGAGCCATCAGTTAGCTTTCTAACCACCATCTACTCTGACAGGAGCTCTCTGAGACCTTGCAGAGACTTGCTGCATTTTAAATGTCTGTCTGTCTGTCTGTCTGTCTGTCTGTCTATCTATCTATCTATCTATCTATCTATCTATCTATCTATCTATCTATCTATCTATCTATCTATCTATCTATCTATCTATCTATCTATCTATCTATCTATCTATCTTTTCCTTCCTTCCCTCCTTCTCGTTAAACCGCGCATGTGTGCATGTCAATGATCATGTTGTATTTCTGCTTCTTCTGAGTGCAGCTCTCATAGCCTACACGTCCATCTGTCTGTACAATAATTTCCCAGAGTGGGCTGTGACAGAATGAAGTTACAGCATCTTTCTTGTTTGCTGCTAGTGGCTGAAGAAGATAGTGCTTCTGGAGGATGGACAGGCCTTTGAACTGAGCTATTGAGAGAAGACTGGAAAGGACTGAGTGATTAGGGCCAGCAAGAAGCAGTATTTCATGTAGTCCAGGAAGACTGCCCACCGTAAGCCTCTGGCATGAATGAGCCTTTATATGGGTGGGGAAAGTATGGCTCTCCAGGCGAGATTTGACTACAGCTCCCATCAGCCCTTGCTAGCACAGCCAGTGGTAAGGAATGAGTCTAGGACACCATCTCTAGAACTGGACTTCACCTGTCCTGGCTTTAAAAAAATACTCGTGGCGGTGTAGCAGATAGAGTGACGGACTAGAACTCAGGAGACCAGGGTTCAAATCCCCACTCGGTCATGAAAACTTGTAAGGGGAGGTTGGAACTGGCCAAATTAGGGTTTCTCTAACACAGTTCAGACTCGATGGCCCATAACACACACACCTTGAAATACTTGTCATCTTGGTGCGCCTCTCCATTTCTGTCTCCTTGAACCCAGTCTGATTAGCGTTTTTGGATCAGTCAGGCATTGACAGCAACAAGAGCTTTATAACCTGGATCTGGAGAATCTCCAGAACCTGCCAGCCCCTCCCAACCCGGTGTTTCTTGTTTATAGCAACCAGTCTGGTGCAACCAATGTATTGAATGTTTGCTGTCTGAAATGCTGGTCTTGCCACTGTTTGGTCAAGATCTTCAAATGTAGGAATGGGAGCTATTTTTTGGACACCGGGAGGTCCCGCGGTCTGCACTGGTCTCTCCTAACACCAGAAATGATGTTTGAAAATAATGTGTGCTCTATCCCTCTGTCTAATCTGTCCGTCTATCCACCTATCTGTCCATCTATCTTTTAACTCTTATCTAGAGTTAAAACGGGCACCTGAAGTGGCATAGTTTATAGAGTAATGGAGACTTTTGCTCAGTTTCCTTGTTCTGCTATGAAAACTTAGTGGGGGGCATGGTGCGGATAAAACCATTCCATAAATACTCTGTTGTTGTTGTGCCGTCATGTCAGAACTGACGTATTAGGGGTTTCAAAGTAAGTGAGGTATTTAAGGAGGGTTTACTAGGTCCACACCCCTAGTGGGTTTTACGGGTTGAGTGAGGATTCAAACCCAGGCCTCCTGAGTCGTATTCTGTGACTATTCACTACACCAGCCAGGTACCCTTTACATTACCTCGAAAGCCCTGTTAGGGTTGCTCTAAATCAGTTCTGACTTGACAGCACGTAACAAAACAGGAAGATCACACTTTGTTTCAGAGGAGATTCAAACCCACATAGAGGTGCATTTCTGGGGTTTTTTTGAGGGGGGAAATGCGGGAACCTTTAGGAGTTGCAAAAATGGTCTTGGGATCTCTACTCCGCAGTTATCAATCAATAGGTGGTGTGGTCTGAGATGGGTCCTGGTCATAACAGCAGTAATTGCCAGCAGACAAATGTCTGGTCAAGATAGCTCAGTGGTTTAGGCATCAGGCTGTGGAGCCAGAGGTTGGGAGTTCGATTCCTGCACTGGGCCTCCTTGACAGGGGCTGGACTGGATGATCTGCTCAGCTCTGCAGTTCTAAGATTATCTAAGAAAACACTTTGAACAGGTGGGTCATCTGTATGCTTGTTGGCCTAAACCGTGAAAGCTATTCTATAGACTAGGGATGCAAACCTTTGCTTCATCTTGTTCTGGAGGCGAGAACGAAAAAATGTCAAACGTTTTCCCCCGGAGTACATGAAAAAAGTTTGTGCATTTTCTTTGTGTGTTGGGGGGGGGGGGCTTTTAAATGAAAAAGTGGGCTTTGCCCCCAAAATGTAATTTCTGCCGGAAAATGTATTTTGCATCAAATACATGGCTTTTGGTACGAAATACTTTATTTTGGGGTGGGGGTGGGGTTTGGACTTGTTCCTTTTCATTTTGATAATGGTGATAAAAAGTATTACCTTTGCCACTTTAGTGCAGGAACCGAGAATATTCCACTGGGGAACAGTGGGGTTTTTATTCTCCAAAGTGGTGTATGTGTGTGTCTCAGTTTTCAGGACACCTTTTTAAAGAAATCTGTGGTGAGAAAAACTGCAGATGTTTGTTAGCTCTTTAGATTAAGCTCTTTAGATTGTGTAGGACCTATTTAAAGGAGAATTGGTGTTCATAAAGGCGTCCTGGAAGGCTAACGCACCTTCGTTTACTGGGTTCGCTGTTGTTTTGCTATGGGATGGAGCTGCCTGATGGGCTTTGGTGCTGCAGAACAGCTAGGAGGGTGTCGGTGTGTCATCTAAAGGCTGCTGTTAATTGCTGTAGGTCACTGGATGAATGGCCATTTGAGAAGACCGAGCACTTGGCCTTTGTGGGATTTTAATATTTATTGCGGTCCAAGGACAGTCCGTCGTGTCTCCCGTCGCTAAAGTGGGATAGTTGGTTGCAAGGGGCCAGATGGTGGCTTTGTCACCTCTGTAGGATTTCTGTAGGGTTTCTAATGGCTCCTTTTAGCAGTCATAGTAGAGAAGACAAGAGCTGTGGAGGCACAGAAATGAAGTGAAACCACTGAAAGGCCTGTTGAAAAGGGAAAATGTCCCTGTAATTTCTTAGATTTTTCTCTACAGTTGAAGTTCTTATAAAATATAGGGTCCTGGGGTTGGGTAAGAGTAGAGGAAGTTGTCGTAGAGCAGTGGTTCTCAACCTTGGGTCCCCAGATGTTCTTGGAGTACAACTTTCAGAAATCTTGGCCAGCACAGGCTTCTGGGAGTTTGAGTCCAAGAATATTTGGGGACCCAAGGTTGGGAATCACAGTCTTACTTAGACTATCTAATTGAGTGTGGTCTGCACCAAGCTTCGTCAGCTGGATGGCTTCCTGTTGTGTTGGGCTACAGCTGGGCCTGGCCAACTCAAGAAGCTTGGGGGACAAATTGATGCCCTCACCTTCCTCTGTGTGCTGCACAGATCCTGAAAATGGTAGGTTTTCTTCTTCTTTGAAGGTAAACAGGAGGGTCTGTTTTGATTTTTGAATGTGGGCTGAAGTGGGGGGCTCAGACCTCCAGGATGTGACACATCTCTTGAGTACACCTTTGCTCCAGTTACTATAAGATGCTCTGTGTATGTCTTACTTTGAAGAATGTTTGGAAACTTCAGGTGGTCCAAAATTTTGTAGACACTGGTTCCAGGAAGCATATAACTCCCCCCTTTTTGACATCACCTCTACGATCATTTAATTAGTATTGTTGCTGCTGTTATTATTATCTATTAAGTGACAGTCCTTCCTTTCATCAAGGCAGCATAAAATCTCCTCCCTGATTTTATCCACACGTCAACCCCTGTGAGGTGGGTCTGGTTCAAGAGCTTCATGGCACAGTGAAGATTCAGATCTGGATTAATCATGCCACTGTCCAGCAACTTCAGTGTCTGTACCACACTGGCTATGTATGGACTCTTGACCATCTTAATTCTTTCCCCTACACTGCCTTGTATGCCTGTTTGAATGAAGGGCAGTTAAAAATGTTATTCCATGTATTAGAGCCTGCCCTGTTAGGAAACTATCTTGCCTTAATCTCCAGTTCTGTTTGCCAACTCTTTCTCTACTCAGTGTCGCCTGGCGATCTCTTGGGCTGCCCACTTTTCCGTTCTTCTCTTCTTGTGCTGCAAGGACATTGCGTTATATAATCGGGGTTGGAAATATTTGCTGGACAGCTGCAACCAAGGAAGTGGATGGGAAGGCCAAAGTTTGGTGGCCTGAAGCAAAGCCAGATCTCACTCATGTAAATAGTTTTTGAACTTTGCAGTTTTTCCTGTACCAAAGCAGTGTGATCTGTCCGAATGAATTAGATGTCTAAACTTAATTCCAAACTGTTAGACCCAGTTAGAGTAGACACAGTGAAACAAGAGGGACTTGCCTATGTGTTGATTTAGCAGCTTCCTAATTGATTCGGAGAACTTGCCTCTAATTGGGATTAATAATTAGATGTTGACCCTAACCCTTACCCCCACCGTCAGGAAAGGGAGGTGCTTTTAGCTATGACCTCTGCATACAGCAAAATGAGATTATAAGACTGAAATATGCTGCTAATGACTGCATGCAAGATTTATTTATTTAAGACATTTCTACCCCGCCTTTCTCCTTAAGAAGGGGGTGTGCATCATTCAGAGACAAAATTGAAACTAAAAACAATAAGTATACAAATACTAAAAAAAGTTCAAACAAATGCCACTGTAAAAGATGGTAAACAGAAGCAACCTCAGAACACATTCTATTTATAGCATTTTAAAATGCTCCTATGCTGTTAAGCTAAACCCAGAAAAGGGGGGAGTGAGAATTTGCAGGGGCCAAGGTTCCCCCCCCCCCACAATGTGTTAGTTTTTATGTGTATTTAAAGTTTTGTGAGAAAGCTTTTTTTTTAGTGTCTTTTCCACTTGTACTGTGAAGTGGCGCAACCCACTTTACTATCGCAGGCTTGTAACATTCAAGTATGCTTTGTGCATAAACTGGTGATTCACAGTGTTGGTGTAGCGGATAGAGTGACAGACTAGGACTCTGGAGAACATGGTTCGAATCCCCGCTCAGCCATGGAAACTCCCTGGGGGAGTGGAATTGGTCAAAACCACTCCTTAAATATCTCACTTACCTTGAAAGCTGTATTAGGGTCGCTATAAGTCGGTTGAGGCACAGAACACACACAAAGAAGAGACCTAGACAAGTTTGTCATGAAAGTGAAAATAATTATTTATTGATCTATTTAAGTGGTTTTAACCTGCCTATATTGACAGACGACAGATGAAATCAAACCATACAGGGGAAAATGGCTTCTCTACTTGTATCCTAACCAAGATTAGAACCATTTCAATTAAAATCAGTCTAATTTAATTTCTATGAAAACCAGCCTTTGTGTTTAAGATTGGATTGTTCCCCTGTGGCCTCAGGAAAAGAGATAGCTCACGTTTGTCAGCCTGGACCATGAAAGCAGCCTTATTTGATCTATTCCCAGTGGCTTTACCAAATTATCCTTTTTCCCTTCCTAATTGAAAACTGCTTGTTGAAATACAAGGTGCGTTCTTACATTTTACACAAATTATTCCCAGAAGGGAACTTAACGGATCCTTGGGGTGGTGTACGAGGCACTCTGAATAAACACGCGAGTTCCTCGTTGTCTCTTACCCTCTCCTGTCCATGCCTTCAGATCCACCGAAAGATTCTGCATTGATCCCCGTGCAGTATTCGAGTGCACTGCCCCTTATCTTAACATATTCTCCAAATGCTTGAAGAGGTGGGTCCCTGGCAGAGTGCTCTCTTGACACACAGGTTGTGCTGCAGAAAGGAGACGTCAATCTGACATCGTAGCAGGGAGGTTGACAAGTCTTTGAGCCCAAGTCCCGAGTCCCTATTAAAAACAAGCTTTTTCCCCCCAAGAAAAATGGGAGGGGTGGGTGGCTTCAGAGTCTTTGAAAGATAAACCAGCGTCGAGTCACCGGTGGGACTCACGTCTGGCTTGACAGGGGGGGCCCACAACTTGAGTCTCCATCCGTACCTCATAGAGAGCTAATCTTTGAAGTTCTTCTTCTTTTTACACATTATGGCAGGTAAAACAAAGACTTGGAATCTGCTGCAACTTTAGCATGGCCCCTTGTTCCAGTCCCGACGGCTGCTTTCTGTTTTACCCACAAAACATACAGGGATGTCTAAGGCCCCATTTATAATTCTCTCCTCCTCCCTCTCCAGTTTGGATGAGACACCTTGCATTTTAACTCTCACACTTCTCAAAATGTAGTTTGCTGTTTTCTTCCTGTCTCAAGAGCCGGTTGAGGCGGGGGTGTCTCCTTGGGGGCTTTGGTGATAGGAAGAATGGTCAGGGTTCAGCCTCCCTTGACCAGATTGTTGCATGGAGAGAAGGCTAGCAGCATCTTGTTTGTTTCGGAGCGGGCAGAGAGCAGCACGGGGGTCTTCTGGCCTTGAGGAAGGACTTTCCTGTTTCCTGCCACAGTTGTGTGTGTGTGTGTGTGTCTCCCAAGTAGATAAAAGCTTGTGATTTCCGTCTGGTGGGAACACGTTAGCTGCTCGTAGGTCTGAAAACGGAGTAGCAACTGTTGGCGTACAGTGAGAAAACAATTAGACCATTTACAAAACACTTTAAAGGCACGGGACACTTATTTACTCTTGATGCTGCACTCTTGTTATCTGTGATTAATGGCACTGATTATGACGGAAGTTGGGGGACCCACCAGTTTGAGAAAAGTTGTGTTGTTGTGACGAAATATTTGGGAACTTTTAAGATTGGGGGGTTACTCTAGGGCACGGGTTCCCAACATGTGGGTTGTGACCCCCAAGAGGGTCACAAATTGTGTTTTGGGGGGTTGCCGGGCTTTAACAGACCATGGATTCCTATGCCTGTGATTACAGGTTACTCGTTGCTTTCTTAGCAAGGGTTAAAGTCACTGTGTTGGGTTTCTAGAGAGGAAGAGAACTGGGGGGCGGCTGGATGGGGTGTGTGGTCCAAAAAAGTCCCTTCCTGTTTCTCTTTTTTTCTTCCTCCAGAGAAAAGTGGGGTATCTGCTCCTCAGAGGGCTGCCTCTCTCTTGTGGGATCTGGGTGTTCCCCTCCCCAGTCATGCCTGGGGGTGATGTTGCTGCATCTCGAAAAAGCTTGAGCAACCCTGCTCTAGGGCTTGTTAGGAATCTTGGATTGCGGGTCCCATCGTCCCCAGCCCATGGTCAGGACTAATAGCAGTCTAAAAATATAGGGCACCAAAATCTAAGGCTCCAGATTGCCTCCCTCTTTTATAGTTTCTGCAGGAAAGGCTGTCTTTTGGGAGGGCCGTGCAGCCCTATAAGTTGTCGCCATGTTAACATATTTCCTTTTCTCTTCCTTTAGCAAATGGCTGCTAAAATTGGAGAGATCCCTCACTTGAATAACTCTGCAGCACTGGTGGATCCTGCCCTGTACGGTTACGGAGTAAAACGGCCCCTGGATGACGGAAGTAAGTTCTCTCCTTTCCTTAGTTTGTCTGGTCTTTTCCTTCTTAACATCATTTCTTGTTGCTGGCCCCTCTTTTTTCCGGAAGGGGTGCAGAAACCATGCCTGCAGTCTACCAGAGGGCCTGCTCAGGAAGGAAAAACAGTGCCCTGTAATTTGGGGAACGGTCAGAAGACCTCATCTTCAACAGTGCTCGAGCACCCTGTATTTAGTCTTTGCCGAGATAAATCAGTCGGAGGTTGTTGAACTGCAGCGATGAAACTTGGGGCCTTACCAGGAGGTCTTATTAAATGGCCGTGTTTGGACGGTGCTGATAAAGCCTGATCAGCAAATCTTTGCTGAACCGAAAATTCAGTTGAGTTGTAGCTTGCCTTCTGTTTCAGAAAAGAGGAAGATAGGGGAGGGTTTCGCAAGCGTGTTGGTCCCAGAGGGAATAGCTAGAGTGTTATGCAGAATTACAGTATCCCAGAACCGGCCAGTGAGTGGCTAAGTGAAATATTTCTCCATTCTCTTATTTGTCTAAATGTGGTCTCCAGGCCAGGATCCGTGTCTTGTTCCTTTCTTTAAAAGCCATAGTACTTAACCGGGGTTCCCCTCGTGACGTAAGACTCATGCGAAGCTGGGCTGAGTGAAGCTAGAAGGCCAGTGACCCTGGCTGTTTCGAACGGGGACATGAACAAAGCAGGAGCAATCAGAAAGCATGTAGAAGTGTGTGTGTGGTTGTTCACAATAAGTTAGAATGATTTAAAAAAAAATTCTGTCCAGTGGTGATTCCCAAGGAGTGCCTTTGTGTGGGAACCTAACCGGGCTGGTATTTAGCCTGATGGCAATGGGCTAAATGAACCTGGTGCCAGCTGAGCATTTCTATTGTGGGTGCTGTTTCTTCTCTCCTGTCGAAAAAGAAGAAAAAGCAAAAGTGTGTTGCTTAGAACACTCTGGTCAGTTTGCAATTTAACTGTGCAGGCTATACGTTGCTCCTTAATGTAGAAACCTTATCCTGTTCTTGTGAGAGGTCTTATACGGTTGATCTTTTTGGTTTGGTGAGACAGTCTGTCTTAGTGAGAATGAGAAATGTAGCAAATGTCTTACATCTGCCTTAAATCAAGTACTACTTCTCCTTAATCCTCATAGCAGCTTTTTGAGGTTGGTCTGGGTGAGGAAAGAGAGAGGGAATGTGTGAGCGCATGCAAGTCTGACATCTTCCGATGGCTCAGTGGGGATTAGAACTCAAATCTCTAAAGTCCTGTTGCAGAGTTTTGAATTTTTGGATAAATTCTTCTAGCTGTGCAGCAGAAGTGCACAAATTTACAGAGCAGAATAGCTGCAAATTCCCCAGATTAATCCACCCCCTTTTCTCTTTAACTGGCACCGAGTCTCAATAACTTGCTCTGAGACACTATTAGGAGAAAGAATAAAAGGCCTCATTACTTACAGTTGAACAGATGAAACAGCAAACTGAGAAGCATGACTGCTTTCAGCAACAGACTTCAACAGTCTTTTAATTCTTTTAATTGTTGTAAGACACCTTAAGGGGAAAGGCGGGGGGGAAATATTTTAAATAAATAAACAGACTCAGGAAAGGGAAACAGCACAGAGCAGAGAGGCTCTTTGAATCCGGAGGCAGTACGGAACAGTTGTTTAGTGCTACGTAGACTGACCGTCACTCCAGCCCAGAAAGGGTCCCTCCCCGGTTCAATCTACTAAAAGCAGCATGCAAGGTTGCAAAAGCTCCACCTGGACCATTCTGGCTATAGACTGTGCCTCGCCTAAACAGTACACCCGTGTCTTCTATAAGTGACTAGGCCTTCATGAGCTTCCCATTATGGATCCCCAGCTTAAAATTACTATGATAGTACAGGATTTTCTGTACCCTCAGGGGAGGGCTGTCTTGTTCTCCCTTCTGGGTGAGGGAGAGAAATTCCGTTCAGGGGAAGAATGGTTATCAGTGTTTTGAAGTTTTTACCGCTCGCTCTCTCCTCTCCGTGACTCATGCGTCTTCTCCATCCTTGCTTCCTAAGAGCCGGGAAAAGGCAGGGGGTTCTGGAGAGGACTCGAACGTGGTCCCTGCCCATTTCTGTAAATGGACAGCTGATGGGTAGAGAAGATTATGAATCTGAGCCACTCCAGCAGGGAGCTGATGTGGTTGTTTAAGGTTGCGGGGAAGTGGGGCTTAGTCATGTTGGATCAAGCTGTCTAACACCCCCCCCCCCTCTTAGTTCCTGTAAAATAGTCATCCTCCCTGCCTCGCAGCGGCTGGAATTGGCCGAGCTGACCCGGGCGATGGGCATGAAATGGAGCTCAAAACATCGAACCGATTTGCTCTTTCTCTTTCTTCCCATCCGCTCTTGCAATTATTTGCTTGGAAACGTGTTTTCCTTTCTGGAATACGCCGCAGAAAAACTGTATTAAATGAACTGCTCAGAAAGCACCGCTCTGTTTAAACACAACAATAACTTTCCTTAAGAGAGTCTTCTGGATCGCCTCCTTAGCCCGTCGGCCCCGTTCCTGATTAAAACATGAATCTTATTTTTAATTTGATCTGGTTAAAGGGGAAATGCTTTCTGCTTCCTCTGCCCCAACCCCCTGAGCTTCTGTTGGGGTTGGTGTCAGCCACAAGTTACAAGTAACAGAATTCCCTGTAACTAGTTCCTTTGTGGGGGAGAAAGGAGTTCGAGTCCTCCACGGTGCCTCCTTGACGGGGGGCTGGAGAGGGTCCCTTCCAGCCCTGCAGTTCCAAGAGGAGGAGGATGAAATGAGAAAATGATATTTCAAATTAATATAAAGCAGGAGTAGAGTTACTTTTAAAGAGTTGTGGTTTTGTTAAAGCCTTTTGAGGCACTTTTGATGGGATGTTCCTGGGCTTTAAAAATTCTCTTTATCAATCCTAAGCAGTTTTTGTTTTAGAATGCGAAGTGCCAACGACCAACTCTTAATTTTTATCTGTTCTTGGGCAATTTTTTTTTATTCCTTCTCTCCTCCCTGCTCCTGGTTTCATCGGTCGCTCCCACCCCCTCATATTTCAACGAATAAAAACAGCCAGTTACGTTTTTTAAACATGAACTAGTAAAGAGAATTAAGTGCTTTTAGAAAGTCGCTTTCTAAGCTCGGAGTGTAAGGATCACTTGGGTATCTGCTGTAGTTGAAAGCCAACAGATGTGGCTGACCGGTGGCCGAGAGGCTTTTTAAAAACACGGCTTTATCTGCTCAAAGGGATGTGCTTCTTTGAATTCAGAGAAACATTTGCTGACTCTTTATTTTTTAAACTCAGCCTCATTCCCTGCTGTGTTAGCACGTGATTGCAAGCGTCTGTCCCCCGGACAGGCACACAGGAAGTTTACATCTTTTTGCTACCCTTTTTGCAAAAGGTGGTTTTTCCACCCACCCCAAACATCCTTTTTTAGCAAGTGTGTATCCATTAACTAAAGTTTGTTTGTGTGCATTTTTGAAAAATGTTTATGTTTTTGAAATATCTTTTTTTTTTGCTTAGTAAAACTTGTTACAAAGTCACACCCTATTATATTTCTGACTGCACACTTGGTTGGGTCTATGTTTGATTCCAGAACATCCAGTTTGCTGATGATGATGATGATGATGATGATGATAATAATAAAAGATCATCAAGTCAAGGAGGCCCAGTGGGGAATCGAACTCCCAACCTCTGGTTCTAGAGCCAGATGTCTAAACCCCAGAGCTATATTCCTCACACAGTGCAGTCTAGTCCAGGAAGGCACACATTATATGAGTTCATGCCCATTTTTATTCATTTCAAAAGCCCTGTAAATTGTAAACATACTCATTTTAGTAGACCTGGAGGGCTTGGCACACTGATGTCTTCTGAAAAAAATAATTAAAACCTTGATTCTGGATGGAAAGTCATATCTCCTTTTTTTAGGATCAAGGTGAACGTCTCTTGTATTTATTTATTACATCACCCATTTAACAAACCCACATTTCTAAAAATAAGGAAGTGTTTTCATGGAAACATATCCGGCCCACATAAATGTCCATGGATCGAGGGAATATGGCGGCTTGGTTGGGAGATCAGAAAGCAGTCAAGAGTTTGCTTGTGCGTAGGGCACAATCCACAAAAGAGTTCTCCCCACGTCTCATTAAAATGCAAGGAAGGCAACAGTCGAATATGGCAGAAAAAAAGTCCTTTCGTTGTGTGTGTCTTTGGGGTCTAGCTCGGTTCACCTGAACCCAGACGCAGGATGGGCGAGCAATTTGAATGGCTGTTGCCGTTAACGGGAAATGGGGCTGATTTTATGCAGTCTTTTTCCTTATTTTGCAGTAAAATGACTGCCGTTAAACTTAAATTGTGCTCGATAGATGTAAAAGGAGGGAGGCAGAGGGAATGAGGTGGCCCGTGGGTTCAGCCGTCCCTCCTCTTCTATTTCAGTGCCTGATGGGAACGTTTCCTGCCTGGACTGTAAAAGGCGGCTCGCGTTCTGCCCTCCAAGTTCACCTCTCTCTATTATGTGTTCTTTTTGCACCGCAAAAATATATATATATATGGGTTCATTTGACAGCAGATGGAGCTTTAAGATTGTTTAGGCAGCTTTGAGCTCTATTGTCTTTTTTGTTTTTTAAGCACCAATCTTTTCCCCACAGGGGTTCCTAGCGAATGAGATCAGTGTTCTGTTCTCTTACAACTTGTCCGTGTTGTGGTGTGTGTGTCTTTTGTGAAAATGGGGTACAGTACAGTTTATTGTTACTGTCATTAGACCAATCCACGGGGGGGGGGGGGGGGAGAGAGAGAGACAAACCTTTACTATTTCCAAAATTCCAGGTACTTCATTAAAAAAAAACATTTGGCATTAAAAGACCATTTAAAATCTAGTGTCTAGTTACCTAAAAATCTCCAAAATTCCAGGTACTTCGTAAAAAAAACAACATTGGGCATTAGAAGACAATTTAAAATCTAGTATCTAGTTCCCATTAAATTTCAAAATTTCAGGTACTCCGTGAAAAGCATTTGGCATTTAAAAGACAATTTAAAACCCGCTATCCCGTTACCATAGAATTTCCGAGACCTGAGCATCGCCATTCAAAATCTGGCTACTGGGTAAGTGATCCTGGAGTCTATATCAGAAAGAAGAAACTCAAGTCTGTATTTTTCTGAACGGCCAAGAATTTTTTTTGGTCAACGGGGTGATTATCTCCTTATGTGCCACCTCGTAATGCAGGTTGGTTGAAGAACATGTGCTCTATAGTCTCAACCTCCCTTAGGGGACATATACAAAGCCTCTTGGCGAAAGAAATATTCTTGTACCTCTCTTCAAGTATAGTAGAAGTGGGAAAGGATGATAAGAGTAGACTTCGGTCTAGATGGGCGGGGTATAAATTTAATAAATAAAATAAAATAAGTAAGGATTTCGAGACAGATGCCAGTTGAGCGTGCTAGAGCAGTGATTCTGAACCTTGGGTAACTCAGGAGTTCTTAGATTGCCATTCCCAGAAGCCTTCACCACTAGCTGTGCTGGCCGGGATTTCTGGGAGTTTCAATTGAAATTTAAATCAAACCCGCCCAGCATGTTTGTAACCATATTCCGAACTATGGTTTCACGTTCTTAATTGTGGGCCCTTCATACTTATGGCTAGATTTGTTGGTTCCCAAATCTGGGTCCTCGCTGTTTTTGCGGTATCTATCAGTCCTAGGAACCTTCTTTAGCCAGATGTTTTGAGAGTTGTTCAAGAACATATGGGGCCCCCAAGTTTCATAGAATGATAGAATACTTGAGTTGGAAAGGACTTATAAGGCCATCCAGTCCAACCCCCTACTCAAGGCAGGAATACAAATCAAAGCAGATGTGACCGACAGTGGTCCAATTTTCTCTTGAAGGCCTCCAGCACTGAAGTGCTCATCACCTCCCGAGGCCATTGGTTCCATTGTCATACTGCTCTAACAGTTAGGAAGTTTTTCCTGATATATTCAACCAAAATCTGGCTTCCTGTTGCTTGAGCCTGTTGTTGCATGGCGTGTGCTCTGGGATGATTGAGAACAGATCCTGTCTCTCCTCTGTATGTTTTAGAGCCACAGGTGGATGATGATGATGATGTAATTTGTATGCCACCCATCTAACCTGTGGTCACTCTGGGCAGTTCCGAACACAATCATACTTAAGCGTAATACAGCAAAATGCTCCAAATTAAACTAACTTTATTAATGTTTATTCCATTTGTACACCGCCCGTCCGACCTGTGGTTTAGATATTCAGGCATAAACCCTTCCCACAAAGAAGGAAAACCAACCTTGGTTTGTTGTGACACCCATCAGAGATCAGAAGTTCCCATCCTTTGGTTCTACAGATTTTTTGGACTGATCTCCCTGTATCTTCGGCTGCTGGCCATGTTGGCTAGAGTATTCTTTCAGTTGTTATCTCCTCCAAAATACACTTTTCCCCGTCTGTGGCTCTAGCCCATGATTCTTCTTCTAGTTTGATCGGACACCAGTAAGAGCTCTGTTGACTGGTAATGGAAATATTCTGGAGGTCAATAACACAGCAGCAAGTCCACTTTTATGAAACAAAAAGCGATAAAAATATAAGTATCTGATCAATAAGTTTGGGTCCTATATTGCTACGCATGCAACAGAGAGAAAATAGAAATAGATTAGTTGTCTGTTTGTTTATTTATCTCCAACATCTGTGCTTAATACAAAGACTTGAACCCTGCTTTTTTTTCTTTCACTTCCGGTATTTCTCATCCCTCTCTCCGTTTGATTCGCCCCACTTTGACTCCCGAGGTGGCCGTTTTTCCATTTCAGGTCAAAACGAATATGTGGGTAGGTGGGAAAAAGGTTTCAGGAAATGTATCTCATTGCGGCATTGGTCGATTTCCATGGCGCTTGCCATTTCTGCCCCTCGGCAATACAACGTAATTGAAATGGGCTTCAACCGGTTGTTAGCTTTGAATGGGCCATTTCTGTGTAATGTTCGGCTAGGTCTGCACTTCCCTGAACGACTTCAATTAAGTTGGGTACTTCTTCAGAAGTAGAGAGATGTGCGTGTGTTTGTGTATATACAATTGCCGCCTTCTCTTTTTCCGCACAACCTCTTGCGTTGGGTACCCGGTGTTTACCGAAGCTGCTGTAGCTGCCTTGGTTCACCCGGGGCCTTCAAGACGCTGTTGGCCATTAACTTGAGGATGATGGGAGTTATTCATTCGTTCGTTTTATTTTGTTTGTTTATCTGATTTATATTCTGTTTTTTTTTTCCCTGCTAGAAATAGGAGCCAAAGAGTCACCACGGTACATTTGATTTAAATCAAATTGATTTAATTCACGATTTAAATTTTAAAAATTTGGAATTTCTTTTGACCATTTAAATGAAAACATTGATTTTTTTAAAAAAAATAAGTTAAACCATGATTTAAATCAATTCGATTAAAAAAAATCATTGTATTGTCTCCACCCTGCGGCTTACCTCCAAATCAAGAGGGATTAAGAACAGGTGCAGATAAAAATGTACAGAAGTTTGTCTTGTTATCATAAAATTTCAAAAAATTGTTAAAAGAAATTTAAGTATGATTGCTTCTTTAAAGAGAGCACTGTGCTGGTGCATTAAAAGCCGCCAGATGGTTGCTGAAAGTCTGCTGGGATAAAAAGGCCTTTCTTTGCTTCCTGGAGAGCAATGGGGGGGGGGGAGCAGTCTAGATTATTGTGGGAGGGGGTTCCACAGGCTGAAGTCCAGCCCATATGAAAGTCACAAACAACTTGTGAAAGATACCAGCCTTGGGGTGGGGGGGGGTGGGGAGGAATTCTGGATTATTGATAACTCTTTTCCAGGAAGGTGATAAGCCGTGAGGCTAGGGCAAGGCTTTTAAAAGCAGATCAGGCTGGTTTTTGTTGTTGTTAGAATCCCACAATAACTTGGCTAGAGAATTTTACAGGCTAATGGTGCGGTCCAGATATCAGCCTAAGACTCAGGGTGCCGGAGCTCAAATCCCCATTTGGCCACGGAAGCCATGATAAGTCACTCCTTGGCTCAAAACCATTCTGAGTTTGCCATAAGTTGGAACCCTAACCATACTCTAATCAACAATAGATGTGAATTATGGAAATCAGTGGATTTTTGAATGATGTTAGAAATTTTCTAGCAGAAAGGGGCATCTTAATTCAGTTTATTATTATTATTTTTTAAATGAAAGTGAGTGGCACATTTTGATCCTTGCATTCACCTTTCTTAAAGAGTGAGTGTTAACGTGATAATGATGCCCTTTCTTCAGTTAGGGAGACGACAGAATATACACTCAGAAGAGTTCCTTTTAGGACAGAGTAGGAGCAGAAAGCCATATCTGCTGCCTTAGCTTACTGGGAAAAATTAGGGACATCATTATAAATAATTAAGAAATAACATGAAATATCATTGTTGTTTACTGTCAGGTTGCTTCTGACTTATGACAATCCTGGCAGATATTTGACAAGGAGCTTTAACATTGCAACCCCTGAGTATCTATGGGATTTGAACGGAGGGTCTTCTCTCTCGTAGCCTGTCACGGTACCTGCTACACTACAGTGGTGACTTGACAGTAAATTAACAGCCATCAAAATCCCACTTAAGTAACAATTGTCCTAAATTCATTTGGATGACCTCGGGTATATTTGGTGGTTCGATCTGTGAAGACTAAAAAGGAATATAATTATGGATGTGGTGTTTCGCCTTCATCCTTGCAATGCGTGAGAATATAGTCCATTTCTGGAGCCAAGAAGATGTTGGAGTGGGCCCACGGGGCCATACTGAGGATCTTGGTGTGCAGCCTGAGGCTGCAGGATCCCCACCGCTGGCTTAGCGTGTCCACTCTTTTACACCTTGAAACCTTAAGACAGTCTTAAATCAGTGGTTCCCACCCTTAGTTCCCCCAGATGTTCTTGGACTAAGACTCCCAGAAATCCTGACCCGCGCAGCTCATGGCGAAGACTTCTGGGAGTTTTGGTCCAAGAACATCTGGGGACCCCAGGTTGGGAACCACGGGTCTCTAGAAAGTGTTGTATGATGTTTTCCTATAGCTGTGTCTGTCGTCTTCCTTTTTTTCTCTCTCTCTCTCTCCCATTTTTAATTCTGCATAGGGGAGAATCAAGGCTCTCACGGAGCTGGCCCTCCTGGCCCGAGGGTTAGGATCCGTGGGATTGGGGAACCGCCAGACCACCTTGGCAGCTTCACGTATTGTAGTTCCACCCGGTCGGATTGAGTAGAAATGTTGATAACGCAACTTGGTGACGCAAGGAACTTTAACCGCCCTATTCCTTTAACAGGTCTTCGTTTAAGTTGGCTCCATGGAGCACAGATAAGAGAAACCCAGAGAAGTATGTTGGAAAGACCCCTTTTCTCTCTTATTTCTCTCAATCTCTCTCTCTTCAATGCTTTGGATTAGACTCCCCAAATTTCTGTGTTTTGGCTGCTCCTTCTTTCTCATGTGTACCAATCCGCTTGATCTTCTGGAACCGGGTTTTAATTTGGGAAGGTTTTCGGGCGGGGCAGACAGGACTTTTCTATGGATTTGGGGAGGGGGGAGGAAAGGCAGCGCTTGGGCAGGAATCTCTCCCATGCTTCTCAGCGTGAGAGCGAGGCGGATCAATTTCCCATCCTGCGTTCAGCTGGACACTTCGCTTGTAGGCTGTTGTTGATCAAGACGTCCCTTCCTGTTTTGGTCCCCTGTTTTTCGCTGCGCTTCTCCTCTCCTTTTCTTTCCCATTTCAATGAAAATGGCCAGAACTCTTTTATTTCTATAGAGCTGAAGTTAGCTTATCCGTGCTAATGCTTTGATTTTTCTTTTTTCTCTCTTCTCTGTCGCAGTAGGCAACCAGTTAGGGGCCCTGGTACATCAAAGGTAAGCTGTGGGTTATGTTTTATTATTTATTGATCACTTCTAATTGTTTATTGATCTGCCATCTGTAGTGGAGTGTTAGGAAGTCAGAGGTTGAGAACGTGGCAGAACTGCGTAGGCTGGATTTTTCTTTCCCCCCCCCCCCTCGCTTTCTTCCCTTCCGCCATCCCACCCTTTTCTAGGTTGAAGTTCTTCCCTTTGGTTTGAGGTGCCAGGATGATGCATTTCCTAGGGAAGAAAGTGAGGCAGGTGGAGTACAGATAACACAAGAAGAAGATGGTGTTGAGTTCCGCCACCCAAAGGAACCACTTTAGTTGAGAAGAATATATTCTTTAAAAGGTGGAAGAGCAGGTCTCGGTGGCCTGCGACGAACGGCTTTTCAAAGTTCCTGTCCAGTTCAAAAGCTGACTTGTCACATGATGTGCCGGGAAGGGCCCACGTAGTGGGTTTTTGGATCCCAGCCTTGGACATGGGAACCTCTTATCTGTCAAGGCACATATCCTCAGTTTGGGAGACTCCAGAGGAACCAGACATGAGACCTTTGGGGGCTTCTTCCCTTCATGAGAAATACATGCGCCGTGTCGGCAGCAATCTGCCCCTTCGTTGTTTCTCCGAAGCTGTTGAGATGCCCTGCTCCTCAGACGTAACAGGATTTACAGAGTACATGCTTTTTAGCATACGGATTGGTTCCATGTTGTCCGTATGGAGCATACCTTGAACGTAGAAGCCTAGAATCATGGAGTTGGAAGGGGCCTCTAAGGCCATGGGGTCCAACCTGTGTGATCAGAGTCCTGCCTCTTTCAGAGTGGTGAGAAGCTGGCACGACTTACGTTTCTTACCTTGTAGGGAAAGAAACTGGAGAGTCAAGGTTCACTTTATATACCGCTAACAAAAATAGAATGTGATGGTAGCTTGTCATTAGGCTACAAACCAGGTTTTCATGTTCTCAGTTATAGCCAAATCTTAACTATGGTTTAAGTATTCTGATGTGATGCCTATGAGACAGAAAACAAAATAAACCCTGTTCTGGTAATCTAGAAATCAGATCAGGGGTGTCCGGAAACCCAGCCCAGAGGAGCTATGGGGAAAGGGAGAAAACATAGATCTATGAAGGCTGTAGAGGAGCTGTTCATAGCACGATGTCTAACAGGAAGTGGAGGCTGTGTGTTCCTGCCTCTCCTTTTCCCCACCTCTGTGGTCCCCGATGGCCTCGTGAGTTTCCAACATCAGGACCTGGTAGGAGGTGGGTCGATATTTGGGAGGGGGGGGGAGAGAAAATGGGATGGCTGTGAGGGGTTGTGCTGGTGTCACGATCCTGCCCTTGGAGACAAAGAGACCCCCAGTGGCCCCTCTGAGCAAGGGGAGCTGCGACCAGTGGTCAGTAAATCAAGGGAGCCACGAATCCAAAATATTTGGCAACCGCTGAGTTTGATGCTTGGTTCTCTGTAACCTTTGCACAGGGTGTATCCACCGTGTGTGGGGCAGTGTGGCTGAAGGGGTGGACCTGGGGGGGGGGGGTCTTTTCCACTCCGGTTAGCGGTTGTTGGTCTAGTTGTCCAGCTCTTGGCCTTCACCACCCATTTTCGCCAATTCAGACTTCCACATAATTGTGGAAGACTACCAGCCTTTGACTAACCCTTCCCACCCCTGCATATCTTAAGGTGGTATTGATGGAGCCACCCAGTACATTGCTATAAGCTTGTTTTTATTAGAAAACGAGCTTATAATAATAGGTTGGTTCCAGACACCGTCTTACTTACAAGTCAACCCACTTAAGCCATGACTAACACAAGCCCTTCTAACCTAAGTGAAGTGGCTCTCGAGTATGGCTCAGCTTATATTCAAGTCTACCGTTGGCATAAGCCATGCCATTTCCAAAACGTCAAGCTCATTTGTTGGGAACTCAAACTAATCTATTTCGTGACTGTTGCTGTTACGAGGAAGGCGAAGAATTTACATTGGTCGTAACGAGCGTTCTGATCTCTCTCGTCTTCTCTTCAGGGCAGTAATAACCGAAGAATTTAAAGTGCCTGACAAAATGGTTGGATTCAGTAAGTATGCTGGATTTTTTATATATATACGTACATGTATATAAAATATATATTTGATCTATTTTTCTCTTCGCTGCCTATGGGCCCCCTGAAATGCTCATTCCATTGAAGACTAATTTGTATTATGATAGGTAGCACTCGGTGTAGCGGCGTGAGTCCTGTTAATGCTGCTGAGAATGTGGCAATTTGGAGGAAAATGGCTTTTCCTGTGAACTTTAAAATCAATTGAGGATAATTTAGTTACTTTCTGAGTGCTCACAGCAACCTGCCGTTAAAGATCTAGGCAGGCAAACTTTGCTGAGAGGGTGCCAAGGAGATGAGCCTGAGGAGGATTGAGGGGTGTGTGTGTGTGTATTAGGAGATGACGCGCCACTGAAGAGTCATTTAAAGTGAAGACTTATTGCGGTTCGGAGGATCGGGTCCACAGGGGTTGGACGGGATCCCCGGCTTCCGTGCCCTGCCTCCTCCCGCAGCCGCCCACTCAGAGGAGGAGGCGGGGCCTGGAAGCCCGTGGCTCTGCTTCTGATTGGACCACCTGCAGGAGGAGGCGGGGCACGGAAGCCAGAGCGCCCAGGCAACCCCTGCGGGCCTGATCCTCCAAACCGGGATACGTTCCCATCTCTAGTGAGAAACCCATTGCTTTGTGTTGGCACCCATGCTTTCCTTGTGTAGGGTTCCCAGTTCCAGTTCCCCGGTGCCTCTAGGTAAAACAGATGGATGAGATTTAGGGGCCTGGGACCACCTTTCCAGCCCCAGGTCCTTCTGGAGGGTGCGCAACCACTTACAACTGGAAGCAGGGTAGATTTATTTTTTAATGATTTTTTTAAAAATCAAGTTGTTTTAAGTCACAGTTTAAATTTTTTTAAAAAATGATTTAAAAAAAATTAATTGTGATTTCAATCAATCCGATTTAAATCAGATTTTCAAAGGTGAATCACCACTCCTGGAAGCTTCCAGGAGCTCAAGTTGATTTTAGAGGAAGGATGGGGAACACATGAACAGTCGTGGGCTGAATCTGGTCCCAGAACCACACGCCATTCAGCTTGGCCTGATCCGATCATATGTGACTATCTTCAGCACCTTGGGTGTGTTCTTTTCCTGACCTGTTCTTCATTTTCTTTCAGTAATCGGCAGGGGTGGTGAGCAGATCTCCCGGATTCAGGCAGAGTCAGGGTGCAAAATTCAAATTGCGCCAGGTAAGGCTATTTCCTCTCCTCTCTTTTGCTGTGCTTTAATACCAATTACGGGTCAAGCAGTGTAACCCAGTCTGTATCTGTTAAAACGAACTCTATATGGAGATTTGTCACCGAAATTGCAGATGGAAGTTACTGCGGTTGTGTTTTTCATCGTGTTTATTTAAAAAAAAAAAGATAAAAAGTAGGCAGTCGGAGCAATGTAGCATCAGAAAAAATGAATTTGAGATTGTGGGCCGAATACTTTTGTTCAAAACAAGGCAGAAAACACCCATTTTGGGGGGTAGGAGGGAGAGGGGCTGGAGGCATTGAAATCCACTCAGGCTGCCCATCGAGGGATCCTGTTCAGCTCCAGACTTTCTGGGTAACTGTTAAAAGCTTAGAGAAACGAAGAGGTTTTCCACAAGAAGGGCATTGAATCTCCTTCCTGTTTACTGCAATTCTGCCATAATGCCTGCCCCCTCGGTATAATTTTTGCAGTGGCCATTTTCGTTCCATGCAGGGGATTGGCTCATACTTAAACCTCTGCCTACATCAGGATGATGCTGTGCAAACGAAGGAGGTTTAACATGGCTTTGTCTACCAGGGCAAATTTATGCAAAATTCGAATCCTGTGCCCCATGAATGTTGAGTTCTCTTAAATAATACCATCCATTTAAAAAAAAAACTGTTCAAGTTGAAACTGACAATAGTGTTTAGAATTACAGTAGGAGTTCAGTATCTGTGGGAAAACGGTCCCAAGCTCCCACGGATGCCGGAAAACGTGGGCGTAGCAAATGCTATACATTGCGTGGTCTTTGTCTCCCTCTAGTGGCCAGTTCTGGTGAATACACCTTGGAAATACACATAAATTCATATTTCTGAGGTTTTTGATTTAGTATTTTCAGCCAGCGGATAAGTGAATCAGCGTAGACTGATCCTGTGGGTAGGGGGATCCTATTGTGTAGGTTGCCAAGTACTCATCTTCTTTTCCTTTTGTTGTCCTGTCTCTGCAGACGGCGGTGGGATGGCAGAGCGACCCTGTGTGCTCACCGGAACGCCAGAGAGCATTGAGTGAGTTTTTCCAAACCCATTTCTCTCTCTCTCGTTTGCTCTCTCACCCTTTCGTGGTCTCTTTCTCCCTCTTCCTTTTTTCGTTATTTCCTTCCCACTTCTCTGCCACGAGCAGACTTCCTGTGCTCCATACTTTTTCTTTAAAAAAAACTGTCATTCTGAAAGTGCCGACACGAAAGGGCTATAATTGGCAGGTGGATTTAGGAGGGCAAACGGTACAGGTTGGCTGGTTTGCCAGTACTGAGGTGGCTTCTCGTCTACCCTGCGTCTCCTGGATGGTTTTGGAGGAAATGGTGTCAAAAAACTGTGAGATCTGCGGAGGTGGGTGGTGGTGAATGCGTGCAGTTTATAGAGATGTCTCCTGGAACCGCATCTCCCCTTTAAGCTCAGGGAAAACGATTGCTTTCAGTAGGCAGTGACCCGCATTGCAGTTTATCGTTAGGGAGATGCGTTGCATCCTCTCCTCTTAGTCAGAATCTGCACCTGTGCAAAGACACACACACAAAAAGGGTGTGTGTGTGTGTGTGTCTTACCTGCAGTATTTGCACCTGAGTTTCATTTTTTGGGTGAATACCTACGTGGTAGGCTCCGTTGTCTGGCTGGCCACCTTGTGCCACAGACAGGAAGGGGCAGATCCTTCCCTTGTGGTCTAAATTGAGCATCCTTCTGCCCTGCCTCTCCCGTTTTAATCCCCTTTTGGTCTGTGCTGTGGTGGATGATCCGGGGGAATCCCGCCTGAAGGGGCAGACATTGAGGAATGCTTGTCTGAGCACTTAAGGGTGCTAAATGGCCCCTTGGCTTCCTGGGGTCTCGCTCCACTTAACCTGTAAACCATCCCGTAGTCATCGTAGCCAGGTGAGTAGGAAGTGTGGAAAGAGCCTTCTCGGAACAGGCAATGAGAAATACAGCAGGACCCCCTTATCTGCAGGATCAATATCCGCTGATTCACTTATCCACGGTCTCAAAATATTAAAAGAAATTCTCCAAACATATATTTCTAACAAAGTGACCAGAACTGGCCAATAGATGGAGCCATGCTGTGCACAGTGTTTGCTATTATAATAGCGCTTGCTATATTCTGCGTTTTTCAGCATCCGTAAGGGGAGTTCTTGGAACCGATCCCTTTACGGATACGGAGGTCCTGCTGTGTGACTCTGCCATGGCAGGGTGGGCTCTGTCGCTTGCCCCGATCCCTTTCCCTCTCTCTCTGACTCGGGGTCTCTCTCTTTTTTAAAAGAGAGTTTAATTTTAATCCTCCTACATTGCCGAGTGGGAATTTCCCAGCGGCTGGCCTGAAGTGCATGAAAAGGTGGCTCACAAAGCCATCCGTGCAGAGGCGGTGAAGTTCCTCCTGTGTGGTGGGATTGTCCAAAAAGAAGCATATTTTTTGAGGGGTGGGTCTGGAAGCACGTGGTGTGTGTCCCCTTCTCAGAATACAAAATGGGTGTGTGTGTGTGTATTTGAGTGTGATATAAAATGCAGGGTGGCCGTAGTGAGTGTCAGTCACCTTCACGTTTCTGTTTCCCCCTTTTTCTTCTTCTCCTTCCTCTAAACGTCCTGTATTCCAGCGACATCCCGCCTTTCAGACCCAGCCAGACGGGAAGTACGCGTCTCCGATCTAATAGCTGATTTCCTTGAATATGGTTTCTTTCTCTCTCTCTCTCTCTCTCTCTTTCTCTCTGGTTTCCCTCCCTCTCGACCTACCCTCCCGACCCGCTGAAGACAAGCCAAGCGGCTCCTGGGGCAGATCGTGGACCGCTGCCGGAACGGGCCGGGCTTCCACAACGACGTGGACAGCAACAGCACCATCCAGGAGATCCTCATCCCGGCCTCCAAAGTGGGCCTGGTCATCGGCAAAGGGGGAGAGACGATAAAGCAGCTGCAGGTGGGCTGGGGTCCTGCTTCATTCCTGAGAGCTCTTCTCTCGTCCTGCTCAGCGTCGGGAGGGGGTCCGTTGCGGGCTCTGAGCCATGTTCTCTCTGAGCCGGGCACTCCCTCGCCCAGCCTTGCATCCGTCCCACGCGGCCAAGCCAGTGCCGCGGCCTGCTTGCCTCCAGGTATGGCTGGGGGACCCACCACCGGTGCTCGTGGAAATGAGAAGGAATGTTGGCTTGTGATGCAGCCCCGGTCGCCTTTTCTGGCTGAAATCCCGAGCTTCACTAGGCAGTACGGAGAGAGCAGAGGGGCCACCCCAGGAGAGCATCAGGCGGTGTAGACCGTGTTGCCGGCAAGCCCAGGATCCGTGTACCGGATTCAGCACCCTCAGGCCGGACCTTTCTGGGACTTATAACTATTCACCGTAGCATCCTCCTCGGGTTCTAAAAGCATTTTCTAATTGGGCAGTGGCAGGATGGGCTTGTGCATGATTACATGGTGTATTTTCTGATGCTGACTTTATTTTACTTTTTTTAAAAATGGGGGGGGGGGGTTTGGTGACAACGTGGTAAGCAGGTCTAGAGTATCAGAAGACCATCTTTTTTTCCTATTGCAACATGAGTGGCGTTGTGGATTCAGTGAGCAGAAAAGCTCTCCAGCTGCAACATGCTCAGAATATTTAACAGGACTGGCAAACAGGATTTTTAAATTTATTTAATTTTTTTCCTGCTTAGAAGAGAGCTTTTGTAAAGCCCAGAGAGGGTGTGTCTCTGTTGCACCTGTTGATATACTGTATTTTGGAGACGATAAAATAGGCGCGGAGACCTTTTGATACACTCCCGCAGGACGTATTGAAAATGTTATTTTCTTAGACTACAGCTCCCAGAATTCTTGCGGTGGTTCCTCTGCCGCCGCCCCCCCCCCCCAAAAAACCAGAAACTTTTGCAAGCTTTTCTGCTTATAAAAGTGTGCTCATGGTTGGGATAAGGCCACCTGGGATCCCACTATTAGGAGAAAGGAGATCTAATAAATAATATTACCTACCTCTAGTTGCAATCTTACTGGTGATCTTAAAAAAACCTTATTTTTGGAATGGAACAATATACGTACTGTATTTCCCACCATGCTGGAACCCCTTCCTTATTTGTCTGAGCCTCTCTCTCGTCGCCGTCTTCTGTCTCCCCCTTGTTCTCCTAGTCTTCTAGCATTCCATTTAATTTTGCCTTATATGTTTTGATTTCTCCCCATCGCCTGCAGGAACGAACAGGCGTGAAAATGATTATGATCCAGGATGGCCCTTTACCGACTGGAGCGGATAAACCTCTCCGGATTACCGGAGATGCTTTTAAAGTACAGGTGTGTATCGGAGAAGATTTGCTATCGTGCTGATAGAATTTTAGAAGGATTTGCGATAATGGCGCTGTTGGTGGCCAGCGTGAGTTGCACCCTCCCGGGCGGGGGGTTGCATGCATAGGGACGGAGGGAGGGGACCACGAGCTTAACGGCCGAAATGATTCACCGTCCCGTTCAATCTGTTCCTCTTTCCATTAGCGCTCGAATTGCGTTTGACCAAGTGTAGAAAACTAGAAAAGCAAACAGAACCTTTGTGCTGCGGGAAAACCAGAGGCGCCCGGACTCTGGGCTTTTTTGAAATGACAGGGTGATAATTCGGTGCAGTGGTTTAGGATATTGGAAAGGGAGTGGGGAGACCCGAGTTCAAATCCTCCATCCCAGCTTCTTGGGAGAGAACAGCAGGGGAGCCATAGATGCAATAAATAAATAAGTGCTGTCCTTTTGTGAAGGCGGCTTTGAAGGAGGCGCTCAGCACTGTGAATGGATTTGGCCCAATGCCAGGCCTGAGGGGCTTTTATCCTGCTTCTCACAAGGAGCCTCCGAAGCAGTTTTCAGTAAGAGGAGATTCCAGTTTCCTAATCATTTTCTCCGAAGGAGGAGAGAGGCCTCTGTGGCTGAAGGTTTGAGAGGCAGAAGGAAGCTTCCAACGACTATAATTGTAGACTTGCCTTCTGGGGTTTTGGTGTCGGGGGGGCGCAGGATCTTCTCTGGGTTTGCCCAGGTTGAGAAGCCAGAAGGAAATGGCCCACCACTTCTGATTATTCTCTTCCTGGAAAACCCTGAAAAAGGTGGGCATATGTCAACGTTGACTTGATGGCACATGGTCGATGTTATACATTGCAGGATAGCTGGCTAGATAGCTCAGTGTGTTAGGTCTCTGGCTGCGGGGCCAGAGGTTCGGAGTTCGATTCCCCCCACTGGGCCTCCTGGGAGAAAAGCCAGCCTGGGTAGCCATGGGCAAGCTGCACCGTCCCAGGGATCCCTTCCAGAAGAAAGGAACGGGTAAACCGCTTCTGAGTCTTCTCTTCCTGGAAAACCCTGCCAAAGGGTCGCCCTCTGTCAGGATGGACTTGATGGTACATGAGTATTGTTGTATATTTATTCTTAAGGTACCACCCCACCATGCCATCACAGGCCTATTTTGTTTGACACTAAATATAAATCCTTCCCCCCCCCCCCCCCCCGGTTCTCCTTGTACGATACAGCAAGCGAGAGAGATGGTGCTGGAGATCATCCGAGAGAAGGACCAGGCGGACTTTCGAGGCGTACGCAATGACTTCACTTCCAGGATGGGCGGAGGGAGCATAGAGGTATGGCTTTTCCCTTCCTCTGCATGGTTGTCTCTTTCCTTATGGAAGGGAGGGGAATAGATGCAGTGGGGGGGAGTCTTACGTCTGCTTTTATCTCTGCTACCAAGTAAGTCCTTCCACTGGTACCTAGTTATGCTTCACAAGATAAACTGATGCTGAAGAGAGAGAGAGAGATATACTGATGCTGAAGATGGACAAATAATTCATTTTTAAAGCACAAAGTCATTGTCCTTAGCTTTAAAGATTGTCTTTCCAGGATGCAAACCACCCTTGTATATTCATTGTTTTCAGCTTTAAATGTTGTCTTTTAAGGATGTAAGCTGCCTTGGGTCTTTTTTTTAAAGGAGAAAGCCGGGGTAAAAATGTTTTAAATAAATAAAGTATATTTTCATGGCCGCTGTTTTTACAGTCCCCTTGATTATTTTAGTGCTCTGTATATAAACAGTTTCGAGCCACGACATCCTCTCTTTCCAGCCGTTGAATGCAGAGGTGTCTTGCTTGTAAATCTCAAGTGTTGATTCCAAAGTCCAGTGGATGGCTTCTCCTTGGAGGTTATCTGTCTGGGAGGGAGCAGCCTTGGCTGGCTGGCTGGCTTCCTGAGACTGATTTCTACCATGCCTCTGGGCTGCCTTTCAACTCACATTCCCATCTCCTCCCTTTTCCTCCTCTTCTGCCGGCAGGTCTCGGTGCCCAGGTTTGCCGTGGGAATCGTAATAGGAAGAAACGGCGAAATGATAAAAAAGATCCAGAATGATGCTGGGGTTAGAATTCAGTTTAAACCAGGTTTGTAGACTTTTTACATTGTTTTTTATTTTTAAGATGGTGGTCTGTGATTTCTTAGGTGGTGGGAATCTCCTTTCTCTCTTTTCATTGAAGCGGCATCCTGTGGAGTCAACCGCGGTTCCATCCAGTTCACTATTCTCTGAGCTGGGGACCGGAGGAGTGAAGTAGGCCCCCTCCCTCTAGTTTGGACTACAGCTCCCATCCGTCCTGGCCTTCAGCTGTGCTGCCTGGGAGCTGGAGTCCAGGGGTCCAGCAACTTCATTTCCCCCACTGTGGATCTAAGCCTTCAGCTGTGGCTTTTACGGGCAGTTCTTTCCTCCCCATGTCTGATCAGGAGATGTCAAAGGTTGAGCAAGGTCCCTTTGCCTGCAAAACCGTAGGTTTCCACCACAGAGTTAACAGCCTTTCCAGGAACGCAGGAACAAGCCTCACTTTGGGTTGGAACTAAGAAATTCTTGCACTGAGGATCTCGCGGCTCCATGGGTTACGTGAGAAGGGCAGACATGGGGAGAAGATTGAGGAGTGGAGAGGGACCTGAGCGTGGAGCCGCCATCTTGGTTCCCTGCTGTGCCTCCCGCCTCCCACCCACCCTCATTTTATATGATGCTCTGGGAGAAGCAGCTGAAGGGTGTTTGTGTGTGTATTTGTAGCAGGCAGATTCTAGCTGTAAATTTTTGCACCTTTGGCATTTTGGCGTCCCCAGTCAGAGCCCCAGTTGCTCCACCACAGTTACAGCTCTGGTCAGATTACTAATCCAGCTGCCATGAAGTACTGGTTCCCCCTTCTCTTTGGGACTGGTTAGGCCTCGTCTTGAGTCCTGTGTCCAGTTCTTGGGAACGGCGCTTGAAGAAAGATGCCAACAAACTGGAGCACGTTCAGAGGAGGGCATCCGGGATGATCAGGGGGGGCTGGAAGTCAAGCCCTTGGAGGAAAGATGGAAAGAACTGGGCAGGTTTAGCCTGGAGAAGAGAAGACAGAGGAGAGATAATAGGATACTACTTTTCAGATACTTGAAAGGTAGTCCTGTAGAGGAGGGGCAGGATCTGTTCTCCATCATCCCAGTGTGCAGGATATATCATCATGGGCTCAAGCGACAGGAAGCCAGATTTAGGCTGAATATCAGGAAAAACGTCTTAACTGTTAGAGCAGTACGACAACGGAACTCATGACCTCCAGAGGTGGTGAGCGCTCCAACGATGCAGGCTTTCAAGAGAGAATGGGACAACCCTCTGGTCTAATCTGCTGGGATCGGGATCCCTGCCTTGAGCAGGGAGTTGGACTCGATGGCCTTTGAGGCCCCTTCCGACGCCATGATTCTATGATATTTTTACGCCCCGTAGGAATTAGGATTCCCCTCTGCGGCTCCCCTTGAGTTTTGCTGCTAGATTGACCATGGCTCTTGCTTGCTTGCTATAAGCGCTAGGGGAGGGGTCTCCCTGCCCTTTGGGTTTATATTTCATCGTTTCTTTCTCCACAGATGACGGGATTAGTCCAGAAAGGGTCGCTCAGGTCATGGGTCTTCCTGATCGGTGTCAGCATGCAGCCCACATCATCAGCGAACTTATCCTCACAGCACAGGTGGGTGAGGGCTACCTCCCTCCAGAGTAGCGCTTATGTAACCTTAGGAGTCCTGCTTATACACTGGCATAAAATGTGAAGGAACTCTTAAGTGACAGATCTCAAAATGGTCCGAAGGGTTCTTTGCTCAGTGACTAAGTAAATTGCAGAAGTTGCAACAGCAGACGGACCGGCCTCTTTGGCAAGATGCTGGCCATTTCTGGGACTTCTGTCCCACGCTGGCGTGTGCAGGATACCGGCCATGCCCACCTTTCGCATTTTCAGATCCGTTGCTCATGAGGACTAGGAACTTTAAAGTGAATGCACAGCCTGTGAGATTTCTTTTAACTGTATTTTAAATCATATATTGTTTAATTTATCTTTTCATATTTAGCTTATTCTGTTTTTAAATTGTGTGAATTTTAATGTTGTGAGCCGCTTTGGGTCCCTTGTTGGGAGAAATGCGGCATATAAATAAAACTAATAATAATAATAATAATAATAATTATTATTATTATTTCAGCCCTTGGGTTAGCGACTGCTCTATCGCTCACGGAAAAGTGGCTGGTGGTCTCATCCCTATTCTATATGAGACTTGGTGTTTTCTTTTAAATTGGGAAATCCTGGTGTTTTCGTTGGGAATCGGTTTACGGTACCACCTTTTCAGCTATTGTTTGGGCAGCAAATGTGAAAACTTGCAACCCAGAGACGAGTTCCAGGAAGCTCCAACCGTGTTTTCTTCTTCCCTCAAAGGAGCGTGATGGTTTCGGGAGTCTTGCCGTGGCACGAGGAAGAGGCCGTGGCCGTGGCGAGTGGAGCGTTGGCACTCCCGGGGGCATGCAGGAAATCACCTACACAGTGCCCGCTGATAAATGTGGTTTGGTGATTGGCAAAGGTGAGCATCGTGGGAGTTCCCCCTGTTTCCTCGAGAGCAGAGATGTATCAACTTTTTGTGTTTGCACAAACAGACTCTGTGTGTGTGTGTGTGTGTGTGTGTGTGTGTACACTTGGCTTCATAAAAGGGAAAAAGAACCAGTTTTGTACAGAGACCCCTTTGCTTGTGCCTTGTATCTCTTGATCTGTAATCAAGGTGGAGCACCTCGAGAGCGTGAACAGATAGGTCGCTTTTTAAATTTTAGTGCACAAGTACATCTTGCCGTTTTCTCAAGTATATTGGCTCGCCGTTGCTGCGTTTCTTAAGGAAGTGGCTAAAACGTGGAGATTTGACAGCTGACAACATTCCAACCTCTTCAGCGTTTAGGAGAAAGGTCAGAGAGAGAGAGAGGAGATCACAAAACACGCTCTTGAACTTCAGTCCTAGACTTTTTTTGCTTCCTGACAAATAGCCAGCCGTGCCTCTTTAGATGGTGTGATCCCTTGACGCCGGTGTATACAGACCAAAACAACTAGTCTGTCTGTCTGTCTGTCTGTCTCTCTCTCTCTCACACACACACACACACACACACACACACGAGAAAAAGAGACGTTACGATGGTGTGCTTGGATGCTGACAATGTCTCTGGTTGGGAATATTCCTTCTTGTGGCAGAAAACGGATGTGCCTTGAAGGGGGGGTGGTTGGCAAGTTTCGCTCAATCTAAAATCTGAGATTTTTTTGGAGTGGGGGGCAGCTGTGGCTGTACAATAGTCAAGCGCCCTTTCTGTGCACTGGCACTTGCAGACAGAACCCCCAGCTTCTCGCTCGCTCGTTCATTCTTTGGGGCCTGGATTTCCATGATAAACGTTGCGATCTTGACACCTAACGTGGGCTCTTGTCACGGCAGCTTTAGAGCACGATTTGATTAATGGCTTTACAATTCTGCCACCCAGCTGTGCGCCCCCACCGGCCCGGACGCTTCTGCCCTTCGTTGGGTATGGGGGAAGAATGGAAGCCCCCCCCCCACGACTCTCTAGACAGGCGCCATGTGCTAAGCGGATGGCTGCCTCCATGGAAAACAAGGGCGAAAGGCTCCCGGTGATGGAGAAGAACATTCTGCTGGGCGCTTTATGTCTGGGTTCTCCCAACGTCCTTCTGTGTGATTGGAAAGGGGTGCTTTGAATGGTGAAGGACACTGGTCCTTCCCAAAGAGTTGAGGGCGAGATTATGCCAACAGTGACAGGATTATGGAATCATGACGTTGGAAGGGGCCTCTAAAGCCATCAAGTCCAACGCCCTGCTCAAGGCAAGAGTCCAGGTCAAAAGATATCTGCCAGGTGGTTGTCCAGATTTCTCTTGAAGACCTCCAGTGCTGGAGCACTCACCACCACCTCCCCTTAAGATCATGGGTTCCGTTGTCATACTGCTCTAACAGTTAGGAAGTTTTTCCTGATATTCAGCCGAAATCTGGCTTGCTGTCACTTGAGCAGTCCTTGAGTTACACCGTCAGCAGTTGTTCCTGGAGATGGAGAAGCCTCTAAAACTTGTTTTGGTCAAGTGACAGCAATCCTTGTATCTACCAGGGAGGACAGGTTCCTCTATAATCTTGGTTTGCATATCTGTTAAAATAATCTGGGGACGTGGTGGCGCTGCGGGTTAAACCGCAGAAGCCTCTGTGCTGCGAAGGTCAGAAGACCAGCAGTTGTAAGATCGAATCCACGCGACGGAGTGAGCTTCCCATCGTTTTGTCCCAGCTCCTGCCAACCTAGCCGTTCGAAAGCATGTAAATGCGAGTCGATAAATAGGTACCACCACGGTGGGAAGGTCACGGCGTTCCGTGTCTAGTCACGCTGGCCACGTGACCACGGAAACGGTCTACGGACAAACGCTGGCTCTACGGCTTTGGAGACGGGGATGAGCACCGCGCCCTAGAGTCGGACACGACTGGACTAAATGTCAAGGGGAACCTTTACCTAAACCACTGAGCTTTCTAGCCAGCCTCACACCTTGAAGATTTATTTAGATTTATTTAGCATAAGCTTTCCTGCACCATAGCCCAGTTGTTCAAATCCATGCCAAATAAAACCTGGTTGTTCGAGATGGGCACGAACCACAGGTTTGGTGGGGTTTGTTTTTCGAGCAGACAGCCGATCTGTGGTTTAGTGGCCCCACCCTCTCCGTCAGGCATCCACTCAGCAGCGGCGCCCTGCTCTGCCTCCTCCGGGCACTGCTCCCAAGTGGGTGCCTGCTGGGGGGGGGGGCAGTGCGCCAAACCGTGGATCGGCCGTGAAATGAACCCCGCCGAACCTGTGGTTCGTGCACATCTCTATTGGTGGTTCCTTAAAGTGCTGCAAGATTCTTTGTTGGTTTTCCCCACCGACAGGCTGCCAGCCCCCCCTGGAAATTTCCAGAGCGGCATAGTCTTGGACTTTTTACCACTTGGCATTGCTTGTAAATGAATCTGGGATCTGGACAGCGAGACGTCCCTTCCCTGTAAAGTCAAAGGAGCCACACAGTTCGGAGATAGGGAAGTTTCATCGTTCCTGGGGTTCCAATTTGGAGGCCGGGGGGGGGGGGGGGGAACAAGCGTCTCCTTTTGCTCACGAGTCACCGGTGCGTTTGAAGGCTTGGCTGAACGTCCCAAGCTGTCCAGATGCTCTGCTAATTTGTTCTGTCCGGCTCACTTGGCCCCCTTCGCTTCTCTCTTCTGTGGCCTTCGAGATGGGGGTTACGCCTATCATGCCAACACACACACACACACACACACACACACACGTCCCCCTCTTGCCTCCACTCTTGTGTGAAATTGCGGCAGAAGAATCAATCCATTGTCACAGTGCTGGAAGCCTTTGTGAAGCAAATTTCATTAAGAGACCCTCTGGGCGTACGTGGGCGTCTTTCTCTTGAGGCTGCCAAGTCAAACCAAACTTTCATTAGACGTGCTCCACCCTCGACCAAGCCTCCCCTGTTTCGCTGCTCTTTTTTTAAACGTCGTTGGCATCCGCGTAGGTTTTCTTGTTCATAGCAGGTCTCCACCTGTTCCCTCTCATGCCCGATGAGGGCTAGGGTACCACAAGAATTAAAAAGGACATTGCAAAGTTTGCCTGTGTTCCCAATGTTCAACCAGCAATGCTTTAACTTGACGTTTGGCCTCGTTTACTTTTTATTTATTTTTTTAAAGGCTTTTCAAGGTGGCTAACAGAAAATATTTTTGTTAAATTATCCCATGAAAAACACCGCTCAATATCAAATGTCATCAATTGCAATAAAGCAAAAAAAAGAAAAAAAAAAGAATTTTTTTTATGATTGTCTTACTTAATTTCTGTTTTTAAGAGTTAATCATATCCAGTATATATTTAATTTGTATTTAATAATTTCCATTGTTGGATGGTTCTGTTGCTAGTTTTTAATCTGATCTGTTGATCGTCATAAAGGAATGATGATGATATATATGACAGTAAATCAATAGTGTATAACAAAGCACAATTTCTTTTTTATTTATTAGGTTCATATTGTGCCATTTGTCGCAATAACACACAGTTCCTTCCCCAGTGAAGCAAAAAATAGTAAAACAAACAAGCACACACTGCCCGGAGAGTTGTATTGTAAAATCATGAATCTATAACTCTATTTTTAAAAAACCCACAACACCAGCATTAAAACGGGAACACGTGGTCAAGCCATAAGTACTCCTACTGGGGTAATTCCCAGAGCTTTGCAAATGGTACTTTTAAAAAAAATATTAAAACTCCCAGAATTCCCCAGCCTCTCGGGCCAAAGATTATGCAAAGTAGGAGATTTGTAGCCCATAAATAACTTTGCCGGGCCTTTGGAATTTGCGTGATGCAGGTGTCACCCCAGAAAGTGTCGTCTTCTCAGTTGACTTCTGTGAAGGCACAGAAGAAGCCAACAGTGGACCAATGCTTCAGTGGTTGATCTTAGTTGGCATTAGACTCGATGATCTTTCCAGCTTTCAATTCTGCGATTCCAAGTTTCTTATATAATCCCCACTTAGCCTAGCGTGGTACGGTCGGTTCTTCTCTCTCAGGATTTCCCCAGATGGAACGTGGAAGACCGTCACGTGGTTGGAGTTACGTTTGCCCATCCGAGAGTGGTCTCCTGTCCATTTCACAAACCCCTTCCTCTCTTGCTTTTCGGCAGGTGGCGAGAACATCAAGAGCATAAACCAGCAGTCTGGGGCCCACGTGGAACTTCAGAGAAACCCGCCACCCAATACAGACCCCAACGTTCGGATATTTACCATTCGGGGCATCCCTCAACAGATCGAACTCGCGAGACATCTCATAGATGAGAAAGTGGGCGTAAGTGCAGCCTTTCCTGAAATGCATCCATTGCCTTGGGGCTGGAGGGTTCTAGCAGCACATTATTTTGGCACCCCCTCGGCCAACGCTCTGGTTCTCCCACCCTAGAGACAACTCTGCTGAGAAGAGCTGAATTGATGATCTGTCTTGGGTTGAGTTGTGAGCCTAGAAATGATCACACCCGCAAGCCGACCAGGTCAAAAACATTTCCCGTGCTTTTGTTTTCTTGGATTCTGTTGCTTCTGCCAGAATCAGCCGATCTTCCATCATGTTACCGCCCCCACCACGCACCCTACACTTCTAATTGGGAAGGCTCAGAAATGCCCTAGATTAGAGATGGGCATGAAGCGCCAGTTCGTGCTGGTTCGTTTTTCGGCCAAACAGCCCCGCCTCCTCTGGCAGGCGCCCACTCAGAGGCAGCGCCCCGGCTTCCCTGCCCCATCCCGTCGCCTCCAGGTATTTCCTCTGAGTGGGAGCCAACTGGAGAAGACAGGGTTGGGAAGCGCCGAACACATGTTTGCTCCAAAAACGAACCAGCACGAACCGCCAGTTCAGCAGTTCGTGCTCATCTCTACCGTAGATCATGGGTTCCCAACCTGGGGGTCCCCATATGTTCTTGGACTACAACTCCCAGAAATCCTAGCCAGCACAGCCAAAGGCTTCTGGGAGTTGCAGTCCAAGATCATCTGGGGGCTCAAGGTTGGGAACCACTGCTGTAGATCCATGTTGGTGCCGTAGAGCGTCGAGGAAAGAAGAGAAGCTTTCCATTCCTGGCGTCGCTGGAGAACAAAGTAAAGTCTTGGATCTTTGCCCTAGTGAATCACAGTTTTGAAGCAGTGAGTTGAGTAAAGCATAGATGGGGACCCCCCCCCCTTCCCCGAATTAGCCTTTGTTGGTCAACTTTTATACAGATGCTGTTGAAGAAACTGTGGTGCACTTTCTGTCTCGTTAGCCTCGCTTTTCGATCCAAGGGAATGAAAGAGATCCATGGATCTTGTTCCTTTCACAGGGTACCGGCTTGGGTGGACCTGGAGGTTTTGGCCAGAGCCCATTCAACCAACCCCCTGCCACACCTCATCAAAAGTAAGTTCTCGTGCTTACGTTCACATAGCTGTCGGACGCCTTGTTTTAATTTCGGCATAGTTCATGGGAGTAGGAAGAGTAATATCATTTGTGGTGCTTTATAGATAAACCAGAAGGGGATATTTTGCAGAGCTTGGAAACTGGATATTATTGGACCCCACCAGGTTTCTATGTGTGTGTTTTTAGCATGCAGTTGGACATAAAAGATGCAACTGGGGGGGGAAGTGTGCAGTTGGTGAATGGATAGAAATCGACCCAGATGAAATGGGATGATGATTATAGTGAGGCAACGGGGTTTATCCATCATTTTCTAATTGCACAGGGTTCCCCCCCCCCCAGTTGCACATTTTGTCTCTAACTGCACACTAAAAAACAACAACAACCCACCTCTGAGTTCCCAGCAGTCCCCAACGAGGTGGGAGTTATAGTCCCATAATATCAGGTTTCCAAATCCAGATTCTTTGCCTTTAAAACGGGGTTGATTTTATGCCCGTTGTTTTCCTCCTGGAGGGGGAAATGGGTTGGGCACCACGAGCCGAACCCATGGCCTGGGCTTTGCCTCCTGTGGGTTTCGGGAATACATTTAAAGTGTGAAGCAGTGTCGTGAAAGTCTTGTGAAGTTTCAAGCATAAAGGGTAGGAAAGTTGTGGGGGGGGCGTTATTTTTAGGGTGGTCTTGGGGGCAATGGCGGGTGAGGAGAAATGAAGGTCAGAAGCAGCATGGTGTTGGGGCTGGGACGTGTGTGCAGATTAAGAGGCGCGGAAGAGGGAAACGTGACTTTGACAAGGCGACACCCCGTCGGAAGCTTTCACCCCTGCAGTCAACACCTTCCTATCTTGACAAGTAGGGATTTTCAGGTTTCTTGGACTACAAATCCCATGATTCGTCATTCTGGGCATTCTGCCTGACTTTCCCAAATCTTAACAGAAGCCAAGAGGTGGCTCACCCGTGAGAAAGGCCTCCAATGGGGGGAGGCTTTGAAAGAAAGCTCCCAGCTTGCACTGGGGCAGGAACCAGGGAAGCTGGCGCTAGAGCTCGGCCTCCAAGCCTTCCAGTTAAGGCCTTTCTCCCAGGTGAGCCACAGGGGAGGCGCCTGTAAGGCGTCGGTCGGGCAGAACTCCCTGAACGGGGAACGACTGGTGTCGTTGTTCGAGAATCTACAAATCCATCTCGATGGACGAGCGTTGACCCCCTTTTAACCCTTCTGTGGCTCTTCGTTTCTCTCCCTAACGCCCTCTCCTAATGCCCTTCTATCCGCCCACAGTGGTCCTCAGGCATTCATGACACAGGGCTGGGGAGGCACCTACCAGACGTGGCAACAACCCGGGCAGCAGGTTCCAAGTAAGTCGTGTCTGCCTGTCTGTCCTCTCTTTCTGTCTCTCTGTCCATCCACGCCAGTGCAGGGCTGAGGTGAGACGGGAATCGGCCAGTCCTTGGCCTGTGTTGACCAACCTCATACCCAGAGAATCTCTGGTTTGCGCCTTGTGCAGAACAGCAAGCCTCAGTGCGTTGCCAACGGTGGTCTCTGTCGCTCCACTTCTTTCAGCACGAGTTACACGTCCCTTCACGACATGTTCGTTCCATCGAATCACCGCCTCTCCTGTGTAGGGAAAAAAAACCCACACACATACACGCTGCCTGCTCTTCTTTATTTCTTTATTTAAAATATGTTTTACCCCCGTCTTTCTCCTTAAAAGGACCCGAGGCGGCTTGCATCCTCGAAAGACGACGCTTAAAGCTAAAAATGATACAAAAGCCAATTAAATACAAATATTAAAAAAAGAACAAACCAGGACAGCTCTGAGAAACGGTAAGCACACGAGCAAGACTAAAAACACAGTCAAAGTAGTAAAAACATAACAATCCATTTAAAACTCCCACTCCAGTCACCGAAGGAAATTCTCCCTAAAAGCCTCTTTTCTTAACCTTTTAAAAAATTAGTCTGGTGCAGAGGTAGAGAACCCACGGTCCTCTTCAAAAGGTAGTGGAATATCAGTTTACTTTAGCCGTGGCTAGCAGGATAAGTGGTTGGGGGGTGCTGGGCTCTGGAGTCTCCTCAACCCTGGCCTTCGTTCCGTTTTCCTTTGCCAATTCCGTTGGTCAGTGCAAACCACAAAATACAACCATGTTGACCGCATAAGTTGTTGTTTAGTCGTTAAGTCGTGTCCGACTCTTTGTGACCCCCATGGACCAGAGCACGCCAGACCCTCCTGTCTTCCACGGCCTCCCGGAGTTTGGTCCAATTCATGTTGGTCACTTCGGTGACACTGTCCAGTCCTCTCGAAGTGTAACCATATCCAAACGCCATTGTTGGTGTCGAATCCAGACTTCTCAGAATCCTCTGACAAGAAACTTAGAATAATGGATTGGGAAGGGGCCGATCTCCTGTTTAGAGCCATGTTGAGAACGAAGCGTAAATCCCATCCCCTTCCCCCCCCTTCTGCCCGTTGAAAGAGAACCAGTCTCTCGTCTTCCTCCCCCCCTGCCCCCCGCCGCATGTCCTTTAGATTTTAATTATTTCCCCACAATTAGCAGGCGGAGGTGAGAACATTTTGCCTTGAGACACGGCTTTTCAACGCCTCCTTTCAGCCTGCCGTGGACTGTAATTCTGCCCAGAAGAAAAGGCATTCAATGATTTCTTTGTTGACGTGAGCGAGGGAGCCGTCAAGCCGGCCCTGACCTTTGCCGGCCGGGCTTCTGACTTTTCCCTTTGGTCAGGCCCTTTTAGCTGCCCCGGAACGTTCCCAAGTTGGACCCTGTTTGCTTGGTCCTTCCCTTCCCTCTCCGTCTCCAGTCACACTTCTCGGTGTATTGTTGTCGTAACTTCAAAAAAATCCAAAACCGACAACCACCCTCTGTCTTGATGAGATGCGGGTGGTGTTCCTTCATGTCACTCCCTTTTCTTTGCCTCCATCAAACGCTTGCTTTTTCTCCTGAATGCAGTTCTCTTTTCATCCGTCCACCTGCTTGTCTTGTGTATTTTGTGGGTTTCCATCTCAAGGTCACATGGAGAGAAGACGGCGTTCCAAATTTGAATCTCCTGTCCTCCTTTTTCTTTCCTCCCTCCTCCTTGTCTGTGACTCCTTAAGCGTTGAGTCCTGGTGGGGTTTGCAGTGATCATGCTGGCTTCCTGCAGATGATGGTGGTCAGGAACTCGGGAACTGACCGTCAGAATGCTGGGACGGGTCCATAAACGCAGATCTGCACAGCTTTAGTTATGGTTGTTCTGGAATACTCTAAAGTCTCTTTTGCCAGCCTGCACGGTGGCAGACTCTTGACATCTGGATGGTGGATCAAGACCACTTTGTTAGGCTTGTACCAGTGGGAGGAACTTAAAAGTCCCCAAGTTTATGGCAAGATGGATTTCACTAGGAAAGTTACTCTTAGAGGTCAAGTCCAAAAGGTCATGGCAAAATGGATTTTGCCAAGATGTGTGGTTCCTAGCTGGGCTGAAGAAGGAGAAAAAGTAGATTTTTGACTGGGTGTCACACCTCCGAGGTTTGGAAGGGCGTTGGAGTCACTAAACGGAGCTCTCTCTCCTGAATGTTGAACAGGAGCGGACCAAATGCAGTTAGAGCCTTCGGCGTTCTTTGCCTGCGTCCAAACCAGCTTGCCAGGTCAGGGAACCAAGCTTTCAAGACTTTAAAGCAGCGGTAGGCAACTAGGGTGGGTCTTGGAGGCCAAATTTCCACCCCCAGCGCCAGCTAAGGGCCAACCCAGGTCACGACATGCCTGGAAAATACAATTCCAAAAATCCGAAAATAGAAGAAACCACTTCAGTTTGATTGTGGATGGGAAGTCGAAAGAGACTTCCATTCTGTTTTGGAAGATTCCAAAAGACGGGGGGGGATACCTTTGTCCTAAATGTATTTTTAGGATCTGTCCCCCGCCCCCCAAAATCCCTGGGAGCTGCATGTGGCCAGCAGACTGCCTTGAGGACTGTTATGGTGGCCTCAGAATGAGTGTGACAAATTGAACAATCAGAAATCGGACCTTGGCCTGTAAGGAACAAGGTTCTGGACCCACCCAGTGTTCCCAGCGTGTTGCTCTGCAGGTGTGTTTGAGGCATCTTCCCCTATTGCTGGACTCTTGGACGTGTTGATTGGATATAATGGGAATTAAACTCTTGTTACTTACAGAGGGCTACAACTCTCAATGACAGAGAGAAGCTAAATCCTACTATTATTGATCCTAGCTAGAGTAGACCCAGTAAATCAAGGAGTCTTACATACCAAAGTCTCATTTACTAATTGGGGTCAGCACTAGTTGAGACTAGTGGTTGGGTTCTTACAACCTTATCCAAATGAACCCAAGCAGGGAGCTTCAAAAGCCATTTGAGATACAGCACCCAAATCTCTTTCTCATAACAGAAATTGAGGGGGTTATTATTTGCCATACATTGAGAGGATGGTGGGTTTCCTCATCTCCTCTTAAAAGAGCCAGTCTGTTGGCTGAGTCTCGGATGGCTTTGGACCCTCCCGTTTCATCAGTTCATCCTAGTAGGAAAGGAAGGTGGCTGTTTTGAAAATACATCAAGTCCTCTTCTTCTTAAGTCTTTGAAAGAAAACCTTTTCTTCCTCTCAGAAGGAATGCTGGGAATCGCGGGTACAAGGAATACCCAGAGGGCTGCCTCTTTGCCCGTCCGTTTTGTAAACCGCCGGCGTTGTTCGGGGGGGGGGGGACCCGTAGCCTTGCCTCTACCTAGCAGGGCTGGCCCGTTGGCCCAGCCGCCGGTGGCTCACCCTGCCTCTTTGTTTTCCCCTGTTGCCTTGTGTGCAGGTCAACAGAGCCAGCAGCAAAACAGCCAGCCCGACTACAGCAAAGCATGGGAAGATTATTACAAGAAGCAAAGTGAGTAGAAATGGTTGCTGGGCAGGGCGTTCCCCTCTTTTTCCGTGGGATTTGAAGTGATCGGCCAGCCTGAGGACCCCCCCCCCCGAAGAGCGACCCATTCCTAATACCATTTTTCCTCCTCCCTCTGCTTTTAGCTCACAGCTTGATGGAGAGGAGAGTTGGAGAGAGAGAGGGCCCAAGGGTTTATTTCCATCATCATCATCATCATCATGTGTTGTCAGGTCAATTCTGACTTATGACGACCCCATTTTCCAGGGTTTTCTAGGCAGAGAATACTCGGGGATTCTCTACCTAGAATATTAGGTGGACTAAGGCTTCCCCTTCCTTTCTTCTAAGGTTGCCCTGGGACTCCTGTGCCGCTGGCCCAAGGCACCCAGGCTGGCCGAACTCCCAACCTCTGGCTCCACAGCCAGAGACCTCAACCCACTTGAGCTGTCCAGCCAGCTCAAGGGTTACTCGGCGCTCAAAAATTTTTTTTTTTTTAGTTTCTCTGTTTTGTTTCATTTTTAAATAGAACAACACATTTCAGTCATCCTTTCCTTGGGTCTCTTCCAAGTCAGGGGAAATGTCCCCTTTTGGGGTGGGGCAGGAATCCCCCCCCCCCCCCAGCTGCAAGTCCAAACCCTGTTCCCACGTTCAGAGGGTGGAGGCGGATGCCCGCGACCTCCCAGCTTGTCAAAGCAGCCGGCCCCGGGGGGTCTTTGGCCACCCCGGATGGAACCCGGCTCGGCTAGCGAGACGGGTAGGTTTCAGTTTGGCCCCGGAGGCCGGTTCTCCTTCCCTCTCCTAACCTCCGGCTCGGCGTGTCTTCCTCTCCTACAGGCCACGCTGCCACGGCTGCGTCCCAAGCCAGCTCCCAGCCAGACTACACAATGGCCTGGGCAGAATACTACAGACAGCAGGCGGCTTATTACGGGCAGACATTAGGACAAGCTCAGGCCCACAGCCAGGTGGGTATTCCTTTTCTCCCTCGTTCGGTACCTTTTTTAGGTCTTCTTCCTGAATCGCTCTCCCTTGCTTAACAGGATCATGGGCAGAAGTCCCCAGCCCTCCCCTTCTCCCTATGCTCATTTGAGGCCCCTCAGTCTCTTCCTTCTGATTTAAGGAGAGATTTCTTCCCTGGAACCCTGGAAAGGGTTCTTAATTTGCTGCGTGAATTTCCACAGTGAATTTCCCCGGCTTCCCTGCCCTACCGCCTCCTCCCCACCTCCTCCAGGTACGGCCTCTTCATAGGCACCCACCGGAGGAGACGGAGCTGGGAAAACACTCAAGACCTGTTCAGCCAAAAAACCGAACCGGCAGGACATCTCTAGCTAGGAGAGTAAAATGGAATAGGTTGTTCCTTGCACTAAATAAGAAATTGCCAAAAAAAAAAAATATGGGGGGGGGCGGGGGGAGAGTTGTATATGTATTGCCTGCCCTGGGGCGAATTTGCACGTTTGCAGATTGAATTCTCCAAGTGTCTGCGAACGTATATAATTTTGCACTGTTGGCTTTGTTGGCTTGGACTGTTAAAAAGTACAAGCCCCGAATGGGTTGGTTGTATCTTCGTGAACAGTCTGCCTGCTGTCTTGTGCCTGGAATGGGTGTGTCCTTGGCTTCACAAGGATGGGTAGAAACATTTTGCACGAGTGGTGTCCAGCATGGCTTAAAAACCAACCCCCAAACCCCAAGCAAGTTCTCGGTCGGTGTCTCAGTCTCGTGCAAGAAATGAGGTCCCTCACTTGGATTTTTGACAGGTCTCTCCCTGTTGTGAACAGCCACAGTTGTATTTCTAGCGACTGTGAATCTTATTTATTGTAAACAACACACAACTTTCCCACCCCGGCTCCCTTTTTTTAAGGGTAAAAGAAGCATTTTGTTGGTTTCATCAAAATTTATCGGCCACCTCTGCATTCGTTCTTTCCGTGTATTCGTCCCATTTGGGGCCAAAATTCGGTCTTGACTCCCAAGAGGGCCTTTTTTTTAAAATCTTTTCTCTCTTTCTCTCTTTTTTTCAGGAGCAGTAGAACAAGAACCTTGAATATATATTTTTCCCCGCCCTTTTCCTCCCTGCGCGCTCTTCTCTCTTTCTCTTTCTCTTGGAATCATTGTGGAAGCAAACCTTTTTTGTAACAGAGGTTTCTAGATTTGCAACATTTTGATGAAGACTCTTGTTTTTTTTCGTGAAACACTAGTTGTTAGGATAATCTGTACTGAACTTTTTTCTAAGAATCAGGAACAATTAATGCATACTAAACTTTATGGACATGGTGGGTAATTTTTTTGTTTGTTTTCATTTTAATTTTTTTTTTTCCTTTTCCAAATTTGTGAGGAAAAAAAAGAGGAAAAAAAAAATAAGTAAAACTCAGTGATCGTTTTTTTTCCCCCCTTTCTTTTTGGAGAGAAGCCAGAGACCAGCTGGCATGAAAACGTAACCCCCCGAGCTGTGACATTTCAACCAGTGGATTTTTTTTTCTCCCCCCATTTTTTCCCCCCTCTTTGTGTTTTAATTTTTAAAAAACTTTTTTTTTCTGTTGTAACAGGAAAAAAAAGGCTTGGAAGTCTTAGGTGGTATGTAACAAATTCTAAAAAATAAAAAATAAAAAAATGAAATTTTTGAAAAAAAACAGTATTTAAATATTCTTAAATATGTAAATTCATTAAATATTTTACTTCTAATTTCTTGTACCTTGGCTGTCTTTTTTTGATTTTATTGCATTTTTTAAAAAAAGAAGAAACTGAACTATGGTATGTATTGTAATTAATTATGTGAATTCTTTAGCAAGACAGTTACTGTTTGCTGTCACGCTGGTTATTGTGGGGAGAATTTTGTAGGGGTTGTATAATTTCTAGAGATCTAAAGGGTAATATAAAAACAATGTGTTAATTTTTTAGCGATACTATTTTTTTCTTTCCACGTCTGTAATTGCCAGTTGCATTTGTGTATCTAAGACCTCCAAGCTGATCTTAAAAAAAAAATGAAACAAAATACCTTTTGTCTATTTCAGAAATAAATACTGTTATTTTTAATATTAAGATGGAACTGCTATTAGTAACTTTAACAAACACTGTGGAACATTAAATCATATAAAATAGTAGTAACTATTTTTTAATTCCAGGGTGTGTGTTTGCTTTTTTTTTCCCCCTCCCCCATTTTTTTGGTTGTTTTGTTTTTAAGTATTTTCTTATCTTAATATTTGTCAAAATTTACCTAGAGAAATAAAATGAAATCTAGTATTAACCACAGGTATGCGCTAAATAATTTTTTGATTTAATAAAAGGGATAATATGGTTTCCAGTGTTTACTGTAGTGTTTTCTTGTACAGATAACAGTGTATTTTTAAAGGAGAAAAAAAAAACGGAAGTAAAGCTATTTTTTCTTGACATTTTTAATTGACCTGCGGGACATTCCGTTTTGAATTGTACTGAAGTTACTGTTCTTAGGGTCCTTTTCCTCCACCCTCACCTTTATTTCTTTATAATGCTTGAAATGTCTAACTATACAGAAACACAATTGGATACTGTTAAGCATGATGTGTTTTAAACAAAAATGTTCTTTTTATTTGACTGACAGTTGCATTTTACACTCTCTCTATAATAAAAAGAAAATTCCACAAGTCATCTTGTGGGTTACGTATTAAAGTCTCTCTGGATCACTGCTGCTCTTCTGTAAAGGTAATCTATAAAAGAAGCATTGAAAAATTACTACCGGCACCTTGAACCCTGGTCTCCGTTTCTCTTCAATAGCTTCTGCACGAGCGATTGTTATGTACGTCTTTATTTCTTTATTTTTAACTTAACTGCAATAGTCGGTAGCTGCAGGGTGGCCCAGTCTTTTCTCTTTGACGATGGGCCCCCCGTAAATGTTGTGCGGACGGGTCCCTTTTGACCTGCAAAAGCTTTTCCTCCCCAAGTACGTGAGGTGGATAGAGTTCAGTAAGAAGTCTCCGGAGCTTCCTGGCAGAAACCGTTCTATAAGCCCGGAAGTTTCTAAGTCTTCCCCCCGTAGGGCAGAATATGGTCGATCACATCTTAGAACGTGAACCATTGACTGGGGAAGACTCTCTCTCGGTCACAAGAACCTAAGAGGAGCGCCGGTGGGGTAGAGCAGAAGTCCCATTGAACTTGTCATCCTTGCTCCCACCATGACCAGCCTGGGGTCGGATGCCCACCACACAGTGGGCCTCATGCTCATCCATGTTCCTTGGCGCCCAGCATTCAGAGATGTGCTGGTTCTGAGGACAACAGGTTGACATTGGGACTGGTAGGCCGCAGGTGGTCTTACCTTTTCATGACCAATTTCATCCTCTACCCAACCTCTGAGCCCAGGAGAAAGACTCTATTGTCTTTCTCAACTCCTTCAGAAGTAGCTGCCTTTGCTACCGCTGGTGGCATGGTGACCGTTCATATTATCCCCTTTGTACTTTTTCACTCCCATGAAACCAAGCCAAATGGTGTGTCTCCCTCCTTCGCCCCGTGCTGGCAAGCATTGGTGTTTATTTTCCCACCCTGTACTGGGGACACCAGTTGTGATTTGTCTGATTTTTTTGATGGTGAGATTTGCGACCTTTCTTCCTCTCCCACTCTCTCTCTCTCTCTCTCTCTCTCTCTTCCTCTCCCACTCTCTCTCTCTCTCTCTCTCTCTCTCTCTCTCTCTCTCTCTCTCTCTCTCTCTCTCTCTCCCCATTTGCCTCCACACCCCTTCCGGCATCTGGTCTTTATTTATTTATTTTTTTAAAAAAACGAGGCGGTCCCATCTGCAAAAGTGGCAACCCGGGGGGCGCCCCCTCCCTGAAAGCCGGAAGCAAAAGAAAGGGGTGGTGGTGGTGGTGGGGTTGAGATATGGCATCTCTTAAATACACCTCCAGAGAATCGAGATGGGCTCAGGAAAGATGGGGATGGTGAAAGCCACTTGGGCGCAGAAGGGGAGGGAGGAGGCGAGAGCGAGAAAGGGACTCTACATGCTGATGATAGGAAGGGCAATTAAGGAGGGGGGGGGTGCCTTATGGAGAAGACATCCTTCTAATTCATCTTCGGAGCTCTGTGCCAGAACAGCATTTGGCATGTTTCTCTGGGAGCGTCTGTGTGATAATGAACCCAAAGGTGTCCCTTAATTGAAGACGCAGCCTCCTGGCCCCCTCCGACGGGAAACCGCAAGTGGTTCAAGGGAGCAGCAGAGAGGATGCATTTTCTTAAATGTATCTTTAAGTACAGATGAGAATGGGCTCCCTGGTGAAATAACCTTCGTATGAATTATGGAAGTCAACTCTCGGGCAACTCTTCCATCTCTGGTGCTCTTCCTTTTAATACCAGCCAGGCAGGGTGGGGCGGCCGACTTCGGAAGGCCCTCGGAACGGGGCCGGCCATTAAGCGTGGCGCCTCGGCAAAGCTGGGTTTGTCATCAGCAGTCTGGTGTTGAGGAAGAAAGTCTTGAGTGCTTGAAATGATACCAAATCGAGCAATCGATTTCCCCCCCCCCCCCCAATCTCTTTTTCTACCCCGGCGTTCTCCTCCCCACCGGCGGCAACCTACCCAGCCCTGCATTAAGAGCTACAGGATGGTTGTTAGTGAGAAGGAACATGGCGTCAATGAGCAACCCGATGGTTTATTTTTGTAGAACAGTTATCTTTCCATTAACGCTGGCGCGATGAATAACAGCCGGTTGACGCCCCGTCTTTTACCAGAATCGTTCTGAACTCCCACCGCCCACCTCTTATGATCGGTTGCGCGCTTTTGCCCGTTTGCTGGGAAATAAGACTATATTTAGCCCTCCATCCGAACTCCTCTATCCATCTTTTCACTCTGAAATTATTTGGGGGTCAAGGCTGAAGTGTATCATCTTGAAGACTGAACGCAAGAGCCCTGAGGGCATGGATCGGATCTCCTACCCAATTCCGCATTTCTGCGTTCGCCATTGTTGCGACCCCCTAATTGGTACCAAGAACGGTGGCGTTCTTGAAACGGGCCGAGGATATACAATAGCTCCTTAGCAAGTTCTATGAGAGAGTAAATGCAAGATCATCTTCTAAAATTCATCTAGCTTGGCCATCATTTATATATTCCAAGCAACTTCTTGTATATAAACTCTTGCACACTTGAGAAAGGATGTGCTTTGACACAGCTTCGACACTCTTCCTCTTTCCCACCCTGAGATTTTTCAGCAGTTCAACAACCTCTGAAGGACCACGTCTGGGAGCTTTTGAATGACAAGGGTGTGGAATAAAGTTGTGTTTATAATGCCTTCTTGATGAAGGTAGGAAACTTATTACAAATACATTGATGGATCAGGTCCAACTTTCACCGACAAACATTAAAAGGAATTTAAAAAAAACGAAAGCGAATGCAATGCAGAGTCTGTCCTTGGCATTGTTCTACAGGTAAAATGCTTGGCCAGCTTTTTAATTCCCAACTCATTGGAGAAGAAGCCAGGGAGGAAGAAGACTCCGGTGGTGCCCTTTTTTCTTTTCATAGGCAGTAGCCAACTGGACCCTGAACTTCCAGGGGCCGTCTGCCACACTGTCGGCAGCAGGCTGGGTTATGGAGCTTAGGGTTGACCGTTCTTGTGTGCCCAACATTCATGGGCCAAGAGGGAGTAGCCAAGTGGACTGTTCCCAAGCACCTGCCTCACTCTGCCCAAGAGTAGGGCCTGCCCTGGTGAAAAGAGAGGAAACGTTCCTTTCTGATGTCTCAGGATGTGATTAATTGTCATGCAAAGCATCCTGGAAAGACTGGTTTGGAGTGGGGTGGTTTTCTCCCACCATCAGCCTTAAATTTTAATATATATATTATTTTATTTTAATTTATTTGGCATTACATCGAGGTACACCGTTGGTTTCTTCCACCCTTTTCGTGGGTTTCTCCATGCTTGTTGGCAATTTTGCTATCTTTGGTAATTTCTGCAGCAGGCAATAAAAAGCCCTTTTAGAAACTATGTTTGTTTTGACTTCCATCTTTGATTTTTCTTTTCCAGCTGCCAAGCTCAGTCTCTCTGTTCCCTTTTCTTTAATAGCTTTATATCAAGAGCACCGAAGCCCTGGTTGTAATGCGCCGTTCTGCTTTGTTATTGAGAAATGGATATTGATGTAAATTTCTTTCAACGGATGAGGTGTTTAGTTCACATTATTCCATTTTATTTTAGATTTCTTTTCTCCCAGGGCTTAGGAGAAAGATTACAGTACAAAAACTCTCTTAGGGGCATATTTTACCATTTTCAAACCTGTTTCCCATAATCGGCTACATACATTTCTCCCTTCCTTCTAACCATCATCAGCTTTGTTTGTTTGTTCATTCTTCCTTCCCTCCTCCTTGCCTATGTTCTAAGATAAAAATAGGATAGTTGTGCTCAAGGACTGGGAAGGTTGTGGTTTGCACCATAATGCCTTGGAGGAAGATAACAGAGGCAACCATTGAATGATTAAGAAAGCTACTCAATTGGGATTGTCTCCTGCAACCCCCTAGCATTCTTGGGTGCTCTGCGCAAAACAAACCTTGTAGAAGATAAAAGTGGTAGAACAGGAAGGATGCAAGAGCCTTCAAGCTCCTGCCAAAGTAGGAAATGCAGAAGTAAAGCATCCCCGGCAGGTGGACATCCAACTTCTACGTAAAAACCTCCAATAATGGGGAACCCACCACCCTCTGGCATAGTCCATTCCACCTTCAACAGCTCTTACTCTCAAGAGGATCTTCCTAAGGTTTAGTGGCAATCTCTTGTAATTCGAATCCATGGCTTTCAGGTCCAACTCTCTGAAGCCACAGAAAAGACGTTTGGTCCCTTCAGATCTGTAGAGAGGGCTGTTCACGTGCCCTTCAGCGTTTTCAATTTCAGGCTCCTGCGTCCATGCTTCACAGGGTTTGCTCTCCGGACCTTTTAATAATGAAAATAACTGGAACAGCCACTGAAATCTTACATCTAATTCTTTTTATATCGCCCTTGAAGAAGGCTGAGAGGCTGAAACGTATTTTACGCTGAAATAAAGAACGATTTATTTTCTACATTCTGGGACTACAGTTTCCCCTTTTTTTTGACCTAAGATTTCTGGACCTTTTGCCAACTGGGTCACACACACACACCCCGATATGTTGCTAGCTGTTGGTCTCCTCTTTAAACTGGGACACAGTACGCCAAGTGAGGTCTGAGAAGATGGGTTCTTTGGCCCATGCTGGGACTTTCAAAACTTTGCCCTACCCAGTGGTAGGGCCTTCTTTCCATGGTGCTGGTGGAGGAGACAGTTATAAGTCAGCACCAACGTGGCCCTATCTGTCGTATCCTGAGCCTTAACAGCTGTTACCATCAGGAAGCCAGATTTAAGTTGAATATCAGGAAAAACTTCTCAACTGTTAGAGCAGTACGACAACGGAACCCATGACCTCGGGAGGTGGTGAGCGCCCCAACGCTGGAGGCCTTCAAGAGAGAATTGAACTACCATCTGCCAGATCTGCTTTGACTTGGATTCCTGCCTTGAGCAGAGGGGTGTTGTACTGCTCTAACAGTTAGGAAGTTTTTTCTGATATTCAGCTGAAATCTAGCTTCCTGTCACTTGAGCCCATTCTTCCATGTCCTGGGATGATTAAGAACAGATCCTGCCCCTCCTCTGTATGACTGCCTTTCAAATATTTGAAGAATGCTATCATATCTCCCCTCAGTCTTCTTTTCTCCAGGCTAAACATACCCAGTTCTTTCAGTCTTTCATCCGAGGGCTTGGCTTCCAGTCCCCTGATAATCTTGGTTGCCCTCCTCTGAACCTGCTCCAGTTCATTGGCATCCTTCTTAAAAGGGTGGTGTCCAGAATATGCATGCTGAGCACCACTGTGTACCAAAAATAATAAAAAAAATAAGACATGCATTTTGAAAAACACACACAGAGAAATTTACACCAGTGTTCATGCAGGCTTTTAAAAACCTCTGTCAAGAGTTTAGGATAACCCATATTTAGGACTCTAAAAGCTCTTAAAAGTTCAGGAGGATGCGAAGACGGGGGGGGGGGGGGGGAGGAGAACAAAACCCAGAAAGAAACCGAAACGGACAGATTTGTACACCCATAAGTAGGGAGAGATCGCCCAGGGAATTCTGAGGCAAAATCCTAGCGTTGTGCCATGTGAATCGTATGCACAGTTTCCATTACAATAATCTATTTCCAAGCTAGATGTGAAATTTAAATAGGTTTCCTCCACTGGTTCTTAAACCAAAGCAGATGAGGCTCTTTATCTCTTAAGTAGCCCGGTGTGGTTCCACCTTTCTTGCCCTTTTGCTTCTAGGGGCTGTATTTACAGTAATTTGTGTTAGCAAAGCACAAACTCGGGGGAGATTAGCTGCTGGTGGTCTGGGCATTATTTAACTCTTAAGTCTTTTTATGTGACAATACACTGATTTATCGGGGGGTGTATTTCCCTTCGCTGCATTTATAATTTATTGAGGAGCTGGATTGAGGAGCTGGAGGGGGGGAACGACGCACACCAGCGCTTCCCTCTGCAGTCCATGTAGGATTTCGGCCATGACAGCAATAAAAAGGAAAATGAAAACAGAAACATGGTGGCGTGTTGATGATTCACAGATTTATTTCCCCCCCCAAAGTGTTCCATGCACTTCCTGAGATGCATGGAACACTCTATCTGTTACGTAATAGAGGTAAAAATATTTGTAATGTGCTGGAAAACCCGGCCAAAGCCCACATATGATATACAGTAGGAGTGCAGTACCTGTGGGGAATTGATTTCTGCCCCATCTCCGTGGATGCTGAAACCGTGGAAGTATGGAACGCTCTACATTGCATGGTCTCTGGCTGCCTCTACTGGCCAGTTCTGGTAAATCCACCCTGGAAATACAAAGAAATAGTTGTTTCTGGGGGTTTTAATTGAATATTTTCAGCCAGTGGATAAGTGAATCAGTGGATACTGATCCCGCAAAGGGGGGGGGGGGTTCCTACTGTATATCAATAGCCTGGATTTTTCTACTATCTCTGTAGAGTCAAAACAGTTGATTGAGAAGCCCCGTCTCCTCCAGGCAGTTAAGAAGTTTTTATTGATATTCAACCAAAATCTGGCTTCCTGTCGCTTGAGCCCATGATGATGTGTCCTGCATTCTGGGATGATGGAGGACAGATCCTACCCCTCCTCTGTAGGACCAACTTTCAGGTCTTTGAGAACTATCTCCTCTTAGTCTTCTCTTCTCAAGGCTAAACCTGCCCAGTTCTCTCCCCCCCCCCCCCGAGGGCTTGGTTTCCAGTCCCCTGATCCTCCTCCTGGTTGCCTTCCTCTGAACTGGTTCCAGTTTGTCTGCATCCTTCAAGCGTGGTGTCCAGAACTGGACTCAGGACTCCAGAGGAGGCCTCACCCAGTGCCATTATAAAGGGGGACTAGTACCCTGTGAGATTTGAAGACTATACCTATTATATTTGCACCTGATTTTCCACAACCCCCCACCCCCAAATATCTGTTTATCCATTTGCTTCCTGCTCGTTTATTTCTGGAATGTTAATTTCCACAATCCTCCAGCCCCCTTCCACCACCCCCACCACCCCGGCGCTATGACCACTGACCACACGGCGTGGTCCATCCTGGGTGCTAAGAGTCTCAGAAGCAACGTTTCCCGACGCTGCCTGCTTTCTGGTTGGGGTGTGTGTGTCAGCTTTGGAATGGATTAAATGTTTTCGACAGACCAGACCAGCCAAGAAACCAATTAAACGCTACTTACTCCTCCCTGTGTATAGCAGCATGCTTGTTTTCCATAGTGATTCATTTCTATTCTCTCCTCAGCCTCCTTGACAGTCTCTTCTGTGACCCTTCTCTTATCTCTCAGGGAAATCCTCTTTCAAGGAGCTTCGTGGCCAAATGAACCTCCCTGATCTCTCATTGTCCGCCTTGGCCCCTCCTTTTAATCTCCGGGTGCAGGTGTTTTTGCCCTGAAGCTATTAGCTGAACTCTTCCCATTGTCCGGGCCTCCTCCTTCGGTCATCTGCTTTGCCCCTCTGGACTCTCAGTGGCAGGGAACCTTGTCTTTCCTATTCACAGGAGAATATTAAACTTCGGCGCCGAACAACGGGCCTTCTCTTGGTCCTTCTGCTTTATTTGTTTTATACTGAAAAGGAGCGGACAATGGTAACACAGAGACAGGAGACCCAGATGGAGGGGCCCGTTGGCTGTCTTTCTAGCATCCTTCGGAGGTCACCTGTCAGCAGAAACACAGTCCGAAGACTCCTGTTTGCTTCCTCTTTCGACTTGATCAAACCTGTCTGGGTAGACATGGTGTCTTCCAGGGGCATCGGACTACCGCGCCCATCATCTCCAGCCACCACAGCCGTGGCATTATTTGCTGGTTGGAGCGAGGAGAGCCTGCGGCCCCGTGCATCTGGAGGAGGTCAAGAAGAAGGTGGCGCGCAGCGTGATCCAGAAAACGGCTCTGAACAGGTTAATGCCTCGATTAAAAATTATTTTGAGCCAGAAAAAGGTGCCTTCAATTAAATTCCATGGTAGCAGTTTTTGCGAAGAGGTGTCAGCCTGCCTCAGTAGCAACAGTCACCGAAGTATTATGCCACCTGTAAGATGAAGATCTGAAAGATGAAGATCTTTGTGAATACCCTGGACTGCTAGAAAGACGAACAAGTGGGTCCTAAATCAAATCAAGCCTGAACTCTCTCTCTCTCTCTGGAGGCAAAAAATGTTGAAATCGAGGCTGTCCTGCTTTGGGTACATCCTGAGAAGGCAAGATTCTCTGGAAAAGACAATAATGCTGGGAAAAGTTGAAAGCATCAGGAAAAGAGGAAGACCCAATACGAGATGGACCGACTCCCTAAAAGGTTCGTTTTAGGGCCAAAGAGGGGTTCAGTGCTTCCCAGCCCCGCCTCTTCTAACAGGGGCCCTACTTGGAGGTAGCACCCCGGCTTCCCTGCCTCGCCTCCTCTGGGTGCTGCCTCTGAGTGGCTGGGGATTATGGGTCTTGTAGTCCACCTGTTTCGATGGTCCTGCCTGAAGGAAAGCAAGGCTCAACCATCTGATTCGTAGGAAGGCAGCATTGTGCGTTTGCTGAGAGAGCTACCTTCTCCCCCCCCCCCCGCCTCCTCTGCTTTTCAGCTTCGTCAAGGCAGACGGCTATTTGCCAAAAACTATAATCTTGAAAAATGCCATTGTATGAGATAAAGGCAGAATCGCTATCTCACTCTGTTTGCCGGGATGCCTGTGGAGTCCGATGGATGCGCACAATGCCCCAATACCTTCTAAACGATGATAATCGGACTGTTTACATTTGACAGCCCGGGTGTGTTTACACAGGAGCTGTGATACTGCGGGGAAGTCACAACTTGGAGAACAAAACAGCCCTTTCAAACATCCGCTCCGCTCGGAGACTGGAGCGCTAGGCTGTTGGCACCATGCAGGTAACATCTTGGCATCCCATTGAAAGCACTCGCATTCAAGAAGAGATAGCCGTGAACACAACGGCTGGAGAAGTTAGCCAGTCTCTGGGTCCGAGGGCCAAGTCCGAGTCTTCGGTCCCAAAGCCCGAGTCCCAAAATCCAAGTTCTAGTGAAACAGGTCAAGGGTTCAGGACACGACCCTCATGAGACACTGTGCAATGGATTGCATGCATTTCTTGATATGGGATTTTGCCCCTTAGTGGACCATCGGCTACTGGACAGAATCCTGTTTTTTGTTTCTACTGTATAAGCAGCTGGGTGGTTTTCAAGCATACACAAGGTGGCCTCAGCCCCTAGTTTTTAACAACAACAACAAAAACTAATCTTAGAACTGCAGAGCTGGAAAGGATCATCAAGTCCAGCCCATGCCAAGGAGTCACAGCTGGGAATTGAACTCCCCTACCTAAACCACTGAGCTATCGCTGTCCAACTAAGTTGCACAACACACTGTTGTGTAAGTGGAAGGGAGAACCAGGATGGTGGCCCTGACTTTTTGGAGTGAAGCCCTCTGTATCCAGGCTGGATAAATTGCTCCCCTTTCCATTTTTTTTTAAATGCCAAATTATCTCCAAGAAATGTGAAGGTTTGGGGTCAATTCTTAGCCAAAATGGACTAGAACAACATCCACACTCATCCAGAGGCTCAGGCTGTGATGGGAATCCTTGTCTCCAGGTTGATCCCCCCCTCCCCAATTTACAGACCCCCTCCTGAAGGCATTGTCCTGGCCCCGGCGTGCTCGGAGCGCCTGGAACAACAGTTGGCCGGGTTCCCAAGCGCTACAGCGCTACAGCGCTAAAGAGCCCATAAGGGATTCTTCTCGAGGCCCGTAGCTCCCATTCAAAGCTTTTTTTTCTCTGGGCCGGCTGGGGAGACCCTTTCGAGGAGGTTGAAGTGGTCCTGGCCTCAGCAGAGATCTGTGGGGTGGGGGCTTAAGAAGGGGAGGGGGCTGCTCTTTTGCACGTGCCAGTCACCTGCCTTCCCTTCCACACTGCCTCTTCAATCCAGAGAAAGACCCTCTTTTAAAAGCTGTTTTGCTTGGCTTTGACAATGGGTCTTTTTTCCTCTTTTTTTACAGACGCACCAAATGAGCTTCCCATTGGATCCAGATTGAGGAGCTTTTTGTCTCCCGTGGGCTGTCTAAACCCAATTAAACATGATCCCTGCAAACAAACCATCCCCTTTATCGCATCACCCCCCCCCAACCTCACCCTCTTTGCCTCTTATTCCATCCAGATCCCCCTTCCCCTTTCAAAAATAATAATAAAAAAAGGAGCTGTGCCCTTTTCATGGCTTGCTTGCCTCCCTCCTGGAGTTAAAACCCTACAAAATATGGGTTTTCTTTTTTGTTGTTGTTCGGGTATGGGATTCAACTCCCCGCAAACAGCTAGTCTCTTTGTGTGCCGAGGGGGGGTGGGGGTGGGAAGGAAAGCAGCCTTGGGAAAAGCGTTTCCATTGGGCACACCTTAGGAGAGGTTTTGTGAGAAAAACATGACTCTCACCCAGCCCAACCAGAAGAAAGGGGGAGATCTCATCCCCCAGAACAGGAGCAGCCTTGGCTTTGGGGTTTCAGCTGCCAAAAAGAGGAGCGGCAGGTCCAGACAACTTTGGGGTTTGCTCGAAGATGGAGGGGGACCCAGCCTTGGCTGCAAAGGCACACAAGTTGTAGACAAAGTCCTGCATCACATGCTGTTGACACAACCCTGATTTTAAGTGACTGTTAGGAGAAAAGGTGGAGGGTCAGGATTGCGATGGGTGGAGGATTGGGAGAAGAATGAGGAAGAAAATGCAGATCAAACAAGGAAGGAGGGCAGAAAAAGAGGGAGGGAGGGAGGAAGGAAGGAAGGATAGGAGGAAGGAAGGAAGGAAGGATGGATAGATGGAAGGAAGGAAGGATAGGAGGGAGGGAGGAAGGAAGGATAGGAGGAAGGAAGGAAGGATGGATAGATGGAAGGAAGGAAGGATAGGAGGGAGGAAGGAAGGATAGGAGGAAGGAAGGAAGGATGGATAGATGGAAGGAAGGAAGGATAGGAGGGAGGAAGGAAGGATAGGAGGGAGGGAGGGAGGAGGGAGGAAGGATAGATAGGAGGGAGGGAGGGAAGGAAGGAAGGAAGGAGATATACTAGAAAAAAAGGAAGGAAGAAGGGCTACAAGAAAATGGCAGAAATAATTCTAGACCTTTAACATGAAGGCTTGAAAATGCGAGCCTCCTGCACCAACCGGGTGTGTAAACCCACTCCTGGAGAGGTCTGATCCATCTTTCCTGTCCTTCCGCCAGCAGGCCAAGACTTTTCTCTTCAGGCAAGCCTTCCCTCAGAGACTGGCTGCCCCAAGAGGGGTTCTTAAATAAATTCTTGTGCCTTCCTGCTTGGAGTGGGTTTTTAGTATTCTTTTTGTTTACCATCTCTCAGAGTGGGGTTGGTTTGATCCTTTTTAGTAGCCCCTGTTTTTAGCTTTTATGTTGTCTTTTAATTGAAGGGTAAAAATATTTTAGATAGATAGATAGATAGATAGATAGATAGATAGATAGATAGATAGATAGATAGATAGATAGATAGATAGATAGATAGATAGATAAACGGAAATACATGTTTTTTGGGGGGGAAGCTGGATAGAGCCCCTTCCTTCCTGAGTGGAGAAAGTCCCAACTTTTAAAGTTTCTCAAATTGTGATTTGAATCTTGAGGAGTTGGTTGGGCCGCCTTGCCCCTCCCTCGCCGGTCCCCCCAGATCAATAAATGCCTTCCCTCACCCCCCCCACCCCCAAAATACCCATGCCTCCTGGTGCTGCGGGTGTTTCATCGTTGAACTAATATCTTTTTAATGACTTGGAAGCCAAAGAGGGCTTAAAAGGCTGCAAAGCTGCCCTAAAGCCTGGATTTTGTCGGGCAGATGTTTCGGACAATCCCCCCTCGACCTTCCCCCCCCCCCTCGACCCCCCCTCCCCTGCCACCACTTCCCGGCCTGGACGAGCGAGCGCTGGGGAAGGGGGGGGGAGCAGAAAGTTCAAAAGAGAAAAGGGGATGGCTTTCCGTGGTGGGTTAGAAATGCGTTTCTCCTTTATGAAGAAGGGGAGGGGGCTCCTCTGGATCCCCCAATTCTGATCCCCATCGATCGGCCGGACAGTGGAGGAAAATAAATTAGAAATTTCACTTGAAAAAGAGGGAAGCCAAATATCCTCCCACAATTGATGCCGGGGGGGGGGCTGAGAGGAGAGCCCAGAGGGGGTCTCTCTTACTTACCCTCGTTGACTCTCAGTCCTAAACTTATTTTAGCAATAATAATAAATGCATGCCATCAAGTGGGTTCAGACTTATGCCAACCCTTTTCAGGATTTTCCAGGTAGAGAATATTCAGAAGTGGTTGACCCTTCCCTTCCTCTAGGGGGAGCCCTGGGACGGTGCAGCTGGCCCAAGGCTACCCAGGCTGGCTTCGCGGGAGGCCCAGTGGGGGGAATTCGAACTCCCAACCTCTACCCTAAACCACTGAGCTATTCAGCCAGCAACTTATTCTACATTCATATTCCACATTCACCTAAATGGGACTCTTCCTTCCACCACCGAATCTTATGGTTGAGTTTCTAGATCGTGTGCTCCCCGGAGGCAGGCACCTGGCTAGTTTTAACACCTTTTCACAGACGGTAATATGTAATAATTATACTTATAATGGAGATCAAGGTTCTGATTGTCACAGGGCCTGGAGAGGACCCTGGGCTGGCAACTCTCTTCCGGGCTATCCTACCTTGCAGGGTTGTTATATGGATAACTTGGGGGTAGCAAGAGAGCCATGAGTCCCGCCTGAGTTCACTGAAAGAAAATTGAGCCATCATAAAATAATAATGATGTGCCACCAAGTAAATGAAAATGATAGTGACTAGAGAAATTTCCTTAATTACTATTCTGGATCAAGGTAAGCCTCTCTCTGCAGCCCTTCCATGGGTTTTTAAGCTGCAACTCTAAACACGACACCTCCTCCATCCCTCTACATTTATGTGCTCCCCCCCCCCCATCCTTTTCTTTTTGTCTTCTTCCGTCACCCACCCACCCCGAAAAGGCAGTGGGGCTGATGTCTGAGTAAATACACCTTTGCCTTTTTCTTTTTTTTCTTCCTCTCTTTTAGACACGCTCAAGCTCTCGCTCTTCCATCCACGCTTTCTCCCTGTCACTCAGCCTGTCGGGCTCAGATGTCTGTTCTCTGCCTACATGCAAACCCTCACTAACTCTATTTCTCTTTATTTTTTTATCCTTTCTTTTTTGCAAACAGGAGAGAGAGAGGATGAATGTTATGTGTGCTTAGATTTATTTATCCCACCCCATTTCAGACCCTCTGTTCTTTTTCCTCTTTTCTGAGAGGTGTGTCAGGAGCGAAGGGGGGACTGAAGAGAAGCTGACCTGGGCAAACGCTCACCCACCCACCCCTCTTTCTTCTCCCTCCCATTCACGGAATCGGTAATTGTAGCCACAGAGGGACATTTAAGAGCTATTGGAAAAAAACTCCTCTTTTTTTAAAAAACCCAGGAAAGAAAGAAAGAAAGAAAGAAAGAAAGAAAGAAAGAAAGAAAAAGTGATGCATTTCCATTCCAGTGTTTTTTCCATCAGCTGCTGAAGATACTTGTTCTCTCATCACCAAGCATTGAGAAGTGTTGTTTGGAATATATATATATTATACACACACACCCGTATGTATTTCATTGGTCTCATTTTATTTGCAGCCAATCAAATCCTCCTCGGGGCCCTGGCGATTATCTCTGTGGTCTTCATTTGATACCCTTTGGGTACAAAAGGCGGCCTTTCAGAGCTTTCTCTCTCCTCTTGTCCGCCCGGCGCTCTTTAAAAGCAATAAATGTTCAGAGGCAAGACCCATAAATCAATCTTCCTCCTGAGCCACCCCCTATTCATGCTCGAAAGGGGCTGGAGGGGGGGGGCAGAAAAAAAAGGGGAGGCTGGCCAAAGAGGACCCCCTCGTCTTTCTCCTCCCAGATCAGACCCCCACCCCCGGCCCGCCCCACGCTCCCCCCAAAAAGCAGCTGTTGAGGTCTAATCTGCTTTTCTTCTCTTGACGTCTGAGTCCATTCGGGGGGCTTTCCCTCCGCCTCCCACCCCCCCCCAGCCAGCTCCTCCATCACTTCACCCTCTTGGCCGCATCCCCTTCTTTTCCTTCATCAGCCCCCAAAACCTCGCCAGCTTTTCCCCTCTGCCCCATTTCCCTCTCTCTCTCCCCCCACTCCCCGCCTGTCCCCTTGTAGGCCTGAAAAAAAGAGAGAGAGAGGGAGAAAGGGGGAGGGAGGAGACCCATGGATGTCACTTTGCCCTCCGAAAAGACCATGCAAGATTGATTTGCTCCTCTTTTTAAATCCTTGACATCATTTCAGTGGGGCTCTGAATAGGAAACCAGAAAAGTCTAAAGGTGGAATAAAGATGTTCCTCTTTCTAAAGAGAGAAAGGCAGGAGGGGAGGGGGAAGGAGGGGGGGTCCCCAAAGACCACGAGAAAGGGAACTCTGGCGGGCTATTGAGCCCTTTGCACCACGGACACCCTCCAACAATGGTCCAATATACTGGGGGCTCTCTATTAACAGCCATGAATATTAAAGCCCCTCCGACCATGGGAAGGTAGACACGGAAATTGTCGGGCCCGACAATGCCACCCCTAAAGAAAAACGGCTGCTCTATTAAGGCCCATGAATATTAAACTCCTCTCTCTCTCTCTCTGCAGGCCTTTCGGAGGGAGGCCGAGAAGCCGCCTGGATGCAACACAAGGGAAGGCGCCAAGAGTGGGAACTCAGCAGCAGCGGGAGAGAGAACTGAAACAGAGTCAGAGGGATTAGAGAGGGTCACAACACCAGAGGCGCCATTGGTGTCGTCGTTTGGGCTAAGCACGGAGGGGCTCCAGAAGTTAAGGCTTGCCCTGCCTGGTTCTGGGTTGCCGATCCAAAGGTTCGCAAGCGCAGCCCAGAATTTCCCCCGAGAACGGGGGGCACACTGGAAAGAGGCACCCAAAATGTCGGTCAAAGGAGGCTCCTCGCTCGCCTTGTGGGTGGCAGCTGCTTGACAGGTCCCGCGTCCAGGCCGTTGGCATCTCCTTGTGGGGTACCTGCCCTTCCCAGCTAGGAAGAGGCTGGGAACCAGGCGATGGGGTGTAAGAGAAAGGAGAGAACTGGGGGAGCTCGGGACAGTGCGGGTGGAGGAAGAAGGGTGCTTGGAGACTCGGGGCCCCTCACCTGAGTTACAAGCGCCGGGCCGAAAGGATCCATCGGATCTCTGCTGAAAGCACAATCTGTCTCCCTCTTTGGTTTTATCCAGCGAGAACGAAGGGGGAAGGAGAGGCCTTGGATGTGTTGTGAGGCCACCCAGAGCGGATGAAAGTTCTTTGAGATGCTAGAATATGATGAGACCTGTAGTCCAAACAGAAACCTTTCCAACTTTTCCAGGTTTTTTTTTTAGGAGGAGCATTTCAAGAACACCCCCGACTTTCTGAGTTCAGACTTGATTTGATTTAGCACCCACTGGTTGGTCTTTCTGGCGGTCCAGGGTATCGACAAAGCTCTCCTCCAGCACCACTTTTTGAATGGATCGGTTCCTCACACTCACCCACCCACCCACCCCAGTTGGTTCTCTTCACCCACCACATCCATACATAGTAATTGGGGACAGCATTTAAGATCACACCCTCCAAAAAAACACCTTCTAGCAGTGTTAAATTCTTGCCTTCCAGTTCTGTTCTGTTGTGTGCGGTCAAGTTGCTGACGGGGAGAGAGTCTGATGTTCATGAAATGGTTTATTGCTGCCACTGAGTTTCCCTGGCTGAGTGAGGATTCGAACTCAGGTCTACTGATTCTGAGCCCAATACTCCAGTCACTCCACCATGCTGGCTGTCATTGCTACAGAGATAAATCTAGTCCCCTTTCCTGCTTATTGCTGGATTTTTGTCTGAAGGTCAAAAATTTAGAATGGGATTGGGCAAATCAGCTAGCTCCAAGTGACCAAGAGTGGAGGTGTTATTGGTGAATAAATGCTGACCTGTAGGATGGAAAAATATCCTCCTCAGATACAGTAAGGACCCCCTCTATCCACAGGATCAAGATCCGCTGATTCACTTATCCACTGGCTGAAAATGCTAAAAAAAACACCCCAGAAACCATGCATTTCCAGGTTGTATTTACCAGAGCTGGTCACTAGAGGGAGCCATAGACCATGCAATGTATAGTGTTGAATAATTCACATTTTTTGCTATCTGGGGGGCAGGGGCTTGAAACCGATCCCCTGCAGATACCATGGTCCTATTGTAACCTGTTCTCTTAGACCAAGAGGCACCATCATTATCAACCACCGACCAGTTCAAAACTGGGTCCATTCATTATAGGCCCCACCTCCTTGTCTTCATAGGGGGAGGAAGAAGCTAGAAGCTGAACATGGTGAGCTCATGCTAAACAGATAAAGCTTTAATTCTTCCATCTACGGCATTTGCTATTAAAGTTGGTCACATCCATTGTTTCAGGACGGCGGTTCCCTGAAGCCCAGAAACTCAGCTCCCTATATTTTGTCTTTGTCTAGCACGTATCTGCTCTGTCTGCTTTCAGATTTGGCATTTAAGATCAAAGACAGGGCCATTTCCTTGACCACGCCCTAGTGATGGAGCAAACAGAGTTAGCTGGTAACAAAGGTTTCCTTCCTTAGGTAACAGTTCGAGCTCTTCTTCTTCACCAGATAAAATTAGGGAGGAAGAATGCTATATGTACTGCCTGGATCTTTTATTATCATTATCACTTTAGGACTATAATAGCTCTGAACAGAGCCTAAAATGCCCTGAGCTAGTTCTCAGTGAGATGGCAGACGAAAGGAAAGATGCATGGATGGATGCATGGATGCATGCATGGATGCATGTGTGGTTTTTGGATTTCACTTCCCAAAATATCCCAGCTGGTGGAGGCCATGGACTCTGATCTATTTTGGGTATAGGATTCCCCATCTTGGATAGCCCTGTAGAGTTCTGATTAAAATCAGGAGTGGATTCATCGCCCGCCTGGGACATCAGGGTCACCAGACTCATCACTGAACTATGATCGCTGGGGCGTTTTGGAAGCTGTACCCCCCCCACCAAAAGTAACTTTCCCCATCTCTGTTACACAGATGATGAACCCTCTACTCCGCCGTCATCATCATTCATGGCCGAAGGAAACGGCAAAGGGTTCAATCGGACACTTTCTGGCATTTTGTTGAATGTTTTAAGAGAGATCCCCAAGGATGTTGGGGATTGTAGTTCAAAAAGGAACGTTTCTGCGTTCTGGGAATTTTAGTCCAAAAAAGGAACGTTCTATCCCAAGATGGGTACAGTCTCAGGAGGAGTTTCCGAGCAACAGGAATAAAATGCTTTTTCCCGCCAGAGTTAGTCCATGAAAAAGAAGGAGCTGGGGGGGGGGGGGGCTTGAGCTAAGATGATGATGATGATGATGATTTCCTAAAATTTTAAAAAAAGAGCTTGAAGGGTAACTAGACATGGGCTTTTGAGACATGGGGTTCTCAGCTCAGCATCCTTCTGGCCCTGAATGCAAACTCCTGGTTTTAAGGTTTGCCCAGAGATAATCCGGATTTTTGTTTTTCCATTCTGTATCTTTTGCTCTACTTTTAGACACCCGCTCCCCCCCCCCCCCCCCACAATAAATAGGTCTAAAATGCCTTCTAAAATGCCTTCCCTCTGTCCTGGATGAGCTTGGATTTGGGAAGTGACCTCTTTCAATTCCACGTATCATGACTAGGAATAAATAAATAAAAAGTAGGTAAGCGTTACTCTCTAGTGCGTGCAGGATCGCACCCTTCGGTGAGGTCGTCCGGATCGGTCCCGCGGAACAGGCAAAGCAGCCCCATCAAAGAAGGCTGTGAGCTGGTAAAAATATCCTGGGATTTTGCAAAAAAAGAGAGAGAGACCCAAACACGTGTTTGTGGGTGGTTTTTTGTTTGTTTGTTTGTTTTTTGCCATGTGGACGCCAGCCGGGCGCGGAATTTACTCGCGCGGAGTCGCTCCGCGTGGCTCCCGTGTGGAAGCCTTCCTCTCTGGCCGGGGGTCTTGCAGTCCCTCCCTGGCGTAAAATACTCTCCCCTTGGGAAAATCCAGGTGACACCGGGCTGGAAAGGGAGCGATCCGGCCGGAGGGGAGCCAAGGGAGGCAATGGAAGGGTTTTTAAGGTCCCGGTGCAAAGAGAAAGAAAGAGAGAGAGAGAATATCAAGCATTTTCTATTTATTAATTATTGATATCTATATTTTAATTTAAAAGATTTTTACCCCGCCTTTCTCCTTCCAAAGAGCCAAGGCGGTTTACAGCATTAAAAAGGCGAGCTTGGAAGCGACCCGTCGAGATTATTCGGCGAGGAAACGAGGTGCCCCTAAATCTCGTGGTAAAATACTCGTGCGTAATTCTGTGCGAGGAAACGGAGGCGAGAAAAGCCGGTCCAAGCAACGCTGGCGAACCCGGACCGGTTAAAAGGGTGCCTTTTAAAGAGCGTAACGCGTTCCTCACGTTCTTTACGAAACAAAGCCGCCCGCCTGACACCCAGATCTTTCTCTTCCAGGGGAACAGAGTTGCAACAGGTACCCTTGGCCGACACACCCGTGTTTGGCGTGAAGGACTGGAGACGTGGAAGCAAACACGTGTATCGCACTTCTGCCCTCGAACATTTCCTGTCCGAATGGGTATGGAGGCAAAACAAGCTGGGGGAAAAATCCGCTTTTCCTCCCGCACACGCCAAGGGGGGGGGGGGGAGCGAACCCGGGTTTGCTGCACGGGTAATGTGTGAAACGCCACTTCTGTCCCAAACGCGCTTTTTAAGTCCTCTGGATCCATTGACAGAGAGACAGAAACCGACACGGGCTTCGAAGCCTGTTTTATTTCAGGAGCTCTGGGTGTCAGAGCGGGTCGGATCCTAATGCGGTGTGGGGAACACGTGTGAACGGGACTCGGGGTGGTTGTAAAAAGGACCAGAAAAGAACAGACTTGTTAAAAAAAATCTAGTAAAAAGTTGAAGCTAATCCCTTTCTTTTTCATCGAAAAATTAGATCCAATGAGATTCGGGTGTAAACTTATAGCTATTTCTTTGAAACACGCGTGTCCGCCCTCCTCCTAGGCTCCGTATTCTCAAGACACGAGTCATTTCCTTCAAGGCGAGGGGACCAAATTCCCCCGTTTGATCTCTTTCTCTCGACCTGCAAAATCCGGATGGACGGTCCTGTCAAATCACGGGTGACATGACATTTTGGAGAAACGAAAGTGTTGTGGCCTCCCAATGGCATGAAGGCTGTTTAATTATTTATTTTTTATTTCTATCCCGGCTTTGTAGATGATGGTTTTATTCTCCTGATTCGTCCGTCTTGAGCCCGCATCGCAGGCACGCAACGGGTCCGCTCTGTGCACCTTTCCATCATAAAGAATACCCAAATTTCAGATTCCGGCGGAAGGGAAGGCCACCCCTTTCAAGCCTCCTGTAAGCATCCATGAAAAGAAAGGGTTAAAAAAATAATTGATTTATTTAAGAGCCATACCATGTGTTATGGAGTTGAATGCCAGTCCCACCGCCTGGATTAGGTAGTTTAAAATCTGGTTCCCCCCCTTCTCCTATCTATACCTTTGTTTTTACGCATCTGGCTGTCCTTCTCCTGTTTAGCCCGGCTGGACCTTCGTCCTGTTTTCCAGCGGTCCTTTACATCTAGATTTTTGTATTTTGACACCACCCCTCCCGTCAAGCAAATCCTGCATTTTTCCCCAGTCCTGCAAAGCCTGCGGGTGTTTTTCCCTCTGATCTCAGCCTCCTCGGATTGACCGTCAGTTCCTTTCCAAACCCAAATAGTTGAGCGGTAAAGATGCGAAGCTCTGTTTGGCTTCGGGAATAAATCTCTTTTTAAAATTCAGTGGGTCTGACTCCCGAGTAAACGGAGCGTGGCGCTGGCTTGATCGGTGCGAGAATGCAAAAGACCCATGTTTAGCTACAGAGAAAATGAGAAATCGCCTTGGCCCTGCCACCAGCTTCCGTTAATGGGTTAAAAAAGAAAAAGTTCCCCCCGCTTGCTCCTCATTCAAAGGCTCCTTTCGGAGGTGAAAATTTAAAACACCTCTCTTGGCATTGAAGTCCATCGCCTGCAATTCTAGGAAAGATTTACAGGCAGTGTCTTCCGGGCGGAAGGCAGTCTTAACTTTTCAATATATCTTTTAAAAAACTAAGAAGCTGGGCGCTCCGTTTTGTGAAACGGATTTAAAACGGTTCCGGTGAGCGAAACCGGTTTGAAAAGGGCTGGCGAGGCGGCGGGGTGGGGGAAACGAGGCCATCATCATCATCCTAACAGGCAATGGGGTGATTTCTATAAGGAACTGAAGTGCGTGTGCGGGGGAAACCCAACCAAGGTTTCACTCCGTTTCGCTTTCTCTCTTTGCAATCCGGTTCCAGGCTAATTATTTCGGAGACGGGTGTGTGGCGCGGGGAGATGACTGTTAGCGAGACGCCGCTTTGCCCTCGTTTAAAAGAGAAATCCTTTGGATCTCGTTTCTGATCATTCTACCCGTTAGCAGTTTAATTTTTTTTTTCCTTTTCCAGAAAGGGAAGGGGAAAAAAACAACGTCGGCGTGCGCTGGCCTTCGCTGGCCCGGTTTTTCTTTTTCCGCAGGGTTTTTCCGCCTTCGTTTCTCACTAAAACCGTTCTCTTGGGTTTCTTCTTAAGACCCTTCTCTTTGGGATCAGCAAACGGTGCTCAACGTTTAGGAATAGAAGCGAGCCCCCTTTTTCTGCATAGGTCTATTTCAGCACCCTAGGGTGGATCTCCCGTGCATCTGCAGCGCGTAAAGACAGTACGAAAAAAAGAATCTATCAGTTTGGCTTGCGCTTTTTGCGCAAACGTTGGATGCCCTGTGTGTGCGTGTGTGTGATGCCCAATTTAACGGGAGACCGAAAAAAGACACACACACCCCTTTAGTTCCTTCTCTTCGTTCCTTTTTTGCGGGGCAGGCACGCGTGTCTCCTGATCCAGAAGACCCCTTCATACATGGCGAGCAAACGAAGATGGAGAAATCGCTTGAAGGGAAATGGTGCGGGGGGGGGGCGCGGGCGGGAGGAGAGGGGGCGAGGGAAGGCGTCACACACGCGGGTCTGGTTCGTGGTGGTTCTCCTTCCAGGACACGAAGCAAGGGGTCCCGCATCCGAACTGAGTCAAACTTTTTCGGAGCCCAAGCAGCGCTGGTTAACGGTGGTCGGGTCTTGTCCTTAGACACGTGTCGGGGTTCGGGGGTGGTGGTGGTGTCAGAGAGGAAGAGGAAGGTGTGTGACATAATTTAAGACGCGGGACCCCTTTCCTAGATGTTCTTCCTCCTCGCCATCGCGGGCTGCCTACAACTCCGCAAGCTTTCGCCATCATCATCCTTTTAGAACTGCTAGAGCTGGAAGGGACCCTCTGGGGGAATCATCCGCTCCAGCCCCTGTCAAGGAGGTCCAGTGGGGGGAATCGAACCCCCAACCTCTGGCTCCGCAGCCAGAGACCTCAACCCCCGAGCTATCCAGCCAGCTAAATGACTGAACCCTAATCTGGATGTTTCACATCCTCCTCCTCCTCCTCTTAGAAGTGGAAGGGACCCTATAAGATCATCGAGTCCAGCCCTTGTCAAGGAAGCCCAGCGGGGGGGGGGGGAATCGAACCCCCAACCTCTGGCTCCGCAGCCAGACGCCTCAACCCCTGGGCTCTCCAGCACTTCTTCCTCTTTGCCGGGACTCAGGAGGGTGCGGTCCAAACCATCCTTTAACGCGCTTCCAAACCGCTTTAAAAAAATAAACTCCGCGCAACTCCCGCACGCCTCCCACCCGTCTTAAAACCTGCCCGGACCCAAAGAGGACGGGCCCGAAGGGGCACCTGGAGGGACCCCCGCTGGCACCGTCAGGACATGTCCACCGGGAACACGAAGGATGCTGCCCTTGTCATCTCCCGCCTCCGTCTCCCTGGCTTTCTTTTCGGTTCAGAGAGAGAGAGGTTTGCGCCCCTCGAGGTGCGTCAAGAAGCGGGCGAGAGGGGCGGAAAAACCTCGGCGATCGCAGGTGCGGTCGATGCGCGCTGCGGCCCCCCCCTCTGATCTCCCCCCCCCCCACCTCCCTCTCCATTGGTGGCCCCTCTGCCTCCCCCCCCCAGTCCTTTTCTCTGTATCGGTTTCCCCCACCCTCTTTTAAGGAGGAGGAGGAGGGGGGACTCTTTCACCCACCCACCCACCCACCCACCCTCTCTCTCTCTCTCTCTCTCTCTCTGGGTTTGGCTCATTCTGGTCGGACGAGTCTTTCTCGCCACGTCAAGGGGGAGGGGGGGGAGGAGGAGGAGGAGGAGGAGGGAGGAAGGGTCATTAATAACCAATTAGAAAGGTCACCGGAGCCCATATATAGACCAGCTCCCAAACCGAGCCGGTGAACTCGCTGCCCGGTTGCTGAGAGAGCCAGGATCGGCCTCCGTTGGGACGGGAGGGGGGGCGGGCTTGCCTTAATGCCAACCCAAGGCACCCCCTTTTCTTAGCTCTGTTTATCCACACCCCAAAAAAACTCTGAGCCCGGATTTCTGCCCCTTTCCTTCCTCCTTTCCTCCTATCCATCATCACCTTCCTTCCTTCCTCCCTTCCTTCCTTCCTCCCTTCCTTCCTTCCTTCCTCTTATCCATCATCAGCTTCTTTCTTTCTTTCTTTCTTTCTGTCTTTCTGTCTTTCTGTCTTTCTGTCTGTCTGTCTGTCTGTCTCTCTCTCTCTCTCTCTCTCTCTCTCCCCCCCGCCGCCGCCGCCGACCCCCCCCCCCGGGCTGCCGCCTGAGGCTCCCCCTTATGATGGGCTCCGTGCTCCCGGCGGAAGCCCTGGTGCTCAAGGGCGGACTCAAGCCGCCCGGCCTCTCCCTGGCGGAGGTCATCACGTCGGACATCCTGCACAGCTTCCTCTACGGCCGCTGGAGGAACGTCCTGGGCGAGCAGCTGTTCGAGGAGAAGGCCGGCCTGGGCGCCACCGGAGGAGGAGGAGGAGGAGGAGGAAGCACGGGAGGGGGGCCCGGCAACCCCAAAACCGCCTTCACCGCCGAGGTCCTGGCACAGTCCTTCTCGGGAGGTGAGTCCTGCTTGCGGGTGGGGGGGGGGGGGAGAGAGAGAGACCTCTCTTGCTTTCGCGTGTCTGGGTGTGCGCGCACGTGTGAAGGGGCAGAGGCTCCAGGGATCAGCCTCTCTCGGGGCCCGGTGGTCTCTCCGCTCTCCCCTGTTGCCCACCCTGGGGGGGGGGGCGCCGCACCATCCAGCCGGACTTTCCAAGCTCGTCTTGGGGTCCCCTCTTAAACGTCCACGGGGGAAAAAAAAAGTTACTGGCCAGAACTTCTTCGGGCGAGGATCGGGCCCCTTCTGCGAGGATCGGGCCCCTTCTGCGTGTGCGCGCGAGAAAGAGAGCAAGCCGACCCGGGAAACGGAGCACCATCAAGGCGTTCGAGAGGTGCCTTTCTTCATAGCGTTACATCTGCGTTCCTTCTCTTCAGCCCATCCCGGGCCCCGTTCTATTTAACGCTTTATTCGTTGAATTTTTTGGTAGCGGTGTCTTCCTGCGTTACCCGCGGTAACGGTGGCGGCCCCTCATCCCCGTCTCCCGTCTCCCTCTTTCCGATCACCTGTCTCTCTTCCCATCATCTTTCAAGCGGTCTCTCACCATCCATCCCTCCATCGTTGGCTGCCTGTCCCCTCTATCCACCGGTTCCACCCGTTCCTCTTGGTACACCCGGTGCCCGCTTCCAGACGTGTCTTTTTGCCCGTGTTCACGTCCTAAGCTTTCCACAGGCAGACGACTCCCTCTTGGAACAACCAGAGGTTTTTCAAAGAGAAGGAAAAACCCCATTTCTCCTTCCAAGCCTGAAAAGCAGAGTTTAAGAAAGAGAGGGGGGGGGGGGTGCTCAGAGATGGGAAAGCAGCTTTTTCCTTTCCACCAAGACCAGAAACTTCACGGTCTTTCCCCCTAAATCTTTGGGGTGGAAGCATCAGATTCTCGGACCGGACACACCAGCTTGGCTGAAGCTGAAACTCAAGGGGCGAGAGAAAAGGGCATCATCATCATCGCTGGGAGAGAATATAGGTCCCTTGTGACCCTAATGGCCAGGCCTCCCCCTTTTCCACGGTCCTTCTCAGGCCGATCCTGTTCGGGTCCTCAGCCCCACATTCCCAGCCTTCTTCTGTTCCACTGAAATTCTTCCTCCAAAGTTGACAGCCTTGGCCTGTTTTCCACCCTACCTTCTCACAAAGTTTTTACATTTTTCTCTCTCTCTTTTTTTTTGGCCTTCAACTTCCATTGTGAATAAATCCCCCTTTTCTGACTTTGCCACTCAGGGCCGGCTTTCCCTCTGGGCTGCCCCCTCTCGGCTCCCCCACCACCACCGAACCCCCTCCAGCTTCTGAAGGGCCTGGCATTTAAAGTCTTATTAGGCGTGTAATAGCTGTTGACTGATAAAGAAGAGGTTTTTAATTCATTTAGTTAACTTGGGCTGGGCCGGGAGAAGGAGGGAGGGAATCTTCCCACTTAGAAGAAGGGAGAAAGGGGAGGGGGGGTGGGAGCCGGGGAAGCAAAGGGGATGATTTTGGTGGGATTCTTTTATTTGAAACGTCTCAAGTCCTTATTCCTCATTCATCAAGCCCCGGGACCGTCTCTTTTTCTCGGCCTCTGGCACCTCGGTGGCTCCCGGCTTCCCCCCCTCTCTCAAAGATTACGGTTTCGTTCATTAATGTACCATGAAAACTCTTTTCTCTGGCCTTTCAGAGGATGTCAACCAGCTAATCTTTTCCATTTTGTAACGAGAAATTCCTTCTCCTTTTAAAACAAGTACCCTCGGCCATTCTTCACCCTCCCTCCCCTCCCAATGTATGGCAACAACATTCTCCAAAGGCTAATGAATTTAGAATTAGCCATTTCCCTTCCAAGTGACTTGAATGAATACGGATCTCTTTAAACAGCGTGACAAATTGCTTTATGGACTGCGATGGACACATTTAACCTCTTTTCTCAGTCCTGGCCCTTGGGGTGGCTCTCCCGGCTCTGCGGGGTTTTTTTCCCAGGTCCTTTTCTCCGCCTGCCTTCGGGAAAGGGAGCAGAGCTTGGGGGAAAAAAAATGCTTCTGTTCTCCATACATTGGGGTGTGTGTGAAAGATGCCCAAACCGAGGGAGACGTCCTTCTGGACAGAGGCAAAACTGGGAGAAAGGACCCCCCTCTCTCTCTTTCCTCGCTCCCACTACAAAAATGCCATAAGTTGCAATTGGTGTGCACAAAGAGGATGGTTACATGGCATCGGGTATGAGCTCCACTGGCCAAATACGAATCAACAGGGCGCAGAACAGCCAACAAAATCAAGGTAGAGAATACACAGGCATGGGTTCCCCATGCCCCTTTTCTGGGAGGGATCCCTGGGACGGTGCCGCTGGCCCAAGGCTACCCAGGCTGGCTCTTCTCTCCCCCCCCCCCCGGGAAGCCCAGTGGGGGGGATTCAAACTCCCAACCTCTGGCTCCGCAGCCAAAGACTTCAACCCCTGAGCCCTCTAGCCAGCTTCCATCCTGGCAGTGGGGCTATATATACAGGGAAGCCAAAGAGGGCATGAATGTGTTGTGGGTGTTCGTTGTTTTCTGTGCATAAGTGTGGTGAGCTCAGGTCAGTCTCTCAGCCTCCTGGGGAAGAGCCACCTTTGAAAGAGACCAGAAAGCTACGATTCCACTAAAAGTGGCCATACACACCTCACAGTGTTGGCCACCAGTGGCGGGCCACCTTTTATGTTTTTAGAGCCCGGACTTGGTTTACACCCACCCTAACGTTCCATTTTGGGCTGAGCGGTCCATGCAAGGTGGGATGATGCAAGGTGAGCCTTTGGGGGTGCCTCCCACACAGGTTACTCATAAGATCGATCGGTTTCATGCTTCAGAACTGCCCATGGGCCCCAATCTTCTGCTTCAAACCGAGGACAGCCAAAGAGCGTAAACTGGGCGTGTTGTTTGCTTGTTCTGAGCATGTAATTTATTTAATTTTTTTAGGATGGAGAGGGACCTTTCGAAAAGGTTAGTGTCGATAAAGCATTCGGGATAAATAATAGACTGGATTTATTCACTAGATTATAACATGCCGCAGGGCGTTGCTGCATGCAGGAGTGTGAAAGCTGGACAGTTAAAAAAGCCAACAGGGAAAGAAGATTGATTTGTATGAAAGGTGGTGCCGGAGGAGAGCTTTGGGGATACAATGGATGGCCCAAAAGATGAACAAGTGGGTCCTAGATCAAATCAAGCCTGAACTCTCTCTCTGGAGGCAAAAATGATGATACTGAGGCTTTGGGCACATCCTGAGAAGGCAGGATTCTCTGGAAAAGACAATCATGCTGGGAAAGGTGGAAGGCAGCAGGAAAAGAGGAAGATCGAATATGAGATGGATTGACTCCCTAAAGGAAGCCACAGACCTGAGTCTACGAGATCTGAACAGGGCTTTTGAGGACAGGATATTTTGGAGAGTGCTCATTCATGGGGTTGCCATAAGTCGGAGGTGACTTGACAGCACATCACAACAACAATAAAGCACAGATTTCCTCACAGGGAAATTCAATTTAGTCACCTTTCAGCAACCCACTAAACATCAGGTTTGTGCTCCTTGATGGCCTGCGGTGACATCCAAGTGTGTAGTGTGGCACTGTGTATATTCCTGTATGCAGCATATATTTCGATACAGCAGGGTGTTATTGCATGTAATGAAAACTAAACCACTATCTTCAGGTGGGAAGGACAATAGAATATTGCAGAATGTGAGTATCTTCTCATAGGCTTAGTGGTATGAAGGGTGACCGTTAGCTTTCTAATGCCAGCTGTTTTCAAGAATACTAGGTCCCACCTTCCCCTACATTTTACTTTCCCCAATATTTTCGGTAAATAGCATTTCACAGCTATTCCACTTCATTAGGGTGTCCCTTTTCAGCCCCTTTCAATTTCTTTTTTTAATTGATGTTTCCTGACTTAACCGGAGAATAGCTGCGTCTTTTCTCTCTCTCCCCTCAATGGACAATTTGGGTAACATTTCTATTAGCAATTTATCTCCTGGATTGAGTAACATACAGAGGAATTAAATCCAATCTAATTAACCCAATTGAGCATGGAGCGCTGCAGAGATAGACCGCACAACTCGGCGTGTTATGAAGATCTCATAACTTGATGGAGTGGGCAAATACAGATGTTAGGGTGTGGAAATGTGATGGTTGTGCTTGGCTGGGGATTCTGGGATTTGTAGTCAAGAAATGTAACATTTCTAAGCTCTGAGATAGGCTCTCTCTCGTGTGTGTGTGTCGCATCGGATTGTCTATAGGTTGGAATCAATGAGATGCAGAAAAAGTATACACAAACCCTTCATCAGCAAAGGAGCAGAGAATGAGTCTATTACAGGTGACACTTTGTCAACATAGGTAGATATAAAGTGAAATTACAGGATGAATGTTCATCACAGCGATTTCATACCTTGCTTCACCAATAGATTGAGAGAATCTCCATCTGGATATTGTTGCTATTTCTACGCTTCTGATGTACAGGACAAATGGTCCTTTTATAATGGCATAAACCACAGAATTCCTATTTTGTAATATAAACACCTTCTCTCCCAAAGAGGTTGGGTCCAAAGTTTATCCAGGTGAGAAGATCACTGTGGGAGAGAGGCAAGCAGAAAAGGATGTGGGTGTGAGTCAAAAAATACAATTATATTGTACCTTGGAAAGGAAAGGAGACAATAGATAAAGATTCTGGCGATACATCCAGAAGTCTCTAGTATCTCTAGATGCTATGGAAGCTGCTGGTTCTGATATCAGTGAGATGGTGAAGCAGCTCCGAAATGTGGTCCGAACTTTAAGGGAACTATTTGGGAGGGTAGGGTTCAGTACCTTGAGGAGGTCCTGCAACGTTCAGGCTAAAATCAGGAGCAGTTCCACCACCCCTGTGAAATCAGTCTCAGCCAGTAGCTCTTTCGTCTGTGCAATTCGGTTGCTTGTGTCTCCTGCAACTTTGTGAAAACATTCATATCTTTCCACACGTTGCTTCATTTTCTTTCTGTTTTTAAGAGGTGGAAAGTAGTATAAAGAGGGTTACATAAACAAATTAAAGGATGTGTTTCCTACGCAACTCCAACATGTATACATGATCACTTTCTAAAATGTACAGTTAATCCTTCGGACAACTCCCATAGCTAAAATAAAATGGTTTAGATATAAGCCAGTTTAATTCACTCTACTTCTATGGCGACTTAATTAGAGGAAAAAACAAATGCACAAATTCTTAAGTGGTCCACGCGTCAGGTTGTGTGAGTCTTGTGTTCCCAAATGGCTGTGTTCCCAAAGTGCGCTTAGGGCCTCTGTTTATCCTCTTTTTCCTTTCAATGTGTAAATTTAGCAAGAAGGCAGTAGAAATACATAGACAACAAAATAAGTTTTCTCTCTGTGATGCAGACCGTTTGCAAAAAAAAAAAAAAGACGAATTATCCCAAATCTACGGATCATTTTCTCTGATAGTTCTCCTACACCAGTTTCTGGCATCTCTTTTGGGTCATTAAAACCCTGTATGGGACCCAGACACATAAGGTGCAAGGGATACATTGCACATTGATGCCAATAAAAGATAAGACGGATACGTTTACACTCTTATAAGAGTCGCTTGTGAGTTTGGGCAAAACACATTAATTTGCTTTCCCCTCTCTCTGTAAGGAACGAATTGGATGCTCACATTATTAAGCCCCATTCAGGTGGCGAGTGATTTTAATTCTTTTGAATGACTTGATCCACTGGTCCAGGATTAAGCTCCGTTCTCTCCTCCAGTTTTTCAAAATAGGTACTCTTAATCATGATCCTGAGTTTTCACTTCTTTCATTTCGAACACTCAAGAGCATGATGCCGATCTTGTTTCAACACCCAGATAACAACCTTGAACGGTAGGTTGGTCTTCGTTATCATCCCCATATTGGCATAGAGGAGCCGAGGGGGTAAAACGCACGAGCTGCCATGGATAGGCGTAGTTAACCATAGATAAAGAGGAGAGGAAAGGGCATTTGATGGAAGTGCTCAAGGACAACTGGTGGCTGCTGACAGGATCAAAATATTGGGCTAGCGGGCCTTTCTGTACTGGTCCAGCGAAGTAAGACCCAGGTGCATAAGATACACGGGACTTACTGTGTGCTGATGCCAGTAAAAGATATGACAGCAAAGCTTCTGAATGACATCAGATTGTGAGTCTAAGAGGTGCAATTAAGGGCTCCTAAGGAAGTGGTTATGTAGCTAATTGGACATTGACTCCATCTCTGGTGACCCCTTAGATCCATCCTCTGATAACATCTGCCACTACGTATTATTACGGTCTGCTGTCCAGTTACTTCTAAATTATGGTGACCCTAATAGGGTTTGTGAGATGTCCATGGGGTGATCGACTGTTCCTGACTCCCAGTGAATGTCCGTGGTTGAGGAGGGATTTGAACCCAAGTCTCCTGAGTCCTAATCCAATACTCTGCCCACTACACCACATTGTTCCTTACCACTACTAATGAGGACCATGCCTGCTTTAGGCTAGCATCCTCAGTCTATAGAGCTGTAAACTGTAACGGCTCTCTGAAAGGTCAGCTCCAACCTGAACCAAGATCATCGTATTGCTGTCAATGGGGGTTTGGTGATTCTGCAAATGTTTCGTAGGTCCCCGCTTGTGCAAATGTTGGGCACAAGACAGCTATACTCAATGAAATTGTATATGTGGACGGTTAGAAGGAACAGGATACTGGGCTTAAGATGTGGATCCAGCCAGGATAACAGCATATAAACAGGTGGTCAGTTTGAAAAGCCAATATGAATGAACAGAATAAAGCCTGGATCCCCATTCATGCTGTGTTTAACTCCCATCTTTCCTCCTTCTCTCTTTCCTTCTCCTCCACAGAGGTCCAGAAGCTATCCAGCCTGGTCCTGCCTTCAGAGGTCATCATTGCCCAGAGCTCCATCCCCGGAGAAGGGCTGGGCATCTTTTCGAAAACATGGATTAAAGCCGGCACCGAAATGGGACCCTTCACAGGCCGGATCATCTCGCCGGAACACGTTGACCTTTGCAAAAACAACAACTTGATGTGGGAGGTAAAAGCAGGACATTGAGTGATGTGTGCATGGATCAGTGGTGGTTGGTGGGCCAGATCTTGGGTGGCAAATCTGCTCCGAGTTTTAGTGAGAACTTTACAGAAGCTATTGGAGGTACTAGGTAGGTCCCACAGTAGGTTCAGGACATTAGTTCTGTTTCAGGTTGAACTTTGCAGGAGCTATCTAAGGTTCTGAAACCCATCCCTGACATAGGTCCAGCACGTCAGAGAACTCTAGTAAAGTTCCAGCTAAAACCCAGGGCGTATTCACCGCTCCTTACAATCAGAATCACTAGTCTTCATTGGCAGGGGTTTGTGTGTGTTTGGACACTTGCCCGCTCCGGCACATGGGGAACCCAGGTGCATGCTCTTCAACAATCTCACGTACATTGCTGGGAATGATAAATGTCCTGTTGGCCTGTTCCTCCATTTTATTTAAATATTTATGAAAATGTTTACATCCTGCCCTTCATCCAAAGATTTCAGGAGGATATGGCAACAGAACAACAACAGCTTACACGGTTTTACTCCAAACTTTAATGGAGCTGTCCAATACTGAGGAAGCGATTAAAGGGATAGAGATTCAGCACCTTGGAGAATTCCCGTAAAGTTCAGACTCAAAGCCGGCACGGATTCTCTGTCCTTTGCCAAATTGGAGCCACTGGCCTCAAACTGTTTTAAACATCTTTTCTGGCACTGTGGATTCAGACTGGCAGCAATTGTGTGACTAGTGGTTCTTTTTAAACTGACTCCATGGGCTTTCCATACGTGATTCCTGCCAGCAGTTGAGGACTTCCTGTAGCCTCGGTTTTGTCTTCAAGGTCAGCTCCACTTAGCGTGGAGGGCAGTAGTCATACAATGCCATGTACAAACAACAGAAGGCAGCCAGTCTTTGTGACATTTATAAATACATTCATGCATTGTCTTCTACATTGAAGAATATTTTAAATTCTGTTGGGCTGAAATGAAATGAGATCTTTGGAGAATGAAGTATTAAAGTCATTATGAACCGTGTTGTTTCCATGCATGGATTCTGAGAGGATGCCGTGCCGTTTCTATTATCTTAGTAGTCTAAATGGCAATTTAACAATGTATGAACCCCATCCTGTGCATAAACTACGTCCTCTGATGTTTTAAACTTGAAAAACTCCAAAACAGGCAGCTGCCATCACGTGTGTCGCGAGTGGTAAATTATGTAGAAACTGCCTGGTTAATTCCTGCCCTGTTCATCAAGTGGCAAGGGATTCCAGGGGCAAAGCACTAAGCCAAATAGAAGCTGATGATCAGGCATTCTTTGAATATAATGGACTGAAAATGTGTCTTTAGGGGCTGGCGTTTTTTGGTTTTACTTATTTATATTTGGCTACGAGAGAGCGCACTGGAGATGGAGAGGAATCTTTATAATCTCCTTTTTTATTTCTAACAAACATATACAGAGTCAAACAGCAGACCTGTCTCGAAGGCAGCGTATTTACAAACTTCATATTGGCGTGAGAGAGCGGCCAGACTCTGGAGTTGTGTGGTTGTTGGGTTTGTTTGTTTTTCATTTCAACCTAAACTTTGGACAAGTTTGTTTGGTTCGGTGACCGAACAACTGAAGGCCAGAAGCAATTGCTGATCTTCGCTAAGGTGTTTTGAGATTTTTTCCGCCCTCTTCCACTTGCTGTGGCCCAAAATGGTTTGATTGGGTAGAAAGCCAGCTTGGCTGGGTTCCCAAAGAAGGTTCCCTTTAGAGAAAACAGTAGCAAAGCATCTGTTTCCAGTAATTAGAGAGAAAGCCCCATTAGAGACCTTTTTACAGAACGTCTGGGCAGATCCGTGAGGGCTTTCGGGGGGTATTGATAAGGGATTCAACCACATTTACACTCAGAGCTGCCTCTGTGATTCAGTTTGCCTCCAAGGCTAGAAGCCGAGATGCCTCCATCCAGCTGAAGGAGAACTCCTACCCAGTGTACAGTACTTAGACTTTGGAAATTACTCGTGGTCTGTGCGTATGTACTGCCACACAGTGATCTGGACATATCCCAAATTCTGAAGCGAATCAGCCTGATTCAAACCAATTTTTGGGAGGCCAGGAAAGAAGAAGAAGTGCCAGATTTGATTCTGGGGAAAGGGCAAAACGAACGCCTTAATTCAGGTACAGGGTTAGGGTGCAAAAAGAGGTGGCTTGTCCATCGTGATCTTATGAGACAGTGAGGTATTTTTGGGTGGTTAAAACAAGAGAACGTCTTCACACACACACACACAAATTAGGCAAAATTTTGCAAGCTATGTACCAGAGTGACAGAGCACATGTTTTCTGCGTGGTGTTGCTACCACATTTTCAGGAAGAGAGAGGTAGGACCCCTGCCTTAAAGGCTTGGAGAGCTACCACTGTCAGCCACCGTTGACACAACACAACAATTCTAATTGCAGAAATTGTGCAAAATAACAAGGGCTGCTGCTTTTGTGGCAGAGATGTCTGAGATGGGTTGTTTGTATCTTTTTAACCCATCAGCCGGTTGTTCTGTGTTTGCTGCGTAGGTGTGCTTATGTTTTGTCTTCACAAAGGGAAACAACACTAGTTTTGAACAGAAACAGTTTGACCCTGATGAGAAAAAAAATAGGGTGCCTCTTATCCTCCTCTCATCGGAGGGAAGGAATCTCAAGAGTCTTAAAAATTCCTTATCATCAGTGTTTTCATCCATTCAAAGCTGCCTAAAGTGATAAGTAGATTAGCATTATTTACATCTGCACCTTCTGCTTTGTATCTCAGGTCTTCAATGAAGACGGGACGGTCCGTTACTTCATTGACGCTAGCCAAGAAGACCACCGCAGCTGGATGACGTACATCAAGTGTGCCAGGAACGAGCAAGAACAGAACCTAGAAGTGGTCCAGATTGGCAACAGCATCTTCTACAAGGCCATTGAGGTAAGGAAGGTGTGGGCAAGGAGATGAAGTGATAACATAAATAGTCGTCTTTAAAGTCATCCTTGGGAGAGGATCGATGGCAAGGTGTGGATTGGACTTCTTGGTTTCTCTTGATTTTCTCTCAGTGGTCCTCGGCCAACGGTTACCCCTTAGGTAATTTCATCCTACATCCCTTTTCCCTTCTTCTGGGAAATCATCTGTTCTTAGTTATTCTTCTTCTGCCGTTGGGAACGATGGCTGTGAGGATGCCTCCACCTTGGTCTACAGCACACTGGCGCTCGTAAATGCTGTAGACAGTATTTACAGGTCTGTGCTTTTTCCCGAATGAGAAAGCCAGTGTGCTGTAGTGGATGATCCATAGGGTCCCTTCCAGCTCTGCAGTTCTGTGATTGTAAGGGCGATTATTAATTTAGGAGTGGATCCACCTATACGTTTTAATGGATTTAAGCATATAACCTGGGGGGGGGAGCTCAAACCTGGATATCTGGGTGACCACACGGTAGGCCCTTGTCTCTGTTTGTAGAATGCGTTCTCTGTGATCGAAGGCGGTCCCTTCACCCAAGCGACCTCTTCTCACTCCAACGCAGTCTACGCCCAACCGTGCTTTTGTGGCATACCAGCACTAAGTACTATGATCATGTGCCATCTCTCTTATCTCTGCTTTTGCCTCCTAATGGGAAAATAATACTTAAGATTTCAGCAAGGGCTGCTGGAGGGAGGGAGGGAGAGAGAGAGAGAGAGGGGGAGATTTTTTCCTTTCAATACCTTTCAGCCAACGATCCACTATTTTCTTTTTTCTTTCAAAAGGAAAATAGCTGCTAAGGGGTCGTGTGTGACAAGAAAGAAAAATTCACAAATAGCTACTTTCTTCTAAGGAGACGTTGACCCTCTAATTCTCACAAACTGGGTGCCCGAGTGTTATCAGAGTTGGGACCACGTGAGCCTTTGCTTTGGGGTGGCCAGTTGCATGAACCTCTGCTCTCGGGTCATAATAATCATCTTAGATGTGCAGAGCTTGGAGGGACCCTATAAGATCATCAAGTCCAGCCCCTGTCAAGGAGACGCAGTGGGGGGGAATCGAACTCCCAACCTCTGGCTCCACAGCCAGAGCCCTAAACCACTGATGACCCAGCACGAACTCATTAGGTTAATTACCATCCCTTCATCTTGTCCTTGGTTCAGCTTTCACCTAATATACACGGATACTCGTGTGTTTACAGTCAAGTTGTCTCAAACGTTTAGTGACCTGCCGAATTAGTGACCTCTAGGTCCTGACACTACTGGCTCTGCTCAGATCTCGCTAATTTCCTTATTGAGTCAGTCCATCATATTTCCCATCTTCCTCTTTTCCTGCTCCCTTCAACTTTTCCCAGCATTATTGTCTCTTCCAGACAGCCTTTTCTCTTTCCATGATGTGTCCAAAGGAAGACAGCCCCAATTTAGGCCTATTTCATTCCAGAGAGCGTTCAGGTTTGATTGAATGTAGCACCCATTTATTTCTGGTGGTCAGTAGGAACTGCAAAGCTCTCCTCTAACACCATAGTTTGCACAGTTTACAAATTAAACAACCACAACAACAAAACCCCCAAACAAACAAGAGCACTTCTTCCAAATACTGAATCGCTTGTATGGATCACGTTAATATGGCATAGTAATGTCTTTAAATTTGAGAGTCTTATTGGGGCTGTACGTTGTTTTGTGGTTTCTAAATGTTTGAAAGTACATACAGTACGACGGTGGTATCCACAGGGGATCACTTTCAAGCTCCCTTCCATCCCACAGACACTGAAAAATGAAGAAATATCAAACACGATCAGTCTCTTGCTCCCTCTCATGGTCAGTCCTGGTAAATATACCCTGGAAACATATATAAATAGATATTTCTAGGGTTTTTTTATTTAGTATTTTCAGCCAGCAGATAAGTGAATCTGTGGATACTGATGCCGCGGATACAGGGGTCCTACTGTAATACAAAAATATCTTCCCTTCTTTCTTTTTTTCTTCCCATCTAGATGATTCCTCCAGATCAAGAGCTGCTTGTTTGGTACGGAAATTCCCACAACACATTTCTGGGCATCCCCGGTGTCATAGGTCTTGAAGACGAACAGAAAAAGAACAAACACGGTAAGGGAGAGGATTGAAATCTGAGCGTACTGACAACCGACCCATAATTGCCACGGAAGGATAAGGATACTTTCCTTGGGATCACTTCCTCATCTAGGGTAGAAGGGTGTCTTAGGGGAATATTTGGGAGGTCATTCCAAAATTTGCTATATTGTCTGGCAAATGTAGATGTGTGTTCTCGTTCAATGTGTCTTCTTCCTGCTTAGAACTCTTGCAGAAGGAGGTGCAACGGGCACTTCCTTTGAGAGCAGGTTAATGAGATTAAGGATGAGAGGTACAGATTTCTTGCACTACATTTATGAGAAAAGTGGCCTATAAATAGAACAAACAAACAAACACAAACTCCATTAATTCTCCATGCTGAGAGCTCTACCTGACTTAGATATACTTTATAGATACCTAAATGTGACTCATCTGGGAGAAAAGGCCTTAACCAGAAGGCTTTTGAAGCCTAGCTAGGCCTAGCTCCAGCCAAGCTTCCTGTTCCTGCCCCAGTGCTAGCTGGGAGCTTTCTTTCTGAACAGGAAGCTTGGGCAGAGCTAGGCCTAGCTCAGTCTCAAAGCCTTCCAGACCTGTTTTCCCAGGCGAGCTGCATTTTGGTGCCTGTAAAGTATGTCTACGTCTTGTAGAACTTCCAGAATGGGGTTTATGGGATTTGTAACCCAAGAAATATGGAAAAGCCATCCCGAAAAGCCATTGGCCAAAAGTCCCAAGAAGGATCTATGACCTCATTCATTTTAAAGTTCTTATGAATGGTTCCTTCCTCCTTACAAGGAGGGTAGGTTTTTCCCCCAATGATCCTATAGTTGGATGTATTTAATTAAGACACTTGGGCCTCTGTACATTTTTCAAGAATCAGGCTGGAGCCTATGTGTGATTATTTTCTTTTTTAGGGTTGCAAAAACTTTAAATGTTTAAATGCCGCTGTGTTTCAAACAAATTTAACCATGCTTCTTGCTGACTTTGCCACGACTCTTGTCATTTGCAAAGAGGGTTAATAAATATTATACAATTGCAGCAGGACCGCTGTACCTGCAGGGGATTGGTTCCCAGTCCCCTCTCAAATGCTGAAAAATTGGACATCCTAGCAAATGCGATTATAACAACAAACGGTGTACATAGCATGGCCTTTGTCTCCCTCCAGTGGCCAGTTCTAGTAACTTCATCATTAAATATATATACATATTTTTTGGAATTTTCTTTTAATATTTTAAAGCCGTGGATAAGTGAATCAGCGAAAAGTGATCCCGCAGATCCGGGGTGGGGGAGTGGGGTCCTACTGTAATACTATAGGGCCTAATGGTGCCCAAAGTGATTTACAATTTAAAAAATATATCTATTTTGCAGAATTATAAAGGTTAAGGGATCCGACTGCGGGTGCAAGCTATATGTGTGTGCGTGCAAATATATTAACAACATTATTTATCTCATTAACAACATATATATAGAAAATGGGCTTGATCCGTCCCCCTCTGTGGACGCAACTGTTCCAGGCATGAGTAGCTTTCAAGGTAGGGTTCTCCAGAGAAGTGGGGGCGGGTTTGGCTGGATGGGAGAATGAAGAACTGCCCTGGCACTTACGGAAATGTGGTGCATGCAGGGTTGGACCAAAATGCCAGAGGGGGAGGGGGGGGGATGAGGCTGCCCTGTTGGGGATGGATCATGCCCTAATCTTTTCTAGAACCTTTGCTGAAATTAGGGCTGTAACATCTGATCCTTTGGCTCTCTGAATCTTGTCAAGCCCAATTGTGCACGCACCGTTTTCTGCCCTCCTTCGCACGACGGGTGGTGCCGACGGTGACACGCCCCAGGTTCGAAACCAGCGTGCCACCGGATGCACCAAAGACAGCTCGTCACGGTGGGAGAGAAGCTTTGGATTCTAGTCTTAATATTTAATAACAAACTAATTGTATATGTCTGCTCAGCTATGCCTTTCCATTGAGTTCAAGGGGGAGAACTCCCAGTTACAGATGTAAATAGATTTTCCTTTTTGATTTGCTTTCCTCTCTCTACATTTCATTGTTCTATTCATTTCATCCGTGTTTTTGCCCCAGATTGCAAGACTTTTAAAATTTTACTTAAAACACGGTGCACAGCCTTATAAACTAGCTGAATAGCTCCGTGGTTTAGGTATGCAGCTGCAGAACCAGAGGTTGAGAGTTCGATTCCCCACTAGGCCTCCTGTAATCTGAAAAGTTCCAGGGTGGCCCCAGAAGAAGGGAATGGGAAGCCACTTCTAAGTACTAAATAATCTGGGAGACCATTCCAAAATTTGCTATATTGTCTGGCTCTTGTTCAACACATCTTCTTCCTGATTAGAACGGATTCAGAAAGAGATGCAATAGATGGGGCATCTCCTTGGAGAGCAGGTTAATGTCATTAAGGATGGGATTTAATCTGATTATTTCAGATTGTCGTGCTGAAAAAGTTTTACAGATAACAGGGACCTCCAAAAGGAAAAATAAGTGAGTCCGAGTTCACTAGAAACTACACCAGAAACTACACCATCACTCTATCCAACTACACCAGTGTGGTGTAGTGGATAGAGGGATGAACTAGGATTCTAGAGAACTGGGTTCGAATCCTTGCTTAGCCATGGAACTGGTAAAACCATACCTTAAATATCTCACTTACCATGAAAGCCCTATTAGAGTCAGTGTAAGTCGGTTTCAGCTTGATAGAACATAACAACAACTGTTCAAATTAAGCCTTAACACACATATGAAGCTAAAATAATTAAACGGAGGTTTTGGGAACATCATGAGAGGATAAGACTCACTAGAAGATGTTATAATGCAGAAGGCAACAGGAAAAGAAGACTAAGTATGAGATGAATCTGACCCAGTAAAGGAAGCCACAGTCTTTATTTTGCAAGATCTGAATAGGACTGCAAAGGACAGAAACTTTTAGAGGTTATTTGTTCACTGGGTCACCTTAAGTGGATAGCAGTTTGACAGCCTGTGATATACACACATACACAAAATTGTGCTATAAAAGGTTTATCTCAAAAGGGTTTTAATTAGCAGCAAGCAGCACGTGAAAATATTATTTTTAATAGAAATGCTTATTAAGATGGCAAAACTTCAGACAGCGAGCACTGTTTTCAGAGATGGACTCCCTCCTTTCTCCCTCTGTCAAACAGACACACACTGCTGGCAAATTCATCTCCTAAGAAATATCGCCCTTTACTCAAAATGTGTGCACAATTTAGCAACAAAAAATGTTTTCTTGCTCCAAAAAAAAAATATTTATGCAGATTTGCACGCGCAGATTAAAAATAATTTAACTCCTTAGAATGATTGACAGAACGCTGATATGATGGAAAATATGTGTGTTGCAGCCCTAATTTAAAATACAGTAGGAACCCCATATCTGCAGGGGATTCGTTCCAAGCTCCCCCCCTCGGGAATGCTGAAAAACATGGATTATATTGAAGATGAGCCAATGTTGTACATAGCATGGTCTCTGGCTCCCTCTAGTGACCAGTTTTGGTAATTTCACCTTTAGAAATATATATATTTAGGACTTTTATTTTAATATTTTTAATATTTTCAGACCATGGATAAGTGAATCAGTGGATACTGATCCCGTGGATAAGGGGGTCCTACTGTGCATTGGATTATAATGACAGTTATCGTTTCTCAAGGTAAAAAAAAGGATTGGCCTTTTAAGAATTATCCCCATAAACTGACGTACCCCGTTGTCTTTTTCTTTTCCTCCTCCAGAGGACTTCCACGGCTCCGAGGCGGGCGGCAGCTCAACTGGGCGCATGCGCTGCGTCATTTGCCACCGTGGCTTCAACTCCCGCAGCAACCTGCGCTCCCACATGAGGATCCACACCCTGGACAAACCCTTCGTCTGCCGCTTCTGCAACCGCCGCTTCAGCCAGTCGTCCACCCTGCGCAACCACGTGCGCCTGCACACCGGCGAGCGGCCGTACAAGTGCCAGGTTTGCCAAAGCGCCTACTCCCAGCTGGCCGGCCTCCGGGCTCATCAGAAAAGTGCCCGCCACCGGCCTCCCAACGGTGTCCTGCCCTCGCACTCGCCTGCCTTGCCTGTGCCACACCCCACCTCTTTGGCCCACCACATCCCCACCATGGTGCTGTGAGGACATCGTCCGAGTGGCCCCTGGCCGTGGGCACCGGGAGGGAGGAAAGGGGATTGGAAACAGGTGGCTCAGTCAACAGCGGCTCGCCCGGATAACGTTTGGGAGGTCTGTCAAGACTTTGGGCTCTCTGTGGATAGAAAAAGAACACTGGGTTATACGTAAAACTGTTGCAGCGTCTTCAGTTTTCATTAAATCCCTATAGCTGTGCAGCAGGAAGTGCAGGGATTCACAGAGCAGAAAAGCTTCAAGTTTCCTCTTTTCTCATCAGTCGGCACTTACAGTTTCAATAGCTCACTCTGAGACATGGGTAGGAGAAAGAATAAAAGGTTTCATTACTTACAATTGAACCGATCGAACAGCAAGGTGAAAAACATGACGGCTTTCAACCACAGACTTCAGTAGACCGACTGACCTCTTCCAATAGACTTAAGAGGGGGAAAGAGACACTGAGCAGAGAGGCAGGGCTGTCTTTGAATTCAGAGGCAGGGAAGGAACGATTGGCCGGTACTGGAAAGGACTCTCCCAGCCAAATCTACATGCGAGGTTGCAAAAACTCCAGCAGAAATCGGGGTCGGAACCAGAAGGGCAGTCCTTGCAAGACAGCGAGAGGGCCCCGGGAGCTATTCTGATTTGGACCGAGGCTTTGCCGTTTTCATGTGAAGATGTAGAGGAAGGAGGTGGTAATCTCAAAAAGTCTTTCAAAATTTCTGTTCCGTTCTTTTTCCGCTAGAACTGGAGTGTCGTTTTGCAATCTCAGAGGCAGCAGGAAAGAAGGCTTTGCACTTAGCTACGGACATTTTGAACGTTTGGGGGGTTTATACGCCTGCCAGACTTTCCCAGCCAGTCGGGCCAGGGGGGTCATGCTAGGCTGACGATTAGGTGTGGTGTGGGAGTTGTCGTCTGTCACCTCTGGAAGGCGCTGGGTTGGGGAAAGAGAGTCCGCTCAGCTTGCGAGGGATCTCCTGGCTTTCCCGCAGAGAATAATCATCTTCAATCTGCAGAGCTGGAAGGGACCCTCTGGATCATCAAGTCCAGCCCTTGTCAAGGAGAACCCGGGGGGTGGGGGAATTGAACTCCCAGCCTCTGCCAAAACCATTGGGCTATTCTGCCGTTCCTAATGGTCTGCCTTCCTCATCTCTTGGCATTTTCCTGCCTGCAGAGCGGGCCATCTCAGTTTTCCTGTTCACCGTCTCCGTTCAGCACACCACTCCTCCCTTTCCTGGAAACCTGAGATCCAGTTAAAAGAAAAGAGAGAGAGGGGAGAATCTTTTGTAAAATATACAAACAAGGTCTTTTGTTTTGTTTTAAATAAATAAATGGAAAATACCTATGCTGATCATGAGAATATCTATTCCTATTGTAAGGACGAGATGTTATAGCGTTCACAAAGATAGCGTTCTGCTTCCAGGAAAATTATCGTCACTTTAACTGTGTAAATAATTCGTGTAAAACAGTATTTACAAAAACTTTGATATTATATAATATTTGATGGGTATGATGTACCACTGCTGTATATATCTTTGTACTTCTCTTGCTCTCTTGTATTCTAAATAATAATTAAAAAGATTTTAAAAAACCACCTCCATTTAATATAAGAGGCTGACTTTTCTTAGGTTGGGCGCTGGGGTCGGACAAATCCTGAATTACGGACCGAATCAGCATGATTTGGGTTGATTTGTATCAGGTCCAGATAAAAGTGGAAGGGTCTGATCTGTTTTTGGAGAAAACAGTGAAGCCAATTTGCGAATTGCGTTGGACCCTGGGCAAAAATTAAAGTGGGTGGAGCACAGATTTCTCTCTCTCTCTCTCTTTTCCTTGAAATCTCTCCTCAGCCACACAAAATCTAAAGGAGCTCCAGGATACAAAATCCTGAAATCTGGAAGAATTACTGTATTCCCGTGGTTTGGGGCTATTGCGTGGATATTGGCAAATCTTGGTGCCCGAGTCCCAAGTCTGAGTCTTTCGTACCAAGTCCCAAGTCTGAGTCCCTATTAAAAATAAGCTTCCCCCCCCCCCCTCCCCAGGAAAAAAAGGGATGGTTGGGTGGGTTCTGAGTTGTGAATCAAATCCAAGTCATTGAAAAAACCAAACCAAACCCGAGTGGAGTCCGAGTCTAATCGCTGGTCAGACTTAAGTCTGACTTGACCGTGAGTCCGCAACTCAAGTCCCCATCTAGGTATCAAATATTTGCAGATTATGTAGGACCACGGTGCTGCTTGACCAAAGGAACACACAGGCAGAAGGATAGCTAGCCACACACGCTTTGGGTGACCGGTTGTCCCCTCCTCTGTGAGACACGGAGTGAATGAGACTATCTGGCCCCTCACCCTACAGCCAAGCGCTTCGGCTGCAACCGGATGCGAATCCATATTCTTGTCCTTCTAATAAGCTTTCAGGTTAGGGCACCCCTAATAAAGTTTTTGAGGCATGGGGAGATAATCCAGGAATGGTTTACCCCTACCATCACCCCCACAACTTAGTGAGTTTCTGTAGCTGAGCGTGGATTTGAACTCAGGACTTTTGGATCCTAGCCTGACACTCTTATCAGCTACATCACACTGCTGCTCGCAGAAATGCACATCAATCTTTTTTTTTTAAACCCTCTGTGCGTGCATGTTATGTGCCTGTGAATGAGTTTTAAACATCACGGCCCTGACATTCAATACAAGGGATTAAAAAAGAGCTCAAAGAAATTAAAGCAGTTTTGTCAGTTCCACAAATCAACACTGGGGGGCACCACAGTACTGCATTTTTAAAAAAAACCCAGGCTCACTTGGTGCTGGCTAGATTTTCCATATTATATACGGTAGCTAGGCTATGAGGCACTTCCGCCCGACTTAATGATGGCGGCTAAGTGACCCGCTCAAAAGCAGAGACGACCTGGCGCTGCTGCCAAAGGGGTTGCGATTCTCCACAATGAAAAAGAGACGTGTACTTCCGGCTTCCAATCGAAGGAGTTGAGAAGTGGGTTCTTTGCCATAAAGCAGTTTATTTTGCTGGTTTATGGCAAAGGAAGGGAGACAGAGAATAGGAAAATGTATAGAACTGCAGCTTTACAGGAGTCTCAAAACTCTGGCGAGAGAGTCAGCCATCAGGTGCATGAAATGTTATCCTCCTGGCAAAGGTGGAAAAATGATTGATGTTAAAACATTTTTCCCCATTTTAAATGGCCTCTAAATCACTACAACCTGTATGGTACTTGGGTGCCCTGGTGTGTATTTATGTGTCTGTTGTTATGTGGTGTCAAGTCAGAACCGATTGATGGTCATCCTCATCGGGCTTTCAAGGGAAGTGAGAGATTTAAGGAGTGGTTTTACCAGTTATACACCCACCCACCCCAGTGAGTTTCTCTGGCCAAGGGAGGATTTGAACTCCGACCTCCAGAGTCCTACTCCCAGGTCTACTGAGTAGTCCTGTTGTTTTATTTTGTGGTTATAAACTGCCCAGAATAGTGCATTGCTATAATGGGGTAACAAACACACACACACACACACAATCCATCACACCCCAATGGGTACCCCCAGGACCTGCCACATTTCTTCCAACCGGCTTCCCTGTGGCTCAACTTTTACACCTTGATCTCCTCGGATGGAAAAAAACAAGACCCGCTTAATATAACGAGAGAGAAGAAATTAAATAAATGAATCGTTCTGCCCTGAACAACAGCCTTCCAAGGTAGATCCCCTTTCAGGGTTAGGGACAGGCGGCGTGGCAATGTGATCTGGGGATAAATGACTCCGGTTTCCAAATAGGCAATTCAATGACAATGGCACAACAACCCCCCCCCTCCAAAAAAAAAAGAAGAAGAAGAAAAAAAGCGATTGAATTTGATTTAAATGTGTTTTATTTAATGGTTGAAAACAGGGATCCCAGCAAAAGGAGGAGGGTGTTGGAATGGGAACCGGAAGTGTGATATATTTGCGTGGATTTCTTTTTCCCCTCCTTTTCTCTTTGTCTCCCCGCAGAACCTTCATGAGGTGCATAAGAAGGCGGGGCCCAGAGCCAGGCGTTCACCTGGCGGAAGTTGCGTCACAGCGGCGGGCAAAGGCGCGTTCTACCCGGATGCAAGTGGCGTGCCAGGAGCCAAGATGGCGGCGGCGATGGAGATCCGGATCCCCGTGGCTCGGAAGCGGCTGGCGCCCAGCTTGCCCAGGGGCTCCGGCGACCGGGACCTGGTGGCCCCCGGGGACACCATCACCACCGACCCCGGATACATGAGGTGAGGAACCCTGCCTCCTTCTGCAAAACCAGCGCCTGCCAGATCCTCTTGCACTACAACGCCCATCCTCTCGCTTGCCGGCGTGCTGATGGGTGTTGTGGTTGCCCGGGACATCTGGAAGCCCCCCCCCCCCGGGATTGGCCTGCTCGCCTTCTTCCAGCCCTTTTCTGGAGCTTAAGCCAAGAGTGCCTCTGAGCATGGGCGGAATGTTTTTATGCATTGCTTCCTTCCTGGGAAGTGCCTTCGTTGCATCGTCTTGGAGATCTACAGGAGGACCCCCCTAATCTGCGGGGGGATCAGTTCCAAGCCCCCTTCCCGCGGATGTGGAAAAACGTGGTTTAGAGCAAACGCCCAGGAGTTTCATGGCAGAATGGGGTTTAAACCCTGGTCTAGTACTCTCTGACTTGTTGCAATCTGTTTTAACTGCTTTTTTCCCCCCAAAACCAAAAAAAATTGTCTGGATAATTGTCTGCAATTGAAATTGCATTTCAATTGCAATTGAAATGAAAGCTTGTGTTGTGTTAAGGTTTTGTTCAGAGTCGGTTTTTCCCTCCGTTCTTTTCTTGGTTCAGGGGCCATGGTACCTACCTAGGAGATGAGAAGCTTATCGCCTCTGTGGCTGGTGTGGTAGACAGGGTGAACAAGCTGGTCTGTGTGAAAGCGCTGAAAACCAGGTAAGAGCGGTTTCAAACCCTTGGAAGTGAAACCTGTTACATCCAGGAGCAATAAGAGACTCTAAAATGCTGAAATAATTAAGTTTGTGCTGCCAAACTAGCTCGTCCCAATCAATTTAGGGATCGCCGTTCAATAGACAGACGTAGTGTGTGTGTCCGGACAAATTTTAGACACCAGGGTTCAAAGGTTTCCAAATCTAACTGTAAATTGGCTTGAAAAGTGTGCAACGTAAACGCGAAATGATATTTTTCACAACAGTTGTAGTTGTGTCATTGCTGGTCTTCCTCGTTTTGCCAAACTGAGAGGTTTAAAAAAAAAAGAACTCGGATCCCAGTTAACTCCTATAAGGATAGATTCAAACATGCTAATGTCAGATTTTTTGCTTGGCACATTATTAATGGTTTCTGACCAAAGATTTGTGGTGATTTCTTCTCTGATGTGTCTTGTTGTAGTCTTCTTGACTGAGTTGCCTCCACTTTGAAAAGATGTGGGAAGTTACGGGCTCAGAAAGAGCTTAATTTGAGAAATCCTTGTCTTTTGCTTTTGTTTGCAGGTATAATGGTGAAGTCGGTGACATTGTAGTTGGGCGAATCACAGAGGTATCGAGATGATCCCCCCCCTTTAAAACCTGTATAATCTGGCTTTCATATTTTAAAATAATCAGTTCTGTTGGTGCCATCTGTTTATTTTCCTTAGGGGATGCTGAATACTAGGTATAGTCTTAAACTTTTCCATGTCTTTTTTCTTTTGACAAGGTTGTATATATATTTTAAACATGTTCTTTTTTTGAGATGGCGGCTCAAGTGTGCTAGAAGAGTGAAATATAGGATAATAATCTGTAAACTTTTAAAAAAACCCGACACCTCTTTATGTTGTTTATGTTGCATTTACTTCGATATAGTTTGTTTTAGCTGTTTGTAAACAGCCCAGAGTAGTGCTTCGGCACGAATGGGCCGGTATATAAATCAAAGTAATAAATAAATAATAAATATGATTTTTAAGGTTCAGCAGAAGCGATGGAAAGTCGAGACCAATTCCAGGTTGGATTCTGTCCTCCTGCTTTCGTCCATGAATCTTCCGGGAGGGGAGCTGGTGAGTAGCCCAAGACGACGCAAGAAGGAACGGAGTCCAGCTGGCAAAAGAAGCCGTGGTAGTTCGTTTGCAACTGTATCGGGTTTCTTATCGCCGTTTCTAATGCTTTTTAAAAACGTCCTTCTAAATCTTCTTTTAAATCTTGAATTGGGGGCATCAAATTAAAATCCTTTTGGTATTGGATTTCTGAGTAAAAGGGTATTGGTTCTATTAGTTAGCACAACCTAGTAAAGACAAGGAAACAACATTACTCTGTTACTAGTTTCCATTTTTCTTACCCATGTTGTTTTACCTAATAAACCCTGTGTCTTTTTATATTTTATGAGATATTAAAAAAGCAGCATTAGAGAAACAGAATTTCTGTATTTCTCTCTCACACAGGATAGAGAGCGTTTTTACTCTTCCCCCCTTGATCTATTATTATATCTATGCAGATTCTGTTGGTTTTTAAAAACGCATTCAACTTTGATTTCCCCAAGGCTGAATCCGTGGGATGGCCATTCTGCTAATTTTGGCATGCTTGTGTGTGTGTTTTCTTGCAGAGACGAAGATCAGCTGAAGATGAGCTGGCAATGAGGGATTACCTGCAGGAAGGAGATCTTATTAGCGTATCCTTGCTTTTCTTCAGCCTGGTGTAGGTAGATACACAGGGCCGTGCAAAGGTGTGGTTTTGTGTTCTTGGACTACAACTCCTAGAATTCAGTGGTCATGCTGCCCAAGAAACAGGTTGTAGTCCAAAAACTCAGATGGGCATAATTTTGACATAGCAGAAAAACCAGGAGCCCTTCCGGCTGTAAGAATATTCAGTAGGAACCTCTGGATAGCTCAGTGGTTAAAGCATGATACTGCAGAGCCAGACGTTACAACTTCCACAGTCTGGCCACTGACTGTCAAAACATCTGAAGGACCAAAGGTTGACGGCCACCATGCTGGGTGACCATTTTCTCAGTTCCCCTGGCAACCAAGTAGTCATTCAGATATTCTGTACCTGGCTTGCCCCTACATAGTTATGTTAAGGACCTCAAAGGGAAAAAGAGTAAGGCAAAACAAAGCACTCCTAGAAATTAAGTTTTCTTCTCTGGCCTGCTGGAAAGGACGGTGGATCACCCTAGGCGACCGGTCTGCCTACAGGATTTAACCCGTTGGGTCCTTGATTGGTGGTAGCTTGCTTGGGGAAGCTTTGGCCAGCCTAAGGCGAGTTTGTGCTATGTCGTGGATTCCAGCAAATACTGTGTTCATGATTGGACCATCTCGGGGTGTCGTCTCATTTCCTTAAGCACTCCTTCCAGGCAGAGGTCCAGGCGGTCTTTTCGGATGGGGCGGTATCACTCCACACGCGGAGTCTGAAGTATGGAAAGGTGTGTTTCGTTGCTCATGGCAGTGGCTTCTGGTTTTCTCTCTGTTCCTTTTTTTTGCCGAGGGGAAGGGAGGCCCACTCGCAGCTGCTGGATTTTTGTCACAGGAGGCTTCTTTCCGAAGAGCCAGGGAGGGCAACTTGCAGATTTCTGGACTCCATGAAGTTACCAGAACTGGCAACTAGAAGGAGCTAGAGACCACGCTATGTGTAGCATTGGATACCATAATGAGAGTTTGCTATAATCTGCATTTTCAGTAACCGCAGGGTGGCTTGGAAGCAATCTCCCGCTGATACCTACTATACAGGTGGTTTTGAAGCTGATTCATTCCTTTGGTCACATGAGGGGTCTCTGAGACCTCAAAATAAATCCTCTGGAAAAATCTTACCTATCCTAGAAGCTTCAGCCTCAAAAATGGCAAGGACTTTCTATCTTTTGATTTCATTCGTCAATATTTTGGCCAAATCACACCATGGCTAGCAGAATAGCCAATCCAAGGATGATCCATGAAACGGAAATCACTGGCCTGACCTCCCCTGCCCTGGCTTTTCCCTTCCCTTTTTGGTTTTGGATTTGATCTTTGAGGTGCTGTTCGGAGATCCTAAAACCTTTGGTACCCTTTGGGGGCTACTGGAGAAATGATGACATCAGCTCACGGTAAGCAAGGGTTGCATTTCAAAGAAGCGTCTTTGGCTTTTCTTTCTTCTCTTGTCTTTTTCCTCCTCCTCTTTGTCGAGACGCGACTCTGGAGTTTTGTGCAGTGGGAGAGTTCTTATATTTTGATATCCCCATGTTTGATAAAAGGTAGGAAGAGTCTCTCTTGACTCTTTGGAGCGTAGGTTGCTGGGGAGGATTATCCTGTCCCAGAGTCTTAGCAGCGACTTAAAAGATGAAAGCGGAGTGTGATTGTGGAATCAAGGGTGAAAGGACAACAATGGGATTAAAAGTGGGAGGCCCTGCTGAAGTGAACTGCTTGTTCCTCCACAGACAGGGGAGGACAAAGGTTTTTCTATGCAGAAACAAGATATAATTAATGTTTTTGCTAAGCGCAGTAGCATTCTCCACCTTCTCAGTGTTCACAAGTTGCTTGTAAGATGCAGGTGTTTTCTGCCTCTAAACAAATTGTAGGGAACTGGCACATCCAATAAAAACCAAAGGATACAGGGAGAAACAGTCTCAGGATGTCTGGGGTAGATAACAATATGTTGTGTCTTTATTAAGTGGTGAAAAGCTTTAAAATTTTTCTTGCTTAACGCGTTTCGGCAGGGCCTTCATCAGAAGCAAAATCTTTATATTTCTCTGGTTTGTATCGGCTCCGAAGCTAAGCTCCAGACATCCTGAGACTGTTTCTCCCTGTATCCTTTGGTTTTCTGCCTCTACAGTAGCAACCACATATCCGGGTGGGGTCAGTTCCATGATCTACCGTGGATGCCTGAATCAGTGAATACAAGGGAATCCCATGTACAACGCACAAGAGGGAGGGACATAGGCCACGAGGGGGCGACTTTGTATGTTGCACATAGAGCTGCAGCAAACAAGTGAAATGATGGATACTGATCCCACGGATATGGGAACTACACCTACTGTAGTTTTAAGGGGAAGGTTTGCTGACAAATTATTTTATCAAGCCAGGTGCTTGATAGCATGGATCCAAATAATTTATTACTTGTTAGTTCATCCTGCACTGTTCCTTTGGTGCTTTCCCCATTTCCGGGTTTTACTATTATAGTAACCACTGACAAGGTAAATCAGGTTGAGAGAGAGTAATTGAGCCAAGGGTCACCCAGTGAGTTTCATAGCATTTGAGGGGTAGGATCCAGATTTCTGAAGCCTCAGTCTCCCACGAAACCGCTACACCCCACTTCCAGTTTCTACTTCGGGCTGTTTTTGTGGTGGGTGGGGTCTCGAGGGACCCTGCTGAAGATTGTAACTTGCAAACTCCCGTATCTGATTAAACAGCTTTCTTGGCCACTAAACAATATTTTTTTGGAATTTTTCATTTTTATTTCCAGGCAGGCGGCTGCAACAAGGCCTCTGGGTGGTTGCATGCAGCTTGTGTGTGTTGAATGTTGGCCACCCCGTGTCCATCGCATGGGGTGGCTTTATACTGATTGGTGGTCCCTCTTGTTTCGTTCTTCCCACCAGCTTGGCCAAGGGGTGTTGGTGCAGGTCTCCCCTTCTCTGGTGAAACGGCAAAAGACCCACTTCCACGACTTGCCGTGTGGGGCGTCCCTTATCCTCGGCAACAACGGGTTTATCTGGATCTATCCAACTCCGGAGCAGAAGGACGAAGAGGCCGGAGGCTTCGTCACCAACATGGAGGTGAGTTGGTGGTGATCCTGGAATGTGACTGGAAAAGAGCTGTCAAACATTGCTTTACAGAAAGTCCTTTTTGGGCAACCTCGTTTGAGGTGTTTTCCACTATCCTATATGTTTATATGCCTCACTTTATTCTAATGCTTCTGCTTCTTGATGCGCTGTTTAGCTGTTATTTTCTGCTTTACTTTGAATTACATGTATTGCTTTTCAGTTGACACTAAACCACCCAGAGTAGCTTTACCTGCATAATGGGGCAACATACAAATTGAATGAATGAATGAATGAGATTTGCTTGCTATTGCACTTGCATTTTATCCAGGCCAGTTCCTGAATTCCACCTTTGTGGCAACCTTTTGTTATATTCATGGCTGGGTTTATGGACGTGGTGTTGGTAAAAATGGGACATTTTCTGTGGAGCAATAGATTAGGAGAAAGGTTTTATATTATGGAAGTGCTTCCTCCGTCTTTTGACTTGGGTGATTGCTAGTTCAGAAATGCACTCGGCTTCTTTTTTCACTTTTTGGGTCGTTATCCAGCCTGTTCCCCTGCCGGACCGTGAAGTAATCTCTCGCCTCCGAAACTGCATCACAGCTCTGGCGACTCAGAAACTGATGCTCTACGACACCAGCATCCTGTACTGTTACGAAGCTTCTCTTCCTCACCAGGTAATTGCTTATTCTCTTTTTTTCCTGCTGTGTCGTGGGAGGCCTTACAGTAGGACGCCTGTATCTGCGGGAGATCAGTTCTAAGCTTCCCCCCGCGGATGCTGAAAGACACGGATTCCAGCAAACACTATTGTAATAGTGAACCTGGCAATGACATCGTGGAAATATATTTTTCTAGTGAACACTATACATAGCATGGTCTATGGGTCCCTCTCGTGGCTAGTTCTGGTAACTTCATTTTTAGAAGCATATGTTTCTAGGATTTTAATTTTTATATTTTGAATATTTTCAGGCCGTGGATAATTGAATCAGCAGATAAAAATCCCGTGGATACCGGGGTTCTAATGTACTGCCTAGTTTGGGGTCTTACAAGTGCATGCACACACTTTACGAGATGCTTCCAACACAGTTGTAAAACTGCTCGAGTTTGCTTGCATCTGGTGGAAGGGTTAACCACTCTGGTGTACGGGAGTTATAGCACATGGGGTGAAACTGTGGGGTGTTTCAATTAGCCAGTTGTAGAATCATAGAATAATTGAGTTGGAGGGGATCTATAAGGCCATCAAGTCCAACCCCCTGCTCAGGGCAGGAATCCAAATCAAAGCAGATCTGACGGATGGTGTTCCAACTTTCTCTTGAAGGCCTCCAGCATTGGAGCGCTCACCACCTCCCGAGACCATGGGTTCCGTTGTCGTACTGCTCTAACAGTTAAGAAGTTTTCCCCGATATTCAGCCTAAATCTGGCTTCCTCTCGCTGGGGCCCATTATGATGTGTCCTGTACTCTGGGATGTGAAATCTGGAACCAGTTGCTCTGGATACATTCTGAAGCTCTGACTTGGCCTCTAAACCGAATCGGGGGTCCCATGCAAAGCCCTGCTTGTAATTACCTGTGTACCATTTGCAGATCAAAGATCTTCTCAAGCCCGAGGTGATGGAGGAGATAGTGCTGGAGACGCGGCAGAGACTGCTGGAGCTAGAAGGATAAATGTGGAAGAGAGGGCTGAACGTCAGCTGAACGAAGTGTGGGTTCATCCCTTTTCTTTGAGCAATCCAGCTTTTGTAAGGTTTATTTCTGAGGACAGAATTTCTAGAGAACGAAATTTCTTATAGGTGCTGCACATGAAAGAACATCAGAAGTGAGGGTTGCAAAGATTAGAGAAAAATATCCAAGGGGGGGGGGGGAGAAGGAACCTGTCACGTTTCTCCTTCTGGTCCATTTCTTTTTGTTAAGGACATCTGTCCACTTGCCCTGCAAATTGGTTCAGCTTCTCTGGACCTCCCTGTGAAGCCCGTCACCAACTCAACATATTCTGGTTTGGGGCATTGGGGATCTGTTTTCCAAGCAGAGTACCTTCATCCTTAGCCAAAGGTGGCTTTCACATTCCTGACCTCTAGCCAGCAGAGTTGAGTGCTCCTACGATGTTGTGAATTCTGGATGTATGTCTCTCTCTATATATATATTTAAGTGGTTTCGTTTGGCAGCTTTTCTGCAAGCTCCTCCGGCTGCGAGGAACTTTGCTATTTTTGTACTCGACACCATTACCTATGAAGCAGTAAATGTTTCCATTTAAGTAACTGTTTTGTGTGTGTTTTTGATGGACAGAAAATATTCGAATGGTAGGTTTTGAATAGGACACAGTCTGTCCCAGGCTTTGACGGCTGAAGGACGAGGGGAATAAATTATTCCAAAAAGTAACGTTTCCAAACAGTGACCATGAACCTAGTCCATAGTTCTGATGACAGTAGGTGAGAAATCAACAGATTCCCACTAACTAAAGAGTTTGTGCTTTGATTTTGGGTTGTGCGTGACTTGTGTGCAATGAGATGGAGCTGCATACAACCTGAACAGAAATGTGTTTTTGTGCTGTCAAGCCGGAACCAAGTTGTAGCAACCCTAACAAGGGCTTTCAGGGTGAGATATTTAAGGAGTGGTTTTACCCGTTCCACTCCCCCAGTGAGTTACCATGGCCAAGTGGAGATTTGAACCCTGTTCTCCAGAGTCCGTCACTATCCACTACACCCACCACACTGGGAATGCTTTAATTAGTGGCAGTTTGGCGCTGCCAGTGACATTACACTCCAGTTGCACTGATGGATCCGTGGAACAGGATCCTGGCTTCTGCTTCATCTTGACCTTCTTTTCTCTAAGCCCTGTTAAAAATGGATGAGGATTTTTCAAGACTGTGGTGTTTTGTAACCCTTTTCTCAACAAACTTTGATCACAATTACGGAGCTGGTCTTCTTCCTTTATCCCTGTGGGTAGAAGGGCCAAGTATTGTGTTCTGATTGAATTAACTGAATTCCATGAGTGGTCATGGCACTTCACACAGTGGAAGAGGGAAGGTCCCTGTCCCAGAAGGCTTCTAGGAGGCAGAAGTAAACCAGACCACAGTTGTCGTGGCCTTCTGGTCTTTCCTGGACTACAACTCCCATCCCATGAGGTACAGGCCAGAATCCTCTGGAAGACCCCATGTTTTCCATCTCGGTGGTCGTATAAATATTTTTCCATGCTTGGAGCTTTATGCAGAGAACTCATTTTCTGAGTGGCACCTTTCTTAGAGTCATTTTTCTGCTGCAGGAGGAAAGGAAAATTCGTCTTTGGTTTGACTTCTTCAGTAGAAAGAAATCTGTGTAGCGACCAGACCTCAGCACTAGGGGGTAGCTTCGCTTCGTGTCTTCTTGTTCTTCCCATCGGTGCATAAATGTTCCATTTTTAATTGCTGCAATAAGCTCATATGTTTCAAGGGCTTGGCTGCAGCAACCACAACGGCTAAGGCACATTGATTTTTACAGTTTTAAGCACATTTACTGATTGACAGATTATGTAGGCCATCCGGTTAACAGGGTGTTTTTTTTTCTGGATGGTGCTCCAAAAGAAAAAAGGATCTCATAATTTGGAGAAGCAGAAGGAGATGTTTCAATTAAGCTGGTACAAAACTACTTAGGATTTTAAAGTACAGGGAATGAGAAGGTGCAGTTCAGGAAGTGCATGCACCCCCAGAAGGCCATTACTGCGGGCCTCACGTCACCGTGAAAGATCCCTACAAAAATCCCATTCGTCCCATTCCCAGAATTTATTTATTTATTTATTTATTTATTAAATTTATATCCCGCCCATCTAGTCAATAGACTACTCTATAGAAGTAGGCTATAGAAGCCTCCGGTAGTGATGGTTTTGCAATGAAATAGGGCAGCGGCCCATAAACCCTACAAAATTGGCACTAGAAATAAACTTTCCAGAACATTTGGTTTTGATTCTTCTGCAGTTTCTGCTTGTTTGGGGTCTGAGGTGAGCCCAGCTGGATCCTAGGTGGGCGGAAAATTAGCTTCTGGATTCTCCAAAGTTTTCCATTCCTTTAAAGATTACAGTAGGACCCCCACATCCGCGGGATCAGTATCTGCCGATTCATTTATCTGCTGCCTGAAAATAGTGAATAAAACCTCAGAAATATGTATTTACTGTATGTATATGTATTTCCAAGGTGTTTTTTTAATATATATATATACCAGAACTGACCACTAGAGGAGCCAGAGACCATGCCATGTATGTATACCGTACAGTGAGACGCTTCCTCATTTTTGGCATCCATGGGGATGGGTGGGTTTAAAAACATTTGTTCGTGGATCTTGTGGTCCTCTTGTTTTTCACATTTGTGTCCTGCTTCTTCTCTAACGAGCGCATCGTTCTCCTCACTTACTTTAACTTCACAACAGCCCTGTGAGGTAGAAAAGGCTAATGGCTGGCCCATGGTTACACTGCCGGTTTCATGGCTCCGTAAGGTAGTTCGATCTTCCAAATTCCGTTCCAGCACTTGAATTGCTCAAGCATGTTGTGAAAAGCAGCCCCTCTTCAAAACGGGGCCCTGAAACAGACCAGGAGCCAGGGCAGCTGATAGGACACTGACATAGTGCCATTTACAGACCAGCTGCAATTTCTGCTCCATTTTTTTAAAAGGCAGCTTCAACATGTAGATTTTCAGCATCAGCATCTTGTGTTCTGCAGTCTCTAAATTATGAAGTTATTTTTTCCTCTTGGTGCCTTGCTAACACGGGTAAATGCTCAATCTTGACAGTTCATTTACAGGAAGATCAATGGTGTGTTTTCCAAAGCGTGGACATCGCAGTGCCCAAACTGGGTGATGACAGTCCTAAATAAGGAAGAGTTGTCACCCAACACGGCATGATTCTGGAAGAGGGATGAAATGGCTGCTAAGATGGGTACTAATGGTCTCCTCTCAAGGGTTCTGGCTCTCCCCTTTTCTGCCTTTTTGCAGTCATATATCTCGCTGTGTTCTCGTTTGGCCATTAAAAATGAGGAAGAACTGATGAAAGGAATTGTCCCCAAAGCCATATGGATGTCAGGGAAAATAAATTTATGGAGCATCCGTGTGGAAAGAGAGAGGATTACTGCTCTGTTTACTGCACCGTTGAAGCACGAAAGAGCATTTGGTTGTCCAAGATGCAACGGGGGTCTGCCCTGCGAAGCCGTGGTTTCTTTTCCGTTGTTGGCACGTGGCCGTGTGAGAAGTCCGGTAAATCAACAAGCGTGCCTTTTATTGGCACATTTATCAGGCCTCTGGGGCTGCTTTAGTGTCAGGTTATGTGTGCTGCTTGTCTCTGCTAATAAAGACAGAATCTCTTCCATAGTTGCAAAAAAAGTCTTGTTCCGGTTGGGCTTTGGAAGAACCAGTCTCTGCAAACAAAAAGAAACCAGACATATGTGGTTCCCTGTGTGGCATAATTACTTGGAGGGGGGGGGGGAACGCTAATAAAGATGTGAGAAACTCCTGAAGCTGCTATTTGTGCTGCTGTTTTCCCTGGAGCTTGGAACCATTCTTGGTGTGTTACTTTTCGTTTTCTCAGCAGCCAGATGATCATTATTGTCGTTGATCTGATGGAGACCCTCTTGTCGCTAGGGTTCCCAGGTCTCCGGATGAAGTCTCATGGAGCTTCTTAAGATCTCCTGGGAGTGGTGTGTGGAGACAAATCACAGAATGAGTAGCCCTGGAGGAGGAGTGAGTTTGATTTTTTGTTTGTTTGTGCAGTGCACAAATGGCTTGGACCTTGCAGAAAGACTGGGGTGGAGAGAGAAACCTCACCTTATGCTTCTCTTCCTTCCACTTTTCCCCTTCTGTTCTTTGCTTCAGAGCAGCTGCTTCTAAGCCACATGACTTATTTAAAGGTGCCATTACCTAGAAGGAGAAGTGATAGCAGCAGGGCGACTAGATCCTCATAAAATTTGAGAAAGGACATCATAGCTCACTGAGCTGTAGCTGATTTACCGAGAACAGGTTTTGCATGCAGAGCATCCCGGGTTCAGTTCTAAGCAGCTCCAGGTAATGAGCCTGCTTGGGAAGCATTACCAAGCATGGATAATATTGTGCTAATCGAAATAGACCCGTGGTCTGGGTTGATAGAAGACCGTGGCTTTATTTTTTAGGGGACCTGTGCTGGATAAGGTCCGAGGCCACATGTTCCATGTTGCTAATAAATAAGTCTGGGAGTTTCATATAGACATCAGGAAGAGTAACCACTTAGCTTGGCAGAAGGCAAAAGAGCCTCGGGTGGCCAGACACCAGTGTCGAAAATAGATATGCATACAGATAGAAGCAGTATTTGCATATACACATAAAAAAACGTGGAGGCAACGGCGTTTTGCAGGTCCTCTCCTACCCACTGGTGGCTTGTTGCATCAGGAGCCTTGTGGCACGTTGGCTCAACTGCAGCGCTGCAATCAAGCCTCTGCTCATGACCTGAGTTTGATCCCGGCGGGCTCAGTTAGCTGGCTCGAGGTGGACTCAGCCTTCCATCCTTCCCAGGTCGGTAAAAAGAGCACCCGGCTTGCTGGAGGTGGTGGTGGCGGCAATGCGTAGCCTGCGTTATTATTAACTGCCCAGAAAGAGAGCTTTAAGCACTATCGGGCGGTAGAGAAGCAACACACTTGGCTTTGTCTATTGAAGCATGGGGGGGTGCTGCCCCACCTCAGGCCTTTAGGTGCTACGAGCTCTTACTTGCCCCCTAACCAGAGTTTGTCAGTTGGGACCATTAGAATAGAATAGAATAGAATAATGTGTGTGTCCGTGTATATATGTGTGTATACATATCTGTGTGTGTGTGTGTATATCTATATAGATATATCGATATATAGATAGGTGTGTGTGTATACATATACACATGTTTGTGTAAATATACATACACGTGTGTTTATGTGTGTGTATACATACACATGTGTAGGTAGGTACGTATGTATGAATATGCATGTATAGATTACTGTACTGACAGAATCGCCACCAAGGGGCAGACGATAATTAAGCACACATTAATTAAGCAATTATTGGGACATAATGAATGGTCCCAATTGACGAACTATGGAGCCTCACAAGGGTGTGTGTGTGTGTGAAAAGGACCAGGGCTGAGGGAGAAAATAACGACTCTCGACCCACAAATTCAGTCCCTTCAGAACTTGGGAGCCTGCCTTTTTTTTTTTGTTTGCTTTTGGCCTACAATTCCCAGAATGCCCCCAAATCCACCCCCAAAGGACGCGCTTTCTGAGGAAAAACTCCCGAGCGGCATGCTGGGAGTTGTAGGCCGAACCCCAAAAGGGCGCGCTTTCTGAGGAGAAGCTCTCCCGAGCGGCTTTTCCCGCCTCTCTCTCTCTCTCCTTCTCCCGCCTCGCCCTTCTCCGCCTTCCCCCCTGCGTGCTCCACCCCTCGCCGGGGAAGGAGGCGAGGCCTTCGCCACTCCTACTACTCCTACTCCCGCCGCCGCCAGGAGTAGGCCCCTTCCCTTCCCAAGATGGCCGCCGGGCGGCCGCCTTCGCCAGCGCCGCCGCCGCTCTGAGGGGGAAGCGTTGTGTGTCTCTGAGGGGGTGACAGCCCGCCAAACCCCAAACCCCGCCTCAGCCCAGAAAGAGAGAGAGAGAGAGAAACGGGGTGGGGGAAATAATATCTATTTGAGGCGCTTAGCAGCAGCCCGGAAGAAGAGGGCGAGCCGGCAAGGGGGAGAAGCCGGTCGGTCGGGGTGGGTAGGTAGGTGGGTGGGTGGCCGGTCGCGCTCCGTGGCTGTCACCGTCTCCTCGGGCCTGGTGTCCCCCCCCCCCGTTCCTTCCTTCCTGACAGGAAAAAAGGGGGGACCCCCTCTTTCACTTAACCTGGGACCCCCTTTTTCTCCCTCACACTTGCTTTTTTTTGAGGGGGAAAAAGCCCCCTATCTGTTTCTCTCGCTCTTCCCCCTTTTTTAGGATAGTTTGCACCCCTTTTCTTTCTTCTCTGACAGGAAAAAAGGGGGGACCCCCTCTCTCTTTCACTTAATGGGACCCCCTTTTTCCTCCCTCACACTTGCTTTTTTTTGAGGGGGAAAAAACCCCCTATCTGTTTCTCTCGCTCTTCCCCCTTTTTTAGGATAGTTTGCACCCCTTTTCTTTCTTCTCTGACAGGAAAAAAGGGGGGACCCCCTCTCTCTTTCAAACCTGGGACCCCCTTTTTCCTCCCTCACACTTGCTTTTTTTTGAGGGGGGAAAAGCCCCCTATCTGTTTCTCTCGCTCTTCCCCCTTTTTTAGGATAGTTTGCACCCCTTTTCTTTATCTTCTCTAACCTTCCCTCTCCTTCACTTATTTCAGGACCCCCCTTTTTTCTCCCTCACACTTGCTTTTTCTGAGGGAAGAAGACCCCCCATCTGTGTCTCTCGTTCTCCCCCTATCTTACAATACTTTTCACTCTTTATCTTCTCTGACGGGATAAAAGGGAGACCCCTTGTTCTCACCCCCCTCTGCCTCCTTCACAACGTGGGACCCCCTTTTTTCTCCCTCACACTTGCTTTTTTTTGGGGGGGGAGACACCCCACCTCTGTCTGGCTCACCCCCTTCATTAGGATGGTTTGCACCCCTTCTTTTTCTTTATCCCTTTTTCGTCTCCTTCGTTCTTCACTTCCATTAAGCCCTTTAAATTCCCCCTCCCTGCTCAAGAGGACTTGAATTCTCCTGACACCCCCCCCCCCCCACACACACACATCCTTTACTCCTCTTTTTTCTGTTAGGGTTGGTTTTTAAACTGGGGTCAGGGGGGACCCATTTCCCCCCCCCACACACACACCTTCCAGTTTTAGGGCTTAGAGGCCCAACTAGAGAAGTTTTCATAACTCTCCGCCCCATCTTCTTCTGTAGGGCAATTGTTCATATTCTTTAAGGATTTACCAGTTTGCATCTTATCTGTTCACCTAGCGGACAGGTCTTATTCTCTAGTCCAGGTGTTTTTCTTTTCCCAGCCATTTCCTCCTCCCCTCTTTCTTTTCTTAACCTTTCTCTTCTTTATCCTTTGAATACCGTGTCAGGTAACTTAATTAGTCCTTCTTTCTCCTTTTTTCTGTCTTTCTCCTATTTCTTAAAGGGCTGAGACAAGATTTGGACAGTTTGGTTTTGCCCACCACCTCTTGCCATTTCACCGTTGATGGTACGCCATTTCCCTTCATGAAATAATTTTTGGTGCTCTGGAGTGTCCCAGCATTATAGATCTCCCGTCCTCAGTTTTGCCAGGGGTGATCCCAAAAAAACTGCCTTCCAGGAATTGCCCCCCCCCTCAAAATCCATTTGGCCACCCTTGAACGGGGATGAGGCCGGCTTGGTTGCCCCACCTGGATTGCTTCTGGGTGTTGTCTGAAAATCTTCCTCCTGGAAATTGCATTTGGACTACACAACCCCTTCTGGCCGGAAGTTTTGAGGATCCTGCGTCAGGTGATATCTGTCTCCATGGGATAAATAAATAGGCCAGGGGTTCCTTGAAGCCACCTGCTAGGGCCTGCGATCTGGGCTTTTGAGACCCTGAATGTTGGTGACCCTGAATGTTTTTCTTTCTTCTCCAAAATGACTCCCAGGTTGACTCCTGATTTCGCTTTCTCTGGTGGGTCAGAGACGTGCCAGTGGTGCCAGGGAGAGGAGACTTGGCTATGAGTCAGGCTGAGTTTGAGTGAAATTGTGAATTCCACTGGAGCCTTATTGACGGCTACCAAGTCCTGGTAGGAAGCCTCAGAAATTTTGAACTGTTTATGGCCTTGCTTACACGGACTAGTTTTGTTTTCGTTTTTTTTAGTGGAGAGAATGACTCTGTCGTACACCTTTGACTCACATTCGAATGATACTTGAAGCCAAATGCTTGCCATTTTGGCCGTGTGACCAGGGAATGCTATGCAAAAGAAAACAGAAAGAGTTTGGATCTTGGTTTGTAGGAAGGAGGTGGCCTGTCATGGCCTCTTAGTAACTTTTATGTGAATGGTTTCTAGGTGTAACTAGTTCCCTCGTGCAAAGTGGTCCTTGTTCATCCCTTGGAAGATCAGGGGCAAAAACATTTTAAACTTTAAAAAATATATATTTGGGGGGTGGGGTCTCTGCAGCTGCTAAGAGGGACTTCTAACGAAGTGTGCTGCCAAATGAACTTTCTTGCCGAAAAAGCCCTGCGCCTCTCGATTTGTACCGTGTGCCTTCAAGGGAGCTGGTATCTGGAAGCACAGAACTCAGCTGTACACCTCTCGTGGAACTTGGTGCCAATCTGGAAGGTCGGCCTTTTCTCACGTGGGAAAAGCCTGCCTTTCCATACTTTATGGGTCAGCAGCCTGGAAAAGTGCTTGGAGACCAACGAAGACCGAGTCTGCCTGCCCTGCCCTTTATCAAAGGAGCAGGAAAGAAGGAAACCTCGAGGCATGGGGGACCCCCCTGCAATGTCTTCTTGGAACATGGTAGGAAGTCTCTTAATTTTATGTCTTTTCCCACGCAATGAGCAATTGCTTAACTTTTTAAACTTTAAAGTGCTACAAACTCTGCAAAAGGTCTCATGCCCAGAAGTGCAAGACAGTTTGAACTCAGATAACCAGACGTTTCTATAAATTGGTGTGGCTTTAAAAAAAAAAAAAGAGCAGAAGTGGACTACATTATTTCAATTTAAGTAACATTTGAGGTTTTAGTTCTTGTGGAAGTTCTGTTGAAATGATGTTACATATATTCCTGGATGAAGGCCTCTGTTTCTCATTGGCTGAGAAGGATGCGCCCTTTGTTGTTGCGGTTTTTCAAAGAGGTAAGTTGTGTTTGTCTGTTACAGCATGTCTACCAGTGATACAAACAAAACAGTTCTGCTGCTTTAAAGACCTAAGTTTATTTATTTTAGTGTGCACTTCCATGGATTATAATCTGATTCCTCAGAGACAGGGAACGCTTGTGTTTGCAAAAGGAAGGATGATCTGCAAAACTTCACTCTGAAATAAATCTGTCTATCCTTAGGATATCAGTACATTTCATTTTCATTGTGCTTCCTTCCTGACTGTATCTCTGTTGCTTGTAGTGGGAACCAGACTTCAAGTTTATCAGATCTCTTCCTACCCAACTCTGGCCTTCCAGATATTCCTTACCATTAGCTGCATGAGATAGGAGTGACAGTCCAATAGCATATAGAAGGCCACAAATGTTGTTGTACTGGAACAATTGTGTTAGAACGTTGCGGTTTATCCTTCAGCTGCAGCCAGTGGGAGGCTTTTCCCAGGCTTAACTGTAGTACAGCTGGGAAAGAAACCTACAGGGCTGTTTCTGTGCTTCTCTGTATCTTGGTTCTTTGCCTTCCTGTGAGACATCTGGTAAGTGGACTTGGTGACTATACACATTAAACCTACAGCCCTGACAATCTTTTATGGCCATGCCTGATGGTTGAAGCTGGGAAGCAATTGTGGTGAAGCAGAATTAGGAATGTATATGAACTGAGGGGTTCACACTGTCTTACAGAGGTGCTTCAGCTTATGTTGCTCTGTTCTTGCCATACAGCTTCACATGACAGCTCCTTTCCGTCTGATATAAAGCCTTATTCTAAAGTCTAGCATTTTCTTGTCATGGTCCAGACTAGCCAGATTTACTTCTGGGTTGATTTATTGGCACACTTGACTTATACATACAGTACAGCGTTTTTCCTCATCTTGCTAGTTCTCTTGGTTTTTTTCTGCCCTTGGTCCACACAGTTCAGTTGTGCCTTTCCTCCAACGAAACCTTCCCCTTGCGGTCTCCCAGCGGATTGAACTTTTGACTTTGGCTTTTCTTTAACTCTCAGTCTGGATCATCTTTCCTGTTTGCCTGCCCAGTACACCCTCCTCACTCATTTCCCGGCAGTGACCTTGTGCTTCGCCTCTAGTATTTGTGCCCAACTCAGCCCTTGCTGAGAACTTTCTCTCCTGCGGGAATCTCACCCTGCCAATGTTCTCGTGTTCCTGGGGGCCAATGGTGACAGTAACTATAAAACTTGAATGTACATATTATTTTTTAAATGGATCAGGATTTTTAGCCTCTTGAAATAAGAACCACAAAGATTCATATTTCTGAAACATGGGTCTGATTCCTAGAATCACTTTTGAGTTTGTTTATTATGGATAAGTGCATGGAACTTAAGATGCCCCCTTGGCTTCTGGAGTCTTACCAAATGGGTGTCTTGATAGTGATTTTTTTAAAAAAAAGATCTGGAGTGGGGAACCTGGGAGCAGATAGACCAGATGTGGTCCTTAAGGTCTTGATGACTGGCCTTGACTTAAATATGACCCCCTGTTGAAGGCAATGGGAGGCTCTGTCCCCACCCTCATTTTACTTGCAGCCTGCAATTTTGAAGTGGTTTGCCATTGAAGAGGGAGAGATTAACTTTTTCTTTGCTGCATGGTGTTCATTTGTAATTCTGTTATTTTTCAGGAGTTTTTCTCCCTTACTGTCCTCCAGCTGTTACTGAATGGTAATAAGAACATTTAGCATTTATTTGGTGGTCATTGGTGTTCTCTGATAAATTCTCACAACGTGCTTACACACATTCCTTACAACAGTCCTGCAGAGGTAGATAAGGGTGCTCATGCTGCAGCTGAGAGTGCAGGGCTAAGACAGAAGAGCTTGGATGTAGCAGCCTGACAAATTAATGGAATTAAATCGCAAATGTTTGCTATCTTTGGGCAGCAATCTTATTTCTAGGGTTTATCTGTTTTATACAATAATGTACTTCATATAACAATCAGAGATGGTTAGCAAACAATAACATAGACACATTAAACAATAATTTGAAAAGATATCCCTTTGAAATTAATCTGAAGAAGCTCGTAAAACCATGATGACGAAAGAATAAAACACAGCAGCATCCAAGTTATATTTTAGAAGCAGAATCCAAGAAAGCCAGCTGAAACAGAACAGTCTTTGCCCCTGAAATGTGAAGCACTGGAAGCACTTTCTTGAGCCTGGGCTTCTTGAATTGCTGGAGCAGGTACATGTAGGATAAAAGTACCCTTCCTTCAGCCATAACCTTCTCCAGCAGGGTGCCCTCCAGATTTCTTGGATCAGAAAATTGTTAAGGTTGTAAAGTTGGAGGACTCATGTAGTCCAACTCTACTAAAGCATCTTTTATAGATGGCCATCCAACTTGTGTTTAGAAACCTTCAGTAAAAGAGAATCCACTACCCTTCTGAGGTAGTCCATGCTGCTGTTTAGCTGCTCTTACCATAAGGTAAGGAGGTTCCTTCTAATGTGTAGTCAAAATATCCTTAAACTTGGTCATACACTGTGGAACATCAGCAAACTTGCTTGATCCATTTTCTGTGCGATGGCCCTTCAGATATATGAAGGTAGCTAGTATGACAGCTCCCATAATACCCAGCCAGCATTGTAGTCCAGAACATCTAGAGGTCACTGAGGTGGGGGATCCTGTCCTATATACCACACCACATGGCAGTATGAAAAACAATGGAATTTAGCAGCAAATATATATTCACTATATTTTCACCTCTCTAATTGTCACTGTATCTATCATATATATATGATAGATACAGTGATAATTAGTAAGATTAAAGATGAAGAAGGAATGGAGAGAGAATTTAATCCTTTCCTCCCCTGCTGTGGCTTTGAGGAAAATTGCTTTTTTGAAGCTGTTTTTTTCTGGCGGGGGGAGCATTTGGTTTACTGTCATGGGAGGGAGCGGATTTTCTTCCAGTGCTCCTTCAGAGGAGACGTTTTCTTCAAGATCAGCCGTGGAGGGAAGAGTTAAAAATGCCTGCATTTAACAAGAATGACTCGTTTGGCGCTGAGTCAGATCTGGCTCATGATTGCCTCACTCAGAATCTTTAGCTGCTGAAAACAACTTTATTACTCACACAGCAAATCACATTACCTTACAAAGCATGATAGTTTTGTAACAGCAGTAGTTATCCTGGAGATAGATGCTCATGGCGTAAACAAAATTGTTTTGTTTCTGAGATGAGTGCGACTATATGTGCATCAGCTCCCTGTGTGTGCAGACTCATCACAGGCTGAAAAGATATACCTTTGGAATTAACCTGAGCAAGTAGCATTTGAGAGATCTCTACAGAGTGCAAAACCTTCCACTGCATGTGGGTCTCCTTAAGAGGATGGGGTCTTACAAATTTGAGGGTAAGGTATGCACAGCCTTCCAGATGATGCTGAACTATAGACAGCATGCCTCCTGTCTTAGAAGAGATTGAAATGGATTGGGTTTTAGAATGCTTTGGAGTGGAAAAATTGGAGCCAGCAGGCTTCAACAGCTTGATCAAAGATGTGGTCTTGATCATCTAACTAGTATACACAGTGCCTAAAGTTTTAAAATATTTTTTGTGCCGTGTGACAGCATCAGATCAGGAAAGTCCAATATGTTTACAGTAGAAAGGAGCTTCTGTTGTGTCTTCGCTCCATATGGTTCCAGCATCTCTGCATGCCTGAATTGAAAAGAAAAGAGAGAATATAACTTGAAAGAGAAGTCTAATGCATCTGCTTATGGAATATCAACAGTTCATTCCCTCTCAGCCACACAGGGAAAACAATCTGCCTTTTAATTGTTTCAAATGCAGCTTGGCAGCTAAAATTGGGTAGCCACTTCCCATCCTACCTTGTTTCGTGGTGGTTTATGCTGTAAACAGAAGTGTACAGAGAAAGTTTGACCTTTGGAATCTTATCCTGAGAACAGTTATTAGAACTTGAGAATGGGCAGACTGTATTTATGAATTCTGGGAAAGAGCCTTTTCCTTCTCAGACAACATATCAGTTGTTGTCTTCCTTTTTTTACAAATACAAGTTTGAGCTTTGTTGCTTGTTTCTTCTATCTCTCAGCTCCCTATAATTAAAAAACAGAGTTATATTTGAAACAGTGGGCACGTTTGCATATTATGGCAAGACATGGTTTGTTTCTTCAGCCATGAATTGAACCATAGATGGTAATACTGCTGTTCATTTACCCCCCATACCTGGTCTGTTGCTCTCTTGCCCATGTTTCTGGATGTGTAGGTGAAGAACCAAGTGAAGGGAGAAGCAACATCATTCAGACACAAGAAAAAGATGTGATTGAAACAAATCGGATGCAAACCAAGGATCCAGATTGTGCTTTGTCTGGATTGTTTGCAAGGGTGGATTTAGACAAACCAAAACAATGCACTTTTTCTCTCCATTGATTCTCCCCCCCCCCCCCCCCATTAACTGCAGAAACCTTAATTCCTTTCAATCACACTGGTCCTCAAGATGGGGAGAAGCGTCACCTTTCCCAAATCCTTAGGCCCTTCCAAAGAACTCTGCAGCGGTGTGTGCAGTTTGCCCAAGGGCACCCAGGCTGGCTCTACTCGCAGGAGACACAATGAGCAATTGACCTGCCAATCACTGGCTGTGCAGCCAGGTATCTGAACCACTGGCCTATCCAGTCACAAAAGCTCTCAACATTTGGTATCTCATTCTCCACCACCCACTTTATCAAAGAAATGGGGTCCCATCATTACAGAAACAAAAGATACACTTTTTTTTTCTGAAAGGGGCATTTTTAGGTTTACAGACATTCCATTATTGTACTTCTCATTTATGGTACATTTTAACGACATAAAAATGGTAGCAGTATCATTGCAAGCAGGCACAAAGAGATGGAAATAACAATTCCATTTGTTCAAAATAAAAATATTCATTTTACATTTTACTGCAGTGAATTTTATTGTAACGGTAAGACATAAGCAATACAAATTGCTGTGCTACTATTCGGAATATGTCTCCTTGCTATGATAGAATTTTTGATAATGGTTATGAAAAACCGCACACCCCTTGCAGCCTGTTTCTGTCACTGGTGAGGCATGTGAGAACCATTACTCTATCATCAACAGGATATGGGGAAGTGGATTTTTTCTCTCTGTGCTCCACAGTTTAGCTTGACATAAGACACGTTCTCTGAATTCTCTGCAGTTCCCAGGGGTCATTATGTATTTAGTAAGTATATTTGTTGCCCACCTTTCCTCCATCATAAAACTCAGGGTAGTACCTGTAGATACTTAAGACAGTAAGGGGAAGCTGGAGACTGATGTTGCTGAAGCAATGAAGAGTTGATCTGTCTGCTAGGCATCATTGCCAGGGAGCCAGAGGTGAGCCAAAAGAGAGAAGGACAGTGCCGCCCCATGGGAGATTTGTCTAAATCTTCATGTCTTTATATCATATCTTCTTATGCTTGGGGCAGAGCTGGTAGGAGAAGAGAAAATATACCCTTGTCATTTTGATTCTGTGCCCGGATTCAAGAAATGTACCAGTGCTGGAATTGGAGTTTGTGCTTAAGGAAACAAGTGTGAATTCTTTGTCTCCATTTGGGTTGAATTAGCAAAGCTTTGCTGGTTTATTTGTCTGATTTATATACCACACAACAACCAGTTAAACATTAAATGTCTAGCAGAAGTGGAAGATCTTAATTTTAATCATTTTACCCTGTGGAGGGTAAGATTGAATTCAGCTAGAAATATCTTTCTGCAGTTTGATTCCTACATTCTGCCCACCATAAGAGTCACTGGGAGGGGGAGAGGCATCTGCCTTTTTTTTAAGGGGAAAAAGTTATAATGCATTGTCAATCCTAAAAATAACCAAATAAACACCTAGATGTGTAAGTAGGTAAGTAAGTAACTCCTAGACAGCTTAACTTTCACCTGAGCTGAGCTCAGTTTCTGACCAGAACAGGATGTGGGCAACAACGGGTTGTTTTGTTTTCATTCCCCCCCCCCCCTCTCCTGCTTCTTCTAGGAAGTGCTGAGCTCATATGTTTGTTGTAGCTGAAGACAGAATTCAAGGTCCCTGCCCCATAGTCTGTGGATCCATGGCTATCTTTACTGAAAGGAATGAACAACTCCTCCTAAGAGGCTTGTAGTATGTGGCACAAAGTGGATGGAGGCGGAATTCATTAGTAACACAAAAACAAAAGAGCTGGAGGTTGTCTTGCAGCTGTTGCCGTTCTTAAAATCATAAGTGAAAGACAACATGTTGGTGTAAAAATAGATATAAGTGCACCCAGAGTACAGAATTGGGAGATGCCCTTTGTGAAAGCAAAACACAGGGCCATCCTTTATCCCTGGCGTGCGTATGCCTTCAGCTCCGTCCTCAACTCTAGGGAGTTGTGGATAGGTGACTGGGGTCATAATTGGACTACTGGGTGTGATCGGAGGGAGATAGAGATCACATTTTGGACTGCTTATGGCAGGGTTGAGTGCAAGTTATTTTCCAATGATTATATGACATAACAGAGATCACAAACAAAGTGTCCTACTCATATACCGTCCCATAGCGCTCAAATCACTTTCTGGGTGGTTTATAATTTAATTATGCAGGCTATGCATGCCCCCACCCCTCACTAGCTGGGTACTCAATTAACTGACCTTGGAAGGATGGAAGCCTGAGTCAACCTTGAGCTGGCTACCTGGGATTAAAACTAGTTTGTGAGCAGAGTTTTGCCTGCAGTGCTGCAGTTTAACCACTTTGCCTTTAGGCTCCTATAGACCACACCACCCCTGCACCACGCCTCAAGAAGATCTTTGGGTCCAGGTTAGAGCTACTGAGCCAGGGTGGAGCAATTCCTGTACTGCCAGAAAGTTTTATTTAAGGTAGATAGCTCCTAATGAAGCAACCTTTTGTGATGCAATCAGATACCCCAGACCAATATTAAGAGAATATAGCATTGCAGTAGTGTTAAATATGGGACTGAGTTTACTTGTTGTGAGAAAGCTTCCCATAAATTATGTGCCAAATCCTTATGAATCCAGTCTGGCTATAGAGCTTGACTGTTGTTGGTATATATCCCCGACATGCAGTGGTTCCAAACCTTATTCTTGGACTAAAACTCCCAGAAGCCTTCACTACTAGCTGGGCAGGCCAGGATTTCTGAGAGTCTAATGACATCTGGGGACCCCAGGTTGGGAACCAGTGCCCTAGAGTTTCCCTTCTTGCGTTGGGCTTTTAGCTCAGCACCGTGTGGGAAACCTAGCTTTCATATTGACCTAAAGGATGAGGAAGTCGGTGGCAGCTACAAATTAGGGCTAGTTTATAAGCCAAGCCAGAGTTTGAATCCTGACCAAGCAGTTTAAGAATTAATAGGGTGGCTGTTGTTGTGTGGCTTGTGTGAAGAGAACCTGCTTGTGGGCCATTGCATTTCGTATCTATAATTCTTTGTAACAGGAATCATTTGTGATTTGACCACAGGGGGGCAGGAGGAGGCTGTATAGTATGTGAATGGAAGGTATGACCTGAGAAAATTCACAGGGCCTAATACGCTTTAGATGATGATGATGATGAGAACCATTGTGGGGTGAGATATTTCTTTTTATTATAATGACCAAAATCCGGTTCAGAAATCTCCACGTTGCATGAGTAATGGTGCAGCATTTTCCGTCTTCTCAATGATTATTCTTTGCATGACTAGTTGAGTGCCTGGCTTCTCAATCTGATCTCTCTGCCAGATGTGAAGAAAAAATGTATCAAAAGGGGAGAAACACCTGTGTGGTTGCCCTTCATGTAAGAGAGTGGGATTCTGGCCAGTTGGCATTATCCAGCAGCTGGTTTTGCTCAGGGGTTCATTTGGCAAAGTTAGTGTTGAAATGATGGTCAAAAATTCTGTGCCACATCTGCCCAGCCAACCTGTGGCAGAGTCCCCTCTCTGCTGCTTCTGCTCTTCCCCCTCATGACCTCCTGCACTTCCCTTCCTAGCCCTTCCATCAGCTGAGGCTCAGTATGCAGGCCGCCACCACATGCACATTCTTCTTCAATGGTCTAAGCTGGAAGAGAAGGATGCAGGAGTCATGCTGCTGATCACATTTTTCCCATTTTCCCTTTGTGGGATTTGGGTTTTTTGTTCTGGTGGCAGATCATTTGTTTTGGAGATTCTGATGGTGATCTTGTGATGGCAGTGTCATGGTGTCTTTCCCGTTGGCAAGTGTAAATAAAGTACAGTATGGTCAATAAAGGAGGGAGACTATAGCCCAGTGGTATATGACCCTGGGTTGAAAATAGGTGAAATACAACATACGAAGGCAGCGTGTCATCTTACATTATGCTTGCTTCTCTACCGGTCTTCACATCCTACAATGTGAATTTTGGTGCCGGAACAAGTAAGTAACAAGTAACTTGTTACTTTTTGGTGCCGGAACAAGTAACTTGCCTCTTAGTGACCATCATCTGTAGCAAGTTAGCTTTTGCCTTGGAGGTCTTGTTCTCAGGTATGTTGTTCAATCTACCCCTCTGGCACATCAGTAGGATGCTAGGCGGTTTGTGAGAGGTGATGATTGGACAACGTGTTCATTGGTGGTTCCTATGTAATGATTGCTTTTGGTTTTAAATTAGATCATTTCCTTCAGGGAGTATTTATTTTCCTCTGGAAAATGAAAGGCGCACTCAAAGATGGCACCTCTTGTATTTAAGGGAAGCGTTACTGTCTCTATGGAAAAATTACCATGAATGGAGCATAAACTTTCTTTCTCCCTCTGAAAGACCAAATCTGTTTTATCCAAAGAAGGAACTACTGTACTATATCCAGTGTGCTCTCTCAAATAATACAAGGGCATGCCTTTGGAACCTCATTATTTTAGCATTTCGACCACTGCTCAGGTTTGTGTGTTCAGTTTGAGTCCCCGAAAGTCAAGGGACCTACTGCACTTGTCCTTTATGATGGCAGCTGAAGAAGATAGCTAATTAAATAAAAGGTGATTTTCTCTTTCTCTACTCTGCTTTCCTCTGTGGTGGAAAACCATTGTGAAAGCTGGGAAGATCATAAGTTGAAGTGTGTATACTTCCTCACCTTTAAATATTTGATGGCATACTCATGTTATTCAACAACAGTTTTCATGCAGTGGTTTTCAAAATACATTCCAGGAATGCTGAGGGTTTGTTGGAAGTTTATCTGGGGTTCTTCAGTGAGAAGGTAAATAAGAGAAAACAAGCTTGCCTGCCTCTTACCCCATGCCAGCCACTCCAGGAGTGTAAACTCAAGAAGAGTTGGGTATCAACAATGCCTCACTCTTGTTCACACTGGGCAGTTGTGAGGTTCTGCACTAAACCTGGTCAATGTGCTGCATGAATGGACTTTGAACTTACCTGCTAATCATCTGCTCTGATAATTCTCAACCAGTGGTGGTGTGTACTAGCTGTGAAATGCAAAAGTAGTGTAGGTGAAGTGCAGGGTTTTCATAATGGCTGCCTATAATTTATTGTCTGTGGTAGCAGTAAAATGTATATTCAGCGATGTTACAGTATCTTCTTGTTTGTTTTGTGGAGACTGCAGTCCAGGAAGCTGCTTCAGCCTGATGAAAGGAAGAAACATTTTCAAGGGGAAATGTGCGTGTTAAATTCTATATGGCGTTTGAAGCATCATGTATCTGTCTGAGGCACTAATAGCAAAGACTTTTGGCTTCTCAGTTTTTAAAAGTGAATACAGCCACCATTCAGTCTGTGCCATTCAAAGGAGTGACTGAGAGTGTTGTAGAGTTGCTAGCCTCTGTGTGAGGCTTGGCAGTTCATTGTCCCCGGAACCATTGTTGCTTTTTTCCTACCTTGTGAAATATTTGAGATTAACAGGCAAGGAGGAGAGGACAATGGCTTCATTTTGGAGGCAGTTCAAGTTTCCAGGAAGAATTTCCCCTTTACGCTGGTGAAAGTGGCACGCTTTCCAGAAGCCATCTGTGTTGACGGCGAGGTGCTTAATGAGCCAGTAATGTGCAGTTCCTGATTTCATTAGCTTCTCTTGAAACAGCTACAACCTGTCACTGAGGACACAGCACAGTACAGGCAGCTGCAGATGTTCCTCTTTTTTGTTTGTTTTGTTGATAGTTTCGTTTACCTATTTTTTTAAAGGAAAACAAACCAACCAACCTGAATATATGCAGGCATGTTTCTTGGCCACTAGATGTCTTCAGTGGCTCTTTATATGAAGGACATGGGCTACACTCTGCCCTTTTTCTATCCTTTTTCGGGCTAGAATATTTCATTGGAAGATCATGCTGCATCAGGAGAGGGAGGGGAAGATGCTCTGGGAAAAAGTAAACTCAACACTTGGGAGTGGGGGAGAATTCGTGCTTTGCACACGTACAGGGTAGTGGTGGTGTGGCTTAGCCAGTGGCAACGCACTGGTTGAGGTGACAACTGCTGATGCCCTGACTTAAAAAACAACAACAACAACCCAGAGTAAGTGGGGCCTTCTGTTCCCCTCCTTGCCTCTGGATCTGAACTACTACTATTCTTTCTTCACTTGAAACTACACAGTTCCATGCATTTATTTATTAGGATGTTTATTAGCTGCTCTTGAGCCTTACCACTGGGATGTATATAGAGTATGATAGAATCTACAATAAATGTCATAAAAATGACAATAATTTATTGCAGCAGAGAGTAAAAGTCCAGCGTGCAATGTAAAATAGGAACTGAAAAGATTTGGGCATTTTAAAAAAAGGTTTTCCCTAGCCCAAAAAAGAGGCAATCTCCTGTCTTTAAGCTCTTTTTCAGTTTCTGAAATGTTTTCCAGGTGATGGATATCTCTTTTGACACTACCTGCTTTTAGTGATTGAACTTCTGCCTCTTAGGCTGGCAGATAACATCCTTTCTCCCAGTGCATCAATTATAGTACAACTTTCTCAAGTTAAAACAGCAGCAACTCCCAACATCGTAAAAAACAATCCTGGCATTTGGTGCAAAGACTTCTATCCCATTCTGTTTTTCCTCTTTACTGTCTTAAAAGGGAACATATTGTTTTGGCTGTCATATAAATATATGATACCCAGCCTCTTTAAGCCTTGTCACAATTAGTCTCATTTTGGCACACTTAAAAGACTAACAAAATTATAGTGCGCTAGGGAGCCAGGGTTTAAAAAGGAGAAATTCTGTAGTACCATCTTTGTACAGAATATATGGATCTGAGAAGTGCAGTTATGTGTGTGATTTAAATTTTTAAGACTTAAGCATTGTATAGTAATGAATTCTTAAGCTCTTTCTTTCTCTGTTTTTTTTTTTTTTTTTTTTGGAAGTATTCTCAATTAGGGGGCTGTTTGGGGTTCCTTAATTGAGAGCTGTTTCTAAACTTGAACAGTAACCATCTGTCTCTTTCTCCCACTTTCAAAGGGCATTAGCGTCTCTGTAGAGGTGATTTGGGGGATCAAATTGACTTTTAATCACTTTTAAAATGATGTCAAAATGTGCTTTTGTAGTTTTTCATATTTCTGACCTTCTTAACATTTGTCTTTCCAATATTTTGTAAGCAACTTTGCGTCACTTTATTTGGAGAAAGGCAGGGAATAATAAAATGAATTTAAATGCAATATAAACATGAATGTAATGTGTAAGATTGACAATTTGATGGTCAGAAAAGATTAGTTCAGATCTTGTCAAATAATGGTCAGTTTTTTTAAAAAATAAACCCAACTTGTTATTAGAACAGGGAGGCATTACCATCAACAAATTTCAGGTCAGTTTAAGAAAAGAAATAGCCTGTTCCCTCGTTTTATAACACAGTTAAATTATAAGAATTAATTCTTATAGTTTTAACAGTTTTAGTAAAGTTCACTCCCTTTTGGTACTCGTTTTGGAATGTCATGGTCAGCTTATAGTTGTGAAGGTTTTAGAAATGAAATTAAAACTGAAAAAGTGTAAGAGTGGCAGTCAGAAGCCAAGACTTTTGAAAGCAGTTGTACAAGAAGGATGGCAAGCAAAGTAATCAAGCATTCTTAGACTCATGACTTCAAGGATCATTGACAGTAATTGATCATGACTGAATAATAGATAGACCACTCTGTTGATGATGTCAAGTGTGTGGTTCTTTTTGCCAAGAAAGACACTTAAGGCACCGTACCACTCCAGTGTTGTCACAACTGTGCTACGTCCTTGTACAAAACCAGGAACACCCTTCTTAATTCTTTCCTTGAGACATACATACTTCTTTGCCGTGCTGAGGTGGCCAGATCTTTCTCTTCTGTCTCAAAGAAGTAGGCTTGGCTTCTTGTTGTAAGGAGGGGTAGATTAAAATTATTGCAAAACTTTTTTTGGTTTGAACGCTGGAATTTTAAGAACTGGGACTCTCATTTAGCAAAGTAATCTTCTGCACCACAGCCACATCTCTGCCCAGGTTACAATAATAATAGCTTAGATTCTGCCAGCTACTGCTGACTCTCAGCATTTCCCTGTTGTTCTTATTAGTGCCTCTCTCTGCAAAGCCCAGGCAGCATGGGGTTCAACTGGCAGTCTGCTGGATAGAAGATTGACAGGTATCAATTACTGGTACTTGATAATTCAAAAGAAGGAGGATACCTTCATACAGCCTCTAGAAGAACATAAAAACTAAAATAATAATAAAAAGAGAGGTTAAAATCTGTGTTAATCCAGTGTTCTCATCATAGCAGAGAATGGGGTGGTGATAAAAATCTTTTAAAAAAAATTTTTTTTTTTATTCCTTACTCGTTGCAGTAAATGATGATGTGGGCATATTTAGTTCTGTTTTGTATATTTTTAAATAATAGTCTTAAAGTTCTTTCAAAGTTGACATAGCTTGACTCGTAAAAGAAATATTTTCGCCAAATTCATGTCTCTTGCAGACAGGGATGTTGGCAAACCTTTCAGTTTGAGTCCGAGTCTTTGGTACCAAGTCCTGAGTCCCAAGGCCCAAGTCAGAGTCCCTATTAAAAACAAGCTTATTCCCCCCAGAAAAAAAGAGTGGGGTGGGTGGATTCAGAATCATTAGTTGAAGTGAGTGGAGTCTAAGTCATTAAAAAAAACTGAGTCAAGTTCGAGTCGAGTCACTGGTGTGACTTACGTCCGACTTGACAGTAAGTCCCGCAACTTGAGTCCTCATCTCTGCTTGTAGCAGTATGGAAGAATAAAGGGATGAAAAATGAACATGACTGTATTCTGTTGGGCCAGTTCCCATTAAATATTATGGGAACTGGCATTTCCTGAGGCCTCTGGGGCCAAAGTCATTTAAGGGATGAGATTTGATTACAGGAGGGCTGTTTGTACCACGGTTTATCTGAAATCACAGCCCTTAGATTCACGTCAGTCTTTGATTTTGCTTACATGTAGAAAGAGTTACTTGGAGATTGTAGTGAGTTGAAAGCCAAAAAACAACAACCCTGGCTCAATTGTCATGTGTACGCATGTTCTTGATTATTTCCCTTTCATCGTTTGGCATGTGTTTGCTAGCTGTGTGAAGGTTGCCGTTCAACAGAATGCTAGGTTTACTGTAGATGCTAAGGGCATGAGTTTGAGCAGGAGTCCTCAGCCGAGATCTTTGCTCTGCCATGAATTTTAAAGTAGTCTCGGACAGATGTCTCTTTCTCTTTCTGCTGTAGCCTGTGGCCAAGGCAGGGATAAGAATAATGCATGGGAAGCTCCCTTGCTCCAGAGAAGACTATTTCTGTTTCATATTACTCTTCGTTGCTCTCTTTCCCATTATCTACTATGTGATTCTTTTAACTCAGGGTGGAATGGGGACAGCATGCTGTCCACAGGTCACATGTAGCCTCAAGACCACTTTCATCATCCTTAGGGGACTGGAATGTTTTTAAACTGATTTTTCAAATCTAAGATATCACAGCTGTGGTCTGTCCCCCACCATACAGAGCTGTGGTAAGGTAGGAGTGAGCGGCTTTGGAAGTCCTGAGGCCAGTTTTCTCTGTCTAAACCAGTGCAGCCCTGAAAATGAGGAAAAATTATGAAAAATCAAAACCAAACATTGCTGGAAGACCACAACTGGTTTTATTTTAGAGGGTTTGGGGTTCAGTCACAAGGTTGGAAGCTTCTGCTCCTGTTTTATTGCAAAACCACCACTCCAGAAAGCTTCCAGGAGTGGAAAATGACTCCCCACCCCCATTCCTTTTTCTGACACAGAGGTTATTATCTAGAGATTGCAGAAACAGCATTGGTGTGCTGCGTATGGCCCTGCCCCCCCCCCTTTTCCCATGCCTGTTGTAAAGGTTATGGAGAGAATGTATGTAATTTGTGGAAAGTGCCATTTAAGTACTACTTTGTATTGTAGGTCATTTCGCATCCCATTGTATATCTCTCCTTTCCCACTCAGTCAAGAGAGGATGACTGAAAGGTCCTGGAATTCATTTTCTGTGGAGATGTTTTTTTTTAAAAAAAAAACTCAGGATGACAACTTTGAAATAACAATGGTTCCTCAGGCCTGATTGCATTTAAGAGTAGGAGAACGTGTGCCTGTGGATGGACTTCAGCTAAGGGAGCTTGGTAGTACTTTTAATTGACCTTAGCAACTTGGATGATCTGCAGGTCCTGGAATGACGCATCTTTCAAGCTGCTTGTTGATTTTTTGAATCATTTTGCCATCCATATGTGTCACTGTTCTGCCCTGCCTCTGAGTCAAACTGCGGTATGCTGTATTTTGGGCACCCTTTTTCTTTCTTTCTGTCTTTCTTTTGTTACTCAAAGAAAAGCAAGACTGAGCATGATGGTTTGTGGCTGAAAGGAACTTTGATTTGGGGTGAGACCAAAGGGGCCAGTCAAAAGAACTTTAGCCATTGTGCTTGAGGTTGGAGCTGCCATGGGTTGACCACCAGCGGAGTTCATGATGTGAAGAGTTCATGATGTGAATTGCAGGCATACTTAGTAGCTGAGTTTCTGACCTTGAAGGAGAGAATCCTTTCCACATTTGTGAATGCAAAAGGCAAACCCAAAACCTTTATAGAGGAATAACTCAGTGGTTATTAAGAGTTTATACCTTGCATGTAGAAAGTTTCAAGTTCAAATCCTGTATCACCACCTAGGGTTAGAGAACCCTGTTGAAAATACTAGGAAGCCATTGCCAGTCATTGTTTACAATACTAGCAAGGGAGCCCCTATACTAGTACTCTTACCAACAACGGCTTAGCAACAGAGGTAGAGAAAATGTTTTTCTCTGTTGTATTTTTCTGTGTATAACATCCCACATCAGATGTGATGTTCATAAAATTCATTCATGACATTGTACATGGATCTGGTATCTATCCAAGGGGGACAGTATCAAAATTGGTTCAGAATCAGATGATTATGCCTAGGAAATATCCAAATGTCTAGCTAAGATAAATGAGCTTGCTAAGATAAACATGTTTGGAGTATTTAGTGTCTTCTCCCCCTTTTTGCATCCCACCTTAAAATTTTAAGTTATCGGTGGAAAGTGCATAGTATTGAATTGACATCTAAAATATTTGCAAGTTTTATTTCTAATAAGAATAACTTCAAAGTAAAGCTTTAAAAATGTATTTGAATGTGACATGTAAAGCTGATGGAGGCTGAAATGCAACATTCATTAATTGGCAGAAAGCCTCATTGCAGACACCGGAATTTACTTTCAGGAAAGGATACTGAAGGCTGAAAATGTGATATCTTTCCCTGTGGAGATTTTACACAGCCTCTGGAGCTTCTGTTACTCCACTCTTGTATTTTAAGATAAAAATGTAGCCTAATTTCCCCCGACCTGATGTGTTCCAAAGGTTTTGCATTACAGCTGCCACTAGCCCTGCTGGCTGGCTGTAATTGGCTTTGTAGTATGACCCAAGTGGAGCGTACCAGGTTGCAGGATGCTGTGACGACATAGGGTGTCTACAGGACAACGTCCTATGTGTCTATCTGTTGTCAACCCTGACTGGCAAGAGTTCTTGAGTTTTCCAAGCAAGATTCTTCCTAACTCTACCAAGAGATGCCAGATATTGAACCTTTAACTTTCTGCATGCAAAATATACAGTATACTTCATCACTGTGGCCTCTTCTCTTGTTGGCTTCTAACCTTTTCTTCCACTTACTTGCTGGTATTAGCTGCTGGTGGCTAGGGGCATGGTGGTTCCTGCACTCATTAGAGGTGGAACTGTCCAGGAGAGCTGGTGCTTATAATTAATCTGTTAAAGTGCCAACAAGAAGTCTCTCTCTTCCCCCCCCCCCCCATCAGCAAGATGACTCTTGCCAGTGTCCTTGGTACTTTAAGGCGTTTATTAGTCAAACCTGGTATCTAAGCTGTTTCTAAAAGCGGAGCTACAAAATGTTTCCCCTAGGCAAAAAACAACCTTTACTGGGCAAGATGTTGCTAAGGAGCAAAGCCAGTCAAGCAAGCATTTTAAAATCTCAATTATTAATATGATCCATTTTTATGACTCTTAAGTTGCAGGTCTAAATTTCCCCCCCCTAAAAATGCCCCGCTTTAAATACTTCACTTTAATTTAAAAAAAGTTGTGCAAAAAGAAGCAGAGCCTGTGTTGGGTGATCATCACTCTGAAAGGGCTTTTTACAGCATATTTATGCAAGCTGCCTTAGTCTTCCTCTCTGACTACCACCCTTCCTGTTGCTGCCCACATAGGTTTTAATGTTACAGTGGCAGCAAGGAAAGCCATATCTGGAAGAAACCCTCCAGAATTAATTTGGCTAAAGAGAACTGGTGGTGTCAGTCCTCTGGATGCATATGCAGATATTTTAGAGGTGACAGTGAAGAGCCTTTCTAATCCATCCATCCATCCATCCATCCATCCATCCAAGTTTGGAAGTTTGTGTCTGCTGTTTTAATACGGTCAATGTTAACAAGATTCCCCCATAGCTGTGGTTTGCGAATGCACTTCAAAACAGTAGTTTCAAGTTCTCAGTTATGATGGATCCGTGGTTAGCTTTTACCATGGTTGCCTCGCTCTTACCTGATCAATACTGTTGGGGGGGGGGGAAATTTGCTGTGAGAACGGTAATAGAAGTCTGCTGTTGTTCAATGGTAGACACTTAAGTTCTCCAGCAGAGAATTCTAAATTCCTTGCAAATCTTCTAATCACAGGATTCCATAGGATGGAGCCAGGGCTGTTGAAGCAGAATCAAACTGCTATCACTGTGAAGTGTAGACACACCTTCATTCAGCTCTAATGAATGTTGGGCGCTTCAATTCAGGGAATCTGAACAGTGACACCTTACCCACCCTTGCAGTTGAAGCCATGTTAGTGATGCCTCTGCAGAGATGTGGTTGAAGGGAAGTGCTTTAAGTAAACCATCTCCTGTTTTAAAACCAGTGCTGCCCATTGAAACCTTCTATCAATAGTTGATCTTCTTAAGTTACACTTAATGTTCTTTCCAATTAAAGTGCATTATGTGATTAGCGTTCTCTGCTGTTAATCAAGTACCACTTAATTTTGTTGTATTGCATGTTTTAAAGCACTGGTATGTGGGAGGCAGATGAGCAGGAGGGGAACATAGTTGCAGAGAGAAAGGGGGTGATGAGATCCTTCTAGCTGAAGGGGTCCTGCCATTAACAATTAGAGGGCACTGATTTTTTTCCTTTCTCTCTCTCTCTCTCTCTCTCTCTCTTTCTCTTGGGGAAAGAGAGAGAGGGAACAAAACATGGACGAAGTGGGTACAGAAACACAGAAGGGTTACAAAGAGGTTTCCTGATATGATCAACTGAGATAGGCACATGCTGAGGTAGACTTTTCCTGGATAGAAATAGTGAATTTTTTTGTTTTTGTTTCCTCACTTATGACTATTTTTTTCTCAGCCTTGTTGACTTCCTGATGGATTTAAGGATGGTAGTGTGTAGCCACAAAAGGAAATTGACTACTGTCTATATAGTTTTTAAGTTATTGCCAAAGTCCATCATGATGACTTTGGTAAAATACGTATCTTCAGATCAGGGGTAGACAAGGTAGATGTGATTTAAGTCAAATTGATTTATATCTTGATTTAAATTAAAGAACAGTTTGTAAATTTAAAATGTGATTTAAATCAATTTGATTTTTAGAAGATCATTGATTTTTACACCCCACCCCGGTCATAGGACACATGTATCATCTGTCCAAAGTTCTAGCTTAACCTCTGAAGACTCTCTAGAGTCTAGACAGAACTGGAAAGAGAATAAACTTAACATTGTCTGAAACTATGGAGAGCCTCTGTTGATCAGAGTACTAGAAGCAGTGCAGAGCTAGAAAGGCCAAGGGTGAGACCCTCTGGAAAACAGCTAGAAGACACACATTCTTTATTCCAGCCTTCTCGTACTACCCTGTTTCCTCAAAAATAAGACCTAACTTGAAAATAAGCCCTAGTATGATTTTTCGGGATGCTTGTAATATAAGCCCTACCCCAAAAATAAGCCCTAGTTAAGTGAAACCCCGCCCTCCACCATTGTGCAGCATTGTGCAGCAACCAGAAGATGACATGACTGTAAAATAAAACATCCCCTGAAAATAAGCCCTAATGTGTTTTTTGGAGCAAAAATTAATATAAGACCCTGTCTTATTTTCGGGGAAACACGGTAGGTAGCTTCCAGATGTATTGAAGCAACTAGAAGCAATGGGAGTTGTAATCTACCACATTTGGAGGGCATCAGTTTGGGGTGGGCTGCCTTATTCTGTCCATATACTATAACTCCCTGTAGGCTGACTTCTTTCTGAACGTGCACGGGCAAGTGAAGTATATCTTCCTACTTAGTGTGCAAGAAGGAAATGGTAAAGTACTTGCAATCAATGCTGAGGTTGTCCTTTTTGGCTCTGAGATATTGACCAAACTTGTATCTCTGACTCATCTGTATGGCTGGATTGTATTTTCTCAGTAAAGTTCAAAGAGCAAATAAGATGAGCTGCAAAATAAAGAAATAAATTTTGTGCTTTGCTGTAAAAAAAGCGCCTCATTTTAAAAACCTGCGCTTTTCGTTTAGATTTCTATTATTCCAGATAAGTCTTTGATTTCCATTTTGTTTTTCTTGGTTGTTTTGATCTGACCTGCAGTAAGCTGCCAGGATAACAGTGTGATTTTGGCATCTTAACATATGATAGGTACACAAACTCTTTGACAGACACTTTCTGTTCACTCATTTGATTTATTATTATTTTTTAAAAGCAAAGCGTGCTGCTTTTATACTACCTTAAAATACTTAAAGCACTCTCTGGGCAGTTTACAATGTAATTATGCAGACTACATACTGCCACCGCCCCCATAAACTAGGTACTCAGTTTATCGACCTCGGAAAGGTGGAGGGTTGAGTTAACGTCGAGCTGGGTACCTGAACCCAGGATCGAATTAGGGTCTTGAGCAGAGTTTTTACTTCAGTTTAACCACTGTGCCATGAGGGTCCTAATGGACTAAATGGAACTATTATTAACCTCCTGCTACAGGTCCAGCACTGAATGTATGCCACACTAAGCAAAAGTGGATGAAAACAGCAAGTAAAACAAATATCGGTTGCCTCTACTATGTCCATTTTGCCATCTTCCTTTTCAATAAGGTGTCTGCTATGTCCCTGAGACTATTCAGTCACTGTCTGCTGAAACTCAGTCACTATAAATATCAGTGTATTTTTTTCCTCCTTTTTTGCCATTGTGTGCATCACTGTATGTTGTGTGTGTTGAACTGGGTCTGCCATTTTCATTCTCTGTTTACCTAGGCTAGAGAGATGGGTTTTGAATGTTTCGAAATCTGTTTTTGAGGTCTGAGCGGACAGTTGCATTTCTGTGACTCTTATGTAATTTGGTATCAGCACACTCAGACAAGTCTACTCACCACTAACTTGAGATGAATGAATTAAAAAGTACCTGTCCCTTTACACAGAACCATAGAATCAGAGAATAATAGAGTTGGAAAGGGCCTCTAAGGCCATTGAGTACAACCCCTTGATCAAGGCAGGAATCCAAGTCAAAGCAGATCTGACAAGGTAAAGGTAAAGGTTCCCCTTGACATTTAGTCCAGTCGTGTCCGACTCTAAGGCACGGTGCTCATCCCTGTTTCCAAGCCGTAGAGCCAGCGTTTGTCCGTAGTCACGTGGCCAGCGCGACTAGACACGGAACGCCGTTACCTTCCCACCGTGGTGGTACCTATTTATCTACTCGCATTTACCGGTACATGCTTTTGAACGGCTAGGTTGGCAGGAGCTGGGACAAGTGACGGGAGCTCACTCCGTCGCGTGGATTCAATCTTACGACTGCTGGTCTTCTGACCTTGCAGCACAGAGGCTTCTGCGGTTTAACCCGCAGCGCCACCACGTCCCCAGATCTGACAAAGGGTTGTCTAAATTTCTCTTGAAGGCCTCCAGTGTTGGAGTGCTCACCACCTCCCCCTGAGGTCATGGGTTCCATTGTTGTACTGCTGTAACAGTTAAGACGTTTTGTCTGATATTTAGCCTAACTCAGTGTTCCTGTAGCTTAAGCCCGTTATTACATACCCTGCTCACAGAAGAAGCACAAGGAACCTTGCTTGTCACATTCCTCTACTGTGAGAACTGTTCTTATTCCTGCTTTCTGTTTCCTCTTTCTTAGCTGATACCAGTCTATAGGAGGATTTTTTCCTATCTCATGGTGACTAGGCCTGTTTATCTGTCTTTGGTGATGTGTTTTTGTCAAAACAAATTTGAAGTTCCTGGCATATATTTAATAAATCACCTCTGCCAACATGCTTTGTTAACACTTCCAGTGAACTCTGAAAGCTCTGTGAGGCAGAGCTTACTTTTACAGATACCATACTGATTAATTTTCAGCAAGACTTGTTCTTCTATAATTTAAAACCCGTGTGCTTGATCAGTGTTGATAAGATGCCACAGGATTTTATTTCGGCCTCTTTATCTTGTTTTAGAGCTCTCCGTTATTCATTATAAGATATTAGTCTGACACAAAAGCAAATGAAGTCGCAAAATGATTTCTGATCCCAGTGGAAGGATCACATGGTTAAATGGTCCCTTATATAGAAGATTTTAGAGGGAAAGCTTATGTCTTTCCTGTAGCGTGGTAGTCTTTTCTGTAAGAATCGTTTGTGGGTACACATGAGGAAGCATTCAATCATGCAGTCCCCTGCCTCCAACCTGAAGTTGTACAGACCTTTTTCATAGAATTGTTGAGATAGAAGGAAACCCGGGGATTACCAATTCAACTCCCTGCCAAAAGTGTGAAATCTATAGCTAAAGCGTTCCTGATAGGTGACCATCTAATGTCCAGTGAAGAAGAGTTCACCACCCCCTTTTATGTAGACCAAAATAATCCCCATTTCAGCTGAGATATTTATTTATTAGACGTCTACCCTGCCCATCTAGACCAAAGATCCAGAGGATAAATTACAGCTTTTCCACCCCAGAGGAAAAACAATGGGAGAAAAAGCCATCTTGAAGCTTTCCCCTTTGGGCTATGAGAGTTAGGTTCCTGATGACTGGTGTTTTTGGTACCTCCCGTTTAGGGATATTTTATCATCTTCCTTCCTGTTCCAGGCAATTACCATTTATTTTATCTTCAAGCAGCAGCCTGTAGCAATAAATTTTAGGAAATTCATTCCCGCCCTTTATTAAGCCCTACATAATAGCTTCCGCCGAGCACTCATACATTCATTAAGAAGAATTAAACTAGTGCTGGCAGCCGTTAGCAGAGAGCTAATAACCTTGCTGCAGGAAGGTGCAGCAGATTGGAATAAATGAACAGGAGCAAAAACAAATGAAATAACTTCATGGAATTATGCACAACTAATTTGCTTCTTCTTCTTCTTTTTTAAATGACTGATTTACATGGATTTAATACTTATGAAAAGAGCTAGATTGACAGTCCTTGAAGACAGGCATTGACTGTTGTCAAAACACATTCATGAACCAAAGCCCAGACCAGGATTTGCCAGTCTCCCTCTGAAGACATGTTTTATCCATGCCGTGGGCTTCAATTTCAGGAAGCACGTTCAGGACCTGGTCCTTTGGCTCATAACTGAGACTGTCACTGTGATGACAATTGCTTAGTCTTGTGGGAATAGCAGCAAGAGGAGGCGGTAGTGAGATTCCTCTCTCATCCAAGAAAATAAGCTAGATGGTATAGGTTTTCTACCATTGTAAGGCATCCCCATAGCAAGCATTGGAAATTTACCTGGAAGAGAAATTTAACATGGAAGAGAATGCAATGACCTAAATAGGGCTGATGAAGACTATTCAGGGGTCACACTGCCTTTTTGATTTAGTTAGCTAACTTCTTTTGAGGTAAGATTTCCTCATAGACTGGGAAACAGGTGCAGAATAAACTGAGTGCTGCTGCTAGGGTATTTATTTCATGGATTAGGAGAGCTCATACAAATTTGCAACTAATTAGGGAAGTGTGTCTTGTCAGTCATGAACAAACACTTAGGCTTAACATTGGAAAAAGCAAGAAGCAGAGGAAACAGCTAAACGGAGGAGATGAGTTGGTTAAGAGCAGTTGAATGGGAAGAGAACTAGAGTAGAATCTTTACAATCACTAACCTCCGTGGTAAATGGTTTGGTTGACTAATAGTTAATTTAATGCCCATGATTCTCTAGTATTTGGAAGGTTCTTGTAAAGGAGAACTTTCACGGGAGGTGTTCAGGGACCCAAGACCCAACTGAACAGTATGTGGTAGAGTTGTGCCCAGAAAATTGATTTGATTAGGAATTTGGAAGAACGCACTAGCAATGGGAGCTGTTCAGCAGTAGAAGGTGGTGGACTCTCCTTCACTGATAGATAGATCAAAGATTGGGAATCTATCTGGCAAGGATGCTTTAGCTATGGATTTCCTGCAGTGGCTGGGAATTGATGTCTCTGGAGGTCCCTTCCAGCTCTACTACAGTTTTGTGATTCTAACCTGTTCCCAGTAGGGCTCCACTCTGGTTTGGAACTTCAAATGGGCTAGAGATGGACATGAACTGCCGGGTCAGCAGTTCGTCCCAGTTCCCGCCTGCTCCAGCAGGTGCCCACTCAGAGGCAGCAATAATTCCATCACCCATCCCTCTTAGAAACTAAGAACCAGAGGGTTTTTTTTTTTCAATTTCACCTTCTCTCACATCTCTGTTCTTTAAAACATGCAAGTTTTTTTTTCTGTTTTGGAATCTGCTCAGTGGTTTAGGTCTCTAGCTGCAGAGCCAGAGATTGTGAGTTAAATTTCTCCCTGTGTTTCTTTGACAGGGGCTGGAGTTTATGATCCGTAGGGTCCTTTCCAGCTCTGCAGTTCTAAGATTATATGGATCAGGCAGAAATAAATAGAAATGAAATTATTCCTCAACTGCATTGGCCAAATTCACTAGATGCGGCTGTTCCCACTATAAATTGGCATGAACTGCTGGTTCGGTGGTTCGTGTTGGTTCATTTATCAGCTGAACAGGTATAGATTCTCCTTTGCCAAAGGTGACTGGTGAGTATATTTCTAAAAGTTTGGCTTGAGTGTAGAATATTCCTGGGCATTAGAAAAAAAAGAACTTTCAGATGTAATCTTTAAGGACTGAAGGAAGCTTCCTGGTTAAAATAGTATGGTCTCTGAGTTTGTTTAGTCATTTTTTTTCTTGCAGTAAGGAAAGCTGCAGGAAAAGGAGTCCATCGTTCTTGTAAGCATGGAACAACCACCTGGTCTGCTCTCAGAAAGCATTGCACGGGAGAAATAATATAATAATAATAATATGATAGAATCATACAATAATGGATCTGGAAGGGGTCTATAATGGAATTGTATTATCAGCAGTTTGGGTAAATCTTCTGTGGGTTGAATAGCAAGTGTAACTGGGAAATTCCTTTGGACACTGGCACTTCCAGTGATCATACTCAAATGGATTTCTAAATGGATCAACATAAGCTGGATTTCTTAAGAATCCAGTGGGCCTCTGATGAGCAAAGTTCAAACTCTGCTATGTATCTTCAAGGAAAATCTTTCTTCTGCTCTGTTTTCTTCTAGCCATTACTTTTTATGGATTTGGAAAAACAAAACACAAGTACAAAGAGAACCCCAGAGCTTTCCAATGATAGTTTTTATGGCTAGTGTTTCATACTGACAGCCTCAATTTCCTTCCGCTGCTTCCTGTGTTAGGGTTCCATGCATCTCAATTCAAAAAAATCACTCTTCCTCTCAAAGATTAGATTTTTGTTGGTGATGAGACTTTGTTTTCACTGCATCAGTAATTTCTGGCTTCATTTGAGGTGCTCACCGACCTGAGAACAATGACACAATAATTGGTGCTATTGAGTGAGAGTTGCAGTTTTAAAGTTTCTACCTGGGTCACTGTGTTTGATTGATATTTTAATTTGTTTTTTTGACAGATGAAAGATAATGAAAATCAAGTTTGGGGCTGAAAGCCTCTGCACTGGGGAATACTTTTATTATTATTATTATTCACTTTACCACTTTTCTCCAGCATGCACTGTTTTCCCTAACTTCAGCTTTTGTGTGTAGCATTTTTAACATTGTGTACTATGTTAAGGTAGTTAATATATGAAAATTGTTTCGCTCTTGAACACACATTTAATGTATTCAAAACTAACTTGCTCAGTTGTCTGAGAGATGCTTCTGTAGAATTTTCCCCTTCTCTGTACCAGACATAAATGAAGTTAGAGTGACTTTAGATGTCTAATGTACCCAGATGACACAGGCCAACCTTATCCTTTCAAGTGTTTTTTCCCCCAGCAACTTGGATGTCTTAAATATAAAAGAATATATGTGGGAAGGAAAGAAAATTGTGGCACCTGGTCATTTTAACTGTTTTATTTATTTATATTTATATGCTGCATTTCGAGCTGCATGGTTTACAATAGAATGTTTAAAATAACATGTAAACATAAGAGCATTCGTTTCCTAAACCCTTGGACAAAACTAAACACACAGACAGAGAGATGGATGGATTGATCACTGTAGTTAGTATGAACCCCATTGTAGAATTAGAATCATCAGCTAAGGCCTATTTAGAGTCCTTAAGGAGAGTCCTTCTTCTCTTTGATTTTAAATAATAATGAGGGAGAATGTCATAGTATGTGTATTGCTTCCATTTCAAGCCTCATTTCAGAGTTTTGGGGTTTGTTTTAATCTGACTATTGACATGGGCAAATGGCCTGTGGATTTGCTTATTTACATAATCTGTAACCTGTAACCTGCACCTTCAGCATTTCCAGAGCAGTGAACAAAAGAGTAAGAGATAATAAAATAGCAAGGGGCAAAACGACAACAACAACAGAAGAGTAAAACGAAGGGTAGTGGCTAACACATCAATCTTTTTAAAAGGCAGACTGTTGAAACTGGTGGTGTAAATTGAAGCTGCTTTAAATTTAAAACATGAATATTGATTCTTAAAAACCAGGAGAAAGAGACATGCTTTGCTCTGAGAGCTAATAAAGGTTCTAGGAATGGGCTAGGAAGAGAGGAGAGGATTTCAAGGTTGTTTGTTAGCTGGTTTCTATCCAACACACAAAGGGTGGCTCAGCAGGTATTTGCAGTGTAAGCCATGTTGGTCTGGAAAGGTACAAACTCATCTTGAGCCCAGAAAGTTACCAAGGATGTGCATTACTCAGTTATAACTGTTGAATCCCACATGGTTTTGCCCTGTGGAATCCTAGGATTTGCACTTTGAACTGCCAGCTGTAAGGCTCTAGTGCTGTGGTTTAGGCAAGTGAGCATCACAACTGAATGTGGATTTGAACCCATGCCTCACCGGTCCTGTAGCGTGTAGCATCAGAATGCCTTTCTGTGCTTCAGCAATGTTGTGTTTTTTAAAACTACCGGTCTGTGTTATTCACGACATGTAAGATGAGCAGAATTCACACAGTATTTTTTTCTTTATTTAAAGTTTGGAAACTTCAGCCTACAAAAGGTCCTCTGAGTGACCCACAGTTGTAAGTTCCGTGTTCATACTCATTTCCCTAAGGAGTGACCTGTAGCATAAATCAATGTTGTTCTCTCCATCTTAAATAGGGGATGTGTGTGAGAGAGGGAGGGGTTGACCAAGCAGGGCATCCAAAGCAGATCCTTGAGCCTTTCTAGCTTAGACTTCTGTCTCTAATCATAACAAGTTTGTCTTTTTAATGTTGTGAGCTGCCTTTTTTAGGAGGAAGGAGGGATAAAAATATTTCAGTATTTAAGTAAGTAAGTAAGTGCTTGTGTATGGTTTTTAGACAGCAGCTGTCCTGCAAAATTCATTTTGATTTTGATATTTCTCTTAAAGGTATGCCAGCAAAATACACAATTGGGTGTCCTTCATCATTGTATTTGATTAGTATTTAACAAATACCAAGGGAGATTTAACCTAGCGGCTGAACACCACCTTCAATATGACACTGTCAATAACATAGCTTTGCTTTCATCGATGCCTGTTGTTTTTAAACAATACTGTTTTCGTTGAGGCTGATGCTCCAGTGGGCTTTTCCCAGAAGCCAGGTGTCTTTTCCTGTTAGGTTTCCAGCTGTCTGTTTTACTCTCACACAAGCCAACATTGTGCGTTTGTGCATGTAGGACATGGCAGATCTATTTTCTTGCAAAAAGTTAAGGAAATCATTTGGGGGTCTCTCTTCAGCCCCTGCAAAAATGATGATATGGTTGTTAATCTAAAAATAGATAGTTATGAGTTCTGACACTGGTTATTATTTTTTTCTTCATATAGTCAGAATCAACATATCAGTATCTTTTTTCCTCCCACTACTTTTCTGCTTGACTTACTATAGTGTGAATTCTATCAGAAAACTTTAATTTGCAATATCAGTCTGCTCTGCCATAAATATTACACAAACCAAGTACATATGTGAATGAAAAGAAGCTTCCTTTTTCATACTAGTACTGCAGGTCTTGAGGCATCTAATATAAGTAGGCTGGTGAGATATTATTGCTTTGGTTTATTTTAATGCTAGTCACACCTTTGTTTTTGTACTATATCTGAACCGTTGTCTCTGCTTTTATGTTTATAACAATCATGTGCATAAGACCATGAACATTAATCATCCAGAAACATTTTGAAAGTTCACCTGTTCATACATAACCCGAGGGGGCCAAACCACTCACTGCATTTTTTCACTATTTGTGATCATTTTTCCATTCAGATGGCAAATTATTTGTCTTGGTGATTGCACTGGCGACATCTCAGCATCAGCCCCAGGATGCAGACAGGTTTTTGACTGAAGTGTAAATAAAATACATCCCTCTAATTGGCAAACAGTTTGGTGCATTAAATGAAAAAGCCAAGGAAATTCCTGCATAACTTATGTTACATTTCAGTCCTATGGCTGAAATCCTATCGCTTAGTCTAGTAAGTCAGGGCTAGAATAGGCATCACTTTCTAGTGTAATGCTTTCAGTGCTTTAGTGGATGACGGTAGGTAGGTAGGTAGGTACTGTACATGTATGCATACATACATACAGGACCATTAATTGGCCTTGGCTCTCATTTGTGGGAGAAAGGGAGGATGGTGTTGTTTTTGTTTACTGTGTTATAGTGTGGTATTTGACCCTTTCTAGTATTTGTATACTTACTGCTTTTAGCTTTAAATATTGTCTCTTAATGATGTAAGCCACCTTGGGCCCTTTTTAAGGAAAAAGGTGTGTTAAAATATTTTAGACAGACAGAGTGACCCATTTGCTTATGTCAGCTTCCTTAAGAAAGAGCCGGCAGGTATGCAGCAAGCATATTTCTCGTTCCATCAGAGAGACGCCTCACCAGAAACACTGTGGGAACAGGGAAGGTCTTTGTAAATAATTTTCATAGAATCGTAGAGTTGGAAGGGGCCTCTAAGGCCACCCAGTCCAACCCTCTGCTCAAGGCAGGAATCCAAATCCAAGCAGATCAGACAGGTGGTTGTCCAATTTTCTCTTGAATGCTTCCAGCACTGAAACGCTTACCACCTCTCAAGGTCATGGGTTCCATTGTCGTACTGCTCTAACAGTTAGGAAGTTTTTCCTGATATTCAGCCTAAATCTGGCTTCCTGTAGCTTGAGCCCATTTAAACTTCAAAGTAGTTTGTCTTAGATCTACAGTAGAGTATCAGAGGAATAGAAGAAGTTTTAATTGTTTTCCCTCTGCCACCTCACACACACATACATAGCTGCCCCCTGCACTTTTTCTTTGCTTCCCCACCAGTGAGAAAAGAGCTGAGATCCATCTGGTCTGGATAAGGAGAAGCAACATCTGATGGTGTTTGACAGGGCCCTGCTGGCAGGTGTGTGTGTGTGTGTGGGGGGGCGGTTATGCCATTTTTCTGAGCTCTGCACAGATGGTGGAATGTTGCCGAAGGGGTGGACCGGGCTGGAGATCAGTATCACAGAGTACCTACATTCGATGCCAGTCACATTGGATCTTGCCAGCTGCTGAATATTCTTTGGAAGGAGAAAGCTGGCAGCCCAGTAGAGGGTTTTTGAATGCAGTAAGTGGGTGCCAAGCAGAATGAAGGCAAAGTGGGCACAGGTCATTGCCTACATAGAGTTTCCCAGGGTTTCAGAGCAGTATCCATCCAGGAAATTTAAAAAGCCAATGGCAGAACTTGTGGCGTGTGATGATACCCACTCAGAAGTGTGACCCTATGCATGCCACAGGCTAATTCCAGACATAACTTTGCTCTGCCTTCCCTCCTCCTCCTTTGGCCTGTTCATTTGCAGCCAGTTCATGCTTGGCTTGTTCATGCTTGAGAGCCATGGAACATTCATTGTGGAAGGGAGAGCAAGCGAACAAGCACGTTTTTATTTGTTTGTTGGTGGACTGCTGATTGCTTTCTGAAACAGGGTATCTGGGAAAGCGTTCTAAGTAAATTTCTGAACCAGCCATTCTCAGCCTTTTTTTGGCCACGACCATCAACACAATATGAAAGAAATGCGGTCTGAATCATGATTTTACAAGTCGCAGAATGGACCTTATGATGTGGTTTGTGAAGAATTATTTCCAGACTGTGGCCCCCTTCAAATGTACAAGCTCCTGGGGGCTGTGAGAGGGGTTGTACATTTTAGATTTCAAGCCATCTTGTTAGATGCCTCCACTACTTTTGTGCCTATCGTAGTGTATGGGGTGAGTGGGTGGTTGGGGAAGAAGGGCCTACTGCCAGTGAAGTGTGGTGCTTGAATTCAGTCTCTAGCACAGTTGGCCAAGACCAGACCCTAAAAGCCACAACAAAGGCCAGTGCTTTCCTAAAAATGTTGCAGGCAAGGCGACCCTGTTCTCTTTTGACACATTTGGTCAAACGGGTTGTGAAATTTAAAACCAGGTAAAAAAAAATCTGAGTTTAATTTACTCTTTTGCATGGTTCTGCAACTACAGTTTAGTATCCAGCCTTGTGGCTTTTTTGCCTCCAAAGGGCCTTCTATGTTTTGCCCGAGGCCAGCAACAGATGTTCAAGTTGCTGTTTTCCTTTTGTTTATAGAGAAGGGAAATCTCCATCTTGTCTTTTTCTTCCTGGTGGGCTATGCCAGAGGTCATGTGATACTTGCATAGCCTTCTTGAGATATCCGAGTCTCCCTGTACAATTTGAGATTGAATTTTATTGCAGCTTTCCACAGCCTACAATCCTCCTCAGTTTTTTGCCATCTTGTCTGATGAAGGATTATAGACAACCCCAAAACTCATATATTTTGTGCATTTTAGAGATGTTATAGGAATTTGGTTTTATTCTTGTTGATGAAAACGATTACATATTCTTTTAAGGTACCTGTGGCTAGCGATTATAGTTAGTTGAGTGTGTTCATCATGGGAGGCAGCACTTCTGTTACACTACTTCCATCGCTCTTTTGCTCCTACTTATTCATACCTTTAAGATAAGAGTAACTCAGGAAGCTACAGTGAGCTACACGGGTCCACAGTCCTAGCAAAAAGAAAGATTATGTTGCAAACTAAAAGGAGACAATTTCTGCCAGAGATGTCTTTATTGAACGTCTTGTACTACATCTGGAGACAGTAGACTGTTCCATCTTGTATTTTAGCACTTCTGTTTCTTTATTCTACAACTACTTTCCTCTCACAGGTGTAATATACAGCTTGGCAAAGCATCTTTCTGTTTAGAAAAAAGACTGTGCCTCTGTTTGCTGTTACTTGGACTTTTGTGAAGAAGAGATGAGAAAGACTCCTTTCTGAATACTGTGTCTCCCAGAATATATCAGCCAGTAGTCTAAAACAAAGGAAAGCTCCAACCTTTCCCCGTTGCTAGTGTGCAGAGATGGGAATTTTCCTTTGAAGAAGAGATCAGGTGCTTCAGTCCCATGCTCACAGCAGTTATTCCATGCGTTGTACAAGTTAACAGTAGACTAGCAGTGCCTTGTGGCCTTCGGCAAGTCTCTGGACTTCTTTGTACATTTACTCAGCCCAGCTGGAACAATGCGTAAAACAGCAGGGAAGTTCTTGAAAGCCAGAAGTCTTTTCTAAGCAGGGTTAAGAGAGAGAGAAAATATAACTCTTGGTTGTCTGTTACAATCTGATCAATGAAATGCATGCTGCTTTCTCTAAGAATCAGTGGCAAGGCTAGACTTTGAACTTCTCTCAAAGAGTAACACTTCTGAGCATGCATAAAGTTTATTTGTTTATTTATTCAAAGTATTTTTACCCTGCCTTTCTCCGTAAAAAGGACCCAAGGTGGCTGACATTATTAAAAGATAATATGAAAGCTAATAATAGTGAGCAAACAAATAAATAATAATAATCAAATATCATACTGAAAAAACATAAGCGACACCAAAACATGTTCAAAGCAGTAAGGCAGAACAATCCATTTAAAAAAACTTCCTAACTGTTAGAGCAGTACGACAGTGGAACCAGTTACCTCAGGAGTTGGTGAGTGCTCCAATGCTGCAGGCATTCAAGAAAAACTTGGATAATCACCTGGCAGATATGCTTTGATTGTATTCCTGCGTTGAGCAGGGGGTTGGACTTGATGGCCTTTGTAGGCCCCTTCCAACTTCACTTTTCTATGATTCTATGAAAATCCTCACTCAGGCAGCCCATCATTCAGGGAAAGATTGCTTGATGAAAAAGGTCTTCGCCTGCTTGCGGAAGGACAGCCAAGATCAGGCCGGTCTGGCCTCCTGTGGGAGGGAGCTCCAAAGTCTGGGAGCAACAACAGAGAAGGCCCTCTCTTGTATCCTCACCAAGCACACCTGTGAAGGTGGTCACTGAATGGTTCTCACTAGTCACAACCAAAAATGGTTTGAGCAGGAAGGACATCCAAGAGGGTTACTGAACACGTCTGAACACTGCTAGTGCCATTTCTCATTTTAATTATTAAGCATAGCATTTGTGTCCCGTTTGACTCAGTAGGATTACATAAATGTTGACTAACAATTCAGCGCTTGATTTAGCAGGTCTGCTTTTATTTGGCAATAGCAATAGGAGATTACCCACTGGATTTTAAAAGTTCTGTTTGATAATTTTTACTCCATGGTTTTTCTTTTCTGCACGTTTGCTTGGCTGATCTTAAATTATAAACGTTGCTTTGTTCCAATAACGGGATCACTTCAGCTTATCCACTGCCACCAAGACAGAGAGCTGTTCCATCGTTTACCAAAGCAGGCAGTGCAAAGATCGTGCAGGTACCCTGTGAAGAATACTAAGAGTGTTTATATATGGAAATGTACAAAGAGACACTATCAGCTGCCCTAGAAAGATAAGATCATAGGAAGCTCCTGCTAACGTGAACAGAGCTACTTGCATACAGAGGTACTTAATACCTCCTTATATAGCTGTGTTACTGTCCATCTGCTTGAATAGCAGAGCATTGCACAAGTGGAAGAAGAATGCAGTGGAATATTGTCCCTTGGAAATCAGTTTAGTCAATCTGAAACCTGATTGATTGAGTAAATGTATTGGAAACCTGATTTACTGAATTAATTTCAAGGTGTTTGACTTATGGATTTTCATGTTAAGTTGTCTTCGGTTTCATTGTTTGGAAGCACAGGTCATCACAGTGGAATGGAAAATAGGAATGACCAAAAATGTTGCAAGTGTAGTTGCATACACAAGGTTAAACACAGTCAATCAAAATAATACACTACTGTCCAAGGCTGTCAGCATAGTCCTGCTTAATATTGTGTGATCCAAACAATTAAGCAGATAACTGTTGTTATGGAAACTCCCTAGGGGAGTGGAAGTGGTAAAACGATTCCTTAAATATCTTACTTACCTTGAAAACCCAATTAGGGTGACTATAAGTCGGTTCTGACTTGACGGCATGTAACACATGCAAGGTTTTTAAAAGTGGGCTTCCAAATCTGCTGTTGCATTTCCTTCTAACCTCTGTTTTTAATTAGGGGGACGGGGTGTGTGAGTGAAAATCTTGATATATCCTCCTTTGTCCATTTAAGGAGCCTAATTAGACCAGGGGGGAGTGAAACCAACGTGGAGGATCTATCAGGGGTCTCCTACCAACTCTCCTCAGACTGAAGAAGCTACTTGGATGAGTAGCGAAACGTTTCAACCTCATAAGAAAGAAGTCCAGTTGCCATAACTTCCAGATAACCTCACCTGGATGACTGAGAATCTTCACAGATACTCTGTTTTTAATGTAAAAATGTTTGGGGCAGAAGAAAAATATTGGAGAACATCAAGACAGTCTCAGTGCTCTAGGGATCAGTGAATATTCTGAGACTAGGCATAGAGATTGTGGAGATCATTACTCTCCTGGCATTAAGACGGTCTTAATGCCAGGAGACAGTTTGAGAGAACCTTACACAAAATGGTTGCCTGTCAAAAGAATGTCCAGACCTTTAAAGCCATTTATGGCTTGGGACCTGAGTACATAAAGGAATGTCTGCTCTTGAATAAACCTATCTGGTTATTCAGTAGTAGTCTTAGATATCTCTAGTTAAAAATGGCCAGATCATAGGTGATGGTGGTGAGGAGATACATCCCGTCCTGGAGAGACTTTGCCAGCCTTCACCAACATGGTTCTCTCCAAATGTGCAAGACCACAACTCCCATAATCTCAACCAGCACGTGTTGTTCCCCAGTACACTTGGAGAGTGTGAGATTGGGAAAGTCTGGAGCAGGCAAAAACGGCAGTTCTCTTGTGAATTGTGTAACTCCGTCTCCTTCTCTTTCTGTTTCACCATCCATCCATCCATTCTGGTCCCATATGACTTACATTCTTTGCATTTTGTCTGTTAATCAATGGAAATGAAATCCCTCCAAACTTTCCAAGAAACTGCTGGTTTCAGACCCAACATTACCATTCTTGTTTGCACCACTTGGTGGTGCTCTTTTAAACATTTGAACAATTCCTTGCTTAACAAAGAAGTTGCTACAAAGTTACCTCAAGTAACAGGATGAACAAGTTATTTAAAGTTGCAAACAATAAATGCATGATTTTTACATGCAATCCCATGCATTTAGGCTCTGTTTACTTGAATTCATGTTATGTATAAATCAGGATTGTTTCACTTAAGTGGCAAATCTGGTTTTAAATGCTCGGGGTATAAAAGCAAAAAGCAAAAGCAAAGTGTGCTGCTTATATACCACTCTATAATGCTTAAAGCTCTCTCTGGGCAGTTTACAATTTAATTATGCAGGCTACATGTTGCCTCCTCGCCCCAGCAAGCTGGGTATTCAATTTACTGACCTTGGAAGGATGGAAGGCTGAGTGAACCTAGAGCCAGCTACCTGGGATTGAACCTGATTCGCGAGCAGAGTTTTGGCTGCAGTACTGCAGTGTAGCTTCTGCACAATGAGGCTCCTTTTAGCATTGCAAGCTCAGAAGGTTTAGCTTCTTTCCTGAGGTCCACAAGTAAAAAAAGCCACATATTCTATGGTATACTAGTGTCATTACACAGTGCAGGTGGAGGATTGCATGAGAAAATCTCTCCTTGTGTGGGAAGAAGAAAGAGAGAGAACATTCTCTTTGTGGGTTTATCCCAAATTTTGGAATGCTACTTAAAAAAAAAAAGTAAGTTGTCCTGTCACACACATTGTGCAAAACTGTCAAATAGTTATTGGCAATGATATTGGGTTTTAAAAAGTAATTTGTTGCTATATTTGTAACGCTGGTGCATTGCTCATTAGAGCAGGACTGGGGAGCTTTTGACAGATCTGGAGGCCAATTTATATCTCTGGAATTCCTCAGGGGCAGCATGTTGTTGTTATGTGCCGTCAAGTTGCCTCTGACTCATGGTGATCCTTTGAATGAGCACTCTCCAAAATGTCCTGTCCTTAACAGCCCTGCTCAGCTCCTGAAAATCTGAGCCTGTGCCTTCCTTTAGGGAGTCAGTCCATCTTGTATTTGGTCTTCCTCTTTTCCTGCTGCCAGGGGCTGCATGGAGAACCAAATTTTTTTTAAAAAAGTGATGAAGCAGTAACTGGAGGTGAGCAGAAGTCCACCTTTGATTGGGAAAAAATGACCTTTTCGTAGTACTAAATTGAGCAGGAAAAGGAGACAACCTGTTTTGAAAAGTGCATTGTAACTCACGAAGGCACTTTTTTTTTTTTTTTTTTTTTTTTTGGTGCTAGCAAACATTTAGGGGTGGGGGTGGTTCAGGGAGGCCTGGGGCTATGAAAGTATCCTTGGGGTGCCGTATGCCATTCGAAGACTGCACTTGACACAGCTTGGTGTCAGAACTTACCACAATATCCAGGATTGCCAGATTGGAGTTGGGTGAGAATTGGGTTTTTAATTGTGAAACTCAGGTTTTGTTTGCCAGTTCCAACACCGAAACAAGGCCTCATCAGCAAAGGAAATGTGGAATGCTCCCAAACCCTCTTCCTCTGGTTGATTACTCCGGTTGACCCTAGTCTCTGGCCCTTGGCCAAATAAAGACCTTTCTCATCACCTGCTACCTGTTCATTTTTTAAACTGGGAAATACCAAGGGCTGAACTTTAAATCTTTTACTGTTGGTCAGTAGAAATGCCTGGAGATGTAGGTACTAGTTATCATTTAAGCCACATTGTCACCATTCCCTCATTCATTAGAAGGTCTTGAACAAGCTTATTCCCTCCCTCCGCCCCCGCTTTAGTTTCCCTTGCTTGTAAACTGAGCATGTTAGCCTCTTCTCACTCAGCATGTTGGTTGAGGGATTCTTGGTGTTCTCGTCCCCCATCTCCAATAAAAATTTCAAGTTCTAAGGCAGTGTGGTTTGTCTCTTTGGGAGCAGAGCAGTACATACCTCTTCATCTTAAAAGTGAATGCTTTAATTTCCATTTCTTTTCTGCATCTCTTAAATGTATCCTCCAGAACTTTTGATGACTCAGTTTTCAGTTTTTTTGTTTTTGTATTATTTCCAAAGTTTCTGGAGGGTGCTGCTGCAGTCAAACTATATATATATACACCATAATGCCTTTTCAAATCTGGCATGGCTGGTTCCCTTCCCCCAATCCGTTTTAATATCTGCGGAAAACCCTTCCCCACATTCTCCTGGAGCAATAGCGACGTCATTTGGCCCGAGCAGTTGCCAGGTTAACAAAAGCCGATCTCGGGATGGAGTGAGTGGAAATAACGTGGCCCAAGACATGTGTGTGCAATTTGTACAGATGATTCAAATGGCCACCATGGCAACCAGCAATAACACAGAAAAAAGAAAATGGAAAAGCAGCTGTAGCAAAGGCTTCATCTTAATAGCACATTGGCCGTTATTTTCAAGCGGCTCGGATGTTTTCCGTAAGCCCTTGCATCTTTCCTTCATGGCTTCTTTTGCAACACCCCATTCCCAAGCTTTGCAGTCCAGGAGGTCATATGACTGCTTTTGACCTTCCCAGAAGGTGGCTGTTTATATACTTGGGTGGCCTGCCTGTGGCAACAGTGCAGTTTATGTAGCCTTTAATTTTTACTTCAGGCAACTAAAGGCCTTTGTGTGAAACCATGATTTATTAGCTTGACTCATCATTGTTTCACTTTGCCTCAAATGATGTTGCATAATAGATTTTACGCACAGAGTAGTGAGCGTGCATGCAGGAACAAGACTATGCCCTCTACTTGGGCTGTTCAAACTTGCTAATGGCTTTAACAAGAGTGTTTCCGTTTGAGAGAACGGTGTAGTCACTACCTGTGCCAATTTGTCCATGTACAGGTGAATGTGCTTGATGCTGAAACAAAAGCTGTTTTTGTGTGTGGTTTTGTTTTGGGGGCAAGAGATGGTTTTGATGTTTGGAGGATGCTTGGTGCTTCTGTTTTCATTTTATTAATGCGATGTGCCTAAAATGTATCTCTTAGTCCTAAAGGCACTGCAAGACGAGTTTCTTTGAAGAATGGTACGTAGGGTATCCGCTGTTTCGCAGCTTAGAAAAATAAAGGTTGAACCGTGTATAGAATCAAAGAGTTGATGACTTCGTCAAAGGTCATCTAGTCCAACTTTGGCTAATGCAGAAAATCTGCTGTAACACCATCCCTGGTTGTTTTGGTATATCTGCCAACTTTATTTGCAATCAGTTGGTGGGACAAAGATAGAAAATGATGAAGGAAAGAGTGGGGAGAGGAAATGAGATCAGTGCAGATATAATGCTATTAATTCTTAGAAACAAATTTGAAAAGTATTGCAGTTGGTTTTGGGGGTTTTTTTGGCAGTGGATACTAGAGGCCAGCAAATACTAATGGATCAGCAGGCATGTAGAACATCCTGTGTTCACCTTGTAACTGGTTGTCTATCCAGAAGAGACAGCTAAAAGGAAAGGCTATGAGCAGGCTGTGACGTACATGTGAATTTTCCCTATATGGAAACTGGTGCTTGTGTTGACGTTTACCCCACCTGAGCAGGTGATCTTGAAATTCTTGATTCAGGCAATGTTGCTTGTGTTCTTCACTATGAACAGGTCCACCCTCCTTTTTTTATAGGCAGACTCTCATGTCTAACGGGAAAGGTTTTAATGCCTCAGAGAAGAAGTTCGATCCTACCACATTGTGCATTGTTGTCTTGTTTATAATTAAAGGCCTAGTTTGATAGATTATGCCTTTATGGGCAGCAGGGGGAATAGATCTTGTTCAAAGCTTCAGGCCTTAAATTCTCCAAACAAAACATCACATAGGTACTTTAGAAGCTCATATAGCTTAGGAACACCTTTGGCACCAAATGCATATGGCTCCTTGCCCTCTCTTTTCTTTCTCCAAACCATGTCTGCTGCTAGCAGCATTTCTCCACAGCGGAGTTTCTAAGGCATGCTTCTTGAAGGCAAATGTGCTTTGGAAAGTGTGGTGCAGGATTGATGGTGGGGGTGGGACGTGCTGCATTAGGAAACCGTTAATCACCTCGCTCCCTGCCTGCCAGCCAGCTCTCTGCTCTCAAAAATGGCTTAAGATGTTATTTGCTGGGATTTTTTTTTTTTAAAGCCAGACTTTGCTCTAAGTACATAGATTTGCACATAGTTGAGCCTCCCTGTGTCCTGCAGGGGAGAAAAGTGGGATATATACAAACAAACAAAATAAAATGTAGTCTGATCTTTAGAAGACTTTACCCAATTATTTTCTCTTACTGTATATCAGTCTGTGAAGAGCTTGTGGCTATAAAGCAAGTTGGTTTTGTTACATCATCAGTATGCAGTTTGAATCTGATAAATTTGACGGCCAGATGTATTAAAATACAGCTAGTTTTAAAACCGCGAACGAAAGTATGGTGGCTAATTTTTTTTGGGGATCCAGAATCACTTGAAATACAGAATCACTGTATTTCAAGTGATTCTGGAGGGAAAAAAACAAATGAATCACAGCTTTCACTCCTGCCATCATCTTACATTAGGCGTTCCAAGTGATGAATATGTCCTTTGCTTTTCAACCGCAGTGCTCGCCTGTCTAAGTCTGTGTGAGCCACATGGAAGTGCTTTTGCTCTTAATTTGGGCATGATTGACTCTGTGTCATGCAACATGAAGCACATGAATCTGCCGTTGGACATCCTATTAATAAGCAAGTTCTTGGCACATTGGGTTGCCCAGTGAGATGATTTCACTTTAAAGTAATATGAAGTGATTCTGAGAGACTATCACCATATTAGAGAACTGCTGAATAGTTTGATTCCCCACTGTGCCTCCTTGACAGGAGCTGGGCTTCATGATCCATAGGGTCTCTTCCAGCTCTGTGACTCTAAGATGATGATGATGTTTTCAAAGTACTGAGGATTGTGAAGGTCTTTGGGCTTTATAGTTGGTTCTGCTCTTCATCCACTTCTTTCCATTGTTGCCGTCTTTGGCCTCAGCACACCGTTGGTTGGTTTCATAGCCGACGTTTCAAATCTGTTCTTTCTCTGTATTTGTGACTGTCTATTTTTAATTAGCAAGCCTCCCCCTTCTTGCCAGCAGCTCTTGTGAAAGTGGGAGTCTCATGTGATTTGGATCATCTGATCTTCTGGCACTGTGAGCCCATCCATTTACCACAGACAACAAGCTTTTGGCAAAGCTTCATTTTCCTCCTCCTCCTCCTCGTCTTCCTCCTCCTTGAACTGTGCTGGGATGATGATGAAAGAAATGCCTTTTAAACTGTTTTCAGTAGCAGTTAACTCTTCGAAAACCTGGTGATATTTTTACCATTTTGCAGACATTTGTAGAATTTAGAACATGTTTAGTATGAATGTTGATCTCTTTGTTGGCATGCCCCCACGCTCCCCTCACTGTTTAATAGTAAACAGTAAAATAGAACCCCTTTGTTGCCAAAGCGTTATTCTGATATGTCCAGCACTGAGTAGCACCAGCCTCTTTGGTACAGCTGGTTTCACTTAATGTGTTCTCTTTAAACAAAACCGTGTTAATGGAAGCAGTTTTGAAACAGGCCATACATACCACCATCACTTTTTGTGGGTTTTTGCTGCTTATAAGGAAGTAATAGGAGACGGGATTCTGAAAGAATTCCACGTGGAATTTGTATTGGAAAAGGATTTATGGAAGCTGTAGCATGCTTATAACAGTGTGTTTGCCATTCTCTTACCTTCAAGATGAGAAAGGTCTAGAGTAAGTGGCCACAAGTTTTTGTTTTTTATAGATTAGGGCCCATTCATCAGATGCTTGAAGTGTGATCCACAACTGCCATGTATATCAGAGTGGACAAATAGTAGGTCAGGGCCCGGTAGTTATTTGGGATGCTGGCAATAGCTTCCAACACCAGATTGTTTAACAATAGCATCCATCCATCCATCCATCCATCCATCCATCCATCCATCCATCCATCCATCCATCCATCCATCCATCCGTCTTTTCTGTAGTGTAGATGCTGAAATAAAGAAGAAGAAGAATTAAGAAGAGTAGGCATAAGAAATAGTAGGATTGATTTTTCAGTTCTGTTCTACTACTCCCAACCCATATTAAGGCTCAGGATATGCTCAGAGGCACTGTTCTTTAATACTAAGGGTATGTCTTCCACTTAGCTCCCGTTGGAAAAATTTGGGTTTCTAGTAAAGAAAAAAGACAATAAAGAAAGAAGTATAAAAGGAGGAAAAACATGCGCGCGCACACAAAGTTGCATTTAGATGACACTAGAATGCCAGAAGTATAGTCTGGGGCATTCCAGTTGGAACTTAAATTATGCAGAAGGACTGTTCACAGCAGAAGTAACTTGTCTCTGTTCAGATTCAAATGAACAGAACTGTTTTTAAACACCTCGCAACATAAACTCCTGGTGGATTCTAGATATAACAAATACATGAAATTTTTGTTATCAAAGGCTGCATACTAATTGCTGGCAAGGGAGGGGGACGCAACTGAAGGTAAGGGTGATTGTCTTTACATCCTTTATCTAAAGCATCTTTTTGGCAGTTCTGAGAGAGACAGCATATTGAATTATATAGAGCAGGAGAGAGCAACATTGAGAGGTGGGGGGGGCTGTTTTGTGCCCTAGGGACACTTTAGAGGCTACACAGATTGGCATGCATGCCAACTCACACCCACAAAACCAGAGGTGGCTAGAGATTCATTTCTGATTTTGAAAAAAACCCGGTATCCTGATATGTTAAATGGTGATGTGGGCTCTGTGACCTATTTAAAAGGTGGATGGCCTCTTCTGTAAGCTTCTGGGGGTAGTAATGCACTTTCTTCTTTTTCCTAGAAAAAGAGAGGGCTGGGACTATTGGCTACAGAAACAGCCTTGGGAGACTGTATGTGGCCCCAGGACCACACTTCGCTCATTGTGACCTGAGTCAGCAGGACTTGTATGTTCTGTATCCAAAAATTGTCCCTTTTACAAACTCCTTCCTCTGTTGTGGCTGTGGCATCTAAGATTATGGTTCCCTGCTCTACTGTATAGATTGCCAGAGAATCCGCACACAGTGTGCTCAGGTGCTGTGCTGTTCATATGATACAGAAGCAACAGATCAGTGTATCGGAAACAAAGGAGTAAAAGCTGCATGGAAATACCTTTCTGGCAGGTAGAATATTGATGAAAAGAGAGTGAGAGCTGAAAGCCAAGAGCTACGTCAGCTGCTGTCAAGGGCTAGCCTTTAACTGCAAGCACTCAGTAGGTTTGTTTTTCTCTCCCTCTACTGAAGTACCCACCACAGAAGATAGTTCCCATCCCTGTATCATACCCTACAGTCTCAGAAGTAATTTGTTGTGCTGCAGGATCAGCAAAATCCTTCAAGAAATCCCTTGCTGGATGAAACCCAAAGTCTACCTGATCTGCCCTCTTGTCTCCCCTAAGAACCCATCACATGCTACTGGGAAGTACACAGCCAGGAGTGAAAGAGACAGCTGTCTAATCTATGTCTTTAGAGACAGGATTTATTTATTTTTTTGAAACAAGACATTTTTTAAAGGCAGATACGGACAGGATCTGTTCTCAGTCATCCCCTCAGACAATAATGGGCTCAAGCTACAGGAAGCCAGATTTAGGCTGAATATCAGGAAAAACGTCTTAACTGTTCTTGTTAGAGCAGTACGACAATGGAACCCATGACCTTGGGAGGTGGTGAAGCGCTTCAATGCTGGAGGCCTTCAAGAGAAAATTGGACAACTCTGTGTCAGATCTGCTTTGATTTGGACTTGCTTTGAATAGGGTGGCCTTAGAGGCCATCCTTCCAACTCAGTTTATTCTATGATTATCAGGGTCACAGGAACTAGTGAGAGGGGAGTCTAACCCTTTTCTCTCCTGCTGCAGATGTGACAAAACTCTTTGTTTTGAAGGTGTTGTTTGCATTGGGAGGAAAGCTTCACTGTTGTACATGCTACTTACCTTAAAACACACATAATTAAACACAAAGATATGCTTGCCTCTTAATGTGGTTTGAAGCTCAGTGGCATGGAGTATCACATCCCCCAAAACCCATGAGCTCTGACCTGCACACAGTGAGAATGGCATGTGTGTACTGTAGTGTTCTCTCTCTCTCTCTCTCTCTCTCTCTGTATTATAGTGTTAATCCACTACCTCCTCTTCTTATACATATGCCCAGGTGAGTCTTAACCAGTATTAACCAAGAGAAAGTTAATACTGATCAACTGGTGGAGCTGTTGCCTTGTATTGCATGGTAATGTTTGAAATCCATGTGCATAGCGGTAAACTCTGTCATGACCTTCTTATGAGGCTGCCTTATAATACACAAGCCACGTTTCCACCTTTTAAATGAGCTGACACTTAATTCTGTGAATTGCTTCCCTTGCTGATTTCACTGAGCTGTGCACACAAGTAGAATATTATCTGTGGCTTGAAGTCATTTTTGACTTCATATCTTAAAAATGTATTTGTCATTTTTCGCTTAGCGAAACCCTGATTTCCCCCCCCCCCCCCAGCCCTTTGAGTGTCGCATGCTGTGGAGTCTGTGCTCTTGTGCCTTACTTTCCCCCTCCCCTTTCCCGCCCTCTTTTGGGGCAGGGAGGAGAAGGAATGTTTTTGAAGTGGAATCACCCAACACCCTTCATAAATCTCCTCCCAAGAAGTTCTGGGGTTAGGGTATTTCACACATGAAATATTCTCCTTGGCTGGCTTCCAGGTTCAGAGTCTTTTAAATAAAGGATCTGAGCAGAAACAACAGTTGCAGGAAATCTTGGCTTGGGGCTTAGCAGAAGAGCAGCTGATCTTTAATAACACTGGATTTCCTCATGTGTGGCCTTTGAAAATAGGAGTCTTTTCTAGTGGCCAGCAACTGCATTGACTGAAGGAGAGGAGGCAAAACCTGGGAGTGAAATGCCTGTTATTTTCTACCACTCCTTATTCTGTGGCTGCTATGAGTTGAACATAGAATAATGGAGTTGGAAGGGGCCTCGAAGGCCATTGAATCCAATCCCCTGCTCAAGGCTGGAATCCAAATCAAAGCAGATCTGACAGATGGTTGTCCAATTTTCTACAGTGTTGGGGCACTCACCACCTCCTGAGGTCATGGGTTCCATTGTCGTACTGCTCTAACAGTTAAGAAGTTTTTCCTGATATTCAGCCTAAATCTGGCTTCCTGTAGTTTGAGCCCATTATTACCTGTCCTACACTCTGGGATGATTGAAAACATAGTCCTTATTTGGATACAAAAGAGCCTTTCCTGAAACAAGGGAAAGAGATACAGGAAACTAGGGATGTGGAAAAGGAAAAAAAACTCATTCAAAGTAAACAAAACAAAAAGGCTGGGTAATACACTTGCGCCTTTAACGTATTAACATTGATGAGCTTTGGAGTCCAGGACTCTTCTTCACGCAGCAGTAGAATGTGTGAAAGAAGTGTCAAAATTATGTAAAGTAGTGTCCTAGATTGAGTTAGCAAAAATGTAGAATCAGTTTAGAACAGCAGATTTTACCACTGGCATGGCATGTTATAGATACTCAGTGTGTCTTTACAATACCATACCAAAAAATAAGCAGCACCAATACACATTCAAAGCAGTTGTTGTTGTTGTTGTTTAGTTGTTAAGTTGTGTCCGACTCTTCGTGACCCCATCGACCAGAGCACGCCAGGCCCTCCTGTCTTCCACGGCCTCCCAGAGTTGGGTCAAATTCACGTTGGTCGCTTCGGTGACACTGTCCAGCCATCTCGTCCTCTGTCGTCCCCTTCTCCTCTTGCCTTCACACTTTCCCAACATCAGGGTCTTTTCCAGGGAGTTTTCTCTTCTCATGAGATGGCCAAAGTATTGGAGCCTGAGCTTCAGGATCTGTCCTTCCATTTAAACCCACCCATCCACCCACTCTGGCAGCCAGTCACTCAGGGAAAGCTTTTCTGAGGAGAAAGGTCTTCACCTGCTTGCGGAAGGACACAGGAGAACAGTAGTCATGCCTGGGGAGAGTTGAATTAGGGCATTGCCCTCTTTTGTTTCACCTCCCTTTATCACTGTCTTTCACTGTTTGCAACGTGAAGCTTATGTTTTGGGGTACAAGTGAAATCAGAAGAGAATGCTACTACCCTGTTTCCCCGAAAATAAGACCTAACCTGAAAATAAGCCCTAGTATGATTTTTCAGGATGCTCGTAATATAAGCCCTACCCCAAAAATAAGCCCCAGTTAAGTGAAACCCTGCCCTCTACCCTTGTGCAACAACCAGAAGAAGATGACATGACTGTATTTGAATAAATGTAGATTGTTGTACATGAAAAAAATAAAACATCCCCTGAAAATAAGCCCTAATGTGTTTTTTTTGTAGCAAAAATTAATATAAGACCCTGTCTTATTTTCGGGGAAACACAGGTAGGTGAAAAAACAGGTTTCCATTGTGCAGGAAAAATAATGAAAATCCTTATTTCCTTAGCTAGTGCTTTGCATTTGAGGGCTTAAAACATGTGGAATTGATTTCCATTTTTTTTCCTTTTAGTTCCTTCTCCCCCCCCCCCCCCAAGGCATCCCTGAATTGTTCTTCCCTGTGGCAGGCAGCTGTTCATCAACTTTGTGAACTCTGAGTCTGCCTTGATGGGGAAGTTATACTTCTTTTTCTGCTTGCCTTTGTCCTTAGCTGAGGAGCTGCTGTTTTTCTCCCTCTTTACTGCAGCTTGAGCAGCAAAGCAATCCCACTCTCTACCCGACCCCCATCCCCATGAAAGGCTAGGCCTGCTTCTACTTTGCAGTCCCGGAAGGAATCCTCAAATCAGAAACATTCAGAACTTCTAAAGTTCTAGAATTGGAATAGTTTTTGTTCTGGAAAATACTCAGGTTGTAAATAGGGAAACAAGGACTGTGGAGCTGCCTGTTGGCAGAGGAAACAATTTTGTTTTTAAAGAGCTAAGGCGTGGTGCACCATGCTTCCAAATCATCCCTCAGGGCAGACTGGTGAATGCTTCAAATAAATAAGCATATCATTTCACATGTGGATAATGCAATTCAAGCATTAAAAGTGTTTCACACACTTTATCTCTGCGTCCTTTACAATAGGCTTGCCAAAACAATTATCCCCGTTTTACAGTGGGATAGACCAAGCCCGGGAGTATCTTGCAAAGGCCTGCCTGTGGTTTGGAGGCTGAGGTCAATGTTTACAAATTCCTGGGGACCTTGTATGCCACCCTGAGTGCTTCGGACCATAGAATAATAATCTTAAAACTGCAGAGCTGGAAGGGACTCCATGGATCATTTCTTTGAAGGTCTGTCCAGTCCAAGTGTGATTTAAAGATACAGAATCATAAGGAAGGAGATTAGGGACCTTGTGATTTCCCAGGACCTGGGCAGATACCCCAGTCACCTGGCCACTCTTCTTCTCACTTCAGTGAGATTCATTGTAATTCAATTTAAATAGAACAAAATAATTTGCATGTACAGTTTTGTGCAGACAGTTTCCCCCTTATGTCCTCTTTTGTGGTGGTAGGGTGGTTGCCACAAAGGTGACCACCCTGTTTCTTTAATATCCAGGATCGTCACCTGAGGCTGTTCTGTGGCCTATTATCATTTGAGTTCCCTGAGAGTTCTTACTCATTTTATTACTTATACACACCTTAGGAAGTGGCTTTGTTCCTCAGGCTTGAGAGATAACACCCTCTTCTGTCTTGATTGTTCCATTTGCTTCCATGTCGGCTAGTAATCTGCACCTGAGTTGGTTATTATAGAGTAGTGGTTACCAACCTTGGGTCCCCAGTAGAGATGGGGGTATTTGTATTCGTATACGAATATCCCCGTGCAGCTGGACTTAACGAGCCCCCCCCCCCCGATCGTCCACTCACGCTCGTTAAGTCCAGCTTCGTGGGGATATTCATATTTGAATATGAATACCCCCATCTCTAGTCCCCAGATGTTCTTGGACAACAACTCCCAGGAATCATGGCCGGCACAGTTAGTGGTGAAGGTTTCTGGGAATTTTAGTCCAAGAACATCTGGGGACCCACGGTTGGGAGCCATTGTTAAAGAAAGGAATATGTTAAGGGGAAAAACAAGTCTTGTAATCTTTTATCAATAGTCCCAAATAAATCTTACAAGCATAGAGAGTTTTGAAATAAATGCACTGAATACTTAATTCTTCAATAGTTTTCTCAAACACTTACAAGCATGTGTCTCAAGTGTGCATTGTCATTGACATTTACATGTGTAACTGTTCCTTCAGGATGCCATGTGTAGACAAATTTAACAAGATTTAATGAAGCACTTCCAGAAGGCTTTATTTCAAATAGGGGAAATGTTTTCCTGAGGCTAGGTCTCAAAGTGCATTCCAGATTCCAGATTTTGTTTCAGATTCAGCAGACCTATAATCTTAGCTTGGATATGTTAATAAAATTTGAAAGAAGGCTCCCTCTATAACTGTTGAGATTTCCCTGGGTCACTCAAGTCCAACATGTCGATTGTATGCTCATGGACTTTCTCTTTATTGGGTTAAGTTGTATCTCTGTTTTGTTGGTTTATCCAAATGTTTGGCTTTGCACTGTGCATGCATATGTGCAGGATTGAGCTAGTCATTTGAGCAAAAGCGCTCTGCTGGATCTGTTTCCCCAGCTGAATGTTTGTTTGAATAACCTTTTGGGACTAGCAGTTTGTCATTAAATGTGGGATTGGGAAGGAGAAGACATTCAAGCACTTGATTTCCTAATAATTTTGCAACCACTGTTTGGGAGCCAGGCGCAACAGGCAAGCAGTATTTTATGGTGTGCCCTTTAGTGGAAATGCGTTTGCAAAGTTCCAGATAGCTTGGCAGCATTTGCCTGTGCTCGCACAGGCTTTCTTTCAACTGCTCTGGAGATAACTTTGCAGGAATATTGGCGCCTCCTTTTTCAACCCACATCCCTGATGGTTTGTGCAACAGTTCCGCATATTTATCTACCCCCCCCCTTCCACTTCAGCCTCCACTCTCTCCTTCCACCCCATCCTCAGATGCAATTTGATCTATCAAGCCTGGTCTTCTGCTCAAAGAAAGACTTGGTTATTAACTGTTTCCTTCTCCCCAGTACTGGGTTTTGCTCTTAGAGTGCTCTTGTGTGCTCAGAGGCAAACAGAGTTCCACTTTCTCTAGCTTATTTCAGACAAAAAGTTGGACCCTTGTGTTGGGGTGTGTGCTTGTGATACCCCTGTTTTCATACGAGGGGTCACTGCTTTATTTTGACAGCAAATGGTATTCTCTATAGCACCTTAACATTTAGCATGGCTCTACTTTTTCTAAAGCCAAGATGTATCTAGTTCTCTAACAGCATTTTCATTCTGAGATCTGCCTGAGGTGGGTGGGTCCCAAATATATGCGTATGGTCCCAGATACAAGTGTTTAAAAAACACATCTTGTTTTCCCATGTAAATTAGGAACAACAAAGCGCTATGTGTCATTTTGAAGCAGTCTACAGTGATGACCTGGCTGGCTAGGAGTGGTGGATATCGTAATCCAACATCCGGAGAGCACGGCCATGAGGATGTCCACTATACCCCATGCATTAATTGTAATCTTCACAAAATATACGAGAAAAAGAATGTAGAAAAAGAAAGAGAGAGAGAGAGAAGAAAAATGGAAGCACCAGGTTCATCAGGGTCTTTTCCAGGGAGTCTTCTCTTCTCATGAGATGGCCAAAGTATTGGAGCCTCAGCTTCAGGATCTGTCCTTCCAGTGAGCACTCAGGGTTGATTTCCTTCAGAATGGATAGGTTTGTTCTCCTTGCAGTCCAGGGGACTCTCAAGAGTCTCCTCCAGCACCACAATTCAAAAGCATCCATTCTTCGGCGGTCAGCCTTCTTTATGGTCCAGCTCTCACTTCCATACATCGCTACTGGAAAAACCATAGCTTTGACTATGCGGACCTTTGTCGGCAAGGTGATGTCTCTGCTTTTGAAGATGCTGTCTAGGTTTTTCATCGCTTTCCTCCCAAGAAGCAGGCGTCTTTTAATTTCATGGCTGCTGTCACCATCTGCAGTGATCAGGGAGCCCAAGAAAGTAAAATCTGTCACTGCCTCCATATCTTCCCCTTCTATTTGCCAGGAGGTGATGACCAGTGGCCATGATCTTAGCTTTTTTGATGTTGAGCTTCAGACCATTTTTTGCGCTCTCCTCTTTCACCCTCATTAAGAGGTTCTTTAATTCCTCCTCACTTTCTGCCATCAGAGTGGTATCATCTGCATATCTGAGGTGGTTGATATTTCTTCCGGCAATCTTAATTCAGGTTTGGGATTCATCCAGTCCAGGACACTGTATACTTCTTACTAATTGAAACTAGTATGATGAGCCCCTTGACTCAGTTGCTTTATGATCCAGAGTATATGGCACCTTGTTACAAAGCAAACTTCTTACTGACAGTCCCGTTGTTTGTCTTCCAGCATACTCAAGCGCACCAGCCTCTTCCTGTTGCCGAGCACTTGCACACACGTTACCATTCCCCATCTGGGCCAAGATTAAAGTTTCCATTGGAACTGAGGAGACTATTCCCCATTTGTCTTGCTTTTGAATTTCTTAGGGCCACAATTTGTCCTAACATTTTGGTTTCACTTGCCAACCTGTTTGCCTTGTAGGAATCCCTTGATTTACCATTGCTGGTTGAAAACCTGTAGATGTCTGAGACCTGTGCCAAGAGATTACCTGCAAAACTGCAGAATCGTGTGGTTTGTCACTGGAACAGATTTGACTGATTTCAGAAAGAAAAAAAATCTGACTGCAGAATATTGTGGTTAGCCACTGTTTGAGAGAGAGGGTTGAGCTAGATAATTTTTGGGCTGGATCCAGTAGTTCAGTATATGTAAATCCATGGCTGTGGGGTTATGAAAGCTGTAGAACAATGTGTCTGGAGAGTACCAGGTTATGAAAGGCTGCCCTAATGTTTCTTGCAGAGCAGAAGATACAGCTTACAATGCCCAGTCTGAATAAAGTTTCCAAATTCTAAGTGATATACTTCCTTGAACATGTGTGCACAGTAATTTCTTGCTCATAACAGTTAAAATGTCAGTTTGGAATTAATTAAGGCAATTGTGGAACCGCCTTCCAAAGGATATTAAGCTGGCTCTGTTCAGCTTCTTAATGAGCTGCTTCTGATGTTCCAAAGGGCCTTTAGTCTGTTTTTTAAAAACTATTTTCTGGAAAATACTTTTAAATCTTTTTTTAGCCATGTTTAAGATCTCTTTCTGAATGTTTTTAATTTTTTTTAGAATGTTTTAAACCTGTTTTTGATTCTGATTGTTTTAATTTAATGGTAAATAGCCTCGGGAGCTCTGGTGGAAAGACAGGCAGTTGGCAAATGCTTTAAATAAATAAATGATCACAGATAAATAAGAAGGCTTCAACTCTTCCCTTTCAGTGGTCAAAATCAATAAAGGAAATGATTAAGTTGATGACAGTGGTGCCCTACAACTAGTATTCTTGTCACTGAAAAGATTCTGAAACAGAGCAGAAAAATTCAGAACCGTCCCTGCCTTGGCATTCAAGAACCCAGATGGAAATGCAGGTGCTTTTAAAAAAGCAAAGAATTGAAGCAAACTATTTGCAAGTTTGATTTTGAAGCCGTGGAACCTAAGTGGTTGCTTTTAGTATTGGTCTGATTTATTCGTGTCTCAAAAGGCGGGGAGGTAATGGGGATTAAAAAAGAATGTCATTCAAGCAACTAACTACTTATTCATTCTTCTTTTGGCACTGAGCATGTTAACTTTGTTTTTCCTACTCCCTTGAGCCTTAATGGGGGCTGTCTTAGTAATCCCATTTAGTAATTCCTCTGGAATCCTTCTGGAATTTTGCATTCCTGCAGCTGCAATTCTGGAAAACCTCATGCTATGGAAAGCAGAGGAGGTCAGAATTGCTCACTTTCAGGGTACGCTATTGTGAAACTCCCTGCAATGTGACCACGCTGCAGTTTCCCAGAACTGTTTCCCATCTGGGCGGACAAGAATGGAAACAGAGCTCTGTGTTACATAATGCTCAGTTTTCTTGCTATTAATCTCTTCCCCTGCTCTGACTTTTGATTAGCCTTCCATGCCTAATATTAATCGTATGTCGCCAAGTAAATTCTGACTTATGGTGATCCTTTTTAGGGTTTTCTAGGCAGAACATAGAAGTGGTTTACCATTCCCTTCTGGGGACATCTTGAGACGGTGGAATTTGCCCATGGCCATGCAGGCTGGCTCTTCTGGGACTGAGCGTTTGCATTGTGCAGTGTAGTGTATTCTCAGTTCTACTGTATTGCATGAAATCATGGATTTTAATCAGGGCTACTTTTTTTTTATTAAAAAAAAAGAAACATGTGAAAAGTGGATTTATCATAGGATACAAATAATTTTGTGCATCAAGAGGATGACCGACAAAGAAGTACTTAGGTGAATGAATAAATGGCAAGAATTGATAAAACACATACAGTGTAGAACGTTAGAATAGTTTGACGACATAAAGGGCGGGGGGAAGTAAAGATGGCTGCAGCTGCTCTTTCAGAGTAAAGTAAATGGGAAGAAAAATTCTAAGAAATAGAGAATATTGGCTGGAGAACACAAGAGGCTGGTTTGGATGCTATGCAGTGTCCTTGTTCAGAGCTGCCACGTCTAAAGTCAAAGTGGCCGTGATGACATTTGTCATGCCTTACCCAATGGATACCTTCACTGGAAGGATTCCTCAGCTGCGATTTTGGATTATGACTTAACTTGCTACTGGGTTTTCCCCTGGGTTTTCCTGACTCTCAACACTTGCAGGCTTCACATAGGACTGCACCACAACATCTGACCTCCCACAGGAGAAGAAGAAAAAGCTGTTTGAAAAAACCAAAGGAAACCCAGAAAGGCCAGGAATCAAATCTGGGTTCTTTTCACAAAATACATGTCCTCTACCATCAAACTGTTAGTCCCCTCAGATCCTGCAAAAGCAATAGTCTTGTGACACATTGAAAATTAACAAATATTGCCCCCTTCACCAGATGCTGGCCAGTACTTTCTGCATATAATTTGCCTCTGACCTTAATGCCTGTATATCATTTATCTCTGATCTTAATGTCTACAGTTCTATTCCTAACGTATATGTACCGAATATATGTCTGAAATTCTGGGTAACCCTTTTTGTTTTCAGTGAAGTAGACTCTTAAGCCCAGAAAAGGTCATCCTACATTAAATTTTTACTCTTTAAGGTGCTACTAGACTCGTTGCTTTATCACAGCAGAATAACAAGGTTGTCCTTTGGTTTTTAGAGTCAAAGGTTCACCATCTCTGACCAAGGGAAATACAGGTAGCAGGTATGAGAAAAGTCTCCTCTTTACCTGGGACCTTAGAAGTGCCACTTTCACTAAAGAGGAGAATGATTAACGACACCAGTAATACAAGTCAACTTCATAGGCTGTGGCTTTGAGCAGGATATATGTGTATGTTTGCTATCTTCAAGAACCTTTGGCGATTGGTGCTGTTTGCACAGTTTGTGTGCTTTCCAGGACATGCATGAAGCTTTTTATTTAGATGGCTGTCAGGTGCAAGCATGTGAGTTTGATTTCTGGAAAGTAGTTTCAATATATTTGCTGTGGAAATGGCATATGAGGTATGAAAGGTTTAGGAGCACCTGTATTGTACAGTTGTCATAATATAGCCTCTTTTGTATGGTTGCATAACTTATTTTGTTTCAACACTTTCTTCTTTGTGCTCGACATCCATTAGAACAGGCAAGTTGTTTCCTATTACTCAGACTCTCTCTCTCGCTTCCTCTCCTCTTGTGCTTTATTCTGATAAATTATGGCAGAAAATAAATCAGAGTAATGATGAAAGCAAGAGAAGTACAGACTCTGTTCTTTCTGCTTGGGACCACCTTTTGAAACCTGACATTTCTTCCCCTAATCTGTTGTATCAGGGGATGATGGAGGTTGCAATCCAAAAATCTGGAGGATGCCTGTTTAGGAAAAACGAGCTTTAGTAGCTTGCGTTTTATGAAATGGTCAGATAAATCCACCAGCCTACAGATATGTTCTTAGCATTAGTATTGCTCCGAGTTCCTTGTTTCACAAAACTCTGGAAAACTTTCTCCTGCGGCTTCTGTACCAGAAGATCCCAAGATTCCCTCATGCAAGAATTTCTAAAGATGGGCGGGCAGATGGCCATTCCTCTGGCAGAGCCCCGTGATTGACCCTCCACCCTTGGAAAGCAGAGCCATGAGGAGTTAAGTGGGCGGTGGGCGTTCCTGCTTTCCTGATGTCACAAAGTCAGTCAGGCAAAGCCTGAAGGGGGCCCTTTGTTGGCGGTTCAACGTAAGCAGCTTCAGCTCGCACGGAGTGAGCTGGGGGGCGGAATGGCCAATTTTAGGAGATCTGGCTTGAACTAACTTATCCCAGCTTTTTTCTTCTTCCTTTTTTTCTTCTTTTCCTTTTTTTTCATTCTCTCCTCCCTGTCCTACCCAGAAAAGGCTGAAGAATGTAAACCAAGAGAAGGAGAACCATAAGTTATTTCATTTTAATTTTTTTTAGTGCTGATGGGGGTTAGAAGAACAATGGAGCACGTCAAAAATGGATGAGCCGCTTCTCTGACTTCCGGAGTTAATGGTTTTAGGGAGCTTGGAATTCATAAGCTTTTTGTACCAGCAGAACTGTGTGTGTGTGTGTGCATTTGTGGGCGCGTCTGAAGTTTTCAAGAGAAAAGGAAGGTGGGAGAGAGTGAACGAAACCAAAGCCCTTGCTCTAACCAATGAAAATGTTGGAGATTTGCCTGAAGTTAGTCGGTTGCAAGTCGAAAAAAGGACTCTCTTCCTCCTCCAGTTGCTATTTGGAAGGTAAGTTCAGAACTGTGGTTGCTTGTTGGGTGTGTGCGTGGGTCTCTGTCTCTGTCTGTCTGTCTCACTTTCTCTGTGGAACTGGGGATGGCTGGCCTGTCTCTGTCTTGGAGCCTCCACAGCTGGATTTCTGTCTGTCTGGAATCCCTTTGGTTAGGGCCTCTGGCAAATTATGCTTCAGAGAGGAGCAGCTGCACACGGGGTGGGGTGGCGGGTGATTTTGTGAGCCTTTTGACAGCCTTTCTCCAAAGCTAGCCTTTGCCTGTGTCGTTTGGGACAGGGCGGGAAGAAGGAAGCTCACACTCTAGGTCAGTTTCCCTGTGTCTGCCAAGCCAGGTGATTTTTATTAACATGAATGTGTGCCTGTTTCTCTTCCATTTATGGCTGAAATGCAGCAACAGAGCTTACTGACAGTCTGCTAAAGGAAACCATGTTTGTGTCAGTTGGTCTTCTTTTTATGCCTAGACCAGCATAGACTAAGGCTTGCTGGAGACAGGCAGACCTTTCCTAAGTCTGTGAAACCGACTGCCTTAATAGATCTGAAAAGTACCCTAAATAGGGTCTATGTACGTGGTGTGTGTGTATTTGGTGATTAGTTTCCTTTCCAGCACATATGTGCCTTTGAGTGTTCCCTTTTGATGTTTATCTACACAAAGTTTGCAAATCTTTTGGTATGTTTTTGTGTTCGATGATATCTGGTCTGTCTGAGAGAACAAAAAGTCAGGAGAGGGAAGGATAGGTAATATTAATTATGGACTTTGTTTGGGATGCTAAAGGTCAAAATTCAGTTTTAAACCTGCCACAGATTTCCATTTGGACTTCAGTAAGTCACTTAATCCCATTGTCCCATGTCTCCATGTCCACAGTGAGCAACATTATATATGGTTCCCTATTTGGAATGTCTTTTCTCTTCAGACATTGTTCAATCTTTTCAGGCAGACCTTGGCTTTCTGTTTCTGGGGCTTTGGACGATGGGCTGGCCAAGAATTTTGGATGCCATTCATCTGCAAACATCACGCGTGCTTGAAAGCTACTTTCATTCGTCTGTTTAGAAAGCGGAAATGTGGCCACGTGATTTTCTTGAACCAGTCAGCACCATTTGTTGCTAGAATGCTGAGGACTGGCCAAGGAATTCTTCATGAGAAACAAAAGTTTTAAACAGTGGATGCTGAAGTTTCTAATAAGTATCTTTAAGATGTGGTTTGCTTGTAAATATTTCTGAGTTGAGAAACGGCCCTTTTGTTGATATATTGGAGGCTCCAGCAGCTTTCTGTTGCATTTGTAACAAAGCAAAAGCAATGGCTTCTTTCTTTCTTTGCAGTTTCTATCGCATTGTCCAATTTCGCTTTAAAGAGTTGGACTTCCAGTATTAGGCAATTTCTTCACGCTGTTGAACCTCATTGCATTTGACTGAGACTAGATAACGACTCTACTCATTACCAGGAAAAAAAAATGGATTTCAAAATCCTGCCTGCCAGAATTGTACTTAATGGAACTTTTGTAAAAGTTTCAGGCACTTTGCAGAGTGGAAAAGAATCCCAGGCACCTGAGGAATTCAGATCTGGTTCCTAGGTTTGTGACATTTCCTTTTTCTCCACTGAAAGAGCTGGGCATGTTTAGCCTTGAGAAAAGAAGACTGAGGGGAGATATGATAGTACTTTTCAAATACTTGAAAAGTAGTCACCCTGAGGGGCAGGATCTGTTCTCCATCATCTCAGAGTACAGGACATGTCATAATGGGCTCAAGCTACAGGAAGCCAGATTTTGGCTGAATATCAGGAAAAACGTCTTAATTGTTAGAGCAGTATAACAACGGAACAAATGATCTCAGGAGGTGGTGAGCGCTCCCATGCTGGAAGAATTCAAGAGAAAACTGGACAACCATCTGTCGTATTTGCTTTGATTTGGATTCCTGCACTGAGCAGGGAGTTGAACTTGATGGCCTTATAGGTCCCTTCCAACTCAATTATTCTATGATTCTATGATGTATGAATGTGACAAGACATTGTCTTCCGTAGGCAGAAGTGGTGTGACGGCAAGTGAGGTAGGCCGTGCGTAAGACAGAGAGAGCATGGCCTCATTTGCTCTAATGGAATAGTCACCACTTGACATAAGCCACCTTAAGTAGCAGCTGAAAAACTTTGGGAAGAGCTCTCCATCAGTAGATTTGCACGGGAAAGGTCCATGGTTCATCCTGCACCATCTCCAGATAGAGGTAGCAGCAACGTGTGTCTGGATCCCTGCAGAGCAACTACCAGTGGATGTAAACCAGCCTTCCCCAACTTGGTATTTTATCGATGATTTTGTTGGACCATAACAATGATGTGGCTGCCAGCAGTCAGAGGCTATGCTGGCCAGGGCACCAGATTAGTGGAAGCCCTTGTAGATAGTACTGAACAAGATGGACCAGCCATGACTGTAACATGATAGAAGGCAAGCTTCCTGTGTTCATAAGTAGGAAATGGTGCAAAATTTCTTTAATTTACATTCCTGTGGAGATTCATAGATTCAGGGTTCCCAAACTTAAATATGAATCAGAACATGTTTAGGCCTGCATTTAGTTCTAAGGCTTCTGATACAGTTTGCAGAACTGCATAATAACGAGGTGACAAATCCTTGTGGATCTTCTCATCCATGATGAAAAAGGCTGCCTTGGCTCATTGAGACACCCCATCAGAAAAATTGTTAACTACTGCATGTTTTTGCTCCTATGTTAGAATAAAAAAGTTCACATTTTTTCTATCAGCAGAGCATCTGCAAAAAAAGCCATGTTTCTGCAGGAAAAACTTGCATTTAAAAAGTTGTATGTAGCACAAAACACAAAATTTAATGCAAAATATCTCTTTTAAAAAAAAACACTTCCCAAAATGCCAAAAAATGCACAAATATCTCATAATGTCACCCAGCAGGAGGCAAACGTTTATTATTTTGCATTCTGTGAGAATGAAAAAAGTGATTATTTCTATCTCTAGTGTTTAATAGAACTTTTCAGTCTAATATGGAACTGTGAGACTGCATACTCAGGGGATCACTCTGTTGATGGCATTTTCAGCAAAGTGTTACTTGGTTTTCAGTTCTGCAGTTACAGTTTGGCTTTTGTTAGTTTATGCCTAACTGTTGAGTCTGAGGTCCAAATTGCCATCTGGAAATGGCAGCATGGTGAGTGAAATCAAAACTTCCTGTAAGGGAACAATAGATAAATAAGCAAAATGGATCTTGACAGACTTACCTATCTTTAGTTCCCACTGTCAGTTTCTTTAGTTAAAAAAATAAAATAATTAAAGGAGAAATGTTTGATATCAGGTAATTTTCTCATCAGTTTTCATTCTGTCCTACCTTTCTTTCTAGTGAGCTCAAGATGGCATACATGGCTGTCTTTCTCCCCAGTGACTCTCTGAGGTAAGTCAGGTTGAGAGGCCATGGCTGGCCGCAGGTCACTGAAGGAGCTTCATGCTGGAGAGGGATTCTAACTCGGATACCACCCTGACTTTGCTTACCTGCAAATGTCTCATTTCAGCAGCTGTGAATTCAGCCTCTGTTACCAGAGACAAGATACCTCTGAATCCTAGTTCTTGGGGGTATAACTGCCTTCACGCTTATACTTCATGCAACTGTTCAGTAATTTTGAAAAGGCAGGTTGTGAAACCAGGTAGAGCTCTGGACAGTTCTGATCTTCTTAATGTACAGTGCAACTTGTACCCACCTTCTGATGTCATTTTACTGTGGTAAATCCAATTCATAATCCCAGTTTGAGTAGCCACACTGAATCAATGGGACTTGTTAAATCAGCACTTACCTGTAAAAGTGGTGACATAAAAGTTCTTAGGTTAGGTTAGATTAGATAAATTAAATTAAGATCATTGTTTGCTTCCTCAAAACAGAAACTTATTCCCTTGACATTTCCCTAGTGGAACTGTTTATTCTAATAGTTTTTTTAAAAAAAATTTCCCAGTACTTTCAGAATGATAGCATTGCAATGATCTGGCCCTCTCAAATATCATTTGCTGTTATCATAATACAGCAGTTTCCTTGCTACCTGCATACATGATAGGTATCCATGAACTTTTCTGTTGTGCAGCATCTCTAGATGTTTGATTATTTATTAAATCTCTCTTATTCTTTCTTCTTGCAGTCTCCAGTTCTGGTGGTACAGGGGTGGGGAAGTTAAATTCTATGTTGGGCATAATTAGAAAAGAAAGTTGAAAATAAAATGATGTGTTTATGCAGTCAGATTTTGAATGTTGAATTGAGTTCTGATTATCATGCCTGGAAAAGTGTGTTGTAGAACTGGAACAGATGCTGAAAAAGACAGCCAGAATAGTAAGAAGGCTGACGCCACTCCTGTATGAGAAAAGATTACAGCGTATGGGGCTTTTTATGCTCTGAAAAAAGGTGTGTGGAGACATGAGTTGGGACACAACAGAGGTGTATAAAATTATGCTCAGGATGGAGAAGATGGACAGACAGAAAGAGTCTCCATCTTAGTACTAGAATCAGGTGGCATTATTCACTAAAGTTGAGTGCTGTGAGATACAAGACAGAAAAACAAAAAAGAAATAATTCTTCATGCAGGGCATAGTGGAATTCACTGCCACAGGATATAATGTTGTTGTCGATTTGGGTGGCTTTGGAAAGTGACTGATCAAATTCATACAAGATGAGGCTACCAATGGGTACTTGATGGGTATATGTTCCTTTTGGCACCAGAGGCAGCCTGCTTCTGTATATCAGTTGCTGGGGACCATGAGATGAAGGTACAGTTTACGCCTGCGTTCTGCTTGTGGGCTTCCCATAAAAACAGTCGGTCATTGGGGAAACAGGGCTAGATGAGATGAGCTTTTGGTCTGATCCAGGAGGGATCTTTTCTCGTTGTTATGGTCTTAGCTGATGCATTTAAGTTAAAAATATCTGCAGATTCAAAGTTACAGCTTTTCCTGTCATTTGCTAGATCTTTTCTGTTTTGTTCTTTATTTTAACCCAGAATGTGTAAACGTAGAATTTCTGAATTGCCCACCCAAGATCGAGAAAAATCTACATATTGTATGTTCACATCTTTTGATGTTCTATTAATTTAATGTGTCTTGTAGGCATTTTTTTAAATTGCCTGATTAAAAGCCAGTTTGAGCAATGCTGATCTGTTTGGTCCTCATTGTAGCATTAAGCTGAGCTCTTCATTTGTGGCTTCCACAAGGCACATTCTGTCTTTTTCTTCCCACTTGATTCCACCTGGTAAATATTATCTTAAGAGGCAGGAAGGACCAAATGTTTGGCAGCTGCAGCCCATTCCCCCCCCCCCAATGCTGCCCCCACCTTTGGCTATCCCCTTGGCCACTTATTCCACCGTGAAAAGGGACAGAACAGATGGAGGGGAGTCTCAATCCGGCCTCACTGCAGATGTGGTCTTGAAAATGAACTGCATCCATATGTCCCAAAGAGAGTATAAAATGATCTTTCTTTTACATATCTATCTGTGTCTGTGTTCATCTATGTTTTAAAAAACTTCTTTTTTTCCTTTATGAAAAGTTTAAACTCCCAGCTCACCTTCATTCTAGTGAATAAGGTATCAAACCTATTCAGTGGATGCTGGTGGAAACCCTTTGTTTGTGAAGTAACTGGAGCAGCAGTTTCTTTAACTCCCAGCCCTTAGATTTTGCAGACATACTTGTATGGTAAAGTATCTTGTTACAGTAACCCCAGCTCAGCCAGTTGCAAGAAGCAACCAATTGCTCTTTGCTCTTGTTCTTGGAAAGAGCTGCTCTTTGTGCAGCTTTCTTTTTTCTATTTTTTTTTTTAAAAGCCAGATTCTGTTGGTTTGTTGTGAAAACTGAAGCGCTTTCCCCCCTCATCTCAGTATGATTGTTGTTGTTGTTTAGTCGTGTCCGACACCTCGTGACCCCATGGACCAGAGCATGCCAGGCCCTCCTGTCTTCCACGGCCTCCCGGAGTTGGGTCAAATTCATGTTGGTAGGATAGGATTGTTAAATTCTGCTCAGGTTATGAGAGATAAACTGTAGTGTAATGGGAACACTGAACTTTCTTATCACGGTAGTATGCACTACTGATAACTTGTCTGGACAAGAAAATTTTAAAATATTTTTTAAAGGTCTCCAGGAAGGGGGCCAGGCAAATCTCAGGTGACAGTTTGTTCCACAGCTGTGGAATGATGTCGAAAAAGCCCAGTTCCTTCTTTTCTCCTTCCGGGCCTCCTTAAGAGTAAGCATCCTCAGCCACACAGCCTGAGATACATGGGTAGGATGGGTGACTACTGCTAAAGGCAGCCCTCCTGCTAAAAATCACACATGAGGTTCCCTGGGCTGCTGTTTTTGCTGGGAGGAAAATTTCCTTTGCCACCAGTTGCCTTTGTGAAGGGTGATGGTGAGATGGCAAAATGTTCGCAGGATATCAGGTTGGGACTGGCTGTCATACAGGATTAGGTACCCTGCCGTATACTAGTTGATGGTGCCTTTTGGCATGTTGGTGACATAAAAAGAGTGCATAAAAGAAGCAATGGCCTTCCGTTTTCCAGAAGGTTTTCAGGGAACAATTCACACAAGCCAAATGTGGCCTATTATTTATGAGCCTGTGTTGGACACAGGGTAAAACCTTCAACAAGTTAACGACTTTGAGATGCTTTGGTTTCAGATGGAAAAGAAAGGAAGTACTGAAGTGTCTTTCTTTAAAGTCAGTGAGAGATCAAAAAATAGTCCTTTTATTAATTCCATACATTTATGGAAAATATTTACATCCTTTTCCCCCTTCTTGCATTTGCAGCTGTCAGGGTGGCTTACTAAGAATTAAAAACAACAACAAACAAACAAAACCAATAGAAGTCCAAACAGTCAACAACACTGTGATAAGTGTTGCAGATAAAAGTAATTAATAACAACAACAAGAGGGTCAGACAGGAAAAAAGAATCCGCTAAAGAAACATATCAAGTGTTTGCTAGGACTATAGTTTTCAGTAGGTGAAAAGCAAGGAAGGAGGGAGCCAACGCAGATGTTCTGAAGAAGAGAATAATGGAATTAAGAAGGCCCTTTATTGTGTTTCTGAACATATGAATCTCATCTGATTTCAGAAGCCAGGTTTGGCCCTGGATCATAGTTGGATGGAAGACCAACAGAGTTCCATGGAGGACTAGGAAATAATCCTATTTAAAACTGTGGAGAGACAGTGCTATTGTATAGTGCCAACACTGCTGGGCTAGGTGGACCAAGGATGTGAAGCAGTGCAAGGCAGCTTCCTATGTTCCTGTCTCACTTCATCATCCTCACCTTCTTGGAACTGCAGAGCTGGAAGGGATCCTATGGATCATGGATTCTAGCCCCTGTCAGGGAGGCAGAGTGGGGAACCAAACTCCCAACCTCTGGCTCTACAGCCAGAGACCTAAAGAGCAGGTGGTAAAAATGGGGTTAAGAAAGGGGTGGGTCCTTAGGTATCCTAGTTCCAATCCATTTAACCACCAATGTTTTGGGTTGTGCTCAAAAATGAATCAGCATTCAGCAGTTCTAAAAGCAATGGGAGCTGGTCACATCCTTGCCTGTGGCATCTTGCACCAACTCAAGTCTATGGAGAATTTTCAACAGTAATCTTGTAGTGAGGAGATAATAAAAACCCACAACTAAAAGTAACAAGATGTGTTGAAACCATGGCCAGGTTATGTGAATGGCAGCTGGTCATACTTCAGCCGTTCTGCCTACTGTGCAGGGGATGAGCACTGCCTCATGGCAAAAGAATCTCCTTTCTCCCAGCTCTGAAGTTGTGGAAGTGAGTGGCAAATGTGTCTGCTTGTTTTGCTAATGAGTAAAAACTCCCAAGTTAGCTAAATCCCTCTTGCGCAGGCTCTTCTCTTGACAGAAGCTAGTCTTGGGTGTGTGAGGGATTAGCATCTTCTTTCCATGCAAAAAATCTCTGGGTTCAGTCTTGAAAAACTGCTGGATAGCTCAGTGGTCTAGGCATCTGGCTGAGGAGCCAGAGGTTAAGAGTTCAATTCCCCACTGGGCCTCCTTGACAGGGGCTGGACTTGATGATGCAGAGGGTCCCTTTCAGCTCTGCAGTTCTAAGATAATGATGATGATGTTAAACATCCAAATTAGGGTTCAGTAATTTTGCTGGATGGGTAGCTCAGGAGTTAAGGAGAGGTTGAGAGTTCGATTCCCCACTGTGCCTCCTAGATAGAGGCTGGACTCCGTGATCCATAGGGTCCCTTCCAGCTCTGCAGGCCTAAGATTATTTTTAATAATGTTAATATTGGCCATTGCCAGAACGTGGAAAAATTGGGGAGGGGGAGTACAAGGCAACACTGGCTAGAAGATTGTAGGAACTGTAATAACAACAACATGATGATATTTCCAAATAAAGACCAGACCCTTCCTGTAAATATCTTGAAAAGTGCTTTATTTCAATTACAGCGCCTTGAAATCAGGCAGTAAATGCTGAGCAAGGTCCTAATTTGATCAGGAGCTTTCCTGGCACTTCTCTGCCCCCTTCAAGATAGAGAATTACTTTTCTTCCCTGGGCAGAATCTGTTCTCCGATCTCGAACTAAAGTCGAGGTTGCACATTCAGGACACCCATCCTCAACTGCTGCTGGTGCAAACCATCACAGGTCGTGTAAGGAAGCCTTTAAGAGGCAGCCAAGGAAATAGCCGAGATGCAGAAGGAAGTCTGCTACCTCTTACAAAGACAGAGCTTCGTGAGGAAGTGACTGTATTGTCTGGAAGTCCACGGGATGTGGCGTTTGTTCTTGCCAACAGAGAATGGATGTTGTCTTTTTGGCTGGAGGGACAGCCTAAGCTTTGGGACAGCTTGAAAGTTAGAAATTACTGGTTTCCAGTGTTGTCATTATATTATTGAGGAAAAGCTCAAAGTTTAGTCTGGGGTGGAAGTCCTTACGTTCAGCTATCTTTGTGTATTTTTTTAAGAAAGGAAATGAATGTCCTTGTGCTTGTAGTATTTGGAGGTGACTATGAAGAAACATTTATTAATATTTTGGTGTCTTAATATGGAGAGAGAGCATTTTTTTAAAATTACCTCTGGTAGTTAGTTGTACGTAGTACACTGGATTTATTATGAAAAGGTAAGTAATTCCTTTGTTACCATTCAGTTATATCTACACTACATATGTACACCTATTCCTGCACTGAGTAAGGGGTTGGACCCTATGGCCTTATAGGCCCCTTCCAGCTCAATTATTCTATGATTCTGTTTGATTGTGCGTTAACTGCCATGGCACAATCCTACAGAATCCTAGCTCCTGCAGTTAAGTGAGGAACATAAAATTGTCAATTGTATTTCAGGGGGATGCCCAGTGTGGTGTAGTGGGCAAGAGTGATGGATTAGAACTCTGGAGACTAAGGTTTGGATCCCCACGTGGCCATGGAAACTCAGTATGGGAATGGAACTGGTAAAACCACTCCTTTAATATCTCACTTACCTTGAAACCCCTATTAGGGTTGCTATAAATTAGTTATGACATGATGGCACATCACTAACTATTTCAGGGGATCACACTAGAGTTCTCTAACAGAGAATTTTATTTCCCCCCCCCCATACTTTAGATCCCAGGATGACTCTGTTACAATTAAAATGGCATTAAACTGCTTTAACTGAGTAGTCAAGAAACACTCCTGTTTAGTAGGGGTATATAATTTCAGACAGATCAAAACATGCACAAGATGTCACAATATTGCTTACAGCATCTCTGCAAGGTATGCTGGAATGCCGGGATATTGTTGCTTTGTTCCAACTAGACAGCTATGCTTAAAATGAGGTTTTCCCAGAAGGAACTATGAGAATTTGGGATTCATGGGTTACTCTCTTAGCCACCATGCTTCAAGCATTTTTGATAGGAAGTCGCATTACGAAAATGTCAAGGAAGGAGATCAGTATGCTGAAACAAGAGCCTACCATGGAAAACTGCACTCATCCCACAGAATGTGGGCCAATTTGGGGGGTGTATCTGTCCCCAAGATGAGTCTGCCACAGATGAAAGCATCTCAAATATTTGTTAGCAAGGAAGTGGAGAAATGATTCTTTGTTTCTCATATTGCTAACAGTACAGCTTTGGGAGAGGATACCTGGAAGAGAACAGAACAGATGAAAAGGGAGGCTAGAGTATGGTAATCATAGCTCATATTCTTGTCAAATGAATAAGCCTTTGGCTCTAAACAGATGGAAGCCTGAAGGGAATCATCATGGGTTTATGTTGCTGTAACCTGCCTGCATTGGTTCTGATCCAGAGCTATAGAGTCGCCAGGATAGTGAAATGTAATCCCAGCCTCAAGGAATGTGCATGTATGTGTCCCACAAAATAAGATGGTCGTATAGTGATCTAAAGAATTTGGCTCTCCATTTGCAACAGATGCTCTTCTGGGGGAAGGAAATCAAGGCAAAAAGTGAAGTTTGAGAGAGAGAGAGAGAAAGAAAGGCAGGCTGTTTTCCAAGTTTCAGAGAGAAATTGCACGATGCAAGTGAAGAGCAATCTTTGCAAGGACAGTGAACTAGGACTGTTATAGATAAGGCTTCAACTCTGAGCTCAGCAAGACTCAAGAACAGTAGTGAAGCTCTCTGGGTACATGTGGAAAACCACACCCAAACTTGGAGGTTTTTACATCTAGACAGCAAGATTGCTCTTAACATTTGTCATTGCTCTCATTATAATTATAATGGCTCTCGTTAGTTCGTAGCATGTGCAGTGTTACTGCACTGTTTGTCTGTACCAGCAGGCCAGAAAAAATATATACAAGTGCTCTCTGGTTCTCTCTAGTGGCCAGTTCTGATATTGCACCTTGGAAATATGCAAATATAAAAGACAAACCCAAAGAACTTTTATCTTTCCACAGAGGAAAAACAGTGACAAAAACCCAAATGAAGGTCCTGTTGAAATTCATTATGGTGTCTGAAAAAGTAGATTTTAGTCCACAAAAACTCACACCAAAATACATCTGTTCATCTTTAACATACCTCAATATTTTCCTACCTTCCCCCCCATTTTCCCCCTTTAATTTTTGCCAGCAGTCTGAGACAAATGAACACAGTTACTTCTTTAGAAATTGCCATATAATGGCTGGAATCCTGTTCCTTAGCAAATTAAGTCGCAACTAGAGTAAGTCCATTGAATCGGTGGAATTTACAGAGGGGCTGACTTGCCAAATCCCTATTGAGACAGAGGGATTATTCTGGATATGACTTACTATGCTAAGCAAGAGAATTTCTGTCTTGGAACCAGACTGTTGGTGTCTAGAGTAGTGTTGTGAATTCTTCTGGTAGTAGGACTGCAGAGTTTCAAGCAGGGCCCTCTACCTGAAGATTCCTGGTGTTCCCTGGTGGGCTTCCATCTGAGTAATAACCAGGCAGGCCCTGCTTAGCTTCCTGAATCTGGTGAGATTGATGCATTCAGGGTAGCAATAGAGTTTCCAAGTTTTCAAATTTCAGCACTCTAAAGCTTGCTATGGAAATCCTAGCTGGAAAAGGGAGCAAGTAGCTTAGTATGCTTGGAGAACAGCATATGACCACACAGAGGGTTGACACTTTTGACTCCCAGCACAGGCTGGGAGTGAGAGAAGAGCTCTCACAGTTTATGGTCTGGCATCTCTCCAGGACCATGGTTCAGGAAATGACACGAGCCATCCCCCTTTGTCCTTGGTTTCCATGTAATTGGAAGGGAAAGAGCCTATGATTTCCAGTCTTCCTGTTGAATCAGTTTCTAGCGGGAGACATTTTTTTCTTGCTGACCGAGGTTACAAGACATCCCACTGTGTACAGTTTACAGTACAACCTATGCTTTGCGGGTGGACCAAAGGAAGGAGGAAGAGTTGGGTTTTTTAAATCATAGCAGCAGGCTCTTAAACGGATGCAGCTCTACCACCACCTCCAGCTGTTTGCTGTCTGTTTATTTCAGGTGTTTACCCAGCTGATGATGTAACAGGGACTTCTTTTTTTTGGATGGTGTCCAGTCCATATGGCGCCTCTTGCTGGATAGGTTAGCTTTAATGGGCTTGCAAAGATCAAAGCATTCTTTGTAGTAAAGTGATTAATCAGCTTAATTTTCTCCAAGTGGCTTTTCTGTTTCTTCTATCATTGTTGCCATTAAAGCACAGCAGGGATGACAAAACGGGTAATCTGTGAGGGGGGAAAAAAGAAAGCAGAGGGAAATAGACTGAAGCGCATGGTATGTTTAAAAGCCCAATTGTTTTGGCTGGGCTGCCATGTTTATTTTTAGAGGCAAAACAAAACTTGGAAGGATAAGGCAAAATAAGGGAATAAGAATGATTCCCACTTGCAGTTTAATAACTAGAACATGCCTTCATATAAGTGTGTTGGGAGCCTTTGAAGAACATGTGCAGTTTTGGATGACTTTATAGAAGAGGGGGTCCTCAGCTTCCACACCATGTACATTCCTATTGGACTTTATCAGGAGGCAGAAAAACCCTGCTGGATTGAGCCAAGTGCCTCTCCGGTCCGATCCCCTGGTTTCCACAGTGGCCGACCTGATGCCTGGGAGAAAGCCCACAAACTGGACGTGAGGAAATTAACCTCTTGTATTTAGAAGCTGGCTGGATCTTTAGTAATCTTTTCCCTGTGAAGCTACGAAATACCAGATGCTTTAACAGTTCTCGTTATAGGAATATAAGATGCCATTTTACTCCATCTTACAGTCATGGCCAAAAATATTGGCACCCTTGCAATTCTGTCAGAAAATACAACCCTTCTCTCAGAAAATTGTTCCAGTTGCAAATGTTTTGGTACTCACATGTTCATTTCTTTGGTTTGCGTTTTTCTGACTGGCTGGAGTTCTCCAGGATCTCAGAAACTTAGAGGCCTTTCCTATTACTTACTGCCTGATCCATATTACTTTCATAAAACTTTACTCTTATTGAGTCTGCCGTTTTCTTCCCAATGCTCTGTCCAATGAATTACGGTCTGCCTCTGCCTGTAGTCCTCAAGAAAGGACTCCAGAATTTAAAATAAAATGAAATTTTGCAAAATCTTTAATGGCTGCAGCTGTGTCCCCTGTGCTATAAATTTGGAGGTGAATACACCTTTAAATTAAGACTAGTTAATTCCCTCACCCCTTAGAGTGATAAATCCTGTAATATTCTGTAGACTTGAGCAACTCATTCTTTTGGAATTAAAGGCAAATTCAAGAGACCGTGTATTTTGCTAATGGCTTTTGCAGTAATAGTGTATGCATGTGTGTGTGTCAGCCTGCCTGCCTGCCTGTCTGTATATTAAGAGGAAGAGAGGGCAGTGTACGCTAACATTTATTTTTGTTCTTATCCCAAGAATTCCTTGTTATAGCCAAAACATTTTGCTAGAACAAACTCTTAAAAATGTGCATCAGCAAAATGTGCCTATGGATGCCCCAACTGGATTAAAGTTCAAGCTGTTGTGTTGTATCTATTGCATATAATGATCTGAAGCCTTCAGCGTTTTCCCTCTGCACGCCCAATCTTTATTCCTCCTCTCTCCCTCACACATGCTTTACAAAAAAATCTGTTTAAAAGCTTAACAGATTTCCTTCCGTTCCTCTTCTTCTTCTGATTATTGCTAATGTAGGGACAGTTGCACTGAAAACTGGCAGAGCAGAGCGGACGAGCTTCCTGTTCCAGATCTGGATAACAGTCCAACCTCAGCTTAAGTACCAGTCAAGGAGAGTCCATCTTGCGGTAGAGGGAGTAGCATAGTGTTTCATGTGACAGGCAGTTGAAATTGCAGTTTCAGGTCTTACTAAGCCATGACACTCTTTGGGTGGTGTTAGGCCATTCATTCTGTCCCAGTCTGACCTACAGCTTCTGTTTCATTTACTGGGTACCGTCCCTCGAGCCTTACAAAGCTCAAACTACATGGACGACTGTTGACTATGTGAAGTAACAATATATAAATTGTAGTGTACAAATACTGCAGGCCCCGCAGAAACAACACTTAAAAAATTCACATTCACTCTTGACAAGGAAAGCCATTTTAATTTTTAAAAAAACTTTTAAAGATAAACTGTTTTCATTTAAAAATTAAATGCAGGTAAGTGTGCAGCTTCCATAAGACCAACCTCAAAGGGTTGTTTGTGGGAGATAACATGAGAGAGGGATAGGACCTGTATAGCCCATTTGAGTTTATTGGAGGAAAGAAGAGCTAGAAATGTAGCAGAACTCAAACAAAAAAACAAACAAATAGATTTTGTTGCCACGTTTGAATGGTAGTGGAGATATGTAATTTGTTTTAAGTGTTGCATGGAGTTGTGTCAGCCCCTTGGGTGAGCATGGAGCATTACAAATAGTTGGTTTTTACTCTTCACTGTACTTTTATTTCTCTTTCATTCTCTTTATACTCAAGAACACTTTTGACAACAGAGTGGCTGGTGATGAAGGAGCTTCTTAGCAGTTAGGTGTTGTGTTTTCCTGGCAGGTGTGTTTTTCTTTATTTCAAACCATGCCTTTCATTTAATTCCACTTTCATATTTGTGTTTTGTGTTTTAGTATAATTTTTTTTATTCAGAGTTACCCAGAGTTGCCTTGAGTTACCCTGGGTTTTGAGGGGAGAGAGGTGGGATTGAAATCCAACCCATCAGTCAAATAAAAGCACTAATGACATCTAAAATGTTGCACAGGGGGTGCAAAGCAAAAGGGGGTGGTGGCCTTCTTTTATGTCTTTGACAGGATTGGAAAGGCCAATGATGAAGCAAGCATCCTTGACAGGAAAAAAGCTTGAGTCTGGTGAGACCTGAGTTTACTTTTAGCACATGAGAGTTTGATGTTATACAATCATTGTGTTGTAAATGAGACAGACGAGTCTCCTGATCAGATGTTGCACAGGCACCTGAATGGACTTGGTTTTTGGTCCCTCCCTCCATTTTAAACATCATTTGGTGTGGGGTTGTTTGTGTATTTTATAAGTACCGTGTCTCCAACCAAAGCATCTTGTAAAGCATCGTGCAAAAGTCATGATGAGTTAGAAATGGGAAGATTGGAAAACACCTAAATGATGCTGTCTAAGAATGACACTTTCTTTCTTCTCCCTTCCCTTTCACTTTCTTTTACAGAAGCACTTCAGAGGCCAGTAGTCTCCGAATTTGAGCCCCAGGGGCTGAGTGAAGCTGCCCGGTGGAACTCCAAGGAGAATCTCCTTTCTGGTCCCAGTGAAAATGACCCAAATCTTTTTGTGGCCCTCTATGATTTTGTAGCGAGTGGCGATAACACCCTCAGCATAACCAAAGGTAAGAAGTCTCTACAAGTCTAAATCTGTTTAGGCATCAGTCTAAAAAGCTTGTGGGAGAGCCAAGAAGGAAGGGCGGAAGCTCTGGAATCGGGAGTAGGAATCACCCTGAAAATTACCCATTCTTTGTTCATTCTAAAAATCGTATTGCATTTACTGTCATACCCAGAAATTTCAAAAGAGATCTCAAGAGAAAAGCTAGGCAACCATTTGTCAGATATTCTTTGATTTTGAGTCCCACATTGAGCAAGAGATTGGACTTGATGGCCTTAAAGGCCCCTTCCATTATTCTGTGATTGGATATCCACGCTTGTTCCCTTGTGCATGGACTGGAAAGCATGTAGCTTCTCAGAGAACTGAACTCCAGGTGAACTTTGCTTCACTCCTTTTTGTTGGCACAGACAGCTAGTTTCCCAGAGGAGTAAACATATTCGGTCGCTGCAGCAAAAGACAGTTATGGGACCATGAAAAACTGGTCCAATTTAGTGGGACATAAACTTTCCTGTCTGCAAAAGATTGTGTTGGACTGCAACGGTTAAATATTACTGAACAGAATTCTATGTAAAAAATAGAATGAAGGAAATAACACAAGCAGTTTTTGCAAATTTTTGGCTGACTGTAGTGTGCTCAGAAGAGGCTGTATTTCCTGAGAATGCTCGGGAAGTTAAATTTATCTCAGCATTTACTTCTGTCCTACTATCGTAGCACCATTGAGAGTGTCCTAACCTATGGCATTCTTGTATGGTTTGGGAACAGCTCTGTAGCGGAGGAAAAAAAAATAAACACTGAATGATATTGTGGGTTGATTGACTGATGGATTGATTGGGGTTGTTGTTGTTCTTTAATACAAAGGTGAAAAGCTTCGTGTCTTGGGATACAACCATAATGGAGAATGGTGCGAAGCCCAAACCAAGAATGGGCAGGGCTGGGTCCCAAGCAACTACATCACCCCTGTTAACAGCTTGGAGAAGCACTCATGGTACCATGGGCCGGTGTCACGGAATGCTGCCGAGTACCTGCTCAGCAGTGGAATCAATGGCAGCTTTCTGGTGCGGGAGAGTGAGAGCAGTCCGGGACAGAGGTCCATATCATTGAGATACGAGGGAAGGGTTTACCACTACAGGATAAACACTGCATCAGATGGGAAGGTGAGTCCAAATCCTTGTTTTTTCCGTGTGTAACCTGGACCTTTACATTCTCACTAATGAATACAAATAAAAGAAAAACGGCATGTGATTTCAGATATTGCTTTAGTGATCAGAGAACTTTGCCTTTGCTTCCACTCTTAAACTAACGCCAGTGCCCTGTTACATTTGAATTACAGGAAATAATGGCTGCTTCAAACTCTGGTGACTTCTCACCTGAACATGGGAAAAGTGCCTTTTTGAACTGCAGCTCCCAAGATCTTTTCACTCAGTGGCCGTACTGTTTGAGAGAACTCTAGGAACTGTAGTTCAAAAAACAACTCCAGTTTAGTCAAGCCAAGATCAAACCATGGTTTATTTATCTGACTTCTTCACTAACCATAGTTTAGACAAATCACAGTTTCTGCTGGAGGCCTTCAAGAAAAAAATTGGACAACCCTCTGTCAGATCTGCTTTGACTTGGACTTGATGGCTTTGTAGGCCCCTTCCAACTCCATAGTTCTACAATTCTGTGAAATTGTCTTCCACCAACGCAGGGCTGTGGAGCTTCATGGCGTGTCAGTGGCAAGATGTCTGGCCATGAACAGCCTGTTACAGTTCTGCCACAAGGGGCCCTGTTGCATTCCCACGTCAGCGTTTGTGCTAAGGGGACAGTCAAGGCGCACTGCAGTAATCAGCTTGGATTTGTGTTAAGCAGGTTAATAACTTTGCTCTCCCCAGAGTTGTTTTAATCAGCGTTGTCAAGAATAGATACCGACAAGGAGAATTTGTTAAAGCAAACAGCCTGTGGCCTATGATCAGAACCAATTTTTTTTAAAATTAACATAATAGTAATAATAAACGAGTAAGGTGAAGGAAGCAGAGGGAGATAAGATTCTCTGCAGACCTACTTCTTGGATTAAATAAAAATGATAAAAAAATATACCATATAACTGTTTCCATGCTTAGGGGTGGGGATGGAGCTCGGCTCTTCCCTTCTGCTTTCCTAGATTGCCGTATTTTTGCTGTGGAATTTTATGTCTGCAAGGCCTTAGAATTGGGACAGCTGGCTTTGGTGGCTGGGGTGGGCAGCGGTGCAGAGGAACGGCTCATTCTGGGACTTATCAATATGGCATGGAAACAGAGGGGTGGTTGAAATGTGTAGCACGGCAGCTGGGAAAGCGTTTCTTGCCCGTGGTTGCTCATCATGACCCAAGTGGAAGAGGGGGTGATTTGTCCCAAGATTGTTGCAAAAGGGAGGGAGGGAAGCAGCCTGCCACCTACAACAGTCGGTGACTCAAGAGGGACCTTGCAGAAGCTGCGGTGTCCACAGAATGCACAGAGGGATGTAGCGTAGCCCTCCTCCTGAGCCATCCAACAGAAAAGCCCTCCCTCTGCAGGCAGATCCCCATGGAAAAACAGGCGGACGTAAGGATGAACGGCTGAGGATGTCACTTGCCATTGATTCAGAGCCGCCAAGGTTCAACAGCTCATGAAGTGAGATTCTCAGGCATTTCCACCCCTTCCCCTTCTTGCCCTTTTTTGCTTCTCTGCCGGTGGGCGGACCGTGGAGACTATGCAGATTTACATGGACTTTTTAACTTAAGTATTACATGCATCAATAGGAGTTATGTCTGGGCCCCATTTGGAGAGCAAGCAACCTGAGCGTTGGAGCAGAGGTTTCACCTGCAGAAGACCCTGGGTTCAGTACCTGATACCTGCAGCTAGAAAGGTGGAGTAGCAGGTGAAGAGGGGAGGCTCTCTGCTGAAGATTCTAGAAGGCCACAGCCATAGCAGCTGAAACCAGGCTCAGTAGAGAAATAGTCAAGTTTCTGATGCCCGTTTTTTTTCCTAGCCAGCGAAAGAGGGTGAGCAAGAAAAAGCCTTGATAAAAACCTTGAGGTTTGGGAGCTGTTGAAATCTTTACAGGCCCCAGCCGACTGTGACTTCATTTTGTTGTTGTTAGGATGATAGTCCGAGCAGAGTTGGTGAGAACGGTCCCAAACCTCCACCTGGTTTAAGAGAGCTTTTAGCAGTCATTTGGAGTTTTAGTGATCCGCTGTCTCTTTGTGGTTGCCTCCCAGCTGTACGTCTCTTCGGAGAGCCGCTTCAACACTTTAGCTGAGCTGGTCCACCACCACTCCACCGTAGCGGACGGCTTGATCACCACTCTCCACTACCCAGCTCCAAAGAGGAACAAGCCCACCATCTACGGTGTGTCTCCAAACTATGACAAATGGGAGATCGAGCGGACGGACATCACAATGAAACACAAGCTGGGAGGGGGACAGTACGGGGAAGTGTATGAAGGCGTCTGGAAGAAGTACAACCTCACCGTGGCCGTGAAAACACTGAAGGTAGGTGCTGGAATCCTGTCCTTTGTTCCTACACTTCCTGCCTCTCTCCCAGTGCGTTTAAACATCGAATTAAAGGTCTCCGTTTGCTTTGCATGCATGCCTGAGGATGGCTCGCTGGAAAAGAGCTTTTCCTCAGAGCCTGGGAAGCCATGGCTGGTCAGCTGTGTCCACGATTGCCAAATGTCCGCTCGTGCCACATCACCGTCCAGAATGGAAAACAGGCAGGACCTCCTCCTCCTCCGGGGCAGCCCACTGAACACCCCCAAAGCCTCTGGAGCTGTTTCTTGGGTAATTCCGAGGACTGCCCCAGGAAGGGACGGAGCCAGTAATCCCAGTGGTACCACCAGTATGTAATGCTGGATGTAGGCCTCAATCCTAGCCCCAGTTGTAAAATAACCCTAACAGCAGCACTGAAGTGGTTACATGCACTGTAAGGGAACAGACTTCACATTATTCAAGTTTACTCGGGTTAGTTTTCAGGAGTGTCTGAACAAAAACTTACATTTGGTGCAAAAAACCACAACCCCACCACCCTTCTATTGCATGCAAAATACAAGGTGTTTTAATGTAAAATATGAGGTTTTCCTGCAAAAAAAAATAGTTGAAGTACCAGTCATTTTGTTCTCAGACAAGAATGAAAAATCTCACTGCAATTTACCACAAGGAGATTTTCAAATGTTCATTTGCATCCTTAGATGACACCATCAGCCGAACTGACTTGGTGAGGAATTGTAACGATGTGAAGCAATAACAGATGTCAAGTGTTTTAAGAAACATGGAGCACATTGTTAGCGAATGCGCACAGAATGTCTTACTCAACCACCAAAAATGTTTCCTTGGGCGGGTGAAAAAGAACAAAGTTGCCATATTATGTTTGCTGTACTTTTGTATTTGTTACTTCTGTACACAAACATCACTCTGTCTCTCTCTCTCTCTCACACACACACACCCGTGAAACAGTCGTTCCACAGTAATGATGAGGTGTTTTGTAGCTTCCAAGATGACCTTTTTAATTACAATGTAGATGCCACTAGGATAGTGGGGCTTCTTGCTCTGTTCCTGTTTTCACCCTTGATTTTACCCTGAGGAGGAAAGAAAAGCCAATGTTTTGAAAACCCGGCTTCTTCCTTTTTTCACATATGGAGAGAGTGACACCTAGTGTTAGCTGATCCTGAGAATTTGCCTCCCCAGTGAACAGGGAACTCGCCCAAAGGCTTGGTGTTTGGTTTTTAAAAATTGATTCTCTCGGGGCTTGAATGTGAAAGGCAGGTGGCTTTTTCTTTTGCCTGAATGAAAGGCTTCTTCTCGTTATTTTTGCCTACCTGGTGCTCTTAAGAACTGAGATATGAACAGGTATCCCTCTTATTTTGAGTACTGAATGTGTTAAGGGCTTCCAGCCCCTGAGGAAGATAACATCTACCAAATTGGCGTATCTGATAAAACAGCCTGCTGCCTCTGAAAGCCTTCCCCACAGTCCTGCAGACATTCCTCGTTCATGTTTCCTCGGTGATTCATTCCAAACTTTGTCTTAAAACCTGTGCAAGTGGTGCCACGTTGCTTGTTAAAAATCTGCTGCTCCTCTGGATGAGTTGCGATGTGTCACATAGATATAGGGGCCTGTGAGGGGCACTTTTAAACCTGAGACTTGATTTTGAACCCCAGTCTCCAACGTGGGTATAAGTCTTGAGCTTCTGTCTATACAAATGTTTAATTTTTATGTTTCTTCGATTTATATACCTTCCCTCTCTAAGGAGCATTTGTTAAAGTAGAGGGAGAGAAGGCCGTGAGGCCAGCCTTGTAACCTGGCCGTAGCATGACCAAGAGACAGCCCGAGAGTTGAGTTCCTGGGGGCTGACGTTGGCTGTTAGAGCACCCCAGTAATGTCTGTGTAGCCTTGGGCAAGCTGACAGTCCCATGACACCCCCAGGGTGAAGGGAATGGTAGACTACTTCTGACTGCTCTGTCACTGGAAAATCCTGGAAAGGGTTGACCTAAGTCAGGCAGCACTAGCCCAGCCTCGTCATCTGGCTGTAGCACGCCAGAGAGACTTTGTGGCAAAGAGTTTTTGCAGCAGAAGCAAATTCTGCCGTCTGTCCGTAACGCTGGATGGCTCAGCCCCAGGAACAGCTGTGTCTGGCTGGCTGAGGACAGCTTGGGCAAGCTGATCATTCTTGCTTCCTCTGTGCCACTTTATGTGAGCAGCTGAGCCTTTACAAAACTTGTGCGCCCGGGTACCAGGCATCTCCTTGCACAGGTATAAGCCCCATCGGAACCCATCGGGGCGATCTCCAGCCTGCACTCAGACAACGTCTCAGGGGGGGAATATGGAGGTCTGTGTGAGGAATTTCTGCCCCCTGTAAACATTTTTTTAAAAGGAAAAAGCCTCTCCCATTTGGGACCCCATAAGAACACACACAAATGCACATGCCCTTGATGTAGGTGGATATTTTGCCGATCTCTTGTAAGAACCGAAGCATTCCACGGGGCAGAGTATTAGACCTGGGTTCAAATTCCCACTCAGCTGTGAAACTCAGTGAGGTCTCCTGTCCACTTACCCTCTCTCAAGCTAACCTGCCTCCCAGGGCAGCTGGGTCACACGAAGGTGATGCATTAAGTAAGTGACACTATACCATGTTTTCTCTTTTACTTCCACCTACCTAGATTTTATGCTGAGAGGTGCTAGGTAACATGTTGTCGTAAACAGTCAGACTAGGGTCCGGGAGTGACTTGTTTGACTATGGGCACTAAGAAGCAGGGCAGTGATAGAGCACCCCTCGAACATTTCCCACGCCTTGTAAACCCTATTAGGGTTGCCACAAGACAGACGTGACTTGATGCCACAAGACAACAACAGACACCATGCCTGCCCTTCGCTCCCTTGGGCTGCTTCTCGCTTTGAAAGACAATGGTGCAACCTATCTTAGAGTAAACGTGTCAGGGAAAGACCAGTCCTTAATCAAAACAGCTAAGCCAGCCTTTTCAGTAAGTTAGAGGTGAGTAGTTTAGAGGGGAGGGGTCAGTCTGAGAAAATTTTGGGTGATGGGGAGGGCACAAGGGTTTCTCAAGGGCCCTTCCTCCTCCCAGAGACTCTCTTCCCAGACGCCTCATCCTCTTAGATGGTGCAGGAGCCATTCTATCGTAAAATCTCCATGCTTTTTGCGAGTCGAAAGCAGGTACTTTGACACGCTCCACCGCTGATTCCAAAACGCCGGATAAATACTTAATGAAGGATGACTGGAAGCGAGGACTAAAATAATGCCAAGAAGCTCTCTTGCATGCTCTCCCCCCTTCCCCTCAGCGGAGGGGGGGGGGAGTAAATCCTGAACAATTCAAGAAACTCAAAAAAAAAGAGGAATGAGTCTGAAATTATGCATGCCAAAAAAGCACACTTGAAAGCAGCCTTCTAATCCACCTTTCTCTCAAATCCGTTCATCTATCCTTCTGACGGGCGGGATTATGGCTTTCTCTTCAAAGGTGTGGGGGAAGTCGAGGGGTGTATTGTGTTTTAAATTCCCTCGCATCTATATTTAAACACCAGCAGGGGGAGACAAGCCCTTAGTGGTTTCTTAGCAGGGGACTTTTCAGAACTATAATTTGTCTTTGACGAGAGAGGGAGGTACTTTTCAAAGCACTTTGAATGTCTCCAAGCTTCTGATCCTCCCTTTTCCCCCAGCGAGGCAGGGCGGAAAAACCTGCCTCAGTAGTCCCTACAGCTTTTGCTATTGATGAATTATTTTTATGTCAACCTATTTATTATCCTGTTTCAAAATAGCTGGAAGCAGCTCCCAGCCGCCTGGACAAAGTAGTTTCGACAGAGAGGAAAATGAGGGCCAGACTACCCCATTTGGGGCTTCTGTAGCATTTAGCTCTGTTGAGGCTGTTAAGTAAGACTTCAATTAGTGCTGTGCATTTGCTGGAGGAGAAAGAGAAACCGAGAACATGTTGGGTCTGTTAGAATATCTGAAGAGCCCAGCACTGCAGTGTGGGAAACTCATTCAGTACGGCCAGGGAAAATCCTTAGTTTTTCACCACTTTACCAGCTGCCCTTTTAAAAATCTGTAATTTTGCAAATTGTCCAGCTTCCGAACTTGCATTCCACATACTTTGCATTTGTCTGCAATTAATTGGGACCCACAACCTGTGGCCAGAATCTTTAAATCAGCTTTGCAGACTCCAGCCCTTCTCCTGTCTGCAAGTCCTTGGTTGTGTGAATTTCCTTTTAGACCCCTCTTCGTTTCCTCCCAGATCCCTTCCTCGCTCCCACCACAGACTCTTCCACCTGCTGCTTATTTCTTTCTCCTTCACCCACAGGACCAGCTTCGATCTTCCCATTCTCCTTTTACACCATCCCTGGCATATTGCTTCGGTTCTGCTCTTACTTCCTCTAGGCCCATGGTGGGAATTGTGTGGTTCAGGGGCCATATGCAGATTCCATTACTGTATCCCTGTCGGGTGGAGAATGGCCGGTGCTGCCCCCAAAGTCACCAGGGCAGTTGTGGTGGGAAGGAGGACTGACGATTTAAAATAATGTTTTGCTCCTCCTGGACCAATTAAGCAGTTTGCCTCCCAAATTCTGGTGATGTTTGGGAAAAGACAGCAGAGCCCGCCCACCGAAGTCAAGGGGGCATGAAATTGTGGAAGATGCCCTCATCCATTCCCGCCTTCCTTCTGCCCTGCCCTTCTTTATTACTCATGGCACATAGCCACTGGCAGCCATGGCACTTTTGGCTTTGGCTCACTCTGTGTGACAATATGGGTGCTTGGCCATTTGGTGCAAGAACCTTCATCACCTTTACCTCTGCACAAAATACTTTACTGGCGTAATTACTTTTGCGTACTCTTAATAGGTGAAATTCAGTAATGGTCAAAGGAAATACAAGGCCTGCCCCTTGGTACATCTTTTGAAGGGATGAGACAAATTCATGAAGGAGAGGGGTGTGAATGGCTGCCATGCAGGGTGGATATAAATTTCCTGCAATATTGGCCCCAGTAGGTCCCTGAAATGCCGTTTGCTAGAGAACCCAAAGGAAACGGCGCTATCATGTTGAGGTTGTATATACGCCACGCACCACCACCCCATAATGTTTAAAGCACTCTTCTGGGTAGTTTACTATTTCATTTGGCGGGCTACACATTGTTAAGGTCCTGCTTGTAGGTTCCCCACTGGGAGAACTGGTAAGCCGTTCTGGGTGGAAATGCTGGACTCGGCTGGCCTGTGGTCTGATCCACCAGGGCTTTTCCTGTGTTCTTCAGTCACAATAATCCACAGTCTCTTCCACTGTAACTCCACTAAAGCACTTAGAGCACAATTAGAAGCACAGTCAGTTACCGTCAGAAGATAAAGCATCATGCGCGTTCTATGAGGGATGGTCGCTGGAGGCTGCCTGCATTGCTGTCCACCTAACAGCAAAGGGGACTTTGCTGCCAGTGGCACATAAAGCTGTTGCCAGCCTCTTCTGATTTTGTCCATAATTCACTCTCATGTTGAGAGGTTTCCGTTGCCTGCATGAAAAGAAGCCCTTGTCCCAAGTGGTCTTCCTTGCTTCTCCGTTCACACCCACTCCCTCATCCACAAGAGCTTCATCTCCTCCCCACTCCCTGTGATACAGCAGTCCAGCTAGGCATTTACTCTTTTTTTTCCAGCCAAAAAGACTGATGTGATTGAATCCAGCAGCTGGAAGTACCTGCCTGCCCCTCGAGGGTTCAGAATTGAGATGTCCTTTTGGGCAGCTTTTGGAAGCTATGCCCTGTGACTGACACTGGCTGGACCTCTTTCCAGCCTTGGGTATTACGGGAGGTCAAAGACCAGTCAGTCTGAAAATCTTTTCATGCCCAGTAGATTCACAAACAAATTATTGTTACTGTCAGCATCCCCTGTTGTCTTCTGAATCCTCTGCTCTCCCCGGGGGAAGAAGTGGTGTTAAGCAGGCATCAGAGAGCTAAGACAGAGATTCTGGAAGATGTCTCCAGTGGAAGGACCCAATGCAGCATGCAGGAAGCCTTAATTCTGTTGGGAAAGTTGTTTTTGGTTATTCCCTTTTAGTTAGCAGATTAAGAAATGTGTAGAGATTAGCACAGTCTCATCACTACCCCAAAACCCCACAGACTAGCACTTTGTATATTAAAAATCACTCTGGAAGCATTTAAAGGAGAAAAGGATATCTTTACTTACAATTCCTGTCTATAGTTACAGTCAGAAGAATAAAAAAACAAGGAGAGGTGAATCTGAACCATGTGGTAGACAGACCTTTCAATGCTGGCCCTCATGGTCAGAGATCAGGACCGGAGAAAGACTAGCAAACAAAAGGAAGTGAAGCAAAAAAAAAAAAAAAAGGATGGGGGGGTGAGCAAGCACAGATGGGAAAAAGAACTTTAACAATAGGTTAGTGGAAAGGAGAGAATCCCTTTCGGTCCTAAAAGCCTCCCTCTCAATGATACCCAGTGTTACAAAAGCGTGCAGGATTGTTATCGTTTCAACAAATTCTACAGCTAGAGTCAGAAGAACACTGGTTGGGGTGAGAAGACCTAAGCTCAAATTCTTGCCCAAATGTGATTTCTTTGCAGGTAGCCCTTGTGCAATTGCTTCCATACCTGTCGCTTCCTCTCTGTTAAAAAAAAAGAGAATTTAAAAATGGAAAACAATGTGTTTGGCCAGGGTAGAGATCCAGGACTTAAAACGCATAATACATAAGACTATTTTGCTCATTGTGAGAAACAAGACATTCTGATGGTCACAGCTGATAATTCAAGCTGAAATAAATATGGGGAAATGCAGGAAGGAGAACCTTGGAGGCAGGTTCGGCTGAAGAACATGGGAAGCTGTTTTGGTGACAAGATAGCATTCTTGTTGACAGCTGCTGCATCCCAACTCTAAACGGTTTTGGGACCCCCGCCCTAGATGACAGAACGTCTCCTTCCAAGAGGGGCTGCCTGCCCGTCCTACCCATGCATCGCAGTCCGGGTGGCGGAGGATGCTGATCCTTACAACCGCCCTGTGAGGCAGATCACCCAGAGGTGGGATGACTGGCCCATGGTCATCCCTTTCGTTTTTGGGACTTAGTGTGGCCTTGAACCTGAACTTACCAAAGCTGGCTCCAGCCTTCGAACAGCCTTCGAACCATGGAGTCTCCTCCTGGTTTGCTAAGAAGTCACTCTCGAGGAAGGAAAGCTTGCTCCGGAGCGAGTGAGATTTTGCAGCTGTTGCTTTCTGACTTCCTCAGCTGTGTAATTATAAGCGGGGGCACATTTTTTGACCCGTCTCGTTGTGCTGTTTAGAGATCAGAGGAGTGTTGGGGGTTATTTTTATTAGCCCACTGGCCGTTGGCAGGAGAGAGAGAGTGGTGGTGGTAGAGGCCCCCCCGAAGCTGGTGCACGGCTGCCAGTCAAACTAATTGGAAGCAAATACCAAGCAGGGTGGGGCCGATGGAGCAAGGCGCAGAGTGTGGAGCCACAAAACAAAATGCCAGCGAGGTCTGGGGGGTGACAGCCAAGGGTCCTCGGGGCCAGTCCGCTGCCCCACGGTGGCTCACCCTTGTGAAGAAGACCGCCTGCGCGGTCAACTGTTTTGTGAAGGCTCTTTTGCCTTGAAAAAGGGGATATAAGTGCTTAAATGAACAAACAAACATAGCTGGCATCCTTGCGTGGCCTCTGTTCACTGTGGTTGTGTTTGTAGAGCGAGACTCCAGAATATTGGGGGCTAATGGAGCGAGTCTCACCTTTTTCAGCACCCGAAATCCCGGGGTTGCTTTCTTTATCACACAGCCTTTAAGCACGGTTTATTTTCCCAGTCTCGTTTACAACAGTTCATTCCTTCTGTCTTGGTCTGTGTTAACCCATTGCTGGTTTTGTTCCCAGAAAGCAGGCTAGGTGCAAAAAAAAAAAAACAACCACCAGCATTTCTATAAAGACTCTGGCCTTTCCCCAGCCTGCTTTGTAAATGACCTTCTGGCCACCCAGCTTGTGTTTATCTTGGACCCTACGCCCTGCTGAGCAGGAACTGTGCTTTCCTCCTTCCAGAGCTAGGCCAAGCAAGGTTGGCTTTCAGCTAATGACCGCCGAATGCACGAATGCAGCTTTAACTGGAGGAAAATAAGGGGCGAGGCTATGAAAACAGAGAAGCAATATGTTTCTAATGCAAGATGTTTCTCATCACGGATCATATTACACAGCAAATTCCTAGGGGGAAGAAATCTGTGGTGAAGTTCTTTGACATCCGGTTCATCCTGTAAGGCCCAATATTTCCAGAGGTATTAGGCTGCTGAGCACTTAGATACTAGATCACCCTCAGTTATAGATGATGTTGACCTTCATGCTTTTCTTGGGTGTATGAGGCATCTGGTTTGCCCCTGTGGAAAGCAGGATCCTGAATGAGGTGCAGGTTTGGTTGGCTCCAACAGAGCTGTGTTTGTGAGCAAGTCTCGGTCAGTATTAGCCATATTAGAAGAGGTAGCCACGTTAGGCTGTGCTGGTTTATCAGGCAAGAACAAAAGGAAAATAAAAAATAAAGGAGACAAAAACATTGTGGCACCTTAAAGACTAACTGCTGCATTTTAACGTGAGCTTTCGCGGACAAGTCCGCCTCCTGAGACCTGTCTATCAGTTCACGAAAGCTCGCATTAAAATAGAGAAATTAGACTTTACAGTGCCACAATGTTTTTGTCTTCTTTCTTTTTTTATTTTTCTTGGTTTTATTTGCCTGTGTCAATATGTAGTTTTCACTGTTGTCCAAAGTGGAACTCGGGAATCTTCCATATGGAGAGAGAAGGTGGTGTAAAAGAAGCAGGTTCTGTTTGGTTGGATTCCGTCCCACCATCCAGGAGATGCAAATCTTGTAGCGATATAGTCAGTGCTTTTCCCCTCAATGCTTTTTTTGTTGTTTTGTCTCCTCTTGTCTTCTTTTCCTAAAGCCAGGAGATTCTTTTTAATTTTGGGAGGGTGGCGTTCAGATCTTTGGCTGTTTCAATGGGAAGTCATTTCTATGAAGAAGGCTCCTGGTGGGAAACTTTCAATTAATGCAACAGTATGTTGAAAGATGAAGGGGGGAAGAATAGCTTCCACTGTGAATATCAAGCAGACTTTCTAAAAGGATTTAAAGGATTTCCAGTTAAGGTATTTCCAAAGAACATAGCTTTTTGCAGAACTATCAAGACATGAATAATGATAAACTCTGCTCTCCTTTATGCTGATTCATGATCAACCATGGCCAACAGGTGCAGAGTTTTTGCTCCGTTCGAAATAACTCTTAGTACCTCTTCCATGTAATGTAATGCAGACATCACAACAAACCGTGATTTACACAAGCCATAATATGGATTTTTGGCCACCATTTGAGTCTAAGGCAAGTCAGCAAAACATCTGTCAGATCTGTTTTGATTTGGATTCTTGCACTGACCAGGAGGTTGGACTCAATGGCCTTATAGACCTCTTCCAACTCAGTTATTCTATGATTCTGTGATTATTAAGAGTCTTCCTTCCTTTCCATCTTTCACCATTTCTATTTCCATCAATGTGGAGGTCTTGAAAAGCAGAAGGTGAACTCTATTGTTAGGGGGGTTTGGATTGGCATCTGATCACATACTATGGTTTGTCAGCCTTCATATATAACAGCATTTAGTTTCCTGTATTGAACTAATGAGTTGGCTGCAAGCCTACATGGGGCAAAAGAGAACTGAAAGGGAGCAGACATTGTCCTGATATGAACCGAGGCTTTTCTTTCATCATGGGATAAGAATTTCTGTCTAACAAGTAGGTTTTGCAGTTCCTTCAAGGAACACACAGTCCTTGTGGATGACCGAAGATAGTCCTTAAGGAGAAATAAATACAGTCAACCCTCGACTTACGAACTTAATCCGTTCCGGAAGGACGTTCGTACGTCGAAAAGTTCGTAAGTCGAAGTACCATTTCCCATTGAAATGCATGGGAACGGAATTAATCCGTTCCAGCATTTCAAAAAAATACCAAAATAAAAATAAAAAGAGCAAGTCCCACGCTGGGACTGCAAAAAAAACCACACACACACACAAAAACCCACAGAAACATAACCCCCCAGTCCAAACCCACCCTCCAAAACCCACACAGAAAAGTTTTTTAAAAAGGACTTACCAGTCCGAAGCCTGCCGGTGCTCCGCTGCCTCCTCCGCGGCCGGGGCGAGCGGCCAAGCGCCCGGCCAGCTCTAGCCTCCCGGCGCTCTGCTGCCTCCGCCGCGGCCGGGGCGAGCGGCCAAGCGCCCGGCCAGCTCTAGCCTCCCGGCGCTGGGTGAGCGCTGCCTCCAATCGCGGCGGCGGGCGACCCCAGGGAGGTCTCCGATGGCGGCGGGGAAGCTCCCAGGGCTTCTCCGCCGTCATCGGAGAACTCCCGGGGGTCCCCCGCCACCGCGATCGGCGCCTTCAGGCTTTCCCGGGGAGGAGACCGGGCCTACTGGGGGAAGCCCTCCCCTGGTAGGCCCGGTCTACTCCCCGGGAAAGCCTGGTAGACCGGGCCTACCAGGGGAGGGCTTCCCCCGGTAGGCCCGGTCTACTCCCCAGGAAAGCCTGGTAGACTGGGCCTACCAGGGGAGGGCTTCCCCCGGTAGGCCCGGTCTACTCCCCGGGAAAGCCTGAAGGTGCCGATCGTGGTGGCGGGGGACCCCCGGGAGGTCTCCGATGGCGGCGGAGAAGCCCTGGGAGCTTCCCCGCCGCCATGGGAGACCTCCCTGGGGGTCCCTGCCGCCGCGATCGGTGCCTTCGGAGGTCTCAAACGGCTTTCCCCCCAACATCGGAGGAAGCTGTTTGAGAGCTCCGAAGGCAAAAAGGCAGGGAGAAAGGGCGGGAAATTCGAATTTCCAGCCCTTTTGCCCTGCCTTTTTGGCTTCGGAGCTCTCAAACGGCTTCCTCCAATGTCGGGGGGAAAGCCCTTTGAGAGCTCCGAAGGTGCCGATCGCGGCGGCGGGGACCCCCAGGGAGGTCTCCCAGGGCTTCTCTGCCACCATGGGAGACCTCCCTGGGGGTCCCTGCCGCCGCGATCGGCGCCTTCGGAGCTCTCAAAGGGCTTCCTCCGATGTCGGGCGGAAAGCCCTTTGAGAGCTCCAAAGGCAAAAAGGCAGGGAGAAAGGGCGGGAAATTTGAATTTCCCGCCCTTTCTCCCTGCCTTCGGACCTCTCAAAGGGCTTCCTCCGATGTCGGGGGAAAGCCCTTTGAGACCTCCGAAGCCAAAAAGGCAGGGAGAAAGGGCGGGAAATTCGAATTTCCAGCCCTTTCGCCCTGCCTTTTTGGCTTCGGAGCTCTCAAACGGCTTCCTCCGATGTCGGGGGGAAAGCCCTTTGAGACCTCCGAAGGCGCCGATCGCTCCGTTGGCATTGACTTGTGAACGGAGCCTCGTTCGTAGGTCGAGGCTCGGTTCGCAAGTCGATGTCAATTTTTTCCAACGGAGCCGTTCGTAAGTCGAAATGTTCGTAACTAGGGCCGTTCGTAAGTCGAGGGTTGACTGTATGCAGGCATCTTTTGATTGTAGGTGGTAGAGAATCAGTAGCCCTGCAGGTGTCATTAGTGTACAACTCCCATGGTTCCTGACTATCGATAATGCTGGCGTGAGACTGATGGCGCATGGTCTAAAGCACCATTTCTCAGACCTTTCTTAACGCATGCTACCTTTTTTGATATACATTAAAATTGTAGGTGTCCCTCCCAATAATTTTACCTGCATGATATTAAAGGCACTAGGAAAGCCATCAGTGTAATTATTTTGGAGGAGTTTGTTCCCCATTTCCTAAATTAAAAACTACAATACTGAGTGCTTTCCCCCCTCAAATTATAGAAAACCGCCCTTCAAACCTTGATAGGCACCCACTGCCATTTCGAATCACTGATTTAAGGGCAGTGCACATTCCCTGGCACCCTGTTATACGCAGAAGTGGTGGCTGTGGTGTATGATAACAATATGATTACAGCTTCTGAATATGAAATATACCACCTGCCCCTGCTGAATCGTACCAGACGCCATGTGGTTTCCCGTCGTGACCAGCCAAATGCTTCAAGTGGGTAAACCACAACTTAAAGCCAGAGGCTTTCTTTGCTTTCCCCCCCCCCCCTTCTTCTCATCTCTAGTGTTTAATATTCAGTGGATCGTTCCCTCTGGATATGGAGGCTTGTCCATCAGGGATTTCTCTACCAGCAGTAAGATTTTGGCCATTCTGTTTATTAGTTAGCTACCTTTATAGCCTGTCTTTCCTTCAGTCAGCTGTGGTTCTCTCCCTCTCTGTCTTCACGACAGAACAAGAGAGCAGAACAGACTGACCGAGAATAGCTGGTTAAGGCCACCCAGAGAATTGTATTGCTCAGAGGAGATTTGATCCTTGTTCTCTCACACCCCTGCCCAATATTCCAACCGTTATACCTAGTTGAAGAGCTTTTTCTTCTTCCCCAGTTTCTCTTATCCAGAGGATTTCCTTCTCTTATCGAGACTGAAGTTTTTATTGTGCAATCGTGTGCCTCATTTGTAGAGGGTTGTGTTTTTTTTAGGATCCAGACATTGTTGTCTTCTACTTTTCACCCTCGTGTGTTTTCCCACAGCTTCTTCCATCTTTTTTTCTCACTATAGAGATGTGATAAGCCTAGAAAAATAGAATAGCTGCACAGAGAACCTTTGATTGAGAGGGTTAGGTGGTTTCTGTTTGGAAGCACCATAGACTGGAAGCAGTTTGGGAATACTAATCTCTCCTATAGACAGAAAGTGAGGCCATCAGCTTTCCCCCGCCTAATGCTCTCCAGATGCTTTGGACTCTATGGCGATGGTTGATGATGTGAGTTGTAATACTAAAGATCTGGAGGTTAGAGATAAAGGAGAGATTTGCTCAGGCTGCATTTGAATGCGAATTTACCTGATTCTGAAGTAGGAAGATTGAATCCTTCAAATTTGCATTTCTCCAAATGAAAATGTGAAGAAGAAGAACGATAACGTACGTACTAGGGGAAGTGCAGACAAAACAAGCATATAAATTATGATGAAAACTCTATTCATTCATTTGTTGCATCTATACCTCGCCTTTCCTTCCATGAGCTCAAGGTGGCTTTCATTGCCTTCCCCTAACATCAACTGAGAGGAGAAAGCAGACAAGTGAATTCTCGGATGGATTCCATACAAGCGATGGTCAATTGTGTGTGTTGAGCCCAAGAGAGGTGACTGCAGGCTTGCCAGCTGCTCTCTTTCTCATCACTGTGGCACAGCAGTCCAAAAAGAACCCCATACCTACCCTGCGAATTGGGTCTAGAAGAGAGAGGGTGACTCTCCCAAGGGAGTTTCAGGTCCAGCTGGGGATTCGAACCCAGTTTCCTGAGCTCAAGTCCTTTACCCTGAAGATTACAACACACTTGTTTACAGTTTTTTTTTTTTTAATTATCAAAAGTTTAAGATGTACCAAACCTGGTATTGGAAACTAAAGAAACTGGGGAGAGGCGAGGGAGGACCAAAACTGAGAGCTTTATTCATCCTTGTCTTGAAGGCACCAGATTACAGGAAGATGGGTTCAAATTACCAGGACAGGCATTGCTTTACGAGTCAGGACTTTCAGAAGTAAGGATGGTGTCAGGATAATCGTTTTTCATTTTGGGTCTGGTCCAGACTGAAAACTTGACACACACACAAACTTCAACAAGAAGTCAGAGCGGCAAGGTTTAGTCAGTTTAGTGAGTTAACTCAACAGCTTGTTGGTTTCATGGTTTTTCAGCTAGTAAGATGCTCTTGAGCAAGAGATAAAAAATAATGTACATCAGGGCTTAGGAGAACCATGTGGGAAAGAGTCCTTCTTGAAAGAGTCACACCCCCCCCCCCCGTCATGCACATACCTCATCTAATCAGCAGTGCCTGCTTTGACACGTGCATGGAACATCTGAATGCAAGGAACATACGTCACGGCTTCTGAACGGTTGTTTTGTCTTTAGGCAGCTCTGTGCAGGATTTCTTTGATTCAACTTTGTGCAAAATTTTACTGTGCATTCTTTAATCATGTAACAGCCTTAGAAATAAGTAAATGAGAGAATACACAGGAGATAAACCAAAAGCCTGCTGCCTTTCGCATGTGGATTTCTTTTCAAATCACACTTGCACTTCCCTACCTTGACTGTTCCCGAAATGGGTATCAGTAAGATATAGTGGTCCTGGGGGGCCATTATAGTGGTCCTGGGGTTGCAGTCAGAGGTTATGGTCCCTCAATACCTTTGATTTGTAGGTTTGCCATCATCCCACTCTATCTGTTGAAACCCTTTGCTTCCGCCAACGGGGATCATCCTCTCTGACTCAACCCACCCCCCACTCTTCTCTCCCCTTGCAGGAGGACACGATGGAGGTGGAGGAATTTTTGAAAGAGGCAGCAGTAATGAAGGAGATCAAGCATCCGAACTTGGTGCAATTACTGGGTAAGTGACAGAAATACCAAGCCGGGCGACTTGAACTAATGCCCCGCCTGACGATACGGATGTTAAGAAGCAGATAAGCTGCTTACCATACTGAGACTTTTCCATTCTTTGGCAGGAGCCCATGGTTTCTGAAAAGTAGAACAGGGCTTTTAATGAACTCTTCTTACTTACATTTAGAATATGAAAGGCCTGGAGCTTAAGATATCTCTAACCAGTTTCTTGGGGAAACTTTTTGTCTCTTTCTTTTTCTCTCTCTCTCTCTGCAGCACTCCTGTAAGGTCAGGAGCTAAAACTAATGAGAGTCCTGTAAGCCACATGTCGGCTGAACATCGCTATGTATTTGTTTTAATGATTCCACAGGTGTCTGTACACGGGAGCCTCCATTTTATATCATCACTGAGTTCATGACGTACGGAAACCTCTTGGACTACCTCCGGGACTGCAACCGACAGGAGGTCAATGCCGTCGTCCTTCTGTACATGGCGACCCAGATCTCCTCTGCCATGGAGTACCTGGAGAAGAAGAATTTCATCCACAGGTAAAGGAGGAAACAAGCCATTCCTCTCAACATGTTCTTCCCCAATTCTTTTCCTCCAAGTTCCACAGAGGCCATTCATATCGTCTCAGTGGGGCAAGCGTGCTGTGGCAGCTTGATGTCAATGTTTGTTGCACCTTCTCAGAATGTATACCTGCTCCAGGCGAAGGAACGTGAGGCGTCTAATACGGATGGGATCTTCAGATTTTTCTGGACCACCAAACGCCATAATTCTCCATTTTAGAATCATAAAATGAATGGAGTTGGAAGGGGCCTTTTAAGGCCATCGAGTCCGACCCCCTGCTCAAGGCAGAAATCCAAATCAAAGCAGATCTGACAGATGGCTGTCCAGTTTTCTCCTACCTACCTCGCAGGCACCTGACAAACACCGCAGTGTGATGTAAAGGAGGAAAGGCCTAAATGATAAGATTTTCAGGTTTAGCTCGGCCTCACTCCAGCCAAGCTTCCCATCCAGTGCTATCTGCGAGATATCTGTCTGAAAAGGACACCCACAGGCAGGGCGCACACAGACAAGAATATGCTTTCCGTTTGCGTTCACAGCCCTTGGTATTCAGGACAGCATACTGCCTCAGGGGTAATTGTGACTAGTGGCTATTGATAGCCTTGCCTTCCATGGGTTCGCTAACCCACGTTTAGGCCCATCTAAGCTTGCGGTGATCACTGCATCTTATAGCAGTGAATGCTGTGTGTCACAAACCCTTCCTTTTGTCTGTCCTTCATCTTCTGCCGGTTTTGTTGGCCAGCACCAAATGAGATCGGGTAACTTCTCTATCCAGCTCATGAATCATCTTGTAAATATCTGTCATTTCCTCCCTTATCCGCAGTCATCTTTTTCACCCTTTCTGCTCAAATCTCTCTATTTCAACTTTTTAAGAGAACAGCTCCAGCAACCTGGTCATCCTAGCCATATTTTCTGCACTTTTCCCCACCCTCTGTAACAGAGGCACTGGCCTTCGGACTCCCATCAGACCCCAGCTGCACCAGAGTGCGTGCCCAGTGGTCAGAGACTCTGGAATCTGTGGCCCAGCAACATGGGGAAGGCCACAGATTCCTCCTCTCTCCTGTGTCCTGTCCTCATAGTGACAAGGAAAACAGAACAATGCTCTGTATTCAAAGTGCAACTCACCATAGAGTTATTTCAGAGCACTCTAATGTGGGGCAAAGTAGACGCTGGGCTCGTAGGTGTGAGCGTTCTGGCTTGAATGTTTTAAATCAGTGGCAAGGAACTGAAACCAGAATCAAAACCATGCACCAGGGGCAGGCTTACTGTACCTGACACAGAAGGATGCTAACATGGGCACGGGAGGCCAAGCTGCATTTCCCACCCACCTCACATCGGTAACCACGGAAGTGCTCTCCTCCCTCATACCTGCAATTTCTTTCTCCAAGTCGAGGTGAGATGAGCCAACATTTATCATTCCTCTGTGATTTTACAATAAGGCTCGTGATGAAACCTTCCTTCCTAATCACCAGTGCTCTTTGTGAAATAGATCTACCCATCCCTCCTCTTCCCACAGAGCTGACAAATCGCCCATAATGACACCTTCCCCCCCCCCCCCCCGAACTGTCGGTGGCGGCGGCACTGCTTTACACTTACCAGAGTTCTCAGAAAAATCTTTTTACCTCCCTTTCTCCCTCCTTCCCCCCCCCCCCCCAACCACCACTCCCAGCATCTTTTCAGTGTGCCTTCCATCCTTGTCATCTGGTACTTTAGAGATTCTTTCTCCTGCTATTGTCTGGATTGTGCGCTTCTCCTGCTTCTCTATTAGGTCTTTTTGCAAGTGTTGCTGTCTGGAGGATTTTGACCTTTAAGTGCGCTGCAATTATGGTTAGTGCTTTGCATTCTTTGTCTGTGGAAATAGCCTCTGGGCAATTGTAATAGCAGGTCTCGTTGGGAGATTTGATCAACTTTCCTAGATTGTCTATCTGTGTCTCATACCCATAAGGAAACTTGGGCTCGCTTACTGACGTGAAGGGTGTCAAAATGGTTACGGTACTTCCTTGCCTCTTAGAAGGCTGACATTTGGTAGGCGTGGATTTGGAGACATGGTCGTTAATGGAAAGATCTGGACATTTTGTACAATTCCTTTGAGCTGAAGGGTGCAGAGCCTGTCACAAAATGACTGAGGTGTACCAAGGACCCAAAGAACTGACATGGGGGGGGAGGAGGATCAATGCCTAGAAAATGGGAGACTTATGATGCATTATCAAAACACAGAGATGAGAAGCCTCGTGGCACAGTGCTTAAGCTGCAGTACTTCAGCCAAAACTCTGCTCGTGACCTGTATTCAATCTCAGGAGCTGGCTCAAGGTTGACTCAGCCTTCCATCCTTCTGGGGTCAGAAAACTGAGTACCCAGCCTCTTGCAAAAGGGTGCATGCAGACTTACACACTGTGGGCTAATACTTCATTCTGCCACATGTGCTCAACTTGCCTCTCTTAGGGGGTGCTAGGAGGGGTTTCCAGCATCATCCAAGAATGTGTCGCTACACTTGCTCTGTGTGTCTACGCAAAGGTGCGTACGGGGGTGGGGTAGACACACAGGAACACTGTGAGTCATATAATACGTCCAGATGTTCGCTGTTGTATAGTTCTGACCTTTTCTACTCAATTAGCGGGAGCGCCAAGGCTGTCCCAGTCTTTACTGCGCGGCGCACATAACGATCACCTCTTGAAATGCTAAACATCCACCCCACAGCATTAACATTTCCTACGCTGCCTCAAAAGCCCATCCAGTCACCTTTGCCGGCCCCGGCACAGCGAGCCGAGGTCTCCCAGCTGGCTGGGTTTACTCTGTGCCGCCCTGCAGCATGGTGGAAAAGCAGGTGAAAGCTCACCCGTTTCTTCTCCGCTCTTGGGCATTTGCTGTCAGCTTCACCACCAATGACCCTGGAGAGTAAGAGCAGGCGGGATGAGTCTTCCTTGCCTTCTTGTTTCCCTCTGCGCCCTCCTTTTTTTTTTTTTTTAGAAACTGTCCACCTCCACAGCCCTCTTCCCGGTCTCTTTGGAGTTTTTTTGCCATCCTTCTCAGTTTTTTTTCCCCTGATGCACCGCAGTGACCTCGTTGGATGAATCAAGTTGTCCAGGGGGGCGAGTGGGGGGGATTGGCACCTAACGACAAGAGGCTATTCTTTATGTGCACATTATAATACCATTTGCTGACGAGAACAAGGGACATGCCAGAACACCGTATGACGGATGGTTGTGCCCTTTGGCGGGCCTTGCTGTTACTGAACAAGGAGTCTGCTGCTAGTTCCACAAGTGACTTTTGAAAGATCAAGAGTCGAGGAGAAGGAGATTCATATCTCCGGCTCAGATGCCAGGAGAGCATGGCCCTCGGATCAATTTCCAATTTAGCATGACAGAGTGTGGAAACATTTCTTTCCTCTCCGCTCTCCTGGACGTTATGGGTCCTGGACCATTAGTCAGTGTTGTTGCTGCTGCTTCCCCTGCACCCAACTCCTCCAGGTGGTTTATCATGGCCAGAAAGGGCCTTTATCAAACCAGTGTGATCTCCATTCATAAGCGCAGTTCAATATCTATTTCTGTCTGGTGCTATTCCCTATTCGGGCTTTCCAGTCCTAAATGGTCTGTTTTTTTAAAAAACAAAAATTGTGGTAACAATATACACATGAATATCAATGTTTATTAATATAATTTAAAGAAAGGAAAGAAGCAACATTGGGTATGAATTAAGGTCAGTGGTATTTCATTTCTTCCCTCATAATCTATACAGTATGGCTCACAGTCCATGTTGTTCAATCTCTCCCCAACCCCAACCCTCTTTTATTCCCATTGATGCTGCCTTGTTTTTCTTGAGCATATGAACTTCACAAGTCACTCATGCAAACTGTTAATGGAGTATCTTATTGGTTTAGGCCTCTGCCTGTGGAGCCAGAGGTTGGGAGTTCGATTCCCCCACTGGGCCTCCTTGACAGGGGCTGGACTGGATGATCCACAGGGTCCCTTCCATGCTCATTGTTTCTAAGATGATGGTGGTGGTGGTGATGAGTTGTCTTTCTTGGCAGAGATGGTGATTAGAGATGGGCACGAACTGGTTCGTCCCAGTTCGTCCCAGTCTTGTCAAGGCAGCTATAAATAAAGCTGCCCGGGTACCCTTCTGTCACAGAAGTGCACAAGTAAATAAACATGTATCCAGATCCTGGCTCATTTGGCACATCCTTCCTTTGCTCTTGCCCCAAGAGAAAGAGTTCAGCCGAAATCAGGATCCTCACTGCCTCAAAGGGTGTCTTGCCGAGGTGGACGAGCCCTCGCGCGTGAGGTTCTGGAAATGATTCACAAGGAGCAGGGCCACTTCCGTGGCGGCCTGCCACTTTTGGACCACTATCCTTTGAGAGTCTCACAACAGTTTCACACTAATATCTATCCACCATGGTACATCACGAAAATCTAATAATAATTCCCAAACTTTTAATGTTTCCTTTGCCTGTTTTACACATTTTCTTTTTGAGTATTATTTTTAGGCTGCTTTGCTGTTTGGTACTCTTGTTTTAATAGCCTGCCAGCTATTTTATTATGCTTTTAATATTTTATGGTGAGCCACCCTGATAATGTAATTTGATGGGCAGGGCATAAATCCAAACGGATAGGCAAACGGCCTGCGGTGACTGATTCTTCTCATTAAGAAAATGAGAAAGGAAACACAGGCTTCCCAGATCACCATTTGAAAGACACCATTCTAGTTGTGCTCCTCAGTATTGTTTTGTGTAAAGAGAGTCAGGCTGCTATGGTGCTTAAAGTGTTGTGCTAGAAGTCAGGAGACACGGGTTCAAACCCTCATTTAAACATCAATTTCTCTCCGTGATCTTGGGCCAGTCACACCCTCTCAGCCAGGCCTGTCTCAAGAGGGGAGCCGTATACACTAACTTGAGCTCATTCGTAGAAAAGGTGGGATATAATTGTAATGAGTTAGGAAACAAATAAAAATCTTCCTTGGGATGGTTGTTGGGCATTCCTCTGCAAACAGTTTTCTTGCCTCTCTGCACATATTCATTGCCTTGACCTGTCTGTTGTCGTCCCGACAGCTTGCATGGTCAGTATTCTCTTCCTTAAGATGTGTTGTGTGGAATAGGTAGCCTTGTTTACGGACAAAAAGACAGAGCCTAGGTTCACACATCACTCGATATGACAGCACCTTTCAAAGACTTGAAAGGTGATCTTACAGAGGAAGGGCCAGATCTGTTCTCCATCATCCCAGGGTGCAGGACACATCATAATGGACTCAAGCAACAGGAAGCCAGATTTAGGCTGAATATCAGGAAAAACTTCTTAACTGTTAGAGCAGTACGACAACGGAACCTATGACCTTGGGAGGTGGTGAGCGCTCCAACGCTGGAGGCCTTCAAGAGAAATTTAGACAACTACCTGGCAGATATCCTTTAATTTGTATTCCAGCCTTGAGCAGGGGATTGGACACAGTGCATTATTCTATGATTCTATGACTACTTTGTGTCCTCAGAAAATGGCACCGAAGTGTGTGAAGTGACTGATGAAAAGCAGCCTGTGTGCAGTAATAAGACAACTGTCATCTATATTCAGGTTGAAACTTATTTTGAGGTCCAAATGATCGTTCATTCTGTATGTGGAGGTTGACACTTGGTGTCACAGCAAAAAAGATGGTGAAACCATCCCTTATTAACAAAATGAGATAACAGAGAGCACTTTAATTCATGTGGGCCAGATGTCTGTCTTGTCTGCTGAGATATTTCACAGCCTCTGTTGCTTCTCTGCCCACTTCCCAGGGATCTTGCTGCCCGAAACTGCCTTGTTGGGGAGAACCATCTGGTCAAGGTGGCCGACTTCGGCCTGAGCAGGCTGATGACAGGCGATACCTACACAGCCCATGCTGGAGCCAAGTTCCCCATCAAATGGACAGCACCAGAAAGCCTTGCGTACAACAAGTTCTCCATCAAGTCGGATGTCTGGGGTAAGAGCATGGCGCTTCCTTAAAATGGTTGGGTAAAGATGACTTAGAATGTGGAACAGAGTGGGAAAAGAGTCAAAACTGTATGCTGAAGTTCTGCCTTGCAAGGAGGAGACAGAAGGATTCAATGGTAGAGCTTGCACTTCACATATAAAAAGTCCTAGATTCAGCTATTGGGATTTCCATTAATTAGACCCTGCTTAAGAGCAGATCCACTGCCCAGTTTGAGGAGACAGTATTAGACCAGATGGCCCAATGGGCAGCTGAGTCTTTGGGGAGCAGATCAAACCAGCTCAGCCAGGACTCAGGCAGCCAGCCAGTCGTTCGTTCACCCTGCCTCCTGCCCTAACAGTTTAAGCAAGGATTGAACTCGAAGCCTCTCTGCATGCAAAGCCAGTGTGCTCTCTGCCTGGGTCCAGTCGTATGGTGAACCTATGCGCACCTTATGCAGATGTGCATAGATTTCCTTATTACATTTAGAAGGTGGGTTTGCCAAGAAGTCTGAAGCAACAGATTTTCCTCTCACCATTTAGCCTGCATTATTTGTAGCTTTAGAAAGACCAATCTCCTTTTTCCTTCTAGTCCTCCTCCCTCTCCTCCTCAAAACGGTAACAAACAGGGCATACATGGGTCTGGCATGTGTGTATTCTGATCCCAGTGGGGGATTAAGGAAGCAGCCAAGCATCGTGTGCCTGGTACCTTGCTCCTTGGGGGCTTAGATTCTATCATAACCATACAAAAGCAGGCCCTTCCCAGGTGGATGGATCGTGGCGCTGCAACACAGCATGTGGGCTTCCTCTATTATTTTTTTTCCTTTCCCTTTTTTCTTTTTAATTTTTCCCCTCTCCAAGGACACATTTCCTCCTTTTGGCTGCCCGAGGACAGAGTTCTAACAAAGGACTGTTCTGGAAATGGCTAGCCTGAAATGGCCGGTGGTGATTTCTCATGTAATAGGATGTGATGTCTCCCGCTTACGCGTGACAGCAGCGGCCTTCTCTTCACGTTAAGGGAGAATGCACCGGGTGACTGAAGTAATTACATACAGGTTGCTGAACCGATAGCAAAAGGCTAACCCTTGTGGGGGTGGGGGGACATAATCTCATATTAATTTAATTTCTTCACTGGATTCTGAGGAGGTTTCTTGGGGTTTCCTCCCTCTCTCCCTCCTCCTCTGACTTGGCCAACTTCCGATACCTTTTCAGGCTGGAGCTCCTGCAGAGGTGGGCGATGGCTGTCCTCCCAAAGTTGCTGGATCCTGGCTCCAGCCTTCCTCACCCTTTCGCTTGTAGTTGTAGTCCAGCATCCATCCGAAGGCTGTACTTTGCCCAACCCTGAGCAAGAGGTGGTGGTAGTGGGGCTGCCACCCAGAATTACAGCTGTGTGACTCCTCTACCTTCCTATCTATCTATCTATCTATCTATCTATCTATCTATCTATCTATCTATCTATCTATCTATCTATCTATCTATCTATCTATCTATCTATCTGTCTGTCTGTCTGTCTGTCTGTCTGTCTGTCTGTCTGTCTGTCTGTCTGTCTGTCTGTCTGTCTATCTATCTATCTATCTATCTATCTATCTATCTATCTATCTATCTATCTATCTGGTTGGTTGGTTGGTTGGCTGGCTGGCTGGCTGGCTGGCTGGCTGGCTGGCTGGCTGGCTGGCTGGCTGGCTGGTTGGTTGGTTAGGTATGTTTCTATCCCACCCAGCTGTGTAACTAGGCTCCTACTCTAGGCAGCTCTAAGGATGGGGCAGTCAATGTCTGCTGTGACTTGATTGTGCCACATACTTTTCCTCCTCCCTGTACTTTAGGGCAAATGAACTCTAGGGTGGTCGTATGTCGCACTGTGTATGGTGTCTCTCACACTTGCTTGCCTACTCAATACCTTGGGTCTCGCCAGGATAGAAGAGTGCGCTTTCCCCCAGAAAACATTCTTTTATTGCATGGTTAATATATTTAGGATTCAGAACCCTATTGCCGATTTACACTTGTGTAAAGGGAAATGGCTTAAAGCTTGGTGGCAGACAGTTGCTCCTGACCAAGGTGCTGAGTCTTCCAAAATGGAATCTGGAGGTCACCGTTCATCCACAGAATCTGGTGAACCTGGAGGGGGCTAGAAAAGGAAGGTCTGGCCCCAAAGAGTGGCTGCTGCTGGTCTCAGATCAACATGTATCTTTACCGGTTTGGTATCAAGTCTGTTATTTTTGTTTTCATCGGGTGAGAGACAGAGAGGAGGACATAGAATAGGAAAAGAAAAGAGAGAAAAAGGATGAGTAGAAAGAGAAACAGAGAAAGATGAAGCCGTAGATGCATCGCCAGTTGTTTTGGCTGCAGACCCATCATATCTAACTGTTGCCTGGGGATGACAGTTCAGCTCGTGGGGGTGCACCAGGTTGGGGAAGGCTGGCCTTACGGAGTGGGGAGAGAAGGCCGTGGAGCCCGTCCCTCCCACCTCTGTCTTAAGGATCTGGTTCATTTTGTCTACATGCATCGGATCTTGTCTGACTACCTGTGAGTTGGTTGTTTTCCCTGTTGTGGGTCTGAGATCTGTTTGGGGAGAGTAAAGGAGCCCCCCCTGCCCCCACCTCTGTGAAAGCGTGCCCTTTGAGGGGGCAGAGCTGAAGTGGAAGAGAAGGCCAGAAGGCTTGGGTGAGTCTGTGCATCGTGGGAGGAGAGGGATAAAGCATCTCTCATTTACCAGACGAGGTTTCAATTAATCTGGCGTGACGTCTCTTAATTGTGCCTTTAACAGGACTTGAAGGAACCCGAGGCATTCAAGGTGGAGACAAGCTAGTAAATTGAAAATTAGGCTAATTCTCCCCCTGTCATGTCTCAGGAGACATGTCTGGATTGATGAAGAGGCGTGTTGCTCTCTTCAGCCATCCCGGGAGCTGCCCAAAGGAAAGACGTGTCGGAGGCAACTTAGTTCATGTGTTACGGCTCCAGGGAAATAAGTTGGCGCCTTCCTAAACTTCAGATTGCTGAGGCACACTCTCCTCGCTCTCTCGCCAGCTTTTGGAATTCAAATTGTTTGGAAGGAGATGGACTGGGAGCGGTGGCTCATGCAGAGATGCCTTGACTGGACTCCTCCAGCCTGGTTCCATGGCGTCTCTGAATGGAGTCAGCCCTCGGGCTGGATCAAAAACAAAGATGTGGCAGAATCACTGCTCACACTGGAGTTAGGTTGAAGATGGGCAGGACCTGTGCCAGGAATCCTACAGAGGTGCAGCGGGCCAAAGGCGTCTCTTTGGGAGGCAGGTGTTTTCCCAAGGAGCCCTTCCTTCTTAGAGCGATGTATTCTTTCAGCACATTCAAGGAAACCTGGTTTTATACCAGGTCAGACTCATTCACCGTGTTATGTTAAACAGACCAATGTTTTAAGCCTTTCACATCTGAAATCCCACCAGTGACTCCAAGAAAGAATTTGAGGAATAAAAAGGCCCCCCCCTTTTTTTTTTCTTTTTTTTTTTTTGAGAAAGGCATTTATGTGTTTACAGGCTTTCTAAATAAATAGTCCAAATCTAAATAATAAAGTAAGTGTTTATTCTCTGTAGTAAGTTGACGAACAGGGAGAATGGGAGCGTAGGAGAAAATCTGAGGCCAGTTTGCTGTGAGAGTCATGGAGTGGAAAGGGCAATCGTACCAGCAGTGTGCACTATTTCATGGGCTGTCCATCACGCGCTGTGTTGTGCCCTTGTCACAAAATCTATCATGCGACCAGTCGCGCACCACCCGGCCTGCCAACTGTGAAAAACGCTTACATGATTGCCCTTATATGCACAGTAAAACACAACAGGAAAGGGGCTTGAACGTCCAGAGTGACTCATGTGGCTGCAGATTGTAGATGCCCAATCTGTGCCAGATAGAGCTGGTGGATTGGTAGGAGATGACGCACCACGCTTGTGGGAAAGAATGGGGCGTAGGGGAGAGAGAATGCTTAGGAACTATAGTGAAAACAGTGTGTCCTGCTTAGACTCCTTTTGTAAGTGTTGAGAATTCCTGACGGTTATTAGCATGGTTTACTCTGTTCATTGGGAGTTCTCAAAAGTTTTAAAGCAGGGTTCTTTCCATCTTTTACCTGGAGATGTCTGGGTTTAAATTTGTGGCGTTTTGTGTTCAGAACAGGTGCTCAACAGCTGAGCTACAGCCGTTCCCTATTTCTTTTCTTAGTGGGTTGCTTAACTGGGGCCTCCGGGTTTGAGTTTTGATACATCTCTGCCCGTAGAGCCTGTGTTTTGCTGGTCAGCTGCAGCTCCTCCACGCAGTTTGGAAGTTGTGGGTTTTGAAAAGTTGTTTGTTGTCTTTTCCCCTGCAGCCTTCGGTGTCCTCCTTTGGGAAATCGCAACGTACGGCATGTCCCCTTACCCTGGGATTGACCTTTCACAAGTCTACGAACTCCTGGAGAAGGACTATCGCATGGAACGCCCGGAAGGCTGCCCAGAGAAAGTTTATGAGCTCATGAGAGCCTGTAAGGCTTCCTTCCTTCCAGGGTTAAAATGCCGCTTGTATCTCAGATATAACATGCTCAAAGCATGAAGCTTAAATGTGCCTTCCTTGGCAAAAACCACTGGGAAAAGGAAAGATGTATGATCGAGAATGGACTGATTTGCCCACCCCTCACACTTTGTGGCCGAATTTGCTTTGTTACTTTAGTCTGCTGGCCTAGAGCCAGTGAGAAGCCTAGCCCGCTGCCCTTACTAATCCTCACAGCAAGCTGGTAGTTGAAAGTGAAAACACATCACAGTTATGATTCCCAGCTGAAAAGAAAGCACTGTTGAATATATCATGGATTCAGTCATTCTTTAGTCTATTTGTGTAGCCTGGGTCAGGTTGTTCCTGAGTCAGGTGTCCTTAATAACCCTCGCCCAGTTGATTCCCAGTTCAGTCAGAGCGAGAATTCCAGCTTCTCCCACCGTTCTGAGGAATTGGGCTGTGCCTCCTGGAAAACCTTAGCTTTCCCCTGGCCAGATGCAATAACCTCCCTGTGGTCTGTATTCTCTGCTCAAGGAGTGGAAAGAGCCTGCACAAAAAAAACCAAACCTGTGCCTATGTGTGTGCATTTAAGACTGAGCTTGAAGCACTCACATATCGCTCTCCTTCCAGGCTGGCAGTGGAGCCCTTCCGATAGGCCTTCCTTCGCTGAAATCCACCAAGCGTTTGAAACGATGTTCCAAGAATCCAGCATCTCTGACGGTAGGTGCCATCACGGATAATTCTTCCTCTGTGGGAGGCAAGATAAGTGCTTTGTTTTCTGCATGATGGCTCCATCTGCATAACCCCCACGCATCTCTTCGCCTCCTCCTTCTTTGCGATGGAAAACGGATCCTTTTCTGCAAGTCGAGGCAGGGGTTTTCTTAGATACGCCAGGGCGAAGACTGTGAACCTGAAATCTTGAGATCAGTGAGTGACATCGCCCAGTAACCCGTATACGCGTTGGAATGAGACCTGTGAGATGAATTCCTGCCCTGCGCTTGCACTTTGGGTGTGATTGCATGGGGTGGAAGTGGGGGGCACACCTGCTTTGAATACAGAAGGGACCCAGATTTGGTCATGACTATCCTCACTTATGAACTCAGAGACCTACCTCGGATTTCAAAGAGCTGCTGTCAATCAGAGCAGGCAGTTCTCAAATAACCAGAGTGGTGGACAGACTTAATTAAAAATAGTTAGGGGCGATGGAGAAGGAAGGGAAGAGGAGATATGGGAGTCAGCTTCCCTATCAGTTTTTGGAGGTGGGGAGCTTGAATGTCAGGGCTGGGGTAGAAGCATAGAAATTCGCCAGGTAATAAGCCGTACCTTTACAGAGAGACAGACCAAGTCTGTCTTATCAACATTGAGTAGCACTGTAAGATTCTGAAATAAGGCTCCTTAGGTTTTTTACAGGATTGAATCCAAGGCTTTCTGCATGCCAAGCATGTATTCTGCCTCTGAACAATATTTTTGTTTAGCGCTAATGTTATTAGAAGCTAGCGCCATCCCAGAATTACCACCAGAGCACACCTGGGACAGAACGGCACCTGCCCAGTCTCTCTCTTTTGGCTCTTACATTATTAAAAAACAAAAACAAACCAGCAGCCTTCAGGCAGCTGCCAAAGGATGCAGCGGTCGTCTAAGGACACATAGTTCTGTTTGGGGCTAGTGCTCTTGAACTGAAAGCCAGGTGGGATGGAAGGTTTCTTTAATTGGTTTTGTGCCGCTGCTAGTCTTGGCCCCATCCAAATAGCTCCTAAGGGAATGTGGCCCTCAGAGAAATTGTCCCTCACTTCACAGCTCCGAACCTTTTAGGGCTGTAAATTCCCATTTATTTCATTCTCAGGTGTAAGATTTTTCACCTTGCCTGCAAGAGGGTGAGATAGTTTTTCTTGGTCTCCCTTAGACTTTTGGATATGTGAGAGTGTGTGGGGTTTTTTTGTATAGATTTCACAAAACCATGATAGTGGCCATCTTATTGAGGGGACTTTTAAACATCAAAAGCTTTAGATGGGTTGTTCGCATCTTTTGGATCAACCCCCCCTTCCTCTTTGCGCGGCGAGCCTGATGCGCATCCTTTCACAGAGGGGGAAAAAGAGAGTCATGGTGCACAGGGGGATTTAGAGTCTGCTGAGAGTTGGCTTTTCATCTTCTCCTTCCCAGAGGTGGAAAAAGAACTGGGGAAAAAAGGGATGCGGAGCGTCGTGAACACCTTCCTGCAGGCTCCGGAACTTCCCACGAAAACAAGAACATCCAGGAGAGCAGCTGAATGCAAAGACATCCACGAGAGTTTGGAGACGGCGACCGGGAAAGGCCCAGGGGAATGTGGTATGTCCCGTGAAACCAAATCAAAGGGATTGCTCGGTATCTTGTGACACTCGTTGTTTTATTAATGGCATTGCGGAAGGCAGGCAGGCAGGCAGGAAGGAAAGAGGTGGAATGAATTTTAAAAAAGGACTCTGTGTCCTAGCCCTGGCGTTACAGGAATTCACAGTGGCCCTTGTGCCGTCTTGACCATGGTGTGTATCTCTGGATCTGTGGTGGGCAACCACTTGCAGGTGGTGTTGGAGGGCATCCCCAGGAAAGCCAGCAAGAAGGAGGTGCAGTATCAAATCAGAGGCGGAACGCGTCTCTCTTCCTCACTCTTGCATGACAGGCAGATTTTCCTTTGCCCCTTGCAGGGCATTGGATCAAAGCGGCTTTCCTTTGTGCAGGATCAGGTGGAGAGGGATTCCGCCCAGCTCCTCTGTCTAATCTAATCTTAGAACGGCAGAGCCTTTGAAGGGACCCGATTGATCATCAAGTCTAGCTCCCGTCGTGGAAGCCCAGTGGGGGGAATCGAACTCCCAACCTCTGGCTCCGCAGCCAGAGTGCAAAACCCCTGAGCTATCCAGCAGTTCCTCTCCCTTCTGAGCACGATTCAGTAGCAGACTCCCCCCCTTCCCCCTTCTTCCCACTGCTGCCCGTCCCTCACGTCAGGAGTCTGTTCCATGAACGCTGAATAGTATCACTTCTGGCAGGTTCCAAATATAATTTCAACAAGGAGCACGGCGAGGTTATTTACAAAAATCTGCCATGAAATTAAACAGTCTTTCAATCAGTTGCTTGAAGCAGAGAGCACGTTTCCGCGGTCCTGCAGACAAATTTTAGGGTGGTTTGGCGATGTGAGTTGGTGGGGAAGCAACAGAAGGTTTCTGTGGCCGCCTTCAGGCCTGCTGCAACATCGGCTTTTGGGGCCCAGAGCTGGTCTTTGGGCCATGAAAATTCCTGTCGTAGTAAGCCTGTCACCGAGCCAAACGACTCTTGTTCCTGTACAGGTGTCAAATCAAAGTAAAAGCAGTGGAATGGAGTTACCCTAGAAGGTGTCAAGTTCTCATTTGTTGGAGATGTTTAAACACAGACTGTGCATCGGGGTGCTTGGGCTGAGGATTTCCTGCTTTGTCAGGGGCTGTGCAGACCCCTTGGGACCCCTTACAGATTTATAATTCTGCAATTCCATCTGCTCATTATTAGAGAACTTCTTGGCATGCCGAATCTACCCTGGATTTCTCGGTGGGCCTGCAAACAACTCCGGTCCCCAAACCGTACAGATCTGTTCCCCGTCAGATATTAAATATTGATGTAACCAGCCCAAAGGAAGCGTGGTCTAGAGCAGTGATTCCTCAGCCTTGGGTCCGTAGAGGTTCTTGGACCACAACTCCCAGAAATCCTGGCCAGCCCAGCGATTGGGGGACGGCTTCTGGGCCTTGAGGCGTTGGGCTTGGTCTGGCCGACCAGATGCCTCAAGAGCATGAGATGATGGGAAGAGCCCTTCCCTGCTCTTGTTTCCTGGCTCCTGCGGTTCAGAGTAGACTGCCTCTGGACGTGGAGGCTTAGCTGTCAGACTCACTGCCGTCGATAGACCTGTGCCGATTGATTTCCTGCTTTAAATCCATTTCTTTGTCAGTAGCACTGAATGGAGCGTGTCAGGAGGTCACCCAGTGCCCTAAGATAAGCTGTTCTCGGCTCTCAGGTAGCCTTGGCTTCTTCCCCCCACCAAAATCTGCGGCGTGGGAGATAATAAAACTGGCACACCTTAATAAGGGTTACTGACATAATTTATGTGAAGCACTTTGAGCACTTAAAAAAAGGAGCTAAATAAATACGAAAATCTTATTATTCCAGCATGCGTGAGCAGCGTAAGTGATGTGAGCCGCATTTAAAATCAACCTCCAGGTAGGGGATTCTGAGGTGAGCAAATTGGTTTGTTGTTTAAGCAAAGCACAGTCAAATGGTCTCTCTCTCTCTCTCTCTCTCTCTCTCTCTCTCCCCCCCCCCCCCCGCCTCTGCAGAGTCTACCGAGCACGAGCCAGCTGTTTCTCCCTTGCTGCCGAGGAAGGAAAGGGTGGCCACAGACAGCGGCTTGAACGAAGATGACCGCCTGCTCCTGAAAGACAAAAAGCCGAATCTTTTCAGTGCCCTGATCAAGAAGAAGAAGAAAATGGCCCCCACCCCACCCAAGCGCAGCAGCTCCTTCCGGGAAGTGGACAGTCATCCCGAGCGCAAGGGAGGGGGGCCCGAGGAGGAAACAAAAGGGGGCGTCACTGGCGTCACGATCACACACCCTGCGGACTGCGAAGACCGTGCCAGGCTCCAGAATCCCAGCAATGAGACGGGTGTCGCCAACGGGACGGTAGCTGGGAACTCAGGCATCCTGTCCCCCCACATCTGGAAGAAAACTGGCCCTCCAGTCACTAGCCGGATGGAAGCCAGTGAAGAAGAAGGCAATTCCAGCTCCTCCAGTAAGCGCTTCCTGCGGTCCTGCTCGGCCTCTTGCATGCCTCACGGAGCCAAGGACACGGAGTGGAAATCGGTGACCCTCCCTCGGAACCTCCAGTCCACGGGGCGCCAGTTCGATTCCTCCACGTTTGGCGGACACAGAAGCGAAAAGCCCGCTCTGCCCAGGAAGCGGGCCAACGAGGCCAAGGCGGACCCGGTCGTCAGGGGGACGGTGACTCCGCCACCGCGTCTGCTCAAGAAAAGCGACGAGACACCCGAGGAGGCGTTCAAGGACGCCGAATCTAGCCCGGGCTCCAGCCCGCCCACCCTGACGCCAAGACTCGGCCGGAGACAGCCCTTCGTCCCTCCTGCTGTTGGCCTCTGCCACAAAGAGGAATCTGTGAAACCCAGTGCCTTAGGAGGTGGGATGGCCACAGAACAGGGACCGCCCACCAAAGCTGGCGTTGGCATGTTCACGGGAGGCGGGAAGGCTTCGGGCGAAGAGCCACGCCTGAGGAAGAACAAGCAGACGTCGGAGAAGGAGAAGGGTAAACTCTCCAAGCTGAAGCCAGCCCCCCCACCTCCACTGGCCTTGACCTCTTCCGTCAGTAAAAATAGCAAAGGGGGCGCTGCTCCCATCCATGATGGGCCCGATGGGTCCACAGGAAAGGGAAAGCAGCCGGCTCAGGCTACGGACTCAGCAAGCATCGAGACCCCCAAGCCCGTCCTCTTAATGGATGGAGGGAAAAAGCCAACCATCTCTTCTGCGCCAAAGCCCCTACCCTCTGCAAAACTTCTGTCCTCGTCTCCTGCCTCCCCCTTTTCTGCCCCTGCTGCCTCGTCCGCCCCGAATGTGGACCAGCCGGTCTCCACGGCGTTCATCCCCCTCATTTCCACCCGCGTCTCCCTCCGGAAGACCCGCCAGCCCCCCGAGAAGATCGCCAGCGGCACAGTCACCAAGGGCACGGTCCTGGAGAGTTCTGAGGCCCTGCGGACAGCCATCAGCAAGAACTCGGAGCAAATGGCCAGCCACAGCGCCGTCCTGGAAGCTGGCAAGAATCTCTACACATTCTGCGTGAGCTACGTGGACTCCATCCAACAGATGCGGAACAAATTTGCCTTCCGGGAGGCCATCAACAAACTGGAGAACAACCTCCGAGAGCTCCAGATTTGCCCGGCCACGGCCGCCGGCGGCCCTGCCGCCACCCAAGACTTTAGCAAGCTGCTCAGTTCTGTGAAAGAGATCAGCGATATCGTCCAGAGGTAGCAGAAGCCGCCCGAGGTCTGGAACCAGCAGACAGTGGCCTTGTGGGCCTCAGGGTTCATCACAGACGTGGGACTCGAGGTCAGCTGGAGACATTTCAGTGCCTGAGGCACGGAAGCAAACACGCACCCCGTCTTGGGTTCGGCTTGCCAGAATTTGGAAAAGTTCCAGTTGCCGGTACCTTGGCCGTGGCATCTAGGGGTGTCGTCCCTGAAAAAGTGACTTCTCGAAGCTGTGTGTCCTGCTGGGACCTTCTGCCGTTGCAGATCCCGTTGAAATAAACAGGAGCCGAGTTGAGTGAGTCTCCCATTCAGTTAAATGGGATTTGCACCAGGAACGTTGCAATCTTCAGATCTCCACCTGTTTCACACTGAGCTGCCCTTTCAGGGCCCTTAGAATCCACAGATGGCTGCTTTTTCCAGGGTTGCCCCGTGTGTGTGTTGGGTGCATACAATCCCATCTGTTCCACTCTATGCCACCTAGGTTTGTGAAACCTTGAGAGATTTGGCCTCCTCCTCCTCCATCTTCCTTTTCTCTGTGTTCCCCTGCTGCCTCGTACATCCTCAAAATCTTCTGAATCCGTGGAGGGCTTCCTTCCTTGAGGAAACGTGGTCTCACAACACTGAACCTGCCTCATTTCTCAACTTATTAATATTTTGTCACTTTTGGAGTGAGCTTTACAGGAGAAGCTGGTGCAGCCATTTAGGCCACTTCTGTGGGGAGGGAACTCCTTGGGCTTCCTTCCTTTTGTCTGCTCCTGCCTCCCTGCTCCTGTCGGCTAGACGGGTTCTCCTTCCCGTCTACAGATGTTGCATGCGCTCCCTGTTAACCTCGGCTTGTCTTGATTTTTCTCTCCCCAGGATCGGAGTGCTAAATTTGGAAGTGGGCCAGAGGTTGGTGAGCTTGACGATCATACCTTCGATGGCTAGAAAGGGGTGCAGAATTATTCTCGCCTTCCCCTCCCCTCAAAACCTCCTCTCCTCATAAATTCCTTTGGCCTGAGGAAGACAACCACTCTGTCTATTAATGTCGAAATTTCCCAAAAATGTATGCAGGTGGAGAGGATGAATATGCTGCTCAGAAGATGGCCAGCTTTTTAGATTAAAACCTCGAGCCGCTGCTTGTAAAGAGAGGCAGTGGTTCATTTAGCAAAGAGATGGGGGGGGCAGGTGGCTCCCCTGATGTTGACTGACTGACGGTCCTCTCAGCCCAGCCCTTTGGCTGGACTGGCAGGGGTAGATCGGGTTTGATCTCCTGCAACCTCTGGAGGTCACAGCCGCTAAATAATTGCACGGTTTCTCTAGGTGGTCAACCAGTACCCCAAAAGGCCTGACCCTCTATCCAATATTTCTGACAGAATAGTTCACGAGGCAGTAGTGGACCAAGCTCCTGAATAACTTAACACTACAGTCTCTTATTACTTGTGCAGTTCACTTTCCTTTGCCCTAGCTAATCAGGCATGAAAAATTAAAGAGTGATCAGCTTCCTCTTCCCACCTTCTACGCTGAGCATTGTTACGATCCTTTCTGTGTGTCTTCACCACTAACCACTTTTAATTATACTTCTCCCTTCTGTTTCCTTTTAGACAAACTCAGATGTGACCTCCCTAACCTGTTACCTCCCCCTGCCCTCACACACACACACACACACACACACACACACACACACACACACAAACACACACACACACACAACCATACCTGTGCCAAACTGCCAGTAACTTCTCCTAGGGGAAGTTAAACATGAAAATAAAAGCATGACCGTAGGCTGCCTTTTGAAAACATGCCCGTTTTGCACTGAAAAGCAAAACAACCCCTTCTCCTGTCGGACTGTACTGTTTTCAGAGGGTACCGATATTTTGTGGATCATCATATTGTTGCCACTATAGTATACATTTATATTTCAGTATTACACATGGCTTTTGTAGACCTTTTGTTTTGTTTTCCGGTGTGTAAATAGCTGCGCCTCTCCTTTCACTTTTGTAATATCTGCAGGTCTTCTGTCCCTTCTTTGTGATTTATTGGATCAGACCCATTGCGCCCTTCCCCATATCTCTTTCTGCTTCACTTTTTAATCTCTCTCTCTCTCTCTGACTTTTGTGTGTTCGTTTGGTTTGTCTAAACAATTCCAGATTTTTCCTCTTTAGTGTTTTTTAAATAAATGGATGTCCCAGAAAAAAAAATGAACATTTCTGTCAAATACATGTTCTCTCCAATGTAGACATCTCGATCTATTATCAATATTGAATCCAGCAGCTGCATACATGGCGATTGAAGTGTGGATTGCAGCCGAACTGGGAGTAAATCCAGAGGCAGGGACAACACAGAGGCGGCTTTTATCTGGAATTCTGAGCCAAGAAGGGATGAAACGGCACGGTGGAGTAAACAGATGACCACAGTACAATACATGAAGGATTATACCATTTGTTTTCTCTTCGTTCTTTGAAAAGCTAATTTATAGACCTCGTTAGCGCATTCGTTCTCCCCTAGGTTTCTTGCTACGTTGTGTGGGAGCATCCAGTGCTCCCTGTTGCTTTTATGTAGCTGTTTAAGCTCCATCCCAGAGCGCAGGACAGGCGACAGTGGGCTCAAGCATCAGGAAGCCAGATTTCGGCTGAATATCAGAAAAAACTTCTCAACTGTTAGAGCAGTACGACAACGGCACCCATGAACGCAGGAGGTGGTGAGCGCCCCAGTGCTGGAGGCCTTCAAGGGAAAATTGGACCACCGTCTGTCCGACCTGCTTTGACCTTGAGCAGGGGGTTGGACTGGATGGCCTCAGAGGCCCCTTCCAACACAATGATTCTATGATTCCATGTCAAAAGAATGGAAGGCGGCAATGCCACACAAGCCAATATTTGAAACATTGTGCTTTGAGGGGGTGCCGCTGGGGGGGGGGAGCAGGTCAAGGTTAGCCCATTCCTTTCCAAGAGTGCATCCCCAAAAAGGGCCCAAAGGCTGCACCTGGGCTTTTAAACAGCTGGAACCATGGGTTGGGGGAATGGCATCCTTTGATGCCCTACGTTAGGCAGCAAAATACTAAGTTTAAGGGCAGATGGTGTAGCTCAGTGGCAGACCACACGCCTCGGCATTTCTAGTTAATAAGACGCCCTTTATGAAATCTTGTGCCAGTCAGGTGATAGTGGGCTACGTAGACCACGGCTGGATTCAGAATAAGGTACCTTCCTGTGTTCTTACCCTGAGACAGATGGTAATAAGCTCGGTGCACACCCAATGAACAAGCACCATTAAATTGCTTGTTTCCTTAATTAGAGAAAGGAGAATGGCCATCACAGAGCTGGGATGTGGAGGTTTACGTCATAGTTAAGCCGTGGAGAGCTCCGTGGGTGTAGGTCTCTGGCTGCAGAGCCAGAGGTTGGGAGTTCAATTCCCCGTTGTGTCTCCTTGATGGCTTCGATGATCTTATAGGCTCCTTTCCAGCTCTGCCATTCTCAGATTATTATGTTCTAAGGCTGCCTTTCTGGAGATGTTCTGTCTTCGAGGGTTCCCTCCTGTCTGCCCTGCTAAATCAAGAAAATGTAGCAGCCTGTTTGGTGCCGGTGCCCCTTTGAGAGCTCACATGCTGGAAATGATTTAAGCGTTCAGTCTCAGGAATAAAAGACTTGTAAACAACTGACAGCAACCCATGCTTTTGTTTCCTCTGGCAGGCAGGCAAGGTGGGAATTTTCAGAGCAGCAGAAGAAATTCATCTGTTTCTCTGCGAGATGGTTTGAGATTTCCCATGTGCAGTGCAATCCTTAGCTTTGAATGGAACGCTGAGCGGTCTGGAATTTTTCTCCCTTTGGCTGGGCTGAGTCCGGAATCTTTGCTTTGTTTTGTCCTTGCAGGCAACAGTGAAAAATGACGAAAGTTGTCTTTCTCGGCTGAAATTTCAAAAGCTTTCTGTGCCATTTCTGCATTTTGGCACAGGAACCCTGAGTCTCACGCACAACGCAGAAGGTTTAATGCAAAAATCCAAGATGTTTTGGACAGGAAGCGGGGTGGGATTCTTGCAAGCCTTTTTTCCTAGTTGAAAAAAAATGTGTTAAGCCTTTTCACTCTTTTGTAGGACAGGGAAAAAAAATCTCACAGCAGTTTCCCATTTTTCCAATGATGTCTCAGGAGACCGCGAAACATCGTGAGTGTTCGTTACATCTTTCATCAGGACACAAGTCCGCATAGCTAATTGAATGGGCCCCACTGGCAGTAAGGGCATGGTGGAGATGCAGCCCAGGGCGGCTGGGTGGAAGACTAAACCTAGCTTAATACAGTGGGAGTTGATTTAACAGATCACTGCTTTTCACAGTTTGATTGCTCCAATTTTCAGAGTAGTTGATCCTGAACATGCAGGAGCCCCAGAAAGGGCAAGAGAAGTAGATGTTTTTTTGTTTGGTTGCGTGGTGGGTGAAATGGTGATGTTTACTGGTCAGGCCAGTCTTTAATGCCAGCCTGCCCTTTAGATGCAGCTTGAGATTGGAAATACCTGCAGCTCTTTGCTGGAAAACGTTCTTTCTTAACCTGTATCGCATTGTTGCACAATTTAAAATTATGGAGGCCTATGAAATATAGGTAAATTTTTTTTAAAAAATGTTAATTTCCTACATTGCACTGTTGGAAAACTGAACAGAGGAGCAAATTCCAAAGGAGAGAACTTTCTGGGTCTTTTTTCCTTTTCCTTTCCTTTCCTTTTCTTTTCTTTTCTTTTTGTGTAAAAGGAGTGGGGTTGCTGGAATTTTTATTACATTGATGCTAAGCGCTCAGGTTGTGTATTACATAAAAACATGGTGAAATGGTTCAGGTCTAAAACTGGAATTGGGGGTGGGGAGCGCTTTTCTCCCCAAAGCTGTGTTTATGCTAAAAGGGACCCTTTGATGAATGCTAATTAATTCAAGAGCATTGCAAATTAACAGAAGTGTTCAGATAAAGTGTATGCCAAAGTGCAGACACAAAACACACACACACACACTGTCATGTAATATGTGTGGGCAGGAGAGCAGAAAGGAGTTTTGTGTAGGTTTGAGATTCCCACTAAAATTGCTCATTTTGTAGTCTCCCAGAATCTGACCCAACTCCGGGAGGCAGTGGAAGACAGGAGGGCCTGGCGTGCTCTGGTCCATGGGGTCACGAAGAGTCAGACACGACTTAACGACTAAACAACAACAACAACAAAAAGCTTGTCCTGAGAACAAAGCACACTATATACCCCCAGAAATGCATCTATGAGACTCACAGATGTGTGTTTTTGTGTGGTTTTGGTATGCCCAAAATGCCATTAGCTATAAATGCAAACAAGAGTAGCATGCAAACACACCTACGTAGGGATCTTCCAGACAACATTTTTTTTTCACCTTCAGGACTGAGTTATGCACTTACTTACCTTAGCAGACATTTTCTCGACATTCCAACATTTCTCTCGATCGGTTTCTTTTCGTGAGTTCCCACATCTTTCCGTCGGTCTCAAAACCAAGTTTTTTTAAAATTTGAACCACTTTGCACCGGTCGGAGTGGGATTTAGCGCCCTAGCACTTTCTGTATGCAATGATGTCAGCCATGAGAGTAGCCTAGCCAAAAGCTTTTTGTCTGATTAGCGCTATACCGCCATGCGGCTTTTTTAAAAAAAGATAGGATGAAACAGGTGCCTCAAAGGGCAAGGGAGGAGGATCACATGGCCGAGGAAGGGATGGGAAGAAAGAAAAGTGGAGAAATGCAAAGCAATAAGGAGAATGATAGGTATCCTATTTGAGTGCAGAGAGAACAAGAAGCGTCCAAGGAACATAATGTGAGATGAAAAAAAGAAGCGAAGCGAAGCACCCTACTTCTACCAGAGGTGACCCTGAAATGAACGAGGACGGCCCTCCTGCTTATGGCAACCGGAACGCCTTGCAGCATTTTGAGCGAGGAGACATTGTGGTCTGTTGCGAAATCCCGGACTGAAAACGTGTCTCTTGGCTAACCCATGGAATTCGCTTGCCACAAGAGGTCGTGATAGTTGCCCAGCTCAGCAGTTTTAAAAAAAGAACCAGGGCTGATGGTGGCCACTTGTTAGCATTGCCTGAGTGTCGTCTCTAGTATTAGACGCAGTGTGGCTTTATCTGCCAGTTGGTGCGGCAACCGTGACATTCCCAACGGGTGGCTCTCCATCAGCAAGTGGTTGGGCCACCGCGTGAACAGAACGTTAGACCAGAGACCCCTTCGGACTTATTCAGCAAGGTTCTTCTTGCGTTATAAAGGAAGTGAAAAAATGGGAAAAGCTTCCAAAAAAAGGGCAATAATTTTGCAATAACTGTGAGTTCATTGAGCAGGCTTCCAAAATAATAATAATAATAATAATAATAACTTGTGTCTTCACTGGCTTGCTTGGTGTGCCTATTACATACCTAACTCAGGACCTGAATTTTAGGAAACTTAGGAACAGTAACTGTGGCAACCATCAAAATCTGCTTACTGGTTGGGAAATCATGGATCCAAACTAATCTGGAGGTTTTTGCATCTATTTCAGAGAATCCCTACTCCCAGGTCCTCCTAATTGGGTATTACGGCACTCAGAAGAATGATCAGAACCAGTTTGGTCTGTGATTTCTCTCTCTCTTAGTTAAGAGAAATCAGCATCGCTTTCCAAGTCCTCCAATTAGTGGGCCCAGCTTCAATCCCCTTGCAGTTTGCAAACATTGTCCATTCATGGCCGCTCGATGGAAAATTGGCAGGGTGAATATTTATTAAGGATTTGAACACTTAAGGGCAGGGTGGTGGGATGAAAGGAGAGATCTGTTTCCATAGTAACGTCAATAAAGGCTCTCGGCAGCTTCGCCTTTTAATCAAACCAAGTACAGAGATGTTCTCCAAAATGGAGGCCTTCAGCAGAATGGAATTCAACCAGAAGTAAAGAGCGGATTTGAAAAAGATCCCAATGGCCTGGCCTTGGCGTTCTGGGAATCCACCTACCTTTGGCCCAAGGACTCCTTATTTGAAGCGGGTCTGCTTTGCAAACAAGCAGGCAGAGAAAACATGTTTTCTTACTTTCACCCTCATGTAAGGAATCAAGAGGACGAAGGCCTTCGGGTGACTCTGATAACCTGCCGAGTCTGATTTTGCAGGCTGGTGAATCTGCTTAGGGTTTTAGTTCAGGCTTGGCAGGATCTGTCCAAAGTACTAAAACTCTGTCCCCTGGAACAGGTTCAGCATCCGGGACAGCTCCTTCAAAATTGGGACTCAAACCCAGAGCAGTTTCTCTTACCATCCAGGACTGGAGTCTTAAACCCATGGCCTGTCTTGAACGGGCAAGATGAGACGGAGATTCAGCCTAGGCATCACATCTTTTTAACCCCACCAAATCTGAAAATGCGGCCCCTCATTCCCAGCTGTCACGAAGGGTGGTTTGAGTCTTGCTTGCATCTCGGAGAGGGATGAGCAGGTGGAAGAACGTTCATCGGCAGCTGTGTCTGCCCCGTTGTCCGCTTCCCTCAAACACCTCTGGGCCCCACACATCGTTTTTCCAAAATTGCAAGCCATCAAAATGTTAAGTTCCATTTGTTGTTGTTTTTTTTCAGAAGAGCTGTTGTCCAAATGGGTGGGTGTGGGTTGAAAGCTATTAAATGAGGGGGATCATGGGGTGCCTTTTTCCCCTGGCTGAACGTAATTTGGGTATTTGCAGAACCTTGATTCCACTGCGTTTTCCTCGGTTGCACCCATGTCTGCTTTCTGCCCTTATTTCCCAGTAGGCTGTGCGTTTGTTTTTAGTTCCTGCATTTCAGATTTGCACATATTTATTACATTTTCTTAGTGCGCACAGTTACATATGCATTCTACCTGTCATACACATTTATTTCCACATTTCCAGGCATTTTCTCCCATGGAGTAAATATACTTCTGCACACTTATACATATTTTAGCCATTTGCACTTTAAACTGTACACACCTTATCCTCCAGAATGCTCCATAAACCTTGAAAAAGTGTGAATTCTCCAGGCAAGGCACATATTTTTTTTCTTGCAACGCATAGGTTTTGGCAGTGCAAAAAAACCTACTTCTGTTGAGACTGACAGAATTCTCCTCTAACATCTTTTACTTGACGTTTTTTATGCATACCATTGTAGTATGTGGTATGGCCTGTTTGCAGTGACTAGGATGGTTTTGATCTGTCTTTCTCTGACTCGCTCTTTGTTAATTTAAAAAAAACTCTTTTTATTAGTATTCTAGCCATCATTCCCCCCCAAAAATCGTCCCCAGTTCTATTATCAAAGCAGTTTTGATCTCTCTAGAGAGGTGTCTGATGGCATTCCCCAGATACACTTAACTTCAATTGATAACACTAAGTACCGTAAAGATTTTTTTTAAAAAAAAATAGAGAATAGAATTTCGAGGTTGACGCTCTGATCTTCTTTTAACTACAGAATAATATAACACCAGAGCCAGGTGGAAGTATTTGAGAATGTCAAAATTATATCAGAGAGATTTCATTGTCCTAGGTAGGATTGTATGCTGAGGCCCTAAGCTACGTGAAGTTTTAAACAGCATTATTATTATTTTTGTAAAATGAGGGATATGGTTGGCCTTTCATAAACTGAAGCCCTCAGCTTTAGCTTTCTTTATTCGTATAAGAGCATTGCATAACTTTCAATTAAGGTAATACGTGAAATACAGGTAAAATTAAAAATTTAATTAAAATGTTCCAGAAACATTGTGCTGTAAAATTGCTGATGAGCAAAATGACCCAGCGGTTCTTTTTAGGACCACAAATGACAGAAGCTGGAGCTTATTTACCTTTCATATAGATCCAGCCCTGAACCTAAGAGAAGGGAGCACTTATTTTGTTCCATTTGGCCCTCTGGTCAAATAGGTTTGGCAGGTTTTGTGAATTATGACTGCAAAGCCTATTGAGTTCCGCCAGAAGTAGGATGAGCCCAATGGAAACATTCTTATCAAAGGAGGTGGCAGGGTAGGTGTGAGGGGTGGGCAGTGCCAAGCAGCTGCTGATGCCAACCTGGGGAAGTACTCTGACACTACTGGGCTCTAATACGGATACAGGATAAGACCCTATTGATCCATATGCATCCCACAGCCCACTGATTATATACGTGCAGTTCTTGAAAAGACTACTGCCAGGATAACAAGTGGAAGTGGGAGAGAAGAACCAGGGAGGTTGCATAAATTTAAATACTGAGGGGGAAGACAACATGTCAGACATGCAGGGTTTAAACAAAATTCTTTTAAAGACGTTGATACTTTGCTTTAGACACCTTAATATCTGTCTGTCTTGCTGTCTGCCCGCAGAATACAGTAATGACACGATGACAAGATCGGCAGTAATGAAAAAGGAGAGCTTTAAAAAGACATAAAGAGATGTAAGTGGATCGCCTCTCATCCCGCAGCACAAGGTCTTGATTTTGGCGCATCAGCAAACCTATAGGGAGGATAACCCCGCGAGAGGAAACACCATAATTTTATTAATTGTCTTTGTTTTATGGAACCACGTGAAGTCAGGCAGTTAAGGCTGGAGCCTCCAAAGTCAATGGGAAGTATATAAATTCAAATCTGTGTAGATGCTGTGCAATTCTATGGCTGGGTCTTTGGGGGAATAGATATGTCCTTGTAGGAATGTTGTAGGGTTGTGTCTGAATCCTTCAAGACTGGCTCAGGGAAGAGAAGCGTAATGTGCAACTGGCAGGTTTTGCACCATTTTGCAAAGTGTTACAGTTGGATTGCATAGTAGGTGGAGTGGTCCAAAGCCTTGAATTTGTTTCTGGGCTTCAGATCTGAAACAACCTGAATCTCCACCAGAGAAGCAGTGCCCTCTCAAGAAAGGTGAAGGTTTTGCTGCAGTTACAATTTGGAGATAGTAACAAGGAGAGATAGGGGTGATGGTATGTGCTGTCAAGTGGCTTCTGACTTATGGCGACCCTATGAATGAGTGATCTCCAACATGCCCTCTCATCGACAGCCCTGCTCAACTCTTTCAGACTCAAGGCTTCCTTCATGGAACGAATCCATCTCGTATTTGGTCGTCCTCTTTTCCTGCTGCCTTCAAGTTTTCTTAGCAATATTGTCTTTTCCAGCGACTCATGATGTTCCCAAACTATGACAGCTTCAGTTTTATTGGCGAGATTAGCATACCTAAACACAGACACATGTCAGCATATTCAGACATGATACTTTCTTTTTAAAAATAATAATAATAGCGTTCCACCAAGTCAGCTCTGACTTATGCCAACATTTTCCAGGGTTTCCTAGGAAGAGAAGACTCAGAAGTAGTTGACCATTTCTTTTCTCTAGGGGGTGCCCTGGGACAGTGCAGCTTGCCCAAGGCTACCCAGACTGGCTCTTCTCCCGGGAGGCCCGGTGGGGGAATCAAACTCCCAACCTCTGGCTCCACAATCTAAACCATTGAGCTATCCAGCCAGCCTTTAATTAAACTTTCCCAAATTCCCTAGATGGTGGCAGAGGGATTCTGGGAGTTGTAGCACTGAACAAATCGGAATCCTTACACACACAATGTGCACATGGACTTCCTTCCTTCCTTCCTTCCTTCCTTCCTTCCTTCCTCTTATCCATCATCAGCTCCTCCCTCCTTCCCTTCCTTCCTTCCTTCCTTCCTCTTATCCATCATCAGCTCCTCCCTCCTTCCCTTCCTTCCTTCCTTCCTTCCTTCCTTCCTTCCTTCCTTCCTTCCTTCCATACATCAACCCATTGCAATGGGTTTCCTTAAACCTGAAAGGATTTGAAGGCCAGCCTCGAATCCCCGTTTGTGTTTGAAAAGGAGATGCAACCTGACAGCATGGCACAATGGGTGCGGGATGCGCGGCAAAATTATCAGTCGCTTTAGTGCTTGCGAGAGCTTTAATAACATTTAATAAAAGGCCCTCTCTTCTTAATTAGATCTCAGAGCCCGTCTTGCAATCTACGGGAGCTGCTGAGTTTGCGAGACCTGTGGCTCAGTCAGCTGTGTTTGAGCAAGGATGCGTAGGTTGGTTTGCATGTGTGTGTGTGTGTGTGTGTGTGTGAGAGAGAACTCTTTCTTTCCCTAACAAGGTTTTTGAGAGAAGCTAAAGGGTCTCGGGCTATTCTGCTCAGATCCTCATTCACAGGCTGCCGCTGTCTTGTTCTAGGCAATTTCTTTGCTTAGACTTTTATTCCTTGATACAGTTCATTCCCTGACATCTTTTAGAATTCCTTCAGTTCCAACAGGAAAAAAACCAACAACTTTTCTAGACCCTCTGTAGCCAGATTTCAGGCCGTTTGAAGGCTGGATTCTGCCCGCAGGCTGGAGGTTCCCTTCTTTTTAAGTGGGGGGGGGGGGGGAGACGTGCAAACTGCATATTTTGGTTGACACAGATGTAAGGCAACAGGTGGGCAAAGTGCAACTGTCCAGATGTTTCTGGAAGGTGAGACAGACTGGGACTTGAAACCCAGTGACATGTGGAAAGGTCTATCTTTGCTCTTAAGTTGTACCGAGGATGACCTTCTTTCCCCCATCTGGAAATCTGAAGCACCCATATCTTTGGCAAGTTACTTTGTTGGGGGGGGGGTCAGGGAAGAGGAGGATGGCAGCTCCCAGGTTCTGAAATTTTAAATTGACTCCAAAATCCATTTTACTTAATAAAAATCCGGAAAGCCTGCCTCTCTGATCTCGCTCCCTTCCCCGGTCCTTTGGAGTGTTCTGTCGGAACATGGGGGATGGCCTCCAGGAGGGATCCAGAAGGACCCACAACTTTGCAAAGCCTGCGAGCGGCCGGGTCTCGTGGTGATGGGTGACGCTTTGAGGATGGTTCTGCCTGCCCACCTTCTGCTCCCGAGAGAGGAGGAGGAGGAGGAGGATGGCCTTCGCCCACTCTTGTCCATCCCCGTCGTGAGGGCAGAGGGGTTACTCAGAATGGTTGGGGCCCCACAAGCTGTGGGAATCCTGGGCTGACCTCTCCCCATCCCAGCCTTGCTTTTAAGGGCTTGGAACGCCTGGGGAGAGCGGGTGGGTGAGTGCCCGTTTCAACCAGCTTTTCCTGCCGAAGAGTGCAGTTAGGCCTCTTTGGTGTGTGTGCTCAATAGGGTACTATAATCTTGAGCAGGGCTTTTAACTATAGAGTGGAAACATCTAGTCTGGAGGATTGGTCATAAGGAGGAAATGGTGAGATGTTAGGATAGGATGTCATTGCTGTTAACTCTGAAAATTCAGCTTCATGCGTGAGGACAGGGCTCCTGATTACAAAAGTCCCTAGAGCTGGCTTCCATGTCTACGGGTCTGCCTCTTTCCAATCAAAATGGAGGAACGAGACAAAGCAGGAAGGAAGCTTGAGCATGAAGGAAGGGAGCCTAAGACTAAAAGCCTGTAAGTAGATCTTGAAAAGAAAAAGGGGGAAACCGCAATTGGGTGAGCTCTCTACCTATCCTTCCATTCAACTCATTTGCTGCATGCCTTGGTTCTGTCTTCTAACAGAGTGTATGGTTATAATTGGAAACAAAACACACCTGCCCAGAGTGACCAGATGAGATCTGGACCTGCAGCTCTGTCTTAATTGTGGCTGGGCAAGTTCAAGGCCCCTGATCTTTTTTCTTAGGAAACCAGACATGGATGAGACACCCCTTGAAATAGAAGGCTGCTCTCTGTCTGTAGGACACAGAAGAATAATGTCTCTGCTTCCTACATAATGCTTCTGCTGTCATTCATGGACATCAAGGTGGAAATGAAAACACAAAGAACCAGTGCTTTAGGTCACATTTTTCATTTTTCACAGAAATATGCGGGATAAATTTTGTTAGATCCAACGTTTTGTTATGAACTCATTATTGGGCCTGCTGAACATGGCAGTGAACCAGAAAACCATTATGTACCAAAATCTACCCTTTTCAGAATCTTGCAATCTCAAAAAAAAAAAAAAGAAAAGAAAAGGGGGGGGGGGGGCTGGAAAAATGTGATTTTTTTTTTTAATTTGGCACAGAAAACACGTATACTGTATTTAGGGAAAGAGTACAGAGTAGTGGGTGGGCTTTTGCAAAAAAAACTGCGCACAATAGGAAAAGTGTGTCACATTTTTTGCATTGAGGGCCCCTGCCTCCACAGAATACTGAGGTCCTCCGTACAATAGGACCCCTGTATCTGTAGGATTGGTATATGCAGTTTCACTTGTCCGCAGTCTGAAAATATTAGGAAAAAAAACACACCTAGAAATATTTTTTTTTCATGATTTATTTCACAGAACGGGCCACTAGAGGGAGCCAGTTCTCACATGGTGAAAAATATATTTTTTTCTGGATTTTTTCCCCTTTTACCATGTTGTTTATAGTGTTTGCTGTTATCTGCGGTTTTCAGTATCTGCGGGGGACTTGGAACCAATCTCTTGCAGAGGTGGGGGTCCCACTGTGCTCAGAAAATGTGTGTGTGTGTGTGTGTGTGTGTAGAACCCATTGATTTTGTGTCATGAGGCACTCAGCTCAAGCGATTTTTGCCGAGGGAAAGCATTATAGGGGGACGCCTGCATAATGAAATTGGAAACTGCCCAGAGAGTTCTTCAAGCTCTACATAAGCAGCACACATTTGGCCCTTTTTAGTGACGGAGGGACTGGGCCATTTGGCATCCTGTGGGAAATGGGGATGGATTCAAAGAAGAGAGAAACACACACAGAGAGAGAAGAGGCCAGCTGGAAACACCGAAGATGGAGGAAGAAATCAAGGTGGGACGACTGGATTTCCTGGGGATGTGGCACAGAATAATTCAAACCAAGGACCTCAGTTCCTCACGTCGGTCCAGAGAGGTCTTCAGGAGCAAACATCTGTTTTCTTCCTCCTTCCAAACCGAAAGCTGAAGCCACCCTTCTTCCTGTTGTAGCCGTTCAGCTCTTCCGCCAGGCTGCCCAGGGCCCCCGCGCGCTTCTCCCCCTCCTCCTCCTCCGGCAGGTAGTTGATGGCTTCGTTCTTCGGGTCCTGCCCCCCTTGCTGCCTCCTGAAATGGGATCGGATGGCCGCCTTCTCCTTCCCGAGGCTCGGTGGCCTTTTGGCAACGGAAAAGAGTGAGCAAAGGTCTTGCAGGCCACGGCACCCCTTGGGCGTTTCGCTAGCCTGGAACGGGCCGGGCTGCTCTTGGGTCACTCCAAACTTTCCTCCGGGAGATCTTAACTCTTTTCCATGCTCCGGAGGGAAGCAGACCCCAAAGCTCAGCAAGAGGACACAGGAGAAGGGGCAGGAAACCTTCATCTAGAGAGAGAAAAGAAATAAAGATTATTTTATAAGGATAATAATAACCTTAGCACTGCAGAGCTGGAAGGGACCCTATAAGATCATCCAGTCCAGCCCCTGTCAAGGAGGCCCTGTGGGGGGAATCGAACTCCCAATCTTTGGCTCTGCAGCCAGATGCCTAAACCACTACTGAGCTTATCCAGCCAGCTAAATTACTGAACCCTAATTTGGATGTTTTCGCATCATCATCATCCTCTTAGAACTGGAGAGCTGGAAGGGACCCTATAGATCATCCAGTCCAGCCCCAGCCAAGGTGGCCCAGGGGGGAATCAAACTTCCAACTTCTGGGTCCACAGCCGGATGCCTTAAACGCTTGAGCCATCCTGTTCCTCTGGGAGGCAGAATTCTCCATTTGAAGGGTTGAGAGAAGGCAGACCTCTTTTACAAGGACTGCCCTGTCGAAGTCTGGTTTACCAGTAACAAACCATGAGGAACGAGATCTGGGATCGTGAAGATGGCTGTCATCTACGGCAAGCAGCAGCTGGTTAGCAAACCGAAAGGATCCAGACATCAGGAAATCTGTCTGGAAAATACTGGGTTTTGCTATGAAAGCGGGACTCATTCCTCTTGTGCAGCACACGAGAAAGTAACTTTTCTTGGACTGCAGTACCTATCAGCCCCGAGTCAGCAGGGCTGGCTCCGAAAGGTGATGGAAACTGTAGTTGGTAACCACAGGCTGCTTACCTTATTCCGTGATGCTCTTTATTATGATTGTAATTTATGAACAGGTTGCTTATATTTTTAAAAGGTACCCAGTGGAGCATCGGCAGCAGGAAAGCTTCGCCCAGCGATCCATAAATATGTCACTTACACTCTCTGTCATCTCAGGAGATGAAAATAAACGGAATTTTAAGAGGTGATCAAATTTTGCCGTTCGAAAGAAGGGAATTAATTTTACAGCAGGAGAGCAAAGATATTGCCGAATTGAAAATCCTGTATATTAGATGAGGGGCTTGACTCAAAGGGACACCCTCACCCTCCCTCCAAAAAACAACAACACACACACACTTGGAAATCTTCGAACCATAGCATAGTCCCATCCATTTGTGCCTGGAATGGACCGCTCTCTACCTGGCTCGCCAAACGAAGCCCTTTCTCTCTCTCTCCATGATGATTAATTTGTTTTCCTGAACCTCCTCTCCGTTTTAGGAGGCTTGTGGGGAGAGGAGGCTCCACGTGCTGTCAAAGGCACAGGGGGGGCCTTGCTTTACTCCGATGACATGCGGCTAGGTTCCCCTACCGGATCAGGCCCTCAGGCCATTTTAACTGTGCTCCTGCCAATTTTTAATCAAAGATTCGAGGTGTAGCAGGTGGGGTAATGTTTGCCCCCAGCTTCTCTCATCAGGCAAAGGAAAACGTTTCCAAGCTGTAAGAAATAGATACGAGTCCTGGGTTTTATTGCTCCATCTCGCTCTTAGATTTTGTATATCAGTTGCCTCGGGCAAGGTGTATTAATCACTCAGTGGCAGAGCGTTTTGCAGGTAAAAAGTCACAAGTTCAATTCCCAGCTTCATCAAATAGGACTGGGAAGGACTGCTGCCCAGAGTTTAGTAATTACAATGAATGTTATTGTAACAATTTATTTCGTTGAGTAACAAGCCATATAATTTTATGGAAACCGGTGTCCTCTTTTGCCTGTGTTTTTGTTGATGTGTCAGTGGCCCTTCTAAGGCCTGAACTTGCTTTCGGCTCCCAAACGTTTTTCTGGAACGGGGAATCGCAATATGTATTGATTAGCAGTCTGGCTGTCTGATGGCAGACAGACTCCCCACCAGTCTCATGCAGATCTGTTGCAAGTACCAAGGACCTCCATATTCATGGGATCAGTATCCTCTGATTCACTTATCCACAGTCTGAAAATACTGTATTAAAAGAAAACTTCCCGGAAATAAATATTTCTAAAGATGAAGTTACCAGAACTGCCCACCAGAGAGAGCCAGAGACCACGCTGTGTATAGTGTTTGCTATAATCCACGTTTTTCAACATCTGCGGGACGGGGCTTGGAACCGACCCCTGCAGATACGGGGGTCCCACTGTAAACCTTTTAAATCTGTGCTCTTTTGCAGCTTGCCACGCTTTGTTTTCTCACTTTGCTCCTTGTTCTGTGCAGCCGTCTCCGATCGCCAGTCAGACTTCTTGTTGCAAGTTTCACTCCCATCAAGGGTGAGTGTGAGTCGGTTAATTTAGTTCCACCAATAGTGAGAGATAATCTACACAGATAATCTACTCTACCTCTGTTGCCTTTGATGGCACAGGGGCAGTGAATTGACTCCGGCTTTTAGTCTGAACTAACCAGAGTGCAGAACCTCATCTCCCGACTTGGTTCAACACCCAGGATGGGTTGTGCAAAGTTCAGACCAAAAGCCGGAGGATGCACCACTTCCATGATAATGGAGTCAGCACTGGGGAGGGGGCGTATACCCTAATTCCTCCTCTTCTACCCCCTCCTTTTTTAAAGGACAATTTAAGATTTCTTAAAACGATTTTTCCATAGCTAAAGATGGATTGCCTCCTGGCTTAGAAACACCGGGGAGCTAGGTTAGAATTTGAGCTCGTAATATCTATTTATTCAACACGAGCTTTTTCTATCTGCTTCCTTCTTTTTTTAGCATGTAAGGCTGAATGTTTTTTTTTTAATTATTATTATCAATTATCAATGAAATGCCATTGATTCCAAGTGAAAATCAATCTCAAGGGAAAACAGAATATAGACATATCATAGTCCATGAGTTTGGTTTTATAAAGGGGCTATTTTAGTCAAAAGTAGTTTGGTTAATTTTCAAAAGAACTCCTTAAAATTGGGTAATATTGTTATTGAACCCCTAAATATCAGAATTTGACTCTTCTAAAACTCTTTGTCTGGCTGGGTGTTTTCTAAGGTTTATAAAAGCTAGGTAGAGGTGGGATAACCTCTCAGTTTTCATTCTTTGTGTGCTCAAATTTTCATTTTCAATATGATTTGTGAGTATTGGTAATGTTCTTCAAAAATGAAGTGGAACAAGGTTTTCACCTGGTTAAATTCAGCAGTTTTATTTGTTCTTAGCATGGAAGGTGGGAATCCATCCAGAAAAAGAACCAGGGAGTCTAATTCAGCATCACATGTGTGGCTAAAAACACTGGGATTTGAATATACATATTTTTTTAAGACTCATACTCAAACCTTCGAGCCTGGATGTTTCACTGTAGCATTTTCAGATTCTATTCATTTGTTTTGGTTATGACATTATTTTTAAGTCATTGCCAGTATGAATATAAGAAATTTGCTGATTTTGAGGGAAAAGCATTTAAAAAAAACAACCCCAGTCATAAAATTCTAATCCATCCCAGCAGTTGATGATCATCTCTAACAGAAAGATCCTGAGAACCTTCTTCTGCACAGAAAATATATCGAATTTATCACTGAAATACAACTCGTCCCCAAAATCTGTACTGGCTTTCCCCAGCTTGGTGCACTTCCAGATGTTTCAACTTCATATCCCACCATCCCCAGCCAGCATGCTCCATGCTGTGGATGATAGCCCAACCTATCTGAAAGGCCACCAGGGATGGGGCCTGCTGACTCCCAGTTTTGTGGGGTTAGGGTATCCCTTCGGGTGCTTCGTTTGAATTTTGCTAAAGCACCAGCGAAGATCAGAAATTTTCACAGGTGATTCTTGTACAGAGATACAAAGGATTTTGAAAACATGCTTGCAGACCTATGTGTACTTTTATACTTTATTCGTGAGGCCTGGAATTTAACCGGCAGCACGGGTGTGATTTTTGCATGCCCTTTTTCTATTGCAAAAAAAAAAGAGAAAAAATTTTCCTCTGAGAATAGTAAAGACAAACATTTACTGTGCAAAAGAAATATTTCACATCTGCTGGCTGAGAGTCGGTATTGGGCAGGAAGGAATGTACGATTAGTTTATATTAATTTAGATGAAAGTTCGTGACTCGGATTTTACAGGGAGGATCAATCCCCTTTGGGTTTTGGTTTGAACTTTACAGGAGCTGTCCAAGCTACTGATCCCTAGCCTGCAACTAGGTTCAGCACTTTAGTTTAGATGACTCCTCTAATGTTCAGAATAAACCCCAAAGTAAGTTTAGTACCAGGGATAGTTTGTTTAAATTTCAGACTCAAAACCGGAGTGGATACACCTTCCTGATGACATTGAAGTAGCCAGCCTCCGCTGATATATGCCTACCTTGTGACAATAACAGGTTAGGCATGGACTCTTCTCATTCTTTTCCTCTTTTTTTGTTTCTCCTTTTCTTCTTCATCATCATCCTCTTAGAACTGTAGAGCTGGAAGGGGCCCTGTAAGATCATGGAGTCTAGCCCCTGTCAATGAGGCCCGGGGGGCGGGGGGAATTGAACTCCCAACCTCTGGCTCCTCAGCCGGACACCTAAACCACTGAGCTCTCCAGCAATTCAGTTCTCTTTGTGTAATTATAAGATCACATTTAAAAAGAAAAGCAAAATCAAAAGAGTTGGGTGAAATGTATAAGCCTTCCAACCATTCCTTGGGGATGGAGCAAACCTCAGGTAAAGTGAGGTGGCAAAAATGTTTAAATATCATCAGCGTAATAAATGCTGGACATGTGGCATAGGAGAGGGAGGGAGAGAACCAGCTGCTGCTTGATGGATTTATTTGCATTTTCAGTGCTAGGTGAAATGGAGGATCTGTCCAGTGTTAGAAATGGTGCCCAGGGACACATCAGCAGGGTTGTTCCATTATTGAAATTAACATTTAAAACAAGGACGTTGTCTCCTGAACAGCTCTTAATGTGCTATTGTTATCCTGCTCAGTGTATGGTCAAAGGAGGGTCAGTGGAGGTTTTTCCACAATTTTACCATTGGCTGAAGAAGGCAGAAGTCCCAAACTACTTTTGTGGGTTCAACCCTAGAGGCATTTCATCATCATCATCATAGAACTGCAGAGCTGGAAGGGACCCATCAAGTCTGGCCCCTGTCAAGGAGACGCAGAGGGGAATCAAACTCTCAACCGCCAGATAACTAAACCATTGAGCCATCCAGCCGTTATTCTGGGGACTGAGGAATCAGGCTTTCTTTTCTTAATGTGTTGTATTTATAAAAAAATCTACCACCATTTGGTACCAAAATTTGCAAATTTTGTCATCTTCAGAATGGGAGTGGGGAAAAACCTTGTGCTTTAAAGAAAAAATAGTAATATGAGAGAAACCCACAGTAGCCAATTTGCCTTTGAAATGGAGGTTTGGAACAAAAATGTAGGTTTGAACGGGTGCATATCAACCTGACTTTGACAATGTTGGTTCTTTTGAACAACAACATCCAGAATCCCCATCCAGATCTGCCCAGGAGTTGTCATCTAAAACAGTAATGTCCCAAGCCCTGGCCTCAACCACGTTCATGCTAAATTAGGGTGGTCACTTCTTTCTTCTGAGCAATGCCTCAATTTTAACACCTACATTTCGGGCAGGTATGACATGGTTCTCTGGTACTGAAAACAGCTGTGCCTGTTGATTCGGAGGGCGCAAACGGGGGAGAATATTCTTGCAGTTCGTATTGGAAGAACATACCCAGACTGGCAAATTTCTTCCTGTTTGAGATGGTAAGGACTCCTGTTTTGTCTAAAATATATAGAGAGATGTATAAGCAGACCACTTCGCTTTTAAAAAACCCCAACACAAACCAGTCTGAATACAGGTGAAAATAGAAGGGGCAGATCTGAAGTTACTGAATGACAGGTTAAAGGTGGCCTAGATGAAAGAAATCTGAATGCAGATATTTCAAAACCAGGTGGAATTCTCTTCCAAGATGGAACATTCAGGAGGAGAATGTATTGGATAGATGAAAAAAATGGATAAACCGCCCATATTACTCAGACGAAGTAAAGCTTAAATGATTGAGTACTTACGGTTTGGCTCCTCCGTTCGTTTGGCTGAGTGTGGATGCTGGCGAGGGCTCTGTGTACCCCCATCTTTAAATAAGACCCCTCATTAACTTTCACCTTTCCCTCCATGACAATGAGCTTCCCGCCGTGCATTCCAGGGTCTAGGAAGTCACTGTGGTTGCCAGGGTTGGGGCGGAGGAGGAAGAAATACGGGTCTCAGTTGTCTGAATTTCCACAACAGGACAGAGGAACGGGCTTGATTAGCACCCGGTGTTTCACTGGAGTTTAATTCTTTGATGATGTTTGGAATGGGGAAAGAAGAAGAACTTAAGGTAGCTACGAGAATCTCTTGTTATGCCCTCTTTAAGTTGGTGTCAAGAGAGACGGCAAAGGGGAATAAGGTAGAAGCAATTAGGAAGGCAACCTATAATGGAAACTTAACCTGAGTGTAGGAAAGAGAGAGAAGGAAAATTTCTTGCTGGAGGGTTTCTCTTCAGAGGAAGATCTAGAGCTAGAGCAGACCACTGCAGGAAACTCTGGGCCCTCAGGGGAGGGGATGATAAGGTTACCTCTCTGAAGGACCAGGAACATCATCGTCATTCTCTCTCCCCCCCACCCACCCCCCCGGTTGGTGGAAAAGTGGAGTCTTTGTTTAGGACAAAGTGGAGTAACTCATACGTATATCTTGATGATGAGTGATTTGAGCTTCTAAAGGGGATGAGGAATGGGATACAAAACCACAGATAGGTAATAATGAGTTCCTTTTTATTAAGGAGTTTTTTGAGTAAGTCCACAATTACAGCATTGGACACCAATCACACGCTAGATCTACGTCACTGGACTAGCAGACCCCCCCACGCAACCTGCGTCGTAGTTCAGACATGAATGGTCAGGGTCCGAATCTAGCTCCTTGGTGACCTTCCGAGTGCTGTTTACTGACCAGTGTTAAATATAATAGAGATTATTCTCTCATCCCCCTTTCTGTATTCCTCTCGCAACAGTCAGATCAGTGAAATGCAGAATGAAGTACCGCCCACACTCACACCCATTCTGGGTTTCATTACTTGTCTCTTAGCACCAGAAAGGAAAATGACGGGGTTTCCAGAAAGCACCAGAAAGGTCAGGGTGACCTCTCTTGACGAATCTGTTTGGAACACCATCTAACGAAAAGCATCCATGTTGAGCACCTCTTAGCTTCTTAAGGGGGGAAAAAAAGCCAATTTAACAGGCTGTCTGTTCATATGTCAAGGCATCCTTGGATGCCTTTCTCACTCAAGAGAGAACATCTGGTTCCTTCTATCCTTAGAAAATCCAGAACAGTCTGTCTAAGAAGCAGCCAGCTCAACTGATAAGAACTGCAAAGTTGTTATCATAATAGGGACAGAGGAACAGGCCCAAGAGCGGCTCCTTCCCAACATGGCAGCCTCCAGATGTCTGAACTACAACTCCCATTAGGCTGTGCCCCAGGGCACCCTTTTCGGGAGGTTTGCTCTAGAGAACCTTAAGCTGCAACGTGTTAGTTTGTGGGCCAAAACTCCACCTCACAAGCTAGTGAGTCCTGTCATTCTCTCTACACTAGACACGGGATTTTCTTTTTGCACTGTAAACCCACCCCCAATTCACCAGAAACCTCCCGTCTGACCAGAATGGGAGGTAGGAACTCATTTCCTCAGGTGTTTTCAATTACTCACAGGTGAAGGTGTTGGAGAGCCTCCTTATCAACCTCCCTTTTTGGCCATGAATGAAAAGGAAGTGGCTCAGAGAGGCTAAGGTGCAGGGGAGCTGAAAGGGACTATGGGACCGGTAGTCTCTCTCTCGTGTAGGCTCTGTACTGGTGGTGTCTCTCAGAAAATCCTCTCCCATTCTTGTATACTGCAGTCAACCTCCTCTGACTCCCCTGAGTCTCTCTGCGAAAACAACAACAGAGAATTGCTCATCTGAAACTCCTCAGAGGGCACAATTCTTGACCAAAAGAAAACACGGTCTGTCTTAGTTTGATCCCCAAACTATTTTCTCTGAAAAATGCAAGTAGCCTTCCAGTCCCATCAGAAACGTCGTGGCTGCTTCTCCCTGACTTAAAGCACGCCTCGCAGGTCTCTGCCGAACCTTGCCTTGAAAATCACTAAAGGGAGGAAATTACCAAAAGGTCTGATTGGAGAGAAAATTAGCTGCTCTTAAGTCCCATTACAAGAGACAGAACTTTCGTTAATTTCAAGTAATAGCTCCCTTTGATTTCACTGGAGCTTTAACATCATCAAGTTTCCCTGGACTGGAAAATCTTCCTGATACGTTCCATTATGCAACCACCTTGCATGTTCTCTTCTGCGCCACCTTAAATGGGTCACATTTGTTCTGCATCTCTCCTACCCTTTGCAAAGCAACTTCTACCACAATAAATGCCCCCAGCAGAAAAGCAAGGAGCAGACCATTTATCTCCATTAAACTTTCTTTTGATGGACCCGTGTGGTGGACCCGTTTGTCCCTTTCAGCCAGTGCAGCTGCAACCTTTAATAGCTGTGAGAGGCACCTCCATTGTTTGGGGGCTGATAAGACCATTGTAAGCACGTCATTAGGACTGGCTAACCCATCTTGCATATGTCTGTATTGTACCAGACAAGTTTTCGTCAGGAAAGAGCACAAGCTGTCTTAGAGGTGCTTCTTTCCACACCCTGCATGTCTGGACTTGCTTGTTCCTCCGTTTCATGGAATTTACTCCTCCTGATGCTGTTGGACTACAGTTCCCATTAACACTGGATGGTGACCACGATAGGTGGGGCTGCTAGGAGCTGGAATCCAGCAACCTCTGGAGAACCATTCTTTAGCCACACTAAGTTAAGCCTTCCAGGATGAAGTGAGAAAACCAAAGTTTCGTGGTTAACCATCTCATTGTCTTCCTTCCTGTTTGTTTGGCCTGATGGAGGAAGAAAGGAATCTGTTGTTTAGTCGTTAAGTTGTGTCTGACTCTTCGTGACCCCATGGACCAGAGCACGCCAGGCCCTCCTGTCTTCCACGGCCTCCCGGAGTTGGGTCAAATTCACGTTGGTCGCTTCGATGACACTGTCCAACCATCTCGTCGTCTGTTGTCCCCTTCTCCTCTTGCCTTCACACTTTCCCAACATCAGGGTCTTTTCCAGGGAGTCCTCTTCTCATGAGATGGCCAAAGTATTGGAGCCTCAGCTTCATGATCTGTCCTTCCAGTGAGCACTCAGGGTTGATTTCCTTCAGAATGGATAGGTTTGTTCTCTTTGCAGTCCAGGGGACTCTCAAGAGCCTCCTCCAGCACCACAATCCCTTCTTTGGGATTGGGATGTAGACTAATCTTTTCCAATCCTCTGGCCACTGCTGAGTTTTCCAAACTTGCTGGCATATTGAGTGTAGTACCTTAACAGCATAATCTTTTTTAAGATTTTAAATAGTTCAACTGGAATGCCATCACCTCCACTGGCCTTGTTGTTAGCCATGCTTTCTAAGGCCCACTTGACTTCACTCTGCAGGATGTCTGGCTCAAGGTCAGCAACCACACTATCTGGGTTGTCCGGGATATCCAAATCTTTCTGGTATAATTCCTCTGTGTATTCTCGCCACCTCTTCTTGATGTCTTCTGCTTCTGTTAGGTCCCTACCAAAGGAATCTGAGATTCATGGAAAAAGAAGGAAAGAGAGAAAGGAAGCTACCCAAAGAGTAAAAAAAGAGAGTAAAGAAAGAAAATGTAGAAACAACCATATAACCTTCTCAACTGCTATAAGACACTTCTGTTGTCCCAGCTAAATAGACTTGCCCTGAGTTCTTTTTCCATCACAAAGGCAAACACTGTATAATAGGATATATAACATAACAAAACACTAATATTCTAATTATTCTTGGGAGTTTTAGTCTCCATCAACCATCTCTCTCTGGGGGAAAAGCATGTGCTACGAGATCTGGCACCAGTTCGAGATCAGAAAAGCTGAGATCCTTCAGCAGCGGCACCTATAAAATAAGAAAAACTTGGATTTCCAGTATCGATGGGAGGTGGACGTCTTCTGCCTTCCGATGATTCCACTGTTTTGAGCATGAGTGTTGAGTCAAATTGGTTAATTAAAGGAGATGAAAGAAGGTTGGGATTTGAAGAATGCTTCGATCCAATCCTCTGTGTTCCCCAGCTGGGAAATGAAGATAAACCACCACCTTTATTTTATTTTCTCTTTCTTTTGTTTCCAAATACGTCGCCTTCCTCGCTAGGTGCGCTTCTTTTCTTCTGATGGGAGAAGGAGAGGAATACCTTGTGCCATGACGGCCCTCCAATGCCTTTTAAGACTTTTTGCTGTCTGAGGACAAAGTGGCCCCTTCTCTTCCTCCTGACCAGCAGCTGAACCCTCCGTGATGGCAAGGGAAGAGTAGGGCCAGTCCAGTGTCTGTCTTAAGTACAACATGGAAACATAATTCTTTTCTTTCAACTCCATCATGCCATGTGACCCCCTCCATATGTCAAGGAGGCATGGTGGGGAATTGAACTCCCAACCTCTGGCTCTGCAGGCTTAAACTACTGAGCTATCCAGCATCAAACTGTAGGTCCAAAGTCTCATTATTTATGCCCACTGGTGTACAGACGACAACATGGATCCTGACAATGAATTGCTGCTAGTTAAGGAGTCAATGGAGCTGCATGGTGTCACATAGTCATGTGATTTGGGGTTCACCAACAAATCCCTCTTGTATACTCTTGTATTTCCAATCACCATGTATGAGTGTGAAAGCTGGACAGTTAAGAACACGGACAGGAAAAAAATATATGATTTGTTTGAAATGTGGTGCTGGAGGAGAGCTTTGCCGATATCCTGGACTGCCAGAAAGACAAACAAGTGGGTCCTAGATCAAGCTTGAACTCTCTCTGGAGGCAAAAATGAATTTTGGCCAATGTTCTTCATTTGGTGGGGGAAAGAATAGACTATCCAAGCATCCATCCCTAGTGTGACACAGTGGTGAACATGGGTAGACTGGTGCTGAAGCTTGGTTGGTGGGTGAGCCTGGGCACTCAGAGTCGCAGTCCTTGAACAAAAAAAATTCAGGGTCAGATTCCAAAGGGCGGCGGCTGAGTAGGAATATATCAGGAAGTTCAGCACACACTCTGTTGGCTTAAACAAAGACAATGGTTTCCTGTGCCATTATCGATCTACTGATCTCACCATCGGAACCTTTGTCATCCAGTAAGACCCCAATCACCACTATTGTGATGGGATTACTAATTCTCTGTTGCCTGTCAAAGATCTATACTTTTAAACTGTTAGCAAGGAGAACTGTTTGAACCTTACAAGTGTTACCAACAGTTCTCAGCTGCAAACAGCTTTAATCCCTCTCTCCTCAAGACACGACCACCCCATTCGTCTTTTGTATGCATGGATACATGAAATGTTATAAATAAAAACTAATTAGTCTTGTAGCAACTATATGACTATTTCAGGTTTTTCCCAAGAGTGATCCTTCAAACATCCCTCAAAGTTTTCCTTGCGGGAAAAAAGAGGTGGCAACTTGGGTGTATGTGGAATTACTATTAAACCCACTCTGAGAAATGTGGATAATCCTATTGAAAAAGGAACTACAGTAGGACCCCCTTATCCACAGGATCAGTATCTGCTGATTCAATTATACATGGTCTGAAAATATTAAAAATATTAAAAGAAAAATTACCAATATATAATTCTTTTGACGATGAAGTTAACAGAACTAGCCACTAGAGGGAGACAAAGACCATGCTATAGAAAGCATTCACTAGAGAAATATATTTCCATGATGTCATTACCAGAACTGGCCATGAGAGGGAGCCAGAAGCCATGCTATGTATAGCATTCACTATTAAAATAGCATTTGCAATAATCCATGTTTTTCAGCATATGTGAGGTGGGGTTGGAACCAATCCCTTGTGGATATGAAGGTCCTACTGCATTTTGTGCTTCCTTCCCTCTGTTCCCTGAAGTGTTTCTCCAGTACAAGAGTTTTGGAGATCCACGGTTCTCAGGTAAGGTAAAGGTAAAGGTTCCCCTTGACATTTAGTCCAGTCGTGTCCGACTCTAGGGCGCGGTGCTCATCCCCATCTCCAAGCCGTAGAGCCAGCGTTTGTCCGTAGACAGTTTCCGTGGTCACGTGGCCAGCGCGACTAGACACGGAACGCCGTTACCTTCCCACCGAGGTGGTACCTATTTATCTACTCGCATTTGCATGCTTTCGAACTGCTAGGTTGGCAGGAGCTGGGGCAAGCGACGGGAGCTCACTCCGTCGCGTGGATTCGATCTTACGACGGCTGGTCTTCTGACCTTGCAGCACAGAGGCTTCTGCGGTTTAACCCGCAGCGCCACCACGTCCCCAACGGTTCTTGGGAACACTCAAATCTGAATCATTCTCCTGTTTTAGGAGGATGAAGATTTAGGATTTTTCCTGGACCGCCGTATCTCCCTGTGCCCCATCTTCTTCATCTCAGTCAGTAGTGGAGAGAACAACCTCTTTCTCCCCCCCCCCCCCACTCTCTGCAATTCCCCCTGGCATTTACCTGCCAAAATTTTCCCCACCGGATCAAAGCCAGATTTCTCCCCTAAGCATCACGAGGAACTTGGTCGCATCCAACCTGGGCAAACCTCCCGTTTTTGAACATCTGGGCTTGACGGAGAACAGCTTGGTCTGCTAACTGGCTCTCTGGCAGAGAGACAGGAGAACCTGCAGTCACTTTAAGCACCGCAGATTGGGGGGGGGGGGGTGGCGGTGGCATTTGCTTAAAGTCTCTTTGGCAATCCTGTTTTCGACCTGCAGCAGCCCAAGTTGGTCCTGAGAGAGCGAGAAGGCAGATCCTCAAAGCTGCTCTGCTCTGCCACCCTTTCAGGCCTGCGTGCCGCAGCATCTGAACAAACAAGAGGGAACCATTCTTGAAGTGATCTCGGCAGCCCCGAAATAAGAAGTCCCGTCGGATTGCTTCTGCGAGGCCTTCATGCGATTCAGAGAACGAAGTGGCTCGAAGAGTCTTTAAGGTGCCTGGCTCCTTTGTGCTGGAAAAGAGGCACGGGCTGATGCTCCATCTCATGGGTCTGAAATCTTCCATTATTCCTTGGCGAAAGTTGGAGAACCCATCTGAGCCTCGTCACAAAACAGCCTCCTAGAAGCAGGGGCACTTTCTGGAACATTCCAGAGTCTTCACGATGTTTAAGGCCACCCCCCAAATGTGGCAACTCTAGTATTCCTGGGGGGGGGGGGGTGTTGTCTAGGGAAAAGTCCCAAGTGCAGTGTGATCTCAAAGGCAGTGTGGTCTCAACACAACTGGAAATGGCAAAGAACAAAAGACAAATTCCAGAGCGGTGAGTTGGCTTGACAGCAAATGCATCTTCTGTGCAGGAAAAAGAAAGTGGATGTGTTAACTTCCAGTGCCCCTGGTAAATCTCTTCAAAGCTCCATCGTCACTGAATCTGGGGCTTCTGGGTTCAGCGTCGAGCCAGGAAGAAGATACTAACCAGAGTTAGCAGCTTAGAACTGCTTCGGATGTGCCAAATTTCCCAGAGGCACAGTATGTTCACATTTATGACAGACAAAGCTGCCTATGATTAGACTGAGGCACAAGGTGCATCAGGTGTGGTCTGTCAGCTACCTATGGCCTTCTGGGGTCCCCAGCCCCTTACACATCCCCCCAAATGTCTTCCTGTTTTGACTCCAAAGATTCCCCTTGTGCTCTCTGGAAGGTGTGAGAAGCCATATTGCCATGCTTCATTCAACTTGTCCGGATCCTGGGCACCTCAACTCTAGGTTAATAATTAAAAACAACAACAACACTTTGGCCACCAGGAGGCACGAGGGACCTTTTAAAAGCTGGAATAAGTCTTAAAAAAAAAAAAATTTGGGAGTGCCCAAAAGGCAGGATCAGCATGGTCCTCTGGGGTCCAGTTATGTGGTCCTCGAACCTCTGGAGGTTGCCCACCCCAGTCTAGCCAGGGGTGGCTGATGCCTGTTGGAATGGATCAGGCAGGATGACCAATAGAAATTTATTTATTTAAAATATTTCTATCCCGCCTTTCTCCTTAAAAAGGACCCAACTTGGCTTGGAAAGGAAGCCAGAGTCCATCATGAGTGAAGCCAATTGACTCTGGTTTCGTTTTTTTTTTTTTTTTTTTTTTTTGGATTGCCCTATGCAGTAACACAGCACTGCCCTTCTTGATGTTTAGCATTTAAGATGTACAATGAAAACAAAAAAATAGTAAATGCACAAATATTGTGGCCCCTTAAAGACTAACAGCTTTATTTCCACAGGAGTTGCTGTAGATTATAATCAATTTGCTTAGACACATCAGCAAAATCCATGAAAGCTGACACTGTAATAAAGTTGTTAGTTTTTATGGGATTCCTACACTTGTCTTTTTTCCTCCCACATTGGTTTATTCCAGCTATTACCTGCTGAAATAGACTAGCATAGCTGCTGCTTTGAAAACATCTGTCTATATTGAAAAACAGTCTCTTCCATTGCTTCAGGAGGCTTTTTCCATTATTATTTCTGGTTGTATCACTAGGGAGCAAAACGGGACCTCCACCACCACCCTCTCTAGCCAGAGGTGTGGAGTTCACTCCCATTTCAGGGCTTCTGAGAATCCAGTTCGGATTTTACTCTGTACTTTTATGTGAGTGATCCAGAATATGGGAGGGAGAGGCATCAGCACTGTGGATGGCTCCTGTAACATACGGACAATGGATTCCCAGCTCCCCTGGAATAGGAGTCAGCCGCCACCGCCGTGCAGGACGGCAGTAACCCATTTTGTCTAATAAGCCAGACTCCACTGCATCTGGCCAAATCTGATCTACTTATATGGAGAACTGTTCAAAAAATTGGGGGAGAAAAGCATTTTCTCTCGTTCTGCTAGTAACAGCCAGGGATGTTGGCAAGTCTTTGGGTCCAAGTCTCGAGTCTTTGCTCCCAAGTCCAAGTCCCTAGTTTAAAAAAGCTTTTTTCCCCCTCCAGAAAAAAGGGAGGAGTGGGTGAGTTCCGAGTCGCAATTTGAATCCGAGTCATGGGGGGGGGGAACCCGAGTTGAGTCACCGGTGCGACTTAAGCCCGACTCGACAGCGAGTCCCACAGCTTGGATCCCCATGCTTGCTAGTGACTGTGAGATTAAGTGTGTAAAGCATGTGCTCTGCCACACAGCAGGAATCCATGTTTAGCTTGCCATGGGTACCTGCTGTTTGCTTTCTCCATTTCTTCTGTAAGCAGTGTGTGTGAATCTGTGTTGGGCAGAAAGTCCTGATCCATTAAAACAGGGCACACAAGCCATTTATATAAATCCAGTGGAGGCCACTTACATCAAAGCAAGAAGGCAAAACCCTAATGGTCGAAAAATTCTAGTTGCCCAGTGGAGACTATTTGGCGTTACAGGAGCCAACCGCTTGAGCAAAGGTGGATTTTCATCATGGCTGAACTAGCTGTGGAAATGTGTGATAGTAGGGGGATTTTTTGGAAGGGAAGTAGGTTTGGGATTTTACTGAATTCATCGGTGTGGATTGAATCTGGGACCAACGGCTTGGTGGTAGCCACAGTCTGTTTTTTTAAAAACATTGCATCACAGAGTATAACCATTCCTGTCTTCTCTAGGTGGATCCACATATGTGGGGCAGTTCATTTTTCATGCGTAGAATGAGCTCAGCTGGGAGAAGATTCACAAGCTCATAAGATACATTTTCTCTTGTGATGGTAGCCCAAGACTGTCATATCGGTTTCTCTCGAAGATCTCTCTCTTGTCTTCGGCCTGGTAATCCCATTCTTCTTCCCGTGTCCTTTTTTAAGACACCCACCTTTGTAATGCCCAGAACATTTCCCACATGCAGGCAAGCTTTCACTACAATGGTACCAGTGGCCTCATATTAATTGGTGCTGGGTGATTTCCCTGCAGGAATTTCGCCCTGGACATTGTTTCAAAACATGGCTGTTCTGGAGGCCTTCTGAACGCCGACATCAGGTCTTCTTCCATCTCCAAGGAACTGCTTATTCTGCAGAGTCCAGCCTCGCGGTGAGCTCACCTTGGCTGGAGATTAGGGTTTTGCTATAAATAATACATGACAATTCTTACTACCAGAAAGTAGGGTGTAAACTGTCTGATGTATGCTTGGATCAAAATGACGCACATAAACACACTCACATTGCAGGGAAAACGTCTTTGGATATCAAAGTGTCTTGTTGTGTAAAAAATAATAATAATCAAACAGTAGGGTGGGGAAATGGATTTAAGTCAGACCCCATAACACAGAGGAGGGCTCCTTATCTGTTCCCCCATATGTATATGTGTGTGTGTGTGTGTTTTATGGGGACGACAACTGGCTTAAAATAACATGTTTTGGGGACATTTGGGGGAACGGGTCGAGCCTCATCCAAAAAACAATTGTACGCGTAGGAGGAACTTCTGGAAGTATTAGGACGTCATTGCCAGGAAGAGGCCTTTTCGGCTCTGGTGGCCCCAGACTCAGACAAACCAACACTGAGCTTTGGGGGGCAGGTGGTGGGAAGGAAGGAAAGACGAGGTGGGGTGGTGGGATTTAAGCTAATTTTCATCTCTGACAGGCCGAATCTTCATCTCCGTGAATTTGAGGGAATATTGCCAGCCTGTCCATGAAGACCATTCGATGCCGTCCGCATAGGAACTGTGGTGACCCTTCAGGTACTGCCCGTTCAGGTTGGAGGTGTGGCAGTTGCGATACCACCAGGCGCCGTGGTAGAAGGCGGCGCAGTTGTTCTCCGAGTGGTCGTTGTCCAGGTCTTTCGTGGTGAACTTCATGCCGTTGTGCTTCAAGAAGGAGTCTCCTGTAATGGGGAGAAGTAATGCATCGTCGCCTTCGTGGCTTATTGTACTTTCCCCACGGAAAAGGTACCTAGTGTGGTGTCATAGGTAAAGTGACGGACCAGGACTCTGGACACCAGGGATCAAAACCCTGCTCAGCCACGGAAACCCACTAGGGGAGTGGAACTGGTAAAACCACTCCTTAAATATACCTCTTGCCTTGAAAGCCCTGTGTTCTGAATGGATAGCATAGATTAGACACAAGGTGCAATGTCATAAGTGGACACTAGAGGGCATCTTCTCCCCTATATTTTTTTTTGGGGGGGGTCTGCTGGTAACAGTGCTGCCTGGGGTTAAAAGCACACCATGCAGCAGGTTACTTAAGATGCTGGGGCCACTGGGAACAATAACTACAGCCTGGCTATTACTGCAAATTGACAAGTACAGCGACGAGTTCCTTTTAAAAGGTGACATTCTGAACCTTGCCAAAAAGCTCCAGACCACGCCTCCAGATTAAAACAGGGAAGATTAAAACATGTGGCCTCAAAGCACAAAATGCCCCCCCAAATTTTTTTTTTTTTTTGCAGGGGACCTGAAGGTGGGCCCTATCCTGCACTTGCCTAAACCCAGCTAGCTTGGTGATGCCATTCTTCTGAGCGCCTACAGTCCAGATGAGATCATTATGCAAGCCCAGCGTTCAGGACAAGGGATTCTGCTTCAAGGCCCTGAGATTTGTGCCTTTAGAAAGACCGCACAGAGTTCAGGACCAAGTGAAAACAGCTGGAAGAGTCAGTTCGTTTTTTTCTTGGTAAGGACTAAAAACAGAAAAAGTAAAACGGTGAGTCTAGAATCCACCCCTCTTTTCTCCTTTCAAATAGCTCCGTGGTTTAGATAAAATATTTTTATTTTTCCTGTCAGGAAAACATATTTATTTCTGAGTCAGCCGCTGACCGCTGGGCTCCATATATTCTCCCTTGCAAATTGGAGTTTCCAACTTAAAACGTTCTTAACCGTAGGGTGAAATGTCAATTTCTGACATGAAATTTCAATTCTGAGTGGATGTTTTGAAGTGGAAATTTGCCATTCTGACAGAGCGAATCATTTCAGTGCTATTAGCATTGGCACCACTGTGGCTATAATGCACCTTCTTTTTGAGCAAAGAGCAAATGGGTCTCTCAGCCTCCCTTCAGAGGGATCGTGTAGAAAGGGGTGCGTGTGTGTGTCACCCTGTATTTACGCTAGGAGTATGAACTGTGAACCTAAAGGCCATATGCCGCTCGCTGTGCCTTGAGGTGGCTCCAGAACCCTCCCTCCCAAAATTATTTTTGTAATTTTTTAATAATTGGCTACCCGGTGAAGAATTCTCCCACGGCCACACCAGGTAAGTCTTCCAGTGAGGACAAGTCAGAGCCAACCCAATGTGAGGGAGGACTGCCAGATGCTCTAAACTCTAGAGCAGTGGTTCTTAACTTTGGGTAACCCAGGTGTTCTTGGACTGCAATTCCCAGAAGCCTTCACCACCAGCTATGCTGGTTGGGGCTTCTGGGATTTGCAGTCCAAGAACACCTGGGTTACCCAAGGTTAAGAACCACTGCTCTAGAGCAGTGGCTCCCAACCTTGGGCAACTCAGATATCCTTGGACTGCGATTCCCAGAATCCTTCACCACCTGGCTGGGGTTTCTGGGAGTCGCAGTCCAAGAACACGTGGGTGAGCCAAGGTTGGGAACCGCTGCTCTAGATCCCTCGACAGTGGCCTCTCTGTGTCTCCCTCTGCCATCTGAAGAGGCTGAGCCTCCCCCTGGCCAAGGTGGCTCTGGGACCAGGTCAGAGGAGAAGACTGGGCTGTTATCTCAGCCCACAAGGACACGGCAGGGGGAAGAGAAGAACCCAGCTCAAAGTGGGCGGAGGATGGGCTTGATGGCGGTCAAAACAACCCTCCGGGCCAAGAGGTCTCCTTGAAGGAAAGGTCCTCCTCCCAAGACGACCAACCAGCCCATGCCTGCAGCTGAGCTCCCATTAAGCCAAGCATCTGCAGCTGAGCTTAGGGTGGGGCTCCAGGAGCCCAGCTGTCTAGACTTCACCCTGGGATTGCAAAGTCTTTGGAGAAGGGTCCCTTTTCCGGTACACAGCTTTGGCCTGCTGTGCACCAGGACTCCTTTGCCTGTGTCAGATCGTTTGGGATGGCTTGGCTGTGCTCCTGGGTCTCTCCCTGTTTGACTCCTGGCCTGGCTTGACCTTTGGCTGGTTCTTGGAGGTCGGCTTCGGCTCTCGAACCCCCTGACTCCGGTAGGACTCGGTTTGTCGGGTACGTGGCTATCGTTACGTATCTCCGTCAGCAAAGAATTGGTCCCTGGGATTGGATTGACGGGGAGTAAGAAACCTCCTCCAGCAGCCCCAGGGGGGGCCAAATAGGGAGATTTTGGGGGAAAACCACCTTTGTGGAGGAGGTTCCTGCAGGTTTTTGTGGTGGGAGGGGGGGAATTAATATTTTCCAATCCCTTCTGATTTGGACATAGGGCCCATGGAGGTTCAAAGGGTGGAAAAGTAGTTCCTGGATTTCCTGCTCATATGAATATTCTCTCTCTCTCTCTTACCTGCTGTCCCAGAATAGTCAGCAATGGTGACAGGGTAGCCATCTTCTTCGGGGTCAACTGAAAACAAGCCCACAGAGAAGGTGCCGTAATGGGCATAAGCGGTGGCATTGTCAAAATCCTCGAGGTCAATGCGCAGCTCATAGCCGGCTTGGGTGGTCAAGGCATGGATCCGCTTCAACCCTAGAAGGGGGTAAAGAAGGAGAGAAAGTGGGCACAAAGCATCCGTCCCTCTGTGGCACCTTCACCGAGAGAGGAGGGGTCGGTAGCAAAAAGCAGGTATTTTCTGTTCTGCTCCTTTGGATTTAAAACGTATCTGTAAAAAAAACAAACCCGGAGCTCCTGCTTTTCTGGACTTTCATGAAAACACAATAATTTCAATGAAACTACATCGGCCTTGTTCACAATAAAAATTGGTCTCATTGCCCCGCCACCACCTGTTGGAGGTTTAATCCAGTTGCAGCAGATGGTCGTCTCTTTCACCCGTGGAGAGGCAGGAAGTCTTTGGGACCAATTCCCAAGTCTGAGTCCCTATTAATAACAAGCTTTTTCCTCTCCAGAAAAAAAATGGAATGGGTGGGTGGGTTCTGAATCTGAGTCATTTTTTGGGGGGGGGGGGGGAAACCTGAGTCAAGTCACCGGTGCGGCTTAAGTCCGACTTGACAGCGTGCCCCACGACTCAAGTTCCCATCCCTGGGAAAATGGAAGAGGCGGCCAGACTAGTGGATGTGGAACCTCTTTTGAGAGTAATTTACGTTTCATTCTCCTTTGTGTGAAAGTGCCTCAGAGCGTCACCAGTCTAGGCAACGCAGAAAAAGTCCCTGCTCACCATTTTACATGGTTTCCCCATTCAAACCTCTTGGTCTCCAGCTGTTTCCTTGGAGGGCCTCTGTGACAGATGCCGAGAGATGGGACTTCATTATCTATCTATCAGGACGACGAAAGTGGCTCGTGTCTCCCAGGGGTGGGCGGGGGGGAGCCGCCCTCTCCCGTCTTTTCCATTATCTCTTGATTAAGAAGTGATTTAATTAAACATCACAGGAGTTGTCATCTGTGGTGGTTTGCAGCCGGGGCGGGATCCTTGGCACGCTCTCTATCAAGTCCCCTCTGTGTACTTCTTGTTTAGCAGGTTTTAACATTACGTTGGCTTGACTGATTCTGATGGTGAGGCTGGTTTCCCGGGGATCATTTCTTCGGCTCTTTAGACAGAAGCGAAAGACTAGGGATGTGGTGAATACTTAGAAAATTCACACGTTTTCCAAGTCTCATCATGCTGGGATTTCTTACCAAGCCTTTCCTCTGCACCGTGAAACTGAGGCTTTCCCAGTCCTGTGGGTCCCCCCCCCCCCTGTTTCTTTTCCTATTTATTTCCTGTTAATTTTTTTTCTGTTTTTCATCTCTTATTTTGCTCAAGAATCTGCCGAATTCTGCGCAACCCCATGCCCTTTCCTGCCAATCTTGTGCCTGCTGTTTTGCTCAGAATTTGGGAGAATTCTGCACAGATTAGTGCTTTTTTTAAGGGGGGGGAACCCATGCTTTGCTTTGTGGCTGACTTAAACTCTGGCTTAATTCCGAAGTCTGATGGGTTACCCACATATTTCTGAAGAAATCCCATAGTGGAAAGGCAGTGAGTTAATAATAGTGTAGAATGTGTATTCCTCTGAACATCTAGTTTGACCCTTAGCATTAAAACCCAGAGTGCCTGTAAGTACAATTCAAGCTGAGCTCATTTGCTTTCTGTACCAGAACAGAGCAGGTCCCAGGGTTCTCCCACTGGTTCCACTCCTGGTTATCCCTGATTTTCATCATTTCGGCAGTATAATTTATGGTGAATTGAAATAGTTTTGCTGCTGTTACCCTTGGGAGTCAAAAATCTTTGAGAATCTGTAGCAACTTGCCTAAAACTCTCCCAGGCGGTCCAGTTCTGTCACCTTCTCACCCATCTCTTTCCTCCATATTAAGGATCTTGTTATTTTTCATCTGTTCACCAGAGGTGTAGCGGGAAACTTGAAGTACAAAAGTTCATCATGCCACACCACATTGCCATTAAGAGAATTAAAACATACAGACGCCAAGAGAACATCCATAGATCTATCCATGTCAATAAAGGAGGAGCACGTCTTTTGTAGAGCTAATGACCTTTAATTGCCAATGCAACTTCAAACGACCTTCCCGATATTTTGCATTGCGCCACTGTTAGCTTGCAAAAATATACCTTCCTAGCAAAATAGTTTCTGGGGGACTGGCTTGATTTTTGTCCTGTCTAACTACTAGAAAGTCCTGAGGCTTTGAGCCTAACAGCCCTTGCTCTATTTGCTCCATTATAACACTGTTTCGTTCTTCTCATTTTACTTACTTACTTACTTACTTACTTACTTACTCTGGACAGTTTCCAGCAATAAAAAAACAACCAAATCCCACCCAATCCAAAAATATGAATAATAAAGGACAACGGAACTAAAAATCAAGACGGCAGCAGTGGACAAAAAAGATTGCAGAATATAATCGTCAAAATAAGTCTAAGCGACCAACAAGGTTGAGGGGAGGGTATCCAAAAGGCCTCCGAGATATGCAGAGTTTTAATATGCTTTCTGAAGATTAGGAGCAAAGGGGCAAAGAGGTGGCCACTGCAGAGAAGGACTGGCTCTTAGTCTTAGGCTTTCTGGCCTCTCCTCCCCCCCAGCATCAACACCAGGGAGGTGTGAGTCGCATGGGAAGTGGATCTTAGGGAGAGCTGCTCTGATAGGTAGCAAGATCACAAACCTTGCTGCTAACAAAGCACCCACTCTTTTCGTCCAGGAAGCGAACCATGGGTCCTGTCTGATGTTCTCTAGAATTGTGATAGGCTTAGACAGCCGTACCTAGCCAGTGTTCTCCCGTGAGCTTCCCAAATCCGTCTCTGTATGCTTCCCACCCGCGGAAGAAATTCACGGAACCATCCTCGCGCCTCTGGAAGACCTGCGGAGACACAAATTGGGGTGGAATGAATGATCCGGAGGACACGAGAGTGAGCAACTAAGCATGTAGGGGCCACGAGCCTCTTATCGGCTCCATCCATGCCTCTCCCGTGAGCCCACCACTGTGGGCTAGCTGGAGGAGCTCTGTAGTGGCTTATTAGATTTGAGTGCAAAATGCAAATTAATTAAAACCTTTTAAATTAGTTAATTACACTGGAATGGCTCGGCGGAAAAGACCCGAGAAGGCTGCCTGTCAGAATTAATGGGCTGTTGAGATCAGCACTCAAAATGCTGCTTTGTAGACAGAGCTGCTGCTGAAACCTGTGGCTATGCCCGAGCTGGCAATTAACTAGTTATAAATAAATGTGTTCCTTGCCATTTATTTATTTATTTACTTATTTGTTTCAGCTTATATACACCCCATAATGGAAAGCACTCTCTGGGCAGTTCTCAGCATAGGTATACAAATAATTTTAAAAACATGCCGTGCAATATACAGCAGGGGTGGGGACTTGAGCCACGGGACTTGCCCACATCCCTGATATACAGATACATATAATCAAATAATAAACTCAGTCACTCACTCCAACCACTCAACTACCTAAACTTATCTTTAGATGAATACACACTTTAAAATGGCAGTAGATCTTGCAGGGCAAATAAAAAGGAGCTTTAAAAAATTATGTTTTAACTGACTTCAAAAATGAATTCCCTTTCTTTCCAGTAACTAAGGTAGAACCCAGGTAAATGACAACCGAATTGTGGTGAAGGATAATTCAGCTTTTCCTGCAAAGTAACTGTAACTATTCAATTACTTTTAAAGTACATGGAGTGACTTTGCTGTGTAGGTGCCAGCGGCTTGTATCAAACATTGTGTTTAAGCAAATAAAAGTAGTCTTTTTAATTGCTTTTCATAGTGAGAAAGGAAAAGTTACTTTGAATCTATTACTGCGTTGTAAGTAGTTTTGGCCACTCAGGAACCATAGTTAATTTTAACATTCCTTTCAAAATCTTATTTTTTTAAAAAATGAGATGTATCCGTGTGCTTGTCCTCTTGTTTAACACCAAAGTGAAAATGCGAACGTTAAAGTATCAAACCTCTAACCCACTGTTTCCAAACTAATATTTCCAAGTAAATATTTAAAATTAACATTAAAAGGGCTTGCTACTTTTCAAAGGTAGTGCATATATTGTTGTGCCACAGAGTTTAAAATTGCAAACATCAGCTCTCTCTCCTCTAAGGAGATCAAGGCTTCTGGTAGAATTTGACAAACTGCTGACTCAGAGAAACCCATTTCATATATTGTATGGCAGGAAATCTAACTTTCCAGCTTGAAACATTGCTGTAGAAAGAATCGTTCCTACATCCTGGTCAGTTTATTATACTCTTGGTACAAGAAGATCTGTGATTTCCACTTTTTTTCTCTCCTGTTGCACTTTTTAAAATCTCATGCTATTTTCATTCTGAATGTGAAAAAAGCATGCAAATGCTGATAAATTCTTCAAAAACAAAACTGAGACAAAATTCTCATCCCTTTCTATGAGGGGAAGGAAGTTGGTCTCCGCCATGTAGATTCTAATAAGGAAAGGGTGACCTTAGGATAAAATTTAGTCTACCCTTTTTCTCCTTTTCTCCCTTTTTCAACAAAACGTGTGCTGAGATTCGTTTTGGGATACAGTCCGATGGGAAAAAGGCCTCACATTTTGGGCTGCTTGTGTCGTGATTGGGTGCAATCCATTTCTTGGTGACCACATAATTGTGTTCTAGCTCAAACATGATCCATGCCCAAGAGATCCAGCGGTAGGGCTACTATTTGGGGACCGGGGGGGGGGGGGCTGAGCCGGAGTGTTTTCCTGATAGAAGAGTCATTTCAAAGGGGGTTGCTCCTGCAAAAATGACCCATTCCAGTGTCACCAGAGGTGCACTTTTGTTTCCATCTGATGACACCCTGAGGTACCTAGACCAGCAGTCAACACACCTAAAACGGTGAATTTGTCCTGTGATTTTGAAAAGAAGAGGGAGGGAGGGAGGAAGCCACCTATTCCTGTGGCCATCACCCTCTTCCTGTAGTAGTTAATTCTTCAAGTTACATGGATCCTGTGTAAAGTAATTCCTTAGGCAATCCATTACACTGGCTGATACAGAGTTCTTGCATTCTGAGAAAGAGAGATCGCCCCCCCCCCCTTTCCCAGATCATCTTTCTGCTCCTCTCTCTGGTGCGTTTCCCCCTCTCAGTTCTCTCCTGCAAAACATCTTCCCAAGTTCTCCGTGCTGCTCTGGACAGCTCTTCCTCCACAGATTTGGGCAATTTCATGCTGCATAAACTACCTATGATTACATTATTGCGGTGTCGGGATGCCGAGCGCTGCCTTCCCGGCATATGCTTCGAAATCCCGATGCGGTTCTATGGCCGCATGATGGCCTTATTAGGGGGGCAGCCGAGAAGGGGTCTGCCCAACTATATCTCTTTTTGGCACCGGGTTTGTGTGTTAAACTGGGAAATGGAGAGAAGCAGTTCTTAAAAAGAGAGAAATTTTATTGATTGATTTATTGATTGATTTAAAATATTTTTATCCCGCCTTTCTCCTTAAAAAGGGCCCAAGGCGGCTTACATCCTTGAAAGACAATATTTAAAGCTGAAAACAATGAGTATACAATGGTAGTTCACATCATGAAACAGCAATATTTAAAGCTAAGGACAATGAATAAGTATAAAGAGGCAGCCTACATAATTAAAAGACAGTGTTTAAGTTAAAAACAACAAGTATACAAATATTAAAAAGGATCAGACAAATGCCACTTCGAGAGACGGTAAACACAAGTAGTACTAAAGACCCAGTCAGAGCAGTAATGCCTAATAATCCATTTAAAAGTCACACTCAGGTAGCCAGCCATGTAGCCAGTCACTCATGTAGGCTGTTACTGAGAGAAAGCTTTCCTGAAGAGAAAGGTCTTTGCCTGCTTTCAGAAGGAGAGAATAATCCCCTGACATTTTAACTCAAACTTTTTTTATATATTCTTGCACTCATCCCAAAGGTATTGTTGGCGAAATATGCTGAAGACATTCAAAATTACAAATGATTTCTGCCGTGGCTGAGAAATTCAGCAGATGGAACTGATCATAAATATCTTCCATGGAAGTGGAAGGAAACGTACTGTATCCACCATGTAAGATACTGGTCCAGCTTCCAAATGCTTCGCATCGGGGTTTTACTGATACTTGCAAATGTTCTCGTCCTTTTTTAAAACAACAACAACGGGTCAGCTGCCGCAAAGTTTTTTCACTCTTGCTGAAGTGGAAAAAAAAGACTTGCAGCTTTTTTCTTCAGCAGCATTAGCAAAAACAAAAAGAGGCCGATATTTTACCGCTGTTGCTTTTTGCACAAAACATTTTGTATAAAAAACGTGTGCAGAGTACAAGGTTTCTGTGCAAAATATAGACTTTTTTGGTGTGTGTGGGAAGCTTCTGCAACTTTTTCATAAAGTTCCTCTTCCAACGTACACAACTTCTCACAGTGTCACCCTTCAGGGAGAAAAACTGAAATTTTTCTTGTTCACCCGCAGGGACGAAATGAGCAATTTATGGCACCGAACAGGTGGGGCTTTCGAGATTCTTGTCTCAATTCACCTTCTGCGAATGTCATAGTTCATATATGCACCCAGTCTTGCATACAGTTTTAAAATGTGAGTGTGCCATTGAAAAAATACACACAAATGTATGCTAGTGGGGAAAGTACATGCATTAGGAGAGGGTGAGCATAGAGTAAGGAAAATGTGTTTACATAATACAAATTAATTTCCCCCTGGGGGAGAGAGATGTTTTGCAGCCTGACTGATATGAACCAAGGACAAAGGCGTGGTAAAAATATTTAAAATTTAAAAAATAAATCAATAGGAGGGGGAATGAAGATTAAGAGTTCTTTACATCCCATTGGGAGATGGTGAATGCTCCTACGCTGGAGGCCTTCAAGAGAAAATGGGACCACCATCTGTCAGATCTGCTTTGTCTTGGATTCCTGCCTTGAGCAGGGGGTTGAAGTCAATGGCCTTAGAGGCCCCCTTCCAACTCCATATGCTGTGATTCTAATCATTGTATCTGGAATTGTTTCTGATATAACATGATTTGGGAAGAAGCATTAGCTAGCTGTTATTCTTTGCTGTTGAATCCCTTTCAGCTCAGGGTTACCCTAATATGGTTGCTGATGTATGTGAGTTGTTCAAGGAGTGGTTTTTCATTGTCAACCCCTCTGTCGGCATCCATGGCCCAGATGGGATTTGAACCCAGGTCTCCTAAATTCTAGTCTGTCGTTCAATCCATAGCAACGCACTGTCTTTCAGTCACAAGCTGGAGAGAGGGAATGACTCATGTGAACTGTAGCTGGTGAACATTTTCCCCCCCTTTAGGATCAACCATGGATGGTGGCTTTGAATGTTCAAATGTGTAATCTACACATTTCCCTATTTTTAAAATTATCTTCTCCCCTTAACATTTATGAAGAAATCCACACTGCTGGAAAGATTCTAGCAGAAAAGAAATGAACCAAATATTCAGTGATCTTTATTTGGAAAAGGCCTGCTTCCAGTATGGAGAGGGTAATATTGTTTCTGCCTGCCACGTGGCTCTTAAGGATGTTCAAGACGTAAACTCCCAACATGCTAAAGAGGTGAGTGTGTCTGCTTTTAGTTCCTCTCACTTTCACACTTCTTTTAACATTTTTTTTCCTGCTGAATTTGCGGTCAAATGTGAATTCTAGAAAGTTGTTATTTTAAAAAAAATCAAACGAAATTTGCATTCATCCCAAATGATGGCCACCATAAAGCGCTCAGTTTTTCTGACAGCCTGGCTCTGTCAAAATAGAGAATTATTCTTTGCATGAATACACTGTCTCTGAATAGACGTCCCAGCACTCAATTTTATGAGTTTGGAGGCATTATAGTATAGGATGGGATGGGAGCAGAGGAAAAGCCCCGGCGTTATGGCTCTTGTCCAGCGTACTGCCTCAGATCCGTGCAGTACTTACCTTCTAGAATTAGCGACTTAATTTTTATCTGGCCGTTGAGCACTTGAGAAGCTGCTGTTAAGCCCCTTTGAAAGAGCTTTTGGCTTGAATCGGTTGACGGCAAAAGGGACGCATTGGCTAGGAACGGGCCCCCCAAGCTAATTGCTATGGAGGGCACCGGTTTTTATTGGCTGAGAGACCCGTGCACCGTGGAAGGAAAGAGAAGGAAGGTTGTGAGAGCAGGCGATAATGCAGTTAATCTACTTTGACCTCGGGCTCTAAAGTAGGCCAGTTGTCCGTGGTGCTTACAGAGAAGGGTTTGGACAGGCTTGGGTGTATTAGAGAGAGAGAGCTCGCCCTCTTTTCCCTCCTCCCCTGACATGTAAAGGCCTGATTACACAAACGCCTTGGGAGATTAATAGCACATAGAACTTTACAGACAAACACCTCTTGCTGATTATTGCTTTGTAAGTGTATAGTGAGAGTCTTAGCCAGGCTGCAGAATGGCACAGCAAGCTGCTGCAGCCTCTTTCTTCCAGCCTTGCCGTGTTCTTTCAAAGTTGATCTGTTTCCCCCTGTGAGGTCATGAGGTCTAGAAACTTTAGCCCTTACCCCTAAAGAAACATTGTCACAAGTTGGTTAACTGGTCAACAGTTCTGGTTATGACCACAGTGTTCTATAACAGTGGTTCCCCACCTTGGATAATCCAGATGTTCTTGGATCACAAACTCCCAGGAATCCCAGCCAGCACAGCTGGTGATGAAGGCTTCTGGGCGTTGCAGTCCAAGAACACCTGGGTGACCCAAGGTTGGGAACCATTGTTCTAGAAGATCACAGTGATGGAAAATGTAATTCATGGCCAGAGAGGGGAAATGGGTAAGAGGAAGCTCTCCCCACCCATTGCTCTTATGTAGAGCCTTAGGGTTCAAGTGATGACAATACATTCTAATAGGTTCTGTTTGTATCCTTGAGTTTTTATTGCTGTATCACAAAGGAAAAGTTCCTAGCATCTAAAAGGAGCATCGGGAACCTCTCCCTTCTGTATCCCGTTCTAAGGTTACAACATGGATGAATAGCAGGTAAAGTGGTCCACTTATTATTTGGGTTGCCTGCTAGAGAGCAGTGACCATTAGATTACGGATATGGTTTTGGTAGAATGCTCTGGGAATAGTGGTGCAATCTTTGCAAATGGTTTATTGCTTTGTGAACCCTTGTATCTGGATATAAAATTGCACCATACAAGAACGACCTGTTGCTAGCTCATGGACTTCCCACTTTCCTCCTTTCCCCCTGGCCATATTTACACTGCAAAGAGGTAGTGCTGTAACTTCCGTTTTAGTTTCACCTGTTCAGTGTGTGGGCCAAACTCTAGACTGTGGTTAATTTCAATCATGATGTAAAGAATACTCACAATTTTTAAAGTCTTCAATACAAAAGCTTGTCTCAATTAACTAAGACATCTTATCAGAACACCTAGTCAACCAATGTGAGACTTTCTGCTCCTGCACAAGAGCAAAAAGAATGAAGCTTTTTCTCATTAGCAGTAAGAAAACTTTGTTTTGCACACAATACAAGGTTTGTTTGTTTTTGTTCTGTTTTGTTTTGCTTAAAGGACAAAGTATTTTGTGTGAAACCTTACTGCTGCAATTTTTTTCTTTTTAAAAATAAGTCCTGAAAAGCAAAGAAGAGCATAAAAACTCTCATAGAGTAGACGTCGGTCTAGATGGGCGGGGTATAAATCGAATAAATAAATAAATAACCCTTGACCAATGAGGATATAAGTTTTTAAAATATTAATTCTTGTTTGTGAGAATGAAATAAGTAAAATTTAACATTCTTATTCTTAACTATGCTTTTAAAAAGACAGATCCCATGACCAAACCATGGTTTGAAGTAAGCTTGTTTCAACAAACCATGGTTCATATTTCTCAGAGTTTGGACACTACCAAGCAAAGAAAAGCTTCCAAGTCACTCCTGAAGCCTGGACAGAGGAGGAAGCGTCCATAAAAGTCCAGAACTTTCGAGAATACATGGATTAACATTGTGCCCTAACTAGTTGACATACTACCATAAGACGTAAGGATGGCTGTCTTCTTGGATAGCTTGAAGTCAATTGGGCAAATTAGGGTGATCCGTGGCTATATCAAGATGGCTATATAGAGCTTGGAAAATTTATTTTTTTGGACTACAACTTGTACAGTTTTGGGACTGCAATGCCCAGCCTGCATGGCCAAGGGGGATTCTGGGTGTCCAAAAAAGTTTAGCTTTGCAATCTCTGTGAATTGATTGCTTTTAGAACCAGAGGCAGTGAACTTTATACCAGTTCCTGTAGAGATGTAAGGGTTCTACTGCACTCATATCTGATTGTGAGCTCCCGTTCGTAACCATTTGGCCCCTGAATGAACAGAATGGAACGAATTAGATAGACTTTTGGTTTGATCCAGCAGCAAGGGTCTCCTTCTGTTCTAACTTTTCTTTTATGAGACAGACAGCAGGAATCTGAACTATTGGCCTATTGTCAAGGTCTGTTCACTTTCTTCCCGATTCAGCACAGGGTTTGATCTTTCTTGTAGGGATCTGATGAATACTGACCCTGGTAAAGATGTTTGTGAAGTGTGAAAGCTCGCAAGCCATGGGTCTCAATACCCCCTTTGCCCACAAATCAGCCTGTGATGGTTTCACTCATCCAGAATGAAAACAACGTTTTTCATAACTGTTGTTTACATGGCATCTCCTTGACAAATAATACTAACTTCAGTAGTTTTCAGGTGGTTTCTGAACTTAGTTCAAGACACTGGCATTAACCCTTAAAAACTGGACCAGTTCAACACCAAGATGTCTTAAAATCTCTCTTCTCACAGATCAACTCTCCAATATCTAAGATGATCATCCAGTGGCACCAGTGGGCACTGGTGACTCTGATTTACTTCCCAGGAGAGATTTGCCTCATTGTTGGGTTTTAAGTAGCTTTCTTATTGTCTAAACAGGCCCTTATTATTCATTCAAGGCAGAACCAGCACTGAAAAATTCAAGCAGTTCTCTTTCCACATTTGTTACCTGGAAGCTAATTTTACTCACCACAGACGAGCAGCTATTTAGAAACCTCTGAAACTAGGGCCCCTCTGCGTCTATTTTGCTTCTCATCAACACAAATCTCCCCTTTGCTTTTCGAACTAGCGGTGAATTATGCATATTTTGAGTCACAACTAGAGTGTTTTGAGCATAATTGAAACAAGACCAAGACTGCCTCTACGAGTTGTGCCAAGAAATATGAGTCAAAACTGAGACAGGAAATATAAATGGCCACCTCTCCAGGGAAATACTTCCCTCCACATGCCTCTGAGCTGGGGTATTAACATCCTGCTGCTTAAATGCCAATCCTCATCCATGTCATATTGAAGCAACAACAACACAAAAAAAATACCACTTCAGCCTTTGGGAAAAGGATAAAAGTCTTATTGAGATTTTAAGGTTTCCCTTCTGAATTCCCAAAACAAACAGGTGGTGCAATAGTACGTCAACATAGGTTTGACGCAGAGGCTAACCAGTAAAACCAGACTGGTCTCTTAGGGTGTGTCCCAGCGTGGAAGAGGTTTTGTCATCGTGATTTCTGGTACATGAAGAAAAATCTCTCTCCTTCACTCCTGGGGCTTTGGCTTTCCTCAGGAGCATATGTTGGGATTGACAGAGGAGTTGTAGAATTGACCAAGCATTTCAAAACTGCTTTATCCCATCACTACTTCATGGGTGGGATGCAGTAGGTATCACACCGAAACGGGGGCATCCATCTGTCTGTGATGGATGACGATTCATTCATTGCAACATCTCAATTAACCCAGCCATCCATTCTCATCTTGAAAAATAACAAACCCGTATTGTTCCAAAGCTTTTCTTTTCTTAGCACTGTCACCAAGCAGCTAAATTATTGGTTCCAGTCTCCTCTCTCCTGGGAGAGCTCACTAGTGGTATTTCAGAAGGACTTTAAAAATGCCTATTTCGGCCATTTTATTTTGGGATATTAATTTAGCAAGATGCACCAAGAATCTTTAACATGTTTCCAGACTTTGCCGAGCAACTATTGGGAAATAGATTGTGAGACATTTTCGTGCATAAAGCTAAATTAAAGCTCCTAAAGAAGACCCACAGAATAAACATGTTTAGTGGATAGAACCTTTTTTCCCGACATCCAAAGACTTAGTTGCCTTATGTCATAGCAGAAGGGCAATGGTGTGAGTGTTTCTCCAGGTTCCCCTTTCTCTGCCTGGTCTCGTGCTGCTTGTAAGACTGATTATGCAACCGGTCGCGCAACAGATGACCGGCTGCAGCAGGGAGACATTTATAAATAGGGTACGGGCCTTAGTCTGTCTTTTGATTCAGTTCTAGCAGATATTTCCAGTTTCTTTTCGCTTTTGTGTTTTGGAAAGTTACTCTACAAGATGAACACAGATTTCATTCTTATCAAATTCTGTAGCTACAGCTCGCTTGCTCCTCAGACAAAGAGGACCATGTTTATCTGCCAGCCATTGAGGGTTCAGCACCCCGGAGAGCTCCAGTAATGTTCAGACTAGGGGTGGGATTTTTTGATTCCTTGGACTACATATCCCATATTTCTCCATTCTGGCAGTGCTACCTGACAGACAGACACAAACACCTAAAGGTGGCCCACCGGGGAGAAAGGCTTCAACTGGAAGGGTTTGAGACTTATCTGGGCCTAGCTCCCCCTTGCCTGCTATTTAGAAACGAAGCTCCCAGCTAGCACTGGGGCAGGAACAGGAAGCTTAGGCAGAGCTAGGCTTGCCAGGCGAGCCATATTTAGATGTCTTTAAGGTGTTTGTCAACTAGAACTCCCAGAATGGAGAATTACGGGATTTGTAGTTCAAGAAATCCAAAAATCCCACCCCTAGTTCAGGCTGTTGAAAAGGTTGAGGCTGTCAGAAAGGGGGGGGGGAGAATTCTGCACTAAACATGAGTAAATAGAGAGAGACTGAAACACAGACATTGAAAGTTCGTCCCTCAGAACTGCCAGGCCTAGCTGGACAAATCTAGTCCACCTTCACATTCAATGTCCTCTGTGGTATGTCCAGCTTTCAAGGTCTGGATTCAGTCATGATGCCTCTAGGAGCTGTCAGGTACTTCTGACAGACTAGCTGAGATGTTTTTTCTGTCAGCGGGCTGCATTGCTGTTAAACTATTTTCTTTTCAGAGCTGAAAGGATCCTGCTGACCGGGTCGGCTTTAAATAGACACTTAAGTAATGGTGTTGCCTTCTCCGATGGCCCTTTAGTGCTTGGTGGCACTAAGTGGCACTGAAGCAGAGAAGGTGGGATGGAGAGAAACTTTTATTAACTTTCCCAAAGTTTTCCTTTTTTCTCTTGATTCTTTGTTAAGCCTGACAAGAGCGCACGGGCAGGGGAGAGACACCTCCCTAGGTGTGACACAGTTGCCGACTGCTTCTCCCAAGCACAAATAGCTCAGTAGGTTAGGTCTCTGGCTGCGGAGCCAGAGGTTGGGAGTTCAATTCCCGATTGGGTCTCCTTGACAAGGGCTGGACTGGATGACCCATAGGGTCCCTTCCAGCTCTGCTGTTCTAATGATGATGATGTGAAACATTCTAATTAGGGTTCAGTACTTTAGGTGGCTCAGCGGTTTTAGTCTCTGGAGCCAGAGTTCGATTCCCCTTCTGTGCCTTCTGGACAGGGACGGGACTTGATGATCCATAAGGTCCTTTCCAGTTTTGCACTTCTAAGATAATTAGATTATTATTATTAAAACCTCAGTTCTGCTTATTCCTATGCAACCTGATTGGGAAAAAAATTTAAGGTCCTGAAGGAGGCAACAGAGCAGATTTTGGTTACTAAAGAGATGAATCTGGCAGCTTTTCACTCTCCATGAGAACCCACAAAATATTGGCTACTCTTTTCTTTTAAAAAGCAGAGCTTTTAAAAAGAAATCTTGGGAGATTTTTTGCATGTTTCATGGTCACCTTTTTTCTGGAGGAAACCCCAATCTATGCAGATTTTTTTAAAAACAATTTCAGGATAAAGTGATATTGTTCTTGAACAAGATTCCTCAGAAAGGGGGACTCTCACTAGTGCAAACGGAAGTCTCAGCCCGAGGTCTCTACGGGGTGGAAAAATCACTAAAAATGAGATTTTATTATTATTTTCTGCATCCCAAACAAATGACCTCAAGCGGACCGTTGCCCGTGAGGCTCAGCCCTGTTGGTCAGAAGCAAAGTAGCCCTATGGACTAGCCCTGAGGTGTGTTCCCTGGTGTGTGAAGACCGCAAGGTGGATGGGAATGGCGATGATATTTTGCCTTCCCCCCCAAAAGCCGGGATCCGATCTGTTTCATTCGTAAGCCCCGGAAAACCAGCAAGCCTGTGTGACACACAAAGTGGAATTTCTCCCTCTTGGGCTTCCTGGCAACCTGAGCTCAAGATGAAGAAATGATATGACCTCATCCTGAAAGGATTTATAGAGCAGGATGAGCCATTTAACACAAATCAAATCAAATAAATAAATAAAAGCCGCCCCAGCTCTCAGGGGGTCTTCGGGGAGCCGCTGAGCCCGGCCGAGTTGACCCCCCTGAGCGATGGGCCACCTGCTTATCTCAAAGTCTGGCTCGTGCAGGTTTAAAACCACCATTGCAGCGTAAACATCAATTAAAAAGAAAAACAGGGCCACGCTTTTATGAGCACTTCTCCACAGGTTCAACATCCCTTTCCGTCTCTCTTGTTGTGTTGCCTGGGTTTTGCTTTGTTTTTGTTTTGTTTTTTCCATCCAGACTGACCCACTTTGCAGCCTCTTTTTTTCCTTTTGTTTTCCTCTGCACGCTCCTCGGAGAGCGCTCCATAAACAAAGGAATGACCCCAAACATATAGGAAATAAGTGGGGAAACGGAGAGGAAAAAAAACACAGACCCTTAAGAGGGAGCAAACGACACAATGGCTGTTTTCGTTCCTCTCCCTGCTCCCTGGTCTGTGGCTGAGGGGAAACAATAGAAAATGTGTGCGCTCCGATAAAAAAATGGATCTCCCTTCAGGATTTTATAGGACTCATTTTGAAAGTGCTTGGTTTTTATTTTTATGTATTTATTTTTCTAACGGTACGAAATATACATGAGGAACTGAGGGGGTCAGAGAAGGCTCAGCCTGCTCCTTCCCTCACACAGGGCTGGGCAGACTTCGTAAGATTTTTGGGGAGGGAACGATCCTAAATAAAAATTCCTTGATGGACACGAATGAGCCAGGAGCGCGCTACGTCAAAACCGCTCGTTTTCCGCCCTGTTTGTAAATGGATATCCATTTGTGAGGCTACCCTTCATTTCCCTCACAGAATCGCCCTGAGGAGACTAAACTGGGAGGTTTCCCGCCTTTTTTTTGGGGGGGGGTGCTTTTAAAAACCACTTTTAGTGGCATCGTTTAATCGGTGTGCCAAAACTGCCCTGCCCTGGTGTGTTGGTTTTACGCTGTTTCAAAGACTTGTTTATTCTTATCTTTTTATATATTTTTGCTTTTTTACTGCTATATATCCTTTATATATGCTTTATTTGTTTTCCGGCTGCCCAGAGTCGGGCTTCGCACCCATCGGGCCATAGAAAAATGGAAGAAATAAAGAAATAAGTAGTTCAGGGTATCAACAAGAAGGATCAGATCCTCGTCTCCATTTCTGAGGGGAATTTAATGCCTCTTCGGCTGAGGGGGATTTAATGCATTTTAGACAGCTGTGAAAAGCAGGGCAATTCCCCAAAAAGAGGGGACTCCATTTAATTGAGTTTTAAAAGTTTTGAATGTTTTTAATCCATGTGTTTTAATTATTATTGTAATTTAATCGCTTTTTAAGGTAAAATGTATTGTGTTGTTAATTTCTTTTCTTTTTTACGCGGTGAGCTGCCTTGAGTCCCCTTATCGCGAGAAAGGTAGCCTACAAATGAGACAAATCAATTCCGACAGGAGGGAGGAAATGGCCACCAGTATGGTATCCTACTGGCAGCCATTTTCTCTTACCCTGTCAGGATTGAGATGGGCAGGGTGGTTCGCACTGGTTCGTTTAGCGGCCGAACAAGTGACACTTCAAAGCCCCGCCTCCTTTGGCAGGTGCCCACTCAGGGGCAGCACCCGGAGGAGGCGGAGCAGGGAAGCCAGAGTGTTGCCTCTGAGTGGATGCCCACCAGAGGAGGCGGGGCTTTGAAGTGCCAAACACCTGTCCAGCCGCTAAACGAACCGGCACGAACTCCCAAACTGGCTGTTCGTGTCCATCTCAATAACAAGATGGCGGCACTACCCAAACTCACCTTTCCTCCTCCATTCAGAAGACGCCCAACTCTGCCCGCCCCCATTGCAACGGGCTTTTCCATCATCTCATCCCTGAGGCAGTTTACTGATTCTTAAATCAGGGCTTAAAGCGTTAAGACGGAGGATAATTTCCTTTTCTGGCTAGGTGCCATTCACACCTTCCTCCCTGGCTGTCCTCATCTTGGAAGGCAACCAACTCGGGGAAACTGTCTCTAGGTTGATATCATTAGGACCCACAGGATTAGCTGGATAGCCTTGTAAACGTGGATTCTTTTCTTCCAACTTTCTCCAGTTTGCCCTTATCCACCTATAAATGGCACTGAGGCCTGATTCGGCCTGGCCTAGGCTGACTCGTGAGGGATTCCCTCCCTTCTCTCACGTCACGCCAACTCTGCCTCGTGACACTAGTCCCTTGTTCGTTTATTGCCATTATTTAATGGCGGTGTGGGGTCTGGGAAGACCCCAGGGCCTTGAAATGTGCCAGAAATTATGGGGCCAGCTTTTCTCAGGGTGAAGATTCTGTGGTCTTCCTTTCTGTTATGAAGTTGTTAATGGCAAAAGAAGTTTTTGAGGAAAATTAAAAGAACCAATGGGATTCTTTTCCTCAAAACACAGATATCATTAATAGGGTGTCCACCTCCAAGAAAAGAGGATATGAGTCACTGAAAAGGAAGAGGAATGAGGCAAAATGCTAAATTATTTTTTATACGTACTTTAAGCCGGATTGCAAGATATCTCAGACAAGTGGGGGAGATATTAACTGGATGACCTGTTGTGCAACTGTGGATGGACAACTTCAAGACCCCAGTTTTGCTTCATTCTGGTTCTGTATCTTTTGAAAAGTTATGGTGTGCTTCACATGGAGGGCTGTTGTTCCGAACGTAGGGCCTACAGCCACCCTCTCTCTGCCAATATGAGACTCAAACACATGGGTTTTTATTTAATGAGCCTATGCTCGCCCTTCCTATTTCTGTGGCTATCTTTTAGTGGCATTTTGTCAAAAATATGAGAACCAAAGCCAGCCTTAGACATGAGGCTGCCACAGAGGTGTGAGGAAAAGTTCAGAAATAACAAATCACAAGCAATATAGTTACTTGTAATTAGTTCCTCCTAATGGTGTGACATGGACAATGGGTAAGGAGGGCACAACTAAGACTGGTGTCAAGGGTAATGTAATGAGTAGGAATGACACTATATTTGTTTTATGACATAAAGAGTAATGTTTTCCTATTACTTTTAGAATTACTTTTATATAGCATCTTTGGAGACATTTTGGGTTCAGTTTTTATACCAGCCTCTTATCAGCCCTAGGGCTGTCTTGTACAGAAGGGCAAATGAGGGAAGATAAAAGTCTTGCAGCTTAGCGCAACCAACCAACCAACCAATCAATAGGAAGAAAATGCAAGGGGGATTCTAAGCTAAAGCAATGAAGCTGAGACAGAGAGATTTTTACATTTGTCAATGACATGGATTGCAGAATTGGTGGTTAAATAATTATCTGTACAAGTGAGAATCCACCCTAACTTTGAATAAAACACCAGGGCACTAGGCACCTTAGCCAGAATGCGGAAAACAGAGAAGATGCCTGCAAGGGAAGGAGAAAAGGATGAGTCCCAAGTGACTTTCTCTACTTTGTTTCTCTTAACTAACAAGCCACGATTGAGTCCCCATGCAATTTGTTCTGGCAGGCTCCTTGCTCTTGACCAGTGTCGGTAATAAATGTGAGCGAGATTGGCTTGAACAGACCAGGGAGAAGATATGAGTCACATTTGCCACTTCCTGCAAAAATGCTGCATGGCAAATTGTACACGATGTTTTGTCAGGGGGCTGGATTGGAGAGGTCTCGGACCTGGCCTCCTTTGCGATCACAGGGCACACCTTGTACATCAAAAGTAGACATCTGCCAAGGTGCTATCAGAACTCTTGACACCTCTGCGTATGGACTTCAGGAGAGATGTTAGGGTTATTTCATTCAATCATTTGGCAGAGGACTGTTGGGGTAGGGTGCAGCTTGTGTCTGTGGAATACAAATGAATTGTTTGGAGACAGAGAAGAAAACATACTGCTGATTGGTTCAGGAAACGTATTTAAGGATAGTGCAGGAGGAAAATGTTCCTAAAACATATAGCAGAAGTCCCTACAGTTGACTTGAATATCTGCCTCTCTTTCTAACTAAGGTGGAGTAGCAAGAAGACACAGGGAAGAACCTCAGGGAGAGGGAGAGAAGAAAGGAAGCTAAGAGCACCAATCTAAATGCAAATCTAGAAGAGACCAAAAGGAAAAACACACTGGCTTACTGCCTTCCTTCCCACTGGTGGTCTAAAGGTACTGTATGTCGGCACCTATCTGTCTCTACTTTTCCTCACTTTGGCCAGCACTCTTAAAAAAACATTCCCCCTTATCTACCTTTCTCTTTTTCTTATTTTGAAGGGAAAGAATTCCACTTCAGTTCAGTTTTGATGAGAAATTTGTCAGCTTTCTCAAATTTCTTCATATGTGGGAAGGAAATAACTTGTATTGTAAAAAAAAAAAAGAACTTGAACAGACTTTTAATGTCTGTGTATGCAGCAGCCTGAACAGGTTCTGAATCTTATACCCAAAATAGGCTCAGAACCTTGGATTGCTTGTTTATAGTTCAGATTAAAACCTGAATTCACAATTTTCCCAATACCAGAGTCACCTGCTATAGAAGTATGAAGGATCTTGGAATTGTTGTAGATCACAAGCTGAATATGAGCCAACAGTGCAATGTGGCTGCAAAAAAAAAAAAAAAGCAAATGAAATTCTAAGATGCATTGACAGAAGTATAGTCCCCAAATCCTGCAAGGTACTATCCCCCTCTATTCAGCATTGATTAGGCCTCATCTAGAGTCCTGTGTTCAATTCTGGACACCACACTTAAAGAAGGATGCTAACAAACTGGAGCAGGTTCAGAGGAAGGCAGCAAGGATGAACAGGGGATTGGAAACCAAGCCCTATGAAGAGAGAGACTGATGAGCGTTGAGAAAAGAAGACTGAGGGGAGATAGGATAGCATTTTTCAAAAACTTGGAAAGGTAGTCCTACACAGGAGGGGCAGGATCTGTTCTTGGTCATGTAGTAGGGCCATGCAGGACACGTCACAGTGGGCTCAAGCGACAGGAAGACGAATTTAGCTGAATATTAGGAAAACCTTCTTAACTGTTAGAGCAGTACGACAGTGGAGCCAGTGATCTCCAGATGTGGTGAGCGCTCCAACACTGGAGACCTTCAAGGGAAAATCGGACCACCCTCTGTCAGAGCTGCTTTAATTGGGATTCCTGCCTTGAGCCGGAGATTGGACTCAATGACCTTAGAGCAGTGGTCCCCAACCTTGGGCCTCCAGATGTTCTTGGACTTCAACTCCCAGAAATCCTGGCCAGCAGAGGTGGTGGTAAAAGCTTCTGGGAGTTGTAGTCCAAGAACATCTGGAGGCCCAAGGTTGGGGACCACTGCCTTAGAGGTTCCTTCCAACTCCAGGATTCTAGGAGGAGGGGCCCGAGGAAAGAGTGATGAATATGCAAATTGGAGCTCATAGGCTCCATAGGCTGCATCAGTTCCACACTCAGCCCAACTTTGTAATGCTTTCTTTTGCCGTGAAGTGGTTGGAAGTGGTGTAAGAGCTGAGGGAGAGTGAATGTATACCCTTCCAGCACCTTCCAGTGAGAAGTTTTGCACCCTTTACATTTTGGCACCATGGGTCAAAGCCCTAGTTGACAGTTAAATCCAAAATATAAGTAAGCTGTCCCAAGGTTATAGCTCTGGATAACATAGTGGTGTCCATAGATAATGGGCAGTTCTGAGCCCAGTATTTTAAACGTTCAGTTTATTCCCGGTTGTTTAAAAATGAAAAAGGGTGAAGTGCTTTCCTGCAAACGAGAAGGCTGGAAATAATAAACAGATTAACAAATTAATACGGCGCGACGAAGCCACTGGTGGGAAAGCCTGAGCTCTTTTAAAGCCACAATTTACATTTTGCACTCAAAACGTCTTTAAATGTAAGTGCTTGTGTGGAAGTTTCAAATGATATAGACAGGAAAGTATTTTAAGCACAGATGGCTAGTTTAAAAATGAAGCATATCTATAAAATGATGTGGACAAGAAAGTCAGTTCTTAAGGTGTTTCAAAATAGTTGATGGTAGAGAAGCTCACCTACCCAGGACCTCATACCAAAACATTTTTTTTAAATTGGAAGACCATCACAATTGTGTTTAATGAATTACATTTATACCCCTTCTTTTCACCAATGATCTCAGGGTGGCTCCACACACACACCCCTTTCATCCTCCTAACAAGCCTGTGAGGAAGGTCAGAACAGAACTCAGAAACCATATTTTTTCAGACTATGACTATCTGTAGGATCAATGGCATTTGGGCACCCTAGATGGCGGTGGGGGGTTCTGGGAGTTGTCATCCCCCCTCAAAAGTAACTGTTAGAGGTTCCGAATTAGACTGATAAAGACTGTCCCAAGTCAGTTTCATAGTTCAGTCCTGAAATCCAGTCTTCCACTACGCTGCAGTACATCCAAGCAATCTTATCATTCTTTTTTTTTAAAGGTGAATTTTCTGATGCCAAAAGAGGATGAAATGGACTCCGTTTAGACTAGAGTACAATAATTGAATTAGGATATCATTCAGATGTCCCATTAAAAAGAGAGAGAGAGAGAATGAAGTGTGGCTGCTCCAGAATAAACACCCAGTTCACCCCTCAGTTATTTGTTTTAGACACTCCACTACATTAGTTCTCAAGAACTGCAATTAAAACGAGGATGGCCGTGTTAAATTAGTATTAATCAGTGTTAAAATCTAGTGCTGATTAAGATATAACAAGCACATCAACCTGGGAATACATTTGCCCAAGAGGACACTGGTGGTTAAAAAAACCAAAGCAAAGTGTGCTGCTTATATACTGCCCCATAGTGCTTAAAGCACTCTCCAGGCAATTTACAATTTAATTATATAGGCTAAACATTGCCTTCCCTCAGTGAACTGAGTACTCAATTTATTGACCCCGGAAGGATGGAAAGCTGATCCCATCTACCTGGGATTGAACCCGGGCTGTGAGCAGAGTTTTGGCTGCAGGACTGCAGTGTAACCACTGCACCACAAGGGCTGCTAAAGTGGCTTCTCACAAGGATGCCCACCTTCAGTGAAGGAAGCTTCAGGGGTAAGGACCTCCTGTGTGTATGGGTCTCATCATGAAGAGGGTTTTTTGAGCTGCACCTACAGCTCAATCATGGGAGTTCAGTTTTCAGATTTATTTCCCCCCCAGGCAGAGGACCTTCTGGGAAATGATGTCTCCTGCTAACTCTTGTCCACATCATTCTTGGCCTGATACTGCTCGATGGACCTCCTTTCTGCTTAAATTTTGATCCTGCCTTTACATATCTTCACCTACTCTTTGGTTAGACTTGGAATTCTTTTTGAACCTGCTTTTGGACTGTCCTGGTCGATTCTCTGGTTAGAACCGACTTAGAGTCTGAAGTCTCCAGACTTAGTCCCTGTAATCTGCCGGCCCTGAAACAAGACACACAGAAATGTATCCACACACCCTTTACAGAGGGTGCATTTGCTGTGGTGCAATCCATTTCTAGTCATGTGACGAGCACAATAGATATTCTTCTATATATACCTATTTATTTGTTCTGCTTCAGTCTAGAGATGGGCACAAACCCAATCACGAACCAGAAAAATCGGCGACCCAGGCTGCTTGGAGTTCAGTTCGCCGATGCTGTTTCGCCGAAGCAAAATGAAACACCGAACTTCTTTTGGACCTCGGCACTTTGTTTTGCTTTAGCTAACCACAAACCATCACGAACCACCATTTTTCAGGTTCATGCCCATCTCTACTTCGGACTGTCTTGAGGAAATCTGCAAAAAGCTAAGTCCCACAGAAACATCTAGGCATCTACATTCTGTAGGTGCCTAGAATGTGCTCAGGGTCTGCATATTTCTAGATCTTGTCTACCCCCATGAATGCTGTTCAGAGCTGACCCTGCTGTTAGGCAGACGGTCACTCCAGGGAGAAGCCAGAGTATTACAAAAAAAGGGAAGAAAGGGGTCAGTTATTTAATGTTTATTATTGGGCAGAGTTCGGTTGTAGTGCAGCGAAAAGTGGAATCATAGAAGTGGTGTGTGCGATCTTGCAGGCTGTCCGTTGTCCGCTCGAACATGGCCACTTTGTGGGCATGATTGTGTATCTCGAGGGCATGACAGATGGTCTACAAAACACACTGCTTGTTACAGTTAGGTGTGGGATTTGCGGTAGAATTTTGGCCATTCTGTTTTTATGGCCAGCAGTGGGGACTGGCGTTAGTCCAGGTCTGATGCGGTTAAATGTTTATGTGCCTTTTTTGTATCTACACGTATGTCTTCCGAGGAAGGCTGACTTTGTAATCCTCTTCAACAGGAGTTATTTTTCTCTCCCACTTGAAAACAGTTTCAGTATCACTACATCTATATGCATTCTCCCCCCCCCCCCCCCCCGGTAAACTATCGTTCTGATTTGATTACTGATGGCCCATAGCACAGGGGACTCATTTTGCCACTTTGGTGTCAGCCAACCCCCTCCTCAGTCCAGGGTGCATCCAGGAATTAGCATCTCACCACGATGCAGGGAAGCTGCAGTTGCCACCATTAGCTGTTTTGAGTTCAGCTCCCTCGTCTCACTTTCTGACATTTCTTCACGCCTCTTTGTTAATTTCCACAGGCAGGTCCTGCCAGTGCAATTTGGCACCCAGTCTGGCAACTGCATGATAGGCGTGAGATGCTCCCGTGACCCCCCCAAAGCTCCCCGAGGGAGACCATGTCAACGACTCTCTTCCCAGAGAGAATAACTTGTCAGATTTTGCCCGTGACTTCATCTTGGCTTCAGAAAAACGGCAGGTCAAAAGATTGATGGAATGATGTGCTGAGAGCTACTAACAAAGGTTCAACCACTGTTATTGCGTCGTTAAGTTCAGACACTCAGAGGGCACCTGCTGAAAGTCACTTAATGAGGATCAGTTAATCCTTAATTCCTCTAAGATGCTCTGTCGCACTCGTATGACAACACTTCCACACACAAAAAAGCCCTTCAGCACAGCTGCATATTTGGGGTTGTGGTTTTTTTTCAAAGATGGGAAAATTTACTCTTTTGTGAGGGGTGTTTACAACTCTCAGGCACTCCATCCAGCATGACTATTAGTTAGGGTGGCAGGAATATTCCAAGAGATGGGAGTCCAAAAGCTGTAAGAACGAAAATGTAAAGTTTTCCATCTCTGGCTTTAAAAAAAAAAAGAAAGAAAGAATTGAGACAGAGATTTCATGCGGCACCTTCTGACAGAGCTCAATGGTTTAGTAATACCTTTCCCTTCTGTCTTTCTAGAATCATAGAATCACAGAGTTGGAAGAGACCACAGGGGCCGTGAAGTCCAGCCCCCTGCACAGATGCTTAACCCATTTGTAAAGGTTGGATGAAAATCCGGATCAGATTCACTGCCTCTGAAAAACTGGAGGCCTCAGCTTTCACTTCTATAACATCTACCCAGAAGTAAGTTGCATTCTGCAAAGTTTCTTTCTTACGCTAACTGAAAGTCTTAAATTACAGTAGTTTCAGCCTCATTTCATTGCTCCCTGTTGATCTCTGCTCATGCAAGAAAAATAAATAGCTTCTGAGAGAGATGATTTTTGGAGGCGGTTGAAGGACAAGTCCGTTTCTTTTCCCTTGGGTGGGGAGGAAAATATGAGTAACCATTTTACCCTCCCTCCTTCCTTCCTTCCTTCCTTCCTTCCTTCCTTCCTTCCTTCCTTCCTTCCTTCCTTCCTTCCTTCCTTCCTTCCTTCCTTCCTTCCTTCCTTCCTTCCTTCCTTCCTTCCGTTCATCATCAGCTCCTTCCTTCCTTCCTTCCTTCCTTCCTTCCTTCCTTCCTTCCTTTTCCTTCCTTCCTTCCTTCCTTCCTTCCTTCCTTCCTTCCTTCCTTCCTTCCTTCCTTCCTTCCTTCCTTCCTTCCTTCCTTCCTTCCTTCCTTCCTTCCTTCCTTCCTTCCTTCCTTCCTTCCACGAAAGCAATACTTAAAGATTGCAAACAGAAAATCTTTGTTTACTGGGTCCCCTCAAATTCAGTAGGCCACCGGCAACTAGGTCAGGCTCTGTTTGCAGACCTGCATCCCCGTAGCTGTTGCTTGAACGTGTTAAATAACAACAGCATCCAGGAATAAGTCTTTATATCTATGGGCAAAATAAACAAAACACCTACCCATGCTGTTTGACGTACAGTATTTCTTTTAAAAAAAATACTCATTTTCTACACAAGCTGTTTGGTTATGTATACTCTATTAATAATAAAATCGATATCGTCACAATGTTTTGCATTTACTCTTGTATAGATTTATTTCCCATCTGCTCTTCTACAGAAATGAGTTTATTTTATGTCTCTGTGGTGATGCCAGGGCAGGTTTGTTTTATGTCTATTTTCGAAGCTCAAAAGATATAACCAAGTACGGCAGCAAAAGTGAATCACATTTGTTTTAGATAATTTCTACCCTTGTAAAGGAAAAAAAAATTACAAACCTCATCTCTGCAGTTTCTATAAAATGCTGTGTTTCCAGCAGGCACAAATAAAGCTTGACTCCATGGAAGGTTGTTTCTAATTAAACGGCAGTGTCATATTTTGTGCAGTGAGATCAAAATGTCCAGCGTAGACCTTGATGCTGGCTGGTGGTCTGAACCTGCCAGTATGGGGCCTCTGTGGTGCCCGATGACCAGGCGCCCTTGCCAATCAATCAAGGAAGGACACCAGCTTCCTCCCTTCCCTTCCTTAGGCTCCACAAGGCCACAGCATCTGTTCCCTGCCATTGCCTTTTCCCTTCAACCTTGACAGAAGGTCATGCGTTTCAACCAGCCTCTGGAGCTTGGCTAAGCCAGCGGGCCTTATTCCTCTGACAAATGCCTCAAAGAGAATTTGAGCCGGGCAAGCGAGGAGCCATCCCTTACCGTCCACCCGCCTCCGTCTGTCGTCATGTCACAGAAGACCTGGAAGCCTTCCGGGTAGTGAGTCGGGAAGACGGAAAAGACGCCGTCCTCTTGTTGTCCACTTGTGTAGATGTCAAAGCAGTCCCGAGGTCGGGAGCCTGCAGGAGAGCATGGGATGACAGAAGAGGGAAGAGAAGAGAAGCGAGACAGGAAGCAGAGTTGGGCTAATTAATTGCTAAATTACAAGTTCGCAGTTTGAGCTTTTGAGTGCAGGCTCTCTCGCCTGGACTAATTGGCTGCTTTCATTAAAGCGGCCTTTATTCCACTTCTTCCTAGGCTATGGGCAAAGGCAGTACCAGCACAAATCTTCCCCCTACCGACCCGATTCTGGGTGCCCCATCTGTAACAGAGACATTAGAGAGGGAGGGTCTGTATTTTGGACAGGGGAATATTTCCCCACTGGCATTGCTGAACCACACAAGAATGAAGGAATCCTTTATTGCTTTATCGGTGCACGCAAGAGCATAGGTTAAACCAGTCTCAAAAACAGTATTGGACATCTAACAGAAGTAGATATAAAGAATCAGAAAAGCATAAAATAAGCATTCTCAAATAAGGATCAAGTTGTGAAATGAACTTGGAGAAAAACAGAACCTATTTCTGTCTCTTGAAGGAGCACTTATGTAAACTTGGGGGCCAAGTCCTATGTTATGGTAAAATCAAAGAACCTCTATTTTATTTCTTTTAAAAGACCCTTCAAAGTCAAATTTCAAGAGAAAGTTCAAGAAGGTTTGTGGAAAACCCAGTAACGGGACAACCTTCCAAAAAATCAAGAGGTACAGATCTGCCACTGAATTAAGAATATGATTCCAGGATGGCTTCTTCCATCTTTCCTTTATTAAGTGGGGTTCTGGCTTAATAACGCAAGATAGAGCTACCCCCCCCCCAAACTTAAAGGGCAAGATGCAGGTGAGGGTGGGTGAACTTTAAAAAGGCAAATTCGTGTTTCTGTAACCAATATTGTGTTGCATAGCTCACAATATCGAGAACGATGTCACTGCCAGGGGCAGATCACTACTGCTTTAAGAGTCTCTTTCTTGATTCTGCGGTGTACACGACTCACATGCAATGAGACCAAATCGTGCACATCCTGAATGTGAAAAAGGAACTCTTTAGTTGGGGTGTCTGTGCGTAGTGTGATGCTCAAGGTGACCTCGTTCTCTGTGTCTCAGGCAACAGGATACTGGCCTGTGCACACCTGGGTTCTTGTGTGACATAAAAAATTCCGAGTTTGGAAGAAAACGAGGACATAGTCTGTGCTTTGGCTGAAGGCTGAACGCCTGTGAGGAGTCCAGCGTTTCTCCCTGTGGTGCAGCAAAGTATGCAATAGACCTACAAAGTCAGGGGTCAACAAATTTGGGGTGCTGATTATGAATCAACACAACAGTTATTTTCTTTGTTATGACTAGGAAGGGGGTACTTAAGTTTTCTCTGCCTTATATGCTAAAATGTGTTGGCTGGCTTTGAGTACAGAACAGCTTGATTTCTTGATTTCCATTTTGAATCAGCCCCGTCTGTGTCCTTAGATAAGCCCCCTTTCTTTTTACTATTATTCCCCCAAGAACAAGTGGGGGGGAGAGAGACTCCAGGTCCTGGGTGAAATCTGGCTCTCCCAGTCTAGTCTTCTGGCTTCCTCCTGATGGTCACACCCAGCGTGGTGTGGTGACTCCAATTTTATAGGGGCAGGGAATCCATCCCGTGTTTTAGTCAAAACGTTATGGGAGCTATCCGAGGTACTGAACCCTGTCCCCCAAAATAGGTTCAATGCCCTGGATGGTGTCTTTTAAGCTTGGTTCCTCTTCCCAAATACGGGATCCCAGATATTCTTGGACTGGAGCTCCAGAAGCCCCAGTCAGGAGCAGTTCCAGCTAGGGCTTTGGGAGGTTGTACCCCAAGAACTTTCAGGAATGCCCACATTCAGAAACAGACGGAGCAGATGATGAGAAATAAGGTATCATACCATTGGAGCAGCCCTTTGGCCGGGCCCCCCGAGCAGGAGCCTTTTGCAGGTCAGCCTTGAGTCGAGGTCGGACCACGCTCCGGTCCTTCTGCAGAGTGTCCAGGATGTCGCTGACCGAGTTCACCAGTCTTGCCATGTTTGCCTGACTTTCTGACAGCAGCTGGGGGGGGGGGGGGAGAAAGAACAAAAATCCCAATTTACCACAGCCTTTCCCCCTTCCTTCCCCCCGCCCCCCGCTCCATAAATAGGGAACAGATTGCCTTTATTGAATTTTTCTAAGAGAGTTACATTTAGAAATTAAAGCAGAAAATGGTTTTCATTCATTATAGCAGAAAATACATCAAGCAGAACTACGTTGCATATTGCTTTTATGGCATGAATAACATACAAATTTAATAACAAATGATTATAATACAGCCTATTGGTTTTGCAGTGGAGCCAGAGATGCTGAGTTCATTCCAAAGGTTGCAGACTTTGTTCTGGCCATTGCATAAGACGGACTAAAGTCCAAAAGTGACTGAAAGAGATTAGTCACTCCCATCCACCAATTAATTTTTGGTTAAGTTCCAGATTCTATATTTTAAATATGGTTTGTTGGTATTAATGACGTTTATTTAATGTTGGGATTTCAGAAGGTAACGAGCTGATGCAGTAGGATCCCTGCATCCATGATCTATTATGTTATGACTGAAACCGTGGGTAATGATAAAGTCTATGTACAACTTACAAGGAAGCAGGACAGGGGGCCACAAGGATAAACCGTTGATAACTGAAACTGCAGATATTGAACCCATGGATAGAGGAGGTCATAATGTATTTTAAATTTTGTTGTTGTTGCGATAGCTTGTGGCTGGTATAAAATGAAACCAGAGTAACTGGGAGTGAACCGTAGATCCCTTGACAGCAATTCCTCAGAGAAGATAAAATAATAAATAAATAGACTCAGAAGAAATTGGGTACCTCTTAGAGTGAGGCATCAGGGTATATCTATCAGTTTCCAACCGTCCCATTTGTTCCCTCCGGCTGCATATTTTTTCTCCCCAGCTGCACATTTTGTTTCCAAATGCATGTTAGATGTTAAAGTGTTAATGCAGAGACTGGGAATCTCAAATCTTGGGGCTGAATCTGCCTTTCCTGGAAACTGTCTCCAGAGCTTTAGAAAGTCACACACCTTTCCCTATCATTTGTTGAGTTCCCTGGGCTTTTATGGGGTTTCTTCTCCATTCTAAAAGATCGAGACTCCTCTCCTAAACCAGTCAGAGCTTTCAGCTGAAATACATTGGTAGTTTGGTCCCAAAATCACATCCACCGCTGATAGGCAGCTGCTAAGAGCTTCTTTGAAATTTGAATCCAGCCCCTCAGGCTGAGAAAAGGTTCCTCACTCTTGACTTGACACAACTTTCCTAGCTGGTATTCGTTTTCTATCCGATCTAATTATTCACAGCTCCTCTTCGGCACAACCATGTGCAGGCGTCCACCTAAAGATATAAGGATCTTCACACGTCAAAGTGATGTAGATTGTTCTGCACTGCAGCTTACGCCATGATAAACCGGCTAGGCTTTAAAGGGGCCACAGGACTCAGTAAGCAGAATCCTGTTGCCTTTTGCAAATCGCATTAAAGACGATCATGCAAACAGTTCTATTTCACCGACAGGCCATCTGTCACCCTTTCCTGCATCTGTCACTAGAACAAAATATGATGTGCCCCGTTGCAGGATGGACTGTCAGCAAAAGGGAGAGGGGGGGTTTCCCATGACTCCTGCATTTCCTCCAATAAGATGTTGCCTTTTGTACTTTTTATTTTCATTTTTAATTGGTCTAAAATAGTTTGACTTGGCATATTCTTTAGCAGCTTCCCACTGTGTGAAATGACTGTTCACTTTGTGGGGCCTTAATATTTGTGTGTACTTTAGACATACCTATGCAGCGAAGGGAAAACTGCATCAGCCGTCCTTCACCTCACAGAATTAACCTCTAGAGAGATCTGGTTGGGGCAGGGGCGGGTTGGGGAGTCAGGAGGAATCCATACGACACCTGTAGCGCCACCAACTAGAGAGTAGAACGAGATCTCTTTGAACTGGCAGAAAAACCCAAAACCCAACACGAGGCAGTGAATCCCCAGAGGCAGGTTTTGAAGCACATGCTGTGTAGGCAGATATTAATAATCAATAATTAACACTGAACCACAATAGAGGTTGACCCCACTGCCTGTTCTTTGCCCCTGTGGCTTTGTATGAGACTGAGGCGGCTTTGAGATGTCTCTTCCTCTGTCCTGGGGGGTCTTTGTTCAATGTTGTTGAACAGAGCATTTCTAGCTCCTTCTCTTGACCCCAATGCTACCATTTTAGGAGGTGAAAAGGGGCCAGAACTGAATAAGGTTTCTTGACAGGTGAAAATAATGTTGTCCCTCCTGTGGCCAAGGTTGCAGGACTCACCTTTGGCCTTCAGAGAAAATGGCCATTGTAGGTTTTAAAAGCTTCTCTCCCAACCTCCCGAGGTTTGGGAGACAAAGAGAACAGAAAAGAGAAGTCTTAGCTTTGCCATAGAGAAATTGGTCAACAACCTAAGCACAGCTCAGTTGCGGGGATGGTGCCCTGAAAATATATTGTGCAGTTAGAAATTTAGAGGAATGTATTTCTTTTTTCTGCTGGGAAGGAAATAGGTTTTTTTCCCCTCTCTTTCCTGTATTTCTGAGAGTTCATTTGGAGTCCTGGATTGCCAACTTGGCTTTAAAAGAAAGGGTCGTTCTGCAGAGTCAGTGGGTAAAGAGATAAAGGAGATAACCAGTCATTAAGAGAGCCTAATCAGATAAAGTTGCTGCCCCGTTAAGTCTGATGTCTACTGACCTATTCAGCAGACGGTGCTAGGTGGGTGGGTGAATACACTTCGGCTGATTAGCTCAATAAAATCCAGAGCCTGGAAGTAACTGGTTCAAATAAAAACAACAGCTGTAGCATGTTACTCAGGAGAGGAAGTGATTGTGGCATAGCAACCTCCCTTTAAAAAAAAATAATGTTCTGAGGTTATGTTACTTTTTCTGTGCAGGAATGTAATGAAGAATATAAGAAGTTGCTAATCTCCTCCAACTGCAACGTTAATGGTAAGGAGTTCTCTCTCTCTCTCTCTGGGTTTGGAATAAGCTGCAAAATGCATTAGTTCTTTAAAATATGGCTTTCGAAACTCTTGAGTTCAACAGAGCAGGCTGATGCCAAGTCAAAAGGACAGGTCCAAGCACAAAACTAAAGTGTGTAGCATCCTAAAAGGTTTACTCTGGACTTGGCTGAGACCCCAACACAAATCAAATTTATTGTAAGCACAAGCAAATTATACGGGACCCCAAGAACTGCAGATAGGAAAGAATCAGTGGGACCAGTAAGGAAGACCAAGAAGATTTTGGCACGTTTAAGCCATCCCAAAGCTTTAGAGGGGTTAATAAAAATATATAAAAAGAGCAACTCCCACCCCATTAAAAGAAAAAAGAAAAAAATCCCACGAGGACTGAGATCACCATGAATGGCATTGCAGGAGAGGTCTTTATGCCATTGAAGTCGCAAGTGGATTAATTTATTTGACCAATTTTAACCCATATAAACAAATTTTCTTCTGAGAGGCAAACAGTCCAGCGAATGTCCCAGCATTTCTTTGAGGTGAATTTTGCACCTTAAACGTTACAGTCCTCAAGAATGAAAGACAGTGTTTGATATTTAGTTCCACTTCGCTGTGGGTTAAGCAGAAGGGCCTTGGGGACAGAACCATAGCTTGGGGGTAGAAGGTTGCAGGATCAACCCCCGGCATGGCACCTCCACTTATCTGGGGAAAAACCCTGCCTGGAGCCTGAGAGATAAGAGGCTCCCGGGAGGAGTTGGTACCGCTTGATACAGCGATGGTCCGACTCCATGTAGGGCAGCTTCTTATGTCTCTATGGACATTGTCCCTCAAATGACAAGGTATTTATTTCTCATTTCCCAAGTATCATAACCAGTGCAGCTGTTACAGAATGGGTCCAAGACGTTCATGTCTATGGGCTGCCCCGTTGCTAATGCCTTCTGGACCAACGTTAATGGTTGGAGACTCTTCAGGGACAACCCCATGTGCTACAGTAGTCCAGTCATGATGTTCCAGGCTGGGTTTTTGTGGGTCCCTCACCCTGTAAGGCCTCACCTGAATATATAATGTAAAAATGCTTAGCTATTGTGCATCTAAGATTATGCAGGTTTGCCCTGAACCATGGGGAAGTAATGGCTGTTCTCCCCCCCCCCCCCCCCATTTAACCTTGCCTCAGGCACCAGTGCCGAATTTCCAGTGCCTCCTTTGATGGCTTCAATCAAAACGCAGAGAAGTTCACTGAGGTGAGCCCGTATCCTGAGGGCTTGCCAGCCTTTAGCTACCTGGCTGGCAAATTAGCTCTCAAAACTTACATGCAAAACATGTACGGAGTTTCGTTTCTCCCTTATAGCTGTCTAACCATCCTGATTTTTCTGCAGACCCTTTTTATTGAACATACAACCTTACAAAAACCATTGCAGTGTTTTATTTATGTATTTGTGGTGAACCCGGTGATGCCAACTCCGGTCCTTAGCCAATCTCCTCTGCTCTGCACGCACGGGAGGCTCACGGCTGCACCTCAACATATGACAGATGCCCATTTCCTTTCTTTGTGCTGTTCACCAGGTGATGACAGTGACCTCCGAAACAGTGAGAAAATGGGAAAGCTTGAATGTGGGTCAGAAAAGAAGGATGTGGACAGGGTTTCAGCATCATAAACGATGGCACCCCTTTTGTGTGTATAGCTGTCCTTCTTCCCTGGAACTTTGCTAAGCTTGTCATTATAGAAAGTGAAGGTGTCAAACCAGGGTGGGAGAGAGTGAATGGCTGCTCAGCCATGGTGTTCACTATTCTTGTCGCTCCCCCCTTTAGCCTAACCCTACCTCACAAGCTTGTTGCAAGGATAAAGTTGGTGAATGGGGAGGCAGGGGAGAGCTACATTCTGTTCTCATGAGTTCCACGGTAAGAGAAGTCTCGGCCAGTATACCTAATTTAGCATTAATCGTCTATAATCTAACAGAAGCTGGAACAGGAACAAGTCTGCGTAGACTGAATTTAAATTAGCTATTCTCCCTAATTGTGGCAGATTCTGTCCTGCACCCAATAATTAAATCACGTGCCTTCAGGTTGATTCCAAATTAGGGTGACTTTCCCAGAGTTCTGTAGGTGTGAAGTATTCGGAAGTGGTTTACCAGTCCCTCCTTTGGGTGGTATTAGGTGGTCACATTATTAAATCACCAAGGACATCTAACTCGTCGATCTTAAAATATCACAAAATACGATTAGTTCATTAATTTGCCTGAAAAGGTGGGTCTTCAGCTGTTGGTGGAAGGATAAAAAGGAGGTGAGCCAGCCTGATCTCCCGAGGGAGAGCATCCCATAACCTGGGAGCGGCCACAGAGAAGGCCCTCTCCCGTGTCCCCATCAGCCCTGCCTGTGCCAGCAATGGGACCGAGAGGAGGGCCTCCTCTGACGATCTTAAATGCTGAGAAGGCTCATATGGGGAGATACAGACCTTCAGGTAGCCTGGACCCAAGCTGTCCAGGCTACTGTGATTCACAAAGGTTTTTAGCAGAGAAATTTGAATTAAAAAAAAAACACAACACAACTGTGGGAAAAACCCCAATGGAGAGATTTGTCCATCCAGCCAACCATCTTTAACGTGTACGAGGCAGTCAGGTACAGGAGTGGTTCCCAACCTTGGCTAACCCAGTTGTTCTTGGACTACAACTCCCAGAAACCTTGGGCAGCACAGCGAGTGGCGAAGGCTTCTGGGAGCTTGAGTCCAAGAACATTCGCGGACTCAAGATTGGGAACCACTGAGGTGCAACCTGGGCCATTCCATACTGGGTGTGAGCTGTACCTAATGAAAATAACTACTAGATATGAAAGGTGATGAAACTTTCATTTCAATTGATTTGATTTTACTGAAGAATCTACTAAAACCATATCTGGCAAATCAACCTGGTGAATTTCCTAACCAGTTCATGGAGCTAGCTTTTACTTTACTTTATTTCGCACCTTCTCTTCCAATATGCATACATTTAGGTATAGGTATAAAAATATGCATACATTTTTCATTAGAGGGCCTCAGGGTGGTACACGGAACTGTTGAAGTATAGCTGTGTTTTGGTCCAGGTATTTGTCTGGGTAATAAGAGATCAGGAAATTTGCATTATGTGGCAAACTGAAGGAATTTCCCTTCTAACCTCTAAATTAGGTGTGGGCATTTGAAGCCCAGCAGAATAATTGCAGATCAAAGTTTTCTGCCGTTCTGTGTGTATCTTGCAACAATGGACACACACACATAGATATATATATATATACATGGATGAAGATATACGATGGCATGCTGACTGATGGAATGTATCTCCTACACACTTTATTTTCTTCTGGCAAAAAAACACATGGAGCTACTGCAAAAAAAAAAATATATAACTATTTGAGATTTTTACAACCTATAAACCAGATACTCTGAGCAGATGATGGTACCGAATGTATTAAAGGCAAGACAGTAAATATTTGCAACTCTGGCCATAAAAGATTACTTTGTGCACCCGTGTTTTCTATGATAGGTTTCAGCTTTGCTTTTAGTGGGGATGGAGGTGGGGGAGGCTTACAGAAAATGTAAGAGGGGAAAGGCGAAAATAAGTTGACGAGTACATCTCTCATGGCTGTGTTCCAGACTCTTAGGATTCTTAGGTCAGCCACTGTTTTTTTGTTTTATATGGGATCAGAAATTTTAATTGAACAACAGGCCAGGTAAACAGGGACATTTTGTTCTGAGATGTTCCTGAAACTGGACTGGCAAGCGTACTGGGGCAAAGTTTTAAAACATTGTGTTTTTTGATGACATCCCCCAGCTCAGCTGGCAGGGGATGCTGGGTGGTGTAGTCGAAAAAACTGATATTCCCAACCTCTGTGCTGGGGTTGATGGAACCAATTTCTGTCATTGATTGATTGAGTCATTGACTGATTTACTGAAGGAATTTCTCTCTTGACTGTCATTAAGTGTGGACTTCCCTTCCTTAAGAAAATAGATTCAGACCTGTACACTAACAAGTAGTACCGCCTAAAGGTCCAGAGAGGACTCTGGCATCAGTCCTGCCAAGGTCATGGCAGCAGTAGGAGAAAGAGGGAGACACAGTATTCTCCTTTCTTTCATTCTGGGCCGTTGACCCAAAATGATGGTGCTTCTCAAAATGGGGACACGTTTGAAAGCTCCTGCAACACACCCATGCCATGTCTCCGGTTCGTTGCTTTCCCTAACCTTTCAGAGCGTCAACACTGGAATATCGAAGGATATGGATGTTTCCATAGGGATGAGACGAAAGATTTAAGAGTTCAGATGCCCTCCAAAGATGGACATCTCTCTCTCTCCCTCTCCCTCTCTCTCCACTCTTGGAGAGAACCACCCTACCATCTGGACAACCCTACCATCACAGGATGTCTACCTCGGTCTATGCCGTTTCCCAAACTACAGCTCTGTGTCTTATGTGGAAGGAGCTATTTTCAGTTTGTTTCAGTAGCTGTCAGTGTTGCGTTCCTGGAGATGGGGACCTGCCCTCTTGCCTTCCTACCAACAGGCTTTTCTAGACGTCATCTGCTACCTGAATGCCTACCAGTGGCTCACCAAGCTTCCAGTCCCCATCTTGGGGCTCCATTTAAATGCTGACTCCATCGTTGTTGTTGTTTTTAATTCCAAACATCTGACACCCATGCCTTTTCTCTCTCCTCTTAATTGTTCACCCTCTATTTTAAGGAGAAGGCATGCAACCCAGGATGGCTTGTGACTGAGCTGGGGTGGTGGTGGTGGGGTGAGGCACCCTCCCATCCCAGCCCAAACGCTGTTCCATTTGCAACATAATTGGGAGACTGCAGTTCATCTTAACGAAGACATTGCATGCCTCTGTATTTTAGATTTCGTTTTGTTCCCCTGTGGGTCAACCACCGGGCTCTCCTTGGGCTTCTCCGACGGCTGACCTAGACCGTCTGCGTGGGGAGCATGGAGGCCGACCTCCGGACTCTTACCTGGATGAGGTGCCCTTGCTCATTCTGCAGGGCGCTCAGCTCCTGCCCCAGGGCCGCATGCCCTTTCTTCAAGCCGTCGCAGTCCGTTCTCAGCTGAGCGGCGTGAGCCAGTAACCGGGACACCTCGTCGGACAGGCCGACCAGCAGAGCCCTCTCCTGACCCTTGGAGGCTTTGGTCTCGGCATCGTGGTCGGTCACCGCCCTCAGGAGGGTGGTCTGGAGGCCCTCCAGCCGGGTGAAGCCGCTGGCCTGATTCGGACAATTGCGGTCAATGAAGATGTTGATGCGGGAACCGTCGGCTTTCTCGATGGTGACCAAGGCGTTGGTTTCATCGGGGTTGGTGCTGATGAGAGGCGGGGACTCTGTGACGGGCGTGTGGTAGTGGTTCATGAAGAGAATGGCGCCGGTCACAGTCACGGCTAAGAGGATGGCCACAGACAGGAGGACGGTGCAGAGGATATAACCGCAGCTCATTCTCTAGAAACAGACCAAGAAGAGGACAAAGAAAGGGGGGTTAGGGCCTTTTCGGTGGGCTTCCAGAAACAGCCTCCCCTTTCTCACGCCAGTGCTTTCGTGACAACAGTAAAGACTGCAAAGAGTAAAGCACAGAAAATGGCTATTAAAAGGAACGAGTTGCACTCATAAGGAGTGTAACCCCCGAAGGAGTTCATCACTGTTCCAGGTTTTTAAGAAGTCATTTCACTTTCCTGTTTCTCCAAAGTAACTATTTAACGATTCATTACTTTAAAAAAGGCTGCAAGCGGAAGGTCTGTGGTTCAAAACATGTTCTTCTTATGACACACAGTTATCACTTTAACTCCCACAACCGAGCACTGGATAGCTCAGGGGTTGAGGTCTCTGGCTGCAGAGCCAGAGGTTGGGGGTTCGATTCCCCCCCTGGGCCTGCCTGACAGGGGTTGGACTGGATGATCCACAGGGTCCCTTCCAGCTCTAGCAGTTCTAGGATTACTATAAATTATAAAACAAGGCAGCAGCATGAGCCAGCCCTTGAATCGTGTGATATTCCTCCTTCCTCACCATTTTGTGAGACCACACTCCTATACAGTAACAATGAAAATAACTACAAAAGAAGTTGTTTTCCCTTCTCAAATGACATTTGCAATACCATGTGGTCAAAGTCTCATTATTTTACTTTAAAAACAACAACACCAAGTTAATTATAAATGATTAGTTCTTTGTAACTAGTTGCTTTCAAGCCCTGAATTGGTCGGAGTAACCTTTTTATAGAATAGCTATCTCAGATAATATCCTTATTTATAAATGGCAGAGGGGTTTTTTTTTTTGTTCTTTTGTTTTCTTAAGCAATGTATTATTTTGGACATTTTTTGCTCATAAAAAGTGAGTGTCAGACACTCTCTCAAGAAGCACGCTGCTTTAGAAACTAATACAATCACTTTTCAGGGAAGGCCACACTTTGCTGCGTCATTTATTTTTAAACCAAATGCCTCTTTGTCTCAGAACGTGTGTTATGACTCATATGCAAATAGAATTCCCATAAAATAAATCAGCTGGTGATGTTTTGGATCAGGTGATGAAAAGTACACATTATTGCACAGGAATCCACTCTGCAAACTCAAGAAACATCTAAAAAGAAATGCGACAATCTTTAATTCCAGTAATCAAGTGGTCCAACATCAATCTCTCTTACATGTTGTTGTTTTTAAGGTTTTTCTCCTGGTGTTTTGCCCTTTCCTAAACCAGGAAAGATTTGGGGTTGGGGGTTGGGGATGTTTTTAGGAGCAAAAAGGTCTTAATATCAGAACATGCCTTATAGGGTTTTGTATTTTATTAGGTTCCCTCCCCCTCCACCATTGCTGTTTGTGGGTAATTTTATAATTCCTGTTCTTACCTTTTATGATTTCCAAACTGTTCTTTATTTTCAAGCTGTCGTTCTAATCTCAAACTTTAGTACCCTCTGAATTGCAAACCTGAAAATAGTTAAACAAATGCCACTATGTCTAATACAGGACAATATTAACATGGCCATTCTGGCTTTATCTTTTTGTTTCTCAAAATGCGCTGGGTCAATATGAGTTTAGGGACCTAAATGGGGGATCCCTGTAACTCTGTATTACTTCAATCATGAATGCAGTCCCTGGCAGTAACTCCGCAGTGTTTTTAAAAAGGGGGGGTCGCACTGAAACAGCAGACGGCACTTTGGTTCCTCAACGTCTTCAAGACTGAAGCCATTTCTTTGGAATTGCCATGAGCCATCTCCTGGCTATGCCATGCATTGTTCATTGTGATGTGCCATCAAGTCACCTCCGACTTATGGCAACCCCGTGAATGAGCGATCTCCAAAAGGCCTGTCCGGCTCAGTTCTTGCAAACTCAAGCCCGTGGCTTCCTTGAGGGAGTCGATCCGTCTCGTATTGGGTCTTCCTCTTTTCCTGCTCCCTTCCGCCTTTCCCAGCAGGATGGTCTTTTCCAGAGAATCCTCTTTCCTTCTCAGGATGTGCCCAAAGGAGGACAGCCTCTGTTTCAACATTTTTTTTTGCCTCTAGAGGGATTTCAGGCTTGATTTGATCCAGGACCCGCTTGTTTCTCTTTCTAGCTGTCCACCAAGCTCTCCTCCAGCACTTCAAATGAATCATTCCCCACCCACCCACTCCGTCTGCGTTCTTCACTGTCCAGCTTTTACACCCATACGTGGTAATTGGAAATGCAAGACAGTGGATGATCTTGGCCTTGGTCTCCGATGACGCATCCTTTCACTTGATGATCTTTTCTTCTTCCTTCATTGCTGCCCTTCCGAGTCTCCGTCTGAGTCATCCTGAATTCTTGGTTGCGGTTCCCATTTGGATTGATGATTGAACCAAAGCATACAAAATCTCTAAATATTTCAATTTCTTCATTACTGACCTCTGAAAGGCCCTATAATTAATGGCCCTGCTTAGTTCTTGCAAACTAAAGGTCGTGTCTTCCTTTATTTGCGTCAATCCATCTTGCATTCAGTCTTTCCTCTTTTCCCGCTGCCTTCCCCGTTTCTCAGCATTATTGTTTCCTTCAGCAACTCCAGGAAAACTTGATAGAGTTGCAAGATGTGCAAAACCATCAAGAGACGCTTCAATGCCTCTTTTGGTACCAACGGACACGATAGATTGTAATGGCCAGGAGGTATGAGTTAAAAACCTCCTCACTTCAAATCTCATCTCAGCCATAAATTTACTTACGTGACTTCTCGGCAACCCGTTATTTGCATTTCTTGGCTTCTCAGCACGCCCACGTGAACACAAACAGCTCTACGCCATGTGGCTCTGAGTGGTGGCAAGGCAGATTCAAATAATGTATTGGAAATGCTTCTCAGAAATTCCAGAGGCATTTTGAAAATGCTAAATATTGTTATTAGTGTTGTTTTGTGAATGCCCGTGCACTCCGCTCCCAGGTTATGGGAATAAGGATCACTTAAACAGAATAGGAACCCAACCGACATCTTGATGGAATGAAAACATTTTGACATAAGGGGTTCAAGAGCAAAATGCTCAAGGCCACAGCACACACTAACCTTATTCATGGGAAGGGCTGTAATCTGTGTGAATGGAGAAGGATGTGCGTTTCAACTAGAGAGGATTAGTTGGTTCCATCTACGTCTGACCCAGAGGGGTCCCACAGGCTCCTTCTCCAAGCCTCACCCACAGAATCTCTAGGAAAATATTGGGGTTTTTATAACATGAGTCACTGAGGGACTGAGTGAAGAAATGAAATGCCAGGAGTGGTCTTCAGTTTTGCATTTACAGAAGATTAGGGGTACTTTGTGTCTAAAGATGGCACTGCAGGGTACAGATGGGTCTTAATTAGCTCTGATCTATTAATGAGAGAAAATAACCCCAGGGCACCCTTCGTTTCCATAACATGTTTCAGAGGTTAGGTTTTGCAGAGTCCTGAGAGTATGGTAAAGGTAGACAGAAATACAGATGGAGAGAGAGAGAGACTTTTACTATTATATACATTAGTTTTATCTGGGTCCTGTGTTTCCTTGAATGCTCCCTGGCAGATGCTCCTCCTTCTTACTTTACGCTCACAAGGGCCTTGTGAGGAAGATAAAGCAATGAGGTAAAAAATAATAATAATACCCAGCCCAAGGTTGTCCAGTAAGTTTCACTGTTCGGAAAGAATGTGGACTCAAAGGCCCAAATTCCCAGTCTGACACTTTTAACGTCTACACAGCAGTGGTTGTGTATCACGAAACAGCTAGTGGGGTTTTTTTCCACCCCCCGTAGGTGAACAGACATACATTCAAACTATAGAGTAATGTTGCCAGGCAGCAAAGTCAGAAGGTGCAACTGATAAATTACCCATATGGGTCCCAGCTTTATGAAATAATAACGAAGGAGGGTCACGCAATAGGTGTGTTACTCTGCTGCTAATTTTTTTTTAAATTTAATGCAACAATAACCTGCTGCTTCTTTCCGAGGGCCGAATGGCAAGACCCCGTTTCCAGTCGGGAGTTCCCTCCGCAGCGACTCGTGGGTCACCCAAACACGTTGCTACCGCAGAGTTACCAAGCTTCATGACTCTTTAATGAGCCCGGCAGTCAGGAGCATTAAGCATCTCGTTGCGGTATGAATCATGAATCTCTTCTGTTAATAAAATCCAGGAGAAAAGTCGCAAGGAGAGAGAGAGAGAGAGAGAGACCAAGGGTGAAAGCAGAGGTAAGATTTTTTTTCTTTTTTCAGAGCAGCAATTTTTATGTGGGAGCTTCCAAGTGTATCTGTTCCTCTCTCTGGAGTCATGCTCTGGAGAGGGGGGGGAACGAACTCATTTCGAAACTTTACAAGAGACGGACGCTGGCTACGAATAGCCACTCAGGGGTGGTATTTTGTGATGGTGTGTCACAAGTAATATATACCCTGCTTCTTCCCCACTCACCTCCAAGGCACACATTTTCCCTAGAGTAGTTGTGCCATTTTAAACAAGTCTCTCTTTTTTTAATAACAGAAAAAAAGGCTCATTGGTAAAGTGACCTTGTGCATTGCCAGAAAATAACCGAGGAGAAAAATTAAAAGAAAATGCACCAGAGGACAAAGGCAAACAACTGAACAGTGCTTCCATAGGTGTGTTTGGCACAGGAGAAAAGTATGTACTTTGTAAGCAACGCATAATGTGTCATCCCACACACACACCCCGAGTCATTTTCCTGGCTTGCCACACAAAAAGCTGCACCACCAATATTTGGAAACAAATAATAATGTTAGAACTGCAGAGCTGGAAGGGACCCTATGGGCTATTGAGTCCAGCTCCTGCCAAGGAAGCACCGTGGGGGAATCGGACTCCCAACCTCCTAAGCCACTGAGCTATCCAGTAGTTCTGACAAATATCGTGTTGGCAAATTTCAACAGCTGTCAGGCACCCTTTCCCCTTGAAAACCAAGTTTTTGCTCAATTTATAGGCACTGCAGCTGTTTTGCTGCTGCTGAAATTTGGCGGCCTTTGGGAAGCCCATTAAGAGCAGGCCAACGGCTTGCGGAGGTTTGCTGCCAAAACAGCTGCAGTGTGGTTGCTTTCAAAGTGAAGCTCTCCTGACTGCTCCCCAATTTCAGTGCCAGGATAACTGTGGGTTCTGGCAAGGGCAACAATAGCCCCTGGACTTGCTGAAGATGCTTACTCTTTTCTTAGAGATTTAGAGATAATTAACTTGATTTAAAGTTTAGAGTAAGTTAGGGAATTGAGGTTTTGAGTTTTGTTTTGTTCTTAAACTACTAATCCCATAATTCCCTGTCCTAGGATTTTTTTATATTTTTTTTTACCTTACTTAGACTGACACCTAATGTGACTCACTTGGGAGAAAGGCATCAATTGGAAGGCATTGAGGCTGAGTGTGAAGAGGAGGGTGTGGCCTTTATGAAAGCGCCCGTGTGCCACTGGGCTGTGTCTATGGTGGTGGTGGGTGGCTGGGCACATCTCAGGGCATTTCTCTCTTGTTCTTGGTTGCTTTGTCTCTGTGTGCCAGGCAACCTGTACGTGCCTGGGTGCTAGCTGCCGAGGGTCTCTGTTGTGCTTGGTGGGTAGCACTGAACCGATATGGTTGATAGAAACTAGTACGTGCATAAATCTGATGATAAATTTTCTTCCTTATGGATTGTTGCCTGCTTTTGGAGTAGATTAATTCTCTGTTGCTTTGCCTCTGCTTTTTTTTGGAGCACTTTTTAAAGAGTCTTTAGAGCTTTTGCAATGCTAGGATATACAATGACACCCCCCCCCCCAAAGAGCCTTTCCCCTTCTTGTGTAAAATGAAAGGACCAGAAAAATGCAAAACAAAACAAAACAAAAAAAGGCATCTCTTTAAAAGAACCCAAAATGAAAGAAATACAAAAATTCAGACATAAAACTTGAGCAATATAGGTAAAAGTGACAGCTTAAGCAGTGCTTGATTTATTTGTTTACGAACACCCTTCGCTGAAATTATGATAGCCAAAGAGCTTGTACTTCCAATAAGGGATGCTCCGTGAGTTCTTTTTATTTCAAATCTGTGTCCACTTTCTCTTTCCTAAAAGATGCATCTACAGAGCAAAAATTGCTGAAGTGCTGAACTTCAGGCAAACATTAAGCCACGGGTCCCGGAGGGGAAGTAAAAAGAAGCCACAAATCACTTTACAGAATCACTTTACAGAAGCATCCTGACTGTCACGTTATGGCTAATGATTTATTAATTTGTTTGCTGTCTTTCATCCACGGAGCTCAAGGTGGTCTACGGGGCTACCCCTTCCCCATTCCATTCTCTTCACAACACCACTGTGAAGGGGCGGGGGGGGGGGGAAGAGAGAGAGAGATTGTCTGTTTAGCTCAAGGTCAGCTAGAAAATGTTTTGGCTGAGAACGAATTTGAACTCAGATCTACTCACTTGAAGACCAATGCTTTAACCAGTACCCCAATTTTTCTCTCCTATTTTAATAGAAAAGAAGAGCTTAACTTTGGTTAATTAGGAAGTCTTGGAACATTTATTGATGAAATGTTTTGATTTTCTGGACTACAAATACCTTAATTCTCCAGTCTGGGAATTCTCTCTACCTTGTAGGCACCTTACAGACACCTGAAGAGAAAGGCTGAAACTGGAAGACTTTGAGGCTTAGCTGGGCTTAGCTCCACCTCATCTTCCTCTTCCTGCCCCAGTGCTATTTGGGAGCTTTCTTTCTCATAAGGAACTATTGTTCTCTACACCCAACTAATTGGAAATAATGTGGGATAGTGGCTAGACGACTGCACTTGAACTTCGGAGATCCAGGTTTGAGTCCCCAGAGAGCCAGAAACTCACCAGGTGGTGCTGACCCAGACACTTTCAATCTGATCTAATTCGCTAGGTTCTTCATGGCGATAATGTTGGGGTGGCTTACATGGAACTTCTCAAACTATTATGCTGGGTCTGATTAATACTTGGGGAAGGGGGAGGGAAATTGGGAGAGGGACTTAAGATGCATCTCCATGGTTCTGCTACCTTTGCTGCCCTCTCTGCTTCCAAGCTATAACACCTGAATAGAGAGGGAGGGAGAGAGAGAGAGAGAGAGGGCTTAGCGGAGCAGCCTGATGTGCTGAAGGTTATTGGACTCTGGAGACCTGTCCTGATTTTGCCCATGTTGCCTGTGGCAACTTTTCCTTCCCATTATTTCTAACGGCTTATCACCAAGATCAAGTCAGTGTCCATGGTGTGGTCTCTTCCAAAGAAAATACAGGATGCTTCTACAGAAGCCACTTCCTCTGAAATGGTGATCTTTCGATCACTCCCCTTTTAATAAACCAAACAGCATTGTTCTGAAATTGCTGCCTTCCCAGCCTGCTTTCTTGGGTGTCCTATTTGAGATTTAACGAAATCAAAAGGGCCCACCCAGCCAGGTCTGTCTACCTGGGGTGCATAGCTCTACCCTTGCTTTAAATCAACAGTAGGAACTCCACTGGGTCCAGGGTTCAATTTTACCTATCAAGGTGTGCCGTAGGCAGCAGTCCCACCGCCACCTGCACTCGGGGCTGGAAAAAACTTTATTTAAAACCAGAATTGTGCACAATGGACAAACAGCTACAAGCCATTGAAAGCCAGCTAAAGTAGTTTCCCCCCCCCCCCCTTGATTGGTGTTGAGGAACAATTGGTGGCAGAATAGTGTCATTATTTTTGCCCTCTTGGGGAGGGCAGGAAAATCACAGGCAATCCAAAATCCATCCATCCATCCATCCATCCATCCATCCATCCATTCATTTAGACTTAGGGTCTCACTAGGAGATAAGCCTATCACACACTCTCTGCTTGACCTGGAAGGCCGTGTTGATAGCCTTGATCTCACTGGAAGAAATGTAGGATGCAAATTTTGTTGTAAATAATAATGAAATAAATAAAAAGTGAGAACAATTTCTTATATAAAACAACAGGCATAACATGAGGCCAGGGGCCTGGTTTTCATGGGAAGTGGAAGATCTCAACCTGTCTCAGCAGAGGGAGTCTTGGTATGGTGAGGTTTTTTTTTGGGGGGGGGGGGGGGGAACTGAGACCAAAAGTTTTGTTGGCTATTTTCCACATCTAATTTAGACCCAAAAAGTTACATCCTATCCAAAAATCTCTGTATATAATGGCAAAAACCCTGTTGCACAATGTGAGCAGATTTGTACATTTTGATCCGTGCCTCGCAGGTAAATAAAGAATCCACACTGCAGTTCTCAGGGTCCTTTTGTACAGACCAAGCCCGGGTGCATGGGCAGCCCCCAAAATCTTGGGAGGTGAGCTCTTTATCAGTGAGGGATGGACCCAAAACCAATGAATTTGCTTACATAACACAACTGGATTTTGGGCAATATATAATATGTAAAGAAATGCACAGAGTGTTTGTACTGAAACTCTACTCCAGAATAAGTGAAGTGGTGAAAATCACAGCAGTGAATGAACAGGGTGCTGCTTGCATGCCTATTCATATACCAGTCATGCAACTGGTGACTGGCACGTAACTAGCCATGTGAACAGCATCTTGTTAATTCACTGCAATCCAATACTGTGATTTACGTCCATTCACTTACTCAAGAATAAAATTCCAATAGGATTCTGGCCAATATAAAATTATGCACCTATGCATTAATATATGAATGAATGACATTTTTTACTTACCGCTGCACTCCCACTGCATGACTATGCCTTACCCCGCTACTATGAACTTGGCCGTGCCTACTCTCTTTCTCTGCAGCCCTTTTCCCAGAGGGAAAACACTTCTTGTTTGCCACTGGCTGCTTTCCATGTGGATGCATTTAGCTTCCTCTCCGTTATTGCCTCCCTTTGCTTCCCATTACACCTGCAGAATGAAAGCTATGATTTTCTTCTGACCTTAGACGCAGCTGTCAGAAGGGATGGAGGCCTTGCAGGAGAGGCGTACAGGACCGCTGCATATTCAGAGAGACAAAAAGAGAGAGACAACTACTTTTCTCTGGGAAAAGGGGGGGGGGAAGGAAGAGGGAGAATTTGCTGCATCAGTGGCATTTCTCCTCTCTCCCGCTCCATGTGTGCCTCCCTAGATTGACATCTTCCTTCAAGCCTCCTTCATGCCTACCCCACGGCCATTTGCATTAAGGTGACTTCTGCAATGATCCAGGAAGGCACGCAGTGAAGAGAGGATGGAGGTAGCTCTGGAGCCCCTGCCCGCTCAGCTAAAGGTTGTGCCCTTGGTACTGGGTGGGTGCAACGGAAACGGGACAGGCCTTGACCTCCCCAAAGGGGGAAGAAAGTGTTGAGTGGGGTGTTCGCTGGCCAAACCAGCTGGCGGAAAGAAAGCAGGCTTTCCAGAAAAGGCTGCATTGCCATCTTCTGGGTTGATGCGTATTCAAACACACGATGTCAAACTCAATAACGAATGCTTCTCTCGAGTTAAATCAGTCAACTCAGCACTTATAACAATATACATTCAGACTGCGAGCAAGAGCAGAAGGACAAAACTCAGCAGGATTCTGCTCAGGTTGCACCCCATGTGGGGTTCACGACGCCAAATGTCACTTGAAACAAAACTGCACAAGCAATCTGACCTTCTTGTTGCCTGAACCGACAGCTTCGCCACTGCTAAAGGCACCCCCGCTCAGACCTCCTAAGCTGCAATTGGGTCTGCGGGACACCCATGTTTGCATAAAAAGGCATTTTTAATGGGGTAAAATCATCCCTTCTCCGAAAGTAGAGCCTTCTTTCTTCCCAAAGGGCCCTGTTTCCCCTACATACTCATACACGCTAACTTTAATGTCTCACTCTGAGAGGTCAAGGGAGAGATGATTTAGCCAGGTCTGCAGTGCATATAAGGTGACCCACAACAGACAGAAAACACTTTGTGACCCCCTTGGGAGTTATGACCCCCAGGTTGGGAAACACTGCCCTAGAGCAATACTATGTGTGGGGCACTGTCGGAATTTAAAAGTCCTTTGTGCATCTGCCACGGCCTGATAAACCCAAAGGCAGAAGGACCTGAAGTGGAACAGAGCCCAGCTCAGACGTTCCCCCCTCAGATTTGGGATGAGCCCTACATTTGGAATGAAATCCCTCAGGAATCTTGAAAACTAGGATCACAAAAGGCGACATTTCTGTGCTGGGGTTGATGGGAGTGAAATTTAGTGGGGTCGCCTCTTCATGCACAGCAACTCAAGTAGAATTTTTCGGGTTTATTTTGTTTACGCTGTTCACAGAACTGAGTATATATTGCCATGATAATTGCAGAGCTAACCAGTTTTAACTCTGAGGAAGCTCTTATTGTTGTTGACATCTCTTGTTTGAATGCACACGGACCCAAAAGATGACAACTCAGCATCTTCCATGAAGGCTGACTCCTTTCCTTCCAGAAAACCCTCTAGGGTGGTTGTGAGGCTGAAAAAGTGGAATTCTCTATGCCTTTCTTAAAAGTTGGGACAGGAATGCAAAAAATTAATAGTTATATGTCATCATGTTCATTCTGATTTCTGGCTCCCCCCCCCCCAATAAAAGATATAACGTACTCAGAAGTAGATTATGAGTTCCTCTCTTTGGTAGTGCTCTGGAATCATGCAACTTGCCTAATATTGCACAAGTGGCAGGTCACCTAACCCCATCAGCCCCATATGTTCTGGCCCTTCTCTCAAGTAGCACAGTGGGGATTTGAACTCCTGGCTCTGCAGCCAGCTGCTCCAAACCATTGAGCTATACCAGTTCAAGAAGTGTAGTTTAAAAAAAAAAGGCTTAGATAGTCCAGCAAAACCTACCCCAGGAGCTGTAGCATCCGGAGGGAAAAGCCGGTTATGTTCCTGATCATATGTGTTTATTTACATTTATTATTTTTTATTACATATTCTACTAAAATATAACACTCATGGTGGCTTACAACCTTCCTAAAAGAGTAAGAACAGCCAAGTTTAACTAAAAATCATAAAGTCATGCAATCAACCCCATTGTAAAACAAGTAAATATGATAGAAACCATTAAAATGCACAAAGGATACTGTTAAAACAATATGATGAGGGCAGGTTAGATGTCATACAGTAAACCAGTTTTAAAAGATACTTTTTTTTTTTACTCCCTTCTGAAAATAAGTCAAAGTGGAAACAATTTGTAACCCGGAAAGGAGTACCTTCCACAATATGGGAGCCACAGACAATTTATTTTTCCACACAGAACTCACTGGAAACCAAAAGAACCTATTTTAAGTTATAGTTCTTGAGAAATAAATGTTGTAGGAAAAAAGCACAAAAACCTAATGGAGGAGCTGTGAAAGACATTGCCCACAAAAAGGGAAAACTCTCATTTGTCCACTTGGGAAACGATTAAGATGGAAAACAACTTCCAGACGTTGCGATCTGAAAAAGTAACTTTTCCTGTCTCTGAAGAGACATGGCTGAAAACCAGCTCAAAAGCTTGAAGTAGAGTGGTCTTTAGCTGTGCTTACATTCTACTTCTTTTTTTTAAAAGAAAAATGATCTCATCTCTGTCAAAGGAAGCAATATTGTTCTTTCAGGAAGTTGCCGACTTCCCGTGCTGCCTCCGTGCCTTTGCTGAAGGTCTTTGCCGTCTCCAGAGGGTCTTTAAGCAGTTACGTAATAAGCAGAAATAAGCCATAACAAGACCTGAAAGATGATGAGGAAGCCAAGTGGCTGCCAAGTTTGTTTGTCTTTATGGTCTTGGAAGCTTGCGTTTTTTGGCATTCTTCTCTGCTGCCTTGCATTGTTGGTGTAATGTCCTGTTATCCATAACACCATAAAACAGAATCTCCCAAGGCCCATTAAAAAAGAGATTCCATCCTTCTAAGGAAGGATAGCATCCTCCCCCAAAACTGAGTTTTCATTGGCTGGTTGCTTACTGTTAAAGTGAAGCGGGAGGGAGTAACGTCCAGAGGGTGGAGGCTGCATTGCCCTTTTTGATCCTGCCAGGAGCAAGGGTGTTGGGCAACTCCAGGTTCATGAGGGCCGGGAAGCTCCTCTGAGTGCTATGGCTGCTGTCCGAGGTGCTGAACCTATTTTAGGTATCGGGTTCATCACCCTGAGTCGTTCTTGTAAATTTCAGACTGAATCAAGGAGCATATTCACCACCCCTGCAAATCCAGAGTCTGTAACCACCCCTAAGGGACTTGGGGCCATTCCTAACCCCTGCCAGATCTCAGCAGTGGAGGGGGAAAAATGGATATAGCTTTAAAACAAGGGACTGGGAAGCGCACACTTGTTTTTATGTTGAATCATGCTTCATAAAATGCCACTTGTCTTTTTAAAAAAGGTGCACAATCATCATGTAACTTGTTTCAAAGTAAAAACGTCCTTTCAAAAGAAAAGAAAAACCCAAGAAGTAGCAACAGGGGCCAGAAGAACAGTGTTGGAGCTGATGAAGCCTATTAGCAATGAACTCATTCATTAAACCACTAGTAAATGACTACAAGTAAACAAGACCCACCTTGTGAGAAAGATGATTCTAGTGGCATAATGTGACTTCCAACCCCCTGCTCAAGACAGGAATCCAAATCAAAGCAGATTGGACCAATGGTTGTCCAATTTTCTCCTGAATGCCTCCAGCATTGGAACGCTAACCACCACCTCCTGAGGTCATTGGCGCCATTGTTGTACTGCTCTAACAGTTAAAAAGTTTTCCCCCCTAATATTCAACCTAAATCTAGTTTCCTGTCACTTGAGCCCATTGTCACATGTCCTGCTCTCTGGGATGATGGAGAACAGATCCTGCCCCTCCTCTGTAGGACCACCTTTCAAGTCTTTGAAGAGTGCTCTCCTATCTCCCCATAGTCTTCTTTTCTCAGGCCTAAACATGCACTAGACACATGAAGCGTAGTTTCCCATTTTAATAGAGATGGAAAGTAATGGGGGAAAGGTGATATACGAATCTAGCAAAGTGATGGTGCCATCAAGACTCTTTAGTTTTCCTGCAGAAAACTAACCAGGAAAACCACCCCCTAAAAACATATTTACAGACTAATTATCACATGAATTTTCGTCGGCTCATCTCCATTTCACAGGATAAACAGCAGAAGACTATGAATGAAATGGCCAAATATGAAACATGATATTTATTTGCTCGTATTTTGCAAGTTCTACCCAGACTGCGCGAAGAGAATTAGAATCAGATTGTTTTCATGGACAGTTACCTGGGATAGTTCCCCGTGTCTGGAGCTATCTTAGTCTGCTTACTTCTGCACTCCTCTTTGATTCAATTTGGACGTAAATGATCTGATCTTAAATTGCAACCTCCACATATTTTCCCATGGCTGTCACAGCGCATAGTGTGTTCACATTACTGTAGGCAGATGACACACTCAGGCTATTGAGAACACAAGCCAGGCTGAGAGCTTATGAAGACAAGACAGCCTGCCAGAAAAAACAGTTAAGTATAAATTGCATTAAGACTAATGTGCCGATCTTTGAAAGTGATCCTCCATCTTGTAAATGGATTCTTGATGATCAAGAGATTGGACATGTCAGATACTTTTACAGCCGTGGGGTTTGTTGGTTGGTTTTATTTTTGTTTTGGATATTGTAATTGGTGTCCTTGAATCGTAGTAGCAAAATTCCCAAGTCTGAAGATTTCTTGCTTATGCCAGATTTGGAAAGAATTGTGTGATGCAGAAGCAGGCATGGCCAGGCTAGCTGCCTGGAACTCAAAGAGAAACACACTATTTTGTTTTAAATCATACCTGTGACTTCTAAATCTTGACTTCTCTTTCAGCACTGACTTGATATCATTTTCCTTATGTCTCTTTCCAGGCTATTGACACCCTCTCCCCCATGACACTGAACTAGTAACATGCCACATTATCCATCTTTTGCAGCGTGTTTCTAAAATTCTGCTTCTCCTTCTGTTTAAAGCAATATCAAGTAGGGGCTGTGCTGCCCCCCCCCCACCTTTAATTCAGGTACTATGATGACAATGATCGTTTTTATGCAACGCTGGCAAGGTATGTTAAAGGTTATGATTAGATTTTTATTTATAAAGGACTGAAAAATGCTATAGGTTGCTAAAAATTAGCACAGGACTTGGCTGCAGAGTTGTACTTTAAAGTCAGAAAAGAAAACAGACTTTCATCGTTGACATGAACTGCAAACTGCCCCACTGGTACAAACCAATACTAAAAATAAACCATGTTTTCTGGAGAAACAGAAAGGGGTAAAAAGTCAGGGGGACAAAGCACAGGATAAAGCAAGATAAGGGGACCATCTCATGGATGATGGGGGGAAGTACCAATGACATGAACACATCACCTGTTGCTTTAAAGAGAAAGACTGATCAATCCAGAAAAGCCCTCTGATGCCTTTTTACCCAGAAGCAAGTCCTACTCTGATGGACAAATTAGAACATACAATTACCTTGGAAGTGATATATTGTGGGTTTCTTCTAGGTAAGCATACACTGGGTGAGACTCCATCGCAACTCTTCACAGCAGTTGAACTAAATGTAAGCCTCAATGATTTAAATCTAATTTGATTGTAGTGATCAGGCGGCAAGAAGTTAATCCCAAGACTTTTTGGGGGAAAGGCTCTCCCCCAAACAGGCTTGATCTGGGAGGGGAATGATTGCAGTTTACTTATTTCATTTCTTCCATTAATCTTTTAGCCACTCTCTTTTGTTTAAAAAAACAAAACAAAACTAAAAGTGCACAAACCCACTTATGACTGCCTCTGAATAAACATTATTTTAAACACACACACATTCAAACAAATTAATATGAAGCAACCTGTATAAAGATATTGCCACTGCAAAAAAAAAAAAAAAAAAAAAAAGGAGAGGGGAAACCTCAGAACAACCATTGGTGCCTCCGGTGGGGAAAGCTCTTGAAAATGGGTGTGCTCATGGGATTTGTAGTCCGTCAATGTAATGTTTCTACACGGTGCAGAAGCTGAAATGGCAAACCCTCTGTTTTCTGAGTAGAAGTGGTTTCCAGGTGTTTGGTAGAGAGACGCTAGTGGGCCCAGAGTCATTTGTCGCTTCTGTTTGCTCTTTTCAAAATGCTCTTTCAATACAGTAGGACCCCCTATCTGTGGTATCAGTATCTGCTAATTTACTTATCTGCTGCCTGAAAAATACTAAATAAAAAAACCCCAGAAATACATATTTATATATATTTCCAGGGTGTATTAATCAGAACTGGCCATTAGAGGGAGTCAGAGACCATGCAATGTATAATGTTCAATACTGCCACGTTTTTGAGCATCCACAGGGAGACGTAGAACCAATCCTCCATGGATACCTCGGTCCTAGTTATTTTCTTTTCCCAACATTGATGCTTATATGTTCCTGTGTTTTTAAAAAGCAGGAGAACTCCCCCAAGAAGTTAAAGAATATACAGATGAAAACAAAAAGGTTATGGCTGAAGCTGTACTCCAAAAGTAAGGAAATGCATATAGACCAGTTTGGGTCTTTTAACTTCTACTCCAAATAAACATTGCAGCAAAATTCCACTAGCCACCCCTCTTGCTATATACTGTGTTACTATTGGTGTGGAAGTAGTGAAATGAAACACAGGCTTTAGATCAGGTCAACATTTATTAGAAGCAGATTTGCAACACATCCCCTCCAGAGCTGTGTATTTTATTTGTTCTATTTTTATTTATTAATTATTTGTTTGTTTGATTTATAGGCCATCTTTCTCCCAATAAGGAGGCCCTTTGCTAATCCAGTCCAGTTGAGCTGTATTTGGAGTAAGGAGTAAGGTAAGCAGAAGCAAAGTGGAGTTCACTTCTTGTGTTTACTTGGGGTGGAAGTTAAGGTACAGAAATGATACATTAACAATGCCCACATTTTGAATAAAAAAGAGATTTGAGCTGCACTTTTTGGCATACATTTTAACTATAACTTTTTCCCTGTAGGTTCTTCCCTTTTTGGGGAATTTTCTTATGCTGGAGACAGAATGAATGCAGGAAGAAGTGAAATCATGGAAGTGTATCTATACTTTGTCATTATAACAGATTGATAACCACTTCAACGGCCGTGACTCCTTCCTATGGAATCCTGGGATTTGTAGTTTGGGATGACTAGAATTCGCTGCTGTAGTTTAGATGTGCTGGAGTTTTTTAGCAAAGAATTCTATATATTTCACTAAATTACAAATCTCAGGATTACATAGGAAAGAGCCATGACAGCTGAAGTGATATCAATCTACTGTAACTACGTGGTGCAGACAGACACCCTGATTTCCCCCCTGCTTCAAGCCCATTTTACACTCTTACGCCATCACACCCCTGTGATGGCTTAACACCATGGACTGTGGCCAGCTGGAAGTAAAATTGAGCTGCCCCTCTAGTGGCCCTCTTAGATAGGATGGTGGGGGAGGGAAGCATCTTGCCCCTTGCCTCAGGCAGCGCAAAATGTTGGGGGGGGGCAGCTCCGCCTATCTCCTATCTGCTCTAAAGTAATGTATTCGCTCTCCATGATCGTGCTTATCAAGTATATATTGCTGGAGAATGTTGAAAGACCGCATACATTATCCCAGTGATCTTCACAACCACTCTGTAACATAAGCTAGTTTTACCATCCCCGTAATGCAGAAGTGGAAGGGGGGGGGGGTGTCTTATAGAATGATGGCTTGCCTAGGCTGCCTCAGCCAGATTTGAACTCAGGAACATCCCGGCGCCTCACTGAGGCTCTGAACTGCAATGCAGCTAACTCCCAACGGACAACGAGAATAGCTGCCTACCAGGTTTTGCACAGTTGCCTTGGAAGGCAGAAATTTGACGGGTTAAGCATTTCTGATCCCTGCAGCCCGAGAAGAACAAACAAATGACCCTCCCATTTGTGCAGTCTCACGGTTGGTGAAAGTCCAGGGAATCTAGCCTGAAAACCCAGCGCCAGTCTCTAAACCATAATCAAATTTTCCAGCCACCAGACAATTTTACCTGCTCATTTCGTAATTTGGCTTGGGGTTAGGATAATATATTCTGTTATTTGGGTACCATGTATCTTTTACTGTTGCATGCCATTTTCAAACGGTCACATATAAAAGGTTTTTACATTTTGGGGAAGGCAGGCCGGCAGGCCTAATATTTTGAGTCATATCGTTTGTATTGATCTACCTCCCAGCCCAATCGATGAGCTTCTGCCCCGCTCCAGGTCCTAAATCTATGAAGACACGGTGAATGTCTCCACCATCTACCCTCTGGCTCCTCTCACTGTTACATCCAGCATTTGCAGGTCCTGTCCACTGACACAATAACTGTTCCTGGCCCATCCTACTGACGGCCTTGAGATTAATATGCCCACCTGCTTATTTGAAAGTCTGTGGAATCTGCGCCTAACACATTCAGAGTCCACCACATTGGCACTTTCCAGATTTTTTTTTTATTCAGACATTGCCAGTTCTAAAGGGGTATACCTGGATAAACCTGCAAATCGAATTCATGCTCGTCCACAGAATCCCTCCAGTTTGCATTCTCTCCTGATTCCTCATAGGATTCGAATTTTAATCTGCCTCACCCCTTCTCTAATGTATCCATGTTCCTCTATTTGTCTAAAGCAAGCACACCTTCGACTGTTCCCATTTTTCAAAGGGGTCTTTTATGCATGCATTTTTGTGCATGTCGTTTTTCTCCAAAACACGACACGCACCTTGTCAACGTATGGATTTTTGAATCAAAATGTGATCTGTTCTATTGAGACTCGCAGATTACAGAAATGCAAAGCTGGAGAATGTCTTTTCCCACCTGTACCCGAAGTTATTATGGGAAGGAAGAACAAGGGAAGTTGCTTTAACCACTACCGCTGGACCCATTTTGAGGAAAAGCAAAGTTCGATCACATCTCTTCCAAAGAGGCCACGAGGATCGGCTACCCTGGTAATTGCGAATCCGTGCGGCCAACAGTTAAACAACGGAAAGACGGTGAGGTCAAAGCAAGCAGCCAGGTGCCTTTCTGTGATTCAGTGTTTTGCCCTTGCGTCCTTCCAGCCAGCCTGTTTTTTTTCAGGGCGAGGGCAGGAAAACCGCCTCTGGACCTCCCTGTCGAGTTGGGAGTGATTGAGGGATCTAATTAGAGTGGTCAGTGGCGCATCACCGACTAGGAAGAAACCCATCTCTCCAAAAGAGGACAAAGGAGGACACAGATTGGCGTAATATTTGCATATGCTAATTCAAATGCATAGACTCACAATTTAGACTGCATTAATGTAATTTACACAGAAAGACAATACAGTACATCTCTCTCTCTAATTGATAAGGCTGGGAGCAGGTGTTCTGGGGGCTTGCCCGATGCTCAGGCTGCTGTCCAGGTGCTGAAGGTTAATTCTCCTTTCTTAGGGCTGTGGGTGGGGGTGCGCGTGCAGCAGGCAGAGCCATGTTCCATCTCTCACCTCTCTCAAAAGACGAGCTCTGTAGGCGGTCCTCCCACAACCCTAAAACCATCTTGTTACTTGAATCCATTTATTCCGGGCCTTCCCTTTTGGGGCCTCGGAAAACAAGCTGGCTCCACGTTCCGTGGGAAAGCCCTTTCGAACATCTGAAGGTGGCTGTTGTACCGCCTCTCTTCCTTCTTCAAGCGAAACAGACCCACTTCCCCAACGGTATCTCGTTGCGCTTCACTTCCAGACTCTTTAGCCCCTTCTTTGGGCGATACTAAAGTCTATCCTTAAACTGTGCTGTCCAAAACTGGACACAGCACTCCAAGGGAGATTGGACCAAAACAAAATGCACTAGCGGTGTTACTTCTCTTGATCTAGACATTAAATACCTGTTAATGTGGCTTATAATGATGTTCGCTTTTGCTGGTCCACTTTTGCCTTCTGGACCACAAGGCCAACAGGTTCTCCTCGCATCTACTGCTGTCACTCTATCTCTGAATGTGTTTTTCCTGCCTCCTGGTAGAACTTCTCATTCAAATGCATTTAATTTGTTTTGGGCCAAATCCACACCCTGTCAAAGTCGTTCTGATGTTGTCTTTGGGACGGGAAGGTTGAGGAATTCTAGGCAGCCTTATTTTGGGCGCCGAGGGGTGTACAGGACGCACACAAAGCATTTTTATCCTCCATTTCAGCCCAAAGGGCTCCCAGAGTTTCACTCACTGGCGGGAACATTTTTAATCTCGCCCCTTTGTAATGTTAATTTTGTCGCAATTTTACATCAGCCTGTGGCTCACCAATCCTGAGTCTTGGAGTATTGGCTAGATGGGAGGTTTTATGCCTATAGCAGTGGCTTTTCCTCTAGAGGGGCGCGGTATAAGCTTAAATAAATAAATAAAAATAAATACATCTCCCCCAAATTGTGAAAAAAAAAGGTCTCCTGGGGGAACCACTAAAAAAAAAGAAGCAAGCTTTGGAATGCCATACATGGTCCCCAGTTCACATGATTTTCTCTTTTGCTGGGGGGGGGGGGGGGGCAGGAAAGCAAACAAAAAAGCAGACAGGCAAATATATTCCCCCCTCCCCAGTATAGAAATGCAGGGAAATTATGCTCCACATGGGCATCGTTGTCTGATGGAGAAGATTGCCTTCTGCATCTTTTCTCGAGCCCCTCTCCTGGTTTTGCTTTATTCCAATCGGAAAGCCTGCTTCAAAGACTTCGTTTGAGCAAAAGCTGATGGGAAATGATGGGGCCGGTGGTGACTACGCAGCTTTGGAATGCTCTCTTCAGGGAAGGCTCATCTGAAGCCTGCGTGGATGTCATATTGGCACCAGCCGTTGCCTGCATGCATTTCCAACACCTTTTAATCTAAGCTGTTTTATCTCCACAAGGTTTTGCATTTGCACAGAGTCCATTTCAGAGCCTACCCTCTTTTTTTCTCTCTTTCTCCTGCAGTGTTTCCCTACTTTTAATTTTGTTTATTGCATCTTTGATTTTTGTAATGTAAATCCAGCCTGGGAATTTATTAAAAGGGTGGAATATAAAAGGGAGAAAAGAAGATAATTAATATACAACACGTCTGCTGAAGAGTTCTTTTTCTCTCTCTCTCTTCCCACAGAGAAGAAGAAGAAGAAAATCTCAGTGTTTGGGAACTGAGCACAAGATTGGGAAAAAAAAAACATGCAAGACAGGCTGACCTTAAGATTGGAGGGTGGGGGTGAATGGAGAGAAACTAAAATTGCTAAATTTCTCCACTCTTGCATAGATTTATTTTTTAAAGATTTTTCATGGTTATAGGGTTAAGATGGTACTTTTTTTGGGGGGGGGGGGGGTGACAGCTTGGTGCTGTATTCAGTGGATGATGGTGACTCCATGGTCTAAAATTAGTATAAACTTTAGTTATGCAGAGTATAAAACTTATTTTGAGGATAAGATCCTATCCCTTGAATAGCTCTAGGAAGGTTCATACTAAAACCCAGAGTGGAAACAGTACCCTACTGAGATTAGTGATGCTACTCTCAACCACCAAGCTAGGAAGTGGCCACCATTTGTGACACTGATTACAACATGTCCAGCACACACACACCAGATGTGGAATTCAGTTTTTGCAAGAAGGAGGTGGTTGATTCGCTCCGTGTTTTATCCTGAACGTTGCAGGCCTTCTCTAAGGTATCGAATCCCATCTCCCAGACAGCCCCAGCCCCTCAAAGAGTTCCAGCAGAGTTTCAAGTAAAAGCTGAAAGAGACTCACTGCCCCGCAAGGTAGGGGTCCCCACCCTCTACTGGATCCATGGAGTGGGATGCCTTTTATGAAAACAGCCAACAGCTATGAAAACTGCAACACCTTCCCCCTGAATTTCAGTGGCAGCAAAGGGACTGCAAAGCAATCTGGAAATATGGATGGAAAGCATGGTCGTTGCATTGGACCAGACCTCACATCCTGGCAGGCATGTCTGTGAACACCGCTCTCTCGCTCTGCCCAGCTTCTAGCCAGTGACAGTTCATTTGATCTGCTCAAGAGAACAAGGCCTCGGAGTACCAATTACTGGCTTTACATAAGACTGAAAGCAGCCAAGAGCCAAATGGGGGAGCTGGAAGGCCCACGGAAGAGGCACACATGCGCTAAAGCAAGTGGCAGAGGCGCCAGCCATCTGGCTTAAAGGAGAAGGTGCTGCGAGCCGAGCAAAAACCCAGTGGAGCAGACAGTCACCAGAGGTGTGAAACTTGCCTTCCGCCTCTTGTGATGGTCCCATTTCCTTCCTCGTGGGAACACTCCCGCGGGTGACACACAGCCTTTTTGTGAGCGTTAGTGGCCTTTCACCAGCACGCGCACGCACGCACACACACACACACACCTCTGTCCCAAGTCTTGAACAGACCCAATCTCCACTGATGTAGGAAGCGTAGCAGGATCAGGCCTGGTTAGTTCTAGGAAGGGATTCCGCAAGGGATCAAGAATGTAAATCTTCACTTCTGCTCTCCCAGGGGAAAACAGTGTTGTTGTTGTTTTTTTAAAAAACTTTGGATTTTGCACAAAGTACAAGGGTTTGGGGTAAGGGCTTTTGTTTTTTACAGGAAAGACTAAGCAAAGCAAAGTGTGCTGTTTATCTACTGCCCCATAGTGCTTAAAGTTCTCTCTGGGTGATTTACAATTTAATTATGCAGGCTACACATTGACTCACACCCCCCCGCCACAATGAACTGGGTACTCAATTCACTAACCTCAGAAGGATGGAAGGCTAAGTGAAACTTGAGCCAGCTACCTGGGATTGAGCCCAGATTGTGAGCAGAGTTTTGGCTGCAGTACTGCAGTTTAACCACTGCGCCATTGAAGCTCCTAAAGACTAAGAAGTTGTGCAAAAACCACTTTTTTTGGCTAATGCTATGGTTTTTATTTTATTTTATTTTTGTAAGATCAGACATATTTTTGCTTTTTGTGTGTGTGTTTTGTTTGTTTGTTTCTCCTGCTTCCTCAAGCTTGTGCAAAATATTGTGTCCTTTTTTGGATTAGCCTAAAATAGAACTTTAATATTTGAATAGACTTGAAGCCTAACACTCTCTCTTCATTTCAGCTGTTCTTCTGGCCTCTGGATCATCTGCATTACACATCTCTGAATATCTTCCTGGTTAATTATCGTCCTTCCTGATGTACCGTGGTCTCAGGACAAAACTTGTTTCTTCCTATCAGGAGGTACTTAGCAGAGAGAGGAGCAAATGAGCAGGTTAAGCACACTCCCCCCAAAAGCAGTCCAGACACCCCCTCTTTCCTTTCCCCCGTTGCTGGCCCCTTCTTGTTTCAAGAGAGGACAGTTCGCACAAACTCTGAGAACATTTTTCTCTATATTGGCGTCGATCAATAGATCCTAAGCAATCCAGCGAATCCTTCCGTGAAAGTTAACTCCATCAAAATCAATAGGGCTTTAACTTCAGAGGAAAATATATTTAGGGTGGAAGCATTCGTGTGAAATCGACCGTTGCTCCTCTTTCAAAAACCCAACACTTAGAACCAGTGGAGCCCAGCTAGACAAACAACTGAACACCCACCCGCCCCGCCCCGGTATCTCTGCGGTTTGAAATGGAACGTTGTTAAGATTGAATATTGTAATTTCCCAGGCCTTAGAAACCATACCACAGTCTGAAATGATGTTGATCTTTTATGAATAGGTTGCAAATCTCTAACTTAGGGCCAGTGGCATCATAGACCCCAAACAGGGTTGAAATGCAAGCGTTGTTTGATTCAACGAGACAAGGCCTTCTCCCCCACCCCACTCCTATCTTTCCAGTTCTTTTCTTCGGTCACCGATGCTGCAAGTAGGGGTGGCTTTCTTCAGCAACCCCATAGTGGCTAAAATCCTATTGCTTAGCACAGCAAATCACCACTAGAGTAAACCACCACCGGACCAATGGGGATTGGGTGAGTCTGCTTCTCCGCAAGTTCCGTTGGTTCAGTTGGCCTACTCTAGATGCAACTTGCAATGCTAAGAAACAGGATTTTAGCAGTCCTGCAATACAATATATTTTGGAGTCACTTGTCCCTATAAGCCTTACGAAAGACCTGCTCCTGGTCAAGATGAAAATCACGTAGCGCTGGTTTGTTGATATGGATCTGAACAACAGCAGGAGCAGGTCTTTTCTAAGGCTTATACGGACAAGTGACTCCAAAATATATTGTATAAAATGCTAAAATCCTGTTTCCACCCCCAACAAAATCAAACATTTTCTTCCTCCAACACTGTTCACCCAGAGAACTGCCTCTTTGCCTGTAGCTGTGGGGGAGCATAGCAGTTCCCTGAGATTTTAGCCACTACCCTGAGGCGACCTGAATCGCTAGCAGATTCCATAATTTACCACCAGGCTGTGTGAAGTCTTCTTTTTATCTTTGATAAAACTCCTACTTTTTCGTTTCAGGGGATGACCCCACTGGGATGAAATCTTATCAGAGGAGAAGAAAACTTTGCCTCTTTTTGCTTTCTTACACAATCACTGAACCAGGATCCTGAAAGCCATCAAGTCCACCCCTTGCTGAAGTAAGAAATCCGCAGCTCAAAAATCCTTGACAGTTTGCCATCTTACCTCTGCTTAAATACCTCCAGCAAAGGAGAGCCTACCACCTTCCACGGTAAGCCCCTGTATGGTTGAACAGTTTGTCCTCTCTGGACATTTCCTCTAATCCCCTTTCTTATAAATCAAAACCATGACTTTATGTTCTGAGTTCTGGAGCTGCAGGAAACAAACAGCCCAGAACGAGAATTCCTGATGGTAGAAACAGGGAGTCTGTGATCTTGGAATTGTGATTCATGGTGGTGCTTTTGAAAATATTCTGGAAGTAGACTGGGAAGCAAAGCTGCAGTTATGGAAATTGTCTCTGTTTCTTCCAAAGTACCTCTAGGCAACCTCAGGTGGGCCAGAAACACTCAACTGAAATCAAGATACTTCACAGTGCCCTCAGAACTAGGAAGGAAGGAACGAACAAAGGAAGGAACGAACCAACGAACCACTGGATCATAACAGCCTTGGAGGATCTTAGGGTTTTTCCAAAAGGAAAGCAAAGAGAGTGGAGAGAGATGGTGCTGGAGGTGAAGAGAAGACAGAGAGCCCACTGGAGGAAGAAAAACCAGGAAGTCAGCACCTCCAGGAGTTGGAGCAGGTAAGGATGGGAGAATTCATGAATTTCAATTTTGCTGGAGCACTCATTTCTGTGACAGCAAGTTCATTTCATCCAGTGTTCCCTTCAGTTTGTAAGCATGCCACTCTTTGATCACCCACTTCTCAAATTCTGTGCAATGTTTCTGCAGATGAGTCTTTCTATGAACCCTTCTGTACACATTTTTCTTAGTAAGCACTCTTTTCCTCCAAGTGTTGTTCCATAATACAAAATACAGCTTTCCCTAATTCCCTTAATTTGAAATGCATGATTCCCTAATCCCCTTAATTTAAATTGTATTTCCCTAAAATGCATCTCTCACTTTTTTCCTGTACATATTCTCCCAGATATACACATTTCAGTGTACTCTAAAATAAAAAGTGGTGGGCCAGTATTCAGGCTGAGAAGTTTAGATTTTGGCACACAGGCTTCATTGCAAGGTGCCAGGTTGGCCTCCAAGCTGAAATGGGGGATCCATGCACTGCCCTCAAATCTCTCGGGTTAGATCCTTCACCCATGTAGCTTCATGTTGAACTGGAAGCAATTTTTCCAGGATCTCAGGCCAAGAAAGAGATCCCTGATAGTTTGAGCCGTGGCCCTCTTACTAAGAAATAAGACGTCACTATATATCAGGTTAGGGACGTGGTGGCGCTGCGGGTTAAACCGCAGAAGCCTCTGTGCTGCAAGGTTGGAAGACCAGCCGTCGTAAGATCGAATCCACGTGACAGAGTGAGCTCCCATCACTTGTCCCAGCTCCTGCCAACCTAGCCGTTCGAAAGCATGCAAAATGCGAGTAGATAAATAGGTACCACCACAGTCGGAAGGTAACAGCGTTCCGTGTCTAGTCGTGCTGGCCACATGACCACGGAAACTGTCTTCGGACAAACGCTGGCTCTATGGCTTGGAAACGGGGATGAGCACCACCCCCTAGAGTCGGACATGGCTGGACTAAATGTCAAGGGGAACCTTTACCTTTACCTATATATCAGGTTGGACCTTTGGCCCATACTATATAGTTTAGTGTCATCCACAATGGCTGAACATCTCGCCATACCTCAAAAACCCTCTCAGCCTTCAGCTAAGGCTCCTTCTTAGTTCTAAATAGAGACATTGGGAACTGAAAGAACTGGCCGTGTTTAGCCTTGAGTAAAGAAGACTGAGGGGATATAGGATAACCCTTTACAAGTAATTGAAAGGCTGTGGGAGGTGGTGAGCGCTCCAGCACTGGAGGCATTCAAGAGAAAATGGGACAACCGTCTATCAGATCTGCTTTGATTTGGATTCCTGCATTGAGGGTTGGACTTGATGGCCTTATAGGCCCTTTCAAACTCCATTGTTCTATGATTCTGTGAACCACTGATTGCATGGCATATGTTATCTCAATGGGGTTTCCATCAGCTCTCCAGGGTGTGAGACAGCAGCCTTTCCAAAACCTACCAGGTGATATCTGAGACTTGAACCAGGAATTTCCTGCCTGCATAGTGTTTGTTCCACCACCAGCTGTGGTCCCTGGAAAAAGAAAGGGGGGGGGGAATCAATGCACTCTTCCTTACCCCCACTTTGTCTCAAACCTATAACTTTGGTATGACCAGCACTGTGTTTTTCTTGAAGAGCTTGGCAAAGTGCATTATGAGAGTGCTTCCAAAATGCTCTAGCCGCCATGGTCGCTGTAGTGGGGGAAAAAAAGAGTATTGTAGCTTTTCCAAGATCTGATTCTTTACCAAAACGAACTAGTCACGTCCGTGTCCCTTCAGCTACATTTTATCTAGTTGCAGCAACAAGCCATGCAAGCTAAAAAAATCTTCCAAGATTTCCAAACCTCAGTGGTTGGAAATCAGGTTTCTCCTTGCATCCTGGCTTGAAACCGAATTCCTTTGGAAGCTTGTGTTGTGCTATGTATGAATGCTTCCATGGCTTTTACATCACACCCACCCACACACCCACACACACGGGGGCACAGAATTTCCTAACCAGCTTGTAAAACAGGATTGTGAATGTGTTTTACCTCCCATGGCGATAACAAGGGACGACTGATCTCTTTCACACTAGTTCCTTTTCCTAATCTGGTCTGAGCTGCGGCATCTGTCAGCTTCCTAGCTGTGGTGTTACTCCACAGTCGGTGCCATTAAGGTGGAAGGAAAGGGTTTAGCTCTTCTATCTGAGAATCTAAGCCCCTTTCTGACAAATCACCGACTGACTCATTGAAAGACACGTTCAGACGTTTGTAATAACTCGGGTTTTGCACCATCTCTGGACAAATGTGTAAATACAAACCCAATCAGAGGTATTTGCGCATTTCCAGAGAGACCACGGGGCGCAGCAAAGAGTCCAGAGGCAGGAGAAGAGTAGAGGGGCAGACTGCCCACCCGCACCCACCCCCCACCCATGCTTTGTGTTCAATCCAGTGTTCATAAGTCACCGTTTGAAGGAATACTGGCCAATGGAGTCCTGGATCTGACCCACTAGAGGAAATCTCGTCCTTAATGGAGTTCACTTTGTATCCCAGCTGTGATCCTTCACAGGGTTCCTGCATCCTCTTTGTCTTTCGAGATGGCAATAGCGTTATTGATTCTACATTACCACAAGTACAACCGTATCCCACCACGCTTTCCCTGACAAACGGTCGTTCACCCTCTTTTTAAAAGCTTCCGATGACACCGAGTGCATCACCCTCAGAGGCAACCCCTTCCACTGCTCAACACCTCTTATTTTTCAGGAAGTTCTTCCTAATGGTTAGTCAGAAATCTCCTTTCTTTTCAGTTGAATCCACTACTTCAGGTCTTCCAAAAACCAAGCTCGCTCAGTCTTCTGTCTGACAGCCATGACACTTTTAATATTTGAGGATGGCTCTCCTATCACCCCTCTGTCTTCTCTCCAGGCCAAAACTGCTCAGCTCCCTCTGCTGTTTCTTGTAGGTCTTCCTTTCTAGAGCCTTAGCTGACACATTCCATAAGTCTTCTCCCCCCCCTTCCAGCCTTGTTAGGCTTATTTCAAAAAAGGATGAACAGAATGTCATTGCGCAACCACATCCCATCTGGATGTGTTTGACTACAATTCCCAATATCCCCAGCCCTGTTCTCACAGGATGATGGGAATTTTAGTCAAGCACTCTTTGGTCAGGGAGTCTAATATGTCATTTGGCCACTGCTTCTTGGCCTCAGCCTTTCTTTATTGAATACAGAGATAATAAAACTGGCCTGCCTTGAAGAATTTATTTATTTAAAATATTGTTAACCCATCTTTCTCTTACAAAGGACTGAAGGCAACTTACATCATTTAAAAGCTAAAACTAATAGGCATACAAATATTAAGAAAGAATTAAATAAATATTATATTTAAAATGCTAAATAAAATCCATACTAAAATCACGTTTAAAAGCAACAGAGCACAACCATCCAATTTGAAAAACTCCCTTCAGGCAGCTAGTCCTTAAGGGAAAGCCTGCCAGAAGAGAAAGGTCTTGGCCTGCTGGCGGAAGGACAGCCAAGAGAGGGGGCCAGTCTGGCCTCCAGTGGGAGGGAGTTCCACAGTCTGGGTGCAGCCACTGAGAAGGCCCTCCTCTCCCACCAAACACTCCTGTGAGGATAAGGTAATATACGTTGACTATAATCCTGCGCTTGATGGATGCATACGTGGGTTAAATTGCATCACTCACATCAGCCAGTTGCTGCTAGCTAAGAAAGGGCTGGTCATGTGATGCAGCACGTGCAAAGTTGTACAACTGGTGCCTCATTAATTAGCGGCCGTTCGCCCACATGAGTTACGCCATTTAACTTGTGCACAAGTAAATCACCACCAGGATTCTCGCAACCGTGTTTTGAATGCCCAGGAGAAGTGCTCCGTGGTGGCAACGATGAAGCAGGAGTTGCAAGGTTTAATTGATAAACGAATCCACTAACCATTTTACTTAGTTCAACCACAGGGATATGTTTTAATCCACGAGACTGAGAGCTGAGGCTATTTTGGGTAGGGTGGGTTAGCGTTAATGGTGGATGAAACAGAAAACATTAAAGATTTATTCTTTTTTAAAAAAAAACAAGTAAAAGCCATTGCTGGTTAATTTGTAAGGATTATGTTGTGTTTCCCACAACAGCTCAAAGACTTTACATTGCGAAGGTATAAAAACCAAGCAAAGATGACCCAGCCTGGAGGACGGTCCTATCCCTCCCAAGTTGAGAATAAATCCTATTAAATTTAATGGGGCTGCTTTTAGGGTGGACATGCACAGAATCATAGACCTTTCTTCATTAGGAAGTGAAAGGGGGCAAGAGGGCCTTCGTGGTAAGACATTTGGGACTGAAGCCCAGGATCCTGCCCCACAGACCAATTTACTCCATCTTGAGTTTGCAATGAACCGGTACCCATCCCCAGATCACCCCCTCCCTTTAAAGACCATAAAATCCAGAGCCAAAAATGATCTAACGGCACCGTTGACCATGCATACAATACAGGCCGCGCCTAATTTACTCAGCCAATGTACTTTATTGAGCTACCTACTCTCGTCATGGCTAATATTGGGGGAAGGAGATAACCCCTGCAGAATTAAGTTCTGATTATCCAAACCCTTAGAGGGCTGTCGTGAGGATGCTGGGGGATGATTCTGCTGCTGGAGCGTTATCCAATTTGGAGGATTATAACGTCTGCTGATTTGGAGGTGGGGGTAGGGAGGATGAGGAGTTTGTTCCAGATAGACCAGAGTATTTCCCCCCCCCCCAATATATATAAAATAAATATATAAAATATATATTAAAAAATCCATCCTTGTTTAGCCAGTGGAGGGTTTGCTCTGCTTCCAAAGTAAGCCACACAAAGATTTAACAGGTGGTGTCTTTTGGATCCATTGTAAAACGTGTTGTGTTCTCCATCCTGCAGAGGGTGGGTGGATTATCTCCAGGCCTTGAGATGAATCTGCCCCTCATGCGCACTGAATAAGACCCTCTGAGGTTTCATAACATCATAGAATCATGGCGTGGGAAGGGGCCTATAAGGCTATCAAGTCCAACCCCCTGCTCAGTCTTAGAACTGCAGAACTCCAGAGCTGGAAGGGGACCCTATAAGATCATCGAGTGCAGCCCCTGTCAAGGAGGCCCAGGGAGGAATTGAACCCCCAACCTCTGGTCCTGCAGCCAGAGACCCAATGCAGGAATCCAAATTGAAGCAGATGTGACAGATGCTTCTCCAGTTTTCTCTTGAAGGCCTCCAGCATTGGAGCGCTCACCAGCTCCTGAGGCCATGGGTTCTATTGTCATACCACTCTAACAGTCAAGAAGTTTTTCCTGATATTTATTCCATTATTATGTGTCCTGTACTCTGGGATAAATGAGAACACATCCTCTGCAGGACGACCTTTCAAATATTTGAAAAGTGCTATCCTATCTCCCCTCAATCTTCTTTTCTCCAGGCTAAACAGGCCCAACTCCGACTCTGCACTTTAAACCAGCCTCCCAAATTATCCTGTCTCCTCCCAGATTGGATAACTATCCCCAAAATATGTCCCTTTAAAATTCAGACTAGAATCCAAAACAATTCAGTGCCCCTGGAGAATCGGAATGCTGTAGTGCTTGGTCAGAAACTGGGTTCATTCTAAGAGCATCTCATGCAGGAGAAATTTCGTGGACAGTTCCAGCCAGCATGGGTCAAAGAGGATGAGAGTTGTACAACTGCCACTGAGTGGGCCCAGGTTTGTGATATAATTTCTCCCCATCAAACCTCCCTCAGTCTTCCAGGCTCCTTTTCAGTATAGCTGCAGTGGTCATGGCAGCTGAAGAGGAAACCCATCAATCCAAAGGATTCTGTGGGAGCTTGGTCTCGAAGGCACCATCGAGACCTGTTAGGTTTACAAAAGGCCTGTTGCTGGAGGAGAGAAAAACGGCCAGAGCTCGGTGGTGGTGGTTGTGGTTGTGATAGGTGGATCCACAAATGACTGTCTGCTCTTTTTGGATTTTCCTTCTAGACCGCGTTAGGAGAACAGTTGTGATGAGCCCCTGCATTTCCGTGCTGAGCCCAGGGCGGTGCCACTCACAGAAGCAGGTAAGCCTTTCCGCTTGGAGGCTCACCCTGGAGGTCGACGGCTCCGGTTTCATGGGGGTAGTGAATATGCTTCAGATTTTAGCCTGAACTTTACAGGAGTTATCCAGGAGACTGAACCAGTTATGGATTTAGGGTTCACTGCCTTGGAGAAATCCTGCAATGTTCCAGCTGAAACCCAGAGTGGATTGATCATGGAAGTCACCTTTTCCCTCTTGGCTTGTCTACTCACCAACCTCACCCCCCCATACCATCTTCCTCCAACGCTCACACCCCAACTAACTCCAAATGCTTTAGATCACAACACCCACCATTCTCCCCATAATGATGATCACAGGGAGGGGAACCATATCCATCTCATTCGGGAAGGGGCTGCTAAACCTGGGCTGGTTGTCCTGGGAGCTGTGTCAGAGGGGGAAGAGAGAATCCAAGGACGCGGTTGCCCTCTTGCTTTGGAAAGGGTCAGCCTGAGTCCCAAATGACGCTCTGCCTCGTCCCCTTGGAGCAACGCCTGAGGGCTCTGAGCAACTGTGACCTCATGCTCCCAGCTCCTGCTTCCCACCTTCACGCTAAAAAAAACCCCACCTCTCCTCCCGTTAATTTCCCTTCCTTTCACCAAACAGGAGGTTTGCCTTCGTGCTGAGGAACCTCGGGCTCTCTTCCAGCAGTTGGCCCTGCTATGTGTTGTGGTTAAAGCACACAACACACTAAGGTGCGCACACATGCACTTGTGCTCCTCTGATTTTCTACACCCTTGTACATCCCTTGTGCACACAGATGCACACACCACCGCCGTAGTTGCTCTTCCACAGCCACTTTTCCTGCACGCTCGCTATTGTACAGTGTAGATCCCTGTAGATCATATGCATAGCACTCTTGTGCATGGCACGACGTACTTTGCACATTTAAAGTTGTGCAAGCGGGCACACTTCCTTAGCAGGTGTATGAACGAAAGGAAAATCTAAGTGAAGGACAAAGTGGGATATAAGTCAGAGACAGACATGGACACAGGAGCACAAGCGCACCTAGGTGACTAGGCGCACGTGCATAATTGCTGCCACAGGTTGGCGCATGTCCACCAGGGCCCACGCTGACCTGTTCCTGCTCCTTTTCCTACTGCGCGGACTGCTCTCCAGTGGTGCAAGCACAATCTTGCACAAGGCAACCACCCTTCACCAGCAGCACATCACGCATCCTGACTTTTCCCCACTGTGTCCCACAGACACTTGGGCACCATATTTTCCTGCTCTGAAAGGCTCTCTGCCCAGCACCATCTCCGCACCGTCAGCCGTGAGACTCACCAGACGGTAGCCAAGACTTTCAAACTGCTGAGCTTTTTCCTCCCCCCAGAAACATTCGATTCGGTCGTAACAGATCCCGATGCGCACATTGACTCCTAACCATGTCCCAGTCCGTGGTACCCTAATATCAGGGCGGTCCTACCCACTGGAGCACACACGTGCACGGGCACGCGGGCACACGCTTCCTGAAAAAGGATCCTATTGTTTAGAGGTGTCCAGGTGGAAATGGCCAGCTCCCCAATCAAGAATAAACAACCTTATAATGGTGTGTGCCCATCTTTGCACACACACATGCAAAATCCAGGTAACCCAGCTGCAGCAAAACCAAGAAAGTATCTCAGGACATGTGAAAGACGACTATGCTTTCTTAGTTTCACGGTTCCGGCTTCATTTCTCTGATGCATAGTTTTGCAGGCAGATCAGGGGTGCAATTTTTGGAGAAATGGGCAAGCAGTTTGACCGAGTTGTGTGGCATTTCATCTCACTGTCCCTCCATCTCTCTTTCTCTCTCTCTGTATTTCCCCCCCCCTTGCCTCTTCCCCCCCCCCAAAAAAAAACACCAAGGCTCTGGATCCTGTTTGCTCATCTTACAGCCCCAGAGAAGAGGAAGAGGGATGTGACATTCCATCTGTAAATAAATAAGCTAAATAATTCAAGGCGAATTTCACAACAGCGCCAGCAACACAGGTTCCCAGAGAGTCCCTGGGGGCCGGCTGGTGGTGGTGGTGGTGGTGGTGGTGGGAGCCAGCCAGCCTTGCCATTCAGAAGCTCCAGCCCGCTCTCCTCCTTCCCGAGCAACAAACCCGGGTAAAGGAAGCCAGGACAATCCTCCCTCTCTCCCCGCTTGCCCCCCACTCTCTGCAAAGCTGGGGCACCGGGTCCCTGTCCAGGGATCCCTATGGGCCCTACTCCTGCTTCCTCACTCTCCGCAGAGGACCAGGCGATGGATGCCATGGGGTCGGGAAGGAGGGTTGAAGAGGCAACCCTCTGGCATATTTACTAGGGGCTGAAGAGGGGGGGGGCTGGATTTGGTCAGGGGCAAGTTCTCCTCCCCACCACCATCACAGCACCCCAAACAAATCCATCCATTTGCCAAGAAAGTGCTCACACCGCAGTCACATTTTTTCGAAGGACAGAAAAAGCCCTGGTAGGAGGGAGGGAGGGAGGGAAGGGGGAGAATCATCAACAGGAGGTTCAAAGTTTCGGTGCTCCCACCAAAACCGGTTCTCCTTTCCGGAGTCCCCAACCCAGTGCCCACCACCGCGATTCCGGAGTGCCACCTCCGCATCCTAAGTGCCCATAAACCACACTGTCCGGGTGGATGGACGGACGGGCTCCTCTCTGACCGAACCAGGCACCCCCCCACCCCCCCACCCCCCTTGCTTGCAAGGAAGGCTGGCGGTCCGGATTCAGGCTCCGAGTCGGGTCCTGCCTCCACGCCGAGCTCGTCCTTCCTCCGCCGGTTCGTTTCTTCCACCGCCGGTACCCCCCCCCCCCTCTTTGCTTCTGCCTCTCTTCCTCGGCTCGCCATCCAGCCTTGCCCCCCCCCCCCGGCCCGCCTGCCTTGGCCACCCTCCTTCTCCATCACCACCTCTAATCATTCAACTTGTTTCCCTTCCCCAAGAAGACCCAGCCTCCCCCCCCACCCCAAAACCGGCTCTCACCTGGGATTTCTCCTGCGGGCCATCTTCAAGTTGAGCGGCTCCCCCCACGTTTTTCCACCGGTCGTTGACCATTTTCCGGAGCGGGCCGGAGGGCGCGGAGCGCGGGGGTGGCGAAGAGGGCCGGGGGGGGGGGGGCGTGTGTGTGTGTGTCGCCCACCAGCCGCCTTCCCCGAGCCCGGCGCCCGCCCGGGTGGTCCCCACGGGAGGGAAGGAAGGATGGATGGATGGATGGATGGAGACGCCAAAGAGTTCCAGCCGGCAGAGGAGGAGGAGGGGGCAAAGCCAGGCGGGGTGGGGGGAGAGAGAGAGAGAGACCCCTTTTCTTCCCGAGGGGAGAGGAAGGGGCGAAGAGGATGCTGGGGGACACCCCCCCAAGCCTCTTCGCTCCGGGAGGGGGCTTGGCGTCTCCTTCGGAAAGCCTGCCGGAGCTGCTCTGGAGCGCGCCCCGCTCTCGGTGGGTCTGTGCGCCTCCCTCGCCTTCGCTCGCTCTTCCCTCTCCTCCTCCTCCTCCTCCTCTTCCTCCTCCTTTCTCTCTCTCTCGCTCTCTCTCTCTCTCAGCCGGATTGGGCCGGGATGGGAGGGGGGGGACGCGTGGCGAGGCTGCGGAGGCAGACGCACGGTGCTCTCCGAGCCGCCCGCCGGCGTTCCCACGCCCCCCCCGGAGGAGGACCCCCTTCCCAGACGGGCCGGGGCGCTTTTCGGACCCCGGGGGATCCCCTCCACGGGTCTCCCCGTCCCCACCACCGAGACACAAGTTTCCTGCCCGTGGAGGAGGGGCCCGCGGGACTGGGGGGGGGGAGGCCGGCGTTGGAGAGGTGGGGCCCCCGCTGCCCGCTTTCTTCGGCACCCGGGTTCGAGGGGAGGGAAGGAGGCGGGCCAGCAGGCAGGCAGGCGCCCCGAAGCAGCCGGGGAGGGGGGGGAGAGCGGCCGGGCACGTGTGGACGGGGCGGATCAAACCCGGGCGCAAAAGAACACCCGGTGGTTTTGCTCAATTCTGGTCCGCTGGCGTGCGCTCTTTAGGTCTTCTTGGCTCCCGGCTGAACCCTTCGGGAGCCTCGCCGGCGCGCCGGGCCCCGCATCGCCCCCGCTCGCTGCCTGGAAGGGTGGTGGGCCGCCCCTCGCTTCTCCTGCCCCTCTTTCCACACAACGGGTGGCTATAATCCCCGTGCCTTTTTGGATGCCCGGCGGTTCTCCAGGGAAATGTCTCCCTCCCTGCCGCCTCTGCTCGCCGCTCTCCTTGAACTGTGAACGGCTTCTCCCCTCTCTTGCTGTTGTTTGGAATTAAACACGCGCGCACACAACCTGGCGCAGGAATCGTGCCTGATCTGCGGGAGGCAGGTTCACACGTGCAGGATATGTGGGCCTGAGAAGGGCGCCCTCCAGTGGCGACTGGCGCGGGTGAGCGGCGCAGACCCGGCCGAGGGCTTCGCCACAGAACGGATTCACCCCCTTCAGGGCGTCCCGTTTACAGAGAGGAAAAAGGGAAATCTTGTCTTCATACGACAGCTCCCATCATCCCCAATACCGGCAGTGATAGCTGCAAGATACTGGGAAGTCCATAATTAATTCCCCTTTGGAATAATAATAATAATAATAATAATAATAATAATAATAATAATAATAATAATAATAATAATGATAATACACAGGTGGAAGGGCAGGTAAACCTGTCAGCCACACAGGCTCAGGATGATTTAGTGTTTTAACTTGTGACCCCTTTTCCCCCACTCACTGAATTACAGCAACACATTGGTCATACTGGAACAGTGAAGAAGGAAGGGAGCCGAGAAATAACACTTCCATTGTGAGAAGGGTCAAATGGTGTTTAGAAAAGTAACTTCTTAAGACGACAGTGCTGTCTCAGACAGTAACTTTGCTAAGTTTTGGTAGGGTTCCTGACGCTCCCTCTTTCTGACTTACCTGAACCTCGGACAGTTCAAGTCCTTACCTGGCCAAGGTGCTGATTTGAGGGCCTTGGTCCAGTCACCATCTCTCAGTCTAACCTATCTTGTGGGACTGGTGGCAAGGGTAACGTGTGTGGAATAGATTTAAAATGAGGGATGATTGGGAGGTTGATGGTTGTAGCGGAAGCAGTCTGGGTATCCTAGTTTGAAATTGTTCTCTTAAGCTCTAGTGCTGGGAAGTGGTAGAGGAAGAGGAAGAGGGACATATACATAGCCTTTGTGTGTTACAGCAGGACCTTTGTATGTGTGGGACCAGTATCTGCTGATTCCCTTATCCACGGTCTAAAAATATAAAAAAATATATTAAAAGAAAAATCCCAGTATTTCTAACAATGAAGTTACCAGAACTGACTACTAGAGAGAGCCAAAGACCATGTTATGTATAACGTTCGCTATTAAAATAGCATTTGCTATAATCTGCGTTTTTCAGCATCTGCAGTGGGGGGACTTGGAACTGATTCCCCATGGATACGGGGGTCCTGCTCTATTTCTATCAAAACACTGCCTAATCCATGGCTGTTACAATACACTGAGAAAATTCTCACTTAATCAACTTGAATTAACCACTTAATCAACCTAAAATTTTCCAGTATCAAAAAAAAAAAAAAAAAAGAGGAAGGGGATTCTGGTACGGTGTTTACATGGGGGTGTGCATTAGGCGGTGAATACGCTCACACAACTCTGTGCCAATTCTGTGCCGGCTTCATCCTGCCTTCCTTGTCATCTGCATAACTGACAACTATTTTGCTTAATCAGTTCTGGTTTTGTTTTTGTTTTTTTGTTTTTTCCGGGTCATGAAGAAGGAGGAAGGCATTCGCTTAACAGAGCACTAAACTATGCAGACATCTTAGCTGGTGACATCTTTGGCTTTTCTGAGCTGTCTGTAAGCCTCGCCTACCCACCTCATTGTCATAAAGACCAGCAACTTGGGGTGTGTATGTTTACAGCTGAGATGCTCCTAGAAAGCTGATTGCCCAGGCCATGTGTCACCCTTAATATTTTCTTTGAGCTTCTCCAGAAATGCAGGAGAACAGTCCCTTGGCTGTTTATGGCAGAGGTGTTTGGGTAACCGACTCGCTCACGGAGTTGCTAATTTGCTTTTCTACACAATGGCGGTGGGTGGGGGAATCGAGGAGGGGCTGCTCTAATCTCAGGCCATCCAGCCAAGGTACAGTTGCTTAATTGGCAGCAGATTTTACCGCTGTCAATCACTCTCTGCTCCATCTGACCATAACTGGCTTTATTTCCCTAGCTTTAAAACGTAACACGCACAAGGAGCAATCCCCCCTCACGTAGGGTTCTCCCTCTCTTGATTTTCCAGGCAGAGCCAAGCAAGGTCCAGAGAACCTAGGAGCGTCTGTTGTGGAGGGACTCCCCAGCTCTACTGCATGAGCAAAAGCAGCCTTTTTTTTCCCCTGCAGGGGAAAAAGCAGCCTCAACAACAACAATAATCTTAGAACTGCAGAGCTGGAAGGGACCCTATGGATCATCGAGTCAACCCCTGTCTCAAGGAGGCCCCGTGGGGGAATCGAACTCCCAACCTCTGGCTCTGGAGCCAGAGACCTGAACCCCTGAGCTCTCCAGCAGTTCTAATCCCTCCAGAATTACCCCTGCAGATCTCTTCCAGAAAAATGAGCTGATTTGGGGGGGGGGGGTTTAGGAATAGGGGAGAAAATTGCCTTTTCACTTTCTTCCACATGCAAATGTTTTAAACCTTGGGGTTTTTCCAGACATGAAGAAAGAGGTGTGGATTTTGGCTGATTTATCAAAAACCAATGAAAACACAGGGCTTTTCTTTGGAATGAAGAACAGTTCCACCGACCCACCCCCTTGTCTCACTGGGTCATGAAGGAGCATAAGGTCAACCAGGATTTGCATCCAAACTTCATTTTAAAAGGTCACTGTCCTTTCAGGAAACCACTTTTGTTTAGGAAAAAAGGCCACATATGAGCTGGGGCAACTCTTCTGGAGTTTACGTATTTGTTTGTTTTGTGTTCTTATTGATAGCTTCTGATTAGGAGCCTGTTTGATATCACCTTCAAACCAGAAGCGCTGAAGCGCTACAGCGCTGAACTCTGCCCTGGATCAAAGCAATCCTGAAAATAAACCGTGCCTCCAAGAGAGACAAAAGGTTGTAGAAACTCATGGAAAAAGCCACTATACCAGGTGACAGAAGACAAATGTCATATGGATAGTAGGAGAAGAGACAAATAAGATTCAGCCTTTGTACCTACTGGGCTTAGTATATTGAGAACAAAGCTATAACTATCAATTTTGATGCTTGGGGTTTTGCTGCACTGTTGGTTAAACGGGTCATGTGATGTGGGCATGCATAGGGAGAGGAGAGGGAGGAATCCATAGGAAATCCTGGGTCTGAGCACTCATTCCACAGCCATATTGTTTATTTATTCAGGCCTCCTTTGTTTGCATTTTCTAATGGTCATTTCTGGCGAATATACCCTGGAAATACATATAAATACATATTTCTGAGGTTTTTTTATATAGTATTTCCAGGCAGCGGATAAATGAATCAGTGGATTCTGATCCCACGGATGGGGAGGGGTCCTATTGTATATTATATACATGTATAATTACAACTGGCTAGGGGATTCCAATAACAACCCCCCCCCAAAAAATAAGAACTTAGCTAAGTTCCCCATTTGCCTATCCTGAGTTTATTGGGTAGAGAGCGGCAGAGCTAAATTTATCTCTATGATCTGAGATCCATGCAGGTTTTATTTATTTATTTATTTACAAAACCCATTCTTTCTGTCCCATCCACTACTTCTTTCAAACATACTCTTTTAGAGATGTCAAGGAGGTGAAGCTAGCTGTCTCTCTTTAGATGGCTGATGGAAAACTGGACATTTCTTATTTTATTGATGAAGGCTGCTCTTTGATTTTAGAAGGCTCGGCTGTTTTACTGCTGTGCTGTTGATTATTTGCTTTGCTTCAAGGTTTTTTTTCCCCCAGTTTTGTTCCTGCTCTACTTCTGAATGATTGCTTTTTGAGCTTATGGTTTTTATTATCAATCACTTGGAAACACTTCATCGAGTGGAGGTCCAATTAAGAAACACATGGAGGGGGGCCCCCCATGAAAACAAATTAAAAGATACTCCCTACCAGATCAATGGCCTTGAGTCCTGCCACCTGGGGAAAAGGTGGCATAGACATGCCATAAATAAAAGATAAGAAATAAGTTACTTTTTTGGGTGACAGCTCCAAAATCCCTGTGATGTGAGTTCTGGGAATTGTGGTGGTGGGGGAAAGTCACTTTCCCAAGTTCTCCTTTCAACAGAGATGAAAAAAGGAAGGTGCTACACTGCTTCTTGGAAGCGGTAGTTCTTTCGAAGGCACCCTCTAAAGAACCTAAAGGGCAGGGAAACCACCACTCCCAGGAAGCACCATGGCAGCTTCCTTTTGGGGGGTGGGTACATTAACAACAGGAAGCAAGACCAGAGCTAGGTCATGAAGCCTGGGAGCTAGGCCCTTCTCTAGGTGAGCCAAATATTGGTTTCTCTGGGTCTGGGTTTGAGGACTGGAACTCTGACTGGGAAATTCTTTGAGATTTCTGAGAGTTGGAGTCAAGGAAGGGAGGGAGGGAGGAAGACGCATTCCTAGTACAGTAGGACCTCCATATCCGCAGGCTTGGTATCCGTAGTTCCACTTATGCACAGTCTAAAAATATGAAAAATATTAAAAGAAAAAAAACCCCTAGAAATACATATCTCCACAATGTATTTATCAGAGGTGGCCATTAGAGGGAGCCAGAGACCATGCTGTGTATTCTTCTTGTTGGAATATCTAGAATGGTCTCTGGCTCCCTCTAGTGGCCAGTTCTGGTAATATATCGTGGAAATACTTTTTTCTGGTTTTCCCCCCCGCGCTATTATTCACAGCTTTCAGTCACCACGGATACAGGGTTTCTACTGTATTCTTCAGTTTTGTCTTCGTGTTTTTATAAATATTTCCAAGGTGCAATATCAGAATTGGCCATTAGAGAAAATATTTCCCTGTCTTTTCCCAGTAAGAGCAAAAGAACACATGGATCATGCTTTTGCACTAAAGGGGCCGTATATAAACTAACTAAATAAATAATGTTAATGCATCAAATTACTTGAATGATAATGATAACAATAATGGCAACCGAGAAGGAATGAGTTCCTTTTAAAATCTTAATTTTTCCAGCCTGTTTTTCAGATACAGTTTTCATGGGCTCTTCAAAAGCTTCACCACCCTGCCCAATGCCCGTTGGTCACCATCGCAGGTGAGATAAGATGGGGCCGCAAGCTGCAAGGCGCGATGGGTGGAAAGCAAGAGCCTAAAGGTGAGGAGTGTGTTCTTTTCGTAGTGTTAGGAGGAGCGGTCCTTTGGGTTTCATTAGCCGAGCGCTTAACCTTACAGATGGCCGATTCCGCGTGGCTTTGCAGGAGGAGTCAAGGCGGCTCACCGGCTCCCAGGCCTCTGCAAGCTGTCTTTCCACACGTCCCGGGCTAATTAATTATACGGCATTGCAGACTGAGACAGTTCATTGCCACCGTGTATCATTTTTTACTCTCTCCCAAGATGCTGTTAGCCAATGAGAGAGAAGGGGAAAGGCTGGTGTGAGTAACATTCCCACCAGCTGTGAATCGTAGCAATTGCCTGTTTATGGTCTACGCCTCCCCGTGGTCTCCAGGAATTAAACAGGGTGGGCTCCTGGTCGAAAGAGAAGGTAACCTGGTGGCGGTTTGACCAGCAAGAGAAGCACTAACTTAGATCATTGCTTATCTGTGTCCTACTTCCTCTGTGCCGAATCCATGCTCACTGAGTCACCTTGGGCCAATTGAGTTCTCTCTCAGGGAGAGACCCTACCTTGCAGGGGGGTTGTGATGAGGACAAGGGGAAGAGAAGGGGAAGGGTGGAAGCTGCCTTGGGATGATTGGAGGAAATCTGAAGCAAGTGCCTAATTAAATGAACTCCTGGATAGCTCAGGGGTTTATGCACCTGACTGTGGAGCCCGAGGTTGGGAGTTCGATTCCCCCTCTGTTCCTCCTTGACCTGGGCTGGCCCAGAGGGTCCCTTCCAGCTCTGTCGGTCTAAGAAATACACTTCCCCATATGCATCTTTCTCCAGATACTAAGACAGGGGTGGCGAACCTGGGTCGTCCAGAGGTGTCGGGCCACATCTCTCACCGTCCTTTGCCATTTCAATTTGCCTGCATGATCTCTCTAGCTCTTCTGATACGGGGTTTACCAGGTTTTGAGGCGCTTCTGATTCTAGCCATCTCTCAAACCACACCCCCTGAGAAAAGGCAGTCGCTGAATGACTGGTTGTCATTTTTCTGCAGGGAGGGAGACCGTGCGGCACTTGATCAGCGTGGAGTGCAGGTCACTATCATGAGTCTAATCCACAACAGATCTGCAATGGAGATCTGTTGTGATAGAAAGTGGAACCTACACGGGCAAAGGTAGTCTACCTGAGGTTCCTAAACACTAGGAACAAGAAAGAAAGAGGCAGGAGCTATTGACCTCACCTCCTGAGAGTGGGTTTTCTGTGGGTTCCCATCAGAAACAGGATGCTGGTCTAACTGGGTCTCAAATCAGAGCCAACCACGGTGTTCTTCTGCACGGGCTAAGCGTTTGTCAGAACTTGGATAAGTTACTTTCTTGGTCTTCATTGCCTTAGAATTCCCCAGCCAACATAGTCACTTTCCGCATTGACTGGAGGATTCTGGGGTCTGGGAGTCAGAAAATAGCTTTTTTGAGCTGTGTCTGGGATACATTGCATTATTCCAGCATCACGAAAGATTCACACTCTGGTCTTCCCCTCCCTCTCCTCCTTGCTCATCTTAATGATGCATGTAGAGGATACAGACCAGAAATATTTTGGACCGTTTGCCCTGGAATACCACTGGTTTTTGTCTTTTCCCCCGACTCCTCACAGCGTAAGGGAGCTTTAATGAAGCTAAAAGAACAGAAGATCTGGCCTTCTCATGGTACATTACCGTTTCTGGTTGCCCAGCTGTTTGGGCCGTGGAGAGGAGACCATGGCAACATGATCCAGAGGAAAAATTAGTAAATAGAAGGTTTTAGTTTTAAAAAAGAGGAAGCTAGGTTTTTTTTTCTGTCAGAAAGGTGAGCTTCTAGCATGCAAACTTTTCTTAGCCTGTCTCTGCAAAAGACCAAACCTCAAACAATTGTGGTTCATTTTATTTTACTATGATTCTGGTGTTGTTGTTGTTTTTAATTTTCAATGTGATATTTTAGCAATGTTAACTGTTTGGATTGGATGTTTATTTTTTAATGAATGTTGGCCTGAAAGTGCTGTTCTCTTTATGCCTTATTAATGTTTTTAAATTATATGATATCGTTGTCTGGTTTTAATGTGTGATGTTTAATGTTCTGGTTTGAACTATTTTTCTTTAAATTACTTTTTCATATGCTGCTTTTTTCGGTGGGGGTACAATTTCAGATTTGGCGGGAAGAAATGAACAAAGAAAATATTAATAGATAATAATCTCTCCCTCAACCTAATTCATGTTCCAGACTACAAATTGATGTGCTGGATTGCAATTCCCATTGTTCTCAACCAGCACAGCAATAGATCATGTTGGCTGGGGATGTTTGGTCTTGTAGTCCAAGATATTTGAAGGACACCCAGCATCTCCCACACCTGATTTTTTTAAAAAAATCTGTTCTTTCTATTCAGTGAGCATCCATCTTTTGCCATTTCTAAATTTTGTTTGGTTTTAAATCTCAGATCCAAAATATCAAGAAATAGAAGTATGTTAGAAAGTTTTAAAAAAACTTAATGAAATGAAATTCACATATGTCGCTATATAAATAGCTCAGTTTTCTGAAGGATCTCGTTCTAAGAACAAGTATGATGTGGATGGTAAAAGTCTGCATCAATATATGTTACGTGTAAGTTGAAACTGACTTAAAATAACCCTAATAGCGCCTTCAGGGTAAGTGAGTTATTTAGGGAGTGGTTTCATCACTGCCACCACCTCCTAGTGAGCTTCCATGGCCGAGCAGGGAATTGAACCCAGGTCTCCAGAGTTCTACTCGACCTCTCTATCCACTACACCACACGGCATATCCCATATATCAATATATACATAGAAACATGGAACAAGGGTTTATTGTTTCATCAGACCCTCTTCAGTACTGCATAGTCTTCTGTGGATGTTGCTTCCTGTTGCTCACATTAAAAAAAGAAAGCTGCTGCAGTGCTTTCTGGGAGTCATAGTCTCACCACCCATTAGGTGCTACAGAAGGCGCCTCCCAAAGAACCACAACTCCCACAGTGTTTCCTTTTTTGTTTTTCCCCTCTTTTTTCCATTAGCCACAGGAAGCAAAGGCCAGACAAGGCCATGCAAGACCTCCAAGCTAGATCTTTTTGCAGGTGAGTGTTTGTAGTTTGTGTTTGTGTCAGAGGGTAGAAACTCCCAGAATTCTGCCTGAGGAATTCTTGGGGAATTCTAGGAGTTGGTGTCCAGCCCCCACCCCCCCACCCCAAAAGTGCACACTCTGAATAGGTTGATTTCCTTGCATGGCTCCTTCAGAGTTCAGACCGAAATCCAGATTTGCTGCCCCGCTGAAATCAGAGCCACCCGCTTCCTCCGGTCAAATCCCTTCTTTTTTTCCGGAGCTGGCGGCTGGTGGTGGTGAGCGATTCCCACGGAGGCTGGTCCAGCTCATTTCACCCTTGGCAAATTCCCAACCCTAGAGGCAGTGACCCAGCCATCTCTGAACGCAGCCGGGGGCTCTCCTTGCTAAAAGCTGTTTCGACTGGACTCTGACAATAAAATTTACCGTTAAAAATAAATTTATCTTGGCTTCCCACAGCCCGAGAAACCTACAGAGGGGAGTGATTCAGACGGGCTGTCAAGACCTCCGCCTTCAACACACTGGGCTGAGCGACTGGATATTTTCCAACCCCAGCAGCTCATTTTCTGGTGCTGCAGCCAGGAATGTATAGTAGGTTGACGTTTAATTTAGCATCTAACATACCTTGACATAAACCCATAATACAATAGCAGGGGGTAGGTAGGGGAGCTGATCACAGGGGCAGAGCTGGCCCAATTGCTAGAATTGATGTTTATTTTACAATTTGTCTTTTCGTCTCTTTTTTATTATTATTATTATTATTATTATTGGTTCCCCCTTCTTGGTCTTCTACCTTTTGTTCTGTCAACAGTCGCCAAGTATGACAGGATGAAAGCTGCAATCAAAAAAAAAAAAAAAGGATTGAGAAAAGAAACGAGAAAAGTATGCAGATGCCATACGCTTTATATCATGGGTCTTGTTTGTGGTGCATATAAGATCCATGATGCATGAATGCAGGCAGAAGGTGGCACTTTGGGAGCGTAGCTACAGCTTTGGACTGACTGGTTGGATTCAGGCAGGCGTGAAAAGCTGGGATTTTTGCCTGAGTATTTTAAGTACATTTAGATCATGGCTGGCCGGTTTTAAGTATGCAAGGCTCATTGCCTTTGTTTGATTGCATGCCTTTTTTTTTCTTCATTTATTTATATTACATTTGTTTTCATGCATTTTAAAAAAATATATGTCGCATTTTAAGGGCCTTTTTGGTGGCTGCTCCCAGGCTGTGGAACTCTCTTTCAAAGGAGAATAAGGTGGATGTCTCCATGTCGTCCTTCTGAGGGCAGGTAAAGACCTTTTTTTTTTTTAATACAAGGAGGTTTGGGGTAATTGCTGGGTTATACAGAAAAAGGCTTTTAATGAGCTGGAGATCTATATTTTTTTCCTCCCACTGTGCTTTTAATTGATAGGGCTGTGCACAGGTCTCCAAAATTCAATTTGGGGGCCAGTTGGGGGCTTTGAAATGTATCCCAATTTGGTCTGGAGTGATTTATGCCTATCTAATTTGGCTTATGTCTCAGATCTGGAGCCATTCATAGCCCTCTCGTTGATTTGCATTGGAACCCTAAAACAGCTAAAACATAGCCGGACATGTGTGCACTAATTGTACGTGATATTTGGCTCCATAATAGATCCTAAAGAGTGGAGTAATTTTGCCAAAATTGAGAGTTATTTTTGAGGTCTGTATATTAGGCACTGTTAAAGTTTGCTTTGAAAAAAACTCACAAGTTTAAAATGTATGCATAAACACGCATAAATTGGGAAGGAGGAGTGAAGGAAGAGACTGATCTCAACTCATTAAAAGGAAAGCTGATGGAACATGGAGGAGAGCAAAAGGATGATGACCATAGATAGATAGGTATGGGACTTTGGGAATAACCCAAATGGGAGAGGCTCCTTCTTTCATTTTCCAGTTCTTTCATGGACTTAGGATCGAGCACCTCCAAAATACAAAAGAATCAGGATTCCAGAAGAAAGGTCAATGAAATTTACAGATTTCTTATGTATTTTGCATTTCAAATTGCCTTGCCTTTTTTATCTTTTTAATTTGATTTTTGGGGGAATTTCCCCTCGATTCCTTTATTGCTGCCTAGAGTGCTTACTTGCACTCCAGCTGGTGGACTACAACCTTCACTGCTGAATTGAAGCCATCAGAGTGGTAGTGTAAAAAGCTGCCTCTCAAATCCCCCATATTTAGGAGTTTGGATTTGGGAGGGTTGCTTATACCTATGGGAGTGAGTGTATTTTATTCCAGTCATGATCGTGGCTTTTCCTTCTCATCTGTACCATTTCTTGCTGTTGAATTTATGAGGATGATGGCAAAGGAGAACTTTTAAGGTCCTATGAGTGCCTATGTAGGTCTGTGGATGATTGATTTGATGTTGCCCAGTTTTGGAGTAGATGGTTGTCTGTTGCCTTGCCCCTGCTTTTTTTGAGAGTTGTGTTGGGCTTAATTGGCTCTAGTACCAAAAACCAAAACGGGGGGGGGGGACCCCCAAATCCGAGAAAGATCCTCATTTTTTCGGGATCGACCGAAAGGAAATGTACCCAAAAGAACCCGAAACCAAAAGAGCAGTTCCCCCAAACGAACCTGAAACAAAAGCAAACCCAGAGGTGAACTAGGGACATCGTGAACTATGCTTGCGATAACCGGGCCTGATTGTGACCGAACAGCTTGCTCGGTTTTTTAGGGGGACGGAACAAAGAAGTCCACACTGCCCGGGGATGATGGGAGTTGCCCTCTCGAAACCTTAACCGCTCCAAGTTCGACCAAAGCCACAAGGTAGCGGGACTTCTTCTGTGGCAGGGTCGCTGCGTGTGGCCCCTTCCGGCTTGGTGGAGAAGTTTCAGCAGCCTCCTCCTCAGCCTCCGTTTTGACAAAGCTGGACCGGCTGAGCTTGTTTGTTCCCCAGTGGGCATTAAAGAGGCTTCTGGGTCTGGTTGCGTGGAGGCAACCGACAGCAGCAAGAGCTCTCCCACCGCTGAATTTTAAAGAGATGTCTTTCTAGAGAGCGAGAGCGAGAGGTTTGTGGTGCATCTCCGATGCCTTCTCCGTGGGGGGGGGGGGGGAACCGCACCCCAGTCTCCCCTGGGGCTGCAGCAGCTCCCTGCCAAGGATTTAACAGCATCTGCGGGAGGAAGTAATCCCAGGAGTGATGGTCCAGACTTCCTGGCCCGACAAATAAACACGCTGCATCCTTTGTCTCTGCCTGCCAGAGTTCTCCCAACTGAGAGGCCGCAGACAGTGGAGAGTCGCTCTCCCCTCCCCGTTTCCTGCATAAAGTTTGTTTAAATTCACCACACTAGGGTTCCCCAGAGAAGACGGCGGCAAAGGCTGGAAAGAAAGAGAGGGACTTGGCAGGATGGGGCCAGCTACGGTTGTGTATTTTTATTATTTTAATTTTGGGGGGGGGGGGGGGACCAATGTCAAATCGCTTCCAGGCACAGGGGAGGAACCCTCGGGGGGGTGTTCCCATCCCCCCCGTGAGCCGCAAAGCTGAATCCAAGCACACCGGGCCCTCCCCCTCGGAAGCTGTTCTCTTCTAAAATGATCTCCAGATGTTGCATCTGAGCGTTACGGGTCTGTTATTGGCTTTGGGGACAGGGGAACAGCTGTGACAGTCACGGCCGGCGGCACCAAGCGACGACAATGACGACCGCGCCAGTGTGGGCTGGTGGACCATGTCCTGGAGTGGGATTTAGTGAATGGACCCGCTTCCCAGGAGTCACATGCGGAAGAAGTAACGCTCCTAAAGTTCCTTGGAGGAAATGTGGACCAGAAAGGTGACACTCGTCTATTGCAGTGCATTGGTGGAACAGAGCTTCCAGAGGCAGTCTACCTCAGGGTCTAGAAGAAAGCTACTAGAACGTCCTGCCATCTTTAGGCTACCCGGAGAACTCTTTCTGGCCTCTCTGGAGTCCAAGAGGTTGGAAGGGAAGCATTCTCCGTCTGATCGGGTAGGACTCTTCCTTCGGTTTGAAAGCTGACTGCTTTCCGGACACGCTTATTGGCTACAGGTCAGAGCAGGGTAAAAGAGCAAAGTGGTGTAAAACTATGACATCACGCCCATCTGGCAGCTGATTTTACATAGTGATACTTTAGTGCTGGTGTTTCTCTGCTCACAGATCACTCTGATCTCCAAAGAAAGGTCATAAGGCTATATATATATATATATATATCCCTGTTATGCATGTGAATGCATTTGCCCAAGTGGAGGTCTCTCTTTTATTATGAAGTCTGTCTGCAAATGCTTGAATGGGGAAATTTTATATATATACTGCAAATGCTGGAATGGGGAAATTTTATATATATACTGTATATATATAAAATTTCCCCATTCCAGCATTTGCAGACAGACTTCATAATAAAAGTGAGACCTCCACTTTGGCAAAGTGCATTCACATGTGCGAACGTAACAGGGATATCACACATAAAACCATACAGGGTGGTGTAAAGAAAAGTATGAGTAGCTTTCTGGCTCAACATTCAGTGGTATTTGTTTTTGCTTGTAAGAGAATTTGGAGACATTACAAAAATGTGGCCGACTAAGGAACAATTTTGTATGCTTTGAATCAATCATCCATCCAAAGGGAGACAGCAGCCAAGAAATCAGCAGAAGACTGGGACTCGGAAGGGCAGCCATGAAGGAACTGGAAAAGACCATCAAGGGTCAGGATGCGTCCCTGGAGACCAAAACCAAGATCATCCACACTCTTGCATTTCTGACCACCATGTATGGGTGTGAAAGCCGGACAGTGAAGAAAGCTGACAGAGGGGGGAAAATGATTCATTTGAAATGTGGTGCTGGAGGAGAGCTTTGCGGATACGGAAAGACAGACCAGTGGGTCCTAGATCAAATCAAGCCAGAACTATCTCTGGAGGCACAAATGCTGAAACTGAGGCTGCCCTCCTTTGGGCACAGCCTGAGAAGGAAAGAGGATTCTCTGGAAAAGAAAACCAGGCTGGGAAAGGTGGAAGGCAGCAGGAAAAGAGGAAGACCAAAAGCAATATGGATAGACTCCCTAAAGGAAACCACAAGATTGAGTTTACAAGAGCTGAGCAGGGCCGTTGAAGACAGGACATTTCAGAGAGCGCTGATTCAGAGATTCGCCATGAGTCAGAGGCGAAGTGACAGCACATAAGAACAAAAGAAACAAAAGGGGAATTCTCATTTAGAGTCAAGGAACCTCGACATTTTCAGAATTTTTTTAAAATAACAAAATGGGAAGGGAAACTGGACACAGGCCACAGCGATCCAGGTGGTTTGTTTACATTGGCCCTTATCCCAGCAAGCAGGCTTTTTGGAAGGGTGATGGGACTTGGAGACGGATGCCTCCCTTCCCCTCTGTCATGGTTGGGAAAACCTGACCCTATGACTGGGTTCAGGCAAAGCACAGCCCTCCACATGCAGTAGGACTACAAATCCCATCACGCCCAGCCAATGGGGAGAACCTTGAGATTTGTGGTGCAGCAACATCTGGAGAGCATTAGTGTGACCCCCCCCTCCGCCTTAGTCTTTTTTTTCCTGCTGACGAGGTTGGCTCAGCCGCGTGGGGCCAAAATCCTGCTTCGCAGAAATGCAAGCTCCTTTCAAGATGTTAACAGCCGCATCCCTCTCGCCTGGTTTTCAGCATATGTCATTTTTTAATACACAGCCCAAAAACCTGGCTTCTCCGTTCCAGCGCAAGTACATAAGCTGGTGTTAATAACCATAAACTCTGTGAAAAAGAAGTCATTTGCGGCTTTCTCGAGGAAATGAATGGCTTTGCATGAAGCTAACCATGCTTGCTTTATTATCCTATATTCTAATATAGTGCCAAAGTACATATGATGTTAAACGAGTTGCCTCCAGTGCTATATGAGTTGTTATTTTGCTTACCTAAATTGAGGCGGAGGGGGTCTGTTTTAAATCGTGGCCACAGTCCACGGAGGTTTTAACTCTTTCTCCTCCCTCCAGGACCAGGGCAAAAATGTCCCCCATGGATATCAGATAACAAGAGGAGGCTCCCATTGGTATCAGTGGTTATTTCCCCAGTCGTTAATTGTAGAAATAATATTCTTTGGAGAATATTATTGGAGAAATCATATTCTGCTGATCCATGCCTCAAGCAGGGAGGTTGGCAAGTCTTTGGGACCAATTCTCAAAGCCCCAAGTCTGCGTCCCTATTAAAATCAAGTGTTTCTCCCCCCCAGAAAAACTCTAGCTGTGGTTTCCCCACTCTTCAGGCTCTGCAATTTATCAGGTGAGATTCTGTACAAAAAAAGGAAAACGAAAACAGCATCCTCCCCAGCTCATGACACCTTGCAGATTAAAAAAAAAAATCTGCCTTCATTATGAAGCCTGGATGGAGCTCATTGTTTTTCTGAATATCTGGTGAAGAAATGAATGTTCCTAATCTTTCCATTAGCATCTGGTCTTCTGTTGTGTTTTGGACGAGGCGCGAGATCTCTCCTAATATTAGTTTGGTCCGGTGCCTTTCATCGAGGAGCCAAATCTCATCCTGCTTTGTGGTTCTGTAATGGTTCGCAAGGGAGTTCAACACAGTAGTAGCTTCAAAGAGGGTTTGGCTGGATCGCGTTGTTGATTTGCTGTTGATGATGTTTAGGAGGAATTGTGTGTTTGTTCTATGGACAAGTGCTGGTAGAAGAATCCCCCCTGCCCTGCACCCTAAAAAAAAAAAAAGGATTTTATTCTCCTTTTATTGCCGTCTTCCTTGGCAGATTTGGAAAGCAGAATTGCTTCTTGACGGAAGCAGCTGCTTAAAGCCAGATGGAAAGGTTATCCAAGCAGATTGGGAAGCTGGAAATGTTTGACCCAGCTGCACCTACAGAGTCTACGTGGGAAGGGACCCTACAGACTTATAGGCCAGTTGGAGTGGAACCAGGCAAAATGAAGGGCAGGGGGTTACATCTAGGGTCACTTTTGGATGCTAGTAAGAGGAGCAAGAACTGGTGGAGCTCCGAGGGTTGATATGCCTGGTTGCCGAATCAACACTTGGGAGCAGGAATGAGATTTTTGGATTTTTTGGGTTATAAATCCCATAATTCTGGGAGTTCTACCTGACAGACAGACCCCTTACAGGCACTTAAAGGTGGCTCACCTAAAAGAAAGACCTAAACTGGAAGATTTTCAGGTCCAGCTCTACCCAAGCTTCCTGTTCCTGTTCTGATGCTAGCTGGGAGCTTTCTTTCTGATCTGGAAGCTAGGCCTAGATCGCCTTGAGTCCTTCCAGTTTAGGCCTTTCTCCCAGGTGAGCCGGATTTAGGTGTGTCTCTGAGAACTGAGAATTATGGGATTTATAGTCCACGAAGTCCCAAAATTATGTCCTTTTGCTCTATAATAAAAAGGCTATAGCAATCGGGGCCCCATTCAATTCAATTGATGCTCCAGATACAAATCCATTTGTCAGTCCACTTTTCCTTCTGGCCATTCCGCTTTGATCCCGACCTCATATAAAAAAATCAGTCTGAATCAGGGCGATTGGATTTGAAATCCAGGATTTGTCTGAAACCAGCACAGAGCCCTAAGCTGCAATGGTTGAAGCTGGTTAGCATGCAAAAAATGGTGAATAACAACAGGAGGCACGATGGAAATAAATAAAATGATGTATGTTGTTGTGAAGTTAGGCAGGGAGACGTTTAATGATATGCTAGAATTAAACGGAAACGTCCTGATTTGCTGAAGCTGAAGGGTGGACCATTCAGAACAGGTCAATGGAAGAACCATCCTCACAGAGCCCAAAGTTAAAACTACAGAATTGGGGAACAGCTCTAATTAAATAGCTTCAAAATAACCCACATGTTGAAACGAACTAGAACAAAATTCCCTTTAAAACAAGCCAAAGGGTGTAAAGAACACAGTTTTTCAACACATCTAAAGCCAGAAGGACCACTGAATAATCCAGGGAGCGATCTATAACTGGGTAGAGACGGAACAAATCAGTTCTCTGCAGCCGTAAGGGTGCCGTTCCCGAAAAGGCCCTGTCCCATCTCTCTGGCAAGCTGGTTCCTCTACTTGTTGAGATACCCATCAGAGTCATTTGCAAGTGAAGAAAGAAATCGAGTGGATTTGGACTTCAGGCGATCTAATCGGATCTCCCGGGTTCACGCTTGGTTCTGAATTCAGCACCGTGATCTCGTCGTCAAGGAGAATGTTCTAAATCAGCCTTCTTTGGAACTGGTGAGAACTTCACTTTGTTTCCTTTTTCTATAAGAAGTTAGCCACATCCCCACATTTCTTCGTATTTGAGAGGAAAGACACTTGAGATTTGAAGAAAATAAATAAGAATTAGAGGGGTGACATTTCAGTTCAATTTGTTTTGAATAATTTACCAAAAATCATCACGTTCAGAATGAAAATAAATTGAGGTTAAACTTTTTGAGCGTTGGAAAAATCAAAACAGTTGGGCTTGATGTGTCTTAGATCTTGGACTTCTCTACTTTTTCTTTTTAAATCAAACCCATTGTGACTTCAATTAGCCTGTTTTTCAGGATCCGAGGTGATCTTTTTACCAATGAAAGAGACATGACAGGCTAATATCTGTGGCTAGATTCTAGCTCTGGCTATGTTATTGTTATGGTTTGTTTGGGAAGCTGCAAACTTAATAAGCAGCATTAGTTGGCATTTGATTTAACTTCAGCATATTGGTAACCAGATTAATGTTGGCATTTGCTTTGACTGCAATGCGTCTCCATGCTTGTTCAAAGTTGGGAGTGCCAAAAACACACACACACAGAGAGCAAAACAAACAAGAATGGCTTTCTGCCTTTTGGTTTCCCCAAGACAAAAGAAAAAGTTTATTATTCTTCTTAATCATTTCTATCGGACTTTTATTATGCAAAGTGCTTTAAAAATCCTGATGGGATTCATCTCCTAGTGCAAAAACAACACTGTTCAGGGGGCGTGTGTGTCAATTTATGTGAACAACCAGAACCTTGGTCATGGACAGGAAAATATGCAAATCCTGATTTAGTTCATTGTCGTGCAATAAATGCAATAGCTCAAAAAAAATATTAATGATACAAAACAGTGAGATTTATATGCTGTAGGCTGTGGATATTTTGTTCATTTGTCAAGACTGGGTTTTCCCCCCGTTCTTCAAATGGTTGATTGAGGGCAAGTCCATTGTTCCTTGTGCCATGAACAAGGGAAGTTGTAGCCCTGGATGGGTTGTTTGTGTCTTTGCAAACCATCAGTTTGTTGTGACGATCGCTGGGAGGGGATGTGTTTAGCGCCACAATGGGAAAAGGCTACCGTTTTGTGCAGAGGTGTGTTACACACACTGCACAAGCCAAAATGGGCTGGCAGGGGAGGGAAATTCTTCACCTCCCAGTCCTGGGATTCAGTCAAGATCTTTCATGTTTCTCCCACCACATGTCGGTCTGCGAGACTGATTTTACCCCATAGCTTGGGCGCACAGCAAAATAGTTGTCTGATGCTGGATAGTGGTTTAGACAGAGGTTGGGGGTTCGATTCCCCACGGTGCCTCCTTGACGGAGGCTGGACTCAATCATCCAGAGAGTCCCTTCCAGCTCTGCAGGTGTAAGATAATTTATTATTTCTTCGTCATATGCTCACATCAGCTTAAGTTGGTTTCAAGGAGGCAAAAATAATTAGTCAAAAAATCAATTTTGTTGTTGCTGTTGTTGTTTTTTTAAAAAAATTCTTTTCTTTTAAAATTCCTACTCTGGACTTTCAGCTCTTTTTGGACTTCTACTCCTATCGGTCCTAGCCTGCCAACCTCTGGTCAGGCACAATGGGAGTTGTAGTCTCCCAACATCCAGAGGGCTACAGGTTCTTCATCTGTAGGTTAACTTAAGACTGCTTGAGCTTCTGTGGGGAATCAGTGTTAAAAGAGGTGGAGGGCCCCTTAAGGGAGGAGGAAGGAGAAGAGGAGGACAGAGTATAGCTGGCTTGGGGAATGATGGGCTTTGTAATCCAGAGAAGCAATTTTCCCAGGCTCTGAAAGCATGGCAAACTATTTAGAAGATAAAGGCAGCCAAAAGTACAATAAATTACACTATTAAAAAGCAATTGAGTACATTATCATATTAGAGCAAGTGTTGACTAGACAGCTATTTAAAAGTATTTAGAGACAAATTAGAAGCAAGGGGTGTGTGTGTGAAAAGGAGCGCATCCTCCGTTAAAGCTCCTTCTCTAGGAAAGTTGCCCAACGTAGCCCCCGAGGAGGCCCTGTCGCCTGTCCTCACCCGATGTCCCGGTGGGAATGGGGGAATCAAGTTTAAAGTGTCCCCTGGAAAATCTTAAAACGCAGAGAGCTTCCACGGGCATGGATGCCGCCTACACCTCTCCAGAGAGGCACCCTTCCATTTTTTCTTCTCTGGAGCAGATACTACTTTCTCCAGGTTTGCCCATAAGAAATCCTTAGAAAGGGCCAGCGATGGCAAGGGAATGCTTCAACAACAGATCCCTCCGCTTTGCATCCCCCACCTCTTAGGAGTCAGAGAATTCGCCCGTTCTGTGAAGATGACATTCAGACCATTCAATCTTCGCTGCGTTTGCGCACGCACACCTCATCAGACACCATAATAACATTAATAATGAAAGGGCAGCTCTTTCAGAGATCTTAGACCTGACATACGTACTATGGCTGATGAGAATGCCCACATGCAGAATTGCTGTGTGAGTTTCAAGCCAGACAGAAACCAGAGCGTATGTGGAACCCAAACCAAATATCTGACACCCGTTCTTCAGGCAGCAAGCAGCAAAACTATTAATTCTGATTTTACTCCTTTTACTCCTTGGTGTTTTGAGGTCTGTCTGTGTGTTTTAACCTGAATCCTACAGCTTTCTCTCGTGAAGAAGTCAAGAAAAAAAAACACCCTCTAAAAGCTTATTCATTTATTTATTAAAAATAATTGTTAATCATTCCTGCTGACCAGGACAATGCACAATAAGATAGATAGATAGATAGATAGATAGATAGATAGATAGATAGATAGATAGATAGATAGATAGATAGATAGATAGATAGATAGATAGATAGATAGATAGATAGGGATAATAATAGTTTAAAAAACAATTAAAAGACTTGTTCAAGGCTAATTGTTGTAAGCCGCCCAGAGACCTTTGGGTAGTTTGGGCGGCATATAAGTTAAATAAATAAATAATTTTATTTTTAAAACTATTATATCAAAATCCTCTTTCTTTCCATTTGAACTCCTTGGTTCAGACCCCACCCTTTGAAATAAGACAGGGCAAAGACTTCCATCCCAAGATCGCTCAGTGGTTGAGGTCTCTAGCAGCAGAATCAGAGGCTGGGAGTTCGATTCCTGATGGTGCCTCCTTGACCGGGGCTGGACTGGATGATCTTATAGGGTCCCTTCCAGCTCTGCAGTTCTCAGATGGTGATGGTGATGTGAAACATCCAAAGCAAGGTTCAGTAGTTTAACTGGCTGGAGAGCTCAGTGGTTGAGGTCTCAGAGGCTGGGCGTTTGATTCCCCACTGGACCTCCGTGACAGGGGCTGGACTGGATGAGGGTCCCTTCCAGATCTGCAGTTCTAGGGTTAAGGTTAAGAAAAATGTGCAGATCTGCAAAAGCAGATTGAAGCCAAAGTCTCACCCGTTCCATTCCCTTTTTGGCCTCCATACCCAAACTCTGGGCTGTCCTTGTGAAAGGCTGATGGCCTAAATAATTAGCATGGCAAAAGAAGGGGGGGGGAATAGAAGAGCAAGTGAACACCTTCTCAGAGTGGATCTAAATGCAGTGGCAGGAAGGGAGGAGGTTAAACCAACCCCTGAGAAAAGAGCGCACGGCACACCAGCTCTCACTTCTCCTCTTCCGGTCTCCAGTGTTTATTTGCGTTCTGCTGAATCCCAGTGGGCAGCAGGAAGAATTTTGTCCTGGTTTGTTCCACATTGTGCACTGGGCTGGCGTGGGGGTGAGGAGACCAGAACCATCCGGAGACCAGACGTACCAATGGCACTGGGGAGTCCATTTCACACTTCTCTGGAGTCATGGGTGTGTGCGGCAGGGGAACGTCCACCACCACAATCACGAGAGAAAGCAGACCTAGCCTTTAAACTCTCAAGAGCCTGATGGCACAGTGGTTAAACTGCAGCACTGCAGTCAAAACTCTGCTCGTGACCTGAGTTCAATCTCTGGCTCAGATAACTCAAGATGGACTCAGCCTTCCATCTTTCTGAGTTTGGTAAAAGGAGGACCTAGCTTGCTGGAGGGGGGGGGGGCAATGTGTAGCCTGCATAATTAAATGGTAAACTACTCAAGAGAGTGCAGTAAGTGCTGTGGGGCAGTATAGAAGCAGCACACTTTGCTTTTTTGTTTTGTTTTAAACAACTAACATTGCAAGTTTATCCTCTTGCCTTCTTTTTTTTTTTAATTTCCCTCATCTATTGCTTGTCCGTACGATGCCTCTGGCCTTTCCCTTCCCTGCCTCCCTCATTTCTCTCTCTGTCTCTCATTCTGCCACAGAAGAATATTGATTCAAAGGCCTTGTAATCCATTGTTTCTGTGAAATTTTGGCTTTGAACAGTCCCGGGTGGGAGCTGATGGAATCTGCATGGATTAGCCGCTTATTCATATAACAGCCTTCATCAGAAAGCTGGGGGGGGGGGGGAGGGAAGGGGGTGGAAGAATTCAGGGAGAAGGGTGCCGTTGTTGCCGGAACACAGTTCCAATAAAGAAAACCATGTCAGGTTGGTTAGGAAAGGGCGAGAGCTGCCGTTTTCACAATGCCACTCATTTTTGAAGTGTCCCAATTTCCCAGAAATGGTTGCAATTTTCTTGTCGCTGTCCTTGGTAAAATAATTTCCCAGGCCTGGCCTTTGGAAAAGTGGTGTGAATGTTCTTTTAAAAAAAGAACACCCTAGAAATTTCTGTATGCACAGATCCTGTTTCACTGCAGTGTAAGAAATAATCCTTGCTATCTTTCTTTCCTTAGCACAGCTGCTGGCCCGTCTCATGCAGTGGTTCCTAAACGTGGGCCCTCGGGTGTTCTTGGACTACAACTCCCAGAAATCCTGGCCAGCCCAGCTAGCAGCAAAGGCTTCTGGGAGTCTTCGTCCAAGAACATTTATGGACCCAGGGTTGGGAACCATTGCTTTACACCACGAGACTACATCCTTGAGTTGGTTCAGATGACCCTCTAACCATGGCCTGGAGTGTCATCTAAACAAAACAAACCATGGTCTGGAATTTCATCTGATTAAAAGAAACCAGGGTCTAGAGCTCTGGTTCCCAACCTTGAGTCCCCAGATGTTCTTGGAACTACAACTCCCAGAAATCCTGGCCAGCATAGCTAGAGGTGAAGGTTCCTGGGGTTTTTAGTCCAAGAACCTCTGGGGACTCAAATTTACGGCCCCACTTCTCCAACCCCAAAATGGCTTTCCTTAAATGAAAATAAATGAATGAAAAACGAAGCGCCCTTCCTGGAAACCCCAATGATTCGCCTTTTAACTGGGTCACTGGGCTCCCCTGCAGCGTTCCATGCCTATTTTTCGGATCTAAAAGTGGTCCTCCACCCACTTCCGGAGGTTTGCTTTCCAGCATCTTTGGTGGCTGATCTTCAGAGAAGCTCTGAGCCCTGAAAACTAGTCACCAGACACCCCAGGGGTGACCCACATTGCCTTTAATGGCACGGAGCCACCTGGGCAAACAGTGGGTGGGGGCACAAAGAAAAAGGGGGTCATTTCGTCGGCTTTGGCAGCAATGACTCAGTGCCTCGGCAGTTAGCAGGGCAAGGAGAGATCCCTTTAGCTTTCCTTTCTGTCAGTCTCGGGGGAAAGCCAAAGAGGGAGAGAGAGAGAGAGAGAGAGGCTGATTTCCGAAAGGTGAAAAGGACATGATTAGACAGCTTTCCGAGGGACTTTGCAGGAGAGCTGTTCATGGTGGCAAGGATGGGGGAGGAAAGTACCATTTTGCTTCTTCTTTTTTTCTAGCATAGGAAAGAGGGCTGGTGGACCAGCCGTTGAAAGGACCCCATTATCGGACTGGCCAGAAACCTCCTCAGGGCAGTGCATTTCATCCGAACCCCCTTTCCCTCTCTCCGTCTCTGGCTGCCGTCATGCTGTATGCCTCCTCCCACCCCACCGGATCTGCCCTTCCAAGAGAGAGTCGTATTCCATCTATTGTTAATGACAGCAAATGGGCCTTTACTCCGAAAGACACAGGAATAGTTTTAAGGTTTTTCTCTTCGGGGGGGGGGGGGGAGAATAAAAGAGGAGACCACAACCCTTTCTCTGTTTGCGCATGGAACACAAGTCCCTAAGTGACGGATGGGCGGCAGGCCAAAAAGAAACACAGGCCACAAAAGTGCAATTGAAAAGGTTTCCCTTTTTAAAAAAAACATCACAGCTCCCAGAATTCCCCTGAAAAAAATTATGGAGGAATATTTGGACTCATGCTATGCACACAGTTCTCCAAACGTGCTCCTTTCTGCATGCACTTTTGGCTAATACGCCCACTTTTTGCAAGGAGCTTCCCCATATGACAAAGAAGCTTCCTAGCCACCACTGGGGCAGCTTCCTTTTCAAACAGGAAGTTAGGCCCATCCAAGGCAGGAAGCCCGCCAGCCGGTCCTTCTCTCCAGGCGAGCACAATTTCAGTTCTGTAAGGTCTGTTTTTTGACAGGTGGGATTCCCAGACAGGAGAATTGTGGGAGTTGTAGTCCAAAGAAGACCCAAAAGGCACATCCCTAACTGATTGCATGACATCAGTGTGAAAACGTAATAGGATTCCATCCATGGTGTTTTGAAATATTTAGATTTTGAACAGATTCAAATTGTTTTCGTTCTTTTGGTACGATTTGATTGAGTGCATCTGAGAGCTGTTGGCATTGCACAGCTTAGACATATTTTAACACATTGATAAAACCACAAGGCTGCATATTGGCTAAGTTCCGACCCCCTCCCTCGCTCCTCATGATAACTCCCACCGTGGGTGTCCACTCACCGTTCTGAAGCCACCGTTCTGACCTAAGGGAGAAGACCTCCACAGGAGATGGGTGAGTCGTTCAATTTTGCTTTCACTCGTAGTTCAACATTTTAAACCATTTTTTTCTTGAATGCCGTCAGTGTGATATAGTGGATACAGTGACAGACTATGACTCAGGAGTCCTGGATTCAATTCCTCCCTCGGTCATGGAAACTCCTCGGGAGGTTGGTTGTGGCAACTGCTCTTTGAACATCTCACATAACTCAAAAAACTGGGTTATGAGCTGCCCTAAGTCAGAAGGGAGTGGGTGGCATGTCAGAACAACCAGTGCACAAGGTTTGGTAGAAGTCTAACCTGCTGCAAATCTAAGTTTAATTGTAGATGTTTGTGTATGAGAAAATCTACACAGGTGACTGCCACCGCCATGGTGTACCAACCTTGTGGGAGATCCCCAGCTGCCTTTGCCAGGGTTGCTGTTAGTGCTGGCAATAAAAGTAGTTAGCAGTCCCAATGCAAATTAGATTTAAAAAAAAAAAAGCAACAACAAAGACGAGCGAGTCTGTTGTAGAAGATTAATTCTGCCGCTTAATTGAAAATGCAAGAGCAGAACAGGGAGGCGAAGAGGGAGGGGGAAAAAAACACTAAATAAATCTGAGTGAGAGGGGCCAGCTTCTAATAAACTTTCTCGCTTTGGGCTTCTGCACTCAGCAAACATTTCGCCCACAAATGGTTCCCTCGTAGGGAACGGAGGAAAGGACGGTGGATTATAAATGTTGCTTTTGGGGTATTGTTGTTCTTGCGCTTGTTGATATATCTGTCATGCCTTCCAGAAGAGTGGGTGGCTCGTTATCTCGTTGGAGGGCATGCGTTAATTGAGAGTCCTCCAGCGAGCCAACCACCAACAAAGGGATACACCAGGATTTCCCCGGCTGGTTGCAAGGTAGGGGATCCCCCTCATCACAATCTATGCGCAGTAAATGCTTGTGGCAAGTTTTAATACCCCAGAGCCCTTCAACAATAATCCCATTAAAGGAGCTTCAGAAATGCTTTGCGTCCATAGGTGTGGAATAGACTTTGTTTTATTATGGGTATGGCCTTTTAGTGTTTAGTGTTTTGTTTTGCTGTAGTTCTGTTTTAACTGTTTGTAAAGCACCCAGAATAGTGCTTCGGCACTAAGGGGTGGTATATAAATTAAAGTAATAAAATAAATAAAGTAATAAATAAATACCACTTTTTGCAAAAGTGGGGAAGGAAGAGGCTGGCCTTATCCCTCTTGCAGCGATTTCTGTGAGTAGACAGAATCCTAGAATCATGGAGTTTGAAGGGTCCTCTAAGGCCATCGAGTCCAACGCCCCCCCCCCCCCCCGCTCAAGGCCAGGAGTCTGAATCAAAGAAGACTGGACACAGGATTGTGCCATTTTCTCTTGAAGGCCTCCAGTGTTGGAGCGCTCACCACCATCTCCCAAAGTCATGGGTTCCATTGTCATACTGCTTTAACAGTTAAGACGTTTTTCCTAATATCTCACCTAAATCTGGTTTCCTATAGCTTGAGCCCATTGTTGTGTGTCCTGCTCCTGCACCCTGCCCCTCCTCTGTAGGACTATATTTCAAGTCTTTGAAGAGTGCTCTCCTATCTCCCCTCCGTCTTCTTTTCTCAAGGCTAAACCTGCCCAGTTCTTTCCATCTTTCCTCCTAGGGCTTCGTTTCCAGTCCCCTGATCCTTCTCCTGGTGGCCCTTCTCTGAACCTGCTCCAATTTGTTGGCCTCCTTCTTCAAGTGCAGCATCCTGAACTGAACACAGGACCTCAGACGAGGCCTAACCAGTGCTGATTAGAGGGGTCATTGATAAAGTCTCTTTCTTTCTCTCTTGCAATAAATGTTAGTTTATTGGGGGGGGGGGCGCTCCTGAAGGAAGCTCTTCTTGCTAAAGCCAGTTGCCACCAGTCCAGATTTGCTGGAGCTTATTCTTGGGTTTTGGATTCCTGGAGGCAATACACAGGTCTTCACCATATTAGCTTTCATAATTTTGAAGGAAGCACTTGGCAAGGAATTTCTCCCTTGGCTGGTTAATCAATCTGAAACTGTGGGTTTTGTTTGTTTGTTTGCCTTCTGGATGCGTGCCCTTCCTTTTAAAATATCTTCTGATACCGTGGTTTACGGAAGTTTTAAATGGGACCTGCCACAAAAGGTTCCTAGGCAGCCATCCCTTCTGTAGAATATTCCGTTTCATCTCTTTCCTGCAGCTCAGGGAAGTTCTGTGTTTTGGACTACCAACCCCAGAATCCCCTAGCCACCATGGCCACTGGATTCTGGAGCGGTTGTAGCATGAAACAAAATGCAGCTTACCTTCCCCTTTTTCTCCCATGTCCAGATTCCTATGTTTACTCCAAAGGAAAAATATTTGCAGTGTCCCTTACCCGTGACTGTTTCAGCTGCCTTGACATAAGAAGGAAAGTTCTTGATGACGAGTTCGCAAACCGGGCCACATGGCTCAAGGTAGCTCGGAGCAAGGCAAAATGCTGTTTCGTTCTTTATTTAAGGTCTCCGCATTTTGCACAGGCTTCATAAAAGGAAAATACGCAGGCGCAATGAGCACAGAAGAGTCTCGGATCTTAAGAAGGATGCCCAGAACTCCATTTGAGGCTTCAGGTGGTTAAAATATCCATAAAACCTAGACAGCACGGTTTTGCTCAGTTGATTTGCACAAACCAATGGGTTTTGTGACGAGTAACTTATCTCTACCATTGCTATTCAAAAGAAGCTAGAACAAGAGAGCTCAGCACCCATGTAAGACCACGGTGGCAAATATGAGGTGTTTTTGATCACTTTATTTGCCAGTTGTGCAAAATATAATTTGTGTAAAACTCCTTTTTTTCTGCACAAAACTAGCCCCTCTTCCCATTGTGAAGCTAAGCAATGGGCAAAGGCTTTGTCACATAAGCTTTTGGAATAACTCCTAAATATGCAAGTCTACGATGAGCACACAGGGTGAACAACATGACAGGCTGACTGATTGCAAGGATATGAACAACCCATCCAAAGCTACTGCGTTTATGACTTCATGTCAAAAGACCCTGATTGCATTTTCCAGTGCTGTGCATCATTAATGATTTGTGATAGGTTGCAGGGGTTGTATAGTAGGACCCCCGTTTCCTCTGATTCACTTATCCACGGTCTGAAAATATTAAAAATATTAGAAGAAAAATCCTAGAAATATATATTTCTACCATGTCATTACCAGAACTGGCCAGTAGGGGAGTCAGAGATCATGCTATATATATTGTTTGCTATTAAACTAGCATTCGCTACAATCCGCATTTTCCAGCATCTGTGGAAGGGGCTTGAAACTGATCCCCCACAGATACTGGAGTCCTGCTTTACTCCATGCTTGGTTGCCAAGCTGATAAATTTGACAGAAACGGGGGAAAGGCTTCTGCAAAGGTGCAAATTTTCTCTGAGACCAGTCTCCCAAAGCCTGGCGTCTTGCAGCAACTCACCTCAAGGAGAAAAATTTTGGAGGCTTTCCCCTTTCCTGTGCAATAACAGAAGAAGTCAGGAGGTGAGAGATGCTGTCTCGTTGCCTGCGTTGGAGTAAAATGAAGTGACCCGCTTGTCTGGCTTCTGGGTATCATCCGTGTGCTTCTAGCAGATACGTCGGTTCCTAAAATGTTTCAGCTACTGTGTAACAGCTTCAAGCTGTCCGTATCTGGGGACAGGACGAAGATTTTCAAATAAATGCCTGGAGACAAAACATATCGTCTGTTGCAATAAATAAAAACCCTAAAGGGATCTGCCACTGGTGTGCGTACCGTACATCATATAAATCAATGATAGTCCTTCAGCTCTTATAATGGGAACACCATCCGTTCGCCATTGTGGTTTGTCCTATTACTTTTCTGAGCTGTCATCGCAAACCGTTTCCCTGCATCCTTCTCTGAAAGCTAGTTACGAGAGTCTCCTTGGATCTAGCAAAGACGATGTGTCAACATTCCATCAGCGCTTCTGTTAAAACCTGTGTCGCCTTATTGGAAACACCGGAGCGGAGTTTATCTTTTGGAAAATCCTCTGGTGTGTTTCATCAAACTGTCATCAAATCTTTCGGCCGTTGGCTCAAAAGAAATCTGCAATAAAATGTTGCGTACACACATGCCGGCCACGCCCAGCTCCCAAATCAGCTGTGCACAGTCCAAGCATTACATTCCTACCCCCAATATTCTGTTTTTCCTTTTCGTGCAACAGTGCTGGACTTGAAGAAGGATGCCGACAAACTGGAGCAAGTTGCGAGGAAGGCAACAAGGATGATCAGGGGACTGGAAACCAAACCTTATGAGGAAATGCTGGAAGAACTGGGCATGTTTAGCCTTGAGAAAAGAAGACGGACGGGAGGTCAAACTGGATAGGGGAGTCCTAAAGAGGAGGGGCAGGATCTGTTCTCGAGCATCCCAGAGTGCAGGACACGTAATTATGGGCTCGAGCTACAGGAAGCCAGATTGAGGCTGAATCTCAGGAAAAACATAGGGTTAACTGTCAGACTAGTACGACAATGGAAGCCATGCCCTTGGGAGGTGGTGAAGCGCTTTAACGCTGGAGGCCTTCAAGAGAACCTTGGACAGCCCTCTGTCCGATCTGGTTGGATTTGGATTCCTGCCTTGAGGAGGGGGTTGGACTGGATCGCCTTAGAGGCCCCTTCCAACTCAGCCATGGTATGAATCTTTGAAATCAACATTCCATAAATTCTGCTTAAGCGTTCTTCGTTTCCACTGAGCTGCTTAAGTGTTCTTCGTTTCATTTGCAAGGAGAGCTGCCCCTGTGTTTAAAAATGCGATGTGTGTGCGTTTTCCCTGCAAATCTTGGAGTTCTCCATAGCATGCTGATAACCTCCCTCTTGTCCTCAGCAGCTGCATTTTAGCTACAACCCTGCTGGCTCACCGTGTGTCTTTCTTATTAAAGGAAGTTAAGTGGCACCTACAGTATCTGTCGCATGATGATGTCTAAGCAAGCTAAGAGTTGTGTACTTCATTGTGTCTCCCTTGTTCATTGCTTAGGCTCCTCCTTTCCTGACTCAGCTGCTGGGAGCAACACACACAGCTACCTCCCACCTCCCTTCATTGCCTGGCGTTCCCTTCACAGCTGACCAGAGTCACTTCCATGTTTCTGTTGGAAAAGTGCGCTACAGATGAAGATCCAGAGCCCTCTTCATGCGGTGGCCCTTAAGAAGTGCTCGGGCCAGAATCTTCATGCCAAGAAACACCCAGCAACTGCAGAGGAACCCCGGTGAGTAAAGGACTCCTTAGAAGCAGAACCTCTTCTGGAAAACTTGTACATAGACCACAAGTGAAACTAGGTTCGGATTCTGGTAACGGGTGGCATTGTTCTCATCAAGTTACAAACGGACTGTCGTGCAATTATACCTTTGCTATTGGAAAAGGAAAATGGAATAGATTACAAATCTCATGTGTAACAAGTTATTTCCAAGATTGCTTCTGCTTCTCCTTTCTGTGGACCTGTGTGTGGGGGACACAAAGATGGAGGGGGAGAGACCTGGATTTGCTACACGGGAGGAGTTCCCCCACCCATGCGCGATCTCTCCGGAATACCAATATTTAGCATTTACAGCATAATAAGGCTTCACAGATATGGTGCTTCAGTGCATCCAAAGCCTTTTGCATATATTACATTTTAGAGGAATAGTGTTATTACCAATTAGGGCTGCTGCAAACACACACCTTTGCATCCAGTTTGAGAATCCGCGTCATCAGTTGACTCTCACCGTTCATCGCCTTTCTGCCTGACTCTTGGCTAAACTCGGGCGTGGAAGAAAAGCCCTTCAGCAAGATGTGTTTCATTTCTTTTCTTGGTAACTTCTATACCTTGCATTTCTTACCCCCAAGGCAGCGCTCCTGGTTCTTCTCCTTGTCTTATCTTCACAACAGCTCTATGGGGTAGTTTAAGTTGAAAAAGAGCAATGGGATGAAGGTCACCCACCAAAGTTGAGAAGATCAGAAGCTGAGCCTCCCATATCTTAGTCCAATGCTCTTACTACTGACATTGTGGATGGTAATCTGGGTTTTTTTGTAGTAGCAAGGCAAGCAAGAAGCTGATTTGCTCTTTTTTTTTTGCGTGGGTCATTTTTCTGGACCAGAATTCCACCCAGATAAAAGCTTCTTTCCTAAGGGATACCTGTGAAGCAAAAGACTATCTGTCAATAGTTTTGTCTAGGATAAAAAATATCTTGTAGTGGCGCAGACAGGACAGTTTCCCCCAATTTTCCCTGCTGTGACCAAATTTAGAACCCCCATGATGAAAAAGAATGTAAGACACAACAGAAGTCTCCATCTTGTGTCTCATGTGGGGCACCCCCTCTCCAACCCACCAAAGGCCTTTAGCTCAAGGTCAGGAAAACCAGGGTGGGATCCGTTTTCCACCCACTCCACCCCCCAGGACCCTCTGGCAGTGCCGACCGGCGACTGATTTTGCAGAGGCAATAAATGCAGTCTAGGTTTTTTAAGTCCAAGTTTTAAAAGGAGCTCTCCAAGGTACTGGTTTGATTTGGGGGATAGGGTTAGGCATTTTTTGGTGGCCAGTGGAAAGACTGGCCCAAAACCTGCCCCCCCCCCAAAAAAAATCAACCCTTCACATCTCCACTGCTCTCAGTTCTAGTTACTCACAAAAGGGGAACGGACTGACATTTTTAGAAAATGACTTGTGGGTTTTTTGTATACAGCTTCCTTTGGTAAAGTCAGATGTGGGTGGCATGCCTTGTTTCAGAACGGGCTCCCATCCCCATCCTAGAGTCTTTGTTTCCTATGGTGTTTTTTTTCAAAAAGTTGGCTTTTCTTTTCCTCAGGGGCCCAAGGGCTGCAAAAATGCCCTTGCAAAGGGTACGTTTTACCCATGGCACCCTTTTCGCCCCTGCTTCATTTGGCACTAACCCTGATGCCAGCTCAAACACGGCACCACCGCTTTGCATTGAGAAAGAATCTCTCCTCTCCCAGAATATATCTGTCTCCGTGAGTATTTGGTCATGGCCTCTGAGGATAGGTCGCCCGCACCTTGATAGGAGCGTCTACACTCTCCCCTCTGTGCTGTCACTTTCGACGTGTGGAAAAGTGATGCTTTCATGGCCTGTAGGCCTTCTACAGCTGGCAGGAGAGCTCAGTGGGTTAGGTCTCTGGCTTCGGAGCCAGAGACTGGGAGTTCGATTCCCCCACTGGGCCTCCAGGGGGGAAGAGCCAACCTGGGTGGCCTTGGGCAAACTGCATCGTCCCAAGGTTGCCCCGTAGAGGAAGGGAATGGTCAGCCACTTCTGAGTACTCTGTGCCTAGGAAGCCCTGGAAAGGGTCAGAATTAACTCAATGGCATGCAGTTGTTATTATTAGGCCTTTTACATCAATGAGAATCCCTCGGATCTTGCTGGTAAGTAGAGTGGCTGCCCTGGTGTGAACTTTTCTACAGATGAGTCGCTTATAAGAGCCTCGTGGCACAGTGATTAAATGGTGGTACTGCAGCCAAAACTGTGCTCACGACCCGGGGTTCAATCCCAGGTAGCCGACTCAAGGTTGTCTCAGCCTTCTATCCTTCCGAGGTCGGTAAAATGAGTACCCAGCTTGCTGGGGGGGCAATGTGTCGCCTGCATAAAATTAACTTGTAAACCGCCTGGAGAGTGCTTGAAGCACTGTGGGGCGGTATATCAGCAGCACGCTTTGCTTTTTGCTTTACTTTCCGCATATCGAAAGCAGCGATGCAGAGGTGAGGATCTGACGGTCCCCTCGAACCAAGGAAATCCACAAAAGAAATGATTGCCTATACCTTCGGCTGTTAATAAATCGCAAAGCTTTGGGGAAGAAGGGGGATTAACCGCGCTCGGCGAGGCCTGCCTTCCACCACTTTTTCATAAACATATATTTTTAAACGCCCTTGAAGAAGTAAAATAGCAGAAGGATCAAGAGTGACATCGGAGCCCAGCCCGAATGTTTGGAGAGCGCTCTGGCAAAGCCGAGCCAGTTGCAGATGAATATTGCTGTTATAATTGCAGTCTTGGCACACAGCTTCAGTGCTGTGTCTTTTTGTTTGGGTCTCTGAATGGGTTTCTTTTCAAAAATGGGAGCGGGGGAGAGAGAGAGAGGTCTCATTGATTTATTTTATTTTTTTGCTAAATAAGATCAATAATTGGAATATTTCTCTTTTTTCCCCTTTCTTTGATATTTGTCAGTTTGAAAACAAAATTCTGCAGATCGATGGGCATTCCATTTTATTTCAGCGTGAATGGTACTGAAAAAAGGCTTTTCCCCCACCTTAATGTTTAAAAACAAGCCATGCCATGCTGACAATAAAGTGCCCATTACTTTCATGGTTAAAAATACCATGAATCCACAGACAACACTCTCACACTTTTCTGATATTTGTGAGGGGAGAACTTTTGTGAGAAGGACCAATACCCCTGGAGGAGAGTAAGGACATAGATCCAGATATATCTGACATTTTTTGGGGGGTGCTTTATTGTGGTTTGTATCAAATGTACCATAAAACTTTCAAAATGAGGTTTCAGATGGAAGGAGAGGCAGAAATATCTTGTGGGCTTGCCTTTTTACAGTAACTTTTTATTGTTAGTGCATAAAACCTCACAAACATCACTAAAGTAACATTTTGCTTTCCAGCTGACAGAAATAGTGTTGTTTTCTTGAAGACACCAAAGAAAGTCAGCCTTTTAGGAGAATCAGTGGCCATGTGGTGGTGACATGTAGGGAGCTGCTGACCACCATTCATTCATTCATTCATTCATTCATTCAATTTTTATTCCGCCCATCTGACCCATGGTCACTACTTCCCCATTCTAATTGAGGCGAGAAAGACTCTAGAACAAGGATGGGTTAAAAATGCAAAACAGGATTGATCTGTGACTCAAAGAGGATTAGTCATTGGAAAAGTTATTTTGGTGGACTCCACCTCTGAGAGTTCCCACAGCCTGCATGCAAGGAAAGCGGACGGCTCTCATGGCAGTGAAAGGGCTCTGGTTTTTCAGAACCTCTCTGAGGTGCTGATCCCTAGTAGGGTTCAGCAGCTTGGAAAAGCCCTTTAAATTTTGGAATAAAACCTGAAGCCAGCTCAGCACCTCGCTGACCTCTGAGATGTCTGTCTGCACGACCCCATAGCTGCCGGCTAAGTAAGGAATCCTACGGGTCCAAATAAGTACCTTTTGCATGTTTTGGGTAAGAAAACCTGGCTTTGGGCCATGCAAGACAAACTCACCAAGCTTTCCAGAAAGGCCTGCAAACAAAGCTTGGGAAAGACACTCCCCAAAAAAACCTCCCAGAATTCCTCAGTCAGGATGGTGCAGAGGCAGGTGACTCTCCAGCTTCATGCGGCAGTGAATCCATTCAGGGTTTTAGTCTGAACTTTATAGGAGCTACCCAAGTTGCTGAATCCCATCCCCTAAAATAGGTTCAACCCCTTTGGAAAGCTGCTCTAAAGTTCAGACGGGACCCCAGAGCAGGTTCACCCCACCCCTCCCCACCCCATGAAGTCAGAGTGACGTCTCTCTGTTGCCAGTACGGCTTCTGACCAGTCATGTTTTCTCAGCCTGACTTACCTCACAAGGCTGCTGGAAAGCAGGAGAACTGTATAAACCACTTCCAAGTTCGCTAAAGGAAAGATGGAATATGAATGTAAATGATGATCATGAAGGCTAATTATGATGGAGATGTGACCCTCCCCTAATAAGGAGGGGACTTGCACCCACCCACTATCTCTCTGTACGAGCTGCCGCATTTTAAAATACCTATAATAATTCATAATAATGATTACGAAGTTATTCCTCTTATTATCCAGCACCCAGCAAAGGAATATTTAAAGCCAGAAGCCAATTAACACAACATGACTTAGCATTTCTATGGAACCTCGTTTTTTAAGAATTTCCAAAGCCTTTTGCAAACATTACTGGAGTAAAACTAACAGCATCTACAGGGATGCATTATTATTCTATTATAATACTAATTCTGGAGGAAGGCACAATGAGATTCTGGGAAGACGAAGCGAACCTAATTCTTCTAATGAAAGGGTCTTTTATCTATTCTTCCCCCACCTATTCCCCCTTAGCCACGGCGAGGCATCTTGCCGCTTTTCATTACGAATTTTTATTCAAGATTCGTCCAGGAAGCTTTTAATGTGCAAAGTGTTTTACATGCATTGTCTTGCTCATCTCCACGGCCAGCCCTGTGAAGTGTGATCGTTGCTCTCCTTTGTGACAACTCCCTTTTTCCACGGAGTGGCAGAATCAAAGCAGCAAGAAGCATCCCTCTCGATGAACGTGGCCCGAGAGAGCTACCACGGAGAAATTAAAGCAACCCCAGCTCCTGCCCACCTAGCTGTTCGAAAGCATGTAAAAATGCAAGTAGATAAATAGGTACCACCACGGTGGGAAGGTCACGGCATTCCGTGTCTAGTCGCGCTGGCCACATGACCACGGAAAACTGTCTACGGACAAACGCTGGCTCTACAGCTTGGAGACGGGGATGAGCACCGCGCCCTAGAGTCGGACACGACTGGACTCAATGTCAAGGGGAACCTTTACCTTTACCTTTACCAGCAACAAATGTCAGATCAACTCATTATTTTCAAGCTGAAAGATATAGATAGATAGATATCGAATACTCTGCACTTGGTGGAAACACTTCCCTGTTTTCAAACCACAAAATCTGGGGTTGGAAGATGAACCAAATCCTGAGGATTGTTGCTGAATTCTTTGAAAACTTACCTAAAGGTGTGGTTTGACTGGAAATGAACCAAAAGCTACATCAGGGTTTCTGAAGTCGGTGTAAAGTTACGTGGTTTTGGGGTATGTGCATCCTCTTGGGACAGCTTTTAATTTGAGCGTAAGAGGCGTAGTTGATGGGGCTATATGGGCTTTGTAAAAAAAATCCTATACCGCTATAGCTACATAAAAATGCTCTGGTTGGTGGCACATCGTACTGGAACTGCCTTTGAACTCGCCCACCTGCCACCAGGCGGGCTGCCTCCCCCAGCCACTTGTCACCACCACCACTAACAACTCATTTAGCACTTTGAGTTGACATGGGTAGCAGGGACAAAAGCCACGTTCTTCTGTGGTGGTGCGAGTCTTAATATTTGTTTTATTTTTTTACCTTTTTTTCCAAACTGGCATAGCACTAGATCAGTGTTACAGATGGGAAAAAAACTAACAGATCAGACTGCAAGGTTAGCCTGCAGCCCAAAACCTGTGCTCTTGGCATCCAATACTTGACAAATCCCACAGACTCATTTTACTCCAGCACAGGGGAGCATACATGCAAAAATGATTCAAAATAAACCACATTCATAATTGAGTTAAAATGAACAAGACCCTAGCAGGTGCTTCAAAAACCCTCGGTTTCTGGATAAGAGAAACGCACACACTTCCTGGCCAAAATTTTTAAAACAAGCATGCTTAGCTGTAAATGGATATTTTAAAATCAATTTCAAATGTGCTGATCCCAATGCAAACCTAAGGAGTGTTTCGACATGTAACCACACCCTGAATTTCTTCAGCAAAAGAGGAAAAGCCATCACTGGGATGTTTCAGTCTGGGCATTTGATGACGACCACATGCTTTCTTTCTTCAGAACTTGCCTGTTGGATATGCTGGTGGTGGCAGCGATGGTGATGGATGACTTCCTCCTGGTATAGGACCTGATGATGCATCTTTGACTCTGTCTGTTCCCAGTGAATACTGACATGGATTGGCTCCATAAAGAAAGCCACAGAGGACGACATGTAACAACAGCGACGGAATGAGCCTGACTTTGGATTGCTCTCAGACTTGGTTTTGGAACTCTTACACCTGGATCGCCTGACTTTCCGGTAGGACTTGGGTTGCTAGACCTCTGCTTTGTCTCTTGACCTTGATTCTGGGCTCCCTTAGCTGCATCTGTGAATCGGTACCCTTGCCTCAGCCTCCCAAGACGCCCCTCTTGAGACCAGGTGGAAGCAGGACATCCCTTAACTTAATCACCCGGTTGTTTTCCAGAAGGGACAGCCATGCCGCTCTGCTGCCACTATGGTGGAATGAGATGGTGGGTCCCATCTCCTTCTTCAGCTTAGATGGCAGAATGTCCTTGTTGTTGTTTAGTCGTTAAGTCGTGTCCGACTCCTCGTGACCCCATGGACCAGAGCACGCCAGGCCCTCCTGTCTTCCACTGCCTCCTGGAGTTGGGTCAAACTCATGTTGGTAGCTTCAATGACACTGTCCATCCAGTGCCCATCCAGTGTCTAAGAATGTCCTTAGTCAACCACAAATACAAAAGTGCACTTCCATCTCTCTACCTGAACAAGTAACATTAATGTCTTCGCAAACCATACCATGTGGAGGTTTCTGTTGGGACAACCCTGACCCTCTTATTCCTCCTACGACTCTTGACGGATATGTGATCATGGTGGGACACAATCTGTGTTTTGTTACATGAAACAGAAATTAGCATGGATGTTGGCAAGTCTTTGGGTCTGAGTCCCAAGTTTGCGTCTGGGTCTTTGGTACCGAGTCTCAGGTCCGAGTCCCTATTAAAAATAAGGTTTTTTCTTCAGGGAAAAAAAAGGGGGACTGATGGGTGGGTTCTGAGTTGCGAATTGAGTCTGAGTCATGGGGGGGGGAACCTGAGTCAAGTCACTGGTGTGACTTTAGTCCGACTCGGATCCCCATCCCCCCCCAGAGATTTTTTGTTCTTAATTCTGCACCCCTTTGGGTTTCTTAAGACATGCTAAAATGCCTTCTCCTTTCACACTTCGGGCTGTGTCGCCAGCATAACTGAGCAGGCCGTTTTTCTATTAGTCTATACAGTGCAGGCCCCCAAAGTGGGGAGATCATATCCTTTTTAAAAGCAGGTATTTCTTGATGGGCGCAGAGAAAGCTGCATGTGGTCAGAGCAGGGATTTCCTCCCGCCCACCCTCATGATTTCCCCCTCGATTGTCCACCCCCCCCCACATTTCTGCATGCGCTGTTTCTGTGCTGTCAGAGGGTGAAACCTCATCCATTTGTGAGAATCTCGAGGTATGTGGGGGAAGCTGGTTTTGTGGGGAGAGAGAAATCTGTCTCCGAGCTGTCAGGATGGTTTATCACCTTGATGGGTTAATCGAAGAATCAGACTTTTGCACAGAGGATTTGAGTTTAGAATGGAGCCTCCAAGTTGACTTTCGAAGCATGCATGCACTAGGTAAACGCCAGACATGGTTTCGCGCACACCCACAGCCCTTCACTCTAAAAGGATTGCCACAATTAGCAGGGAACCTGGATGGCATTCACAAACCGTTCAAGCAAGTTCACTTTTATTCTGGATGTTCATGATTTATGTGAAGGATTAGCAGGTAATAATAATAATCTTAGAACGGCAGAACTGGAAGGGACCCTCTGGATCATCAAGTCCAGTCCCTTGTCAAGGAGCCCAGTGGGGGGGGGGATTCGAACTCCCAACCTCTGGCTCCGCAGCCAGAGGCCTAAACCACTACTGAGCTATCCAGCAGATGAAGACAGAAGAAACTGCAGGCTGGATTTTATGAAAGTGTTGAGTTATCCACAAAAGCTCACAAAATATAGCCGTGAGTCTTTAAGATCCTTCAACATTTTTGTCTTATTTTTGATTTTTCTTTCGTTTTGGCTTGATAGCGTCTCTTTCGGACTTTAAAGGAGCTGTCCAAGGTTCTGCACGCGCTTGAGACTAGGACTCAGCACCCTGGGTAGCTTTGAAGAAGTTCGAACTAAAGCCCAGAACGGATTCCTCTCCTTGCCAAAATCAGTCACCAGCTTCCACTGGGAAGCAGGGAATGGGAGAGACAGTGTTGTTTTATGGATTTTTCTCTCTCTCTCTCATGTGCTTTTAATTTTTTTTATCGTGTTTCAATATTCATGCTGTTCTACTATGATTTGTCTTTTAACACTATAATTTTCGAGATGGTTCTGGGTGTTGTTGTTTTGATCCTATTGTGAGCTGCCTTGGTTTTCCGGTGCAACGATAAAGGCAGGAGATAGGAGCAGAATAAAATAAATAGGCCACCTGACATGGCAATTTTCTGTTCCCTTTTCGTTTGTTTGTTTAGCATCATTGCTGTTATTCAGCTTCTCCGCACAGAATCGAAGAAAGAAAATCAGGGCTTTGAGCCCTCCAGGATTGCCCCGTCAAACAGCTTCCCACCTCACAGGATTCACAAACGGCTCATAAAATAGCTCTTGGTCCCCATTTCAGGTTTTTATGGCGTTGGCTCGGGACGGAAGAGACGCAAGAGGGAATATCCCGTCTCGTCCTCCATTATTTACGTAAATGAGATTCTGGAGTGAAGTGCCATTTCATGGAAGTTGGTCGATCTTTCTGGAACATACTGCAAATAAAAAGGAGGCAGAGTTGAGAGTGAAATTCCACCTGGGAAAAACAATGCTTTTTTCTCTTCAGAAGGGAAATAGCATACAAGTATTATTTTCTGACACTACGCCACATTTAAGATCCACTGTCTGACAGCAAAATTATTAGGAGAGGTGTCAGATAGGCACTTCAATATTCAATCTACGACAAGCCCAGAATTTGGGAAATGTTGCTTTTTTTTTTTTAGATTAAAACTTCCAGAATCATAGCATCATAGAATGATGGAGTTGGAAGGGGCCTCTAAGGCCATCGAGTCCAACCCCCTGCTCACGGCAGGGATCCCAATCCAAGCAGATCTGGCAGACGGTGGTCCAATTTTCTCTTGAACATCTCCATCATGGGAGCCCTCACCACCTCCCAAGGTTGTTGGTTCCATTGTTGTACTGCTCTAACAGTCCGGAAGTTTTTCCTGATATTCTGAAATCTGGCTTCCTGTGGCTTGAGCCCCTTATTCCATGTCCTGCGCTCTGGGATGATGGAGAACCGATCCTGCTCCTCCTCTGTAGGATTATACCTTTCAGGTATCTGAAAAGGGGCATCCTATTATCTCCCCTCCATCTTTTTTTCTCCAGGCTAAACCTGCCCAGTTCTTTCAGCCTTTCCTCCCAGGGTTGGGTTTGGTTGATCAGTTGAATAACGGTGTTCTATCTTCAGGATTCTGACCGATATATTCCAAAAATGTGACTCTTCCAAACTCTGCACAGGTCCTCCTCCTTTTTCTTAGAGGAAAGAAGTACTTCATCTGGAGGCTTAGAATTTTCCTGCTTCTGGAGGTCATGTGACCCCTGGAGAGACAATCTTTTTACTCTGCTCAAGTTCACTTAATGTGACTTCCAAAATTTGCTTTGCTAGCTCAGACTGGACAAAGGCAGAGAAATAAATGGTTGAAAATTGCTTGAGTGAATTTTCTCAAGGCCTGTTAAATGTTTCAGCAGCAAAGCCAAAATCAGTTTTAATTTTGTTATGATTTTTTTTAAAATTCCATTCCTTTCAACTAATTTTTAAAATGTTATTTAGTTATTATTTTAGCCATCAAGAGCCGAGCAATGCTCTTGTGTCATTCCTCATAGCATTAATTTGTTGCAGCCATTTAAAAGCCTGATATTTTAAAGTTGAATGATTTAACCAATTAAACAGGAATCGGCTAATGAATTTAAACACTCTTAAAGTTCAAAATCGACTAATTAGATTCTCTTCATGTATTCACACCACTAACCATTCCAAGCCTTACCATGTCAACAAGCACTAAGCTGGCTGTCCTTCAGCCTGTTAATATGTTCCCTGGCCAATGCAAACAAGATGTACATGATTCAAATCAGAATCACAAGAAGAAGCTAAGGTTGAAAATCCTATGTCTGGAGAAACAAATTTTGATGCACAAACCCACGCTGAAATAAATCTATTAATACTTAAAACATCACAATATTCTGCTTTTTTTCCTTTTCTTCCTGCCTTCTTTTCCTCCTTTAGTTCTGCCTCTTTATTCTTGTCTCCGCTCTGTTTATCTTGTTTTCTTTTGTCTTTTGGATTATTTATTTTATTTTGTTGTTGTTTAGTCGTTAAGTCATGTCCGACTCTTCGTGACCCCATGGACCAGAGCACGCCAGGCCCTCCTGTCTTCCACTGCCTCCCGGAGTTTGGTCAAATTCATGTTGGTAGCTTCGGTGACATTTTGTTTTATCTTATTTTATTTTACATTATTTTTGTCCTTCTCTCTCCATCCTCTCCTGGAAAACACACACTTTCCGGTCGTGCAAGGTTTAGCCAGTGCTGTGCTTAAGAAGAGCAGCGGGAAGCTTTACAAACTCAAAACCATTCGCCCCTGCTCTGGAGACCACATCTGTGGGGACATTTCTGTCAGAAGATCTGTGGGGCTGGGCCTCCTTCGCGGCCGACCCTGCCCGAACCCAACCAGGAGAAGTTCCTCTTTCGGGAGCTGACGTCGTCCAGCCTTTGCTTCAGTGCGTCTACACTCTCTGTGCAGCCTTTTCTCTCCTCCTCAGATTCCTCTCATAGTCTTCCAGATGCTGATACGGCCCAAATCCCTGCAGTAATAGGATCAAGGCTACTGTTTTCCACAGGAATATCATGTCGGGTGCACAGCGCTTTCAGCCTGAAGTAATGACATGGCAATTTTGCAAGTCAAAACCCCAGCAAGGCATTGGTTCACCAAAGTGTGGTTATTCTCTTTCTCAGTCACACACACACAGAGAGAGATTTTATTAAGTGGCAGCTTCATAGCGAAGTTAAGGACTTTAATCCCTTTTACCAGTACAATCAGCTATACAGACAAGAAGGATTAAGCTCCTAGACTTTGGAGCGTACAATTCTCACCCTCCTGGTCTCGCTGCGTTTTTCCAAAGAGCGTCTCCTCCCCGCCTTGTTCTGCATCTGGTTGTGACTCTTTGGCCCGTATCCCCATTAAACATTTACTCTGACTGCAGAAGCGGCCGTGGCAGTCCTTCAAGTCCGGTGCCTGATCCTGTCACCCAGTCAGATCACCATGGCAGCTTCTACAGTTCTGTATGTGTGAATCCTGAGGCTCAGTATCAGCTTTTTAGTTTTTCATTCTCCTTCTCCTCTTTCTTCTTCTCCTCCTTCTTCTCCTCCTCCTTCTTCCAAACACACTTTTCTCTCACTGTTTCAAAAAACAAAAAACAAGCACAGGTAACCACTTTAATGCACTCATTTTGTATGGATTTTCTCCCATTCAGTGAAAAATAGTTCTCTGTGTGTTTGTGTTTACGAGCACACCTTTTCCAGCTGGTTTATTTTTTCCCCAGCGATCTATTAATAACAGCTAAAGAACAGCAAAAGAAGATGCTGCTTGAGAGAAATGGACAGGGAACATTGATGACATCATATAGTCCTTCCCAACCATCACTGTAAAATGGAAGATTTTGGTGAGATTTGTATCCCAGATTGCAAGCAAAACCCAGCTCCCTTCCTTCCTCTCCCCATCACACCACCCTTGTGTTTTCCCTCTTTGGCGCTTGTTAGCAACTTTTGACACTTGCATCATCAGGGTGGCTTTTAGCATCTAAATCAGCAGTTCCCAACCTTTTTCGAGTCACACACACACACCCTTTTAGCCAAGTAACTTGTGATTCCCCCACCACATTTGCATAAAAGGCATTTTTAATGGTGGTAAAAGTCATCCCTTCTCAGAAAGCAGAAGCTTCTTTCTCCCCCAAGGGCCCGTTTCTCCTACATGTACACATACACACTAATTTTACTATCCGACACTGAAAGGTCAAGGAAGAAATTATTTAACAAGGGCTACAGCACATGTAAGGCAACCCGCGATGCCCAGAAAACACTTTGCAACTCCCAGTTTGGGAAACGCTAGTCTAAATCGACAAGTTAGTTGGAAGAGATTCTGACCGAGCCGGATCCGATTCTGACCTGATTCAGGCCAATCTGTCCCACTTTTTGCTTGCTCAGAATTGGCCCGATTTAGTTTGGGATTTGGCTAAATCAGTTGCCTACTCCTATTTGTTTTTTAAAAAATCTTTGTTTATCTGACAGACCAACCTGGTTGGTTGGTTGCTATTGCAAAGTCTGCTTTGACTGAAGCTCACCTGGCTTTTACACATCCAGGGGCTTGGACCTAAAGTGAGACAGAGTGAGAGGATAATCTCAGACAGTAGATGATGGTGGAGGGTGGTAGCAGACTCCAGAATATACCTCTTGAGATCACTAACTCTTCTGACTGTACAATATTGCACTAACTTTGCTTCTCTTCTCTTCTCTTGTTTTGTTTTGTTTATAGGCTACCGTACCTTTCTCCCAATAAGGGGACACTAAAAAATAGTTAAACTGTACACTAATTAAAACACAGTTGGATCATTAAAAGCAAGTAAACATTAAAAAGTATCATAACTTTAAAAAGGCATTCAGGGACTCGGTCATGACTGTTAAAAGCCTGCCTGAAAAGGTGGGTCTTCAGCCGTCGGCAGAAGGATACAAGGGAGGGGGCCCAGGCTGATCTCCCACGGGAGAGCATCCCATAACCTGGGAGCGGCCACAGAGAAGGCCCTCTCCCGTGTCCCCATCAGCCGTGGCTGAGCTGACCATGGGACCAAGAGGAGAGCCTGCTCTGATGATCTTAAATGCTGAGAAGGCTCATATGGCAGTACATTAAATACTTCTGCCTATAGATTGCCATCTTGCTGTTTGCTTCAGGCAGGAAAAAAACTTAGGTTATTATTATTATTATTATTATTATTATTATTATTATTATTATTATTATTATTATTATTATTATTATTATTATTTATTTCATTTATACCCCGCCTATCTGGTCTTGCGACCACTCTAGGCGGCTTCCAAACAACATAAAACAACAGATAAAATCACAAAATTATTACAAAAACAATTTCCATAACAATTATAAAACAAAAAATAAAGATAAATAGAAAAGGTAAAAAGATCAGGTATTGACTGGAGGGAAGGCCTGTATAAACATCCATGTTTTTAATTGATTTTTAAAGATACCCAGCGTAGGGGCGGCACGAATCTCCGGAGGAAGATTATTCCAGAGGCGAGGAGCCACTGCCGAGAAGGCCCGATTTCTTGTTCTTTCCCTACGGGCCTCCCTCGGCGTCAAGCTCCTCAGCCTCACCTCCTGACTCGCACGGGTGATCCGGGTAGACCTTGGTGGGAGTAGGCGTTCTGCCAAATATCGAGGTCCTAAACCGTTTAGGGCCTTATAAGTAAGCATTAAAACTTTAAAGTCAATGCGGAACCGAATGGGCAGCCAATGCAATGCGGCCAGAATAGGAGAGATATGCTGGTATTTTCTCACTCCCCTAAGGAGTCTGGCCGCCGCATTCTGCACTACCTGAAGTTTCCGCATCAACCTCAAAGGCAGCCCCACGTAGAGCGCGTTACAGTAGTCTAATCTTGAGATTACGAGCGCATGCACCAAGGTAGTGAGCGTTGTTGTAGGTTGTTCCCCGCAGCAGAGTCATGGGGAGCTGGAATCCATTCTGAAGTTTAGTCCAGACTTTCCAGGAATCAAAGGTCTTACGGCCAAAACAGGCCCGTGTGCTGTGGCCAGGATAGGTTCAGATTACCTTGGAGACTTTCTTGAACGTTCAGATGAAAAACCAGAGCGGAACCCTCCAGCTTGTACTTTTCTGTGATATATCCCACACCCGACTGGCCTGTGTATATAAATTTTGGAAATATTTTGGGGGAGGGATTGATGTTTGCATGTGTCTTTCCCAAGCACATCTCTCTCAAGCGAGATGAGATTGGATGAAAAACATTATATATGTACGCTGTTGGCCTAACCGTTCTTGCTGTGTAGGTTCGTATCCAAAGCACAGCTCCGTGGGATTGCACCAGGAGCTGGAGAGTGATGGGGGAAGACGTAGGTAGCCGTCTTTATTATTTTTCTTCATTGCTTAAACCAAGCTGCCAATCCAACAGGTATATGTGGAATTACTTAATCAGGAGGGGGCAAAGGGTAATTGAACAGAGACAGGAGAGATAATTTAACTAATGACTTGTAATGGGATACAAAGCCTTTCACCTCTGGTTTATTGGTTTGACTCTTTCTCAGGATGATGAGAACCATCTGTTATCACCCAGAGACTCTTTGGTGGCTGGTGGCTGAAGACACCTTTTGGCAGCCTGGGGCCTCTCAAAGGTGGCTCTCCTGGGAGGCAAGGTCAGACAGCCTCCCTTGCGGGTGAATTTGGGGTGCCGCTGGGAATGGCAGATTGGGAGGTGCGTGGAACTGACCTAGCATGCACCTACCTTGCTTCAGTGAGTGGATGCTGATGGCAATATTTTTGCATTTTTCCCATCAAGACATCCAGCTGAAATGCGTCTTATTTTAGAGCAGAGCAGAACTGAGGAGCATTATGGCTCAGGGACCATTTGGAAATCTTTAAGGGCTGGATCTCAGAAGTGTTGAGCTAAAGGCACAGGATGTGGTCAGAACAAAGTGGAAGGAATTATACATCATTCTTGCTACTTGGAGCATCTTTCCATAAAAACATAGAAAGCACAGCTCAATTTTCTGCTTATCGAGTTAGGAGTAATCCCCGATGCCACTGCTTCCTTGGCCACAGACCATGTCGGAGTTCAGTACAAGAGCTAGCTCGGTTGCAAACCAAAGCGCTCTTCCACACGACACCTTCCTTGTCTGCAAACCCAGGCTTAGTTCCCTTCAGCAGCTCTCTGGGCTGCAAATGAGAACTCCGTCTCATGGAAATCGCCTTGGCTGCAAAACCAGAAGCTTCAAAAGAATCCCACACTTAACTCCTGAAGGCCAGTCACAAAACAACAAAGCAAACTAATGAGTAAGTTTGGGGTGCTCCTCCTCTGACACTCAAAAACAAAAAGTCAAGAGGGCTTGTTTCCTCTTCCACTCTCCAGTGATCTGTCGATGTCCAATTTGCATCCATCTCTGCCCATTTTGCTTTCTTCAACACTGGAATGCAAGAACCAATACCAGCAATGAAGGCAGCAGCTTATCTACGACTTCCATTGTCTCTGATGTTGTGGACCGATCATAATTCCAGAACATTGTGTGCACGGGGAGGATGGTGTCTCCCACATGCGGCTACTTGCGGGACAGCCTGCAAACTGGCCTTCTTTTTCAGGGGTCTGGAAAAGAGAAAACAAAAATAAAATAAAACGTGTCCTGTCTTTTCTCAGGAAAAATACCTGCTGAGAAATTTTGGCATGATGACTCTAGAGCAGAGCAGTTGTCTGAGTCAACTGTATCGGACTGGGTGGATCGATGTTCTTACTGCATCCTTCAGATGAACAAACCTAAAATTAAAAGCTATAGAAAATGAGAAAGCTTAGGAGGGCTTCTTTGATCTCCAGATCTGCCGTGCTGATCAATTCTGGTGAGGTCCTTCCAGACCTATTGATCGCTGGATGGAAATCCAGATTTTCCTATCAGTGAATGAAGATTCCCCCCAGGCCCAGCTAGATCTGATTGGCTTTCCCACTTAGAATAGACTCATTCAGTCAAGAGAGTTTATTTCACTTCACATCCAGACCCATCTGCCCTGTGGTAAGCCATTTTATGTGGTCCAGGGGTCAAATGTCTGCCTCCAATACCTTCCTTCTTGCGAGGGCTGTACAGACCATTAAAAAAATAAATAAATTAAAGCCCAACCCTGCAAAAAAAGAAGAAGAAAAAAAGAACACCAGAAGTCTAGAGGTTCACATATGAAATGGCACATGGGGCTTCTGTGAGCCACTTAAAAGATGGATCACCATTCCTGGGGGCTTCTCAGAATTGGAGATCAGCTCTAAAAAAAAATTGCAAAGAAAAGAGAAAACCAGAGGAAGGCTGGGGACCAGAGAAGCATTCCAGGGGGCAGGGCGGGGGGTGTCTCATGTGACAACAGGTATAGACTTTTCTTACTCCTGATGTCTACCACTAGCACAGATTTTAAGATTTTCATGGGAGATCCTTTTGGTTCCACAACCGTAAGAAGCATGTCTGGTGGGGATGTGAGACAGGGCCTCCTTAGTGGCTGCTCCCAGACTCTGCAGCTCCCGGGAGAGGGAGGTGAGGTTGACTCTTTGCCTGCCATCCTTCCGTTGGTGGTGGGGGAAGATTTATCTTTTCAGGCGGGTCTTAATCTGCTCCTGAAGGTCATCTAACTCAGTTGGATGCCAGCTCCATTTCTCTCTCTCTCTCTCTCTCGCTCTCTCTTTCACTTGCAATTGTTATGTGTTCATTTATTCTTCTTCCTCTTTTTCCTATCACGTTGCCTTGAGGAATCTTGGAAACAGAAAAAGAGGGGAGGAGAGGAGAGGAGAGGACCGTGTCTGCAGACCGTGAGTGGTAAGCCTAATCTGGCCCTCTCTCTCCCTGTCCCCATCGACCCATCTCGATGGTCTCCCACCCTTTATTTGAATGCCCCCCCCTTCTGAAAAGCCCCCTCTGGAAGGCTAGAATGCCCCCTGCCCTCAGCCATGTAGCCAAAGAGCCTCTCTCCAATTAGATCTGTCCCTCAGAGCTGAATGAGAGTCTCCACCTTTAATATTTCAACCCGTGAAGCAACCCTTTCCTGCTTGCCCTTCCTCATTGTTGGCACTTCTGGAGGATCCCAGCGACGGGGGGGGGCACCCTCAGTTTCTGTTTTCTTCCTCCCCTGCCGCCCCCTTCTCTTGGGCCCCTTCCCTCTTTTTCATGTACGGTTCCCCCTCCCCAAGACCAGAGGAGATTGGGATGAGACGTGTTAACGACCCAGGTCGCCTGGGGTTGCGTCAGCAAGCCCATTAAGGGGGCTTACGGAGGGACCCCAGCTGGCCCAGGGAAGAGAAAGAGCCAGGAAGGTTGGTTGGCCCCTTGTCACTTGGGTGACGGTGGGTCTCTTCTGTTGGGCCTGAGGTTAAGCAGCCAGCTGGCTCATGACTTTAAAAGGTTTTCTTGAGGTGGCGTCTGCCTCGTTGGGTTCCTTGTCAGGTGGCTGCGGATTGCCTGGACTGCGTCTGAAGCCCCTGCGATCAGCAGACTGGGTCTGTCCTTAAAGCAGGTTGGGTTAGGGTGGACCATAGAAAGTAATTAAGTGAAGCTTCTTTCTGAACAAGGCAGATCACCGGTTCGCTCAGCTTGCTGTTCTCTTAGACATTACCATGGGTGTTTCGGTTCTGAATTACAAATCCCATAACCCAGTGGAGAACAGAGACTCCCATTTTTGGCAGCGGTGGAGAATCCAGCCCACGTTTTCGTCGAAACTGTACAGTATCCATCCAAAGTAGGAACGGTAACCCCCCTCCAAGTAGGTTCAGCACTTTGGACAGAGCCTTCAAAAACCTGGAGTGAATTCAAGGCCCCCGTGGAGTTGGAGTGGTCAGCCTCCATTACTAAAAGGGGATTGTGGGCATTGTAGTCCAAACAAATAGTGTTTCAAGTTCTAGGCTGTTGTGGAGGATTTATTTAATTATTTATTTTCGCGACATTCCCTGGGGGCTGAACGGGGACCTTCTACATGCTCAGCTTGTGCTCTACCGCTGAACTGACATGTCAGCCCATTGATTCATTGGTTCCTCTAGGGTCAATATTGTCTACCACTCACTGGCTGGCAGGGGATTTCTCGAGCCGCCTGTCTCTTCGAGAGTGTGCCGCCTGCACAGCATTTTCTGGAGCGCTCCACCGAACGCAGATCATGGCCCCTCGATGGCTCACCTGTCTGGTGCAACTTGGGCTAATGGCAGGGCTGGTCCGTTGATTCCTGAATCCGTGTTAAGTCTCAAGATCCCTGAAAAGAATATGGTGAATCAGTCAGAATTCTAAAAAAGAAACTATGTATGGGAGAGAATTTTGCTTGGTCTTCACACGATATTTTGCCACATGAGCTGAAAGGCAAGACAGCAGCTTCCCTCCATTCATCTGCAAAGCCCGTCTGAGTGGGAGGGACCATTAGTTCAACCGTAGGAATGGGAGAGCATCTTTCACCACACCCGAGCGTACAAATCCGGGTCGGAGTTAGGGTTAGGCTGTATGGCACATGCAATTCTGCATCTCAGTCCCTCATTGCTTCTCCTGTTGCTGCCAGCTTTCGGTATTCAAGGGAACGCCTTCCTTCTTCTTAATGGGTAGAGCCATCGCGGATGGTCCTGCGTAACATGCTTGGTTTTTGTTTTTAAAGAGTAACCTCCAGATCTCCCTCTGAAGTGAAAATACAGTCATGGTTTTATTAGCCAACAACTTTGCTATTTCCAGGTATTTCCATGTTTGAGAAAATCAACCAGCAGTCTTCCTGTGGAAGACGTGTCGTCTATTATCTCTAGACTTTTCCTTGTCATCTTTTTTTTTTAAATTAGCTTTCCCTTTGACTAAAACGCTTCTCTCAAATCTTTAAAAACCACTTTAAACCTGGATCGAACACCCTGTCCCTTTAAGAGCTGGGAAGACAGCCCAGCAGAGCAGAAAATGACAAGCAGAGTGTAAATAACATCTTGAGTTTCTCCCTTTTTCATATGGGTTTATTTAGTAAACCTGAACTTTACAAATGTCACGGAATAAGCAAATGTGAGGCCCGGGAATAACTAAATCTCCATTAGAATTCCTCGCGATAAGGTCCCGTTGCTGCCTATCCTGGTATTAGCACGCTGAGGATAATCCGTGCTTAGGCAGAGAGGATCTTGGGCACCACCGAACAAGAGAGGTATTTAATTAGCACCGTCATAAATAAACCGCCAGCAATCCCATGGCAAGGAGTAAAGGGCACATTAAATTAGTGGACTGAATACTCTGCAGGCAGGAGGCTAGTCCCTAATATTGTTTGCTTTTACCAACAGCATGTGCACAACGACACGCCCACACATACAAGTTTTCTTTTTTCTTTTCTTCTTTGCTTGTAAGGAAGAACATTTTCCCAACCAGAGTATCCGTTAGGCTCTTTTGTGTTTCTGGACTGTCACCCCCAGAATTCTCCAAGAATTGAGGGGCATTGCAGCCCACAAATCAGAACGCCTGTAGGTTTCACCCCTTCTAGAGAAGGGCTTTGGGTTGTTTGCGTCGCCTTCTCCAGCCTTTGCTTCCTGTTGTTAACGGAATTTTAAAAAAGAAAGAAAGCTGCTGTGGTGCTTTCTTGCGGCCCATTAAGTTCTATAGAGGATGCCTCCCAGTGAGCTAGGACTCCCGGGAAGCCACTTGGCGCATCAAAATCAAACTGTCTCTTCCTCGGCTATTGCTCACCCTTCAGATTTACCTAAAGAAGCAACGCAGCTCAGCAATTCCCCGAGACTTCGTCCGGCACCCTGGTATAGTAGGACCGTGGTATCTGCGGGGGATCCGTTCCAAGCCCTCCCGCGGATGCCGGAAATAGTGGATAAGTGAAGCACTTCCAGTTTCTCTGGTGTCCGTGCATGCTTGAGAGAGGGAGCCCCAGCTCAGTCTTGCCAAAGGATAGGGTCTGCTGCCCTCCTGTTCACAAGGGAGGCTTACCCGCACCCAGCAACTGTCAGCTGCACCCCACCCCAGAAATGCGGCTTCTTCATTTCACCTGAAGCTGAGATTCCCTTGGAGAGACTTCCGGCCACAAGTACATTTCCCTTAAGCCACCTGTATATAAACATAGTCTCTGTTTCCATCTAGTGGTCAGTCCTGCTAATACACCTTCGGAACGTCTGTTTCTGGGTTTGGGATTATTATTTTTCCCTCCAGCCAGCAGATAAGTGAAACCGCAGGTACTGATCCCGCGGATACAACAGTCCTCCTGCACGCCACCCTGTCCTGGGTGGCTGTATCTCGTTAATAGTTTAAATGTCTGTCCCAGAATGCTATGGTCAGCCAAGGCCAGACGCGTTATGGGAAAATAAAGGTGGTCTAGATGCCGATCTTCAGACACTGCTTAATAGCAAGTAGAGGAACGTCAGAGGAGACATTAGCAGGCTCTGGAAACTTCCCAAGGAGGCAAAACATTGCCACTAGTCGAAGTTGAATGCTAGGTATAAAGTCGGACCCCAAATCTCTGGGGAGCAATGCACACCAAGGATGCACCGAAAATAATCTTACTGTTACTGAGAGTTTGGTCCAGACCGCTTTGTTCTAACACAGCGTGCCAAGAAATCTCTACATCTCATTTCTGCACAAGACTGAGACCCGAAGTAGATTTCCCCCCCCCCCCCCAGCCTTTTCTGCAATTTGCCTAAAAGGTATCTGTGCAAAATTAGTGACTTTCCCCTTGTGGACCTAACTGTGGACACCCAAAGCCAGTGGAAAAAGAACGATTTGATGGATTGCAAAGCCACAAACAACCCATGCAAGCCGACTCCTTTGGGTTGTGGCATTCCCCATCGCCCCCCTGTGGGGTTTCCCCCCCCCCCTTTGGAAAAAATATGCAAAGTTTCTTTGAGACTGGGAAGAAAATATATATCTATACATCACCACCTTGTGGCGAGGAGAATCTTATTTTTATGATCCTATCGGCTGTACGAGGATGAACCACGTGACCCGATTCACATCCCGCGAAAAACACGTGAAACGGTCAAATCCAAATATGGTTGTCCATGTTTTGTTTACTTCTTGAGAACAACCGACGGTTCGGCGTTCTTTTGTATTCCTAACCAGCTTCTCCCCCTGAATATAGGTCATGTTCTTCCCTTTTTCTTTTTCCCTTTTCTTTTTATCTCTCTTTCAGCCCTCGGAGCCTCGCGCTCAAGAACAAGATGGAAGAAAGGTAAATAAAAGAAAATCTCTCCAGCTTTCACTTCAAAGCTCCGAGCCACGCAGAACCCTGGCTGGGTTTTGTTTCAGACAATAGCCCTGGGCTGGAGCCACCACACACACACACCCCTGAGGGTCTCGTGGCTTTGAACGCAAACCAAGGCCTAGCTCTCCACAGAGCCGGAATAATTTGTGGTTTTCTTCAGACGTTTGGCAGTCTCCTCCGACTTTCGGGGTCAGAGTCGATCTGAAAAGTAAACAAGACCGGGCACGGTGCAAATACAAAGCCGTTTTGCAAAGATATTTGTTCTGATTTCTAACCTGAGAGCAGATGATGTGTTGAAACAATGCATCAAAACGTTTAGCAGCTACTAAGAAAACAAGCTGCTCCAACAGGTCCGGTGAGAAATCTCTTCCGAGGAGGGAGAGGCAAGAAAACAAGCTTGCAGCTAATTGTTGTTGTTGCTACGCGCCATGAAGCCTCCTCTGACTTTTGGCGATCCTGTGACTGAGCGCTCTCCAAAATCTCCTGTCCTCCATGGCCCGGTTCAGCTCTTGCAAACTCAATCCCATGGCTTCCTTTAGGGAGTCAGTCCATCTCATATTTGGTTTTCCTCTTTTCCTACTGCCTTCTACCTTTCCCAGCATGATGGTCTTTTCCAGAGAATCCTGCCTTCTCAGGATGGGCCTGAAAGGAGGACAGCCTCCGCTTCATCATTTTTGCTTCGAGAGATAGCTCAGGCTTGATTTGATCTAGGACCCCCTTGTTTTGTCGTTCTGGCAGTCCAGGGTATTTATTTATTTATTTACCCGCAAAGCTCTCCTCCAGCACCACATTTCAAATGAATCCGTTTTTTCCCCCCTGTTGGCTTTCTTAACTGTCCAGCTTTCACACCTATGCACGATGATCAGAAATAATTAGTTACTAGTAATTAGTTTTACCTATTTTGTTTTATTTTGTTCTTTTGTTTCCCCTTTCGTTCACTGAGATTGAGGTAGAGGATGAGTTTAGTTTGGTGCTTGGCTTGTTCCTGGTGCTGGACATTGTTAACTGGCCTATTGATTCATTGTAGGCCATACTTCTGGGAAACAGCTCTAGGCAGGCCAGTGGTTTGAGCGGAAAGGGTTAAGCTTTCCCCATCGAAGAATATTGATTTAAAAGCAAACATTGCATGTTACATCTCATGGAGTTTGGCATTAACCCTGTTTGTGAAAAGTGGTATAATTATTTATTGTTCAAACGCGATTCTCACATATAAACGTCCAGACATCATCATACCACATCCGCAAAGCAACCTTTCCATGGGTCTGGGGAGAAGAAAGACCCAGAGTAGAGTAACCCACCTTTCCTACCTGCTGGTTTTTGCAGCCTTAGCCAGGAGCAAGAGGGTGGTCTTTTTCTGATCGACTGAGCATGAATCGCTCCCACGACAGGAGACAGGGAATCCTTTCTGGGTGTTAGTCAAACAATTGCCAAAGTTTTCCAAGGAACTGAAGCGAAGTGAGGAAATTGAGTTCAGCACCATGGACGGTTCCTAGAATCTTCACACAACCCCTCCGTCAGATTTCGCTGGAAAATATCTGAGTGTCTCCACAGGGCTCCGGCTTTGTGCCGGCTCCCTTTGAGAGACTTAGAGAGTTGTGTTTTACACACAACCGGCAAGAAATTTATTTGTCGTCTCAGAAGATCTTGTACTCCTTTTTTATATTAACTCAAGTCTTTCCCCTTGATATCTCCTGGATATCTTTCATGAATTGAATGTTCAGAAGTAAATCTTCTTTTCCTAAGATTTATTTAGCCAGCAAGCATGTATATAAAAGCTCAAATTTGCCAGCATATTTTTGCATAAAATGTATAAAAATGGATGAGTATCTATTTCAAAATCTACGCTCTTCAAAGAGATATCCGGGGGAAAGAGCTGAGTTAATATGAAAAGGGTGCAGGATCTTCTGAGACTTCAAATTAATGCCTTGCCAGCTGTGTGCAAAATGCAACTTTACAAGTCTTTCGTAGGGAGTCTGCACAAGCTGGACACTCGGATATTTAACAGCGAAATCTGACACCACTGACTTTAGCAGGATCAGCAGGGATGGGCCATATTGGTTTTTATGGACTCAGATTCCCAACATTCTCTTGCAATTCCCAGGCAGAATCCCCTTGTTAATTTAACCCCTCCCAATAATGCTAAAACTTGACACTAAGCAGTGATCTAGTTAAGCTCCTCTCCTTGGAAGCGTCAGGGGTGGGAACATTAAAAGGAACGACGGAGGCCAGGGACGTTGGTTGCTAGAGATGTGTTTGACTGTGTTAGTCCTGAATTAAGAGTTGCCATTTTTTTGTAGAAGTCTCATCTTTAACACCGTCATGGCAGTTTGGTGCAACATAGTCACCGCCAGGCGAGGACCAGCTGCGGTGCCTTAAACCGTGCAGCAAAGATGGGTGAAAAAATTAATTTCCTTTTGAAAAAAAAAATGTTAAAGGTCTTGTATTTGGGATGGGAGGTACTTGAGGCTGAAATAAGTCAGAGGCCAGAGAAAGCAAAACTGACCCGTTCGGGACGACTAGATGTTTCATGCACTAATTTAGAAAAACCCTTCACCAAGTTTGTGACAAAAATATGCCAGTTTTGGAGAGTTCGCTTTAAAAAGTGGGGGGGACGAATTTCTCACCCACCCCTAGGCCATGTTAGATGTTCCCGTCTTTCCAGCCATGGATTGTCTTCTTTTGATTTGAGGTGGTGGTGGTGGTGGGGGGAGACCCAGAGATGCAGAATGCTCGCATCCAACGTGGACCTTCATAGCCCATCCTCTGAACGTCCTCAGGAGTCTTTGATCTGAATCCAACCTCAACAGCTGCCTTCTCCGCCTCAAATGCGATTAAGCCCCCAAATCCTGAGCGGTGGATTGATCAGACAGTTTTTCTCTCCGTCTCCTCCAACCTCTCCACTCAGGCGCTTGTCCCCCGATTAAAAAAAAAAAACCTCAGCTGCCAAGCAGGATTGCCAGCTAGAGAATCCAAGCACAATATTCTGAGCAGAGCTGTTAGGATTCAGGGAATGCCGGTTTTGGTGGGTTAAAAATGGCCGAGAGGGGGGATGAGGATCTTTTTTTTAAAAAAAAGAGGAGAAAATCCAGAAGTCTTTCAGTCCTGTGGATGTCCTAGTTAGAGACAAGCAGAGCCATGATGAGACATGTTGGCACCCAGGGCAAACAACCGTATCTTCTGTCCTTTCTGCCTTGAGAAATGGGTGTGAGTCTCACCAAGACATAGGATGAGCAGAATGTGGTGTTTCCCCCCCCCCCAAAAAAATAATAATAATAAAGAGGAAGTTTCTGATTCCAAGAAGAACAGGAATGGAAAACGACTGGGAGGTGCTGATGGATCCATCTCTAGATTTTAGTACCTTCTAAATGTTGGCGCTCCAATGCCTTACCCTCGCTGGAGCCTTGAGGGCAAGTAGGGCCCCCCGTTTCAGCCTTAATGTTGATGCACTTTCCAGGAACCTCATTCCACGGGTGGGTGGAGATGTCGTGCTGCAGAGCAGAAATAACGGTTGGCCTGCTGGATGCTGGAGCCCTCACCTCACACAGTCCCCAAGGATTCATCACACTTAGGGGGACATTTTGAACTTGGAAGTTCTGGGAGGCCGAGATTGAACCACTTTTGCTCTACAACGTTCGCCCCGTAGGATTGAACGAGGAAGTCCAAAGATCTTCAAAATTCAGCCTGAGGACTACAGGAGGGAAATCACATTTTTGCAAAGTACGTTCTGGGAGTATTAAATTTTTGCGGAATAGTTTAGACTGGCCTGCTTCTCATTAAAAAAAAAAAAAATTACGCTGTGAACTCATTTCCCCTTTGGGCTCCGTATGTCTGTGGAGTGCTCTACTCCAAAACATCCATCCGCTTTGGGTTTTTTTTAAAAAAAAGTCATACATTTTTCTGTATTGGCACTAAGTTTTAATAGGAGACACCAAGCAGGTAATTTGAATTTGTCTTGGGGGGGAATACAGGATTTTCTATCTAATTCTGCTATTTGCACCCAGATTGTTATTTGAAGTGTTAACCTGCCTGGAGCCCTTCGGACAGGCTAGGAATCAAACCAAGGGAGGGAATGTCAAATTAATTGAATTTTGCTAAATCGGATCGGTTTTCAATTGGATGCTGTAGGATTAATTAGGCAAATGAAGGAAGCTAAGTAAGTTTAATTTGGCGACCCGACAAGACAATCGAACGATCAAATACCAAAGACGGAACTAATAGAAGACAAGATTGTGAATTAATCAGCCCGCAGAACTTGACAATATATTAAGAAGGAAACGTCGGGAGGGATTTCAGATATACCCGGCACCACGTCTGTGTCCTGCGATTAAATTTCTGAGTGGGAAGGAAAGGGCTTGGCATTCTCCATAAAATTAAACCAAAGTGTCCTCAGGACTATGGGTGGCTCACGGATCAGAGTGTGGGGGGAACGACTGTCCTCCATCCTGCTCATGAATCCTCATGGCCTTGGAGGTATCCGGAAGAGACACCCATCGGTGCCACACCTTGCTGGAGGCCAGGTCTCCACCTTTGTGCACGTGCAAGTCTCAGGCTTCCTCCACCACATAAGACATACGGGCCCCCAACAGCTGTTCCTGTGGCCTGTCGGGGGGAGAACGGTCTCCGATGCTTCTTTTTCCCCAGGACAAGGTCCTGGGGGCCCGGTTCATATGTGGTGGAGTCCCAAATGTGGTGGCTCTGATTTTGATCCGCCACACACACACCTTTGCTGTTGAAGTGGTGGGGTACCCCCACTGGAGCAACTTGGAGGGTCCCACCCCCTTTAAAAAAAAAAAAAACCTAATGTAATTTAGACATGGGCTATTTTTCTTTTACTTCCTCTAGAAAAAAAAGAATACTGTTCGCTATGGATGATGACCCATTTCTGGTCCTTGATCTCCCTCCTTCTATGTCTCTAAGCCAGACTGAATTCACATCCCTTCTAGACCTTGAAGAAGATCAGAGAATCGTGGAGTTGGAAGGGGGCCTCGAAGACCATCCAGTCCAACCCCTCTGCTCAAGGCAGGAATCCCAACCAAAGCAGATCTGACAGAGGGTGGTCCAATTTTCTCTTGAAGGCCTCCATCGTTGGAGCGCTCACCACCTCCCCCTGAGGTCATGGGTCCCATTGTCGTACTGCTCTAATCGTTAGGAAGTTTATTATTTATTTACTTAAAATATTTCTCTCCTGCCTCTCTCCCCAAAAGGACCCAAGTTTTTTCTGATATTCACCCTAAATCTGGCTTCCTGGAGCTTGAGTCCATGATGACGTGTCCTGCCCTCTGGGATGATGGAGGACCGACCCTGCTCCCTCCTCTGGAGGACTCCCTTTCAGGTCTTTGATGAGTGCTCTCTTCGCTCCCTTCTGTCGTCTTTTCTCAAGGCTAAATCTGCCCAGTTCTTTCTGTTCTTTCAAGATGTCTGCCCTGAAGGAAAGGATCCACGGCCAGCCTTGCGTACACGTGGTCGGATTGGGCCCGTATTGTTGCACTTCTGGACTTCCAAGGCAAAGTGTCCAAGAATATGAATGGAGCCGAGACTCCATAGCTGCTGAATATCCTGCAGAACTCTGGATCACACCAGGGATGGGTAAGCGACACTTTGTAGTAGTTTAAAATTATCTACGCATTCAAGACTCTTTAAATGTAAGTCAGGTCTGCTCATGGCAACAAATTCCCAAGTTTCATTTCCTGATTCCATCCTGCACTTCACGCAAGCCGTCCGAGTGGCGTCTGGACTCTGCCTGGAGGTAAATTGAATCGGGGGAGAGGGTTGGCTGCTTTGGGGGTCCAGCATGCCTTCCTTAGGCACCTTTGTTGCCCTGATGGAACAAATCCAACCTTTTTCATGGGGTGTGTATGAACAGCAAGGTAAAAAAAAAAAGCAAGAGTGGCCAGCTTTTATTCATTCGCCCCCTCCGCCTCTGCCTGGACTAAGGAAAGAAAATAAATTAACGGTTTGCTTTCATTTAGAAAACTAAGACATTGGTAAAGTGCAATGGTTCAAGTGTTGGACTAGAACTCAAGACAACGGGGTTCCGCACTTCCCTCTTTGTTCTCTTTGGACTTGCCTCGCAGGGCGGTCGTGCAGATCAAGGGGGAAGGAGGGGAGGTGGACATGCTGCTTCGATCTTCTTAGGGGGAAGAAGAGGTATAGGGACCCTGTGAATGGGCGCTCTCCAAAATCTCCTGTCCTCGACAACCCTGCTCAGTTCTTGCAAACTCAAGCCTGTGGCTTCCTTTAAGGAGTCAACCCACCTCACATTGGATCTTCCTCTTTTCCTGCTGCCTTCCACCTTTGCCAGCATGACGGTCTCTTCCAGGGAATCCTGCCTTCTCGTGACGGGCCCGAAAGGAGGACAGCCTCCGCTTCAACATTTTTGCCTCCAGAGATGGTTCAGGCCTGATTTGCTCAAGGACCCACTGGTTTGTCTTTCCGGCTGTATAGGGTATCCCCAGAGCGCCACATTTGAAATGAATCCATTTTTAAACTAACACCTCTTACTGTTAGTATTTTCCTTCCCTGTCACAGAATCAAAGGGTCCCTTCTTGTCACTTGAATCCATCACGTTCAGGTCCTTACCTTCCACAGACACAGAAAACAACCCTTCAAATATTTACAGGCGGCTACCATTGGGGGTTGGGAGTAATTCTTTCCTCGTGGAAAGGAGATGCTCCTTAAGAAATGTTGGGGTGGTTTGGATTTTTCGGACGGGGAGCAATGACCTCAATCCAATTGGTCTCCCCAAATAGATTAGTTAAACCATTGAGTTAAAGCAATTTACCCATGGGTCAACTTCGTGTTCAGCAGTTGATTCAACGGGCTCTTCTCCAAACGGATCTGGGCCTCTCTGTTTGCAGAGCAAAATCTTGTTCTCCTTGCCATCAGTAGCCGGAGAGCCTTATTTAAAATGCACCATATGACGTCCCGCTGTGTTCTGCCCTGCCTCAACCCATCTTGGATGCCACCAGCAGGTTGTTCCGAGGATGTGCTCGGAATTGCAAAAAGAGAGGGAAGGGAAGATGTGTGAACGCGAACTGCCCCCAAGGGTGCTGGGAGGGATTGAGAGGAGGGGTGGTGGAAGCGCATCGCCGGACAGAGGGGGAGGCCAAACAAGACCGATCCCGCCTGAGAGGCTGATGATTAAATAACAATGAGAGCCCTTCTCCACCCCTCCCCGCCCTCCATGACCCCTCTCCCCGGCATCTCTGGTTTTAAAATTAAATTACAGAATACAAAAACAAAAAAAACCCCCACACACCACTTGTGGCTTATGGCAGAAGAATACCTGGCGAGAAGGAGGAGGGAGGGAGAAGGGAAGAGGCTTCGGAGAACTCTGGCTGGCGGCGCATCCTCTCTCCAAACACACAGGTTGTGCGGAGGAAGGCCAAGAGGGGAAAGAGGGAGAGGGAGATACTTGGATGGCACTCACGAGAACTGAAGGATGGTGAGTCCCCAGGCGACAGGAAGAGGAAAACGTTGGGCATGACTTTGAATGTCAAGCCAGGTGTTTGATGCCATGCAGGAAGTAACCTAAGAGTCAAGACTCCACCCAGTGCTCGTTTCCATCTGGAGTAGACCCACTGAATCAATGCTGTTGCTCTGTCCATCATGTCACACCCTAGTACAGTCTCTTAAGGTGTGTGACATACTGGGTTGGCTTTCATTGAATCAATGGGATTTACATAAGTCCCATCCACTCACAGAGTCTCTTGTCCAGCTGGGAGTAACACGTGGCTTTATGTGTCAAATTAAGAAGGAGGACGCAGCAGGATTAACTACAGGGTTGGGGTTTGGTTAGAAATGTTAGAGGTAGAAGGAGGACGCAACAGGGTTTGCCCAAGGCTGCACAGGCTGGCTCTCTTCATGGGAGACACAGTGGAAAATTGAACGTTCAACCAGTGGCTCCACAGCTAGCTAACTAACTAACCTAACTTACTGAGCCATCCAGCCAGCATTATAGAATCAAAAAATTGTGAAGACAGAAAGGACCCAAAGAGTCACACAAGAAATCCACAGCTAAAGCAGCCCGGAGAGATGGCCAACCTTTACAATATAATAAAGAAGGGAGTCCACCACCATCGGGGTAGACCATTCCATTTGTGAACAGCCTCTACTGTTGGGACGTTCTTCTGAATGCTTAGTCCAATTCGGGAGGTAGTGAGCACTCCAACGCTGGAGGCCTTCAAGAGAAAACTCGACAATCTCCTGTCAGATCTGCTTTGACTTCGATGCCTGCCTTGATCAGGGGGTTGGACCTGATGGTCTTAGAGGCCCCCTTCCAACTCCATCGTTCCATGATTCTGTGAACACAGCTTCCTGTCATTTGTATCTGTTCATTCAGGCCCTGCTTTCTGGTGTGAAAGAAAAGAAACTCCCTCCTGCCATCTCACAGCCTTTCACATACTTGATGGCCATCGTATCCCATCTCCCTCTTTTCTCCTCCTCCTTCAACGGTTCCTCGTAGGACATTCACCAGACCCTTTACCATTTTGGTTGCCCTTCTCTGGAGGGCTTCCAGCATTTCGACACGCTTTCTTCAAGGACTCTGGTCCAGGTGAGGCAGGAGGCCATATTTCATGGAACGGATCTGTGCCTTTACAGCCTGGAAATGTTCTTACACGCAACCAAGCTGCTCTTAGCCAACCTGGAAAGCATTAGAGGGACATAGAGCAGAGCGCTAATTTGCATGCCTCAGAGGTGTTGCAGAGGGCTCGCTCCGGCGCAGATAAGCATAAAATCGAGCGGCATGCTTGATGGAAAGAGATCTGAGTCATAAGAGCTACATTTGTACTTTGCATTGTCTTGCGACCCCATTCCCTTCACCCCACTCACTGCTGGAACATGGGATCCGTGTCACTCACAAAACTGGAATTTGGGTCTGGAGCTATCCAATGTTTCCCACCTGAGTCGCAGAGATTCCCGCATCTGTCTCGCCTTCCCTCACAGCCTCGATCTCCGTTTCGTGGGGGAATCCGAACACAACCTCTCGCAAGGGTTAAGAACCTTCCGGGCAGCCGAGTAAAGAATGTTCTTCTGATTTGCTTAATGAACATTAATTAAGAAGACAGAAGATAGCAGATTCCTTCAGGGTAGAGATGAAAGGGCCGTTAATTAAATCTGGAGAGAGAGGGGAAGCTGAGGATGACTGATCCTCCCTCTGATCAAACTTGACAATGCAGGCTATAGCGGCGTAAAAGCGAGGTGTGCACGAGAAAGCTGGAAAGACTGCCCTTCCTTTTCTGCCGTGTCTTTCCTCCACCCTCACCCCCGCCCCTGGTTCCAAAGGAGAACCCTGGCGGGTCTTGGGCCGAACTTGACTTTTGAAGGGGCGACTTAGAGGTGAGAGTTGGAAATCTTTAGCAAGAGCAGGGGCTGCTTCGAGGAGCTGCCAGAGACTTGAGCTGCTGACCTAGAAGCTGAAAGGACAGGAAGGTCCATAACCCACACAGGCCAGTTTAGACGAGCGGTTCTCCATCTTTCCTATCCGAATGTCCTCCCGACCATGTTTTTGAAGAACCTGAGCCCCATCACGGCCTCAGAGCCCGCTTTGACAAAGAAGGATATGTACGCCTTTACAGAAATGTTGGTGTCATGTTCATTGTTTACCAGAGATGAACCGGGTTGGGAAGAAAACGGGTTCAAAACGATGGAGCGGTCCTCACAGATTTCTGCAGCTGATTTGTGCGCGTGGCCGGGTGTTGGCGTGCCAATGCCTTCTCCCCGTGAGGCCACCGGTTCCAGAGCAGCACGGGATGTTGCCTGATCCCTGCCAGCGAGGAGAGGGTGAAGCGAGCCGGGTTCCACACCCCCCCCCCCCGCTCTGTCCATCACCTTCAAAAATACAAATCAATTCAAAACGTTTGGTGTTGATTAAGGAAGGTGGAGATGCGTTCGAGCGGCTTCAAAACTGCGAGGCAACCAGGCCTCAAGGAGACCTGCCGATTCCAAGGTGGACAAGCTGTTTTCCTCCACGATAGACAGCTAAGCCTCCAAACACAGCTGACGATATCGGGCATCCTTGTGTTAATATGTATTTTCATCACTCAACTCAGCAAGGCCTTGGAAACGGGAAATAATCAGGAATGCAGTGCGTATCCTGGAGTTTTATTCCCCAAAGGGAAAACGGCATATATAGCTAGATGCAGGGAAGAAAATCAAATTAGGCAACAGGTTTGCCTATACAGCTGCGTTGTTTATAAGAGGGGGGGGGGAACTCTCTAATTTTGCCCATTGCCCATTTTTGGACAGCAGTGGTCAACACTGCCACCGTTGTCACCAAATCATAGAGTTGTTGAGTTGCAAGGGACACCAAAGGTCATCCAGCCCAACCCGGTGCCAGTACAGGAAACAAGTGGCCTAGGGGGATGCATTTTGGTTTCTAAGAAACGTCCTGAAAGACTCTAAGGCTGGGAGTCTCCTTAAAAGCAAGGGCTGTGGTGTGCAATAACATGCCTTCTTTGAATCAGGGGTGAGAAAAGTTACTTCTGTGGAATACACTGCCCAGAATCCCCTGGGCAAAGGGGGCAGGGATACATAATAGGGTCTAGGGAACTGGCATAATTAATCTAGCTTTCCTCTAATGAGCTCAAGGTGGCGCACTTCACTCTTCTCTCTACTTTATACTCATAACAGACCTGCGAGGTAAGCCAGTCTCAGAGGGAGTGATCCTCCTGCAGTTACCTAGTGAGTTGCGATGCCCAAGGAGGATTGGAATCTGGTCCTCTCAAATCCAAGTAAAAAAGTTCTGAGCTTTATATCCCACTGGCTCTCTCAGTGTATGGTACGTTTCCGTAAAGCTGCTAACCGTTCTCCTCGGAGTTAAACACATTTCTGCCCAAAGACACAGAGCGGTGCGAACCGCTTAAATTATGCAAATGGAGCATTGTTGCGTAATTTGCCATGCTTAGGATCATTTGCATGTCTCTGGTTTGCATAATTTATCTTGCTTTGCTCTTCACCGGGAAGTGTCGCCCATTATCCCTCGGAAATCGTGTGCCAGAATCCCTCCGGCTTTTGAAATTTCAGGAGCAATTGGAAAAGTTACTTTTTTTTTTAATGTGTTGGCTGGAGTGTGATCAAGAGCTGTCCCCTGAAAAAGTCACACATCCTGTCTTTGGGTTTCAGCAGATGTTATATATATCCTTTCAAGCGCAACCTCTAAGCCATGAGGACTAGAAACATTCCTTTAAAAAAAAAACCCTAAGATTTCCAGGAAGCTGGATTCTGTGTCCAGTATCATCATGAATGCGTTTTCCCTGCTTGAGCACAACTGGTGTGGCATACATGCATTCATCTGTTGACAGTGACAAATTCTCTGTAGTTACTATTATTTATTAATTCGTCCTTAAATAAAGAAGTCCAGGTCCATTGTGAACCCTTTAATTCTTCTCCCTAAATGAGAAACCCTGTAGATATTAGGGAAGGGTGACGGGTAAACTCTCCCTATAGTGACTTCATGGCTTTCTGCACAGCTTGCTGGGGGAAATCTGTGCAAGTCACACATCCCAGTTTATCATGCCCCCTTGACTGGTACCTTGGCAGTGGGACGAGCGCCCGTCTTAGGTGACGCATGGTGGTTTTGTCAGACCTGACGCAGTTGGCATCTTGGCAGGAAGTGCTTTGCTTGTTTCTCAAACGAGTTTTGTCGTTTTCTTTTTGGTTGGGTTGATTGGCAGCCTGGCCCGGCCGCACAATCTCATCCACATTCCTGCAGCGGTTCATCACCTTCTCCGACAGGCGCACGGGAAGAGCGATGCATCCAGAGGTGCCGCTAACCAGACGTTAGCTACGGTTACGGGTCACGCCAAGAGCAGCGGAGGGGAGAAAAACGTTGCTGACAAACGAACCCCACTGTTCCGTTTCCAGCAGAAGGAGAAATTTACACCAGGTGAGTCCGGCCCTCATCCATGAAATGGGAAACCTCAGACGGCTGTCAGGGAGCACTTAGGTTTTCTCAGAGCATGACCAAGAGCTTGGCCCTCTGTCTCCTTCGTCTCCACACGCGTGGGGAAATACTTGATGAATTGGAGCCTGCCAGGGGAGCCTAATGGCTCCAGATTCACCCAGGGGTGACGGTAAATCCATTCTGTGTTTTGGTCCGAACTTTAGCAGAAACTATCCACAAGGTCATTTGGACAGGTCTGGTACCTTTTGGAGATAAATGGCATTGCCTTCTTACTGAGAAAAGAAAAACAAGAAAAAGTTGTTTGAAATTAGAACCTTAAGGTTCAATACGAAACCAAAAACAGGTTCGTTAAGTACCCAAAATAAGTTCAGTACTCTAAACATACGGCACTTTCAAAGTTCGGAATAAAACCCAGATTGGATTCAATGCTCCATTCAAAAGTGAAGTCATATTAATCCGTGTTTGCTTCATGCTTGAAAGAGTTTCGAGCATAGCTAGATTATACATTGTCCATATTGTTTGTTCTTTGTATATTCCCCCCATTCAAACAAAACACATTCATTCTGGACTGGCCCTCCTACTCATCAGAAGGAGGCAGGTGCCTCAGGTAACAGGCGGGGGCACCTGCATGGATCAAAGGCAAGGTTGTGGAGAATTGACGGGATGCTGAGAAAAGGGCTTTTAACGGACTATTGGTCTTCTCGTTTTCTTAATTTAAAAAATTATGCAGGCGACACATTGCACACCCCCCCATGCAAGCTGGGTACTCAGTTTGCCAGCCTCAAAAGGATGGAAGGCTGAGTCAACCTCAGTCTGGCTACTTGAGCCCGTCAGATCAAACTCAGGTCTTGAGCAGAGGCTTGACTGCAGTACTGCAGTTTAGTCACTGTTCCACTAGTTTTTTTTTAAAAAAGGCAGCATGCTGCTAGCCACTAGCCTGTGGCACAAAATGCATCTAAGTAGTGAGGCCACTGTCTCCCATAACTCCAGGGTTAACTAAAAAAACCAGTTACAATGTGGAGAAAAGGGAAGCAATCCCTTGTTATGCATCATAATGGAACTGAGTTTATTGTGAAAAGGAATTAAGAACAAAGAGCTTGTTGTTTGTAACCTAGTTATCTTCCATCTCCGCTTCTACTTCTTCTAAAGACTCATTTGTTTTTAAGAGTGCGTTTGTCATCTCAAGAGACGGTATGGTAATTGAAAAAGAAAAATCCCTTCAGTTTTGATCTCCGAGGAATGCATTATTAAATACCTCGCCGTGGACTCGGAATGTATTCCTATTAGATCAATCAGCTGAAAGCAAACCAGCTTCTCTTTCCAGCCTTAAAGCCGTGGGAAGGAAATACACAGAAAAGCCACCTGCTTCTGAAAACAGCACCCATGTGATACCAAAAATTCTGACGTCAAGAAACGTCCCAGGTGCCGAAGTCGATTTCAGTGCCAGAGGTGGGGACCCTATCCTCACATTGTGGAGTTATCCAAGGTGCCAACCCCGAATAATTTCAGCACCTCGGATCGCTCCTTCAAAGTTCAGACTAAAAACCGGAGTGGATTTGGTCCCTCCGCATAAAAACAGAGTCACCCATGTTGCGTCTTTCTCCAGCGTCCAGAGAGCTTGTCAGGAAAGCTTGTAAGGCCGTTGCTGACGCTCTCCGCGTGGAGCACCACCTCACTCGGCCCAATCATCAAGTCAGCCCCAGGCTGCCTGTAATCCCGTCTCTGCTTTGCATCCTTAGAATGGAGGAGAGGGGGGCATGCATATAGTTATTCAACAGTTTTGGTCTAAGGGCAAAGGGAAATGGCTTCCCGTCATATAATACTGTATTTTGGGGCAGTGGCTTTGACGTTGTCTTTGGACTGAGCAGCCAAGGATGGGCAGGAGAGAAGTCTTCCATAGATGGAGTGGGGAAAATGGACGTTTTTGTCCTTTCCCCCAGGCAGCTTTCTTCCAAGAAAGGTACACTCTGTTACAGAGCGTCACCCCCTCTGCCTGGCACTGGTGAGGCCTCATCTCGAGTCCTGCGTCCAGTTGTGGACACCGAACTTTAAGAAGGTTGTTGACAAACTGGAGCAAGTTCAGAGGAGGGCAACGAGGATGATCGGGGACTGGAAACCAAGTCGGAAAGACGGAAAGATCTGGACCTGTTTAGCCTTGAGAAAAGAAGACGGAGGGGAGAATGCCTAGAGTCAATATATGCACTCAGGGTGTTCAGGTTTTGCATCCTTTCAGCAGTTCCGTTTTGCTGCCCTCTGGGTCTGTTTCAACCTGGGTGAAAGCCCCCGGCCCCCGGCACCCAACCCTGGTTGCAGCTCTGCTGGAAAGTGTCAGCCCCCCCCCCCCGTGCCACAAAACGTGGATAAACCTGGCTCTTACGTTTGAATTCACATCGCATTTGCACTCTGCCGTCGGTTTGCTCGTGTCTGTTTTGGGCTATTGTGTGCTGTTGCATTGTTAGCCATCTTGAGCCCCGTTGGAGGGGGAAGAAAAGCGGGCTTTCTGTCTGGTAAGCCAAACAAACCACCGTTAATTACATATTTGCTTTTTAAAAGACAGGTGGCATGCCCTCCACAGACAAAAAACACCGCACGTAATTCCAACCTCAGCCCCATTTCTGTAGGTTGATCTGGATGCCGTACAAGTTGCTATGCGGCCCCAGCTGCGGGCCAACTCAAGCGATGCCAAACCGGCTTTTCAGCAGTGAAATTGGAACGGCTGAAAGCTTGGGGTGCTGGATGAGCTGTTTATTCAGCCATGCTAAGGAACGGAGCATGACCAGGAAGCCAAAGAGCAGGGATGGTGCACCGGAGCGAATGCATCTGACGCGTCCGCCCGCCCACCTACAACTTATCAGCGCCACGCTGGCCAGGGCAGAATTGGCATTCGATACAGGGATGGGGGACCCTGTTCAGAAGGAAGCAGCGGGAGACACAGACAATGGACTCGCCTTTGGGTGGTGGGTAGAGGAATAGGTAACAGGGAGGACTTTGCAATGTCCCCTCTACGACGGGCTCAGATCACTGGTGACCTCCAATATGTATTTATATATATGTTCTATATATATATACTATTCTATTCCATATTCCATTGCTCCCTTATGGAGGTTGTTTTGATGGTTTGTTGGCGCTGGACTGGATGAGCAAGTGACCGGAACCCATGGCAGGGGCAGATTTACCTTTGGAGAGGTCCCCCTGAAGCTTGAGGTGTTGTGGGAGGCTCTTCACAACCAGCCACCAGATAACCACTGTTATCTCGTTCAATGAGGTTGTTCCATGATAGATCACCACCATTTTTTAAAAAAAATGTGGACTAAGGTTGCTTCTGGGCCCTCTTCTGGATTAGTGCCCCTGAAACTTAAGATTTATATTAGTTTCATAGCAGATCCACCACTGGTACAGCCCCTCGGTTGGCCTGTGTGAGTCATGGACCCGTGGTGTATGTCCACCCTAAGCAAATTCCATATTAACACAACCGTACTGTATAAACCCTGTATATAATCCATAGTATATGGTAACACCATGTATACCGTGCTGTATTAAAGCAATAGTGTTGCTGATCTATTAACGTACACACCAAGCCCACATTTGTAGTTTATGAATTCCTTTTTCTCCCTTCTTAAAATTTATTTTTCTTTTCTCTGTTATTTTTCCTCCTTTTTTTAAAAAAACTATATTTAAAATCCAATAGGAATTAAACCTAAAATACCAGACAGTGCTAGATTAAACTGGGACTGGCCACTCTAGCGGGGGCAGCCGTGTCTGGCAGCCACTAACCGTCCAAAGGCAAGCCAGAGACGGTGGCTCACCTGGCGAGAAATCTACACCTTTGTATAATATTAATAATCATCTTAGAACTGCAAAGCTGAAAGAGACCAGGAATGGGACCTCAAGCTGTAGGACTCGCTATCAAGTCAGACTGAAGTCACACTGGTGACTCAACTGCGTTTTTTTTTCTTCAATGACTTAATTCACAACTTGGGGGGAAAAGCTTCTTTTTAATAGGGACTTAGATTCGAACTTGGGACTCAGACCCAAAGACTTGCCAACATCCCTAGAAAGGGACCCTATAAGATCATCGAGTCCATCCCCTGTCAAGGAGGCCCAGGGGGGAATCGAACTCCCAACCTCGGGTCCTGCAGCCGGAGACCTAAATCACTGAGTGTTGTTTGAAATCATAGATGAACGAGCTGGCCATTTTCAGTCCAATCCCTTTGAAGAGTAGCGCTTAAGTTCAGCCTTAATGTGTCGCCTTCTTTCATTTTCAGCCCACCGGAGGGAAAAACCATCGCCAAGGCTTCTGCGCAAGTGTGCACCCACGCCTTCTGCCTTAAGCAAGGAAGAGAAGCAACCGAGTTGACAGGAGCCAACCTGCTTGGCCACAGGCCTTTTCGCCAGGAGCAGCCGGCGCGAACTTTTCCCAGCCTTGGGAATCCACCCCTCATGGCCGGGTTCCGTTCCAGTGATCAAAAACTCAGGTCAATATATGTTAATGAGGCTTTGAAAGCGGCCGAGCGATGGGAATCCGTTTTAGACTGCCTAAGACCTTCATAATGCGTGGTTACTCTCCAGTGCTTTTCCCCTGGTGCTTTAAGAGAGGAGAGAGAGAGAAAGAGAGGGAGACAGAGAGGAGAAATATATATATTTATTTTATAGAGAGAGAGAGAAAGAGAGAGAGCTAGGGAAGGAGTGGGGGGGGGGGGGGAAATGCTTAAATTATAAATGAAGGCTAAGTTTCCAGAACCGTTTGAGGAGTGTTTATACAGGCAAATGAGGAGATCTGAGATGGTGCCGAGAAGCATGTTAGGCAAATGCACAGCATGGCGGTGGGGGTCATCGGAGACCAATTTTATTTCTCTGCTGATCTATTTTTTGAATACGGAGTGGGGGGGGGAGAGGACTATAAGGATGCTAAATCCAGGTCATGACCTCTGCCGCAGATTCATTGCAGGTTTTTGGGCAGGCTGTGAACTCACATTTACCGTCCACCACTAGTAATACAGTAATAAGTTATACCAGCTGTGCATGAAGTAAGAATAATTATAATTAGAAGAAGAGGACTGGGTGGCTCAGTGGTTTAGGCTTCTCGCTGCAAAGCCAGAGGTTGGGCGTTCCGATTCCCCACTGGGTGTTCTTGACAGGCTGGAGTCGATCATCCATAGGGTCCCTTCCAGTTCTGCAGTTGTAAAATTATTATTATGATAATGATTATTATTATTATTAGAAGTTTTATACATTTCCTATTCTATTTCCTGTATTTTGCTATGGTTTTATAAAGGTTTTAAAATTTTCTTCCATTTTATAAAGCATCCTATACTTTGGGTGTAGGTGGATATATCAATATTTCAAACAGATAAAGGTCTCGTTTCCCCCCCTCCTCATCCTGTTTGAGGAGCCTAATAGCTACACAGTGTGGGTGGGGGAAATGACATGCTGAAACCCCGTGTAATGGCGTGATGGTAGGATGAAGTCCCAGGTCTTAGAGCACTATCCTGCTGTTGCTTAATTATAAATGGTTTCAGCATGCTATGATCATCATTCTCAGGAGAAGTAGCCCTGTAGTATATATGCTAAAGGATAAGGCAGTCTCTGGATGGAAATTCCCAACCTAACACACGTGATACGAAAGGAAAAAGGCCAGGGGAGGGAAGAGGAAAAGAGCAGTCCTCTCAGACAGGGCCAGAAGGGTCTTCCTTCTCCCATCCTGGGCAGTCGGGGGCACTGCTTGCCAGTGACTCTTAGTCACCTTTAAGAATAACTGAACCGAGTTTGCAAAGTTTTAAAAGATTTTAATATGAAAAGCATTTCAGCTCTATTAAGAAAGTGATTTTAAACCTGTCCACCTCTGCTTTGTCCAGTATATCAATTTGGGGAAAGAAAAAAAAGACACACAACCACTATTAATTACTGAGCTTGTCCTTTCTGATTCTATCGCCAAGAACCCCTGGCAGATGACTCCAAAACAACGGTTCAGTACCTTCACTATGAACCACCCTGGGCGTTAGGTCAATCTTATTATAGAGATAACACGTTTGATAAACCATGCCTTGCCCCATCCATTGGAAACTGAGTCTACCAAAATATGTCGGATGAGCAGAATGTCTCGTGTCCAGCACTGGTCAGCAAAAATAACTTGGATGTTAGCAACCAGAGAATCTAACGGTAGGGAAAGCCGCCGGAGCGCAGTTATACTATTGAATGGATAAATAAATCTTTCCCTTATTCACTAGGAATTTCGCAATCCCAGAATAATCCAATGCTGTTTACAAAAATTTGGAGACGCCAGCCACCCACGTTTAAAATTTTCAGTTGCACATCTTCCATCTCTTGTTTCAACAAGAGCTGCCTTATTTCCCCCCCCCTACAACCACTATTAGTTTTTCCTTAAGAAAATAATAAAAAACAGCATTTAGAGCTTCCCATCGGCATCCAATAGATTTCCTTTTCCATCAGAAGGTAGGTTTATTTATTTATAAGATGCCTTAGCCACAGGCAGAACAAGAAAGAGAAATACAATAATCAAAATCTGTCAAAACATATTGGCACGTATATATAACAATATGTTTCTTGCTGTAAAATGTAGTGTGGGAATTATGCAGAATAATGGTATTGGTTTTTTTGGACTCCAAATCCCATCATCCCCTAGGCCATAGAAGTTAGTTGATTCTTGAAGTTGTAGTTAAAAAAAAATAAGATTGCCAAATGCTGGAGCAATATTGCATAAAATATGTCATATAGTGTAGTTTATTTTAGTCACGGCTAAAAAATAATAATAAATAACTAGGGATAGAGAAGAATTTGGGGGGGGGGAGAGGGAGAGTTCATACATATTTACTGAAATTCACACATTTCTTTATATTGGGATGCAAAGAACTTGATATTTTAAAATATCTGATTGTGGGAGAAAAAGAAAGTGACAGAGTATAGAATGTTTCAAGTCTTAAATCTCTTTGCTAAACACAGAGGGATTGAGATAATCTTAGAGTCCAGTCATCTGTTAAAAGCCAAGCATATTTCCTCCAGTTACAATGTTATCCCTCTAGGCACGCCAGTGTTTTGGAACTACATGTCCAAGGCATAACATGTGCAAACAAAGCCACATGATCTGCCAAGCTGACCCATGACAGAAGAAAAAGAGGTTAATTTGCCAAACGTGAATTGAGGCAAGCACTTATTAGAATAAACAAGCTCTCTTTTCCTCTTCAGAGTACACCGCTTCTAGCCACAGCGTCTGAATCTCATCCAGAGAGGCCTCGAGTTCTGAATTAGTCCTCTTTTCCACCCCCTGACAGCTCCTTGCCTTTCACACTGATGTATCAAACGGGTACAGCATCATCTTCTCCTTGTGCCTGTTACATTGGGAGGGTGCAAATGGAAAAAAAATTCAGTTCCGTTTCTCTGTTCTCGATCATTCCAGAGTGCAGGACACGTATTCATGGGTTCAAGCGACAGGGAGCCAGAGGTTGGCTGAATCTCAGGAAAAACTTCTCAACTGTTAGAGCAGTATGACCATGGAACCCATGACCTCAGGAGGTGGTGAGCGCTCCAGCGTTGGAGGCCTTCAAGAAGAAACTTGACAACCCTATGCCAGATCTGCTTTTGACATGGATTCCTGCCTTCAGCAGGGGGTTGGACTCGATGGCCTTAGAGGCCCCCTGCCAACTCCATGATGCAGTATCCGTGTATTGTTCTGAGTTCACCCTGTCAAAATGCAAAGCATTTCAGAGTGGCCTTGAAGAGGCCATTAAGTCCCGTTAGCTTTACAAAAAGCCTGCTCCTGGTGCTGATGGAAAGCAGCTAGAACAGATTGATTGATCATGCTCCTCTAGGGACCCTCTTTTTTTCCCCTACAAGATTATCTCAAGGAGTGCTTCTGCTTAAAAAAAAAGAAAAAGGGGACTGCCATTCTCTGGCAGGAAGTGTTTTCACGGGGAAAAAAGGAAGAATTTGTCAGAGGAGAAAATCTGTACATCTGTCTGCTTTTGCTGTCGGTTTCTGTTTTCCTGCTGGGTGCACAAACCGATGTTTTCTTCCAGGCGGCTGCCTCGGGTGGCGCAGTGGCCAAAAGGCTGGAGACGCCACCGGCGCGTTCCGGCTCTCCTTGGGGAAGCCGTGTCAGAGCCACTGGCCATCTCACCTCCCTTGATCCATCAAACCCTTCTTCTGGGAACCACCCGGGAAAACACGAGAACCAAGACAAGTGGCTGCAGAAAGGGCCTCGCTTGTGCATTTATTTGTTGTAAGAAGTCATCGACTACCCTTGGATGACGTTCTTGTTTTGCAGAAAGGAAGGGATCGTTTTGTCTCGCTCGCGATAAGTCATGCGCTTAATGGCTGAAGAGTACTATAGAGCAAAAGTACTGCTGAGTAGCTCAGGGGTTGAGGTCTCTGGCTGCGGAGCCAGAGGTTGGGAGTTCGATTCCCCCCTGGGCCTCCTTGGCAGGGGCTGGACTGGATGATCTACAGGGTCCCTTCCAGCTCTGCAGTTCTAAGGTGATGATGATTATTATTATTCCTAATGAACTACTGGATAGCTTAGGGGTTTAAGCATCTGGCTGCAGAGCCAGAGGTTGGGAGTTCGATTCCCCCACGGGGCCTCCTTGACAAGGGCTGGACTTGATGATCTCATAGGGTCCAGTTCTGCACTTCTAAAGTTTTGATGATGACGATTATCATCATCACAGGGGGAAAAACACATTCTGTAGCCAACTGAGGAATGAGGAGTGTCTATGTGTGTTTGCCTCAGTCAATGGGAATAGCAAAAATGTTGTGCTTATACACAACACAAAGAGCTTTTCCCCCAACATAAACACAGTGCTGAAATCCTGTTGTGCAGTTAGGCAAAAGGTGTAACTTTTAGAAGTGAATTTCCATAAGTTGAGAAACCTACGTTGACAATTATCTGTTGCACACTGAGTCACGCAACTCAACGTGCAACAGGTAATGTCTGCAAAGATTTCTTAACCACCCAGAGCGGCCTTTGGCTAGATGGGTGGTCAATTAATCAATCAATCAGTCAGTCAATCAAGGGTTCAGCACCTTGGATAGATCCTGTAAAGTTTGGATTAAAAGCCGGAGCCCACTCATCAGCTGCCGATGCCCTTTTATCCTCTGCCTCACCCTCTGCTGAAGGCCTTATAGCTTGTCAGCATCCTAGATCTCAAGATTTCTTTGTCCACAACTATGCTGTGATCTCACGTGCTTAGCCCCTGGTTCTCCCCAAGCGCATGGAAACAAATCCTGGCATATCCTGCATTCTTTCCACCAACTCCTCCGGGATTTGGTACTAGGTCTATATAGTACTCATCTCGTCATGTCACGAACCTGTAACCACAGAGAGAGGAGGTTAAACTAAGCGAATTCCTAAGGGCCGGACTTCTGCTTCCTACGAACCTCCCCTGGGATCCCGCTTAGGCCCTCCGGTGACCTAGCTTTTCCTCTTCGGAAACACTTCCCCAATTTTCTAAGAACCATCTTTGTTTTCTGTTCATTGTTAATGGCCAAGAAGGATCAAGATGCTTTGCTTCTGCCATCTAGTGGAAGAACTGGTTACGGCCGCCCTGTTTGTAATACTAGAGGCTTTCTCAAGGAAGGGAAAAAAACCCACAGAGATTCATGTCCATAAATCTGAGCTTGGGAAGCAATTTTACCTCTGCAGAGATACCTCTGCTGTTTTGTGTCCTTGGGGCTGACTTTGCTAAAGGTCGAAGGACCGGGTCATGTTTTTAAATTATTTTCATTTCCATTCTTTCGTTTTTCTTTTGGAACAGAATCTTCCGTAAAAGAGGAGTGAACCGTATCCCTCGTGGAAATCGAATGGAGGACTCTACCCAAGAGTTGAACCAGATCGCAAATCCCAGACCAAATTAGCCTGATTTAAACTGGTTTGTACAAGCCCTGGATGAAAGAGGAATAGCAAGATTCAGTTCTAGGTTAAAATTGTAGCATATTTACAGTTTGCAACTGGAGCAGAAATGGAATCGGATGGGGGCACAGGTCACCGGATTTTTTTAAATGCATATTTTAAAGGCACATGCCTCTGAAGCTAGCTGTCTAGAATTTAACAGTTTCATGCCCCTTTTTAGGGTCTATCATATGTCAGGTTTTCATTTGTCCCAGGCAAAGATAAGTATCAGGAAACCCATTCAGAATAGTGCGGGAGAAAGAACCTTAAACTTGATTACAGAAGCCCCTAAGGCTGACTTCCATGCATCCTCCAGTGCAACTACAAAAAAGGTTATAGCCATTTTGATTTTCTAGTGCAAGTCCATGGAAGACTTTCAAATTAACTCTGATCCAGCATACAAATCAAACCAGGGAGGCCACCGATTGCTCCGGCTTTATTATCATACATTCGAAAGCCCTGGATTGTTCCCTAGATGAGATCATTCTAATTATGTATCATTCTAATTAAAAGCATCAATACATGTACAGTAATGTATTAGCCTGAACTAGCACAGGGAAAGGCAGAGAAGAACAGCCAGGTGGCTTTTGGTCTCTTGTTCCCGCTTGTCTTCTCTAAGGGACCATTATACCTTCTGCTTCATACAACTCTGTCGTTGTTAGTCTTTGGTAGAAGAATTTCCTCCCCATTAAGAGAGTGCGCGGAAGTCACCCGTAGGGGCTTCTGTAATAAAGTTTAGGCTTCTTTCTCTTCTGTTATGAATGGGTTACCTGATGCAGCAAACATCCTTTTTCTTTTTCCCTGGGGTAAATTGTTTCCTAATGAGTCGAAGTTATCAGCCCGCTTCCTTGTTCATTTATTACTATTTGTCAAATTGAACCTTTCTGCTCTTTTATTGCCACATGTGGTTACACCACTCCATGTTCCATTTTTCAAGAGCTGTGGCTTAACAGTTGTTATTATGTGCCATTAAGTCGCCTCCGAATGTGTGACCTCCAAGATGTCCTATAACCGAGAGCCCTACCCAGCTTTTGCAAAGTCTAAGGCTGTGGCTTTCTTTGTTAAGTTAATCTATCTCATTTTTGTTCTTCCCCTTTTCCTGTTGCCTCAACCTTTCCTGGAATCATCATCTTTTCCAGCAACCAGTTTAACTAAGGCTCGCAACATGTTCTTCTGCAGACAGATCAGACACAGTGGACTCCAGCTTTAAGTTCCTTTGGATATTCCCTCCCCGACACACACAGCAGAAGAAAACAATCAAGATTCTGGAAGTGTCGTGTTTTCCCATGGCATGTGTGTGCCACTGCTTGAGCCAAACCTGACGCACAAAGGAAGGGCTAAAAATAGAACTGTATGCATGGTCACATAACAGAGTTTTCTTTTCTTTTCCTTTTTCCCCTGTTCTACCAATGTGTGTGCGTGCAATCTGCATGCACAGAGTACCAAATGAAAGGGGCTGGCAGGTAGAGCAGATTCTGCCTGTTTAGTCCTCTGCATATGACGAAAGAGGGAAAGAATTGGGCATGTTTAGCCTTGAGAAAAGAAGATGGAAGGGAGATAGGAGAGCACTTTTCAAAGACTTGAAAGGCGGTCCTACAGAGGAGGGGCAGGATCTGTCCTCGATCCTCCCAAAGTGCAGGACATGCAATAATGGGAAGCGACAGGAAACCAGATTCGGGCTGAATATCAGGAAAAACCTCCTAACTGTTACAGCAATATGACAATGGAACCCATTACCTTGAGAAGCGGTGGATGCTCCAACCCTGGAGGCCTTCAAGAGAGAATGGGACCACCCTCTGTCCGATCCGCTTTGATTTGGATTCCTGCCATAAGCAGGAGTTTGGACTCCAAGGCCTTAGAGGCCCCTTCCAACTCCATGATTCTATCAGTAGACTTCTGCTTTATCTTAAAGAGATAAATGGGGAACTACATGTTCAGACTAATTAATGAGGAACTCTAGGATCTATGGAGAAATGTGTTTGAGGAAACCAAGCAGCAAGAGCCATGCTGGTGTAAAATAAATGCCAAAACATACATGGCGATTCCTCTCTTTGGCCAAACAAAAAGACACCAGAGCTGTATAAAAGCTTTCTACATTTTTCCCCCTTTTGGAATGGCCTAATAGCGGTATATTTGTGTGAGCAAACAGTCACCGGCCCTGCTGTGGGAGGTGAATATCCGATCAGTAACGTCACAGGCACTGGCCTACAGGTGCCTGTGACAATCACCCAGTCCCCTTGCACAGATTCAGGTTCTCAGCAACGGTGGTGCTTTTTATGTACCATTTTGGTAGCATCTGAGGAGTGCTAAGAAAAGTATTTACAGAAAAAGACTTGAAGGCTGGGAAAATGTTGAAGGCAGTAGAGAAAAAATAGAAGCTGTCACCCGAGATGGATTTACTTTCGTTGGCAGGAGCTGAGCAGAGACGGTAATCATGGGACTTTTTTTTTTTTTTTTTGAAGTTGTTAATTGATAGAGGGTTGATGTAACTCAGAAATGACATGAAGGCACACAATAATAACGATCGGTACTACCCAACTCTGCTTGAGTTCCACAGAGAGACATTTCCACCTCTGTCCACAAGATGGAACTGGGTGAAAGAGGAATGGTGAGCCCTTTCATCAGAAAAGAAGGAAGGAGGAGAGTGGGGTGAGCTCTCTAGAGCCTGAGACCGTTTGAAGACATTTCAGAAGAGCATCTCAGCCGAGCATGGCTGGGCTCTTTGGGTCCCTGATTTGGGTCTTCCTGGAGTTACTACGCCTGGCCACGGGAGCCATGGATTCCTGCTACAACACACAAGGGCAGGCTCAGCGCTGCATGCCGATCTTCGAGAACGCGGCTTTTGGGAGGCAGGCGCAAGCGTCAAACACGTGTGGCTCTCCGCCGGAGGACTACTGCCTCCAGATGGGCACCAGGGACTCCGGGGCGCTGTGCCACCGCTGTGACGCCCGCCAGGCCTCGCTTCACCACAATGCCACCTATCTGACTGACTTCCACCACCAAGAGGAGCCCACCTGGTGGCAAAGCCAGTCCATGGCTTTTGGGGTTCAGTACCCCCATTCAGTCAACGTCACTCTTCACCTGGGTAAGTGTATGGCCAACTGGGCTTGACCTGGGAACCATCGCTTCAAAGGTGGCATTGGAAGGACGTTTGAGATGGTTTTTTGTTAGCTGGTTGCTAACTTGGTTTTGAGGATTTAATGAGTAAGAAGTCCATGGATAATTTTCAGGGTTGAGTTCATTCTGGGACATAGATTGTATTTTTCTTTTGTGTTGTCCAGTCACGTCCAGCCTATGGGGATCCTAAGAGGGTTTTCAAGGTATGTGAGATGTTTATCATCACCAGCCCCAAGGAATGTCAGTGACGAAGCAGGAATTTGAACCCACATCTCCAGAGTCCTGGTCTGATGCGTATTCACAACACCACACAGTAAAATAGCATGCCAGACCAAAGGATGGGAGCAACTGTCTTATGAGGAGTTGCTATAACATTTGCGATGGTTTTGCTTTGTTTAAAAAGAGAGAGAAATAATGCTATAATGGAATTCACTGCCATAAGATGTACCGATGGTGGTCAACCTCAACAGCTTTAAAGCAGCAGTAGATAAGTCCAAGAGATTTAGAGCCATCCGTGGTTAGAAGGTGGGAGGTTTTGGCTTATCATTTACCTGGGAGTGCGAGATTAAAGGGGGGAATTTCTGAATCCAGCATCCCCGTAACTGACTGTCTGAACAGAATATGGGCTGAAATAGGCCTTACACTCTCGTGCTCTTAGAAGCTTAGTCTGCCTTTTGTAATTAACCATGGCTACGCCAGTGCCTCCCCCACATATATTAAATATATTAAACCAGCCATGCATACCCTCTAAGGAATGTTGATAAGACGTCCCTCTTAGCAAGCACCAAAAGCGGCCCAGATCAGTCCAACATGCATTCCATTGTGTGTGGTTTGTTTTGGTTTGTTTAAATTGTGTTTTGCTTACTTTATCTTATATTTAAAAAACCCTCCTTGATTTCTAGTCCATTCTGAATGATTTTGTTCTTTTATACCCGGCTGCCTGTCCAAACTGAGGCTCCGTGGGATTAAACTATTGATCTCTGATGGGTGCTGAATAAATAACAAGCTGCTATCGTGCTAACCATAGGGTTACTAGTTACAAGAATTAGTTACTTTCAGAGTTTCAGTACTGACTTTGTGGACTAAAACTTCTAAAATCCTCAAACTAGTATGGCCATGTGCTGTAAGTTATAATATATGTAATTCAGATTTCCAATATTTAATTACATTAATTCTTTTTATTATTTAGTATCAATAGTTCCTTTTCTGATCATTCTTTTCCCCCCAAGAATTATGGCATACAACAGCTCCAGTGTAGTTGTTCCGTTAAAAGAATAACTTTGCTCCTTTTGTTGTGAGTAACTGCGTTTTAGTAACTTTTATAATTACAAGGGGGGGGGTGGCCTCACTACTTCAGTGTATTTTCTACCATAGGCCAGCCGCTTTTGGAATTCTTCTTTTCGAATCCAACAAAACAGTAACTCTTTGCTCCTTTTGAGTGATGAGGATGGAGAGCTCCTTTTTTTAAAAAAAGTGCAGCTGCCGTTAGCGGTCACTCCTCCTCAGAAGCCTTGAAATGTCATGTTGAACAATTCCTCTTAAAAACAATGTTCCAGGCTCGGGATGCTATTCTCCTTTCCATTTCAGAGGAAGCGGTTTTGAAAGGGGGGGACTTCTCTCTTCCATGCAGGATCAACTCTTGAGAGCCCTCGTTGCTGTCCTTTCCAGCAGAAACAAGCAGAGAAGCAATGAGGTTGAAGGGCCAGGAGGTTCAAGCGATGGTGACGGAGTCCCAAGGGATGGTGGGTGGGTGGGTGGGTGGCTGGAGCAATGGAGGGCCCTTCAGGCCCAGAGAGGCTGGAACAGCCGGCCTCGGGAAGAGGTCACTTTGTTCCCAGCCCCCTGTGGGTAGGCAAACATCTGTTCCAAATCCACACGGGAAATTCGGAGGGGGCTTCCTGTTTGGCATGAAAGCAAGCAGAGCTGAAATTTGCCTCCTTCCAGACACCGACACCTCTGCTCAACCAGACTTTCCCCGTCTCCTGTCGGTGCGGACGCCTTCCCTCCAGGCAAGGACCGGGTGTCTCTTCAGGACAGCCTGACTCTTTGGGAGCTCTTTGCCGTTGTTTTGAGGAACTGCCATGTTTTTTTCCAGAAGCTTCTGAGACAGTCCGGGAGTGAGCGAAGCTTTGTTTTCATTTGTTTCTGGTGGGACGATGCTCTCGGACAGATTGATTGATTGGTTGGTTGGCTGGTTGGTTGGTTGGTTGATTGATTGATTGGACTTCTAGACCACCCATCTGACCATGGTCACGCTGGGTGGTGTACATCAATAAAATAAGCAATACAGAAACAGCCTAAAAACGGGAAAACTAGATTGCGGACCAAGACAGGGCCAAGATAAGTTGGCTGCCAGAACAATGAACCAAAGACGGGCTGTTGAACCTTGACTCCCATGCTAGCAACTGGGTAGCACCACACACACACACACACACACACTTGAAGGCAGCAGCTTACCTTTGGGGGTGTCCTTCAGGAGACAACAGGCATGGGGGAGTGGGATCTTAGAGAATTAAAACAGCTGGGGCTGCCTTGACCTTGAGACAGTTTGTCCACGCTGTCTAACAGTAAGGCCAGGTCTGTTCTCTGCATTCCACACTGGCATTGTTTTGATGAGTTTAATTAGGCTCATAAATAAGCCCCAAATGTCCTTGAGGCATTCTTACTGGCCTATTTGGCTCTCTCATTCTGTGTGAAGCCTTTGTGCCGAGACAGTGGGAGAGAGAGAAAACCCATAAAAGGGAGTTAGCCTTGGCAGAGAGTCTTACAAGATTGCCTCGGGCAGTGGTTCCCCACCTTGGGTCCCCAGATGTTCTTGGACTAAAACTCCCAGAAGCCTTCACCACTTGCTCTGCTGGCCAGGATTTCTGGGAGATGTAGTGCAAGAACATCTGAGGACCATGGATTGGGAACCCTTGGCAAGAGGGAACCATGGGTTAGATTGTTGGATAGATTGACAGTCGCCCCAACCCAGAAAGGTCCCTCCTAGACGCCCCTTTTCCAGGCAGCCTGCGAGGTTGTTAAAACTCCCAACATAACCTCCTTCATCCAACCCAGGGCTGCGTGTGCTCATCCACCCCGGCCCCTCCATTTTTTGTCATCTTTAACAGGCACAAAGTGGCCTAACAGAACCAAGCACATTTCTTCTCTTTCATCTCTTGCACACAAACCTCTGGCAGAAATCAGCATCTGCTTTTGCAGTAGCGACGGGGTAACCCCCAACACCCCCAACAGAGTTGCTGTGGTCTTCTTTCATGGACCCGGCTCCGCGGCAGACATTCGCCATATGGGGGCAATTAAGGCTTTGCCGTTTGTTTCTCCTTGCCCTCCCCGTCTCGCTCCTCTGCCAGAACAATCCCATTTCCCCAACATTTTGGATTCATTACGCGCGTTGATTCTGGAACGAGGTTCACGAACTGAATGGCTGTGTTCATCACAAATAATTTTGAGATTTAAGGAACAGCTTTTCCTGTTGCATTTTTTCCCTTTGAGTCTGACAACTAAGTTTTATATGGATGTGTATATTCTTGAGTTGGTTACTTCAATCCAGCATTGGTATTCTTATATATAATCTACTCCAGAGACCAAAACAGTGCGTATTCTGTTCAGTGTGCTGCTGAAACCCAGAGAGGGGGGTCCCCTTCCTTCCAACCTCACATGACAGAACCATCGTTCCAGGGATCTGAATCGCAGTCAGGTGTGACGTATAAGGCCAGCTCTACCATTGGGTAGAATGGAAAATTGCCCGGTCTTAGAGTGCCAGCAGAGATCTCGTGGAATTTCTGTGCTTCCCCACCCCAAAGGTCTCCGATGTAGTTTAGTGTTTCAAATGCATAAATAAATCCAGAACTCTTGAACCATTCCTTATTTATTTTTGCATGATACCTCCTGGAATCTCTGACCAGCTGGTTGGATAATCCCAGGATTTGTAGTCTGAGTTTCCGAGCCTTGAATTAAATCTAGTCATATATAGGTCATCCGGGAACCCCATAGGCTGACTGCATTAGCTGTAGGATTCTGGGAACTGGAGTACAGATAAAGGAACTCTCCCACATCTGGGGAAAGCATCACGGAACATGGTTTAAGGAGCTGGTGGTGGCAGAGTCCTCTGAGGATATAAAGCTTGGGAAACCACAGATTTATACCACGGCATTATGATCTCTCCTGCTTTAATCCATCTTGGCTCCTTCTTAATATCTCGCTGGCAAAGAGCCGCACCGGAGAATCACAACAGCAGCCGATGCTTTTCTTGGACGGAGTGCCTTTGTTTGTTGATCCAAGGAAGAAAAACGTTTGAGGGGAAATAAATATTCCAGTTTAGATGGAAAAGATAGAAAGGGAGAGAAGCCGGTTGGTCTGGGTTTTCATTTCATTTTGTTTTGTTTTAATTTCTAGGAGGTTTGATGGGGCTCATGGAGAGAATATCCAGGAAAGAATTAGAGGGACAGTTTTGAAAATCCCTTTGCTGCACAACAGAAGTAGTACAGTTTTGGAAGAGGTAGCCATGTTAGTCTGCACTAGCCGATCAGGCAAAAGCAAAATAAAGAAGACAACAACCTTGCTTGGATAGCCAACCTCTATGCCTCCCATCATCCACAGCCAACAGTGGAGAATGGGGGTTCTAGACTAACACGGACAGAGGTGCCATCTGGTTGGGAGAGGCTTCCGTTCTTCCCTGGATCTCCAAACAGGGTGACCAGTGCCAGGGTGCAAGGCACTGGGGAAGAAGGTTTGATTTTTCTCTGTGAGGTGGTTGTAAACACTGGGTATTCATCTCCAGCAAAGTCAGCCAGTCCTAGAACAAATGAAGCCTCAACTCTATTAAGAAGCAAAAGTGATAACACTGAGGCTAATGTCCTTTGGGCACATCCTGGGAAGACAGGATTTTCTGGGAAAGACCATCCTGCTGGGAAAGGTGGAAGGCAGCAGGAAAAGAGGAAGACCCCATACGAGATGGGCTTACTCCTTAAAGGAAGCCATAGGCTTGAATTTGCAAGAGCTGAGCAGGGCTGTTGGGGAGAGGACGGTTTGGAGGATATCCATTCATATCGGTGGTGACTTGACAGCATATTACAACTCATCTCCATCTGCTTCGTGCATTAACAAATATGTTCTCAACACACGTGTTGAACGCATAATACCTGTTAATATAGGAAACCTGCATTGTTTGTCTCACTCTCTCCCATGCATACATTTCACAGCTTTTTTCTTTTCTTTTCTTTTTTTAGGGAAGTCCTATGAGATCACCTACGTGAGGTTGAAATTTCACACCAGCCGCCCGGAAAGCTTTGCCATCTACAAACGGAGCCGGGAGGACGGTCCGTGGATCCCGTATCAGTACTACAGCGCCTCCTGTGGGAAGACCTATGGAAAGCCGGATCGCCAGTACCTGCGACCCGGCGAGGATGAGAGAGTGGCTTTCTGCACTGATGAGTTCAGTGACATCTCCCCCCTGAATGGAGGCAATGTGGCTTTTTCCACCCTTGAAGGACGCCCTAGTGCCTATAGCTTTGACCAGAGCCCCATTCTTCAGGTAAAAGTCTGTGCATGAGCTCCTTTAATGGACAAGTGTTGACTAGCTAGAATAGCGCTGTGTCACTCTATCAACCAAGGCAGGCCCTTGGTTGCCCCAGGCATTGGTTCTCTTGTAATTCAGGGATGTGGGCAAGTCTTTGGGTCGAATCCCCAAGTCTTGCGTCCGAGTCTGTGGTCCCAAGCCTCAAGTCTGACTCCTTGGAGGGCTAGGTGGGTTCCGAGTCATGAGTTGAGTTCGAGCCATTGGGGGGAAAAAACCCTGAGTTGAGTTCAAGTCGAGTCACTGGTGCCACTTAAGTCAGATTTGACAGCGAGTCCTGCAGCTTGAGTCCCCACTGCTGCTTAAATTGTTGGCTCCTCAGCTGATGTGATCAGCGTTTTTATCAGTCTCAGAGCTTCAGAAGAACCATCAGGACTCCTTCCCACGGGGGCTTCCCTAGGCCTGGCGTGTCACCCACACTGATCTTGTGCCTCCACAGGAGTGGGTGACCGGCACGGATCTGCTGATCTCTTTGGACAGGCTCAACACCTTTGGGGACGACATCTTCAAGGATCCCAAAGTGCTGCAGTCTTACTATTACGCCATCTCAGACTTCTCTGTAGGGGGCAGGTAAGACTGACAGAGAAGGGGAGGGAGGGACAAGGACGATGAAATATTCTTTGGGAGGTGGTTTGGGTTGAGTTTTCAGCTCCATCAAGGCTGGCATGAGGGCTGAGCTGTTCAGGACCTTTAACCACGACTTACGGCAGGCGGTGGCGCGACCGGACTACTTTTGACCAGAAGGAGTCAAGAGCTTGAGATGTGTACAGTAACCGTTCCTTGACTTCAGCCGTCGTCCCGGGGGTGTGTGTGTCAGCGTTCATGAAGTGGGTGGATTCGATGCTGCTCCAGTGCAACGCTTCTGGAAGTGATGGATTGGCCGGCTGCACACCATCGCCCAGAGGTTGCCTGCGAATACCAGTCACAATGCTTTCCGACTCTTTGAGGAAGCTCCTGCTATACGTCCAGTACCTTGGAGAGCTCATGTAAAGTACAGGTTAAAGCTAGAGCAGGTCCATTTCCATCACGCTGAGCGGATTTGGCAGAACAAGGCACTGGGGAAGGGGTGAGAAGTCGGGATGGGATTTTTTTTTAATTTCCTGTACTACAAACCCTATAATTCTCCATTCTGTGAGTTCTGTGTCACAGACAGGCACCTAAATGTGGTTCGGTTGGATGAAATGCCTCAAATGGGAGACTCTGAGGCTGAGGCAGCCCTAGCTGTGCCTAGTTTCCTGTTCAGGAAGGAAGTTCCCATCGAGCCGGGGAACCGGAAGCTCGTAGGCAGAGCGAGGCCTCACGCGGCTTCAGAACTGCCCAGGCGAAGCGTTTCTCCCAGGTTAGCTGCACGCGTGTGTCTCTAATGCGTCTGTCTGTCAGGTAGGACTCCCAGAATGGATAATTGTGGGATTTGTAGCCCAAGAAATGCTTGGAAAACTAACTTTTCTCAAGTTCTCCTACTCGCAGAGTATCATCAGGGGAAGCCCAAGGTTTGCTTTACTGAACATTTGCCTTTATAATAAACTGTGGAAGAGGGGAACACACATAAAGAGTGTAAGAAAGAACTGAGTGTGCTCATTAGCCACGCAATAGGGTAGTTTTGGGGGGATAACAAATTCATGGAAGCAAACATGGCTGGTTGGCTGGATTCCCAAGAGAAGCCCTCTGTACTGTGACATTTTGTTGCAGATCCACCTGTGATCACCCTAATTCCAAGCTACGTCTTCCTCCATGAATTATTCAGGTTTTTAATAAAGTCAACATGCAAAGATGGGAACCATATAAGCCTTTCCCAGTCAGCACTTACTTGCAGAAAAGTCTTATCTGTGATCAGCTGGAAGAAACTACCAGGCAGCCTCAGGCCAAATTGGGAAACATAAAAATACAATTTATTTATAAATAAATATAATAATAATCATGTGGTGTCATGTCAGTTGATGGATACACTTCCCAGGGGTTTTTCCCTGGGAAGTATATAAAATATTCTAAGACCGTTTGCCGGTCCCCCCTTCTGCTGGTGTTCTGAAACCATGCAGTTTACGGGGCGTTCATATTCAGTCTAAATAATACACAAATACACACATATTTGTTGTTCTTGTTATTAATAATTCTATCCCCACCTTTCTACTACCACGTAGTGTTCAAGGCAGCTTACAATCATCATAAAGCTCAATAAAACCAGATGGGAAATAGACCAACAGTAGTGTGGTTAAAATCAAACCTAACAAAACATAGCCATAAAATCCAGTAAAATCAATAAGTCTGCAAACAGTTAATACGATCACTTGTAAAGCTCTGATTGTGAGACAGTTATCATTCTTTCAATTTGGAAGCAATGTATAGTGTTGGGGTTTTTTTTAAAAGATTAATCTGCCATAAAACTGTAGTTAAAATTCCTTTTTATTTCCATCAGATTTACTCTATACATATCTAAGTACGGATTGGCTTTAATTTTCCGTTTATAAAAATGGCAAGTGTTTTCTATGAAGCTTCCCCTTCCTTTCCTTCTCTCTCTCTCTGTTGAATGCATTCAGCAATATTTTCCCCATCCAGAACGAGAAGATTTTATTTTTAATTCTTTAAAGTGATTTTTATGGTTAAGCACCCCGGGATGCTTTGAAGGAAGTGGGTGGGAGAATTAATAAATTAAGCAAACATGTTCTGTTCTCTTGCTGGAGAGATGAGGGGGCGGGAAAATATGCCTCGGCTGCTTCCTCTCAGACTTTCCTCTCCTTTCTTTCTTTCTTTCTTTCTTTCTTTCTTTCTTTCTTTCTTTCTTTCTTTCTTTCTTTCTTTCTTTCTTCCTTCCTTCCTTCCTTCCTTCCTTCCTTCCTTCCTTCCTTCCTTCCTTCCTTCCTTCCTTCCTTCCTTCCTTCCTTCCTTTTTCTTTCTTTCTTTCTTTCTTTCTTTCTTTCTTCCTTCCTTCCTTCCTTCCTTCCTTCCTTCCTTCCTTCCTTCCTTCCTTCCTTCCTTCCTTCCTTCCTTCCTTCCTTCCTTCCTTCCTTCCTTCCTTCCGTTAATCTAACCATATTGCTGAAATAACATGCCAGAGGAAAAAAAGGAGCCGAGAGCAAAGGGCTCTTCTTAAAAGCTCAGCCAGGACCACACTCAATCTATGTTTTCATCCTGCCCCAGACCGCTGGGATGTGTTATCCCCCATGCGGGCCCGCCCTCAAGGCGATGACCCCAGCAGATGCCAAACAGAGGAGTTGGGATCCGGAGTCAAGGTTAAGTGCACGTGAAAAAGCACCAAGACACCCTATCGCATGATTTATGTTCCACCCTCTCCAACTTCGTGTGTCCTTTGGAGGGGAAGGATATGTTTTATGAATCTCCCACAGATGCTGAGGCAGCCCATAATAAAACAGAATAATTAAAGAGGTCAGTTAATAGGAGCAGGACACGAACAGCCCACCCACAAACCCTTGTCCTTTAATACACTGAGCAAATGTATATTATGGAAGCAAGGACCGTGTGAAATGGAGCATTGAAATTTGGTGCCACATCGCCTTTTGAGGGTGCCCTACCCACAGTCCTTGCCTGTCACCCTTTGGAAAGCAGAGTTGATGGCTTTTTCACTCCAGTTGTAGATTAAGCTTTTTCCCCTTCCTTTTGGGGTTGGAGCTAAGACCGTTGTATGATCTTGTTGGAGGCAACATTCTGCTTCTACAGTTACTTGGGACACACAGCAGGGACCACACCGAAGATCTTCCGAAACCATCCATCTTGCTTACCCTGATCAGCAGTTGATCTCGAAGGCAATGGATGTGGGGACCTCGGGTCCCCAGATGTTCTTGGACGAAAACGCCCAGAAGCTAGCTGTGCTGGCCAGGATTTCTGGGAGTTGCAGTCCAAGAACATCTGGGGACCCAAGGTTGGGAACCCCTGCTCTAGACCATGGTTTGTTTTGTTCAGATGATCCTCCAAACCATGGTTTGGGGGGGTCATCATGAACCAACCCAAGGATGGAGTCTCCTGGTGTCAAGCAGTGGTTCCCAACCTTGGGTCTCCAGATGTTCTTGAACCAAAATGTCCAGAAGCCTTCACCACTAGCTCTGCTGACCAGGATTTCTGGGAGTTGCAGTCCAAGAACATGTGATTAGGAAGTACTGCTCTAAGGGTTTTTTTGGTAGGGAGAGAGGCTTTTTCGAACCCTACGTGGAGATGGTTGTGGACTAAACTTTTCATATGCCAAGCCTATGCTTTCACACCATAGAGCAATGGGGACTCCTGACTCTGATTTCTAGGGGACAATGAACGTGTGCTACTATTTACTCCAGATTTTACTGGAGCTCTCCAAAGTGCTGAAATTTATCCCCAGAACCGGTTCAGCCATTTTGGTAGACTAAACCTTGGAATGGATTCAGGGCGAGAATCACCACCCACATGAAGGTTTTTGCCCTGTGGGAGGTTTCTGGAGGCCATGTGAAGCCGTGGAAGGTTGAAGATATATTGGGGTAGTACAAGGCTGAAGATGACCCACCTTGCTTTGGAAAAGATTCATAGTTTAAAAGGGGTGGGGGCGTCTTCTCTTCTTGGGATCTTGCATAGGTGCAAGTGCAACGGCCATGCTAGTGAATGCATCCCAAATGAAGCAGATCAGCTGGTCTGCCTCTGCCAGCACAACACCACCGGGGTGGACTGTGAGAGGTGCCAGCCGTTTTATCAGGACCGTCCGTGGGCACGAGGAACGGCCGAGTCTGCCAATGAATGCCTCCGTAAGTCATATGTACGCTTCTCCCTTGAATTGCATGAGTTTGAACAGCACCGTTTGGTTTGGACATTAGGACCCCCTTATCCGCAGGATCAGTATCCGCTGATAGTGGCAGTGGCTCTAGATTCGCTATCCCCTGTGAATCTAGAGCCACTACCAAACATTTTTAGCTGATCCAGTTTTGGCAATTCAGTGTGTGTATGCACACACATACGTATGTGCGCATCATATGTGCCTGAAGATTGGGAGGAAGGATTCCCCAGAAGCGTTGCATCTGGGACGGGGTGTCACATATTGCCCAGAAGACAACTCAGAAACTGTGCAGGCTTTGGCCTTCTCGATGTTCCTGTGTTTCCAGCCGGCATCGTCAGTGATCAGGGTGAAGGGGTAGGGTAGCCACTCTTGATTTTGCACGAGTGGCCTGTCCACCCCGGCTTTTAGTCCAAACTTTCAAGGACCTGTTCAAGCCGAACTTATTTTAGAGACAGAGGTCAGCGCCTTAGAGAGCTCCTTCAATTTTGGACCAGAACTGGACTCCTTAAAAGAGGAAACTGTCAGCCTCGTTTGGGGCAGAGTTGTGGGCACTGCAGTCCAGAATACCTGCGTTGACCAAGGTGGGGAGAACTGGCTCCGAGAGGTTGACTCTCGTTCCCCTTTGCCCCCCCCCCCCCCTTAATGGTCTCTTCGCAGCATGCAACTGCAGCGGCCGGTCGGACGAGTGCTTTTACGACTGGGAGCTCTTTCGCGGCACCGGGCATGGTGGCCATTGCCGGAACTGCAGGGAGAACACGGGTGGCCCCCATTGTGAGCGCTGCCTCCAGAACTTCTACCGCTGGGACGCCCAGGTGGCATGTCAGCCCTGCAACTGTAACCCCGCAGGTGGGTAGGGAGCCGGGAAGGTGACACAGAGCTCTGGGTTATCTTCAAGGGGCGTCCCTAACATGCTTTTTGCTGTTATGCTTTGTTGTTCTTTTGCCAGAATAAATAAACGGCAGTACACTAGGATCCCCCGTATCCACGGGATCAGTATCCGCTGATTCACTTATCCACAGTTTGAAAATATAAAAAGAAAAATCCTAGAAATATATATGTCTTAAGGTGACATTACCAGAACTGGCCACTCGTGGGAGCCAGAGACCATGCTATCTGTAGCATTCACTATTTAATATAGTGTTTCCTACCATCCACGTTTTTCAGCATCCACGGGGCGGGGCTTGGAACTCATCCCATATATCTGTGGGAACATGGGGTCTGATAGACTCAAAGACATCTCTCAGATCTCCTTTGTCTTCTCAGGTTCCTTGAACCCCCAGTGTGACAGCTCAGGCACGTGTGAGTGCAAAGACACCGTGACCGGCTGGAAGTGCGAGCGTTGCCGGGAAGGGTTCCACTCCCTCAGCGAAGGCGGATGCAGGTGAGGCAGGGATAGCACCATAAATCTGCCCTGGTTTGAGGCCAAACGTTGAACGGACTATAGAAGAGGCTGACTTTATATACGGGAGAGGGCTCAGCACCGTAGAGAAATCCCACGGAAGTTCAAACTAAAACCCGGACGGGACCGACCCCTTCCAACACTCCAGAGTCACTGGGCTGTACTGCTCCTCACAGGCTTTCCTCCACAGTTCCTTCCCCCCCCCCCCAAACCATTTCCGTTCTCCTTGGCCATCCTCTTGGCTGAACCCTTGTTTCTTTCGTGCCAACTCCGGCGCCTGGGCAGCCTTTTCCCCCCAATCCATCTTGAACAGCGCCCTGGGCCGTAACCCTGCCTGTTTCCTTGGTCTCCTTCCTCGCAGGCCTTGTTTGTGTGACCCAGCTGGCAGCGTGGGCGCGTGTGACGCTCACACCGGGCGGTGCGCGTGCAAGGAGAAGGTGGAAGGGTCCCTTTGTAACAGGTGAGGTCCATGCCTGCCTTTCCTCATTCACGCCCTGTGAACCCTTCCCTACGGTCTCCGCGGCTCTTGACTAGTTTTACTTCCATTTCCGTTCTTCACTTTATGAACACGGTGCCTTCCTGCTGCTCCCCAAAATCTCCTGTCTTTCACTTTAGATTAGAAGCTCCTGCAACTCCTCACGGTTCTTTTTTCCTTCAAAAATTCTTGTTTTTCACTGAAGAAGATACCTGTTCGTGGTCTGTTTCAGTGTACGTTACGAAGAACGGTGGGAAGCAGCAGCCTTTTCCCTCACCCTGTTCAACCCTTTAAAAACCGAGGGGTTGACCACAAACCATCCAATGATCGGCAGAGGTGGGGGCGGAGGAAAGAGGGAAGGAAGGGGCTGCCTCACGGCAGATTGAAATGGAAGTTGAGCTGCAAATCAAACCCCAGCCACGCTGAATCGCCCTGATTCCGCTTGCCAGCCCAGTTGGGGCCGAAGATAAATACTAAATAAAACTGAGCTCTTCTCTGACATACCTTGTCATGTCATACCTTGACATGTATTCTCTTTTCAGGTGCCGACCGGGGAGCTTCAACCTTCAGCCCAACAACCCAGCCGGCTGCACCCAATGCTTTTGCTACGGCCACTCGACAGCCTGCACAGCATCCTCAGGATACGAGATCCATCGTGTCCTCTCCAACTTCAGTGAAGGTAGCTGGGAATGTTTTCTGCTGTTACATCAACATGGCGAAGCCACATCCATTTGGCACCACTTTTAACAACCAAAACAGTTGGGAGTTTTTACAAACTCGCATGCTGCCTTTAGTAGGTTTGGCTGAGAGGGATCTTTCTGGGGTGGGGGGACTGTCATTCTATCCAGCACTCACCCATTGTTCCCTCCTGCCTCTGAATTCAAAGAGAGCCACACCTCTCTGCTCTATAGTTTTTCCCTGTCCTGAGTCTGCTGAAAGCAGTGCGTCTGTTGAAGTCTGTTGCTGAAAGCATTCATGTCTGTCAGTTTGCTGTTTCATCCGTTCAATTGTAAGTAAGGAAACCTTTTATTCTTTCTCCTACTAATGTCTCAGGGTGAGTTACTGAGACTGTAAGTGCCAGTTAATGAGGAAAAAAAAGGTGGACTACTCTGGTGAACTTGACGCTATTCTGCTACACTGCCTAGGGCTTCTGGGAGCTTCTGCAGCCAAGCACCTTCTGGCGGGTGGGTGTGTCACACCCTGCACCCTTTTGCCCTAAATGATTTGGCATTAAGTTCCCCGAAAGGTCCCTGTCAGCTTTCCAGCTCAGCCGATCTGCCAGGCTGCATTGATCCTCTTCGGCCCTTGTCCTAGTGGGCCTGCAGAGGGAGAAACCAAGCAGTTGCTGACTAGTCTCCCCCAGAGCATCCTTAGCAACAGGGAAGGAAAGAATGTGCTCCCAAATCCATGGATGGCTTGTAGAGAGACCCGTTGCAAAACGATTCAAGGACTGGGAAAGGCAGCTGTGTCAACCTGCCTGTAACGTTTATTTTAGTTCTAAGCCACAGGCAGCCAGACTTTCAATGTTATGTTTAGGGGAAAGAAGTTGGGGGGGGGGGGAACACAGCTGGGGATCCCAAATAAATTTAGTGGCCTATTAAAACTTTGCGTTGAAGTCTGCCTCCTGTCTTCCCTTCAGCGTTTTGTTTATTATCCAGCCGGAAAGGCCCTCTTGATGAACCCGGCTGAAGACTGCAGTGGCTGAGAGTTTGCTCAGCAACTGGCCCGGGATGCAGGAATCTGGCAGGAGCGGACGACACTTGATCACAAGTCCCCCTGTTGCAAAATACCTCCCTTTGCCAAGAGGTCCAGGAACTACAACCTGGACCCCTCCAAACACATTCAAATCCCCCTGTATGCCAGGCATTTCTTCTCTCTTGGGAAAGCTGGGGTTACTGCTTCCCTGAGTAACTATTCTGATTTATTAACCATAGGTATCATAATTTGACCTTAGCATCACCGTATGTGTGTGGTTTTGTCCATGTGTGCTTTTTCTCTCTTTTTTTTAAAAAGAAGGTAGGGGATGGCATGAAATGTCATCCTATTAAAATCTCCACTGATTATATTTAAAATAGAATGTGAATTGCCACATTAATTTTAATGCATTCCCCAAGTTTGTCTTGAAACTGGCCTTTAGACTGTGTAATTGCTCGGTGTGTGAAAGCCAGATGGTTTCTGCTTGGCCACTTAAGGGCAAAGTCTTAGAGCGCTTGGATAATTGTATTTTTTGAAAAACCCAAACGCTCCTGTTCCCAGTACAGCATGTAGTTAAAAGTGCATCATCTGGAGCTTTCCGTGAGAGAGAGGTTATTAGATACTGCTAGGTACCGATTTCCCGTTCAAACCACTGGCCGGCCTAGACAAGTGGTTTTCTTGCCAGACTCTTGCAGTCGGTGGGGTGGAAGTCAGAGAAGCCAACCACTGGCAGAGAATGTATCAAAAACTGGAGAGAAGAAAAATATACCTTGCTCTGTAATTAGAAAAGTGTGCACTAGGGGGTGCTTTCCCCCTGCCGGTCTCATTTTGGGGCCGTTGGCTTATTCACTCATATTCATTCTTGCATTTTCTTTCTTCTCCTCTCCCTGAAACACACAGAGTGTAAGGAGGCTGGGAATTCAGCCAGAGAGGGAGAATGACTTGCCCCTTCGCCTTGGGAAGGTGGGCAGGTTGGAATAGGGCTGGCAGGTGGGTAGACAAAGGCTCTGGAGACGAGGGTTCAAATCCCTGCACCGGCACGGAAACTCACCAAGGGGGACGCGAGTAAAAGCCTCCCTTCGATTCATCCCATGCCTCAGAATCCTTCATAGGATCGTCAGGACTTGGAATCAACGTCTCGGCGCGCCTTGCACGCAAGGGAACCCACTCCCTTTGTTTCCCCTGTTCGTTCGTTTCCCATTTTCTGTGTCTTTCTCTGAACCAGGACCTGAAGGTTGGAGAGCAGAGAACCCAGACGGGAAACAGATGCGACTTCACTGGTCTAACGGAGAAATCTCCGTGGAGCAAAGCGGGCAGAAGAGGGTGGATTTTTTGGCTCCAGGTATGGTGTTCCCAAATGGGAGGGTGGGGTCCTTTTTCCCTCCCCCCCAAGACAATTTTGTCAATTCGAGCGGAGCCCGTTTTCCAGGTCCATCTCCCACGGAGGGACAAAACTGAGTCGAAGCTGAGACCTGCTGGCCCGTCAGAGACTCAATTCCAGCCTCCATGGGGCATCAGAAATCCACTGACATTTGCTTTGCTTTCCTTTCTACCCACCCAATTCATAGCGAAATTCCTCCACGACCAGTGTTTCAGCTACGGGCAGCTGCTCTCGGTGGTCTTCCTTTTCGAAGAGGATACGGCCGCTGCCCATACTTTCCCCCTCCGGCTGGTTTTGGAAGGAGACGGTATCCTAGTATCGGCGCATCACAGTGACATGAGAAGCACCAGGAACGGCACATGCTGTGAACATCACACGGCAACATTCAGGTATCTTCCTTCCGATAACCTTCTCCGCCTGCCCTTCTGACAAGCGGAGATGTTTTCTTTCACAAACTCCTTAACATTCCCAAGGGTGGAAGCGGGAGAGAATAGCCCAGTAGCTACCAGATGGGAAGTAAAAAAACAGGACGAGCTGCCATCAACCTAGGTACCTATTTTCATTTGAAATTAAAGCATTGTCATTAAAACGTGTTTGATTTGATCACTTGTTTGATCGATTCAGTTTACATCCTGCCTTTCTCCCAACCCCGGGATGCAAGGCGGCTCACGATACAATAAAAAAAAAACACACACAGAGAAACTAAAAACAGAGTGCATAATAGAATAAAACACAGTTTAGCAGCTTATTGCATTAGCCATAAAAACAACGCACAGCGGGTTCTTCAATGCACTTTATTCAGTGAACTCTAACTACCCTTAGTTACCAACAAGAAAGAAATTTCCCTGGTCAGTACTTCTGGAAGGAGGTATAAATCACTCCTAAATGCTCCTAAATCCAGAACTGCTGGATAGCTCGGTGGTTTGGTCGTCTGGCTGTGGAGCCAAGTGGTTGGGAGTTCAATTCCCCACTGTGCCTCCTTGAGAGGGGCTGGACTCTTGATGATCCATAAGAGTCCCTTGCAGTTGTAAGATTATTCTTATTATTAGGTGCTAGGGCCTTAAAGACAAACAAGAAGAAACCAGGTTCAAGGTCTTATAGTTTAGGCGATCAGATCTCTGTTTATTTGCTCTGTGTATGCTTCAAATTCTGGACTGCTCTCCCACAGGCTTCAAGAGGGAGAGATGCAGCCTGCTCTGTCAGCTTTCCAATTTCAGCGCCTGCTCTCCAACCTGACGGGGCTTCGGATCCGGGCTGAAAGCAGCCAGAGTTGGAGTAAGTCATCGGAAAAGCTGGGGTGAATGTTGGACCTGGAGAGAAGCCATGAGGCCAAAGGAAGAGCAGACTAGCTCTCGAGTTCCATAGGGAGGGTTTAGAACCAAGCGGTGAAACTAGTCAAAAAAAAAAAAAAAAAAACCATAATTCTTTGCTGAAACTTAAGATAAACTTCCTAATCGTGAATTGACCGCTTTCAGAGTGGATGGGGTCTTCTTTGCCGGAGGGGTTTTAGCCAAATTCTGTTAAATGCTCCAGAGCATTCCGGCAGAAGATTTTATATCCCTGCCTAAAACGACAAATCCTAAGACTCTGTCGGATGGGGCTGTCCTATTCAAGGGGTATCAAACCTGCTGCCGTTGGTGTCATGAAGAAGCACTCTTGATCAGTTACCTCATTCCACAAGTTGCAACCCAAGCTAGCTTTGCTTTGCAATGCGCAAAGACTGAAATTCACAAGCATCCTTGCTTTTGAACGATGCTCGAGCCTTATTCCTCTGAACCCCCCCCCCCCCCCAGTCGAGGTCACCCTCCATTTCTCTCCCTTTCCTGCAGGACAGATTTCCTTGAAGGAGGTCCGACTCGTGTCTGCCCACCCAGGATTCTCCCAGCCTGCCCTGTGGGTAGAAGACTGCATCTGCCCCCAAGGTTACGTGGGCCAATTTTGTGAGTCCTGCGCTCCGGGTTTCAAGCGGGAAGTACCCTTCGGAGGTCCCTTGACCAGCTGCGTTCCCTGTTCTTGCAACCAACATGGCGACTGTGATCCTGACACAGGTCAGTTCTGTCTGTGCATATCTGCCTATTCATAGATTCCTAGAACAATGGAGTTGGAAGGGCCATCGAGTCCAAACCCCCCCCCCCCCCGCTCAAGGCAGGAATCCAAATCAAAGTCTGTCCAAAAGAGGGTTGTCTGTTTTTCTCTTGAACGCCCCAATGTTGTCGCGCTCGCCACCTCCCAAGTTCGCAGGTTCCATTGTCGTACTGCTCTAACAGTTAAGAAGTTTTTTGTAATAGTCAACGTAAATCTGGCTTCCTGTAGCCCATTATTTATGCGTCCTGCACTCTGGGATGATCGAGGACAGTGAACAGGGCTAAGATCACTGATTTCACAGTGTTGATGAATCTTTTGTTGTTTTGTTGTTTAGTCGTTAAGTCGTGTCCGACTCTTCGTTACCCCATGGACCAGAGCACGCCAGGCCCTCCTGTCTTCCACTGCCTCCCGGAGTTGGGTCAAATTCATGTTGGTCGCTTCAATGACACTGTCCAACCATCTCGTCCTCTGTCATCCCCTTCTCCTCTTGCCTTCACACCTTCCCAACATCAGGGTCTTTTCCAGGGAGTCTTCTCTTCTCATGAGATGGCCAGAGTATTGGAGCCTCAGCTTCAGGATCTGTCCTTCCAGTGAGCACTCAGGGTTGATTTCCTTTAGAACGGATAGGTTTGTTCTCCTTGCAGTCCAGGGGACTCTCAAGAGCCTCCTCCAGCACCACAATTCAAAAGCATCAATTCTTCGGCGGTCAGCCTTCTTTATGGTGCAGCTCTCACTTCCATACATCGCTACAGGAAGATGATGAATCTACTCCACATTTTACTCTGGCCAAAATAGGATTAGGGCTTCAGCACTTTGGGTGATGTCTTTAAAAGTTCAGGCTTAAACTCAGAATGGATTTAACATGCAACCCATGGAACAAGTCATCAGCCTGCTGTCTGAGGGATGGAATAATCCCTTTGTTTTAGCTTATTCAGTACTCACTTTTTAAACTTTACATTCTTTCCATTCCAGAAAGAGTTTAAGGCATTTGGTTGGTTGGTTGGTTGGTTGGTTCGTTATTCTTATGAAAATTGCACGGAAACAAAACGTTCGCCGATGGGCCAAACTGGTTAGATCATCTCCAGGGTTTCTCCCCTCTTTGTTCAGTTTTTATTTTGAACCTCAAATGAGTTTATGGAGAAGTGTGTAACATTTGGAAAAATTTATCAGAAAAATAAACCATCTCCACTCTAAACCACACAACAGCCTTATAAGGTTGGCTAAACCTAGAGCAAGGATGCATGGCTCGCCAGAGCCGTGCAGAAAAGATCATAATCAAGCAAGGATGTTAATCTAAAACAGGTTTCTCGCCTCCGGACCAAAAATTCATCCTGAAATTTACCTTACACTGTAGTTTACCTTTGCCTACGATTTTTCGTTCAACAAGCTGATCAGTGCCCATTTATCTCCAGAGGCCCATGGAGCTTTCTAATTACTGGGCAATTACGCTGTAAATTACTTGTAATATAGCTGCATGATTTTATCATCTTAGAGGAGGTAGGGAATAGCACTTGAAACTACAGGACCCCGTTCAGGAAAGGAAAATGCCTTTAATATTGCATCCGTGTGGGTGTGGGTGATGTCATGGGCCTCCCACATTTGGAAAAGATTCGTGTGTAGTTAATAATCTCCTAACATTTCAAAGGAAGGTTTTCATAAGCATACCAAGAGAGAGAGAGAGAGAGGAGCTGCACTACCGAGAAGAACAGGACAAACATCTTATTCCGTTTTAAGCAGTTTTAATTAACAACACTGTTAATGGAGCGTTGACTCATATTGTATCTGATACACATCTAACCGTATCAGGTTTTTTTCCCACCCTCCAAGTGATGCCAGACTTCTCTTGAGTCCTACACGGTGTCAAACCCATGACTTGCTACGATTCTGTGATGCTTTCCTTACTTTTGAGGGGCTAAACGCGGGTTGTGGCACACAGTGGTCGGACAAGGAGCAGCAGCCGACAAAATGTCTTTACCCACAATGTTATTGTGGAAGATTTTCCCAGTTGCCCTGTTTAGGAGCGGACAGGTGGACCTGAGTTCCCTGAAATGAATTTTCCATTGGCTACACAAGATAATAGTCTCCGTGTTTACTTTTTAAAAAAAAAACCACACAAACTCTAACTCTTCAGTTTGTGGCTTGACTCCATAATACAAGTCACTCAGTGTCTGTTTGTTGGTATTTTGTGCATTTTGGACTTATTGTGTTCCAAATATGTGAATCCACCACAACCATGCCCTGAGGTTGCCAGGATGCTGTTGATGCTCTAGTTTCACCCCCTCCGACATCTGGATTGTTTTCTTCCATTTTAGTGGAAGTGGTGTGTGTCCCCCCCCCCCCCCCCCAGTAGAAGCTTCTTCTTCCAAGCTTTGTTCCTCTGGTTAAATAAAAATCGCACCGTCTTCTTGAGTTCAGCCTTTTCTCTCCCTCCACTGACAGGCTTTTTCTGTTACGGATTTCCACCACATCTGGTCTCGCTTTTGAGTTTTGAAGAAACCCCGGCTACAGTTCTCGGGCTTTGATCTCTCGGCTCTCGTTTCCACCCGCCAGCCGTGCATCCACCAGAGAGAGATGCTTCCTGGTCTTTCTCTCCCTCCTCTCCCTCTCTCCATACACAACGCCTGTTCTTTCTTCTGCCTTCAGATCTTCTTTTCTCCGCCCTTCTGTCACTCCTTTCCTGGTACACCTCCAAAGCAAAGCAGCTTCTGTTCCCATCTTGTCTCTTCTGGTTTCCACGATAGTACTAAACGGTCCTTCAGGAAAATTGCTTCCAAGTGGCGCTCTCCCCGAACCACTCCCAACTTGGCTTCTTTAATATACAGTAGGACCCGCATATATTTCCATGAAGTCATTACCAGAACTGGCCACTAGAGAGAGCCAGAGACCATGCTATGTATAGCTTTTGCTATTATCCACGAATTTCAGTATTCGCAGAGGGCTTGGAACCAATCCCCCGCGGATCTGGGAGGTCCTACTGTACTGCAGAAGGAGAAGGAGGGAAAACAGCTGTGGTACCATTATATAGAAAAAAAAGTGAGATAACCACATTCTGTAATAGGTCTCTCGAGCTGTAGTCAACTCATTTTCAAAGTAGCTAATGAAAGCAAGTCAGTATATCTGTTTCTTCTGGTGTTTAATAAGGAGGCTGTAGCTTTCTTTAAAAGAGTTAATGCAATTTGATCAACCACTCTGTAATCGCTAAAAGATGCAATTTAATGACATACAATTTCATTCACCCGTCTGTGTTTTCCTCTCTTGTTTCTTCTTCCATATCCATTTTTACAGCATAAAACTATTGATATTTAATAGGTTTTCGTGCGTGTGTAGTGTGTGTGCGTGCATGTTGTTTGTTTTACAGAAGAAAATCATGATGGATTTTGTTCCCCTATATTAGGTCTCTTTGTTTCTATCCCTGCTTACCAAAATGACATCCAGATTTTGCCACCTGAGACAGAGATCATCTCACGAGAGAAGCAGGAACCTATTTCTGTGGCTCCAAGTTTTCTTTTCGTATGCCGTTGGATACAAAAAAATGCAGTTGGGAGAAAAAATGTGCAGTTAGTAGATCAGACTGCCCATTTTTTTTCCAACTGCACATTTTTTGTCCATCTCCCCCATTTTTTTCAGCTATAAATTTTGCGTCCTACTGCACACTCAAAAAGAAAAATAGCCTCAGGGATGACTGAGAGACCAGGACAAGGGAGCCCCTTGCCCCAAAAATTCAAGGAACGTTGTGTCGTCCCTTGCCCTCATCCCACATAGCCTCATTCTCAACATCTTTTATTCTTGTTATTTCCCCGTGGAGCAGTCTACCCTGACAGGAGTCTTCAGAAACTTCCCTTGGCCCGGAAAAGGATATGGGTGGGTATATTGCTTCCTCTTAGCCTGGCCTACCTCGCAAGATGGTTGTGAAGATAAAAACTGGAAGGAAAGAGAGTCACGTAGGCTGCCTTGAGCACCCTGGAGAGTAGGTGGGAATATCGATGCAACGAATGATAAAGTATCTATTCAAACTCTTCTTCTTTTTTTAAAAGACTTAAATGCCCGGGAAACCTGAGAGGTCACCCCTCCCTGCATCGAATGTTGGTGTCTTGTTCTAATTTGACCTTATTCCGCCCAACCACCTCCATTAGCTTCTTTCACCCTCTCTCTCGGCTTGCCTGATCCTCTCCTCCTCTCCCCCAGGTCTCTGCCAATGCCTGCACAACACGGAGGGGCCTTCCTGTGAGCGCTGCACGGCTGGCTTCTATGGCAGCCCCTTCTTTGGCTCCTTCAAGGACTGTCAACCTTGCCCCTGCCCAGCCCAGAGCCCTTGCACCACCATCCCTGGGAGCAGAGAGGTGGTATGTACGCACTGTCCGCCAAGACAGAGAGGTAGGTACGACCGTGTGGGCTTCCGTCCTCTGCAGATGGAACGGGAGGGTCCCCCTGGACCCTAATTTCACCTTCATTTTCTAATCAAACAGATTTGGTAGGCTTTTCTGTTTCAAAAACCTGCCACACCTGTTTGACCAGGAAGTGACGACAACACATACGTACCCGTGTGGAAAGCAATGTTGTTGTTGTTTTGGACACCCCTTCTTTAAACTCTGATGAACCCCCTCTGAAGTCCCCAGACATGATGGATCGGCTATGTAAACATCATGATCCTTCTGACTTCTTCTGGCTTGCTCCAGGAAAACTCTGTGAGCTGTGTGAGGATGGCTTCTTCGGAGACCCCCTAGGAAAGAATGGACCGGTTCGCCATTGTGAACCTTGTGAATGCAGTGGCAATGTGGACCCCAATGCTGTGGGCAATTGCGATGCTGTCTCGGGCCGGTGTCTACGATGCCTGTACAACACGGCGGGGGAGCACTGCGAGGGATGCCAGGAGGGCTTCTACGGGAACCCGTTAGCCGCCAGCCCGACGAGGAAATGCACACGTGAGTACAGACTTCCCACTCAATCCAAGAGATGCCCCGAAGCCTGTTTTCCTACATAATAGGACACACACACACACCGTACCCTCGGGCACAGTATCCGCTGATTCACTGACCCATGGTCAAAAATTATTAAAAATATTAAAAGAAAAATGGTAGAAATACATATTTCCACAACGTTGTTACTGGAACTGGCCATTAGAGGGAGCCAGAGACCACGCTGTGGATTGCCTGGGCTCTTAAAATAATGTTCTTTATAATCTGCATTTTTCAGCCTCCGCGGGGGAGTTGTCTTGGAACTGAACCCCAGCAGATACTGGGGTCCTTATACTGTTTTAGGCCCTGACTCATCATGGCCTGCCGTCGTCACCCTCTATCTGATGGCTTTCAGAGGTCTTCAAGCTGATCCCCCATCATCCCTAGCCAGTGGATGCTCTGCCTCTGAGCTAGGACTGTTCCCATGCGCCTCCTGCCTCCTGCCAAGCCCACTTGCCTCTGGGAAGCTGTGCCCCAAACCCTACTAGTTATGCCCACCAGCATAATGTCACTGTTGCCCATCCCACGGGTCAGGTGACCACCCGTTGAAAAGTTCAGGTTGGTATTTGCTGCCGTGCGACTTGAAAACAGCATCAAACCCCTATCTTAACTTATTAACTTCTGCCGATCGGCCAACGAGATTTACCGAGGTTGCATTACTCTGATGTGAAAGGTCAATAGGGTTTGGACTTGTGAAATATTTACATCTTTTATTGGGGGCGGGGGGGGGGGGAAATGAGAAAAGAGTGATTGGGAGCAAATCGATTTCTAGAAAAGGTCATTAAAGAGAGAGAAAAGAAAGACAGGGCGGGAGTATGGTTTGTTAGACTATAGCAGTGGTTTCCCAACCTTGGGTCCCCCAAGTGTTCTGAGACTACAACTAACAGCTGGAGAAGCTAAGGGCTTGATCCTGGGACTTAAAGCAGCTGCTCTACCCCTGAGCGACAGCCACACTACTCTCTTGGCCAGGCTTAGCTTCAGAAAACAGACGAATGGCCGCGTTCGAGGTGTGACAGTCATGTAAAGGGGGATCTCTTCCTCTCTCTTTCTCTAGCCTGTGAGTGTAACCCAAGTGGCTCTACCCATGGACCAGAGGTTTGTGATGGGATCACGGGTCAGTGCAGCTGCCTCTCCCATGTGACTGGCCGAGACTGCAGCCAGTGCGAAGATGGCTATTTTGACCTGCAGCAAGGAAGCGGGTGCAAAAGGTAACGGATACGAGATGGCTAGAAGGGGAGGAAACAACAGAATGAAATTTAACAGGGATAAGTGCAAAGCCCTACACCTAAAGTGGGTGGGACCCAAATGCACAGGTACAAGATGAGCGATTCTTGGCTCCGTAATACTACAAGCGAGAAGGATCTGGGAATTATTGTAGATCACCAGCTGAATATGAGCCAGCAGTGTGATGTGGCTGCAAAAAAGGCCAATGCGATTTTAGGATGTAATAACAGAAGTATAGTCTCCAGATCTCATGAGGTACCAGTCCCCCTCTGTTCAGTACTGGTGAGGCCTCACCTTGAGTATGGTGTCCACTTCTGGACACCGCACTTGAAGAGGGATGCGGACAAACTGGAGCAAGTTCAGAGGAGGGCGACAAGGAGGATGAGGGAACTGGAAGCCAAGCCCTCGGAGGAAAGACGGAAGGAACTGGGCAGGTTTAGCCTTGAGAAAAGAAGACAGAGGGGAGAGATGGACTATGATTGCCCAAACCTTCCTGAATGGGAAGGGTGGGAAACGAAGCGTTAAAGCGGCAGGAGTATCTTGAAAATCCTGGGAAGTTCTCACCACACATGCCTGAGGCTTCTGGCCTTTGACTCTAAGTATAATAAAAACAAGACAGCCCTGTTCAGACTGCATCTTCTGTTCAGAGTTTCACCAGAGTGACCTTGACAAACGCCCTGTTCCTACCGAGATGGTTTGTTCTTGGTTGGGCAGTTAAGACCCATTGGCTTTACAAAAGACCTGCGTGTGGGAGAGAGGGCTTATTCTTGAATATGTAGTTAACCTCCTTGGGAAAACAGAAACTACTAGAACTCTGTGTGTGTGTGTGTGGTGTTAGATGTGGTTCCACATAGCCAGCAACATGTTTGCCATCACCCAGAGAGGCCGTCCAGGTGGCCCTTCTCCCTGAATGACTTCTCCTGTGCTTCTTGGGACGTCACGAGAAACCCGTCATTCTCCTTTTCTTCCTGCCTCTTTTTCCTTCCCTGCAAGCTGCCAGTGCCACACCGTGGGTGCCCAGCACGACCTTTGCCACCCGGTCACAGGCCAATGTGTCTGCCATCCAGGGGCCGAAGGAGCATCGTGTGATCGGTGCCAGTCCGGCTTCTTTGGCTTCTCCTTCCAAGGTTGCCGAGGTAAAGTCTATCGAGGCTGAAGCAATTATATTTGCAAATATATTCTTTTCATTTTCGCATCCTGGCCAAAGGGAGACCGGGCCTCTCTTCTCGTGCCATGTGATTCGTTATCATCGGGGACCCAAATGCAACCCACAAACACTGTCCCACTGTTTCATCCACTTTTGTTAAGTTTTCCAATTCTTTATCTATAGCTCTGGCATCCCCTGGAATTGCAATGTCACTGATCCAGACATTTCTTCGTTCTATTACTGTTATGTCTGGTATATTGTATTCAAAGTGTATTGTTGTTGTTGTAAAAATGTTGCCATCTCAAAAAAAATAAATCTCTTTCTTCCCTCTATGGGGGGCAGTTTGTTTGGGGGCAGCTCCAGCATACCTCGTTTTAAATCATTAAAATGTATTTTTGGCCACTAGCGTCTTGTGGTTTGAATTAGAGATGGGTTTGGCGGTTTGTGCCAGTTCGTCCTTTGGGTGAACAGGGTTTCAGCGCCTCCCAGCCCCGCCTCCTCCAGCAGGCGCCCACTCAGAGGCAGCTCCCCAGAGTAGGCGGGACATGGAAGCCAGGGCACTGCCTCTGAGGAGGCGCCCGCCAGAGGAGGCGGGGCTAGGAACTACCGAACACCTCATCCAAAGGACGAACCAGCACGAACTGCCGAACCAGCGGTTCGCGCCCATCTCTAGTTTGAATAATCACAGACACACAGATTAGTGGAATATTCCCATTCTTCTAGCATGCAACTGCTCCCAGATAGGCTCTGTGTCCGCCCAGTGCCACGAGAACAGCACGTGTGTGTGCAAAAGGGGGTTTGTGGGCTACAAGTGCGACCGGTGCGAAGCCAACTACTTCTACGACCTTGGGAGCAGGCAGTGCCAGGAGTGTCCTCTGTGCTACGGCCTCGTGAAGGAGGAAGTAAGTTTTCCCATTACTGACCTATTCTGCTTGCTTGTTTTAATTTGCAATCAGCCCTTTCATCTACTTGTTTGAATATTTTTAAATTTTATTTATTTATTTATTTATTTAAAATATTTTTACCCCGCCTTTCTCCTAAAATAAATAAATAAATAAAAAGGACCTAGCAGCTTACATCATTGAAAACACAATATAAAAAACTTTGATCAGTAAATTATTCAAATATTGAAAATATTGATTATCTTTTAATGCATTCAGTTGAAGAGCCATTTAGTTAACTTTGGCAAACATATAGGCACTTGATTGGCCTTACAGTCAATGTAGTTGCAGATACAATCATTTGATCAACCTTTTAGACAACTTAGTTCTAAACAAAGCAAATTAATCACCTTTTTAGTCCACTTAATCGAATACATAGTAAGTTAAACAGCCTTTTCAATTTAGTGTGCGACTACACTGTGTTACGCAGCTGTACTACATTCACCATTCATACTAGATGTGATGTGATTTGCATTCTAGCCCTCAGCCCCCACCTTCTTTCCTTCCTTCCTCTAGTCCTGCCTCTGTTAATCCTCCCTTCCTCTGGTCCCACCTCTGCCGATCTGATGGGGAAATAACAGGGCCATAAATACGGGAAGTAATAATAACAATGACCCAGTGATAAGGTGATAGGGTGATTTAGCACTAATCTCATATATGTAAGATTTTTTTAAAAAAATCAGAGGACAAATGGGGGAAAGGAGAGAATGCGAGGTTGTGTTCTAGAGAGTCAATGAGCCTTTCATTCTTTGAATTTTTCTCCTCCAAGGCTGACTCATCCTGACCTCTTTCTGTTCCAGGCAGATAAGCTGAAGGACCAGCTCACAGAGGCAGAACTGTGGTTGCAGAAACCAAGCTGCGACAGGCCAAGGGAGGGCTATTACTATGCCACGCAAGGAGAGGTACCACGGGGAGACAACCTACGTAACCAGTACCTTCTGAAAGGTAAAGAGGCAGGAGGCGGAAATGGTTTTAGCAGAACGGGATGTAGCGTTTCCAATAGTAATCTCCACATACGGTCTGTTTCGTTAGGATTCTACTCCCACATTCTGTCTTGACAGCCCCCAATGCCGGCTTGTTTGCTGAATATTAGTTTGTGTGTTACATGCCGTCAAGTCGGAACTGACCTACGGCGACTCTAACAGGGATTTCAAGGTAAGTGAGAGATTTGAGGAGTGGTTTGACCAGTTCCACCCCTACCTCCCAGGGAGTTTCCATGGCTGAGCGGGGGATTCGAACCCTGTTCTCCAGAGTCCTAGTCCATTCCTCCGTTCACTACACCACGCTGGGTGTATTAGCTAGTTTTTAACGAATCCGTGGTGCTTGCCACACAACCGGAGACACCTTGGCCGTTTTTGTGCTGTAACTGTACCTGTTTTAAGCAGGGATGGGCAAAATCTGGAACTAGAACAGTGGCTATCTGATTTTATGGAAACGCAATGATAAAGCACTCCTAGAACCTTTCACTTACCTCAAAACCCCTTTTAGAATTGCCGTGAGCTGGAAACAACATGATGGCATAGAATGGTGATGAACTAATTTAGAGGGGAGCCTCCGAACCGCAACCAGCAACTTTTAAAAAATGAATTTTCCAAGAAGTCTGATGACAGGGACGTACTCATCTGGAGGTGGTGGAGTTGGGGGCTCACAACGGCAACAGATAACTTTTTTTTTTTAGAAGTAACTTTTCCGAACGTTGAGAGAGGAAGTCTCAGACCCTCTTTCCCCTCCCTGTTCCATAACCCCATCATCTTCGGGCCAGAGCCCCAACGTGGGGGTCCAGGAGAAGCCACCAACAAGGCTGATGGTCTTCCTTGCAGGGGCCAAGCGGGCTTTTCTAGAGGAGACTGCCGAACTAGAGGAGATGGTGCGCGAGGCACAGATCCGGCTGAGCAGTGCCAGTCGACTGGCCGGCTGTGATGGTCAGGAAGGAACCGCCAAGGGTTGTGTCCTTTTCTTGGACATCCGGTCTGCCCTGCAATCCACGCATCTGAACATCCAGCTGACGTCCAAGACCTTGGGTGCAATGGTATCTAAGACCTACCTACCTACCTACCTCTTGCCTCCTCCCGCAACATTCATATTCCTTATTACGGGGGGGGGGGGGGCTTTAGTTCTGTGGCAGGGCTTATTCCCCAAGGGCTAAGCTCCTTCACCATCGGTGGGCAAATACGCAGTAACTGAGCCAACTCTTTCTATCGTCTCCCTCCCGCATCCCCCTCTCTTTGTCTCCTCCACTAAATGAAAATAGGAATAAAAACATTCTGAGTCACCCGGTGCTTCCTGCAGGGTGTGCCTAAATCTTTTGTACATAAAGTGGTAGCGGCTGGAGGCAGGGCTTTCCAAGAAGAAGCTGTGATCTCTAACTGAGAAACGTATTTTCCTCCCCCCCCCCCGCCCCCCGATTTCCATCAAGGAATTTCCTCCAGAGATTTCTCACCCACCCACAAACTGGTCGCGTGCTGCGCTGGAGTCCAGACAGCTATCCCGGAGGTACGTTTCCATGTCTCTGCACTCCAGAAATCTGTGTGTTCCTGTATGTACAGTAGGACCCCCTTATCCATGGGATCAATATCCGCTGATTCACTTATCCACAGTCTGGAAATATTAAAAACATTAAAAGAAAAATCCTAGAGAGATATATTTCTAATGATGAAGTTACCAGAATTGGCCACTAGAGGGGGACAGAGACCAGACTAACTATTGTATCGCATTCACTAGAGTAATATACTGTATGTCTACAATGGCATTACCAGAACTAGCCACTAGAGGGGGACAGAGACCACGCTATGTATAGTGTTATTAAAATAGTATTCACTATGACCCGCATTTTTCAGCGTCTTTGGGGGGCTTCGAATTGATTCCCCCGCAGATACGGAGGTCCTGCTGTACTGTCAAATGTTCATTGTTAAGCGAGTGAGTAGTTCACGAGTGAACAAAGGCTTCTTTCCGTAGCCTCATGAAAGCTGCAGCCTTGGTGGAAGACACTGCCAGGAAGGCGTTGCGCATGACCAATGCCAGCTACCATCTTCTGCAGAGCATCGTAGAGGACAAGGCTCTGCTGGAGTTTAGGAAACAAATGGAAGAGAGGTACGTTGGGAAGGGCGAAACCGATCCCAAGGAGGGCCAACCCTATCACGAGACAAAGCGAGGCAGCCTCGTCTGGTGGCAGAGGCGGAAGGGCAGATGCCCGACACCATGGGGCCTATGTACCAAGTCCTGAGTTCTAATCCAGGTCTTGAGTCCCAAGCCCCAAGTCTCCGTCCCTATTAAAAACAAGCTTTTTCCCCCAGAAAAAAAAGGGAAGGGTGGTTGGGTTCCGAGTCACGAGTCGAGTCCGATTCATTGAAAACAAAAACCCAAGTCGAGTCACCAGTGCAACTAAAGTCCGACTTGATGGCCAGTCCCATAATTCAAATCCCCATCCCTGAAGATCAGAACGGGTAATGTCTTTGTTAGATATCCTGCAGGGCTATTGAGCCTAGCGTTTCGAACTTGGGGGGGGGGGGGGGGAGAAAAGTCCAAAAATCCAGGCCAGATGTTGAGGTCTCCAGGTCTATAAGGTGAAATCTCATGATAGAAGCTTCCAGAACCCGCCGTAGGTGAATTAATGTTTGTTTCTCCATCTTTACAGAGAAAGGACTGCCACTCATTCTATACCTTCCCCTTTAGCCCCCAGAGACATGATCATCCCTGGATCAGAAAAGTTTATTTAAATTCATTGATACTCTAGGGCAAAGCAAAAAAGAAAAGAGAGAAGTCATTTTGGGACAGACCGGGAGTATTAGCTAAGAGTTGAAAGGAGGCAGAGTCCTCAGTATGGTACAGTCCTTTCCTGAGCAACGCAAGAGCAATACAATTCTATAACTTTTCAGCAAAAGCAAGCCATGACCAGGACCTGTTGGCTAGTGCCTGTGACGCCACTCCATGCGATGACTCTCTAGGTCCATTTGGATTGGCCAACCAGAATCTGTTTAGAGTTGTGCAAAAAACAAACAAACAAAACACACACAACAACAACCCAACCCAACCCCCCCCCCCCAAACACAAACACATCCATAATTTTTTGCCAGTCTTTTGCCTCTTAGACATTTTCCCCCCGAAGAGCAATCAATAACCATTGCTTTGGAGGCAGCTTTCATTAGCTCTGAAATAGTGACTCTGATTTTATCTACAGTTACAGCAATTTGATATCACTTTTACTGCCATGGCTCCATCCTACATAATTCCTAAGATTTGTAGTTTAGTGACATTTAACAAGTTCTCTGCTTGAGAGCTTCAGCGCATCTGCCTGAATTATAGCTCAGAGAATACTAAGCACCTCACCGTACCGCGAAACCCAGGGTTTTATAAGAAGAAGCCATGACAGCTGAAATTGTACCAAACTGTTCTAACTGCGGTCATGTAGATACACTTTTAAAGTTCGTCACAAAAGCCGATCAACAGGAAGGAAAAAACTGGACTTTTCTCGGGAACTTTAACCAATGTCCATCTCTGGACCTTACTGGTCTTCTCCTGCAAAATCATCATCATCATCACCATCATCCATTTCTCTCTTCTTTTAACTGGTTTGTGTTATCCTTTCCGTGCAGGTACCAGAAAATCCAAGAGGCACAAGAAAAACTTGTTTCTAAGATGGGAGGATCAACGGAGGAAGCCAAGAAAACGTTGGCTTCCGTCCATCAGACTAACGTGGAAATGGCAAAAAAACTCTCCTGGATCTCCACCCTGGAGCTGGTGAGCTCTGGAAAAATTATAAAACAAGAGCAAATTGAGCAAACAGGAAATGCAAATGTAGTTATTTTCTGTTCTTTTTTTAATGATAACTCCACCATCCATCCCGCTTAGAAACTAAGAACCAGAGGGTTTTTTCAATTTCACCTTCCGTCTCAGCTTTTAAAAACATGCAAGTTCTTTCTGTTTCGAACATAATGGAATCTGTAGTCGTTGATCGCTCGGTGCATTAGGTCTCTGGCTGCAGAGCCAGAAGTTGGGAGTTCGATTCCCCACTGGGCCTCCTTGACAGGGCCTGGACGTGATGATCCATAGGGTCCCTTCCTGCTCTGCAGCTTTAAAATTATATAGCTCTATCAGAAATTAATAGAAATGAAATTATTCCTCAACTACCTTGGCCAAATACACTAGATGTAGCTGTTCCCACTATAGATGGGCACGAACGGCCAGTTTGGCCGTTCGTGCTGGTTCGTTTTGCGGCCAAACAGGTGTTCGGCGCTTCCCAGCCCCACCTCCTCCGGCGGGCGCCCACTCAGAGGCAGCTCCCAGAGGAGGCAGGGCCTCTGAGTGGGCGCCTGCCGGAGGAGGCGAGGCTTGGAAGCCTCAAACACTTGTTCGGCCAAGAAACAAACTGGCACGAACCGCCAACCCAGTAGTTCGTGCCCATCACTAGTTCCCAGAAACATTCTGGGTTTTTTGCTCTGGAATCCAGGAGCAGGTCGCAGTTGGAGTGAGCCCGTTTAATCAATGGAACCCGTGCAAGAGCTGACTCACCAAATCTCTCTGTTTCAGTGAACCTGATCTAGTTGCAGCTAATTTCTGCATTTCAGCCAAGGAGTGGTTAGAGCTGTGGAGCATCTCAAGAAAAAAGAAAAGGGGTGTGTGTGTGTGTGCTAAAGCCACACAAATTTTCAAAGCTGTCTTTCAAAGAGCTGAGACTTTGGCCTGGGAGGGCTCCAGAAGTCCCATTTTAAAATAAACACATGTTGCTATTCATTACTTCTCGTCAGGCGAGTTGCTCTTAATCACTGTTGTTGGGTCCGATTGCACAAAAGTTTACATAATGAGTTGCACATTTTGAATATGTTGTGCTGTTGTTGCCAGCAGGGCAGAAAAATGCAGGGAAATGTTCTTTGGTTTCATCTGACGCTGCCCTTGAAAAGGTTTGTCAAATCAAATCAAATTGAATCAAATAAACATACCATTTATAGTTGATAAGAAAATTGTATAAAACCTGAAAAATCAGTATCAAAATGCCTCTAAAAATATCCTTAAAATGTCCTTAAGTAGTAACTACCAAAAGTAACTAGGTGTTATTCATTACACTTAAATAACCTAGGTATTTCTCATTATACAAAAAAACACCCACATTTGTATGTTTGTTTGTTTGTTTAATTTGATTTATATGCCGCTCCATTAGCACAAAGCACTATTCTGGGCGGTTTACAACAATAGGTAAAACATACAGTACTAAGCAGTAAATACACAAGAATTAAAACATTCGTAAAATAAGAACAGGACGCACCAAGGCCAATTGGATTTACTATTTACTAATTTATTAACCAAAAGTAACTAGTTACTTGTACTAGTTACAGTGTTACTGGTTATATCATGCTACTTTGAACAAGTAACTAGGTGGTTGTAACTAGTTACATCCTAGCTCCAAAGCTGAATCTTGGCGGACTCTATCGCTGCCGGCGTCTCTCACATTTGAATTTTTTAAACTCTTGGGTTCTTGCCCTCTGGCAAAGAAACTTGAGGTCAACTTGGCTCCCAACCAGATGGGAAGGAGACTCTTGTTCCTCTCTGTTAGAAACCAACCTTCTCCGGTATTTGATCCTGCAGCTCCCCCTGGTGCATCGAGCCGAGAAGCTTAATCAGGAGGTCCGTGGGCTGGCCCGGGAGGTCGCGCTGAAAGGCCAGCAGGGAGCCAACGGATCCTTCACGGTCCAGGCTGGGCTGCAAGGCGAAATTCAACAGGTGCAGCAGCTGGAACAGGTAAACATTCTCCCTGGAAGGTGGAGCGCCTGCCCCTCTCCATTTGAATTGGGGGGGGGGGGAGGAAAAATTGCAATACAAAAAAAAAACGCATCCCTAGATAGTAATCTTCCCCCGTTTGTAGTTTTGTACTACAAATCCCATGATGTCTTCTGCATGCCTGCTGGCAGGGGAGGGTTGGTTTTGTAGTCCAAAATGTCAGGGGAGCGTCAGCTTACCGAAGGCTGCTCTAAAGCAACCCTTCTCGACTGGCACATTTTGAAAGGGGCCACAGACTGGAAACGGATCGGGGAAAGTCTAGACGAACCTGAACTGTTGTTGTTTCTGCTTCCGCCGTGGTGGTTAGCCTGAGTTTTGATACCCCACTCTGCCGTTAATATAAAATATATAAAAATCCTATTTAAGGAGAACAAGAGCCAGGGAATCCCGCCCTTCTGGCTTAACAATCTGAAAAGCCGTGACGCAAAAGGAAAAGGCGAGGAGGAGGGAAGAGGAAAACAAGGAACCTCCGGTGCAAGTTTTGAATGTCGACTCGTGAGCCTCCTCCGCTTGCAGGGGGGGGGGCGTATGGCTGCCGGAGGAGCCGTCGGGGCAAGGCAGGGAGATACGTCGTGTGCGTGGGATGGTTCCAATCCTACCCTTTTTTTTTTTTGCTCTCCACAGCTCTGGCAAAGGGCAGAGGATGCCCACGCGCTGGCAGCCTCGGCCCTCTCCAAGGGAGAAGACGTGGTCTCCGAAGCCAAGACCTTATTAACCAGCCTGGAGGGTAACCCAGTTCATTGATTCAAACTAACCAGGACCACACTTTTTTTTTTCCATTTGCAAGAACGAAGACAAGTTGCAATATGGATTTAAAAGCAGATAGGAAAAAGAGAACCTAACCACTCGTTATAATGTTTTTAAACTGCCGTTAAATAATTGTTACAGTAGAGCAGATTGAATCGATTGTCTACGCCCGTCTTCCTGAGCCCAGTCGGACGGATGTGTTGAACTACATACCGATCACCCACTCAGCCTGCTGGCAGGGGATGATAGGAGATGTAGTGGAACAAAGGTGAAAGGTTCTGGATTTAGGAAGGCTGAAGATTTATGTAGGATGGATAGGCTGTCCACACCTCCTGAAATTAAACATTTCCAGAAATATAGCTTTGATTCACATTTGCCGCTCAGTGTGTTTGCACTCAAGCAGAGTGGTTGCCCCTGTTCCGACTTACATACTGCCCCACAGTGCTTAGAGAACTCTCTGGGTGGTTTACAACACAATTATTCAGGCTACACATTGCCTCCACACACAACACACCAGCAAACTGGGTGCTCATTTTACGAAATTCAGAAGGATGGAAGGCTGAGTCACCCTTGAGTCAGCTTTGTGAGCCTGTCGAAATCGGACTCAGGTCGTGAGCAGAGGCTGGACTGCAGTACTGCAGTTTAGCCACCCCACCACAGGGCTCTGTGAACAGGATACTCAAAAGAAACAACACATTTCGGCAAATGGAAAAGAGATACTGGGTTTTATGTATTATACCCGCTTGATACCCATTTGTGCTTTTTTGTGGACAGTTTAAATATAACATCAAAGACCGCCACTGCAATTTTAGAAAACCCTCCTGAAGCTTGTAGATGATGTGAAAGGTTCTCAAGGGTAGAGCCTTTTCTAACCAAGCGAGGATGATGAATGCATCCTCCCAAGCGAAGGCATGCTGCCACCATTAAACTAATTATCAATGGTTTTGAAAATACTTTTAAATTGTGTCCTCAAAATATAAAGACCAGACACCTTGGCTTTTTTAGTTTATTCAATAAACAGACAGGATTCTGGAAATCCATGAAAGGGCACTGCACAGTGGTTGTCCGCCGTACCCTGATGTTCCCGCCTGCCTTCTGAGTCTGTTGGTGTGAATCGGAACTCGGGGCCTGGAGCCAGGTGAGCCAACCCTGTTCTTCCTCCTCCTCCTCCTCTGTTAACAGGGCTCAAGAAGCTGGCGGCCCGTCACAGCAGGGTCCAAAGCCCCACCAGGAGGAAGATGGCCCTCGTGCGGGACCGGACCCTCGCAGAGGCCCAGAAGAAGGTGGGGCAGGCCCAAGAGATGCTGGGGGATTCGGCTTCTGCCTCTGCTGCCGCGCAGAAAACGGCGAGGGAGGCTGATCGGGTTGCTAAGGAAAGCGCGCAGGTATGAACAGGCGGGGAAGCGGGGCCTCGCACCATTGACCAAACTCAGGTGTTGTTGTTTTTTCCCCAATGACTCGGATTCAAATCACGATTCGGAACCCGCCCGCCCCTCCCTTTTTTCTCGGGGGAAAAACCTTGTTTTTAAGAGGGTCCCGGGGCTCGGGACTTCGTCCCCAAGACTTGCCAACCTCCCGGCCCCCAAGAAAGGAGACGCCGGGCGAGTTCCCTTTTCCCGCTGGGCTTGGCTGTCTTTTCCTGCAGGTGGCCCAGGATGTAGTCAGAGGGGCAAAAGAGGAGGACAGGCGCGCCGGTCAGCTGAAGACGCACGTCGCTCTGACCGTGGAGAAGACCTCCCGCCAGGAGCAAGATGCCGAAGAGCTGGTCAAGACGCTTGGGGGACTCAGCCAGGTCAGTGGTGTTTCTCCTCCATCAACCTGGGTGGCAGCGGCTCCTTGGCCTTTTTAAGGAGATCATCCGCCCCTTCTCCGTCCCTTCCGAAATCCGGTTGGCTCCCCGTGGCCTGCGGTGGCCTCTTTGAGGTCCATGTTTTCGGCTGCGCCAGTCCTCCACCTGTAGTCTGCATTTCACTGGGGGAGCAAAGGTCGGGACCCTCCTCCTGACGAAACTGCCTTTCCTTTGAAAAGCTGCCTTTTTTCTTATCTTTTAAGGCCTGGGAGATCAAATGAGCTTCCGCCCTGTTTGCTTGCTGGCTTATACAAACTGGCGATCCATCGACAGCTAGAGGCTGGTGCAAAACCCACCCACCCACCCCAGAATTAATGAGTTTCAGCTCAGCTTTTTTCAGCACCAGAACTGAATGAAGCTTACAGACCTTCCATGCAAAAATATATTCATTTATTTGCTCATTTAGGGCAGGGTGCGTGGGGGATCCTTTTCTAGCTACTCCTGTTAGCTAAGGGTCAGAGATCCTTGACCATCTGTTGCAGAATGCCCAGAGATCTGTCAGTAGATCTAGAGCGGCGTTCTTCGCCCTACCTTTGAACTAACCTAAGAACCCCCTTTTTTGAAGGTTGCAGTGGAGATGAGTGCTCTCAATCAGAGCCTCCAGAATACTCAGCACTCTTTGGAGAAGGACATTGCAACTCTGAACCGCCTGCTCACCAGCCTAGGTGAGTGGTTGGAAGCATGCAGGCGTGTTTTTCTTTTCTTTTCTTTTTCCACGGTTTCCTTTGGGGGCAAGCGATGAGTAGCCAGAAACTGGCATGCAAGATGGAAGGACACCTTAAAGCAATTCATGAAACGTGGGGAAAACGCGTCCAAGAAAGCCAGAGATTACTGGATTGAGCCGTGGGGTTGTGAATCAGGCTCCCAGCACTGGAATGCTGGGACCTCTTGATGAACAAGGACAACGAGACCAGCTACAACCCAGTCCGGGCTTCCTTGTCGTCTGCCCGCCTAGTTGAACTCTCACGATAGCCGAGATGGACGGAGGATGGATTTTTTTCCCCATTAGGGATGCGATGGTGTGTGTTGTCCCAGACTGTTGGCATGGACGTGAGACTGTAATTTTTTTTCTGGCAGATTGGTCTGGAAAGAATAATTAGGATCCATTAGCTTTACAAAAGACATGTTCCTGGTGGAAATGAACAACAGTAGAACTGGTTGACTGGTTTGTCAAGGTGGATCAAAGCTGCCGCTTCAACTTTGAACTTTTTTTTTGTGCTTACTTTAATATTTCTATGCTGGTTTTCCTTTTTTTAAAAAAAAATCTCAAAGGGATTTGGAATAAAAGCAAGTGTGACAAGCTTCCAATTTTACAACTGCTTCCAATTTTACAACCACTTGTGGGATTTTTTGGTGGAAGACGTCTTACAAATTATTACTTGCTTACCTATTTTAACAGAAGAGTGTTTTTCTTACCTACAGGAATTAAAAATACTGATTTCTGAATCTTTTCTTAATGGGTAGAAAAGAAGTGTAGGAAAGGGTCAATTCTAAGCAGGAAAATAGCTGGAGGGGAAGAAGTGCCACACTTTTCTTTCTTTTCTTTTTTTTTGTTTAGGATTGTATTTTGGTTTTTAAAAAAGAGATCAGGGGCATGCAATAGCATCTAACCTGTAGTTTCCCTTCTAGCGATAATTTCAATTCTGCTCCAGTATGGAACGCCAGCCAATGCCAGATACAACCACTAGAGGGCAATCTTCACTTTGTTAACAAATTCCTTTGTGTTTTTCTTTGTTTCAAATGGGTTTTAAGAACTTCCTCAGCTAAGTTTATGCAGTTAAGGGGATTTTTCTTGGACTGCGTGGAGCCGTCCTCAAACTTCTCGGGTGGCTCTGAAGCTCAACAAAAATAGAGCTTCCACAGGTTGCGACAAAGAAGTCAAAACACATCTGACAGACGGTGGTCCCATTTTCTCTTGAGTGCCTCCAGCGTTGGAGCGCTCACCACCTCCCCTGAGATCACGGGATCCCTTGTTGTACCGCTCTAACAGTTAAGAAAAATTTCCTAATACTCAGCCTAAATCTGGCTTCCTGTGGCTGGAGCCCATCGTTGCACGTCCTGCGCTCTGGGATGATGGAGGACAGATCCTGCCCCTCCTCCGTAGGACGACCTGCCTTTGCAGCCCTCCATCAAGTGTAAGACACTCATTTCCCTTCCCTCCAGGTGATCTAAATGACTCGGCTCCATCCGAAGCTGTGCTGAGCGCCAGCCGGATCCTGCTAGACAACCTGCAGGTGCACCTGACGGAGCCCGGCGTCTTGGGGCTGAAGCTGAGCGCTCTGCAGGATGAGGCCGAGCAGCAGCAGCTGAGGATCGAGGCGTACGAGGAAGACCTGGAGGAGATCCGAAGGGACAAGCAGAATCTGGAAGCCATCCTTCGGAGTCTGCCCATGGGCTGTTCAAGGTGGAAGTGAACCAGCGCCCGGGAGTGTCCCCGAACCCTCTTCTTGGCCATTTCAGAGACTGCTGATCTAAGTAAACCGGAGAGCAGATGGGGCAGGGTATACAGTTAGAAGATCTACCAGCATTTCCTCCTGGGAGATGTTCCCACGGCCGGCATTGGCCCAAGGAGTGTCCGTACACCAAAATGGCATGCACATTGAGCATGCAGTGGGTACAAGGCCATAGTTTTAGATGCTCTACGTTGCTTCATACTGCAAGAAAACAAATCCAGAATTTGAAAAGCTACCAAAAAAAAAAAGCTTCCACCAGGCATTGCGGTTTTCAAACATTTCTTTTTCAACTATAAGGGCTGGAAATATTAAATAAATAAAAGATGAATGCTCAGGATGTTGAATGCTGTGGCTTTTCTGACTGTCTTTTTTTTTTTTCCGGATCCTACCTGGGTCACTGGATGAAACTGTTTTTGCCAGGCGTTCACAGAGCTTCGTCCTTAACTGTGAGAAAGAGAAAACCGAAGTCCCAGAAGTGAGGTTGGCATTTGCCAAAATAAATACAGGTATGTCCTGCTGTGCTTGTTGTGTAAAGTCAAGTCCGAAGAGCATCAACCTTTCCCTTTATCTCCTGTCCGCCATCCGTTTGGGTATAACTTTTAAGATTTTCTTTCCCTTAAAGTGGTTTTTTTTTTTAAAAAAAAAAGGAACTTGTACATTTTTCTGTGGCGTGAAATTGACTAGCCCACAGCCGTGAAATTGACAGAATCAGGAAACTGACTGAACCAAACACTCTTCAGGAGCTCCACTAGTCCATTTTCAGCATCCAGTTCATGTTGAGTGGTACATGATGACACAACAGTTACTCTTTCGATTGTTTGCTTGTCTAGCTAGGTATTCCTTCTCTCTGAATACTCATGATGAGACTCCAAAGTCTGAGAATTAATCACAGCCCCAGAAGCGAATGAGACCTTCGTATTTCACTGGTCATGGAAAACCCTTATATATATACACACAGAGACACACACAAACACACATACTTGTCCCTCCTTAACATACAGTTTTGATACTTGTATTGTATTGTATTGTCATTCTTCTGGCCAAAGGCACTCCGAACCACATATAACATAATTACATCTATTAAAAAAATTACAATCTGACAGGAAAATACTTCGCCACATAACTGAAAAGAATACAACTGAAATTAGCAATAACCACAAACCGACCAAAACAGCTGATGGGTTCCACCACCTAACACCACATTGCATAATCCTTCCCACACAAGGGGTGAAATAATAATTTAACATGGCCAAAAAAAGAGACAAAAATCGGATGCTACAGGAGCCAGGAAAGTTATTTTTCAAAGTAACTTGTTTCCCTTGCGGTTCTAGTGTTTAAAAAGACACCTGTTGTCATTCACTTGCTGCTATGTTGAAATGGAACTTCTTGAATTGTTTGTTATACTTCCCATTTGTATTTTGAACAAAAAATTAAGATTGATGAAACAAGGGCATCAAATTTTAAAAACTGCTATCAAAAGGCCTTCAAAAATGGATGAAAATGCCCCCTATAAAAGGAACTGGAAAGTAACTGGAAGAGGTTACTCATCACACAGGTCAGGTAACTTTATTCCTACTTGCTATTTTTGAACTGTATGTTCACGACACCAAGTAGCCAATTACAAGTTACTTGTAACTCATGACTTCTGAGTTCTGGATGTTACAGGGTTGGTGCTACCAGGAGGCAGAATGAATCAGGATCCTACCAAGGCAGAAAAGGGTGAGATGTTTCATTTGTTATTATTGCACTGTACTGCCCGTGGGTGGGAAAGATATTTTGTGAGGTTTTCTGCCGCGTGTCCCAAAAGATCTCGGCTGGCTTTGGGAGGGGGAAGACGCCGCTTTTCTGCCTCGGGCGGCCCACCGTCTTGGACAGCCCTGAGATGCGTGGCTTCCACATTTCCCTTTTTCCTCTGCTCCAAGGGCAGCCTTCCAACAGCCAAGCAGTGTTACAAAACAAAAACACACGCACAAAAACAAACACTAATTATCAGGCCTGGAGATTCCAGTTTGCTGACAAGCGTGTCTTGTTTGTGATGACTTCGCCTCCCTCAGGAAATGCCTTGCACTCCAAAATTCTTATATAAACTGTATTAGATCACTCCTTGCTTATTCAGTACGGGGAAAAAGGAACAGTCAGATCTTTCCTCCTACAACAGCCATGACCCTACAGTACAGCCACCTGGCGGTGCTAAGAGGGTCGGGACTACGGTTCCCATGCGATCTGACCTATGCTGGTCAGGAATTATGGAAGTCATAGCGAATTAACCATTAAAAGTGCTCGGCAAGAGTGTTAGGGAACCTCTGGATCATCAGAAGGACAAACAGGTGGGTCTTAGATCAAATTCTTAGTATGAGTTTCTAGTATAATCTTAGAACGGCAGAGCTGGAAGGGACCCTCAAGATCATCCAGTCCAGCCCCTTGTCAAGGAGACCCAGCCCGGGAATTGAACTCCCAATGCCCAGCAGCCTTTGCTCTTAGCTGCAGCCCGGAGGGCCGTCTTTGTCCGACCCTTGCAAATGACGTGGCAGGTGCCGTCAGCCTCTCTGCCTCAGGCAGCAAAATAGGTTGGGCCTGACTCAGGCGGTGACCTCCCAACCCGGTCAGATTTGAGAAACAGGGCTGATGGGGAGATCCCGTCGGCCTTTCAGAGCTGTGTTTTAACAGACCCGCTGTGCCGGGCGGGGTGGAGAGGCCGTCCCGGGCGAAGACCTTCGGAGGAAGGTCACAACAACACAATGGGTGGTGGGCCTTCTGAGCAATGATTCAGAACCTTGGCTTGGATGGAGGTGGCGGCAGCCAGCTTGTTAGAGCCTCGCCCGAATGGGTATTGTTCCTTTGAGTTTGGCTGGGGAAAAGAAAAAAAAATAAGATCTGTAACTTCGGAAACATTTTGAAAAGCAAAACAAAACTAGATTTCCTTACTCTTTTCTATATTTCTAATGCCCTCTCAAGTTGTTTCCATGATCCTGATAGGATTTTTGAAACCTGAGCTGTTTAAGGAATGGTTTCGCATTGCCCCGCATGTCCATGAGTTTCCGTGGCTGAGCAGGGATTTGAACCCAGCTCTCTGCAGCTGCAGTCCACCCTTTAAAAACCTACAGGGACTCCTTCTGCTTATCTAGTCCTCTCTTTAAGAAACGAAACAAAAACTGGGGGTCTGTTTATTTAATTTATTCCGATTTTAATCTCAACAGGCCACGACTTTGGGACAGCAGTTACAAACAGAGAAACAAAAACAGGACATAAAATGAGGAACTCGGCCATAAACAGCCTGCCAATCAGCCCAAACAAAACTCCAACAGAAAAATACTAGATCATTACACCCGAAAAAGTCTCTCGCCTGTTGGGCGAAAAGGCACTCCTGGGACATTGACCTGGTCTCTTGATCAGAGTGGTCAATGCCACGCGACCTTTGGCAGGGATGAAGAGGGTGTTAGCAATAGTTATTTGGTTACTCCTGTTTAGGATATCTGGATAGCCCAGTGGTTTAGGGATCGGTTGCGAGTTCGAATCCCCACTGTGCCTCTTTGACAGGGGCTGGACTCAGTGATCCATAGGGTCCCTTCCAGCTCTGCAGTTCTAACATTATTATATTATATTATATTATAGTAGTTAGAGTACCTAGCATTCATCAAAATCAATTATATTTTATTATATTATATTATATTATATGTTTGTATGAGCCCTCCCTGGCTCTGTTTTCATATTGCTATTGACATGTTTTGCTGGTCTGGACCAGTGAAGAAAGCCGACCGGGGGTGTGTGTGTGTGGAATTTATGTATTTTTTAAATTTTGTGCTGGTTGTGAACTTTGTGGACTACCAGAAGGACAAACGAGTGGGTCCTAGATGAAACCAAGCCTGAACTATGGAAGCCAGAATGACGAGACGGGGGGGGGGGGGGTGGCTGTTCTATTTTGGACCTCAAAAGACAAGACTCTCCGGAACAGACAGCAAACGGAGCAGGGAAAGCGGGAGGCAACAGGAGGAGAGGGGCCACGGCATGTGAGATGGAGACACTCCAAAAGGGAAGCCACCGCCTGGAGGGGCGTCAAGGGGTGAGCAGGGGCTGTTGAGGACAGGCGGTTTCCTAGGAAAAGGTCGCGCTGGACAAGCAGCCCTCCTCCTCCTCCGCTGGCTGCTGCCTGGCCAAGGAACCTCTCTTGTTGGGATCCCGTCCCGTTAGTTGGCCTTTTGCAAAAAAAAAAAAACACACACACACACACACCACTGCGACCAGCGGAGCCCCTGGTCGGGAGTCGGGGAGGCCACCGGGCGGCCCCTCCCGCGGCGGCTCCGCCTTGGGGGCCCCCACCGACCCCACCCCGAGGCTCCCGGCGCTCTCCTCCGCGCTCCGGGCGCTCCGAGGCGCCCAGCGCAAAAGCCCGCAAGCGGCCGCCGCGGCCGCCACCGGTGCGCAGGGGCTGAGCCCAGGAGGAAAAGGGTTAAAGGGGGGGGGGGGCCGGCCGGGCCAGGCTCGGCCCGGGGGCCGGAGGGGAGGCGGCTCCGGCAGCGCCGCCTCCCGCCGCCCCTTTCCCGCCGGAGGAGGCCGCCTGGATGAATGGCCCCATTGAGGACGGAGGAGCGCCTTGCTGCTGCTGCTGCTGGAGAGGGCGAGGCTCGCCTGCGCGCTCTTCCCGGCGAGGGAGGAGGAGGAGGAGGAGGCGCTCGGCTCGCTTTTGTGGTCTTTCCCCTTTGGGGGGCTCGGCGAGCGCCCCCCCCCCTCCCCGATCCGCCCCGCCAGGACCCCCTTCTTCCACCATGTCCCTGATGCTCAACAGCGCCTACCAAGGTACCGGGCGGGCGAGGGCGAGGGGGAAGCGCAGCTTGGGGAAGGTGGCTCTTCTTTTTCTTCTTCTTTTTTTTTTGCACCCCCGGGGGTCCGGGGGGGGGCATCCTGGGAGTCCCGAAAACAAACTGTTCTCTCCTCTGAAAGAGGGAAGGGTTGAGGGTTGGGGGAGATCTACTTTATTTCTGTTGTTTTTCACAGGAAAAAAAAAATAATAAAGTGTCTTCTCACCCTGTGGAGAGTCCCGAAAAGTTCCAGACGAGTTCTTTTTTTTAAAAAACCAACTTTTCCCATGTTTTACTTGGCACTTAAGAGGCTCACAAATCACCCAGGCGCTCTTCCCTGGAGATTGGGCGGGATGGTGGTGACTTCCAAACCTATAAGGAACCAGCCTGGCTTGTACTGGGGGGGGGGGGGGGAGGGAGGGAGGGGGGAGCCCCTTCCTCCTGGTTCTCTGGAGAGGAGACCCCCCCCCCCCCCACAGGCACCTGTTCCGGCAAAGTTCAGCTGTGGTGGCACAGCTGCCGCGCGGCTTGCCCGCCTTCAGAGACATCATCCGCTTTTCTGCTTACTCGTCCTAGGAGGGAAAGCCTACGGATTACTCAAAGCCAAGCAGGAAGGGAGACTGGAAGAGATCAACAAGGTACGTGATCCGCTGCCAGGTTTCTCGCTTTCTTTCCTCTGTGAAAATGATCCCTGGGCCCTTTCCTTTCTCCAGGGGCTCAAAGCACTTCACAACACTGTTTCCTTGGGATCTTAAAGATCCTCAGCGTTCATAGATCTGCTGGAGAGCTCAGTAGTTTAGGCATCTGGCTACGGATCCAGAGGGTTGGGAGTTCGAATTCCCCCGGGGTGCCTCCTTGACAAGGGGCTGGCCTTTCTGTGATGATCCGCACAGGGTCCAGCCTTTTCCAGCTCTGTAGTCCTAAAAGGACTAGGATGATGAATCATTTTGTCCCCTGAGTGGGTTCTCACCACCATGTTACCTACCCATCTTAGCTCTCTTCCCCCACCATTCCCAAACTGCCAAGGTCTAAGCACCCCTGGTCCCCAGCTTGAGGAATTCCGCCTGGGGATGATGGGACTTAAAAAATACATCCTATCTGGGAACGATCGGAGTTGTAATACCGCTAGGGAGGAGAAGCCGGTTGTAATTAATAGCATGCAGCTTAAAGGGGATCAAAGAGAGCAGGTGAGGTCAAAAGGGAAGGATGAACTTAAAGTCTGCTTTTTTTAAATGTGTGAAATGTTTAAAATGTATTATTTGGATGGTTCATGAAGTGTAGCAGTAAGATTGTTGGACTGGGATTTGAAAGATTTAGGTTCCCAGTCCTCGCTTGGCCGTGAAAACACGTGGCGTGACCCGGAACCAACCCCTTCTCTCTCAACCTGCCACACTCACAGGGTTGTTGTGTCGGGACAGGGAGAAGAGGGACAGCGATCTACAGTGTCTTGAGCTTGTGGAAAAAGTGAAATAAAAAGATAACCCAGGGGATATGGGAGCATGGCACGGCTCTAATAGCTTTCACCCCCCCCCCCCCTTTGCTCCAGTTTCTGTGTTCTTCCTAAGCTTAGCTGCGGTCTTCATCGCGGCTGGGATAGAAATGGATGTTGAGGGGACATTGTTCGAATCCACCCCTGTTGCAGTGCAAAGTATTTGTGGGTGGTTTGGTCTTGGATGGGCCATCTAGAGCCATGAACCATATAAAAGACCTGCTTCTCAGTGGTTTATCTGCACTCATCCAGCACCCGTTATGTTTGATCTCTCTCTCTCTCTCTCTCTCTCTCTCTCTCTCTCTCTCTCTCTCTCTCTCTCTCTCTCTCTCTGTACCCACACTTCCAGATAAATACCACACCCCAAATGCCACCCACAGCAGGTCAGGTTTGAATTGGGAACGATTTTAGACGGTGAGAGTGTCTTGCTTCAGTTAACTTCGAAACAGGAGCCCCGATTGTCATTTACAGGCAGCCGCGTGCTGTTCAATAAAGAGGTGCTGCCAAGTTGGTGATGATGATCATGATGATGATCATGATCAGAGAACCGTCCGTCGCTTGCATTAGGAGTATTTGCTGCTAATTGGAACAGATGGAGAGGATGTTGCAGAATGAAGAGAGAACAGGATGTAGAGCTCATTCCAGTGGGTGGCGATGATCAGGATGCGTCTCCAACAGAACACAGAAAAGTTCCTTTTGGTAACCAATAACAATTGTGTGCCTTCAAGGCAGTTTTGTCTTACGGCAACCCTTTTTTCAGGGTCTTCCAGGTAGAGAGTACTCAGAAGTGGTTTCCCCTTCCCTTCTTCTGGGACGGTGCAGCTTGCCCAAGGCTACCCAGGCTGGCTCTACTCTCAGGAGGCACAGCGGGGAATCGAACTCCCAACCAAACCTAAACCATTGAGCTATCCAGCAGATGAGTCAGTGGCTGGACTACAGTCTTGCAGTCTTAAAAAGTAGAGACGTAAATCCCATCAATGCCGCCTTCTCACAACACGAGAGAAAAAGAGGAGGAGGAGGGAAGAGGAAAAAAAAGCCAAACAGAGGCACCGTTTCTTAGACTGAAGGAGTAACTCTTAATGATGACTAACTGGGATAGAAAGGTCTGAAAGAGCTTGATGGGGCTCATCTCTGAGTAAGGCTTATCGAATGGCTTTGTTGAAATCTCTACCATTAAGTGACAGCTGAGAGGTGATCCCAAGGGATCTGGTCATTCCACAGCTTTAAGACTGCCAATTCTCTCCCTCCCCAAGTGCTTCTGCACCAACCCTGATGCTCCCCCAAATAGCAAGGTGTCAGAGGTGAAGCTTGGCCTCTTATAACCGTTGGTACTTCCCAGATTGCAGCTCCCATCAAGCCGTCCCTACCAAATTTCTTCCCGCCCAACTGCTGTTAAAATTTTTGAAGATTTAGCATCATTGGCAACACAACAAGTATCAAGCGTTCCAACAGCACAAGAACAGGGCTAACCGCCTTCATGGCAATCCTTGCTGACGTGGGAATATGAGGATCTGCGCCTGATATTGTGTGGGTGGTTCCGGACGGAGACTGTAGTTCCTGTTGGACCCGAGGACCACGAAGCTGGCGTAGCTCAAGATTTAAAATGTATAACACCAAGGGCTTGTCTCAGAACGCAACAATGAAAGGTTTCCGTGTCTCCCGGTCGGTTCCTATTCTTTGCAAACTGCAGTTGCTAGTAAAACCTCACAGCTCCCCCTCTGATGTGATAAGCAGAGGTTTTAAAATGCCCTCCTGTCTGAGCTGTAAAATCGCCTGATCGGTAGCGCTTTGGATGTGGGTGTCAAGCCACAGCAGACGGAAAACCCAGCCTGAGAAACTCTGGATACGGCGATAGGTGTTTTGTTCCCCACCTGTTATGGGGAACGAGATTTTAACAAGAGGGGTCCAGAGGCAGCTGGGTATTTATGACTGCTCGCCTCGCACTTGATTTTTGAACGTTTCACGGTTTGCTTCTCTCGGGGTTATGGAGATAAGAGGTCAAAAAGCACAGCTCTTGGGTGCCTAGTTTTGGGGGATTTTGATGGCTTTTATTTTGCAAAGGAAAGCATGAAAAGAGCCCACGTCAGTTAGTGGCTAGAGAGGATGACTTAAATTGGAACCCAGACCCTAGTCTTGACACGCTAGTCCAAGGGTGGGGAAGCTGCAATTCTCCCGATGTTGATGGACTCCAACTCCCATCAACCCTAGTCAGTATAACGGATAGTTAAGGATGATGGGAGGTGTAGTTCAGCAACATTTTGAAGGCTGAACGGTCCTGAGCCCTGTTCTAAATGCTAGGTACACACGGCTTCTCTTCACCACATACACCAGTGGTTCCAAACCTTGGGTGATCCCGGTGTTCTTGGACTACAGTTCCCAGAAGCCTTCATCACCAGCTTTGCTGGCTAGGGTTTTTGGGAGTTGCAGTCCCAAAACACCTGGATTACCCAAGGTTGGGAACCAACCCCTAACCCTACCCTAATACTGGACTAAATTCCAAGCTCGAAAGCACGAGTTGTTGTTGTTTTAAACGATGACTCCGAAAACTCCGTGCTGCCCGGGGATTCTGGGGTTTGTAGTCGAAAAATTAACATTTCCCATCTCTGCCCAAGTTGTCCAAATGTGCAAGCCTTAATTGCCTCCCCCCCCCCATTTTTGAGTGGGAGAACCTCTAGAAGAGATTTGTTTTTACAACAGCTGTCTGCCCCGCAAAAATTCAACTTAAATCCCTTTTCCTGTTGCAAGTTCTCCAACGCTTTGTCCTTTGAAGCTTCTTGCGTCTCGTCCCCCCCCTTCCTCTCTGAAACGCACCGCTCTTCCTAACTGCCCCCACTCTGCCAGGTTTTAATTACCTTCTTTTTAAAAATTCAAGTTTCTCTGAACTTCTTCCCCTTTCTTCCCAACCTTGTGCCATATTGGGTTGTGCGACTTTTTAAAAAAAATCCTGCGTTCAAATTCATATACATTTCGGAAGAGTTTATTTCTTCTAATGTATGCATTTACCGTACTTATGCGTTGTACCTAATTTATGCACATGGATACTAAACATCCAGAATGAGTTCATTTTTATTAGAAAGCCACAGTTCATAGAGTCATCTTTTCAACCATTGATCTATCTTTTATTTCCTTTAATTACTCCAGAACTCTTGAGTTTGTTTGGTTTTTTAAAAAATAAACCGTATTGTGACTGGATAGCTCAGTGGGTTACGTATTTGGCTGCGGAGCCAGAGATTGGTAGTTCAATTCCCTACTGGGCCATAATTCAGAATTGACTTGACAGCACATGATGCTCAACAGTTTGGTTATCTGGTTGGGAGTTCGAATCCCCCCTGTGCTTCCTGGGAGAAGAGCCAGCCTGGGTAGCCTTGGGCAAGCGGCACAGTCCCAGGGCGCCCCCTAGAGGAAGGGAAGGGTAAAGCACTTCTGAGTCTTCCTGGAAAACCCTGAAAAGGGTCTCCATAAATCAGAACTGACTTGATGACACATGATTGTTTTGTGATATTGTCGTTCTTAGAACGATTGTAGACGCTCAGTGCCCTTTCATTTAAAACAAGGAAAATCTAGTCTATGTTGTTTATGCCGGGCTTCTGCAGTCTTGCCAGACGGCTTTAAAAAATGCGCAGAACTCACAGAGTAAACTTTATGGACCTCAGTTCTCAGGTACCACTGATAGACAATGCCTACATTGTGATCGACTGCACGTGCGCAAAATTGTGTAGGTTTTTGAGCTTAGTGGAACACTTCACACTTGGTTTTTGCTTTTGTTTTTAAGAAGAGGAAAGGAAAACAACACTGAAATCCAGATACTTGGTTGTGACGGCCGACAAAGGAACCTGTGTCCCAAGTTAGAGAAGGAGGCTTGACGGCTTGCAGGATCACGCACCACCGGATCACCTGAGGGTCCGTCCCTGCAGAGACAAAGGCGACACGCCGCCTCTCTGACTGTGGGCAAAACCACACGGGTTCCTTTGTCGGCCACGGCAAGGATGCAGAAGAAACCCCAGTCCGGGTTGAGCAAAGGAGATTAAATGTAATTTGCAGGTCAGTTCAGGCCAATTTCCCGAAGGCAAAGGAGTCACGTCAGGCCAGTTTCTCCCCTTTTCCGATTTCACACCTACACACACATACACCCAGCCTGATGAAGGATTCTGTAGAGCCAAGGGCTCCCCTCTTTTCTGCATTGACCATTGATCCCGATACAGGCGTCGCCCACTTCCACGGATTCTGGAATTTGCACGGGGTCTCACTCCGCGGGGAGGGTCGACAGAGCCTCGTCCTTCTCTGTCTTCCCTCCCACCCACCCCGAACTCTCGGACCAGTGTTCCCAGTATGACCGACCAATCTCCCAGCAGACTTTCAGCCCCCCAACCAGCAGACTCCCTCTTTGCTTTGAAATCCAGGGAATAACGTCTGCCTCCCAGAGTGGTAAAGAAAGCGGTTGTATGAACACCCAGGCGGCTTTTTCTTGCTCTTTGGAATGGCGGTCCTCGCTCTCATGATCTTTTATCCTTCTTTCCAGCGCTGCTTCTCTCTCGGGACATAGAAGCGAGAAAGAGTGGTTTCTGGTTCTCTCCTCCTGCCTTTTGCTTTATTATTAGTATTATTATCTTTTCAATTACGAGAGAGCCCAAACTCGATCTCGCCCCCCCCCCCCCGAGCCTCCAACATCGAGGTGGCATTGTTGACATACCAGCCTTGCCCGCGGATGGCAGGGCAAAGGTCACCGCCCACCTCTGGAGCCGGCCAGGACCTGATAGGGAAGAACAGAAGCTTTTCTCAGAGTCCAGATGGGTGGACCATGAAGCGGGGGAGAGAAGACGACCTCAGAAAAGTTCCTTTTTGGCCGGGGATGCTGGCAAGCCTTTGGGTCCGTGTCTCACCTCCGAGTCTTGAGTCTTCGGTGCCAAGCCCCAAGTCCAAAGCCCCAAGTCTGAGGCCCTATTAAAACCAAGCTTTTTTTCCCCCAGAAAAAAAGAGGGGTGATTGGGTTCCAAGCCACAATTTGAATCCAAGTCATTAAAACAACGACAACACTGAGTCGAGTTCAAGTCGAGTCACCTGTGCAACTTAAGTCCAACTTGACAGCAAGTGGCACAGCTCGAGTCCCCAATCCATGTCTTCTCGGGAGACTGCGTTCACAGGATCTGTCCGAGCTTTTTAACTCGAGAGGCCAGGCGCTAAGTTGGCCCATACACGTATCCCTTGAACTGCACGTGTTTGGGTTAGGCACAGATGTTCCCCCCCCCCAATAAATAAATATTCAGTAAATACGGTGGCCCTCGCCATCCAGAACCCCGTGAGTTCAACACCGAAGGCGTTGACGTGGTCTCGTTGCCCCCAAACTCGTCTTTAATTCAGCCTCTCGATCAGGGGGTCCGGAGGACCTTTAAGGCTGACGACACAGGCGTACTGCGTGGAAAGGACGGTCAGTGTGATGGAAAGGAACCCCGATAGAGAGAGCGGTTCTCTACGTATGTGCGTGTGAATGTCAATCCAGTGTCCACGCTTTGTAGTTACATTGGGGGGGGCATAAGAGTTATACACAGATTTTGAATCGCAATGCTGGCACCCCTAAACCCGGCATCCTTAAAGGGAAAAGTGTAATGCAGTTTTTAGTCCAAGAAAGGGACTCTTCTGAGCTCCATCCATCTAGAGAATGGATAGCTCAGGGGTTTAGCTCTCCGGCTGCGGAGCCAAAGGATTGGGAGTTCGATTCCCTCCACTGGGCCTCCTTGACAAGGGGCTGGACTGGATGATCCCACAGGGTCCCTTCCAGCTGTGCAGTCCTAAGATGATTATTCTGGCCAACGTTTACAGGCGGGAGGGCCAGATTTCTGCACTTAAGACTCTTGGCACTCGAAAGTTGGGATGGAAACCCCCCCGAAAAAGAAGAAGACGGGACCAGAAGTGTCCAGACATCCACCATGGTCTCAAGGGCACCTGCTTGGGCAAAGCTGATTTGTGCGCTGTCGTGATTAGAGTGTCCGTGTCACAAACCACCCGGCTCTCCTGTGGCCTGCACGTGTTCCTCGTTAAAATTTCGCAGCCTCCTTGGAAAAGAGACACGTGGGCTGGGCCGCATCCTGCCAGCAGAGCGAGAACGGTTGCGTGGAGGGTGCTTGTTCTGTACAGGGAGAGGAGGAGGAGGAGGAGGAGGGAAACCGGGCTCACCCCAAATGGACAGCAGATGTCCGAGATTTCTGCCATGTGGAAACACAGGGGAGGAACTGGAGCCATGAAATTCCTCGGGGCTCCTAAGGGCAGAGGGGTGGATGCAGGAAAGGAAGGACGAGGCTCATCCGCCTGCAGCTGCGGATGGAGGGGGCCAAGCGAGGGTCCCCCCCCCCGGGTGTGTGTGTGTACACACCACAACACCTGCGCTGGGTCTCTGGGAGCGTGCCCGCTGGCACGTCTCCCCCAAAAAAGGGGGCTTGGCAATGGGCATAAGGGGGCCGAGGCTCGAAAAGGTCGTGGACCATTCCTTCACTTCCAAAAGGAGGATTGTGGTTTTTTAACTGTCCTTTAAAGAAAGGAGTGTTATCTCTAAAAGGGGGATCTGTGGCCACCCTGGACTTTGCCTGCCTGCTCCTCTTGCTCTACCCGTTTGAATGGAATGGCTTGGCTAGGACTACAGAAACTCTTCCTCTCTCTTTTTCATTAGAGGTTGTGTGCATATTTGTGTCTTTGGGTTGCAACTCCCCGAATTCCCGAGACTGATCGTATTATTGCAAACAATGCCGGGGGTCACGCAGAATTATTTGGGGTAACTTGAATGGGGAATTAAGACCCATTGGCTTTACAAAAGACCTGCCCCCCATGGAGATGGACCAACACAGCGGCCTTGGTTTGAGAGCAGCGATATGGGGGCTGACTCAAAGATTGCTTGTCCTTCTTAATTTGTTATTTTATTTTTTTATGTTATATGTAAACATAGCGGTGCTTCCCAACCTTGGGTCCTCCAGATGTTCTTGGACTACAACTCCCAGAAATCCTGACCAGCCCAGCTCATGGTGAAGGCTTCTGGTAGTTATAGTCCAAGAACATCTGGGGACCCAAGCTTGGGAACCACGGGTCTGTAGCATTCATATCCCACATGAAGCCCCTATAAAATGCCACTTTAGAGTTTATTTTATTTTATTTCTTCAAATTTATTTTCTATATTTCCATTTAGGCAGGGCGACTGTATGACAAAAATGAATCCTGGGCTGGAAGCCATCTGTGTCACTGTGAGATGATATCGAAGGTTTTGTTGCTTTTTAAAACCTCTTGAGTCTCTCTTTTTTTTTTTTTCATTTCAACAACGGGTTTTATTAATCTGTCGGAAGGTTTGTGACTTCCTGAAATGTCTCGAGGGCTTTAAAAAAAACACAATTTCTCTCTCTCTATTTTTCTTTTCTTTTCTTTCTTCCCTTTCAGGAGTTTCTCTGTGACCCAAAGTTCAGCGATGAAGAGGATTTGGAAGAAAAGCTTGCCGTTTTTAAAGGTATCTGTCTGTGAGCTTTAGAAAGACCCCCCAGGGGAGAACTGGGAAGGAGGTACCTAAATGGGACGTTTGTGTCCTTTAATTAGGTTTCAAAACATGAATCTCAGGGCTAAAATCAGGAATGGACAGCCCTGGTTCTTCCAAGTCTATTCTTACCAAGCAACATTATCTTCTGCTTATAGCCCCACGGTTATTACCTTTTAAATCCTATTAACTTTTTAAATTCTTTGTTTGCTATTTCCATTTATATTCTGCTTTTCTCCAGTGAGCTCAAGGGAGCGGATTTAAATATCAAAGAGAAATCATAATACTTTGAGAAGGGAGGAGTAGGGTCCAGGAAGACGGGAACAAAGTTTGCCATGCAGGGGTCACGGTGGTGGGGCTGGCTCCGGAAGAAACCCTCGCCCTCCCAAAAACTCGCCTTCTCTCCCCCAACCCTTGGCCACCTCGTGCGGTTTTTATTCCGAGCGATGGGAAGTCTTGTCCGGTCCCTCTCGGCCCTGCCACCGTGCCAAACGCCTCCTCGCGGGTGCTCAACAATTGGCCAATTGTTCCAACCGCTGTGGTTTGGGGTCTGCGTGTGTGTGTGGAGAGAAAGGCTTTGCAGAATTGTGCCGAAGCAATTCGGGTGTGCGTGCGAGCGAGCGAGCGAGCATGCTTGCATACTGGGGCAGGATCGCACCCCATTGAACAGGGGAGGAAAAGGGGATGTGGTTCCTCTTATAGTAAGTTGACTAAACCCTGCAGCGTTCAGGGTTTTCAGGAGGGAGGGAGAATGTGGGGGACTGCAGAAGGTTTTCAAAATGTATTCTCAAGGGACAGAGAATTTAAGTATTCATATACATATGCACAGGGTAAAGGCAACCGTGGAGCTGCCTTCCACCTTTCCCAGTATGACAGTCTCTTCTGGGGAATCCTGCCTTCTCGTGAGGTGCCCAAAATAGGACAGCCTCGGTTTCAACATTTTTTTTCCCTCCAGAGAGAGTTCAGGCTTGATTTGATCCGGGACCCACTTGTTTGTCTTTCTGCCAGTCCAAGTTGTCCACGAAGCTCTCCTCCAGCACCACATTTCAAACAAATCATTTCCCCCCCTGTCTGCCAGTGTCTAGTGGTGGGATGATAATTTCTATGACATGTCACGCTTTCTCTGCAACCTTTTCTTGAACCCACAAGCCAGTTCCAACATGTTTATGAGTAAGCTGGCCTTTCTCACCAGGTTACTCGGATACATGTCCAAACCTACTTATAAATTCAAACATAGGCTGCAGAAGAAAATATGACATGTCATTGAAATCCTCTTCCTTAGGAATACAAGAGTGTGGGTTATCTTAGTCTTGGTCTCCAGGGACACATCCTGACACTTGAAGATCTTTTCTCATTCCCTCATTGCTGCCCTTCTAAGTTTCAGTCATCTTCCGATTTCTTGGCTGCTGTCTCCCTTTGACTTGATGATTGAACAAAGGGTATACAAAATCTCGAACTACTTCAGTTTCTTCACTGTCAATGTTAAAGTTGTGTAGTTCTCCTGTAGTCACGGTTTTGGTCTTCTTAATGTTCAACTGCAATCCTGCTTTGGCACTTTCTTTTTTCTCTTTCCCTAACAGTCATGTCACATCATTGCTGCTTTCTGCCAGGAAGAGGGTGTCATCTGCATATTTCAAATTATTGATGTTTCTTCCACCCATTTTCACTCCTCCTTCATCTGAATCCAGTCTGGCTTTCCGTATGATTTGTTCTACGTACAAACAGAACAGATAAGGGGATAAAATCCACCTTTGTCTGACCCTTTTGCCTACAGGAAACCATTCTCTCTCTATATATATTCCCTCCTAATGGTAGGAGGGTCTTCTCCGTTGTACAGGTTACACATCAGGACAATGAAATGCTGAGGCACATCTATTTCTTTCACAACCGCCCATCGTTTCTCACGATCTACACAGTCAAAGGCTTTGTAGTCCATAAAACAGTTTTACCTGTCCCTTTTAATCCTTCCTAAATCTGCCATCACTCCAGATCCAGGCCAGATCAACAATTCAAACCACAGGAGCGACTGTGGATTCAGGAAGGATTGAAAAGGACAGGTAGATCTTCTGACGGCCGAGTCCGGTTACGTCCCTAACCTTGGTTATATCCAGCTGGCATTTTGCCTCATCGGGAGTGACCCTATGATCGGGTCTGGGCAATGTTTTTTTGGGGAGGGAAAGAAGAACTTTTTTGGACTACGTCTCCCATAGTCCTCTGCTTCCCAGTTGGGGGCTATGGGAACTGTAGTCCAAAAAGATCATCTCCCCCCCCCCAAGCTCTACGTTGCAAGTCTGTTCTGAGCAACGGACCCTCCCACTCCCAAAATAATTATCCCCCACCAGGAGCGGGATGGGTTGCTTTCAGGTTTGCTCCCTGTTTTTAAAGTCTGTGATCCTCTCTGTCTCTCTCTGTCTCTCTCTCTCTTTTTTGTAATACGGGAAGGGTGCCAGGTCTGAAGAATGGGATCTCAAGTATCTGGGCTTAAAAGGGTGCAACAGTGAAACCAGAAATTTAAGATGAAGATGAAGAAGAAGGTTGGGGGTGTGGGGGAGAAGGGAACCTGAGATATTTTGAGAAACAAAGAGGAAGAAAGCAAGAAAAACCAGTCAAGGGCATTTTCCAGCTTGCAGGAGGAGGGAGAGCTGCGGGGGGGGGGGGGGACAGAGCCGGGGGGGGGGGCAGGGGGGGGAGGCAGGTCCTGGAGAGCTCAAGGCTTGAAATCTCTGGCTGCAGAATTAGAGATTGGGAGTTCGATCCCCCCACGGGGCCTCCTTGACAAGGGTTGAACTTGATGATTTGCAGTTTTAAGGTGATGGTGATGATGATCTTTTGCAAACTGACTGAGTTCGACAGGACGAGTTTCTTTCCAGGGCATGTGCGCTTCGAGGCAGAGAGGGCCGAGCTCCGAGCGCTGCCGGTCAAAAGGCACTTAAGCAGCTTTTCCGCTTTTCTTTTCCATGCAAACTAGAGTTGCAACCTACGTCTCTTTGTGGCTGGGAGATCTGAGCGGCTGCTGCTGCTGCTCTGGCAGCAGCAAACGTCGGTGCCACGGGGGACAAACGTCAGGGCCACGGAAAGCCACGCATCGGCCACGACCGACAGGATGGACTCGAAGTCCTAAGCGGAAGAAACTGGGGAATCCTCATTTTTGGACTGTCGGGTTAACTCTTGCTGTTTAGAGTCGGAAATATTGGCAGGGAAATTTCAACAGGAACCAGACAGACCTGTTTCTAAAGACCCATGCCGATTCCCCCTTTGAGTTATTAACCGATGTTTATTTATTATTACTTATTTATTTAAAATATTTTTAGCCCGCCTTTCTCCTTAAAAGGACCCGAGGCAGCTTACATCATTAAAAGGACCGTACTTGAAAGCTGAAAACAAGAGGTATACAAATATTTAAAAAGAATCAAACGATTAAACGTTAGACTGTTCATAGGATGTCCGAATCTAGCCCTTGACTGGACTTGAAGCTGACAGCCGCTGAGTCCATGTAAAAGAGTTTGGCATCGCTCAGAGGGGTCCCGGGCCCGACAGAAGCACGGCTCTACAGACACACTAGGGAAAAAGCCAACTAGATGAAATTGGGTGTGCTTGCAAATAAGATTCCGTGTATTGATATGTACTCATGGTATGTCTCGGTTTTAACTCGCGATTGCATCAGTAAACGTGTTTGCCTATTTACAGGGGCTTAGGGAAAGCCATTCGGGGCCAGCTGGCAGGGTCTCTCTCTCTCTCTCTCTTGCCGAAGCTGTTCCAACTGGCCCTGCCAAGCGCTGCAACCTTAAAATCCCTCAGAGGCCCGTCCTGGGCTCCCCCTTTGGCCGAGTTCCTATTTTACACCATCCTCGTTCTAACATCATTGCATTGCCAGAGGGTGATTAGTGCCGTTAAGAGAGTCGGTCTGGGGGGTTTGGGTCGGTCCATGGTCACGTCCCCAGCAAGCCTTGGTCCCTCTTGTTTTTCCCACCTGGCCCTGCCTTGCAGGGCGGTTGTGAGAGTAAAGGAGGAAATCCCCATTGGCTGCCCAGAAATCATTAGAAGATTGGGAGCATAGTTAAAATTAATTAAATAAATAAAATAATATAACAGGAGGGGAACTGACAGAGATGGGGACACCCTTCGTGGGATTCGCTGTCCAGTCGGACTTGTCACACAGGTGACTCAACTTGGACTTGACTTGGGTTGGGTGTCCCCCCCCCCCCCCAAAATGGCTTGGACTTTACGTGCAACTCAGAATCCCTCCCTCCCTCCCTTTTTTTTCCTGGGGAATTTTTTTTGTTTTGTTTTTAAATAGGGACTCAGACTTGGGACTTGGTACCAAAGGCCCGGACTTGAACTCGGGACTTGGTACCAAAGGCCCGGGCTCAATCTTGGGCCCAGAGACTTGCCCACATCCTTGGTAACTGATTGCCCTGCCGAGGCTGTTGAATTACAATTTTTTTTAAAAAAGAGTATCCATGAACGTGTGCAGAATGCGCACGGGGCAGGCCGTTTTGCATGTACAGAGAGCCCTTAAATTTGAAATCCTCCTGAGTAGCTGAAAGGTTTAAAATCTTTTCCTGGGTAGTCAGAGAACAGGGGGAAATGATTTTTAGTCCTTTTAAAGGGTTTCTGGAGGCCTGCCCCCTCCTCTCTTCCCTGGAAAGGGGGAATGGCGCCTTTATGGTCTCGGTTTTCTAGCTGGCTGGGTCACGGTTGAAAAACACTGGAATCCTAAGAGCCCGTGACGGGTTGATCTTGATGGCTGTGCTTGTCTTCTGTCCACAGAGAAATACATGGAGTTCGACCTGAATAACCAAGGGGAAATCGGTGAGTAGATTTTTAGGGGATGATACACCTACTGTTTCCCGTGCGATGCAGAGCACCATCTAATGAAGGCATCCGGGGCGGGGCGGGGTGGGGGGAGTCTTTTTGGATGCTGGTGAACTCCAACTCCCATTAGCCACAGCCAGCATAACCAGCATTCAGGCGTGATGGGGAATCAGTTAAGGAGTGAGGAACTGTCTCCCGCCTCCTCTTGTTGTGGTTTTCTTTTAAGTGTGGGAGAAATATCTCACGTACATCTCAAGGTCTAAATATCCGTGGAATCCTAGGATGATGGAGTTAGAAGGGGGCCTTGAAGGCCATCCAGTCTGACCTCTTGCTCAAGGCAGGAACCCAAATCCAAGCAGATCGGACAGGTCCAGTGGCCCAGTTTTCTCTTGAAGGCCTCCAGGGTTGGAGTGCTTTTTGATATTAAACCGGAAGAGGCTAGGCGAAACCTCTGGAGCACAAAAATGACACAGGTGGCCAAATGGATGCCCGCCAAGGAGCATCTGCTACCAGGAGAGAGAGAGAGATCAATATTTTTAATTGTGCAATGCCCTGATTCAAAGAAAGAAAGAAAGAAAGAAAGAAAAGAAAAGAAAAGAAAGTCGCCCCCTATGCCATATTAACTCTTTGGTCTCATTGTTTGTAGATCTGATGTCAGTCAAAAGGATGATGGAGAAACTGGGAGCCCCCAAGACCCACCTTGAGCTAAAGAAAATGATCTCAGAAGTGACCGGCGGAGTCAGCGACACCATCTCGTACCAAGATTTTGTCAACGTGATGCTTGGAAAACGATCCGCAGTCCTCAAGTTGTGAGTATTGGTGGAGCCTCTATGTTTGGACGCAGTCTATCTATGGATGTTTATTTAATACTCTTACGAATCGCCCTTTTACTTAACTTCGCCGGCACCTGGGGTGATACAGAAATCAAACCAAACAATAGGAAGGGTCTCCGAGGTGAGTAAGACATGTGATGAGGGGTAAGGTTTTTGTCAGTGCCAACATTCTCCCTCCACCTCTTTGAGTTTCCATGCCAAGAAAAGGTCTGAACCCAGGTGTCTTGAACTTTCATTATACTACAGTTTCTGTCTTCTTTGCATGTGTACCTGGGACAGTCTTTGAGCCCGTTTGGAGTGGGAAATTCTGGGTTAAATACTCGTGACAAATACTGCCCTCTAGTGCTTTATCTGAGACACAAACATAAGCAAGAAAAAAATATCCAGGTCACTTCTTCATCATCATCATCATGTGTTGTCAAGTCAGTTTTCATTTATGGAGACCCTTTTCAGGGTTTTCCAGGCAGAGAATCCTCAGAAGTGGTTTCCCTTTCCCTTCTTCTGGGCGGTTTGCAATTTTTAATGATGCAGGCTACACATGGTCAGAGATTATCCTTCTGTGCTGATTGACTCAGTCCTCCGTCTTCTGGTGGATTCATGGGGTCTACATTATCTGGAAAAAGACCATCCTGCTGGCAAAGGTAGAAGGCGGCAGGAGAAGAGGAAGACCAAATAGGGGATGGGTAGACTCCTTAAAGGAAGCCACCGGCTCGAGTTTGCAAGAACTGCGCCGGGCTGTTGAAGATTGCTCATTCATAGGGTCACCCTAAATTGGGGGTAACTCGGTGGCACATAATAACGACAACATGACTCTCCAGAATAAGAATGTGGATCCAAAGGCTACAGGCATTGAGAAGAGCTATTTTAGGTTCATCTCTCTTTGTCCGTTCTTCTTTTCTTCCAGGGTCATGATGTTTGAAGGAAAAGCCAATGAAAGCACCCCGAGGCGTTCGGGTCCACCTCCGGAGAGAGACATCTCCAGCCTTCCTTGAAGGGAAAGACGCTTCCTCAAAGCCAAACCCCTCCCTTGGACCTTACCCTCATCCTGGACCCTACGTCGTAGGGCCTTCCCGCTAGGCTGCCTTGATACCAGATGGTCTTAGAAAGCAATAAACTAACCCATCTTATTAGCAAAAGGAATAACAAGGGAAATTCTAGGGACATTCACCAGAAGAAGCGTCTCTAGCTATCGTAGTAATTTTATTTTTTAACCGTTATCTGCAATAGCTCACTGAGTTTCTCTTCTCGGTAGTGAAAAATGAAACCGTGGAGCCAAAAGGAAAACAAGGGTTTCCTAATAAGAAAAAAAATCTGGATTATTTTCTGGAGCAAACTAGGGTAACTTGGATGTGGCATCTCCAGCGGAGTGTCACCCAGGCAGGCCAAACTGTTCTTGAAGGGGCTTCATGCACAGAGGAAGGGTTCTCTGGTTCCCATTTTGAATGCTGACGTACTTAGCCCAGCAGCGGTTGGCCTACGATCCCAAATGCTCAAGTGCCTTCTTCTTAAAGTTTAAGCTACTTTTTCCGGACTTCTCGCAATGTGGTTGCCCACTCCCTTTTCAACAGCCCGCCTCTTGGCGGTATCTTTCACTTGTTTAACCCCTTTGAGCAGAGTTTATTTAAGTAGATTGAGTATACTCATCCCGCTGCGCTCCTCTGAGCACACAAAGTTGAAAATCAGAGACAACTTGGCGTTCTTAAGAGAAACGCCGCCAGGTAAATCTAGATTTTAGGCTTCGTAGTCGTACACCTTCCACTCTGCCGCCTGTAGAATCTGCATTAATCTTATTCCAAAATGCCTTCATGGCAACCGTCCGTGTTTGGGGTGTTCCTGTTCCTTGTACAGAGTGGGACCCTAGACATCTGCCTCAAAAATCTCATTCTAATGGCACCACTAGTCCATAATTCCTGTCTGTTGTACTTAACTCTCTCTGGGTTTTAGTCCCTGGAGAGCGAAAGGGGGAATCTTGGCTATGAGATCCCCCTTCAGTGCTCGTCATTTGAAGACGGACAGGTCCCGATGCCCCCGGGGGATGATGAGGGCTGGGGAAAGTATCCAAACTCTGAATTATTTCATTTCATTTTATTTGCGGGGAGCAACCACCTCTGTTCCTCAAGTGGAAGCTTCCCAGACTTATTATCGAAATGTCACAGATTCTTTGGTTGGAGCAGATCTTCTGATAAAGCCGAGAACCCTCAATTCCCTCCACATTTCCATCCTGCTCTAATTTCTAAAGGAGAACAGCAGCCATCCACGTGCCCCAAAATGATGGGAACAGACAAAGAGTTTTTGCTGGAAAGGGCCTGGACAATCTACCAACCGACCATCGGATGGGGACCCATCCTGGTTGTGTTGGTCTTGTCACAAAGACACCTCCCTTAGCTACCTTCTCTTCTGAAAATCAGCTTAACGATAGAGGGCACAGCAGAAGTATTCGTGGGGGCCCATTCTGGCCACATCACGGAAGCCCTGCAGGTATTTTGTGGACGCGATGGGGTCCAGCCAGCTAAACTTTATTCTGCGTTTTGCTGTGTCAGCGCTCGCTGTTGTTTATTTTATACCGTCTCTCTTGTTTGCCTCAGAAACCATACTGCTCAGCACCAAGCTTAGCTTAAAATAGAGTGGATAAGTTATTTTATCTATCTTCATGCTTCAGCACATGCATAAGGGGAAGCCTGGATCTTTCAACTGAGTGTGTCTTTCTGTGGATGTTTAATTTATTTCTCTGTTGACCTGAGTGAGAATTAGAAGCCTGAATTATATAATCCAAGCTTCTTTCCCTGTCTCTTATTGAATGCTGCTCCAGCCCAGCAACCGGTTTCCAGAAGGAGACTTCTCTGAGCCTTCTGGAAATAAGATTATTCTTTGCTGCCTCTTGGACATTTAAGGGATCATGATTGCTTGTTATTCCCATCACTCGTCTTTGCTGCTGCTTTTCCAGTTTTCTCCCGTTCTTCTCTTTCTCTCCGTCTTCTTTTGGTTTGTTTCTGTGCTTGTAAATCAAAGATTTTAAATAAAATTTAGCAAATCTAGACTCTGTGGTTAACCGTCGTGCTTCTAGGTACACAGATGGACAAAATCCCGCGGTTACAACCTTTTTCTACAGAATGATCACCAAATATGAAGGTAGTGTGACAAGTATAAAGAGAAACAGGTCCTTAAAAAAAAAAAGAATTAGAACTGTACACTCGTTTCTCCTTTCTTGTAATTTGACTCCACTGATAAACTCAGGAGCCCAAAAAACAAGCTTGCCCCCATCTTCTACTTGGCAGACCTTCTAAAATACTGCTTCTCAGTCTCCTCCGGGCTAAACATACTACATTTGGCCAACTCTTCCCCGTAGGGCTTTTGTTTCTAGACTCTTTATAACCTTTCTTCACATGTTACAGCTGGAAGGGACCCTTTGGATCATCAAGTCCAGCCCCTGTCAAGGAGGCACGGGGTGGTGGGGGTTTTGAACTCGTAACCTCCTAAACTCCTGAGCCAGCCAGCCAGCTAAATTACTGAACCTTAATTTGGATGTTTCACATCATCATCACTGCAGAGCTGGAAGGGATCCTATGGATCATCGAGTCCAGCCTCTGTCAAGGAGGGAGAGTGAGGTTTCGAACTCAGTACTGTACCACAGAACCTTCATTTTAAGACTTCTCTCGCATTGAATAAAGCGGGACAAGCAGAGGACGTAAAATAAGCAATCTGTATTCAAAACAGCCACTGTGCGCGATCCTTGATCGTCTTCCACCGGCAAGTCTCTGGTGCAAAGAGAATGTGGAAAGAACCCGGAAGGAGGCTGCTGGATGAGTCTAAAGCATAAGTCTATGGTCTGTGGCGTCCCGTCTCCCTGGGATCTCGCCATAGAAATGGGAAGCCGGGCCTAGAGCTACCGGAAGCGCTTGGGCTGTGTCTCTTTATTATTTCCCCCTCCCTCTGGCATTTGTCTCGTCCGCCCACCGCGCTGAGGGAACAGATAACGCCTCAGCCAAGGCGCCAAAAGCTTAAAAGGCGGCGGCGGGGAGGGGGAGGGGAACACTTGCGAGGTTGCCTTTCTTCCGTCATCCTCCGCCATTTCCATAGAGGTTTCGGGAGGGATTGGCTAGAGCGTCGCCGGAAACAGAAGTGCCCGTCCCTCTTTGTGTTCCCTCCGACTTCCGGGGGGAAAAGAAAAAAGCAACGGGACGTTGTGTGCGTGTGTGAGAGATTTCTGGCTGCGTGCGCGAAGTCTGTCGGGGCCGGGGGCGCGCCGGGCCGGTGTCCCCCCCCCCTCCTCCGCCCTCCTCCCTCAGTCCGTCATGGGGGACGACATGGACGTCATCCCCGAGCGGGATATGAAGGTGAGGAGGAAGGCCCGGCCTGGGGAATGGAGGCGGTGCCCTGAGGGAACGCGCGTTCCTGTAACGTTACTCTCTCCAGTTCCCTTGGCCCTCCCGTTCCTTTCCCTCGGGGAAGAATAGCCACCTGCTGAGCGGGGGAGGCCTTCGAGGGCGCGGCCCTCGCTTAAGAGACAGTCCCTTTTTTTTTTACCTCAGACTCCTTTTCCCGCCTTTTTTTTTTTACCTCAGGATTCGGGGCCCGGTTTAGCCGCGAGGGAAGGAGAGGCACGTCCGTCACTGAGTCGTGTGTTTAAAATGGGTTATATTCTATATCTGTTTACCCCGCCTTTCTCCTCAAAAAAGGACCCGAGGCGGCTTTACCTCCTTGGGAGGAGGGAGACCCTTGAAACGCTAAAAAACCAGGATGCCGATGCATTAGAAAGGAATCCCGCCCAGGCAGCTGGTTTTTCTGAGGGGAAACCTTGCCCGAAGAGAAAGGTCTTTTAGCTGCTTGCAGAAGGAGAGCAAAAAAGACGGGGCCCAGCCCGGCCTCCAGTGGCAGGGAGTTCCACAAGTCTCTGGGAGGAGCAGCCACCGAGAAGGCCCTCTCCTCTCCCGGGTCCCCACCCAGCCCCCCTGTGAGGATGATGGGAACGAGAGGAAGGCCTCCCCTGAGGATCTTGACGGCGTTCTGCGAGCCCCTGAGTGTTTTTGCAACCCGTCAGTTAGCGAAGGAAGTAATGAACCTAGCCAATTAAGATGCGATGTAACCGGTAAATACTGTACGTTCTGTTTGTATTCTGATGTGAAGATTTTGTAACTAAAAGAGATTTTTAAAATTCTTTCTCAACACCGGAGCCTCGGACTGAATATATATTGAGATTATGTTGTGCCAGTGAATGTCTTCTTGTTTGGAATCTGATATGAAGATTTTGTAAGTAAAAGAGATACTGTTTTATTCTTCCTCACCGTCAGAGTCTCTGGCTTTTTGAGATTATATCAGTGAGGTAAAATATAATTAACTTACAATAAGAGGTGGTCTGTTTGAGGGAGACTTCTTAATGATCTGCTCTGTAGGTCTCTGTTTGGACTTTTTCTTCTGCTGCGTAGCTGGATATTTTTTTTTAACCAGCAATTTTACGACATATTCTGCCCTAATTCAGGCCTATGGTAATGACGCTGCCTCTTTGTGTGTGTGTGTGTGTTTTGGTATATTTAGAACTAAATAAGCTCCAGAACATCTGGACTGCCTAATGTTTAAAAATAATTTAAAAATATGACTGTCCACAGGATTTTCAGTTCCGAGCCCTGAAGAAAGTACGGATCTTTGACACCCCCGAAGAGCTGCCCAAAGAGCGCTCCAGTCTTCTTGCAGTGTCCAACAAATATGGATTAGTATTTGCAGGTTGCACAGCCGGGCTGAAGATCTTTCAGACCAAAAACCTTCTGATGCAGATTCAAACTGGGGATTCACCAAATAAAATTGGTAAATGGCGTGTGTTTTTTTACACTTGGACACGGCGGTATGTGCAAAGTAGTTCTAATGCCTGAAAGCGTTATATAAATTAGCGGAATAATTATTTAGCCTATAGATTGGGGGGCGCCCCCCAAGACCTGCCAAAGATAGTATTTATTTTTTTTTAAAACCCACTAACCGTCTCTTGTGTGAACTACCACACAAAAAAAATCAATATACAGCTACCCAGCCACTGTTCTAGCTTCGTAGCAACTATTTGTGTTTACTTTAACTTATTTCAAGGTATTTACTGACTGTTGTTTACAGTTTTGGTTTTGTTCTATGTTTATGTATCAAATTGTGCTTCTATGTTTTAATTGTGTTAATTGCACGATCAGCACTCCTGGAAGCTATGAGGAGTTCTAATTCAGCTTTTTTAGTGGAAGAAGAGGGGTCTGAGGCCCACAAAGAAGTCCTGTGAGCCACACTGGTGGGTTGGGCAGATGACATTGCGGAAAGACACTCCGACACATAACGTGGTCCCAAACCATGGCCATTGTATATTGTCTCTAAAATCTGGGGTGCCAGCATTGCCTCTTGCCAGTGCTGGACTGACTTGACTTTTATATCAGCTGCAGAGTGTCCTCACAGTCATGGATTCAAGCCAATTATCTCTATCTGAGGACTTGTGCTCTCCAGGGTCCTAAATCTCTCTCTCTCTCTCTCTCTCTCTCTCTCTCTCTTAGTCTTGGGTTAGTAGATCAAGATCAGAGATTTTAACTTTTTTTAAAAAAACGAGTGCATTGTGTTTTCTTGACAGTTGCTTGTATTTTTCCCTGACACTTGTCTCTGTTTATTTTTAAAGTTGAGAACGTGCAGAGCCTTTTTGTTCCCACAAAGTTCCGTGTGCACCATCTGGCACTCAGCTGTGATAACCTCACACTCTCCGTCTGCATGGCCTCCAACGAAGTCGGCTCCTTCATTGCTTTTTATGATGTCCGCACCTTTGTGAATCAGGTGAGTGGCCTGTTTTCAAAACATCTTGACCCAGCCGTCCCCAGAATTTTCACATCAACCATAGATGAGCAGAGAGAGAGAAATCTTGTGACAGTCAGACTATGCCAGAGTCTTTTAAGAAGGTTAGTAAGGTACTAAAATTGTACTTGTGGTGAGAGTTGACAACATACACAAAACAAATGTACGAGATGGTTCTTGGGATAGACATTCTGAGTGCATTTTTTTGGGGAAAAAATCACAATATCCAATGAAAGAAAAAGAAAGAAAAAGATTAATATGCAAGGGTCATGATGGTGTTCATGCATGACTTGTGAGCTTGCTATGAAAGAGGAGTGTGTGATAGTACCAGGTTTCATGTGTAAGTAAAAATAGTAATGCAGTGTTTATTGTCAGCACACCTTTCTTCCAGAGAATCACAGATGGCACATGGAATGGTTGACAGTGGTGACTGGTTAGGTGTAATGGAATAAGATTCAGACAGCTGTGGATTAATGACTACCGCCACCCACTTTCCTGTGTTGAAGGGATCAGAAACTTTTATTTCCATCTTTGATTAACCACAGTTTAGCATTGCATCTGAACACTAAACTATAGTTGATCTTAACTATGGTTTGTTGAAACAAACGACGTTCTCAGCCATGATTGCGAATGTTATGGTTTATTTCTCAAAAGGATCTGAAGCTGAAAGAATCCTGTCTTTGATTGAGAGGCAGGAGAGTGCAGTACAGTGGTGCCTCGCTAGACAATGTTAATCCGTTCCACGAGGATCGCTGTCTAGCGAAAACATCGTCTAGCGAAGCACGTTTTCCCATTGGAATGCATTGAAATCGCTTCAATGCATTCCAAGGGAAAACGCAGTCGTCTTGCGAAATTTCCCATAGGGAAACCTCGTCTAGCGAGTGAGGGTCCCCATAGGAATGCATTGACAGCTGCACTGACAGCTTTTGACCACTAGTCGGCGCACTCCTATGGGGAAACCTCATCGTCTAGCGAAATTCCCCATAGGGAAACATCGTTTTGCGAAGCGCAGTAGCGCTCGCAAAAAGGCATCGTCTAGCGATTTCCTCGTCCTGCGAGGCAATCGTCTAGCGAGGCACCACTGTACTGAGCTGTGAAGAGGTTGGAGGCCAGGCTCATGCGGTGGCCTGTGTTAATGTGTAGCAACAGGCCAGAAGCTGCTCGTTCATGGCAATGTGGATTTCTTCCTAACAGACAAAACCGCAGAAGCGTCCATTTGCCTATCAGAAGATGGCTGCGGCGCTGGTCAACGACCTGAAATGGAACCCCATGAACGCCGCTCTCTTGGCCGTCTCTCTGTCTGACGGAAGCGTCTCTGTCCTGCAGGTTACAGACGGGGTGAAGGTGTATGCCACTCTCCCTGCCTCAGTGGCTGTTACGTCAGGTAGGTTGCCTGGCTTTGAGGCGAGTGTAGAAAGTCAGCCAGTTCATGTGCTGAATAGTTCTCTATAATTTTTTTTTAACCTATTGAAAAAGCTTCCTCATGCCATCTTGTGGTCAAATTTAAAAAAAAAGAGAGAGAGAGAGAGAGACAGTAGCTGGAGGAGCCTGGAATGCCGTAGGGGTCCGACACATGGCAGAATTACCTCTCATGTTCCTTGGGAAGGCAGAAGGAGACCTTCTGGGCAATTAAAATATAAATGAGGAGCTGGGGGGTCCGATTTGGGCCCTTTGCCCGTTGTCGGTGTAGACGATAGTGAGTTACTGGACCAGGGGGCTGACCCAACCGAACAGTGCTTCCCAACCTGGGATCCCCAGATGTTCTTGAATTGCAACTCCCAGAAGCCTTTGCCTCTTGCTGTGCTGGCCAGGATTTCTGGCGACCCAAGGCTGGGAACCACTGCAGTAGAAGGTGGATGTTTCCTGTGTTCCTTCTCTTAGGAACGCGGGGAGGAGAAATGGGAGAGCAAGATTATGGTAGAGGGGCTGAGGGGGGGGGGGAGTCCAAAAACCTGTGACACCTTGACCCGATTCTCCCTGCCATGCATTCACCCATTATAATCCAAAGTTCTTCCTTGCTTTCTGCAAAATTTGAGGTCAGTTTTGGACCTCGCTGTTTGGAAGTGAATTCTGAGTCGTCTCCTACACCGTCCTGATTAGCTTGTTCATGTTCCTTTTTCTGCTCCCGTTGCTAATGAAGCCCTCTTTTTTTTCCCCTTCCCCCCAGTGTGCTGGAGTCCCAAAGGAAAGCAGTTGGCGGTGGGCAAACAGGATGGCACTGTAGTCCAGTACCTACCAGTAAGGCTTTGATCCCTGCTACTCTTTTGTTCTTGTCGTTTCTTTTTCTCTCCCTCCCGGTTTCCCCACCTTCCCCTCTGCTACCCACCTCTGAATCCGTGATTCAGGAATTCATCGTGAAGCCTGTAGGTAACAAAGATGCACGCTGAAACTCACTGACCGGTGTGGAAAACCTATCCATGCGCTGCGTAAGCCAAGGTTAAGTAGCAGCTAGACTTTCAGACAAGGACCAGGAAGATCTGCATTCTTGTTCTCTCGGCCACTTCTTTCTGGGTAGTGGCGAAAGCGGACAGTATGGATTTTGTTCAAAGGGCTTTAAACATTTTGAAGCCCTTGTGGGGGAACTCAGGGGTGTCAGCACTGAATTCCAGGGTTTCTTATCTGAAATGAAGCCTACAATTGTAGATTGGCCTTTGTTGATGCTGATGGAGAAGGAATTGTAAAGTGTTTTTAAAGAAAAAGATTTTAATTTAATGCTTCATGAATAATGTAGTATAAAAAAAATTAAAAACAAGTTGGCCGCGTTTTTTCATTTGATATGAACGTACCTATTATCCTCTGTTGTGTCCTATTTAGCCATGTGTGTTGCTTAAGTCCCTGAGTAATACTGGTGAGGCTATATAGTCATTCTGCTTCTTTGTGTATGAATGAGCAAAATAACTTGCCTTGTGTCTAGAGATGGGATTGGTGGTTTGTACTGCCTCGTTTTTCAGCCAAAGATGTGTTTGGCGCTTCCCAGCTCCGCCTCCTTTGGCGGGCACCCACTCAGAGGCAGCACCCAGAGGAAGTGGGGCAGGGAAGCCTCTGAGCGGGCACCTGCCAGAGGAAGCAGGGCTTGGGAGCACTGAACACCTGTTCGGCCAAAAAAATGAACCAGCACGAACCACTGAACTGGTGGTTCGTGCCCGTCTCTCCATGATCGGAAGCATGCCTCCTGCTCTGTAGGTGCCAAGAGAGTGCACCTAGCTCATTCATAAGCTTATCCATACTAATCCTGGTCCCACCATCTGCTGAGCCCAGTCTTTGCTGTCTGCCTCCTGGTGCAGTGGTTCAACTGCAGTACTGCAGCCAAAACTCTGCTCACGACCCTGGTTCAGTCCCAGGTGACTGGCTCAAGGCTGACTCAGCCTTCCATCCTTCTGAGGTCGGTAAATTAAGTAGCGAGTTTGCGAGGGGCAGGGGCGCTGTGTAGTTTGCATAATGAAATTGTAAACCACCCAGAGAGGACTTTTAAGTGCTATGGCGTAGGAAATAAGCAGCACACATTGCTTTCTTGTTCCACCGCACTTTCCCGTAATCTTAAGCACCCTCTTTATTCTGTGTTTCAGAACCTACAGGAAAAGAAGAGTATTCCCTGCCCTCCCTTCTATGATTCGGATAATCCTGTCAAAGGTATCACATTCCCTTTTGGGGGGCGGGGGGCTTTGTTGGCCTGGTATTGCAAGGCAAATGGGCTGGTGGCTGCCCGGCTCAGGCTGTAAACATGTAGCAACTGGGTTATAGTAGTCCCTGCATAGTCAGAGTTTGGTGCAGAAGCGCCAAGGTATCAGCACTGGTCAGAGATGGGCACAAACCTTCCCTTCCCCTGCCTCCCCAGGCCATGATCCACTTACCAGCCGGAGTGCGCTCCTCTTCTCCTCTTTGGCTGTTCAACCAGTCCCCAGCAAGAGCACCCAGCATTCAGGGGCTCCATCATGATGGTTAAAAGCCTGCCTGAAAAGGTGGCTCTTCAGCGGTTGGCGGAAGGATAAAAGGGAGTGGGGCCAGGCTGAGAGAGCAGCCCATAATCGTCCATTGTATGGAGCTAGGTCGGCTGATAGTGTGACTTAAGACTAAGGCAGTTTAGTCATGTGAAAATAAGTAACTTGTGAAAATCGGGCTCCTTTGCCTCCGCTTCTCATTTCTAGTCTTGGACGTCTTATGGATCGGCACCTACGTCTTCACGATCGTGTATGCCGCGGCTGACGGTACTTTGGAGACCGCCCCCGAAGTGGTGGTGGCTCTCCTTCCGGTACGTAAATGGTGCATGGCCGAGGAAAGGCCCCGTCCGCTGTGCATGTCTGTTGTACTGTGCGTGGCTTCCAGTTGTTTGCTGGCTCGTTGTTATCCTTCCCAAGTTTTCTCCAGCTCGCTGAAGGGCAACCTTACAAAGTGGAATCCCAGCGGATAGGATCAGTTAATCCAATCTTGTCGGAGAGTGAAAGCATGGGGCTTTCTCATAAGGCTGGCTTCACCCTTCAGACATTGTGAGGGGTTTTGTTTTTTAGCAACCAACGCGCCTTGTCCCTTTGCGACGTACGAGGGCCCTTGTTGGTCTCCCTACATTGCCTCTGACGTGTGTGTGGGAAGCCCCTTCACAGGCCCTTTCCCGTTCCGTCCTACTTTTCAGAAAAAGGAAGACAAGCGGCCCGAGATGTTCATTAATTTTATGGAGCCCTGCTACGGCAGCTGCACAGAGCGACAGCATCACTACTTCCTGAACTATGTCGAAGATTGGTAAGTGGTCTTTAGTAATAAAACCCATTGGCTTTCCAGGACTGTCCAAATCATTTTCGTATTTGCACAAGGGAAGTCAATGCGATGATGACCATGCAGGGCAATGTTCAGGAAACGTTTACCGCGAGATTGTCATGTTTTGGTTATTAGTTCATTGTTTGTTCTTCATGCTATTTCAGCAGTTGGGTATGTGTGTTTCTCTTCTTTTTTAGGGACCTGATCCTGGCCGCCTCGGCTGCTTCCACAGAAGTCAGCATCCTTGCAAGACAAGGAGATCAGGTAGCCTTTTGCGGATCTGTTTGTAATCTCTGACCAAATGGCTTTGCCGCCGCCGAGACACCAAAGGTGGCCAAAGAACAGGAACCAATTAAAAATGATCCTCTTTCAGAACAACTGGGAGCTCTGGGTGTTGGAAGACTCGAGCCGGGCAGAGCTGCCTGTCACAGACAAGAGCGACGACACTCTGCCGGTTGGCCTGGCTGTCGATTACACGAACAACATGCCCATAACTATCAGTAAGTATGTCACACACTTGGTGGGGAGACACGGAAGAGGAGGGCCTTCTCTGTGGCTCCTCCCAGACTCTGGAACTCCCTGCCACAAGAGGTCAAGCTGGCAAAGACCTTTCTCTTTGGGCAAGCTGTGTCCTCGGATGCTGTATTTGACCATGGCTCTAGTTTTCTACTGTTCATTTGGTTTACCACATAATTGTTTTTTAAATACAGTGCATTCCCCCTACCCGTGGGATCAGTATCTGCTGATTCACTTATCCACGGTCTGAAAATATTAAAAAGTATTAAAAGAAAAAATCCTAGAAATATCTATTTCTAAAGATGAAGTGACCAGAACTGGCCCCTAGAGGGAGTCAGAGACCCTGCTGTGTATAGCAGAGGTCGTCAACCCCTGGTCCGTGGGGACAGACCTCCCACCCCGCCCCCCCTGCACGCACTCCCCTCAGCTGCTTCGCGCACACACACGCTCCCCCACCCCTTCACGCATGTGCCTGAGCGCCCGCGCAAAGGGGTGGGCGGGCGTGCCGGCGGAGCGCTTATGTTGGTCCTGGCGCGTGCACGCGCTCCCCCACTGCTTCGCGCATGTGCCCGAGAGCACGCGCACGCACCTGCGCACACGCGGGGTGGTGCCCCGCCTTCCTCAGAGGCTCAGCCGGTCCGCAGTCCCAAAAAGGTTAGGGACCGCTGGTGTATAGGGTTCGCTGTTAAAATAGCGTTTGCTATAACCCATGTGCGAGAGTGGGGGCTCGGAACCAATCCCCCACTGATATGGGGGTCCTAATGTAACCAGATCACCTGCTGAATTTCACCGCTTAGTGGAGACTAGAACTCACATCTCCCAAATCCCAGGCTAGCTTCCTGGTCCTTTTCCAGTTTTGTATTTAAGGGTGACTTAACAGAGAAATAAAATCATTCTGCATTTCTGTGATTTTCTCACAGGTGAGGAGAAGACTCTGGATCCCGCTCCGGTCCTGCTCCTGTTGTCAACAGATGGTGTCCTGTGCCCCTTTTTCATGGTCAATCAAAACCCTGGTGTTCGGTCTCTCCTTGTGCCACCTGAACCTCTGTCTGCAGAAGGGGACAGAGGAGCGAAATCAGCTGGTAAGTACTGGTTCGTCCTAATAACAAAAGAACTGCTTATTCCTGTGAAGGGGTGGGACTTGAAGGCTAGGTAACTGACAGCAGCGGAAAGAAACTTAGTGATGCTGGTAATAACCTGAAAGGTCTTTGTCCTTGGAGCTCAGGAGATGACAAGAACTATTTGTAAATTACAAAACCCAGCTGTTGGACCTTGGCTGCAATGGCCAGCTTCTTTCCTGTCCCTGCACTTATACTTCCCGTTGGGTAGAGAATCCCTTCATCTCACGCAGGCGCCTGCCTTCTTCCCCAGTGCCAGCTGGCTTGCTTCCAGGCAGGCTGTTCGATTCAGGCTGACACGCTCTCTTCCATAATCGATGGAGGAGGCGGGAGGTCTTTCGGCAGCCCTTCCCAGCTCAATTAAAAGCAACTTGACTTAGGAAATTGTGGTATCGATTGAGCCTCGGCCTTTGGGCAGGCGGGGTCATGGAGGTCGGGCTGGCCTACGAGGCAGAAGGCCTCTCTCCTGTGTGTTTAGCCAATGTTTTCTGTTTCTACGTTGCCCTGTCTGTCGTAGCTCCGAGCAGTGCTGACGTGTGTGCATGCCTATAAACACATTTTTATATATACGTAAATACTGGAGTGTACAGATTTCCCCTCCAAGTCGGCTGAATTCTGCCCTTGGCAGGCTCTCAAGGCACCAAAAAGCGCTCCGTTTGCCATAACTTTAATCTGTGGCTATTGTTGTTCCTTTTATTTGTTATCTTTCTGTCCTGCTTTTCTTTTGATGAACGTGAGGCAGCGTACATGACTCTCTTGCTCCCGCTTTCTGAACTTGGAAATAACGCGGTCGATATGCCATGTTAAAATAGTTAAAATTGGCACTTTGCGTTGACGGGACAAGCCGCCCAATGAGTAATATTTTGAAAGTAGATTTCTTAACATTGTAACGTTACTTTGAAGACATGATTTCTCTTGATTGGGTTCGTTTGTCCTGTTTAACACAGAACAAATGGCTTAAATGGCAGCTCATCACATCTGTAGTCTTATTTCCGATCTCTTGCCCATTTTATCCTCACAAGAACCATAACGAGGCAGAGTGGATAAAAATCAATGATTTTTTAAAGTCAATTTGAATTATATCATGTTTTTAATAGAAAAAAATTATATTTAAATAGTCAAAAAAATTCGATTTTTAAAACTCAAATTGTGATTGAAATCAATTTGATTCAGATCAAATCCACCCTGCTATCAGGCACGGTGGACTGAGAAAGCGCAACCAGTCCAAGATCCAACATGTTTGTGAGTAGCCACGGACCACTGGTTTTCCGATTCACACCCATCTCTGTTGAGAAACCTTGCGTGGCTTTGCAACCTGATGAAAATGAACAGAAGCTCGGCTTCTTTGTCTCTGTGTTCCCGTTGCATCTTCATCCCAGCTTCTCCCACCCTTAAGCCACCTTGCTTTGGCACGACATTCACAATCATCTTGGCACATGCCGCTTTTCCAGCTACAAAGCATGTTCAGGGTCATCGAGTAACCTCTAGTTGCTTTCTTTTGATCCTCTCACCCCAGGAAGTACGCCTCCCGCTTCAGCCTCTCTTGCTACTCCTTCAAAGGTGGAAACAGCCCCACCAGCTGCTGCTCCAGCTGCAGCTTCAGCGTCGGGCACTGGGGCGACCGCCTTCTCCTTTTCGTCCTCCGATTTGAAAGCGACCGGATCCGCTGGCGATTCCTCTCAGCCCTATCCGTTCCCACCAGACGCTTCCAAGCCGCCTCCACCTGCTTCCCATCTAAGCGGAGCGGCCGGGTTCTCCTTCTCGTCGGCTGCCTCCAAAGTGCCCCAAACGCCGGCACCCTCGGCCGGTCCCATGCCAGGCTCTGCCGCCTCGTTCTCGTTTGGCTCTGGGGTTTTTAAAACCAGCGCAGAAAGCCCGTCGGGCCCTCCGGCCTCTGCCACTCCTGTTGGGCCAAAACAAAGTTTTACCCCTTCGGCTTCCTCCGTCAAGGTTAACCTCAGCGAAAAGTAAGTCCTCCGTTTGAGCGGCCTTGCCCAAGCGATGTGTTGCCGTTTGAAGAAGTCGCTGGGTCGTCGTGTCATCGGGTTTTGTCGGGTTGGAATGGGCCCCTAGAATCCACAGCTCAGTGATCTCAGATGAAAAGAATCCCGGTCTGTTCCCCTGGCGAGCAGCTCTTAGCGTCAGGACATTCTGTCTAATGTTTAGTCAGAATCTCTTGTAGTTAAAATCCATTGGTTTGTGTCCCAGTTCGTTAGAAGAGCAAAAAGCAAGCTTGCATTGTTCTATCACAGAAGGTCGTTAGCTCACCTTTTCTCCTGCAGGCTACCAATCGTTAACTGCCTGACTGCCCTCCTCCTGAGGTGTTTAGATTCTGTACCACCTGATTTAATTTGAGGAGCTGCACAAGGTCAGGCCTGGCTGGTCCTTAGAGGGGAGTCTGTCAGGGGCTGCCAGATAATAACCTGAGCAGGCCGGGCACATGCTTTTTACAGAGTCTCCTCTGTCTCCTGTTAGGGGACCAATCCGGCTTGAAACTCAGGAGAACCATGACCATAGTTCAAGCCGGATTGATGCAGATGCCTGGAAGCTTCCTTAGCCCTACCAGGTGGAACATGCCTGAGTCTTTGCTTCTTTCCCTTCAAACATGCCTTAGTCTTTGCTTCTTTCCCTTCCTCTCTGAGGTTCACAGCTCTGGAATCGTCTACTCCTGTCGCCATCGCCGGCAGCGCTGGCCAGAGCTCCGCCATGTTCTCCTTCTCACCGGCTGCAAAACCGGCTTCTACAGGACCTCAGATCCAGACTGTTCTGCTCTCCTCTCCTGCTGCACCGATAAAGACTTCCACCCCAGTACCTTCTGCTAGTAGGTTCCTTCCTTTTCTTTCCCTTTTGTGAAAAAAAAAATTTGGCGCTATGGTTTCTCAAAAATCTGCCAGCTCTCTGCATGGTCACTTTTGTAAATTCTAGATTCTGTGAGAACTGGACCCGGCCTTTTTAAAGTGAAGGAGCCTATACATCGGGCGGAGGGAAACCCCAATCCACAGGATTCTTACCACCTTTTCCTTGAAAATATTAAATAATTACAAAAAACAGAAATACATATTTATATAGTTTCATGGTGTAATTGGCCACTAGAGAGAGCTAGAGACCAGGCTATGTTTCACTGTTATCCACGGTTTTCAGCATCTGTGGGGGGGGGGGGGGGGTTGGAACTGATCCCCTATGGATACCACAGTCCTACTGTATATTTCCTCCCAGTGTGTTTAACAAAAACACAGAATTTAAAAAGAATGTTGAAGTACCTTAAAGACAGAGCTTTCATGAGTTAAGTCCACTTCCTTAGACACATGGAGTTCATGTTTAGACTCAAGCTTATGTACATAGTGCATGCGTTTGGGGTGTGTGGGATTGGAGCGGAGAGAGAGACAGGCACAGCTATTGAACTTTCAGAGTGGCAGTCATATTATTAAGACGTCGAATGAACTCTCAAGGTATTGAGCATGTAACTTTTGAGTTTGTGATTTGGATTCTTGTAGCATTAAATGTGTCGTTTCCTATATATATAAAAAAGCTACTGCTGAGGACTAGAAAATTTAGGGAGATGAAAATTCAGACTTTCACTGGCTAGTTATTTCTTCAGGGCCACACAGATATTTTTTGCTGCCGTGCTGTTTTATCTGGACTGCCTGGCTATGAGCCCGTCAGCCCAGGGCATTCACGTGTACCTTCAGAGCTCTGTCTTTGTAGATATGGTCTGCCTTCCACGCTGATTTTTGCAGATTTCTCTGGCAGAATATTGCTCTGGGCTTTCAGTGTCCATACCGCAGTGTCTGTCTTGTGTTGGTGCAACAGAACAAGAATTTGCCTCAAGGGCTTAGCCTCTGACCCTACGTTTCAGCTTCCAAAAGCCTGACCTTCTTGCTTTTATGTTTTGGACTCCAGCGGTCCGTTCCTCTCAGAATATTCCCTCGGCTTTCGTGGTCCAAAAAACAGCCAAGGTTTCTCCAGCTGTGTCCAAATCAGGTTCTTCCCAGGTAAGGGGGAAACTGGATTTTGTTGTTGTTGTTGAAACTGGAATTGAACCATTGTTTAAAATGTCCTTGAGATCTGCACACGTCATCCGTTGCATAAGAAAGCAATATGGCAGCTACCTTTCCTTCCATGATGTTGACTCTGGGCTGTAAGTCTTGAACTGAAGTTTCTCTCTCTTGAAGCAGAAAGAGGCACCGGAAACTCGGGCTTTTATTCCCAGGTGGTATCCCACCCCCCAAGGACACCTCGTGGGCTGCCAAGATGTAGATGAAAATGTACATATTCCTGGATTTGAGAAAATGGCTGCATCACGGCAGGAGTTCCCAGGCTTGACTGGAGACTCTTGAGGAAAAATTGGACAGCCCTCTGTCCAATCTGCTTTGACTTGGATTCCTGCCTTGAGCCAGGGGGTTGAATTCGATGGCTTTACAAGCCCCCTTCCAACCCCACGATTCTATGAAATTCTAAGGGTTCAGTAAGACCCCATGACGCAACTAGTGTATATATGAATGAGCAGAAGCCCACCTGTCTTAGGTGAATGCAAAAAGATGTTACGAGTTACTCTCACCTTAATTTTAATCATCACCGTTAATATTGAGAATGTTTTCTGCCTTTAATCTTTCCTGCCCCAAAACATTCAATCCTAAAAATTCTGCACCAGGCAGGGTTTTTTTTCTTCACCTTTTTGAAACTTTGTTCTTCACAGGCCCGGCAACAACCTCTGAGTGCTGGGACAGAGAAGCAGCTTCATCAGTGGAACGATTCAGATCCTGTCATTGCAGGGATCAGAGAGGAGGTGAGACACTTTTGTCATCTTTTGAAGCGTCTTCTGGCCAGTTGTTAGAAATTTCAAACTCAGATCAAGTGCCGTATTTAGCAAAGAGTTTGCCAAGTAAAAACAGCTAATGCAGTACAAGGAACCAAGAGTAAATTCAAGTCTTTAGAGGAAGCCACCCAGAGCTGGCAATGGAGGTCAGCATGGTCCAGTACTGACCAAGGCCGCTCCTTAAGGATGGGTGAGGAAGAAGCCATGATCTGTCTATGATTTCCTACATGTGCATTTTCCATCTGTTTTCCTCTCTCTCTCCCTCTCTTTTTCCCTCTTCCTCTTCCCCATTCTAAGAGATGATGTATTTAGGACCGCACTGGTAAAGGAAGACAAACAGACAGAGGAGAAGTCTGGTTTAGTGACTTGCCAAAGCCTGCACTTGTATGGTGTTTATATATTGGAGATCTTAGGGATTGAGGCCTCTGCCTGCAGAGCCAGAGATTGGGAGTTCGATTCCCCCGTGGTGCCTCCTTGACAGGGGCTGGACTCCATGATGATCCGTAGGGTCCCTTCCAGTTCTCTGCAGTTCCAAGATTATTATTACCAACGAGGTTTGTCTTCTGTCTGATTCATAGATTGGACAATGCCTCTGCCCAGTAAGATTTTTGCATCAGTTATGTTATGCTTGTTCAGCCGCTCCTGGTACCAGAGATGCAGCAGAATCTTTTTCCGGCAGAGGAGTCTGCCTGTTGTGCCTCTCTGTGAGTCAGCACAGCACTCATTCAGTGCGCCTCATTCAGGGGAGAAAGGACACATGGAATAATGGAGGGAATCGAACTCTTCTTGGTGTGGTTAAATCTTATTTTTCCACAATCCCAACCTTGTTTGGGTGTGTGAATGGCATTTAACCTCCCCTTTGAATTCAAGGATGAAAAAGAATGTGCCTCTCTTGATTAGAATCAATCGGGTAGGAAATTGGACCTCGTTTCAACAGTATCGGGTTCATTTCGAACGCTGTGGGCAAGTGATGAAGCACAGATCTGTTTTTTTTTTTCCTCCTTTCCACTGTTTGCCTTAAAATATTCCTAGGGAGGCGCCCCCCCCCTTCTCAAGTTGCCTCTGAAAAGGTAAACAAGCTGGGCTTGCTTCCACAGATCGCACACTTCCAGAAGGAGATGGAAGAGTTGAAAGGGAGGACGTCGAAGGCCTCTTTCCAGGTGGGCACGGAGGAGGAAAAGAAGATGCTGAGGACCGAGTCCAACGACCTTCACACCTTCCTCTTGGAGATCAAAGAGACCACCGAGGTGAGAGGCTCCCGGGGCAGAGGAGCAGGGAAGACGGAGGGTTGGGTTTCCTTCAGGTGCATTCAATTCCGCCCTGCGGGGTCTGAACTGCTGTCAGTGGTTCGTATTTCATTATTTCGAGAGGATGCTGCGTGAGTGGAGTTCGGGGAGAGTCTGTGGCAGGAAAAAAAATATCATTCTCTAAGCCCTGCATAGTGGGATGAGGAACATTGTGATGTTTTTTTGTCATAGATTTTCAAACTCTCCTTCCCGTTGATTTGGGTCATGTTTTTCCTCTTTTCCCGCCCCAGGGGCTGACCGGGGAATGAAGGCGATCATAAACGTTCTCTGTCGAAGGTTCCCTTTTCGCTCAGACTGTTGAGGGAGGAGACGGTTGAGAGTCTTTCAGGAGCCCCAATCTGTACCCAAAGTCAGTTCACTGGTGGGGCGGGGGGGGATATAAGAAGTGTCTGAATCATCTCGCAATGGCTTTCCAGACTTCCTCATTTCTACCTGGAAATGCCAGGAATTGAAGCCAGAGCCTTTTGGGGTTCATAACCCAACCCTGTGGTCAAGCTGCGATCCTTCCTACCAGGAACCTGCTTGGCACCAACTCAGACCATAGTCTGCATCGTTGACACTTTATTTATTTATTTATTTAACTTATATGCCGCCCACACTACCCAAAGGTCTCTGGGCGGCTTACAACAGTTAAAATACAATAAAAAGACAAAAAAAATAAAATGCAATTAAAATATATACTCTAAAAATTGCCATCAGGACCCACAGTTGATATTATTTCAATTAAAAGCCTTCTGGAACAGGAAGGTTTTGACCTGGCGCCGAAATGTCATCAGCGTCGGCACCAGACGAATCTCAGTTGGGAGGGCATTCCATAGTCCACTTACGGACCAAACTCCCGTGACCTTTAAAAGTGAAGAGATAGATGAGAATGAAATGTTCATTATGTGAAAGGTTTGGGAATACTGTTCCTCACTCATTTTTTCCCCCTTCTAATTTGCTCTTTTCTACATTTGCACGACTGTGAAGGTTCTGATGTCAGCAGGGTGGTGTTTTTTTTCCCCCTCCTGAAAAATCCCATTCTGATACGCCACTGGAGTGAGTGCCATCTTAGTCTCTACATTCTTCCATTCTTCATCCACAGCAATCCGCTGTTTCTGTGGAAAGTCACATATTTGCTTTGACAGAGAAATTCACCATCATTTGGTGGACTTTCCTCACTTTTAAAAAAATATCTTGCTTGTAGTCACTTCATGGAGACATCAGCCTCCTGAAGACGAGCCTGCTGGAGGGGTATGCCGGGGTGGAAGAAGCAAGAGAGAAGAACGAGCGAACTCACAACTCCGAGTACTTACACCTCCTCTATAAGAAGCCCTTGGACCCCAAGAGCGAAGCCCAGCTTCAGGTATTTATTTTATCTTAGGCTCTTTGATTAATACAGTTCACGGGCAGGGTGTGTGTGGCCTGCTGGTTTTTGTTGGACTGGAAAACCTTTAGTTGTGGAGGGCAGAGTTCTTTTTAGGAAATATCAGTTTAAAAACTTAAGTTCATTTTCTTTAAACCAGCGCTGGAGATAGCTTTATTGTCACCCAGCTGCTGTGCTGTTGCTGTTCCAACACGATGACTCATAAGGATTGGAGCGGTTGCAGTTAATTTCATGGATGGCAAAGCTTAAAGCCAGATGGGCTCGTAAAGACCGCCTCGCAGGCGGAAGTGCCTGCCGGTGTGGAAAACAGGGTTTGGAATGAGATGGAGCAGGGTGCCCGGTGGGGTGGTGGGGCTTGTGCCTCCACTCCCTTAGGGGGGTCAGAATTAAACAAGTTATTCCTCCCCTCTTGCGCCGGAATGTGAAAGATCGAACGGAGCCCTGGCGCTCTGGTATAATTGACTCGGCTTGGATGCACAAGGATAATATGGGATGTGTCCTCTGTGCAGAAGCCGTAATTAAAACAGCAGCAAGAGGGCTAAAAATAGGTCTGTTAATCCCTCCGCTTTCTAAGTACTTGCTTTTTTGTGGGGGATCTTGCAACCCCACTCACCCCCATTTTGGAGAAATTGCTTTATGGTTTTAGGGCCGACCTAGACATCCAGGAAAGCCACACCTGTTAGAATCCTGCAGAGACCGGACAAGCTACGGGAAGCACTTATTCCCCCCCCCCCCCCCAAGGAAAAGGATAGCCAGCAAGACGTGAAAATCCACCACTCAGTTGCCCTTATGTCCACAGTTTTGGTGACGTGAGTTTGGGCCTTTGGATTCAGAAAGCGCACAAAAGGTTTCTCACGTGTGGGCTTGTCTCCTCTAGGCTGTGTGTCTTTTACAACAACAGTCTGCCAAAGAGTGTTAAGGAATTTATTTTCAATCACGCTTAGGCCGAGCCACGCTTGGTATAAGAGGTACCATTTTTGTTAGATGTTAAGAAACTTGTACGTATCTAGCCCCTGAGCTTTATTCACGTAAGGAAAGGAATGTGTTGTGAAAAGGATTAAAGAAAACAGGAATGGGGAAGGTTATAATTAAGACAGCAAAGAGAGAGGAGGCGAAGCCTAAGAAAGAAGGCATACGAACCAGATGAGGAATACTGATCAAGTCAGTGATATGTGACTAGTCGGGTATATAAATGCTAGCGCACATCTGTAAACTCCAAGACTCATTGTTTGGGTATTATTAACCCCTGTGTACTCCTTATTCTGCAGAATAAATAATTAAATGAGTTCTTTCGTAGTGGGTGTTCTCTTTTTCTCCCACCCTCTAGGTCATCGGAAATTGGCCTACCGAGGCGTTTGAACTGTTAGTTTTTGCAACCAGAGGGGCCTCTGTTCACACCCAAGACAAGACCCCCTGGCTCCTTTTGCAAAAGCTGAGTTGCAAACAGATCAATATCTGCCACCTCCCCTCTTAAGCCAGGGGCACACCCGTGTCCATTAAACCGAAGCGCCTCATTCAGGAGAGGCATTCGATCTTTTGCATTTGCTCACCGATGTCTCCATGGCCCCCTGTGGGGGCCGTGAGCCTCTTTTTCCAAAGGGCGGGTCGAAATGAAGACACGGTGGGGTGAAAGAAGCCGGCGTTGCTTGAATCACTCTGTGGATCTACGCAGAAATGGTTTTTCAGCTTTTGAAAGGAAGTCCCCGGGCCCCTGAGATTCCTTAAGTCCTTGAATTCTTTCTTTCTCCAGCTACAGAGAAGTTTCTTTTTTCCCCCGCAGGACATTTCTGGAGGCTTCACAGACCCAAAAATAGGACTTTTCTTTTAAATTAAAAAAAAAGTGATTTGATTGTTTTTGTAAAGAGGGCTTGCCGGTGGCCTCGAGAGACCACAAAAATGCGACCGTGCCCACAGATGGGCCGTGGACCGACCTAGCGAAGCCTTCTGTTCGCACCATGGCCAATACCTTGGTCTGTTCACAACCCCCTAGCAGGACGTGAAGGCTACTGCGTCCTTCCTGTTTCCCAGCAAGTCGCATCCTGCCTGTAGTAATGGGGGGAGAGCTATAGCCATCGCAACTGGCCATCTTTGGGGTCCCTAGCTTCTCAGTACAGTAGGACCCTTGTGTCTGCAGTTGCCCTTATCTGCAGTCTGAAAATATTAAAATAAAAAAACCCAGCAAATAGGTGCTTCCATGATGTAGGTACCAGAAATTTCCACTAGAAGGAGCCAGAGACCATTCTATGAACAGGTTTTGCTGTTATCCACGGTTTTCATCACCTACAGAGGGCTTTGAACGGATCTCCCGCAGGTATGGAGGTCCTACCGTACTTATCTAATCTGTTCCAAGCTGGCATCTGTCACAACCTCTCCTTACAGTGAATTCTGTGCTTTGCCCACCTGCAGTGTGAAGAAGCAAACTCTTTAATAGGTCCTTTAAAGATTGCTGTGCAGTAAAATCTTCCCTTGTTTGGGCAGGAAATCCGCCGTTTGCACCAGTACGTGAAATTTGCTGTTCAGGACGTGAACGATGTGCTTGATTTAGAATGGGATCGTCATCTGGAGCAGCAAAAGAAGCAGAAGTAAGTGGCTTGACCTTGGGGTTAATAAGGTCTGGTATCAGAAAGTGGGTTGACAGGTACAAGACCCTTGTAAGTCCAGCTGGAATATCAAAGTGTCTGCACGAAGCTGAGCCCCTTGTGTACCATTAAAGGTGCGTTAAGTTAAGTTTCACTTAAAGGCTGCCTTCCTCTGCTCATATCTTGGCTTAATTAGCTAAAATATGACTAAGCAGTTTGGCACCTGCACTTTTCTATTCGCACAAACCAACTGGGCAGTCTTCCATTGACTATAATTTCCAATTTTTGCCCAGTCATGAAGGTTAGACCTGGCCAGTGTACACAAGCAGAAGTGTTGCAAGCCTGAGGGAAGAAATTTGTATTAAAATAAGAAGCTATCTCAGTCACACTTCCTGAAACCTGATTGAAGTAGCTATGGTTAGATATAGTTTCCTCTTCTGAGTTCTAAGCTAGGTTTTCCAGTTGAAAACTTAATGAAAAATGCCTTTTGTTGGCCGAAGAAGGTTTACACAAAAATTGTGTTAATGAAAGTAATGCATGAAGCCTATGTTGGGGGAACTGCTTGTTAAAAACACGGGTGTTAGGGGAGAGCTAGCTATGAGACGTTTGCTCAAATGCATTGGAATTTTTATACATTAACATTTTTTAAAAAAATCATGCTGACTCAAACAAAACAGAATCTGAGATTCCCAAGACAAGACCCCCAGCAAATTTAGACCAAAACTGTGACCAAAACTGACCCATTTACCTATTACCAGCTGGTGTAAACCATGGACATTTTCAAAAGGGGTTGTTCATTTCTCAGCTTGTTAAGCTGACCGTTGCTGGTCATCAACCGTGATCGATCTGGTTCGGCAACGTCTTTCTATAAGGAGGACACATAGGGTTTAAAGGTTGATCTCTTGCTTGATCTCATCCCCCTCTGCTTCAAAGGTGTGGTACAGGAGTGGGCCGCTGGCTGGAGAGCTCCGGGGTTTAGGTCTCTGGCTAAGGAACCAGAGGTTGGGAGTTCGATTCCCCCCCCCCTCCCGGGCCTCCTGGGAGAAAAGCCAGCCTGGGTCGCCTTGATCAAGCGTCCCAGTCGTCCCAGGGCACTCTTCCCCTCTGTCTCTTGCTGCCAAAAGTTAAGTTTTGATTCTCCCTCCATGTTCATATATATATTTGACCAGGCGCTTAATGGTACCAGAACGGGAGACTCTTTTCAGTGCCCTCACGAACAATCGGGAGATCATCAATCAGCAGAGGAAGAGGCTGAAGCACTTGGTGGACAGCCTGCAGGAGCTCCGCTTGTACAGCCAGGCTTCCCCCTGGCATCTCTCGGCTCCCCTCTCCTCCTCCCACAGCAGTGTACAAAGGTGGGTATGTGTCCCCAGCGAGTTCTGGGAAGCCGTCTCGTGTCCCACCTCAAAGCGGGCTGGAGAGCTCAGTGTGTTAAGTCTCTGGCTGCGGAGCCAGAGGTTAGGCGTTCGATTCCCCCACTGGGGCCTCCTGCGAGTAGAGCCAGCCTGGGTGGCCTTGGGCAAACTGCACCGTCCCAAGGTTGCCCCCTAGAGGAAGGGAAGGGTCAGCCACTGTTGAATATCCTCTCCCTGGAAAACCTTGAAAAGGGTCACCATCATTCTAGAATCATAAAATGATGGAGTTGGAAAGGGCCTAGAAGGCCATCGAGTCCAACCCCCTGCTCAAGACAGGAACCCAAATCAAAGCAGACCCGACAGATGGGTTTCTTTAATTTCCTTTTGAAGGCCTCCAACGTTGGAGCGCTCACCACCTCCCGAGGTCATAGGTTCTGTTGTCATACTGCTCTAACAGTTGAGAAGTTTTTCCTGATATTCAACCTAAATCTGGCTTCCTGGAGCTTTAGCCCATGATGACATGTCCCGCACTCTGGGATGATGGAGAACAGATCCTGCCCCTCCCTTTCAATAGACTTTTGATCGAATCTGTGTGATTTTATTTGTTATTGTCTGTTGTGAGCCGCCCAGAGTGCATGTTTGTCAGATGGGTGGTATAGAAATCAAATGAATGAATAAAAGAATGAATGAATTTCTTCTCCCTCTCCCCCCCCCCCCCCCCGGTGCTGCTACGATCCACCTGTCCTCGACTCAGCCTTGACAGCGAATTGGAGACCCTGAGCAATGCCTTGACCAAAGCCACTCTGGAGTCTTGCAGTAAAGAATCACCCAAATCGTCAGGTAACTCAGCAGTGGGACCTTGTGCAGTCCCTTTAGGTCGGGTTACTGTATATTTACGTGCCTGTGTTTGTGCATCCATGTGCCCTCCTCTGCCTGTCTGGATTATGAACACACTTAGGGCGGGAGGTGGTTCTTGTCTCCCCTGTCCAGTCGCTTCGGATTTAAGGGTGGGTTTGTGAAGGAGGGATCTCTTAAAGCGTCTGAAAAATAAACCTTGCTGGTCAGCTCTGGCAAAAGACAGACCGTGGCTTCCTTTATCGACTCCACCCGTCTCGTACTTGGTCGGTTCAAGAATATAATCTTGTCTCCACTTCAGACGTTAATGAATTAATTTTATACCCTGTCTTTCTCCAGAGGCAGGGACCAAAGGCAAATTTAATCCTTGGTTACGTGAGGGACTCTTTTATTTTTACCTCTCCTGGGTCTGCTTCGTAAGCCCCAGCCTGCCTTTTTCTTCATCACCTCTAGGAGCTCATAAAGGAAGCTTTACAATCAAGTTGCAGCCATAAAAATGCAAATGCAGATGTAAATGTACCTGCACTGGCATTATCGGTATCCAAATAGATGCTTCCTCATTGCAGCTGCCTCTGATGTGTGTGTTTGTGGCACCTACAGCCGGTCCTTTCTCCCATGAGCTCCAAGTAAAATACGTGGCGCTCTTCCCCATCCTTTTATCCTCAAAAAACCCTGTACATCAAGACAGAGCATGTTAACTGGCCCAAGGTCATTCCTGGCTCGGTTGGGACTAGAACCTGCGGGTCTCAATTCCCAAGCCAGCGCTCTAACCACTAAGCCACATGGTTTCTCGTCCCACTCTGTTGTACAGGACTAGCCCTACCATTCGGTGGAGTGAGATGCTGCCTTGGACAATACCTGTCGGGGTGTCCTCCGAGAGGGCAGATCATTAAATCCGTTGCTGTATTTTTCTTGTGGGCTGTACGGAAATTATTTACGGGGTTTCTCGGGTGGAAACATAATTATCTCGGCGCTAAATAGCTTAACGGGAGTGGGAGGAGAGTGATAGGCCTATAATTTCCTCCCTTGCTCTGGCAGTGAAATATCTTACACAACACCTGCTATTGTAGTGAAATTAAACAGTTTAATAGCGGTACCAGCAAATTGTGCTCGAGGAGAGCTTTTGCGGAAACCCTGGACGCACCGGGAAGATAAACCAGGGGGTCCTGGAGCAGATCCAGCCCAAACTTGGCCTGGAACCAGTGAACTGGTACTTTTGTCAGTCACAAACCTGAAGAGGTCCTCCTTTGGGCACATCCTGAGAAGGCAGGACTCCCTGGAAAAGAGAATAATGCTAGGGGAAACTAAAGGCAGCAGGAAAAGAGGAAGGCCAGGTACAAGATGGATTGACTCCCTCAAGGAAGCCACAGGCTTGAATTTACAAGCCCCCTGGCAGGGGCTGTTGAGGACAGGAAATTTTAGAGGTCGCTCATTCACAGGGTTGCCGTGAGTCGAAGGCAGCTTGACAACACATCACAGCAACAAGCAAGCACATTGGGAATGAAGGACTAAAGAAGCTAGTCAGTACCGGGTACCCTTTGGAATTTTAGTTTATAACTAGATAGTTATATTACATTATTTAGAGATGCACACGTGGGGTAGTAAAGGCAGTCTTGGCTGCCTTCCTGGGCAAAGTAGCCTATTTTGAAAGCGCTGATGGTGGCTGCCCTTTTCTAAAGGGGCAGAGTCCCTAAACCCAGAGATTTCTGCAGGAGGGAAGGCCCGCCTCTGTACTCAGTCCTTCCTCCATGTCCGGCAACGGTAAAGTTGCTGCACACTGTTAAGTCGGCAGTGGTCCATGACGGACGGTCAAGGACGGCTTTTCAAGCTTCCTTTTCAAATCCTTCATAAAGGTGCATGATTGAGTCCTTTTTAAATTTTTGTTTTTTTTTAAGGTGCCATTGGAAAATGACTGAGCATAAGATTCCTGCTTCAGTCTGGGGGCCGGTGTGGGAATGTATTCCATCGCGGTCTGGGGTCATTTGCCCAGTCGGGTTTGCAATTCGGAAAGGTCTAGTCTCCGAGCCTTTAACTTTGCCAGTCTCGAGAACGGATGTGAGGAGTCCTTGAAGCTGACCGGCTGCAAGATTGTACGACGTTCTGTACAGATTACATCTTGACAGGTTATAATTTTTCTTGCTCAGTTGATTTTCCCATTTCCTTTTTTTCAGCTAAACTGTCCTCGGTGAAGCAGTCACAGCTAAGGAATTTCCTGTCAAAGAGGAAGGTGCCCCCTGTAAGGTCAACTGCACCAGGTACCCCGCGGTGTTTTTCAGAATGCTTCAAAATATATAGCCAGGACAGACCCCCACCCCACCCCACCTCACCCCCGGTATCTGCAGGGGATCAGTTCCAAGCCCCCCCCCCCCCCCCCCGTGGATGTTGAAAAACGTGGATTGTAGCAAACACTATTTTAATAGCCGAGGCTAAACATAGCATGGTCTCTGGCACCCTCTAGTGGCCAGTTCTAGTAATTTCATGTTTAGAAATGTATATTTCTAGAATTTTTCTTTTAAATATTGTTAATATTTTCAGACTGTGGATAAGTGAATCAGCGGATACAGATCCCACAGATACGTGGGGGGCTGAGTCCTAAAGTACTTCTTTTAGTATTTGCCAGGAATTTGCAAGAGGCCCTGGTCCTTTCCCAGGCTGTTCTCTCCATGCCTATTATGGGAGTGAGAAGTAAGACCTGCCACAAAATGTTGCAGCGTTACCCCCATCCTCCTGTCTCAGGGTGCCAGTCAGTCAGTAGGAGGAAGATGCTCTGCAGGGTTCCGTGGGGTGGAAAGAGGCTCTGACACACCCTCTTGTCACCATATGCAAAGCCAGTGGGTCACGATCCGTGCAAGGAGTCACTGCGTCTCTCCAGCCCTTGGGGCTTTTGCCGGTCTGTGATCTGGCGAAGGATCTAACAGATGGGAGACCAGAGATCTCAGAGACAGCTTTCCTGCGGCCGAAACCCCCGCCTAGTCTTACGATCGCTTGTCGCTTCCTTTTCTCCCATCCTCGACAGCCAGCCTCAGCCAGTCGGCCTTCCTGTCTCTGAGATATGATGAAGACCTGGACGAGGTCAGCTCTGCCTCTTCGGCCGCCCCGTCCTTGGAGAACGAGGAGGTTCAAGTCGCCGATCGCGAGGAGCAGGATGACGTGACCCCCCTCCCCGTGCCCCGCCACGCCCCCGTGGTCCGGACCCCCTCGATTCAGCCTGGGCTGATGTGGCAGCCCCTTCCTCTCGGCAAACCCCAGATCCCGGCGGGAGCTTTAAGTGAGTCCTGTTGTAGAACGGTCGTTCTCCATTTTATGGGAGAGAAGAAACAGATTTCCAGTTTGTTCCAACACGGCACTTTCCTTATGTTTTCGTAACTCGATTTTCTTACATCATGTGTCAGTTAGGATTTTCTTTTGGGCTTAAAAAACACACACACCAGATTTTATGGTTGAGAAGCCAAAGATGCTTCTAGATGTAGGACTCCTAGCCAATCAAGAGGCATTAAGTAGCTAGGAATGTAAAAATCCTCCTTATATTGATCCTAATCCATCCAGACTGAGTACCGACCGATGCCTCTGATCGGCAGGAGAATCTCTTCAGGATTTCAGGCAGGATCCTGTCCTAGCCCTCCTCAGAGACGGGTTTTTTGATCTTGCAGTTTTCTGAACGCAAAGCATGACTTCGCCACTGGGCTGTGGTTCCTCCAAAGGGTGCTGTTCCCTCTCCCTTAGTCGACTCTTGACTGGAAGGGTGTAAGCAGTGGGAAAAGAAAGGAAGGCCGTATCTGGGATCCCCTGTAAAAAAAATCCACGAACGGGTTGGGGCAGTTGCATGAGAAAAACAGAGCCTGGAAGTGCCCTTAAGCACTTTGCCACTGGATCCTGGTTTCCGAAGGCCTGCTTTGCTCATTTTCGCACCACTGACCTATTGCTGAGTTTGAGATCCTGAGCTGGGGTTTGGCACTTGAGGCAAGCGGTGAGTCGTACACGTTTCCTGGCCACGATAAAATAAAAATTATGAGGCGTACTGTGATCGTCTTCAGAACAGCCGGGTTGTGCCAGATCGGGTGAGAGCAGTGTAATGGCCCCAGGTGAGTTTTCACGGCCAAGTTGGATTTGAACTCGGGCGACCCAGCTGAACGCTGCAACCTGGCCTTCCCCCAGCTGGGTACCCTGCGGACTTGATTAGCGTCCTCAGCCTACGGTATCAGTCGCTGAGTGGAACGGGGATGATGGAGCTGTCGCCTAAGAGAGGAGGGTGGGGCACAGAGTACGTGGAGGCGGCTGCAACCAAGCTAGCTCAGTAGAGTGGGTGAATTACACAGGCCACTGAACTAGAGAGCAGTCCTTGAGCAAATGCAGTGCAGAACCCGGGGAGGCATGGCTAGGAGCTGTAGATGGTTCACCTGCTGGAAGTGGCATGCATGTTTAATGCAAGCAGCATGCAGAAAGGATGGGCTGCCCTTCTGTTTAGTTCTTTCAGGAAAGAGAGCTCCGTGAGTTGAGTTCTCTGCCTGCAGAGCCAGAGGGTTGGGAGTTCGATTCCCCCACTTGGGCCTCCTTGACAGGGGCTGGACTGGATGATTGCACAAGGTCCCTTCCAACTTTAGCAGTTCCAAGGAGATGATGATTTATAGTTTCGATTCATTTCTGGCAACAGGGATTTCGCCGGAGACCGGAACGTCTTAGACGGTTGTTTCATTTCACGTGGTCCTAACTGAAAATCTTAGAGTGGCTGTTTAAAAAAAAAAAAAAAAAAAAAAGGTGTTGCGATGCTCTGTGGATCTCAAGGACTGTTAACACCTAATGGGGAGAGTTGGGGAGAGCGTTTTCAGCAGCCTGCCTTGATCCATTGACTGGATTAATACGTCTTTTGGAACGGAAGTGGAAATTGTGTAGCACGATTGCAGAGATGTTGGTGTAGCAGAATAATTACTGTGAGTGTCCTCAGAGGAGCCCTTCCTTTCTGCTCGGGAATGTATAGTTGTAATAACCACAAACATTGCCTGCAGGCCTTGCGGGGTGTGTGTGTGTCAACTACCCAACAAGTAGTTCATCATGTCATGCAGCAAAACATTTTTATTATTATTATTTTTTGACCTGGGAGAGGTTTTCAGGAACCAGCAGTTTGGCTTGCTGGATATTTCGTTCTCCAAATTCTTGGTCTGCAGGAATGAGCCATCCGGAAAGGGGTTAATCCAAAGTCGCTTGGAGCGAAAGGGGACAGGCGGGATTCAAGCGGTGTGGTGTTCAGTCTACCGTCTTTCCTGGCTGGTGACAGGGTTAATATGTTCCCCGATGACTTCAGCCTTCACACAGAGATCGCTAGAAAGTGCAGGAGGGCTTTCTCAGTTCAGGGAACCGTTTTGGAAAAGATCAGGGGCGGATAGAGGGTGGGACCAGCCTTCTGAGGCCTTTGGATACGCAGGTGCCGCCCCCAGACTTCTGGAGGCTTGCCAACCCCCTGCGTTACTCCTACATCCAGCTTTTTCCCTCCTACGCCACTCCCATTTTATCTGCACAACAACCCTATGAGGTAGATCAAGGTAAGACGTTAGAATCGGCTGGAAAACTGCCAGTGAGATGCAGGATTTGAACTCTAGTCTCTTCAGGTCTGGCTCTCTTGTGGATACCCACCCTGCTCGTGGTTCGTTCAGGACGAGAGACTCAGATTTCCATTATTTGCTTCTTGAACGAGGTGTGACTCTTCCCTTCCCCCCCCCCCTTCCTCTCAGCAGCCACACCGAAAATCATCCCCCAGGGGGCGGACAGCACCATGTTGGCAACCCAGACAGTGAAGCATGGAGCGCCCGGCGGGCCTTCGGTCACCCTCCCGGCACCTCAGGCGGCCGCGGAAGCAGCCCTGAGGAGACAGATGGCGAACCAGAATCCAGGTGAAGTGGCAGTTCGGCTAGAAAACACGGGCCCCGGCCGGCCCGGTCGTTGGGCAACGTGAAGCAGGTGCTTCAGGCGCAGCAGCAGGTGTGGAGGGGGCGGCAAGTGACGAGAGTTTCAGGTTGCCTTCCTTGTGCCCCCCCCCCCCCCAAGGAAGCCCTTCCCCTGTGATGGGAGGGAGGAACCTTCTCATCAGCCGTGTTTCAAAGACACCCAGGCAGTGCCTGGAATGAGTCTTGTCAGAATGCTTGTGGACCGTCCCTGGTTGCTTGTGGCTGGACAAGATCTCTGCAGCATGTCTTTCACCAGCCGGAACGCTATCGGGGTTCCCCATGAAAGTTTATTTAACGTGCCGTTTTCCATTGAGGTGGGTCAACAAGGTGCCAGAGCGCATCAAGCAATGAAGTCACAACGGAATAAGGCGAAGCTTTGCAGGGGTCTGGGGTATTGATGAAACCATTCCAGAACAGATCATGGCGGAGGGAAACTCGTGTGTCCCCGTCAGCAGTCTGAAATAGTTTGGCCAAGAACTGATTGCTCAGCTTCAGTGACGCCCTCAACACAGCATGGCATACTTCGTTGTTGAGCATATTCAGATGACGTGTGTGCACAGTGGGTGATTGACCGTCGCTGTTGAGTTGACAGGTCCCTCTTTTTCTTTCTCAGCAGTAGTCGTTACTTCCTTGACAGAGTCGACTTTAAAGAATGTCCTTCAGGTGGTGAACGTCCGAGAACTCAAGAATAACGCTTCTCCACCAGCGGTTTCTGCAGTCGTAGGGTGAGCGAAGGCTTTTCCGTCATAAAATTGCTTCGAGCAATTTCGTGCCCTCCTGGCCTTTTGTATTCCGACTCCAATCATCCCACAGCCAGCCATTGCTAGCAGCGAGATGACGGCAGTTAAGGTCCAGCGTGTCTTGAAAGCGCCAGACTGGGGCAGCCGAGTGGCCTGCTCGTCTTTGCGCAGAACCAGCAAGCGTGTGACGTTCAGCGGCATTGTTAACTTGCCTGCCCGATGCTTTCTTGATTGACTCTTAACTTGCGGCCGTAAAAATACAGGCCACGGGCTTTGACCTTCCCATTTCATGAGAGGGTGTTTCGTCCGGGCTTTTATCCGAGCCTTGATAACGAGAGCCTTGCGTAGCAAAACACGGCGGCAGGTTCTTACATCTTGCAGGATTCGGGGAGATCAATTTTGTTTTCACGGTTATAATCAGAAGCAGCGACAAATGTTTCTTTCGGCTGCCCCAGGCAATGCCCATCCTGATCTCTTACACTTTTAAATAGCATTTAGAGTCTCCTTAATGCTTTCCTCTGTTGCTTATATCATGCTGTGCGTAGGCTGTTACAGGTGCTGTGTTTTTTTATTTGATGCAGGTGGATTTTTTTTATGTAGTATTTTTTTCACGGATTAATTAAATAAGTCTGGTCACAAATTAATATGAGTGCCGGTTTGGTGCACTGTTTCTGTTTTCCTAATAACTAAAAGGCATTTCCCTTGATTGCCCTTCTCACGAGAGAATGACTGGGAGGAAGGGGAAAGGCAGAACACTGGATCATGCAGAGAGGCTGTGGGTAGCATTCTCTGTGGCTCTCACAGAGTCCTTCGTTATTATTGATGTTGTTATTGTTGATTAGATTTTAAAGTCTCTCCCCCCCCCCCTCTCTTTTCCAGGTCGTCGGTGCCTCACTCCGCCGCTCAAGCGGTCCACCAAGTTCTGGCGATGGTGGTCACAAATCAAGACACTCAGGTATTGTCTGTGGGTTGATGCCGTCCCCGGGCGAGCATCGTGTGTGTGCACGTCTGTGTTTTTCGATAGCATGTTTAGCAGGTCTCAAAAAAGCACCATTCTAGCCCAAAGACAGATGGTAGGCCTACGTTGAATACTTCAGTTGTACACAAGCAGTGGAAAAATCAAAGAATCCTGTTCTTGATCTGCTGGTCTTATTGGCCCCAACACCCCGTCCCGTATCTGTGTTTTGTCTCCCAGACGTCTTGTTTATCCCTCAGTGTGCCAAGGCAGCTGGTGAGCTGGTTGTAGCCTTGGCCAGCCTGGATCTGATAACAGCCCTCTCGCTCTGGAAGGTGAGGCTGACAAAGCAAAGTAGAGAAAAATTGAAGGCCGTTGAGGTGCCCAGGGTCTTTTTATGCACTCCCACAAGCAGGGCAGCTGCCCAGGGGGGAGCTGAATCCCCCCCCCCCCGAGTCCCCCTTTGCACAATTGCACTGCGTTTCGTTTCTCTCAATCAAACGAGACTTGGGACTTCGTTCATCCTTCCTTTCTTCTTACCGCGATTCCTTCTTAACTTCCTTAATTTGTGCTTAGCAGTTGAAAATGGAGAATAATGTCCCTGTAAGCTTCCGGGGGGTGGGATTCTGAGCTGAAACAAGACACTTCCCCTGCACCTCATTCTAGCTCTCAAAATCGTCCCCAAACCAGGACTGTAGCTCCCCACCACCACATGGGCAACCCCATTCTGTCCAGGGTGCTTTGGTCTTCCCCTCTCACCCACCCTTTATGGCTGACAGTCAGAAAGGTTGGCAGATGTATCCCAAAACCTTCGGAGAGCCCCAGTTTGGCAATGCTGCTCCAGGACTTGGTGTCCAGTGATTGCCACAGGTTCGGATGCCGTGAAGAAGAATTCTCCTCTCACCTGAACTGCTTCCTTTCTATGTGCAGGGCAAGACATTCCATCTGTTTTTGCCTTCTCATGCATTCATTCCACCGAGTCCAGCGTAGCACATTGGAGCAAGGGTGCACCCTCTGTCTGTCTGTCTCTCTCTCTTTCTGGCTCCGGCTCCTAATGACCACGGTCTCTGACAGTGTCTGTTCTTGTGCATCTCCCTCCATTGTTGTGGGACCTGCCTGGTGTTTCCCACCTTGGTGGCTGCCTGTTTCTTGACCAAACTGTTCTGTTTCGTGTTTTCAGGGACCTCCAGCAGGCTCTTTTAAGGCTCAGCCTCTTCCTGGCTCCACACCCCCAGGAGCGGCAACCGTCGGGCAGACCTCGGCTGGGAAAAAGAGCTCCGGTGAGTTTGAGCCTGTTGGTCTGAGTTGTCCAAACAGCTCTGCCACTTCCTGGAACTTGCCTGACTTTGAGGATGTGTCAAGGCTGAAGCTCCCTTTCCACGAGGAAGGGATGGTTCAATGTGCCAGAGCACAAGGCAGCCACCACTGGGCCCCGCTCCACAAAATCTCCTCATCCTTTTTTTATACACTCCTTCCGATTCTAGGACCTCCTCTTTTGTTCAGTTGCTGAAAGCTTTCTCAAGGAAGTCCCTCTTCGCGATCCGCTGTGTCAGGTGCGATCTGCAACAAAATGTTGCAGCACAAAGTGTTCTTGTGCCTCGTTCCGGTCAGCCAGCCGTGCCCTCCCGCCTGATGCTCCGTTCTGTTTCCCTCCCTCCCTCCCCCCCCCTCAGTTGTTCATCCACACCCCACTGCAATCAATCCAAATCCAGTTGCCACTGAACATGCTTTTGGGGGTATTTTGTGGTGGGTGAATATTCTTCACCCACACAGCAGCTTTCCCCCCACCAAAAAAGGATGCTTTGAACTTTTATAGATCAGCTTTTGAAGGGAGCAAACTGTACTTTTGTAATCCTGAGAGTTCCCCCAAACCCTGTAACCCCCCCCCCCCCCAATCCATGAGTGGTTCAATTCTGGTCACATAGACCGTGTTATCACTCCTGACCCAAACAATAGAAGCGGAGGGATTTGTCACATGCATTGCTTTTTCAAATCGTTTTTATCCTTCTCTGACCAAAAAAACAGCTCAGTTCCTTTGTGGACCTCGCCAGCGGGACGTGATGAAGGCTGGGATTGTCCTTTGAGATTGATGACAGCTTTAACAGAAACTGAATGGGTCCCTCTTTAAATTTCAAGCAAGCTGGAAATGTCAGGTGTCAAATCTGACAGGGCTTTTCTCCCCATTTTGAAGGCTTGTGGTTAGGGTGACAGTTTCAAGAAGATGCTTGTCTGCGATGGCTCCCGAGCTTTTCGTGTGCCCTAAAAGAAAATTCATTTATTTCCCTTGGAGTGGGGTAGCTTGGACCGGGCAGCCTCCGCCCCCTACCCCCCCCCCCCAGACTTGGCCAGCCTGGAGTTTTCTCCCGTGCTTTGGGTTGTCAGGCACAGACGTCGTTTGTCTTCCTGACCCCAGCAACGCCTTTTGCGTAGCACAAGGAGGCAACGTAGCAAGAAGCCCCAGGAAAAGGGTTGCGGAGAAAATATTTCAACTCCGTTCCAATTATCCCAAGCTGATGACGTTCAGCTTGGGAAAATTATGCCTTGTGATGACACCACCCAGAATCCCCCCCCCCCCCCCAGGCCAGTATGGCCGCTGCCTCACTGGCACTCCCCTCTCAATCTCCTTTCTTTTAATCTTTCTTGGCCTTCCTTCCCCTTTCTGGTTTTCCTGTCATTTCTGAAACAGCCAGCCTCGCTTGTATTGAGGAAGAGGGGAGAGGGTTTTCCTATCTACAACTCAGTAGGACCCCCTTTTCTGCGGGATCCCTATCCATTGATTCACTTAACCAGGGTCAGAAAATATTGAAAGAAAAATCCTAGAAATACATATTTGTGTATGTGAAATGGCCACGAGAGGGGGCCAGAGACCATGTTATGTGTAGTGTTTGCTACTAAAATAGTGTTTACTATCATCCACATTTTTCAGCATCCACAGGGGTGGGCTTGGAACTGATCCCCCACAGAGGCAGAGGTCCTACTTTATATGGGTTCAGCTATATTTGTTGTAATGCCTTCGATCACGGGGTGGTTTGTTCTCAACCGGGAGTCGAGACCCATTAACTTTACAAAAGACCTGCCTCTGGTGGAAATAAAAGCTGCAGGAAATGCTTTGTTGCTATGGATCACTATAGGTACCTAGGTTTTTGGACTCTTTAAGGTTCATCCTGATGAGCCCTTGCACTTCAGAACTGACCACGACCTCACTGGAGTGGCAAAGCGATTCCTGGAATCCCCATAGCTCAGAAGAGCAGGAAATGATTCTGCAGCAAGAACTCTGAAAACGGGCACTCTGGCCCAGCAGATGGGGTGACTCAGCTCCATTAAGCAGATCAAGCCGCTCTCCGTCAACATATCCGCTTAGCCAGCTTTTTCAGTTGGTCATTCCCTGCCCCCTTCCATATTGTGAATTTCTATGCCTCTGTGCCAGCCTGGCAGAGCAGATAAATATCTCCTGCATGAACTGGAGAATTATATACACGGTGGAAGAGAGTGGACAGGAAGAATCAGAAGCAAACACAGTGTCTGTGTTTTTAAATGTGGTTTTCCAAGCAGCGCCTCACCACGTTATAAACATTAAAATTAACTAAAAAGGAAGAGGAGGTCCAGTTGTAAGAGATGACCAGTGGCTGTTGACTTAGATACCGAAATGGAACATCCATGTTCAGGTGGATGTTATCTCCAAATAACAAGTTGAGGGATAAATATAGCGGAGGGTTGTCTCTCTCAGACAGCTGCTGTAACTCAGAATAAAAACAAACAAACATCGCTGTGTTGATCCACAAGAACAAAGCACATGATACATGCGTTGTGTGAACAACAACGTTTATGTTGTTATAAATTTGTATTGGCAGACTGTTACTACCTGAAGCGGAAAGATCATGTTGTGAAGAATTCTAACGAAAAAAAACAAATGCATATTCATTGGTAAACTACTGTCTGTGTGGGTACAGAAAGGAGCACTAGTTGTGGGCCGTGATGGTAGTTCTGAGCTTGTGGTTTATAAATAATTTATTTCTGTTTTTAAATACACTTCCTGAAGAAGGCCATGTGCCAAAATGCTTGGAAATCAGAATGAAGATTACTTACATTTTCCTACATCCTGAGACCTAGTCTCTCACTCTGATTTCTGACTGATTATTTTTTTTAAACCAAGAGTTTTGCACTTAAACTTAATCCCCAAATGGAGGAGTACAGGCCTGATAGGTAACTGGGTAGGGGGTGCAGCTATCACGTGACATGGAGCAGTGCCGGCTGGGGTGGAAACAAACGCTTTCGGGTCCACCTTCGGTTGTCACCGAACAGATACGGAGGGTCCCAGCTTTGAGCAGGCTTCCCCGATGCCGTGGGTAGCCTTGGAGCTGGGACTTTGGGGAGACCTCTTCTACAATCCCAGCTCCACCATAAACCTCAGGCTAGTTGCCGTATTAGTTGATTCTTGCTAGAGGAGAGGGAGGATTTCGGAAGGAGAAATACGAGCCGCAGGTACTGCTTTGCCCTGTTTGGAGCCGAGGTAGTTAATTAGTCCGTCAAGAAGGCCCCCATCTTTGGAAAGGTGGCTTTGAGATGCAGAACACATTTCTCTTCGGTGGGCCGGCTGTGTGTGTTTTCTCACAACTCTCTGTTCCTGCTGCCGTTTCAGGACAAGGGCTGATGAAGGCATTGACCACTGAGGCGGCTTCTTCTACAACAGCCACGCCAGTAACGGCTGCCCAGTTCAACAAGCCGTTCACGTTTGCCTCCACAGGGTTAGTATGGCATCTTCCTTTAGCCCTTTCGGGTTTTAATTTCCTCTCCTCCTTCTCCCCCCGTCCCTCTTCTCACGCCTCTGCGTTGTACAGCCGCAGCCGGCTTGGGGCTTCAGAGAGAGAGAGAGAGAGAGGCAGGGTGGTGTGTCCCGGTTCTGGCGTGTCCATCTGGCTCGAGCCTCCTGCCTTCCTGCGTCGGCTCCCTCCTCTTGCGGAACGCTTGTGATGATTAATGAGAAGAAGGGGAAACCATGCAGGCGGTGTCAGATTCCCATGGGGAAGATAGGACCAGGGCCAGAATCCAGCTGTTTATCCCAGCTGTCTGTGTGTTCTCAAGTCAACACTTGTTGAAGTCCCGTTGGTTCAGAGGCTGTAACTGGGACCCACAGCTGGATTCAGGTCTACATCGAGTAGTTTGGGAATGGAACCTGCCGGGATTGTGACAGATGCCGTCTGCTTTCTGTCCTTGACGCCAGGAGAACTTGTCCCTCTCTGGGTTTTTCGGGGATAATTCACCTACACAACCTTTGGCTGTCTCTTCTCTTGTTGTTCCACCTCTTCTTCCTCCTGCCCGTCGTCCAGTCCTCGACACGATACGCAAGCTCCCTTTCTCTTGCTTTCCCAGTGGGCTTTGCCAGAGGTCGTGGGATACAGATATGACCAGGGATGTCGGCAGGTCTTTGGGTCCAAGTCCGAGCCTTTGGTCCCGAGTCTCGCGCCCCAGTCCCTGTTAAAAGCAAGCTTCCCCCCCCCCCCGGGAGAAATGGAGGGGTGGGTGGGTTCCGAGTCGCTAGTCGAGTCCGAGGCATTGAAGAAGGAAAAAAAAGACCCAAGTCAAGTCACTGGGTACGACTAAGTCCGACTTGACAGCAAGTCTTGAGTCCCTCACCCCCGAATACGGCTCTCTCCCTCATCGAGCCCCTCCTTCCATCTCGGGACGCAGTGGGCCACTGTTCACCTTGGCTTGAAACACCCGGTCCAGTATTCAGATACTGAACAGAGACCACAAGAAGCTCGCCTACTGAGCGCCTTCGCAGTGGATCTCGTCCGTCTGCAGTTTTCGGATTATGCTGGCGCCCTGACCCCCGGCAGCCTCCCTCCCTTTGCTCTTTGTTGCACCGAGCAAGTGCTGGGCGGATGTGGGATGCAAAGCCGGGCCTCGTCTCCCCTTCGGCAGCCCTGGCGATATCACTTATTCATGCGCCAAGCCAGTCTGCAGACGTAGGCGCATGCAGAATGAAGCGCTCAGCCCGTCTAGCCTGGGAGCGTGGAAGCAGGAAAAGGCCCAGGTCCCTGCGTGGCCCGTGGTAGCTTTTCAGGGATGGGGGAGAGCTGCTTAATCGTGGAAGTGACTAAACCATCCTTTTGCCATCTGGAGGCTTTGGTTGTTGCATAAGCGAGAATGCCAGCAAGGGCATGTCTCATAATAGTTTATTGTATTTATTTATGTATTGGATTTCACTTCTACCCGCAGTGCATTATTCTGGGAGGTTTATAACGATCATTAAAACATGTACTAATGAAACACAAATAAACCATAAGGAATGAAGACATAATAAGGGGAAACGTTAAGGTTTCATTCCTCATATTGTATACAGTCAGGGAGAGATTACGAGCCAAGGTTGCTGAACATCTGTTTCAAGAGCAACTGATACGCGGCACTCTGTGTACAACCAAGCCAATCTCCCCTGGTCTCATGCTTACATAGTGAACAGCCTTCAGCAACTCGCACAGTCTTTCAACATTAGTGCTCTTAGTTGAGCCTGTCGGGTGTTTCAGACCAAAACAGCCAGCCAGGATGGCAAAGGCGACAATTAAGCAAATGGTATCTCTGTGCGTTTATGTCGAGACATGCTTCGGAGTAGAGATGGGCACAAATCACTGAACCAGCAGTTTGTGCCGGTTCGTTTTTCAGCCAAACAGATGTTTGGTGCTTCCCAGCCCCGCCTCCTTCGGCAGGCGCCCACTCAGAGGCGGTGTCCTGGCTTCCCTGTCCCGCCTCCTCTGAGGGCTGCCTCTGAGTGGGCGCCCGCCGGATGAGGCGGGGCTGGGAGGAGCCGAACACCCATTTGGCTGCAAAACGAACCTCCGATTTGGTGGTTCATGCCCATCTCTATTTCGGAGCGATTAGGATGTAAGGATTCATAAAGGATGTTCAACCTGAAAATGGAACGTGGGACCTAGCTTTAATTTCTTAGTGAGTGTGTGCACGCACTGCGGCTGGCACTCACCTGTCTCCCTGTATTCTCCCACACATGCCCGCACACCAGAGGAACTCGCAGTTCTGCTGAGATGCTTGTAGCTCTTCAGACAGGATGGCTGTTTAACGAATTCTTGGCACTTCCCCACACACTGAATTCCCCCAGTATTGGCAAAGAAAGGAACCCCCACACGGTGCGGTAAAAAATTGGTGCCTTCTTTCTCCTGTCCCACGTCTTTGCGCTTCTCTTTTTTTCAAAAAAAAAAGGAAAATCAGAGCGAATGCTTATCATGCGTGTGGATGCCTCACCTTGTCTTCCTCTGTTTTTCCGATCAAGGGCTGGAGTCAACTTCACTGCAGTCACTTCTTCCCCTGCAACTTCAGGCTCTGCAGATTTACAAGGTCAGTTTTCTGCAAGAGGCGCGATGGAAACAAGAGAACTGGAAGGGTCAGGATGGCCCCACAGAGTGGGAATCTCCTGAAAATATTATTTGTGCCCTCGGGTATTTTGTCTCAAGGTCGTAGATCAACTTTTCTAAATCAAGCCAGCAGTCCTCGTAGTAAAAAGGGAGACGAGCAGAATTTCCCGTCTCTGAGAGTCGAAACAGCAGCCTTGAGACAACACAGGCCCCAAGACAAGCTGATCCCCCGTTTGGGTGGCCTTGGGTGACTGGGGAGGCGGCATCCGTCCGGCCACCGTGGGAAGCAGAATGCTGGGCCAGATAGACTTCTGGAAACAGGATGTCCGGCTAGATCAGTGGTTCTCAAACGGGGGGTCCCCAGGTGTTCTTGGACTGCAACTCCCAGAAATCCTGGCCAGCCCAGCAAGGGGCGAAGGCTTCTGGGTGTTGTAGTCCAAGAACATCTGGGCACCCCAGTTTGAGAACCCCTGGGCTGCTCTTGCGTTACTCACCGAGAGGGCTTGCACAGCCCAGTCACTCCCGGCGCAGCGATCCCTAGCTCTTGCAGAGGTACAGTAGGCAACCTCTTTTGTGGGTCAGGAGCTGCGGGCTTCTAAGAGCCTCAGGTTCTTTCTCCGTTCAGTTCAGGAGCCTTCCTTGTAAAGGGGAGGTGCTGAGAGGGTTGAACCCGAGGCCTTCTGCGCAGGCCTTGAGTGAGCGTTTCAGTCCGTAGGCTGCTCTAGAGGAGGAGAACAGAGGAGCCTCCCCTTCTGACCTGTGCCTGTTTTGCCTCTCTTCTGCCTTGGCAGCCGCCGCCGCCCCCCCTACCAAGGAGCCGAGCCAGCCTGACGCCTTTTCCCTCGGGGAGAAGGGAATCTTTGGGACCGCTCCGGAGAACTCCTTCACTTTGGCACCCGCCAACCCCCCCAGCCTTTTGGGAGGCGGCGTGGAGAGCAGCGGCTCTGGCGATCAGTGCCCGGCGAATGGCCCAAGCGCGGCAGCCTCCGTTCCTCCTGCCGCCCCCGTCAGAGCGGAGAGCTTTCTGTTGAAACGAGGCGACCCTCTTTTCCAGGGCCCGGTGGCGGGAGAAACTCTGGGGAGCTTCTCCGGACTAAGAGTCGGCCAAGTGGACGAGACCAGCAAGGTCGCCTCTTCCAAACCTCCCTCCGCTAACGCTGCAGGCGGCCAGGTCCCCGAAGCTGCCATGGTGCCTTCTGGATTTACCCTCCCGGGCAAGGGGTCAGAGGCCGCCACGGCCACCGCAGCATCGACGGCCCCTTTGACGTCTCCCACTGCCAGCGACAGCAGCGTCTTTGGCAACGTCCAGGTGGTCATTACGGGGCCTCCTGGCCTCGGGGCGTCCGTGGGCAGCCCGAAGTCCTTGTTTGCGTTTGGCATCCGGGCAACCACTGCCGTCCCTGCCTCGGCCGCTCCCTCGGCCGCTCCCTCGGCTCCCCTTCCGGCCTCAACAACTCTCTCCTTCGGAAGCCTCTTGAGTTCAGCGCCACCAGCCACTGTCTCGTCGCAATTGGACAGAGAAGAGGACGAGGCTAAGACTACGCTGGGGCTGGAGAAGCCGGTTCAGAGCGAGGGGGCCGGGGCCGGGGCGGCGCTATTCCCTCCAGCGCCCTTGCAGTCTTTGGAATCGGTGCAAGAGCTTGCCACCCCTTCGCCGGCAGAAGGCGAGGCGGGAAGCCCAGCTGCCTCTTCACTGGACCCGTCTACCAAAGACGTCCTTTCGCCGGCTACTTCTCTTGGTCCAAAGGCTGAAGCAGCCCCCGGTGGTCACCGTCTCAGACCAGCACCCTCCGGCGACCTCGGCACCAGCCAACGTGGCCCCCCCAGCCGGAAGAAACAGCCAGCCCGCCTCCCCCTTCCGCCAACCTGACTGTGCCCCTCCAGACTCCGGCGGCAGGAGCCTCTGCGTTTACGGCCACCACCGTCGCCAGCCCTTCCGTCTTTGTGCAGCCGGCCGTGTCGAGCACCCCCTCTTCGGGCTCTGCCTTCAGCCAGCCGGCGGCCGACCCGTCGGCAACCCTGGCCACTCCCCCAGTCTTTGGCCAGCTCCCCCCAGCGGCGACCACCTCCTCGTCGCCGTTCGGCCCAACCCCCCGCGGCCACCCCAGCCTCCACCTCCACGGTTGCCACTCAGGGGGGAACCGCCGGATTTAACGCCTCCGCCTTTGGGGCCACCACCACGGCCGGCTTTGGCCAGCCGGCCTTCGGGCAAGCCCCGGCGTTCGGCTCCAAGCGGCCAACACCTCCGGCGGCTTCACGTTCAACCAGGCGGCTTTTGGATCAACTCCCACCTTTGGGCAGGCGGCCTCCGCCACCCCGCCCCGGCTTCCAGCAGTGGGAGTGTCTTCGGGGCCCCGTCCAGCACCAGCACCACCAACTCCTTCTCCTTTGGACAGCCCTCCTCCACCCCCGGGCCCTTTGGCCAAAGCACCACGCCAGCGTTTGGGCAGAGTTCCAGCTTTGGACAGATGGGGTCGGTCTTTGGCTCCACAACCACCTCCGCCGCGTCTTCAACGGGATTCAGCTTTTGCCAGGCCTCAGGTGAGGAAGCCGGCGTGTCGCTCAAGAGTTGCGTATACAGCACAGGTAGACAGTCTCTAGTGGACACCTGTCCACCTCTAAATCTTGCTTCTGCAACACCCCCCCCCCCCCCAAAGTAAGACTACGGTAGGACCCACCGCCCCTCACGTTTGCAAGATTGGTATCGGTGTTTCCCACTTACCTGCGGTCTGAAAATATTAAAAATAAGTAAAGGAAAAAACCTGAAAGACATATGTTCTGGGTGTGTTTACGAGAACTAGCCACTGGAGGGAGCCAGAGACCATGCTGTGTATAGGGTTTGCTATTATCTGCAGTTTTCTACATCCGCAGGGAGCTTGGAACCGATCCTCTGTGGATCCAAGGGAGAGGGTCCTATTGTATTTACTGAAAAATCCCCCTTCTGCCCTCTGTTTATCAGAAATTTTAATTTTTAAGTTAAAACTGAAGGGAGTGAAGGTTGCTGGAGACCCTTCAAAAGGTGGCACAGTTGGCTCCCACTTTGTGCCAAATTTGAGAAGGCTGCCTGGGGGATGGTTCTGTATTGTTGGACACATTCCTTTTTTCTTTTCTTTTTCAAATTGTTCTTTAAACAGGGCCCCAAAGCACTCGGAACAATACTGGTCTAAAAATGTGCCTAACTCAGCATATGCCCCCTCTTTCTCTCCTCTGCTTCTCCTCCCTTTCCAGCCTTTGGTTCCAGCAGCCCAGGCACCGTGTTCGGGCAAGCATCCAGCACCAGCGGTAACCTCTTTGGCCAGGTGAGACCTTCTTTTAGAGCGCCTGCCTCATTAAAAAAAATAAAAAAATCTGCAAACCGCCCTTAGTTCTGGTTGGGAGGAAAGAATCTCCTTTATGCTGAAACACTGTTCGTTCAAAGCAGTCGACTCGCGTTAACAGTAAATCAGAAAAGCGCCAGGAAGTTTTCCTTCGTAGGGAATGAACAGAAGTCAGGGACACTAGATGTAATGGCAACCCGCCATATCTTAAAACAGCTTTACGAGGTCGTTCAACTAACTCTTGGAGATGGGAAAGCCAACGACTATTCGATAGGGCACTGAAGTCTAACCCCATGTTCAGGGACAGTCTTAACACCAAATGCCACTTATTTTGGAAGACCCATCGCTAATCATCTTACCTTCTTGCCCTGCTTGTGGTCTTCCTGGAGATCTCGAGTGGACTAAAATTTTTACTTATCTCTTTGTCTTATATCGCATCATTTTTCCCACAGCTGAAATCAAGATGACTTACGACAAGATTAAAATAGGTGCAGTGTTTTCTTTTTTAAAGCACAGATAAAACAGCAGGAAATTATAAAGCAAAACTCAAATGACCGTAATATTAAAAGCACATTTAATATATATATATATAGCATGATTACATTAAATGTCCCCCGTGGCCAGTCAGTTGCTGAAAACCGGTCTGAATAAAAAGGTCTTTGCCTTCTGCTGGAAACGCAACAAAAAGGAGGGTCAACGTGGCCTTTGGATTAGTATCGAATCAGCAACTCGGCTGCAGTCCTGGAGAGCGCAGGCCCTGTGGAGAACCACCCTGCTTTTAAGCTCTGCTTTAAAAAAATACACATCTCTAATCCCGAATTTTGACACACCTTTTAATCTGCTTTGAAATGGTTTTTAAACGCTTTTGATTTCGGCTGTTGTTTTAGTAGGTAATGGGTGTAAACTGCTTGTTAGCATTACAATTCATTGTATTTTTTACCAGCATTTGTCTTTTAAATCTTTTGTAACCCTCCTTGAATTGTTTTATTGGGAGTAAAGTGGGGTGTAAATAGCAGGAATGAAGAAATACACTTGTTTTTTTCCTAGAACAATGTTGGCTATTCTGGAAAAAATATATATACTTTTAGAAATATTCAAAAGCTTAGAGTCCACTTAGATCCTTCAGGATTAGAGGTGAAGAAAAGCAGATATTTTCATGGTGCTGAATTCTCTTCGATCTAGAGATGAAGAGCAATTTTCATTCGATTAGGCAGGTAGCCGCCCGCCTCCAGCGTTCCTTTTGGTGGTGGCCCCAAATCTCTGGCATCTGGGGTGTAGCAAACCCAGGAGAATGACCCCTTTTTGAAGGAGCTCTCAAGCTTTCTTTTAAACTAGGATTTTAGGATGACTGCCACCTCTAGTTTTAACCTGCCTGTGTGATCATGTGTTCTTAGGGTCGTAATTTTGATCGGCAGTTTAATTTTTCCTTAATAGTAAACCGTTTTGAAGAGTAATGGTTGAAACACAACTTTTCAATTGCCCAAATAAAGAATCTTTCACATACTCTGAAAACAGCTGGCCGAAAAGTAAAGAGGAGGAAATATCAAAATTTTCATTTGGAACGATCTGAGAGGGTGGGCCTTGGTAGATTCAGTCTTTTTGAATCCTGGACCAAGTCCAGGGGCGCAGGCTGAGCAAAGCTGCTAGTCCTCATTCAGGTGCCTCTGACCATTAGGTGCTCAAGAGCCCTTTCTTGACCCTGCCAAAACGGAGTCTCTCAAAACAATTTTTCCCCCTTTTTGGGGGGGCTGATCTTTGCAGCAGACCTCGTCCAGCGGGGGGCTGTTTGGGCCCGGAAGCGGCGTGGGGAGAGGCGGAGGTTTCTTCAGCGGCCTGGGAGGAAAACCAAGCCACGAGGCAGCAAACAAGAATCCTTTCAGTTCCACCAGCGGAGGGTTCGGCTCGTCGGCCACGCAGAGTAAGTAGGCCTTTGGGGGTTGACTTTTTCCTGCCCCGGCGGTTCTTCTGGTTTACTTGGATCTGTTGCGTCCCCATTACGCTTGTTTCTCCCGCTTGGTGGCTGCAGCATTGCGGGGCAGCCTGCATGAGCATGAACCAAACCATAATGGCATAAAATTTTCTTTTCACACCACCTCGGTGTATCGCTTTAGAAACAGCCTGTTCAACGTAGTCAGCTGGGGGGGGGGGAGTGATAAATTCTCTTTCTAAACGAGGCTTCCGTTTCCCAAATTGTTAATAAAGGCAAGAGAGCCATAAAGGTTTGCTTTTGCAGGAGGCGGTTGGGGGGGGGGGGGGGACAGATGAAAGCTCTCTGGATGTCTTACTCAGATCTGTTGGTAGGAGTTCTGGGTTCTAATCTTTTTTAACATAGGCTCCATCAGTGCCAGAATAAATGCAGAATCAAGACCTCTCTCTCCCCCATCTTCCTCTGCTTTAATATCGTCATTAGAGATGGGCGCGAACCTGAAAACTGGGGGTCCGTGATGGTTTGTGGTCAGGGTTAGCCATGCACCACAAACCAACTGGAAAACTGAACTGGTTCGCAGCTAAGCCAGAACGTGTCGGTCTTTTAATTCGGAATAAAAGTGCACGCTGTAATTTTTACATCCTGCGACCAGAATCTCCTCTTGCGTTGCATCTTTAATGCGAGGGCCTTACGTTTCTTCCGTGTGAAAGCATGGTGTCTAAAGGAACTCTTATGTCCTTTTACATCCTGTCCCGGTTCTGATCAGACCTGTCCGTGCACACACAGAGACACACCCCAGACCTTTGCCAGGGAAGTCCGTTTTTCTTCGTGTCTTGAGCAACATCTCTCCTTTCCCCCCTGCCCCAGATACGTCCAGCCTTTTTGGAAATAGCGGGGCCAAGACCTTTGGGTTTGGCACCACCTCCTTCGGTGACCAGAAGCCGATGGGCACCTTCAGCTCCGGCGGAGGCAGCGTGGCGTCTCAGGGCTTTGGGTTCTCCAGCCCAACCAAAGCAGGTATTCCGCTTGGCCATCTCCTTTGTTGTGATGCACCAGGGCAGAGCCGTCTTTGGGGCAGGAGGTGGGCGAAAGAAGAAAAAACAACCCCTCTCCTCCCAGGGGGAGGGAGATTTCCCTGTGCGGTGAGCCCAGGAACCGTCGTGCAAGGCCCTGTATTGGAACCAGCTCCATGAGCCTTGTGGCGCAGGGGTTCAACTGCAGCACTGCAGCCAAAACTCTGCTCGCCACCCCGGGTTCCATCCCAGGTAGCCGTCTCGAGGTCAACTCAGCCTTCCATCCTTCCAAGGACGGAAAATTGAGAACCCGGATTGCTAAGGGGTGGGGGGAGAGAGAGAGAGCACTGTGTAGCCTGCCTAAATTAAGTTGCAAACTGCCCGGAGAGAGCTTTAAACACACTTGTCTTTCAACCAGCCCCACGTGGGAAAGGAAATTTGGAGTTTACCCAGAAGCCGGGTATAAGCGAAAGAGGCAGGCCAAAGGAAATCGATGCTTTGGGAGACCTGGTGGGAAAAAGAATAAGAAGTCAGCGGTTCAAAGTAGTCGTAAGGCAAAGAAGCGTTACCCACATCCATCCAGCTGGGTGAAATCAGCCTTGCGGAATCCCAGGAAGGGTAGACAGCGTGGGCACCCACTGTTCTCAGGCCAAGGGAGGTGGGCATAAAATGCCAGCCGTGACTTGGATCTTTCCCTGCAACATCGACTGCGTTGCTTTCTAGGCAGGGCTGAGTCTTCTCTTTGCTATTTTTTTCTTTGCTTTTTTTAAAATATGAAAATAAACTAAAAATCACACAGCCCGGGCAAACGATGCCAACTTGGCACATCGGACTTGTTTTTGCATCCATTTCTCAGCTCTGGGTCTTCCCAGAAGGGCAGAGCAATTAACATTCAGGAAAATGTGCTTCTTGAGGTTTTTTTTTTTAGCTGTTTAAAAACCTGTTTTCACAAACCTGAGGACTAGAAACATGAATCTGTCTACAGGGAGGAAAATTAGGGTATGGATCTAATGAATAAATTAGAAACTTGCTTGTCTTCCTAAGGAACATAAATGGCTTAGTGTAGCACCTTTTATAATCATAGAATACTTACAGTGTTCGCTCTACATTGGATCCTTAAAGCTGGAAATGAAAAGGAAACGTTTGTCCTTTTGCTGTGGCTATGGTGGGTTTGTCTCGGGAGGCCCCTCGGGGCCCTACCTCACTCTTTTCTGTGTCGCTTCTTAGAAATTGTGACTGATAGTGACACAACTTTATTTGCCTTTCTGTGGATCCCCCGTGGATTGGGGTGATCTGCTTCGGGGCCAAAAATGGCTCTTCTCTAAACACCTCCTGGAGTAAAGAGACGCTTAGTCCTTACCTGATATAAACAGCCTCTCTTCCTTCCCGGGCTGCTTCGCTTCTTGGTTGTCACCCTTGTGTGTCTATTAATTTACGATATACGACACATCCCGCAGACTGAAAAGACGGTAGATAAAGCCTGGTGAGTCATAGGCGAAGGTGTAACTGGATATCTGGTCTAGGTTTAAATAATTCATCTGGAGCTCTTATTTTTATTTTTATTTTTTCCCCCGGACAGCCGTGTTTACAAGAGGGTGGTGTCTATTCCATGGGCCGAGACTGGAATTTCACCCAGGGTATTAAAATCCCTCCCCAGTCGAACTGTTCAAGAGCTGCTTGGTAGCCAATTTCTGGGCAGGAATTCCTGTTACAAGGTGGAAGAGTAGAACGGAAAAAAGTCTGAATGACATCGTGAGGTTCTGGGTTCCAGGAAGGTGGTGGTGGGGGGTTTATTGCATGCAAGAAGTTCTTAGCAAACCAACCGGAAAGCAGTCCATATCTTATAAAGACCTCTGCGTACATGGCTGGTAGGGCCACCCTTTGAAACGCTGGGCCCACTTCTGATCGTTGCCTCTCGGAAAGGAGTCTGTCATTAATGGTTATGAAATCATTCGTCGTCGTTACGAAAGCGTTAGAAAGTTTTGCTCAGCGGATCAGACCTCTGACATTTTATAATTTGAACAAGAAGGCGACGAGGCCGTTACTTTCTGGGCTGTGCCGCTTGTCAGCTGGCTAGCAAAGGATTCTGGGCATGGTAGTCACTTCAGCGACTCCCCGCTCTGTCCGTTTGCAGAAAAGAGGCTGATGAGATTTGTCCCTGCGAAGGTTTCGCTCGTGCGCTTCTGAAAAGCAGTTTTGAGGTCGTTCCTCCGAGAAGGGCTTGGGGTTGCGTGAAAAAAGTGGGGTGGGGTGGGGGGGAATACGAGCCCTTCAGAGCCTCTGCCCCAAGGGAAGAGGGATCTCTGCGAGGGGTCGGGCTTTCCTGTGCTGGCAGAAAGCCCTCGTGGGGGGGGGGGAATCTCCTGATGCGGACGGTGGCCTGGACCAGAGATCTGGGTGGAGAGAGGAGGAAGCGCCATAAACTGGGCGCCTGAGACGGGTCGCCTCTGGGCCGCCAGTCACACACTTGGCTTCTCGTGGCCGCCCGGACGGGTCAGGCTCGTTGTCTCTGCCTGCCTCTAGGGTGCGATGCGCAGCTAGGCTGAAAGGGTTGTCGTGTGTGTGTGTGTGTGTGGATTTTATTTTTATTTTTTTTGCTAGCGACATCAGAAACCGCTGCCTTAGCAACTGCTGCCTTCTTTTGCCAAGAGCCGGCGGGTGGGTGGGTGGCGGCAGCAGCAGTGTTGGCCCTGCAGCTTCTGCTGCTCTGCGTGCAGGCTCTGGCCGGCGTTCCCGGCCTGCTTTTCACTCCCATGTCAAAGGGATTCCTTTGTACGGCCATGCCGGCGGAATCTCGCCGCTCCTTTGGCCGTAAGTGCGCTCGCCCAGGTTGCCCGCGGCGGCTCAGAAAGAGACAACCTCCCCCGGCCCAGCTCAGCCACCCCCCCCCCAAGGGTCTGGGCTGATGAGGCGGGAGCGGGCCGATCCACTCTTGGAGAATTTCCCCGTTCTCGAACACAGGCGGGAGGTGGTGATTCCTTCAGAGGCGGCACGAGGGACGGAGGGACGCCCGGAAGGCAGCGTTGTTGTAAATCTGAGATAGAGTGACCGCCTCAGTGCGGGCCTTCCTCCCCTTGGCCTGGTGTAATCCTTCCTTGGACTCCTTGCCACACAGGCGTGGCCGTCCAGCGAGCCCGAGACGATGGTCGCGCTCGCTCGTGAGCCAAGACCAAAGGCGACCCCTGTCTTCCTGACCTGGGCCTTTAAAAGAAAGCCTTTTGCAAGTTCTCCTGTCCTTCCGTCCTTCGGAAAGAGGCACGTGGGCCTTTTGTGGAAGCGCAGCTGCAATTCCAAAGATTCCCACGGCCGCCTGCTTCGTGAACAAGCCACCCTGCTCGCTCCTCCTGGGCCTTTCACCTTGGGGGAAAATCTAACCGTACATTATTTATTTCCCGCTTCCTCTTCTCTCTCTTTCTCTGCTTGTCGTGGACTTTGATGTACATCTTTGTTCTCTTTTTCTGTCCCTCCCTTGTTTTTTGTTTTTTTGCCTCTGTTTTGCTCAGGTGGCTTCGGAGCTGCTCCAGTGTTCGGCAGCCCTCCCACTTTTGGGGGATCCCCTGGGTTCGGAGGGGTGCCAGCATTCGGTTCAGCCCCAGCGTTTTCAAGCCCTCTGGGCTCGACGGGAGGCAAGGTCTTCGGTGAGGGGACGGCGGCCGCCAGCACCGGAGGATTTGGGTAAGCCGGCAGAAAAAGGGCGGGAGGGGGCCCGGGGCAACGGAGGTCACCCAGACCTCTGCTTCATTTTCTTTTGACAAGTCACGCCGGCATTTCCATCACTTTCCGCTCCCGTGACTTATGTGTAGAGCTAAAAGCTGTGATTTCCCAAGTTTCTGTTAGGCGCATCCTGAAAGGAGAGCCCAGACGGTTAAGACAAGGGTTGGGCCTTGACACTCAGTTCTCCGTGGGAGAAGCAACCATTTAAGCAGGGTGGCCACGTGCCCTCTTTTGTGAAGGGCAGTCCTCCCTTTGAAAGTTCATTTGAAGGTATCCTTTGTTGAATCACTTAGGGGTTTAGATCTCTGGCTACAGAGCCAGAGGTTGGGAGTTCAAAATCCCACACTGGACCTCCTGCGAGTAGAGCCAGCCTGGGTGGCCGTGGGCAAGCTGCAAAGTCCTAAAGATCAACCAGTTAGGTCCTTTTTGCCTAAGAAACCCTGGAAAGGGTCGCCATAAGTCAACATCAACTTGACAGCAAGTAATTACTTTTTTTTTACTTTTTTTCCCACTCCATTTTTTTTTTTTTTTTTTTTCAAAATCCAGAATTGAATCAAAGTTCTGGGGTTAGAAAAAGCAGCCGAAGTGCTTCCACTCAAAAGCAAGGGCCTGGAAACCTCCAGGTGGCTTTTAGGAGCAGCTGTTCTCATTGCTAAGCAAGATTTTTTTTTGGGTGTGGACCATGGCGCTCACGTTGTCTCCCCCGTTCCTTGTTTTAGGAAGGACTGGGGAGTACCAGTGGGAAATCAGCTTAAAAATCAGCCCCAGGGGCATCAGTCTTGCGGCTGCTTGAGCATCACTTTGGTTTTCCATCCGCCCGTCCTGTTTCCAAGGCAGCCGGCTGCAACCAGTCTCCCCTCAAGCTTGCTTTTTGCCAACCGAGACAGCTTCCTCGGCATAGGGGCAGCCGGCTGCCCGGAAAACGGACTTTCTGACGCCTGCTGTTTTGGGTGACGATGACTCACAGCCGGGAAAGCTTTTCCTCCACTCGGCTCATCGTTCCCTTTGACGCTTCTGATCCCACTCGCAAACCGACCAAGGCTGTTTACATTTATCCATTCAGCCATTTGTTAAATCCTGTATGCTTGGCATGTGGCTCTCTCAGCAGCTTATAAAAACGGTCAATTTATTTATTTATTTATTTATTGAAAGAACACAACAAAACGGTTCCAAATAAAAAAAGCTGTGTAATCCACCAGCAGTTAAAAACAAAGAGGGTAGGAATAGAATTGGGGGGGGGGGGGGGACCACAGGCTGCCCCTTCTAAATTCCATTTGTTGTTCGGAGCAGAACTTGGAGGAGTTCCTCCGTTGGACTACAATGCCCATAGCCCCCCCCCCCGGCAGTCCTTGGGATTCTGGGAGTCATAGTCCATGAAAGTATCCTTTCCAAGCCTTGGTTAAGAGTAGGGGAAGAGAAGCCAAGGTTGGTTCAGAGGGTGAAAAAAAGGCTTTGGACAACAGTGCCCTACGACAGACGCCTCTAATCGGTGGGGAAGCCAGTCCAAATAAGCCATTTCCCCCTTCTCAGGGAGGGAGGAAGGAAGGAAGCATTTTGGAAGGCTGGAGCCAAGGAACAGTTGTGCTTTCATACAGGGACAGAAAAAAGGTACCTTCATTCATTCATTGGTTCATTTAACGTTTATACCACTCATTAGTGCAGTGTGTGCTCTTTGGGCACTTAACAGCCTACATGTAAATACAAATAATCTAATAAACAGAACAATTAACTCACAAGCCAACAATAGAATACAAAGCAATACAAAACAATCAAACGTAACGTAGCTCACCGAAACCAATCTTTTAACCAGATTTAAAAGACAGGTTGTCCAAAGGAGGACATTAATGAAAGGCAGCTTTAAATAGTTCCAGGTTTAGGAGCTTTTTGAAAACTGAGAGGGTGGGCGGTGGGCAAATCTCAAGTGGAAATTAATTCCCAAAATGAGGGGCCATAACAGAAGACGCTTGGTTTCTAGTGGTGGCCTTCTTGCCCTCTTTCGGTGTTACAAGTTTTGAACAGCAAAGAGAGTGAGAAGCGGCTTGGACCGGCGGCTGTTCTGTTGGAGAGACGTTCCTACAGAGCGGATGTCAGATGTACCTTGAAATCTCCAAGTGATTTTCCAAAGCTCCTGTCTCCCAACGGTCTTTTAACAGTGGGGATAACTCAAAACTTCCCCCTACCTTTCCTAAATTTGGTTGCTGATAAACAAGCCTGTGGGGGAGAGGAAATCAGGAGAGGATTTGTGAGCGGAAAGCCATGTGAGCTTAGTTCTGGCTCAGGTTGCAAATTCCTGATCAAAGCACCAGCCTAGAGGTGCCTAGAGTGAAGCTTTCCTTCCTCTCTGATCTCAGGAACATTTGGTGAAACTGGTAGCTTCAAGAGGCAGGAGACGTGGTGGTCCTTCAGCGAGTGCCCAGCTTACGACATTCATTGCCACGGGAAAGCTGTCGTAAATAGATGGCAGATTAATTAGGGAGATCCGTGATGAATGATGGCTAAATGTGAATTCTGTACACAGCACGGGGCAGGCCACGGAATGCCGTGTTCTGGAGAGGTGTCCTTCTCCAGGGCCGTCCCAAAAAACACCTAAGTCAGACAGAGATGCTCTGCCAGATCATCTTCTATCTATCTTAATACAACAGGATTCTTTACATTACGTTATTTAAACATTTCTGGTCCGTCCTGTGTCACAGGATCTCAGGGCAGGCTGCAAAGCTGTATAAAAACAATACTAACACATAAGCTCTTTAAAATCAAACGGCAAATGATTAAAAGATCCAAAAGTTACCACAGGCCATGGTCCCCGAAGGCTCTAATAAATAAGTACGTCTTGAAATTCACCCAGGTTTGGCACCAATCAAGCCTTCAAGGGGGAGGCGTTCCACCGTTGGGGGTGCTAGGGCGGAAAAAGGCCTATGTCTGGCCCTCCTTGACGCCAGGTGTGTTTCTCTTCGGCCCTCAGCTTCGGCGGCACAGCCAGCACTGCATCCTTCGGCACGCTGGCGACTCAGAACACGCCTACCTTTGGATCCCTCTCTCAGCAGTCTGGAGGGTTTGGCACACAAGGCAGCGGATTCTCTGGCTTCGGGACAAGCGGAGGAGGTAGGCCTCTCGTCGGGGAAGCAAGGGGGCTTGTGGGGAAGCAAGCCCCAGAGCCTCCTCGTTGGCCCCACGGCAGGTTTGCGGTCTTGGCGGCCCAGATTCCAGTCTCTCCAGCCGACCCGCAGCTGGCCAGCCTGCGTAGAGTATATTCATCTACCCTATAGCTGGCTGGAGAGCTCCGTGAATTAGGAATCTGGCTGCAGAACCAGAGGTTCGGAGTTCGATTCCCCCACTGGGCCTTCCTGGAAGAAGAGCCAGCCTGGGTGGCCTTGGGCAAGCTGCCTAGAAATATCCCCAAAAGGAGGGAAGGGGAAACCACTTCTGAGTACTCTCTACCTGGAAAACCCTGAAAAGGGTGGCCATAAGTCAGAATCAGCTGAAGAGCAGATAATTACTAATAAGATGGATCAAAGATCTGACTTGGGGAGTTTTTATAATAACCTACTGGTTTTAGGATGAAACATGAGTTCAGTTTAAACTGGCCGTTAGATTAGGAGGTGCAGCTGCTGCATCGAGGGGTTGTAATGTTGAGTAGGATCTGGGAACTGAACCCCCATAGGATTTCTCTGTAACTAAGCCTTTTCATCCTGCGTTTTTCTCTCCTGCAGGCTTTGGCTTTGGCTCACCTAACGCGTAAGTCCCCCATCACTGTTTTATATGCTTGTGTGTGTCTCTCTCTCTGTGTATGTAAGTGAGAGAGCGAATGTGCAAGAAAAAAGCGTCTTTTGGAGTGAAATATATTAAACATGGTAATCCTGGTCAAACTTTGAATCAGCAAGAGATGATTCAGGCTTTGTTCGCGCTCTTATTTCTCCTTGTAAGAGCAGGAATAAGAAGCTTAAGATCTCAGTGGCAGCAGTTCCCCCATGGAGCAGCTTTTTTTGGGGGGTGGGGGACGGCTACCAGAACAGGGGTCTCCTGAGGAGTCCAAGGCAGGGATGCTCACCAGAGAGAAAGGTCTTCTGCCTTGTCGCTGGCCACGTGCAAAGGGATTTCGAGACCCTGAAAAAGTTCCTGTCTTCTACCTACAGCTCCCAGAATTCACACCATAGCATAGCTTGATCTTAAAAGTGGGGGGGAAAACCCAAAAACTCAACCCGGACTGTTTTGTTCATTTAAGAATCGTGGCCCAGGTTGCTTCTCCATTCCACCTCTCATCAGCTCCCAAACCCCTGGCGCCGTCCAGGGGTGTGTGTGTTAGACTACATTTCCCAGAATGCCACAGCCCGTTAGGGAAGGGAGATTCCCAAATATCTGTCAGGCTCCAGGACGGGAAAGGCTGGCCCCAGGTTTCCTTCTTTCAAACCGTTCGGCGGTGGCTCTCCCTTCGGCCTCTAGGCCACCTGCAAGCGAGCGAAGGCCTTTCGCAGAGGGAGAGGGAGAGGGTCGGCCTGACCCATTTCTTTTTGCATTGTGTCTTTTAGATCCACTTCTGGGTTCAGCGGCTGGAGAAGCTAAAGAGAGAAGCCGAGCGACCTCGCCCGGCTGCTGTTGAGAGGACTGGAGCAGGTTGGGGGCCCCCGAGAGACCTACCTGAGTGAAATGCTGGGGATGAGGGCATGTTTGAGGACCCACCTTTTCCGACTTCCTTTTTTTTTTTTTTAATTGTACAAAAAAAGTGTCGAAAAATGCCTATTTTTTTTAACGGGGTTGTTACTCCTCCTCTTTAAATAAACTATTTTCTCTGCGTCCGTGCTGTTGACCTTCACGGCGGTGCTTGTGAATCCATCGCATGGGTCTTTCCTAAAAGATTGTGTCTTGTTTCTGTGGTGTTGGTAGAAAATGGGGGGGGGGAGTGGATGTTTTATTTTATTTATTTCACTGGTAGGCAGCGGCCCCCCCTCCAGATGTTGTTCGAAGGCAAGCCCTAGCCCTCGTAGCCAGTGGTGGGGAATGTCCGATGTTCCAGTCCAGTCACATCTGGAGAGCCGCCCTCTGTTCACCCCCATTTGCTTTTATGTTCAAACAAGGAGACAAGAGGTGACTTTTGTAGGAGGAAGGAAAACGGCCGTTGTCCAGGCGGAAATTGGGAGTCCTAAGCTATGGAGGCAGAGGGCGGAACAATAGCAGGGAGGGTGAAAGGAAGAGCCACGCAGATACCCAAGAGGGAAACGGGGGGGGGGGGAAACGCAGGCTTGGGGGGGTTCACGTGACCCCCCACTGCGCCGGCAAGGCTGTTTTGGGTTTTTTTTTGCAGCCTTGAGTCCTTTCCTGCACCCCTTCCTTTTCCATAAAAAAAAGGTGAACCAAGTTATTCCTCAGCCTCCCCCCCCCCCAGTTTAGATCCTCCAAATTCCTGTTTTTCAAAACGAGGACTTCCGCCCACTTCAAGTTTCATCTTTAGCGTTTTTTGGCAGCCTGAGCCGTTCCAGGTGGATCCTGCAGACCAAAAATGTGATCCCCAGGATCACCTGCCAAAATTGCTTATCCTCGTCCTAGAATATCCATATTCCAGCCCTGTCTTTTATGAACCATCGTTTATCGTTAACGGGCACAGCCGAGCCCAGGGAAGAGTCGTCTTGCCCTTGCGCCTGGCTTGTGGGCTTCTTGGCGGTTCCTGTAAGAAACAAGGCATGGGGGGGCCTCTTTTTATGTCACAGTGTTTATATGCAGGATTTTTTCTGTCTATATCATAATCAACGTTGTTCCTAAACTTTGCCCCCTTGAGAAGCTGGTGATAGAACAAGCCCGAGGGACCCCTCTGAGCTGCAGTGCAGGCGACTTTTATGAAGAAAGATCCGGGAAGCATTTAAGTCTACTTCCAGTCCCTGGTGACTCACCCCGAGGCAGACCAGGAACTGCTTGTAGGTATGTAGATGGCTTTCGGAAGACAGGCAAGGAAGGCTGGCTCCCTTTTGAATTAAAATGTATATATATCTCTCAAAAGTACAATCCAGCATCAAATATTAAAGCCATAAATCACTTGAAAATGGTCCACAGTCGGTCAGAGAGAATCTTAGTCAAAAAGCCACTTGGTGGTTGGTGCTAAAATCAATCAAGAAATATAATTAAACCCCACTCACACACCAAAAAAGACCCAAGGAATTATGATTTATTTCTCGGATGCAACTTAGGCACGCTGGAATAAGGTTGTGGCTAGCAGGTTTTGTTTGGAGGAAATGAGATGGTGTGTTGTTGCTGTTGTTGTTTAGCTCTTGAAAGAATAGAGAGAGGATTTGGGCTTACAGCCGTCTGTCCTTTCACGGTGTAGCCAGTAGCACCCTTGATGCCTTTTCAGGCTTTCCAAAGCCCTGTGGATCAGAAGCCATGTTCCTCTTGCAAAGAACAGGCGGTGTTTTCTTACAAATAGTGCCTTTCTCAATGGGGGAAAAATCATGCTGCTGCTGCTACTGATGTCTGTATTCAAAGGCTTCCTTTTTTGTGTGTCATGAAATGGAAGCACGTTTCTGGGTGTGTGTTTGTGTGTGTGTTTGTTTCTCCTCTAAAAATAGCATTAATTTACAGTTATTGCAACTTCTGGGTTTACATGACACTTCCAGAGCAAAGCTTGACTGGTTTTTGTCTTATGTCTGATTTTACTGCCTCGTTTCCCCTGTCCTAGATTTAAGGAGGTTGTCGTTCTCTATGCTCTTTGAATTTTTCATGGAGAGCTGCTGGAGTAGCCGTGGATTTATTTTTTAAAATGTATGTAAAGTCACCTGGCGTCAATGTCAACCATGACTTACCTGTATATGGCAGCAAAGAGCCCAGTGGCACTCTGCAGGCTAACACATTTATTCTATGTAAAGAAGAAAAGCCAACGTGATGTGGTATCTTTATGGCAAATGGATTTATTTCAGTTTCACAGACTGCAATCCACTTTCTCCGACACATTTCATTTAGTCTCAATCTAGGGACTAAATGAAAATGGGACATGAGAACAATTGCATTGTTGACATCGGTAGTGAACCTTCAAAGCGTGGGTTGTGTCTATTTTGTGTCGTCACGTCGGAACCGACTTAAAGCAACCCTAATATGGGTTTCAAGGTAAGAGATATTTAAGGAGTGGTTTTACCTGTTCCATGCTCCCAATAAGTTTCCATGGCCAAGCAGGGATTCAAACTCTGTTCTCCAGAGTCCTAGCCCGTCACGACACAGGGAATTAAAGTGTTGATTAATCTACTGGAAATAGCTAATTTAATTTTTCTGTTCAGTTCAGTGTTAGGCAGCAATTGGGCATTGAAGTGTAGCTTGGCTTCTTACTTTTAGGAAGGAGTCGGTTGTACGAAGGCCAGAGTTTTGCCAAAGGAAGCAGCTTCTTGGTTATACACAAGATGTATTGAGAAAACTAAACAGACAGTGTGCTAAAAAGCCCTGGTCTTTACTTAAACCGCTGCATGCACATTGGAACGTACAGATGTAACCCACTCATTCATTTATTTATTTAAAATATTATTAACCTGCCTTCCTCCTTAAAAAGGGCCCAAGGTGGCTTACAACAATTAAAAGACAGTATTTAAGTTGGTAACAAGGAGTGTGCAATCGTAAAAGGATCAGCAGCACATTCAGTGCAGCAAAGTACAACGATCCATGTTCTAAAACCTCGCTCGGCAGCCCTTCATGAGGGAGAGCTTGTGTGAAGAGAAAGGTCCCCCCCCCCCCCCGGCTTGGGTCCAAGCCGTTTAAGGCTTCATAGGTTAGAACCATCACTTTGAATTCTGCTACGGCTGCGTTCCTCTCAGATCTTCCTTTTCCTAGAATAACCGCTTTGAGACGTATAATGTATAGTAAATCCTAAATTTATAAACATCAAAGTTATGAGAGAGGAGGCAATAACACGTTTGTGCTTCAAGGTGTTAAGAAACCTGGACCGGTTGACTCTCTGTGGAGACATAGCAATTCATAGCAGGAAAAGACGTGGCTGGAACTGTTTTTTCTTGCGTCATTATATTTTTGGTCCTATTCCTTCCGTCCAGGGTTTTTGAGGTCGTTGCCTGGCCTGAAACTGGCCGCTCAGGTGATGGGATTCTGTGCCTCTGCCTTTCGAGAAACCTGACGACCCTTTCGGAGTGCAGGGATCTTGGATATTCTCAGGGCTTCCGGAGAAGAATTTCAGGTATATTGGCATCTGGAATTTGTAGGCAAGGGGGTGAGAGAGCCCTGTTCAACGTATCAGCCAGAAGAGTGACTTCTCTACAGAGGAGAGGCTCCTGGTTGCAAGTAGGCCCTCTGTGTGGGCAAGAAACCCAGAAAACTAGGCTTCTGGCTCAGATGGAGAGCTTCTGCACGAGCCAGTCGTTCTTCTCCACACCATAGAATCGTACAATCATGGGGTTGGAAGGGGACCCTGTAGGACCATCACGTCAAGGCAGGAACGCAAGTCAAAGCGGATCGGACAGAGGGTTGGAGCGCTCACCACCTCCCCCTGAGGCCATGGGTTCCGTCGCTGTACTGCTCTAACAGTTAAGAAGTTTTTCCTGATATTCCGAGCTGGACCCCATTGCGTGTCCCGCAGTCTGGGATAACTGCGAACAGATCCTGCCCTTCCTCTGTATGACAGCCTTTCACGTCTCTTTGTACGTGGAGAAGGCAACTGCAGAGAGCGGAAAACCAGACACCCTTTCAGTGCGTTAGATACAACTGTGGTAGATAATACAGGGTCATACTTCCATCGTGCATCAACTTTTCATGGCTGGATGCGATCGATGTGGGATGTAGGCAGATATATGCTATAAAAAGTCCGTTAATCTTTAAGGCACCTCAAGACTCTGCTGTTTTTACAGTTCGTTTCGGCATATTAAAAAAAGCTTCCGCAGCTGTCGTGACCCGGGAAACTATATACGGGAACACCGGTCATTTCAAATATGGGCCTGCTACCTTTCCGAGTTTGGTAGAAAAGTTACTCAAAATACAGAGACGGACGAGGACATGTGTGTGTGTGGGACGGAGAGAGAAAGGAGGTGGGAGAAAATGGAAATTCCTTCACTAGATATTTTGATACTTCTCTTATCCACCCCCACCCTACACGTTTTGTTAAAAATAGATGTTGGTTCCTCCAAAGTTGTTGCCCACGGCATTCCTTGCGTGGATGTCCCGTGATGCGGCCCGTCTTCATTTCATCTGTATTTTTCCAAATACCATGCCGGCCACTTGTTGTGGCCGGCGGATTGCGCAGTTTGAGTTAATTGCCAAGAAGACCAAGGTATGATGGGGAGTTATTGGAGTCCCCAAAGTTTGGAAGTCGTAAACTATTTGTAAGTAATTTCTTCCTATAATAACCGGGATAGAATTAATTAATTGCACTGTGATTCAGTCAGAGATCTCTTCACTCTTTTTTACAGTATCATTACTTTTAAGTAACTTTTCCGAGAAATGATGGAGGAAGGTTCTCGTGTGGCTCCAGCGCCGACTAATGTGGCTGAATGAAAAAAATAAGTGGATCTTTTTTTAAAAAAAAAAAAAAATCCAACTAGGAAGCTAGTGCCTGTTTTTGTGACCTTTATGGAGCAGGGAAAAAATATTGTTAGGTCTCATCGAGTTGTGTCTGACCCAATGAAAAGCCCTTGTCATTCCCAGCCCTCCTTGGCTGTGCCGACTCAAGGCCATGGCTTCCTTTACTGGGTCAATCCATCTCATGTTTCATCTTCCTCTTTTCCTACTGCCTTAAATTTTTCTAAGCATTGCTGGCTTTCAATTTTTAATATACATAGCAATGTCGGCTGCTTGGCCATTGAGTCTAGAGTTTCTTCCCTTTAAAGCTTAGAATGGGGGTGAAGGTTAGGAGCCTCTGAACGGCGTTCCAGCTCAACAGTTGCTCCAAAGTCTGTCTCCCTGGCCCCCGTCTGGGTTTTCAGCACAACAGGTGTTGCAGCTTGTGGGTTAACTCCGAGAGAGCATCTTTGGCACGCAAGACCGAGCGGATGCAGGATTAGAACCTCCCAGGAGGGTAGCTCAGCCCTGCCTCGCATTCTTTGCAAGGGTGAGAGAGAGAGAAACCTCTGGACTTCCAGATGTTGCTAGACTTCCGGTGCCATCCTCCCTGTTGGTGGGCTGTTCCAGCTGTGGCTGATGGTGAGAGGTGGGAGTCTGAGAACATCTGGAAGGACAGATGCAAAGCTAGAAATGAATTGAACCAGAACCCAGTGGTGATAGAGCTGGTAGCACTCGTTTGCACAGCCAGAAATTCACTGGCCAGTTAGTTAAGCTTGGGTCACAGTAGTGGGGAATGGACGGAGGAATGGCGGGGGGGGGGGAGAGCCCATGTTTCTATCTGCCTGGGGACGAGCAGCTGGGGACCATGCAGGTGCTCAAGGCCCCTTTCCTGCAGGCAGATTTTTCTGCCTTCTAAATTTTTGCTGGATAGCTGAGTGGTTTAGGTGTTTCCGGCTGCAAAGCCAAAGGTTGGGAGTTCGATTCCCCCACTATGGGAGAAGAGCCAGCCTGGGTGGCCTTGGGCAAGCTGCACGGTCCCAGGGCGCCCCTAGAGGAAGGGAAGGGTAAAGCCCTTCTAAGTAGTTTCTTCCTGGAAAACCCTGAAAAGGGTCACTGTGAGCCAGCACTGACTTATCGGTGCATGATTATTGTGACATTTCTGCACCCTGGATCGAAGCCCTGGTCCCCTCGCCTTAGTTCTGGCTGAAGCTGCATCTCTGATGAGCCGCTATCCAGAGGCTGTTCATGACGGAAAGGCAACTTTTGAAGTCCTCCTTGTGGTTCTTAATCTTTAGATCAATCTGGGGTGAGGCGTCCCTTCAAATAATGGAAACTTTCAAAAAGAAAAGTGTTTCTCCAGCAGTTCCTCAAATAAAGGACCAGTACCTAAGCACTGACTGAGGGGAGAGAGGATCCTGCACCCCCCCGTGCTCTGTCCCAGGACTTTGGGATGAACCAGGAGATGGCAGAGGTTTGGGGGACAGCAGAGACAAGGCGGCTTTTCATCTAATCCTGCTTTGTTCGCTTTATTGATTTCTTAGCCACTTCTCAAGAGCCTGATCTTCCCAAAACCGGATTACAGAATCCAACACAATACAACAGACACGTTAGTACAGTCCGATGACATGTAAGCCAGTTTAAAAATACTATTAAAAAATAACCTGAATAAGAATCCTTGGGGTGGTGGCATGGTGTTTTTTGTTCCCCCCCCCCCTTCATTTATTTAAGGAAAGTTCAGCAACGGTGTTTCCTGTGTTTGGCCCGCCTATGCAGGGAGCTCTGCAGTTTGACTTCTAACGGCCAGCGTTGCTATCTGGCAGCTGTCAACAACTGCCAAGAGGGAGGCGCGATGCCCCGCCGGTTTCGTCCGGGATCCCTCACAGTGGCTTTATAAATAGAAGCTAATCCAAACAAGGATCTGAAGCCTGGAGATGCCATGCATTGCTGCCAGAAGCGTTCTCCAAGTACATCTCCACAGAGCTTTCAGGAACACCGAGTCAGATTCCCCAGGCCAGGCTCAAGTCCCTCAGGTGAAGCTTTGCTCCGGTTATTTATCTTTAGCAATATTCATAGCGGTGCCGTGGTTAAATTGCAGGGCTGCAGCCAAAACTCTGCTCACGACCTGGGTGGGTGGAATCCCTGGTGGACAGCCTTCCCATCTTTCCAAGGTCGGCAAACTGAGCACCCGCTGGGCAAGGTCTTCCCTAGATTCTGGTCCAGAAGCAGTGCTGTGCCTTCCCTCCACCCCACTTAACAGCCTTGCCCTGCCCTGCCTCTGTGACATCCTGGCGGCCTGCCCCTTCGCCTCCGGTTGGAGCCTTAGAATCTCAAGAGAGCAGGGCTGCTGCCGACGGGGCTGAAGCGAGAGGCAGTCCCTCAAGGGTCACCACCGTGAACTTTAAAATAGCCAACTCCCTTTCTTCTCCGCCCATCCCGGCTTCCTGCCCAAGGGTCCTCAACCAGCTGGGGCGGAAGAGGCCGTCTGGACGGATACACCTTCGTATCCACCCCCAGCCGTGGACAAAGAGGCTGGAGAGAGGAAACCAAGCCAGAGGGTGTTTCCTCCGGGCAAAGCCCCAGAGCGGTCGGAAGAGAAAAGCGGGTGGTGGCAGAACGCCGAGGAAGCCCCATTGCGCCTCTTGTCCTTTAAGCTTTTAAACGGTGCCTCATGGATGGATTCGGGGACCAAGGATGCTTTGGGGTCCGAAAGACCTCCTGGAATACTCCCCATTAGGGCCTGACTTTTTGGCCACGGGGGTGGGGGGGGGAGAAGACACCTTGTGGCCGTGGCCAGGTTTCAGATCGCCAGGTCTCCGTTCAAGGGGCCCCCCCCACGCCTCCAAGGGACGCTCCAAGGGTGGTGTTTGGTAGCCTCGTGGGGAATGCAGATAAAGCAGGCACGAATGCCAGCATTAGGTTTTTTTTAAAATGGCATTATGTGTATTAACACGTTTGGTGCCCCTGCCCTACCTGTCTATAAGCACAGGGCTTTTTCTAGCCTTCCAGTGAGACACAGCAAGTCATTTTCGGTTTCCGCTCATACAGGCCACTCTCCGGCAAGCAGGAACCACTGCTTTTAACACACCTCAAAGGGGAACGGATTCGTATCATTGATGTTGTCATGGTGAGGGAGTTTGTGCACTCACCAGCCCCCTGAGAGCTGAGGATGACCCCTGTTCCTAGTCCAGCTGGATCTCCCTTCACCTGTCCCACCCGGTTAGGCCCAACCAGAGCCCATAAAAACCCGAGGCTTCAATATTCTACTTCATGCATCTGAGGAAGTGGCTTGTCTTCCCAGTCCCGTCTTCCGGGCGCTGCAAATCTGCGGGTCGTTTTTGATGCCACAGCCTAACACAGCGAGGTCCTTGGAATTACTTTTCTTCATGCCCTCATGCCTTTTGAAACCGAAGTCCAGATACGAGACCCAACCAGAAAAGACCCGTTTGGTAATAAAAATAATAATCTTAGCAGAGCTGGAAGGGAGGCTCTGGATCATCCAGTCCCTTGTCAAGCAGGCACCACGGGGGGAATCGAACTCCCAACCTCTGGCTCTGCAGCCAGAGAGACCTCAACCCCTCAGCTCTCCAGCAGTTCTCCAATCAATTGATGAACTTGATGAATCAAGGCTCATTTGTTTCATTGATTCAGGGGTCTGTTTTAATCAGGGTAACAACTGGATTTAGGCTCTTATGGATGTGGTGGTGTTGGGGGGTTTTTGGCACACGTTTATTGGCAAATTCTAAGTGCATTTTGAAAGAATTTTGAGTTTCAGTTCGTATACTGTATTCATTTGAATCTGAGTAAATCACCTGCAAAAGTGAATCAAATGAATTTAACCTTTTCTCTACTCCTTCCCCTCTCTATCATATCATTCTCATTGTCATTTTGTTTTAAGAGGCCGCTTTTTTTTTTGCTTTTACCCCTTTGCACAGAATTGCCTTTAAGAAAAAAACAGATCACGTCTCTCTCTTTGAAAATGCTGCTTTATTCTTTTGTGTTTTTTGTGTGTCTTTTTTTAAAGCAAAAGTGCTGCTTCTTTTTCTTTTTTTAAATATACTTTTTTTTTAAAGTGTCTGGACTCGATACATTTTCTTAAAAAAAAAAAATTCACAGTATTTTTGCAAAGACCAAAGACAGTTCTTATTGCTGCAACATAAATTCCAGGCACACCCTTTCGTCCCCCAGAAGGAAGTGGTTTATGGTAAGCCTCTCACACACACACCCCTGCTCTCGCCTCCCCTTCCACTTTATGGGTGAAACAGGCCTCTTTTCCCGTAATAACCATTTCCCCTCTTCTCATCTCACTTTCATGGCCTGTATTGGATGAATAGATACTGCAGTAATGGGTGCCTTTTAACAGCTGAAAGCCACATGTCAAAAGTGTCGGTCACAGTGCTCAAGTGCAAAAGGGATCCGCTTTGTGTGTAAACCATTTCTACTCTCCTTCCATTTCACCAGCACTCAACAGAGCATCGCTGGTTCCGTGTTGCAAAAACGACAGAAACATTGCAAAGTCGAGACTACAATTCCCAGAATCCTTCAACCCACACAGCCAAAAAAAAGAGGTACTTTCCCAAGTTCCATTAGCAGGCAAGGCTAGGGAAACAGTGGTCTTTCAAAACTCTGTTTAGCCTACAACTCCCATCAGCCCCATCCGGCCCAGCTCATGGTAAAGGGTAATGGGAGTAGTAGTCCAGGAATCAAGGGGCTACAACTTACTTCCCTTTTCTTAAGTAATAGCACTGTGGTTCAGCAGCAGCAGTATGCTATTAAGCGTGTACGGTGTACCTGTGTGCTGGTTAAGTCGGTAGGGGGAAAAACCAGCGCATGATGCTCTAAAACAGGAACAGTTAGTGGCCCTCCATCATCCCTGAACATCGGCCCTTCTGCTTGAGAGGAGAGCAGCTTTCGGAAGGCCATGGCTTTGCCCCCATCTACCTTCACAAAAGCAAAATTAAAGTGGGAAAGGGTGCAGAGACCGAAGTGAGGGAGAGACAGAAAGCCGAAGGGGCAGCTTACTTTGGAACGGAAGATCTGGCGTGACACTGGATGCCCGGGCATGGTCTGTCCGTCTATCCCTAGACCTTCCTTTGTTTCATCCTAACGGGAGGTTCATAGCACAATTGACTTGTCTCCTGCCAGTGAAGGCGAGCTTGTGCCATAGAATCACAGAATAACGGAGTTGGAAGGGGCCTCAAAGGCCATTGAGTCCAAACCCCCTGCTCGATACATGAACCCAAATCAAAGCACATCTGACAGATGGACAGATGTCCAGTTTTCTCTTGAAGGCCTCCAGCGCTGGAGCGCTCGCCACCTCCCAAGGTCACGGGTTCCCTTGTCGTACTGCTCTAACAGTTAAGAAGTTCTTCCTGATAGTTTTTTTATATTGTTTGAATTTAATATGGCAAGCTGCCTTGGTTCCTCTTAAGGAGAAAGGGCAGGCATAAATATTTGAATTTCTCCTCCTCGTCCTAACTCTCTACTACCTCGTCCTTCTGCTTCCACTCCGGACCAAACCTTGGGAAAGCTGCTTTTCTGGATGACCAGTTCCCTCGTTTTCCCAGCCAGTATGGGCAATTCTGGGAACTTTAGTTTAAGAAAAAGCATCCTTCCCTAGCGGTCAAGTACCTGGACTTCTTGAGTGAAACTCCCTGATCCGACGTAATAAAGGGGAGCCCCTGACGTGACAGTCTTGTTTGCAACCCTTCACAGCAGAGATCAAGTCTCTTTCTACCGCTCTCCCATCAACAAAGAGATGCCAGTGGCGCTTGTCATTTCCAGGCCCCTTGCTCTTATGTGTGTCTCTGCACCTTAGACTAATTCTGTCCTTGGTAGTTCGTTTTCTAAAGCAGCAACAAGACGACCAGGAAGCAGCTTGAGAAAAAGGCCTTACGAGAGTGTCTCTCTCGTCTCGACCCGTTTTCACAGCCAAATAAAACAGGAGGAGAAAGAAAGCCGTTTTGGGAACCCAGGAGGTGGAGAACAAGCCTGCCCTTCAAATCTTTTTTAAAAAAATCAGATCCAATCCAGCAGCTACTTATACTAACGCTCACCAGCAACCTCACCGGGAAGGACTCCTTGGCAGGCTGCTAACGGACTGTGTGTTTTTTGTGAGTCGGAGAGCCCACTGGTGCAGTTAGAGGAGCATAGTCTATATAGCTATGTCCAAGGAGCAGGTTCTGGGCTTATTTTTGGTGCTGAACCAATGTGACCTTCATGGCTGCAGCTGTTTAATTCCACAGGCCTGAATACAGATCAAGCAACCACCCTGGGATTTTGCTGAGAGGAGTTTAAAAAAAAAAAAAAAGCCACTTCCAGGCTATTTTCTTCCCTTTTTAAAAAAACAACAACAACAGATCCTGAAGTTGATGTGAATGTTGGATATGTTCGTGCATGTTCGGCCTCCCTCTGCATCACCCTGCCTGCCCTCCATTCTGATATGCGCCCAACTGGGTTTGAAACTTCTTTTGAGGCCAGTGGCTGAAATCTCATGATTGAAAGTTCCCCGGAAATCCTTTCCAAACCAGGCTGGTTGGGGGATTCTGGGGGTTGTAGTCCAAAAAAAAAAAAAAAAAGCAACAACCCCAAGCTTTGCAGTCACACATGAACTTCAAGAGAGCAAGAGTGAGCGGCTCTGTTTCACTGAATCAAGACATTCCCCCTTTCTTTTGTCCTGTTTTGCCCCAAAGGGTCCCCCAACTGGTCCTGGTCCTCTTCACCCATATTAAGTAGTGGGGCTGAGGTAGGAGAAGAGGGCAAACAGCAGCTATCCCATAATCTCCTGCCCAGAATGACGGATGCCTGTTTGTCAACTCCATCTGTCCAGGTCGTCAAAAAGACAGTAAGCTCGTATTCCCAGAGTTTGTACCTTTTTTTCCAAACCCTGCTAGGAAACTTGTGGGGACCCCAGTTCTTTAGGGTTACCTAGGAAATTTTTTAACACCCCACTGCTCCTGGTTAAGGGCAAAGCCTACACCAGCATGGGAGGGGGTTGTTGTTTTTTTGCAGAAGTAGCAGCAGCTGCCGCTCTAAAAGCACATCTGGGATCACCTGCCAGTGCCAACGTGCCACTTACAAGAGTGTGAATGTTTCCACAAAGCAAAAGTGAGCATTTTGTAATTTCACCCGTTGAGCTTAGAAAAGGGTGACCTCCTTCAAAGCCTGAACCAAACCATACCCCTTAACGTGGTTTCCCCAACGACGAAGGAACCCCATAAGGCCCTGATCCTAAATGAGCCAAGCGACACGGGTTTGCCAAACAAACGTCCGGTCCAGCATATTCCCAAAAGAAAGGTTGCGTCGGAGTGAGGTTTCCTTCGTATTTTTCTTTTAAAAGAAAAGGTCTCCTTCGATCTCGTCTGTCCTTTAAAATGTTTCACGCGACATTGACTTCACCCTGGGCAGAGACCAGATTTGACAAGGAATCTCTTATCCAGGATATTCTGGGTGATGCTCTGTGCCTGCTTGGGATCCACCACCTCCTGTGTAGAAGCTGAGCGCCAGAATTTTAAGAAGAGAGGAAGGTCTACGGGCTACTTCCTGTTCTTGAACGAGAGGAAGAAATTGAGCATACCAGAGCTTGCCCGGATATATTCTGTTGACCTAGGGTGAGTTACTTGGGGACCCTCAAACAATATGGTCTCTCCTGTCGCTCAGCAGTTCCCCCGACAAACCCAGGTTGCTCCAAATACCCAAATACCCAAATTCTTTCAGCGGCCAAGGCGCTGGGTCTTTTTTTCCCCCCTCCAGTCATCGTACGTTTAGCCAGTTCTCTGCTATAGGATCCAGCCACGCCGTTCCCCTTGGCCATGACCCTTTCATGTTTCGCTCTGAAATAAATCCAGTTCCTCCGAGGTTCCTTAAGATACTAATTAAACGCTTCCTACTCTGCATATCACACCAGGAGATATGTAGAGACGGGTGACAAATATTTGCTTCGTTGCCTCTTTTCTCAGTTTCTCTTCCGGTGAGCAGCAGGAGAAGGGAGACTTAGAATACTAATTTACTCCTCTCTCTCTATAGATCATTCTTTCGTATCTGGAGAAATAGAGCTAACTCTATTTTAGAGTTTAATTGTTTTAGATTACAATGTTTAATGGAACCCGCCCGGAGTAGACTCTGTCTAAAAGGGCGGGATAGAAATCTAATAAATAAATAATCTCTTTTGCCGAAACGAATGAAAAGAAGGGGGAAATGTACATTCTAATTATTTAAACTAAGTACAGTGGGACCCTTTTGTCTGTGGGATCTGTATCTGCTGATTCACTTATCCACTGCCTGAAAATATTAAAAATATATTTTTAAAAATCCTAGAAATATATATTTCTAAAGAGGAATTTACAAGAACTGGCCACTAGAGGGAGCCAGAGACCATGCAGTGTAGAGCGTTCACTATTATAACAGTGTTTGCTATAATCCCTGTTTTTCAGCATTTGGGGGGGGGGGGGGGAGAGAGCTTGGAACCGATTCCCCACAGATAAGGGGGTCCCAGTGTATATAAAATCCCTCCCCACAGACTCACAAGAAGAGAAACTGACAGTTAACCAACGATTCATCACTCAGACACACTCAGATGAAGTCATAAAGCAGGCTGAACCTGCAAACCCAATGTTTAAAGGCAGACGTGCCCTAAATGTTCTGTTGTTTTTTTTAAATTCAAAACCTCCAAAAAACCAAACTACCAACGCCAATTGGGCCTGGGGGGGGGGGGGGGAGGACAGGCAATCTACAGAGAAAACACCAGAATGCACTGGCTGATCCATGCCATCCTCTGGATTCTCTGTAAAAACCGAATACACAAATGATAGCAATTCCAGTGTTAACCCAGTGAGCGGCTGCAGACAAGCAGAAATGAAACTGGGGCGGTTCAGCCTTTCACACTGCATCTCTGTGCTGAGGCACGCTCTGCCAGTGGAATTTCAGCCTGAAGCTAGAGGCAAAACACAGCAGCCCACCCACCTCCAGAGGCTTGGTGTGATAAAACCAGATCATTCCTGCTGCAACCCAAATAAACCTTTCCCCTCTCTTAACATCCAGTAAGAAAATGAGAGTTTTGCTTCTTTCCTATCATGTTCTTTCTTTCTCTCTCTCTCTTTCTTTCCCTTTTCCTTTTAAATGCAGCTTAAGGCAAAAGTTTGGCAATGCAAAGCAACATTTACATAAGGCCGCGTGACTTAGGTTTGCAATTTGGAATATCTTTTTTTTAAAAAATGCAACTAACCACTTATCACGATCATCTGTCATTACCCAATAATTTTTTTTTTTTAAATTGAGATTTCTACTCCCGGAAATCCACCTCATTCAAATCCATTCCCCTTCCCACCAAATATGATCTATTCCCCCCCCCCCAGACAAAATACAATTTCCCATATAATTTCTTTTTTAAAAAACAAACCTCTCTCTCTCTCTCTCTTTTCTGGTGATCTGAATTAAGGAGATTGGACTTTGAATAACAACCGAAGGAAGGAAAAAGCCAATCTTACCACACAAAAAAAAAAAAAAAGCTGGAAATGCATGTAGGTCTGTATTTGTTCAATTCCTTAGAAATTGGGTGACGTCCTAGGGACATCGCCACCCCAATAATAAACGCTGGGGAAGAGAAGAGTCCTTCCTTTGATCTTGTAGCACAGTGAGATCCGTTCGGATGGGCCAAGGTAGAATGGTTGCATTATTATTATTATTATCTTTTTTTGTCAAACAAGTTAAAAAGTGCATCTCTGTTTTTGCTTAAATAATATATGTTTCTCTTAAACACGAAGTGGGTCTTTCCTCCTCCTTTCCCCGTGCGGCTCGAACACAGGGCAACAACGTGTGGGTCTCCTTACCGATGCTTTGGAGGTATCACCACTAGAGGGCGCCCCTCTTTCGGCCTCCACATGAGCACCTGGGCATCGTTGGCGTTGGGTTTCACAAGGGCACTCGGTGGTATTGGCTCGTTTTTGCTGAGGACCTGGGGGGGTTCCTGAGCATAGGGCTCCTTCAGCTTGGCACGGTGGCCCAGCGGTTTGGTGGGGCTCACCTCAATGCCCAGTTTCATCCGCCACTTGATGGTCTGCAGGATGACCATTTCGTGGGTGGCGGTGTTGGTGGCCACGAGCCACGTGGTGAAACTCTGGTCCCGGTGGATGTTCGTCAGCTTGGCCACGTTGCTGTCGCTCACCGGCACCGCCCAGGTGACGCTCGGGTAGAAGTTATCATTCATGCTGACGCTGATTTTTCCTTCTTTCTTGGTGGGGCCCACGATGGTGCACGTTTCCGTGGTGTTCCCGTACCACGGGTAATTGACCCCATCGGAATCGCTGATCGCTTGGATCTTGCCCTCAAGGAGATCTGGAAGTTCCCAGCTCGACCTGCGTCGGGAAAGAAGGAACCACAACGTGAACTGATTAAGAACCGTGCCAGGTATGGATCACCCCATGTTTAACCAATTAGCGTGTTCTTAGGGGGAGGATTTCTATGACATGTCATATTTTTTCCTGCAACCTATATTTGAGCTTATGGGTGGGTTTGGACATGTTTATGAGTAATCTGGTGAAAAAGGCCAAATTACTCATAAAGATTTTATTTATTTATTTATTCAAAATATTATTATCCTGCTTTTCTTTTTTTTAAAAAGGTTGCTTATGGGTTCAAAAGTAGGTTCCACAGAAAATGTGAAATGTCACAGAAATCCTCCCCCCCCCCCCCTTTACTCTATTAACTTTGGGGTGGGAAAAGTTCAGCCTTTGGCTCTTTGAGTGGCTTCTTGTCCCTTCCCTCCTCCACCCCTGCTCCCCAATTTTCCCCAGCAGAAAAAAATATATATTTAAAATATTTATTTAAAGTATTTATATAATATAAATATTTGTTTAATTATAAATAAAATATTTATTTAAAATATTTATTATTTTATTTATAAATATTCACCTTGGATCCTCTTTAAGGAGAAAATCGAGATAAAAATATTTACTAATAAATAAATATTTTTATCTTGCTTTTCTCCTTAAAGAGGACCCCAAGGTGAAGCGTCACTCAGAGAAGTCTCCAGTAGCAATGATTCGTTTTCCTAATTGCACCCTCCCTTGCAATATATATATATATATTTGTGAAATGCAAATAAGCAGAGAAGCTGCAGAGAAAAAATAGGAGGTATTTCTGTCACACAGGAAAGATCTGTCGCTGCTGCCTTCTTCAAACCTATTTTTAGGTAGGATTGATCCAGGAACTGATGAAAATCTAACATTCGTGTAATGAATCAATTAAGATTTTTCCAGGTTTTAGCCGTGTTGTAGCTGATAAGCTGAAACAGCACAGAAGTCCACAATGAGCTTTTCCAAGCTCCGTGAAAACAAGGACTCCCTTTCCCTCTATAAAATATGCAAATATATGCAAGACATTTGCTTTGTTTGCCACCTTTACTTACCATTAGCAAGGAGCAAGAAAGTATGACAAAGCTTCCCTTTTCTTAAGACAGGAAGTCGTGGGCTAACGTGTATTTCTTTGGTCCAATAGGCACCTGTGTGCTTCAGAGTTCCTGCATAAACGCTGTTCTCCTTGCATGCAGAAAACCAGCAAGTGAGTTTTGCTCCTTGATATACTACTTTGCTACATGCAAGGATTTTTTTATGAAAGAACCTGCCTAGGTATACAGGATCTTTTCCACCTCACATAGATAGCGACATCTTAAGTCTTTTTTTCCTCCTGTTTCCAAGAGAGCTTTCGTCTTTGCTGCCTCATACGCAGACTTGTTAAACAAGGCCCTTGGTCCAACCCCATCATAAGGGCACACAAAAGATTAATTGAAAATGGAACTTCTTAACAGGGAGAATGGCTACAGGGCAGTTCCTTCCGTATGGAACTGGAGAGGGATGGCACACGCACACACCAACACATGCAAACCACGGGATGGAGAAAAGCCTCAAGGACTGCAGGGGGATGAATCAGAGATCACATTAAGAAAGCAGCCGTCTGCTCTCCGTCATATCGTGTCTCCGTCTCTCAAAAATCCCAAGCAGCGACCCTTCTGGGACATGACTTCATCTATTTTTTATTCTGTTCGGTTTGTTTGCACACAGCCTGGGCAGAAGATGGACAGTTTCACTGTTTATTTCCCTATATACAAAAAACACACCACGGCACAGCAGAAAATAACCCTGCACGTACGGACTACGGACTCCCAAACAGGACCACGAGCTTCACAAAATGGCCCATAAGCGTGCTGTGACGGTGTAACTATACTTCTTAAGTGCCAAATTGAACCATGAGTTGGCTGGGGGGGAGGGGGTAAGAGATTACGATCCTGAGACTGTCCGTATTATTTAAAGTTTCTAGTCCTCAACGCGTGTGGAAACAGGCTCGAAAGCATGCAAGCCATTCTAAGGGGGAAAAAAAGTTGAGGGTTTGCACAAGAACTGGAGCCTTGCTGGACAAGACTAACCATTCGTCTCGTCTCATGATAAATAAATAAATAAATCTGTTCACACGGTAGCCGACCGGAAGCCCACGGGCACCCCATGGAGCTTCCATCTCCGGTTCCCCAGCCTCTGTGTCGGAAGGTGATTTTGTCACCCTGTCTAATTCCCTCCCGCTAGACCCATGACTCCGATGAAGCGAATCAGCCAATACTGATCCCGCGGATAAGGGGGGGTCCTACTGTATCGTAGGCCGAAACAGAACGAACAAAGCACACTGTGCTTTCAAGCGCTGGCCGTACTTTTGCCCCCTCCGAGAGCCCTCTTCTCCACCACTGTTCTTCTTCTCATTTTGCCGGCGGCAAAACGTGAGGCTGAGGGGGATCCACTCACGGGGATCCAGCTTAACTGTATCCTCCCTGCAAAAGAAGGGAGCCGAGCGCGCCCTCCGATGAGAGATCCCAAGAGGACTCTCTAACAGATCCCTGAATCTTTGAGCCACAGCACGTCCCTGGCCTTCCACAAAGGCCAGCAGGCCGCAGAGAGATCTGATTCAGAGGGATATCGTCTCTCACAACACCCCCTGTTAAAAAACCAAGCGTTCTCGACTCCCCGGCGGGTTGTGTCTGTGTTAATTAGCACGCGTTCGCCTTGCGGCAGGAGATGTCCGTTCGGGAGGGGATCGGGAGAGCTGAGCCCAGCCCTTTGGGGGGGGGGGGGAGGCCTGCCAATTGGCCACACGGCCTCGCTCAAACTTCGCCCTGGTGTTCGGCCAGGTGATGTCGGACGCGCCCTAGCCCGAGCCACAGTGTCCAGTCCATCTCCCAAGAAGAGGAAGGGATGAAGGCCCGAGGGAAACCGCTGGATGGGAGAACCCCGGAACAACAAATCTCGACAAAACGCCCGGCCTCCCTCGCCTTTGCAGGGGACTCAGGCCAGCCATTCAATCTACCCACCCAATATCGGCGAGGAGAGGAGAACTGGACGGGACTTTATGGCTTTTATAGTCCCGAGGAGGAGATCTGGTCTGGACCAAGACCTCCGACCGGCCCTGACCTCTCGGGGGAGAAAGGTCGTAGCAGTGGGAGCATCCCTTTTGCGCACTGATCATGAGCAGCACATTGCCACCCAGACCAAACAAGTAAGTCAATAAATAAATAAATAAATAAATAAATCAGGATTCTTGCCAATTAAAGAACGATAGACCTGAATCCCCTGGAGAGTTCCGATTAGAGCAGTTCATTAAAACAACGGGACTTGATGTTTGTATAGTAATATTATGCTCTCAGAACTGCAGAGCTAGAAGGGACCCTTGGGGGGGTCATCCAGTCCAGCCCCTCTCAAGGAGGCCCAGTTTGCGGAGGGGGGGGGCGGAATCGAGTTCCACAGCCTGCGGCCAGAAACAGGCGAGCAGAAGCCCCTCTTCTGCTTCTGGGGCGGCTGCGGTGCCTTGCTTGGCAGGGATCAGCCTTCTGTTTCAAGAGCGTGCCCTGGATTTGAAGGGCCCTTTAAAATCATGGGGGGGGGGGGGAAGCCACTCCCTCTGGGTGTTGCTGGACTACAACTCCCATCCGCCGCAGCCAGCAGGGACTTGCAGTCAAATCCACAACGGGAGTATCCCACTTTGCCCCCCACCACCGCCACCACCCTGCCCAATTTTAAAGCGTCTCAGGGGATTAAGGTTGTGACATTTCCTATATTAATTAAAAGGGTGGAGGAAGGCAAACCTAGCCAGACGTCTGGATTGCCTGTCATGGTCAAAGATTTAACATATTCTCAGCCATTTAAAAAAAATAAAGAGAGAGACAGGCATTAAAGCCTCTCTTTTTAGAAGCCCTGCTCTCTCTGCAAAGCCTCTCTCTTCCCACACGCCTCCTACCCGCCCCCCCTCTTGTAAATGGGGAGATGTGGAGGAGCGGCTGCCATACACATTTAAAACGGAGGGAAAAATTAAAAATTAAAACCCCACCCCAAGGTCATTACGGCACAGCATTCCGCATGCTTTACAAAAAACACAAAAGACCTCGAGGAGCGACTGAGGAATAACAATCCTGTCTGCCCGCCTTTTAAATCCTAGTCAATCACGCGGCCGGTGTGATTTCCAGGTATTCCCCGTTTCATGGGATTTTATAATTTGAAAATGCACAGCTGCCCATGTCTTGTCCTGGAATGGCCCGTCAGGATCCTATTTATCCACCCATGCTCTAAGGTACCCCCCCCCCCTGCATATTCATTCCCCTATCTATACCCCCAAAGTAGCTCTCTCTCGGTTTCCCCCTACGTAGCCTAAGAGGTCCCTACGTCTTTCCCGATCCCTGCCTTAAGTCCTCCATACCAGCTGGAACCCTCAACGTCAGGGCCTCCACCACTTCGGTTCAGCTGAGTACCCTTTTTTAACAGTATTTTCGAGTCTTAGCACTCCTCTTTTTTTTTTTTTTAAAGTTTCTGGATTTACTGTGCCTTCATAGGCTGTAGTGTTCTTCTTATCCTTTGGTGATGGTTTTAGCTTACTTTTTTTTGTACAGTAGGAAACACACACACACCCATCTGTGGGATCCATTTCCGCTGATTCACTTATCCACTGGCTGAAAATGCTAAAAAAACAAAACAAAAAAACCCTCCAGAAATAGTTATTTATATGCATTTTGAGTGTGTATTTATCAGAACTGGGCCCAAGAGGAAGCCGGACACCGTGCAATGTATAGCGTTCGATACGTCTGTGTTTTTCAGCATCTGGGGGGGGGGGCTTGGGAAACGATCCCCCGCGGATACCACAGTCCCACTGTATTGAGTCACTCTCTATGTAGAAAACCCTGGAAAAGGTTGCCAGATGCTGGAATCCACTTGGTGGCTCGTAATGATTTAATGATCTGTCCTGTTGTCTCAATGTTGAGCTCAAGATACAAACATTGTCTAGCTTTTAGATCTTTGATCTAAGCCCCAGCAGCCAGAATCCGAATGCTGATTTAGGCTTGTTTAAGGGAAATCACATTTTTGGGGGGCAAGAAATGGCTGCTATTTCTGTGGTGTCGGTTGTCTCCCTGGGCCTGTATGTCATCATGCAGTCCGGTGTGTATACAGGAAGGCAATCAATACCTTGCTAATGAGAGGCAATTGGCTATACAAGCAATAGGATCCCAGCCAATAAATAAATACATTTGTAGATATTTAAAAATATCTGGCCTTGAGGGTAGAGCAAAAGCCTGTTTTTACTGATCCTGTTGCCTGAACTGCTGAGATCCACCTCGATATTGCAAAATCTACTAGGCTGCACAACAGTTTTGGAAGGAGACGTTCTAACAGCCAACGGCATGAACTGTCAGCTAAAAGAACTGCTGGATCACTCAGGGGTTCGGGTCTCCGGCTGCAGAGCCAGAGGCTGGGAGTTCGAATCCCCCACTGGGCCTCCTTGACAGGGTCTGGACTCCATGAAGCACTGGGTTCCTTCCAACTCTACTATCCTAAGACAATGATGATGGTGATGATCCTTAATGAATTACTGGAGAGCTCAGTGGTTCAGGTCTCTGGCTGCGGAGACAGAGGTTGGGAGTTTGATTCCCCCCCCCCTGGGCCTCCTGGACAGGGGCTGGACTGGATGATCTACTGGGTCCCTTCCAGCTCTAGCAGTTCTAAGCTTATTAGATTATTATAAAAAAATAAGGGTTTGTTAAAAGCTGTTACCGAGCAGAGACAGAACAACCATGGCAGCGTTTCTGGGCAGAGAAGTGTGCAGGTTTCAAAGTCATACAAAACGTGTTCTACGAATTTATAAGCAGAGCAAATCTTGCCAAAACCCAGTTGGGGGTTAATCTGCGGTCAGACCATCATTGTGGCCTTATTCCTTTCCAATTACATTTCTTCCTCCCTAATAGAAAGGCGTAGGAAATGTGCTCTTTTAAGAGGATTGCAGCTTGAGAAAGCGAGAGAGAGAGAGAGAAGCCACATGTACACAAACAGTATCACTGGTTTTCTAAAATACTGCCCAGGAAATATATAATCTCTGGGACAAGAGAGATCTTACTCTTAAGGCCAGAGAGCGGAAAGATAATCAAAAGTGGCAAATCAGCATCTTGTGTGAAATTCACCATGTCATCCAGGAGCAGCATTTATTTATCTTTAGGGATACCCTGTTCCTAGGAGCCCATCGCTTCTCCAGGACTGAGCAATGAGTAACTATGCAGATGTGGTTGGACTTCAAATTCCATAATCCTTCACTATCAGCTACACTGCTGAGTGCTCATGGGAACTGTCATCCAACATCTGCAGACGGTCAGAGAAGTGTTCCTTTCTTGGACTGCCGGCTAAAAACTTCTACCTGTTATAAGATGAAAACCAAACCCTCTCCCCCCCCCCAACTCTGATCTGGAGAGCAATCATCTGCCCATCCTTCTTTAGCAATGGATGGTTCCTTCTGCCCCCCCCCCAGAAATGCTGAGTGCAGAAATAGGGGTCCCTAAGAAACGGTCCATTGAGGTTTACTCCCTTCCTCCCCAGTGGCAGAACCAGGTTATAAACAGAGAGCATCTCTCTCTTCCCCCCCCCCCCCTTTATTTCCTGCCCTCTGGTATTCTTGCGAATTGCAGCAGTGCAGAGAAACGCCCGTTTAAAGGTTCTTCTTTTTTTAAAAGTCCTTAAGAAGGAAAGCAATAGGAAACTGAAAGATCTGGCATTTAGCCACCCACCCATCTGTCTCCCGTCAAAGGTTAAGCACCATGGAAGCAGCTCCTGCACGTCTCGTTTCCCCGTCTGCATCAGATCTGAAGTTAGTTTGGGAAAACAAAGGCGTGTAAATGGCTCGGGTGGAGGGAAAGGGTCGGGTTGAAGGTTCCCCCCCCCCCCATCCTGTAAACTAGCAGTGGGTAGATCTAATCACCCGTTTGCTGCACTGTGGCCGCCTATAAACGTACTCCCTGCGGGACAAATTAAACTTATTCCTTGATGGACACAGGAGGGCTCAGGGGTTGAGGCCTCTGGCTGCGAAGCAGAGGTTGGGAGTTTGATTCTCTGCAATTCTAAGATTATTATTCTACGGTTATAAATAACCTTGCTTTTTGGGGTTGTTTTTTTTTACACCGGCACCAGGGTGGTGGTGTATTTTTGGTCATAGTTTTGCTCCAGTACAGGATCTGCTCGGGTGGACCTTTGTCCTGCATGGTTCTGGGCTGATCCAAACACTCCGTTAGTGGGTGTCATTTCTCGACGTTTCCTTTTTGGGCATTTTTTCTGCTGCTCCCTCTCTACCCCTCTGTGCCTCCCGGGTGGGTAAAACAAGAAGGGGAGAGAGGTGAGGATCCCGTGGGCAGGGAGAGGGTGAAAGGGGGAAGGTCGCCTCTGCGTTGGGAGTGAGATATTTCTGGATAGGTGTGGACAGGAAATACCAGGACCGGCTTGGGCATCTCAATATCTTGGGAGCAACAAATACCCTGCCCATGTGAGGATGCAAATACAGCAGGACCCCCCCCTATCCGCGGGATCACTATCCACTGATGTGTGAAAAAAAAACATATTCCCAGGGAATTTGTTTTTCTAACCAACCCACAGCAGTTTTTGGTTTTGCCTGAACGGTTTCCTTTTCCCTGCGAAAAGATCTGACAGGGACTGCAGTTTGAGGCTCATGCCGGAGCTTCTCCCTGTTCGTGCAACCCCAATGCGGGGGGGGGGGGGGGCGGCAGCGGCGGAGAGGCTATTAGCATCCATCTGGTACAGTATGGTAATGCAGAGATGCCCGCAGAGGAAAATTAAGGTTCGTGTCACCACGAGCGTGGCAGACGCGGATGTGGGTTGTGTTGCTCTATGAATCATCCTAAATTGCTTTCACCGCGATGGTACCCTTCAAAGTCAGGAACGAAATAGGAATCGTAGAGTATAAGACAGATGCTGAGGCCTTGAGTTCTCTCTAGTTTAAAAGACCCTGGAGCATTTCTCCTTTCCTTCAGTGAGTTTAAGACCACATACTGTATATGGATGGGTCTCCGCCCTGGCCCTTTATCCTCACAACAGCCCTCTGAGGCAGGCCAGGCTAAGAGATTAAGAATCTGCCAGTCGTCTGCAGCCATTCGAGGCCAGGTTTGCAAATGCCACTCCGGCCTTTCCTCCCTCTCTCTGGGTGCTTCCTCTGAAGGCGCAATTCTCGCCACTGTTCATGAACAGAGCAGGCGGTGATTCAATTATCCTGCCTTTCTCTCAACAGACATTCAGTGGTCAAAAAACAAAAACACACACACACAAAAAAACCGGAAGAACCCGTCGGAAACACAACAGCCTCTGGACCCTGCTGCAAAATGTCATGAACATGGAAAGGAGACTGGAGCGTACAACCCTCACCTGGACACACCTTTCCTTCCAGTGATCGCTGTGCCTTCTCCCCTGGGATGTGATCCCAAGACCCAAATCTTACCTTCCTAAAGGTCTGTTGGACTGGTTTTCTCAACCGGCGGATCAATCTCTGGAAACCCATTTAGGCCTGCCCTTGAGCTCCACACCAGAAGGAAGGTGAGATTTTAAAATATTATCAACCGAAACGAGTAGCAAAAAGACCGACGGGAGCAGCTGTTTCTCCCGGTTTTTGTTTTGCATTGCTTTGCTTTTCCTTCTGAACTGGTAACTTTGTGTGTGTGTGTATTTGCTTTTCTGTTGTTGTTTTGGGTTGTTGTTTTTTCCCTTCTGGAGTTTGCAAGGCTGATCTAGAAGAAAGAGGTGTAAACAACACGGCAGGTTCTTTCTCTTCTGGCTGCCCTCCCCAAGCCAGTTTAGACAGTAGCTTTGCAATCTCATCTGTTCCCCTGCCCATTTTCCTTCTTTGGAGACTCTTCAAAAAACCTAAACAGCATTGTCTCCCCCCGGCCACCCCTTTACAGTGTGATATTTCCATCTATCGCCACGCCCACCCCCACCATCCCATAGGCACTGAGATCTGGCCAACTGGTGTGCGGCCAACCCCCAGGCCATCTGCTCCCTAGCCTATTCTCTCTAAGTCCCTGTCCTTTACTGCAGGAGGGAAAAAATAACCTCTGGTCTTGCAATGAAAAACACAGGGAGCGGGGGAAAAACCACTGCCACAGCCCCTACCCTATCATGCCGTATTTCATCTGCTGTGTAGTAAAAGCAGGGTCTCAGTGCTTTAGCAGTGTGAGCTAAGAGTGCAGACATGGGCAGAGGGGATTCTTCCCATATAAATTCCATTATCTTTTGCTTATAATAATCATCTTAGAACTGCAGAGCTGGAAGGGACCCTATAAGATCATCAAGTCTAGCCCCTGTCAAGAAGGCCCAGTGGGGATTCGAACTCCCAACCTCTGGCTCCACAGCCAGAGACCTAAACTACTGAGCTATCCTATCATAATGTGTTAATTTATTTAGAGGAGATCCTTGAATAACAATATGGGGGGGGGGGGGAAATGCATAGACAAGGTTAGCAGTGGGTCCTAAAATTCACCCTTTCTTACATCCCTCCCACTGAATATTCTGCTTCAACAAACAGGACGGGTCAAAATGTTAAAAACACTAGGTTTGCCCCAAACCATCTGTTTCCTGGCATTCTGTTATAATATTTATCATTCTATGCTCTTGCGTACAACCTGCTCCTGCTCCAAAGCTATAAAGTCTTTGTATTCCTATTCATACTTCTTATTAATATTTTTGAAGCCTTAAAGGTCATAAAACAGCAGTTGTATTGCTGGGCGCAAAAACAAATAAACAAAAATAATAATTTTCATCTGCGGTGGAAGAGTGAAGCAATACTGTTGGGTAGAAATGTGATTCCTATGGCAACTGTCAAACACAAAATTACTATTAAAACTATGGGGAGTCATGCTTTAAATAAATAAATAAATAAAGCACTAAAGTGTCCCGCCTAGGCTGCATCTCTGCCCTGCTGCTGGTAGGCAGAGTCTAAAAAAACCCAAAATATTTAATAAAAATTGCAATAGTGTTACTGCGGGTATTAAGAACGCATCTACAAAAGATACACTATGGGGAAGTGTCACTGTTCAGGGTGAAAGCTTTGCAGGTAGAAGAGAGTCTGAGGTGCAAGCCCTGTCATCTCTAGGAAGGGTTAGGGCACAATCCTGCACGTGATCCTGGCAAGCTGCTGCCATTACATTATAGGGAGAGATGGCCCAGTGATCCCAGGATAAGGCCGTTTCGTCCATTCCTATCTTGTGGGTTATCACGGATCCTTCTAGAAAACGTAACCTGCACCATGCTTTGTGCCTGTCGAGAAAGCCGGCTGGATCCACAGAGCTACTCAGGCAGAGAGCATCATATTGGGGCTCAGAATAGAAATCTCAAAACACATCCATAAACGAAACAAACAAATCCTTGTTGAGCTTCCCGACAGCAGCGAAAACTGGGTGGATCCCTCTGGCCTCTGGTTTTTAAAAAACAGTTTCTCTCTCTTTGTAATATTTATTTATTTATAAATTGCTTTGGGAGCCCCGGTGGGCAGAAAAGTGATTAAAATATTTTAAATAAATAATAAGACTTCATCTGGCCATTGGGCCATCTCAGCCAGAAGTGACTCCACGGGCCGGTAGCAGCTCCTCCCAGCTAAACAAGACACTACCGCTTGTTTTTTTTACATTTATATCCTACTTTTGCTCAACACGGAGTCTCCTCTGTCTCCTTTATATTCACAACAACCCTGTGAGGTAGATCAAGCCCATAGATTCTAACAGGCTCCAAGCCATTCAGCAGGCTTCTAAAATCTCAAGCCTCTGACTTCCCTAATCCAGTATTCTAATTGGGCACCATTACTGTGTGATTTGTTTCACCCAGTAAAATTTACCTTTAAAAAAAAGTTATTAGAAGAGTAAATGGTTGGGGATGATTTCTGAATTGTAATCCGGATGGGATTCCCAACAGATTATCATTCGGGGGGGGGGGGGGAATTGTTTTTCTTCCTAATCCAAACCACAGAAAGGAAACTGCAGGGGAAGTAGAAAAGATCCTGCCAAAGACATAAAGAGTTTAAACCTCTTCAAACCAGGTTCCGCCTCTCTACGCCCATTCTGTACTTTTTTTAAAAAAAAAAGCTAAATCGTGCCATTATGAACTGCTTTGGAAATATTCTTTTGCTTGCTTCGAAATATTATTTAGCACCTATGCTGAACCCTAAATAATCAACCCTGCTATGGAAGGCACCCACTGAAAAGTGTGCCCTTTATTGATTTCAGTTTTTTTAAATTGGGTTTCAGGCAACGAGAGTATTTTAGAGGCAACACTTCAATGGTTGAACAGGCCCTCTGTATACGTTCGACTGACTCTTCTGTCCGCTGGAAGCTAAGGTAAGTTATAAACCTTCCAAGAGTAATGACCGGGCGCTGCTGTTATTGTGATAGCTTGTCGCCTACTGTTTTGTCTGGTTTTATAATCCCTCTGCCATTTCCACCCAGCTTTCATGACTGTAAACTCTTATTCGATTGGGTTTATTACAAGGATATTTCCATGATGCTTTAGTTGCTCACCTGCAACTAAAAATTAATTCATTTTAAAGCAACACCTCTAAAACAGCAGTCTGAAATACCTTTTAGCCCTGGATAAAAAAATCCAGTATTTTTTTAAAATAAAAATCAGAGCAAAGCAGCAACAGAGAACCCCTCGTCTGTAAATAAATGCAGCATGAAACCAGTTTCTAAGATCTGTCTGAAAGCTAGTGAAAATGACCCCAACTATATATCCATGGGAAAGGAATTCTGTAAATACGCTTCACTGATCATTATTATTTTGTCTGATTGACTATCTATTTAGGAATCATTGTTACGATGTTATGGACAGTGGAGTAATCTGCTTCGGGCGTATTCTGTCGTAGAACAAAAAGGTAGAACCCTTTAAGCTGAATGGAAAGCAAACAATAAACAGGTTGGGCCCTGTCTTTTCAAAGCCATTCAAATAGTAAATCGAACTCCAAACCTCTGGCTCCGCCGCCAGAGACCTAAAGCTATCCGGTAATTAATTAAGAATCATCCTCCTCTTAGAACTGCAGGGCTGGAAAAAGGGACCCTCTGGATCATCCAGTCCAGCCCCTGTCAAGGAGGCCCAGTGGAGGGAATTCGAACTCCCAACCTCTGGCTCTGCAGACAGAGACCCCAGTTGCTGAGCTGCAACTGAACAAATAAACAACACGCGTAGGTATATTTCAAATGTTTGTAGAAAAATGGATTTCACCCAGTTATTTCTTGCATTGCTTTGCATCCAGGGTGAGTGAAGCAGCGTCTGCCAAAACACCCCCCCCCAACCCAGCACTTTAAAAACGTAGAGGTGCCTCGAGGCTCCTTGGCACATGGCTGCGCTCTGCCTTTGACACATGCTTTCTGCGCTTCCCCTTCGCTGTGCGTCAGCAAAGCCCGGGCCCCCTCTTTGACTTCCTGTTTTAGGTCAAAGCAAGCAACCGCCAACGTCTTCAGTGCTTGCCATCTGATCTTCCCATTCTTAACCTGTATATCTTCCACTCTTCTTGTGATCCACCTACAACGTTGTCTTTCTGAGGCTTACTTCCAACCGCCATCACAACCACCTATGTTTCTGCTTAATCCTGGGCGCACCCACTAACACCCGCGTCAGGCCAAAATAGATTTATAGTTATTGCTTGCAGTTATTAATCTCCTGAAGTTTGAAAAAATAAATAATGATCTTGATCTCCTCTGTTGGACAACAAGCAGGGCCTTCTCAGTAGTGGCCCCGTGTAGTGCAATCCTTTAAAAATGCTTTTATGACATATTTCTTCTAAGTGGCCTTTCTCAAGTTTATTTATCGTTTGTGTTCCATTCTCTCAAACTTGGTTGAAACTTCCTCAACAGCACCATTTCTAATTATGGCTTTTTAAAAAAAATTATGATAAAATAATAATCGTATGCCATCAAGTCCATTTCTGACTTATGGGCCACCCTTTTCAGGGTTTTCCAAGTTGAGAAGACTCAGAAGTGGTTTCTACTTCCCTTCTTCTGGGGGCTCCCTGAGACCCCCATGCAGCTTGCCCAAGGCTATCCAGGCTGGCTCTTCTCCCAGGGAAGCCCAGGAGGAGGGATTCAAACTCACAACCTCTGGCTCCGCATCCAGATACCTAACTTACTGAGCTATTGCAGGCAGCCCCTTTGTAGTTCACAAGCCATTCTATAAACTTAGTTTTCTTCCTAAGAGGATATAACGTTTAGAGAAGACATACATTTGGATCCTATCTTGAAAGAGAGCATCTATTTAAAAAGATCATTCAGTTACTTGGTGTGGCGGGTTGAGTCCTTGCGTTTTCAAACTGTGATGAGGGTGGAGGAAGAATCAGGAGCAAAGTAAAGAGGAAAGGATGCCCCCACCCGCTCCTGCCAAAAACCCAGTCCCGAGCAATCATAGGCAACCGATTGGCCAGATCAGGGACGGGGAGTCCCGTAGGCTCCGAGCACCATTCCCTTTCGCTCCTGCAAGACCCTCCGTGACCAGCTAGAGAAACCAAAATAATTAGAAAGGTCCCTTCCATTTTTTTATTTTTTTTTGGAAAATGCTGGGGTGGTGGGAGTTAACAGAAAATATGTTTTACAAGAGGAGTAGAAGCTTCTAGAGGCAAAATTCTCCTAGTTTCGGAAGCCTCTTAAAAGCCCCCAAACCAGGAGGTGGCCAGCGTGGTTCTTCCACCTCTGGGGTAGACACACAGACAAAACAACTTGACTTTGCCTCCTTTCCATGCGCCTAGGGGCAAAAGTCACACACGGCCTTTGCGTGTGCAGGAAAGATCAGGGTAACACCTCTGTCTTGGGATCTGGCAAGTCTAGACACGAAAATGCTAGCAGTGGTTGCACGCACCTCCAAAATCCTTGGGGTGCCTCCTTCCCCATGCACTGACAAAAAACGGAAAAATCTATTTTGCTTCCTCCCTCCTTTGAATTCCTTAAACCTCAAGTTCTTGCCATCCCCAATAGAATCAGCAAATATTGGGAAATTCTTCAAAAAGCAAACTGGGAGGTGGGGGAAAATCTCCATTATCTGTTTGCACCAAATTCAGGAGGTCCGTCTATTCCCATCAGGAACAGGAGGCCCCTGCTGTAAGCGACCTGCCATACAGGTGTTCAAAGGGGAATGGCAACCCTATGCCAACACAACAGCAAACACAGTTGAATACAAAAGGATTGGAACCCAGACTTTGAAGAGTTAAGCTCTCAAAACCCTGTGTGTGGATAGATCCACCTGTCGGTTTCAGGTGTTCTGGCATTTTAATTATTAAATTATCCAGTTCTCTTTCCACCCACCTGTAACCCCCTTCTAGGCCCCACCGCAAAACACCTTCTTGTCTTAGAGAGAATTTCCTAAAACTTAAGAGCTCTTCCACGGTAGAACAGATTAACTCAGAGGACAGTGGGTTCTCCTTTATCATTTTTTTCCAAAACACAAGTGGGATGGCCATCTGTTAGGAGTGTAGTAACACAGGATTTCCTGCTTCCGCAGGGGTGGAACTCGGTGCCCCCTTGGGCTTCCTTCCAGCTCTACAATCCTACCGGGGGGGGGGGGGGGAACGTGGTACATCCTTATCCAAAAAATAAATAAACCAAAGTGAAATTCTCGCCTTCATAATGACCAAGCCGGTCAAACCTCATGCATGACATAGACTTCTATTACCAACTCACATTCCATGCTCCCCGTACTGGTTATAAAATTCCATGTGGCTACACGCCTGGATCCATCCGACGATCCAAGTCTCTTTCTTGGGAAGAGGAGGTACCAACACCTGAGCAGAGGCCCGGAAGTGTGGGGTTCGGTATCTCAAAACCACGCTGGACGACTCGTCGATGTTGGTCGGGACTGGATCGATGGAGGCCTTGACATCGATCACGGAGATGGCTTCCCGAAAGCCTTTGGATTTGCAGCTAATGCTCTGGATGCAGCCCATGGCCCAAAACAACAGTACAATCCCCAAAAGACACCAGCAATTCTCCTCATCTGTTATCTCAGAACTGATATCCATAGGATAGAAGACTCATCGTGGGAAGAAAAGTTTCTGAAGTTTCTTTGGGGAAAAAAAAACTGAACTCCAAGAACAGAATTTGCTGCAGCTGAATTCAGGTCGCAAATGGGCCTTTGTAGAGAAATCTCTGTGCAATTGCAGGCGAAAAGTCTCGTGAATTATTCTTTGGGTCCAGGGCCAAAAAAAAAAAATGACAAGGAGCAGAGAGACCTTGAATTTCAACAAATAATGATGAATCCGTGGTTTGGGGAGACTTTTCTTTCTAACCCCACTGTCGTCCGCCTTTCTCTCTTTGAAAGCAATTCTCCAACGAGAATCGGCCTTCTATTCCCTTTGACAGATTTTTTTTTTTGGATTTCCAACAGTTTTCCTTTTAAACCAGGATGCCGACCCTCTAGATGAATAATAAATCCATCTCTTTCTGTCTGTGCTCTCAGCTCCTCTGTGAAAGCTTGAAGTTTTCACTTCCGGACTTCCAGTCATTCAGAACTTCCCCTTGGTGGAAACAAAGGGAGGGAAAGCATTATTATTACTATTACTATTTAGTAAGATTGTACATTTCGAACTGACACATGCTCCTATTTCTCCCCCCCCCTCTCCTCCTCGCCTGGCTTCTGAAAATAAATTTCCTATATTTTATATGAGAAACAACCACCTATAAATAAATTAGCTCAATAAATAATAAATCAGAAACTTTTGCTACACATCCAGTTTGCCCCGCTTTGCATTTAAGAGCCAAAATCCAGGAGAGAGGAGATCTGTGCCATTCTTAAGACTAACAGATTTACTGTGGCGGAGTCTTGTGTTTGGCTGCAGGCTGGTTTCTTCCAACGTGTCACTTTAGAGCCCTGGCCAAAGCGCCCCCCCCCCCCCGGAGGCTGGCAAAGCTGAATGACGTGACAAATGCATTAGTCTTCTGGGCAGCACAGAGCTCTTAATCATGAAGTTGCCGCAACAGAGGAACAAGGCAATTTGCCACTTTAAAAAATTATTTCTTTATTCAACTTACATACCGGCCATCTGGCCAAGGGCCATTTTGGGCATTTTACAACATGAAACAGACCGCAAACGTAGCCACAACCCAGGAACGGCGCAAAGCTAGCTCATATCTGTTCCCAGCATAAGGTGCACTGAGTTCAGTGGCATTTTATTCCCAGGTAAAGCAAATACAGAGTTGAGCCTTCAAACTCTTTACTACGTACGCTCCTCTTTGGACTGGGGATGGTGACTTTCCCCTAACAGTTCCTCCTTATTTTAAAGCCCCCCTCCTGCCTTCCCAAACGCTGGATCGCATCCAGGGAGGGGGGAAAAGGCGCACTGAATCCAATACAATGCTTCCCACACACAAAAAAACTGTTCTATTTCTTAATTCTGTACACTCCTTTATTTCCAAACCTCCCCTTTCTCTTCCCTGGCTCCTATCTGGACAAGAAAACATTTGGTTTTTAAATAATAATAATAAAAACCCACCTGTAACTCTCTATAAAATACTTCTCTACAACCTAAGCCAACCCTGGTTTCCCACCACCACCATCCTAGAAACAGGTGCTTAAATAGGCTAAAACCAGTTTTTCCATCAATAATATATCATATATCATATCATATATAATGTTTAAGCCTGGCTAGATAGATGGTACTCCCAGAACAGAGAAAAATCCTATTTTCTTGGTTCATGGCCCATCCTGTTCGCCCCCAAAGGCCACCTTGGGTGGGTCTGAACTCTTAGGGGGGAAAAGTTTGTGGGGTTTTTTTTAAATTATAATTACCGAAAGTTTTGGGTGTTGTTCGTTTCCTTTCTTTCTTTTTCTCTCTCTCTCTCTTTCCTTTCCCCCTTCCTCCCCTTCCTCCTCCTGGCCTGCCTCCTCTTTTCGGCTCCCGGGGCAGCGAGAGAGGGCGCCGGCTCCTCTCCTGCCGCAGCCGCGCTCTGCCGCTGGCCCGCCGGCCGAGGCGACGACCAACCCCCCGGCGCCGCCACCATCGCGCATCAATCGCGCCTTCAGTGACCACACGGCGCGCCTCACAATCGCCCTCCCGGGACACCCACCTTGAGCGGAGGCGGCGGGGAGGAGAGAGACGGGGAGTGGGGGGGGGGGGAGGAAGAGGAGAGGGGACCCTCCGCAAAGCCAGCCTTGCAGGGGTGTGTGGGGGGGGGGAGTCCCCCTCTCGCCCCCTCCCTTTTCTTCTTCTTCCTCCTCCTCCTCTTCCTCGCCTGCGCGTGCAAGGTTGCGGCTGAAGCTCGCCACTTCTCGCCTCTCCTCTTCCTCTTCCTCCTCCGGGTGTCCTCAGATCTTCTCTGCAGCCCGAGCCTTCCTCCTCCTCCTCCTCCTCCTCCCTCCCCCCCCCCCTTTTGGCCAAATCACCCGAAGGGGACGGTTTGGCAAGCCATGGCCAGGGATGGAGCAAGAGGGTGCAAAACGCACGGGGGAGACACACACACAGAGAGAGAGAGAGATGCCCGCGTGCGCGAAGGCGAAGAGGCGCAGCCAGGCGCGTCCGATCCTTTAACACCGCTTGGATTCCGAGCAGCGGCAACCGCCCCGTTTTTGAGAGGCGCTTTCCCCCTCCCCTGCCTGCAGAAAGCGCCGAGGGCCAGCCCGGAGGGATCCTGCCACGGCTGATGGAAGGGATGGGATGATGGATCGCGGGGGGCGGGGGGGGGGGCGCGCCGAGGACAGAAGCAAAGGCTGGGGATGCGAGAGAGAGAGAGAGAGAGTGGGGCGGGGGGGGGTCTCGTCTTTCCTCTCCCCGCCGTGGCGGGCTTCTGCGCCCAACTTGCAGCCTCTCACCGCGCCTCGCTGCCTGGGCATCATCCTCTCTTCTTCTTCCCCCCCCCCCCCCTTCCACACACACACACACACACACCCAAAAAGAGAAATGGTCTATTCACCGGATCTTCCCCAAATGCCGCACCGGAGCAGCCGCAGCCGCCAACTCCGCCCCGCCGGGCGTGGGGGGGGGGGGGGAGAGAGAGAGAGAAATAAATTAATTAATAAATAAATATAGAGATCTCTTAAGGGGGGAAAAAAAGAAATAAAGGCGGCGGGGGATTTCTCTTCTGCTTGCCATCCAGGCTCGCCTGCCCTCCGTGTGTGTCTTTTAAGGGGGAAAATAATTCCTCCTCCTCCTCCGGAGGGCAGCCACCGGTTGGGAAGCCCTGCCCGGGGTCGGCTCGTCCTCGGCGGGCGCGGGCGCTCAAGCCGGGGCGCAGCGCCGTTCTCCCCGCGAGCCGCGGGCGCCCCGCTCTTCCGCGGCCGGCGCTCCGACCGGGGCCGGGCGCAGGGGCGCCATCGCCGGGCCGCGGCTCTTAGCGCGGGTCGACCCGGCGGGCGCGGCTTCCTCCGAGGCTCCGCGGAGCATCCCCCGGCGCGGCCTCCCGGCGCGGGCGCGGTGGCCCCTCCGCCTCCTGCGGCTCCTGCCGCCCCATCGGGTCAAACTTTGCAGCCACTCCGGCTCGGGACCGGCGGCTGGCCGGCGCGGGGGTCCCGGCGGCTCTCCCTGCCCCGCCTCGCCTCCGCGCCCGCGGTTCTCTCTCTCTCTGCGCGCCCGGAGGGAGGCTTGCGCGCCCGCCGAGCCCAGCCTGGGCGCTCCTCGGCTGCGCCCTGGCGCCGCGTCCCGGGCAAGTCGGAGCCGCCAGCTGAGCGCCCTCTCTCTCTCTCTCTCTCTCCGCCTCCCTCCCTCCCCGCATGGCTCATCATCATCATCATCCTGCCCTCCCTCCCCTGCCTGGCTCGCGCGCTCGCCCCAAACTGCAGCTGTTCCGAAGCTCCAGGCGCTTCCTCCCAAACCCGCTTGGGAATGCTGGGTATTGTAGTTTTCTACATCTTAACTCCACCCCCCCCCCCTTTCCACTCTTCAGAAAGAAACGTTTCGTTTTTGGGCAGCCTTTTGCAGACTGCGTCTCTTTCCATCTCAGCCTGCCCCCCCCCCCCCCGGACAACTTGCCCTGAGACTCTGAGACTTTAATCATGCCTAAAAACTTGGCGGGGGGGGGGGGGGGTGGGACTAGGTGCACAGCCTGAAGAAGAGGAATTATCTTTGAAAGCTTGCTGATGGTGGTTGGTTTCTTTTTCCTTTTTTTTTTCCTCTCTTGCCAAGGCACCGCAGTTTAGACGACACTGTAATTTAGGAGGGAATCTAGTGTGTGTGTGTGTGTTTCGTGCAGTCAAATCGGAACCTGTGATAGGGGTTTTCAAGGGAAGTGAGATATCTAAGGAGTGGTTTTATCAGTTCCACTTCCTCCGGTGAATTTCCATGGCTGAGCAGGGATTCGAACCCTAGTCCATCACTGTATCTACTACACACCAACACTGTGAATCCCATAGCAACTGGTGGACGGGAAACGCTAATTCTAACCCAGAAAAGAAACAACAACATATCTGAGCTCTCTTGAATTCTTTTTTGCTGGAAGGATGAAACTGCCGGACGGCTCCATGGTTTAGGTACGGTTGGGAGTTCGATTCCCCAGTGTGCTTCCTTGACGCGCTGGACTCATGGGGTCCCTTCTAGCTCTGCATTTCTAAGATGATGATGATGATGACATTTTTATTTCTTTTGAGGTGAGGGCCATCACATTTTTCTCCTCCTTTTTCATGACAGCTCTGTTAAGATGGCACCAAACGTGTTATTTCTGAGGATCAGGTAGTTCTGTCACATTGCGGGGTGGTGGTGGTGGGGGACAAACCATCCACAGTGTTGTGGGCAGGATTCCACCCTTAAAGTGAGCAAAGTGGTGATCTTTTGAGCACGTCGGATAAATTAAACAGACCCACCCATCCAATAACTCCATAGGGCTGCTCATGAGGAATAGCTTGAATAACCCAGGCTTCTCCAAACTAACACCGTTCTAATCTCTTGGACTATAAAATCCCATGATCTGAAGGTAGCTAACCTGTCTAGAAGGGTCCAGATTGGGCAGGCTGGAATAAATCGGTCACACCAACGAGGGCAAGCTTTTCAAGCCAGGAGGGTGGGGAAAAAAATAAGAAAAAAATTTCATGCTGAGAACAAAAAAAAACTTTTTATGGAGAGCCCAAAATCAGCAACACTGTAGAATCACAGAATAATTGAGCTGAAAGGGACCTACAAGGCCATCAAGTCTCAATGTAGAAATCCACATCAAAGCAGACCTGAGTTATATTTCTCCCGTTTTCTCTTGAATGCCTCCAGCGTTGGAGCGCTCACCACCTCCTGAAATCATGGGTTCCGTTGTCATACTGCTCTAACAGTTGAGAATTTTTTTCTGATATTCAGCCGAAATCTGGCTTCCTGTCGCTTGAGCTCGTTGATGATAGAGGACAGATCCTGCCTCTCCTCTGTAGGATTACCTTTCAAGTCTTTGAAAAGTGCTCTCCTATCTCCCCTCAGTCCTCTTTCCTCAAGGTCTGGACCTAAATATGCATGTTTAAACAGGACTAGGGTATTGAAATATTTTCAAGTATTATAAGTGAATTAAAACTGCATTCTAAAACAGTGAAATGAAAATTTCCAGGATCATATTATTAAGAAAAAGAAAACAGGCGGTAAGATTAGTGAAACTTCAGCAGCACAACAAACGGAACCAGAGTGTTCATCTTTACGTGGCCAGAACATCGAAACCTTTGAATATGTCAGCAGTACAAGAAAACACCTAAATTATACAACTTCCAGAGGCTTCTGAACACGTGCGCTCGTTTTAATAATGCAGTTCAAACACATCAGTAATATTTTAAATATTTTAACACCCTCCCATTTCTCTTCCCATTGACTTGGATAAAAGTGTAGCATGGAGAGTGAGGGAGAAGCCCCACTGTCCCTGGGGTGGGGGAAGATATGTTTTGTAAAACAGGGGGCCGTGAAAGGGCTCCGGCTCTCGTGCCTTTAAAAGCAGCACCATCCGCAGAAATCTGGCTGAATTCAATTTTAACCGTTCAGAGAGAAGCCCGGAGCTAGCTGGAGAAAAACATACCTCCTATCGGCCCTGTGATTTAAAAGGCCCTGTGAAGAGCCGAGGATCAAGGACACTTTTGCATCAACAACCGTGGGGGCAAACGCCTTAACTGTAGAAAAAAATATATATATATCTGATAATCCTGCTCTCCCAAGTAGCACCGGGGGGGGGGGGAGAGGGAGGGCTGTACGGAAGCGTCTGTCTCTGGGTGATAAGCAAGTGTGGAGGAACAGAGGCCAGGCCTGGACCAAAGCTGCCAAGATGCAACTTGCCCAGTGACTATGGCAACAACTTGCTGATAGGAAAGGCTTGCTCCAGAGGTGCTGCCTACCGCTTAATACAATCCTAAGAATCGGAGAACGGCAGAGCTGGGAAGGGACCCAACGGGTCAAAGAGTCCAGCCCCTGTCAAGGAGGCCCGGGGTGGTGGAATTCGAACTCCCAACCTCTCCGTCAACCACTCGACTCTTTTGTTGTTGTTGTTCTCAGTGACTCAGACTTGACTCACAACTTGGAGCCCATCCCTCCTTCCCTTTTCTCTGGGGGAAAAGCTTATTTTTCATAGGGACATGGATTTGGGGGCTTGGGACGCAGGACTCGGGACCAAAGATTCGGACTCAGGACTTGGGATTTGAACCCAAAGACCTGCCAACCAGCCTCTGATCCAGCAGTCCAGATGCCTGTGTGTTTGTGCGCGTGTGTGCGAGAGAGAGAGAATGAATATATACAAGCATAGGGATAGGGTAAGGAGGCATTCCATTCCAGTAAATTTTTGATTAAAAATAGACCAGCATGCACCGATTTCTTCATTTTTCAGCTTGGAAAGAGCTTGAAATCGTTTTTTCTAAAAAAAATTAAAATGGGGGAAATCGTAAACTGACCGATTTCTCTGTATGGACCAACAGCTTTGTGTTCTTGACTCTGAGAAATCCGGATCTGAATTCCTGTGTATCAAGCCCTATTTGTATTGAATTAAGGTTGCCACTTATTTTTTTTCTCTTTCTTTCTTTTTCTTTTGGTATTCTTCACCGCCTCTCCTCTTTAACCCCTTTCTGGTTGGCAGGCTCAGTACAGTCTTCAGTTGAAACTGCCCCCCCACCACCACGCTGCCAGTGGTGGAGGTTTTAATTTCCCTTTGTGCGTGAAGAATCGATCGCAAATCTCAACATTTCTTCATCTCTAGGAAAGAAAGGACATAAAGTTAAAATGGAAAAGAGAAATCAAATGTAGAGAAAATAGAAACAGATGTGGGGTTTTTTAGTCTCTTCAAGGGTTTTGCTGCCTGGAACTGCCCTTCCCAAATGCAAAATAAATGATGAAAAAAACCCTGGCCCCTTCTCCTCATTGACTTGAGGGTGGGACGTTAACTTTGCCAGCCACGGTTAATTCCTAATTTGAGTCATTCCATACTGCTTCATCTGGGATATCATCATGCGTCTTTTTCATCTGGATGATGTCCGCCCTGAAAGTGAACGCTGGAGAACATCCTTTGGAATGGCATGCCTTCTCCAGATGTTGGGGAGCCCTGTTTATTGCCTTTAAAAAGTGCAATGTGTTTCACCGTGCCAGTATGAAAAGACAATCAAAAGTGCCCTTGAATCTCATTGTCACTCTCCAGCCGCGCGCGGCTCTCCCAGACAGAATAAATTCATAGCCTCTTGTTTTCTCTTGGTTTAAGTCACCGGTGAGTTGTTTTGGAGATTTCCAGCAGAAAATTCTACAGACCGGCTTCTTTTAATATTAGTAAGTAGATGTTTTTTTAATGCAATGTGAAAATAACTAAATGCACTCGTCCTTTGTCATCGTCATATCAAATATTCATGTTTTGCCTCTTCTGTGCTTTTATAGCTCCTTAGAGAAGCCCTGTGATTATTGACAGGCTGAACGCAATAAGGCTTTTAAAAGGCTACAGCCATAATCTCTCAGCATCCCGAGATGTGTAACTTCTGTCGTTAGTTCCTCATTCAAAAGGCTTTTCATTCTCTCCTCTTGATACAGAGATCTGTGTCAAAAGATCGTTAAGCTGTCTACCTAGTGTTTCTAAAGGAAGCCTAGTCTTGCTTATGCAGTTTATTTTCTGATGGCCCAGATTTGAGAACTTACTGCTCTGGAGTGTCAGAAGAGTCTATCGGCAAACAGCTAAGGAAAGGGAATTCAGATATAAGATCCAGCGGGGTTCAGTGGTTAGGAGTGATGGACTGGAACTTGGGAGATCTGAGTTCAAGTCCCCACTCAGCTATAAAACCCCCAAGGGTGACTTTGAGACTGTGGTATGTGCTTACTTGTCTTGCTCAGCCCAACCTAACTGTGGTGGTGGTCGCAATAAATTTGAAAGGGCAGCATAACCAACTCACCCCCCAAAAATGCAAGCCACTGAACTGGTCCATATTTATGAAAGAAAAGCAGGTCTTTTGTAAAGCTCATGATTCTTAACTGTCCACTCAGGACCAAGCCATCCTCAAATACTTTACATAACAACAAGGAAGCATTCAACAATACATTATTCCTTGGAAAATCCATCTCTCTCCCAGTGGCTTTGTGGATGACAGCTAAATTCACAGGAACCAGGGAGGACTGAAGGGGATGGCGGGTGACGTCATAATCCCAGGGCTTTGATTGTCAGCCATGAAACCACAATGTCATTGTCTGCCCCTCAGAGTTGTCGTGAAGATGAGGTAGGACGGACAAGAGCTGTGTATTTGACCTTAAGTATGTTGAAGAGTTTTGAATTTCTGGAAGAAAATTCTTTTTGCTATGCAGCAGAAGTGTGGAGATCCACAGAGGGGAATAGCTACAAGTTCCCCAGAGTAGTCCACCCCTTTCTCATTAACTGGCGCTTGAAGTCTCAATAACTCACTCTGAGACACTTGTAGGAGAAAGAGTAAAAAACATTTCTTTACTGCAGTTGCTTGAAATTACAGACTTGTGTGTACTGCTTTCTTTACTGCATACATGTTGACAGCCAGCTGGACAAACAGATCAACAGCACACAAACAACTGCCACCAGCCGAAGAAAGGGGGGGGTAAAAGAGCACTCAGCGGAGGAGCAGGGATCTCTTTGAAATCAAAGGCTGGAAGGAATGATTGGTTAGTGCTGGATAGATAATCACCCCAGCCCAGAAGTCTCTCCAGTCACCTAAACCACAGGCAGCATGCGAGGAAAGACTTGGTCTAAATGTTGCCAAAGAAATAAACACATCAATGAGACAAACACTGAGATTGGCAAGCCTTAGGTTTGTTTCAACTTCATTTTAGAACTGCAGAGCTGGAAGGGACCCTGTGGATCATCCAGTCCAGCCCCCGTCAAGAAGGCCCCACAGGGATTCGAACTCGCAACCTCTGGCTCTGCAGTCAGATGCCTAAACCACTGAGCTCTCTGGCTTTGCTTCGGCCAACATAAGGTCATTAAGTGGCCTAGTTGCTAAACATTTTGCAATAGGTCGGCTCGGATTCTGTACTGCTAACGTTTAACAAGAGCAAGAATGTTATACCAACTTCGCCAGCTGAATGAAGAACACTTGGGATATTGAAGTGGATTTCTGTGTGAGCTCCTCTTCGCTTTCGGATACCCCAAACCAGCATTCCTGGGCTCAGAGCGCTTTCATGATCACGTGCATCTTTTGCACCAAGCTCCCGTTGGTGGAACAAACCCAGCAGCCCCGAAGCCCACGGAGTCTGTCCCTGCTTGTGTGTCCCGAGGTCCAGTCCTGAAGGAAAGAGGACCTGCCAGAAGGGAAACAGAGACCGCTGGCCTTTGAGGGAAGTATGCCTCTTTTGCAAAAGAGTGCCGCGCGCTGGGAGTTCTCCAGGGTGCTAAAATAGACTCTGGCGCAGGATCGGATTGCAGGACTGAAATAGCCACGCGGCAGCAGCCCCAGCCTGTGGAGAAAACTGAACTGGAAGGCACCACAGCGAGCGAGCGCTGCTCATGAGCCAGTTCTGGGTCGGAGCAAGAGAGAGACAGAGGTGCCTGTGGCGGTCTGCATTCGTGTGTGTTCCTCTGTGATTTCGGCCGGTGGTGGTGGTGGTGGCGGTTGCAGAGAAGGAGTCTCAGCCTGCAAGCCGAAAAAGGGTGCAGGCCTTGAGGCTCAGGCAGCGTCACGTCTGGACTGCTACGACAGACCTGATCCGGGACAGCCCTTGAAGCCCATGGTGGAGGTTCAAGAGAAGAGGCCCTGGATTTGTAGTAGACCATACATCATCATCATCCTTGGCCGCCTTTCTTCCGATAAGACACCCAAGGTGGCTCCGATATAAAAAAATAAAATAGAATTAAAAACATAAATAGTTAAACATTTAAAAAAACAATTAAATTATACGCTAGTTACAATACAACTGAATAAATAATTAAATGCAGGTTGCTGATGATCCCTGCAAGTTGCGAAGTTGCAGGGAATTGCATTATTTGTCACAAGGCTTGTTCCTTCCATGTACATCGTTCAGTCTGAAAGGTGGTGGAACAGGGCCTTGCCAGAAGTGGCACCGGAAGGCTGGCCCTCTTGAGTCTCTGCAAGGGCCCCGCGTGCCAGCATTGGGTCCACGGGTCAGCCCTGTTGAAAGCCCCCGGGCTCTGCCCAGCCCTGACCGTTCCCATCACCATGTCTTCCAAGAGAGTCCTGAGATGTAGACATGGCCGGGCTGATCCGCATCTGCGCCGCCACCGTAGCTGTTTTCATCTCAGCATAGAACGGGTCTTTTTGAAAGCTATTGGATCTTAATTGTTCATTGAAGACCAAGCCGTGGAACACATTTTACAACATATCTGAAAGCTTCGGTGACGAGCCATGTGCGCGCGCGTGTGTGTGTACATGTTGTATTTTCACCCTCAAAAGTTTTAGTTTTCTTTGAATCTTGAGTTTCTTCTTTTCTTCTGGCTTCCAGGGCTAAACTTGTCTTCTCTTTTCCAGGGCACGTCAGCCTTTTTATTTTATTTTTTAAAGAAACATCTGCTTCTCCCACTATTTCACTCTAAAAAAAAAATCAATATTTTGGCTTGGCCCAAGAACGGACAGAAGGGCAGTGATATTACTTAGCAACGAAGGCATGCTTTTCCCAAGGTGTTTTTGAGCCATGTGGTTACTTGGGAACGATCTCCCACAAGATTTTGTGGATGAGAGGTTTACTCTGCTGTATCTCTCTCTCTCTCTCTCTCTCTCTCTCTCTCTCTCTCTGTCTCTCAAAATAACAACAAAACAGAACCAGAACTGCAGAATACAGAAGAGTTACTTGATGCAATTCCAGCAACAGTTCAGTGCTGTGAATGCTTAGATTTAGGATTAAGGTAACAAGCTGCTTTTCAAATTACAGGTTTTTAATTCCAAGAAAATGCACCTGTCCAGAATAATCTCTGCTGAACTGGTGGCCTGAGGCCACCATCCCTCTTGTTCAGGAGATACTGAAATGAAAACTACATGATCTGGGTTTGGCCCACCAAATCTGACTACATGGTAATAAATTTGTGCAAGGCTGTAAGAAGAGGGACAATGGTGTTTGGTTGCATTTCACACCTATTATGATTTAAGTCCCTTGTTTGGTATTCAGTTCTTCTGAAGGTTTGGTTCTGTAAACAGCAACAATGATTAAAGGAAACAACTAATGAATTACAGATTTTGCCTTTGAGCCTTGTTCTGAAAAGGTGGCTCTGGTTAGTTGAGAAGGAAAATAATAGTAGATAACAACATAATTTTGATCACATTTGGCAATGACTTAAGAAATATTGGCTAATATTTAATCCATTGAGATGGGTGTCCAGCATATGTATCTATTTTATCTCAGCTGTTTCCCACTGGATTCTTATTCTGTATTTTTTTTTTCTCCAGAAAAGCAACTTTCATGTCTTGTCAGGAGTGTCCTGGTAAATTGGAGTGATATGAGACAGGTTTCTGTGTATCGCGATTTCTGCTGTCTGATTTATTTCTATTAATTTCTTTTTGCATAGATCACATTAGCAGAGGAACAGGTAAAAGTGTCCTTGATGTTGTGCGTGGCATTCTTGGGTCCTATGCTCATGTTGCTAGAGTAAATGCGGGCACAGATAGCCGGATCTAGCCTCCGTCGTTGTTTCAGTGTTGTGTAACTTGCGGTGTGTCAATGGTTGCTTGAGATGGTGGGGTTGTCTATAGGAAAGTGTGGGCCCGGGTGAGTGAGGTATTCTCGTCAAGGATGGGCTGGAGATCATTTGTGACGCACACGAGGGGTCTCCGATTTCCTGCTCCCGCTGTTCATCTTTCAGCAGCATTTTTACCTTGAATTTCCAAAGCTTGACCATCCTTCGACTTACCCCTGCAAATGTTCTATCTACACCGTTTGCCACACTCCTGGGATGAGCCGGGCATGGGCCCATGTTGTCTTGTGAGATGTTCCTTGGTTTTTGTCCTGAACTGACCTGTTACCAGGGGTGTGCTACTTTCTCTTGGAAAACCCGTCCGTTCCACACGTGGCAGAACAACAGACTGCAAATCCTTGGAGGTGTCAGGACCTGAAGCCCGACATTTTTGGGGGTCGCCCGCCCCATCCCGCCTGCAGAAGGAGCTGCTGGTGTAGCAGCCTCCTTAACACATGATGCTGCCGTAGAAGACCCAAGGCTGGCTTTTCCGGCAGCTATTGTCAACCTCTATAAATGCATCTCTTTCAAACGCTATTATTATCTTGCCCCCTAGGGTTGCCACCTTTTTCACGGCTCCTGCTCCTTTGCTTTTATAAGCAGGAACAGAAATGGAGCAAGGGAAGCCTTTCCCACCACCACACCAGGGGGGAAAAAAAACCTTATGGGAGACCTTTGCTACTCCTCGGTGCCCGCTGTTTGCAGGGCTCCGACACAGGCCAACTCAAGAAGGGACAGCCGGGCTGTGATCCAGCCAAAACCCGTGCAACTTTTGCTGATTTTTCAAAGTGCCCTAGGGAACGTTCCGGTCTTTTGCTGCACTTAGCTGGACACGGCTTACCCACTTTGGAAAACAGAAGGGGGAGGGTGGAGGAACTCCATTTCCCATGCTCCTCCGAGGCCCCAGGGACTAAGCGATGGGGAGATTTAAATAGAAGCAACCAAACCTTTCGGCTGGCCAGGCTGCCCTCCTCTGATGCCTGCCCATTGGCTCTCGGGGCCTCTCTCTGGTGCCAAACTGGCTCCTGCGCCTGTCACTGATGCGCGCCACATCCTCCTCCTTCAAGCTTGGTGAGGCTGCAAAGTAAACAGCCATGTGCATCCAGCCTTCCTTGCTCTGCATTTAACAGCTGTTCCTGCCTCTCCTCTGGTGGCTCATGCCTTTTGCAGGAGGCGGGGTGAGGAGGCCTCTCCGGGTTTTTTTGGGGGAGGGAAAGGAGCCCAAACAAAAAAAGCATGCCTAGGATGATCGGGCCGGTTTTGGGGGGGCTTTTTTGAAGAAGTGGGTTTCTTCTTCCCAGGGAGAGGATGCCAGCCTCACAAAGCCGGGCCCGGGCCCGAGACAGGAACAATGTCTTGAACCGAGCCGAGTTCCAGTCGCTCAACCATCCCTTGAAAGGCACCCTGGAGTCCCGGGGCTCTGGCCGGAGGCAGAACAGCCAGCCCGGCCCGGCCCCGGCCCCCAACGAAGGGGGTGCCAAGGAGCAGAGGACCCCACAGCAGCTCCCCGAGGAAGACTGCATGCAGCTGAACCCCTCCTTCAAAGGGATCGCTTACAACTCCCTCCTGGCCATCGACATCTGCCTCTCCAAAAGGCTCGGGGTGTGTGCCAGCAACGCCTCGGCCTGGGGCAATGCCCGCTCCATGATCAACCTCATCGGCCTCACCGGGCACGGGATCCCCTGGATCGGGGGCACTCTGATCTGCCTGGTGAAGAGCAGCACCTTAGCAGGCCAGGAAGTCCTCCTGAACCTTCTTCTGGGTGAGTAAGTGTCCCATCCGCCTACCCTCTTGCCCCCTGGGCCGCATCAAGAGTGGCCTGTCCATTTGCACCCATGTTGCATTCAGCTGCGGTGTGCCTGGGGTGGTTTCTGCTTTGTCCCCCCCCCCCCCTTGAAATGTTCTGATCTAAGCAGCTTATAAATCCTCACAACTCAATTCATTCATTCATCATGTAGCCCTTATTGTTCTCCCCTCTTTTCCACGGCCTCTTTTGCACCTGGTTTGGTCACCTTCCCTTCCCTCCCATCCGTCATTCCTTCTTGTCGCTTACAATCTGCCAAGAATTTAGACATTTTCCCATCCCAAATTTCTGACGGGGACACTTTAACGCTGTTGTGGCTCTGTTAATCCCAAGGGTTTCCAATTCATAATGCTTTTGTGTGAATTGTTTTAGTATTAATTTGCCCCCTGATTGTGTGTGTTGCTTTTATATATTTTGCATTAATTGAAGTTTAACCAAGTTGGGTGTCTTTTTTAACGTTGAGGGTTGTTGGATGCAGGGTCCCCATCTCACGGCCTACGTGGCATCCCGTAATAGGTAGGAGGGTATTTGTAGATGCCCACTGAGCCATCCAGCAATTCCATGCTTCCAGCAAAAAAGAATTCAAGAGAGCTCAGATATGTTGTTGTTTATTTTCTGGGTTAGAATTAGGGTTTTCTCTCCACCAGTTGATTTGGGATTTGCAGGTTGGTGTAGTGGATAGAGTGATGGACTAGGAGTCTGGAGACCAGGGTTCGAATCTCTGCTCAGTCATGGAAATTCACTGGGAGAAGTGGAACTAATAACACCACTCCTTAAATATCTCACTTACCTTGAAAGTTGTATTAGAGTCACTATAAGTCGGTTCCGACTTGAGGGCACCTAACAACAACGCCAATACTGGCCTTTAGTCTTCCTTTCCATGGATATCTTTTATAACCAAGAGGAAGTACTGGGAAATCCATCAGTTTAACTTTCTCCTGCTTTGAGTTTCAAGTTTTGATATCCAGAGCTGAAGAAATTTGTGAATGTTGGTAAATTCAAAAAGGGACAGAAACTAATATATCCTTGTCTGTGCCAGCCAAATTCAGTAGATATGGCTTTTTCCATCATGGAGAGGGCTGTGTTGTACTTGATGGCCATATATATGTTAAAGAGGAGGAGCCTTATAGGAGAAGAAGGTGGTGACTTTGATTGAGCAGTAGCATGGTTCTGGAGTCAGGGATCCAAAGCCAGGCCTTTAAAAGCAAAACACCTAAAAGCCATGGGTCTGGATAGGCGTACTGGTCAATTCCCATCTTCTAGCATTTTTTTTCATAATAACAGACTTGTTCAACTCTTTTCAAAAGCAGGTCAAATCAAAATTCTCCTCTGCTTTTAGCCAAGAGTAAACTAGAAGATGTAAGATTAGGTTCACTCTTTAATTCATCCAGATCTTTAATTCTGCTAACTGTAACTCAAAACCCTATCAATTATGCCAAGTTATTTTCTGATATTGCCAAGTCCCGCGTGCCGTCCCCTCTAATTTTGCTTTCTCGGTCCTCCTGATGGCATGTTCTCAGTCTTCCTAGTTCCAGCATAGGGACAATAAAGTTCCAAATTCAACCCCAGACTGAATTCTTGGGGCCGTATCAGCAGATCTCAAATAGAGGCCGATGGGCCAGTGGCATGATAAAGAAGTTCCTTATGTTAACAAGAGTGTTTCATCAGAAAATAAAGTTCTTTTTATCTGGTGCTTAGCTCTCATACACAATTCACATCGCAACCATGTCCACATCCAAGGAAGACTGGAGGCTTTAAGATCCACGGGGCCACTGGATCCTTTCCGGATTTTAATCCGAATTTTGGAGGCGGTAACCCAGGTGCTAAACTCTTATTCCCAAAACAGATTCAGCAGCTTGGATAGTTGTTTGATGTTTGGGCTAACCCTCTCTCCCCAAATGGGTTCAACACCCCTTTCATTTCAGAGCCCACATTCATCTGGATAGTTAAGTTGATCCTCCATATCCAGAGGTAGTCTAGCAATAAAAATCATGTATGTCAGGGCAAACAATAGGGAGAGTGGGGACTTCCGGAAACTATGTGTCTGTGCACCGTGGAGGAACTGGATGGTGGACTAGTAAAGGGCAGGTGGAAGGCAAGGATGGATGGATGGAGGAATTGAAAATATTTTTACCCTGCCTTTCTCCTTAAAAGGACCTGAGGCAGGTTACAGCAATTAAAAGACAACATTTAAAAGCTAAAAACAGGATGTATACAAATATTTAAAAAGAATTAAACAGGTATTATATTTAAGAAGGTCGATAAAATCAATGCTAAAAATGACAGAGCACAACATTTAAAAAAAAATAATCTCATGTTCTCCAGGTGGATTTGCCGTAGATCTGCGAGGTTTCTAATTCTCGGTAGGTTAATGACAGAACCTCAGGTGGGCTTGTCTTCCATGTGAAACTAGCTGCTAATAGCGAGAAAGTGGGGGATAGATTATCAGTGCGAGTTCAGGTCCTGAAAATAAACTGCACATGCTCAGAGACACCCTTTCACTCTGCTGTTCTCCCTAGTCTTTTGCACCCGGCACCCGTTGACAGGCCCCAGATTTCTAGCAAAAGCAAAACACATCTCACAAGAGCTTGCATCAACCCCACCACCTGTGCAAGAGCGTGGGGAAATGTCATATTAACTACAAGTCCCAGAATCCCCACCAGAGGTTCTGGAAGATGTAGTCTGAAAGTCATGATTCCAGGAGCTGTAATTTGTAAAGGTTCACTTCTCTGAGATGGAGCAGATTGTGTTTTGCTTTGATGCAGTAAAAGCTATCTGACAATTCTTCACTGTCCATTTGCAGTACTTGTCTTACCTGTGGTTGTTCTTCTTGCTTGTGACTTTTATAACCCACCTTTCGTTAAGACAGCTTAAAAGGTGCTCTAGTTTTCCTCCAGATTTTAACCCCACCCCAGTCCTGTGAGATAGGGTAGGCCTTAAAAAAAATTGGCTGACCCAAGGATTACTCCTTGGGTTTTCATGGCTAGGTGGGGATTTGAACCCAGTTCTCGTTAGTCCTCAGTCCAGCTCTTTAAATATCACACACAGCGTTGTGTCTCTCTGATCCTTTCTCTTGGACCGGCCTAAAATATTTTGGCATGTGAGGCGGAAGAATGCCTGTTTTGTACTTAAAATAAGAGAAGTGAATGATTAAAAATATTGACTCCAACCAACTAAAGAAATCCCTGTACTTGGAAAAATTAATGAGTGTCGTTTGAAGAATTAGCCAGTGTGTTTTGAACAGTTTGTCTCTACTTGTTGTTGTTTCAATACCCATGGCATGCAGATAGCAAATAATTCTCTGTGTGTTGATTCTTACACAGTCAAAACAAATACTAGATATTGTTTGGGGTAAGAAGTAATATAATGAGTAGTTACAAAGTTACAGCAGAAGTCAACTAACAAGCAATCACAGAGTTGCCTTTTACATTTCATAATCACTTTCAAAAAATACTTTAAAAGGTCCTGCCGTTATCAACCCTCCTCAACTCTTGCAAACACCAAGCCATGGCTTCCTTTATTGAGTCAATCCATCTCATGTTCTATCTTCCTCTTTTCCTCCTGCCTTCTACTCCGACTCTTCCCACAAGCGTTGTCCTCTTACGATATGCCCAAAGTGTGACAGCCTCAGTTTAACTGTTCTAGCTTCTAGGATGAGTTCAGGCTTGATCCGATCTGGCAATGGCTTTGTGGATATTATGGACTGCCAGATACACAAGGTTCCGTTCTGCGTGGATTGATCTTCCCTGCCATGTCAGCTTTCTGCACTGCTGCTGGTGGCCAGATTTTGCTGCCTGCTTGGCCTATGGAGGAAAAGAGGACTGACCCCTGGATTCTAGCTTGCCATATTCCTTGGCTAGATTCTAAGCCCCTTGCCTCAGATTTCCCTCCTGCCGGTTTTTACGACCAGTTCCTTCCTCCTTCTAACCCTTGCCTGCGTCACCTCGGGATCCTGCAAGAAGCCATCCTGGGGTTCCACCCCAGATCTCTCAAGTTTTGGCCCCGAACCTCAGAAAAGGAGATCTGCTGCTGATCAGGGAACCCTGCCTAGAGATCCTGACCTAGCTGTGTAATAAGGTCAGCTCAAAACAAGGAGTTTCCCAATTCAGGCAGGAGTTGGGGAGAGATTTTGCTGGATCCAGTTTCCAGAGCCCTTCATCATGTCTACATTGGGGATCCAAAGCTGAGGACAAAGGAATTCTAGGACAACAAAGAAGCTGAAAAGCAACACGTTTTATTTGGCGTTCAAATAATAATAATAGGTAGAAAAGAGTGATCAGGTTGTGCCGTGGTTAATTTTGGGGCAGGAAGGACAATGCTCATCCCTGTAGCTATCTCCCCACAGAAGAGTTAAAAAATCCAGGCCGTTGATCGGTCCATGTCAACAACTGGGGAGAGGATCTTTTGTAAGGTTAAGGGCTCTTTATTGCTTGTTCACAACCCAGCCATCCTCAAACACTTAGCATTTCAACAGGAACAGCTTGCGACTATATTCAGTTCCTGAGAGATTTATTTCTGCCCCATCTTTCTAAGAAGATTGCAACAAAGCTGAAAGGAGACCGGAGTGCCTGATATGAGTAACGGGCGATGTCCCTCGGAAAGTACTGGGATTTTAATGCTGCCAGGCCAGGCTCCCCTACAACACTGCATGGGAGGAGCCAAATCCAAAAGAAGACGTGAGGTCTAGGTGCTGGTGAAATATCGTGCCGTTAGCTATGTTCCCTATCGATCAGGGTCTACCCCTGATCTGCTTGGCGCCATCTCTCCTCCTAAGCTTAGCATCCTAGGATCATGGAGTTGTGGAAGGCGCCAAGAAGGCCTCCGAGCCCAAATCCAAGCCAATCGGACAGAGGGTGGTCCCGTTTTCTCTTGAAGGCCTCCAGCCTTGGAATCGCTCACCACCTCCCCCTGAGGTCATGGGTTCCGTTGTCGTACTGCTCTAACAGTTAAGACGTTTTTCCTGAGATTCAGCCAAAATCTGGCTTCCTGTCGCTTGAGCCCCCTCTGACGTGTCCCGCACTCTGGGCTGTAGGAGCCCCTCTTCTGGAGGGACTCCCTTTCAAGTCTTTGAAAATTGCTCTCCTCTCTCCCCTCCGTCGTCTTCTCGGAGTCTGAGTTGCTCATACCCACGGGCTTGTGCCAACCGACCAAAAGGATCGATTTATGCTGATGGAGAAGATTCTGGGAGTCGTAAAAGAGTAAGAGGACGTGATAGGCGATACCTTTATAGACCGCCAATTAGAAAATTAAAATATCGTATATAACGCACGTTTTCGTGGGTAAATCTCACTTCTTCGAGGCAACCTCCAAAAGGTCATGGTGAGATGGATTTTGCCAGGGACGTTACTTAGATGTAAAGTCCAAAAGTTTTGCCAGGCAGTCTTTCTTAGCTGCAAGCAGGAAAAGGTAAGGTGGTTTAAAGTTACAGCTCAAGCTGATCGGATTTCACACCCCAGTTCTTCAAACCAAAAGACACTTTAGGGGTAAAGTAACTTTCCCAAATCCTGGCAAAGCTTTCCTTCAGAACCCGTCCTGTGACTCCAGTTTTGTATCTCAAAACTCTTCTCTTGCGTTGCATTCGGGGAAGCAGCTGCTTTTCCGGACCTTCTGCCCTCGCTTGTTGTCGTTGTGTGATAGATACAACACACGACAAAATGACCTGCCTTGCAACCCGAGACTCAAGGTGTCTTGTGCGGGCCGGCCTCCTTTTACTGCAGCGTCTTTTACTCCCTTGACCCGGTGCGAACTCACATTGCAGGGGGAGGATGTTTTTTGGCTGTGATGACAGCTTTCAGGGATAATCTTTGGAGCCCCGTCTGCGCACAGCAAAAGCCGAAGTGGGTGCCAGGATGAGCAGCAAAGAGGCGGCAAAACCCTGAAGGGGGGGGGGGGGAACGTTGCTTGTGAAAGATTGACCACCGAGGACTACCAAAACAAAACAGAGAAACTGCGACTTCACACAGAGATAAGCCAACCCCGTGGGCTTCTTTGTGAAAGCGAACCCATTTGGGAGTGCCTCTGTTTGATTTTGATCCTCCAGTCAAGGTCATTTCAGGTTTTGTGTATCTCCAGAAGACAAAAGAAAGCATCCGCAATCAGATTCCTGCATTTTATGAGATCCGCTTTTAAAATGAAGACCATCTTCTCTTTCGGCATAATCGTCCTCACTTAAGAACGGCAGAGCTGGAAGGGACCCTGTGGGATCATCCAGTCCAGCCCCTGTCAAGGAGGCCCCGTGGAGGAATCGAACTCCCAACCTGTGGACCTAAACCCCTGAGCTATTCGATACACTCAAAGAAAGCGAGGCGAGTTGGTCATGATGTTCGAGCACACGGGGTTTTTAGGAGAAGCCTATACATGTCAAAGGATGCCCTTGAGAGAATCCAGTGGAACGTGGCAGCTTGTGAGCCTGTTTAATATTTCTGCTAGCAAAACACACTGGGATTGCATAGCTTGTGGTTATCCGTGACTCTGGTGACTTACGTAAAAAAATAAATAAATTAGAAAACCCATGTTTATTGCACCAAGGAACCTATTTAGAGCGAGTGCCACGTAAGAAAGACAAGAGAGCACACGCTGCCCGTTGTGTGTGTGTCCCCCCCCCCCCCCGGCCCTACTCATGCAGGTTGCTGGCTATAGGGTGCGAGGCTCTCTTTATTTTGCCTCCCCGTCGCCTGTGGGAGAGGAAGTGCCGTTTCCCTCACCTGGCTTGTCCTTGTTCGGAGTTTTGATTCATCAGGCAAAATTTCTGATGCAGTCACTGGGCTGGGAGCCAAGCCTTGGCCCTCGCTCCTAGAAAAGACTTTGCAGCTAGGCTGTGGCCAACGGATCTTTGCAGCTAGGCTGTGGCAGGGCATCGCCAGAGGTAGGGTTTACCTCCCTCCCTCCTTCCGCCTTCGTTCTTTCCCCTCTCCCTCTGTCTCTGGCTCCTGTTCTCCAGGGCTCTCTGTCTGCCTGATCTCTATAATCAGCCTAGCGTGAGGGTTGCGTTCGGCATGCCAGCCAGGAAGCCCCATCCAGGCTCCGCGGCCGCGGGCAGGCGGCTCGGTGGCTTTCTTCACACCTTCCTTTGCCGTCTCAGAGGCATGTCATGCCAGCAATTCCTTTCCGAGCCGTGGTTCACACTGACTTGGTCTTCATTGGTTTGCCTGCATGACTCCCATGATTGGGATTCAAGCTGGCTCACCCCATGATTTTCAAATGAAGAGGTTGGTCAATCCACAAGTCAGTTCTATGGCCAGAGTCCGATCGGTGTTTATGCCAGGTTTGCATAACTTGTATAACTCAACAGAGAAAAAAAATACATAATATAAATTATATAATGTATAAATTATAAAGAGACAGGCATGCCCTGGCCGTCGCTCAGGTGAAAAAAGAATATTTGTGATTAAGACCATCACTAGGTGTGAAAGGTATGGACAATGGATAATAAGACCTAGTTTATGTTCTTGTTGGTATTATTTCTGCAGCAAGATGTCCATTAAAAACACAAAGCCGTACGGCTCGACACATATTCTGAAAAGAGCCGTTGTAGGGCATGATCGGGGCATCGCCCCGGGCCTGGCTTTGCCTGACGGAGGGGCTGTGGGCTGACTTGGGACGAGGCAGGTTTGCAGGGTCTTCATTGTGAGACGGAGAAACGCAGGCGGGCGAGGGATGTGCTGGCCGGCCTCCTCCTTTCCCTGGTTTTGTGCTTGACCTGCCCTGATCTTGGTGGGTGTGCAGCGAAGTGGGATAAACGCGGCCACAAGAGGCGGGCAGAGGCGCACACACACACACAGAGAGAGAGGTAGGCAGGGCGCTTCCCTCCCTCCTCCCATTGCCTACGTTTGCCTCCTTTTCTCTTCCCGTCTTCTTAAGTCTGTTCTCCTCTCAGCCTGAAGATGGGAGAGGTTTCCTCTTCATCAGGCATTAACCTGCAAATCTCCCTTCTTGTTTTTTTTTCCCCTCCCTGGGCACTGCAGGAAAGTCCTCCTCCCGCGCCCCAGCCTGGGAGCGGGTGTGCAGGTTCCTTCGCTTCTTTCCTCTTCCACTCCTGTCTCATTGCATATATTCAAAGCACTAACAAGGAGTAAATAGCGTTTGACTGGGGCTGCTCCAAATGTCCTTTTCCCCCCCCCCCTACTGCCATAGTGCCTATGGCCATAATACTGTTATTAATGTTAATGATACATGGAGACCTTTAACTTCTCCTTCCTTCCTTCCTTCCTTCCTTCCTTCCTTCCTTCCTTCCTTCCTTCCTTCCTTCCTTCCTTCCTTCCTTCCTTCCTTCCTTCCTTTCTCTCTTTTCCTTCCTTCCTTCCTTCCTTCTCCCTTTCTCTCTTTTCCTTCCTTCCTTCCTTCCTTCTCACTCATATTTATCCACTTTATACAGACCCAATCAGCACCATCTCTTACATGCAAGACGCCCGACCCGACTCGGGGGCTGCCCACACTATGACATTGGGTGCGATCCAACCAGTGCTTAAAAGGTCCTTATCTTCAGTGCGATCTGTTTTAACTCAAGCACCCCCGTGGGAGGACAATAATGCTGGGAAACGTTGAAGGCTGCAGGAAAAGCAGGAGACCAAATATGAGATGGACGGACTCCCTAAAGGAAGCCACAGGCTTGAGTTTGCAAGAGCTGAGGAGGGCAGTTGAGGACAGGGCCTTTTGGACACCGCTCGTTCACAGGGTCACCCTAAGTCGGAGGTGACTTGATGGCACACAACAGCAGCAACAGAGGTCTCTGTCAACCACAGAGTCAAATATCAGTTGGAAAAATCATGGTCCTTCGGTCACCATTCGCCCGAGTTGCTGTTGGGTGGGAGGCGATGTCAGGGGATCCACCAATTTAGCAGATTTTTCTAGAGTGCAGGCGGCGGGAGGGAGTTCAAACCCTGAGTGCGAATCCTTGCCGGTGAGAATCAGTGGCTCTTTTTCCTCTTGCCTATCACGTCAGATGCCTTCCCGATATGAAACGCACTTTGCATGAATTGCTGCAACCCTTGTGGGCAGAACAGAGCAGGTCGTCTGAGCGGTCCTCCCGGCCGGGTCCACCGGAGAGGGTGGGAATCCGTCGGTGTGATCCAGCCGAGAGCGAGCAAGGCAGGCCTCCTGTGCTTGACCTCTTGTCAGGGAGCGATCCTCGGCATCGCACGGGCTCCCCAGTTGGTGACCTCGGCAAGGGAGCCCCGGAGGGGATTGGAAGGGCAGCAGAAAAGGGTTTCTCTCCACCGAGAGTGGTTTTTCAGCAGCCTGCACCCAAGGGGAAAGCTGTATGTGTACATGGATGGCTCAGCTCTAATGGAACCTGACAGAGACACGGGCCGGGAAAAGAAGAATAAAGAGAGGGAGGCAGGGGGGAACTCAGGGTATTTCTGGAAGGCAGCTGGAGAGCTAGGTTTTGAGGGAGGAGACGGAGGGCCAGGGGTGAGGGTGGGAAAGCCGGAAGGACGACTTTAGCCGGAAGGAACCCAGCACCGACAAAGCCCTTCTGTGGCCCCAAGAATGTGTGGCTAAGCGAAGCATCCACATTCAGGCGCAGTCTACCTGCAGATTTTAAGGGTTAGGGACAAACAGGTGAGCTGCCTACATCTCTTCTGCCCTGTTTAAATAGTTCACAGGGGCATCGGCTTGCCTGCTGTGGGAGAGAAATAATGTTCTGGGCCTGATCCAGCAAAGCAGACCCTGTCTGTGCCTCGGTTTTCTCACTATAGTTATAAAAAGGCCCAGTGTTCATCGTTTCCTAGCCCTGTCCGCTAAAATACCTCATTTTACCTCATTCGGAGGTTAGGGTACATTTCTATGGAACTCCGCATACTGGGTGCCTGCCTGCTATATTGAGTTGCCACCCTTTGGGGGGGGGGGCAAAAAACAGGATTGTGTTCCTGTGTTTTTAATATATGCCAAAAAATGAAAAAGATTTCAGGAGTTGAAAGATACAGTGGCCCAAAATCCCGTTATGCAAAAGTAAGCCACGGTTAGATTGGCCCTGTGTGCAGAGTAGAAGGTCTTTGGGTTTTTTTTCTGCTTTGTCTTTCCCCGTCGCCCTCTTGATGGGCTTTTTCTCTCCAGAATCACTTGTGTTTCGGAGGGAAGAAGCCACAGGAAAGTAATTGGTTCGGAGATAGAAATGGCCTTCCTTCTCAAGGGCATGGAGTTCATCAGGGAGGGCCGGTCTTTGGCCAGCCTGCAATTTCACTTGTGAGCCCCTAATCATTTCAGACAGGGGAGCCTAATGGACCTTTTATTTCTCCCGGTCTCCTCCTTGACCCCATACTCCTGAATCTTTTTTCCCCTGCTGATTTAGCTTATGAAGAAGCTTCTTTCCTCTCTTTCTCAACAGTTATAGTCTCTCCACCTCTCTGTGCACACGTACCTAACATCAGAAGCGGCAGTATGGGGTTTCATCCTGTATGTCATTTTATCCCTCTATGTCCATAGAAGTGGACGTGATCCGCAAAAGCTCACATTAAAATATAATAGTCTTTAAGGTGCAATACGTTTTTTTCCTTTTGTTTTCTTTCGATTTTTCTTGTTAAGCTTTTTCACTGTGATGTAGACGGTCTCAGAGTTTGGAAGTAACCAGTTGCAAATAAGGTAGTGATCTGTAACTATTTACTTTTGGTATTGGGCTAGAGTAACATAACTAATAATTTTGAAGTAACTCAGTTAACAAGTAACCAGTTGCTTAGACGTAAAGTAAAATCTAGTTACTTTCAAACGTTAGCTTTAAAGGATGTATTTAAAGACAGTTTAACTTGAATGTCTGAGGTTTTAGGCCATTCTTTTATCATACCTAAGTGGGTTTTGGGTTTGTTTTCTGCAGTTATATAAATATTGTGTGCATGTTGTGTGATGTCAAGTCAAAACCAACTTATAGTAACTCTAATAGGGCTTTCAAGGTAAGTGAGGTATTTAAGGCATGGTTTTACCACTTCCATTCCACCAGTGAGTTTCTATGACCAAGTGGGAATTCGAACCCTCTTCTCCAGAGTCCTTATAACTCTACTGCAATATTACCAAGGTGCAATATCAGAATCGGTCATTAGAAGGAGCTAGAGAGTATTTACTTGCATGTTTCTGGCAGCATCAAGACCACACACTAATGAGGACTACAATGAATGACTTGAGCAATTGGAACAATGATAACAATTTGACTGCCCAACGGTTCTTTTTAAAATGTGATGCATGATGTCTGGCTTGGGTAGATAGATGCATATATACATAAATAAAAAGTACTTCTATTGGTAGCTCCAGCGAAAATCATAGCAAAAAGTTTTAAGAAGTTCTTGCGTTTATACGAAGTTCATCTGTATTTATCAACTCATCTCTCGTCACTCATCTAACAGTCCCAATTACCAGCCATGTCTTTGGGAAGGAACTTTAATAATGCCAGCTGGCGTTCAAATGCGTCTTTCCAGAACCTGGGTTGCCCATTTGCCGTGGTTAAACAACTAAGCATCAATCTGCTGGAAATAATGCCAGTAGATCATGGTCCATGGCTCCCAAAGAACATGGCGTTCATGAGGAACGGAGGGTCCCTGGTCAGCCTGCAATGTTATCCCCTCAGCATTTTAGACAGGGGAATGTAACGTCTCTAGACTCACGACTCCCATGGCTTCTTCCGACGTGCCCCCTTCGGCAGAGGGGGCTGCAGGTCCCCCCGTTTGCTCTGAAACCAGTCTGAAGCCTCCCTGCCTGCCCTCTGGGGTGCCCCAGCCATAGCCTCCATGAGCCGAAGGAGAGAAGAAGCAACAACCATGGACACAGACCAAGTCTAGGTTTGGTATGTAGGCCAGATAAGGTGGCGAGGGAACATGAGCCTCGCGCCCCAGAGCGATGGCGCCGCTTGTATCTATTTCGGAAGGCCATGATGCTGACACCAGCGGAACCGCAAAAATTCAGTGTGCTGATTCGCAGCAGGGGAGAGGCCAAAGAAATCCGGGGGATGGGATGAGCATGGCCTTCATTTCAATCAAGTCATGCGTACCCTTCTGAGATGAGGTGCCCTCTGCCGGCTAATGGGGCAGGAAAGAGGCTCTAGTCTCAAACATAAACCGTTGTCGTCCTGTGTTATGCCTCTTTCCTGCTTTTCCTCTGCTGAGAAACAGGGGAAAAGGTCTTTGGCTGCCCCTTCCCCGTCTCCAGTTTTACAAACCAAACCAGCCTATTAGAATTCTCTCCAGGTAGCGGGTGGCGAATGTTCCAGCGCTTCTTTCTTCGCTCACTTCGAAATAGAACAGCTGGAGAGGGAAGGGAAGAGCAGAGAGGTTATCTCAGAACTGCTGGTGAGTAAACTTGAGCTGTCCCTGGGAAAACACACACACACACACACACACACGTCCTCTCCACTTCCTTGCAACTGGACTGGGCTGACTCACTAGGGGATGCCTCTATAGAGGCTCCCGGGCGGCAGCTCCTTCCCTGTGAGCTGCTGAAACCAATGGGCACTCTAATTGATTGGAAACTCTAATTGATTGGAAACTCTAGCGCTCTGCAGAAGAAGCTGTGCAGGATCAGAGGCCGAGAAGAGAGCCTTACCCCAGAATAATTACGTATAATCGTTTAAACTGACAAACAATGGTTGGTTTAACTTAGTGGTTTCCAGCCTTGGCTACCCAGGTGTTCATGGACTACAACTCCCAGAAATCCTGGCCAGTCCAACTAGCGGTGAAGGCCAGGAACACCTGTGGACCCAAGGTTGGGAACCACTGGCCTAAGGGGATTTGAACCCAGGTCTCCAAACACACCGTGGTCCTTACCTCTCCTCACAAAGCAAACCTTGTTTTTGAGGAAGTGTGCCTTCCGTTTGAATGGGGAGGGGTGCTGTGGTTACCAGAGACCCACGAGACCTGCTCGAGAGTAGAGGTGAGGAACAGGTGGCCTTCCCGATGTTCTTGCCTACAACTCCAAGAATCCCATCCAGGATGGCCGGCGGTAAAGGATGATGGAAGTTGTACCCTAAAACATTTGGAAAGCCAAGGATTCTCCACGCTTCCTTTACACTTTGTTATTGGATGACCCAATTCGTTGAGTGGGTCTTTTGTCTCCCAAGATCTCATTTCTTCCTTTTTTCTTCTTCTTCCCCCCCCCCCCCCTCCACTTTCCAGCTCTGTTCTTGGACATTGTCATCATCGCCGGCTTACAGAAGATGGCCAAGCGGAAGGGCCCCTTTGACGTCAGCCCTGGCCTCTTGGACTACCTCACCATGGACGTCTATGCTTTTCCCGCCGGCCATGCCAGCCGGGCTGCGATGGTGTCTAAATTCTTCCTCAGCCACCTGGTTTTAGCCGTCCCGCTCCGGATCTTGCTCGTCCTCTGGGCTTTCTTGGTGGGACTTTCACGCATCATGGTGGGCCGGCACCACGTCACCGACGTCCTCTCCGGTTTCGCCTTCGGCTACGTGCAGTTCAGGCTGGTGGAGCTTCTTTGGATGTCTTCTAATACATGCCAAATGTTGATTTCCATGTGGTGAAGGAAGACGACACACCGTGCTTCCCCCCCCCTTCTTCCCTTCCTTTTATTCCCTCCCTCTCGCTCGCTTTTTTAATGCACAGAAAATGCAGAAGACATTTTTTAAAAAACGGGCTTTCCAAAACGGGAATGGTGCACAACTCTGTGTGGTAGAAGTGCGTATCAGCTTCCGTCTTTAATGATGAAGATTTGGTTGCCTCCATGAAAACGACGTCTTCTGAAAATTGGCTGGCCCCCATGCAGTCAAGACTCACTGCTGGATCGGGCCCTGTTTTCTTGACTACTTCCAACTGGATCCCAAATTCATTTGGCTGCACAGAGAGAACAAAATTACACTGCTCTTGTTATGTGTTTCTTTGTTTAGATGGCACACCCTTGGCACTGCTGAAACATACCGCCTTCATTGTTTTAACATGCATTAATTTGCTTTCACGGGAAATGGAAAATTCAGTGAGAATTATCAAGTAATTAGGTTGCCACCCAGAGATCTACACCATACCTTTGAAATTACCCAGTGCAGTGAGAGATGAGGCTTCTCTGGCATCTCCTATCTGACTTGCCCTTCCCTGCTTGTCTGTCAAAAAACACCCATAACAGGCAGGATTTAAGGTTGAGACAATATGGTGTAATGGTTAAAGCAAATTTCCCCAATCATGCATTCTCCAGATGGGCTCATCTGCCATTATCCCCCACTGGGGATGATGCAGAATGTAGTCCAGCTCTTCTAGAGAGTATCTGAGAGGGAAAGTCTTGGTCGCAGTGCCAGACTAGGATTAGAGGGACCTGAGTTCAAATCCCCACCCCGTCACAAAGCTCACCAGGTGATCCTGGGCTAGAACCTTGTCACTTTGAATGATCTGCCTTGCAGATTGGGAAACCGCCTGTGCCTGTCCGGAGCCCCACAGAGGAGAGGCAGCAGAAGACGAAACGAACAAATCAACCTACATTCTGGCCCAGCAAAACCCAGGTCTCCCTCACGTCCCGCTGCAAAGCCTCATCGTGATCTCAGGATTATATCTTGGGGGACCTGCCGTGAGGGTGGGGGGTTTTGTGTGTGTGTGTGTGTGTGTGTGGGAAAACATGGTTCCTGCTGCAAGCCAGGCACCGAACGAGACTTTAACAAACAATAAAGGATAGATCACGTTTGGCTCTGTTGCTTCCTTTGACTTTCACCTTCGTGGTCTGGTTGACGTTCTCGTGTGCCATTCAAAACGGGGGTGAGTGGGAATGTCGAGGGAGGCCGGCCCGTCGCTTGGGAGGAACCATTGACACAAGGCCAGCCCTTCCATGGGACAGAGGGAGGCACCTGCCTCAGGTGGCAGATTTTAGGAGTGGGCAGCAAGCCGTCGGCGGTTGGGTTTGCTCTGATGGCCTTTTTTCCTGCCCGCATCGGGAAGAACATCCCTCGGCTTCCCTTGGCTTGACCTTGAATTGGGCGGCGATGGGGAAGCCCGTGGCTGCTCTGCATCAGGCAGCCACGTGCCTCGGGCGGCCCCAACACTGAGGCGGTCCGATGGATCTTTCGGGATGGCGGTCCAGCAAATGCCCAGAAAAGGCGAGCAAAGGTGGGAGGAAGTAAGCAAAGAGTCTCTTCCCCCCCCCCAAAAAAAACCCTGACCCACCAAGGGGTCAAATCCTGCACCCGCTACAGTCAGGACCCTAACGGAGCGACCATTTGAGCTCTAGACCCATTACCGGTAGCGGTTTGGGCATTTTATTTGCTACTGCTACAAGGCTCCTTCAGGGAAGAAGGTAGCTAGGCCCTGTTGCCGTGACAACGCACAGGTGTAGCCCAGGTGAGTTCGAAATCCTGGCCAAAAAAGAGAAATAACACCCCCCCTCTCCCCGGGGCCAGGCTGAAGCCATTTTGGAGGGGAAAAGATGTCGAGGCTGGTTGTTGGCTTTGACTTCAATCCTAATGGCTGGCAGAACTCCCGAGGTCAGGCACGAACACGGAATATTTTTGTTATGATGAGTAATAATAGTACCTGCAAGTCATGCTTGGGTGGGGGCAGGGAGTGACATTTAAAAAATAAAACAAGTACCTAAGGATCAGGGTTGAAGGTATTTTTTGTGGGAAGTAACTAGAAAGCATGGTTTGTTGCACTTTATTTACATTTTATGTTATTTAAAATATTTATAGTCTTTAAAAAAAATAAAGGCAGCTGTTATAGGGGTTTTAAAACATTTTAAAGGGACTTGAACAGGATTGATTGATTGATTTTGCTTCTTATTCCATTATCCTATCAAGGTCAAGTCTTTTTCTTTCCCCCTCCAAAAAGAAGTGAACAAGCTCCCCAAATAAGCTACCGATAAACAACAGGCAGAATGTGGCATTCGTAAGTTACCCATCTTGTTTCCTGTATCTGGATGTTCCGGGGAGGGGAGGAAGGGGGTGTGGAAGTTACATTTCCAAGGTACTGTGAGAAGTAGGATACTTTTTAAAACTAGAAAGTGCTTTTAAAGGACATTGTATGGCATTTTTCCCATTTTAGGTCACTTTCTTATCAATCCCAAATCTCCCCCACTCCCAAATATAAGAAGCAGAAGCTTATGATAAGCTGATAGATAGATAGATAGATAGATAGATAGATAGATAGATAGATAGATAGATAGATAGATAGATAGATAGATAGATAGATAAAAATAAAATAATATCGTCCCAAAAAGTCATTCTAGAGAGTAGCAAATTCAAACAGACTCCAAGCCCAAAGAACAGTAATTTTTGTAAGCAAAACAGTAACCCGATATTAAGATACTGTTCACTAGCTCTGCTTATCCAACCCTTTAGGAAATGCCTGGCAAGCTGAGCTTAGACTGCTTTGGAGCTGATATCTGTGGCCTGTTTGTTTGTTAGTTGCTCGGTAATCAATGCGAGAGGGCAAATAAACAGAAAATCTATCTCTGGCAAGCATTGCCCTGGCTGGGAAGTCATGAGAGAGAGACATCATCTTTCAGAGCAGACAGGAGAATCCCATTGCAAAGGGAAAAGAGGGGAGGTGGTGTGTCTCTGGCTGCCAAAGCAACCCGTCCCTGTTGGCACTCTTAAGGCCTGTTTATGCAATTAGCCAATTCAAAGGGGAACAGTTCCTGGACTTGATAGCAGCTGGTGCCTCCCAAAGATACGTATGAAAAAAATAATCCACTCATATTTCTGTGATCCCCACCCACCTTGTAAATTATCTCCTTTTCAATGAATCCTCCATAAGTATTTATTTGCCCGCCAGTCACCACCTCCCCATTTTTCATCTCCAATGCCTCTCCCACTTTAATCTCTAGTATAAAGAAGCAGGACTTGGGAAAAGCTTCACGTTTCCACCAAACGTGGGCAAACTGGGGCTCTCCAGATGTTATCAGACTAGAACACCAGCGTCCCTCATTCTGATTTAAATGAATCGTTTCCCTTTTTTGAGCTGACTGGGTAGCTCAGTGGTTTAGGGAGCTGGCTACGGAGCCAGAGGTTGGGAGTTCGATTTCCCACTGGACCTCCAGAGAGAAGACCCAGCCTAGGTGGTCTTGGGCAAGCTTCACAATCCAAGAGAGCCCCAAGAAGAAGGGAAGGGTCAACCACTTCTTAGTCTTGTCTACCTAGAAAATTTGAAAAGGGTCACCGTTAAGTCAGATTTGACTTGGTGGCACATGATTATTAGAAGCTGGCTGGGTAGCTCAGTGGTTTGGTTCTCTGCCTTTGGAGCCAGAGGTTGGGAGTTCGATTCCCCCACTGGGCCTCCTGGGAGAAAAGCCAGCCTGGGTAGCCTTGGGCAAGCTGCACCGTCCCAAGGTTGCCCCCTAGAGGAAGGAGAGGGTCAGCCACTTCTTGAGTGTGCATTACCTGGAAAACCTTAAAAAAGAGACACCATAGGTCAGAAATGACTAGACGGCACATGATGATGATGATGAATATGCACCCCCCCCCAAAAAAAAAAAAGGTGAGATGTCACCCTTGGTGTGCAATACAGGCTCTCTGTGATGCTAAGAGAAAATCCCAAGGACACACAACTCCACACCACCTTCCATCCGGAAACCCTTTCCACTGGGTTCTGTCCAGAGCCCTCAAGCAGAGTGTTTGCCATCCAGAATTTGGTTCTGATGCTATGGAGCAACCAAAATTTCTGCGAAAACATTGCAAATTCTTGCAACCTTCTCCTTGGAGCCGGTCCTGCCGTTGGACAAAGCGAGGTGGTCTTGGAAAGGGAGCAAACCGTGAGTTATTTAGCTTAGTAGAGTTGTCCTTTTTTTTTGTTTTTTGTTTTTTGTTTTTTTTGTTTTTTTGCTGATGGAAAGATAAAGAGGGGCTTCGAGCAGATACCCGAATCACGCGCCTAGCCTCAGGTGCGTGTCAGGATGTGCCATGACTCTCTCTGTGTGTGTTTTGTGGGGCTATAAAATGTCTGCTCCTCATAAGAGGAATGTAATGTGAGCAACTGACTAATTTGAGATGATCCCTCTGCTTTTTTGAATCAGAAATGACACATAACGTGTAGTGTTTCCTCTCACAGAAGGAAGCAGACGGTCTGCCGTTAAGTTGGCGGCTTGTGTTTACTTATCACCTGTCCCTCTTTGACATATTGTGGGAACGATCTTTGAGATTGCAGCCTTGTCCTGCAAACAAACGGATTGCTGTCGTTTCCCCCGCTAATCTGTGACTTTCCAACGATGAGAACTTGACGTTTTCTCTGCCATTTTGCCCTGGATGCTGTTGCTTAAAAGGGGGTGGGGGGGATCCAGTTTATTAAAAGTGGGCATAGACTTTTAGCAAAAAAAAATTTTTAATCGGGCAGTGTGTGTGGAAGACCTCGAGGGCAGAAAGTAGCCATCTGGGGGTGGCCAGAGTTGCCCGTCTCGGTAGCAGAGGGGAGAAAGAAACACTTTCATCATTTCCGTCTTTGGCTGTTTTTACTGCAAATCTGCAGTTTGCAGAGAAAAATATTTGTTTTCCCCTCTTCTTGGTGCCTCTAAACTCTAGTTAAGGAGCCTTCTTTCCATTTCAGTGTTTATGTCATCGTGAAGCAAATCGGGATGAGGGGCACCATGGTGCAGAAAGGGGTGCCACAGTCTTGTACACGATGGAATTGTCCAAATATTAGCATGGAAGTCTATGATGCACCGAAACGCCACCACAGGAACAGAGTGGTATAGTGGTTAGAGTGACAGAGTGCAGTTTGGGCCGGCCAGCTTCAAAGCCCTTGCTTACAGCCGTAAAATACATTGAGTAACCTTGGGCCAGTCATATTTTATCTCTCTCACCCTGGCCCACCTCAGAGGGGGTGTTTGTGAAGTGCGGAAGAGACCCGTGCTTTGCTCTTACAGGGATGCCAATATAAGCTAGAAATAAAGTAAAAGATCCTGTTACTTTGGCAGTGCGTAAAGCAAAGTATGCTTAAAAAGCTCTCTCTGGGCCGTTTACAATTTAATGACGCAGGCTATTTACTCAGTTTACCAACATCGGAAGGATGGAAGGTTGAGTCAATCTCGATCTGGCTACCTGAGCCCGACGGGATCAAACTCAGGTTGTGAGCAGAGGCTCGGCTGCAGTACTGCAGTTTAACCACTGTGCCCCCAAGGCTCCTGACTCATGTCCACTTGACTCTGGAAGGGGGCAGTCACCCGCCGTGTTCCCCTGCCATGTTTTCCTTGGCGTCAGTGATCTTTGCTTCACCCGTCGTATCTCCAAAAGAAGATTTTGGGTATCATGTTGTGTTTTAGAAGAATAAGGGGACAGCTGCAACCTTGGCGGCCCCCTGAAACTGGGGACTCCATTCAGCAGCACCCAGTGGGGCGTCACAAGGGGCTCGGGCGATAGAATTGGTCTCGTCATGCTGCACGATGAACCCAGGACCAGAAAAACATTGGCCGGGAGGCCCTGGGAGGCTGAATAAAAAGAATGCCGTAGTAAGCAGTGTATGGCATCGCTTTTGAAAGCCTGTTTCCAGCAATGATAGCAGAAACGCAACGCAGAAGGGCCCGAGGTGGACGGGGCTACACAATGGCAAAAGGCTTGTCTTATTCAAGTTTATCTTTTTGTCCTCGCTCGTTCACTTGTGCCCTCGTTCGGGAGCGGAAGCTGGCCTCCCCGGAAAAGCGTGGCTCCCTTGAAAAAGCAGATTCGGCTCCCGAGTGCCGACAGGAGGTCCGCTAAAATGGGACCGCTCAGAAACATGTGCGGGAGGTCTGCGCACAAGGGGCGGTGTGCGCTTCTTGGCAGCTGCCCATCAGAAAGCCCCATTGGCATCACCGGAAAAGGTGTGCAGAAGCACCCAATTGGCATCACCAGAAAAGGTGTGCAGAAGCACCCAATTGGCATCACCAGAAAAGGTGTGCAGAAGCACCCAAAAATTGGCAGAGGGGGGAAATTGAAGGATGCGGCCCCTTCCCAATAAAGAATAAGAGCTCCATGAAAAGCCGAGCATTCTCAGTAGCTATGACTTCTTGCATGTCCACCGAGGAGAGGGGAAGGGAGTGCCCGGGGGGGGAAAAGGGCATGGCTGGCTGGTCTCTGGAACTGGAGGACTTGCCCGTCCTGCAACGGATTGTTGCAGCTGCTGTTTGCTGCGTTCACGGCTGACTCGCAGGGCTGAGAAAAGCTTCCTGAAAGCCAGGGATGTTGGCAAGTCTTTGGGTCCGAGTCCCGAGTCCGACTCTTTGGGGCCAATTCTCAAAGTCCGAAGCCCCAAGTCTTGAGTCCTTGTTAAAAACAAGCCTTTCCCCCCCCCCCGAAAAAAAGTGAGGGGGTGGGTGGGTTCCGAGTCGCGAGCCGAATCCGAGCCATTAAAAAACAAACACACACACAAGTCGAGTCGTCCTCGGTGTGACTTGACAGCGAGTCCCTCGACTCGAGCCCCCGCCCCTGCGGAAAGCGGCTCAACCCCATCCGTGCGGGCGGGAGATCCCTCTGCCATCTGGCGCTGCGGCTGGCGATGCCGTAAGAGGGAGAAGTTGTGTCCCCCCTGTTTCGATTCAGAAAATAAAAAGGGAGATGCTGGGCAACCGGAGCTCAAGGAGTAAAGTGTAAAAGCAAACGCTGAAGAACGGCCAGGTTTGAATGCCCAAGATGATTCAAGGAGGGCTCTCTGTAGACTGCTACACAGGAAAGCTAAAATTTAAAGCCGTATTGTATATCATTGACTTTAATGCACTCTGGTGTAGGGCATATTATTATTATTATTATTATTATTATTATTATTATTATTATTATTATTATTATTATTATTATTATTATTATTATTATTAAACACTCCGTGATCACCACACCATGCCTCCAGCTCTGGACTTTTAAGGCTGATTAAATTCAGCAGTGAAAGAGGTTTTAATTTATAGAAAAATGAAGAGAGCCGGGCAAATCTGGATTATAACCTCCAGGCATATGGGAAGGTCGGGGGAAGGGGGAGAGAGAGTGAATCTGTCTGGATTCTCTTTTATCTTATTTCCTTTGCTCTTCTTCTCTCCCAGTGGGATTCCAGCAAGCTGTTTTAACAGCCAGGACACAGTAGTAGAATGCTAGACTGTGCCTGGGGAGACCCTGATTTCAATTCTGCACTTGCCGATGAAACTTTGGAGGCTTTTGCAACCTCGCATGCTGCTTGTAGTAAGTGTGGCTGGAAAGGACCTTTCTGGGCTGGGGTGACTGTCAATCTATCCAGTAGTAGCCAATCGTTCCTTCCCTGCCTCTGAATTCAAAGAGAACCCCGCCTCTCTGCTCAGTGTCTTTTTCCTCTTGCGAGTCTGTTGTTGAAAGCAGTCATGTTGGACAGTTTGCTGTTTGATCTGTTCAACAGTAAATAATGAAATTTTTTATTCTTTCTCTTCCTAATGCCTCAAAGTGAGTTATTGAGACTGTAAGAGACAGTTTAGTGAGAAAAGGGGTAGATTACTCAGGGAAATTTGAAGCTCTTCTGCTCGGCGAGTCCCTGCACTTCTGCTGCGCAGCTAGAAGAATTTAACCAAAATTTCAAAACCCTGCAATGGAAACTCCATCGAGTCCAAACCCCTGCTCCAGGCAGGAATCCAGATCAAAGCAGATCTGACAGAAGGTGGTCCAGTTTTCTCTTGAAGGCCTCCATCACCTCCCAAGGTCATGAGTTCCGTTGTCGTACTGCTCTAACAGTTAATACGTTTTTCCCGATATTCAGCCAAAATCTGGCTTCCTGTCGCTTGAGCCCATTCTGATGTATCCTGCTCTCTGGGATGATGGAGAACAGATCCTGCCCCTCCTGTGTAGGATTACCTTTCAAGTCTTTGAAGAGTGCTGTCCTGTCTCCCCTCAGCCTTCCTTTCTCAAGACCAAACCTGCCCAGTCCTTTCCGTCTTTCCTCCTAAGGCTTGGTTTCCAGTCCCCTGATCTAGACTAGGCAACAACTGGGTTCGGAGGCAGGTTGAATTTACACGACACTCACCGCCGCAGAGTCATAGCCGCATGTGAGTGGCTCTGCTTGTCCTCAGATGATCAGTATGCCCCCCCCTTGCCTCCATCCAAGGCCCTGTAATGCTATCAGGGGACAGCTTAATTCTGTCTCTCTCCCCAGGACGAATAATCTGGCCGAGGACGCACTGCGCAGGCAGGCGTCTGTGTTTTATTGACCCTGTTATGCAAGACTTCAATTTCGCCGGAGAGCTTAAGGGAAAGGCACCTTTTTTTGGTGCACTTTTAGCACAGCTGTGCTCTGGCCCGCGGCCCCTTAATCGCTTGGTCCGGCGAGATTCTCCTCGTGGGCGGCGGGGCTAAACGATAACCGGTGCAGTCTGTACGGTTCTCCCACGATTCACACTGTCTCGGAAACGGGGAATCTAACCGCTGTGTCAACCTCCTGAGAACGCCCGCCCGGGAGAGGATATTCCAGGTTCCAAGGAAACAAAACCATCCCTTTCAGGTTCAAGGCTGTTGGCAAGGTCAAGACAAGTTGTGTTGCAGAGAAGGCAAACGTAGGCCGGTCAAATTCAGTTTCCAGCCAGGCCCCTTTCCAGGTAGCATCTTGGACAAAGCCCTTAGGCTCAGCGTGCAGAGAAGCCAATGTCTTAACAACCCCGGACAGAGAGACCGAAGCAGGACAATAGGCTCATTCCAGGTAGGGGTTGGCAGCTCCCTCTAGCCTGGGGCTGGGTGCGTCCCTTTTAAGGCACTCATCCTGACTCAGCAGCTCTTGGTTCTGGCATCACAAGGACGCCGGTGGCTGCACCAGAGGTCCTGAACGAAGGGAGGAACAAGAGACGGGGGCCAAGGGGGAGTGCGCTGAGGCCCTCACCCTGCCCCACTCGGAGGCTGACTTCTTCTATCGAGCAGTAAATGTGAGGGGGGCTCATCCCACTTCCCCCCACTCGGAGACACACTGGGGATTGCGTCAAACTGATTAAAAACAGGGGTCGGGGAAATCTGGGGCGAGGAAAAGAGAAGTGGCTAGAAATCCACTTCCCCTTTCGAAGGAGAAGAAGGAAAAAGAAAAGGGAAAGCCTTAAAAAGAGTGAGGGTGGTTTTGCAATTTAATGGAAAGGTTAATTGCCATCAGTGAGGCTCTGCTGCCGTTGGTTGGTTGGTTGGTTCCGTGCGCTCTTCCCTGCCACGTCATTCATCTAATGCAGCTGCTCTGGAAAACAACCTCACTTCCCTTACTGTGAAAAGTGTGGCTCCTCATTTTCTTTTTCCACTACTTCACAGTGCACCTACCTACCTACGTACCTACCTTCCAGTTGTCTATATATTCATCTGTGTATCTGTCGCTTTGGCAAAGGAGCCTCGTGGTGCAGTGGTCAAATGGCAGTCCTGCAGCCGAGACTCTGCTTACGGCCCAGAGTTCAATCCCAGGCTCAAGATTCACTCAGCCTTCCATCCTTCTGAGGTCAGTAAATTGAATACCCAGCTCGCTGGAGGTGAGGGGGGGCCAATGTGTTGCCAGCATAATTAAATTGTAAACCGCCCAGAGAGTGCTTGAAGTCCTATGGGGCGGTATATATAAGCAGCACACTTTTTTGCGTTTTTCTATCATTCGGGCGCCTGTCTGTTTTCTTACAGGTTTGTCTCAGGTTTGGAAGCTGGTGGTTCCTGAAAGCACCCCTCACAACGAGGAGAACGAATAACTTCATTGAAAATCTCCCAGAGCTGCCTCGAATCTACTGCTTTTCCTTTTGCTTCATCTGATGACCTTTAGTTTGATAGAAGGCAAAGGATTCATGGGCTCCAGACGCTGCTAAATGAGCGACGGACATCAGCGTGTTGTTCTTTTGAATGTCTTATGATTAATTCCAGCTTCTTAGAGCGAGGTTCGAATTGGCTTGCTAATTAATTGCAAAACAGCAGTCCAGCATTTTGTAAGATGGGCATGGTGGCCACCGTCTTACCCAACAATTTTGCAACCCTTTTTTGCTGGAACAAAGGGGAGAATATCTTGTAATTTCTTTGCAGCAGGAGTGGGCAGCTTATGGCTGAGTGGTTGGACTCTAGTTCCTGTCATCCTTCGCCCCTGGGGTGATGGGAACCAAGGTTAAAAAACCATCTTTGTCACCCCCTCCTTACTGTAAAGAGATTTCTATGCATAGAGTTTAAAAATAATAATAAAAAAAGATTATTTTTAAAAACTAGCACATTTTTTTGGACGCTAATCTTTTGCGGACTGAAAGACAGGACAACTGACGTCAAATAAAATCTGTTAGTCACAGCATTCATTGTTTGGGATGCAACACACTAACACAGCTCCCTACCTTTTAAACTTTTTTTATTTCTTAGACAAATAAAAGTGAGATAAAAGCAATATCGATTTAAACTTTTGCCTGTGACTCTCGAGACCAAAATCTCACCTGCTCTCCATCAATGTGGAAGTCACCTGCGTATGTGCCAAAAGAATGAAGCAGAAAATTTTGGTATGTGAATCTTATTACCATATTATTTAGAGGACTCCCGCCCAACCTGACAAACTAAATTGTGGTAAAGGCTCCCTGACAGAGGCTGGACTAGAGCAGTGGTTCACAATCTTGGGTAACCCGGGTCATCTGGGACCGCCATTCCCAGAAGCTGAAGCTATTAGATGCCAGATTTTGGCTGAATATCAGGAAAAACTTCCTAACTGTTAGAGCAGTATGACGACGGAACCCATGAGCTCGGGAGGTGGTGGTGAGCGCTCCAACGCTGGAAGCCTTCAAGAGAAAATGGGACCACTCTTGGCTGGATCTGCTATGACATGGGATTCCTGCCTTGAGCAGGGTGGGTTGGACTGGATGGCCTTATGGGTCCCCTTCCTACTCCATGATTCTAGACGTCGAGGAAACCTTCACCACCAGCTGTGCTGGCCCGGGTTTGTGGGCGCTGCAGTCCAAGAACACCTTGGTTACCCAAGGTTGGAAACAACTGATCTACAGGGTTCCTTCCAGCTCTGCAGTTCTAAGCTTATTACTAAATCCAGAAATCCCTGATTAATGACTGGCGTTGTGGGTGTATTGGGGGTGGGGTGGGGAGTAGAACTGATAACAGGGGAAGGCTGCCTGGCGGGGGCCACCAAGTTAAGCCAGTTGCTTCCCTTTTGTGCGGGTGAACGGTCTGCTCAGCCGACGCTCTTCAGCTCTGGCATTTGAACAAATTAGCGCTTAAACGCCAAAGGCCATTTTGTTCAGGCAGAGCAAATGGCCTGTGGCGTTCCGGAGATCTGTCTGAGTTAATTAATTAATGCCGGGAAGGGGCGGGGGGGGGGGGGAGAAACAAAAACGCGATGCTCTGAAGGTGATGGTTTAGAGAGTGTGACTGATGTCCGAGCTCTTTGTTTTTCCTAATAAGCTCTGGGGTTCAGAGTTGTGCCCGCCTATCGGGGTGATAGATGCCGCCCGCATGGAAACCTGGCAATGCTTGAAGTCACGGGCAGCCATTCTAACCAAGGCCACCTTTAAAGAAGGACACAACACTGCTCTTGGTATACAAAACCTTTCACTATTTCAGGTTTTAATTGTGTGACTTAGTTTTGTAAAGACAAAATACATCTCTGGTTGGTAGACTATTATCTAGGGATAACAGAAGGGTCCCTGTCACTCTTTACATATTGCAATGAATGAACCAACATTGCAATATGTAAAAATATGGAAGTTGGTTGTACTTAGGAGTATCTAGGAGTGATGACAGTACAAGTTTTCATGATATTTCCCTGGTCTTGGATGTGTTTTGTGTAGAGGGGAAATGGTCCTTTCAAGACGCCTGTGTCAACAGCAGCTTTTATTCGGTTTCCTGTCCAGATAATTCACTTCCTTTTTGCTCTGCGTGCTAATCGGGTGTAGATGCACAGGCCTGCGAAAACCGGAAAGTCGATACGTTATCTCAGACGGACATGAAAGCGGAACTAGGCTATGCCACAGCAGGCAACAACTGGTGAGCAGAGCACCTTCAAAAATCAACGCAGTTCATCTATGAGCGTCAATTTGTTATTTGTTATTGCAGCTTGTACGCTAGACATCGGTTGACAGAACCATTCATGACTTGTGTTAATTACTTTGTTCGTTGTTCTTTTTTTAAAGAAACCGAAGACAGTCTGCAAACTGAGCTTCTTTACGTCCTGCAAAACCTTGCTGGTTTGCAGATCTGAGCACTAATTCCGTGATATCCTTTCGAAGCTGTGGATCCAACTGCTTTCCCTGACAAAACCTTCCCGAGACCAAAAGGGCACGATCACAACGTAATGGACTAAATCGTGCTCTTTCTTTCGTCCAAAATTTTAACGACCATAGTCCCTGTTAGCGTAAAAAGCAAAAGTTAAACAGTTAAGTTTGTACAAAAATCCAACAGATGAACCCAAAACATTCTGATCATGTTATTGGCCTACCCTGTTTCTCCGAAAATAAGACAGGGTCTTATATTAATTTTTGCTCCAAAAAACGCATTAGGGCTTATTTTCAGGGGATGTTTTATTTTTTTTAAATACAACAATCTACATCTATTCAAATACAGTTGTGTCATCTTCTGGTTGCTGCACAAGGCTGGAGGGCGGGGTTTCACTGAACCGGGGCTTATTTTTGGGGTAGGGCTTATATGACGAGCATCCTGAAAAATCATACTAGGGCTTATTTTCAGGTTAGGGCTTATTTTCGGGGAAACAGGGTACTCTTTTGAGGAGATGTATGAAGCGCCCCTTCGTGAGGAAGGAACCACAGACTTCACTGCCTGTTAAATCTCTTCGTTGGTTGCAAAAATAATTAATAGTGTCCAAGTTGTATGTCATGGTCTGCTGAATTCATAGCCAAAGGCCAAGCCTAATAATACTCACAGGGTGTTGGGTGTTCTGCTTTCTTAGGTTAGAGCAGGGTGTTCTCTCAATAATGCACCCCAAAAAGCATGCATTTTGCAAACAATTTGAGTCACTCCCCTAGGGAGCGTGCATTGGGACACCTGGAGAGAGAGAAAAAAATTAGGCGCAAATATGCAGATCTGACTCGAGCTGAACTTAAGTGGGCCTGGCCTTTGACAGTGTGTTATCAGGCATGTTCTTCCTTTATGTCAGGACCCGATGATGTATTACGGATACCCCATCATTAGGGTCAAAATCGTCCAGATGTGGTGTGTGATCCTGGCAGGCCTTTCCGCCTGAGGCCAGAAAGAGGCATTAGACATAGCCCTGGAAGTGGAAGAGGGAAATGGGCTCTAAGGTGACTGTAGCGATGTCGAAGATGTCCCACCAGGAGCTTCTCTGACCTCTGGGATTATGCAAACGAGCTCGCTATGTTTGATGATTGGTCTTCAGGATTTAAGGACAGAATTCATTTGAAGTTTGGTTTCACACGGAGATCAGATCGAGAGATGGCCTCAGTCACCCCTTTGCGTCTTTTGTTTCGTGTCCGTTTTAATTGCTTCATAAAAGTGACAGGTTTATGGGGAAAAAACACCTGCGTGGGCTACCTAGCCGGGACGTTGTGAGGACCAAACCGGAACTGCCTGATGCACCCCCTTGAGTTCTCTGGCAGCCAGGTGAGCGCGGGAGAGTTTAAAAAGTCGTCGTTCAATAAAATGCAAGGTGAGAAAAACGACACCCCTGCCTTCTTTACGACCCTCGCATCCCATGATTTGAGATCTGAACGTGGGCAGAGCAGCCGTGGGGCAAAGAGATCCAGAAAGAGCGGTACCCTCCAAGCGTCCTCCAGGATCACCGTTGCTGCGATACTGCAGAAGAACCCAGCGCTGGGCAATAAATATCTCCACGGCAGCTCTCTCGTCTGAAGCCACCAATGAGATTCGCCCAGGCTTCCAGGCTGATGAAAATGAATGGATGCCACAGCAGGGGGCGAAGGGGGGGGGGGAGAAATGAATGAATGAGGATGCAGGGAGAGAGAACATCTCTCCTGCTGAACGGAGCCCCCCTCCAAACAGACAGGGGGCCTCCAGGGATGCGGGCCAATCTTTAGGTCCATGTTCCAAGTCCGAGCCCAAAATCATGGGTGCCAAGTCCCGAGTCCGAGTCTTTTGTCCCGAGTCCCAAGTCTGAGTCACTATTAAAAACAAGCTTCCCCCCCCCCCAGAGAAAAGGAGGGTGGGTGGGTGGGTTCTGTGTGGGGAGGCCTGGGGCTTCGTGAAGCACCCACGTTTGGTCCCATCTGCCCTGCCTGCCTCCCCTTCCCTCACCCCTCCACACCCCGACCCTCTCGAAAATCCTTCCTCCCCATCGCTACCTCCTCCTCTTCCATTTGCCGCCGTTTGCCTATCTTTCCTGCGTCTTCTGGTGAGCATCGCAAAGCTTCTTCCAGGTTTACGGTGTCCGTCCTTGAAAGAACAGGGACTCAAGAAGGAGCGAAATCCCACCCCCTGTTGTGGTCCTTTCAGGGGCTAGCCAGAGAAAGGCACCTCCTGGTCACCCACCCAGAGGGGAGCCAAACTGGCCGGAGACGCCGGAGAGCAGAGGGTGGCCGTCTGGCCCTGCTTCCAGAACAGGTTTTTTTTTTAAAAAGGGGAGAGGGGGAGCTGGACGTGTCACTTCGAAATTAGCTGGAAAGTGACATGACATAACTTCCTGCAAGATCTGCAAAAGAGTATGTACTTATGTGTCCCACCCTTATCATCATCATCATAGAACTGCAGGGTTGGAAGGGACCCTCTGGATCATCCAGTCCAGCCCCTGTCAAGGAGGCCCAGTGCGGAAATTCGAACTCCCAACCTCTTGGCTCCGCAGCCAGAGACCTAAACCTCTGAGCTGTCCAGTAGTTCATTAAGGAGAATCATCATCGTCATCTTAGAACCGCAGAGCTGGAAGGGACCCTACGGATGGATCATGGAGTCCACCCCCCGTCAAGGAGGCCCAACCTCAGAGATCTGTCAAGTTGCTTTATGTGCCTTTGCTGCCAACAGAGATTAGAGTGAAGGTTTTTACAGCACTTGCTATAAGCTGTATGATGAATTGATTTGATTAGTATGCTAATTTTCCCCCTTCCTGGGTTGTATTGCAGACAGAAAGTCTACGGTTGCATACATGATAAAATTGACTGACTGATACCTTCAGGGTAAGTTGCACCCAGGGAGTGGAGGGGCAAATGTTCAGCAGCGCATAGATCCAGACCCACACCGGCTGCTTGGTGTTCAGAATAACAGTGGCTCATTTTGGGTGCGCAAACTCTGAACGACAAAATGTATTCTAGGTTGTAAGTCTTGGAAGGTTTTCCTCTTCATCACCCGATACAAAACAAAGCTTGCATGCGGAGTTTAATTGCTGACAGAAAGGTACTCTGCACATGTTCAGGTGCACCCTTGTCTTTATTATGACTTGTCTGGTTTGCATCGTCAAGTTTTGGCTCAGCGCATGGCTGAGATCTTTCTGAATCTTCTAGCCCAAGGGCCAAATTTAATTTCAAGGAAATCCAGAGGACGTTCTGGTGGTGGATCTGGCCAAAGCATGTGGAGAAAGCCTACAAAGGCCGGGAAAGCATCAGAAATGGTGTCACGGGGAACCTAGAGGGCCAGATTGGGAGCAGAGACTACTCATACACTGATTGAGGCGTGTGTGTACCTCACTTCGAAATTGCAGGCGATCATGTGCAGATGGAACCAGCAAAGGGCTTACTCAGAATTGCACACTGTGTGCCTATATCATGGGGATGAGCCCTAGAGCTCAGTGGGTGGAGCGCATGCTCGACATGCAAAAGGTGGCCTGTTCCGTCCATGGCGTTTTCTGTTTAAATGAAACAAAGTCGTTTTCGGCAAAAGAAACCCATCAACCAACCTGCAAAAACGTTGCCACTCAGAGTACGCAACGCTAGATTTATCGGGGAGAATAAAAGCTGCCTTGAGTGACTTTTCGAGAGGAAAGACAAGTTACAGCTGATAATGATGATGGCAATGTGATTTAAAAAAAAAACACAACATATTGTCTTGGTGGCAGGTGAGAGACTCAGGAAGTTTTATTTGGCACGAATAAAACGTCGTGAGTCTTCGTGAGTCTGCCATGCGTCACAACCGTCCTCATCCTTATACAAGTCTGGATCCTGTTCCTTCAGCCTGAATTGGCCATTCGCCTTCCCTGCTAGCCTCCAGTGAATCCTTAAAAAACATGGAAAACCCAGTGAGGCGGGTTTGGGGCACCCCAGAGAGGCTGCACCTTGCGCAGAGGAAAGGGGAAGAGAACGAAAACTTGGATTCTTTTCGTGCGGGATTGCCGAAGTTCACCACAAGATCTGGTTTAGCTTTGCAACCAGCGTGTGGGAACATTGCCTGTTTGCGCAACAGCCGCCAGCGACTGCCGGGACGGTCATCTGTGAAAGTAACTTTCCCGAGCCCTCCTTTTACCCCCCACAGTTGTCTCATTCTGCAAATGAAGTCCCACTGCTGGGAGAAAAACGGCACCAAAGTGCAATCGATCCATGAATCAAATCGATAAAAAAACGAAGCTAGTAGCAGAAGCTCTGTTTTCCAGCTGGTCTGGACAACTTTCTGAAAGACAAACCTTGATCAGACGCTGCCCTCAAGCGGACAAAAATAGGTATATGCTAAAAATAATAATAATGGTGTTAGCCACTCAGACAGGGTACCAGCGAAGGGCTGTCTACCACCCATTGGTCAAGAGCTGTTTATTCTGCGATCTCTTGACCTCAAACACAGAATCTTCCAGAGTAAGGTAAAGAGCACTCAGAAGTGGTTGACCATTCCCTTCTTCTGGGACGGTGCAGCTTGCCCAAGGCTCCCCAGGCTGGCTCTCCTCGCAGGAAGCACTGTGGGGGAATCAAACTCCCAACCTCTGGCTGCAAAGGCAGAGAAACCAATCTGAGAGCCCAATGCATTTATTTATTTTATTTATTAGTTTTATTTATATGCTGCATTTCTCCCAACAAGGGACCCAAAGCGGCTCACACAGCATTAAAATTCACACAATTTAAAAACACAGTAAGTTCAATATGAAAAGATAAATTAAACAATATACGATTTAATATACAATTAAAAGATGAAAACATGAAAACAAAAAAAAAAAAGATTAAAGGGTTTCATCTAATTTAAAAAAGATTAAATTCCTTAAATTTTCTAGCAAACATTTAAAAAATTGGGAAGGTTACTGAAGGATGCCACTTCACCGTTTCTCGTGGAAAGTCGTCCTCAGCCGTTCTACGAGCCGTTTCAAAATCGAACCATTTAACAGATTAATCACTGCCTCAACTCGCAAATTAGATGTCTCCACCCATTATGATCTACAAGGCAGAGTTTCACCCTGGTTTGGTATTAAAGTATTAGCATGACTGTTAACATTTGAAAGCTTTAGATTAGTTTAGAGTGGCATAAAACTGGCCCAGGGGGTAGCCAGCAGATGTTCTAGCTGAGAGAGGTTGGCGTGGGCACTCCTCCTTCTCATTTTAATACAGGATGAGGACCATCTGGCCAAGAACACATCTGGATTAAACTCAAAGCCATCCTCTTCCATTCCCTACTAGATGAGGTGTGTGTGTGTGTGTGAGAAAACCAGTCTCATTTTCACAAACGGGTCTTGTTTCTTAAGTTTAATAGATGTTTCGCGGGAAGGAGGGGGGTTACAAAATTTCCGCTGGGGGAGAGGCAGAAGGTGGAGAACAGAATTGCACCCTAGAACAGAATTGCACCCTAGAGCACGGGAAGGCACAAAACTAGAAAAAGCAAAGTAGAAGAAGACAATCCATGACAGCAATGGAAAAGATTTTTAATCAGGATTAAAAGGAGTAAATAACACTCAGGTTGGATCAGTTGTTTGTTTGTTTTATTCATAGGTCCCCTTTCTCCCCTGAAGGGGACCCAGAGTGGCTCAACCTATTAAAAAAACAACAATTAAAAAACCCTAAGTGAAACATTAAAAAAACATTAAATGATGTGTTAATTGAAATGCCATTGAATAATTAAAAGCAAGTAAGCATTAAAAACGATCTTAACTTTACAAAAAAGGTATTCAGGGACTCCACTGTGATGGTTAAAAGCCTTCCCGAAGAGACAGGTCTTCAGCTGTCCGCGGAAGGATAAAAAAAAGGAGAAGACGTTGATGCTACCAGGCCGTTCTGGAAACGAAAGGCAAGTCATTACACGCCGTCAAGTTGATTCCCATTTAGAGGATTGTTTTCCAGTGTTTTCTAGGTTTACAGGGCTGAAAAGGGGTTGACTCTTCCTTTCCTTGAGGGGTGCTCTCGGATGACGCAGCTGGTTTTGGGATAAGGGATGGAGAAAAGCATCGCCCAGGAGAGAGGGTGGCAAGAAGCTGCACCCCTGATGCTTGAGGTGGCAAAGGGGCCGGCGGTGGAAGGATAAAATAGGCCATCTCCTCTGCGTCGCCCACCCATTCATGTTTTTCAGCAACAGAGAAGTTCAGAGCCCATGTTGGTGAGCATAATCGGCGATGCACAGTTTTCTTCAGTTTTCCTGGGCTTTCTCTGGGGCTGCAAACAATTCTTGGTAATTTTCATTTTCTTGGCAATGCAATCTGGGGGTTCTATGAATTGGTGGCAGTCCAAAAAGTTTGTCTGTCTGTCTGTATGCATGTATGTCTGCATGTATATGTGTTGTAGCCTTTGTTAAATTCTAAAATAATTTAGAATCATAGAATCTTAGTTGGAAGGGGCCTATAAGACCGTCCAAAAACCTGCTCCAGGCAGGAATCCAGATCAAAGCAGATCTGACAGAGGGTTGTCCAGTTGGAGCACTCACCACCACCTCCCAAGGTCACGGCTTCCATTGTCTTACCGCTTTAACAGTTAGGAAGTTTTTCCTGAGATTCAGCCAAAATCTGGCTTCCTGTCACTTGAGCCCATGATGACGTGTCCTGCAGCCTAGACTGATCAAGAAGAGATCCTGCCCTTAACTGTTAGAGCAGTACGACAACGGGACCCACGACCTTGAGAGATGGTGGATGCTCCCAAGACTGGAGGCCTTCAAGAGAAATTTAGACAACCCTCTGTCCGATCTGCTTTGACTTGGATTCCTGCCTTGAGCAGGGGGTTGGACTTGATGGCCTTCGAGGCCCCTTCCGACTCCATGATTCTAGGATTCTCAGCCACTTTGCCGCACTGGTTTTGGCCAACGTTACCCATGCTTTCGATGACTGCGTGAACCTTCTGCTGTTTTGTTTGATTTTCACGGAAGTGCCACCGATCCTGATCAACCAAAGGCTGGGTTCTGTGGCCTAGAACTTGCTTCCAGTCTCACATCGGGATAGCTGCAGCCTCCAGATTTGAGGATCAGAGCCTGGCCAAAAAAATAAAGGTGCTTTTCCACTGCCTTAAAAGCCACACGGTTTGCAGGGGACCTGCAGTGACCTAACAGGGGCAGCAACATTTGGGTAGGCCGTGCGTAGATTCTTACACAGATGTTTTTTCCATACAGTAATATGATATCGGTTGGAAAGAGACCCACTCCTCTTAGGCGAGAGAGGAGGTCTCTCTCACTCTCCACACCAGTGTCTTATCTTCTGCTTATTATTTTTAGTCTCCTTCTCTTTCTTGTTTGCACAGTATAATTCGGCTTGCGCTTCTGTTTCTCGGCCTTGATGTGTTTCCTTGGAGATGTGCAGGAAATCTCTGGAGAACATTTAGGTGATCACAGCAGGTATGTATGAAATGGAGTCGAGCACAAACCATTCCGCCCTTACAGTCCCAAGGGTACACCCTCCTTCCGGAATACAGTTCTCCACATAACACACTAGTCATGCTCGGTGTGGGAGACAAGCATGTATGGTTTTTATGATAGACATGGGGTTGGTTCCTGCTTTTTCAAGAGGTTCACTTTGGGTCAATTTTGGAAAAGTCCTTTACAGGAGGACCCCCTTATCTGCAGGATCACTGATCCACTGAATCTACCCTGTTTCCCCGAAAATAAGACCTAACCTGAAAAGAAGCCCTAGTAGGGTTTTTCAGGATGCTCGTCATATAAGCCCTACCCCAAAAATAAGCCCTAGTTAAGTGAAACTCCACCCTTGTGCAGCAACCAGCAGATGACATGACTGTAAAATAAAACATCCCCTGAAAATAAGCCCTAATGTGTTTTTTTGGAGCAAAAATTAATATAAGACCCTGTCTTATTTTCGGGGAAACACGGTATTAAAAATGTTGAAAGAAAAATCCTAGAAATATATATTTTTGAAGATGAAGTTACCAGACCTGGCCACTGGAGGGAGCCAGAGTCCCTGCTATGTATAGCATTTGCTATTAAAATACTGTGTTCTCTGTCATCTGTGCTTTTCAGCATCCACGGGGACTGCTTGGAACTGATTCCCCACGGATACGGGAGTCCTTCTGTACTCTCTCCCTAGCCACGACTGCTAAAAGGCAGCATGTGAGGTTGTAATAACTCCAACAAGAATCCCTGTTCTAGAGGGTAGACACGGCCATGGAGTAAATCCATCTCTCTCACTTTACACACTGGCCATCTAGAGCCAACATTCTGTGTAATTTAAAGTATTTGAGGGTGGTTTGGTCTTGAATAGGTAATCAAGAGCCATTAGCTTTTCAAAGTCATATTCTGAGTTTTTCCATGCTAAATTATAAAAACTAAAGGAATGCCTTACATTTATTGTTCTAGTTATTATGTGTTGTCAAGTCACTTCCACCTTATGGTGACTCTATGAATGAGTGACCTCCCGTATGGCCTGTCCTCAGCCCTTGTACACTCAAGGCTGTGGTTTCCTTGAGGGAGTCAGTCCATCTCGTATCTGGCCTTCCTCTTTTCCTGCTGCCTTCCATCTTTCACACCACTGTTGCTTTTCCTTGGAATCCTGCCTTCTTATAATGTGCCCAAAGTAGGACAGCTTCAGTTTCATACTTTTTGCCTCCAGAGAGAGTTCAGGCTTGATTTGCTCTGGGACACCTTTACTCATCTGTCTGGTGGTCCCCATATGTATATAGAAATAAATAAATTTATTTTTCTTTCTTTCTTTCTTTCTTCATTCATTCAATTTGTACACTGCCTCTCCGGTCACTCTAGTCGGCTCACAATGCCATAAAACATAAAGATAATATAGCCAAGTGCTCCAATTTAAAGTAACTTAAATTAAATTAGCTGCTTTGGGTCCCTTTTTTAAGGAAGAAAGGCGAGGATAGAAAATATTTTAAATAAATAAATTAAACGAACAGATTAAATTAAGTAACAAAAATATAAACCATTCACAATTAAAAAACAATGTAATGTTTAAGTAAATAAATAAATAGTGGATTTTCTCCCCCTTTAAGCTTTGCTACACACACACACACACACACACACACACACACACACACACACACACACACACACACACACACACACACACACACACACACACACAAATATTCTATACAAACATATACAGTACACACAGATGCGGCTTGCTTTTCCCGGCGGCCACCAGCAGGGGCCGCTGTCCCCGGAAGGGCGGCCGGCCGGGGCTGCGTCTTGCGTCGGCGTCTTGCGTCGGGCTGAGCGGCTCACTCCAGGCCGGGGATTGACGGGCCTTTCGCCGGAGACGAGGGAGGCGGAGGCAGAGAGGCAAAGCCGAGCAGACGCCGCCGCCGCCGCCGCCACTCCTCGCCGTCGTCCGGGCCATCCGCCGCCATCCTGAGCGCCGAGCGCCCCTTCCCCGCCGCCACCGGGCTCCCCAGGCACCGCGGGCTCCCCCGAAGCACCACAGGTGGGTCTCGGGGCCGGGGGGCCGGGCGGGGGGCGCTTTTCTGGGGGGCGGGAGGGCGCCGGGGGGGGGAGGCGGCGAGGAGCAGGAGGAGGAAGGAGAGGAGGAGGAGGAGGAGGAGGCCGGGCGGCTTTAAAATGGAGACCGAGCCAGTCATGGGGGGGGGCGCGGCGGGGGGGGGGTGTAAGCTACCCAGGCCAAGCCATTTGGGGGGGGGGGGAAGGAAAGGCAAGGGAAAGGGGGGGACACGTCTCTGAGCCCCCCCTCCCCACGGGGCCCCTTTGTTTCCAAGGGGGCTGCACCCCCCCTCTCTCCCACCCCCACCCCCCAGTTTGCTGCTGCTGCTGCTGCTTTTGCAAAAGGCGAGAGCCCGGGGCGGACCAGCAAAGGCTGGTGTGGTGGTGTTGGTTTTTTTAGGGGGGGGGGAGAAAGAACAATTCTTTAATGAAGCTCCTCTTAATGGCGCGCGGGGGGGGGGCGGCGAGGAGGAGGTTTTGCAAGGGGAAATGGAGGGGAAGGGCGTTGGTTTGGTCGCCCCCCCCCTCCCCACGCCACCCCCACCCCCCCCTCCGCTTTCCCAGACAGATCCATTACAAGGTGTTTTTATTTTATTTTTTTTTGCAAAATGGGGCAAAATCCGGTTCCTCTCCGGAGGTGGGAGCCGGCCTGGGGCCTGTTTTGGCAGCTTGGGCTGGTTCCCCCCCCCCCAACACACACACACACACACCCCGTGCTCCAACGCCCTGAAAGCTTGATGGGGAGCTTGCTTTTTGGGGGGGGGGGAGAGCCGGGGGGGGGGGTCCCGGAGAGCCTGCTTTTGCTTTCCGGCCCGGGTCTCCCCAGCCTGGCTCGCTCTTTTGTTGCAGGTTTTGCTTTGCAACCTGTCTGGGGCGTCCATTGTTTTGGTGGTGCACGGGGGGGGGGGGGGTTCTTATGGCAGGCCTCCATGGGTTGTGTGTGTGTGTGTGTGTGTGTGTGTTGCTGCTGTTGTTCAATGCTGCAGAACCCTCTCTCGCCTCGGGATCCAGCCTCTCGCATCAGACCCCCCCCCCCTCCCAATGATCTATAATTTTAAGGACCATCTTTGGGAAGATCAGCCAGTTGTGCATCTTCCTTGCTGCGCCGTAACAACACACCTGGTTGGGTCCAGAAAACGCAATTCCAGGCGGATGCTTTGCGAACAGGGAAATCAAGGCAGATCCGATCATCATCCCTGGCTCTGGGGCGTTTTTTCGGAAAGAGAAAAGAAATAATTTCTCTTTTTCCCCCGATGGAGTTCATCCTGCCGAGGCTTTGGCCCGATGGTTAGAAATGGCTGCAGTTTCAGCGTGGTTTGTCGTATTTTTAAGGATGAAATGGAAAGACAGGCCCGGAGACTTAAAAGTGGGAGAGGTTTGGGACCGGTCTTTTCCGGATGTAAGGGATATTAAACAGGGCAGGTTTGCATTTAACGAATTAACGAATGTTAATGCAGCCCCCCCCCCCCCCCTTATTTGTGTTCTCTGCTCTGTTTTTTCACTTCTGGGCTCCTGTGTGTTTTGGAACCAAGGATGGCTCCTAGAGACTTGAGACGTTTTCCCCTGTGGGTTAAATTAGAATTTTTGATTTCCTTGAGCAGAAGAACCATACGTTTTAATGAGGGGATCAGCCGAGGACTCTCTTCCCTCCTAGGGTATTTTATTTCCTGGGAGCTTTCCGTTCAGGTGTTCCCTGGCAAAAGTTGCACGGTTGCCGAATGGATGCCGAGAGTCCAGAACGCTTCGGGGGGGGGGGGAGTTTGGATCTGTGTGATAAAAGATTCCCAAAATGGTCACTGGATGTCGCATTCTGAATTTGGCTCTTCTTGGAGAGAGGCCGACCAAAAAATAAAAGGAAAAAGAGAAAAATAAGGAGGGGAAATAAAGAAAAATAAGGTGGTAAACCATGAAATATTCTTGATGGATTGCCCTGTGATATCTTAGGCTGGGATGCTGGGCCGTTTCCTATGCTTCGGCTGTTTGCTTCGGAGGCGAGGCACTCTGTTTTTCAAGACTGTATCCCAAATTTAAAAGGGTTCCTTATTTCCTTGAGTTACATTTTCTAGCAGATTTCTCATTGGGATATGGGTGCTTTCCGGATCCTCTCCGGTGCTGGTCCCACACTGCGCCGTCCCTCGCTGCGTTCCCCAGCCAAGTATTTGAAGATTAAGAGCTACAGGTGAAATGGGGAAATATTTATATCAGGCTTTGAAGCCTGATATAAATATCAGAAAACTCCCCATTTGTCTTCTGTAAGCATAGGTAGGTGGTCCCTGGCTAATTGGATAAAGCTTAAAATTGGCTTCGCTCCACAGCTCTGTATTTTGATGGGTGTATCACGTTCTCCGTGTTGAGGAAGAGGATTTGCTTGTTTGTAAGCGGCATTTATAGGATGCCTTCTTTCCAGTGACTTGGAGCTGAGGTAGGCGGCTGTCTTCATAACAGCCCTATGAGGTGGATCAGATGGAGAGAATATGACTGGGAAAAGGTCACCCCGTTAAGCTTTTATGGCTTAGTGGGGGACCTGAAGCTCATCCATCCCCCCCTCGATCCCGTTTTGACATTCTTAACTGCTATAACACAGATATCTCACTTTTAGACGTTTTATCATCAGAATGCCTTCCGTTGTGGGTGTGTTAAATTTCCCCGTCTTTAGGTGGTTTAGAAGGATTTAGGTGTTCTGTTAGGCGTTGGGTATCAGATTTAGGCTCAATATCGGGGAAAACTTCTTAACTGTAAGAGCGGTTCGACAATGGAATCCATGACCTCAAGAGGTGGCGAACGCTCCAACACTGGAGGCCTTCAAGAGAAAATGGGAGCACCCTTTGCCCGATCTGCTTTGATTGGGATTCCTGTCTTGAGTAAGGGGTTGGACTTGATGGCCTTCGAGATCCCCCACCCAGCCCCATTATTGTATGATTTTGAGTTCAGCCAATATGGAACGCCTGATGCCTTTGCGTTCTCTCTCTCTCTCTCTCTCGATATGCAGAAATATCCAGTATTCTGAATGTGTTGATCATTATCCTGAGTCTGTGTGGCCTGTGCAGGGGGGGCACCTTTGTCGTTTAGTTTTATGGGAAGTGCACCTGTCTAGAAATGTCTTCTGCTGAATGTTTTATGTGAGTTTGTCTGCGGCTTCTCTTTTGCCCTATGCCTGCCCGTTCATGCTGTGCTTCGTCGAGGATGGGTGGACCCCAAAGTTTTGGGGCAGTTTATTAGAGTGCCCTAGTAGCGACAGAGCCAAAAGCTGGGAATTTGGTTCCCAGCTGTGCTTTCTGTTATTTAATTTATTTGATTCGAAATATTTTTACCTCGCCTTTTTCCCTAAAAGGACGCAGGAGAAGAGCCAGCCTCTTTAGTCTTGGGAAGCTACCACAGTCCCAGAGCACCCCCAGAATAATATTATTAATAATCATGTGCCGTCAAGTGAGTTCTGACTTACGGCAACCCTTTTCAGGGTTTTCCAGGTAGAGAAGTGTTTTCTTATCCCCTTCTTCTGGGGTTGCCCTGGGACGGTGCAGCTGGCCCACGGCTACCCAGGCTGGCTCTATTGGCAGGAGGCCCAGTGGGGGAATCGAACTCCCAACCTCTGGCTCCACAGCCAGATAGAAGAGAATAGTAAACTACTTCTGAATATTTGATGCATAGAAAAACCTGGAAAAGGTCACCGTTAAGTCAGAATTGACTTGATAGCATGTGATTAAATTAGGATATTGTGAACAAAAGAGAGGCAGTATGTTGTGATGGTTATAGTTACACTTGACCATGAATCTCCCTGGACACACAACCATGCAAAATCTCTTACTTTGACCTACCGTGAGGATGTTGTGATGAGAAAGGAGGGAACAGGAGAGTCGTGGATGTCAGCTTGAGCACATTGGAGGGACGTGGCATGTCATTGTTGTGATGCACCCACAAATTATTTCTGATTTATGCGGACCCTTGTAGAATTTTCAAGGTATGTGAGATTTTCAAGGGGTTGTTTACCATTGCGAGCCTGCAGTGACTTTCCATAGCCAAGTGGAGATTTTTGTGGGCTTCAGATTTGCAATAAATAATTGTATGTGGCCTTTTCAGGGAAAATGTAAATTTGGTCCCTAGGGTTGTGGTTCTTAAGATATGAAAGGTTGAGAACCATGGTCTTAGACCATACCCTGGCATCCCCGAGGATTCAGTGTATTGTTCTGTTGGGAGGACCACGGAACGTGAAAGCTGTGGTGGCTTCAGATGGCCACTCTTCTCAAGAATGGCCCATTGTTAGTCCATGGGTTTTTCTTGCTCCTTTCTTCAGAAGCTCAGTAATTCTGTGTAGCCACTCGTTTTAAGAGCCGGTTTGGCGTAAGTGGGAAGAGTGTTGGGCGAGGACTCGGAAATCGTGGGTTCAGATCACAGTGGCTTGGCCGTGATAAACCACCTGTAGAACATCTCACGTGGTTGAAAAACGATATGAGGTTTGCCATAAGTTGGAGGCAGTTTGGTGGTACCTAAACAAGAATTTGGTTTTAAATCAGAAGCAGGTCCTTAGGAGTAGATGTGCTACATGGTGGTTCCCAACCTTGGGTCACCCAGGTGTGTTCTTCAACATGCAACTCCCAGAAGCCTTCACCACCAGCTGTGCTGGCTGAGGTTTCTGGGAGTGGCAGTCCAAGAACGCCTGGATTACCCGAGGTTGGGAACCGCTGCGCTTCAAGAACACAGGTGATCAAAACAGAGGACTCTTCTCAGGTAGGCTGCAGGTTTTAGCCCCGTGATACCTAAATGGAACACCCATGTTTTGAAGAGGTTCACCTCTGAATGCCAGATGTTGAAGACAATCCCGGAAGTGATGTAACTTTGTGCTCTAGTTGTGGGACTAATTGATATTTCTTGAGGTTGTAGGTGTTCGGCTTGCTGCTAAAGAACACGGACCTTCAGACAGATTCAGTGGGAAAGTGTTTATAGGATCTGGGGCAGAATTAGGATGCCTGCAGTTACTGGTTGCCATTGTGTGACACAATAAACTTTGTGCTGTGGTCTGTTTCTTGTGACATTTCCACAGGGCCACTTTCCTGTTCTTTGTCCGGCAAAGCCAAGCTGCGAGACCTTTGGTGACCTTTGGTGGTGGTTAAGAGCCATTCAGAAGTCTTTGGTAGGTGACAGATGTGAGAATCAGATGCCTATAAAGGAGAGAGAGGTCCTGCGCAATGGCAGAGTATGGTCCTTCGAGGCATGATGAAGGATTGAAATTAGGAGAGGCGCAGGGAATAGTAGCAGTGCAGATTTTGCAACCAGAGAAAACGGTGTAAACCTTTGTCATGAAAGGTACAGCGGTTGGGTAGTGATACAGACAAACCTGTATAGATGATCTGAGTAACAAAGGTAGTGAGTTAGAGAATATATCATCATCATCATCATCATCGTCTTAGAACTGTAGAGCTGGAAGGAACCCTACGGATCATCATGGAGTCCAACCCCTGTCAAGGAGGCCCAGTGGAGGGAATCGAACTCCCAACCTCTGGCTCCACAGCCAGAGACCTGAACCACTGAGCTCTCCAGCAGATCTATTTGTTCCTACTCAAACCAAGGGAGATTGTGTTGAACCTTCTGTATTCCTGTGATATTTCACACATTACAGTACTCGCTCCTTGTCTGTCCGTTGAGGCACTGTATCCCATGCCTAGCTCCGAATCTCTTGCTAGATGAGAACCGTGGCTGCTTAAGCTCCAGATCTCTCTGGATGGACTGGATGACACCCGAGAGTCCCCCCAACACTTACAGTTCTGTAGATCAAGAGAGGAGTTTTGTGTTGGCTTTTCATTGCTTTGACACCTGGCGTGGGCAGTTGAGTTAAAGCTTACCACAACTCTCCAGGCACTAGGTGGGCTCTTTTGAGTTCTACATTGCATGAGATGCATGTGGGTTTCCATGGTTTTCTGGGATTTCTTGGAAGTGTTTCTTACAACCTTTGCCAGTGAGGCTTCCACCAACCTGACTGACTTTTGTTGACTCAGGAAATGATGAAAAAACTGCTTTCCTGCTTGCTTTCAAATTGGAGATGGGCACGAACTAGCACTTCGGTGGTTCGTGCTGGTTCGGCCGAATAGGGGTTCATTGCTCCCCAGCCCGGCCTCCTCTGGCGGGTGCCCACTCAGAGGCAGCATCCCAGCTTCCCTGTCCTGCCTCCTCTGAGCGCTGTCTCTGAGTGGGCGCCCGCCGGAGGAGGTGGGACTGGGAAGTGCTGAATAACCTGTTTGGCCAAAATAAAACCTGAATCACCGAACTGGCAGTTCGTGCCCATCTCTATTCCGAATGTCTTCTTCCTGGTTGGAGAGCAGGTGACGTATGGCCCCACAGGTGGTGTTCAAGGCTGCATGCATCTTCTGGGTGTTCCTTACCACGGGCTGTTCAGACTGGGTCTCGTGAGAGTCCAGCAACGTCTGGAAAAGGCGGACTTTGATCACCCCTGTGGAAAGTTGCTGTGGCTCCTGCCATGGTCCAGAGAGGTCACAGCCATGAAACAGCGGGACTGATGACATGATGAAGAAAGGTTTGCCCTGAGGCAAACACAAGGCAGAGTTCATCTTAGAAGAGGTGTGAGTAAAGCGTGGCCCTTCCAGGTGTTGAACTGTGGCTGTCATCAGCCCACCAGTTTCCGGAGGGCTACCACCAGCGTGGCCGTGATGATAGCGATGGAGTGTCCCTCTTTCTGTTGTGCTCTCTCCGTGTTGCCCATTAGATTTTTTTTAAGTGCTCAAGGAGGCGGTGGCTCCTTGTTTCTCTGCTCAGTTGCCTGTTTGTGATCCATTGGCTAGAAATGTCATGCTTAAACCTCCCCCCCCCCCCAAGAATCCACCCTCAGGCAGTCCTTTTCCTTTTGACAGAGGTGGGCCGCCTTGGCCGGTCCCAGGGCCAATTTTCCACCTTTCCCTCCAGGGTCACATAAGACACTCCCCCCAAAAAACATGGGGGGGGGGAGCTGCAGAAGCGGAGCTGGAAATTGCCAGAAGTCCACTCCCAGTTTTGAGGGGCGGTTATTTGGGGGTGTTAAACAGCGCGGGCCTTTGTGCAATCTATTTAAAAGGTGACTCACCCACTCCTAAAAGCTTCCAATGACTGTTATTTCTTTTTGATCCTCATCGAAGACTCTCAAATGGGGGGGGGGGACACTTTCCCCCATCCTCTTCTGTGGGTACCAAGGAATGCTTCTAAGGAACATATATATATATATTTTTCCCCCTGCTTGTAGACTTTGGATTTTATATATATAAAATATATATATAGACCACCACTATCCTTTTCTTTGACTGTTTTGGCAGGCGTGTAGAAAAATGTTAGGATCCATGTCATTGTTGGGTGCTTTCAGATAAAGCTGTGATCACGCAGCTGCTTGGCCTTTATTCACCTCTTTTTGTTTTTCTCCACTCGGTAACCACGGTTTTCTCCCTGCCTTTTCCCACCTTCTTTTCCTTCGTTGCAGGGAAATGAAGGAGGGGAAGGCCTGCGTAATTCCTTTCGTCTGGAAACGCAGGCCAATGCTGCGGTTAAGGCAGGGCCCAGGGAAGACGTACTCCGGGGTACCTGCTGGTCCAGTTCCGCTGGATATTTTTAAGATTTCTGCAGCCTGGGAGTTTTGGAGAGCTGGGCCTGAATTCATGCTTGCTTGACTTTTGGGCTTCAATGAGAAGAGAACTGGTCAGGGGAGCAGCCTATGCCCCTTCCTGAGCAAAGGTGTAAAGCTGTCTACCTGTTTACAGCAGGTGGTGGCCAGACAGGTGCAGGGATGTTGGAACTGCGGAAGACCACCCTGCCAGTCAACGTGTCGGGATTTCAAGGGAAAGCAAGCGTCGGTTTTTGTTTTTAATTTTTAAATCCTCAGTGTTCTAATTTCTTTTTATTGGGACGTCTTAATTTTTTTTGGAAATTTTAGAAGTCATTGTGGCTCCAAGAGAGGTCATAGCAACGAAACAGCAGGGCTGATGACCGGAGACACGAGGAAGAACGTTTTGCCATGAAGCAAAAACAGGGCAGAGCTCATCTTAGAAGAGGTGTGAGTAAAGTGTGGCCCTTCCAGGTGTTGAACTGCTCAGTGGTTTAGGTCTCTGGCTGCGGAGCCTAAGGTTGGGAGCTGGATTCCCCCCCCGCTGGGCCTCCTGGACAGGGGCTGGACTGGATGATCCAGAGGGTCCCTTCCAGCTCTGCCGTTCTAACATTATAACTTGCCTTACCAAGCTTGTTGTTCCACCCTGTGGCTCACTGTTGCATAACTGTCTTTCCCTTTCTTGATTTCTGAGTTATGCTGCAGAGTGTTTAGTGGGTGTGGGTGTTGCTGTTGTAAACCACACTTAAAAGTTTCCCCCACCAATGCCCAAAACCAGCTTCCTCCCGTGGCGATGCTAGATTAAGTGTGGGAGGGCTGCTTGCCTCCCACTCCTCCCTCTCATCGTTCAAATCACAACATTCTCTCTCTCTCTCTCTCTCTCTCTCTCTCTCTCTCTCTCTCTCTCTCTCTCTCTCTCTCTCTCTCTCTCTCACACACACACACACACACACACACACACACACACACACACACACACACACACACACACACACACACACACACACACACACACACACACACACACACACACACACACGGTTCTCTGATTATCCAAAGGAGGCATGTGTTAAAAAACAGTGAAGGCATAATGTGTGTGTTTGTGTGTCCGTTCGCTTATTTGTAGACAAAATGACAATGGTTTGTTAACACAGGAATGAGATTATGAGGCTGTTAATTAGCAGTTTGTATCCAGGGTGATAAAAACAAGACAGACGTGACTGCCACAGGAATGCTGGGAGTTGTACGCGAAACAAGAGGTCAGCTCTGTCAAGAAATACAGCTATTTTATAATACAGAAAGCTGAGTGAGTTACAAAGGAGGAAGAGAAGAAGAAAAAAACAAACGGCTATTTAAACAATCTCCAGTCTGCCTCTGTGGGCCTCAATAGAGATCAAGGGTTCTAGCGGATCCCTTCCGCTAGGATCTGCCCATTTTGGTCGTCCTCGTCCTGTGTTAATGAATGATTGGCGCTTCATTAGTTGCATCCTCCCCAGGATATAAATCTCACCGCCCTGGAATAAATAGAAGGGGGACGTGTAGTTGGGTCTCCCTTCTGTCTGAAGAAGTGGTGTTGGATCTGCCAGCGCTTACACTGAAATGAATCTTTAAAATTCTACCCTATTTGGCTTTTCTTATCTTTTTCCTGTTCCTTTCGTTTTGCCAACTTGGTTTAATGGTGTGCGGGAGCGCTCGGTCTCGCTGTGTTGGATAATTTCTGACCCATCTCCAATTTACCCTTCTTGGGTGAGAGGATGGAGTAAAGGTAAAGGTTCCCCTTGACATTTAGTCCAGTCGTGTCCGACTCTAGGGCGCGGTGCTCATCCCCGTCTCCAAGCTGTAGAGCCAGCGTTTGTCTGAAGACCGTTTCCGTGGTCACGTGGCCAGCGCGACTTAGACACGGAATGCCGTTACCTTCCCACCGTGGTGGTACCTGTTTATCTACTCGCATTTACATGCTTTCGAACTGCAAGGTTGGCAGTGTATGTGTTTTAAACGATCCTTGCTTTTTATCCACCCTGCTTTTTCATTCTCATCTGCAGGAGTGAAATATAAGAAGGTTTAACATCTCTAAAACCATTCCCGGTTCACTTCTTGACCTCTTTTGCCAGCAGGTTTGGGCATTAAGTGACGAGGGCACCCTTTATAGCCATGGTTCCCCACCGTGGGTCCTCCAGATGTTCTCGGACTGCAACGCCCAGACATCCTGGCCAGCCCAGCGAATGGCGAAGGCTTCTGGGAGTTGCAGTCTAAGAACACCTGGGGACCCAGGGTTGGGAACCATCGCTTGACGGGCTTGTGATCCTAGAGGGATAGTTAAAACAGACAACCCTGAATGGGACAGGGGAAGACTCTGATCTGGGATGGGATCGTTTCTTTTGTTCTGTTTGGTTGCTGCATTAAAGTCCGTTGCGTATTGGTTTTCGCAAGCTTGGTTGGCCGAGATTGATGGGTTGCCCTTGCTTGGTTAGCATCTTGCGAAGACTGTTGACAATCACAGGGTGTCTTCTAATGGCTGTCTTGCAAAACAACCCCACAGAAGCTTATATCCTACCAGTATCCGCAGAGACCTGTGGCCGTCACTTGCGGCTCATAAGAATATGCAAAGAGAGAGAGAGAGAGAGACTGAGAAAAAGAATTTCAAATTATTTCTGTATTTTCCCTTTTCCCAACTTGGGAACCCTATACAGGGGTTTGGACTGCAGCCTCCATCGTTCCCAGACTGGAGCAGGGTCGTGGGAGTTGTTGTTGAGCACAAATTTCCCTACTCTTTATTTCCTCGGTTCGACAGGGTGATTCTGAGTGTCGCAGAGAATTCAAGCACTCTTTTAAAACGCTGTTCTCTCGTTAAGAAGTAAACATAATTTCTGCATTCAGGAGCCATGAGAACTCTGTTTCTCAAAGCGCGGTAGATTCTGTGGCAGGTATGGCCGAGCAAAGTGGCAAGATTCCACTTACGTTGCGTCATATGTTCTACCATTTCTATCCATTCTGCGTCCTGTATTTGGTTGCTGGTGGTCTACAATAAATTGAATGCCTCCAGCGTTGGAGTGCTCACCATCTCCCGAGCTCATTACTTTCATTGTCTTACTGCTCTTATAGTTGAGAAGTTTTTCCTGATATTCAGCTGAAGCCTGGCTTCCTGTCGCTTGAGCCCATTATGATATAACCTGCATTCTGGGATGATCTGGAACAGATTCTGCCCCTCCTCTGCAGGACTATCTTTCAAGTATTTAAGAAGTGCTCTCTTATCTCCCCTCATTCTTCCTTTCTCAAGGCTAAATCTACCCAATTCTTTCCTTCTCCGAGGGCTTGGTTTCCAGCCCCCTGATCCTCCTCCTGGTTGCCTTCCTCTGAACTTGCTCCAGTTTGTCAGCATCTTCAAGTGTGGTGTCCAGAACTGGACACAGGACTCCAAATGAGGCCTAACCCAGTGCCAAATAAAAGGGAGATTAGTACCCTGTGGGATTTGGGGACTATAATTCTGTCAGTGTATCCTAAAATCGCATTGGCCTTTTTTGCAGCTACATCGCACTGTGGGCTCCTTTTCAGCTTGTGATCTACAGCCATTCCAAGATCCTTCTCGCTCGTAGTATTACTGAGCCAAGGATTCCCCCGTCTTGTACCTGTGCATTTGGGTCCCACCCCCTTTAGGTGTAGGGCTTTGCCCTTATCCCTGTTAAATTTCATTCTGTCGTTTTCAGCCCAGTCCTTCCCCACGCCCCCCAACCTGCAACGGCTGTTTACTCCATCCTCCGTCACTCCTTTGGCGACGTAAGCTCGGATTGGGAAGGCAGGCCCGTTGCTAGGGTTTCTTCTGGCCTCTGTGGGTTTGAGGTCTGTTTTGCTGCCCCAGTTGGAGCGCGCTGGGTGATGCGCACGCAGCCCACCTTCCTCGTTTCCTTTACCCTCCGTTAACCAGCTGACACCTGCTGCTGCTGCCACCGCAGAAGATGCTCCCGGATGGAAGGAGGATCTGGGGAATTGCCTTGTCAGGCTGTGGGAAGGTTTCGAGTCTGCAGGTGATGAGTCACTGTTTTCTCTTGCACGGAAGAGTCTCGACTCAGTCCGGTTGCCAGGAAGACCGTGTCTTGTTTTCCCCCCCCGAAGCTGACAAATGCAGCAAAAAAACCCAAACCCTTCCATCACATAGCGAGAGGAGCCCTGAAAATTGGACTCGCCCTGTAGCTACAGAAAACCCAAACCCAAAAAAACCCCATCAGGATCCAGATTGTTTGCAAAAACAAGGTTTACTCTGCTTTGGCAAAGTGCTTTGGGAATTTGCCATTGGCTTTGGATCTTGGACCGACCATTGGACGGACAGAATTGCCGTTTGGTTAAATGGGTTGGCGGGTGGAATTTGAAATGTCAGAGTAACCCTGAGAGAAACAGGCATGCCTGTGGAGGTTACTCATTTCTTTAGATAGATGAATAACGCAGGACCAGTAGAAGCTGGGTGGTGCAGTGGAAGAGGAGAAACGCCCGGCGTTTTGCTGGTTGTAGACACAGTATGCTGTCGTGTTCAGGGTCCCTGCAGAAGGGTTTTTTTGGCCAACATTTTGAAATACAGTAGGACCTCCTTATCCACGTGATCGGTATTCGCTGATTCACTTATCCGCTGCCTGAAAGTACTAAGTAAAAAACCCCAGAAATACATATTTATTTATATGGATAAATATGTGTTTCTAAATACTTCTACACATTTGTGCTTCCAGGGCATGTTTACTGGAACTGGCCACTAGAAGGAGCCAGAGACCATGCTATGTATAGCATTCGCTCTTATCCATGGTTTTTCATCATCCACGGCGGGGGGGGGGGGGGGCTTGGAACCAATCCACTGCGGATAAGGAAGTCGTCTTGCATTTGGAAACGGCACCTGCGTGATGCTGACGTGGTCCTTTTTTCCTTCCATAGGCAGATCGGGAGCGGCGCAGAGAAATTTCCTAACTCGATGACCTTTCATCGCAATGTCCGATCGTTTGGGGCAAATAACCAAGGGAAAGGATGGGAAAAGCAAGTATTCGACTCTCAGCCTGTTTGATAAGTATAAAGGAAAGTCAGTAGAAGCTATCAGAACTACAGGTAAGTGGGCATTCAGGGGGTGCATGCAGGGGGGGGGGGTAAAGAGAGGGGAGGGGGCTCTTAGCAACCTGGTGGTTTAGAGCTATTTTGTGCTCTTCTGTGCCATGATGTAAGAACCCTGTCGTGGCAGATCAAATACTCCAGATTAGGCTTATCTTTTTGCCCAGGGAATCTTGCTTTTGCACCTAAGAGTCCCTGTTTGACATCTGCAAAAGCCTGCCAGTACACAAAGATTCCTTGTCTGAACACTGACTGTTAAGATAAGTGAAGCTGGTATAAAGCAGGATCTTCTCAGTGCTGGCCCCCAACAGATGGGATTTCCTCCCAGGAGATGAGGAGGGGACAACTTGTGGGCCTCCCAGGGTGTTGCTTCTGTGGTCTGTTCCCCCTTGGCTATGCTGGCCAAAGCTTTCGACAGTTGTAGGCCAATGGCATGGTGCTGGTGGCATCCATTTGTACTTTTTTTTTCCATACATCATTTTGTGAGGCTGCGGCTTTAAGGTAGCTTTAGATACTTAACAATGAAAAAAATCTAGTCCAGTGGATTGGCTTGCTCTTTAAATTGTCGGGGGGGGGGGGATCCAATTTTGAAAGCATCATCTGAATCAATCTGATTTAAATCCAATGCACCCGGACAGCCAGTGGTGCCGAGAGAGGTAAATTCGGGCAGCTTCTGCTCGTATCAGCAGAACGAGATTTCTTGTAGTGATCGGTGTAGAAACGGGAGCGACCTGCCCACGGTTCACCGTTTTTCATTTCCTCTTCCTCACTGTCCTCCACCAGTTATTCCTAGACATGGCTTACAGAGTCTCGGGAAAGTTGCTCCTGCCCGGCGCATGCCACCTCCTGCCAACTTGCCAAGTCTGAAGTCTGAGAACAAAGGAAACGACCCCAATATCATCATCGTACCCAAGGACGGTACAGGATGGGCAAACAAGCAGGACCCCCCCGACCAAAAGAGGTAGGCGCGTCCCCTGTCTCCCCCCCCCCCCCCCCGAATGATCCTCAGACATCCGTCTGTCAGATATGCTTCAACTGGGATTCCTGCATTGAGCAGAGGGCTGGGCTGGACCTTGAATTCTCTCCCCCCCCCCAAAAAAAAAACTCCATTATTTTGGAATTCTCTGTTCCTATTTTCCTATTGGGAAGTCTGTCTTTGGAAGTCTGGGGAAAGGCCACTGAGTTGGACTGCAGATCCCAGCGTATTCCCTGGCCACGCTGCCTGGGGGGATTTGGGAGTTACAGTCTGGAAAAACTTCTGGGAGAGCTCAGGGGTTGGGGCTATCTGGCTGCAGAGCCACAGGATTGGGAGTTCGATTCCCCCATTGGGCCTCCTTGACAAGGGGCTGGACTGGATGATCCCTAGGATCCCTTCCAGTTCTAAGAGGATGATGATGATGTGAAACATCCAAATTAGGGTTTAGTAATTTAGCTGGCTGGATAGCTCGGGGGTTGAGGTCTCTGGCTGCAGAGCCAGAGGTTGGGAGTTCGATTCCCTCCCACTGGGCCTCCTTGACAGGAGCTGGACTGGATGATCTCATAGGGTCCCTTCCAGCTCTGGCAGTTCTAAAGTTAATATTATTATAAAAACACTTCCCATCTCTGACTTCTTTAGTGATCCATATGGTGATTTTTCTTTTCTTTCTATGTGCATAATATATGCCAGGTGGAATTCTGTGGGGTTTTCCTCTTGATTTGATGGGAAAAACAGAAGGCCGTGAAAGTGTCGGCGTAAATGTATCCCTTCCTCACCGGGTGCTCCCGACAGCCAGGCCTCTGAGGAAGGTGGCCACGATCCTCAAGAGTTTGTGCTCAAGATAACGTGCTAGTTTTCCTCTTGTTCCCAGACTCTTCTCCCCTTTTTTTTCCGAGGCCACGGGCCGATCACCGAGTGCCCCTCCCTAGAGACGCTTGCAAGGGGTGGGGAAGGAAGGCCTCTTTGTTAGCAGAACGTGGCCGTGGCCCTTGGAGCAGTCTCGGTGGCGTGGCCCAGGCTCTTACTCTCTGGGGCTTGGCTTTTTCTCCCTCTAGTTCCAGTGTCACGGCCGCACAGCTGCCGGAGTCGCTGCCGCCGCAGGATTCACAGAAATCTGTCTCCAGTTTACAGAAGCTGACGCAGTCCATCAGTCAGGAGGTACGCGCGGGGTTCTGCGCAGGCGGTTCCCTGCCGGGTGTCTTGGAGAAGTCGGCCGGGTGGGGAATGGCTCACTGGTGGCATAGAAGGCCTCGGAGCTTGAAATAAACCCGTACGTCACGTGACCCACGGAGGTGCTTTAAGGAGCAGCCTTAGAGGGTTAAAAGGCCCTTTGATTTTGATAGAGCGGGAATGGCATTTAGGCCAGAGCGGGTAACCGTGGGCGGGGGTTAGGTGTGGCCGGTGTGGCTTCCTTGGAAAGAAATCCAGTAGGACCCCCTTATCCGCGTTATCAGTCTCCACTAAATCGCATATCCGCCGTCTGAAAATATGACACTGATGTCATGACCAGAATCATCCACAGGAGCGGGGCCAGAGACCATGCTATGAGACCACTATTAAAATAGTGTTTGTTAATATTCCACGTTTTTCAGCAAGGGTGGTGGTGGCTTGGAACCCATTTGGGGGTCTACTGTACCAGAATGACCAACCTGTAAAATGTTCTTTTCTTCTGCAGAGTACAAATTCAGCGCCAGGTGGACCAAAGTCATGGGCACAGCTCAATGGAAAGCCAGCCAGACAAGAAGGTGGTGAGTTCGAGAGGCGAGGAAGTGTCTTCTCTCCCCCCCCCCCCCCCCGGTCATGCTAGTAAGGGTGGAAATGACCCCAAATGGAGATGAACTCAAGGCGATCAAGTGTTCAGCCCAGTGGTTTAGGTCTCTGGCTGTGAAGCCAGAGGTTAGGAGTTCGATTCCCCCCCACGGGGCCTCCTTGACAGGGGCTGGACTGGATGATCCCATGGGGTCCCTTCCAGCTCTGCAGTTCTGAGATTATTATTATTACTTATTTCTACTCCACCCAGAGTAGTGGCTTTGCCACTAGTTGGCTGAGATAAAAATACAAATGAATGAAAGAAAGAAAGAAAAAAAGAATAACCAGATGACCAAAATAAACGTTGTTGTGTCTCTCTGCCAGGTTCAAGGGCCTCAAACCGACCGTTATCCTTCTCTCCCGAGGAATTTCCAACGCTGAAAGCAGCCGGCGAGCAGGACAAGGCTGGCAGAGAAAAGGGCGTCTTAGATCCGTCGTATGGGCCCGGACCAAGCCTCCGCCCTCAGAGTACGTCTATGGCGGGGGGGGGGGGGAGCCCACCTCAAGAGATCTGCTTTCTCTTCCATCTTCACAGCGCCCCCCCCCCCCCCCAAGACCTTTCTGCTGATGGCCCAACTTCCAGGGAAAAAAAAGAAATTGCCAACTCCTGTCTCCCTCCGACTTTTTATTTTATTTTATTTTATTCTGAAAACCTTAATGCAGTGAAGACTGAAAGCCGCACAAATCTTTTAAAGGGTCTCCCCCCCAAAAAATAAAATAAAAAAGCATGTAAAAAGGATTAGCAAAGCTTAAAAAATGTGCTTGATGGAATAAAAATGACTTGGCTGCCTTCTTAAAAATCCATAAAAAGCTTGAGCGGTCTAAATAAATAATCATGCATGGTACATTCGTGTAAAAGGATCTAATATTAAAGCGTTTCTCTACAACGTGTAAAATCCGTTTGCCTTCTAGGTTAAGCTGAGAATTCCCAGATTGTTAAAGGGAACCAAGGACCCTGTAATACTGAAGTGGCCTTCTGTGCTCTCTTGGTAGCCTTATGTCCATGAAAGGGAGTCAAGCGGTAGCTAGTTTTTGCCATTTTATTCTCCTTCCTTATTCTAGGGACTTGGGGCAAACCCCCCTTCCATGCTCAACTTTTCCATGGACAAAAATTGGATCGGAAATTTCCCGTATGACATACATTTTAGTAATACCTTATAAGCTGTTTAATGGGATTTATTTCTCTGCTTAGAAACCTGTTGTCTTTAATAGCATCTCATCTTATGAAAGGTGATAACGTGCTGACCCGGTCAGAGAAGGAGTCTGAGGCCATCGGCATAGATGACTTTCCTCACTGGGTGGGGATCGGTGACCTCCGTTCCTTCCGTCCGGTTCCTGCCGAGAGAGGCTAGAGTTTAAAAAAAATATTTGTGTTGTGCAGATTGCATTTCATCTAAAAAGTACAACTGACGTGACTGATGACTCCCTAAAGTAGCTAGTTACATGTAACTGAGTTCTTAGTAACTAGTTACTTCCTAGCTCATGGGAATTAAGCATCTTTTGAAACTGTGCATGGCTGTGCTGAAATAAAAGGAGCCGTGGGGTCGATACGAAATACAAACGCAAGAGTAGGCAATACTTTTATAGACCACTAAAAAAATCATCGTACAATATGTGAGCTTTCCTGGATTAAGACCACTTTGTCAGGCTTGTACCAGTGGAACGAATTTAAAAGTCCAAAAGTTCACGGCAAGATGGATTTCTCCAGGCACGTCTTCCTTAGGTCTAAGTGAGGAAAGATGCAGGCGGCGTTTGAGTTGTTTTAAAGTTACAGCTGAAGCAGCCGATGGCTCGGTTTCAGATAGAACTCGAGAATGGATTGGAATCCAGCAGAATTCTGTATAAATGTCTTTGGCCTGGTTTGCAGAGGGAAGCTTGAAACAGGGTTTACGTTTACTAAACCATGGTTTGTGGTTTATATCTGCCAACGATCCTGCAAATGACCAGACAACACCGGCCGTTTGTTTTCTCCATTCCTGGTCTTGTTCTCATTCTCCCACCTTCCGCGGGGAAAGGAAGTCATTGTTCTGGATTCAGATACCACAACCAGCCCTGATTTGAACAAGTTGGGGATTCACAAGGCCATGACAAACCACCTCATCTAAGTTTGTGCCAGACTAACAAACCATGGTTTGTTTGTGGATGCCGGTTCAGCACCCGCTAGACCACAACCCTGGCTTACCTACCCATCGTGGCTGGATGCGGTCGGTAAAAAAGATGGTTTGTTTTTTCCTCCAGATGTGACCAGTTGGAGGGAGGGCGGTGGCAGGAACATCCCTTCTGCCACGTCTGTGTCCACCTCCCTGACGGAGCTGGGCCATAAGACCTCAAGCACAGGAGATGGAACGCCTTCCTCCGTGAATGCTGCCGCCGAGCCGAAGGAGCCCTCCCTCCGCCCGACTCTGCCTGCCCGCAAAGGGGCTTCGCTCTTCATGGCGAATGTCTACCAGCCACCAGCTTACCACGACATGTTGCCAGCTTTTGTGAGTCCCAAGAAAGCAAAGAAATTTTTTTAAAAAATGGGGGGGGGATTCACTTTCTTTTTTTCTGCCCCACAAGGTCCCTTCTGTCTCCCCATGTGTATCACAGTTTGTTTCTGTCTCCTTTATACTATCGGAGAAAGGTGGAATGATTTTCTCTCTTGCTTCCCCCCCCCCCCCCCTTTCAGATGTGTTTGAACCAGCCGTCAAAGACTCCTGGATCCCTGGAACGCGGTGGGTCTTTCCCCCTCCCACACTTCCGCCTGGAGCCCCGTGTCCCTCTCAGGCAGCATCAAACCAACGGCCAAGATGGGTAAGGCTGCCCGTGTGACGTGGCTCTTGGCCTAAGCATCTTTAGCGGCGTACGGCTGCTGTGTCGTCATGGTAGACAGACCACAAGCGAGGAGAAGTCGCTTTTTGTTCCTCACTTAACGAGGCGTAGCGCTCGGGGGAGAGGTTGGGAAATGGGTTCTGTGCCAGGAGGCGAGGAAGCTACGCTGGTCTCCTTTTTCTTTGACTTGAAATGATCTCCCAGAAACTGCTTTGGGATCCCCGTCTCACCTTCCCTGCCCCTAATAGCATCAGAGGGGCTGCTGTTGATTTTTGAGAAGGACTCAACCTCTCATTCCCGGCCCTGCCGTTCTTGAAAGATGCATGTAGTCCACTGATAATTTAAAAGAAAGAAAAGCAAAAAGACTCGAACAGGGAAGAACCAACATCGAAGCATGCTTTACAGAAATACATATCTTTTGTAAATGTAAACAGTTGGTGAAAACAATAAGTCTTCATACAGTGATACACTAGCTGGGAGTGATGTTGCCAAGTCTTCAGGTCCAAGTCCTTATTAAAAGCAAGCTCCTGGAAAGGTTTTTGCCCAGTACAGTTGAACCCCATTTTTTTTCCTTTTCTTTTAGCATTTTTAATATTTTCAGACCGCGGATAACTGATATTGCGGATACGGGGCTTCTCCTGTCCTTTCTGCTGCTGCGTGGCTTCTTACTTAACCAGGTGTGTACAGCCGTCGCTTTCTGTTGGGCTCTCTCCACAGCAAAGAAAACCGGCTTGGGATCTCACGGCCGGTCCGGCCAGTCCGGCCTCAAGGGGAGCGGGTCCCCCGCCCCACCATCATCAACGCAGAGAACCTGAAGGGCCTGGATGAACTCGACAACGATGCCGACGATGGCTGGGCAGGTAAGAGACTTAATGAAGCCGAATTGTCCTGTAACGGGCAGGGTGTGGGTAGAGATAACGGCGTGCTTTGCTTTCATACACCCTGGACCGGTTTGCATGTAACACTCAGTGTTGCAGTAAACGTAGGAATAGGAATGTGCTTGCACAGAGGATGGTGGTGGTGGTAATACAGTAGAACCCCCCCCCCCCCCCCCGCTGGATCAGCATCCATGGATTCACTTGTCCTCTGCCTGAAAATGTTAAATTAAAAACCCACAGGAATACGTATTTATAGATATTACCAGGGTGTATTTACCCGAGCTTGCCACTAGAGGGCACCAGAGACAATGCTATGTATAGTGGTTGCCCCTTCCACGTTTTTTGGTATCCGCGGGAGGGATGAGGCTTGGAAACAATCCCTCATGGATACCACAGTCCTGCTGTTGCTGGTGACACAGGGCTTGTTCCGAATGACTGTGGTGCGGTTTGTGAGGAAAGCCACTTCACGTGGCCTTCGGGATCCAAAACTCGCAGAGGTACCCAACGGGAATCTGCCGAAACTCAATTTCCAGCTTGTGGCTTCATCTTGGCTGTGCGGAGGGAAGGGGGAAAAGCACAAGAGTGTCTTTGTGTGCCATTTTGTGTTGGCCTCTCTCTAATTGTGCGCGTGACACACAGTCCTGGCAGAGCATTTAGCACAAACCACGATCCTTAGTTCCGTCCCTGATTTGTGTTTCAGGTGAGAGTGGTAGTTAGCACCAGTGCCATTCTTTTTATTAGGGGCTATTGAGGAAAATTGGGGAAAATATGCTTTAGGTATAAGGTATTTGCCATAGCTGAGCGAGAGGGTGCAGAGTTAATGGATGCCACCGGACCTCTCTTCAGGAACCCATGTTTTGGTTGAATCTCAGGAAAAGCTTCTTAACGGTTAGAGCAGTATGACAACGGAACCCATGACCTTAAGGGGAGGTGAGGGTGAGCGCTCCAGCGCTGGAGGCCTTCAGGATAAAACTGGACCACCCCCTGGCAGATCGGCTTTGGTTTGGATTCCTGCAGTGACCCAGGAAGTTGGACTCGGTGGCCTTCGAGGCCCCTTCCAACTCCATGGTTCTGTGATTCTACAAATCCCTTCCACCTCTCTCCCCCCCCCCCCCAACACACATTTTATTCCTCTCCCAGGGATTCACGATGAAGTGGATTACTCTGAGAAACTGAAGTTCAGTGAGGATGAGGAGGAGGAAGAAGCCCATAAGGACGGAAGGCCAAAATGGTAAGAGGGGGTTAGAATGTGGGGTGGGTAGGACACTTTGCAACAAATCCGTGGTTTTCAGCCTCTGTGGGGCGGGTGTCTGGGAACCAACCATCTTTAGTTCTGGGGGGTCCTACTGCATATACAGCAGGAGTCTTGGGAGTGGATGAATGTCTCTGAAGTTGCATGTAGGGCTTGATGACCTTGTCTCCCCCTCCCCATGACTCCCAAGATGTGCATGTGACCTTGTGACGCACAGTTGGTACCGTTTAATCTCCTTCATCGGCAGGAACGGTTGGGACCCCAGACGGCAGCGGCAGCTCTCCCTGAGCTCAGCCGACAGCGCAGAGGCCAAACATCCCCCCGAGGAGGCCAAGAACTGGAGCGATCCGTCCGGCCTGTCTCGGCCGCTGCGTAAAGCCCAGGAAAACCTGCCGCCCTCCAGGAAGGGGAACGGCTGGGCTCCCCTTTCAGACTATCCGGTATGCCAGTGGTTGGCTTGGCCATCGGGAGGGGTGCTTTTGAGTCACACTGTATATACTAAATAAAAAGAAATCGCTTTTGTAGAGAACAGCAACTCTTCTTGTGGCACGCACCACTTGAAACGGTGCCACCGACGTGTGCGTGTTTCGCACCCCTGAACCTTCACTCACAGTCTCTGTCTGGGACGTAGGAACAGAATTGGGGGGAGGCAGACTTATTTCAGGTGCGGAGGTTTCCTTTCCAAGGCATCAAACAAAAATAGCTAGTACAACAATTCTCTGAGCCACAGAACATGCTCTTGCTTTTCGTCCCTCTTTTCCAAAATGTTCTGCAGCTTGTAGGTAGTTTGGGAATTAATTGTTCCAGCTTTGAAAACCGTGGGGACTTCCTTGTCTCCAGACAGAGAAATCGCATTTGGCCGTTGGAGCTGAAGGACCAACGAAGGCAGCAAGGCCAGAGGGGTGGAATAACTCAGAATCCCCCACAATATCGGCAAGACAGGCCGACTTTTACCTTGCACTACCAGCTAGAACAGCCCAGAGAAAAGCCATATAGGGATAACGACAACACAAGTGCCACCTAGTAATCGCAGCCAAACCATTCTGCAGACTTGGGCTGCCCGATAGGGAGATGCTGAGACTTCTCTGTCTCTTTCTAGCCTCAAAAACCCGAGTGGGGACGTTTTTGGCCAGAGCGCTATGGGTGGCCAAATCACCTTTCTCCCCCAGAGCCTGTCTCCAGAGAGAGCATTTTAAATCCAGAAGCTGAGCTTCTTAACTGTTAGAGCAGTACGACAATGGAACCCATGACCTCAGGGGGAGGTGGGGAGCGCGCCAACGCTGGAGGGCCTTCAAGAGAAAACTGGACAACCATCGGCCCGCTCTGCTTTGATTGGGATTCCTGTCTTGAGCAGGGGGTCGGACTCGGTGGCCTTAGAGGTCCCTTCCAACTCTATTATTTTCTGATTCTCTTAAACCTTAGAAGGTGTGATTCTGCATTTTGAGGCTAATTCGGCCTCTCACGCCTTTTTTTAAGATCCAGAGCAGTTTTTCTTAACGTGATCTTTTCTGGTTTTGAAAGAGGAAGTGGGTTCTGCCCTCTGCAATCAGGGCTAGTGGGTTAGGAACAGGAGGCGTGGCGCCAGCACTCTTGATGACTTAATCCCCCCCCACTTTCCCGTCCCAGAAGCCTCCCTTGGCGTGCCTCCGTCAGCAGTCCTCGGAGGAGAAGGAGGAGAAACTTCCCCTGCGGCAGAAATTCATCCACTCCGAAATGTCGGAGGCCGTTGAGCGCGCCCGGCGGAGGCGGGAGGAGGAGGAGCGACGAGCGCGGGAGGAGCGCCTGGCGGCCTGCGCGGCCAAGCTGAAAGAGCTGGACCAGAAGTGCAAGATGGCGCAGAAAGCGGGAGAAGGCCGCAAGCACGCCGAGAATGAAGAGCCCAGGGCCTCTGCGGTGGAAAAGATCACCATGCCAGAGAATGGCTCCGCCGTCCGAAGAGGTAGGTATGGTTGGGCCGGCTGGGTTTTGTAATACCGTAGGAGGTATCAAACGCGATACATCACATGCTCTCTCCCTCTAGCAGCCAGTTCTGCTGATTACACCCTGAAAATAGGTAGAAAATACTCATTTTGTGGGTTTACAGTTTAGTATTTTCAGCCAGCGGATAAATGAATCAGCAGATACTGATCTTATGGATAGGGAGGTCCTGTACTGGGGTGATGTTGCAGCCCCATAGAAAGGCATTGTCTCTTGAGCTTTAACCTCAGTTCATGTGTGACTCTGAATGATGGTCGCAGTTTGATCTGTCGTCTTCCTGTTTTCCCCTCTTAGTGTTTCCTCTGAAACTCTGTCTGAAAAGGAAGCCTTCCCAGCAACCCCTGGGGCAGCTTCCTTTTCAAACAGGAAGTTAGGCCCATCCAAGGCAGGAGGCCTGCCAGAGGGTCCTTCTCTCCAGGTGAGCACAATTTAGGGGTCTGCGAAGTTTGGGTCTCGTAAGGTGCGATTCCTGGAGAAGAGAATTTTGGGATTTGTAGTCCAGACAGTCTGAAATGCAACTCCTTCTAGTGGCTACAAGTCGCCTCCAGGCTGTCTTTGTGGAATGTTGTTCCTCTTGAAAGCAGTTATTGGACGAGCTAATCATGGCGTGCTAATCCTTTCCCACGGATTTCAGTGGGAAACTCAATTCAGTGCTTTTCGTCCGGACGTGGCCCAGAGCCTGTGATCCCTGCTGGGATGGCAGTTTAGCCAAAGGTGACGCTTGCCTTTTCTTTCTCCACTCCCTCCTTCCTAGCAAACCCCGAGCGCCCTACCCAGGACCCTTCTTCAGGCTATGCAGAAGAGGAGTTGACCCCGGCTGCTTTATCGGCCCACCGAAGCAGCAGTGAAGAGGAGCTCCGAGAGGCCGGTTCCCCCGGGCAGGATTTCACCAAGTTCACCAAGTTACTTCCCCCGCGTTTCCAACGACAGCAGCAACAGCAGCAGCAGCAGGTAAAGAATGGCTCCCTTTGATTCAAGCGGTTCCGGAATGCGCCAGGGAGCGTCCTTATCTTTCTGCGTTGGGTCTGTCTCCTGCCTTTCCTCCTCCGAGCTCCGGTGTGCGGGCCTCTCCTCGTCATTTTGTCCTCCTAGCAAACCTAAGAGAGGGTGACTCTTGCAGGCCCGTCCGCTCTTATTTAAGGGTTCTCCTTCCTCCTTCAGGACCAGCTCTATAAGATGCAGGGCTGGCAGCCGTCCCAGGTCTACCCTCCTTCGTCCCATCCTCAGAGGAGCTTCTACCCTCCACACCCGCAGATGCTGGGCTTTGACCCTCGCTGGATGATGATGCCCTCTTACATGGACCCACGCATGGCCCAGGGACGCCCCCCTGTGGATTTCTACCCCTCAGCGCTTCATCCGTCTGGTAAAAGCTTTGTCACTGGTCTCCTTTTGTCACATGAAAACGTGGTTTATTGTGACCGTAGTTTATAAGCCAACCGTGGTTTATTGTGACCATAGCTTATAAGCAGACTGTGGTTGATTGTGACTATAGTTTATAAGCCAACCAAGCAGAACTTGGAAACGTTAGCCTGCTGATGTTTAATAGCTAATAAGATGTAATTTGTTAAGCTTAAAACAATATGAGTTTTGATTGGTGATTGACTAGGCAATTTGTTAAATGGATGAGCTTTTCTGATATGTTTTAGAATTGCTGAAAACGACAAGTTAACGTAATAGGAAATTGGAGGGGAAAAGTGGTTTTGCTTTTTAGCATTCGAGCAAACTGAATTTAAACCCCTTACTCGTCAGTTTGAACATCAAAAGTAATACATTTATGTGCCAGTCCCTCCTTTCCAGTCTCTGGTTCAGAGGCACTGAGCCTAATGCCTTCTCTCTCTTTCTCCCTGCTTCTCTTCCCACTAGGGATCAGGAAGCCTGCAACCCAGCAGGACTCGGTGAAGGGGAGTGGCTGCCTGTCGGAGGAGCAGAGCTGCCAATCCGCGGTGCATCAGGAGCGGAAATCGGTCTCCGGGGAGCCCACCTCCGCCTGGGGCCAGGAGAGCTACGCCCCCTTGCCGAGCAAAGCCTGCTCCGTGTCACGCCCGAAACAAACCGAAGCCGTGGGCGTGGAGGCCCTGCATGCCAGGTAGAGGGCTCAGCTCGACGAGGTCGTTCTGTTCTATGTTCCTTGCGGCCCTTTGCCTCTGCTTACGGGGTGGAACATCGGAAAAAGAATCCCACAGAGACCTGTTGGATTTCTGCTTGCTAGCAACTTAACGCACCACTACCGCGGCGCTACTCTGGGCGGTTCACAATAAAATACACAATCAAATAATTAATATAATAAAACCATAGACAATCTAACCCCCTAAAAACAACAGGCGCCAGAGCATGAATAAAAGTAGACAAAACAGAAAGTAAGGACAAAAATACAGATAAAATACAGATAACAGACAAAAATACAGATAATCTTTCTTCAGTTGCCTCTTAAAGGTTGCCAGGGAGGCGGGCTGGGTGAAGATGCTCCGGGAGCCGGTTTCGGAAAGAGGGAGCCACTGCGAAGAAGGCCCCGTCCCTCTGGGAGAAGATTTATGGGCCTCCCTTGGGGTGGCCACCCGGAGGAGCCTCCTTTGCAATGACCTGGTGGGTTGGGCCGTTGATGTTGGGGCGAGACGCTCCGACACGTAACGTGGGCCCAAACGGATGCGGCTCTGGTTTCTTTTGGAATCCTCATTTCCTTTTTTTCCGGGGTTCCTTTTCAGGAACGACAGTTCTTACGGGGTGCAGCCCAGCCTCGGGGCCCAGCGCGATCTCTTTGAGGACTGCGACGACTACTTAAATCATGCCTTTGACCGAAAGCCCCAGGCGAACTTCAGCGCTCCCTGCGTGGCCTCCTCGCAAGGAGCGAGCCAGGATCGTGTCTTCCAGCACCACGAAAGTGCGCCGGACGCTTCAGACCCTCGGCAACTCAAGCTCAGGAGTGGCCCTTTGGAGCCCGGCTTGCTCCAGGCCGAGAAGAAGCTGGAATACAACGGGTGGGACGGTGCCCCTTGTCCGAAACCGTCAGAGGCCTCGGTTCCTGCTGAAGAGGGGGACGTTTCCCGGAACGAGCGGCCATTTGGTACCGAGACGTGGAAGAAAGAAGAGCCCCCCAGCGGCAAACCAGCAACCGCTGAGCCGGGATGGGCTCCCGAGAACCGAACGGCCGGCGGCCAGCAGGAGCAGACTGGGAGGGCTCGGAGATCCGGCCCGATCAAGAAACCGGTGCTGAAGGCTCTCAAGGTGGAGGAGAAGGAGAAGGAGCTGGAGAAAGTGAAAGCAGACGTAGAGGAAGCCTCCCACCCAGCGAGGGAGAAGGCCTCGGTCCCCAGGGCGGAGGAGGAGGTGGAGGAGGAGGAGGAGAAGGACGACCCGGCAGCGTTGCTGCGCCCCGCTCACTACCCTTCGCCGGATGAGAAGGTCTCCCCTCGGCCTGCAGCTCTGGAGGCCGAGAAAGCATGTGAGGAAGAGGAGGAGGAGGAGGAGGAAGAGGAGGAGGAGGAGGAGGAGGAAGAGGAGGAGGAGGAAGAAGAGGAGAGCAGGAGGTCCTGGGAGGCCAAGCAGCTGCCCAGGGACCCGTCCGACCTGCCCTCCACCAAACGAAACAATTGGATCTTTATCGATGAAGAGCAGGCCTTCGGCGGAAGGGGTCCTGGACGGGGCCGTGGACGGGGCTTCCGGGAGTTCTCCTTCCGTGGACGGGGCAGCGCCGTGGGCTGTAGCGGCGGTGGGAGCAGGGGAGTTTACAGCGGCACTAGCGGTGTGGCTGCCCCCAGTGGCAGCATCGGCGGCAGCAGCAGCACCCAAAGGAGCCCCCGAGGGCAGGCCTTGAAAGAGTTCAACCCACCGGCCGAGTTTCCGCGGGGAAAACCCCGGCGCCGGATCGCCAGCGAGACCCACAGCGAGGGCTCGGAGTACGAGGAGCTGCCCAAGCGCCGCCGGCAGAGAGGATCGGAGAACGGCCACGAAGGCCCGCTGGCCGAGAGGGAGGAGGGCGAGCCCAAGAAGGGGGACTTCCGCGACTCCTGGCGGTCCAACAAGATCTATTCGGACGACCCCAACGGCCTGGACGCCAAGGCCAAGCCCCCCCGAGCTTTCGGGCGCTCCTTGCCCCCCAGGCTGAGTAACTCCAGTTACGGGCGAAGAGGGTTTGCCGCCGCCAAAGAGCTTCCCCAGTGGCAGGGACGGGGTGGAGGGAGCGGGTGGCCGGAGTATGGGCACGGGGGCCCTCCGGACACCTTTGGGGTGCGGCGCCAAGACTCCTATGCGCATCCAGACTCCTTCAGCCGGCGGGCCTTCGAGGAGGATCCGGCGGACAAGAGGCACTACTTCCAGGACGATTACGGCGGGGACCCCGAGAACACCGAGAACCGGCCTTTCCGCCGCCGGCGGCCCCCACGGCAGGACAAGCCCCCCAGGTTCCGGCGCTTGAGGCAGGAGCGTGAGTTGGTGGGGCAGTGGAGCCCCGAAGAGGGCGGGGCCAGCCTCTTGGCCGGCCAGTGGTCCGGGAGAGCCAAGCTGATAGCGTCGGACAGGAACGGCCCCTCCGCCCGGCGGTCTCCCGAGCTGCCCTACCAGAACTCCTCCGATCACGCCAACGAGGAGTGGGAGACGGCGTCCGAGAGCAGTGACTTCAGCGAGCGGCGGGAACGGCGAGGGGGGTGGCGGTGGCGCCTCGGAAAACGAGGCTCCACTCGATGGCGGTCTGGCCGGCAGCGGCCTGGGAGAAAAGAGGGAGCTGGCCAAGCGAAGCTTCTCCAGCCAGCGGCCCGTGGTCGATCGGCAAAGCAGGAAGGCAGATCCGGCCGGGTTTGGAGAGAAAGGGGCGAGAGCGGGGTGTAACGGACCCCCTTCCCGCTACGAGAGTCCACAGAGCGGAGGCCAAGCGAAAAACAAAAGGTAACGTCTGCGGAGCGTATTCCTGTTTCCTTCCACCTATGACGTGGGGTGGACCAAAGCAGGCTTCGCTGATCTGTTTAAAGCTGTGGGTCCCCCCCCCCCGCCTTGTGTCCCCAGAGGTCCTTGGACTCAAACTCCCAGAAGCCTTCGCCACTAACTAGCTGGGCTGGCCAGGATTTTTGGGAGTTGTAGTTCAAGAACACCTGGGGACCCGAGATTGGGAACCCCTGCTGTAGGCCATGGTTTGTTTTCTTCAGCTGATCCTCCAGACCATGGTTGGATTCTCATGGTGTAAAACCTATGGTTCTCAACACCGGGTCCCCGGATGTTCTTGGACTACAACTCTCAGAAGCTAGCTGTGCTGGCCAGGATTTCTGGGAGTCGTAGTCCAAGAATGTCTGGAGGACCCAAGGGTTGGGAACCACTGATCTAAAGGATAGCACCCCTTCCCATTTTCCCTAGCGATTGTGGCTCGTGTTTGGAATAATGGAAGTTGTAGTCTAAAGTTTGGGCAGGATACCTGGTTGGGGGTTGTTTAGCTAAAAGACTAGGACACCCCATTTATGGGGAGGAACGACTCGTTGCGTATAGATGGGGGAAGGGAACCCCAAATCGTTTTCCTTCCTTCAGCCTGTGCTTCAGCAAAAGATTTCTGGCTTCACACACAGAATATCTGAGGTTCAGTCCACAGCCTCCCTAGGTTGGGCTGGAAAACTTCTGGCCCAAAGCCCATTGTCAGAATAGGGGAAATGGGTTGAGCCAAGGTCAACCCTTTGGTCCGTGTAGCCCCACCATGTTGACACTGAGGAGCAGCACCCCTCAGGTGTTTGAGTGAGCCACTTGTAAATGCTGAGGAGCTGAGCTGTGACTTTGGATGCGATTTGTAGATTTCTGGGACTACAAATCCCATCATTCCCCATGCCGGGTGTTCTGCCAGACTTGCACACACCCCTAAATGTGTCTCAGCGGAGAGAAGAAGTGTAAAATGGAAAGCTTCCAGGCCTAGCTCCACCGGAACTTCCTGTTCCTGCCCCAGTGCCAGCTGGGATCATTCTCAACAGGAAGCTAGGCCTAGCTGAGCCTCAAAGCCTTCCAGCTGAGGCCTAGTCTTCCCAATGAGCCACATTTAAGCGTCCGTAAGGTGTGTGTCAATCAAGCAGACCTCCCAAGAATAACTATGGGATTTATTGTCCAAGAAATCCACCGTGTGACTGGGGTGTGGTCAATCTTTTAAGAGAAGGAAGTCCGTTGACTTTTGCGTTAAGCTGATGCTCACTTGCTGCCTCTTTTAGATCTCCAGAAGAGAATGGGGGCCTTGACTCGGGCAGCGCCGGAAGCAGCCACTCCGTGTATGGCTCCCACGCCAGCCTGAACAGCACGGAAGGGCTGGGGAAAAAACAGGAGAGGGAGCCCAAACCAGGTGCCCAGCAGGGAAGCGACCAGGGAGAAGCCATCTCTCAGTTTGAGCTCAGCTACGGAAGTAAGTCCCTCTGGGCTTAGGGTGGGCTTTTGGGCGGGCAGTGGCAAGGCCAGGGAGAGGAGCCGCCTTGGTCTCATAACCCGTAGCACACGGTTCGAAATATGCACTGACCCCTCAGGTCTTTGCAAGGGACTTTTACACCCTTTTGTACGACCCCCCCCCCCCCAGGGTGATTGTGAAGAATGTTTGACCTGCTCCAGACCTAGTTCTATGGACCCATTAAGTCATGAGTTGTTAGACTGACTCATGTGCTTGTTCTTTGGCTGCGTGCTCCTCTCATGCACCAGAGCCTTTATGATGGTTTATTAAACCACGGTTACTTGTTACCTCAAAACTGGGAAACTGTGGTTTAGCGGTTGTTTATAAACCAGGATTTGGTTTTCAGTACCGTAGGACCATAGTGTCGGTGGGGGATTGGTTCCAAGCCTCTCCCCCCCCCCCACGTACGCCAAAAAAAGGCAGAAATATTGAACGCTATACATGGTCTGTGGCTTTGTAACCTTTTTTAAAAAAACAACAACCCTCACTGACTTATTTTAATCAGCTGTTCCAGGTGAGCTGTTTTTCTCCCGTTTTTGATGAGGCAGAAACGCCAACAGATGTTAATGAAGTAGGAAGCAAACTGTCCTGTTTTTTGAACCCGTTGCTCAGATGGCATCATGGATAACCGGCTTTCAGGCTCTGCAGAGGAGAACGAAGGGGGCCCCGTGGGGAGCGAAGGCTTCATCGAGGTCTTGACCAAGAAGCAGCGGCGTTTGCTGGAAGAGGAGCGGAGGAAGAAAGAACAAGCTGCCCAGGTGAGAAGCTGGCGGCGGGTCTTGGCAAAGGTTGGTGGTTTTTTTGCCAACGCCATCCATAGCCTGGTCTCTGGCTCCCTCTCATAGCCAGGTCTGGCAATTTCACCCTTAGAAATTTCTAATATTTTCAGACCGTGGATAAGTGAATCAGCGGATACTGATCCCGCCAATAGAGGGTCCTCCTGTAGAAACAAAGCTGTGTGGTCCTTAACGCAGTATGAAGAAGCAAGGGCAGGTGTTACTTTTATTAGACCACTCAGAGAAAATAGGCTGGCTTTCAACCTATGCAAGCCTTTAGCAGGCTGTACACCGATATGTTCTGGATCGTACAGAAAAAAAACCCCATGTGGAACTTTTAAAAGTCATGGCAAATCTCCATGCCAGGTCTGATTCTTGCAAGTGGGTTCCTGACAGCAGGCTGCAAACATAGACCCTTCCCTTTTCATTCCCTTCTCTTTCCTTTTCCTCTTTTGCATCCTCTCCCTCCTCTCTCCATCTCTCTCTCTCTGGGCCGGTCCTGCAGGAAGAGACTGCGCCGGCCTCCCCTGACCCAATGGCCTTGGCTTGCAGCCCTTCTCCGTTCGGGGGCCAGCCCCCCCTCTCATCAGGGCCCCCGCAGGATTCCCGAGGCTCACGTTTCCCCCCCCCCCCTCCTTCCGCAGACTCCCACCAAGGCCCGAGTCCTGCAGTCCCGCATCCCACCTCGCTTTGCCAAGAAGCAGAGCAGCCTGTGCCTGGAGCAAGGGGACGTCTCGGTGTCGGGGAACAGCCTGGGCACAGAGATCTGGGAGACCAACAGCCCAGGTGAGCCGGACTCGCTAAGGAACATCCGGGCCTGGCCACCTTGGGCCCATGAGCCACAGCCCGGAAAAGTTCCTTTCTTTGGGTGTGCCACCCTCGTGGCCTTGCTGACGGTGGGATGATGGGAGTGACGATCCAAGATGCTAACATGGCCAGGTGGTAGCCCTGAACTATCGCCCTGACCCCCCCCCCCTCCACATTTTCCTGAGTCTTGTGCTCTGCAGTAAGCTTGAGCACATTTATAATGATGCCATGGAGCCTCCCTGTCGGGCCGGGGGTGTTACACAGAATTAGTGGCCAAGCCTTACAGCATGGCCACCCTAAAAGCACCTCACCCTCACCTCACCCTCCTTTCACCTCCCAGAAAGGAGTCCGTTTCTGGGATTTTCCCTTGCGTGCTGTCCTCTTTTTTTTGAACGGCCGTGAGCCCAAGAAGCACAAGATCCCACATTCGTCAACGGGAGGGTTTTTGAATGGATTCGGCCTGCTGAATTCTTTCGGGAATACCGGATACCTGGGAGTACCGGATACGGTGAGGCAGGAGCTGGCCAAAGTCTGAAATGCCTGTCCCTTCCTCCTCCTCCTCCTCCTCCTCCTCCTGGGCCATCAAGTCAATTCTGACTGATGGCGACCCTTTTCAGGGTTTCCTAGGTAGAGGATACTCAGAAGGGGTTTCCCGTTCCCTTCTTCCGGGGGAGCCCTGGGACCGTGCCACTGGCCCAAGGCCATCCAGGCTGGCTCTACTCATAGCTGGTATAGGGGGGAATCGAACTCTCAGCCTCTGGCTCTGCAGCCCGAGACCTCAACCCCTGAGCTCTCCAGCCAGCTCCGTCCCTGAGCCATCCCAGCGGCCCTCTCGAACCAACAGACTATTTATTTACTGTCTGTGAAGCCATGGTTCCCAACTTGGGGTCCCCAGAGGTTCTTGGACTACAACTCCCAGAAGCCTTCCCCGCTGGCTGTGCTGGCCGGGATTTCTGGGCGTCGTAGTCCAAGAACATCTGGAGGACCCAAGCTTGGGAACCCCTGGTCTGAAGGAAAGAGGTTTGTAGAGGATACCTTCTTCTGGGGTGTCACCACACACACACACACAAAAAGGCTGACAAATGAGGAGTCATCCCTCCCCGGATCGGTCGCCTCTTTGAGATGTCTAAAGCTTCTGTTTTCTCGACAGGGCTCTCTGTTCAGTCGCCAGGAACCGATTCATGGAGCAAACCCGTCAGCGCTTTTACCAGCAATGAGTCCAACTCCACTGAAGTAAGTGGCTCCGCATTTGTGGCCTGTTCGTGTGTAACTGACTTTTGATACTGTATAGAGACAGTAGCTGGGCTTCCTAACTGTTGGTTTGCTTACTGTATATACTGCTGTTTCGTAGAGTTATTTGTTTGTTTTATTTATAAATAAAACAATTTATTGTGTTATTTATCCTCGCCTCTGGAATAATCTTCCTCCTGAGATCCGTGCGGCCCCCTCGCTGGGCATTTTTAAAAGCCAATTGAAAACCTGGATGTTTAGGCAGGCCTTCCCTCCAGTTATTATTTGATTTATTTCTTCTTATTTTTTCCATCTTGAATAATTCTATTAGCGATGTTTATGACGTTGTTAATTTTATAATGTTTTATACATGTTGGAAGCCGCCCAGAGTAGTCATTGACTAGATGGGCGGGGTATAAATGCAATAAATAAATAAATATAAGCCGCCTTTCTCCTGATCAGGGGACCCAAGGCAGCTCACAGTGATAAAAATAATAGAGTTAAAAACATAAGTTAAACACTAAAAAAAAAAATTAGACTATATGCTAATTAAAATACAAGTGAATAGTTAAAAGCAAGTAAACGGGAGAGCATCCCACAAACCTGGGGGCGGCCACAGAGAAGGCCCTCTCTCGGGTCCCCATCAGCTGTGCCTGGCAATGAGACCAAGAGGAGGGCCTCCTTGGATGATCTTAAAAGCCAAGGAGGCTCATATGGGGAGATGAGGTCTTTGAAATTTTTCTCACTCTTTGTAATGCTTTGTTTGTCTCAATGAGGCTAGACCCATGGAATCAGTGGGAGCTTTTATTTATTTATTTAGTTAGTTAGTTAGTTAAATGCATGTGCCAGCCAACTGGCAAATGCCGTTGCTGTGGTTTTACAGCCAGAAAACTCAGTAAAACGTCAGCCAATAAAAATAGTGACGTGTTGTAATGGCTGTGCTGTTTCCCATCAAAAAATCAGGCTGAGTTTCATGTCAGATGCAGCTAAATCAACTCAGAATCCTGCAGTCTTATTTGGGGTCACCATACAATTAACAATTTAATTAAGCAGAACAGAATGCTTGTGATTGTTGAAGAAGTAGCTGCATTAGTCTGTACCAGCACATCTAGCAAAAATGAAAACCAAGGCACAGTCCCGTAAACAGAGTCTTGACTGCAGTACTGCACTGTAGCCACTGTGCCATGAGAAAGCCCAAAGGGTTGGTCTTGGTTCCCAAAAGGTTTCAAAATACCTTGCATGGAGGGGAAATTTTTACATTTGCTCCTTTGTAAAAAGGTTTGCAGAAAAAAATGTGGCTGTGGGATGAGCTAATTAGCTAGGGCGTGGAAGGAGCCTAGATGTTGCTTGGTGGTGATGGTGGTCCCGGCTGGGTGTCTCCTGGATTTCGGCAGATCCAGCCTGGCCTTTGAGTTTCCTTCGCTCGCGTTTGCAAGCCTCTGTGTCTTTTTGCTCTGGCAGGGATTTAAAGGCAGCCAGGGTGACAGCGGCATAGACCTGAGCGCCGAGTCGCGGGAATCCTCGGCCACTTCCTCACAGCGCAGTTCCCCCTATGGCACGCTCAAACCCGACGAGATGAGCGGAGGTGGCCTGGCAGACTCCAAATCCGACTGCCAGAAAGAGTCGGCCGCTAAGCAGCCGGATAAAAAGGTAACCCTGGCGCCGCATTCGCTGGCAGAGGAGGCTCTGAGCCTGGAGCTGGTTCTGGCACAACCGGGAGGGGAGCTAGGAGCAAACCAGCTCAGTTCCTCCCTGAGTTTTCCTGGCATTTCTGTGTCCTCGGAGAGCATGCTGGGCCTTGAAGCATTCCTATGGTACAGTAGCACCCCCCGTATCTGCAGACGATCAATTCCAAGACCCCCGCGGATGCAGAAAAACGCGGATGTTCGTGAACCCTAGTCAACTCCATACATTGGTGGTCTTTGGCTCTCTCTAGTGGCCAGTTCTGGTAACTTCGCCTCTAGCGATAAATATTTCTAGGATTTTTCTTTTAATATTTTTAATGTTTTCCGCCTGGGAGTAAGCGAATCTGCAAATACAGGGGTCCTGGTGTATTCTCTCCCTCCCAATGCCTCTAATGCAAAGTTTGTTTTGGTTTTGCAACACACACCCGCACATGGGGAGGAAGCGTTCGCTTGCTTGTTTTCTTATGTCTCATCCTCTCTGTCTTCCCGTGTAGGATTCGGATCAAGGACTGACGCAGAGCAAGGACCACAAGCCGGGACCGATTGGCAACGAGCGCTCCTTGAAGAACCGAAAAGGCTCTGAGGGGGCGGAGCGCCTCGAAGGCAGCGTTCCCCCCGTCAACGGGGTGGTGGAGATTCATGTAGACGCCATTCTTCCTGTCCCGCCCATTGAATTCGGAGTGAATCCCAAAGTGAGGATCGGGGCCTTTGCTTCTTATTATCTTGTCTTTTCCTCCCGAGGTTACAGGGATGAGAGGGAGGCTGGCCGGACCCGAGAGTAATGGGGAGAGAAGGATTTCGTCTACACTAGTAACACAGAGTCCGTTTTCATTTGGAAATCACGGGGGGGGGGGGGGACAGGATAAATCAAAGGCATCTAAAGGATTTGGGGGCTCTTGATTGCTGGCAGAGATCAGCTCCGCCAAAACTTGTGGATCGTCCCCCTGGGGGGTTGAGGCCACAACCAACCTTCGCTCCAACCGACATTGGCAGTAAGCAGAGCGAAAAAAGGAAAAGCGTTCTGCTTCGATACCGCCCCATAGTGCTTAAAGCACCCTCCGGGTAGTTACGGTTTAATTATGTAGGCTACACGTTGTCCCTGCTCCACCCCAGCGAGCTGGGTACTCCCGTTTACCGACCTCAAAAGGATGGAAGGCTGAGTTAACCTCGAGCCAGCAAGCTGGGACTGGACCTGAGTCGTGAGCAGAGTTTTGACTGCAGTGCTGCAGTTTACCTGCGACACCACAAGGCTTCCTGTAGCCAGAGGTTGGGGAGAACACATCCTTGTGCTCTGCAGGGACTCGGCTTCCTGAAATGTGTACTGCCATAGACCCTGAATGGGGCGATTCAGGGGTCGCCCTGCAGGTCTTCTGTGTCTCTCGTGCATGGCCCTTGCCTCCGAGCTGTGCTGTTTCTCTCTTTCCCCGCCCACGCCCCCCCGGCCCTGTGATTGGACAGTTTGCTAACAGAATGCTTTTGGTCTCCATTAACGTTTGTTTGATGGGAGTGCTTCTATACTTGGGGGAACTTGTGAGCGGGCGCTGGGTTTCTCTCTGCTGGCACGCTGCAAAAAAACCCGGTCGGGGAGAACCAGCCAGTTCTGTCTCTCCATCAAAAAGGTTTTTTTGAACCCCATCCCTGTTCCCCAGAACAGTCCAAATTCTGTGGGAGAAAGTCACATTTTCTCTGCAACCTATATTCGAAGCCACAAGCAAGTTCAGACATGTTTCTGAGTAGTTTGGCCTTTCTCACCAAGTTATTCTTAAACATGTCCAAACCCACTTAAAAGGTCAAATATAGGCTACAGAAAAAATATGACATGTCATAGAAATCCTCCCCCCCCCCCCCCCTTATTATTATGACAAGGGACTCTCCCAGTATCCCCAATGATTCTGGCTCTTAGGTGTTATGCAAACTCTTTGGGTAGACCTGTTTTCTCCATCTTGATCACAGTTGACTATGATAGGACATTAAGTACTGAGTTCAATAGTAGATCACTCTTTTCAGGACTCGGATTTCAGCCTTCCCCCTGGCTCGGCCTCGGGTTCAGCAGCTAACCCAGTGACAAAACTACAGGATGCCTTGACCAACAATGTAAGTAAATCCATTCATTCTCTCCCTCTCCGGCATCTTAAACCAGGGAAGAGCTGAGGAGTTTATTTCTGAATGGGCGGGCTTTCTAAAAACCCCGGGCGATCTCGTAGCCGCTTCTGCGGTTGACCACAAGAAATCTTGAGGAGAGTTTTATAATAATAGTCATCTCAGAGCGGCAGAGCTGGAAGGGATCACATAGAGTCCAGGCTCTGTCAAGGAGGCACCGTGGGGGAGGTTTTTCCTGAGATGGAGCCGGAATCCGGCTTCTTGTCGCTTTAGCCCATTCGGACGTGTCCATTTAAATTAGCATTTTTGTCTTTCCTTTTTAAAAATGCCGGTGGTGTTTTGCGAATTCCCCCGAGATCATTTTACGCGAACTGTCCTGTTCAGTGACCAAGGGTGGGGTCGAATTGGTGAATTTAGAGCAGAATCTCCAATGTTTAACGTCTCTACAGGCTGGGCTCACACAGACCCTCCCTGTTCTCCGGAGAGACCATCATCTCCCGCGATGCATCGGCTTGAACCATATGTCTTACCCCACCGCGGACCTCACTCTCAAAGTAAGCTCCCTGTTTTTCATGGGTAGAGCCAGGTGGAGGGCAAATATGAACCATTACTGTACTGGCTCAGGGGATACGAGAGGCAGGGTGGCCTCCCTCAGAGGCTTTGCATAACGGCTGCAATTGGACCCAGTTGGAGCAGCAAGGTTGCCAGAACTAGGGAATCAGCTTGGTAGAATACCAAAACCATGAGCAAGGTTTTGATTTACCCCCTTATCCGCGGGATCAGTATCTGCTGATTTACTTATCCGCGGTCTGAAAATATTGGACATATTAAAAGAGAAATCCCCCCAAATATATATTTCTAATGACGTTATGAGAACTGGCCCCCAGAGTGAGTCAGAAACCATGCTGTGTATAGTGTTTGTTACAGAAATCTGTTTCTGTGATGTCATTACCAAAGTTGGCCGCAAGAGGGAGCCAGAGACCATGCTATGTCTAGCATTTACCCCTATAACAACGTTTGCTATAATCCACGTTTTATAGCATTTCTATCACACCTTTCCACCTGGCCTCCGCAAAGCTGCAATTTCTCTCCCTCTCTGCTCTTGACAGATGGAGTCGGCACGCAAAGCGTGGGAAAACTCCCCTAGTCTCCCAGAACAGAGCTCCCCCGGAGGCGCCGGCTCTGGCATTCAACCTCCTTCCAGCATCGGAGCGTCCAACGGCGTCAGTTACAGCTCCTTTGGCGGCGTGACAGTCCCGCCCATGCCCGTGGCGTCCGTGGCACCGTCTGCGTCAATTCCAGGTTTGCCATCTGTTTCCTTGTCGTGGGCGAATGGCAGAATTGGATGGATGTAGAGTGGGACCCCTGTATCCACGGGATTGGTATCCGCAGTTTGCCACGGCCCTATATACAACATACAAGGGCACTCCCCCTGTGGCATTTATCCCACCCCCTTGTATGTTGTCTACAACGTTCCCTCGTATCCACAGTTTCAGGCATCCACGGTAGATCATGGAACCAGTTCCCTGTGGATACAGGAGTCCGACTGTACTCTCTATTGGGGAGCAAAACTTGCGTTCTATTCTAACCTATGACTTCACTCTTAAAAAAGTTTGTGCAGATGTGTTTCCTGTCGTCTTTCTACCCTGCCCAGTGTCCTCTCCAGCTTTCCAGAAGATGTGGCCATTCTGCCATTCCCATGCTTTTGATTCCTGGTCTTTTTCTTTAAAAAAGAGCTAGAAACTTGCTTTTTCTTAGCAGAAGTTGAGCAAATGCCGAAGCTACTGGAGGCCAGATGATAAAGTTGTGTTGTGCCTTCTCCCCCCTGCCCCCCCCCCCATTGAAGGCACAGTGCACTTCTTTACCCGTCGGCCAGCCGTGATGAGGGTGAGATTGGGGCTCCCGGTCCGAATCCTGGTAACAGTTTATCTCGTGGCCGATGATAAATGGTTGATGATAAACTTGCATTAATGTGCAAAGTGCCTCAGAGAGATGAGGTTGGGGGTGGTTCCGAGACCACCCAAAGTCCAGGTGTGTGCCCGCCCCACCCCTCCACCCGCCCCAGTCTCTGTGATGTGTTCAATGGATCCTGCTGAACCCTTTGCCACCCTGTCAGTCAAAGGGCATGTGAAGAGATTCTGTAGCTGAGAGACTTGGACCTTCCTTCCCACTGGGGCCCCACCTGCCTGGTCTTCTGCTGCATCGGTTGCCAAAGCAGCAGGTCCTCACTCGGGGTGCCTTCCTGATACATCCTAGGCTCACCCACCTCATTCCCATCGCACCCGGCCAGGACAGGAGGAATAGTCCTGCGCAACTGGAAGCTGGCAGTTTTGAGAAGCCTGCGTTCGGTTGATGCGTGTAGAATTCGTTTTTCCTTCGGGTCGCGTTTAGGTTGCTGCAGTAAAGTTGGTTTGATATTTTGATTTTGTCAGCGCACAAGGGATCCACATTGACCTCCAAATACCATGTGGGTTAGGTCCACAAAAGAAGAAAAGTGACCCTAGGCGGGCGCCCTGCTCTCCCTCCTTTCTCCCAAAGCCTTCACTTCTAGTACAATAGGACCCCCGTATCTGCAGTTGCACTTATCTGCGGTCTGAAATATTAAAAATATTAAAAGAAAGAAAAAATCCAGAAAAATACTGTATTATTACTTGAACTAGTCACTAGAGGGAGCCAGAGACTGTGCTGTTCTTGCTGCTGAAGAATACATGGTATGGCCTCTGATGCTCTCCAGTGGCCAGTTCTGGTAATGCATGTGAGAATATATATTTTTTCTGGATTTCTTTTTCCTTTGACCATGCTATCTCTGGTGTTTGCTATTATCTACTGTCGTCAGCCTCCACCGGGGCTTAGAACCACCGCCGATTCTCCCGCCGATATGGGCGTCCTACCGTATGTCTCTAAGGATCTGTTTCTGGGAGCTGAAAAAAGTTGCAACACAGCCCCCGAGAAAGGAACGTCCTCAGAGGTTGTAGGACCCCCAGTTCCCATCAGCCCCAGCTCATGCAGCCCTTAAGTCTGGGAGGGCCGCTGGAATCCCCACAGCTTCTGAAAGGGGGAAGGGGTGAAGCCTCCCTCTCCCCCTTTGCTTCATTCGCACTCAAGACAGCGTCGAGAATGTTTGCATGTCCCCTTTCGAGGACCAGAAACCTCCCCCCACCCCGCTCCTTTCTTCTGCCATTAACTCACCACCACCCCCTTTTGTATTTAGGACCCTTGTGGGAAGGAAGTACCGAAGTAGGATTCTGGAGCTCAGTTTGGGGTCGAGCCCCGGTACCTTTGATGGCTGGGTGGAAGGGAGATGGTGAGCAGACGCCCACTTCTTGACCCCCCCACTTGCCCTCCCTTCGGGGTGTGAACAAGATTAATTTTTTTTTCTCTTTCTCTCTTGTTTGTTTTTTGTCTTCTTCTCTAAAACGGTCCGATTCTAGGGAACCACATCCCGCCCCTGTATCTGGACGGCCACGTCTTTGCCAGCCAACCGCGCCTCGTCTCCCAGACGATCCCTCAGCAGCAGAGCTACCAACAGGCAAGGGGGCGCTTCCTGGGTTTCTCTCTCTCTCTCTCTCTCTCTCTCTCTCTCTCTCTCTCTCTCTCTCTCCCTCCCCCCCCCCCCCCGGGCCGGCCGGTCTTCCCTGAGCTGATCCACAAAGTCAGAGGGTCCCAGCCTGGGGTGAAACCAGGCATTTTCGGACTGCAGCTCCCAGAGAACCCCGTCCGGTGGTGAAGGCTTCTGGGAGTTGCAGTCCAACAACGACTGGGTTCCCCAAAGTCGGGAAGCGTTGTGCTCCTCTTTTTGAAGGAGGCTTCCCATTGCATCACTGCATGAGTCCCTGGTCTGGGCTTAAACAGACAGATTAAGAGCGGTGCAGAAACGCAGCGGCTGGTCTGCTGCAGAGACCAGAAGTGGTTTGTCTCACATGTTCCGTTTTTAAAACGGGCCGCTAGATTTGCGTTGCGCGGAAGGGTTGGGAACAGTGTGACTCCTCCAGCACCCCCTGATTTTTATTTATTTTTTAATTTTAAAGTGCAATAGGATCTCCATGTTGCTTTTGCTCTCCCAGAAATGTGAGGAGCCGTTTTTTGCCGGGCTATTGGGGTCCCGAGCACCCCATTTGGGAGCCCACTCGAAGTGACCCAGGGGCTTTTTCAGGGATTTTTGTTTTAAAATGGGGTGGGGTGGGGTAAGTCGATGTGGCCCTTCCAAGATCCAAGCGTGAGCGTGTGCCCCTCTCGGACCTCTGGAAGGCCCTGGCTTTAAAGAGGCCGACCTTGTTTAATTCAGGAACCAAATCTCACATCACTCTTAGATTCGCTCTGAAATGCAGCTTTTCATTCTGAATGCTCTTAGTAGAAGACCGCTTGCTTAACTCCGGTTGTCTCACAACCTCGATCTCACCTGGGTTTGGGGTGTTGTTGTTTTTTTTCTCTCCCCCCCTTTTCTTCTACAGGCTGCGGCAGCGGCTGCTCAGCAAATCCCCCTCTCCCTCCACACGTCTTTGCAAGCCCAGGCGCAGCTGGGTCTGAGGGGCGGCCTCCCTGTTTCGCAGTCTCAAGAGATCTACAGCTCCATCCAGCCCTTTAGGTAGGAGGATCCGTCCCCCCCCGTCCCCCCCCCCCCCGATCCACTCCTTCAGCATTCTTGACCAAACAGAATAAATACAGAGGTTGACGCAGGCGGGTTCCTGCTTCTTTTACTTCCAACGCACGGGGTCCCCACCGTCTCACGGAACAGAAGTTGTCAGTAAGCCGCCTTTGTAGCAAAAAATATATATCTCCCAGGAATGGTATGGAATTGGTAGCAATACAGTAGGGACCCCCTTATCCGAGGGATCAGTATCTGCTGATTCACTTGTCTGAAAATATTAAAAGAAAAAATCCTAGAATAGATTTCTAAAGATGAAGCTACCAGAACTGGCCACTAGAGACCGTGCAGTTTATAACATTCACTCTAATAAATAGTGTTCCCTGTAATCTGCGTTTTTCAGCATCCGCAGGAAGGATCGTTGGAACCAATCCCCCCACGGATATGGGAGACCTCACTGTACGATTGGTTCTCTTTGGCTGCTCACCACCCAGAGTAGTGCCTTGCCCTCTTCGGGCAGTATAGAGGTTTAAGAAATAAAATAATAAATAAAATTCTCAGTGTTGGCTCTGAGGCGGTAAAAACTCCCTGCTGTGGGAAAGCGATACTGGATGCCTTCCTTTTGGCCATACGCCATTCTGTTGATTGAAAACCAAGTTCGTTTCAAACGTTTATCTATTTATTTATTCTGCCCCGAGTGCTGTCTGCAGAGCAGACTGGAATTCGGAATCAAGCGTCCGTGGCTTAATTTGTGGGCCTTTCCCCCCCCCCCTCCTCTCCACCCACCCACCCACTTCCTTTTCAGGTCTCAGGTCTACATGCATCCCAGCCTGTCCCAGCCCAATGCGGTGGTCCTGACAGGAGGCACGGCCCTCAAGCCCCCTTACTCTGCCTTCCCGGGCATGCAGCCTTTGGAGATGGTGAAAACCCAGTCCGGATCCCCTTACCAGCCGGTGAACGGAAGCCAGGCCCTGGTTTACGAAGGCCAGATCAATCAGGCACCTGGCATGGGAGCCTCGCAGATGATGGACTCGCAGCTCACCCAGGTCAATACGCTTGATTTTGGTCTGTTGGTTGGTTGGTTTGTTTTTTAAAAAAAGCTTGTGGCGCCTTTAAAATTTAGTGCCCTTTCCGGGATGCGTCTTTAATGCACTTTCAAATCGTTGGTTATGTAAATATCCCAGCTGCATGTAGAGCCGTTGAAGGGCTGAAGCAGTGAGTTCTGATCTAGGAATTTCAGCAAGAAACACAAAACAAAAGGAAAGGAACAAAAAATGTCATGGCACTTCAAGGACTAACTGCTATGCACAGAAGGAGTGGAACCCCAAACTTAGGCCACCAGTTACTGCCCGTGTGAGATGCAACCGTGTGCCACTGACTCTGAAAGCCAGCATGAATGTTTTACTTGAGAACTCTGTATTTTACGGTATTTCACTCCATAGTTTTGAAGAGGTGGACTTGGCCACGAAAGCTCACATTAAAATATGACAATCTTTAAGGTGCCCCAGGTTTTTTTTCTCTCTTTTGCAATCAGTAACGTGATTAAAGGAAACAACAGAGCAACGGTATACAGAATGAGGGAACTGGTAGTTGTGAAGGAAAATAACATTAGATAACATTACATTTGGTAATGACTTTAGAAATCTTGACTGATGCTTAATCCGTTTCTATGGGTGTCCAGTATGTGTATACATTTTATCTCAGTTGTTTCCCTCTGGATTCTTGTTCTGTAGTTTTTCTTTTCCAGAATACCAACTTTCATATCTTGTGAAGAGTGTCTGAGTAGATAGAAGTGATTTGAAACAGATTTCTATCTGTTGCAATTTCTGGTGTCTGATTTACATCCGTTAATGCTTTTGCACTGAGATTGCCCTACTGTTTGTCGTGCGTAGAGTGCAAAGGGCCACTGTCGGCAAAAGATGGCATAGATCCATGGGACCTACAAGGGGTTGTGGGATTGCTGGATTTTATTTAAAAAGCCACCATGTGCAAAGCCTAATGAACAGAGAGGCTAACAATCCCTCAACCCCATGTAGTTCTTGTGGAGCTTGGCAAATTAACGCAAACACTTTCCTTCAGTGGAAAACATGCTCTGCCTCTAATATGTGGGCTGAAACGCTTCTGAGGACTTGGAATGTTTGGCTACAGGGGCCTGAATTCTCCGGGAGAATCATGGCAGTTGTAGTTGGGGGGGGGGGGGGGGGAAATCAGAGAATCTGATGCCAGCATTCCGTGCCCTCTCTCCCATTGGCTTGGGGGCTTTTATTGCGACACTTCCACCTAGGAGCGTGTGTTTCTGGTCGAATTATGGGAACGCGAGTCCTTTCATTCTGAAAACCCTTTCCCTAGCCTCCTGTTAACGTCTCAAGTAACTGTCCGCTCGTTTACACGCAGCTAACCATGCCGATGCCGGGTTCGCAGCTTCCGATGCCCCGTTACGGATCGGGCCAACAGCCTCTGATTTTGCCCCAGTCCATACAGCTGCCCCAGGGCCAGAACCTCTCCGTCGGAGCCCCACAGAGGATCCTCTCACCTAGCTCACAACCCTCTGTGCTTGCCACAAGCAGAGAGGTAAGAACGGGAGGGGCGGCGGGGGTGCGCGCGCGTGTATATGTGAGGGCCGTTGTCAGCTTAAGTCTCTTCCGACACGGATCATTCCTTTGCCATTCGCGCTTCCCTGTCGTTGAAGCTAGACTGCCGTAATGCTCTTTGTAGGGGCTTGCCCTTGACTACTGTCCAGAAAGGGTCGCGATGCACCAGCCCATGTCCTGCCCTGTTTAGGTCATGGAGAACGTGTGGCGCTCGTCTTAGGCAAACTTCGTTGGCTTCTTGTTAATCTTGCCCGGACAGCTCAGCAGGATTCGTAAAGGGGTTCTGCGCCATGCATTTTCTCTTCCTGGTTTTAACAGGAGTCTCTAGAACCAAAGCGATTTGCAATAACTAAGTCTTGCCAGTTCAGACATGATCACAAATTTTAAAAAGCGCATAAGGGTCCCTTTACTGGGAGGAAGGTGGCTCAGGAATAATTCAAATGAACCAACAGATACAAGCACTCAACACCGTGGTGTTTTTTTTAAACGACATAATTATGGTGATTGTCAAATGTGTACAGCGCAACAATAGGCACAGCTCTTCCACAATAGTTCTCTGCCCCAAGAGGCATACAGTTTAAAAACAGACAGGGCTGAAGCGTCAAGAGGAAAGCAGAGAGTCGGCCGTGGGAAATTAAGCAGAGATGGGAAAAGTTCCTTTTTTAGGTTTCGGCTCCCAGAATCCCTCAGCTGCTGTGATCAGTGATGGTGCTGGCTGTGGGATTCTGGGAGTCGCAGGTAAAAAATATATATAACATTTTCCATTGCTGAGAATAAGTGCTTATTTTAGGTACTCGTGACTTGGTTAAATTTATGCTTTTGGCACTGAGGGGTTGTCCGCGGGATCAGTATCCACTGCCTGAAAATTATGAATAACCGCCCCCGCCCCCCCAAATACATACTTGCAGGGTGTATTTACCAGAACTGGTCACTAGAGGAAGCCAGAGACTGTACAGTGTATAGCGTTTCATGCTTCCGTGGTTTTTCGGTATCCGCTGAGGGGAGGGCTTTGAACCGATCCCCGTGGATACCCCGGTCCTGCTGTGTTTAGTTACCTTATTCTAATTAAATAGAAATAACTCTTCTCCTCATTTTTCTCCTTCTCTCTAGTCTTCTCACGTGGAAATGAAAGGGTTCCACTTTGCCGACGCTAAGCAAGGCGTGCCTCCCGCGGCATCGATTCCATCGCCTCATTCCTACAGGTGAAGGAAGTACCACTGTGATGGCTCCCATTTATTAGTGTTTCGGGGGGCGGCGGTGGGGGTGAATCTCAAAATTTAAGGACTGTACTTTTGCTTTTATTATTTCTTAACGCAAGCGTTTATAGAAATCCTGCAGGGGCAAAGGTCCTGTTAAGCATTCCTGTCTTTTGTTTTTCTGTGGGGAAAGTCCATAGCTGAGCGGGGGGTGCCCGTGCTGAACATCACTGGTTCATTCCTGGCCTTTCCAGGTTAGAATGGGACAAAGCCCGTGGCCGTTTTGGAAGAACGTGGCCCGTGGGGTGAACGCCAGGGTGGAGAAATTGGTTGCCCTGCCCTGATCCACCGAAGAGGCACCCCCTTGATTTAGCCCCGGTGCATTTTTAGCTCGCCGGGCTGTAAAGAACCTGTCGCAAGCGTTGCCCGGGTCAGAAAATGACCGTGGTGGGTCGGTGGGCCACTTTCCGCCTGTAAAAGGATTGGCAGAGAGGGCCAAGGGATATGGGCTCCCATCAAAGCCTGCCGAGTCTCTCTCCACGAAGGGAGTGGCTGAGCAGACTTTGAGAAAGGCACCACTCATTCCAGCCTACGTCTTCGGAGAGTGGCGCCCCCTTCCCCTATCACCCCCGTTTTTCTTTAAAAAAAAAAAAATATCCAGCAGCGATATCTCTTTGAGCACCTGGAGTAGTAGGTTAAGAAGTGGGCCTGGAGGCGTTGAGCTTTGCAGAGTTCTAGCAGCCGACATTTGATTTATTTGTTTATTTTGTTGGTGGAATTTGACCTTTCAGCAGAGAGAGGATCGTTGGTGAGCAATGTGGTGGACATGTCGGGGCTGCAGAAATGTGGGGAGGTAGGTAAAATCAGGGACTTTTGGGGAGAGGTGGCCCTGACTCCTGGCAAAATTCTGATAATGTGTGAGTAGAGTGAAAATTCCACAGGCCCCCTCCCTCCAGAGCCGAATTCGAGATGCGTGATCCCAAATCCTCCTGCGTAATTTGCCCTGGCATAATGTGAACGGCGTAACGCATTTATGCAAAAATTAACGTGAGCATAGACATGATGTGGAGTATACCGAATCCTGTGATGTAGTGCACGCCAGGCGCCATCTACGGCGATTGCTTACCTTGAGGCCTCCAACAGTCACCTTTCTTAGCATTATGCCGCATTATCCTACGCAAGAGGATTTCGGCCCAAGTCTGAGGATGTAATAAACCTCTTTTTTTAATACCTTGAGTTTCTTACGTCAATTAAATGCTGCTTTAAAGATCTGTAAAGACCTTGAAACCTTTTTATTTATTTATTTTTTGCATCTTGAGATTTTTGTCTCTCTTCTACTTTGGCAGCTAGTAGATTTGTCCAGCGTCTTGTCCTTTGCCAATCCAGACCCTGCTGCTCAGCTCATTCTCGAGGTGCTTGGTTCCTTTTGCGTTTCATTCTTTAATTCTCAGTCTTCTGTTCCTTTGTTTCCGCCCATCTCTAGGCCTAGTTCTGCGAGCCCCAGTGGGAAGTCATCTGGGCCAGCCGTCAATATGAGCTCGGTGCCGGGGCATTACATCCAGCAGGTAAAACGAGGCTGTGCAGAGCAGGAGAGATAACTCTGTAGTCTTCCTAGATGACTGGATCTCCACGAGACGGCCTGTTCCAGTGTAATAATCTTAGAACAGCAAAGCTGGAAAGGGACCCTGTAAGATCATCCAGTCCAGCCCCTGTCAAGGAGGCCCAGGGGGGATTCGAACTCCCAGCCTCTGGGTTCCGTAGCCAGAGACCTCAACCCCTGAGGTATCCAGCCAGTTAAATTACTGAACCCTGATTTGAATGTTTCACGTCACCATCATCCTTTTAGGACTGCAGATCTGGAAGGGACCCTATAAGATCATCGAGTCCAGCCCCTGTCCAGGAAGGCCCCGTGCGGGAATCAAACTCCCGACCCTCTGGCTCTGTAGCCAGAGCTTGCCGAAAGCTGAGAGTTTGTTAACCTTCACTACCCTTCTTGCCTTCTTTCTCCAGATCAAAAACAAGAAAAGTAGTTTTGGGGGGGGGGGTTTGCCAAGATTTCTACAGTTTGGGCAAAAATAAAATCTTTTAAAAGTGGGGTAGACGTATACAAATAGCAATGCATGAAGGAAGGAATGGTTGAGGGATTGAAAAGATGCCTATAACTCATCCAGCGCTTGTGATCTTTAAAAATCCATGGAGTCAGGTTAGCTGCTGCCGTAGCTGTTTTTATCTTTTGCACCCATTTTTGCAAAAAAAAATGGTTCTCGCCAACGCCAAGATTCCCACGGAAGCCAGTGGTACGATGTAGTGTTTTGTTTGGTGATGTTGCAGTATAACCCGCTTCTTTCTGTTATTGGCTGAAATCCGGTCCGCGCAGTTTACGGGTATGGCATAACTTTTGGAAGCTATTTGGTGTCGGTTAAGAAATCTCTGTAGATATTATCTTTTGCACACCACCTGGTGTGCAACACATAAGGACCACGGAGATTTCTTAACTTACGGCAGTTTTCACCTGAAAATTGCACCGTTTGCATGACTGTGCACCAGGATTTTGGCCATTGTGTTTGCCAGTGGTGCTGTTTTAGCCTTTAGCCGAGCTGGAAGGGACCCTCTGGATCCTCGAGTCCAGCCATTCTCAAGGAGGCGCTGTGGGGGATTCAAACTCCCAACCTCTGGCTCCGCAGCCAGAGGCCTAAGCCACTGAGCTATTTCCTCCTATATAATATGGCCATTTACTTTATAGGAAAGGTTTTGTAATAAGAATATTAGGGGAAAAAAATACAGAAGGTACTTTTTTATCCGTGGGATCAGTATCCACTGATTCGCTTATCCACGGTCTGAAAATATTAAAAGAAGAATCCTAGAAATACGGATTTCTAACGATGAAGTTACCAGAACTGTCCAGAAACCGTGCGATGGATATCGTTTTCAACCTCATTGGGGGAGCTTGGAACCTGTTCCCCATGGATACGTGTGTGTGTGTGTGTGTCCGTGTCCGTCCTACCATATTTCTGACTTTTTAAATTCTGAAATGCCTTCTCTCTTTCCCTCCCTCCCCCCCGTTGACCCACAGGCGAAGCAGCGGGTGGATGAGAACAAATCTGGTCTTGGAGCTGTCAAACTGCAGGACCCCCCCCTCCGGAAGCCAGATGAAACCAGTGCGCACGGGAGCGATCAAACCCCAGGCTGTTAAAGTGGAAGAGAGCAAGGCCTGAGCAGCTGTGCTTCCCCCCCCCCCACACCCACCCACACACACACCTCCAGATGCCCGCTAAGCTCGTTTGGCTGGACGGAAAGAGATCCTCGAGGTTGAAAAGGCTCGGCAGATCCTCTTCTCCCCCCCCCCCCCCCCGGCACTCCCTGCTGCCAGACTGCGTCGACTCTTAAGCGCCGCTCACCACCACGACACCCCCCCCCCCCAAAGCAACGTTGTTTTCTCGTCATTGAGCCGTGGATTTCGATGTGGGCCCGCTTGCTTTCTGGCAAGGCCAAGGCGACCCCGTTTCTCCCGCCTGGACGATCGCGTGGCTCCTGGCCCCCCGGTTTTTTTTCTTCCGTTCGCCCTCGTCTCCCCGTGAAAGTCGCAGCGGCTGCCCTTCGAGTGAAGCCTGGCCCCGTCCTCCTGCTGTTGCCGCAGAAGGAAGCCCGGGGGGGCTGCGTTTTCCTTTACGGAAGGGGCCACCAAGATTTTAAAGAGAAAAAAAAACAGGATGCTGTGTCTTTGTTTTATAGCCGAACTTTTCTATGTTCTCTCGTGTTTCTCCTCTCTGCTTTCTCCTCTTGCCTTCTGGATACAGAAACCCGAGACCCAAACCATGTACTTGGATGGACCCTTCTCTTTAGGGGATGGAGGCAGGCCTGTGCGTTTGTGTGCACACGTGCGTGTGTATGTGTGTTGTAAAAGTCCACGGAGATTTTTACGCTCTTAAATCAAGCTGTGTTGACTTTTTGGTCGTTGGCTCCTTAATTCCCATACACATAGCAAAAAAAAAAAAGGCCTTTAGCAGTGTTTGGTGTTCTTGACCCCCTCCTCTCGACACGAGAGTTCCAAAGCTTGCTTTAGAAATAAAATGTGTAAGACGAGCCTTTATAGTAGGTCAGATGCCGTGAATCTCAACGCCGTAGTTTTGGGGTGGGGTGGTGAAAAGGGGTGGGGTGGGGGGGTAAGCAGTGTTGTGTTCATTTCCATAAATGGCACTGAGCATCTTTTATGATACCCACCAAAATCTGGCCATCCACGTGGAGTTAGGGGCTGTTTTTATGATTAGTAGTAGTATTTTGAAAAGTTTCTGGGAAAAAACTATGTTAGATTTGTGGTGGGAGGGAATGTAAATTTCTCAGAATGCGCATAAAGTAGGGTCGGTCGAAGCTCCTTGCATGGGACAAGAGAAATGGCTTGAGTGAATGAATTTATGCAGCTCTTTTTAGTGTTTAGGGCGCCTGCTTGTTCTTTTTTCCTCCCTCCCCCCCCCCCCCTTTCTCTGCTTTTCATTTTCCACATCTGTGTTCTCTCTACCCTTTTGGAGTTCTTACCCCATCTCGATCGATCCTGATTTTAATTATGGTTCTTCTGTTCTTTGCTATTTGGGTTTTTTGTTTTGGGCGGCGGTGGCTGCACCCTGAGCTTTTCTCCCGTGTCGCCTTGCTCCTTACTTCGTTTTTCTGCCTGTACAGATGGCTACTGATGCCCTTCTTCATTGCAAACAGCAACTGAAAAGAAAAGAAAATGAGTTATTGCATGCCGAGGTTTATTTGTCCTTTTTTGCTCTATTTCGCTCTGCCTGTCCGTCCGTCTCTCTTCCTTCTAATGCAGTTGTTTCTAGTAAGGGCTTCTTAATCTAGTGTCTAGACAGAGCTTCCTAACTGTGTTGCAGTCTTGCTGATTCTATCATGTCCTCCAGAGGCTGAATTGTGGCTAATCCACAGGTCCCACTGATGCTTTGGGGTTTAAAAAGATGCCAGAGGGCTCAGATAGGACTCCGGTGCCTCCAGATTCTCTTCTCTTAAGATGCATTTTCGAAATACTGAAGAAACAGGACCTTCTGCCTGCAGCAGGAAGACGGCCCTTTCTCTTAACAGATGGTAGCTGGTGAATGATGTGTGATAGCTGCTTTTCCTCTTTGTTTATGTGTTGAGCCAGTCACGTTTCCGTTGGTTCCAAAGATGACGTTTTGAACAAGGAATGTATTTCCGAACGGAAGGGAAGACTCTGCAGGATTCTTGTCTGATTTACTTTTTAAAAAGATGTCTTTGCTTTTTAAAATTCCTTGAGCTGGGTACATCCAGCAGCTTTGAGTCTCCGAACATTTGTGCTCTTTCGACTTGAGCCCCCCCCCCCCCCGGCGCCCAGCCGTGTTGTCCAGGGGTGTGCCACACGGGCGCCCGCCTCCCTTCGTAGAAAATTGGAAAGGGATGTTGGAGGTAGACGGAGATCTTAAAGAAAGAAAGAAATGGCCGTTTGCAGACGGGTTATTTCAGAGGGGGGGGGGTTTGACTTTTCTGACAAAGCTGTGTCCTCTCATATCTTGCAGTGTGAGTTTGAGACGTAGTCATCTTGGAGTGAAAAACGTTCTCCTTTTTCTCATAAAAAGGTCCCACCTCTGTCCCCACAGACTTTTCTTACATTTTCAGGGGCTCTTCGGGTGGCTTCCTTTTTTTCCTTTATGTCTCCACTTTGGAAGGTCATGATTGGAAATTTGCCCTGAACGCCGCTCCTTATAAACTTTTGTGATGTCTGACCAACCCTTGGGCGGCCCTTTACAAAATCGACACCCTGCTTTTATCGCTATATAGCTTTTGCCAGCTGTATTCTTCTCTTGATGTGTTTTTAAAACTCCATTTTTTTTCCTTTCCTTTTATTTTATTTTTTTGTATATGTCTTTCAGATGGTCCTCTTTGGATTAGGGGGAGTTGGGTTTTATTACTAGATGCAAAATATCACAGAAACTCTTGCTGGTGTAAATTTAATCAGATATACAGTGCTTACTGTTGAAGGTTGGGGCAGGGGGGGGATCCCTCTTTTAAACCCATCTCTCTTTTGCCCTGTCCCGTCCCTCCCACCCCACAACTCAACAAAATAAAACACTAGAATTTATTTATGCGTATTTGATGTTGTAGGTCTTAGGTGAAAAAAGTAAATGTTTCACTGCTCTATTTATATATAATGTCTGAATTTATTCTGTGCAGGAAAGGCCAAGAAATAATCACCCACTTTTCATTAACCCTCTTTTTATGTTGTTGTTGATCGGTTTTTAATTTGCATGGCTACGAGCCGCCGTTCGGAGGGTGGCTTTGCTTTTAACGTGGAAAGCCTTTCCTTCTCTCCCCGTGCTTGTAAAACGTAGCGTCCCTGTTCTTTGCCTTTAAATTTTACTTTCGTCTTCTGAAAAAAAGATAGTAATGCGTGGTTTTTACAGTTTCTGACTGCGATCTTATTGGGTATGGGGGGGGTGGAGAGGAAGGAGCTAAAAGCTATTTCTTTCCTTTAGCAGCAGAATGCAGAATTCTCCGGTGGGGGTGAGAGGAGGGTGCCCACTCGGCCCGAGAGGGCTCTTCGGTACTACCTCTCTCCTTATTTCGTTGTGCAGTTTTGAATTCGATTCCGATTCCCTGTGGCCTAGGAAGCGATCGAGTTTTGGTCCTGGCGGGGGGCGCAGGGCCGCCCTGTGGACCTTCCGCGGATCACCGCTTGCTTTCCCGTGACCGTGGTGGTGTAGACTCTTGCCTTCGTCGGCTTTATTCTGAAACCTAGGTCTGCATATATATATAAAATTGCTAGGAAGATGGTTGAGAAACGGGATTCCCGAGTTGGCATCGCTTGCCACTAGGCCGGCCTGCTGAAAGAAGGAGGGTCCGTTATTATACCCACCTCAGCAGTCCGCTGAGCGAGGATGCCGCCCAGGGGTTTCACGTCATGGAGTGCAGCTGCAAGTGTGCAGGCTCTCCTCGCATGTAAATAGTATTCCCTTCCTGCCGGGGGCAGCCACCTCCATTGCATTCTCGGGGTGGGTGTTTCTTACCGTTCAATCTTTTTGCTTGGTAAGCTTCTGAACGGCCCAGGTTCAGCAGCTTCGTCTGGGGTGGAGGAAAGGTGGCCGCGCTTGCTTGCAAAATACGGGATGAAGTGATGCCGGCTCCTTCCTTCTCCACCCTCTGATGCCTTTTCCCTGTCCTGCAGAGGCGCTGCGTTGAAAGCGGAGGCCCTCGTCATCCGGCCGGACTGCGCTCCGATCCCTTCCTTTTGGCCAGACTTTGGAGAACAGCTTCCCCCCCCCCCCCCCAGTTCTGCTGCGAGCCGCCTCGTTTCGCAGTCCCAGCTAGCTGCGCTGGCTTCCAGCAAAGCCCTCTTGTACGCTGTATTGTCAACGTTTGAGTTCGGTCCTGTTCTTTTTTGGGTTTTAATTTTTCCTACCTGGTCCCCTCTGGTTTTTGTGCAAAACAGATTCAGCTCCCTTTCCAAACATCTCTTTAATGTTTGCTTGGTTTTGAAGTATGAAAAATAGAAAAAGCTTATAGTAATGATAAAGGAACAGACTCTTCCTTAATAGAGTAAATGAGACATCAACAGAGAAGCCGTGGAGCCACACTGCTTGCGGAGAAATTGTAAAGCTAGCTTAGCTCGGTTTGATTTTAATTTTTCTTTCTTTTTTGAGGGGGGCCAACCATGTGTTAGTACCATAGATGTAAATTGTCCAGTGGCTTCTACAAAGTTGTAAACATTGAATTGGTTAAGTGGAGACGGCAGTCGTGATGTGGCCCCTCACTTCGGCATGTCAAGGCACTGTTTTTTGCAGCTGATCCCTACCCTCTCTTTTGGTCCTGTATAAATTGCCTTTTTTTAAAGAGGATATTGTACACCTTTTAACCTCACAACTTGTACAGTAAAACAACTTCTTCTTCTTCTTTTTTTGGCCTTTCCTCTTGTTTGTCTTTTCATGTAGACCCAGGTATTTGAAAGGGCAAACGGTGAGTTTAATATGTTAACCTGTGACATGTTTGAAACCTTTCCGGGAAACTTTTTAACATGGACTTGGATGTCTCTGATCTCACAGAAGCGCCGAGCTGGTGGCGGCAATGCGCACTCTGTCTCTCTCGCCCTTTTCTTGTTTTCAGTTCCTATCGTTTATCCTTTCAAATATGTGATTGTATTAGCTCTTTCCATATGAAAGAATTCTCCTTATTTAAATAAAAAAAACTAAAAAAGCAGGCTGTGCGTGACGACCTTGGCATTTTCTCTCGCAGTACAGAGGTTAGGAATCCGAGAGCTTATTGGTTTTTCTGTGCTTCTGACGTTGAGCAACCCTTGTTGGGTTTTCGGGGTGTGTGAGACCTATTTACACGCTTCCTTCCAGTGTCCACGGCCAAACATCAACGAAGCCTCGTCTTCTGTAGTCTGATACTTGGTCTATTACACCAGTGGTTCCCAACCTTGGGTAATCCAGGTGTTCATGGATTGCAACACTCAGAAATCCTAGCCACCACAGCTGGGGGTGGAGGCTTCTGGGAGTTGTAGTCCGAGAACACCCGGGTGACCCAAGGTTGGGAGCCACTGCACTACATTGTACTGACTCACCTGGGATGTAAAAAAGGCCCAGCATCCTTTCCCTGCGGTCCAGGAGCAGAACACAAGTGGAGCCGTGTCTGGCGTGGAGAGGTTTAATAGCTCTCAATAATGTTCAATATGGGTTTAATAGTCTTTAACAGCTGTATTTAGCTATCATTGTTGTGGGCCGTGATAGATCCCACTTCCTTCTTCAACAAAATGCTTGATTTCCCCCTGCCCCTCGTCACATGGGTGGATGTGCGCACACAACCAGGTTATGAAAGTCTTGCAATAAGGTCCGTCAGTTTCTATTCGAAATGGTTTTTATTTTTATACACGCTCCCAGAGCCGCTTCCAGTATCCGTAATAAGGCACTGCTTTGTGTATTGTCTAAAAGGCATGTTACCCAAGGCTAGGAAGATGGAAGGAGAGAAGGGGGCAAAAAATAAAAAGTTCAGATGCCCGTTATTAATATTTACAGTTTGGGCAATTAACAACCAACGTGAAAATAGTTTGAGTTAACTGGATGGAAGGACTGTAATTGGCTGTAATTAAGAGTCAGAGAGGGCCTTGCTGACCGAGTTATTTTGCAAAATATAATCTGGAAAAGTAACTTTCACAATCTGCAAGTATGAACGTCAGCTGTCATGTTGTGCACCGACATAACACCTACGAGAACTTTCTGGAAAGAAGTGACCCTTCCAAAGAATACAATTTAGTGAATCCACAAGATGACGCTTGCTTGAGACGAGAAACCCCAAATCATGCCAGTTCTTTGCCAAGCTTCTCGATCCCCTGAAGGTTCTTCGGTGCCGGGAAAGGCGGCTTTCACTTCTACGGGCTCTTCCTTCAAGGAGACTGGTGTGTAGCGCACACGCTATTGTTTCGCTCCCTACCTCGGGTTGATCCACCGAACGGCACGACAGGACAGGTTGCCTGGGCCAGAGCGACGGGCAACGTGGGCTCCAGCAAAGCCAGAAGAAGTGCATCCATCGGAAAGGAAGTCGGGCATGGTTCTCGCTGGATCTCGTCCCAACACGAACGGCTTCGAATAATGAAGTGCTAATAATGATGAGTGAATAGTCAAGAGCACGATACCCAGCCGGAAGCAGAATCTGTCTGTGTCCCCACACTTTTGAATTAGTATTTCCTCAAAAACAATAGGAAGCAGGATTAGGACCCTGAATTTCCTATTTGTGAGCCTGGAGCAGCTGGCCAAGAGGGGCGAGGGGCAATCTTTCCAAACGCAGGTGGCCGAAGGCTTTGCAGAGAAGTAGCCACGTTTCGTCCCTTTGGCCAAATGTAGCAAAGTTCGTTATTGTGGCAAAACATGGATTTCGATGTGGACAGCACTCTCCAAAAACATGGAAATAAATTGCTGATTTCAGTGTGCTTCCGGAAATAACATTTTTTTTTTGGTAGTTTTATTGTGTTTAATTCTATTGTAATATATATTTTTGGTTGCTTTTATTGTTGTTTTGATGTTGCGCTGTTAGCACCCCCAAGGGTTAGCTACTGGTTGAGCAAGCTTGCTTGCTTTATTTATTTATTTTACTTTTATAGCGCCCATCTGGCTTTGAGGCCACCCTGGGCGGTGTACAGAAGAGAAATGCAAAACAAACTGGATAAAAATATAAACAAAATTAAAAGAACTATTTATTTATTTATTTAATTTTATTAGATTTATACCCCACCCATCTAGACTGGGTCTACTCTTAATTAAGGAACCTACAAAAACTGGGAAAAAATGGGCTATGATTGAAGTGGGGGAGCGCATGCATGTTGAAATACACCCTCGAGGCGTGCAGCTTTATGTGCCTGGACTACATCTCTCAGAATCCCCCGCAGGCCGCTGAATGCTAGGACTTGAAGTCCAAAAACAGCCTGCACATGCGCATGGCCCAGCTCAGAAAAGGCAGGCCAAGAAAGCGGAGGCTCCGTCACCATAGTAACGGCGAAGGCCCTGAATGGTCCTGTAGCCCCGCCCATTCCGGGGGCGTGGTGACGTCACATCCTCCCTCGTAGGGCGGCTTTGAGGCCGCGCTCTCCAGAGGGGAGGTGAGTCGACTCGCGGACTAGCCACGTGACCTCGCGCTGTGTGGGGGGGAGAGGCGAACCCCGTTTTGACATTGGTACAGCCCAGCTCCGCCGTGTCCGTCCTGGGAACCGGACGGGCGCATTTAGCGGGGAAGGGGGCGAAGGGGTTGGGGCCGCGGCTATGGCCGTGAGGGAGCGGGAAATTCCCCTGAGGGAAATTTATCTTTCCTAAAAAAGAAAGACAGAGAGAAGTAGGTTACCGTTGCTTAGGGTCTAATTTATACAGCGATATCTCTCTCTATATGTCGATCTATATCTCCAGGGCCTCCTTCGGCGTTTTGGACCCGAATTTGGCCCAAAATAAAAAGAAGGCGGGATTAAAATAAAGACCAGGGACCGAAAAAATGAGAGAAAATGATGGTTTTCATGAGGGGGGGGGGAAGAGGTGGGGAGGAAAGGTTGCCTCTGGGAAGGAAAACAGAAGGGACTTTGCTAAAGGGAGCCTCCACCTCGAGGAGCAGTCTACCTCATTCCCAGACGCTGTGGGGGCCAAAAAAAAAAAAAAAGCAAACAAACCAAGGGGGTCTTTTGCCTTCACGTGTATCAGAGCCAGAAACTTAGCCCGTCAACTGGGTCTCATCATCCTCATCTTAGAACTGCGGAGGGTCTGGCTCGGGGAGGATTCGAACTCCCAGCCCTCTGGCTCTGCCGCCAGAGACCTAAACCACTAAGCTATCCAATAATTCATTAAGGATCATCATCATCATCTTAGAACTGCAGGGCTGGAAGGGACCCTAGGGGTCATCCGGTCCAGCCTCTGTTAAGAAGGCCCAGTGGCGGGAATCGCACTCCTAACCCTCTGGTTCTGCAGCCAGAGAGACCCTCAACCTTTCGCAGCAAAGCAAAACAGCTGAAGAGTCCTGTGTTGCTTTAAAGGCTGCCACTTTTATTACGGTCTTATGACGCTTTTTTTTTTTTTAATGGTTGTTGCCTCTACGGCACCCTGTTGTTGTTTTGAGGGCAGGTTTGCTGGGTAGAAACTGGTGGCAAAAAAAAGGGTCATTATTCTTAACAACCAAAAGCCTTTTTTCTTCTTCTTTTGTACTTCTGGCAGCAGACATGTATTTATTTTGATTTTAAACCATTTTTATCCCGCCTTTCTCTTGAAAAGGACCCAAGGTGGCTTTTACCGCCGTTAAAAGACAATACTGTATTTAAAAGCTAAAGTGGATATGTTCACAGTTCCAGCGTGTTCTCCTGCCCTCCGGATCAAGTTTTTAAGGAGACCAAGGCGTGTAGGAAGAACAGGTTGGGCAGTTTTGGGTCTCAGTATAGGACTGGTTTGTGGCCATCACAAAAATTGAAGTGTTCCCTCCCACCAGAACCCCCCACAATGCATTGTTCTCTATAAAATGCCCTTTTTTTTCTTCCTGTTAGGCTCAACAAACTCGCTACGCCAAGATGCTTGGATTCCTGAAGCATCCCATGGTCTTTTCTGTGGAGATCAACGTGAACCTGGTGGTTTTGGGGGTGCTGGGGTTAATAAGTCGCCTGTGGGCTCTGTCCTACCCTCGAGCTGTGGTGTAAGTGAATCGGCTTGACGTACATACTCTTGAAAAATGCACTCGTGCAAGCTCATCGTAATTATACCGTCGGTACTCACTTCCTCCGTGGCTTGTCTGAAAGCCAAAAAGGATTTGTGCTTTTGGTGCAATTTACTTGTTCGTTGTGATAGTCAGAGTTGTTCCACCAGCGGGTGGAACTTGTGAGGTGGTCAAATGCATGAAATTTGAAACATTGGGGGAAGATATTCTCTCCCCCCCCATTCCCATCTGTGACACCCCTTCACTGTGGGTCCAACTATTTGATGAGTTTAGCACGTTTTTAGAAACAGTGCTCTCTCAAGTATTGAAAGAGGTCCGTCTGTCCTAACAACAACCATAGTTAGAATAATAAATAATGTGCCGTCAAGTCAATTCTGACCTATGGCAACCCTTTTCAGGGTTTTATTTATTTATTTATTACATTTATGGCCATTTATAACATTTATAAATTACATTTACATATACATTTTCCAGATAGAGAATACTCAGAAGTGTTTTCTCATCTCCTTCTTCTGGGGACACTCTGGGACTGTGCTGCTTGCTGAAGGCCACTGGTTTAACTTGCGGGAGATACAGTGGGGAATCAAACTCCTGACCTCTGGCTCTGCAGCCAGGTCTCCAACTCACTGAGCTATCCACCATGTTTTTTTTAAAGCTGGTGATTTTTCCTTATATATCCTTTAATTTAGTGTGTTTTATTTTTATATGCAGCAAGCAAGACCAAACCCCAACAAACACCTTCCGTGCGTATCATTGGGGTGTACCTGCACTCATCTTGAGGGCAGGTGGGGTCTGCCTTTCGGCCTCTAAGAAATGCATTGAATAAAACCCCACCAACTTCATTCAGACCGCCCCGTTCCTTGACTGTGCATTGAGAGCATTTCTTTTTCTTCTGCTGTCCTTCAGCTTTGATGAAGTTTACTATGGCCAATTCCTCTCTCTGTACATGAAGCGGATTTTCTTTGTGGATGATAGTGGACCTCCGTTCGGCCACCTGCTTCTGGCATTTGGGGGTAAGGATGATTTTCCCTGAATGTTAAGTTTGTGGTGAAAAGCCTGTTGTGAAAGTTGGCACAGGTAAAACAGCAAGAGCTGAGAGATGCTTCTGCCTTCTCCTGAAAGCTTATTACCCAGGAGCCATAAAGAGATGTCAGTGGAAAGACAAAGCTTAATTTCTGCAGGTAATAAACGTGGCTGATGCAGCGTGAAAGCAGACTGTCTCCCTCTCTCTGTATTTTTAGGTTACTTAGGTGGATTTGACGGCAATTTCTTGTGGAACAGGATTGGAGCAGGTAAGAGATTATTCTGATAAATTCTGATGCATTCTGCAAGACAGCATAGAATCATAGAATAAATTGAATTGGAAGGGGCCTATAAGGGGCCCATCGAGTCCAACCCCCTGCTCAAGGCAGGAATCCCAATCAAAGCCGATCGGATGGGTGGTTATCTAATTCTCTCTTGAAGGCCTCTGGCATGAAAGCACCACAGAGGTAACTGTTTTCCAGTGTCGCACTGCTCTAACAGTTAAGAAGTTTTTCTTGATATCCAGTCTAAATTTGACTTCTTGTAACTTGAGCCCATGACAACGCTGGCCATGTTGGACTTAGCTGGTTTAATTTTTTAATAGATCAGGCAAAAACAAAAGAAAATATAAAAAATGAAGACGACAAAAACGTTGTGGCACCTCCAGGGCTCACTGCTACATTTTAATGTGAGCTTTCGTGGACAAGTCCACTCAGACCTCTTGTATAAAAGGTCCCATAGATGAAAGGAAAACAGTCTCTCTCTCTCTCTCTCTCTCTCTCTCTCATATCATTAAGGCTGGAAGGCTAGAAAACAATAGATTTGTCTTGAGCTGATAGTATTAATCATGCCACACCTTACTTTCTAACACTTGCTTGTATTTTGCACTGTTTCAGAATATAGTTCTAATGTGCCCGTTTGGGCCCTGCGGCTGTTGCCCGCGCTCGCCGGAGCCCTGTGTATTCCTCTGGCTTACCAAATCCTGGTGGAGCTGCATTTCTCTCACGTCGTTGCTCTTGGTGCCGCTCTGCTGTTTCTGTTTGGTAAGGAATCGTTCTCTTCTGCAAGTGACCCTCGGCTTTAATTAATTCTTTGTCGGTTCGGTGAGCTCTGTACTTGTCACTGGTGCCAAATTGTGTTCAGCCGGCTGCAAGGGGGTTGCCCTGGTTTTTTATTTTATGGCCGCCCTGTTTGCCAAGGGATAGTTTCATTCACTAAATGACACTTTGCTCCTTGAACATTTATTCGTTATTTGTTAGTTAGTTTTATTTATAGGCCGCCTTTCTCCTGATAAGGGAACCCAAGGCGGTTCACACTATTAAAAATAGAATTAAAAACATAGGAAGTTAAACATTAAAAAATAATTAAATGCTGTGCTATTGAATGTAATATAACAAATATAACAGTCTTGTTTGTAAACATCCTGGAACCACAGTGACTTGGTACATGCTGAGGATTGCGCTTGTAGCTGGGGTACCCGGAAGAACTTGTTTTGACCTCTTTTCGCTGCTGAAGTGGAAATTGATCGCGGAGATTCAAAATAACTGAAAATTTCCACCCCTTGTTTTCTAACAGAGAATTCCCTGATCACTCAGTCTCGACTGATGCTTCTGGAGTCCCTCTTAATCTTTTTCATACTCTTGGCCATCTTATCCTATCTGATGTTCTACAACTCACAGAAACAAAGGTAAAACACTTTTCAAACTTGTTGGATTAGGAGCTGTGGATTTCCCTTTAGAGGGTTGAGCTCGCTGTAAAATGAACAAATGTTATATGGTCTGTTTTGCCGTTCTGGAAAGATCCTGCATCTTGTCTAAGCTTGCCTGGAGAAGCTGAGTTTATATTCTTTTTAAAAAAATTATTATTCTAAAAGCACACACCCTTCAGGAGCGGTTTTTTGTTTACAAGTGTGATCTGCAACAAAACAAGGGGTGTTTTGGACACTCCAGCCCATTGCTAGACAGATTTTCTGGGCCCTGTTGAGATCCTTCCCATTGAGGGTTGTTTTCCTAAACTCTTTAATTTTGGGGTGCGTATGTGTTGTATTTCTACAAAAGAGTGAATTTCCCTGAGATTACTGACACTGCCTCTTTGTCTGTGGATTGTGATCTTTTGGCTAAAATAGGATCATCAGTTGTGGAACTGAAGTTGTTGTTTGCATGTATATATAATGTTTTGCTGCTGCATAAGCAGGGTGAAAGCTAGATGATATTGTCCTAGAGTCAGAGAATCCTAGAATGATGGAGTTGGCAGGGGCCTCTAAAGCCATCAAGTCCAACCGCCTGCTCAAGGCAGGAATACAGATCCAAGCAGATCGGGCAGAGGGTGGTCCAACTTTCTCTTGAAGGCCTCCAGCCTTGGAGCCCTCCCCACCTCCCCCTGAGGTCATGGGTTCCATTGTTGTACTGCTCTAACAGTTAGGAGGTTTTTCCTGATATTCAGCCTAAATCTGGGTTCAGTTCCTGAAACTGAGAAACAACTACAAATGTTTGTATTTAGTCAAGTGCTTCTTCAGGAAAATAAAAATCATGAACACTAAGTCCAATGGTTTGCCCATAATTTATTTATATATGAATGCACATTGTTTCATTGTCTTCCTCCAGTCCGTTTTCCACAAGATGGTGGTTCTGGCTCCTCCTCACGGGATTTTGCTGCTCCTGTGCAGTCGGGTAAGTTACACTGTTTGCTTGACTATCTTAACTGCGTCTGAAATTGTCTGTAGGGTTAACAGCTTGAGCTCAGTGGCCTGGTTCATGTGCTGTTTGGTAATTTTAAACAGTTTAAACACTTTCCCACCATGAATTTAAGGTAGTTCCCAACACTGTGGTGGGGATTTACAGTCATATAAAAGCAGAACCAAGTATTTAGAAAATATATGAGTTACCAAGAAGGGGGAAAAAAACCCTGAAGATCAGTTTAGGCCATGATTTCCAGATGGATTGGACCACAGATCCGAGTCATGGTGGCAGGGGATGATGGGAGCTGCTGTTTAACACATCTGAAGGGCACCAGATTTGGAGAGAAAATATTAAGAATCTGGCCCTGTTGGTCTGTGACAATAAGCCATGATTAAGCATTACAACCATTTGTCATAGGGACATGCTTCTCCCTTTATTTTCCTTGTCTGGCACCGCCACCAGGAGGCGTTAAGAAACGTTCTTTCTTTCTTTCTTTCCAGGGTGAAATATACAGGCCTCTTCACGTACGGCCTGCTTTTGGTCATTGCAGGAGTCCACTCCTGGCAGCTGATTGGGGATCAGACCTTGTCGAATGTGAGTAGCCAACCTTCTGGTCGTATGCATGGCATGCTTTCAGGTTTAGGAGACGCAGGCGTTTTTCAGGCTGATGAAATACATTCCAGAGCATTGCAGGTCTGTTCCACCAACACAGTAGGGGGGGGGGGGAGAATTGATTGAATTCTAAAAGGGTTTCAGGTCCTGTGATAGAGAAGCCATTCTGTTTCAGCATAAAAAAAAAGTAGCACCTTAAAACTGATGGAGTTTGTTATGGGCTTTTCATCTGCCAGAGCCCGCTTTGTCAGGTATGCAAGGTGGTTGCTTCAACCGGCGGGTGGGCATATACAGCTGGTACAGGAAACCACGTTGCGCTTTTAATGACATCCATTCTGGCCCAGGTAGACGTAACAGAAAACCTTGGTTGAACTGCGGTAGTCAGAATTTTGTTGTCTGTGTATGTTAGAGTAAGTGACATGGCATAAATCACAGCTGTGAATTGCCACTGGGTAAGGAGCCACCACTTGTATTCCTCGTTGGAAGCCAGTCACATGATTTGACATGCAGTTAAAAAAATTAAGCATAAGCAAAAACTCCTTAATTAGTGGCAGTTTGCAGCTATGGTTTAAGTCAATGCACTCACACTAGCGTATGTAAGCAATAACCGTCCTGAGTTCATATACTTCTTCCTTGCTTTCTTGGGGTCAAACTAGAAGTTTAGGAAAAAGCATATTTCCTGTGATTAATACCTTTCCCCCCCAGATAATGGGGATTTTCTTTGAATCAGCAGTGATGCTTGCAAATTAAACCCATTTCTATCTTCTGGTAACCAGTCACAAAAAAAACATGCTAAATGAAGATGTATAGATGGGGAAGAACATATGCTGTGACAAACAGATATATTTCATCACTTTAGGGAGCATGTCTTCTAAATACATGCTAAACATCTTGTCTAGTTTGACCCTTAGGATTACATAAAGTCACTAAGGGGGCCATATACATCATGGGCTTCCCCACAACTTGGCCATTTCTAGGCCTTGGGTATGAGCAGTGAGTAATATTCTTCAATCTCTTTTTTTCTTCTTAGGTTTCTCTGCTGTGTCATTTGCTAGCCAGAATGCTGGCCCTTGTGGTCATCCCAGTAGCCATATACCTGTCTTTCTTCTACATCCATTTGGCTTTGCTGTATCGCTCTGGGCCACATGACCAGATCATGAGCAGTGCTTTCCAAGCAAGCTTAGAGGTGAGGAAAGGAAGATAGATGGTGAGCGTTATTTGACAAGTGGGAACTTATTATCAAAGTGGCTTATAAACCTTGTTTATGGTAATCACTTAATATATTTCTAAAAGCTAGTGCTGCCTCCTATTTGGTTTAGTGTATATCTCAGTATTAAGCAAGTGAGAAAGGAAGCGAGGTGGCTTAGAAGGGCTGATGTTGAGTCAGCCAATGTGGAGGGCCAGTCGCTTGCCAGGGGTAAGACATACGGTTACCACCTTGGTCATCGTTGAAGCTGTTTTGAGTCTCCTCCACAATTGGGGGTGGGGGTGAGCCTAGAACACCTCTTCCCTTCTCTCCCCCACCTGTGGATTTAAAGTTTGGTGGTTCTTTCTAGGGCGGTCTGGCTCGGATCACTCAAGGCCAGCCTCTGGAGGTGGCCTATGGCTCCCAGATCACCCTGCGGAACGTCTTAGGAAAGCCCGTGCCCTGCTGGTTGCATTCGCACAAGAACACGTATCCCATCAGGTGAGTGGAGGGCAGATCGGTGGAAGGGCGAGGGTGGCCTGTCATGGGCATAAAACAAAAAGATATTCATGAGGTCCTGCTTCACAAAACCCAGCAAGGGTGCCTCATGGCCGTTGGGTGGACCAAGCACTTTGTCTGTGTTAGTGGCTGGCGCCGTGACAGAGCCAGGCCTCCCCTGGAGAGCGCTGCCCGACACTGGACTGCCCTCGTAAAAGCGTGTCTTTTAACTGGTGTTACTTTTCTTTTTTCAGTGCCACATTAAGTATTGTTTATGTATTTTAGACGAAATTTCATTCTGTTCCTCTTTACTAATTCCAATGGGTCTCTTTTAAACATCTCTGCTTAATTATTATGTGGCAATTCTGTTATGGGTATTCAGTAGGACCCCCCCGTATCTGCAGGGGATCAGTTCCAAACCCCAACCCCAAACCCCCCCCCCCCCCCCCCCCCGTGGATGCTGGAAAATGCAAATTATAGCAAATGCTGTTTTAATAGTAAAAGCTATGGCTTGGTCTCTGGCTCCCTCTAGTGTTCAGTTTGGGTAACTTCATATTTAGAAATACTTATTTGTAGGACTTTAAATATTTTTAATATTTTCAGACCGTAGATGAGTAAATCAGTGGATATTGAGCCCACAGGTAAGGGGGTCCTACTGTATTTGTTGATTTTTATTGTATTTATATGCACTGTTAATAGTTGAATTTATGTTTTCTCATGCCTTTTTGGAATGAAGAGAGACTGACGGAAACTGAATTTTATTTTTTAGAAAAGAAAAAAGGGTAGAACCTCGGTGTGGCATGGAGCCCCTATAGAGATGTCATTATGATCATCAGTGTTCTTGTTATTTTGTAGTACATTTCCACGCTGCCTTTTTAATACAATTTAGCACTCAAGGCGGCTTTCAGTAACCACAAACAATCATAACAACTGTAAAAAAAAAGTAAAAGAAAACTCTAAAGCCAAACATCACTGTAAAACCCATTAACAAATTTCAGGTATAACGTAAGTGAACTCATCACAAATGGCACTACAAGAAAGGGATTGTCTTCACACCCCTCCTAAAAGCGGCAAGAATAGAAACAGACGGCCTTCTGGGAGTGCCTTCCACCCACTGCAGGCCACGCAGGAAAAACCCTCTCCTGCCTCTGGAACCATGGTTATTCTTAAGTGGTCCTAAGGAAATTAGACTGATGGAATCCAGGGAACTTACATAAAGCAATTATCTTAACAAGCCCAGTCTATTCTGTCAGTGGTTTCTGGTTAGAAGAAAGAATTGGACTTCATGCCCACACAACAGCCGCCTCGGGCCTTCATTGCGTATGGCCTTGGGCTACCCGGAGCATGTCTTCTCTTCAAGTCCTCTCCCCCGTCTTCCCTCTTGGTAGGTACTTAAATGGCCGTGGAAGCTCCCATCAGCAGCAGGTGACCTGCTATCCTTTCAAGGATGTGAATAACTGGTGGATTGTGAAGGACCCGGGGACGTGAGTACAGAAGCTTTTCAAACACGTGTTCACTCAGCACATGGGGGTAAGTTGAGAAGCGGGATTTTGGCCCGCATCAGCAACGTCAAGCTGGTCATCTAGCCAGCTGCTCAGCTTTTATCTACGGCAGCTTCCTCGAGGCCTGTTTTTTTGTAAAGGATGGTGGACACAAAAGCTTTCTTATTTGAGTCTATTTTTATCCCACTTTTGTCCCACTTTCTTATTTGAGTCTATTTTTATCCCACTTTCTAGATAATAACTGTCCTTCAAAGTAACTCGCATTAATAAAAAAAGAGACAGACTCTGATATCAGATTTCAGGTGTAGCTGGAGTGCAGGGATCTGCGGTGAAGTTGCACCTCAAATGGTTGGCCCAGGTTCCGCTGAAAAACTGTGTGGGTTTAGAGCCTGTTTCCCATTGAATTTATATTTGTTTGTTTGTTTAAAATATCTGTGCACAACATATTAAAATATCTATGGCAAGGTCTCAGAATGGTTTTCCTGTTGGCTAAAAAGCCAACAGGAAATCACACTTTGACTGTAGAAACAGACTAGCCCAATGAGATCACCGTTATTAGCCTGTTAAAAGCCAGCCGTAAAACTTGACGAGTGGAAACAATATTAAGAGACGTACATCAAGGATGTTTCAGCGAGGTAGTTGCTTGCGTCTGTTTCAGCAAAAACAGAAAACTTTTTCAGAGTGGAAAATCTTTTTGACAAACCCGTCATTCCTAGAGCTTCAGCCAGTTGCAGCCAAATTGCTTTTTTTGTGTGGGGCGCTGATTGATTTTTAAAAATGGATGATTTCTGAGAGTACCAATACTCCTGGACAAGCCACAAACATGGGGTGGTGGTGGTGGTTGTAAATCAGTTTTCAGCACCGTCCCTTCTTCTAGATTGCTTTTATAGCCAGCGGAGGCTTTAGGGTTTTTCCTCCCAGGCCTGTCCTGAGAGATTTCTCCCCTGACTCTGCTGTTGCTTTGCCTTTTTCTGCTTCACCTCTTGGCTCTCTTTCGTGGCCAGGTCACTGCAACCCGCTTGGTTTCATTGCATTCAAGTGTGCCTCTGTGCATTTCTCCCTCAGGCAGCAGCTGGTGGTCAGCAATCCCCCACGCCCCGTGCGGCACGGCAGCATCGTCCAGTTGGTCCACGGGATCACGACGCGCTATCTTAACACGTGAGCCCTCTGCTTGTTCTCCTCCTAGCATTATTTTACAGCCCGGTTAAGGATCTAAGGATCGGATCGCCGTCTCCCGCGTCAGTAAAAACTGACTCAGACCAATCACTACTGACCGCCAGCTGTTGGAAACATGCTCTTGCATGTTCTCTTCAACGGTCTTTCTTTCCAAAGTGGCTCAGCGCATTTATTTCATTTTATTAATTATATTTTTATCCCGCCCGACTACTGGCAAGGGACTAAAAAAACCTCAAACAAACCCAATCTCAGTAAGCAAACTCGGCTGCAAGCCATCTTGCCCAGCATGCTGAGCAGGTGGTGGAGGGGCGTGCTTGACTTTTGACCTCCATTCCCCGTTTCTGTCTTCACAGGCACGACGTGGCAGCGCCCCTGAGCCCCCACTCCCAGGAGGTTTCCTGTTACATCGATTACAACATCTCCATGCCAGCTCAGAACCTCTGGAGAGTGGTGAGTGGAAACGGCTTCTGACGGGGTCTTGAAATGACAGGATATTGCTAGCAAATGACTGTAGGATAGTTGCATTTCCAAAAAATTGGCTTCCTTGTATTTATAGAGAAATACATACATTTGCCTGGTGGGAACAAGGGTATAATAGCCCCCCCCTCCACCTCCATTGGAGATAAATTCCAAGCTCCTCACCGTGGATACTGGAAAACGCAGATAATAGCAAACGCTATACATACCGGTAGTATGGTTTCTGCCTCCCTCTAGTGGCCAGTTCTGGTAGTGACATCATGGAAATATATTTCTCTAGCTACTGCTGCTATATGTAGTAGCATGATCTCTAGCTCCCTCTAGTGGCCAGTTCTAATAACCTCATTGTTAGAAATATATATTTATGGGATGTTTGTTTTAGTATTTTTAATATTTTTAGACTGGATAAGTGAATAAGTGGATCCTGATCTTGTGGATCAGAAGTTCCTACTGTATAGTGATCTTCGCTAGTTGTATCCAGGGTCAGTCGGAAGGTGTTTCAGGTGCTGCTGGAACATTGTGGATCACTTAGAGTGCATAAACATCGCATTAAGGCGGCCCTTCTCAGAGAGGAGCATATTGGCCAGCTGAAAGGAAATCGGTGTCCTTCTCAAATCCAGTTACCAGTGGTGGTGGGGGGGGGCAGGATAACCCTTGGAAGAGGTAAGAACAGCCACAGACTCCTCCGTAACAGCAAGAAAAAGCTCTAAGCGGTCATTTCCTGTTGTAGGAAATTGTGAACCGGGAAACAGATGGCGATGTGTGGAAGACCATCCTCTCCGAAGTGAGGTTTGTCCACGTGAACACCTCAGCTGTGCTTAAGGTATGTTTTCTGTAATTGATCATGCAGAGGCAGAAAGAAAGAAAGAAAGAAAGAAAGAAAGAAAGAAAGAAAGAAAGGTCGTGTCTTCTGGGGTTGATTACTTGAGCCTCGCATCAGCCTTCTTGTTGTGTTGCCCGTGTGACTCTGACTTAGCCAGTGTCAGAAAAGCAAATACATTGAGGCTCACACACTTATTTGACTGAAATAAAAGGGAACCGTGCGATCAATATAAAATGCAAATGCAAGAGCAGGTGACACCTTTATAGACCGCTTATAAAAAATCATCGCACGATACACCAGCTCTGGTGGCTCAAGGCCCCTTCGTAAGTTCTTCACACTGGTAGAAGCCTGACGAGCTGGCGTATTGTACAATGGTTGTTGTGGTTTTTTTAAGTGGCCTATAAAGGTATCGCCTCCTCTTGCATTTATTTGAGTGTGAGATTTTTTTGGAATGAGAGCCCACTTTCTCTGACACGGAAGACACGGTCCCAGTGCCACCAATTGGTGCTCAAGGGAAGAGATCCCTCCTCGTTGTGACTCTTGATCCTCAACGTCACCTGTTCCTACGACTGTCACGTGATCGCGGGGGCTCCAAACAGGTGAAGCAGAAGACTGACATACTGGGGTGTGTGTGTGTGAATGCTGAAAGGCGACCACCGTCTTCTCTTGTCTTCCCCCAGCTCAGTGGCCTCTCTTTGCCCGAGTGGGGCTACCGACAGCTGGAGATCGTGGGAGAAAAAATTTCCAAAGGCTACCACCAGAGCATGCTGTGGAACGTAGAGGAGCACAGATACGGGAAAAGTAAGTTTCAAACCATGGCTGTCATCCTTGATCCAGCCTGCCTTTCCCCCGAAAAGAAATGAAGCCTTGCGGCTCTTTATGGGCATAGAGGCCGTCCTGAATCGCCGGGGGCAAGTATCAGCCTCAGGCCACTGTTTTCTTGTGTGTTCTACACACACACAGAGAGAGAGAGAGAGAGAGAGAGAGAGAAAGAGAGCACTAAACCCACAGTATGTGATTCAAGACAGCTTAAGACTCAAGACAGCTTAAAACTTAATTTTGCTGTCTTGAGTCCCAGACTTGAGAGAAGGGCAAGCTATAAATGAAATAGATAACTCCTGCCCAGCTTGTGGCAGGAAACACCGTGATGACAGAGGAAGGGAACGTCTGCCCCCCCCCCCCCCTTTCACAGGCAGGATTGAACCGAGATGCCAGCTGGCTTGTATCTGCGTCAGCTCGCCAGCCTGAAAGTGAGAAGACTGGGGAGGGTTGCAGTCTTCGAAGTCTGGAGGGGCCCCCTGTTTCTCTCCGTGCTTGTTTATGGGGAGACGGTCCCTCAGTTCCCGTCAGCCTGAGTGTCTCTCGACTCTGCTTGCTTTTTAAATCCTTCCCAGGCCAAGAGCAGAAGGAGAGGGAGGTGGAGCTGCACTCCCCCACGCAGATCAGCATCAGCCAGAACCTCAGCTTCATGGCCAAGTTCACGGAGCTCCAGGTGAAAGAACGGGCTGGGGAGGGGTGTGGGGTGTGTGTGTGTTGAGGGGGAGGCGGGATGGGCCGCTGAAGCCCCTTGGGGAATAAAGTGTTCTGCTCCCCGACCAAAGTGTTGCCTCACCCCCCTTACACACCCACCCACAAACCAGTGGAGAAAAGATTTGCGTGTGGAAGAGAGGTGGGCCTGAATCCTATTAGGAAGAGGTGTGTTCTGTGCCATCAAGTCGGAACTGACTTAATAGAGGCCCTAAAAGGGCTTTCCAAGGCATTTGAGGAGTCGTTGGGCCCGATCCACTCCCCCAGGGAGTTGCCATGGCCGAGGAGGGGTGTGTGGATTCGAACTCTCTCTTCTCCAGAGCCTTATTCTGTTGCTCTCTCGATGAGCAACGTAGATGGGCATAAATGAAGTAGTGCAAGCCGTAGTGGTAAATTGCTGATCACGAATGAACTTCTGGTTGCCTTTGAAGACACGTGCCTCGTTGTACCATGGGCACGCAACCATGACCACAACAGGCATCTCGTTCATCGGCCGCAACACGGCGGCTGAGACTTATGCAATTTCACTTACGCGCGCATTCATCGCCAGTAGCCGTCTGCCCATACTTTGTCCTTACAACGACCCTTTAAAATGATTTAAGCCGAGAGAGAGCGACCGGCCGAGGGTGGGTCTGAACCCTTGCCCACCTCTCTCACTTGGAGTGAACGCGAGCCCTGTTTGATCGAAGGCCGTTTCACAGGTTCATTCTGGAATCCCGCCCCCCTTCTGCCACCAGGAAGCCTGCGTTTCTTCCGTTGGGAACAAGCGCTCGCAGGCCTGGGTTCACGATTCAGTTTTTCTGGCTCTCTGGTCGAGGTTTTCCAGAGACCCCGGCCTTGCGCTTTGCGGGAGGGAAGAGCCCAGGCAGATGCCGCCGGCCGCCCCATGGCCAATTTCCACGAGGTATTGAACGAGGCATCCTGGTTTACGATCTGTTGAGTGTCTGTTGAGCTTGTCCGGGTACTGATGGAGGGAGGGATGGAGGGAGACCTGAGAGAGAGCAAGGTTCGAGTCCCCCCTCAGCCATGAAACTCAGTGGGCGACTCCCTCGGCCTGGCCTGCCTTGCAGGGTCATCAGGAGAAGACGCAGGGCACGGAGGGGAGCCCCGCTTTGACCCACGCTTACCACTCTTCTGTTCTAGTGGAAGATCCTCACTCTGAAAAACGAAGACACAGAACACAAGTACAGCTCTTCCCCCTTAGACTGGATCACCCTGGATACGAACATCGCTTATTGGTTCCACGCCAGCTCAGGGGTAGTGTCTTCATTTGCACTGTGTCCGTCTCCCTCCCAGTGTCAGTTAAAAAGAAAAAAGAAAAAAGCACCCAGCCCTCCTTCGGGCCGGTGCCCTCCAGATCTTTTTTTTGCGTTCTGCATTTTCCAACGTGCAGAAGCAAGTCGGGGGGTGAGGTGGGTTAGGGACTATGACGTCAGCCATTGACGCCAAACGGTTACCTGCAGGCCAGAGTCGGCCAGAGAAGGGCCTGAGTGAGTACTTTGCCAGCGTAAGGGAACAGAAGCTTTTTCCAGTCCTTTTTCCGAAGGCCTGGTTTGCCACGATCCGCATTCCATAAAAGAAGTGTCTCTCGAGGCAGGGAGAAAGCAGAGAAAATGGGCCACTCCATCAACCTTTTGAATGTTGGAAAGCCGGATCATCCCAAAAGGGTTAAAGGAGGACCTTGAACACGGGCCACGGCTAGGAGGTTTTTGTTCAGGATCAGGGGCAGGAATGGAAATTAAATCAGGCAGCAAAAATAACCGCCATTTCCCCTTTAAGAATGGGGCTCTCTTTCCACACCTGTCACCATACAGGAGCAGAGAAGGTTTTTCCCCTTTGTTTTCCCAGGAACAGCACTGCTGAATATTTGCAAGGTGAGAAGTAAGTAAACCCAGCGTTTTTTCCATAGAGAAATGTGTGTTTAAAGCCAGAAAACAGTCTGTTTTCACTTACCAGGGGAGTGGTGTTTTAGCTGGTTTTTATCTTGAATGGGAGGCCATTGTAGGTTTGTAAATTGATGGCTCAGAATAAGGGGGTGAATTCTTTTAAAAGAAATGATTGCAGGCAGAAATGTGAATATATAGCCTTGGTACTAATTTGAGTAGCTGCTAGCATATGTTCGTAATTTTTGAGGTATAAGTAAATGGCTTATTGTAAATCTTTCATACAAGATACCTGTATGTATATGAAGTATCTGAATTAATATTTCTCTTGTGGACTTTTTTTGTTTTCAATCCCCCTTAGGAAAAAAGGGAATTCCGAAACACATATTTCTAACATACTTGACTTTATTTTTATTATAATTTTCTGTTTTTTTCCATCTTGAGCACTACTAACATTATTGTTTTGAATTGTTTTAACTGTTTTAGTTTTTATAATGTTTAATGGAACCCGCCCTGAGTAGACTCTGTCTAAAAGGGAGGGATAGAAATCTAATAAATAAATAAAATATTGGGGATGATAAATCTGGCATTTTGAGAACAATTTGGACAGCCGTTCTTGATCAGGGTTAACTGCTTGGACTGGTAGGAGTTACAATCTTTAGAAATTATTACAGGTGTGGAAAGATGGGCCTTAGTTCCTTAAAGGGGAAACTGCTGTTATTTTTTGCTGCCTATTTTAATTTCCATTCAAATCTCAGATCCTGAATAAAACCTTGCAGCAAACTTTAGAAAAATTATAACTCAGAACATAAAATAGTCTGACTGTAGTAACAGTAGCAAATTAAAACTAAAAACAGAATCAAAGCAATAAATTAAAATAGAGAGAGAGAGTCAATGAGTACATAAAACCCACAGAGCCAGAGCACGTAAAACAAAGCAAAGGTATGAAGAACTATAAAGCTAAACAGTATTTAAATAACAGCCTAATTCAAAAGGTCTGGGCAAACAGAAAGGTATTTTCCTGAGGTTTACTCCTCTTGTGGAGTGCAGGGACTGAGGAGGGCTGCATGTTTGATGGGTCAATGCAGTGAAAAAGTTAATCCGGCACACAGAAGAAGGGAAGAGACTGGCAAAAACCCCTTGATCTGGTCACCTGGGGAGGCCGTTTGTGGTTGGCACAGGTAATTGACTCGTTAGAGCAGTGCTTTGGTAATTTTTTTAGTATACATTTTAGGGGCAGATGTTCTAAACGGTGTGATGATGATACGTCCCTTTGGTACTGAAACAGGGTTATAGATTCCACTGAAGTGTAGAAAAAGCACCAACTGGAATCCTGAATATAGAGTTCAGTTTTCAGGAAATCCGAACCTTGTGTTTTTTTAAAAAAGCAGCTTTCCCGTCTCCATGTGTGTGAAGTGATGGTGTGTTGTGGTTCAGAAACTGCAGATGGGGTGCCCACCCCCAGGTGGAATGTCTTCTAGTTCCTGTCCTGGTGGAGGCTGGAAGCCCTTATATCCATTCTGACTTTGGATGCGGCCAGGACGCTGTGCTGCGCCCAAACTAGTCAGCAAAGCAAGGTTGTTCAGCCAGTACTCAAAACCAGCAAGTTCTTATAATGTCAGCAAGCCCGTTAAGTTCTTACTCGGTTATTCTTATAAGAGCCTCAGTGTTCCTCATTTGCATTAGCAAAGCCAGAACTATTTAAACAAAGTAGGAGTTAGGGTCAATGTGTATAATTTATACGAACCACAGTATCTGCTAACTGGACACAGAATTCTTAATGTCGTTATACTCGTAACAAGGAATATAGAATAGAATCGTGGGCTTGGAAGGGACCCGTAAGGCCATCAGGTCCAACCCCCTGCTCCTGGCAGGAACACACGTCAAAGCCGATCTGCCAGGCGGTGGTCTTCATTTCCTCTCGAAGGCCTCCAGCGTTGGAACGCTCACCCCCCCTGAGGTCATGGGTTCTGTTGTCATACTGCTCTAACAGTTAGGAAGTTTCCCCCCTGATATTCAGCCTAAATCTGGCTCCCTTTAGCTTGAGCCCATGATGACCACTCTGGGGCAATCAAGAACAGATCCTGCTCCTCCTCCTAGGTCAAGAAAGGTAAGAGGAGGAGAGCCATGCACGACACCTTAAGCTTATTGGAGGAAAAGCAGGATAACGGATAACAAAGAACATGTCTTTGAGCCTCTTTTTTGCTTTCTACAGGCCCAGATCCACCTTCTGGGGAACGTCGTCACATGGACTTCAGCTAACGTGGCAACGGTGGTGTACGTGGCCCTCTTCCTGTGGTACCTCCTGCGGCGGCGGCGGCATCTCCACGACATTCCTGCAGGTCTGATCTTCGGGGTTTTGCGTCTCCCTCCCTTCCCGCCGTCCTTGTCCCCTCCCCTCCTGGGGACATTTTCTGCCTTACAGTTAACAGGTCTAACCTGCACCGTCTTGTGGAGTCGCCCTCCTAATTGGGTCCCCTATCGGGGCAAGTAAATTAATTGTTGAAGGACTCCCGTAGTGCTACGTTGGTGACAACTGATGAACACCCTCGGTTTTATAACACAATCTTTGGTAGCCTCATGATTGAGGGCAGACTGTAAACGAAGGATCTTCGCCGTTAAGGTGGCACAAGGATTCTTTGCGACACGTGTTTCCCCGTCTTTGAAATCCGTGTCCCCTGCCAATCAACATAAAAATCTCATGCTCCTCTTCAAACCTGCCTCCCCCATTAATTTTATTTGCAGTCTAAATTGAGACAAGCAAAAGCAGTTATTTGTAAATTTAGGGGGGAAATCGTTTGCCCACTTGTTATTTTCGTTGCTTACAGCAGGAGTGGGCAACTCAGACGCATAGAATCGTGGCGTTGGAAGGGGCCTAGAAGGCCACTAGGGCAGGAATCTTTGGAGTCTGCCCCTGAACAACCTGTAGGCCACAAAATAATAATAATAATAAAAAAATGAAACAAGTGCCTGTAAGTCCACTCTCAGGTTTTTAAAGGATGGTTAGGCAGTAAAAGCGGCAGGTGAGCTTTCTTGCCTGCTTAAAAGGTAAATCACAATTCCGGAGTTGTGTGTGCCAAAAAAGAGGTTAAATGTGAGGCCGTTCTTGGGAGTAAACCTCCCAGAAACCTCCGCCACTCGCTGGGCCGGCCAGGATCTCTGGGAGTTGAAGTCCAAGACCATCCGGGGACCCCAGGTTGGGAAGCCCTGCCATCGGGCGTCGCTGCTTCTGTTCCCCTTTTCAACCTCCACCATGTCTCGCCTGAAATCCTCCTGGGAGGAAGTTTTGTCCCACTGGTTGAGAATTGGAGGTTTCACCTGACTCCCAGATGTGGTTCACCTCCTGCCAGCTCTAGCCAGCACAGCATGCCTCAGGATGATGGGATCTGCCATGCAGGTTCCCAGCCCTGCCGTAGACTTTCAGCGTCTGTCTCCATGGGCGGAACATAGTGAGTTTTCATCTTCTCTGCACAGTGATGTATTTGTTTCATTTCTGTGTCGCCTTTCTTCTGGTAGAGGGAGCCAGGATGGCTCACTAATTCCTTAAGCAAGAAACAATTACGATTAAGAACATCTCTAGTACACCTGGAGGATGTCAACACCTTTTCCTTGTGGTTTAAGCAGTAACGCTGCTTACGTAGGACATGCCAGAGGCATGCAGCTTTGCAGCTTTCACTTCTAGCATTTTCCTCACATTTCTGCCACGGGCAAAATCCTCCAGCACACCTTCTCCCTCTTTCCTGTTTCCACAGAGGCGTGGCGGCAGTGGGTGTTGGCCGGCGGCCTGTGTGTGGGTGGCTGGGCCGTGAATTATCTGCCTTTCTTCCTGATGGAGAAGACCTTGTTCCTCTACCACTACCTGCCCGCCCTCTCTTTCCAAATCCTCCTGATCCCCGTCATCCTGCAGCACACAAGTGACTATCTCTGCAGGTGGGTCTTTTGCGCCGGGGCTTCTTTGCTCGGAAGTTTCCTCCCTCTGGGGAGGAGGTGGGCCGGTCGAGAAGGGCTGGTCCCGAAGGACCGCGGTTTTGCTGCCGGTGGGGAAGAGTTCACACCGATAAAGCTCCGAAGCGCCAGGGGTTTAATCTCCAAATGGGACGGAGAGGTGCTGGGCAGCTGTGGATGCCTGCTGTGAACAGTGCCAAGCTAACAGACCGACTCTGAGTCAGGCAAGCTTCCTTCCCGTCAGTCCTGCTGGGTGTCTAGTAATGGATTTGCTTTCAGCGTCTGTCTGTCTTCCCTCCTCTCTTTAGATCTAAGCTCTCCAAGAGCATGCACAGCGCCTTTGTGGTTGCCTGGTTCTCTTCCGTTTACCTGACCTACCACACGTTCCGGCCCCTCACCTACGGCGAGCCTCCACTCTCCAAAGGCGAGCTCCAGAGTCTGCGCTGGAAGGACAGCTGGGACATCCTGATCAAGAAACGCTAGGCGTGAGGGCAGAAGCCGTCCATCCGACAGGTGGGCAGGAGCACGAGCCGTGTTGAAAAGGGATGATGCCAGCAGGTGCCTCCTGCCCTCTTTTGAGGCGAGGTGGGAGCCGTGAGGGGGGCAAGGGAGGGGAAGCAGCCACACAACAGAGAACCTGCCTCTCGGGCAAGCTAACAAACGGGTGGGGTTGAACCCACGGTGGAAGTTTAGCCTGCTTCCTATTGAACCGGGCTGGATTCCTACCGTTGGCAGAGCCAAAGCCTGGTTCTCTTCAAAGATGGCATGTGTTCTCCGAGCTTGGAAAGAATGCAAAGGTGGAAAGAGTTTGCTGCTAGGGTTGACTTGAGGTTTCTGCTGGTATTTAAAAATATTTATGTTTACTTCTGGAGCACATCTGTCGGGGAACACACAAATGGGGAGATTTTAAAAAGTACCAACAAAAAAGTTGTAAACTTTTGTAAAAAGTATTCTAGCTGCGTCCAGTACAAGGTTTCACAGCTTGGCTAGATGTCAGACTGGCTACCTTTAAGTGAAGCTGTAGTATCTTAACATTCCCTTAATAGTCAGTTAGGACTTGGGGGGGGGGGCAGGGGGGAAGAGAGGCAGGGGGGAAGAGAGGCAGGGGGGTGCAAGGGAGGGCTCCTTTCAAGCCTGGCCCTGAACCTCCTAGCCAAAACAGCCCCCCAGAGAGGGGTCCGAAGTGCCAAGCCAGTGTAGGTAATTGTCAGAGATGTGTCTTTCTAAAGCTACAGCTCCCAGCCCAGTATCCTCCGGAGAGCGCAAGTCATTCTCACCTTGCACGGCCTCTGGCTTGTGACAGTGCCAGCAGAAATTGTGCCCACGGAGCACACACTTGCTCTAGGGCGTAACGAAGACACACACACCCCTTGTGCAATGCTTCAAAACAACGCCGAGCAAGTGAAGAGGACTGTGTAACAGAACTATGGTTACACCTTAAAGACTTGCAGGAGTTCGATCAGGGAGATATTTTTTGTGGATTACCATCCATTGCCTCAAAGCTGGAGTGAAATATATTTTAGCCACTGGTTTACAGACAAATAGACATCAGGCAGGAGGGGAAGGTGGAGAGGAATATAGGCATCTAAAGAAAGGACTGTCATCCACTCAAAAAAATCTGGGTAGTTAAGGGGCAACAATACTGGAGTCTTTATTTTTTGTTTTGCTGCTTAGTGTACAAGATACCTCCTCTTTGACACATTCTGTGAACCCTTTTCTCTGGGTCAAGGCCTGGAGACCTTCATAGCCCTTGCACTGACCGTGTTTCTTTTTTCTTATATTGCCTACTAAAAAAAACACACAAGAGAAACCATGTCATTTCAGATGTCTTTTATTGATTCACAAAGCCAAACCCACAGAGTTGGACTTGGTTTTTCCCGTGTGAGGAGGGAGAACTCGGTTTTTATTGCTCCCCTGGGCTTAAAACGGTTCTAAAAACCACCTCACAGTAAAGGTGGGGGGAAAAGTGCTGCAAGCCGGCAGAGTTTATTACCAAAGTCCGAGGTACATTTCCTTCCCAAAGGAACACTGTCTTGGCAGCAGGAACACCTTTCAGTGGAAGCAGGTTCTGGCGAAAGGCTCCCCTCGAGGTTATTTATTAGGAAATACAGAGCATGGAAGAGATGCTTATTAAGGGTGGCTTGTTGAAGCAGCGAAGCTTCCCTTGGCCCCGTTAATTTTCGTGGGATTTCCGTCACAGCCTGTGGCACGCTTATGCACCAGGAAGCCCTCGTTGCCTAGAGCTATGGGGTGTCACGGTTTCAGCCACGGGGCCACACTTCCCGTCAGGCATCCACACACATCACGCAGGCCTTAACCCGGCGCTTGGACGGGGAGGAGGAGAAAGGGTTTTTGCACCGAGGGAAAGGAGCCTACCGTTTTTAGCCCGCCTGCCTAACTGGCCTCCCGGAAACTCCGTCCAGCCGCAGGAAGTGAAGGTGGGTTATCCTTTTTCTCTCTCTGCATTAGCGAAAAATCTGCTCTTGTTTATAGAAAGCAGAAACTAAAGGAACTGGTACATCCCATCCTAACAGGAATCCAAATGAGAGAGACTAGGTCTCTGGATGTAGAAAGATGTAAATAATCTGATTTAAAAATGCTCCATGTGTTTTGGCACAAGGCCTTCTTCAGGAGCTATGTATGAAAAACAGAAATAAATCATTTATAAACACCAGGCTCAGGACAACCGTAACTGTCTATAACTGATGCTCATTTTTAAATATAAATTCACTCCACCTGAAACACGGCTTCTAACCCGTCCGTGGAGCTGGTATAGGCCAAACGAGGGAACGAAGCTGAGATTCTAAAACCTTGGTATGTATCATGTACATTGTTATCAATTCATATTGGCAGACTATGACTATTAGAAGCAGAAACATCATGTTGTGAAGAATTTATATAAAAACACTGAATGTGATCCAGTGTTGTCTATATGAATTTAAAAATGAGCATTAGTTATAGAGGGTTACGGTTGTCCTGAGCCTGTTGTTCATGAGTCATTTATTTCTGTTTTTTTAAACATTGCTCCTGGGCCGAAACACACTGAACATTTTAAAATCGGAATAAAGATTGCTTACCTCTTTCTACATCCCGAGACCTAGTCTCTCATTCGGATTTCTTGCTTATATCAACACATATTTTAATAACATACTCATATCCATGTCGTGAACGTCAAAGGGAGGAAGAAAGTGTCAAGAACCACCCCCGTCCTAAGGTCTCTGTTCCTTAAAGAGCTGGGGTGGGTGAACGGCTCAAGGCGTCTCGGCCCAAGACCTGAGGCCGAGGGGAGGCCACCGCCGTCCTTGGGACCTACAAGGTCCCACCTCAAACGTCGTTGGTGCTAGGCAAACATTTTAATTTTTGCCGCCTTAGCCAAATGCTCCCAAAACAGAAAGTTTTGGGGGGGGGGGAGGTGTGGAGGTGGAGACAAAAATGGAAGGGGGTACAGATGTTTTGAGGATTCCCAGTGTAGAGTGATGGGCTGGGACTCTGAAGCACAGAGTTCGGATCTTGGCCACGGAAAACTCCCTGGGGAAGTGGAACCACTCTTTAAATATCTCACTTACCTTGAAAGCCTTATTAGGGTTGCTGTAAGTTGGTTCTGACTTGACGCCACAAAACACACACAAAGGGGATGTTTTGGGGAGGCTGCGAGAGCACCCCTTGCTCTCTAGAAACCTCTCCACTCTCAAAATAATATGTGTAAATCTTGCTTTAATGTCATTTTGGCCATTACAAAGTTACCTTGATAGATTTACTGTCTTTTTTTTTTAAATAGAAAGCAGCCCTTAAGTGTCTTGCTTCAAAGGGCCAGTGTACACTTTACACCTCACACCCAGCCCCCACTCACCATGGTGGTAAAACTGAACTGGAGGGGAAAAAAAGGAGAGTGGAGGAATCTAGATTGCAAGCCCCCTTATGGGCTGCAGGCGTGTTGGGACCTCCAGACCTGTTCCTTCCCTAGACAACTAAGTAGTACAGGAGGAGCCAAAGACTTTTCCAGGACGAGCCCCCAGAAGGACGCTTAGTTCTCGGGAGAGACCGGGGGGGGGGGATCGCTTAGGGTACCGTCCCTCGGGGTGGGGCGGAGGGAAGACCTTGAGCAGGAGACAGTTTTTAAAAAACGGATGGAAGAGCCGGGACGTCCCGAGGCCTTCGTGGAAAGACTTCTTCCAGTCTTGGGGAAGCCCCCGCCACCTTAGAGACCTCGGAAGGGTACCTCCAAACCTGTCGCAGTCCAGTTGGGCGCAGAGGGAGCCTCCGGAGGTCCAGCCCCCTTAGTGGGGGCGGCTGCTGGACTCCAAGTGGGACCGTTTGCCGGGGGCCAGGAGCGGGCCGCTGTCCACCTGGTCCGGGAAGGGCCGCTTGGAGGAGCGCCCGTGGCCGTTCACGGCCCCGCGCTGCCACCGGCAGAGGTCTCCGTTCAGAATGTCCTGGATGTGCTGGACAATTAGGTTGATGGCAACTGCAAGAGAAGAAGGAGGGCCCGGGGGGTGGCCGTTAGGGCCAGGGGCAAACCACTCTCGGCGCTTGGCGCTTGGCCCCGGCCTCTGGCTTGTCTCCCAGGACTGGGGCCAGAGGACCTAAGACGGCTACAGAAAAGACGGTAGACGCGCTAAAACAACCGAACGCCGGGAACGTGTTTTTTTTTAAAGACTATACGGCCAGAGTCTTTTCTGGTTCAGTGCATGTGCTCACCGTCCCTCTACATTACGGTGGCCGCCTCTGCAGCTGCAATAAATTGGAACAGGACGCCGGCCTGTTAAAAGTTTAAAAAACACACATTTAAAATGCTTTTCTTGAAAGAGTAAGCTGCCTGGCAGAAGCCTGCCCAAACAGAGAGGCATTTCCCCTTCCTGCCCATGGGAAGACCGCCCGGGAGTCAGAGGGAAGGGGTCGCCCACTTGGCCTGGGAGCAGCCACCCCTGAGCAGCGTTACTACTGATGTGCTATCCTGGGTTGGGAGAAAGCCCCAGGTTCAAGGCCTGACATCTCCAGGGGGGCCCTCTCTCTGCTTGGGACTCCAGCCGCCTGTGGGGAGAGGGCAGCCCCGGCTTTGTCCAAAGTCTGAACTGGGCGTTGTGGTTGTTTGTGCCCAAACAAGCCAGGATACGCAAACCACCAACCAACCTTATTTTAAAGCAGCCCTGTGCATCCTGAATGATTTGGGCGTAACAAACCATAATCACAGGTCCAGAACATGTTAAGCTAGTTTATTTTACTGTACCTAATCAGTGCATTTTAAGCAACACTGTAAATCCTGTTATAATTATCACAAACCTACTCACGTTCCCTCTGTGGAAACTCGGCCAAGTATGGCTTAAGGCGGCTTTGACGCATACCCTGAGCTCCTATTTACAGCTGAAAATGTATTGATGGGTCAGATACAGTCTTCCACTTCCTCCCATCGGTGGCTGCCACTCATCCTTCCCCCCCAGAGACCGAAGCACCGGACGGATGCTGCTTATTTATTTATAGCAGCCTCACTCAGCGTCTGCTTGCATCCGGACGGTCATCCAACACTTCATAAATGAAATACATTAAATACCTGCCATGCCTAAACTCCAGGCGAGTTAAACAGCATCCCGGGGCAACTCAATGATTTAGAACCACAATACGAAACAGGTAATGTGGCAGGAGAACAAATAAACGATGGTCCCATTAAATATATTTTGACCAGTAGAGATTGATGGTCTGCATGTTTGTATGAAAGGGTTGGGGGGGGGGGAAGAGGAGAGTTTTAAAGACCTTCCCGTTGGAATTGAGCCCGGCCGATTCTCACAAGAGGAACGCTCAGCTCTGGTGCAGCACTTGAATGGCAAGCATGGGTTGTGTTTTTCTTTTCCATTTGCGAAGGAACGACCAGGTGAGGCCGATAGGGCCGGAATAGAACAGGCAGTTCCATTTTGGGATGCGAAGCCCAAGAGAGTGTGAAAGAGCGCAGATCCCTTACCCATGTTGTCGACGCCTCGGGGGATAATCACGTCTGCGTATTTCTTCGTCTGCGGATGAAAAATAGAATCAGGCTTCGCAAAAACCACAGCCCAGAAAGGTGAGCCATGCTGCATTTTTGAAGGGAACGGATTAATTTTGTCAGAAGCCATGATGGGTCACGGCCCGGCCCGTTCCTCAGATGTGCAAAGCACTCTGTGCATCTGAGGAGACCCGCTGCAATCCATGGGGAGGGCCCTGCCAGAAGAGACCTGTTCGTCTTAAAGAATCCAGAAGGCTCTTATTTTTGTTCAGGAGAAACAGGGTGACATGGTTCCCTCTTTTGGGGGGGGGGGGGGAACACGGATTAAATCACTGAAGACTTCTCATCCTGGCCATTACAAAAGAGGAAGGAAACAGGAGTAATTCTGCCCCATGCATCGTGTGAATCACCCTCATCTTGTATCTGTCTTCAGTCGCAATACTCGGCTTGTGGTCTATGTCACGGGGAAAACAATCCACAGCATACATGCTAAGGAGAGGGGTCTGCGTGTGTGTCTTCCTGTGGGGCTGAGCTTGGAACTGAACTTCTGGGTTTCAGAAGCAGCCCTGGCGCCAAGCAGCCCGTGGCTGATGCCGAGCTACCGTGGGAGAGATTGTGCCTGCCTTCCAGTCCCGAGGAACCCACACAGTTCTTGGCCTATGTAGTCAGAAATGGGTCCCACTGCGTTCCCTGGGGCCTCGTGGGCAGAGGGCCACCGCTGCCACGTTCTCTTCGCCGTGTTTAGAGGATAAGACCGGCAGCCGACTCCAACCCCCCCCCCCGGCTCCTATTTAGTGGCATGTGATTTGTGGGCACTCCCTGGTGGGGGTGTCTCTGCAGACCCCATGCCTAAAGCACCAAAATTAACTTTTAGGTGAATTTATCCTAGCTAGAGGACCCAGCTTTGTTTGGTGCAGGAAATCTGGGACAGGCACTGACGGAAAAAGAAGGAGAACAGCCAGCCTCTTGATTCTCACCCTGGGTGGGAGAGATCCAGGGTCACTTCTCAGCCGGCCCCCCGTGAAACAGTCGGGCTGTTTGAAAGGTTTTTAATGGGATGGGGCTATGGCTTTTCGTGGGAAAGCACGTGCTACATCCAACCCATGGCCACTCGAGTGAAAAGGATCCGTGGCAGGGAATGGGGTGGGTGGGGGTGAAACATATTTCTGCCTGAGAACATTGAGAGGGGCTACCAGGTGGAGCAGACAGCGTCTGGGGCACAGGTGGGCAAAGAACCTGTTAGAGCATCAAACAGCCTCCTATCTTTCTACGAAGGAGAAGAGATCAAGGTTTTGGTTCTGAAACAACATCCTAATACTTGGGTAAGTGAGCTTCTGACAAAAGTACTCGGCACTTTTCCAGATAACAGAAAAACTGAGATATAGCAGGACCTCTGTATCCACGGGATCAGTATCTACTGATTCACTTGCCCACAGCCTGAAAACATTAAAAGAAAAATAATAGAAATAGACATTTCTAATGGTGAAGTGACCAGAACTGCTCATGAGAAGGAGACAGAGGCCATGCCATGTCTAGCATTCGCTATTCAAGCCATGTTTGCTATCATCCGTGTTTTCCAGCATCTGCGATGGGAGCTTGGAATGAGTCCCCTGTGGATTCAGGGGTCCTGCTGTATATTTCACACCCCTCCACAGTTTCTCCTGATGTGAACCAGACAAGCATTTGAAACCGAGGCTGAAGAAAATTTCACCTACCGGCAGGCAGAACTCTTCAAAGGCTGGCTTGACAAAAGTGGTGTATTGGGTCAAAATCTGCTCCAGGTCCCTTCCTCGCTTCATATCTCGAAGAACTGCAGCAGAATTTTTTTTTTTAAAGCCAGTTAAGTTTTATTCAGAGCACAGGGAATAGGAGAAAGAAAGAAAGAAAGAAAAAACACTGGCTGATAAGTGCCAGAATGCTCCAGCCAATGCGATTAATGTTGGTGGGTGGGTGGGATTCTGGGGATTTTAGGGTTTTTTTGGGGTGGGCGGGCAAAAGTTTATTCTTCAGAGGGGGAAACTGTTCACCTTGTTCTTGAGAATGAAGGAATCTTTGGTGGGAAACTTGTTTAGGAAGCTCAGACGGCATGATCTAACATACTGAGAATTCTACTGTCTTTGCTTACAAAGGTATTGTAGAAGCGTGTCAAAGACACGTCGTTCTGTCACCTATCACCCTGGTTTGCAGGAATATAATATATAATCCCCTCGCAGCTCGGTCCCAAATCCCTGGGTCTGAAATCCTTGGGTCTCCCTGGGCCACAAAAGGACCGTCTCCTTCCAGCTAGCTGCAGGACATCCATCCAAGCCAAGCGTCTGCCACGTGTCCCAGCCTTACCTCTCCGGGAGAGCCTGACGTCGGAGTCGGTATCCACAAAGAGGCGGAGATGAAACATGTCCCTGATGTCTTGATTGTAGAACACCAAAATTCCTTCGAAAAGGACCACGTCGGCGGGGTAGACCATCGTGGTCTCAGGCAGCCTGTAGCACAAAATGGAGCCAGAGGCTCAAGAAGCGGCTGAATAATGGGATCACGCGAGAACGGGGACTGTGCGAGCCTCTGGATGTCGGGAGGACCACGACTCCCATCACCCCTGACCCTTAACTGCTGTGGCCAGAGCAGATGGCCGTTGCCATTCAGTGGCTTCCAAAGAGCCACACGTTTGCCTGCCTCTGACGTAATACAATTATATTGTGGGTACGCAAAATCCCAGGAGACTAAGCACAGCATCTTTCCTTTGGGTAAGATTTCCAGCATAATTGAAAAGAAAATTATAGTAAAATTAAATCCATTATACTATGGATCCGGTTTACAGCACTGCAAGGAAACTTCCAACAGAAAATTCTCCCTGACCCTAAAAACTTCCTCTAAGAACTCAAATTATGGAGCTTAACACTGGCAAGCGTCAACATGGCTCCCGGATGGGGCAGGAACTCCACTGTGCAATCCGTATAGCAAAAAAGGGACCCTCGGCATCGTCCCAGATCCTACTGAGTACGAACATCGTCAGCAAACTTTCTAGGCTACACTGGGTTTTTGTCAACAGCCCCACACAGGGAAGTCCAGCTGATGTCCAGCAAATGCCATCTGCTGGGAAGAAAAGAGGCATTTTCTGAGCCACCAAACACCTGACAGCCGGGTCTCTGGCCCAGGATAATCCCCCACGGCCCCAAAAAACCAGGTGCAAGGCTACCTTCCGAAGCCTTGGAGGTGGGCAGAGATAAAAGGTATCCCCCTTTATCTCCCTGTGCACATCTTCTCTGTTTGGTTGCATTATACCTCTGCTGCACGCTGCCGTTGGCAGGCAGGGAGGTTAATCCTTAAGCCAAATAAACATGTACGTGATCCACCGACAGCCTTTCCATCGGAGACGAGAAGCCGCTCCCGTTCTTCCGAACAGCAGGGCTTCCACCTGTCCATGAACTGCTTCCAGATCCTTTATGAGGAACTTGTGACGTCTGGAGCAACCTCGTTCCTCAGACGTCTTCCCTGCCTTTCTTCACAGAAGCTCGATCGAGGCAGCACACGTGGGGCTCCCTTCGTCTTCCTCCTCCTCCTGGACCTTCCCTCACAACCAGCCTAGGGGAGAAATCGGGCTGACTCGGGGGCGAGGTCGCTCAGCGAGTGTCAGGGCCCAAGTGGGGATGTTTGTGGCCAAATCTAGCTGGCTGGAGAGCTCAGTGGGTTAAGTCTCTGGCTGCGGAGCCAAAGGTTGGAAGTTCGATTCCCACACTGGGCCTCCTGGGAGGCCTTGGGCCAGCGGCAATGTAATCCCAGAAGAAGGGAAGGGGAAACCACTTCTGAGTGAGTTCTCTGCCTGGAAAACCCTGAAAAAAGGGGTCACCATGTCAGAATAGAGTAGACAGCACATGATGATGATGATGATTCTAGTCAGTACACTGCTTCTCACTATGCTCTAGCAGTCTTCTTCAGCCTGGCAACCTCCAGCCCCAGCCAGAACAGCTGACCACCATGTTTTGTGGCAGCAGGAAAATAAAAGCAGCTCTCAGGACCGTGTGTCTAAAATGGACACTGACCTGGAATGGGTCACAAAATCGTAGGTTGGAACCTCCACCGTCTGGCCGTCCACGATATTCTTCAAGGTCGTCTGCATCAACTCGTTGTCAAAAGCATCTGCAGGGTATTTTGAACAAAGAGGAGGAGTTAAAAGCACCTTCTAAGACAGGCTTCTGGGAGGCACGGTCAGGGGGTCCTGGGCTCATGAACGGTGGTGTCTACTCAAGAGGAAAAGTGCGGTGAGGTGACTTATGGGGCTGTGGGAGAGCACGAGACCAGCCTTCTGGAAGCAGCTCCTCTCATTGCAATGATAAACCAAGGCAAGATTTCTTGATTCTGTGATCTTGTATGTATCCTGCTTTGATTTTTTAACACATATGTAAAGTACTTTTATACCTGCATTTTTTTAAGTAAGAAAAAACCACACATGATCTGTTTCACAGCAAAAAATGGTCCGATTTTTCACGAATCCTCCTTGTTTAGGAAAACCATGATTTGCCAAAATGCAAAAGAATTAAATGAGACCTGTAGTACAGTGGGTTGCGTGTCGGCCTAAGGCTCAGAGGACCTGGGTTCAAATTCCCACTTGGTCGTGAAAACTCAACGGGTGGGAGGGGCATTGGTGAAACCACCCCTTCAACATCTCATGGAAACTGTACCGGGGTTGCCACAGAGTGGAAATAACAGCACACCATTCACTCACTTAAAAGTGCAAATACACTTTTCATTTTTCAAACAAAAAACACAACCAAGTAATAAAACTACTTGAAATATGGTTCATTTAAAAATATATACAACCAAGCCCCCCTTCTCTCGTCTCATAATTTCTCTTCCTTCAACTACGGTGGAAAAGTTTTCCTTGCTGAAAAATGATCGTTCCTTCCCGGCACAGAGGAAAGAGCTGCAATACAACAGCAATAAAATATTCTTTGTGGCGGTGTGAGAAATGGTTTCCTACGTTTCTGCTTTCTGGAAATGCTCCCTGTGTCTTGCAGTGGATTTTGGACCTTTTAGGTTTCACACGCGCACCCGATCTCCCTAGGCCTCACCCTCATCCTGCGTAACCAGAGAGCCAGGCCAGCAGCGAACCTGTTACCCGTGCCACGTGTCTGTCTTACTGTTTTTAACTTTTTAGTTGTGTATTTCTCTGGTGTAGCTGGTAGGTAGGTAGGTAGGAAGGAAGGAAGGAACTGGACAGAGGGGAAGAGAAAATGGTTCCCTTTGCAAGGAAATGATTTAAAGTTCATGATCTTAAAAAAGGGATATATAAAGATATATAAACTCAGCCCGGTTTGGGGAAAACTGTTGCTTTTCGTTTATTTGAGTTCCTGTCAGGACAACACACTTTCATCTCCCTGGTGCAAACTTTAACTTAGGATCTTTCCCTCTGTAACAGTAACTGCAAAACCTACTTATATTCAACCCAGCTATTCTCATTTCCAATCACCAATTGAATGCCTGTTTACATTCAATCCCAAAGAACGCTCGTGGGAATGTTTAATGTCCTCCAAATTTACATAAATTACAAATACAGTGGCAGAAGTATCTATTTTTTGGGGGGGTGTTGGGTTTTTTTAAGCTGTTTCGTGTTCTTTAGCAGAATGTTTGGTGGAACGTAAGACGCATGCTTCTACCTTCTGGAGGTGGTTTTTTCCTGTGTCGACCTGTGGGTTCCGTTTATATTCTGCCTTTGAAACGTACATGTTTTTTTTCTTTTCCTCACAACCACCCTGCGAGGTAGGTCAGGCTGACAGAGAGTGAACCGTCCACATTACTGGATTGAGTTCCACAGCAATATGAGAATCTTGACTTTCTTGAACCTGAGGCCAGTACCCTAACCGCTACAGGCCCCTCTGCAATAATACCCGTTGAGTAGAAGTGTCTCTGTTAGGATAACGGTAAAATATCTTAGAACGGCTGGAGCTGGAAGGGACCCAACGGATCATGGGAGTCCAGCCTCTGCCCAGGAGGCCCAGTGGGGGATTTGAACTCCCAACCTCTGGCTCCACAGCCGGAGACCTCAACCACTACATTGAGGTGTCCTGTGACTGGGGATATGCACGATACGTTGAGCACGACTGTTCTGGGAGAGAGACAGAGAGAGACAAGCCAGTGCCCTTGAGGAAGGGCCACTAACCCACAGCACTGCTGGGGTGAGTTCCTTTCCTCCCTCTTAGGTCTCCCAAGCGATGGTGGGAGGCACCGATCCGTACCTGGGTGATCGAAGTTGTACTGCCCCTTCAGCGCTTTGGCTTTCTGTTCGGCCGTGAGCACCTTGTAGAACCGGTCCTGGCTGAGGATGACCACTTTGCGCTGGCGATGGTCTACCTCGTTCTGGCCCAGCAGCTCCATGATCTTCTCACAGACGGTTGACTTCAAGGGACCAGAGGAAGGGAAATAAATAAAACCAACCATCAGGAGCCGGGTTAGATTAGGACACGGGTCTGTCGGGTTCTGCCTTTTCTTTTCTGTGTGGTCTAGTCTATCGGTTGTGTACAAGCAGGCCCCCTCTATCTGCTGATTCACTTATCCACCGTCTGAAAATATTAAAAATATTAAAAGAAAAAAAAAACCCAATGTATGTCTATTTCTAACGAAGCCACCAGAACTGGCCACGAGAGGGAGCCAGAGACCATGCTACTAGTACAGCATTTCCCTTTAAAAAATGGTGTTCGCTAGACAGGCAGAGACCCAGAGCGATCCCAAAAACAAGATGCAAGAGAAACAACAGATAGATTCATCTCACTAGATGAAAACAAGCTATCCATTCGACAAACAATCATCTTAGAACGGCAGAGCTGGAAGAGACCCTATAAGATCATCCAGTCCAGCCCTTGTCAAGGAGGCGGGGGGGGGGGGGGAATCGAACTCTGAACCCTCTGGCTCTGCAGCCAGAGAGACCTAAACCACTAGAAAAGCTGGTGAGTCATAGAATGAATTAGTAATTTAGAGATGACAACCAGCATCAAAGGAGTAAGTGTACAAATTGGTTAGGGCACCTCCAGAATCCACCACTTAATTACGCCCTAAAAGAGGGGGAGATGCTCGGGCCTGGCGCACACCGGGAGGAGAAGAGGCCGGAGGCGCCTTCCGGCCCAGCCAGGGCCTTCCAGGCCAAGGGTGCGAGAGGCCCATTTGGCCCTTTTTTATTTATATATATAAATATAAATATTTATATTTATATATATATAAATATTTATTTATACACACACACCCACCCACCCCAGGTGAGCCTACAAAGCCCAGCTCAGAGAGGCGGGGCCAGGCCTTTCCCCTCGGGGGTCCCCGTCCCCCTTGTAGAAAGCGGGGCTGAAGGCGTCCATTGCAACCCCCGCCTCCCCCCCCCCCCGGAGGGCGGAAGAGGGAGGGATTTCCAAGCCAGGCGGAGAAGCCCTTTTGTGGGGCGACCCCCAGAAACCTCCCAGGGGGGGGGCCTTCGTGGGCTCCCCCCCCCTCGTCAAGAAGGAGGGCCCTTTCGTTTGCATTTCTGCCGGGACCCTTCCGCTCGCCGCCCGGCCCGGCCTGGCCCTTGGGAAGCAGAGGGGGCCCCCCCCCGAGACCCCTCAGAGACCCCCCCCCGAGGTCGGCCGGGGACCCTTCTTTTCCCTTTCAGGCGGTGCTCAAGAGTGGGCAGGGCGGCCCTTTTACAGGGGAAGGAGCGGGTAACCCAGAAATGACCCCCCTGCAGGGTCGACCATCCCTCGGGGCCCACAGGGGGGTAAAAAAAAAACTTTTTTTTCCTCCCCCCCCCCCCCCCCAATTCAGGCCCCAGGTGAGGCCGCTCAACGTCTGGCTAAGCGGGACCGCCCACGGCGGAAGTTCCCATTTCTGGCCTGAGATAAAGGGGGGCCTCTGCCAGGGCCCCCCCCAACCCAAACCCCTCGGGCCTCCGCCTCCCTCCTCCGCCCCGTCCGGCGCCAACCTCCGCTGGGGCTTCACCCCCGAGAGAGAACACCCCCCACGCCCCCCGGGGGGGGACCCCGACCTCGCCCCAAACCCGCGCCCAAGTCCACACGTGCGCGAGCGGGCGCGTCGGCCTCCCTCCCGGGCAGGGACATCCAAGCCGGCCCGCCGAGGGGGAGGGGACCGGGGGGGGGTGTCTCCGCCCCACAGGAGGGCCTCCCCCTCCCCCCCAAGCCCCCCCCCCCGTTTGAAGGCCAATTTCACAACAAAACAAAACAAAACAAGCCAACACCCCCCCCCCCCCGGGAACTCGGGCGGAGCTTTTCAGAAACGCGCCTCCCCAACTGCACGGGGAAGAGCCTAAACAAGACTAGGAATGCCATGCAATATACAGTTTCAATTATTCTTGGTGTGGGGCGGGGTTAGGGTTGCTTTTGTTTCCGCAGAGCATCAGGCTGGGGGCTTCCTCTCGCCTCCCTCCCTCTCCCCGCCTGCAAAATGGTGCGCCGTCGGAGGTGCCTTTTTCCAGCCGGGCTGGCACGACCCCAGAGGGCGGGCAGAGGGAGCACCCCCTCTGGCCACGCCGCTCCCCCCGCCGCCCCGCGTCCGCTACCTTGCCGCTGGCGGTGCCTCCGCTCACGCCGATGAGGAAGGGCCGCGGGTGCGGACGCTCCGTCTCCCCAGCAGCCCCGCCGCCGCCGCCGCCCGCCGCGGCCATCTCGTCCGGGCATTGCAGGCCGCCCCGGGGCCAGCGAACTGCAGCTCCCGGCAGGCCCCGCGCGGGGAAGAACGCCGCCCGGGCACGCCGCGAGGCACGGCGGGAAATGGAGTCGCGGCGCAAAAGGAAGGGACGGGGGCGGGGCTTCGAGAGCCAAGGCTTGCAGAAGCACGAGGAGGGGAGTTAAGGGGGGCGCCCGACTTGTGGCGACCCCTTTTTCCCCCCTGGGCTTTCCAGATAAAGACTCAGAAGTGGTTTCCCGTTCCCTTCCTCTAGGGGGCACCCTGGGACGGTGCCGTTTTTGCCCAAAGGCCACCCCGGCTTTGGGGGGGGGGGGGAGGGTGAGATTCGAACTCCCAACCTCTGGCTCTGCAGGCAAAGATCTTAAACCACGGATCTATAAGGGCTGGTATACTACTATCTCTCAGCTTCACCTGTTTATGGGGCTAATGCAGGGGGGAGAGAAGACCCATGGCCTTGAGCACATGTACAACACAAATACTGTACAATCAATAACATAAGTACAATTCTCAGTTCTGCTGGCCTTTTCCCCTGCATCTCTCAGAAAGCCAGCTTTTCGAGAAGGAACCCTAAGATAATATAAAAAATAATAAAACTTTGCCTGCCACTTCCATGTCAGCTCTAACCAAGATGAATGTGAAAGGGATCCTTTGCCTGAAAGGTGTCTAGGAAAATCTTTCCAAGGAAATATTTCATTAAATATTTCATCTAAAGACTTGGCTCTTTAGACAGGCCTTCCCTCTAGTCAACACTTGATTTTATTTTTTTAGTTTCCTTTTCTTCCATCTTGAATTTTATATTTTGTTGATTTAAGTATGTGATTTTTTTTAATGATATATCCGTTTTATATTGTTGTATTTTATGATGTTTTTATAACTGATTGTAAGCCGCCCCGAGTAGACTTTGTCTAGAGGGGCGGGGTAAAAGTCAAATAATAAATAAATAAATAAATAAATTTTATTTAGAATATATATATATATATATATATATATATATATATATATATATATATATATATATATATATATATATATATATATATATATATATATATATATATATATATATAAAATATATATAATATATGTATATATATACTGGTGGGGCGAGGAGGGTGCCGGTTTTGCTGAACTCCAGATCCCCGTTTGTGGACTTTCTTTTTAACACTGTCAGCCACCTTGGGGCCTTTTAAGGAGAAAGGCAGGGCATATATATATATATATATATATATATATGTACCCTGCCTTTCTCCTTAAAAGGCCCCAAGGTGGCTGACAGTGTTAAAAAGAAAGTCCACAAACGGGGATCTGGAGTTCAGCAAAACCGGCACCCTCCTCGCCCCACCAGTCTCCAGATTGCAACACAATCTTCCAAGACAATCAACCAGCTCAGCCAGTGTTGACAGATCAAAGGGCTCTGCAGTTGGGGGGGGGGGGAGAGGTTAGGGGGTGGCCCAGCTCCCCACCCTCTAGATCTAAAGTGTAACCCCCCCCCCCCCAGTTCCATCATACACAGGACTGGTCCCAGAAGGCAGAAAAGGGAGGCCCGGGTGCTCTCCAGTGGGCGAGAGAGGGCGGCCGGGTAGATCTGATGGATGGCAGCGTTTGTGGCCTTCGCCCGGGTGGGGGGGGGCCAAGCTGGCACCCCCTCCACCCACCCACCTTGGCAGGGCAGGGGGACACGGGTACCGCCTGGCTAGGCCAGGAACGTCGCCGGCACACAGCCGTCGGCAAACAAGCCGGTCAATTATTAATGAAGCTCGGGAAACCGAACCGTCGCTGACAGGACGAGTCACTCTCCTCGGGGGGACCCGGGCAGGAGTCAAAACGGCGTCCCCTCGTTCAGGCAAAGCGGGGGTCGCAACGGACAGACCGATGCCCCTGAAAAGCCGTCCGGCTCTGAAGGGGGGAAAGGCGCCTCGGGAAAGCCAGGTAATCATCCAGCAGGTGTCTCTCCCCTCCGCCCCAAAAGGCAAACTTTTGAGGGCAGGGCAAGAGAGCAGGGTGGTTGGGGTAGGGGGTCCCTTCTTGTCCCCACATGCAAAAAGAGAGAGGGGGGGATATATTGCCATGTTTATGAAATCGAGTGCTGAAAAGGGAGCCGGGATCTATCTAAAAGGGCCTTCAATCCCAACATTTCACGTTCACCGATACCCACTGCAGCCAACACCACGGCGAAAAACAAACCACGCTAGTCGTTTATTTTCCTCTTAAATGTACTGCAATTATTTCACAGTGAGCTTGGTATTACAAGGGGCTGCCAGCGAGCCAAATCATGCATTTCCTCACAAAAAAGAACCCCTGAAGGGTTTGGAGGTCACCTGGTCCCCCAGGGCCACCGTCTGAGTTCCCCATCTGTAAACGAAATAAAGGCTGGCCTATTTCATTATTTATTTAAAATTATAAAAATGTAACTTTCCCAAGTATGGGGGGGGGAGGGGGAAGGGTGCGCTTTGTGAAGTTGGGGGTCAGTTTCCTAAGGGGTGAAAGAAAGCCGAAGTGGGGGGTCCGGATGTGGTCTCACGGGCGCCTCTTCTTTCGTCACAGAGTCAAAAGCTCCAAGCCGCTCTTCGGTCTCCCAGAGAAGGCGTTGGGACTTCAGAGGTGACCATGGAAGAATCACAAGCGAGTGGGGTGTCTCCTCCTCCTCCACATCTCAGAGGCGGAGATGAAAACAGGGGGGACCTCCATCTTCCTACAGAGAATACACCGGCCTCCACCCTTACAGACCTTTGGCGCATTTCACCAAAGTCCGCCCCACAGGCCAGGATAGACGTGGACCCCGACCCTGTGCCCGGAGGGGCCAGCCCCAGTTTGGCTGAAGAACCTCCGCCCTATTCTCCTCCGGATCCAAAGACGATCCACCTGCTCTTTCCGGCGTTCCAGAGCAGCCTTTCCAGCCCCTTTTATCCCCCACCACAGCTGCAGCATGCCGGGAACCGGCCGTCGGAGTCACCTCCTGAACCCTGTCCTTTCACTATTGTAAGTAGTTCCACGTTTGAGGCACCGAATGATACTAAGAGTCTCTCCCCCCCCCCCCCAAATATTTTGGCTCTTTTTCGGTCCTGTGGCACTTCCTAGCTGGGTGGTCTCTGTGCAAAGGGCCAAACACCCAGAGAGGTGTTGGGAAGCGAGACCCGGCGGTGTCTTATGGACCGGCCCTTTGAAAAGTTTAAAGTCGGGGAACAGCAAAGCTGCCGACGGAGCTGAGAAAGGGCTAGTATTTTTCAGTGCTGGCAACGTAAGACAGCCTATCCTGGACTGGATCACGGAACTGGTCAAGGAGGCCCCGTGGGGGAATCGAACTCCCAACCTCTGGCTCTGCAGCCAGAGACTTCAGGGGTTTAGGTCTCCGGAGCCAGAGGTTGAGAGTTCGATTCCCCCCATGGGGCCTCCTGGACAGGGGCTGGACTGGATGATCTTATAGGGTCCCTTCCAGCTCTGCAGTCCAAAGATAATGAGGAGGATTTAATAGGGGGTTTACACATTTGACAGCTCGCTCCTTCAGACAAGAAACATTCACAGTCTCCGGGGGGGGGGGGGGACAGTATTCCAAGACGAACAGCTGGACTAACACCCTATGCAATGAATGTTATGTCCTGCAGTCTGTATCAAATTATAGAAATTACATACATTTGCTATCATGAATAATTATGTTTTTACTGCAGAGAGAAAGGCCAATGAACTACAGAGAGACTAAAGTCCACTCTCCCAGCCACGACAAACTCGAGCAAACCCTCCCCTCTCCAGGGTCAATATAGATTCTTCCATGCTTATCTTCAGGGCTAGAAGTTGGATTATTATTATTTTTTTAAAGTGATCATCCTCATTCCAGGGTCTGCACTTATCCACTGCAATTAAGGCGCTGCAGAATACGAAGCAGTTCTGAATTGGGATTTCCTATTTATATTCAGTGGGCGATCTGGGCTTTAAAAGCCGCCATTCACTCAGATTCACAGCAAAGAATTAAAAACAGCATGAAATGTCTCAGATTTTATGAGGTGCTCCTCCCCTAGAGCTTCTGTTTCTGAGGATGATTTTTAAACATGAAAACACTGTTTGACTCAGACTTACACAGAAGACTCCCCCCCCACAGAACCCGCAACAAAATGTTGCAGTGTGCCCTTTCCAAGGAATTTCTACCTCGCCCTTTGCTTTTTGGTTTCATGCGAGCAACCCTCGGGACCAGAACATCCTTGGTCTTTCTGAGACCAGCCTGGGGCTCTTGAACCCTCATCTCTCTCTCGTTTTGGTCCTTCTACCAATTTTGGGGTTCCTCGCAGCTGCTCCCCTCCCCCTTCGGATAGTGTGGTTTTAGTGCAGGACCGCCCCCCAGTTGAGAATTAACTTGGCTCTCAGTAAATGGAGTAAGAGTCAAGCAGGCGTGCCCCCCCCCAGGAAAACATAAGAAGCCTTCCCACCCCTCCCCAGGTTAGGAGCCCAGGATTTCGAGGGGAAAGAACACCCCTCGGCCTCGCACCTTAAATTCTTCCAAACTGTAGGAGCTTCTCCGTGGCTCAGCATTTAGGTCTTTGCTTCCAGTACAACAGTGCTTTGTTCACCGAGATCCCCATCGAGGCCGAGAGAAGCTGCAGATACCCTCCGAAAGATTACATGGTCGAATCCGTGCTGGCGACACTCTTTTGCTGCTTGCTGACTGGAGCGATGGCCCTGGTCTACTCCCACGAGGTAGGCGCCTCTGCGGTGGGAAAGGGGGAGGCGTCAGCGCATGGTAGGATCCACATGTTGTGCGCCGGAAGCCACCAGGCCTACGCCCTGGCCTCTCTGGGTATAGCTGGCAACGGCTCCCCTCCAAAATCCTGGAGGGCTGATGCCAGTTTGTGTAGACCGGGGATGGGCAACCTGCCGCCGCAGAGTGGCTTGCGACCTTTGGGCCGACACATACAACCCAAGGACTCGTTTCAAAAGCCTTCTGCAAGTGATCAGTCTAAGCTTCTAAATGAGGCAACTGTTTCTTCTCACGCAAGCCTGCTAGGTAGACAGGAATCATCATCATCATCATGTCCCGTCAAGTCAATTCTGACTTAAGGTGACCCTTTTCGGGGTTTCCCAGATAGACGGTACTGGGAAGTGTTTTTCCATCCCCTTCTTCTGGGGGGCTGTGCAACTTGCCCAAGGCCACCCAGGCTGGTTCTACTTGTAGGATTACAGTGTATGGTTGATCATCTGCTTTGTAACCGATAGGGGCAATAAATAAAAGCAAAGATGATCCATACCCAACTATGGGATTCCTTTTGATGTAGCGGACAGAGCGATATCTGAGTTCAAATCGGAGCAGTGATTGTTAATCCAATCACACGGTTGTCCTGAGGATACTTGTGGGAAACACAGGAAACTACTTTATGCGGGTCAAGCTACTGGTCCCCTTAGTACAGGGGCAAGCCAAATTTAGGACCCCGGGACCATTTTTAAATGGGGATTGCTGGGATTGAATATGGAACTTTCTGCTAGCAAAGCCCTCACTGACGTCCTTCTGACTCCCTCTGAAAAACAAAATATAAGGTAACCTGCAGAGTTGGCCAACGGTAGGCGCTACTCAATATTCTAAGGATTTCTCTCTTGAACTTAAATTAAGTCTACCCTCCATTCCAAAGTGCTTTCACCTGTTATCCAACCAGTATGAAGTCTGCTTAAACTAATCCAGGCTTACCTCTCCATTTCACATTTTCCTACTGCAGACAAGGACTGCTGTGAACCGAGGAGATCTCATCCAGGCCAAAGCTGCTTCTCAAAAAGCTCGTTCTCTGGTCTTGTTCAGCCTGTTCTTTGGAGTCCTCGTTTCAGTGACTTGGGTGGTCTACGTCCTAGTAACCCTCTACCTGTGATGGTGGAGATCTGAAACCACCTGGAAGCCTTGGGGATCTCATCACCTGTCTTGGACGTACCCATGTGGGTCATGGAACTAATCGGACACGCCACTGTGCCAGAAGCTGGGCAACCACATTTCATCTGAATACGACCTTGCTAGGTCTTCCTTGTTACATGACACACGTAGCACTGGGTGTTAGCTAGCGATGGGTGGCAATGTCATCACGTTCCTTGATATGAGCTTTCCAAAATATGCACCTCTCTTCAAAAATGTGAAGAACTTCCGAATTAAGGAACTCAAACGTGAGAGAAATCAAAACTTGACAGATTCACTCATTGGGGCTGTGCTTCGATTTTCAAAGTCTTTGCTTTTATTCTGATGCTTTCAAACATGTGGTGTAGGGGTTAGCATGTCTGCCTCCTTTAAGAGGTCCCTTGTCTCAACACAACACAGGTCCTTCTGTGTAGGGAATGGCTGTTGAATTTGGCTAGCGAAGACGGGTTGAATTTTCTTCCAGCTCATTTTTTAGTAAGGACTCACCAAGGCCAAGCACTGGGTGCAAAAGAAAAGTGTGAATATTCTCCATCAGGGCCACGCCAGTTTCTCTCTGTGTGAGCTCTAAATCAGGATCTGTAATATACTTCCTAACACAACGATGCTAGGTTGACTGCCCAAATCCTGTTCACTTCAGGACGATATGAACGAATTTGGTTGAAGGGCGAAGCTGGGTGGAGCTTCAGGGCCCCCCGAGCTGAAACAGTGCCACCGTCTGCTTCTCCTGCCCCACAGCCTTCAGATTCAACCATGGCTGAGCTCCTTCATCACTGTGTCACAAAAATCTACTCCAGAGCAATGTCTCAGTATATTTTAAGGTGTGTTTTAAACTGATTTTAACTGGTGTCTTCACATATTTGTACATGTTTCATTGTATTTTAAGACTATCATGTACTGGGAGTGCAGCTGTATTTAGTCATTTCTACACCACTTTTGGGGAGAAAGCTGGGACAGACATACAGCAAGCAAGTAAATAAATGTTATGCCTCAATAAGTTATAGTCTGTAACGTATAGGTCGTAATATATAATATAGTATAATATAGGCTATACCACTGTTACTGGAAAAGAAACTAATTTAATGAGAAATAACATTTAATTTCCAGCCAGTTACCTTAAAGATTTCCTGAGACGAAAAACCAAACCAGAAAAGAACTCCCAACTGTAAGGTACACGCTTGTTATCGAAGACACACAATCCGAGCTGGAATTTGGAGCTTCTGCAGTATCTCTCGCTAAAATGGAAAACAAAGCACGAACCATGGGAGGATGTTGTTTACATGTTCATTCAGAGACACCGTTCGGTCTACGGTTGCCTTCTCTGTCGCCTGTCCCCCCACCCTACTGAACCAATGTCCTAAATAGGCGGATCAGTCAACGGGAGGCAGAGAAAGGACAGACAAACAGAAGACCGCACCGGTTGGAGGAAATGGGTTTGATTGTCACTTTTAATCTTGGCGACCAACGCATGCACCATAAACGTGATGATCCTCAGAGAGTAGGTTCTTCAAACTCAATTTTATTTCGATTGCTGTTTTTCACTTCTTTCGTATAAAAAAGAGAAAGGAACAGGGTTTTGACATTTTTCTCGCAAGTAGGGGCTGCCATCAAGACCAGGGGAGCCATAAATATACAGAGTCAGGCTGGGAGAGGCTTCGTGGCGTGACAGCGAAGTCAAGAGATTTTAGGATAGCTTTATTTGAAAAGGTCATTCAACGTCTCCTGGGCTTTTAGGTGCAGACCTCCAAAACCTCAAATTCTTCTGCCCCACTTTACCAATTTAACCCAACTTTTGTTCTCAGTTGGAAACACTGCTTGTGCCTGTTCTCCGGCTGCCTTTGGCACTTCTATCATGGTTTCTTTAAACCAGTTTCCTGTTACGTTGCAAACAGGACCTTGGCCTCTGAAACATAGCATCAGATTGAAATTAAACCCTAATTTCTTATCCTGTTTTGACAGTTTGAAGATGAAGTAAAGTCGGACTGCGATATCCACGGGGAATGGGTTCCGAGCCCTGCCCCCCCCCCCCATGGATGGGGAAAGGAAAAGAGGGCTCAGGACTGCATGTGTAGCCCCAGAATGAGGTGTTTTTGACAAAAAAAAACCTCCACACTGGGAGAAAAAAGCTTGGGAGAGCGAGAGATGAAGCAGGGGAAGAGAGAAAAGGGAAAACAGGCGAGCTGGCTTGCTTTATTTCCTGAGAAGGGTGTTGGAAGCTGGCAGGCACTTGGTTCCAAAGCGGTCTTCCCTAATCTGCCACTCTTCCTAGAGTCTGGGGATGATGGGATTCCTATCCCAGTCTGACGGAACAGGGTCAAGTTGGAAAATGGTAGCCCTGTCTTTGGATGCGGGCATTTGGAAGGCAGAATGAGGGAAAGCGGGCTTAAAATATATATATAAACAAATCTGTGAGTTGAGACAAAGCAAGGCGAACACCTTCGTTTGATTTCTGACGGATGCAAGAGGTCGGCAGCTGAGGAAGGCAAGAGACGGTCGGACTCCATAGCTCCAGGTTCAGATCAGGAATATCAGAACAGAAGTGTTTCCTTTGGTTTTATCCCAGACCACCGTCGGAAAGGGAGCCTACTCGACATACTTCCTCGGGTCACCAGTTCGAGACCCATCGTCCCTGGCATTTCTGGCACGACGGGCCTGCTGGGGCAAGAAAACATCACGCCCTTCGTAATCAATTCGACTTAAAAAGGCCCACGGGACGAAAGGGTTTCCAGGATCGGATTCAGTGGCAAAATCTGCTTGGAAGTCGGTTCCCAAGGGTGTGTGAGAAAAAGACGGCAAACCGATTTACCCATGCTTTTCTTTCCTTCCCGCTATGGATCCGACGCATTCGAACTGAGACGGATTCCCATCGTGATCCCTTTCCGGAAGTCAGAGGGAGCAACCAGCCTCGGGAACGATGGTGTTCCAGTCCCCTGGCAATCATCTCCTGGAAAGCTGTCCTGCCCAAGCTTCAAGGAGAAGCGTGATGGAGCCAAGATGATTCCTGTAGCAACCCTTCTCGACTTTCCGAGAGGCTTATGGAGGAGAACGTCCTTAAGGACCACTTTTCTTATTCAGCTGTTGGTACCACTCATACCCCCCCCCCCCCCGTGTCCTGACGCTCTGAATGAGGTCTTCAAATAGGAGATATAGATATAGATATATATTTCTTGTCCTATACACATTGCTTTGTACTTTTCCAGGTCTCCTTTTTAAAAACCCACTTGGCAATTCAGACATGCATCGAAAAGAAAAACCAACGGCACCTAACGATTCATATTTACAGATGGTCTTGTTTTCTACATATTTACTGTGTTACAGCTAGTACCATGACTAAATTATACGGATTCCCCAGCCCCACCAGGATGGACGGGGGTGTCACAGAACCTTGGGGGGGGGGGGCGGGATGGCTGATTCCCAAGCAAACAAGGAGATTCTAGAGGAAGCGAAACGATCTGGGTGGGAGGCACACTGTCACGAGGGTAGCTGCCCCTCTCGTTCCTTTTCTGTCTTGGTGGTGGGCACATTAGATCATCTCTCTCTGTAAACACAAACTCTACCAGCGAGAAAGAAATTCTACCCACACTGCAAATCCCCCCCCCCCCCCGGTGTTCAAGGAAAAACAACTAGAGATGGTTCTAAATGTAACAAGGAAGCATCGTGAAGGACAACCGATGTTCATCCGGCATGCAGGTGCTCAATGAGTGGTCTGAGCGCAAGCAGGATGTGGCTCAATGCAAGAAACAGAGGCTTCACTTCTCCTTTCTCTTCTTGCGCTGTGCGAAAAGGGGGAAGCAAGGATTTCTCTCTCTCTCTCTCTTTATCACACAAGTCAAGACTTCAGATTTGGCAAAGTGGGAACATGCTGGCATCGATTCCCCCGAATTTCTAGCGCTCGCTTTCTTTCCGGACTCAAAAGCCAAGCTAGGGGACCACCGAGCAGCAGTGGAAAGAGAGCGCCATGCCTCGGCAGTTCTTCCCCCACCGCTGGATGGGAAAGGCAGCCGCCCACGCCAACGATCACAGCACAGCCTCACCACGGAGACTACCCAACCCCTGCGGCTGGCCCAGAAAGGGAGAGGGTGACGTGGCCCGGGCACAAGTCTAAGTCTGCGCAGCTGCCGTCCGTGTAAGCGTCCAGCAATCCTTTAGGCCCACAGCCTCCGTGAGCGTTCCCCCTAAGTTTTTTCTTCCCTATCTGTTTTCCGCCTCGTTATGTTTCGAGGTTTGATTTTGAGAGAAAGTTCCCATAAAGCTTCCTCGGCCAGATGGTCGCTGAAATCGTTGAAGAACGAGATGATGTCGTCATTCCGTTTGATGTCATAATGCCTGTAGCGATCACACACACACACACACACACACACACAGATGAGAGAGAGAGAGGGGGAGAGAGACAGAGAGAGACACAGAGCTCATTTTATAATGGGCATGACTGTATTGATCGGCAATGCTCATCTCCCTGAAGTCAGTGAAAGACAGAGAGAAGCACTAACATTCCTTTGGGATAATTTGATGCACGGCCCCCCCCCTCCCAAAGCAGGGAGCTGTGCTGGAAAAGATAAGAGCCAAGCAAAAAATTCTGCAACCGAGCCATCGCGATTCTGCGCTAAACGAAGCTGGATTATGCACCCCCTATAAATTGTGTTGACTGTTTTCCCATGTTGATAAACAAATCTTAACGTCTCCTCTCCAGCTGAATGGAAAACGAAATCAAGAACATCTTCTCTTCAAGTGATGTCACCACCTTTCTGGACAACGCCTTTGCTACAACCCCACGGCGCATGCCCCTAGTCCTCAGTGTTCGCCCTGTTTCCACATGCCCCCTTTGCTGTTTCACACAAGCCGATGGTTCCACTTACACTTGCTGGAAGCACCTCATGCTGTCCAGGATGTTGAACTGCTGCCACCGCTTGGAAAAATTGACTTTGCTGTCAAGGTAGTCTGGGTTCCCCAAGTGAACAAAAGTCAGGTCTTGTAATATGAGGCCTCTGGAGGGTGGGGTGGGGAGAAGAGAAAGGGGACAGAAAAAAACCTCCAATGATATAGGCTCAAAATGGCAAACAAGTCGGAAGGCGGTTAATTGCCGCCTGAACGTCAGCCAGCAAAGCAATGCAGCTGCAAACGAAGCCAATGTGATTTGGGATGGCATAAACAGAACCAACAGAAAGAGCCGTTCGGTTCTGTTCCAAACTAGCCACCCCATCCGTGCAACAGAGTTCCAGTCTCTGCACTTTAAGCAGGAGTTGGATTTTGACGTATGAGAAAGAGAGGTGGGGAAAAAAACTTGCATTCTTGAACGGTCCTATTCACTCGTCTCGCCAGCCAATTTATTTACTTATTAGATTTGCATACAACTCTATTAGTGCGAAGCACTATTCCGGGCAGTTTACAGCCAAATAAAAAAATGCAACAACAAGGAAATTACAATAAAACCAATCCACGGGTAAACGGGTAAATCTCTCCCCTTTTGGGGGAAGTGATTTGGGGCCAAAAAAGGACAGTTCTAGAGATTTATTGTTCCTTGTTTGAAATCAAGGGAACACATAACATTGTTCCACCAAAGGAAATATGATGGGAAAGTGAGTGGATCAGGTCCTTTTAAGGCCGAGGACAGTCATAAAAGCTCTCTTCAGAGACCCGGAAGGGTTCTCTTACAGAAGAGGGCAAGACGGTCTCTTTCAAGCTGTAGTGGCCAGACAGTAGCTCTTGGCTGAACGTTCGTAAGGTGAACAGCAGATCAGGAAAAGTTAACTAAGGCCCTGGGACTGGAAGAGTCTCCCCTTCAATGGGACACCATCAAGTCTTTCTGACTTCGTGATCCTCAAGTTGTCCAGAAAAAAAAACAGGGACTAGAAAGGTACTCACAGGTAAGGTATACAAGGTGGCTCCACCTCGGAAAGAGCAGCCCGGTACGCCCGGAAGGAGGAAGAGCTGTCAATCAGAGTGCAGTATTCAGCCAGGCCCTAGAAGGACACACAACGGGGCATGCCGTGTTAACTGTTAGACCTGAGACGGCTGGCTCGGCCGAGACACGCAATCGGGCATAGACAGATGGATGGCGGTGCTTCTGCCGGCTGCCTGCCCTGAGCACTGAGGACGGACGCCAGTTTGAATCTGACTAGCACACTGGGCTGGCTGGCTTCAGCTCCTATTTACTCTGGTCATAAAATGACACCTCTAGCCCTCACACATCTGAAAGGCAAGGAAAGCTTTTCCTTTCTGTCTAGCTACCCAGTTTATGTCTGAAGCATACATGGGCACACACACACGAATTCCGGCTTTTTGAAATGACAGTCGGACCCCCGTATCCGCGGGGGATTGGTTCCAAGCTTCTCGTGGATGCTCAAAAATGTGGATTATAACAAAAGCTATTTTAATAGTGAATGGTACACAGAGCATGGTTTCAGACTCCTTCTAGTGGCTAGTTCTGGTCATTTCATCTTTAGAAATACATCTTTCTAGGATTTTTCTTTTAATATTTTCAGCCGGGAATCACGGAATCCGTGGATACGGATCCCGCAGATAAGGGGGTCCAACTGTATTACTTCTTGATGCAGTCCATCCACATTTTGTGCCAAGAAAAACTGAACTCTGCACCGTGCATTGACTATGCAGATTTACGTGCTTTGTTGGCTTTGCGTCATTTACTTAGGCTAAACAATTAAAAGTGCAGGACTCGCCTCTGACGTCTGTTTCTGCCACTCGAGTCGACGGATGGGGGCGGAATCCAGGGCGGAGAGAATGGCTAAGTAGGAGTTGAAATTGTTGAGTTTGCGCAAGTGCTGTAAAAAAAGAGGGAAGTTCAGGAGTCCAGCCCCCGGTCAAGGAGGCTCCGTGGGGGGAATCGAACTCCCAACCTCTGGCTCTGCAGCCAGAGGCCTGAAGCCACGGAGCTAGCCAGCCATAAACGATGTTGAGACTGGCTAATCCAGCGGCTTGCATTTCTGGACTCTCCTTATTATGGCACTTACCTTCATGATCTTTATGAACTTGAGCAGCAACCTCTCGCGGTCTTGTGCCTTCTCCTGCTGCATGATTATCGAGCGGACCCTGTAGAGTTTGGAAACGGGAAAGAGAGCAAAACACAGCGGTCACGATGAAACACACGTAGGGCTTCCAAGCTGATCAAGACCTGTAAAGTAGTAACTAGCTGGGGTCCAGAGCTCTGCTTGGCTGGCTTCTTTCTGAAAAAGGCTTCCTTCAAAACATAAAGATCTGTCCAGGAAGCTTGCATTTCCTACACAATGGGACAAGATTGCCGTTATTAAAACCGGCAGCTCTCTTGGTAAGGAAATGGGAGGGTTATTCCCAACGCCAGCAACTCTTAGGGCCTAGTGGATTGTGTAGAATGTTATTACTTTTTAAAGGTGACAACTAAGGGAAGGCTCATGATTATACAGTAGGACCCATAGATCTGCAAGCAACCAAGCCCCCCCCCCCCGCCCCACAGATGCCGAAAAACCTGCATTATAGCGAAGGCTCTACATAGCGTGGTCTTTGGCTCCCTCTAGTGACACATTCTGGGAACTTCATCTTTAGAAATACATAGTTTTAGGATTTTTATTTTAATATTTTCAGACCGTGGATAAGTGAATCAGTTGATACTGATCCCGTGGATGGGGGGGGGGGGGTCAGGTCCTACTGTACATATATTAATTAAAAAGGATTCCAAAGAGTTATAACCATTTTATCAGAGTGTATATCATGTTATTTGTTGAATTTTTTAAATTATCGTACGCGGTATATAAATCATGGCAATTTCCTTATACCTTTTAACTCTAATTAGGGCCAAACTAATTACCGCATTAAATGGCAGCTGGTACTTAAAACGCCTCGCACCTTGCTAGTTCCCCGCAGTGCCCTGGGCACATAAAACTTTACAATGCAATTCTAAGTGCAAATTAATTACCTATAATTAGCTGTGCCCCCAAATACGGAGTGATTTTTTTTTTCTCCTGTGTTTCTTTGGAGCTAACTAGGAATCACCCAACTCCATGCATGGTCTGGTCAACAACGGACCCCCCTCCTCCCCCTTCTAGCCCCATAAATAGGTTTCTGCAGAAGAAAACCGCACATTCCAAGACTCTCCCAGGATAGAAGTAGTAACGTCGGTTGCTTCTTGCTTACCAGTATGACATGTTATTAAAGTGCTCAGTGAATTGCGTCAAGTTCGGGCTTTTTTCTTCGTTCTGTTCTTTAGCCCAAAGTAAGACTTCCGGGATCTAAAACACGAAGAAGACACGAGGGTTGACTCACAGGAGAACGATGTAGAAGCACTTGCACGCTTGCATTAACGTTTATTTACTTATTCACTTAAAACTTATTTATTTATCCCTCCTTTCTCCTGAAAAGGACCGCGGGTGGCTGACATCATTAAAGACGCGACTTAAAAAAGCTAAAAGAAGTCAATATGCGCACGTTTTAAAAGAATTAAAACAAGTATTCTATTAGAAACGGTAATTAAAATCAATACTCAAAACAAATGTAAAGGCAACGGAGCACAACAATCGGTGCAAAACTCCCTCTTCGGACTGCCGGTCACAGAGGAAAAGCCGGTCTGAAGCGAAAGGTCTTTGCCTGCTTGTAGACATTTAGAGCTGCTTCAGCCACGCGGTTCAAACATGGGCAAAAAAATTGAAAATTCCTGTTTCGGTCTAACGGAGATCTCATAGAAAACTTAAACTTCGGTTAATTTTAAAGCTTTATTTGAAAGAAAAGAGGAAACAAAAACGGCCTCGTTTTGCGTAGCAGCCCGAGTTGGCATTTTAGGGGCAGGTTTATCACGGGTGCTTGAAGTCAGTTTGAATCGGGGAGGCTGCAAGCGAAGGACACAGGGCTGAAGCTTTCAGCGGAGGACCGAAAAATGGTGTGCCTGGAACTCGGGGGGGTCCAGCCCTTTGGCCCGCTGCGTCTGCCAGACGTACCTCGATCTTGTAAAACAGCTTTGCATCCAAGAGGGTCAGCTGCTCAGCGATCTCATGGCTGTGGAAGTCATGGAGGGTTCCTGGCCTGGAAAGAGACCAAATAAATAAATAAATAAAGGTGTCTACCTCTTACCCAGAGATGCCTCTATTCTCCCTGCCTTGCGTGTAGGAAAGGTGCCAACTCTGCCCTTCATAGTCCTGAACACAGATGGACATTCCTAGTAGTCACTGACAGATTTATCCTCTGTGAATATGTCTCATCCCCGGGGTGGGGGGTGGGAATAGAATCTGGAATTATCTGGAGGTTTCTTCCCTATAAAAAGCTACTGCAATCTCTCCTTTTAAGATGCTCAGTGATAATTAACCACAAAAAAGGAGAAAGTCCTATATTTAAAAAAAAAGAGCATTGAAGAATGCAGTTGAAGAGCGAAAACGCATGAATAAAGGGCACGCTGGTTTAAACAGCAATGTGCGTCGAAGAATTTAAAGCAGATTAAAAACGGAGTACAGGTCTCTTCATAATTCAGCAGTTTCCCCTCTAGCTGGTCTGTTTTAATGAAAAACACCCCCATGAGTTCAGAAGAGTTGAAACAAGAGGGTTACGATGAACAGTGTCAGAAGCACTTCAGTCCACTTTAGGGTGGCTCAATAAACTCCAGTGCACCGCTGGCATTCTATTCTCCATCTATTCAACACCTGCTATTTTGCAAATGGTATTTGCGCTTAATAAATTAGTAAAGTGAGGAAATCAGTAAAAGCTTGGGGAATTGAGTGCAGAACTGGCGTTCTGGGCACACAACAAACAGTGTCTCCTCACCTGGCGGCTACCCACCGCGCTGCAAGCGGTTTGACTGAGTTGGTGTATCGCAACATTTTTTTCTGATCCACTTTGTCGAGGATGTTTTTCCGCAACACTCGGGCGAGGCTGAGTTCCCCGTTGCAGACTAAGCGGAACACAAGGTCCATCAGCAGCTTGAGGATCTCATCTGTCAACTCTACCAAACTGAGAAAAGAAAGGAGGAGAGGTCGAAGTGGAATTCCCATTTGCCAGTCATTTCGAATTGCCACATCTCAGGGAGAGGCCAAATCGTAACGTCAAAATAAGCCAGCATCCCGTGGTGAATGCCGGCCAGCAACCACCACCCACTCCTCATTTGAAAGAGGAGCATCCAGTTCTGGCTCGTCTCCGTTGCTTCCCCGTTGTGTTCTGGGTCAGGTCCAAGGTTCCGAGGCTTACATATAAGTCACTAACTACTGCTAGTTTAGAGTTGAAAATACTAGCTCAGAGAGACCAAAGACCTGACTCAGTACAAGGCAACTTTCTAGAAATAACCCCGGAACAAAGTAGATGGTTGGACCAGGTTCTCTTGTTGGCAGGACCCTTCTCATTCTTTACCGAAACTGTCTGGGAAGGGGACATTTAAAGGACCACCACACCTGCCCACCATCTCTTGAACCAACACGGCAACGCTGTTCAGGATTCGAAGCCGCAGCCAGCACCGCCAAGGGTGGGAGATTATAGGGAGCTATCTTGGTTTTAAGCACCTAGGTTGCCGTGCTGCTTTGAGGAGCCAGAATTGATCTTAAAATCGCCGCCTGGCTTGTGACCCTAGCAATCCAGGCAAAAATAAACAGTAGGTTTCTGCGGAAGAACTCTTGGTCTATACCGTATTTTTCCGTGTATAAGACACAATTTTTCCTAAAATCGTTAGACTAAAAATTGAGGGTCGTCTTATACATGGCAGTAAGCTGAGGAGAGAACAAAACGGCCCATACCTTACCTCTGCAAACAGGCTGCCTCCAATCACAAGGCTTATGTAACTGACGTCAGCTGATGCTGAACAAACCAATTGGAACACACCTTGTTGGAGGTGGAGTATGTAGGCAGTGCTCAGATGCAACAGGGACAATACTGGTATGTATCTTAATTACTAAATAAAAATATATTCTGTTTTATGTTTAAAATATTGATTTCTTAATTTGGGGTTAGAAAAGTGGGGGGTCTTATACACGGGAGTGTCATACACGGAAAAATACGGTATATTTGGGGGATTTTTCTTTTAACATTTTAAATATTTTCAGACTGGATAAGTGAATCAGTGGATACTGAGATTCTACTGTCTTTTTAGAAACTTAGTATGCTGTCCTGCAAATTTTTTTTAAGTCCGAAAAGAACAATAGAAAGACAGAGCAGCCATAGTAAATTATGGTGGGCATGGAGTAAAGTGAAAGATACCCTGGTTCCAATAATCTTTCTCCCATAATTCATGTGTAGGCCAGGGGCGCAGTGCTTTAGCTGTTTGGATTGCCGGGATTCTCAATCCGTCATCCTTCCATCCTGGAAATGTCTAATACGACTGTTTTGTTTATGCAAAACCCATCACAAATCGATGATGACCTTTCCTGCAAAACCAGACAGGCTTCGTAAGGCGAGAAGCACCACTCACCATAACTCATCCACCACTCGGACCAGGACAAAGAAGGTGTTCTTGCTGACGCGCTTCTTAAAGGTGTCTGGACAGTGACAGAATTTCTCATACGTTGGGAGTGAGTTAAAGGACAAATCAAGATGAAGCAAAGACCAAACCCAGCTGGAGACACGTCTTCCCAGTGGCAAGACCTCCATTCCTAATCTGGCCAGAGAGGTACAGGTAAAAATCCTAAAGGAAAGCCCACAACTGGCCAATATCCCCAGATGCAGATTGGGAATGAAACAATCATAGAACCATAGAACAGTGAAGTTGGAAGGGGCCTATAAGGCCATCAAGTCCAACCGCCTGCTATCTTTTGAACGTGTGTGTCTGCAGAAGTCAAATAAAACCTGTTAAGTCTTTAAGGCATCACAAAACGTTTGTACTTTTTGGGTTCATTTGAGCCACGTGTGCATATAAACTGTCTGAGGCCCCGTGTGACTCTTAAGGGTGCCTAGGCCCCATGACTACAGATGGGCACAAACCGTTTCGTCGCAGTTCGTCAAGGCGGCAGCACGGGCGCAGCTGCTTCCCTCCCTCTGGCTCCATCAGCCGCTCAGCAGGCCCAGGCTCCGTGATCTTCAACTGATCTTCCAGTCCTGGCAGCAGCTCAGTCTCTTCTCTTGGTTGATCTCCCGCTCAAGACAAAAGAGGAGGGCAGAGACGTCTGTGCTCTTGCTCGTGACCGGGAGATCAGCCGAGGAGGTGGGAAGAGCAAGCAAACGGGGCCTGGTGAGTGGCTGTTTGAGCCGGAGGACATGGGGAGGGGAGCAGCAGCACCTGTGTTGCCACCTTGACAAACTGCGACGAACCGGTTCTTGCCCATCTGTACTTACCCATGACAAATCAGCCTGTTTTCCAATTTTTTCAAATGGATGTCCAAAGCACCCTTCCTTACTACTCCCCTTTAAAGTCCTAAACTGCTTGGAAGCGGGGACTCCAAAGAGGTATCCCTGCCCAGCGGCCCCCGCCCGTCCCTGAAAACCAGAGGGCTCAGGTCCTCTGAATTCCTCCGCTGTCAAAGGCCACGAGGGTGGGCACTAAAGAGGACAATATTCTTTGGGATTCGTCCTTTCGTGGCACTGCCCCCCCAAAGATGCCTGTCTGTTACCGTTGTTTACTGTCATTTTAGGGGCCAAACGGAGACCCTCCTGATCCCTAAGCTTCTCATTCACAGCCCGCATGTTCCAGGGGTTCTCTAGACGCAGGGCTAGTGGTTCTGCCTTGGCCAGAGAAGAAAACAAAAAGCACCCTGGGTCTCTTTCCCTTTCTTTTACGAGCAGCAGAGTTACTCTGTTTTGCGTGAGAGAAGGAGCATAACACCGCCTTCTGCTTGTGCAGATGGGAGGCTGGATTTATGGCTTCTGGATGGAAGCAGAAATCTGCCCACCGCCCGCTGGGCGGGCAGCGGCCCATTAATCTGCAGCAGCAGCAGTGGCAGGAGCTGGGCCTTGGCAGCAGATGGCGCCCATGAGACGGGCCTCCAGGCTGCCCAGCATCAGGCCTCCAACCATGCATGCTGGCGCATGAACAGGCAACACCGCCCGGCGTTTCTCCCCGCAGAGAGTGTGGGTGGCTAGAAGACACGGCCCCTTAGGGGGCAGCACCTCTGCAAGAGGGAGGGCAAGCATGCCTTCTCTGCGCTTCCAAAGGAAGGGGGCCTGCGTTGCAAATTATTGCAGGGGGTAAAGGAGAAGGATGTACCTAATCAGCAGGGGGTAAAGGAGAGGTGGGCCACACTGGGACTTGCCCAGCATTCAAAAGGATATCGGTATTGCAGCTTTTTAATGAGTTCCTCTGGCGTGATGAAAGTGCGATACGTTGTCAAGAAGGCTTCACAGTATAGCACCAAGTCTGATAAGAAGACAGAGAAATTTAAAAAGAAAAGAAAAAAAATCAGTCAGTCTAAGCCTTCCAATAAGGCACTTGTAATAATGGTATAAACTTTGCCACTGCATCAAGGACCAAGTCCTTAAATCGCACTCCCTGCTTCTTCCTGAATACAGGAGGACCTCCATATTGGCCAGGGATCGGTTCCAAGCCCCCCCCCCCCCCCCGGATGCTGAAAAATGCAGATTATAGCAAACTCTATAATAATAGTGAACACCGCACAAAGAATGGCCTCTGGTTCCCTCTAGTGACCAGTTCTGGTAATTTCATCATTAGAAATATATATTTCTAAGATTTTTTGCTTTCAGTATTTTTAATATTCTTTAGACCGTGGATAAGTGAATCAGTGGATACGGATCCCACGGGGAAGGGGGCCTACTGTATTTCACTTCCTAAGACAGAGAAGAAGGAACTGACGTATACAGTCCTCAAACACAATCCTGATATTAAAAAAAAATAATCTGTCCTGCTTGATCTTTCATGGTTCTTTAAATTCCTCAGATTTGTTTTTGAAAATGTTGTTCTGGTTGTAACGGATGGCTTTTAAAACTTGGTGTCTGCTTATGGGCCGAAAGGCAATTCTTAAGTATTTTTAATAAATAAGCAACAAACGACATCCAAGCAAGAGTTGACCTCTATCTTGTGACGAATTAGTCACCGTCTCAAGATGGAAGTCTTGGCTTTTCGTAAAATTAAACGTTACTTAAGTTAATGGTCAGTTAAACGTGTGTGTGTGTGTGTAAACTGGGACGCTCTTATGATAAGAGGATCGGAACAGGAAGAGCAATATGGATTGACCAAACACCCCTTTACACCTGCAGAACTTCGTTTGGCAAAAAGATTTACTGCTTGTCCTCTGACGGTTCTAAGATGTTGTGAACCGAACGGACAAAAACACGTCCCTTTTTCCAGGTTGATGCCGGATCTCACGTGTCCCCCCCCCCCTCTTTCAAAGAAAGACCTTTAAGGCTCCACGTTCGCCATACCGTTAAATTTCTGCATTCGCGAGAAACGGCAATGAGCAAAACCGCTGGTGGAGATAATTGTCAGTAAGTGAAAGAAACAGGGTAACAGCCCAGGGCTGCTTTGCGCAGGGCCACGGGAGGGTAAGCCCCACCCTCGCAGTTATGGCCTCTGCCGTGAATGTTACAGGGAGCTTATCTGGCTTATCTCTTGTTTGACTTAAGCTAAGCGGAAGCTTCCTTTGTGTGCTCCCTTCCCCTCGGTCCAAATCCATTAATCCGGCCCGCCTGCCTGATCTTCAAATTAAAGCACAATCCATTCCGCAACAGGAGTGCGGTGGCTCCCTTTGGCGGTACCTTTCCGGTCGGTCTCGGTGGCATGGACCAAGAGAATGTCCCCCGACCCGCCGCGTACGTCTGGCCCATCGTCGCCCTGCAAGGGAGGAAAAGACGACAACGGATTTAGATCCCCCCCGGCAGCTCCCTTCGTAGGCATCGCTAACTCACTGACGCCTGAGCCGATTCGTGTGCCGCGCCAATATCTTTTGAATCGCATCAGATCCCAGCGGCAGGAACGGGCCCAGGCATGCTGCGTACCGGAGGGGAACTCCGGCCTAAATCTAACTCTGTTGCATAAGGCTGATGGAAGCGGCAAACTCAGAATGTCTACGCTTGTCACAGGAAGGGGAAAAAAAAATATCCATGCCTGCCCCTGCCCAGAGCTTGCACAGAGGCCGAACACGATAAGACTGTGAACCGAACGCTATCCCTGATTTTACCACCACTGCAGGGGGGGGGGGGGGGAAGACAAAACATGTACAAAATTTTCATCCAAAGGCTCAACAACAGGGATTATTTATTTGGAAAGCCGACAGGGTCCCCAGAGAGAGAGATCTCTTTAATGCAGAATGTATGTGTACTTTGGAATTCCAGGTTTAAAAATCTCACGCCCCCGAATAAAACTGGGTCACAGACGGCGAACAGCCAGGCGCTGCCGCGGGCTGAATATGGCCCCTGGCAGCCTTACAAATTTTTAATCAAAGCACTGTTAAAAGTTCCATTCAGTAGGGAAACAAAATAATTTCCAAGTGTATGCAGGTATGTCAGAAGCGGACACCAGGTGCTTGGTATTCTTCTGTAAATCTCACGATTCAAAAAATAAACTGGGTTGGAAGGGGCCTCTAAGGCTATTGAGTCTAACCCCCGGCTCAAGGCAGGAATCCAAGTCAAGATATATCCAACAAACGGTTGTCCCATTTTCTCTTGAAGGCCTCCAGCCTTTGAATCGCTCACCACCTCCCGAGGCCATGGGTTCCATTGTCGTACTGCTCTAACAGTTTGGATGTTTTTCCTGATACTCAGCCTAAATCTGGCTCCCTTTAGCTTGAGCCCATGATGACGCCTCCTGCACTCTGGGATGATCGAGAGCAGATCCTATCCCTGTCAAGACAGCTCTTCGGAGGATGATTCACAAGGAACGACGGGCATGGAAGCCCCCAAGCGATGACGCTCGGGAGGCAGGACTTGAGGTATTCCTCTGGCAAAGGCTCTAGGAATTCCACTTAAGCTGTGAGTAATGGCTTCTCCCTTCCCGCCGGCCCTGCGGGCGGATCTCAACTGGCTGCGGCAGCTGCCTCCTGCAGCAAGTGCTGGATGGCTCCTGGCTTCCAGACAAGACCTCTGGATGGTCTGAACGCTTCGAAGGCCTGGTGTATCCATTCCCTGGAGCCCCGAGAGAACGAGTGAGCCTAATGGTTTGGCAAAGGACCGGTTCCGCAGGGTGGAGGCCGGGGAAAGGAGCCAAGGGGCAAGCAAGCAAGTGGAAGAGCCACCTTGCTTGGTTGAGCCCACGCACCCCTTCCCAAACAGACCTCCAGCCAAAAGCCACTGGGCCCGTTCAAAAATCCCCAGTTTGTTCATGCTAGCTGGAAGGCAGCACCCCGAAAATCTTGGTTTTCATTTGTCCTTCCTCTCCGAAAAAGCAAGTTTCTAGTTCTGGAGATTAAGGGAGAAGAGGCCGAGAAAGACTTGGAAGAGTACGCAGAGGTATGATCGGCATTTTCAAATTCTTATGTAAATTTTTTATCCTGCTTTGAGTCCAAAAGAAGGTATCCAAAGCAGCTCACAATAAGAGAAAACTGATGCCAAGGCTGGTGTGAGAAAGGGAGAAATGTAGTCGATACAAGCCTTGTGGTGCAGTGATTAAACTGCAGTACTGCAGTCAAAGCTCTACTTATGACCCAAGTTCAATCCCAGGTAGCCAGCTGAAGGTTCACTCAGTCTTCCATCTGTCTGATGGGCTTCAGATGTGAATCTTCCACCTTCTTGCAGTTTCTGAGATTTCCACTGGCATCTGCCATTCACGTTTACCTCCTCTGAGACCTCAAAATGCTGCTTATTTCTTGTTTCCCTCTTTTTTTAATTTCAAAACACAAATCCAAAGCATGGGTTCCCTTTATTTTTTTTACGATTTTTCTGGGGCAGTCACACAAACCCCGTGAACTCGAAAAGCACAACTGGTAAACAGCTAACTGTTACACAATACGGTTGTACTGAGTGAGATTTTTTTTTGAGCCTGGATACGTATGTGTTTTTTTAAAAAACTACAACAAATAATAAACAGTAAACATCTAATAAACAAAATTTAAAAACGGGACGAATTTCATGCATGGCGCATCCTACCACCGAGACCATTACACAGTAACTGCTTGGACCAAGATTCTTTTACATGGAATTTAACCCTCAACTTTCAAAGGATTTTCTATTGTTAACCCAGTATTGTTAGCAAATAAACTTATCTTAACTCTATCCTTGGTGCCTATACTTAAAATCTCTTTATCTTCTCTGACAGCATTTGCTAACAATTCAGTAACCAAAGCAAACCACACAGGGGCCTAGAGAGATCTGTTCTGTGATCCATTCATTAACCGGCACAGCTGCAGTATTCGCTGAATACAATGGTTAGGGAGGGAGGAAGGAAGGGACCTCTTACCGCCTGCTTCAGGGTCAACCTAGACATGATTTCATTGTGATCAATTAAGGACAGCTCATCCACTTCTTCTTCCAGCTGAGAGGTCTCTAAAGATTCGGGAGTCTTCTGCTGCCTGAACGGAGACCAAGAAGGTGTAAGTATTCAGATGTCCGTACAAAGGGGAAAAAGAAGACGGTTGGCCACTTAGCTCTTTAGGAAGGAGACCAATGGTTGTTATGTTTCTAGTCCTCACTGCAAGGAAGGACTGTATCTCTTCAGGGAATTCCAGAGTCTGGGAGCAGCCACAGAGAAGGCCCTCTTGTGTCCCCACCAAACGCATTTGTGAGTGTGGCATGACCGAGAGAAAGGCCTCCCCTGATGATCTTAACACCCAAGCAGCCTTATAAAGGGAGACACGGTCCTTGAGACAGCCTGGACCCAAGCCGTTTAGGGCTTTATGGGTTAAAACCAGCACTCTGAATTGTGCCCGGAAACGGATCGGCAGCCACTGGAGCTGCTGGAACGGGGGGGGGGGGGGGTTATATGTTCCCAGGACAGAATGATCTCCTGTGAAGTTTTTGCATTGTTTGGAAGGTGCCCAAGTTTTTCAGAAGTTTACAAAAAAGGATCAAAGAGAGAGCTCACATCTGTCCTAGGCTTATTCACTCATGTGGTGCTCTGGGTGCCACTAACGCACCTGACAGGAAAGCCACCTATTTGCCTGATCTTCCAGTGCTGACAAAACCAGATGAGGTGGAATGAGGTTGCCGATGGAAAAATTTTGATTGGATCAACTTCTTTTGTCTCAGTAACTCGGGTACAAAATGAGGATTAAGCCAGTCAGCCAGCTTTCCCCCTTGTAGCTACCTGGCCCGCTCTTATTATGGCATTTTGGCCCAGGGAGGCAAACGTTGTAATATTTAGACGCCAACTGCCATATGTAAAGAAATCTCTAAAGGCGTTCTCCATTGCAGCCCTCCGTATGCAACAGATAAAGTCTGCAGAGACTTCTTAAAGTACAGCCCTTTGCATCCAGAAGTTAAGGCCGTTTGAGTAACTGTGCCACAGGATTTCAGCCTTTGCCTCCTTCCAAACCAGGCTACACTTCTGGTTCCAACCCTGCTGCAACTTTCAAATATACTGCAGCACCTTTTGGTGAGGACCAAAACGAATCACAGAATTGGAAGGGCCTCAAAGGCCATCGAGTCCAACCCCCTTGGCTCAGGGCAGGAATCCAACTCAAAGCAGATCGGACAGAGGGCCGTCCAGTTTTCTCTTGAAGGCCTCTTGCACTGGAGGGTCACAGGTTCCATTGTCATACTGCTCTAACAGTTAAGAAGTTTTTCCTGATATTCAGGCGAAATCATGAAACAGGCCATGGATCCTAAAGCACCCCGCCAGAGAGAGAGAGAGAAAGATCAGAATTGCTTTAAGAGATGGCCCACCTTTCACCCTCTTCTTGGCTTTCCTTCCTCGGGGTACTACTCAGAGGGGCTGAGTCCTTGGTGTGACCGTCTTTGATGGCTGGAGATTCCTGAAAGAAATTAGCATGGGATATCGTTAGCATGGGACACATCTGGCGCATGGCCTCAACCACCTCTAAGCACCGCTCCTCCCCACCCCACCAACAAAAATCAGATGGAGCAAATGAGTGCCAAACGAGCACATACAACTCTTGAGGAACCTTTTCTGCACACGGCCGTTTTTTAATCATAGAAAGCAAAACGGAAAAGGCAAGGGGCTGAAATTTGGGGGCATGGTTTACGACTATGCAAGCAACAATGTCCAAGAACGGGTGGGTGGGGAGCAAGCTCAGAAGGCTTTGGGGGGGCAAGGTGTGCCTCCAGTTCCCTCTCTGTGCTGGATTGAGGCTGGAAATGGCTGGTGTGGGTCATTATAAAGAAGAAGGAAAGAGGAATGATATGTTTCTACTTGGGCATGTGGGGAGTCTTAAGGGATTCCCCCCATCCCACCCCCTCCCACCAGTTAAAAAAAACATTGCTCTGGACGCCTCCAGAAAGAAAGATATAATCGTTTTATTGTGAACCCTTTCATTCATTCTCCATGTTTCCTTTATCTGGAGCCAGTGACTGTTATCTCCCAGTTCAGAACAGAAGAGGGTCACGTACCCAAATGACGCTTAACTCCTACCCCGCACACATTCCCACTGCAACACAGAGAGCCAACTCTCAGGATCTGATCTGAGTTTCAGGATTTGAGCCTCAGAATCTGCGAGGGAGGGGGAATACAGGAGCAACACGGCGGACGACGAGATGCAAAGCCCCGAAGGGTCACTTTCCTCTCTTAGCAGGGACTCACAAAGCTCAGGATTGGAATCACATCTTTCAAGCGAGATGCATTCTGGAAGGAACAGACACCCACGCGAACCACTTATCGCCTTTTGAACTGCAATGAATAGCACTGGACAGTTGCTCTACGCAACATCCAAGCCCTGCTGTCTCAGACCCAAGACCCATATATCTAGCTGAGAATGGGGATCCCCATGGTAGTCAGTCTATGGGGTGCCTCCGGCCAGCACGCTACGCTCTTCCCCCTTGAAGAGTCTTCAAGGCAGAATACCGATCGCCTAGGTTTCACAGCATGAAATATGAGCATGAGGCACTTTGAATGGCAGACAGCAGGAAGGAGAAGTTCATGCAGGAAGCTGGAGAGGGACCAGTCACCGGGTCGAGGGGGGGAGAGCTGCGCGCGCACGATTTTCAGCATAGCTGAAGCGCTGGGGGGTCTGGCACAACTCCCCAAAGCTCTGCCACCCAAATTTGCTGATGAGAGCAGCACTCACACGCTTCCTTGGCTGTGACCCTCCCCCCATGAGGATGATGGCAACTTTCCCCATCAGCCGGCGGAGAACACGTGGCCTCGATCCGCCAGAGCCTACAGCCAACTGTCCTTTTGCAAAGTACAGATGTATTGGGTTTGTTTCAAGGGGCTTGAATTTCTGTTTTAGATACTCCCGTACTGTACAGAATCCAGAGAAAGAAAGTATTGTTGCTATTTATAAGATATCCGTCTATAAACAGGGGGTCCGACAAAGGACGTTCCCTCGTAGCACAGAAGGAAACTTTACGGGTCCTGATCGTTTCAATGTGCAGCCACGGGCATGTGGAAACCAAGCTCTATGAGGAAAGATTGTCCAGTGGTTGGATGGCCCAGTGGGTTAGGTCTCTGGCTGCGAAGCCAGAGGTTGGGAGTTCCGATTCTCCACCGTGCCTCCTGGGAGTGCAGCCAGCCTGGGTGGCCTTGGGCCAGCGGCACAGTGATCCCAGGGCTACCCCCCAAAAAGAAGGGAAGGGTCAACCCCTTCTGAACATGCCCTACCTAGAAAACCCTGCAAAGGGTTGCCCATCCATCAGAATGGACACAATCATGATTATTAGGGGCACATGTGAATGCAATGTTTGGCTAAAAGCATAATAACAAAGTCAAAGACACTGGCGTTTGTTCTACACAACACGCAACCAAAATCTACCCAAGACATTGAGAAGAGGAAACCGAACGTCCCAGAGCCATGCACCGATCAGCAGGTACCCCCAGCCTATTCTGAGAATCACAGGGGCTGGCCAAGCCTGGGCGAGAAGCAGAGTGTGTTGTCTATACTGCAGCTCCGGCGGCACGCCGCCCAAAGGACACCCGTCTCCACCAAGCCCAGCTTCCCCCAGCCGCGTTACTTACTCCTTCAGAGTGAGGGAGTTCCCCGTTGCTTTGGCCCGAGGAATACAGATTGACGTATTCACCCTCCCCAGCCTCCTCACCGGCGTTTTCACTCTACGGGAGACAGGACGAGAGGAAACGGAGTTGATGCTGCTGTCCGGACCGGGCACAAGATCCGGCAAAACGGGTGGCGAAAGGGGTGCGCTGGATTCACCCCTTAATTCACAGACTGACCTCCCTTCGCCTCCAACAGTTTCAAGAAAGAGAGAAGCGGGGGGGCTGCAGACTGGCCCTCCTTTCCAGCTGCTGGTTATTCCAAAAACCATGTCCACACACACCCTGTTCTATTTATTTATTTTTTACATGGCTAGTAGAGACTTCCTCACCTCTTTGGGAAGGGCCACCCTGGCTATTCGACTTCATCTGCTAAACAACCGTTTGAACTTCTGAATTTAAAACCCTGTTTTATTTACACCTTCTGTCTGAAAACCTACGGGCATCCAAGGGCTGCTGCTAAGAGATGACTAACATACTGATAATACAGCAAACGATCAGTTGCCAGAATGAAGAACCGACTTCAAATTAGGGGGAGAGATTTAGGATGCATTCCTTATGTCCTCTACAACCACATATTGAAAAGCACACTATAGAACCTTAAAAGCCCCAGGAGGCTGCCCATAATTAGCCGATCATCACTAATCAAAAAGAAAATTTAAAATAATGGTGAAATCTTGACATCTATTTTAGGCAAACTTGTAAATAAACAAGAGTTATAAGGAATTTCAATTGAGGAGTCAGAGAGAAACGATCAGGTAAGGAGGCGTCTGCTAATTCTAGGCTGGTTGATGCAAGAGACTGGATAAGTTACATCTCCTGGCGCTTACTAGGAGATTCTGGTAAGGTGACTGCACGTTTTTTGAGGTGGATACCTCCCTCTTGTTTTTGGCAAAGGCAGGGAGAGAGAGGTTGCAGCTCGTTTGTAGAAGACAAACTTCTCTGCACGCAGAAGGTCTCAGGAGCCGTCCCTGGCATCTCCAGTGGGAAAGAGGGGCACGATGGGGGGCAGTTGGAGAACTGGGAGAGCCACGGCTGGGCAGGATGAGACCACACCGAGCTAGAGGGATCCACAGTCTGGCCAAGTTAAGTGCAGAAGCAAAGGGGACGGGTCATTCATCTGAGGAAGAAGACAGAATCTGCCCAACTAAATTCCATAGTCAACTTCGAGCATCAGGAAGAGTCTCAGGTGTAGAGAACTTCTCTTGTTAGGACGCTAGGCAGACACGGCCCTAAACCATTTTGGGTCAGACAAGCCAACAGCCAGAGATGGTACAACGTGTCGGATTGTGCCTTTTAATCAACCGACAGGCCATACCTATGGGGGTGGCCACAGGCTGGCAAGCGGGCAGGAAGGCTACCCATCAGCAACCCTAGGCGCTCTTAGCCCACTGATTCTCTCCATGGCCAGAAGTCTGTCCCCATGGCACCCCAGGTGGAAGGCGACTGAAACCAGGTCTTGGCCCTAACACCTACGGAGGTACATCAAGGGGTCTCACCGAAGATGTCTGGAGAGCATCGGTGAAAGAGGTTTCAGAAGGAAGGCAGACAGAAGCAGTCCCATTAAAGCTGCTCTCCTGAGAAGAAGGGAGAGGAGGAGGAGGAGAAGGAGGAAGAAGAGGAGGAGGAAGAGGAGGAGGAAGAGGGTTGGCCCCGTCCTGGCCAGCCGGAGCTGGCCCTGCCGAGGGGTCTGAGTCTGAAGGCTGGTGGGCAGGCGGAAAAGGAAGTGGAGGGGAGCAGGAGGTGGCGGTGGAGGTAGATGAGAGAAACGGAGGGATGGAAGCTTGGTTACGAGGCACAAAATCTTGGGAGTAAGACCTGAACACGGATTTGTACTGCAGAGAGAGAGAGATGGAGGGACAGGAAGAGACACCATGTGCGAGGAGTGAGCATCAGGTTGGGGAAGGAGGGGAGGGGAAAGAAGGACAGACAGACAGAGAAAAGAGAAAGAAATTAGATCAACAGCAGCTCAAAGCAGCACAAGGTCAGCCCTAAGCAAATCACCCCATGGTCAAAGACTACAAGGTTAAGACTTATGAAAACATTGGGTTGCACCACCAGCAGGCCAGAGACGTTCTGCCCCAAGGAAAGTGGAACTCTACACAGCAGTCATAAATTACGATAGGACCACAGTATCCACGGGAATCGGTTCCACCCTCCTGCGAATGCCGAAAAAACGCGGAAGTAGCAAACGCTATATATTTCATGGTCATTGGCTCCCTCTAGTGGCCAGTTCTGGTAAATACAGCCTGGAAACACGTATCAATACGTTTTTATTTCGTATTTTCAGGCAGCAGATAAGTGATTCAGCGGATACGGATTCCATGGATGGTGGGGATCGGGGGTCCTGATGGAAGGCCACTAAACTGATTTGCTTATTTGGTTGGTAAACTGCTTTTTAAAAACAAACTGCTTTGCCTTATTTATTCTTGCTGCCCCGGTTACTGAACTATGCAGAGCACAGAAACATCATCTCCTCATCCAGCCAGAAAAACCTCCAACAGCTACTCACTGCTAATCCTCATCAACTGCTACTCTTTTCGTAGCCGGTCTCCTCATTTCTGGGCGCTAACATCTTTGCAAAAGTATCTTACAACACGAGCCATCTGTCCGATCGGCTTTGATTGGGATTCCTGCCTTTGAGCAGGGGGCTGGACTGGATGGCCTTAGTGGCCCCCTTCCAACTCCATGATTGTAGGATTCTACTTTCTACATATAGTGATGTCTTCACTATAGGGAAATACACAATGAATGCGAATGAGAGAGAGAGAGAGAGAGAGAGATTGAGAGAGAATGAGAACACATCATTGTGAATCATCCTCCGAAGAAGGGGCCGATTAGGCATAAGAGCTTTATAACTCTCATTATTTCTTTGTTTTTTTGTTTTATAGGCCGCCTTTCTCCCAATAAGGGGACCCAAGGCGGCTCACAATATTAAAAAGAACAGAATTTTAAAACATATTAAGTTAAACATTAAAAAGAAACAATTAAACTATACGCTAATTAGAATACAATCGAATAGTTACAAGCAAGTAAATGTTAAAAAGTATCTTAACTTTTTTTAAAAAAATCATGAGATCCTTGTCCTTCCCCACTGACTAGCAAAGATGGGATAGATGGCGAAGAAGACAGAGAAGCAACAGAAATTATGCAAATGTGGTTAACCCACAAAAATATAGGCCGTTCACAGAACAAAGATATTGGACTGTCTGGATGCAGAACTTCTTTGTTCTGTTTCGAAGCAAGAATGACCCCTATAACCTGTGACATCTTGGGCAAGTTACATTAATGCCACGTACCGGACCACTCAAATATTAAAAACAAATGAGATTTTTGAGCCCAGCAGAACCTTAGGCCAGACTTTTGGGCTTGCGAGCTTACCTGTTTCTAATATTTTAGTGGTCCAAGAAAGCTATGAATTGCCTTTGTTTTGGGAGTTTTAGATTAAGTCACCCTCATGCTTTCATAGAATCGTAGAATAAGGCAGGAACCCAAATGGAAGCAGATCAGACAGGTGGTTGTCCAATTTTCTCTTGAAGGCTTCCAGTGTTGGAGCGCTCACCACTTCTCGAGATCATGGGTTCCACTGTCGTCCTGCTCTAACAATTAAGAAGTCCCCCCCCCCCGATATTCAGCCAAAATCTGGCTTCCTGTAGCTTGAGCCTGTTATTATCACTCTGGAATGATCGATAACAGACCCTGCTTGTCCTCTCTACCTTTCAAGGATTTGAAAAGGGCTCTCCTGTCTCCCCTTCCGTCATCTTTCCTCCAGGCTAAACCTGGCCAGTTCTTTCACCCTTTCCTCCTAGGGCTTGGTTTCCAGTCTCTTGATCATCTTTTCAAACTATCCCATACTAAGGGCCCCCGCCTTTCCTGCTGCACTTTAGCATGTCTGGAAGTCAAATGGAATCTGAACTATGCCGTCATGCTGGGACCCGAGCCAACCATGAAGCAAACACTTTAAGATGTGAGTGGAACCTCGCTTTCTCTCTTTGCATGCTCTTCTGGCCTCCATCTCTTCCGATCCCCAGCTCAGAGCCCAGAGACTTGGGCCAAGAAAGATACTGCAGCTCCTTCCCGAACCCTGAAGACTACTTCTCCCGGGAGAACGAAGAGCGAGGCAGAGGGACGGTCCATTCCACAGAATCCCTGAAAGCTTAAAAATTGCAGCTGAGGATTTAGGCTTGGAAGCCGGCCGGCGCCGACGTTCCCCACTCCTGCAGGGTCAGACGGGTTAAGGCAGCAGCTGATGCGGCCTGTAAACCGGCCCTGGTCGCTGGTCTGTCAAGGGAGCGCGCCTCCAGCCGGGAAAACAGAAACGAGCCACGGCCGAACAGAAGCTTTGTAAGAAAAGGATTAAAATGGGTGGGGTGGGCGGAACACAGCCGGTAAAAATCACCCTTGGGTCAAGAGGAGGAGAATGAAAGATCTAGTCCGTACAAGGCAAACACCTCGTTCCAGCAGAAGGTAACACCGGCTATGGGTCAAAAATCCTTCTCCGTCCCTATTCCTTTTTCCTTTTGTGCTGGGATTTTTTTAGATCAGAAGCCTTGAAAGTGGTGACTAATTTTCTACCAGCCTGTAGAAGCTCTTACCTTTGAGGCATGGGGTTCCTACAGAGGCAGGCTTGGTTTTTCATCTCATAACAACAACAATTTTAGAACTGTAGAGTTGGAAGGGATCCTATAGATCATCCAGTCCAGCCCCTGGAAAGGAGGCCCATTGGAGGAATCGAACTCCCAACCTCTGGCTCTGCAGCCAGAGACCTCACCCACTCAGCTATCCAGCCAGCTAAATTACTGAACCCTAATTTGGATCTTCACACCATCATCATCATCATCATCATCGTTTTAGAGCTGCAGAGCTGGAAGGGACCCTCTAGATCATCACGTCCAGCCCCCGTCAAGGAGACCCAGTGGGGAATTGAACTCCCAACCTCTGGCTCCGCAGCCAGAGGCCAAAACCACTGAGCTCTCCAGCAATGCATTTTCTTTTCCATAAAAAACTAGTTTATAGTCCTAATGGAGGAAAAGTAGGGGGACGTCTCTCCTTTGTTTTCTTTCTCTCCCAGGTTGTCTGCCGTCATGCCCCGGCTTGTCAAAGATATTACAAAATCTGTGGAACAGCAAAATCATGGAAAAACACAAAATGATCCAGAAGGAGAAACGCAAATTGGGTGTGTGTGGGTGTGTGTGTCTTCTCTGTAAATCCTCATCAATCATTCAGCTCATCTTCAGAGCAAAAGACATGGTTCAGGGGCAGAGAGCATAGCTAATCTCTGAGTCTCTAGCTTAAAGGGTTTCAAGCCGGGGAGCTCAAGAAGACCCCAAGGGCTCTGGAAAGCTGCTGAGAATGAAGAGGACACAGAGCAACGGTTGCCAAAAAAGCCAAACCATTGACTATGGACCTTGAGGTAGGCTTTTTGAATACAGAAGGTCCTGGTTTTAACCCGCAGCATCTTCATTTCACTTTGTACATGCCGGTACAGTGCTTGGCGGGCGGCATGAGTGCTCTGAGCCGGCATCAGGCATCCTGATAGGTTTCTTGTTGTATAAGGCCAGGCATAATTGCAACATGCATTTCCAGCAAGAATAAATAAATAAACGACATTTTAAAAACGAAGCTGTCTAGCGAGAGGCTCTCTCTCTAATTCCAGACTCTGCCTGTTGGAGACGGCGGCTCCCTCCGCCCAAAGGGAGCAATTTTCCAGATCGCTGAACCTTGCATAAGGCTGCGGCGTAACAGCTTGATCTTGCAAGAAAAGATGCTTTGCAAAAGCGCCTAAGTAAACCGTGGGACGTGAGGAATAAAGGGCAATAGCTGGGAGGTGGTCCTTACTGCCCCCCCCCCCCCAGCTCACCGCCCGGTGGTGGAGTTGGCCCTGTTATTCAACATGCAAGTACAGAAACAGCTTCACTCTACGATGATATGAACCGCAAGTCTATATGGAACACAACCACGATATTTTTTTTAAAAAAATCACATTTTCTTCCTGTCCTTCTCCGCCATTGAAAGCTAGATGTTTCTCCTTGAAGGCTCAGCAGTAAGAATTTGCACTTTTCACTTCTCATGATATGGCTGAAATAGTCTAAGCTTTCTACATTTCACGAGTTTTACGATTTCTTGGGTTTCTCTTCATTCGCTTTAGGATTTCTTTGTTGCTGGTCCTCTTGATCCGAAACCTTCTTGGCCTCCCACACGAAAGCTGCTTTCCAAACACTTTTGTCATTGCTTGTTTGGAGCTGATGGTTTCCATGCTTTACAGGGGGCAAAACCACGAGGGCAGAGCACGGTCTGAACCCATTCTGTGTCATGAGAACAGACGCAGAGCCCCAACGGATGAGACCCCAACCCCTGTCTTGCTGCTTTCCCCATCACGGCCAACCAGACACATCCTGTGGGCAGCCCCCCGCTAACAGGACACGCGAGTCATTAATTAATTAATTAATTAAAGTATTTTTATCCCACCCTTTCTCCTTAAAAAGGACCCACTTAACAACCGGTAGCCGAAGGAAGGCACACCGCCTCTGGTCCCAGGCGTGACCTATAGCCCTCGGGAGCAAGGAGTCACCGACAAGACTCCATCCTTTGTAAACTTGTCTAATCCGCTTTCAAAAACCACCTAAGCCCATGAGCTTCGCCACATCTTCAGGAAGCAAATTCCATAAGTTAAAAAAAGTCCTGTTGCAAAAGAACGCTTCTTCTTCTTCTTCTGTCTGCAATATCCTACTGTTTCACCTCTCTGAAGGCCACCACCAACTTGCACGGTACGTAAGAGGTAACTGTGCCTCCTCTCTATTCACGTCATCCAAACCATGTGTAATTTTATAAATGTTTCAAGACGTTCCCCTGCTTCTCCCCCGTCCAGCCAAAAGCGTTGCGACCTTCCCATTTAGTTGCTCCAGATCTCTCTATTGCCTGGTTCGTTTCTGTTTCACCAAATTTACTCTGCTTCCGCAGCTGAATCTTCACACCTGACACCCTTCTGAACAAAGTGACCCAAAGACCGTCTTCTCCACCCAGAGCTCTATAGATGTGCAGGATACAACTCCCATCATCCCCTGCCTGGCCTCTCCCAGATCATCACCAGGTCAAGAGCCTGTTGAGGGCTCTGGTGCTGACCAAAGGGGGGAAAGTTAGATAAAAAAAGGGAGGAACTATAGTCTAAGAATGTGGGAAATAGATAACGTTCTTTATCTCATTGTAAAACACCCGACGTGTTTCAGCCTACAGGTTAACTGATTTCCTGGAGCTCATTGAAAACCAAATAAACAGAGGGGTTTTTACATGGATTCTTGTGGTCTCTTGTTTCCAATGTGTTTCGTAATGGGATTTTATTTACCGCTTTTATGTAATACTTGTTGGATTCTTTTTTTAATTTCCGTAAGCTTAGTTTTTAGCTTTTAAATATTGCCTTTTTAATGATGTCAGCTGCCTTGGGTCCTTTTTAAGGAGAAAGGCGGGATAAAAATATTTTAAATAATCAATCCATAAAGGGCTAATTAAGAGTTTAATAAACACGCCCTTGAAGAAGGCTGATTGGCCGACACGCATTGGGCAGTTGACTCTGAAATAAAGAACATTATATATCGTTTACTTCCTGGGACTAGTTTTCTGCTTTTTTGACCTAGGGTTCCAGAGAATGCACCAGTTCCTTTTGCTATTTTCAAAGATGGAAAAGGCCAAGGTAGACATGGTGAAGGCAGGGCATCAATCAAGATGCACGGACAGGTGAGTCAAAGAGAGGAAAAAGGATAAGACCATGCCACCATCACCCGGGAAGGAAAATCACCGATACACTTGGAAGGAAATCCCAAGGGGTTCCCAAACTGGAGAGACTTTTCCCTCAATACCCCAGTCTGAAGAGAAGGCCAACTCAACATGTGTGGGGTGCCCCTCAGCATGGCATATCCCCCCCCCCCAAATGGTAGTCAGTCCTTCTCTTCCTTTCACCCACCCACTCCCAATCTTGTTTTTCCTTTTGAGAACGACAGGCGGGCATCAGTAGGGAAAGAAGAGGAAGGCAGGAGTAATAGCCGTGCTCTTGCAGAACCCTCCCCCCCCAACAGGCGCACGTAGAATTGCCCGCAGGACCAGAGGACCAAGGTCTGGACGGAGGGGGGGGGTCGGGGGCTCAAGGGAGACAAAGGCTAGAAAGGGGTGCCCAGAGCTGCAACATCGGAAGAGGTCAGCCCCCGATGGGACGCAGCCTATCAAGAGGGCTGGGTGGTCCCCCATAAAGGCATCTCAGACCCCTCCAGTTCCCATTAGTCAAAAGGACCAAACCTTGGGGCCCGGACCAAGCCATGCAGGACAGCCCTGCAACCCAGGATGCTTGGAAAGCATCCAGTAAGAAACCAGCCTGCTTCCGTCCTCCAAGCAAGAGAGACAAAGAGCAGCAAAGAAGGGATAGAAGCTAAAAGGCCCTGACTTTTTAAAGCCGTCATTTCAAGAAACAGAACACAGAAAGCCATTTAGACCACTCAGGCTTCTGTGCCATTGGGGCATCCTTTCAAAGCGGCTGCTTTCCAGAGGCACTGGACTTCATGACCCAACAAATACACCCAATGGCCTAGTCATGGTGGGAACTGCAGTCCAAACTACCTGGAGTGTATTATGTCTTGATAGTCTCTGAAGGCTAATTCTGCAGGTGGGTGTACAGTAGGACCCCCCCATATCTGCGAGATCAGTATCTGCGGTTTCACTTATCCACAGTCTGAAAATATTAAAAGAAAAAAACCCCTAGAAATATGTTGTTTTCCACAATGTATTTACCAGAACTGACCACTAGAAGGAGGCAGAGATCACACTACTATATAGTCTTGTTGTTGAAAATACATAGCATGGTCTCTGGCTTCCTCTAGTGGCCAGTTGTGGTAAATACATTATGGAAAATGCCTTTTTCTGGATTTTTTCCTTTTTCCATGCTATGTATAGTGTTCACTATTACCCATGGTTTTCAGCATCCACGTGAGGGCTTAGAACCAAACAACGTACCCACTAACTTTCAGTTCTGCTGGTCGGGGCTCAGCCTCACTTTCATGGCTTTGTCCCCGAGCGTTTGCGTCCGTGCGCGCGCAACTCCACTCCCCCCCGCACACCAAGTTCCGTCACAACCGGAACCTAACGTGATTGCAGCGTGGAGGAGGAAGACAGCTGCACGGAGGGAGGCAGAGGGAACCTTTCAACCAAGCCCCAGCAAATATTGGTGTGTGTGTGTGTGTGTTCCACTGTATTTTAGCATGTTCTTCTGAATCCTTCTAGCTTTACAATGGGATGCCTGCGTTGACCATGTTTTCATATCACATTTTAACACAAAAATTATCTTCTTTAATAAGGAACGCACATGCTAATCATAAACAGCAAAACAAACACAACCTACCGTCTGAAACATGGCAGAGGAAAGGCAGCCAGTGACGCGACTCCACAGATGGTAAAGGCCCGGGGGGGGGGGGGGAATCAACAGCCTCCCCTCCTCATCCATGGGAAAAAAACCCGAGTCAACGTAAGAGAAGAAAGAAGCCCCCAAGTTAGTCACTCACCGAGGGCACAGGAAAGGAGCTGTGCTGGTGGAGGAAGGAATTAGAGATGGACATACTGAGGCCCTGACCGGTACCGATGTCCTCAGGGGCGAAGGACACTTTAGGTGGCTGGACACAGTAAGAGACAGAAGAGAAGGAGGAGGCAGCAAAAGAGGCCTGCTGGAGGAAAAACGAGAAAGAGAGAGGGGAAAAAAAAGGACAAGGAAGAAGGGAAGAAAAAAGGCAAGCACGAGGCAGGAGGGCGAGCAAGCTTTCGGAGCAATCCGAGACGGGACGGAGTCCTGGGCCCTGCACGGATTCAGGCTAACCCCGAGCCGACGGGCAGGAGGGAGATCTGGATCGGACACAGCCAGGACTTCTGACTCGAAACGTTTCACAACAGTGGCCGCAAAAATTAAGACTCCTTCCTCAAACGGAGGAAGCCTGAGTTAACAAGGAGTGGGATTTTGTGGCGAAAGAATACGACCCCTCCCGTGCCATTCTAGTCTGCGAAACAAAAATGACCAGGCTTAGAATTCTAAGGGAAGGCCAATGGGCAGCACGGTCTGGTAGGACCACGATATCCACTGGGAATGGGGGTTCGAAGCTGCCCCGCGGAGACTGAAAAACACGGAAGCATCAAACGCTATAAACTGCATGGTCTCTAGTCCCCTCTAGTGTCTATTTCTGGAAAGTACACCCTGGAAATACATATAAATAGGTAGTTCTGGGGTTTTTTGTTTAGTATTTTCAGGCAGTGGATACTTGAATCAGCGGATACCGATCCCGTGGATAAGGAGGTCCTAATGTATGTCCTGCAAGCCTGAAATAGGTTCACCTGTGATTGAGAGGAAATACTGCCTAGAAACCAAGAAAACACCAGCAATATGTGTTTGCTTGTTTTCAACATTCTGAAAACTCTGTTGTACATGACTTTCTAATTTCCTTTTCAAAACAGGGATGGCCAACGTAAGTCATCGGGGAATGGCAAAATTTAATTTGATTTGTGAACACTGCTCTCTGTCTTGCCAACTGGCATCCTTTTGCAGTAAAGTCGAAACACTCTCTGTGACTTTTATATCAGGGGAGAGAACTCTGATGGGTTCGAGGATAACACTGCATGTTTAGGGCCCCCCCATCAGTTATAAATACAGTCCTCCAGAAACACAGCATAAACCAAACCCATGATATTGCCTGGCTTCCCTATCTAATGGACAGAAATTCAACACGAACGGTGGTATTGTGGGGGAGGGATTAAAAGGGGGGCCACTCACCAACTGCCTCTGTTTTGGTGGGAGGGCAGGAGGTGGGGCCAGATCCTGGCCCGAGTCTGCACTGCTGAAGGAGTCGTTGAATCCGTAAACCTCCATCAGGTGCTTGTTCTTCTGCTGGTAGATGTGTTCGTTCTGCGGCGTCTGGTAGAACATCGAGGGCTGTGGCTCGGAGTAATCTTCGACAAACTGCATATAGGCCATCACTGGAACATAAAAAGTGCGCTGACGGGGGTCACCCAGTGGTGGGGCACTGGCAACTCTTCTCTCTCTCTCTCAATCTCTCACTCACACACACACACACACCCCTCATTACTGCAAGGAAAGGAGGAATATAAATGTAAAAAAAAATGAGCAAATAAGTAAATAAATAAATTTAGAATGATAAGAGGTAAAATCAACCACAGATCTGTTTAGAACTATTTGAACTAGAGACGTATAAACTGTTTAGAAGAATACACTTCTAGCCATCGTTTTAAGCCCACTGGAAAGACATTTGCCAAGTAAATGTGGCAACAGGAAATTACGTTTCCTTACAAACAAAAATGTCAAGATTAAATAACTCACCATTCAAGATTCTAAAAATAGACGAAACAGCTCACAGAAAATGTGATTATCCTGTCTGCACTATTAGGGAAGGAGACTCAGGTTTTCCGTGAGCGGTTTAGGCTGTTTTAAGCATCTGAATTGGTAACATGTTCAGGCTTGATGTATTTACTTTGTAATGGAAAATACATTTACAAATTAGTTGATGACGGGAGAGGGGAGAGAATCTGGCATGCCACTCTTGAGCTTTTCTGAAGGCTCAAAAACATAAGAAATGCTCTTCTGGTGTAACCAGGAGAGAAGCAGGCCCTACAATTAAAGGACATGGTGGATTCCCCCCTCCCCACTCCTCTCCATCCCCAAAAAATATCTGGAACTAAGCCTGAGGGAAAGCAGGCACATTCCTGAGATTTCAGCTGTACTGGACCCTTTCGGCTTGTTCCAACAATCCAGGAAAGCCAACAAAACAGATGGAAAATTACATCACTTGGTTTCATGTGGAAGCTGGCCATGCACCTGGCTGTCAATGTTGCAGCAGGAGAAGCAAAACCCAAAGCCATGAATGCACTTTGGAGCCTCGCTGCGTAGTGGTTCAACTGCAGGACTGCAGCCGAAACTCTGCTCACCACCTGGGTTCAATCCCAGGTAGTCGCCTCAAGGTTCGCTCAGCCTTCCATCCTCCCAAGGTCAGTAAATTGAGTACCAAGCTCTCGCTCTGTGTGTGTGTGTGTGTGTGTGTGTGTGTGTGTGTGTGTGTGTGTGTGAGAGAGAGAGAGAGAGAGAGAGAGAGAGAGAGAGAGAGAGAGAGAGAGAGAGAGAGAGAGAGTGTTGCACTTACTGTGTTTGTTTTTCTTCTCCGGCAGGGGAGGCGGCTTCTCAGAGTCGCCCACGAGGTCGGGAGCAGCAAAGTCAGCCAGGAATTCCACCGGAGCTGGAGAGTTCCCGGGCTGGAAGGGCAACACAGCGGCAAAAGGTGTGAAGGGCATGGAGGAGAGCAACGTGGAGGCGTTGTGCAAGTCATCTTCAGAAATGTTGTCGTATTGCGAGGGATGCCTCTCGAGCAAGACCCGGCAGGCGGAGGTGTCGAAGGCAGGGGTGGCCGTCCCCCTCCTCTTCTTCTCCGGCAGGGCAGGAGGTATTTCGGCCACCGGCGCAGCCAGCGCCGAGGGGCTGCCGTGCTCCGGCAGCTGAAAAGCGTGTCCGTGAAAGGGGGAGCCGGACTCCCCCAAGGATTCCGGCAGAGGACTGAGGATGCCGGACACCGGCTGAGGGATCTGGTCGGCACTGGACAGGTCCTGCTGCAGGAACTCGTAGTCTGGATCGTAGTGATCTGAAAAGAACCAGAGAAAGGAAGGAACGTCACAGGGCTTTGCACCCTTTCCAAACCTGCAGTTCTAAGATGGTTGTCATTTTAAAATCACTACGTGGGGGGGTAGAACTCAATCTCCCAGCACGGGCTGAGATTCTGGGAGTTGTTGTCCAAAAAAGTAACTGCTCTGTGCAACATGGGATGTAAGTCATTTCTCTAATGAGTTCCACCATGATGGTGGGGAGGAGCTGAGAACTGGGGCCTCATCCACAAGGGTTCTGGTTCACCCCCTACATCTGAGGCCTGTAGTACAGACCACCTACTGCACATCATCAGCCTTCCTCACTCCTCTGCCAGCTCATCTCTCCTCCGCTCTCCCTCCGGCCCAACAAGGACGTTTGCTGCTCACCTAACGTTTCACAGCTTGTGTTGCGGGAGCACTGGCCACTGTCACAATCCAGCGACGAGAGCTGCTCGTCCGACTTGCTAAGTTTGCCCATGCTGTTATACGGGGAGAGGCGGGGGGACTCCCCGCCGTAAGACTGGCTGCCCCCCGACAGCCTCCGCTGGGCGTAACAGTCCGAGTCAAAATCCTGGAGGCAGAAGAGGAAGGAGGAGTGTTATACTTCTGTATTAGCACGGTGACTGCCTTATAAATCTGATCTGTAAGATGTCTAATGTCTTTTGCTGGTCGTGGACTAAGAACAATAACCGAATGGTCTGCCAATTCTGTGACAGTTCGTTAGGTGGGTTCCCTTTCAACCATGCTGAGGTCCTCTTATTTTGCTCTGCCTTTGCTATTGTTAATGCTTGACTTTCTGGTTTCGTGATTTTCCCCCCTCCAGTTTTGTGTAATCGGTGCCTGCTGTTTGGAGGCTGCCCCTGGGTTATGGGTGTGAACTCTGCCCTCCACGGAAGCTATCCTTTTCTGATGAATTTCGGGGGGGGGGGGGGGGAGACTATTCCCACCAGTGTCACCGTTTCTGGAGAAGCAGCTGTGCCAGTTGCTCTCAGGCACTACAGCAACAAGACAAAACCCAAAATACTGGGGGCAACTTTAGGATCCAAAACCTTTACTCCTGTGTGAGTTTCTGTGGATTGTGTCCGTGGCTGAAAATGTAGACTATAAATTGGTCAGTCTTAAAGGTAACCCCCAAGGATTTTGTTTCTGTTATTCCTGCCACTGAATCTGCGGAAACTGGATCTTACCTAGCCTGGCCCAAATTTCCTCTTTGTTCCCTATTTCGCACGACTGCCCTCGGGTGCTTTCTTTACTCACTGTATTCCATTTTATCTTCTGAGTGCTTACATTCTTCACCTGCTCCTTATCTACCTTTCCTTCTTTCTTTCTTACCTCTTCATTCTCCTGGCGTCCTTGGACCTTCTAACCCATGATTCATTCTCCTACTCGTTTGTTTTCTCACCATCTTTATTCCCTGATTTGACATATCTTTTTATTCTTTCAGATAGGCTTCCCTTACTCCTTTTTCTTCCTTTCAAACAGCCCCTGACCACCTCGACCCTTTCAAAATCGTTTTCCCCAAGTTAAGATCTTTCGGCCTTCAGCGTTTTCCCCTCGTTCACTCTGTGTGTCGTTCCATATTTTCTGCCCAAGACCCTGAATTTTATCAGAAAAGAAACGTCTTGTTGCATTTTTCTTTTTTTCGAAAAAGGGTGGGAAGGAAGAGCAAGGATTTATTTATTTGTTTGATTGATTTATATACCACCCGCCTGACCAACGGTCACTCTGGTGGTTCACAAGCCATCAAAAAACATAAGAACAACACAGTCAAGGGGCATTGAACGAATTAAATTAAACTCAAAACAAATATTAAGCAAGGCTAAAAATGGCAACAATTGAATAAAAGGCTGATACTCAACAAGTTCTTCAATTGGCTGGTTTTGAGAAGCCTGCCGGAATAGGGCGGGCTTTTAAAAGTTTCTTAAAAGGTGGCAAGGACAGGGCCAAGCGAATTTCAGCTGGCAGTTCCTTCCAGAGGCCAAGAAGCCCTTGTTTCTTGTTCTCTCCTTCCGGGCCTCGCTCGAAGTTAGCACTCTTGGCTGTCCAGCCTGGGAGGAACGAGCAGGACGGGCAAACCCTACTGGGAGAAGCTACACCATGGAATGAGGTCCCAAGAATGGAAACCAAAGAAGCTTCACTTTCGCCAATTTCTTTATCCAATTATTGAAGCCCGAGATAACATGCGCTAAGGACAAGACGGAGAACCAAGGAAAGAGAAGGGAAGTTCTTGACCCAAATACCCCCTCTTTTCCGGACCGCTTCTGGAAAAGCGAAAGAGTCACCTGTCTGTTGATCCCAATGGGTAAACTGGACCCGCTGGTTGTCCGGCTCATGGGTGCCACAACAGCTACTCTGGTTGGAGAAGGTGCGGACTGGCGTTTTTTAGGTGGCAAGGCAGGAGGAGGACTGTGAAGAAGGAGAAAGAAACCCACACCAGAACATTCCGTGTGAAACAAGAATTTTTGTTCTCAATAGTTTATGAACCATAAATGATCATTTATTTATAAACTATGGCTTCTTTAACCTGGATTGTTATATCTGAACCAGCTGTACATGTGAATTCTTAAACCACAGCTAAGAATTGACCAGGATGCATAACCAAGATCTGAAGCATGCTTGCATGGGCAGACTACGATTATGTCTCCACTGGACGAACCAAGATTAAAGTCCTTTCCTTGACTTTTGGCTACAACCAGTTGATTCCAGTGTCCTTTTAGTGAGCACTGGTGAGCACCACAGAACAAAGAATTACGTCGGGTTTGTGCGGACAAAAATGCTTAACTGTGGTTAGTGCTCAATCCTAGTTTGGGTAGCGAAAATCAGCCAAAGAGGAGAAGAAAGGAGACTGAAGGGTGAGAACTGGACCCATGCAGGCTGGTAAAAGCCCTTTTGCCGCTCACTTACTAGAAGGAAGAAACCTATCATCAGGCCTGAGGGTGGGAAGAAAACCCAAACCACCCGTTGGTTTCCATTCAGGGTGAAGGAGTGGATCATTGTTTCTGATGGAACAGGTAAAAAGTGCAACGGCTGGCTCTTCCGAATGCCAACGCACTCGCCAACGATTCCACTTCTGGGGGAAAGCCAACTGCCTCTTATCTCACCTCATCTGCGCTGAGAAATATCACACAGGAAATCCGTAGCAACCCAAGCCCTTGAAAGAAGAATAATCCCACACGTTTCTGGCAAAGGGGGCAAAGCTCGCTCCTTCCCCCTCACGAAAGCAGCAGGGTTTTTGAGATTTATTTTTAAACTTGACGAGACGGGCGAGAGGCGTAGGAGGGCTTTTGATAATTCCCCAGCACACAAGTTTAGGATTTTTAAAATGTGTTTACTGGTGAAGATACGAAGAGGGAGGAAAGCGAGAACAGCCTTCGGTTTCTCTTTCCCCTCCTCTCTGTCTTCCACTCGGCCAAACGTCAAGGCGGCTCGAGGGGCGCAAGCTCTCGGGTTTAATGCCGTGCGTTCACCTGAAGCAACCCTAACAGATCAAAGGTCTTCCAAGGGGCAAAGTTGGTATGGCTTTTGTTCACCTTTTTTTTTTTAGTAAGCTATTTGTTTGAACCTTTTTTTTTTTTAACTATTTGTCTACTCACTGTTTTCAAAGATTGTCTTTCAATGACGCTGGACTGCTTTGCGCCCTTTTTTAAGGAGAAAGGCAGGGTAAAAGTATTTTAAATAAAGAAATAATAAAGGAAGTCAATAAGATGAAGGATCTGAAAACGTCAGGGGTTGCCCATGCCAGTCCATGATTTCTGGGGATGATGGACACTTGGGAGGAATACAAAAATGAACAAGGCCACATGAAGCCTGTGGGATGAAAACTGTCCACACCGTCCTATACATTTACACACATCGTCTGCAGCCGGGAATGAAACAAGGGTACATGGAAACCAGAATTTCTTGGGAATGAGTAGTAATGGCAGACCAAGGTCAACTCCTTTTGAGTCTTTTGCTACAATGTGGAAGCTGAGGACAGCACCAGGTGTTCTTGGACTGCAACTCCCAGAAATCTTGGCCAGCACCGTGAGCGGTGAAGACTTCTGGGAGTTGTAGTCCAAGAACATCTGGGGACCCAAGGCTGAGAACCACTGCCTTTTTCCCCCCTGTGTAGTGCAGTGGTTCCCAATCTTGGGTCCCCAGATGTTCTTGAACTACAACTCCCAGAAATCCTAGCCAGCACAACGAGTGATGAAGGCTTCTGGGAGTTTCAGCCCAAGAACATCTGGGAACTCAAGGTTGAAAACCACTGTTTTACAGGATCCTCTCAATTCACACAAAGCAACCACGAGGCCCAATTCACCTGGGTGTATAACGCAGTCATTTCTGGATTCTCTGAATGCTGGGGAATTAAGGTGACCTGAAAAGGATTTTTTTTTTACAGGTACAAAACCATTAGCCATGTTTCAAACTTAACGGAAGGGGGATAGTTTATAGGCTCTCAATGTTACCTGTTTTCAGCCACTCGAATGCAAGGAAGGGGAGGTTTTGGGGGAGCAACTTCCTCATCCATGGCATCAGCCAAAACATCTGGGGTTTGAGCCATCTCGGCCGTCTTGTTGAGAATCTCGAGCTCACGATCTGTCAAGGGAAGCTCTGATGTGCTGGTAAGGGGGAGGAAAAAAAAGAGAGAGAGTTTGCGGGATCGAGATTGCTTGGCCAAACTCAATCCCGCCCTCCACGGACGTCCGTCGTCACTTACCTCTCCGACATACACGCAGGTAAGCTAGGCTTGATGGGGCTTGTGGGGGACGGGTGCTCCTGTTTCTCAATGGTGAGCCTGACCAGTTCCTGAAAGGAAAGGTGAGAGAGAGAACAGCATCTCAGCTGGTCCCTTGCAATGTCTCTCTCCACCAGGGAAATGGTCATCTATGTGCTCCAGGTTCTTGATTTACAGCAGGTCTACTCCGGGGTGACCTATCCATGTATACTCTCTGCACATTAAAGGGGAGTACGCTACTCCCACCATCTGCCGTCCAGGGTTCTGTCACCCTGCAGGATGGCTGGCCTGGAGAGGTAGAGTGCCACTATCTGGGGGGGATCTCAACCTGAGCGACAACCCTGATTTTCCACGATCCTGATGAACTGTCGGATAGATAGCTCAGTGGCTGAGCTCCCCGGCTGCGGAGCCAGAGGTTGGGAGTTCGATTCTCCCAACTGGGCCTCCTTGAGAGGGGCTGGACTGGATGATCCCACAGGGTCCCTTCTAGCTCTGCAGTTCTATCATGATGATGATGATCCTTGATGAATCACTGGATAGCTCAGTGGTTGAGGTCTCTGGCTGCGGAGCCTTAGGCTGGGGGTTCGACTCCCCCCCCCCCACTGGGCCTCCTGGACAGGGGCTGGACTGGATGATCCCACAGGGTCCTTCCGCCGACAGCTGAAGACCCATCTCTTCAAGCAGGCTTTTAATAATTGTGATTGAGTCCCTGAATACCTTCTTAGAGTTAAAACAGTCTTTTATGTTTCCTTGCTTTTAATTATTCAGCTGTATTTTAATTAGCATATAGTTTAATTGTTTTTTAACATTTAACTTTGTTTCTAATCCTATTCTTTTTAATATGGTGAGCCCTGCCTGGGGCCCCCTTATTGAGAGAAAGGCGGCCTATAAATAAAACAAGCAAGCAAACAAATCAACAACTGCTCGTTATTAGCTACAATGAATGGCGAACCAAGGAGTTCGTTTCCCCAAATGCAGAACCACCAAAACTGGAAGTTTGGGCAGCGGTTTTAGTTCTACATCAAGTTCCTCCTATTAGAAACGCACACAGGGTTGCTATTTTCGGACAAACACTCTTGACGGGTTGCTTCTGGATGTGTGACAATCTCATGGGCATGGGGAAATTTGAGTGGGATATGCAAAGCCCCAGGAATGAGGAAACCTTCTCAAAAGGGTGTCTGCCTTTAAAAAAAAATAATCCTGGCTTGCTTGCAAACTACAGCTGCGTTCAGATGTAACCATGAGTCAGGATTTCAGAGAGTTCTTGTTTAGAGTTACAGGTTAGGAACCCTAATCTGAGCAACCAGGGAACTGGTTCCTAGTTAGTTTCAGAGCCCTTGCTAGCAGGAGGCGTTAATAGGGCCAAAGCAACCCTCCAAAGCAACCCTTTGGAGTTCTGAGTGGAGTTTGAACGCAGCCAGTGTGTTGCAGCAGAAATATAAGAAGCGCCTTGTGGAAAGTCAAAATTAAGAAAACCAGAGGGATCTGAACAGGCCGCTCTTGCAATGGTCAGAAAAGGCAAGAATTTGGCATACATTCACGCATCTTCTCCTTCACGTACGGCCAGCAAAAAAAAAAAAAAGCAGTATTATAGCTGAAACTGTACATAGAGAACACACTGCTCAACTCAGTGAAATATGCAGATGTTTAACAAACTAAAGGAGGCAGCTCAAGCTTAAAAGGGGCTGTCCTATATGAACAGAGAGGGTTTCTATCAAAACTTTCATTTCTGAGAATGATAATATATCACACGAAGGAACCACCAGGCAAATCAGAGTACACAGTATGAAAAATCATGCTTTTTTAAAAAAAGTGTGTCCTAGAATTTAATTGTCTCTGGTGATGCCCACATCACTTCAAAAGACACACTGTAGAAATATCCAGAAGGACCAACTATTTTACCACTACTATAGGCTTTGGGAGATTAGCGTGGTCTCCAGGTGAGTTCAGGATGGGGAGATTCAACACACTCCTTAAGAACTGCTGCCAGAGGATGTGGAGAGGAGACAGTACCTTGACCCCATCCAGGACAGCCTTAATGACCCCTTTCACGGTGTTCACCACCTCTTTGTCTTCCGAGTTGACGCCTTCCAGCATGACCTGATCCGACCAACGGATCAGATTTCCCAGGCTCTGATACACCCGGCTGTAGCAGGACGAAATGGCAGAACTGCAGGAGCAAAATGAATAAATAAATAAAAAGTTTCAGTGTCAGTAAGTTTCTTTTTTTATACACTGCACCATGCATCAGCCACCTATATAATAAACCTTTTAAAGCATCCATGGCTTTCTCTTTTCATTAGGAGCGAGCATCATAAGCTTATAGCAATGGCTCTGTGTTATTTTAATGAATATTTGTTTGTTGGTAGCCGCCCAGAGTGGTAGAATATACCAGATGGGCGAGATATAAATCAAATAAATAAATAAATAATAATAATAATAATAATAATAAATAGCGATCCAAGCTTATTTTTAAAAAATCCACATGTATATTCAGGACACGCAGCTACACTGGAATTCCAATCAGGGCACAGCTAGACTGGAAATCTAAAATGGTCTAATACTGGTTTCTTCTCGGGAACTCCTGAGCAAAATGTTGTGGTTCTTTCTCATGGGCATAGCAGGCTGTAAGTTAGCACGACAGCCATTTACTCCAGCCCACGGTAGCTTTCCCAGGTTTCAGACAGGGATCCTTCACAAATGTCTTTTAATTAGAGACTCTGCCTCTGAAATCTATGCCCCTCGGTCCACAAAAATCCCATTTCCTAGCACTGAGCTATACCCCGGGCTCCCCACTACTGCCCATGAAGCTTCCAAACTGTCTAGCAAGGGGTAGATTAACAACCAGTGTGGTACAGTGGCCTAGTGTCAGAGCTACAAAGAGGAAGCAACGATTCGCATAACAATAAAAGCAATAATGATAACGTTCATCCATGTATTTGAATTCCGACAATGTGAATTAGCTTCGTCCACATCACCTGCTCGCCACCTCTAGTTCGCAGTTTGATTATGGAAGATGAAAACAACAACAACACAGCATTAGGTTAAACACTGAACAGAGCATTTTGTGGGCACCATTCATAAAAAAGGGGAACTAAATAGTTCCCTTATCATAGTTTTGCTTCCTCTGTTGTTGGCACAAAAATACTTCTGTCCTGAACAGACTTCAAATATATGAACGTCACTTGATATACAGGGCGTGCACGATATTTAAAAGTCTTCTCCAGGAAAAAAAAAAAAACCGGCCCAGTAAAAGGTTTCAAATCTTATTCCAATGGAGCACTTGGGTCTAGGCCAATTTTTACTTGAAATTTGAGATCAGAATGGGTGATTCTCAATCGTTGGTCCTCTGGCTGTTTTTGGCTTTCAGCTTCCTGAAGCCCTAGCCATGATGGCCACCGGCCAGGGATCATAGGAGCTGAAGTTCACAACCTACGGAGGTTCAAAGGTGGAGAACCAGTGGGCTAAGGGTAGGGTGAAACCCCTAGTTTGGAGTAGAGATGGGCACGAATCTTGGTTTGGAGATTCGTGCCGGTTCGTCCAAGCAGCACCACAAGTGCTGTGTGTTCTCCTCTACCATCTCCCCAGCTGTCTTGTGCTGCTCCTTTCCTTCTCCTCGCGTGATCGTTCCGTCGCAGCAGGAGCGCATGCTTCCCTCCTCTGCCTCCTCCGGCAGCTGCCCACTCAGATGAGGAGGCAGGGCAGGGATTCCTGCAGCGCTGCCTTTGAGGAGCCAGCCAGGCAGGGTAGAGGAACGGAACGCACGGCACCCGTGGTGCTGTGCCAACGTACCAGCACGAACCTCCGAACTGAACTTCGGTTCTAGTTTTGATCAACACTTTTCTGGTATTGGCCAAGAAAATGGAGAAGGGGAGCTGTCTTGCACTGTGCTAGCCCTCTGCAGTCTGGGAAATGAATTCCACATATCTGAACAGCACCCACTGGGGAAAGCTACCTTGGTTTCTTTCTCTCACTCTCTGTATGACTTACTTAGGTCCACATACAGCCCTACACTCACTAAAAGCAGAGGCCTCGTGATGGCTGTAACAACCCTGAAGATGTACAGAATTTTTAAAAACCACTTTGTTCCTTCCCCCCCCCCTTCACCGCACCCACAACTTTCCATACACCTCTAAGTGGAGCAGCCAAACTAGAGGAAAATACTCATTACCAGGAAGCCTGGCAGGATTTCACAACGTAAATTATGCGGGTCCATCATTCGCGTCCTTGGCGTAGGCAGTCTGGAGTTAGACAGGCAACTCTCTGACGTCGCTGCCCTAGTTAGCAGCAATTAGCTGCAGCATGGTGGCTCCTTGTCAATTAGTTGCAATTAGCTGCCGAATGGCGACTCGTGGCCCAGTGATTAAACTGCAGTACGGCAGTCAAAAGAATCTGCTCCTGACCTGAGTTCGATCCGGAGTTCGAGTAGCCAACTCAGGGCTAACTCAGTAAACTGAGTGCCCGGCTCACTGGGGAGGGGATGCCCAGCTTCTTTGCTAGTTGTAACTCACCTTTGCTGAATCCGTGGGTCTGTCTGGACCAGTGGCAAGATGGCCTCCAGTACTTTGCTTGCTGATCCCGGCAGCATTTCTAGCACTTTGTTATCTATCGCCATTTTGTCCACGATGGTCTTAAAATAACGTAGGGCGCTCACAACATCCTTCTCCTTCTCCTCCAGCCAAGTTAGATTCTAAGGAGAAGAAGGGGAGAGAGAAAGAACATAAAGTAGTGGAGGAGAAACCAGTATTTTCAAAATCAGAACCATCCTGACAAGAAAGAGCATTCCCATCTAAATTTTTTCATCTCACATTGATGGCTGAAGAAAAAAATGTGCCATATTCATACTTCTCTCTCTCTCAACTATACAGTAATAAAATTAAAGTTTCATTAGCCCCCCCCCCCCACAGCTCCCTGAAATTTAAACAAATTAGAAAGTTCTGTTTTGCCACATTACTTATTAAGGTTTTGGTAGTCATGGGGTTCAGAAAGCCCACCATCAATGACTGAAAATCTTATTCATTCCTTGTCTGGCCTTTGAGATTCAACCAAAATAGGTTTAAACCCCTATTTTACTTGCTTTTAATTATTCCATTGTATTTTAATTAGCGTAGAGTGTAATTGTTTTTTTTTTTAATGTTTAACTTATGATGTGTTTAATTCTGTTCCTTTTAATACTGTAAGCCGCCTTGGGTCCCCTTACCGGAAGAAAGGTGGCCTATAAATAAAACAAACAAATAATATTTAAGGACTAATGCGTTGATTTTTCTAAAAAAAATGCATGTGCACACACACACACAAACACCCAGGTAACATTACCAAACATGGAACACTGTTCCTGGCAACATTTTCTGCAACATCGCACATGAGGGAGAATGTTTTCATCGTGAGCATTTAGACAAGTAGTTTGCTACCCTTTTACCGGAGAAGAAGACCTAAGGAAGGATTTTGTCTTGTGAGAGCCGGATTGCTTAAATCGTTGTGACTCTGCTTATAACTTCCTGAGAGCTACTCAAGCCCACCATTCCGGCACGAACCACATCCAAAGGCAGCCGGGTGTTCTCCCTCAGGTCGAAATGACACTTAACCCCACAGAATTTAGGAAACGGCCTTCTTTCGGCAACGGTTGTGAATGAGACTGTGCGAGAAACAAGCCGATCCAGAAAGAGCTGCATCAATATAAACAGGCATACATTTTGCAAAGCCTGGGGCTCTGGGCATGTGCTATTTCAGTGACTCCGGCTTTCGCACTTCTGGGAGTCAAGGGTTAATGGGGCACGACTCCTAAAATAAATACAAATGAACAACAGGACAAATAACACATATACACGCAATCTGATCTGGAAGACCCATCCTGGCTCTTCAGTAAACCTAGGGAAACCGTCTTCCATCTTTCTCCTTCCTAGCCTTGGAGTGGGAATCTTTCCTGTCCCATTAATCTAATCAGTTTCGTCCTTTCTAACTAATCAATTGGCCACAGACAAATAGTCATAAAAATGGATTAGGAGTTAACCCTCTTAAGAGGCTGACACCACATCAGTCATTCTGCTCAGACCGTGGGGGGGGGGGGGGGGAGCAAATGACACACCCCTTCCAACCAGGCTTCTCTGTGAACCTTAGGGTTCAACGTAACAGAGATGCTGCTTCAAAGAGAAATGAGGCCCTCTGAAGATTCTGCCCTTTACACCCCCATCATCCCCAACAAGCATGGCCAATGGTTAAGGGTGACATCTGACCAGGGAAAGGCTAGGGACACCCACCCTAACACAGAGATCACCATTCTCTGCTCACCCATGGGGGAGCACAACCAGGCGGAAGCAGATGGGTAGATGATGGAGGGCTTGGTCACACACCAGGGACACGTCACCTTTAAAGCTCTCCACTGCTCAGCACCCCCCCCCCCCAAAAAGGGGAAGCCTTGAAGGATAGACAGCATGTATGGGCAAGTTCTAGTCCCCTCCAGATGTGGCCGAGCCACATTTCTGCCCTCTACCTTAGCCAAGAGGAGAGTGAGGCGAGTTGAAGTGCAACCCAGGGAAAGCCAAAAGCTGCCCGTCCATGATATGAATGGAACAGAACAAAATAGAGGATGAACCAAGATACAACTAGGGCACATCATTGGTTTCCACCAGCTTCTTCAGGCCCTGAAAGTTGCTGATCTGATTGCTGCACAGAGATCCCATGAGGTACTTCTATTCAGCACTGGTTAGGCCTCATCTAAAGTACTGTGTCCAGTTCTGGACAACCCACTTTAAAAAGGATGTCAACAAATTGGAGCAAGCTCAGAGGAGGGCAACAAGGAGGATCAGGGGATTAGAAACCAAGCCCTATGAGGAGAGACTGAAAGAACTGGGTATGTTTAGCCTGGAGAAAAGAAGACGGAGGGGAGAGAGGAGGGCACTCTTCAAAGACTTGAAAGGTAGTCCTACAGAGGAGCGGGAGGATCTGTTCTCAATCATCCCAGACTACAGGACACATCATAACAGGCTCAAGCGACAGGAAGCCAGGTTTAGGCTGAATATCAGGAAAAAGTTCTCAACTGTTAGAGCAGTACAACAATGGACCAAATGACTTTGGGAGGTGGTGAGCACTTTTCTCAAGAGAAAACTGGACCACCGTCTGTCAGATCGGCTTTGACTTGGATTCCTGCCTTGAGCAGGGGGTTGGACTCGATGGCCTTAGAGGCCCCTTCCAACTCCATTATTCCATGATTTTATGATCTCTATTGGGCTGTCTGGCGGTTCCTACTTCTTCTTTGGTCTTCCACCTGCCACACTGGCTGGTTTACGATCAACTCACACACACAGTGACAGTGCCAACTTCCCCTTGTAGGTTCTGCTTCCCAGAGACACAAGACCCACTGGCTTACCTTGTTTACCACCTTCTCTGGGGTCTTTACCAGGAGGTCCGGCTGCTTCCCTTTTTTGGAAGGGGTCCGCTTTATTTTTGGCGAGTGGAACTTGTCCATTAACTTCATCGTGAACGAGGACAGGTGGGAGCGCTGAGAGTCTAGGAAGAAACGCAAAACACAGGTATGTATTGGGTCTGAAAACGGTCCAAAATCCTTTTGTGAAGTCATGCAAACAGGGTAACTTTTAGACTTCAGTTGCTCTGTGTTAAGAAATCTCCGTGATCTGCCACATGCCCAGTTCCGTGACTGAATATGCAACAGAGAATGTCTATACAGATTTCTTAATTTACGGCAATTTGCTTCCAAAGGTTACACCACTGGCTTAACTGTGCAACAGGATTTCAGCAAAGGAAGGGGAAAAGTTACAGCAGGAGATAGATGGCAGGGAACTCTGAGAACATATCCAGAAGGACACCATGGTCGATGGTGTCGAAAGCCGCTGAGAGGTCCAGGAGTATCAACAGGGTCACACTCCCCCTGTCTCTCTCCCGGCAAAGGTCATCGTACAGGGCGACCAAGGCAGTCTCCGTACCAAAACCCGGCCTGAAACCCGATTGAAATGGATCCAGAAAATCCGTTTCATCCAGCAGCGCCTGGAGTTGCCCGGCCACAACCTGCTCCAAACCTTGCCCAAATAAGGGAGGTTCGCCACTGGTTGGTAGTTAACCACCAGCCTTGGGTCCAGGTTAGGCTTTTTTAGGAGTGGCCGAATGACCGCCTCTTTCAAGATGGTAGGGACCACTCCCTCTCTCAAAGAGGTGTTCACGGCCTCCTGGACCCAGGTGCGAACCCCCCTGGCAGATCTTCCAATTAGCCAAGATGGTCAAGGGTCGAGCGGAGTGGTGGTAGAACGGACAGATCCAAGCACCCTGTCCACATCCTCAGGTCTCAACAATTGAAACTCATTTATAGGTTGCCAGATTAGCTTTTGCGGCCAATGTCAAAGAAGGATTTTAAAAGGTGAGATGTTGTTTGTAGAATTATCTACAAATAAGAGTTAACTTACAGAGGAAGTCCAGAACTTCTAATATAGGGCAGGCAAAGAGGGGGGTGACAGATACAGCTGTGCTGACAGAGCTGCTGAGTCACTCTAATGACTCAGCAACTGTACACTCCCGAAACACCCACCACAAACCAATGGGAAGCACTACCTTGGTCCTCGCCACTCTTGCATCACAATATAACACAAACGCAATCTACAGCGTGGTTCAGGGGATGCTCTCCCCCTGACGGGAAGGGCTGTTCCAAAGTGGAAGGGATTATTTTGGAAAGAGGTGGACTGTCCTCTACTGAAGATTTCTAAACAGGAATTGGATGGCTGTCTGCTCATAACTGCTTAGGCTGTGGGTTTCTTGCTGTAGCAGGATGTTGGAACCAATGACCTCTGGGGTCCCGTCTGGCTCTACACTACTATGATTCATATGGAACCCCCTTCTGTCTGCAAATATATATATTCAATTTTTTTAAAAAAAAAACACTGTCTGGTTTATGAATGTGGGATACTGTGCTTCGGTACCCACGATTCAAAAAGTCAGGAAATAGTCCGATATTGCTGCACAATATCGTGTTTGCATTGCCAGCAGGAAAAAGGAGGCCAAGCTTTACATAGCCAAGGGCAACCTGAATGTTGACGACACCCATATGGCAGCAGTCAAGATGGTCTACCAGATCCCCTCTTGTGCTTGCTACCACTCATAAAATGACACCAGGGCAAGGGAAAATCCCAGAAGCTGACTCCTTTTTTCATCAGTTAATTACTTCTTACACAGAGCAATTGTCGGGGCTGTTTTTCAACAACTGTGAATGGTATACAATAATATACATAGGTGTGTACTTGTATTACTACACTGCATTACAACATATTACTACACTTTGACTGTGAACATTGAAGGCAAACTGTCCACTCTTTCAATGCTAACTTCCGATGCCTGCCTCTCTCTCACGAACACACACACACACAACATCACTGGCGCACACAATGTAAGCAGTGCCTGGGGTGGTGTTTCCCAAGACTTCTGTCACAACATGTTGCAAAATATTTAGAAAGAGATGGTAAACTATTTGCCACAGGATCAGAAGCAGAGTTAAGAATTTGTTTTTGTTTTTTGAATAATCACCTATACACGGAGTCTTGTGCCCAGCTCACTACGAAATTCCTTAGTCCTTCAGTTTCACAAAATATTTTAGATTTGAGGAGTACAACTCAGTCATTTTAAAGCCCTAGTGACTGCAGTGGGAGAAATGTAAGGCTCTTAATTAACCCATCCCCTAAAACCGATGATGCCAGAAAGCACACCACCTTAGCTTTCTTTACCACTCTCTAAAAATTCCGTTTTTTAATATGTCCCTGTAATTGTTATCAAAACATACCTACAAAGAAAGGACCTTGGATTATCCATAATGCTTCTGTCCCCTTATGTACTCAACATCATATCATTAACATACAGTGCATTTTCCCACAAATGGGAGATATCCTTGTATCGTCTCATCTACTTAAAACCTAAAAGAAGGCGCAATTTCCTTTACATAAATGTTTGGTCTCTGGCTCGTTCACAGCTTGTCAGTTGAACCTGCGGTGCTGGTTGTTCTGCTGCCAACATTTCCTGGGCTGCTGATCCATGCAATAAATAACTGCAATGAATGGCTTTTATAGCCATCGTGCCTGCCTTCACAACAGGCATGCAAGGCAGGCCACCTTTATCCACATTTTACAGAAGGGGAACCGAGGCGGAGAGTGACTGCATCAAGAGCTGCCTTATTTTTACAGCCGAGGTAATGCCAAGGGTCAGCAGGCTCTGTCCAAATCATATCAGATTTCAAGCAAAGTCTCCTTGTGGGGAATCCTCACATCCTTATAAAAAGAAAGAGTGAGTTGAGATTTTACTGTTAACAAGAAACACATCGTAGTAGAGACAGGCACTGAAGTTTTCTCATTCACACCTTAACGTCTCCTAGTCTATCACGTTAAACATTGCCTCCCACTGTACACGGGAGACGGTTTAGCAAAAGTCACGATAAAAGCTTACAATGCAGAGAAAGGGGAGCCCGCCCACCTGCCCGCCCGCCCCCCACTGCTAAAACTCTGGTTCATCTCACCGAAATCTGACTGGCAGGAAATTCAAGACAGACTGCAAGATTTATGGAACTGCCCGCCACAAGGACAGCTCGCTCGCTTTAAGAAATGGTTTTCAAAGGGACTAACTGTATCTTGTATAATCTAGAACCGTAGAATTCTAGAGCCGGAAGGGACCCTTTGGATCATCCAGTCCAGCCCTTGTCAAGGAGGCCCAGTGGGGAGTCGAGCTCCCGACCTCTGACTCCACATCCAGAGACCTTAATCACTGAACTATCCAGTAGTTCATTTAAGGATCCTCATAATCATCACCTTAGAACTGCCAGAGCTGGAAGGGACCCTATAAGATCATGGAGTACAGCTCCTGTCAAGGAGGCCCACGTGGGGAATCGAACTCCCAACCTCTGGCTCCGCAGCCAGATAGTAAACCTCTGAGCTATCCAGCAGTTCAGTGTAACATGGGCGATTATATCAAATGCAATCCCACCAGGGTACAGCCTTTCTCAATCCCATGAAAACTTTTAAATACAAAGAACGGGGGCCCCTCTAGTGTGTTGGCCTCAGGTCACCTGCTGGACCAGCCAAGGTGAACCAATTTGGGGTTCCAGACTAAAGGATCCCAGATGATTGCCTTCAGCCTTGTGCATGACAAGTTGTCTGGAAAACCCAGCTCATTCCTCAATGGGAAAAAAAAATCAAGAAGGGAAGAGATAAAAGAGGTAAATCCCGCAAAAGCAAAGCAGAACCCTGTCAGCTCAAGACAGCTCAAACAAATCAGATCAGAACCATTCTGTCCACTGAAAGAACAGGTTTCCAGGATTTCCTGTCCCCTTGCATGTCGGCTGTCTAGGTTTTATTTTATTTTTTTAATATGCAAGCAACTCAGCTTTCTAGGCCACAGACTTCACCTCTCATCATCTCTGACAGAGGGTTTCAAGCACGTGCACGCGGGCACACCCCCTTGCTAATTTCGTCTGTTTGGCGAAGAAGAGTGTGGCTCACCAGGCTGCGTTTGAACATGCTCCAGCTGTTGAGTCATGGCCTTACGGCAGTTCTAAAGTTTGCCTGGGCGCAGGGCCGGCACGTGCCCCGCTTTTGTACTTATGTACAAATCACAAATCAGCCTCCTGCTTACACCCAAGAGGCCTTCAGCTGGAAAGGGAGTCCAGGTAAAGCGGAGAAGTCAAAAGGCCAAACCTTCTGATTCACTTCTAGCCTCCGAAAGCCAGAGCTGCCCTCAATGCTCCGGTGACATTTTGACACACACAATGGGGTGCAACCTGCTTGAGCAAACTTTTGAGGGTTGGCCAAGGCGGAACACTTAACCTGATGAAGGATGGGTTAGGTTTTTGAAAACGACAGGGGTGGATTAAGGGTCACAAAAAGAAACCAAGGATCGGTGGGCGCTTGGTTTCCAGCACTGAAAAGAAGAAAATGTGTTACTCTTTCTTTGGGAAGTTCCACGTGTTGTTAATGAAGTATTTGGACTTGATGGCCTTGTAGGCCCCTTCCAACTTCACTTTTCTATGATTCTATCCTGACAGCTATTCTGCACGTTACACATATATTACACCAGTGGTTCCCAAACTTTTTTCAACTTGTAGCTCCATTAACTTACTGGCCACTAGCTGTGGCTTCCCTGATATGATTCCTTGGGTGAGGGGGGAAGAAGGGAGGGGGGAAGCCCAGCCTGAGTATTATTACTACAGATAATATGGAAGTACTTCCAAGCATTCAACAGTGCCCCCGGCTGGGTTTGGTGGCGACACACTTTGGGAACCAATGTATTATACTCCGGGCTGTCAAGCTTTACATAACAAAGAGCATCTTGAATGTTGACAAACACCAATGGTCAACAGGTCTACAGGATGGTCTACAGCAGTGGTCCCCAACCTTGGGCCTCCAGATGTTCTTGGACTTCAACTCCCAGAAATCCTGGCCAGCAGAGGTGGTGGTGAAGGCTTCTGGGAGTTGTAGTCCAAGAACATCTGGAGGCCCAAGGTTGGGGACCACTGGTCTACAGGATCCCCTCTTGTGCTCACTACCCTTCACAAAATGACACCGGGCAAGGGGAAATCCCAGAAGCTGACTCCTTTTTTTCATCAGTTAACCACTTTTCACCCAAACTCAAAGCCATGGTCAGGGTTGTTTCCTGGTAAGTGTGAACAGTGCTGATCAGCATGCTTCTCAAGTCTCCCCACAAGAAGAAAGAGGAATCCACACTAATCATTTAAGCTCTCTCTTTTTTGGTCCATCCGTTGTTTTTAACATTTGCACGCAGCCTTCCAGCAAGGATGTTGCTTCGTCCACAGTTTTACTCACTAGCTCCTCTTCGTTTGCATTTCTGTCAGCACTTTCCCTCCAAGGACAGCCTTGAAAACTCGTTTTTAAATTATTCACCAAAAGACACAACAAAACATCCTCGTCCCAAAACGCACAAAGTCCGTCGGCGCTCCACCTGTTCATTTTTTTCTCATCACCACCACCACACGAAGCTTTGGACCGAGTGCTCTGAAGTTCCCGATGACGTCGTCGACAGAGAGTCCTTACAAGCTGTCATTTCTTTTTAAAGCAAACCAGGATGGCCTTTGGAAAAGCACGTTGTGTCCAAAGCCCGGGGGGGGGGGGGGGACGGGACGGACCGAAGTCCTCTCTTCCCACCCAGTGCTGAAGCTGGAGAGCATCTCTCCATGAAGTGCTCCGACGCACTAGGATCAGGGAGGGGGTGTCTTTGGGGCGACTTATGTAACCGGTTACACAACACTGCCCGTTAAAAATGCCATTTCTCTCTCGCAGGGCGCCTCTCAGTCATCTGCAGAGCAGCGACAGCTCAACTCAGCCTGGTGAACGGTGACAGTCAGAGGAAAGAGGGCTCTCAGTGCAAAGAAGGGGTTGGCTTGAAAAGGGAGCCAGGGCTCCAGATCCCCGAACAACCGTGCTTTTTGGGTTAAAGCACACCGTTCAAAGAACCCTGCTGCAAAGGAACAAGGTGTTGACACTGGAGAGACACCAAGACAGCTCTGTGAATACACTTCACCCCAAGCCAATCATCACCACCGTGTGCCGACAAGTCAATTCGGACTTGTGGTGACCCTTTCCAGGGTTTGCCAGGTAGAGAGCACTCAGGAGTGGTTTCCCGTTCCCTTCTTCTTGGGTGGGTGTGGGGGAGCTGGGACTGTGCCGCTTGACCAAGGCTCCACAGGCAGACTCGAGTTGCAAGAGGCAGAGCAGGGAATCCTAGAACAACGGAGTTGGATGGGGCCTCTAAGCCCATCCGGTCCATCCCCCTGCTCAAGGCAGGCATCCAAGTCAAAGCAGATCTGACAGAGGGCTGTCCAATTTTCTCTTGAATGCCTCCAGCGCTGGAGCGCTCGCCACCACCTCCCAAGGTCACTGGTTCCACTGTTGTACTGCTCTAACAGTTAAGAAGTTTTTCCTGTTATTCAGCCAAACTCTAGCTTCCTGTCGCTTGAGCCCATTATGACGTGTCCTGCAGTCTGGGACGATCAAGAACAGGTCCTGCTCCTCCTCTGTAGGACTACTTTTCAAAGTATTTGAAAAATACTATCACATCAGTGCTATCATAATCGAACTCCCAGCCTCTGGCTCTGCAGCCAGATCCCTAAACCACTGAGCTATCCAGTAGTTCATTAAAGACAGTCATCACCATCATCTTAGAACTGCAGAGCTGGAAGAGACCTTATGGATCTTCGAGTCAAAGAGGCCCAGTGGGGGAATCGAACTCCCAGCGTCTGGCTCCACAGTCAGAGACCTAAACCGTTGAGCTACCCAGCTTTGAGAGAAACGTGTTGTTCCTTCTGCTGTCCCATAGGCCTTCTCACCTCTGCCTGCAAATCCACGCAGGGAAGAAGGCCTAGGAGCAATGAAACCTTCGCCCGGTGCCTCCGGGAATTCCTGGGCAGGTTTGCCAAGAGCACTCACTCCTCTCTTTCCTTCTCCACGTGGGTGAGTGAGAAGAGCAATCCTGCCAGCTGGCACTTCCAGGAGCTGGCACAGCCCCAGACTCTGGGAGTTTGAGGTTTCTCTATACCTAGGCTAAGACCTTCCTGGACATTTATTGAGAGAGATCTCCTCTTGGGGTTGGGTGGGTGGGGGGAAGACCTTTTCCTGCAGCCCAGCACTGGCCTTCTCTCCCACCTTCTCTACGAAGAATCAGCGGTTGGGGAGGGGAGTGCGCTGAAAAGAAAATCCCAACAGCAGCCAAGTTCTGACCTGTGTCGTCTATTTGCACCCAGGTTGCTGTTTACTAGAACTGAAGATCAATGGTTCAACCAGACACACCCCTTAGGCTAACACCCTTCGGGAGCGGCCACCCTTGTATTACTTGGTTCACGGGAGACACGGGCTTGGCGATTTTCTTTTTTTAAGGCATCACAACACCTCTGGCCTTCTGGAAGGAGAGAGGGCCGGGCGGAGGGCCTCTTCTTTGGAAGACCCAGCCAGCGGGACTCAACCGGCATCACTCAAGAGCTGGCAGAGTAAAGAAGGCTCCCTTCCTTCCTTGGCCAGCCGAGCCACGCTCGGTGACTCACAGACCTCAATATCTCCTGGGCCGCCCATCAGGGCCTCCAGAGGAAGCCAAATGTTTGTAATTCTGAAAAAAAAAAAAAAAAGACATTTCCATTCAGATCCTTCCCCCTGTCCGATCCTAAGCAGCAGCAGCGAAAAGCCTTCCGAGGCTCTAACTACGGCACCGCACGGTCTCCCGTCTAGTTTAGAAACCGGTCTTTTTCGTTTATCCTTAAGGAGGTAGAAATCCCTTGTTTGTTTCTTTCTTATTGCCCTAATTCATCTCCCAGGTATGGTGCATTTGTAACACATACCAACAGCCTAGATTCCAGTATGAAAAAAAGACAATTAAGAGAGAGAGTGACTCAGGCACTTAAAAAAACAAAGCACCTTCCAAGGCAGTGGATTTGCAAAGGAACCGACCAGGGAAGTCACACCCACCAGGGAAGAAAAGCAGCATCTGGATCAAGGCAGGGCTCAAAAACAGGAGACAATGGACTGGGAATGTCGCATTTCCCAGCGGAAGCCGGGAGACCTCGCCCCTCTTCGAAGGAACGGGCGGGTGAGAAATCAGACTTTGCAAGGGGAGGCTTGGGTTTCAAGGCCGGCCACGGTTGAGCCGGGAGGCTAAAAAGGACTCCATGTTGCTGGGGGCTATTTACCTGTTGCCGCAGCAACAGGATGATGTCATGGCCTGGCGCAAAAAATAGCACGCCATGGCACAGGCTTCGGGGAACGGCCCTGCTCACGAGCGCGAGCGAACGGCACGAGGGTTCGAGGGCCTGGCAGAGATCTCTCCCCTATTTTTTAAAGGGATGCACTAAGTTTCTCCAAACGGTCTCATCCTTTTTTAAGAGCAAACTTGGGCGAGGGGTGTCAAGAGAAAACACAACCGACCCTGAGGTCACGAAGGAAGAAGACTTGACACTGGGAAGGGCAGCAACGAAGGAACTGGAAAAGATCATCAAGGGTCAGGATGAGTCCCTGGAGACCAAGACCACGATCATCCACACTCTTGCATTTCCGATCACCACATAGGGGTGTGGAAGCTTAGACCAGTGAAGAAAGCGGACAAGGGGGGGGGGGGGAATGATTCATTTGACACCTTCGACGGCCAGAAAGATGAACAAGTGGTTTGTAGATCAAATCAAGCCTGAACTCTCTCTGGAGGCAAAAAGGACGAATCTGAGGTTACCCTACTTTGGACACATCCTGAGAAGGCAGGAGAAGATAATCATCCTGAGAAAGGTGGAAAGTAGCAGGAGAAGAGGAAGACCAAGTACGAGATGGACTGATTCCCTGAAGGAAGCCATGGGCTTGTGTTTACAAGAGCTGAGCAGGGCAATGGAGGGCGGGACGTAAGTCAGGGGAGACGTGACAGAACATAACAACCACAACAAGGAAGAAGCATGGAGGTTATCAGGAGGCAGGGGGAAATCCCCAAGGTTTGGAAAAGGTATAGATATAAATAAATAAAATCAGCTTAAGGGAGGGGACACACACCGCCTCTCCCCACTGCTAACAACAACGAAGACTGAGCAGAACACAAGAAGCCAGGTGGAAAATGGGAGGGATGGAACGGAATGGAATTATCCAGGCCGGCGAGAGCAGTTTGAAGAGGACCATCCGGTTAGACGCTGAGGCCATCTTGCTGCCTTTTGGTGCAAAATCCTCTGACTGGCAGTGGCTCTCTCCAGGGTTTAAGGAAATAATCTTCCACAGCTGTAACCTTGAAATCACTGAAGGATTGAAGGAGGGACTGCATACAAAGCGCACAGAATCATAGCATGATGGGAGTTGGAAGGGGGCCTCAAAGGCCATCCAGTCCAACCCCCTGCTCAAGGCAGGAATCCCAATCCAAGCAGATCGGACAGATAATGGTCCAGTTTTCTCTTGAAGGCCTCCATTGTTGGAGCGCTCACCACCTCCCCGAGGTCATGGGTTCCATCGTCGTACTGCTCTAACAGTTAAGACGGTTTTCCTGATGGTCAGCCGAAATCTGGCTTCTTGTCGCTTGAGCCCATGGTTGCACGTCCTGTTTAGAATGACACCTTTAATTTGCCACTTTACAGTATTCTGCATGTATTATCTAAGGTAGGCAGCCTGTCTCAAGCAGGGAGCACCGTATAACACCTCTTCGAATCATGGGCTTTTAGAGTTGGAAGGGATCCCAAAGGTCTTCTAGTCTGACCTGCTGCTGACGCAGGAATCGACATTGAAAGTGTTTCACAGTAATTTTCAGAACTCCTATACATATAGCCCTGTGAGGTAGGCCACAGTTGTTATCTCCCTACTGGGGATGATGGTTTAAGGACTGTCCCCTTGGTAAATTCCTACCGTAGCTAGACGAAGATCCAAATTAAGGGCTCCTGACTCACGTTTCAAGCTCTCTCTCTCTCTCTCTTTTTGTCGCTGTGCTCTTATAACAACAAATCAACGTGTCCTACACTCTGGGAGGATGGAGAACAGATCCTGCCTCTTGTCTACAGAACTACCTTTCAAGTCTTTGAAAAGTGCTCTCCTCTCTCCTCTCAGTCTTTAGGTGAAACACCTCAGTGACAAGCATATTTCGTAGTTGAAAGAGTTAGTTCTCCTTAACCAACGATCTTCAGACAAAAGTCAGCCAGCCGTCCATCTTCACGTGTCAAGCAGAATGCTGGGCTCGATGCTTTATAAGGCCCCTGGAAAGTCTATAATGCTATGACATCTGGTCACAAAGCATATGTAAGAGAATTTGCTTCCACTCAGTACCAGCGGCCCGGGAGGAATAACAGGAAAGGGTGGGTCCCTCCCTGTTCTGCTTGTGGTCTTCCCTGAAACATCTGGCTAGCGAGTGTGGGAAACAGGATGCCGGAATGGGTGGACCTTTCGGGTGGATCTAGCTAGGGCTGTTCACTGACCACAGAAGGAGGCAAACACACGGAATTGAACTGTCGGACAGCTGCTGGTTCGCACCCACTCGTTTCCTTAACTTAGGTGTGAGAAACGAGAGGTCTCAAGCAAGACACTCTGGCAGAGCTTGAGGAAAACGTTCCTTTGGAGAAAAACTCCCCAGAAACTCTCCATACCAATATAGTTGGGTTGCCTGGAAGGGTTTCTGGAGGTTGTCGTCTGAAAGTTCAAATCTTCCGGACTCTGTGCGATAGCTGGATGCTGGTGCACGGGTCAGTTGAGGTGAGCTAGCCGGAGCGAACAGGATTCCACTGGGTCCTATAAGATCCAAAACCTTCAGAGCCTGAGCTCTCCGACCAGCGGACACTAGCTCATGGCAGATCTCTAATCTGACCCTCTAAATCAGCAAGAAAAAGAAAAAGGAGCGTTTCCAGAGAGGCATCTGCTCAGCCACGTACTGCACCCAAGCACATGCATTTTCCAAAACAACATGCAGAGACGACGAGACGTTTCTCTCTTCCAGCCGGGTACGCAGATGGACATGCAGGCAAATGTACCCAACTTAGCATAAAGTCAGTCCAGGAGGAGGAATGGTGTTAATAATTCAAAATGGCTTATAATTCAAAAATGCAATTCTTTTGTAAACTCAGCAGCTCTGAGGCTGCAGTTTCCTTCAGTTTCTCAAGAGGAGGAGGAAGAGAATCAATTTTCTTGAAAAAAGGGCTCCTTCTTCCTACATCTGACCAAACCCGCTTTCATTTTCAGGCTTATGTGCAGCAAAAGAATCTGGACCTTCTCTGCTCTTCTGAATGGTTCTAACCACAGGAAGGTGGAGGCCGCTGTTACAAAATAAAAAAATAAATGAAGGGTTATGGAGAGAAATATAACACCCCTTTTCTCCCGTGGGAAGATGCTCTGAAGACAATCTGGTTGGCAAAATCAGTACTGGGAAAGGAGAAATCCTCAGAGGGCGAGGGGAAAAGTGGAGAAACTGCTGGTAAGAACAGGACATGGGCGGTAATTCCAGTTTGGAAGAGAAGAATCACAGGATTCAGGAACTGCTGGAAAACTCAGGGGCTTAGGGATCTGGTTGCAGAGCCAGAGGCTGGGAGTTCGATTCTCCCACTGAGCCTCCCTGACATTGGCAGGACTTGATGATCTATCGGATCCCTTCCAAGCCTGCAGTTCTAAGGTTACAGATTATAAATTATAAAAAAGCAGGTGATCTGAAGAGGGTGGGCAGAGAAGCAGAGGCCTGAGAGAGGAGACAGAGGGAGGATTAGCTAATAAAAAAGGGGAAGATGGGGGGAAACCTCAGGTAGAGCACAGACAGAGTGCATCTGTGTCTTATATTATTCTTTCGAGTAGGAAGTGGAGCCAAGCAGCAAGACGGCAGGTAGGACAAGGAAAGTAGGATGCTATCCTATATCAAGTCATACCACTGGCTTTTTCAGCCCACTACTGTCCACCCTAATTAGGGCCAGGTCTCCAGGGATTCAAAATGAACTCCTCGAGAAGAGCCACGGATTGCACGTGGCCGCCTTCGCAACCCGCTGTGGAGAAAAGGCTGAATTTAAAAGAACCAGACAATGCTTTTGGCTTCAGAGCTTTAATCCACAAGCTGGTCGCTCTAAATCCGTGCGTGCAACTAATAAAGTAGATGCCCGGTAGGGTGGGGTGGATAAAGCAACAGACGGCCACCCAAGGGACCTGGATTCAAATCTCCACTAAGCCGTGGAAACTCGTTGGGGAAGAAAAAAAAACTGGTAAAAAATATTTCAGTAACTCACTTAACTTGAATACTCTATTAGGATCGCTATAAATTGCTTTTTGACTTGATGGCACAAAACACACACTAAGGGCGCATAATCAACAGAACTACATATTTAGAAGGGCCGTGTTAGACCAAAACATGTGCCCATGCTGGAGACCAGATCCTGCATCTCTGCATGATTAACTGTTCTGCAGAGGAGGAACAGAGTGTAGCTAGAATACCTAACCAGTGACAGAAGACAAGCCACAACCCAATGTAAACTTTTTTTCGGTTGTTCTCAAGCAGCCTATCCCATATTTGTGACCATCAGACGTGCGGGACATCCACCATTACCAGCATGGGTAGCTGTCCTTAAGAACAATGAACTCCCATCATAACAACACAGAGAGAGAGAACCTCAGCTCTACCATAGAGTCCCTTCTTGAAATGAAAGACCCCATTTTCATCTCCACGTGAAAGAACCTCAGACACCAGGACTGCGAGACGTAGGTTTCTAGGGCCCTGGACAGCTGTCATCGGTCAGGGTAGACCACAGTGGGTCAAGTTGGCACAATGGGCTGACTTTGTACAACACAGCTCTTTTCATACATTCCCCAATAGCCATGGGAATAAAGTATATTTTAACAACCTACTTACACAGCCTTTTTCCTACACAATGGCTTAATCTCTGTCTGCATGCCAGCCCTCCCACAGAAGAGGTCACTGTTAGGACGCAACCAAACAACAAAAGGAAGTGATTTAGCTAAATGAGTTAAATAGCCATGGCTTTCTTCAATGAGCCCAGCATACTGTAAAGGTGCCAAGAAGTTGTTCTCTATGAAAGTTAACTGCCTTTTACTATCATTCACATCCCTCTGTCCTTGTAAATCCTTGATCCTCCTGTCCTCACCAGCTCATTCTTCTTTTTCTCAACCCCGTGGGACAGCAGAAATATTTTTTTTCGGAGATACTGGCCCAACATTAGAGCACAACCTGCAGGGTTAAGACAAGTTACGCAAAACTACAACAGGATTGTTTCATGAATAACAACATGTGAAACATCGGACAGGATGTTAGCCTCTCTCTACATCAGTGGTTGGCATCCTTGAGTCTCCAGAAGCCTTGCTGTGCTGGCCAAGATTTCTGGGAGTTGTCGTCCAAGAACCTCTAAGGACCCAAGGTTGGGAACCACGGTTCTAGACTCATGGTTCCCAATCATGGGTCTCCAGGTGTTCTTGGGCTAAAAACTCCCAGAAGCCTTCATCACTCGCTGTGCTGGCCAAGATTTCTGGGAGTTGTAGTCCAAGAACATCTGGGTTACCCAAGGTTGGGAACCACTGCTCTACGTCATTAGCTTCACCTTCTGTTTTTGCTGTGTGTGCACTTTGTTTCTTCAAGGGACAGAGCACTAGCATCACACAAAGTGTTGCCGAAGTCACGCTGTATCAACAAGCAAAAAAAAGCACTCTTGTCGTGCTCTGGCGCTAAAGGTAACAAACTTTGTGGGGCCTGCAAATTCTTCATCTAGGTGTCTAAATGTATCAAGGCAACCCAAATCAACAAGGATGGAGAATTTAGCGAGACTTTTTCACATCCTTGGATCTATACAGAACACACGGAGGGGAGCAATCTGCCCTTCCCCACAAGGCCTCATTTACAAACGTAATGAAGAACGGGCAGATTTATGTTCAAGAGAGTAAGAGACTTGGCGCGGGGGGGGGGGGTAAGAAAATGAGAAAATCACAGTCAAAGCTACAGGAAAGAAACAAAGGTTGGGGGTTAGTTATGCAACGATCATTAAAAAAATTCTGCTCAAATTAGAAATAATAATAATAATACTTCAGAACGGCAGAGCTGGAAGGGACTTTATGGATCATCGAGTCCAGCCCCTATCAAGGAGGCCCAGTGGGGGAATCGAACTCCCAACCCTCTGGCTCCGCAGCCAGAGATCTAAACCACTCAGACACAAACCCCTATGCATCTGCGTAAAATTGCATGGATGAACCAGTCATAAATGATGTTATTATAAACTCTACCCAGTTTACATTTAGTGGCCTCCACCACCAATATTATTTAAAGACACGGAATACGTTCAATATTTCTCCACTGTACCAGAGACAGACTTTCACACTAGAAGCTTGTGTTGCCTTAAATAGACGGTGGCAGGCAAACAACCCTTGTTGATTTTTAACACCCACCTCTGCCTGCAGGCCCAGTTCCCCCCCACCGCCCCTTTCTGCTCTTTGCTCGCATTTATTCCACCAGCGCTTGTCAGGGGTGTACATTTGCTGAGACCGACTGACCAGAGGGCTACGAAGGACCGGGCCTCCCCTCCAAACAGGAAATGATTTGCATTGGGAACCCAATGACTCACAAAATGAAACAAGAATAAATTAAAGGTCCCTGATCTCACAAGTCCTTGGCGCAGGAGTCTGTGTTTACTGGCCAGAAAGCCCTAAAGCAGATGACAAAAGAGAGAAGCTGTTATATTATTTGCTATTAAAAGCCCACCCAGCCCCTAGTCATAAGACTGCTGAGGAATCACTGAAAAGGGAGGCAACTCAGTCTGACAAATGGTGAATTCTAATGAGGAAGCCAATGCATGGAGTCAATGAGAGAAGCCTGGGTTCAAATCCCTGTTCCACTGCCTCCTTAGTGATCCCTTAGGGAACGACCCTCTGGATCATGGAATCCAGTCCCGGTCAAGGAAGCCCAGGGGGGGAATTGAACACCCAACCTCCGGCTCCGCAGCCAGATGCCTAAGTCACTGAGCCATCCAGCAACGCCAAGAATTTTCTGAACCTAATTTCTTTGCCCTCCCTAAAGGTTTCTTTGGGGCAAAAGGGATCCCCGACAGAGCCTCAGAACCTGAAGGGGGGAGTTTTAGGAGTTTTAAATTAAATTAAGTTTTAAATTAAATTAAATCAAATTTTACATTACATTAAATCAAATTTTACATTAAATTAAGTTCAATGTTTCCGTCACCCGCTGACATCATCCTCGTTGCACGGGGTAAAGCTGCCCGACAGGATTTCAGCCTTTGTATTTCACTTTGAGCAACACAGAAGGATGAGATAACAAAGCGCAGCAATTTAAATAATCCAGTTCCACCTCAGGGGCAGAAGAGCCTTTTCTCAGCGGGTCAGAAATTTTAAAGCAGGCATGAGACATTGGGAAACAAGCATTCCAACCCAGTCGACCAAAGTTTTTAGAGAAATAAACAACCCAGTGACAAAGCTGGGGGAGCGAGGGCCGGATAAACGGCCAGCAAGGAAGAAGTTTTGCAACATAAGCTCAAGTTTCAGAGTGGCTGGGCTGGAGGAGAACGGGAACCCTGATTTTCACCCTTTCAAAACAAGGGTGAAGACTGCAAACCAGGATGAAACAGGGTGCAAACGGTGATGGACCAAGTGTGGCTTGCAATTCTTAGCACTCTTCCTCGTTGGCTGGGCTTGCCAGCGAGGTGCGACCCAACGTAGAGCCACACGCTGTCAACCAGCAGGGAAGTCTGTGGCCGCCCCAGGCTAGCCATGTTCTATATTTTTTCCCAACAGACAGACCATCGTCATGTATCCGTAGGCTCTTGACATTAAGAAGCAAACAAAGATGAGCAAAATAGATTGACATTTCATATTTCAAAGAGCAATGGGCTAGGTTTATTCTGCTGAGATACGCAGATATTATTCCCCCAATAAATGAGGTTCTTCCTTTTGTTTAAAAAATAAATAAATTAAAATCCAGCATGATGGAAGAGATCGGCTCCTCTCTCTCTCTCTCTCTGGCAAGGTCCTTTTAAATCCGATCTAAACCCGTTGCCCAAGGGAAATGGTGCCTCCACTTTCCACACCCTCTGCTCTCCTGCTGGCTCCCTAATTAACTGGGAGTGGAGGGCAGCTGCCCATAGCCTGGAGGCCTGAAAGCTTTCAGCACAAAAGAGGAGGCCTCACTGGGTGTGTGCTCAGCAAAGCTAAAGCAAAGCGCATTAACAGAGCTGTTGATGCATGCACCAAATTTGGCTGCAGTGGCAGATCAAGCACATGAAGAGCTTACTGGCAACACGACAGCTACAAAGAGAAAATAAAAATAAAAATCAGCAATGCCCACGGATGTTGTCAAGTCTTTGAGTCCGAGACCCAAGTCCAAGTTTTTGGTACCAAGTTCCGAGTCTTTGGTCCCAAGTCCCAAGTCTGAGTCTTTGGTCCCAAGTCTCAAGTCCGAGTCTTTGGTCCCAAGTCCCAAGTCTGAGTCTTTGGTCCCAAGTCCGAGTCTTTGGTCCCAAGTCCCAAGTCTGAGTCTTTGTTACCAAGTCCCAAGTCTGACTCTTTGGTCCCAAGTCCGAGTCTTTGTTACCAAGTCCCAAGTCTGAGTCTTTGTTACCAAGTCCCAAGTCCGAGTCTTTGTTACCAAGTCCGAGTCTTTGTTACCAAGTCCCAAGTCCGAGTCTTTGGTACCAAGTCCCAAGTCTGAGTCTTTGTTACCAAGTCCCAAGTCCGAGTCTTTGGTCCCAAGTCCGAGTCTTTGGTACCAAGTCCCAAGTCTGAGTCTTTGGTCCCAAGTCCCAAGTCCCAAGTCCGAGTCTTTGGTACCAAGTCCCAAGTCCGAGTCTTTGTTACCAAGTCCCAAGTCCGAGTCTTTGGTCCCAAGTCCGAGTCTTTGGTACCAAGTTCCAAGTCTGAGTCTTTGTTACCAAGTCCCAAGTCCAAGTCTTTGGTCCCGAGTCCGAGTCTTTGGTACCAAGTCCCAAGTCTGAGTCTTTGTTACCAAGTCCCAAGTCCGAGTCTTTGGTCCCAAGTCCCAAGTCCGAGTCTTTGGTCCCAAGTCCCAAGTCTGAGTCTTTGGTACCAAGTCCCAAGTCTGAGTCTTTGTTACCAAGTCCCAAGTCCGAGTCTTTGGTACCAAGTCCGAATCCAAGTCTTTGGTACCAAGTCCAAATCTCTATTAAAAACAAGTTTTCCCCCCCAATAAAAAAAAGGAGGGAGGTGAGTTCCGACTCTGAGTCACTGGGGGGGAAAAAACCCGAGTTGAGTTATTGGTGCGACTTAAGTCTGACTTGATACCAAGTCCCATGACTTGAGTCCCCATCCTTGGCAATGCCTGAGCTGCTGAAACTACCCCCAAGGTGATAAAACCTTAAAAACAGAAATCATGGCATGGACGTGTATGAGGAGACAAATCTAAAGATGCAGGCCTGGCCTGACCCATCAGGAAGCCAAAGCAAAAAATGGTGAAGGCAGAAACGAAGGAAGGGATTGATTGCTGGGTGGTTCAGCAAAGCTTTTCATGCTGACCCTAACTGAGGAAAGAAAATTTGAGATTACGATCTGGACATTAAAATTTATTGAGCTGGCAAGGTGGTATAAATCAAGCCTGCCCTCTCCCAAGCTTAATTCAGCCCATCGATCGCATACTGCAGTCTGCTAGACACCTGATGACTCTTCTTTCTGTAGTCTTGAGCAGGGAGCATTAAAAATAATCCAAAAATAATCCCTATTATCGGTGGTGGTGTTTCAAGAGCTTGTGGTAGGCTTTTATCATAGGACTATGTTCGGTTTGGACAACTTCAGTAGGAGACTGGGCTCTAAAGAACATGACTCCCAGTCAACTGGAAGGAATTCTTACTCCCCAAAGGTAACCAAAGTGCTGGCTAGGATTTCTGGGAGCTGGACTCCAAGCACATCTGGGGAACCGTCTTCGTGAGCACACATGCATGCACAACCCAGACATTTCTCATAACTGCAACTCAGCCCGACAGTCTAGCATTATCTACTGTGGACTTACTTGGCCTTTCAAAGAACAGGCCATTTCAGAGGGAGTAATGGAGCATCTTCTCGAGTGAAGATGCTGATTAGAGAAATATATACCCATATAATGAACTGTATTATTGAAGCTGCACGGTACTCACTGCTATACTAACAAGAAAATAATGTGTCTATTCTCCGGACAAGAGAAGACTTGAGGGCTTTGTTTGAGGCAGCCGTCCAACCACCGAGGCTAGCGTAATGCCTCAAAAGCAGATATTCATTGTTGTCTTTTGTCACCCACGGAGGGAAGCTGAACTATGATTAGTTTAAACACCACAGATCTATTTAAGAAGACTACATGTTCTCTGTCATAGAGAGAACACATTGGTCACTCCTGCTAAGCGCACACACACAAAATATCTGCCCGTTCAGGTGTGCCGTTCCAGGGCAGGATGCAAATCCAGAGCCTCAACTGCTCAACCACTGACGGTTGTGTGACAATATCAGCTCTCAGAAGCCTGCCAGAGGCATGGAGTCAGGCTGGCTTAGCCCTGGACTCAGATCTTCCTCAATCTGGGAGCCCAGTCAAGACCGAGTGCACAAAGGCCCCCTTGTAGAAAAGGGCTGCTCACAATGCAGCCACAGAGTTATCAGGACAAACATTATGGCACTCAATGGCAGCGGTTGAATAAACTGCAATGACAAGAGGGTTTGAAGAAGAAGAAGAAAAAAGAAGAAGCACACATAGAGCAAAACAAAAACCAAGCCTCATAACAGAGCAGAGAGAGGGTGTTCCAAGTATTTTGAGAGGAAGAGTCTGGTGATGTTGCTCGAAAACAAGCTCAACCCTCCGAGGTGATAGAGAGGAACTCAGGAACTGGGTATTCTCCTTTGCCCAGCATTTTGACCTCACTCTTTGCATTTCTACCTTCCAGACGACAGAGCACTGACGCCCAGAGTAAGACAAGCTTACATGTTATAAAAAACACAATTCCTTAAAAGAGTAAAGTCTCTCCCGGGTGTACAAACACAGAAGAGAGAGACTCTTAGCCACAACTCTGCACGATCCCTTGCTCAAAACGGCAATGGACAAAAATAAGATGGGCTCATGGACTGACTCAGGGGAAACACCGGCTTGTGGTCCGGAATCTGACCAAGGATAACCCGGCCAGTCAGCCATGCAATGCACTGTGCGCCGGCAGCCTTCAGCCTTCCGTTAAGCCTACTCAAAAAAAGAGGGGGTGCCCCAAGCAAAAAAGAATGATAACTATGAAACTGGACCTCGGATCAGCACCAAATCTGCCACAGATATATCGGAAAGTCTGCTTTTCATCTGTGCCAAATCTGGAGGTGTTCGGACAAAAGTTCTGAGGTTACAATCCGATGGTAGAGAACAGACCGCTTGGTAAAGGTGGAGATGGACGGTAGGGTAGATCCATGCTTCTCACTGTTAAGTGGTAAAGACAGAAGGGTTTAAAATAGGAAGCCTTATGCATGTTCCCTCAGCTTGCCTAATTTATACAAATTACAGAAGTCACTTTTTAATTTCTTCCTCCCTGACCTGCAGAAAAGTATTGCTTTTTTTTTTAACATGGACACCACACAGATCGGATTCACTTACACACGCCTAGATTTAAACTGGAAGCAGGATTCTCCATTCGATGTTGTCCCCACAGCAACGGTTCTATCCATTTCAGAAAAGCTTTTAACGCTCCCCCATCGCCACCCGCTTGGTCTAGTCAGCTCGGGTTGGGACTGGGCCGCCCGATCCGTGGTGGGATTCCCCCACAGCTGTAGCTAGAATGATATCACAGCTTATGCCTTTCGCAGAATCCGGAGGAAAAATGAATCACATCACAAAGAGTTTTTACAGCTATTTTTAAGCCCTAACGTTTGCAGCGCACCAGATCATTTATAATAATAGTGTCTCCCCGGCTTGTTTTTAGAGATAGGCTGCAAACCCTACCGCTCCAAAAATCTTCCCAACACGAAAGGAAATCTGCCACCCCAGAAGACCTCAGGAGCAACGATCTTCCTTTCAATTATATAGCCCCCACCGTGTTTAAGACTAAAAACCACACATATAAACTACTTGGGATGGGATAACCACCATTTCACAGTAACCGCTGCTGCTGGTTGAGATAAAGCAAGGGTGCCCGCGAGGTTGCTTCAACCCCCTGCCCAGGATGTTCATGGGCATCCCAACGTGCCACTGCTTCTAACCATCTCGCCAGAGTCCCTCACTCTTCAATCAACACAAGGGTCAATTTTCCAGAAGATCCCTCAGCTGCTCAAAGAATTGCAAGCAACGGAATGCATTTCTTTGAATTGGCTCAACCCATCTGCAAAGCCAAATGCTTGAGATTCCTGCCTGTTTCCGGTGAAGTCTGAGCAACACTTCCCTACAAGAGCTTCGGTGGAGGGACAGACGTTTCTGCCCTGGATCTACTGTAATGTCCAATATTTCATCCAGGAGGCAGGACTGCGGAAGGGCCCGAGGCAAACTGACAGTAATGCTCACGTCTAGAAACAAAGCCAGAGCAAGTTAAGCACCGTTTCTCAGGAAACCTGGAGCGATTTTCCCACTGTCCCTGCAATGATAAGAACGGAAGGGAAAAAACCTGCACACGGATCACGTCTGTACATGTGCTTCTAATTTTATTTCATTCTGTTTCTCTTGGAGATCGAGAGAGACAAAGGGCTAAGGAAGACCCTGAAAATCCATCCCTGGAAAGCTCTTTACTCAGCTGCACCATGACCTCCACTGCTGTCCAGTTTCTGTTATCTTCAAGAGACATTACAAAAAGCCCTCTTAAGAACTAGAAACATGCTTCTTTTAAAGCAATATTGTACTTTTGGGAGTATTAACCAGATTGCAAGAACGATCTCTGGCTGCTACAGAAAACCTTCAGGTTGAAAATATTTTAGGAACTGCTAGAGAGCTCAGTATTTGTGGTCTCCGGCTGCAGAGCCAGAGGCTGGGAGTTCGATTCCCCCACGGGGCCTCCTTGACAGGAGTTGACTCGATGATCCATAGGGTCCTTTCCAGCTCTGCACTTCTGAGAGATTATTATTATTGTGCTAACTCTGCTCTGAATGGCAGCCTGACACATGCGGAAGGGAAGCGTAAAAAGAATGACCTCATGCCCGGCTCCAATTGAGAGGTATGAGTTCATTTGAAGCAAACCTGTTTACAATGGTTTAATTGCCCCTGTGCCAGCGTGCAAGCATCACCCCGAGGGACAACCAGAGCCTGCATTTAGAAAGCACCACCAAGGGAAAGAAAAAAGTCTGCATCTAACATTTGGCCTCAGAAACTTCCCTTCCTCCACTAATTTCATCTCAAGCAAGGATGGCTGAATAGCTAGCTCATGAACCATATCCAGTCCCCAAAACTGGACATCACGCACTGTTGACCAAAAAAAACACACAACGACGACAAAAACCAGGAAACAGGCTGGAGGAGCAGAGAAGATGACGCTAACATGGTTGCTGAAGGAGCATAAGGAGAACCCGGAAGAAAACAGTCCCTGGACTTCCAAGGTGGGGGGGTCAAAAGAATAAAACATGGCTTTGGATTCCAACCACCGCACTAGGTCAGCAGGAGAAACTCAAAGAAATCCATTGCTCAAGTTCCCAGATCACAACACAAAAAACTGATAACAATTCCTGTGGCTTAATTCAGAGCCCAGAAGGCCACAACAGTCTCATATAACCATCAATAATATTATGTACATTGGTTCACAAAGCCTGTGCACTGCCTCCTAAGGAAAGGCCATCCTACTCAACAAGTCCTACAGAAGTAGCCAGCAGCAAGTGATACAGCGATAGGCTTTGAATACGGGCACTCAACATTACAGTCCCATGGCGATGCTCTTCAGGGAGAGTCCAAAAATGAAGACCGGTATGTTGATCCACAAGACGGGTTCTAGTATGTTCTCCCCCAATCTCTGCCAGAAGCAGGTCTTCGGGAAATCTAAAGAGTTTTTACTTGGCCATTCAAGAAGCCACTCCGAAATAGTCCAGACTACAAGGAAGTTTTGGGGTTGGTGTTTCGTGCCGTCATGTCAGAACCAAATTACAGTGACCCTAATAGGACTTTCAAGGCAAGTGAGAGATTTAAGGAGTGGTTTTTGCCAGTTCCATATCCCCAGGAAGTTTCCACGGCTCAAGGGGATTCGAACCGAGGCTTCCTGAGTCCTCGGCCATCACTCTAGGCCATCACTCTATACCACACTGGGTATCACAAGTAGGATAGCACATAACAATATATTGTTGCTGGGGAAAATCAATTTCTCCCCAAGTGTTTTTTGCCGTTAAGATTGGGGGGAACACGGAAATCTGAGTGGGGTGGAAGATTACTGTTATTTTTTTTTTAAAGTCTTGGTACTTCAGCAGTTGGAATCTTGCCTCTTTTACAACACTGGCATACATAGATTTATAAGCAGCCCCTTGCCTAATCATCTGTGGTGAGGATGAATAACTTCTAGGTCACTAAAGGAGGCAGATGTTGTCAAATGGAAGAAAAATGCTTATGATGGTTCTCATTCATTCATTCATTCATTCAACAATTTTTTTTACCCAGCCTTTCTCCTTAAAAAGGACCCATGACAGTTTACATCACTAAAGGACAATATTTAAAGCTAAAAAGAGGAAGTATACAAATACTAAAAGCATCAAATACCACTCTAAAGAAACAGCTAACAAAGGTACTGATTCCTCCATGAGAAAGGTAGATGATGATGATTTGAAGATACAGGACATAATCTTTGACTGATATTCATTAACAGTTCAATAGTATCAGTTCAATATTGGTATAATATCTATGCTGTTCCTAATATTGCCGTTTTTCTGCAGCTCTGATCGTGTTATTTCAGAGATCTCCAGCTGATTATAATATTTTATACAATTCTACGGCATTGTTCCCAATGCCCTGATCGCTATGGAGATCACTGAAATGTGTTTCATTTACAACTCGGTTATTTCTATTGCCGGGTCTCTGTATTTTGTTAATTTTTCCAATTCTTTATCTTCAACTCTGGCATCCCCTGGAATTGCTAGATCAATTATCAAGATATTTCTTCATTCTATTACTGTTATACTGGTGCATTATTATTATTATTGATAGGTACAGAGAGACAGAATACTGAATATTTTCCTGAACAGACTTAACCAGCTTTGTGATTATATTTTCAGAACAGCTACACAGCAGGGCACTTCTGTGTGGCATCACAACACGCCAACGCTCGCTGCAAGGAACACACTAGTGACACTGAGTCCAAAGCAAGTGGTAGAATTTCTACTATAATTTTGATCTACTATCACCCCCCCCTTCAAATGCTAATATGTTGTTTATTTTCAAAGCAGTCCTTGTAAACAACATTAAGTACAGATGGCTTAGTCATCTGTCCCCCCCCCGCCCCGTTTCCATTCCTGACAGCTTTATTTTAAGATTCCAGAATGTTTCCAAACATCTTAAACAGTCAAAACTGGGAGGTTTCCAAAGAAAATGACTTAATACAATCCGGCTGCTCCAGGAATGTTTGTTTGTCCCACTTGAGGCCCGACAGTCGGACTGTTTCTAAATCTGTGTGTGTGGAATTTGGCTTGTGTGTAAGAATTCTGCCCAACCTCTCCCACCCAGGGAAAAAAAAATGCAAGGAATTTTACAGGAATTCAAGGCAGAAGACATTCACTAGTATATGAAGGGGAAATCTCTTTCCATGCAAACGGAAAGGCTGTGCTACGGAACTGTTGGAGAAGTCAATGGTTCTGGCCTCTGGCTACGGAGCCAGAGGTTGGGAGTTCAATTCCCCACTGTGACTCGACAAGGGCTGGACTTGATGATCCACAGGGTCCCTTCCAGCTGTGCATTCATTCATTCATTCATTCATTCCTTGAATTTTTATACCACTCCCCATTAGTGCCGAAGCACTACTCTGGGTGGTTTACAATAATAAACAAACCAAACCAAAATAAAATAAAAACTATTTAAAACCAAATAACTAACCACCCACTGTAGTCTCCCGATCGTGTCTCAAGGGAAGTCCCATGTAGAGAGCATTGCAGTAGTCAATCTGGGAGATGACCAGCGCCTGCACCAAGTTCTAAGATGATGATGACAATGATTTGAGGAAACGTTCGAGTTGCATCTCATCTTGGAACAACAGTTAAGACTCACAAAGAAATTTAGAAGTGCATGTATAATTTTCACACTGACCTGTTGCTCCTGCCTTTTTAATACTTGGATATCCTCCTCTGACTACAACGCACGGGAATATTAAAAGCCTACCTTGCAGGTTTGGGTTTGTTTTTTTCCTTCTTATTCTCACTTTCCCAGTTAGTTAGACAGAAATGATTACTTGATCCAGAAAATGCAAAATGTACCCCTTTGCAGTACAGAATCATAAAATAATTGAGTTGGAAGGGGCCTCTAAGGCCATTCAGTCCAACCTGCTCAAGGCAGGAATCCCAATCAAAGCAGATTTGACAGAGGTTTGTCCAATTTTCTCTTGAAGGCCTCCAGCATCGGAGCATTCACCACCTCCCCCTGAGGTCATGAGTTTGTTCCATTATCGTACTGCTCTAACAGTTAAGAAGTTTTTTCCTGATATTCTGCCGAAATCTGGCTTCCTGTCATTTGAGCCCATTGTTACGTGTCCTGCACTCTGGGATGATCGAGAACAGATCCTGCCCTTCCTCTGTAGGACTACCTTTCAAGTATTTAAAAAGTGCTATCCTATCTCCCCTTCACCTTCTTCTCTCAAGGCTAAACATGCCCAGTTCTTTCAGCCTTTCCTTCTAGGGCTTGGTCTCCAGTCCCCGATCACCCTCATTGTCCTCCTCTGAACTTGTTCCAGTTGGTTGGCATCCTTCTTAAAATGCAATGTCCAGAACTGGACACAGGACTCGAGCAGTACTAAATGTTCAGGTTCTGCTATTCCAAGTCTTTCCACAGATTTCTCCAGCTGCTGGAATTTACTGGCATACATGAATAATTCACTTCACAGCTGCTTCTAATGTCAGACGACTAGAAATGCAGACTCCTACCCATGCATTTTTCAGAGAGTAAGAAAATAAGACTGCTAAAACATGCAACAGCTGTCTACACTTATGTAATATCTCCCTTTTGCTTTCTCCCCATGAAAAATCCACACTGTAGAGACTAACGGAACTTTGCGTACATTTGGTAAGTTTTGGGATCCAACCTGTCACATGCCAGTAGATCAAAACAGGATGTCAGGTGAGGTGACCTAGTCCTGAGCATGCTAGAAAAATCTCCCTCACTGCCTCTCGCCTGCCACACCGTATCATTCTTCTGTAGAAATGATGGGCAAAAACCGGGAAACCAACTGTAATTCAGAATAGTTAACTAAGACATGGGGACCACAAAGCTGAGCTTTAAAATTAAACGAGAATATATTATAATATATTCAGCCTTGCAAGATTCCACAAAAGGTAATAATTACCCACCTAAACATATATTTATGCTATTTATCTTGCTTATTTGTGGCGAACAATAAGGGAAACACAACGACACAAAACCAAGACTCTTGCCATTAAAAAGCACACACACACACACAAAACTCCCGTTCCTGTAATCTGAAGGCAGCCCTAACTTGTGATGAGCAAAAAAAAGCTTGTACAGGACAGTTGGTAGGAGCGCCTAGCGGCAGAGCCAGGAGGCAGAAGTTCGAATGGCCACTCTCTTTCCAGGAAGAAGGGCTGAAATCAGAAGGAGTGTGTGTGTCTGACAGTTATGTGGCCTGTGCAATCGTGGGGAAGCTGTACAATGGTCCCAGAGGGCCACCAGAAAGAGGAACTGCTAAACACTGCTCCCTTCCAAAGTTCTGTAGTTATAAAATCATTAAGTTGGAACCGACTTGATGGCCCATGATTATCAACATTATGGGCAACATGTCCTAACTGGGGTGTTGTAAGAAACACAGGAGTGTTTGGCCTCCTTAGTATGCACCCTTGCATCATTTCTGCTGACAGAGTCAGAGTGGGAAGAAATTGGAGTAGGTCACAGGACCCGATTCTACCTGGGACACCCTCTTCTAGGGGGAAAGCTTCATTTGAAGGACCAGAATGGATTAGGAGGCAGGAGCAACCAAGGATGATGGCAAGTCTTTGGGTCTGAGTCCGAATCTTTGGGACCAAGCCCCAAGTCAGAGTCTTTGGTAACCAAGTCCTGAGTGCCAAGACCCAAGTTCGAGTCCCTATTAAAAAATAAGCTTTTTCCCCCAGAAAAAAAAGGAGGGGTGGTTGGTTTCCGAGTCACGAGTTAAATCTGAGTCATTGGGAAAGAAAACCCAAGTCGAGTCGCCGGTGTTACTCAAGTCCGACTTGTGAGTCGAATCTTGCGTAAACCACCCAGTGCAGTGCTTGCACTAATGGGGTGGTATATAACTTACTTGAATGAATGAATGAATGAATGAATGAATGAATGAATGAATGAACGAACAAATCCCTCTCAGTCAAAACCTCCCTGTGGAAAACCATCCTCAAGGTCCATTCCTCTTGAGATTAAAAATAAAACATAATTTGGAGAGGAATCATAAAGATAGATGAAATATGAACTATGAAGCACTAAATGTACTCTGGAAATAAGAGTGCTCCCTCCTGGCTTCCCATACATCAATTCTCGCTCCCCTGCTCCTTTCCTTCCTCCGTTTCTTCACAGCTGAGTGTAACCCATCCAGAATAAGTATGTGAACACCCATTAGCTGCTGCTTGGTGTCTACCTGCCAGGTTCATAAAAAGCAATGAGCAAATCAAGTGTAGCTATGAATATGCAAATCAAGCAAAATATGACTATGCAAATCAAGCCACAGCTGGCTGGCTGACAATATATTTTCAGTGCAGCCCTCTGAAAGGCAAACGGCCTTCGCCCAGATCCAAATGATCACCAAGTCCACATGGTGACCACCAGTGATCACCATATGGACTATGAGAAGGTTTGGGGAGAAAAAGGCATTATTCATTTCACTGTATTTGTATCCTATCCACCCGGCCCTATTTAAAGTCCCCAAGCTGCTAGTAAAGCCCATGCAACACACTATAAAAGGTATTAAAATCCTAACAATGTAGAAAACCAAACAGGAATCCATTATGGTAGCTTCCGTGGGTCATACATTAATTTATACAAAACACAATCAGAAGTCAAAGGCGAACTGAGGTCAATGAGTCCTTGATGGCCCTTCAAAGGTGGAGCAAAGCACGTGTCCGCCACGGAGGGCATCCCACAGTCCAGGCTCTGCTAAAGACGAGTTCCCTGTTTCCTGCAAAGCTAACGGCAGGAGGAGACAAACTCAATACATCCAAGGTTAAGAAAGAAGACTGACTCCAGTTTTAATTCAGAAGAGAGCTTGTGTTACATTTTCTGAAGTTTGGAAAACTACAGTTTAAGACAAACCGCTAAGCTTGAATCTTCAACGCCATTAAAAAAAACAAAACCCTGTAGTCAACAAGCTTCTCCCAGACTTATTAAGACAAAATTTTCTCCATTTGAATCGGCCTAGTGAACACAGCATAAACTAAAATCCTAGTTAAACTATTGATTTTCCCCTTAAGCTCTTTATTACAGGACAGCTGGCAAGTTGAAACAAAAAAAAAACCCAGAAAGAATGAGGAGAGAAGGCCCCAAATCAGTTTCTAAATGTGGAATACATTCCTAAGGCTATTTAAATACAGACTGCACACTCATGGAGATTTGCTGTATTAGAACATAAGATTTGGAAAAAAGAAAAGCAGCTATGGATGACATAAGAGCATCAATGGGCTGATCATTCAATGCTATCGTGCCAAAGTGTGTTGATGATACGTAGGTGTGTACGTGCGTGTGTTCTGATTTCAATTTCTAGCACACTTGAATGACTCCATGGAAAGGCAGAATATGCAGTTACAAAGGAACAAGCTCCGAATCAGGCAGCAAGGAAATTTGGAATTACTTCTGTGCGGTCCACAGCTTATGACTACTTTGAAGATATGTAAGAGGAGGTCTTCGAAAAAGAAAGCTTCACCTTGATCGGACGCCAGAATCCTAACTCTCTGCCCCCCCCCCCAACATGACAAAATCAGTAAGAAATAAGAGCTGGTTTGGGAAGAGACTATCAAAACAATACTTTGGAGGTGGACAAGACAGTGGTTTCAAAGTTTCTCAGTTTTGGGAACCACCATGCTAAGATTTCAATTTTGCAATCATCTGTCCCTTCCCATGGGTGAAAGGAACCAAACCAGGGAGGAGGCGTTCAAGACAACAAGTATGGCTCCCAGTCTTCATGGGAACCTTCCAGCCTGGACTATGGCAACTGGGAGCCACTAAGCAGCAGGAGGTAGACCGGCCCTCTAACCTCCATGCTGCGGACACACACAATTTCTTTGCACACATTTCAATGTATTCTAATTGTATTGCTCGTTTTTATTTCACTATTATTCTTTTCAGGTTGTTTGTGTTTGGTATCTTAGCCACGTTTTGTTGTGTGTTTCTTGTTGTACACCGCCCAGAGTGGCCCTTTGGCCAGCTGGGCAACATATATATAAAAAAATCAAACAAAGAAACCAGAACCTTGACTTTCCATTCTCTGTGATCCTAGCAGGGTGCATTTGATTTAAACCAAATGGATTTAAATCACCATTTAAATTTTAAAAATTGATTTTTTAAAAAAAAAATTAAATTGCAATTCAAATAGATTTGTGTGGTTGTTGTTTTAATGGATTTTTTTATCCGCCTTGGAACCTAGCTTGCTTGCACTTTCAGCTCCAGGATGTCTTCCAAGCATTAAAAGGGAATGAGGGTGCCAAATGCTTGTTGCGATAACTGGCTGACATTATCTCTGGATTGTAGAGACCCAGGGGTGTTCCAGTGCAAAGCACGGGCCCGGAGAAACACCGTCCTTTGCTGGAGGAGGAAGAGGAAGAGTTGAAGCCGCACCGAAAAGTTTGAGGGGGGCCAGGTTGTTTCTTTAAAGAGCTCAGTTCCAAACCTCACAAGGGGAAGTTCTCTCACCCTAAGCAGCCGTGTTTTGAGTCACCAGGTTATTTTAAAACCAGCAACAGCTACAGGCTGGTTGGGTCTCAGAAATGCCTCCCCTCGCAGACGCCCGTCACAAATGGCAGCCGACACGCCCAAGAAATGTCTGTGGTTCAGAGGACGTCCAACGGGTCCTAAAGAAAAACCAGTGGTACCAGGGGGAAAGTGCTTTCGGGCCCTGGCCATCCCCACCTCCCCACCCCTTCGAGGCAGAAATAGGGTTTGGCGACAAGAGCCATATTTGGTAAGACCAAATTACGGGGTCAGGATAGAGGAGAAAAGACACTCTCCAAAGGGGAACAGCTTTGTATCGATAGGTCTTTGACCGGAGACCCAAGAAGACCCGTCCACGCCCAGAAAATAATTTTAGAAATTGTTTCCGATGTCAGCTTTTTATTTTTTTTTGGTGAAGTTGCGAGTCAGCTGTCCTGCATTCCAGCAGACTTTCAGCTGGCCCTGCGCCCTTCTGGCTGACCCAGCCCTCCTCCTCTGTGCCTTACTCACACCCCGAGAGGCATTTCTACGAGTCCACAGAGTACTTTCAGTGTGCGTGACGGTGCATTTGGGATGAAAGCCCCCTTATTTTCGACGGCCGCTGGTCCCCTCCATGGCACGGGAATGCCCAGCCTTTACACAAGGTGAAAACCAAGCATCGTACCTCTAACATGGCATGGTGCCACCTGCGGCCACGCTCAAGCTAGGCCACACTTTCAACCGTGAAGTGTGATAAAAATAATAATAACCTTAGAATTGCAGAGCTGGAAGGGTCCTTATGAATCATCACCCCTGTCAAGGAGGCACCAGTGGGGAATCGAACTCCCAACCTCTGGATCTGCTGCCAGAGACCTCAACCCTCAGCTATCAACTGACAATTGTCCCAGGTCAGAATCTAGACGAACAAAGACAGACCGATAAGTTTATTTCTGTCGCTGTAGCCATTACAGAAGTTTAAATAATATATAAAATATCATAATACGAAATACATTACTCAACTAAAACCATCTAAAACCAACACTCTCATGGGCACAACTCAATCAACAGATAAAACCTGATCATCATCACTACGTCTAGACTACTAATTTCCAAGTTGTATGCCGCAGGAAAAACAAATGAAAGGCTCTCGTGACGACTCGGAGGGCCGACCCACAGAAAAAGCTGCCTGTCGTTCGTTATCTCTGCACGTCTCATTACGCTGACACTGCTTTGCTCTGCTCAGTCTTATTATATTTATTTATTAAAAATATATTTACCCCGCCTTCCTCCTTAAAAGGGGGCTCACAACCATTAAAAGACAGTATTTCAAAGCTGAAAGCAGTAAGTGAACAAATATTTTAAAAGAAGAATTAAACAAGTATTCTATTAAAAACGGTAATTAAAATCAGTACGAAAACACAGAGTTTTCAAAGCAGCAGAGCACAACAATCCACGGGAAGCACTTTGGTCTACCATTTACAAGGGTAAATGGCCCTTGAGGGTTTCAGAAGCAAGTAGAAACTCTTAGTGCTACCTGGAGATGACTGGATTGCAAACTTCCAACCTTTCTCTGTTTGTCTATGCAAAGTATGTGCTCAGCCACTCAACAGCAATGGCACTTCTGGGAAATCTCCACGTAGACGTGTGGGTGGATTATTTAATCACTTCCAATGCCAAGTTGTACAGTTGCCTACCTCCTAAGGAGATTGCCTGCTGTGCCTCTGAATGAGTCACTGTCCCAAAAGTGCTCTGCACAAGAGCCAAGCTCGAGTGATGGGGGTTTCTCCCGGCTTCGACTTGAAGCGCTCGCTTAACAGCTACTTATGACGAGAGATGGGCACAAACTGAACTACGAACCGAAAAAAAAAATCACAAACTGGGTTGGTTCGTGCAATTTGTTTTGCCGATGAATCAACAGGACCAGGCAAAGAGGCAACCGGGCAGTGAGAAGGGGGTGGGTGGGCAGCAGAGGGGGTGTCGGGGTTTAGTTCCCCCTCCCTCCAGGCACGAACTGGAAATACAAACCACGAACCATTTCATTTTTCCAGGGTTCAGGGGTGGTTCGCGGGTAGCCACGAACCACTCCAATTCGTCGTTTTTATGATTCGTGCCCACCATCTCTGCTTACGACCCAGAACAGCATGGAGGTAAAAATACATGGAATTCCACGAAAGCAAATGAGTGATGATTATAAGGAGGGAAACTCTATCCAACCTTTGCACCCAGCATAGATGCCAAGGTGGCTGATAGAAGAAAACTCTTACTGCAGACATGCAGCTCTTTATGGGTGACCGAGTAAGCGCCTGCGTATTGTACACTGCACAGGAGCAGACAACACTGCAAGGGCCACATGAAATAGCCCGGGGGGCCGGATGTGGCCCGCGGGCCTTGAGTTTGACACATGTACCCCGGGGGTCTTCCTAGGGGAAGAGCCACCCAGGCTGGCTCTTCCCCTAGGAGGCACCGGGGGAATTGAACTCCCAACCAGACTTCAGCCACTGAGCTGTCCAGACAACTGCAGCATGTATGGTCAGGAAACAGAGAACCAACAACGTTCAGTTCCCCTCCTTGTGTTGCCTTCCTGAAGATGATGTCCTCACAGGCAGAAGAAGGGCTCCTCTGGGCCATTTCCATCCTTTCTTTGTTCTCAAGAGCCAGAGAATGACTTATCGATGCCTATACAACCCCCTCTTCCTCTTTGCACTGCCGAGAGCTTTGTCCAAGCCTTCTCTTCATTCCGTCATCCCCTTATCTAGCTGACCAGAGAGTGAAAGCCCCTCGGACGAGCTGCCCAAGGTAACTTCTTAGTTGCCTAACCAGTCTGCCATTCTGTTTCAAGCGTTCAGGACAAGCTCCGAGGTATTACACAGCAATTAATACTCAGCAGAGAAGAACATGACCTCGCTTGTTAAGACAGTGACTTGACATGGACGTTGCGATCTGCACATCTGGCGAGCCATACTTGAAAGCCAGCTGCTCTACAACCCGTCACTTTTATTCCCGGGGGCCCCTCCAGAACTTCACCCCAGGAAGACAGATTCAGATGGGTACACAGGACTCCGAAGCCAGGACAAAATGCATTTGCAGCTATCAAACCTATGATCTTTTTTGGCTTTGATGCAAGAGGAGCAGACAGGTCTGAGTGATGACTGTTCAACTGGAAGAGCGCGGTACCACACTGCGACTGTACATCCCCCCCGTCAAGGAAGATATCTAGCGAGTCCTTACAGCTCGAAACACAATACAACATTGATTTCTCTGTGCTAATTAAATGCTGCATAATGAAACCAAATAAATTCACTGCTTGATTTGCAAAACACTAATTGAATCTTTAAATATAACACCCCTGACACATTGAAAAGCAGCTGTAAACAGCAACAACTCAAAAGTCTGACGAGACCTCCAAGAGTTTTGATGAACTACTATGCAGATCCTGAAATCACAGTCAGATCGAACAATCTGGACAGCATAGGTGGGAAGCATTAATAGGGTTTTTCCACTACGCATGATACTGTGCTATTTGGAGAACAACCATTAAATAAATCGCATTGTTCATTCACAGGGTTCGTTCCAGAAAAATAAGTGTTCTGAAGTACAGTGAGAATACTCTTCAGAAAGTAACATTTTCAGAAAGAAATCGGAATACGTATCAGTGTGAAAAAGAAAATTCAGAACATACATCTGGAATGCCCCATTCAATACAACATGCAAAAGAGTATGACTTAATCCATATAAGCAGGTAGCAAATTTCTTTCACATCCTGTTTCGAGTTTCCTCTGATGAGACGCATGACTCTATACCCATTCAATCCTTACAGAGACTAAAAAGACAGACAGGAGACACTTAAAAGGGCAATAAATAGAATTTGCTGAAGAATAAAAGAATAGAATTTCCCACCAACCCACTCACATCAAAGATTAGCCCGTATACATTCAGAATTGCCCTCTAGTTGCCCTGAAAACCATCAGATGAAAGCTGCAAATTAGAAAGAGAAAATGTGGAATTCCATCTGGTTTGTGGTGCTTCTGCAAAGCTATGGAATAATCCCAAAAGTGCTTTTCTGAAGTACAAGCATCATACCTACGAAGAAATATCAGAAAGTCTTTGCACCTCGCTGGCACCATGTTGAGATAAGAGCGCAACAGGAGCACGATATTTATCGTCAAACATTAGGAGAATAAATAATAATAGGGCACAAATACTTCTTGGTATCCCCTTGTACATGCGAGGGGGCTTATTTGAATTATGGTGCTGGAGGAGAGCTCCTTAAGAGGAAAAATTAAGAAACTGAGGTCGTCCTACTTTGGGCACATCACGAGAAGGCCAGATTCTCTGGAAAAAGACAATAATGCTGGGAAAAGTTGAAGGCAGCAGGAAAAGAGGAAGACCCAATAACACGAGGTGGATAGATTCCGCTCTAGAGTAGAGGCATCCGATTTTAAAACAGGGAGCTGTTCTCCCGGCTGGGAAGGATTTTACTTTTTTTTTCCCCTGGTTGGGGCAGGAGACCATGAAACAGGTCTACAAACTTTGGTGAACTTGTAATGGGAAGAGTTCTGGTCTGTGAAACCAGATGAAGCTTTGGGTCTAAAAGGGAGACTTGACTGCTCCGTGGATGTCTTGGGGGCAGGCTGGGAGAGGGGAGACCCTGATGTAGGGTTCCATGATGTGGAAGGCATGTTCTGGGTAGTTCAGAGAGAAGCTGTTTTTCCAACAGGGCAAGAATGTTGTCTGTGGGTGCGAGGAAGTCTTGATTTATAAGAGGCTGTGAACGTGGGGAGTGGCTGTTATGGACGAACACAAAGTGAGAAGGCTGTTCTCTCGGGCTGAAAGGGGAGAAACATCAGCTCTGCGACTGGAAGACACCGATTTCATAAGGCTCTATCACGGATGGAGACCCTTTTACGGCGCTAAAGAAGTAACCTTCTAATCTGTAACCTTCTGCGAGAGTTTGCCATGAGTTTAGGAAGCCTGGAGGGGCCTATGGCCATCGCTATGCATGAGAGTACGATGTGTCTACTCCATGGGCATGAACGCCAAAGTAATTTATAGGACAGGACTTTCATCTGTATCTTTTAGATCGTTATTGACAATTTTATGTACAGTATATATGGTGCTCCTCCCGATTCCTGGCTTTTGTCTTCAAAACGAGCCCGGGAGGTAAGTCTGACTGAGGAAATACAACCGGAACATGTTGAAACACGACGCTAAATCATGAGCAAGAGTTCCAAGAAAAAAACCACGGTGAGCCTAGATTTTTATATGTGCTCCCCTCATTCTCTCCTATGGCGTAAAGAGAAGATTAAAAAAAATAAAAATCTCTGTTTAGCATGTAGTCCCAATCTGAAATTGTGGCCAGTCCCAGCAATGACCGATCGAAAGAGACTGGTTTCATAAAGATAGGGTTAAGAGGGGCTTATTTCAACCATGGTTCAGACGAATCGCACTGGCCAGAATCCAGCTAGATTCGTACAGAATAACTAATGATCATCAACATCATCATGTTATTAATTCACCAAGTTTTTAAAAAGCTAGGAAGGCTGCTATTCTACGGTTTTTTTAAAAAAGTTAAAAAGGCTGCTGTTATAGGGTTTTTCAAAGGTTAGGAAAGGCTGCTGTGTTATAACGAACGAGAAGATCTGTTCAGCACAGTTGTGAGCTAAAGTGAACACAACAACGCCTGCAGAGAACTAAGGAATTATTTTTTATTATTATTATTAGAGTTATATATCGTCCCATTAATGCAATGCACTATTCTGGGCGGTTTACAGCCATCATGAATAAAGCACATAACTATTAGACGATTAATACATACTAGGAAGTTAAAAACAGACCTGGGAGAAGACGGGCTTGACTCACAAACCTCGTGAAATGAAGAACAGCTTCCTGTGGGGGAAATCCAGCCCATCTTTTGGGACCCCATAGGGCAGTTTACGCCAGGAGATGATCTCTGCCGCAGGAAGACGCTTCTTATATAGGGCACCCTCCCGGAGGGGGTCAGAAAGAATAAACAAATTACACTCCAAGTCCAGAGCAAGTCTTTTCCACGGGTAATGGGGGCTGAACATATTTATAAGCCAATTACAAAAGGGAAATGCAGGCGCACGAAGTTTGTGGGGTGGGGGAGCCTATCAGTCCCTATAAGAACAAGAAGAGGATCTCAGAACCCTAACGCTGGAAGGGATCCTATGGATCATCAAGTCCAGCCCTTGTCAAGGAGGCACCGAAGGGGAATCGAACTCCTAACCTCTGGCTCTGCAGCTGGAGACCATGAGTGGCAAATTACGGCATCTCCTCCACACATTCTGGTCTGGCGGTATCCCCTCTGCCTCCTCAATCCACGTAGACTATTGGGAAGGGGTGAGACAGAGAAAGTAGCCTGGTGTTTTTGTTTTGTTTTGTAATTATGAATTTATTTATTTTTAAATCAAGGTCTTTAGCTCGACTACACGATTGGTTTTATCTAATTTACGTCTAATGTGTTTTATCCTGATGTAAAGCGCCCAGAGTAGAGCAATGCAGTAATGAGATGTGTGTGTGTGTGTAAGTAAATAAATAATACACAGTACAGTACAAGATTTTTTCCCCTCCCCCATGGAAAAGGTATCCTGTACTTACTTCGGTAAAGTGAGGACCTTTTTTATGGGGCTCCCTTGTGCTGAGAAGTGGGGAGGGGGGGTGCAGAAAGAAGAGCAGGAAATTACTCTTGTGTAGGACCAGAAGAGGTCAACAATCTAGAACCGGTGGAGGGGAAGGTGTGTGTGTGTGTGTGTGTGTGTGTGTGTTGAGATGTTACTTTGTGGCCTCCAGAACACCCCCCCCCCTCCAAGCTGCCTGGGAGGGCTAGAATGCGGCGGCGGGAGGGGGGAGAGCAATTCTGGGTAACGAAGTAACGCTTCCTCCAAGGAACGCTTTGCAGACCGTGCCTGCACAACCCCACGCACGCACGCACACACACAGACCCACAACCCCATAAGGGTGGCGGCTCCTCGGTGGGGCCGGGCCGGGGGGGGGGGGGGAGAAGGACCCTGCCGGAACTTCCAGCAGCCCCTTTTTCTTCTTCCTCCTCCCCGCGGGCCGGGTAACGAAGGGGGCCGCGCTTTGAATTCATCGTTAATTCGCGTGTTGGGGGAGGAAGAGGAGGAGGAGGAGGAAGGAGGCGACGGGGTGGGAGGAGGAGGAGGAGGGGTGCAGCGTCGTCGTCTAGGAAAAGACCCCCCCCCCAAGGCCTCCCTATGAATGAGACCCGACCCCGGGGGTGGGGTGGGGAATCCCAGGCAGCGGGAGGGGAGGGGAAGGGGGGGGGGGTTCCAGGAGGGCTTCCCCAGCCCCCCCACCCAGGAGAGGCGGGGGGGGGGTCGAGAGAGAGAGAGAGAGAGAGAGAGAGAGAGAGAGAGGCGGCCTCCCCCCCCTCCCTCCTTTCCCCTCCCCTCCCCTGACCGGCCTTTCTTCCTTCCCCCCCCCCCCCCGCCGCGGCGTCCCTCCCTCCCCTCCCCTCCCCTCCCCGCCTGCCTTCTTCCCTTCTTCTCGGTCCACCCACCTGCTTTCTCCAGCTTGCCGGACATGTCGCGGCCGGGCCGGGCTGGGGCTCCGGGGCTCCCGGTCCCGGCCGGAGGAGGAGGAGGAGGACGGACGGGCGGACGGAGCGGGGCCGCGCGGGCTCACAGGCCCAGCCCGGCCGAAGAAGAAGAAGAAGAAGACGAGGAGGAGGAGGAGGAGGAGGAGCGAAGGCAGGCAGGCGGGCAGGCAAAAGGACCGCCGCCGCCGCCGCCGCCGAGCCCGCCGCGGCCTACGAGGAGCGCCCGGCTCGGCTCCTCCCTCCTCCGGGCGCCGCGGAAAGAGGCCCCCCAGCGGCCCCTGCTGGCCGGCGCCGGGAGGGCAAGGCTGGCTCGCCCGCCCGCCCGCCGGTCCAAAGGGTGGCTCTCTGGGGAGGCGGGGAAGGGAAGGGAAGGGAAGGGAGGGGGCCCCGGGCAGACCGACCGACGCCCACAGACCAGAAGAGAGGGCGGGATGCAGAGCAGGGGGGAGAGGGAGAGAGAGAAGAGGCCGAGCTCGAGCAGCTCTAGCTCTCCATAGGGAGGAAGAGGGGGGTACCTCTTCCAAAGCTCTCTCACTCTCTGCAACCCAAGCATGTATGACCCGTGGGATGCATCTGTGTCTAATGTAAAGACACAGGGCAAGATTTCAAATTTCTCCTCAAAGCAGGAAAAGGCGCATGCCAACAGACACACAGAGGCACACACGTTTTCCACCTTGATGGAGAAGAGGCAGGCACCCCACCGTCTGTGGAATGCATCTTCTCTGTACATGCACACGGCAAACACATGACATGACATGGCTACATGCAGAAAAGTGTGTGTGTGTGGGGGGGGGGGGAGAATATCTCTCGCTCTATCCATCTCTGTATGAACTAACACAACTACCTCTTCCAAAACTCTGCCTATCTGGCCAACCGCCGACTGTCTGTCAGCCTGTCTCTCTCTCTCTGCCTGTCTGTCTACTTATTTATTTATTTATTTAAAATATATTTCTTTTTACCCCACCTTTCTCCTTCAAAAAAAGACCCCAGGCAGCTTAACAACAGTGAAAGACAAGATTTAAAGTTGGAAACAATGAGTCGGCAACAGTGGGAAACGTCATTCAAAGACGGTCTTTAAAATGATGAACAAGGAAGGAGGAGGCCTCTTCCATCCATAAACAGGCAATATTCAGGCAAAGATTCATTGGATCAAAAGCAACAGGGAAACACAAAAAACGGTCTGACCATCTCTCCCGCCGTGAGGGTGGCTCCCAGAAGAACTGAGATAGCGGCTGCAATTCTAGATCTGAAGGTTTGGGACCTCGGAGGTGCTCCGGGAGCAGCGGAAGGAGGTGGTGGCCGCAGGTTTGGAGGTGCAGTCGAGACCGAAAGAACAGAAGGTTGAGACGACAACGGTCCCAGAGCGGCGAAAAGACTTTGGAGGAGCTTTGGATCCAGGAGATGTGGAGGAGAAGGAGAAGAGCCGGCAAGAGTCAGAAGACAGCAAACCCGAGCCCTGCCAGAGCTGGAGTCCGAGAGGCAGGAAACAGAGTCACCGTCAGAACTGGGTCAGGTCAAGCCGACTCCTTGTTGTGTTCTCCTTGATTAGAAGATCTTTCCAGTTTTGCCTTCTTGGGCTTCTCAGACGGCGTAGATGGAGCCTTAGAAAAGAGGTTCTTGAGCTTCTTCACAGCCATGTCCTGGAAGAAGAGATGCAACCAAACCGACCGAAGGCTCGGGAGCTGCAGATGGTTTTCTCCTGCTTAATAATGGGATATTTGGGAGACGGATTGGGCTAGATCTTCCATTTTGGAAGAAGACGCTTGTAGAAGTTTCTCCCACAGATCCATGTGCAGACAGACGCAAGCGATGTTTTTTTTTAACAGCCGGAGGCCCCCGGATTTGTGGCTGTGTGGACAGAAACGGGGTGGGTGGGTGGGATTCGCCCAAACGGGAAAGGAACTTAAGAGGGTCCGTCCGAGAAAGGGACATTTCCTGCCACAGACAAGACCCTTTTTGAAGGGTCCCCCAGGGGCCACAAAATACGTGGTGGTGGTGGAATTAAAAACATTTTTTAAAACAAAGAAAGAAAATAACAGAGAAAGGAAGAACACTAAAGGATAATAAGAAAAGAAGCTGAAAGGCTTAAGTACGAACGGAGACCAACAGTAGCTCTAGCATTCCTAGATGCTTCCACAGTGGCGGCTAAAAGGAACTGAGAGGGCTGGGTATTGGCGCGCCAACTCATGCGCACTGGGAGGGGGAGGAGACTAAGGGTCTACTCTTTTAAGCTCTGGGATGTTCCGAAGCTCCGCGCATGCGCGCTGCAAAACCCAGATGTGTGATTCACGGAAGGCCACGAGAAAGAACCTGGAGGACCACGATGGGGACCGTGAAACTAGTGACGTCCTTTCTTGGTATTGTTTACACCAGTGGTCCCCAACCTTGGGCCTCCAGATGTTCTTGGACTACAACTCCCAGAAGCCTTCCCCACCACCTCTGCTCACCAGGATTTCTCAGAGTTGGTAGTCCAGGAACATCTGGAGGCCCAAGGTTGGGGACCACTGGTTTACACCACGCCTTTCGTTGGAGGCGCTCTGTGCCGCCTTGTGGGGCTGCCCTTCCTGCTCGGACCCTCAACCCTTTTGTGAGGTTGCAGCTTCTGGGGAGGCAGCCTGGAGAACGGGGTTACAGCAAAGCAAACCAACAAAACCACAGGGCTTTTAATTTTTAAGAGGCAACAGAAGACCTGGCTGTTTTCACAAGCCTTTTCATAGCCTTGCCCTGATGAAGATTCATGTTAATTCATCTGGACTGATTTTGCTTTTTTTGGACTAGTTCTGCTTTGAACGTGTGCACCTCTCCCTTCTGGCCGCCTATTATTACTAAATTTTGGTAACGTTATTGTTCTTTAACGCTCTTTGTACTTTTAGGCATCCTGCTTAGTTATCACGATGCATTTTCTGAATTTTTTTAATTATTTCTTTTATTATTATTACTACTGCTGCTGCTACTACTGCTATGTTATTTTGACCTTGCTCTGTTAGCCGCCCAGTAGGATGGGATGATAATGTTAATTAATTAATGAATTAATTAATTCTGTGCCGTCAAATCAATTCTCTGACTTCCGGTGTTCCATGTAGAGAAGACTCAAAAGTGCTTGACCCTTCCCTTCCTCTAGGGGGCAACCTTGGGACGGTGCAGCTTGCCCAAGGTCACCCAGGCTGGCTTTTCTCCCAGGAGGCCCAGTGGGGGATTCGAACTCCCAGCGTCTCCTAAACCACTGAGCTATCCAGCCTAAGCTAATTACTACAGCATAGGTGTTCATGAACAAGAGCCTGCAGCCCCTGACAGCTTATGCCACGTCAAACCTGAACCGTTAAGACTTTTGTGGCATAAAGAAAGCCAAGCTGACTGACCAAGAACACTGAACTTATTGTTCCGAACCACAGCATTTTATTCAGGTTGCAGCTCCTTCTTCTGAATGCCAGAGCTAATCAATTAGGTAATAAAGGATAGGATGAACTGATCCCCTAAACGCTATTCCTTTTTTACTCATCGCCCTAGGGGATGGAGCAGTCTACCTGGTCAGGTACCTGCTCTCGACCTTATCAAGATCCAGGTACAGAGCGAAGTTAGAAAGAATGCTACCGCCCCCTAGTGGACAATCAGGATTTATTCACTTATTATTTATTTATTTACAATATTTTTCTCCTGCCTTTCTCCTTAAAAAGGTTTTAATATCTCTATGATTTGAGCATGGCATTTTCCCTATCTTTGATTTACGGGCAGTCCATCATAAAAGGATACATTCAAAATAGCAAGTGGAGAAACAGTTAAGGATAGGTTACAAACAGCACAGACCAAAAAACAACAACCCCATAATGGATTCGAGGACAAGAGAAATCAACAATGCCTTCTCTCCAAGGGCTGGTCTACTTTCCTTCCAGTTAAGGGGGGGGAGGAGAGCAAAGCAGGGATGGGGACTTGAGTCATGGGACTCCCCATCAAGTCAGACTTAAGTCACACTGGCAACTCAACTCAGACTCAGCTCAGGAGTTGGGGTTTTTTCCAATCACTCGGATTCGACTCAGAACCCATCTACCCTTTGGGGGGGGGGGGGGTGAGCTTATTTTGAATAGGGACTCAGACTTGGGACTTGACACCAAAGAATCAGACTTGAGACTTGGACCCAAAGACTTGCCAATCTCCCCAGTTGGTCTTTAGATCCTGCAGTGCCACTGTCTCTCTCTCTCTCTGGACAGGCCCCCAGATTGGGTAGCCACCGAGTCTTCTGCAGCAAAATCAAGAGGGAGTGATTGGTTTAATGATCAACAAAGTTTTGGGTTGGTTTGCTTTTTGTTCTTGGTTTTTTTGCTTAGCCTTACCTCCTAGAGTTATCGTATCTGGGAGCCTGTTTCCCTGAAGTCAGCAGGACGTGACACGCAAGTACCTGTAGACAGTTAAGCTATAAATCATCATTCCAAATTTCTCCTTCTTTTATTTATCAGCGTTTTTCATTTTCAGCCGACGGAGCCTTCAGCTGTCCATCAATTCATAATTAAATCCCTGTGCTATTCAATTATGGATTTGCCATAAGACATAAATAAGCTGTCATTAGAGCTTGACACCAACACAGAGGATTTTCCATATCAGGACTCTAGAGGGCAGTATTGCATGAAACATAATGAAAATAAATAAAACGCCACCTAATTCACGTTTAGATGGTGTTTTATTTATGCATTCAATAAAACCTGTTGCTACTGAGAAATTTCCTCACTCACCCAACTGCAAGCAACCAAAAATTAGATTACGTTTGGAGAAGAGAAGCAGGTAGTCTGTCCAGTTAACTGAACTACCTTCTGTCTTACATCATTTGTGAGATGTGAATTGTCTGACCAATAAACACACGCTTTAACACTTGTGTGGCTCTACACAAAGTTGTTCCCATTGGCTGTTATAGGCTATATAAGGAGCACAAGGGCAACAGATAAGAGCAATAGTTAAGTAAAGAATTAAGGAAAATCACATAACTGATACTGATTTTTTTGCCCTGCAGGCGGTAAGTTAGAATTAAATGAGTTATTTACAACTGATGCCAATCGCCCATAGCTAAGGCACAACTAAGTTAAATTACAATAGCAATGTAAGGAGAGAGAACTTCACTTTTGTGACTGAACTGTAACTGTTTTTAGTTACTTTTATAGCCGCGGAACTTGTACAGCTTGTTTGGTGTGCTTTATATCGTAGGTCAGTAGCTTACAGGAGACATTACCAAAAGGGGAAAAAATAAGAGGGGGAAGAGGGTGGGAGAGAAAGGGGTGGAAAGGGAAATAAGGGGCAAGGGACAGGGGCACAGGGACAGGGGCCTGAGGGGTGGGCGAGCGAGAGGGCAGGGAGGGTGGGCCAAAGGGTGAGTGGGCGAGCACGCAAGCAAGTGGGGAGCGACCAGGTGGATGAGGGGGCGAATAACCAAGGAGGGATATCTGGCAGGCAAAGGAGTGACCGGGAAGTCGAGGGGGCAAGCAAGCAAGAGGGTTGAGTGGGCTGTGCTTGCTTTTATTTCTACTTTTAATTCCTGCTGTCTGGCATAGCGCTATATCAGATAGCAAGATTTTTTTTAAGAAGCGAATGAGGCATTCAGATATGCAGAATCAATTCCAATGAATCGATTCCACAGCTGCCCCCAAATCAGTGGACCTTTGGCAGATGAACAGAAAAAAAAGTTCCATAAGCCTGTTATAGAGGCAGAAATACAGGTCCACCATTCCCAGGTCTTGGAAATTAAACAGCAGCCTTAGTGGCTTCAGAACTTAAGGCAGGAAGCAATGTAAAAGGATTACAATAAATTAAAATAGTGTTTACACTATTTAAAATAGTGTTACAGGAAACACTATTTTAATAGCGAACACCATACATAGCATGGTCCCTGGCTCCCTCTAGTGGCCATTTCCAGGAATGACACCGTGGAAATATATATCTCTAGTGAATCCTATACAACAGTGGTCCCCAACCTTGGGCCTCCAGATGTTCTTAGACTTCAACTCCCAGAAATCCTGGCCAGCAAAGGTGGTGGTGAAGGCTTCTGGGAGTTGTAGTCCAAGAACATCTGGAGGCCCAAGGTTGATAGCATCGCATGGACTTTGGTTCCCTCCAGTGGCCAGTTCTGATAACTTCACCTTTAGGAATATATATTTATGGGGGTTTTCTTAATATTTTTTATATTTTCAGAACATGGATATAAGTGAATCAGTGAATACTGATCCTGTGGATAAGGGGATCCGACTTCTCCAAGCATTGTATAGACATTTAAAGGGGAAGGAGTGGCTGCTGTGAGACAACTAACTCTTGCCATCGGAAAGGGCAAAACTTCACAGTAGGTAACGTCCACGTTCCCCTTGATGTTGCCCAGTCTTGCCTTTGTCGTCTGGGGTCAAGAACGGCAGAGACCATCCGAAAAAGTCAGAGAAGCCAGCTTGGCTTCCGTCTTTCAAAAACTTGAGTGGGCTTCCTCAGTCACACGCAAGGGTGGCTTTTCCCTACAAAGACCCGGCGTGGTTATTTGTGGCTCTGCTTCTGGTCCAAGAGGGTGGCGAACAGCCCTGTCGCTTCCTCATCACTTCCTAGAACACAAGAGATTCAAAGGCGAGCCCCTTTTCCTCCCCGGCGGCACCTGCGTGCACTTCCCACCCTCACCAGCAGCCACAATTAAAAAAAAAAAAAGAAGAAGAAGAAGAAGAAGAAAAAAGGCAGAGAGGAGTTGAAGGTCACTCCCAGGCTTGCTTTGCAGAAAAAAAAACAAGTGAAAAATCAACATGACATAAAAAAAAAAAAGGAGGGAAATCAAAATCAATACCCCAAAAGTCAAAACCTTAAAAAAATCACGCTCTGGAAGGAAAGGTGACCCAACAAAGAAACGTTACAAGACCTGACAGCTCCGAGCTCCAATTTCTGTTCTCCTTGCAAGTTCCAGCTCGCGCCGTTTGTTCGGGCGCCAAAAACAGCGTCTGTTCCCCCTTTGCCAAGATCCCACAACGCGCTAGGATCTTGACAGCGAGACCTGGAGCCATGGAAAGGAGGAGGCAGGTGTGGTTTTTTTTCGGGGGGGGGCACACAGAGGGAGGGCAGCAGAAGATTTAAATTCGATCGGACTGGCTGGGGCCTGGAACAAAACGGTACGGCGTGAAACCTTTCTGGTTAGTGTGACTTTTCCAAGTTGCTCTATTTTATCCCCAGCTCCCCTTTTACAGCCTGTCTTCAAACGCATTTGTTTGTTCGTTTGTGTGGCAGGGTTTTGAATTTTGTTTAAAAACCTCGAGCTCCACAGCAGAAAGGCAGGGGCTTACTGAGCAAAATGGGCTTCAAGTCGCCCCCAGAATAGACCACACCTTTGTCTCATCAATCGGCACTTACAGTCTCAGTAACCCACTCTAAGACATCAGTAAGAGAAAGAATAAAAAGGTTTAATTGACTCTCAGGTGAACAGATCAAGCGGCATACTGGACAAAACATGGCTGACTGCTTAGAGCAAGAGGCCTCAACAGACTCACAGCCTGCACCACATAATACATTCTCTAACTGCACTAACCGCATACTGCATATTACCTGCCAGCAAACTAAAAAAGAGAGAGAGGGGAAAAGATACTTAAACAGAAAGGCGGGGCTCTTTTCAAAATCAGAGGCAAGAAAGGCACGATTGGTTACTGCTGAATTGATTGACAGTCATCCCAGCCCAGAAAGGTGTCTCTGTCCACACAGGGCATGCAAACAGCAACATTTTCTCATATTGTCCCAGACACTTCTTTACACTTGATGATCTTTTCTAATTCCTTCGTGCTGCCCTTCTTGGTTTCAGCCTTCTCCTGATTTCTTGGCTGCAGTCTCCATTTGACTTGAGGAGTGAACCAAGGCATACAAAATCTCTATTTCAATTTCTTCACTCTCAGCATTACAATTACGTAGTTCTTCTGTATTCATTGTTTTTGTCTTCTTAACATTCAACTGCAGTCCTGCTTTGGCAGTTTCTTCTTTCACTTTGACTATAAGTCATTTCAAATCATTGCTGCTTCCTGCCAGTATGATGGTGTCATCAGCATATTTGAAATTACTGATGTTTCTTCCATCAATTTTCATTTCTCCATCATCTGAATCTAGTCTGGCTTTTTGTATATGTTCTGCCGACAGATAGAATAGATAAGGGGATAAAATACACCGTTGCCTGACACCTTTGCCTATAGGAAACCATTCTGTGTCTCCATATTCTGTCCTAACAGTAGCATCTTGTTCACTATACATCAGGACAATCAAACGCCGAGGCACATCCATTTCTTTCACAACAACCAACCTCACGACCTATGCAGTCCAAGACGTTGCTGTAGTCTATAAAGCACAGACCGATCTTCCTCTGATATTCTCTGGTGCTCTCCAATAGCCAGCAGATATTTGCAATATGATCTCCAGGGTCTCTTCCTTTTCGGAATCTAGCTAGGACATCAGGCATTTCTCACTCAATATAATGTAAAAGCCTTTGTTTCAGCAGATTGAGCATCACTTTGCTTGCTTGGGAAATGTAAAGCAATGGTCCTATAGTATTCGTTACCACACTCCTTGGCATCTCCTTTCTTGGGGCATCTCTTTGTCAAAATGATTTTGGAAAGGCTCCCAAAGACGTCAACACGCCATTTATGGGAAGCAAATGGCAGGTGAAAGCCACTTGCTAGGTTCCTCCTATCTGTTTACACCACAACCTACAGCCTCATTCATTTCTTCTTTTGCCCTCTGAAAAGGAAAAGCTTTCTTTCATTCTTTTCCTCTCTCTTTAGGGAGAGACTGGCTTCTTAAGTAGGGAGTCATTTTGTCTCCGACGGCCCCAGCCCTCACCGATCTTTCTTCCAACCCACCTTTTAAAATGAGGAGCACGTTGCCCAGATAATGAGCCGACGACGAACGCGAAGCCATTATTTCTCGGCCCAGAGCGCGTCTTTGTCTCCTTTTTCGCTTTTGACGGATTCCGTTTCTGTTCTCTGTCTATTCTTTTTGCTAGCGTTGACCTCCCTTGCTTTCTGTCTCTGAGGATTTTTTTTTAAATTTTTTTTTTTGTTTTGATTTAGTAATTCAAAGCTAGCAGTAGGGGTACAAACTGTTCATAATGCCCATTTGTCAACACATGGATCTCTTTTGTAGGGGAATAAAAGGGATAATGGCTAGAAAGGCAGAGGGGTTTCCGGGAACTATGGAGAGAGGGAAGGAATACTTCCATTCCCCTTCTCTTCTCCTGCCCATGGGTGGCCTTCAGCCCCTCGAAAAGCTAATCCTACTGTCAAAATCTTTGCTATACACTTGGAGAATCTCTTACTGAGACCAGTTGGAAGAAACCACAGGAAGAAGCTTTCCCTCCGACCTGTCACAGAAGCTTACCACTTGGAGATTCAAAATGAAATCCCACCAGAACAGCTCAATGGCATTTAGAGCGAGTTATGCCTCACGCTGCATTGCACTCAAGAGTGCGTCGGTTCGCAAGACCTTCTGTCGTAATAATGATTGGAGAACTGCAGAGCTGCAAGGGACCCTATGGATCACCAAGTCCAGCCCTTGTCAAAGAGGCCCAGTGGGGGAATCGAACTCCCAACCTCTGGCTCTGCAGCCAGACACCTCAAGCCACTGAGCTATCTGGCATAAATTTGTTAGCTTTCAACGAGCTGTAAATCTCTTTATTGATCATGTCCAAACCTCTAATAGTCACTAGGTTGTTTTCCTTGGGACTGATTAGAATAATGCAGGATTGGACACTGGGCAAAATTCAAAGCTAGAAAAGGCAGTGCGACGTAATGGTCATCAACATTTCGGGATGAAGGATGTCCCAAGATATTTTGCCACTAGAGGCAAAGGACATGCACCTCCCATCCTCTTCGGTCTGGTATTTTGTTTTATTTATGTACTTGGAATCTTTCTATTGCACCCTATATCACAAGCTGCGAAGGTGGGCTACAGCACGATCAATATAAAACAAATACAAATAGCATTTTGTAATGACCACATGGCTCCCTTTAATTTCAATGGAATTATGAAGATATCAAGAAACAGACGCCCCACTTTACCAACAAGAAGTCACACGGACTCTCGACATCAGCAGAGCAGGACTGCGACCACTAGTTAATATTATTTTGGCTTTCATTTGACCCCAATTAGCTAAACCTAGTGAGTTTACTAAATTATCGCCCCAGTTCCCAGATGGAGGTTTTCTGTCTCATCCACTTCCCCAGCTGAACAGAAACATGTTTCAAAAGTAGTGTGTAGGCCGATCCCTTTTGTCTGAAGAACTGGGGTGTGATCTCCAAACTGCAGCTGCCTCAGTTGTAACTTCAAAACAACAGCGCTAATGCAGCCTGCCTCTTTCCTGACTTGCATCTAAGAAAGACGTGCCTGGTGAATTCCGTCTTGCCATGAACTTTTTGGCCTTTGGAGTTCTTCACACGGGAGCCTGATGAAGGGGTTGGCCCCGCTCCATGAAAGCTAGCAGACGGTGTGATGGTTTTCTTTTCTTTTTTTTTGTGGTCTATGGAGGGTTAACCTACCCTTGCATTTGTAACTTAAACAGTGTAAAATATGTACAAGCAAATGACTGAATACGCATATGGCGACTTCAACTGTTTTCAACCAGTAAAACAATAATTTAACAAAGATCTCAGCTCTTCAGATCATAGAATCATGGAGTTCGAAGGGGAACTCGAAGGCCATCAAGTCCAGCCTCCCTGCTCAAGGCAGGGATCCCAATCCAAGCCGATCGGACAAACGGCAGTCCAATTTTTATTTGAAGATCCGCAGGCGAGGCCCTTCCCTCCAACCTATAACTACCATTTTATCTGTTTTCTTGCCTACTACCATGGCAACTTTTGTGGAAAGTACAGATGCATTAGAAATACATCAAAGAAGAAAACTCACCTTGTTAGGCGAAGGACAGGATACAATTGTAATGCATAATAAATATATGGATCAGTTAGAAAAAGCAGTGAGTAGCAATAGCGTGTTAATAACACACATCATGTTCATCATAATCTAAGAGAGTTTAGCTTCTTTTGACCTCTTTCTTGTCCTTTAGCGTTAGAAGCCTTCTCTTTTTGATGACTGTGATCTAAATGGATCATGCATTTTCACCTTCAGTTACAAATTCGTTTTCAGTTGTGTAAATGGCCTTGCCGAAGTGGGAAAAGGTTCAAGCAACACAGATGATGAGTGGTCCAGGAGATGTAACACACAGAAAGGTCATCACGTTCCAGGCTTAAGTTTCTCAAATGTCTGATAAACACTGATGCACTTTGGTACCCTTGCACCCCAAAAGTTTAACTGGGAGGCTATGGGAACAGGAGTCTGGCTGCTCTTGGAAAAAACAAGCTTGCCATATTTCTGCGTGAGTCACCATTCTGGCTGTAATCTTTCTGATGAATACTCAGGATGAGAAACACGCCGGGCCTCTGCCCGGATCCGAGCCTAGCGGAAGGTCAAAACTGGTGTGAAGGGAAATGAATATTCCCGCGTTTTCCAACTCACAGAGGGAGATCCATGCCTCAGCTATCAGAATGACAAAGGAAGCCCGTGTTTACCTTTCAGTGTCCAATCAAAGCACAAGGCATGCAAAACGCAAACAGTGAACCACAAATACACTCCACTTCAAGCAGACCTTTTCGCTAGTCAAAGTGGCACCTTTTCTCAGTGCACGCTAAGCATATAATCTCATTTGGCCCAAAGCATAAAGAAGGGGGTCCAACCTTCAGAGGGAAGAAGGTTATGAACACAATGTCTGAGACAGGCTTCTATAACTTCGTTTGACCTCCTGAAAGGTACCAAGCAGACAAAAGGTGTACTCATCAAGGCCATCAGCCGTTGGCATGTCCTGGATTTTGACAAAAAAATACTTATATCTGCAGCTGCTAAATCAGAAATTACTTTTATAATTTAAACAGGACTGAAACAAATCTTAGTCTGTTGGGGAAGATAGGCTCTTGAAAACATGACGTGTCTTTGCTGTTGACTTTGATGTCTAGGTGGTGCTTGCTGCAACTTCACAGCCTGTGATGTCCCTCCTTCTTATAGTTCTTTACCTTTACATCAAACCTGAACTGCTCAGTCCTTCAAACTGAGCATAGAAAACTGCCTTTTGGCATCCTTTCCAATGGATAAGTGTCCTACCCATAAGAGGACATATGGTTGCCCTTACAGACTGTGGCCATGCTCTCTGGACAATATTATAATAATCAAGTCAATTCTGACTTACGGCAACCCTTTCCAGGGCTTTCCGGGTAGAGAATACTCAGAAGTGGTTTACTCTTCCCTTCCTCTGGGGGCTCCCTGGGATGGCGCAGCTTGCCCAAGGCCACGCAGGCTGGTTCTACTTTGCAGGAGCCACAGTGAGGAATCCCAACTCCCAGCCTCTGGCTCTGCAGCCAGAGAACTAAACCATTGAGCTCTCCAGCCAGTGGGCGATATCAGGGGTCCAGAAAAGTAACTTCACTCAGCTCTGCTAACTAATTGCCCAGCTGCATTAATTCTGTCTGTGGGCTTTGGCGGTAGAAAAAGGAGTGCCAAGAAAAGCTGTGTCCGTTCTTTGCGACTTCTGATGTCCTCACCGTAGAGAGAACCGCTGGAGGTGGAGGGTCTCACTGAGAAATCACAGGGCTAAGAGGAGGAGAGGGCCCCCGTCTGATGTCCCTGACAAATCTATCTGTCACAGAGCGAGGGATGGAGGGATACGAATTGCACAGCAGAGAGGAAGGATGAAAGCCAAGTGGAGCAATCAATACATTATTTAAATAGCAGGAATGCAAATTGCTGGGACTTAATGAGTCTCCCCCCCCCCCACGCCCGCACGCCCGCCAACCCCGCCATGCGGCATTGGCTCTCTGTTCTTTCCCCCCTCCAGTCCCGTAGCCTTTCCTCAACGCTCAACCTAACCCTTCTTTGCAGTTAAAGGTGGCAGACAAATTCTCCGGGAAATATCAAAACAGCCTCGGGGTGGAACCTGACAAGAATGAAGCACCGCGGCATGTATTATTGATGGGCCTTTGTCAGGTTGTCTTCCAAAAGTGAGTAACTGAGAGAGAAAGAGGAAATTTGCATGTAATCTTGGGTTTTTAAACAACCACCATCCATTTCTGCCTTGCCCCTGGGCAACCCATGTAGGTCTCTCTCTCTCTCAGAGCCCGGAAACATGCTTTTTTTGGGGGGGGGGGGGGGCTACGATGCCAAGCTGGCTAGGAGATTTTGGACGTTGTAGTCCAAAAATCTAACATTTTCCATCTTTAGTCTGTCTGGGTCTCCTTGTTACGCCCCAGGGCAATGAACAAAATTAAGTACACCTAACTCTGCATGGGCTAGGTGGAGAGCTCAGGGGTTGAGGTCTCTGGCTGTGGAGCCAGAGGTTGGGAGTTTGATTCCCCCACTGGGCCTCCTTGAGAGAAGAGCCAGCCTGTGTAGCCTTGGGCAAGCGGCACCGTCCCAGGGCACCCCCAGAAGAAGAGAAGGGGAAACCACTTCTGAGTATACCTAGAAAACCCTGCAAAGGCTTGCTGTAAGTCAGAATTAGCTGGCTGGAGAGCTCAGGGGTTTGTGGCTGCAGAGCCAGAGGTTGAGAGTTGGATTCCCCCACTGGGCCTCCTGGGAGAAGAGCCAGCCTGGGTGGCCTTGGGCAAGCTGCACCGTCCCAGGGCGCCCCTGGAAGAAGGGAAGGATAAACCACTTCTGTGTATTCACTACCTGGAAAACCCTGCAAAGGGTTGCCATAAGTCAGATTGATTGATTGATTGATTGATTGATTGATTGATTGATTGATTGATACATACTCTGCCTTTCTCCTTAAAAGGAGGTCACTCATTCATAAGGTCGCCATCACTTGGAGGTGACTTGATGGCATCTCACAACATCAACTCTGCATAGGCTTGGAGCAGAAAGCCTTTAGGTTGAGCTCAAATTGATTACCATGCAATTGATTGCTTTTTTAAAAAATGCCATTTAAAAAACCTAGGCTATGTTTGGTGGGAACCAGTCCTGCCGTGCTCAGTTCTCAAGCACAAGCATTCCTCAAGACGGTTTCCTCAGGAACGACAACCACACAATTCTGGTCCTTGGCCTGGGAAGGTTTCCTCGCTCTTCATCTAGGTCGTTTATATAGGGCAGGGCAGGGAGTTGAAGAGCGATGCCAGCCCATCTCCCTTGCCTGAAAATTAAGGGACCATTTCAGATGCGATCATCACATTTCTGTCTCTGAGCTGAGAAGCACAGCTATCCTTGGAACACGAGTGTTAAAAGCCAGTTTTGCGTTTCAGGCACACAAGTCCCACTCAGGCTCAGCAAAAATAAAAATAAAAAAATGTTCATCCTGACCAGTGGGTTGGCCTCTTCCTTTAAGAATAATAGGGTAAACTGGTGTAGTGCAGGAGTTCTCAGGTCCTTGGTAAGTTTTCTAAGCTCTGGGTCTCTTCCAGGAAAGAGAATATGTTAGAAGAACAGGATTTAGCTGAATGTTTGCAAGGTGTACCTTTCAAGTAAGAATAGCCAACTTGTGTCAGTTATAGTCCAACCAGATTTTGTTGGACTACAATTCCCATTAGCCTTTGCCAATGGAAAAGGCTGATGGGAGTACAAGATCCAGAAGGGTAAAAGTCATCCACCAACCCCTGCTTTCAGGGAACATTCCTTGTAGGTTTGAGAAAGTAATGATCCAAATTCAAATACTCTTGAGTACGGCGGTTAGCAGCTCCTTTTGCAACGAGTCTAATTTCATTAGAATGGATGGGATTTTAAATCTTAGCATGGCTGGCTTTTATTTTCTGGGCGCCTTAAATATTGTCGTAACTTACTCTGATCTTCTGTGATAAGGGCAAGAGACAACGCCTGCTGAATAAGGAAATAGCAATTCGATCACAATGATTACTGGCTGATCTTTTAGACGCCGTGGCCGTAGCTGGGCTGTCAGCCCTGAATCGAATGTGAGCCAGGCGAAATGTGGCAAGAATCGGCAAAGGTGATTGTGGGAGGTGTTAACACTCCACCTGGTCATTGCATAATGTCCTCTGCAAAAGATCAAGGTGAAACACCGTTTGGAACAAAACCAAAATGCTGCAGAATGAAAAATGGGTCGTCCAGAATAAAAAGTAAAGAGTCTACCCATCCTGACAAATCCAGCCATCTGGAACTGGGGTGGGCAACGTGTTTTCTGCCCCCGCTAGCTATAAAGCTGCTTCTGGGCCCTGAGCCTGTGATATACCCAACTCCATGGCTGACGTTAAGCTGCAAAACAATGAAAGCCCTTAAAATAAGCATTGGTACAGAATCGTGCTGTTACAAGTGGTTTTAAACTTACCACATTACTCCCATATTTCCCATCATCGTAGAGCATTGCGTTGCCTGGCTATCAGGTCAAGGGCATACCATTGGAACATGGTATCAGAGGGAGATCGGCTTCCAGCCCACCTGCAGATGCTGGAAAATGCAGAATAATGCTATACATTGCGTGGTCTCTGGCTCCCTCAAGTGGCCAGTTCTGGTAATACACCCTGAAAATGCATATAAAACGGCATTTCTGGGGGTTTTTTAATTAATATTTTCAGCCAGTGGATAAGTGAATCAGCGGATACTGATCCCACAGATAGGGGGGTCCTACAGTATTTTAAAATCCTTGTCCTGACATTTAAAGCCCTATAGTTTTCACGTCCTGATTATTTAGCAGAGCATATTTCTCTTAAGAGGATTCGACCCGCAGAGTCCAGACTTTTGTTGGTCCCCTTGAACGAAGGTAGCAAAGTCTAGGCTTCCGGCATCCTCCCACTTGGCCCCAAAGCTCGGGACTCTCTCCCCCGTGCACTTTTGTATAGAACCAGAGTTGGACAGATTTAGAAAAGGTTTGAAAACCTATCTGTTAAGCTTGGAGCTGTCGATGTTTCGGGTGTGAAGAGTGTTCAGCGTGTTTCGATTTGAATTGTGTGATTGGTTTGTTCTTGATCACTGCCTGTTCTAAGGAATTTTACGTTGATGTAGCAGCTAAGATGATATATTGGTATTCTTATTACTTTTTATTTATTATAAAATGTTCTAGTCCCTTTTCTACTCAAAGGTACAAAACAGGAGGGACCTTCAAAGGTCACCATATCTAACCTGTGCCAATATGGGAAATCCACCACGAACTCAACCTTGATAAGTAGCTATCTATAGTCACTACTTTTAAAAACTCTAATAAAGGATAACATTAGACAGCTCATACCATCAAGAAATTCCTCCTATTGCTCCCATTGGAAGTAACATACTGTGTTCAGTCTTCAAAAACCCATTACAAAAATTTAAATATTTTGATATACAATCCCTTCCTACAGCCTTACAGAGCAATAATAATTAAAAGCAATCAAAACTGCCAAATGACTGAACTTATAAAGAGAAGCCATTCCCAAGGTCCTTTCATTTTATTTTTTTCCCCATATAGCAGCTGTTAAAAGATATGCATCTTTATCAATGTGGAAATAAAAGCATATTTCCAACATGGAAATATGGAAATAAAGGCATTTACGGGAGTCAAATACTTCTTTTTTTTCCAGAGCATGATCTACTGGGAGGTGGCTAGGTAGGTTTCCCCTGAGAAATATTTCCATGATGTGGATTACTGGGAGTGAGGGAAAACCACTTCTAACCTTCTCATCAAGTTTTACCAGCCAAGGGGGAAAAAATGGTATGGAATTGTGCATACCTCAGCAAATTTGTGTGGAACATATATATTATTAATACCACTTCTTCGTCACCTTGCCACTGAGAGGGCACTCAAAGCCATGCCTAAAACAGTTTAAAACACAATACAGTATTGTGGTAAAAGTAGGCATAAATATTATTCCGTAGTAACTAAAGCAATTCTGTTAAAATAAGAAAGATAAGCCATAAGTCTATTCATCAGCTCTCCAAATCTGGGAGGAAAAGTACTCTGATAAGCTGGGTGACAGTAAGGAGGGGCTTATCTTAAATGGTCAGACAGGAACGGCTAAGGATTGGAGCCACCACAGAAAAGGCTCTGCTTGGGACTGCCTTTGGATGGAAGCCAGAACAGGAGGTTTAAAATGCCTCCATAGGAAGGGCCTCAGTCTGCTAGTTCAAAAGCAACAACAGCAGGACCCCTCATATCCGTGGGGATGGGTTCTCTGTGGATGCTGAAAAAAGTGGATTATAGAGAACGCCAAGCCTCTCTAAGAAGCACACCTCAACAGCAGGTACTCCCAAGCATTGCTGGTAAAGGAAGAATATCGCAACCAAATTTTCTCCTCTGGCATCCCTTGTAGACTATCTTCCTAACAGCAAGAGTGAATTGTCGTGGGTAATTTCCTAGCAGAAGGGAGATCAGGACGTTAACAATAACAACAGTATTTTTCACAAGTGAAGTGTGTGTGGGGGGGGGGGGAAGGCATTTTCCCAAATACTCCAAACCTCGTTCCAGAGGAAAATCGTGCTGCCGACAAACCAAAACGGTTCCCTTTTGTAACAGGGGTCTTTTTGCAGTGTCGGTGGGAACTGAGTGTGTGCAATTAAAAGAAAGTTAATTTCCTCCCGAACTTCCTACCCTCAGCCGCATCGGGTGAAAGGGGAGACCTCTGGCAAAGCAAAAGATAAAACATGCGTGGAGAGTTAACGTTAACAGGACTGTTAATGCGCTCCATATTCTCAGATAATGAGGTTCCCACATGCAAGAGGGCGAGAGGGAAAGGCAGTCCGTCGCGAGATAATGAAGCGCCGCAACTTTAACTGACTGGAGGCGTTGGAGCTAATGAAGTCGCTCGAGAGTTGGGATTCTCCTTGGGCAGATCTGCATTGTTCTGTACAACTGTGTTCGGGCTCCCGTCTGTCGGACGGTGAACTGAAACGGGAGCGGTGGGTCCAAACGAGCGTGGCTGCTGGGCTACGGTGAGGAAGAAGAAAACTCCAGTTGTCCTTCTGGAGGGCCTGGAGAAGGTTAGCCGCTTCTAAGCAAAAGAGGAGAAAACAGATTCCTCTCTTGGAGGGAGCCTCCCCCTTCTCGGATATGATCTGGGAAAGCTTGAACAAGCATGGATGAAAGCAAGGAGGAATGGACACCCGGCAGAACCTGATGGACCTACAGGTTTCCTCTCACTTCATGCAGCAGGTTTCATGGGGTATGGACACAGAATGCCCCTACGTCCTTGACCATTGATCACGAAGGTCAGGACAGTGGTTGGGCCCCACTGACCTTACGCTCAAGAAGGTGCCTCTCCTCGCATGGGGAAGAGTAGACAGAGGACCTCCTCCGGTTTCCTAGACCGTCCATTTAACCTGCTCTGACCTGCACTGACCTTTCTTCAATCTCTGGTTTCTGTTCTTAGGATTGCTGAGGCCCCTTCTTTCCCTCCCTCGCCCCTTTCTTTCGTCCCTCCAAAGAGGGGCCAACGTGCCTTGGTTCCTTGTAGATGAAAGGGGCAGCAAAGGCTCCTGACATCCCCAATTCCAACTGCAGCAACATGTTGACTGTTTGGTTAAAATTCTCCTTTGGATACAGATCAGAAGTACAGAGACTCACACAGAAGATAATAGCTTCAAGTCCACCCTTTTCTCATCAACTGGCACCTAAACTCTCAGTCACTCACTCCAAGACATTAGCAGTAGAAAGAAGAAAAATGTTTCATTACTTCCAGTTCTGTACAGATAACAACAAACGAACAAGCAACTGTCAACTGACTTTCAACAGACAAAAAAGAGAGAGAATGAGAACTCTCAGTAGAAAGGCGGGGCTCTCTTTGAATTTTAAGACAGGAAGGAACGATTGGCTAATGCTGGATAGATTGACAGTCACCCCAGCCCAGAAAAGTCCCTTCCAACCAAACAAACTACAGGCAGCTTGCGAGATTGTAAGAACTCCAACTAGAACTAGGACTTACGTTACCTTTCCTATCACATATGTATTTCTCTAATAAATGCAAGCTGTTTTATTTTCATACGAAGAAGTGTGGATGTCATTCCTTTACAAAGGGTCTGATCAGGTTATCATTCTGAGTTCAAAAGAGCTGGACCCCCAGGTTACTCTTCCATAGGAGGAACGCTGGATTCAGGAGCCTGAAATCAGGTCAACTTGCAGCAGTATTTATGTTTTGAAGGTGGTGGTTCAGAGCTATCCATGGCCAGGGGTACCTATACACCCGATTTCTCTTTCTTCCTGTCATCTCTGATCAAACAGGTTTGCAAGGTCTTGAAGCACTTCAAAACAGGCTGAAACTATTTACTGGGAAATGAGCGCGAGACGGAAAAGAGAGCGGCTCCAGGTGGGGGATGGGACAGATTTACAGTTCGAGGTGGGGGCACATAGGTCACCTTCAGACCAGATGAAATGAAATGAGAACTATAAATAAAGAAGAACGTAAGAAATATTGTTTGCCTTTAGCCATTACTGTTTCTTTCTGAGCCGTTGCTTCCAGATGGGTAGCCTTCTTCTTTTAAGCAAGAACGTTATCATCCCAGGGAAATTTAGACAGGACTGATCTTCTCCTCTCTTTCATTTACAGTAGCCCATATACTACCGAGCTTCCTGCACACAAAGGCTGAAATCCTGTGGCTTAGCTTGGGAAGTTGCAAGTTAGAGTAAACCCACTGAATCTGTCAATTCCTCACTAAGTTGCATTGATTCAGTGGGTCTACCCTAGTAGACCCTTCTGCCCTAAAGCTGGGCACCTGGAATGTACGGACAATGACCCCTGGCTTTTCTGACCACGGCTTTTCTGACAACCTGAAGGAAATAGACGATGTGCGCAAGACAGCTGTCATCGACATGGAACTGAGTAGACTGCAGATGGACATTGTTGCCCTGCAAGAGACGAGATTGCCAGACTCGGGATCTGTCAAAGAAAAAAACTTCTCATTCTTCTGGCAGGGAAAACCATTGAATGAGACCAGGGAATATGGTGTTGGCTTTGCAGTCAGAAATACTCTTCTGAGATCCATTGTTCCACCTACTGTGGGGAGTGAAAGAATCCTGTCTCTGCAGCTCCACTCATCAGCGGGACCGGTAACCCTCATTAGTGCATATGCACCAACACTGTCATCCACTACAGAAGTGAAAGACAAATTCTACGACGATCTGGCAGCTACTATCAAAAAAGTCCCTGAAAGAGAGGCACTGTTCATTCTTGGAGACTTTAACGCTAGAGTTGGTGCTGATCACAATTCTTGGCCCACTTGTCTAGGCCGTTTTGGCATTGGAAAGATGAACGAAAATGGCCAACGCTTGCTGGAGTTTTGCTGTTATTATGGTCTTTGCGTCAGCAACACATTCTTTAATACGAAGCCTCAACACAGAGTTTCCTGGAGACATCCAAGATCCAAGCATTGGCATCAGCTCGATTTGATCCTCACTAGACGTTCTAGCCTTCCTAGTATTACGATCACACGCAGCTACCAGAGTGCTGATTGCGATACTGATCACTCCCTGGTGTGTAGTAGAGTAAAACTGCGAACAAAGAGATTATATCACACGAAAAAGGAAGGAAGACCACGTATTGACATCAGGAAGACTTGCGATCAAAGAAAAGTGGAGGAATTTGCCCAAGCGCTTGAGGAAACCCTTCCAGGCCCGGCTGATGCAAATGCACCTGAACGATGGGAACATTTTAAGAACGCTGTGTATAACACCGCCTTGTCCACATTTGGCAAGAAGACCAAAAAGACGGCCGACTGGTTCGAAGCCCATTCGGAGGAGTTGATGCCAGCCATCGAGGATAAGAGGAGAGCTCTAGCAGCATACAAAGCCTGTCCTAGTGAGTACAACTTGCAAGCTCTTCGAGCTGCTCGTAGCCAAGTCCAACAGGCTGCCAGGAGATGTTCCAACGATTATTGGCTTCAGCTCTGCTCTCAGATACAGATAGCAGCGGACACAGGTAACATCAAAGGAATGTATGACGGTATCAGGCAGGCTTTAGGTCCAATACAGAAGAAATCTGCTCCCTTGAAGTCTGCTACAGGCGTGATCATCCAGGACCGAGCACAGCAGATGGACCGCTGGGTGCAACACTACTCTGAGCTGTATTCCAGAGAGAATGTAGTAACCGAAGAAGCATTAAATATCATTGAGTGCCTGCCTGTCTTGGAAGAGTTGGACAGCGAACCAACCTTAGCAGAAATAAAAGCGGCCTTGGATTCCCTCGCCTCTGGCAAGGCACCTGGAAAGGATAACATCCCTGTTGAAGTGCTGAAGTGCTGTAAAGAGACCATCACTACCGAGCTGTATGAAATCTTTTGTCTTTGCTGGAGGGAAGGTGGAGTACCACAGGACATGAAGGATGCAAACATCGTCACATTGTACAAGAACAAAGGAGACAGGGGCGACTGCAATAACTACCGTGGCATCTCTCTTCTCAGCGTTGTAGGGAAGCTGCTTGCCCGTGTTGTGCTGAAGAGGCTCCAGGTGCTCGCAGACAGAGTCTATCCAGAATCACAGTGTGGATTTCGAGCTAATAGATCCACCACTGACATGGTATTCTCCCTCAGACAGTTGCAGGAGAAATGCAGGGAACAACAACAGCCACTCTTTGTCGCCTTCATAGATCTCACAAAGGCCTTTGATTTGGTTAGCAGGGATGGCCTTTTTAAAATCCTTCCCAAGATTGGATGTCCACCTCGACTCCTTAAAATCATCAGGTCCTTCCATGAGGGAATGAAAGGCACTGTAGTTTTTGATGGTTCAACATCAGATCCCTTTGACATCCGAAGCGGAGTGAAACAGGGCTGTGTCCTCGCACCAACCCTCTTTGGGATCTTTTTTGCTGTCATGCTGAAGCACGCCTTTGGAACTGCAACAGAAGGTGTCTATCTCCGGACTAGATCAGACGGAAAGCTCTTTAATCTCTCTAGATTGAGAGCGAAGACCAAAGTCCAGCTGAAATGCATGCGGGATTTCCTCTTCGCCGATGATGCAGCCATTGTTGCCCACTCTGCTCAAGACCTCCAACAACTCATGAATTGTTTTAGCAAGGCCTGCCAAGACTTTGGACTAACAATCAGCCTGAAGAAAACACAAGTCATGGGCCAGGGCGTGGACTCACCTCCCTCTATTACCATCTCCACACAAGAATTGGAGGTTGTTCATGACTTTGTGTACCTTGGCTCAACGATCTCTGACACTCTCTCTCTAGATGTCGAGATGGATAAACGCATTGGCAAAGCAGCTACCATGTTCTCTAGACTCACGAAGAGAGTATGGCTCAATAAGAAGCTGACGACATATACCAAGATCCAGGTATATAGAGCCTGCGTCCTGAGCACACTCCTGTACTGCAGTGAGTCCTGGACCCTTTGTGCACGGCAGGAGAGGAAGCTGAACACCTTCCATATGCGTTGCCTCCGACGCATTTTTGGTATCACCTGGCAGGACAAAGTTCCAAATAGAGTAGTCCTAGAACGAGCTGGAATCTTTAGCATGTATACATTACTGAAACAGCGACGTCTACGTTGGCTTGGGCATGTCGTGAGAATGTCTGATGGTCGGATTCCAAAAGATCTCCTGTATGGAGAATTAGTGCAGGGAAATCGCCCCAGAGGGAGACCACAGCTGCGATACAAGGACATCTGCAAGCGGGATCTGAAGGCCTTAGGAATGGACCTCAACAGATGGGAAACCCTGACATCTGAGCGTTCAGCCTGGAGGCAGGCATTGCATCATGGCCTCTCCCATTTTGAAGAGACCCTTGTCCAGCAGACCGAGGCAAAGAGGCAGTCACGGAAGCAGCAAAATCAGGGAGCTGGACAGGGGACAGATTGTATTTGTCTTCAGTGTGGAAGGGATTGTCACTCTCGAATCGGCCTTCTCAGCCACACTAGACGCTGTTCCAAGTCCTCCATGCAGAGCACGTTACCATAGTCTTTCGAGACTGAAGGATGCCTAATACAATACCCTAGTGGGCTTACCATGCTAAGGAACAAGATTTCAGCCGTGGGAACAAGATTTCAGCCGTGGGATTATCCAACTTCCACACACATTGCCAGGGATTCTCAACCTTGGAACATCCCCAGATGTTCTTAGACTACAACTCCCAGAAGCCTTCACCACTAGCTGTGCTGGCCAGGATTTCTGGGAGTTGTAGTCCAGGAACATCTGGGGACTGAAGGTTGGGAATCACTGCCCTAGGCATTATACGTTGGTAGACTTTCAACCAGGGATGGGGTTAGGGATGTGTCGCAGGACTCGCTGTCAAGTCGGACTTAAGTCGCACTGGAGACTCGACTTGGATTTAGGATTTTTTTAAAATGACTCGGACTGAATGTACAACTCAGAATCTACCCACCCTCCCTTTTTTTCCTGGGGGAAAAAGCTTGTTTTTAATAGGGACTTGGACTCGGGACTTGGTAGCAAAGACTCAGACTTGGGACTTGGACCTAAAGACTTGCCAACATCCCTATTTTCTCTACTCAGCAGAAGCTCAGAAGGACATGGGCCATGTTTTCCTTCTGAATCGGACAGGCGACCCGGTCACTTAGGAATAACTTTCCTGACCTCCCAAAGGTCCTCCTTCCCTGACGGTCTCTTCTCTTCTGAGCTTTTCTGGACTCTGGCTGCCTCAGTTGAAAAGGCAGCTGAACATCACCCCATTGGTATTCACGGCACTCCTATGCCGCTAGCTGCTGATGTGAGCATTTCCTCCATTATCTGCTCTCTCTCCCCCTCCACCCCGACTCCTTCTCCCCACCCCACTACCCAGCCCTGCCCCTCTAGGCTACATCTCAACAGATTTGTCCTGAGGGCTCATGATTAATTCCTGTCCATAAACTTTCTGATGAGTCTGTGCACTCACAACATCGACTCCCCTCGAGTTCAGACAGTGCTTAACCAGCAAAAAATTAAATTTTAAAAGGACAAAAAAAAGACAAAACTATTTTTCTTCCTTCTTTTAGTCTTTTATCCACCAAGAGATCTGTGTCAACCTTCCTAAGCCAGGACACTACCTCGAGATGACTTAGACTACATATCCCATCATCCCTTAACAGATTTCCTCTGAACTTGCTCCAGTTTGTTGACATCCTTCTTAAAGTGTGGTGTCCAGAACTGATTCCCCCCCACCCCCGCCTTTTAAAGGAATTCTCTGGATCTTTAAATAATTTTTAGTCCTTAGCGGGTTTGGTTTTTCTGTCGCTTTTACTTGCAATTTGTAATTCTTCTTTGTTGTGTTGTTCTCAATTTGTGTGTATGTGTGTGCAGTGCTCTCAAGTCAGAACTGACTTATTAGCGACCCTAACAGGGCTTTGAAGGGAAGTGAGATATTTAAAGAGTGATTTTATCAGTTCCACTTCCCCCAGTGAATTTCCACGGCTGACGTGGGATTTGAACCCTGTTCTCCAGAGTCCTAGTCCATCACTCTGTCAGCTACGCTACACTGGGAATCCCCCATTAGATTTTTAGATGCAAATCTAAATCTGCCCTTTTAATGTATGTCACTTGGCCTGACAAACATTAATTTTCAGAGCAGGAAAATTTTGTATTAATTTTGATTCCTGGTGGAGATTTTGTAGAGAGTAAACCAAGGGTGTCTATCAAGGGGGTATAGCAACTCGAGGCAAAATCCTGGAGAGAGCTGGAACCGAGAGATGAGTGAAATGAAGCAATACGGCATTGGCAATGAACCCTTTTTCACCCGTTGTAGATATGAAGAATTTGTCTCCTAATGGCTATCAGACATAGATTCAACTTTTGCTCAATTCAGGAGACATTAATCCTCCATACCCGAGGCAAGGGAAGAACAGGAAACCTTTCAAATACTTTAAAAATAACTTTTAAAAAAATTAGTTTGTAGTAGTGCTACCTAGCGGCCGTGAAGAAGAACTGCTGGTGGGTTTGGATGCCAAAGGGAACTCAAGAAAAATTACGAAAGATCAGAGTTTTCCTTTACTAGATAGCTTTAGGAATACATCGTGGTTATCCGGTTCCCAGTGTGGTGTAGCGGACAGAGTGACGGACGAGGACTCTGGAGAACAGGGTTCAAATCCCTGCTCAGCCACAGAAACTCACTACGGGAGTGGAAATGGTAAAACCATGCCTTAAATATCTCACTTACCTTGAAAACCCTATGAGGGCTGCTATAAGTCAGTTCCAACTTGATGAATCTGTTCTGTGATGTTCCCCTCTTTAGGTCATTAAGTCTTCCTTCATCAGACCAGCATTTTTTTTAATGCACTGCATAATTACCACTCTTGACCTCAAAAAGGAGGTATAAGAAGCCAAAATCGTGTTGCCAGTCATGCACTACACTTCCATTAGCTGAAAGCCTTTTGATGTCTACCGAAACGACCTTCACAAACACATAGCAAAGGCTTATTGCCTCACTTGGGCAAAACCAAAGCTGGGGAAAGAGTTTAGACGATAACTCCCAGAATTCCCTAATAGTTAGAATTCCGTGTATAAAGTGCATGATAATAATAATACTACATTATTAGTGCACTGGTCATTATGCAAAAAATATAACTTGCCAGCCTCCAAAAACCCATGGGAGCATCAGGTAGAGGTGTCAAAAATGAGGAAGTCAAGATCTTGTAGGATTTCCGGATCCAAACAGATAGACACCTTGAACATAACACATCAGACATAGTAGTAACAGAATGAAGAAATGTCTGGATCGTTGATATTGCAATTCCAGGGGATGCCAGAGTTGAAAATAAAGAACTGGAAAAAATAACAAAGTACAGAGATCTGGAAATCGGAACATCTTACTTGTGGATGAAACATACCTCAGTGGTCCCCATCATCATGGGGGCTTTGGGAACAATATCAACAAATTTCACACAGTATTATAAGCAGTTGCAGATTTCAGAAATAACATTGTTAGAGCTACGAAAAACGGCAATATTAGGAACAGCATATATCCTACATTGATAATTAACAGATACTTAGGTTTTTAGTTAAAACTTGTATCTGTTATATAATACTAGTCAACGTTTCTGTAATTTTGATTGACTGTGCCTGGTGTTTTTGAATAATGATGATGATGATGATGTGCCAGCAAGTTAATTCGGACGTATGGCAGTCCTCTTTCTAACCCGAGTTCCAAACCCCAAGTCCGTGTCCCTATTAAAAGCATGCTTCCCCCACCCCGCCATAAAAAGCAGTGTGGATGGGTTCCAAGTGGTGAGTTGAGTCCAAATCATTGAAGTGAATAACTCAAGTTGAGTCTGAGTTGAGTCACTGGTGCGATTTAAGTCTAACTTGGCAGCAAGTTCCACAACTTGAGTTCCCATCCTTGTGCTTACCTTTGCAGCTTCTCCCATGTTCGAATTATCAGACAAAGTCATCATTCGAGAGATCTAAGTAAGGCCTTTGTCATGACTTTAAATTCATAATGGTCTTTGGTTTGTCAACAGGTGCTAGAATCAACACTTCCTTTCAAAAGTCCCCCCCCCTTCTCTCTCTCTTTCTCTCTCTCCCTCCCCTCCTCCTTCTTTTTTCTAGGCTGCCCCCCCTGAGCTCCATCCCCACTACATCAACTGGGGTTCAAAAAAGAACAACTTGCATTAAAAAGCAACGCCATGCTCTCGCAAGGCTGAGATCAGAAACACCTCTGGTTTTGATTGATTGCCTGATTAAGGGGGGGGGGAATTGATTGGCCTGTCCTCATTAGCATATCGTTAGCAATGACCCTGCGCTTGGCCTAACTTGAAGAAGCGATGACCTGGATGGATTTGAAAAGCGCAGTGTGTCCATAGAGGGGCTGCAAAAATCAGTAGAGGGGGAGAGAGCGATTGTAGAGGGAGAGGATTCCTTGAGAAAGGTGAGGGGGGGAAGGAAGACGAGATCAATAATATACACATCATTAGCCCACCAAGGTTTAAAGAAGTGCTGACGAACCAGCAGATGAGAAGAAGCCAGCACCAATGGCTTCCTGCTCAGCTTCTTGCACATCCTCTGCGCATTTTTGCTGCCTTATTGTTTATGCACGCTACTGCCAACGCATTGAACTAGAGGGTGGGAAAGGTATATATTATGGCCTGCCCTTAGCCCTGTTGGGGTGCAGTAAGAGACCCAGTAGGAGCCCCATATCAAGGGGGGGGGATCGGTTCCAAGCCCCCCTGCAAATGCGGGAAAACATGGATAAGTGAATCAGTGGATATCGATACCACGTTTACGGAGGTCCTACTGTCCTTCATATTTTCCACAAATACGAGTGAATACCTTTGTATCTAGGCAGACTTTTCTCAACGGATGGGTTGCGGACAACATTTGTTTGCTTTGTTTAATGAAGGATACAATCCCGTTTACTTTTTAATGTGCTTCATCAGGGGTTGTGTTAATATGCTCAACTCTTCCGTTGACTATTTATGTTACTTATTGTGTTTTTCAATTTTTGGAGACGGCTTTTGGTCCCTGTTATATTGAATATAATAAAATACATAATAATGACCCAATGGAGTCATACGTTCTGCTTAATAGGGTTCACAGAAAAGCGCTAATTTAAAGGGCAGAATGGACCTCATACGTATTGAAAAACCAAACCACAAGTAACACGGACAGTTCAGCAATTAACAGTTCAGGTAGGATCCGGTGGACACAGAACTGCCCTGCTCTAAGACTCCCAAACCCACACTGCTAGTCTGTGTGGTCTCTGGGGGATTACAGGGGAGGGACCCACAGAATTTAGTCCCTAGAACTCCCATAGACATTCACACCTGAACCCTCTGAATGGAAACTTTGGACACCCACCTTATCTCTTTCTTCTGCTTTTTGGGCCTATGAGGATGCACACAGAAGTATATGATGAAGGATCCTGGAATGGTTGTAGATCACAAGCTGAATAGGAGCCAACAATGTGATGTGGCAGCAAAAAAGGCCAGTACAATTGTAGGATGCATTAAAAGAAGTATAGTCTCCAAATCCTGTGAGGTACTAGTCTCCCACTGTTTGTTACTGGTGAGACCTCATCTAGTGTTCTGTGTCCTATTCTAGACACCGCACTTTAAGACAGATGCCAACAAACTGGAGCCAGTTTAGAGGAGGGCAACGAGGATGATCAGGGAACTGGAAACCAAGCCCTAGGAAGAATTTGGCATGCTTTGCCTTGAGAAAAGACTGAGGGGATATAGGATTCAAATACTTGAAAGGTAGTCATACAGAGGAGGATCTGTTCTTGATCATCCCAGAGTGCAGGACATGTAATGCTCAAGCCACAGGAAGCCAGATTTAGGCTGAATATCAGGGAAAACCTCTGAATTGTTAGAACAGTACGACAACGGAACCCATGACCTTGGGAGGTGATGAGCGCTCCAGTGCTGGAGGCCTTCAAGAGAAAATTCAACAACCATCTGTCAGATCAGCTTTGACTTGGATTCCTGTCTTGAGCAGGGGGTTGGACTTGATGACCTTAGAGGTACTTTCCAACTCCATGATTCTGTGATTCTATCTGTTGGAAATATTCCCCTATGAAGCTGAAGATTCTTTTTCTCATTCTTTCTCTCTGTTTCTGCCACATTGACTAAAATGCATGTCACTGTTTCCCCCTTTCTCCTCGCTTTCCTTTTTAGCATAGTGAATCACTAGCCTCATATAGGATTTCCATCTGCTCAAACGGGGACCCTGCCAGACTCTGATGTTAGGCTTCCATCCAAATTCAGAACCCAAACTTAGAAAACGGTTTAAGCTTGCTTCTGCTATAGCTCTTCTTCCCTCTTTTTAAAATGCAGTATGTACACAGAATACGAACGTAGGGGATGGTGAGTCAGATTTTTTATGGGCTCGGACTTAAAGAGTCCTGGGTTCAAATCCTTACTCACCCACGGAAATTCACTGGTAGTGTAGAACTGGTAAAGCTACTCCTTCAATATCTCACATATCTCGAAAGCCCTATTAGGGTCGCCATAAGTTGGTTCCGACTTGACGACACATAAGACTGCATCTAACCCATTATTTGCAAAGCAAATACTGTACCTCCAAAACTTGCAAGAGCTATACATCTTAGAAGAATCATTTTCTGTTTTCTAGTGCATAAGAAGGAAAACCCTCCTTTGAGGGGATGCCTGCTATAATACAAATCTGAGTCATCAGGGGAAAAAGGGCCCTCCCCAGAATCTTTTAAAAAATGTCAATTTTATTGTTTTGCTAATGCATGACTAGATTTAATAATCTTCCGTAGGGAAAGAGTGGTAATTTTTCTTTTGCCTTGTTATGTCTGCTCCTTTCGTAATTTTTTAGCCACTGTATTCTAATTAATCTTTGAGCTGGCTTGAAACTAAAATGCAAATTAATCCCACGTTCTAGAAATATATTTTTTGAGGGTTTTTTTGTTTTGTTTTGGCTTGTCTGTTCAAAATGAAAGCAGGCAGCCCCAGACACTCTGTATAAAGTTGGGGATGTGGGGTGGAGACTTTCACATGGGTAGTGGCTGCTACGTGTCTTTTCTTCCACCTGGCCTTCAGAAGGTGGACCGCCCTTGATTCCCTAAATAGGTCGGTGTTCTCTGTTATTCCAACGGTTCTTAAGGAAGTTACACCAGGCGTGGCAAGAGATGTTTTTCCCCCCTGCAGGTTGACTTGGCAAAGCCTTCGAAGGCGGTTTGATGTGGATCCCTCTGCAGCCCCCGTGAGTAAATGTGCACAACGAGCCCACACAAAGTCTTGTGAACCTAAGATGTAAAGCAAATCTCAGCTGCAGAAGATGGCAAGGGCTTTGGGGTGGCAGGCAGTTAAAACCTGCCCCATTCGCAGAATGACGTTTAATCCCCCCTGCTCTTCCTCCTCAACGCTCTCCCCAACCCGCTGACCCTAGCAAAAACAATCTGTATAAAACCTGAAACGGTTTGGGTCCAAGCTATCTAAAAGACCGCATCTCCCTATATGAGCCTGCCTGGGTGTTAAGATCGTCAGGAGTGGCCTTTCTCTCGGTCCCACCACCTTCACAAGTGTGCTTGGTGGGGACACGGGAGAGGGCCTTCCTGTGGCTGCTCCTCTGAGACTGTGGAACTCCCTCCCACTGGAGGCCAGCCTGGCCCCGTCTTAGCCGTTCCTGCAAGCAGGCAAGTCAGAACTGACTCATCGTGACCCTATCAGGGCTTTCAAGGTAAGTGAGATATTTCAGGATTCCTTTCACCAGTTCCACTCCTCTAGTGAGTTTCCATGGCTGAGTGGGAATTCGAACCCAGGTCTCCAGAATCTTAATCCACCTTTCTATCCATTACACCACACTGGGTATGCAAGTAGGCTTCTTTAGTAACTGTTACTCTGCTGTGAAGAAATTGTATGCCTGAATAGCTGGATAACATTCCAACTCTAGTTATACAGAGTATTTTTTCTTTGCTACTGAATAACCAAAGCCCTAAAACCTAAGGCATGTCTTTCTAGGTTGAGATTTACAGACTGAATCTCTTCTTACCTTTTGTTGTAATTAAGCAGATTTTCCTTTTGCTGCTTGGAGATAATTTTATTCTACAAGTACAACAGGGAATTATCTTGACTTGCAAGGATTATAGTATCTCTTACTCTGATACACTGAAACCTTCAAACAAAACTAAGAAGCTGTCAGGATGAAATACACTGTGCCCATCCTACCCAAATGAAGATATGCCCATTGTAAGGTGTAATATCACAAACCTGTCTCAGACTGCTCCACTCCCATGTTTCAAGTAGCATTGACTACAAAGCTATGCATTGATTAATGTCATCTGACACCTATTGACTGAAGCCGGTACTGCAGCCTTCCAAAACACCAAAATCTTTAAATGAATTAAAATTAATTGACACACTTTGCCAACCACACAATCTGCCAGTACACATCCTCAGGTTCTCCTTAAAATGTATGCTATATGCCTAAATTTCATGTCCTTGCTAGTAGGGCTAACACACACAAGCACGTTTTATTTTTATGAACTTTTTTGGAAAAGGTACAAAATTACCAAAATAATCTTTCAACAGGCAGAAAGAAGTGTTTGTAAGTTCTTTAACTGCTGTCTTTTTGCACAGCTGTTCATCATCCTCTAGAGACGGTTGTGATTGAAGGAAGAATCTTAATGCCTATTTTTCAAAAACTGTTGTGACACCGAGCCAAAAATAAAAGCTAAGACTGGCTAGCTGGGAGGATTAATTCCAGAAATGGCTGCTACCCTAAACCAAGCCGAGTCACTGAACCTGTACCCTACAAAAAGAAGAAGAGAAGAGTCGTTTTGGTTAGTTGGAGACTTCCAACAGTGTGAGATTGAAACTGAAATATGCTGGGAAATTCCATGGACCCACCAGGCATGTTTTCTCCCTGGATGTGATGGAAGAATTGCCATCACTCATCAAACCCACAGATGCATATCCCTTTCTTTTCACCCATGTGGGAACAAACGGCACGGCCAAGAAGAACTACAAAGAAATCACATGAGACTTTGAAACTCTGGGAAAGCAACTCAAAGACTTTGGAGACCTTATAGTCTTCTCATCATTCCCACCAGTACTCAGAAGAAGAATAGAAAGGGGAAGTGAAATACTCTGGGGCAATGACTGGCTACAAATGTAGTGAAAACATGAGGGATTTGAATTTTGGGCCCACGGCCTACGCTTCCTGAAAGATGGACTGCTGGCACATGATGGGGGATAGTAGGCTTCGTCGTACTATGAGTGAGAAGGATCTTGGAATTATTGCAGACCAGAAGCTGAATACGAGCCAACAGTGTGATTTGGCTGCAAAAAAGGCCAATGAGATTTCAGGATGCATTAACAGAAGTAAAGTCTCCAAATCCAGTGAAGTACTACTTCTCCTCTATTCAGCACTGGTTAGGCTTAATCTTGAATACTGTGTCCAGTTCTGGACACCGCACTTGAAGAAGGATGCTGACAAACTGGAGCAAGTTCAGAGGAGGGCAACAAGGACGATCAGGGGACTGGAAACCAAGCCCTATAAGGAGAGACTGAAAGAATTGGGTATGTTTAGCCTGGAGAAAAGAAGACTGAGGGGAGATAAGACATCACTTTTCACATACTCAAAAGGTAGTCCTACAGAGGAGGGACAGGATCTGTTCTCCATCATCCCAGAGTGCAGGGCACGTAACAACGGGCTCAAGCCACAGGAAGCCAGATTTTGGCTGAATATATCAGGAAAAATATCTTAATTGTTAGAGCAGTACAACAACGGAACCAATGACCTCAGGAGAGGGTGAGTGCCCCAACACTGAAGGCCTTCAAGAGAAAATTAGATAACCATCCATCAGATCTGCTTTGATTCGGATTCCTGCACTGACCAGGGAGTTGGATTTGACAGCCTTACAGGCTCCTTCCAACTCTGTTTTTCTATAATATTGAGATTATTATTTTTTTAAAGGAGAACGGATAACTTTCCAGTTCTACTAATCCAAATTTGGGACATGCTTTTTCAAAGCAAAGACAAGACATGATTAGGGAAGAGATGAATTAACCAGAGGCAGATTTTGTTTTTTAAAGAAGTGAGTTTTGTGCAGGGGGGAAAGAATATTTTCCAACAAGGTCATTTTTCTCCATCAGTCACAAGGAGTCCTTCAGTTTCTTGTCTCTATTATAGCATGACTTAAAAAAAAAAAAACCTGCCTCTTTCCCAAGATCACTGTCAAAAACACAGAGATGCAAATGCGGATGGGATAAAGGGCCCTCCTCGTTAGTTTCCCCAAAACAAAGGCCGATTCGAGCTCCAGCGACTTATTTATTTCCATAAATTTTGTCTGCGAACAAGGTGACTCTGTCTTTTCCTCTCGTTCTCTTTTTTAAAGCAGAGAGAGAGAGAGAGAGAGAGAGAGAGAGAAAGAGAGAAGCCACTTTTGACATCAATTATTAATATACAGAATCTTGGAATAAACTCCCAAATAGTTGTGTTTATGTCTGGTTGTTTTTCATTTTCTGGAGGGGGGGGGGGGAAGAGAACAAGGCCTTGGTTTAAGTCTGCTTCCGGCAAAGACATCATGTTTAGAATTGAAGGTATGTGTATGGGAAGCGGAGGCGGTAGCGGGTGTGTGTGTGTGAGTGTGTGGTGGGGGAGAAGGATGGCGTGTCTGGGTGCACAGCCAAGGTGCCTCTTGCATTCAAACGGGCATTCTGTCAAGGATGTGTGTGTGTGTGTGTAGGTTTTGAAAGCTGTTTCCTCCAGTGTCTGCCTTGTTCGGGCTTTGATTTCTAACTGACAGAGTGCTGAAAGATTGATCTGAGTAAAGATAAATAATTCATGAGCGTTTCCCCCCACCCACCTCAACCCCTTTCCACTTTTCTCTCTCTTTCTCATTTTGAGCAGCTGGGAACGTTGAAAAGCCAACTTCCACTTGGTGTGCGGCCTCTGGAGCACAAGCGAAGGAGATGGGTCGGAGGGGAACGTCTGTGTATTGAGATCAATAATATTCTCCGGGTTTCTGTGGTGGCATTAACCATCTCTGACCATTCCCCCCCCCCCCCCGGCCAGATCTTGCCTGGGGTACCTGTCTGATCTCTTTCGCAGGCATCAACTTCGGTAACGCTGTGGTCCTCCTGGAAAGCAACATGTTTTTGAATGTTGCTGTGATGGCAGATCAAGCCGTCTAAGTTTTGCCTCGGCTCAGTGCTAGAGAGGACAAGGACAGATGTGCTATTTGTGAGTTTTTGTGTTTTGTGTTTTTTTTTTATTCCAACTCCCAGAATTCTCAAAAAAATAAAAATCCCCCAGGCAAAACTCACAGACTTACACTTACAGGCACCTATATTTCGCTCACCTGGGCCACGGCCTATCTTGGAGGCTGCATGGCTGTGTTGGGCCTTGCTTCCTGTTGGTAACAGGAAGCGAGGGCCAAGATGGCCACAGAGCTGCTTGAGATAGGCCCAGGTCCAGGTGAACGAAATGTACTTTCAAACAAATCAACAACATAAAAGCAGATCCAGGAAGGGCTCACATAAATATATACATTTAAAAAAAAAAACTCGTGATGGTTTTGGTCTCTTGAAACACATGGGAAAGGGCTGGATGCCACCATTGAATACCTTTTACGATACTAATTGATTACAGTACAACCGATATGAATCCCTGCCCCTCAAAGTATCTACAAAGCATAGAACCAAGGAAAAATAAATAAATACAAAACAATGTACAAATACAAATCAGCAAACAAATAAATAAAACTACAGTAATAGATTTTTCAAGGTGTGTTAGGTATTTAGGGTGCCGCTTTTACCAGCACCCAGTACATTTCCATGGCCAAACTGGGATTTGAACCCTGGACTCTTAAGGGCCCAGCACTCCACCCACTACACTGCCAAGGCTCCCTACCTATCCATTAGCCTCTGCAAATTTTATGGATCTGTTCCTTCCTTCCTCGTGGTATGTAAGTGGCCACCCTACAGCAGAGGCACGGATAACTTTTCGGCTGCCTCCCTGAGCAGATGCCAGGCTGACTGCTGATTCAGAAGCTCAAAAATAAGATTAGAGCTTCTCATCTTTAAGAAGCAAGGCGAATTTCCAAGGGTTTTGTTGTTGCTGTTGTTTTTCATTTCCCAACTTCCATAGCTGAACTGAAGCCTGTGTTTGTTCTGTGTGGGTTATTTTTCTCTCTCTCTCTCTTCCGTCATCAGTCTCTGAAGCAAACTCTAAAAAGAACGCTGTCCAAGCAAATAACTGCTCATTACTGCCTTTCAGGAAGGACGTGGGCTGGGAAAAACAGAGCCCTTTAGAAAAGAAGTACATGTTTAGGAGGAGTTGGAGAGAAAGATGGAGCGGAGAGAGTGTGAGACAGAGAGGCCTCGTGTTTTTCCTTGAACCTGCCTCATTAAGGTTGAGATCCTACACATGCTTTGGGACATGCTTAGGATTGGGTTGCAAGATTATCATGTCAACTTTATATATTTTTAATTAACAACCACGACCTGTCTATGATGTGCTCTACAGTTTAAAGGCATTTAATTAAATGTGCAGATCGCTCAAACCACTGCCGCCTTTTTGAGACTCTGATTGCCAATGTGGGTTAATAAGCCTTTTTTTTTTTTTTTTTTTTTTTTTGTTACTAGAAGGTTTTTCATCTTTCCATTTTTATTACCAGGACGCAGTCGACTCAATGAGGCCTAAAATACAGGAAAGAAAAAGCAGCTACGCCCTTCCTCTAAGCCTCTTGGTCGCAACAGTTAAACGGTTTTGGCTTGTTTTGTGTGTGGTGTCGGAGAAGGGAGACAAAACTGGAACGGGTCTTGGTGTAGACGTTGCCTCGTTGTCCAACAGCCTCCCTGGCTGGCCTGGAAGAATTCAACCCTGGCATTGCCGACACCATGGATAAGCCAACTCAGCAGTTCATGGCCATCTCAACAGCGATAGGACCATCTCAATGCATCACTGATCTACCCAAGTCATGTGGTTTTAAGCACACACACACACACACACACACACACACACACACACACACACAGTCTGCTCTTTGATGCAGGACCGCCACTGGGATGGCACCCCAGCAGTAGCATTCTCTTCCTTTACAGATATGACTCACCGAATCATAGAATAATGGAGATGGAAGAAGTCTATATAAGGCCATAGAGTCCAACCCCCCTTGCTCAATTCGGGAATCCAAAGTCCATCTGACAGAGGGTGGTCCAAGTTTCTCTTGAATGCCTCTCTGGCTGGAGCGCTCACCCTCTCCTGAGGTCATAGGTTCCATGGTTGTACTGCTCTAACCGTTAAAAATGAGCCCAGTATTATGAGTCCTGCACTCTGGAATAGCTGAGGACAGATTGTTGCCTTCCTCTGAACTTGTTCCTGTTGGTCTATCTTCTTCTTAAAGTTCTGCTTTCTGTCAAGGAAACTTGGTTGGAGAAGTTCCTGGGACAAGTCTGGCCTGAGGCCAGACCTGGCACAAACTGATGGATGCTGGTGGGAAGGGAAACCTCAGTATTGTCGGACAGTCACACTAGCGTTCTAGGTGCTGCCTCTGTGCCTCAGACAAGCTCAGACGACACTAAGCTGATCTTCTTCACTCCTACCACTAGTTGGTTTGATTTAATACCATCTCATGTGCAGCTTGAAGCAAACATACGGGTCATCTCCCTCCATTACGTTTAATCATTATTTCCATCGAACCATTAATTGCAATGAGAGGTTATCCACTGTATCAATGGGACTTCTAAGAAGGGCTGACTTAACAAGTGCCCGCATTCAGTGGGTCTCTACTCTAGCTGAGGCCAACTGTAGTCACACTGTTAGAGGTCACACACGCAAAAGCATGAGAACAGAAAAGAGCATGAACTGTTCACAGAGGCTACAGACTCTCAAGAACATGAAAGGCTTAAATGATGGCATGCAGGCTAGTCAAAAATATAAGGCAGAATGCAGCCTTAAAGGTACGTCTCATACTCTTAGGTAGAAAATGAAGTGGGCTTTTCTTCCTCACCCTACTCCCAAGCACTGAAGCAGAAGGAGGTATTTTCCTGTGGTTTGCTTGGCTTTAGTTTACTTAGCATCAGGAAATATAAAATTCACCATCCTATAAATCTGTTCTGACATTCACTTCAGAGCCTAGAATGACTTAGGACTTTCAGCCTTTCGGTGCAGGAGTCAGAGTTTGGAAGCCCCTGTGACAAAGAGGGAAACACTGCCGTGAGCTTTTTTTACAATTTATCTTCTGCCATCCGTTAACCATCACTGTGCTGTTTTTTTTTTAAACTAGATTATTCCTTCACATAAGTGGCTTGGTTTCTCCAATCCGGCTGGTGAGGCCCTGAGTGGATCAAGCCTTGGACTGAGATCACTGGACTGGGCCCAAGGTCTGAAGAATAACAGATATCATTTGTTGATGCCTGGACAGCACAACTCTTCTGTGCACAACTTGAATCATAGAATTGTGGAGTGGGAAAGGGCCTCTATAGCCATCGAGTCCAACTGCCTGCTCAAGGCAGGAATCCAAGTCAAAGCTCATCCGACAGGTGGTTGTCCAGTTTTATCTTGAAGGCTCCAGCATTGGAACCATCTCACCATCTCCCAAGGTCATGGGTTCTGTTGTCGTACTGCTCTAACAGTTAAGATGTTTTTCCTGATATCCAGCCGAAATCTGGCTTCCTGTAGCTTGAGCACATTATCATGTGTCCTACACTCTGGGATACTGAGAACAGATCCTGCCCCTCCTCTGTATGATTACCATTCAAGAATCTGAAGTCCTACCGCATCTCCCCTCATTCTTCTTTTCTCCAGGCTAAACATGCCCAGTTTTTTCAGCCTTTCCTCAGAGAACTTGGTTTCCAGTCCCCCGATCATCCTTGTTGCCCTCCTCTAAACTTGCTCCAGTTTGTTGGCATCCAGCTGTTTCCTTTATGGTGGCATACATTGTATTTCTATTGAAATTACATACATTACCTCTAAATAGGCATTTAGGATGTGCATTAGTATATAAACACTTTACGCAACTTAACATTTTATTTAATAGCGATGCATAACTAGCCGCCCTATCTATGTCCCCTAAGCAAGCTGGCTGCTCTCAGATGTGTTTTTCCCATTGACAGAGCTGAGGTATGAATGAGCTGCAAGTCCATAGATTTTTGGCACTTATTGGCCAAAGGTGGCAACCTGCAGCCATTTTTACATTGATTAGTCTGCCACCTAGTGATTAAGAGTGATACTGCAAGTTATAGATAAATGCATCTAGGCTTCAGAGTCCTGGGGTGCAACCAGCCACTCAACTGCTCTTCAGTCTCAGCCAACCAAATATGTACTGGCCATCACCACTGCCCCACATATGGTTAGGCAAATCTGTTTGCCATTTCTTGTCTCCTGCCTAGGGACGAGAGGCGTAGTACCCCAGCACACCAGGAAAGCACCAGATTGGAGGAGGCAAATCTAATCCCCTTGAATCAGTGGTTGGCTTCGAATCTCACAGTAACTGGCTCCCTTCACAGAATCAGCCCAAGTTGCATTCAAGGATGGTGACTCACCCGAGTTTTGGCGGTGGCAATGTGACAGTTTGAAACTAAAATATTGATGGGAAGCCACACTGCTAGAAATAGCTGAGGTCAGCTTCTGTGACCTGGTGGCTCGTTAAAGCGATGTGTTACTCAAGTCCACCCACATTATTGGGAGCAAGGAGGGCAGGAAGAAGCAAACCGTGAATCGGTAATTAGTTAGAAGACCTAGGAAGCCACCCCAGTAAATAAATAAATAAATTGAAATGAAATGAAAATGAAAGTATGTTTCAGTTAACAGATGAAGGAACTGGCAATTTCTTATTACAGTAAACACTCACTGCCGTTTTCCACTCGCAAGCCACTTTATCGAATCCCAGGTCATGTAAAAAACATGAAATGCACCAAACAAGGAAGATCCATAAAACTGCATTGCAATCTGCTATCGGGTCTCCTAGGAAGCCCTTTCCCTCTTCCACAACTCAAAGGAGTCTCTGGAAAATTCTGACCGGAGAAAGATCTCAGGCAATAAAGCTAAGACCACATCGGTCTGTATTCAGCACCTTTCAGGATCTGGTTCAGGTTTGTTCAAACCAACCACACAACCTAACAGATAACACTTCCCGCAAACTTTGGTTTGGTGGGTTGAGGTGAACGAAGGTGTGGGAATTCTTCATTCTCTGGGTGACATCCCATCTCTTAAGGCTTGTCTATCAGCCCTCTCAGCTTTCCAGAGGGGGAAAAATAGGGGGCAGGGGGAATTATTTGTTTCCGTTTTTCCAAAACAGATGAGAAACACACTTCTAAGGAGAGGGACTCTCCTTTAAACCAAGACCTGCCTCTACAGTACTTATTTTTGTTTCCCTTTTTTTTTTCCCTAAATGAAAATTAGTATCTGGTTACTTAAAATCATAGAATCATGGAGTTGGAAGGAGCCTACAAGGCCATCAAGTCTAACCCCCTGCTCAAGGCAGGAACCCAGACCAGAGAAGATCAGACAGAGGGTGGTCCAATTTTCTCCTGAATGCTTCCAGCCTTGGAGCGCTTACCACCTCCCAAGGTCATGGGTTCCGTTGTTGTACTGCTCTAACAGTTAGGAAGTTTTTCCTGATATTCAGCCAAAATCTTGTTTCCTATCACTTGAGTCCATTATTACATGTCCTGCACTTTGTGATGATTGAAACAGATTCTGCCCCTCTTCTGCATAACAGTTTTTCAAGTATTTGAAGAGTGCTATCATATCTCCCCTCCATCTTCTTATCTCATGGCTGAACACGCCCAGAACTTTCCATCTTTCCTCCTAGGGCCTGGTTTCCAGTCTCCTGCTCACCCTTGTTGCCCTCCTCTGAACCTGTTCTAGTTTATCTGCATCCTTCTTAAAGTGCAGTATCCAGAACAAGAACACTGCACTCGAGATGAAGCCTAACCAGTTCCAAATAGAGGAGAACGAGTACTTGATCCTTCTTACTGTAGGGTAGCTGCTCTAGTATAGACGGGTCAAAACAGTTCAAGCAAAAGATTGCTAAGCCCTGAGTTATTATGAAAGAGCTGTCCACGAGGAAGAGATCTTCCATACCCTTGACCTCTCTAAGGCTGTCAACTTATGCACCCCTTCCTGAGAGTAAGTTCAGTTGAAAGTAATGGTGTTTACTTCTAAGTAGGCATGCACTGCTAGTGTTCTAAGTGGGAGGTGATTCAGCAGCACAAATGTCTCTTTCCTCGGCTGGCATTCACCATGTGAAGTTCCTTCCACCTCGGGCCCATTCATCACCACCGCAGAAACTCCTTGCAAGCAAAAGGCCACCCTGAACCAGAAATGCCAATAGACTTATTAACATTTAATGCACCCCTGTTCATCTGGGCATCGGAACATAGCTGCCGATGCCTCTGCTTCCTCCTCATGGAGAATCCGCCCAGCCTTTTAAGCATTACAGCAGTCAGCACTGATCGGAGATTGATCTGATTGCTAGCAGCCAATACTGCATCGCCTGCCTTTCGCTCCCATCCAGATCCTGCCACTGCCCACACCCTTTCATTTCCAACATCAGGTTTTAATTAGAAGCGAGGTGTGCCTGGCCTTGTCAAAATATATCAAAGTCTGTCTGGGGGGTTCTGTTGTGAGTGAAAACCTCGGCATACATTATTGATTTATCTTTGTTGGAAATTAATCTATCAATAGCTCCCTCGGGATGCGACGAGGACAGAGTATGTAAAAAGCCAGCAGGGTAGTTGAGAGAGAGAGAGAAAAAGAGAAAAATGTAGGTTTTGCTTAGGACAATCAGGGAGTGTCCTGGTAGGCAGGAACTGGCCTTGGTTATCAATTTCTTTCCAAGCACAATTAAAAGTTGCAGCAATAGTCTTTAAAGCTCCCAAGCTGGGTTGGACGACCTGTGGTCTTCCAGACGTTGAATTCCACTTCTCCCCAGTCGATTTCTTGTGAAAACAGTACCTCCGTGCTTTGTTACCGAGTACAAAATGACTGAAGACAGCTCTGTCAAAAGACCTTGTGAGCTTCCAGGTGCTCTCTCCTCAAAAGTAAAGCTGACGTTTGGGAGGAAAGTGAAAGAGGAAATGATGGCCTTGGCTTGGGAGAGTTCACCGTAGAAGCTAGATATATTACAAACGGCCAGATCCGAACTTGCTTGAATAGGTCAGTTCCTGGAGCCGCCTGCTGCCACTTGCTGACACATCGCTCTTCTGATTGAACACTAGCCATTCGTTATTGAAAGCCAGTAATGAGCAAGACAAAGGAGGAGGATGGGCAGGGCAAAGATGCCCCGTCATCGAAAATCAGCAAACAAAGGATGACTCAGCAGGACTGCTGCCTTGATGCACAATCCCCAGGATTTCTGTCATCAGGCTTGCGATATTCCACCAGGCGAGAAAGCATGGCCGAAAATCCAACCTGGGTTGGGCTATGCAGGAGCAGGTTTGGGGTGAATGGGGTGTGGGGCACGCATGAACCCCACACCACCCCCCGGGGAGGTTCCTAAGTTCACTCTCCTTATTTTCTCCCATGGAACTCAATGGCTGCCATTCCTTCCTCAAAGGCATGGAGGGAAAGATGCAGCGATAGCCATTCTGTACCTTGCCCGGGGGGGGGGGGGCAAGCCTGTGAAGATTGGTCCTTGCCTGTTTTCTTGTTGTGCGTTCATAGGCTTGTCCATTCTTCCTCTCGTCTGCCTTTTCCCCAACCCTCACTGCCAATACAGCCTCGGCGTTTTGCAAGCAAGCACTCCTCACTTAAGGACCTACCTGTTTAACGACTGCTCAGACGTACGTCGGTCTCAACCCCTCGTAAATGCATGCTTGTGTCTTCGCCAAGCGACAGGAAGCTGAATATCAGGAAAAACTTCTTAACTGTTAGAGCAGTATGACAATGAAATCCATGACCCTCGGGAGGTGGTGAGCGCTCCCATGTTGGAGGCGTTGAAGGGAAAATTGGACCCCCCTCGGTCAGATCTGCTTGGATTTGGGTTCCTGCCTTGAGCAGGGGTTTGGACTCAATGGCCTTAGATACCCTTTCCAACTCCATTATTATGTAATTCTCCGATTCCTACCCAAGAGGCTATGGAGATGTCTAGCAGGAAGGAAGTCCGCCTTCTCAGCACATCTGGGGAGCTGCTGTCCAACAAAGCATCCCAGGAAGGACTTCCAAGACAAAGGCGATGCTGCATCACTGCATAGGTCCCAACGGAGTGACATTTGAACTGGTTTTGCCACGCCACCTTTCTGGCTGGTTTGCTCAGGGGCAGCCCCATCACTTCTGTGCCCAATTCAAGTTGCCGGTACTTGCTGTCAAAAGGCTTGAACAGAGAGGGGCGCAACCCCAAGGCCAAGAAATAACTTTCTGGGCTGAGACCTTCGATCTCCCCCACCCCAGGGTACATAAAAAACTACAACGGGCCAAAAGTCAATCTCTAGTTTGGAAAGACAGGGCTTTTAAAATCTTGAATGGTGCAGGAGGCCCTGTGACCTGCTTCAAGGGCGAATCAGCCGCCCTTCAGCCTAGTGGCACGGCGGTTCAATGGCAGTCCTGCAGCCAAAACTCTGCTCACAAATCTGGGTTCAATCCCAGGTAGCCGGCTTGAGGTTCACTCAGCCTTCCATCCCGCTGAAGTTGGTGAAATGAGTACCCAGCTCACGGGGGGGGGGGGGGGGGAGGCGGTGCGGTGTGTCGCCTGCATAACTAAATTATAAACCGCCCAGAGAGTGCTTTAAGCGCTACGGGAGCAGTATATAAGCAGAACACTTTGCTTTTTGAAACAGCGTGTGTGTGGTCACAAAAACAGCTGCATATGACCTCTGGGATATAAAGTTCCAACCCTGCTTTTAAGAGGTCGGGATTCAAATCCTTGCAGGAGACTTCTCTCTATATCAGCATCCCCGTGACTTACAATTGGCAGGAAGGGCTGTTTTTTTCCAAGTACTTTTGGTGCATTACATGCTGACAAGGGTCTTGATTAAAGGACCCCCATCACAGTGCGCCTAGTTGCCAGTGTTTCATTCCTTTGAGCACCAGGTCTATACATGACCGTTAAGTCTGTCGTCCCTTTTTAGACTTCTATTTCTGAACCGCTTTGTCTTGGCTTCTGTCCCTTCCTTTTCTGAAGTCTTGCTGTACAGGAAGAAAATCCTTTGATCTGGTAAAGATTTCCAATGGTTTGGGATTAAACACTCTCACCTCGTCAAGCACGTAACTGGGGGGGGGGGGGGGAGAAGAAGGGCTCTATGAAAAGAGGAGATGAAAGAGGTCGTTGAGTACCCCTCCTCCTCAAAGAAGGATTGATTTTTTGATAAGCCAGGGAGAATCTGCATCAAACTGTTGCAGTGTGATCAACCTTCTCTAAGAGAAGTGCTCCTGTTCAGGGATTATGGGAAGGAAGAAGGCCAAAGGGCTTTATGAGTCTCAGGGAAGAGGGACACCTTTTCTCCGCTTCTCTGCCAGAGTTGGACATATCGCGCTCTATTGAACTGCAAAGTTCAGTTTGGGTCTGTCGCCAGGATCAGTCACCCAGGACATCTAGGTAGGACTAAGGACAATTCTGCTCTGAAACCCTGGAGAAACACAAAAGACATGATTGATGTATTCTAGCTTTCTGCATCTTAGTTTTTGTTTGTTTGTTTTTATTTCCTGGTCTTTTATTCCTTTGGCCGAGTACTTCTTCATGGTCCACTCTCTCTCTCTCTCTCTCTCTCTCTCCCTCCAAGAAATCCTTAGCGTCCAGTGACAGAAGCCCATGAGAACACAGGGCACAAAACCGACCCAAAGTACTGATTTTTGAATTCTGCCTCTTCCTTTCGGCACACACACCTTGGGTGGAAAGGTAGATGCTTGTAACCGTCTTGGAGCAGAGGAGGACCAAAGAAAAGCGCCATTCTGATCCCGCTCGAAACACGGGGCTGGCGAAACTAAAAAGGGGATCAGAGGAAAAGATCAGACGGCAGTGGGTGGCATCCTCTATTTTTACACTGAACTTCTGGGAGCTGCGTGAAAGGACGATTGCTGAATTCCAAAGCACCCCTCCGGTTCTCACCTACCAACTTAAGAGACATTTAAAAGAAAAGCGGCCTATTCTTCTTCTTCTCAGCTGCCCTTTCCTTTCAGCCCCCAATTTCTCAGACTCGAGGTATAAGTCTTCAAAGGAATGCTCTTCTGAATTTTGTTCAGCACGTCCGCGGCTCCTATAGGCCGGCTCTATATTTACTGTCGAGAAAACCCCAACATTCTAGATTGAAATTCACAGTGGAAAGGGAAGAGGATGGAGCAAGGGAGGGGGGGGAGCATAGCTCGGCGGCAGCGACACAGGCTTTGCATAAAGAGGTTCAACCCTCACCATCTCTAGTTTAAAAAAAAAAGTTAGCAAGGGATTAGAACTTTGTTTCAGATCCTAGAAAGCTGATAACCGGAGAGACTGCGCAACCTTGGGCTCATGTTCCAGGAAGAAGCAACCCTGTCTTCCTGGCCTTCATTCACAAGCTGGTCTGCTTTGGGATCTGATGGAGGTGGGGATGGTAGCAGGCTGGGAGTGAGTGTGTGAACTTGAAGCTTGCATCTAGAGATGGGCACGAACCGGTTTGTTGCAGTTCGTCATGGGTGCTGCTGCTCCCCTCCCCTGCCTCAATCGGCCACTCACCAGGCCCATCCTCCGTGATCTTCAACTGATCTGCCAGTCCCGGCAAGAGCTCAGCCTTCTCTGCCCTGCCCTCTGGGCTGATCTCCCATTCAGACAAAAGGACGGGGCAGAGAAGTCTGTGCTCCTGCTCATGACTGGGAGATGAGCCAAGGAGGTGGGAAAAGCAAGCCAGCTGGGCCTGGGGAGTGGCTTGATTGGCTGAGGAGGCAGGGGAGGGGAGCGGCAGCACCTGTGCTGCTGCCGTGACAGACTGTGACGAACTGGGATGAACCGGTTCGTGCTCATCTCTAAATACTAAGCAGCTATAGCTCCCTTATAGCCAGTAGAAAGCTCAGGATTCAGTGCCTGCCGTCTTGACAAACTGGGACAAACCGTTCGTGCCCTTCTCTACTTGCAACCCACATCCCATTGGATTTGAGCCAGGGATCCAGACAAATCAGCCTTAAGAAGCTGCCTTATAACAATGACACCATTCATTCATGCATCTAACTCATTACGGTTCACACGGACTGGCGGCCTTCCTCCAGGGTTGCAAACATGCCTCTTTCCCCACTCTTTTTAGAAATGCAGGGGGCTGGAAGACTCTCAGAGCTCCTGCATGGAGCCCAAGGGTTCAGTCCCTGAGTTGGCAGGAGATGGAGGCTCAGCTGCACCCGGATTCAGAGGGGGCACCTCAGATCTAGCACCCTGGGTGGTCTTAGCAACGGAGATGGCTTGTGACGGCTGCTCCCTGACATTTGGGGGCGAGATGCCTTCCAGGCTGGGCTGGCCCCTGCTTAGCAAAATAAATAAATAAATAAATAAATAAATAAATAAATAAATAAATAAATAAATAAATAAATAAATAAACTCCCAGGGAAACAGATGACTTCTGTGCAAACAGATGGATATTTTAAGGATTAACAGTATAATCTTGTTATTTCTGTTTACTCAGAAGTAACATATCAACAGAGGTTGGATCAGAGCCTAAAATCAACTAAGAACTAGGAGAATAATCAATGGAGAGAGAAAAAAAATCTTTAACCGGTTGACAAGCCTAATAATTACTAGTTACTTAAATTTTTCATTATGTCTGGCTGAACAGCTCTTAGGCTTTTAGTGTATGAATGCTGAGCACAGACTTTATGACACACATTTAAAAGAAATGTGTTGGGGGGGTAGAAAACAAATAAATCATTGTGTGTGTGTGTGTGCGCGCGCGCGTATCTATGTGTGTAATTTGGCTGATTGCTCGTGTTCTACAGAGCAGCCGTGTGTGTTTTCGTCATCCATAACAAGCTGTGAATTCAGAAATTAAGATTAATAGGAAACCAATTCAGGAACATTAAGATAACAACATTTTGGGAGTGAACCTGGCAGGAATTGAGAAACCACATGTAAACACCTGATGTTAAGACAAGCTGATAATTGATTTGTTATAAGAGAACAGCGGCAAAAAAAGAGCTTGAAATGTGAGTCAGGGGCCCTTAATTTGGATCTCTGTCTGACTAGGAATTTACCAGGGAGACAGTCCTTAAACCATCATCCCCAGGAGGGAGATCAGACTTGATGGCCTTAGAGGCCCCTTCGAACTCAACTATTCTATGATTCTATAAAAAAGGAGGGTTAAAGAAACACATAAGAGCAAAATAGCAGAGACGTTTTCATCCTCTCAACATACAAAACTCCACAGGGCGGGAGATGAGAAGCCCATTCATGACCTTTTCACATAATGCAAAAATAACCTCAGGACCCCATGGTCATAAAATGCAGTGCTTATCATCCAGCCTTCGTGACGCAAAGATTAGACAGACAGAGGTAGTGGGACGACTGTTCAGTCACAGAAGCTGTGACTGCCTTGGCTAATACATTTTTGAATTGTCTTATATTATACTCATGCCTTGCAGGTGATTTTCCTTGCTACATCAGGACGGCTAGATAGCTCCATGGTTGAGGTCTCTGGCTGTGGAGCCAGAGGTTGGGAGTTCGATTCCCCCACTGGGCCTCCTTGACAGGGGCTGGACTTGATGATGCAGAGGGTCCCTTCCAGCTCTGCAGTTCCAAAATGATGATGATCAGCTAAGATTAGTCAATGGAATGCTACAAATGCAAGAGTAGGCTGATATCTTTATTGAACGATCATCCTATTCTTGCATTTGTGTAATTCTGAACCACACGGCCTTCTCCTAATTCTCCAACGAAATGCTGAGGCTCATGGACCATGTACTGTATACATTGGATGGAGAGACACCTTTTTTCTAACACAACTAAATAAGAAATATCCTTGCTGGACCAGATTTGCAATCCCTCAATTCCACCCTTCTGGTTTGAAAAACAACCTCCAGTTCTCAACACGGTGGATTGTACTACCTTGAGAAAGCTACAGGTGAGTTGGAAACCAAAGTGGCTACGGGCGAGAGGCACGTCCTCCTCAATGCACACCCCAACGCTTACCTCCTGAGCCCCCACAAAAGCTCTCGTAAGTGGGGAGAAAAATTCTGAACGGCTTTCCCTTCACCAGAGAGAAAAAAATAAGCAAAGATTCACACCTGGACTTTTGTGTAGGTCTTCCCTACATTTTAAAACAAAGACATAGCTGGGAATTCTCAACAGCGTGAGAAGGGAGCCACCCTTCTGCTCACATTTTCCATCTCCAAAGGCGCTTCTCATTTAAAAAAAAATCATAATGCACAACTGCGTGTAATATATCACTTTGTTTTCCTTACTGTTTCTATGCCACTCCTAATTTTACACATTTCTATTACGACCGATATTTCCCCCCTGAGAACTTTAATGGATGCAATTATTATATATTTTTTTCCTTTAAAAGGTGGAGACCATAGACTTGTTCTTGTTGTGTTCAGCTGCAGGAAATTCAAATCAAGCCCATGAGTTATAGCTCCTTCATTCCATTTTAAATTACTCGCCAAATGGCTTCTCCTGCTCTCCCTTCCCAATGTTACGACTCCATCAAATAACACTCTACGCATCAACACACAACATTTCCCGACTACCACCATGTCTGGGAATAAGAAAAGCAAACGCATCTTAAATACACAACAGCCGAGTGTGTCGGCTTTCCTTCACATCACACTTACTTAACAAGAAGTATTTTCCCCGTTCCTGATAACCTGGGCTGGGTTTTATTGATTTATTCTCCAAGACAGTTCACACAGAACTATAACAATCCTAAAGGGGAAAGGAAGGAGGGCGGTATTTACTGTAGCTCCTTTTTACTGAGAAAAGACAGTAGGAACGCCTGCTGCTTAAAAGGCAGTGTTCAGACCAGTGAGCTGAAGCTGTGTAGTTACTAGACAAAACTGCTCAAACTGAAAATCCAAAGCAGACACGGGCAAGCTGATCAGGCACGAGGACTCCATCCAGTAGCTGGTAGCAGTCTGCAGTACCTCTTCTCACCAGTTCCAATGGTGTCACCCAAGAGCAATACATAATAGGCTTTGGGCATCCTCAGTGCTGCGGAAATCTAATTTCAGACCTGCAGTACTTCAATCCTTTTGGGGTTTTTTAAATCTTAGCCTCCCAGGAACTGGGATGGGGATAATGACAGACCAGAGAAAAGAAGCTAAAAATTGAACATTCTTGGAAAAATGAAGAACACACTATTGATTACTGGTTGGCTTTGAGAGAAATCTCTGTGCAACGATGCACATGGCTGCCTAGCAGGGCTACATGCGAGGCAGGAAAACCCTCTGCAAACCAGGCTCCACAGCGCTCTCTGTACCAGAGGCTCATTTGACAGAATCGTAACTATAATTGTGATGCTCAGAGTGTGCCCAGAGGTAATCTAGTCCACTTCTCACCTGTGCAGCTAATTCACCATTGAAACAGCTCCAATGGCTATCCATTCAACCCTTCGCCAATGAAGGAGAGTCCACCAATTCTGAAAGAGTCTATTCCCTCTCTCAGAAGGTTCTTCCTAATATTTAGTCAAAATCTGCTTTCTTGTTTGCATCCGTGGCTTTGAATCCTATTCTCTGAAGTCACAGAAGACAGGTTGGTGCCTTCTTCCACGGGAGAGCTCTTCAAGTATTTGAAGATGACTCTCTTATCACCTCTGAAGATAAAAGCAATGTAAAACGCCTTGATCAGGCGCTCACTTGAGGCAGCGAAAACAACAGCGTCCTGGGGCATGCCAAAGATTCAAATCCAAGAGCATGCAATTCAGTTGGATCCTTCAGTGCAAACAGATTCACAACTTTATAGATTCATGTTCTGAATGTGACAAGAAGAAGATGCTTTTTGCACCTTCGTGCTGTGGGCTGGCAAAAATGGTACTAATTCCAAGGAACAGGTTATAAGAACTTCTCTTTCTGCATTTTCTTTCTAAGCTTTTTGGTGTTTTTCTTTTTCCTGCTACTGGAAAGCAACAATTGGCTAGTCACTGCCATTTTTACCCGAAATTCCTTTAAAGTAGAAACAGGACATTACAGCTGGAACAGGCACTGAAAAGGGCTACCCAAATTGGTCCCATTCTACTTGGGGAAAAGGTCACCCTGTTTGAGGCTCCATAAATTAGGAAAAAAAGGTAAGGGGAGACATGACAGAGCTACATACATAAAATTACGCATGGCGTATAGAAGACAGAAAGGCAGAGGATTTTCCTCCCCTAGTCATTGGAATTAATCCAATGAAGCAGAAAAGTGAGAAATTAAAAAAAAAATCAGATTAAAAAAAAGCACTACTTTTTAAAATCTGATTTTAACATCACCATGAATTGCAAACCGGGTACAAAAGGCTTATACATGGCGAGAACTACTACAAAAGAGAGAGTTAACATTTTAATTCCTATATCCCTTCCACTTCAAGCACAACTGCTTTCTGTAACCTTTCCCTTCAATGCTTCATGAGTAGAAAGTGACCGGTCCCTAATGTGACGTATTCTTTTCCATATATCCCTGAGTTATTAGATGACACCTCTCCAGAATTTTTGTTGAGAAGCTGGTGGTTGTCGTAAGTCCAAGTTGATATTTGCACAGTCTAGAGAAGGGCACTATGTGTTTATAGCAGGGGTTCTCAACCCTTCGGTCCCCAGATGTTCTTGGACTGCAACTCCCAGGAATCCTGGCCAGCACAGCTGGTTGGTAGGGGCTTCTGGGAGTTGTAGTGCAAAAACACCTGGGGACCCAAGGTTGGGAACCAGAGATCTAGAAGTAAGTCTCCTTTATGGATTCCTCCACTGGCCCTTATTTTGCAAGGTAGGTTTTCAAGAGGTGACACCAACCAGGTTCTTTCCAGGCCATTTGCTGTAGCCAAGTCCTCTACCGTCTCCCATCTTCTGGCTATTTCCTGGTGAGCCATTGTTAGCAGGAGGCTTACTTACCATGTTTCTATGATGGAAGATCCAAAAAAACAACCACCACCCATCAACCCTTCTTCACATATCATTGTGAAATTCCTGGTCATGAGGCGAGAGCGACGGCTTCAAAAGTGGAGTTGACAACTTATGGAGAATAGGATTGTCAACCACTGTTCATCACCATGATGACCCTATGCTATTTCTATAGTACGCCTCTGAATACTACGAGCAAGCAAGAGTGAGAAAAAGGATTCTATAGCGCTTCTTTCCTGGTTAGCCAATGCGGGAATTGAATCCTGGACAAAGTTGTCCGTTGCGATTTGGATAACTGACACACCCACCCAGGAGTCCCACAAAGATTTATAGACCTCCCAGGCAAAGAGAATAGATTCTATGATTCATCATAGCTGACATTATCCCAGTAAAGGGTTAATACCAGAATGAAACCAAATGATCAGTAACAATAAGCACCTCCAAACTCCAAATTGCATCACACTTCTGGAAAGCGCAAACAAAGTTTATATGCTGGTGATGGCCTCCTGGCGCAGTGGTTAAACTGCAGTACTGCAGTCCAGACTCTGCTCATGAGCCAAATTCGATCCTGACAAGCTCAGGGAGCCAGCTTAAGGTTGACCCGGCCTTCCATCCTTCTGAAGTCAGCAAATTGAGTACCCAGCTCAGTGGAGTGGGCAATGTGTACCTTGCATAGTTAAATTGTAAACTGTCCAGAGACTGCTTTAAGAGCTATATGAGCAGCACACTTTGACGGACCTTGTGATCTTTTCTTCTATGAGATGGTCTGTATATTAATAAAATAAATATATGAAAAGATCTTTATTTAACACTCAGCCTCGGATTCTTTCTTTCTTATTGTGTACTGAAATGCCACTGATTCACAGAATGGATGAAATAGAATGAAACGAGTGACCTCAACACAGAGTCAGATGCACATTAAAGAGCATGAAAAGAAGATATTTCCCCCCCCCCCCCCATCTTTCTTGATCATACCTCTTTCTATTTTATTTTTAATGCCCAGGGACGTGGAAAAACCACCACCACCCTGTCATCATCTCTGATTCAAAGAGCACGTTGGGGAAAACACAACCACCACCTAACTTTTACAGACAATAATTATTAGCTGCCTTTCAAACTGGTCAAGAATTCGATACAAGGGGGAAGAGGAAGACAAGCAAACCTTGAATCCGGCTGGCAAAGCGATGGACTGGACTTCCACATCTCAGCCAGGTTTCTGGGGGGAAAAAACACTGCATTTTCTCAATGCAAACAAATAAATAAAAGCAACCCCCCTTTCTCTTTTATTTTAATTTCCCTTTGAATTATCATTTCTGAAGGATGAAGAGTGTTTTATTTGCTGGCCCAATGTGGTCAGAATTTAAACACCTCCAAGAAGCATCTGCCTTTAACTCCACGTGCCTACCAAGCGACCACATTTAAGCCAAGAAAAGCTTAAAAGTATTGAATTCAGTAATACAGCGTATATGTATCTGGCAACACAGCCTGTACGCAGCTGTTGTTAGGGGCCAACTTATAGCAACCTTAATAGGGCTTTTCAAGGTGAGATATTTGAGCTTCCATGGCTGAGTGGATTCGAACCCAGGTTTCCTGAGTCCTAGTCCATCACTGCATTCACCACACCACACTGGGATTCCCAAACAGAATTGTGTGCCGTCAAGTGAATTCTGGCTTATGATGAAAGCCTTAGGTAGAAAGTACTCAGAAGTGGTTTCCCCTCCCCTTCCTCTAGGGGGAGCCCTGGGACAGTACAGCTGGCCCAAGGCCACCCAGGCTGGCTCTTCTCCCTGGAGGCACAGGGGGGGAATCGAACTCCCAAACTTTGGCTTTCCAGCCAGATGCCTAAACCACTGAGCTTTCCAGTCAGCCTTGTCTACAGTAATCACTCTTTAATTTCAGGAGTGTCTATATGGAACTGCTGCTTAAATAAGTCCATTATGAATTTCAATTCTTTCCCTATCATGAATGGATTATACAATAGGCTCCCACAGCACAGAAGCGCACATAGTAGAACTGAGGTGCATTGGCCAACATGAAACAGAAAGTTAAATATACATCTCAGAATATTAGAACTGCAGAGCTGGAAGGCACCCTATAAGAACATTGAATCCAGCACCTCTCAAGGAGGCCCAGTGGGGAAATCGAACTCCCAGCCACTGGCTCCGCAGCCAAATGCCTAAACCACTGAGCTCTCTAGCAGCCATCTGGTAGAGCTTATTCAAGTGGGAAACGAATGATTATACCTGGGTTCTGGGAAGTTTTCGCCGAAACCTGAGCCTGATTGATAAGCTTGCTAGGTACTTTGAAGAAAAGTGCTACTACTCACCATGAAAGGATATCCAACACACGTACAGTGGACAGAGTGATGCACTAGGGACTTAGGAGGTCTGGGTTCAAATCCACCCCCCTGAGCCATGGGAACTCACTGAGGGACTGGAACTGGTAAAACCACTCCTTAAATACCTCACTTACCTTGAAAGTCCTAACAGGGTTGCTGTAAGTTGGTTCCGACTTGACGGCACATCACAACTACTTCATCATGAAACCTAAAGCTAACCTAAATGGATATTGTGCACAGTGTGTTTTGTACGTGTTGGTCAGAACCGAACTCAATATTTACACCAGTAAATGTGCAGTGCTGTGAGCTGAGGTGTCAAAATAAGTGCTAATTAAAGAGTCCCCGATTCAGTTTCCCATAGGGTGCCAGTTTGGTTGGTCTACATAGAACTGGGGGGGACTCATTCATTAGTGGCTATTCACCACTTCAGGTTTTGCCACTGCACTTACATAGGTGTAAATATTCAAGGGGATTCTGGCCGGTTTAGTGTGTATAGGCATCACACAAAACATGCTTCAAAATCCCTGGTTTCCATAACAACATGTAATGGGGTTGTATGTTGTTGTTTTCTTTTCTATTTTGCCTAGAACTGGCAAAGATTCAGGACCAAAATTGTTCTCAGTTCGGGCCGGTTTTTAAAACTCCAATTAGCACCCACCGGGCCTGGGTGCCTTCTGTTGGTCTTTGGTCTCGGTTTTTGTGAAGGCCGTGGGGGGAAACAACCCAAAGGACAGCCAACGTACAAGCAAGAACCTACAGGCCTTTGGTTAGAAAATTAAAAGTTGTTTGCTGTGGCTTGATGGCTTAATCAGTCGATCAATATTGTTCATAAGGTAGGCAAGGAAAGAGCTCGGAGTCACGATGAAAAATGCATAAGGGGACAAAGGAGGATGGAGAGCAGAAAATTAAAAAAAGCTGGCCCTGCTACATTTGTCCAATAACAGCAGAGAAATTAAAGGGGTTTGTTGGGGGGGGGGGGGAGAGCGCATGAACGCTCAGGCTCATTGGAAAGGTGGAGGGAAAAAACTGAAATAAATATAAACAGCTGCCCCAAGGTTTTTGGTTTGGAAAAAAAAATTCATGTAAATCAAGTCACTTTTTCAAAAGCTGCATTTTGCAAGGGGTCATTTTTGCAGACCTTCAAAGACTAGGGCGAAAGAGGAGAATGTTTTTTCATTAAATAGGAGCTCACTAAAAACTCATCTAATCCCATTTTTCTCCAACAAGCCTAGGCAATAACAACCTTATGGTGGTGAGGGGATTGTGTGTGTGTGTGTTAGAACACCAAATGGAAACAGTGAAAATGCTTAATACACTTGATGTGCTGGGCTGATCAAATGTGTTAAGACCAGGTCTGAATTTTCCACATTCACCACTTTATACAAAATCAAACACAACTCAGAACTGTGCACGAAAAGCACTGAAACGGGCCATTCAAGGTTTATGGAAATTTAAGCTCTCTTCCTTTTGCTCGAATTTTAATTCCACCATCCCCCTCCTGCTTTGCACAATTGATTCTTTAAATGATTTAAAAGGGCTTCAATGAGGAAGGGCGAGATCTCAATTCCAAGTATCAGAAATGTTACTCGGTAGCCTCTCCGATTTTTCATTCTAGACACTGTACAGTGTTGTTTTTATCCTCCTCAGCCAATGTTTTTTTTGCGGCTATCATCGCTGTCTCCTAGCTCAGTGGCTTTAGGTCTCTGGCTGCAGAGCCAGAGGTTGGGAGTTCGATTCCCCACTGGGTCTCCTTGACGGGGGCTGGACTTGATGATCTAGAGGGTCCCTTCCAGCTCTGCCGTTCTGAGATTATATATAGAAGTGGTGGTGAACCTTTTTGGGCTCGCGTGCCCAAACTGGGGAGAAAAAAAAAAAACCAGCAGGCGGCATGCCGCAGCGGTGGCGGAACTGGAAGTGGCAGCGGAAGGGGGAATCCCGGCACGGAGGTGCCTCGAGACCCACTCCGGATCCACCTGCCGAAGCGCCAGCACCGCGGCTGCAGCCACCTTCTCAGGTTTGGCTGCATGGGGGGGGGGGGGAGAGCAATCCGGTGACTTATGGCTCGCGTGCCGACAGAAAGGGCTCCACGTACAAGCTATGGCACGCGTGCCATAGGTTCACCATCGCTGATCTATAGCATGATCTATAGCTCCCCCTAACTCAAGACCTGGCTCTTTAGGCAGGCCTTCCCTCCTGTCAATATCTAATTTATTTGCTATTTTCAATTGTATTAATGTTGTTGTTTTATTTTTTAATTCTTCTTGAGTGTTGTTAGCCACCCAGAGTAGACTTCAGTCTAGATGGGCGGGATATAAATTAAATAAATTTCTGGATTTTTATTTATTTTTTAAATATTTGCTATAATCCGCAATTTCCAGCATCAGCCGGGGGCGGGGGGCGCGTGCGCTTGGAACCACTCTGCCGTGGATAGAGGGGTCCTACTGGAGGCCTCCATTCATTCCTTTAAAAACAAATCTTTCTATGAATGAAGCTGTTGGCAAAGACTCTGTGAAGCTTTTTTCTTTTGCAATAACCTTTACGGACTTGATTCTCACCTTGTGCTCCATTATGCCTCAAGCACGGCTTGCCTTGTTTCTGATCTGGTTAAAGAGAATGAACGGAAAGGCCGGTATGCTGTCTTGTTCAGGATGCCATTTAAAAGATGAGGAGATTTTTTTTTTATCAGCGCAGGTGACCCGACAGGAAGGGTTCTAATCCAAATCAGCCTTACAGGGGCTTGAAAAAAACCCACACCGTTCTCAGTGTCTAGATTTTAACTCAAGGTAGCTTACCATGTCAAAAAACACCAGAGTTTCTAACAATTGCAGTGCCAAGCTCTCTAAGCTGTCAAGGTCATCTTAGGATCCTCCCTGACTCCACAAAGATGTTTTGACTACGGACGGATGGAATATCTATTTCTGGCCCATGGTAATTAGGCATCACTTCATCTCAAAGTAGACTGCATCTTGTTTCCACATTAATCTGCAATTGAACAAAATTTATCAGAAAATTTGTGTCTAGATACACATTTCTCCCACAAACCCTGAATGTATAACGCTGTTCCCTCTCAAAGGATATACTACTAAACTTATTATACTCTAAAACATGAATTTTTAATGCACTTTGATAATGTGTTGAGCCAAGAATGGTATTGTATCATTCAGGGACGTGTGAAATCCAGTGGACAATTACGTCCTGCTTTGTCGTTTCGTTTCGGCAGCATGAATGCGGGGCGCAGGGTAGCAAAATTTCTGCCTGCAATCTCTATTCATAACCGGTAGGAGGGGGCGGCATCTCATAGCAACAATATTAAACCAGGCCAAGGGGAACCCCGGCCGGAAGCCTTGAGGTATGTCCAAATTCCTACTTTACCAACGCTATATCTGAAAGCTGACATCTTTATTAACGTTACAGCTCTACCACAGAGTTTTCTGATTTTCTAAAACTCGGAAAAGAGCATCTTTACAAAAGAAAACAACAACAAAGTTATTCATTGTGATTCTTAACCTCCAGTTTGGGAAGCAAGTAAAGGACAGAAATGCTCGCCGTGAGCTCTCAAAGAGGGAACAGAAGCAGAAGCCAAGAGGTAGCTGAATATCAACTTTTATTCATACAAAAATAGATTCTAAACGGCAGACTAATTTCATGACATAACTTAAACGATACCCAAAAGGCACCTGGAATTAATAAGTGATGATGCCGAATGATCCTACTGGATAGCTTCAGCATTTGAAGCTTAGCACTTTGAAAGATGATGATGGACAGTAACAGTATTCCACTTTTAGCCCTCGTGTGTTTAGCTGAATTGAGTCAAAACCATGGAATGAGCCTCAACCGTCCATTCGGGCAATGCTTTAGTCCTCCTCTCAAAACCGGTCAGGGCGAAGGAGGAGGTGCAAGTAGAAACGGCTAGAAGGAGAGCAAAGACATGGGCCACCCCACCCTCTACCCATCCATGCCTCTCAAGATGCCTCTTTTAAGTTGGTTCTCTTCACATACTCCGGTTGGCCTCCAGATACAGACTCCAGCCTCTACTGCCTACAGGTGTCATGGAAGGCTTCCAGCGTCCGAAAATCCCGCCACGTGGGTGGTAGACCATCCTGCAGAAACTTTCCGCAGCGCTGGCATGGAGCCTGGAAGAGCTTTATGTAACTTCTTAGCCAGGTCTAAAAAAGAAACATCAAGAGAAGAACCAAGTGAGGAAATCGAATACGGACACTCCCAATGTCATCGCTTCTGTCGAGGCCAATGATGCCGAAGAGAGGAAATTTACTTTGGCTTTAGCCCAGAGAGAAAGACTTTAGAAGGAAGTAGGCAGAAAAACCACAAGGTCACCGTATAGCTGATAGTTGACTTTATTGGAGTATCTCTTCTCTCATACTCTCTCAATAAGCAGCAACATAAATAGAAATTCCTGCAGCGACAAGCAGGTATTTGAAATTAAAGGGTCATCATGGACATCGAGAACTTCCTTCCAGCTAGACGGAAATCAAATTCAGGTTGACCATTTGTTTATAAACGTGACCTTGGTAATACAAGAAGCTGGAACCTGTCTCTCCTATTCATATGTCATCTGTTCAAGACAAAAGAGAGCAATGCTGCATCTAGTAAGAGCAACAGATTTATTATTGCGTGAGATTTCATGAAAATACAGCTGACATCTTCATACATATACACTTATACAGTCTGGAGGCTTCAGATATTATATAATTATCTAAAGCCCCCAGACTGCGGTCTATATATACGAAGAAGTGAGCTGTGTATATGTGTATTTATAAAAGTCACTTTTATAAATGTATATATATGTATGTAGATGTTGGCATATCTTTGGGTCCGAGTCCCACGCCTGAGTCCGAGTCTTTAGTACCACGTCCCAAGTCCCAAATCCGAGTCCCTATTAAAAACAAGCTTTTTCCCCCAGAAAAAAGGGGAGGGTGGGTGCATTATATATATGACATATGACTTGGGGTGGAATGTACCCAGTGAAGGGAGAGCCAATCTAAATGGAGATAATGAGGAGTCACGGGGAACATTTTTCTGGTGCTACAGCAAAATGGGTGGGAACTGGGAGCTGCAACATCTCAGCCAACCTTCTACAAACCAGTTAGTCCCAGGTTGCTGCAAAGCTAGTTTAAATGCTAGTTTAAAACGGGTGACAATAATGGAATAATCCAGCTAGGAGCCCTGCTCCAATTATACTGATCGACTACTTTGTCAATGAAATTCTAGCACTGTTCTTGAATGACTTAATTCGCTTGTTCTTTTATGGATCATTTTCTCGTGTCATCTTCAGGTATACGGAATAGTAAAAAAAAATGTAGCATGTTGTTTTCTGCAAGAAGCTCATATTATTTTTCAGGCATTGGGTTAAATCAATAAAAACCCGGGATCTGTGGTATTCTGCGCTGGCCGTGCTTTACCATCCAATCTATTGGCGGTAAAAGACCACCTCTGAGCTCACATAACAAGACTGGATGCAGGGCTCTGGAGAAGCCTTAGGGGAGAACGGGGATCCTGGAGGATTATAATTCACCAATCCTTAGGTAGCGGACCTCTAAATCCATTCCCCCACCAAGCCAAGAAAACATCTTTGGCTTAATGAGGAAGGCACGCCATGGGTGAGACTGTTCAAAACATTTCAGTAAATTAAATATGCAATGTTTATTTCATTTCCACTTCTTCCGTCAGTGTGTGGCATATACTCATTAGGCAAATGTTTGCTAACAAGATGTTTATCTTGAAATGGTAAATATTAAAACATGTAAGTTGATTTCCACTCTGGTAACAGCGAACCCAAAGCTAATCCCGCATCTCCTGAGCAACTGAAAGAGAACAAGGGTCGACGCATCATCTGGTAGCGATGAACTGCGTCACACCCATCTAAGCTCCGTAATGTCAACTCTGACTGGCAGCAAAAGTTCTCTAGGGTCTCAGGAAGGATGCTTTCCTGGTCCTACATGGAGGTCCCTCACACATATCCTGGTGGTCTCCTGTTGAAGGACTAACCCGGCCCAACCTTGCCTGGATTTCAAAATTAGTGTATTATGTTCAAGTTGGTGGGGATGGGTTGGGTTCATATCTCGCACATTTTGTTACACCCCAAGCAGCTCCGGCCAATTTTTCCAGAAGAGACCCAGCTGAGAGGGCCACGACGACTGTGATGCCCTGAGGCATGAGTACCTCTTACAGGGTTTTAAAAACTAGAGTGGAACAGGATGCCACCTGGCAGGAGGGAAAACGAGACATCTGAGCCACACTGATTATACAGTCTATGGAAGTATGTCCAGAGCGCCATCCATAACCTCAGTGGTTCCTCATGGCGCAGTGGTTAAACTGCAGCCAAAACTCTGCTCACAATTCAGGTTCTATCCCTGGTAACTGGCTCGAGGTTCACTCAGCCTTCCATCCTTCTGAGGTTGGCAAATTTAGTACAGTACTCGCAATCGAGTCCGACCTAAGTCACACCTGCGACTCGACTCGGGCCTTTTTACAAAAGGTTTGCATTCGACTCGTGACTCTGACCCATTTTTCCAAGTTGTGTGGTCGAGTTCTTAGACCATGCGCCCTCCCTCTCCCTCCCTCCTTCCCGGCGATCAAGAAGCAATACCTGTGGGGGAGGCGGTGGGGAGGACATGGAGGCACACACTCCCCCGGTCGCCCTTCCTGCTCTGGAGTTCCTCCTAGCACTTGAGCAAGGGCCCTGTGTCGAGACACATGTGCACAGGAGGCCTCTACGGCAGCTTTGGAGGGACACACAAGCCCAAGATGGCGGTGGCTGTGACTACAACTCCCAGAATTCTCCAGGTAGGGACTTGCGGCTTGGACTCAGGGCTTGGACCCCAAAGACTTGGACCCAAAGACTTGCCGACATCCCTGGAATTCTCTGCTGTGGTTCTGGGGTGGACGGTAGCCTCTGGCAGATATTCTGAGCCCTTCGATATAAATTGCAGGAGTCCACAGCATGGAATAGAGAGGTGTCAAACCACTACAACTGGAGACTGCAGACGCAACCTATGCATGTGGCCCAACCATGTGAATTCTGACTGATCATAGCTCTATGATGTGGGTTGGGGACTTCTGGTAGATCTCTTTCTGATACTTGATCCTATTAATAGGAAGTGCTGGAGACAGAAGCTGGGACCTTCTGCACAGACAGCAAGCATTCAACTGCTGAACGACGGTCTCTCCCCGTAACACGGTGACCATAGGCCAAATGGTAAGTGAAGGTTGCAGTATAACCATAGAGATGAGCTGCATTTTAATGGCTAGGCTTTCTTATAAGCAGGAGAGCCTCTGTCCTTAGACTCTGGGATACAGCAGGCTGTGGTTGTGTAGAGAAAGGGTGGTGACAGCGGAAAACATCATGCTAAGCAAGGTATTTTGAGGCTGACCTGAAGTAGGTCGTTTCTATTGTCTTATGGGAGAATCAACATTATGTAACTCAATTGCAAGCCCAAACAGATACGTTAGCTCGGAAAAACAGAGAAAAAATAAGCCTCTAAGAGAGGCAGATTCAGGATATGAAGGATGCTCATGAATCTCGTCATAAGTCCTATTGAATTATGTCGATAAGAGAAGATTGTTCTGCGGAGAAGAGGTCAGAGCCATGTTTATTGAAATGAATCCTTCTGTCTTCATTTGAACTGCCTCTCCATCTTGAGCTGTCAATAACTTTCCTCCAAAAGAACCACGGCAGTCTCTGAGAGCAGAAATCCAGACACAGCTAATGACAACCAAAGGACGCAAGCCAACTGCTGTCTACTTTGGGTTGCTCTGACTTGGCGATCATGAGTCAAAAACGGTGGGATTTTTCCAAGCATCTTTTTGTTAGTGGTAAATTAGGTCAAATGCAGTGGTTAAAACATTTGCTAGATGGAGAAAGTGGCTTTTTTTTTTTTTTAAAGGGAAGTCCTTCACTTCTTGTCTAGATAATTAAGACTTCACGGCATCCTGTCAAGCAGATTGCACACTTGATGGGTAAAATGCCTACCATTATTGGCACTTGGGATGAACATCCTGGCTTTGCTTTCTTAAAATTTATCAGTGGTGTTTTAGCAAATCAATACCACAAACCTATAGGTGAGGAAATCAACCCTGAGTGCTCACTGGAAGGACAGATCCTGAAGCTGAGGCTCCAATACTTTGGCCATCTCCTGAGAAGAGAAGACTCCCTGGAAAAGACCCTGATGTTGGGAAAGAGTGAAGGCAAGAGGAGAAGGGGACGACAGAGGACGAGATGGTTGGACAGTGTCATCGAAGCGACCAACATGAATTTGACCCAACAGACAGTGGAAGACAGGAGGGCCTGGCGTGCTCTGGTCCATGGGGTCACGAAGAGTCGGACACGACTTAACGACTAAACAATAACAACAAAAATAGGTGAGGGCAAGCGGTCCTGCTCGCTCTATTTTCAGGGGCACACTGCAGTAGGGCATTCAGTAGCCACCAGTGGCTCGCTTATAAAAAATGTATTTCCTATGAATACATGAATACTTCACAGCTGATTGGGATGGCAGCCCATGTTAATATCCTGTGCTTCAGATGTGGTAAGTTGGCTGAAAGTATAGCAAAAAGAGGATGTGCAGACACATAAGTCATGCCCTTCCTCATCTATTGGGTTTCTAAAGATGTGATCTGAAAAAGCCTCGTATATTTAATTGTCTATCTAGTATGGTGCTGTATCCTAAATCTTGTATCCCAAGTTCCTAAAACATGTACCCCAAGACGTCACATTTTGATCCAAGTTCACCATAAAACCGTAGTGACAGGTCCTGCTAGTTGCTTCTCTGAGACTGAACACCCATACGGGCCAAACAGACATTTCAAAATAGAGATCAAAACCCAATAGGCTGCCAACCAGCAACATTATGCCATCTGGGAGAAACTAGAGCCACCTTACCATGAACGATCTGACCACCACATCTGGCATTTGGGGCAACTGGTAATGCAGCAGGGCAGTCGTAGCGTGATCGGTTACCTGGAGAGGAGGAAGGGAGAGGCAGAAAGAGAGACGAAAGTTTGCCAGTCATTCTTTGAAATCTAGAACTTCAAATTACAAGCTTGCATTCCTCTTCTTCCCTTTTGGCCTTGCCTCGGAGGAAAAAAAATTGAAAGAGGCTTCAACAAAATACGAGGGGTTTTCCTAAAGCACTTCGGGATGTGCTATGTAGCGAGACTGTGTGTGCAGGCTGAGGATAAAGCGTGAGCCCATTTCAAGTGTACGAACCCACGTTATTGTATACATCCTGTGTAAACTAGTATAATCATCACAGATGCAAGTTTACTATGTGTTCCTATTTACAGAATGTATTAAGCTACACCAGCTCGGCCACAAGACTGACTAGGAGGCTTTGGGAATTTCAACGCCAACGAAAGTCACCAATGTTGATTTATATCAGGACAGACCATTTCTCTGTCTAGCTCAGTACTGTCCAGAGCAGTGGTTTCCAGCAGTATCCTTGAACAGCAACTCCCAGAAGCCTTTACCACTAGTTGTGCTGGCTGAGGTTTCTGGGAGTTGCAGTCCAGGAACACCTCGGTTAAGGGCAGTGTCTGTTCAAGGTTTCAGACAGAAGCCCTTCCCAGACCTATCTGGTGATCTTGGGGAGTAAAAAACCCCGGGGCCTTTGGTGCATCTTCCTCCAGTGAGCTTGGCCTTTTCTTGCTTTGGCTTCTGCTTAAAGTAACGAAAAGCGAAGTCCCAAAACGATGCCCCTCTTAATAAACTCTGCCGAAGGCAAAATATTTACCCAAATCTGCTTGATCTGCAGACTAATGACTCGGTTTGGAAAGCAAAATTCTTGAATTAGAAAAGCACCAGAGAGATTTCAATATTGTTGCTAACATAATTAGTCGTATTAAGGGGGGAAGCAGCACAGTGAGAAAGCAGCTACATCAAGCATTGTATGCTATGGCAGTAATGAAAAGGGGATTAATTCTCACTTGGTTGTGGCTACGTGAATGAAGACGAACTTTGCTTTGTGGAATCACAAGCGGAAGCACGATGTCTCCTATGTTATTCAACAACCACATGAAACCACCCTTCTCTTCAGGCAACCCTTCCCTCAGCAACCTGTGTGTGATTTTTTTAGATGGTTATATATTACTGCTTTGACTGGATTGTTAATACTACTGGTGTTTTCCATTTCTCAGAGTGGCATTGTTTTTTTTTTAATGTATTCTTATTGTTCTTAGCTTTACTATTGCTTTTTAATGATGTAAGATGCCTCTTTTGGTTCTTAGCTTTAAATAATGTCTTTTAATGATGTTAGGCACCGCCATATACTTAATTGTTTTCAACTTCAAATATTGTCTTTCACTGTTGTAAGCTGCCTTGGGTCCTTTTCTAGGAGAAAGGTGGGGTAAAAATATTTTCAATAAAAATAATTTTAAAAACCCAACACTTCAGGGAGGGAATCCTCTCTTTTCCGTGTTATAGATTATTTCTGTTCTTCTTTCACTTTGCTAAACGTCACTGTTCCCCTTATTTGTCACTGACCTGAGCAAGGCTGTTAACGATCAGGACTTCTGGCGATCATTCATTAATAGGGTCCCTGTAAGTCAGAAGTGACTTGATGGCACATAACAAAAACAGTCACTGTTCCCACAGGCTTCATACACATCATTACCAAACATTCCAAATTAGGATCGAAACAATTTTGTCCGTCATGTGCAACTGATTTAGTTGAAACATTACTTTCAGGAACTGAAAGGTGTCACAGGAACTGGCACTGACGTTCTTCTTCCTTCTCTCTTAACCAGACGTTAAGACGTCATCATGGCTACACTGACTTTGAACGAAGAAGTTCTAAACAAGGATTTGCTGCCTCTAAATATCATCTCAAGTTCTTTAGCTGGCAAGTTCTTTTCCTTCCTGTGCTTTGTTTCCTGTCCACTGCAACTCGAAGGATCAACTGTAAGAGCTAGGCTTCTCGTTTCTTATTCCATAACAAGTCTGACAGCCTTCTGCATTTCTTGCTTTATTGGTCTTCACTCATTTACATTAGTACTTCTTTATTGGTCACTCATTCAGTCCAAAAAAATCTCATCCTCCACATTTCAAACACTTCATTCATATTTAAAACTGCCAGTGTTAAAATCCCTGCTTTCGTGTCACACAGTAGAGCTGAAAATATGAGGCACCATACAATGTACATACCTAAAGTCTATTTTAATTTTTTTTTATTGCATATTATATTCTTCCTCCTAAGAAAGCTGCTCTGGGCCATTTCTACTCTGACTTGTATGTCATGGCTGTGAAACCTCTTCTGCTCATGCAACCAAATTCTAGGATATTTATATTTGCCAATACGTTCGTTCTGGATCTCTGATGTCTGAATAATTTCAATTTTATTTCATATAGCATACATCATGGGATACCTAGTGTGGTGCAGTGAATAGAAATACAGACTAAGATTCTGGAGGCCTGGGTTCGAATCCTTGCCCAGCCATGGGAATGCATTGGGGGCGTAGAACTGGTAAAAGCACTCCTTAAATGTGTCACTTACCTTGAAGTTTTATTTGTTTGTTTGTTACATGTATAGCTTGCTCATCTACCGTAGTACCTAAGCGCTACTCTGGGCAGCTATCAAAGCTTAAAACACAGCTACCCAATCCTGCCCACAAGGACATAAATAAAGAGAACCGATAAACATTCATAACCCAGGAGGTCCAAAAAAGAAAGAAACCTGGACGGCCAATCAAAATCAGCAGTCAACTCATGGGCCCACGAGGATGTTATTCAAAGGGGCAGGATATTTCTGTTAGGTTCTGACTTGACGGCATGAAACAAACAATATGCATCCTAAACATAAGGAGCCATGGAGGTGCACTGTGCTGCAGGGGTTAGCAAAGCGTGGCCTGTGAACTGCACATGATTCCCCGGGGCAAGATCATGATCAGGCCACCTGGCATCTTCTCTGGAACAGCGTACCCAATTTGCAAGTTTGCACGGTATCTAAGCTGGAAACTACCAAGCAGAGATGGGGACTCAAGTCACGGGACTTGGCTCGCTGTCAAGTCAGACTTAAGTCGCACCAGTAACTTGACTCGGGGTTGGTTGGTTTTTCAGTGACTTGGACCTGATTCGTGACTTAAGAGCCCAGCCATCTCTCCCTTTTCTCTGGGAAAAAAGCTTATTTTAATAGGGACTCGGACTGGAGGCTTGGGGCTCAGGACTTTAGTACCAAAGACTTCGACTCGGGACTCGGTACCTCGGACCCAAAGATTTGCCAACCTCCCTGTTCTTCGTACATATGGACGGCAATTCTGGGGCTTCAAGATATTATATATATCATATATATATATATATATATATATATGATATTTAAAGTCCCCAAACGGCATGTCCATATGTATGAAGTGAGCTGTATTTCCATGAAATCTCATACAATAATAAATTTGTTTAATAGGGATTCAGACTTGGGCCTTGGAACTTGCCAACCTCCCTGCTACCAAGACGTTCAAAACCAAGATTTCTAATAAGCCACATTACATTCTTGCCCTTTGCTTTTTCCAGCTGTCAGTAATTAAGCTCATTCCCATTTTCACTTGCGAGATTTCCATTACGCTCTAGTTTTCATCTTCAGGAAGCCTGTTTAGGGTGGTAGTTATATAACTGTCACACATAAAAGCAAGCCATTAGGAACCGTTCTCCTTCTGTTACATTCCAACCTCCAACGAATTGATTCCTGTTTTGTTTTGTTTAACGCTTCCACAACAAAGTGTTTTGTTTTGTTTTTTTTAAATTATTATTAGCATCCAAGATATGGGAGGAAGTTTGCTGTGAGGGAGAAAAGAGTATCGCCATTAACAAATTCAAACTGACTGGCTACTTGGGCATAGCAGCACATATGTCGTTCCTATTGTAATGTGGAGTTAATGAGATTCCACTGGGAGATAAAAGCCATCCTAGCACGGCTGGAAGGCTAATCATGTTTTCTGAACAAAAAGCAGGCAAACTGGTACCAGCAGCACATGCGGAGAAAGAAAAAGGGTTTCCGACACGGATCAAAACAGGTGCCGAACAGGAGGAAGAATATCGAGGGGGGGGGGGGGACTAGTCCACACAAGTAGCAACAAACATGGATCCTGAACACAGCAAAGCGGTTGAGGGGGCTCCAATTAAGTGTCTAGTGAAGGGGAGGCACTCCATACCGCCACCCACTCCCAAGATTCAAATAAATGCTTTCAAAAGCACAATTTTTCCAAAAGAGAAAACAGTTAGGGGGAGATTAAACAGCTTAGAGTCATTAACAAAAGTATCTTTGCACATCACAAAGTAGGGCTGATATACGTATGTTCATGATCAGAGATGGCCACAAACCGTTGGTTCGGCAAGGTTCGTTTCCCCGATGATCCGCAGTTCGGCGCCCCGCCCCTTCCAGTGGGGACCAATTTGGGACAGCGTCGTCCCGTCCCCCCGCCTCCTCCAGGCATGGCCTCCAAGTGGGTGCTCACTGGACGGGGCGGTGCGCCGAACCACAGATGAGGTGTTCGGCCATGAAACGAACCACCGAATCAGCAGTTCGTGCCCATCTCTATTCCTGATGCTATTTTACTCTCTTGTCCAAGTTCAAAGTCTAGCTGTGACAGCATGCCCTTGACATCATGGAACGCTGCCCAAGTATCACACTTTTACAATTGCCACCCATTTTAGCATTTTGTCATCTAACTCCAAATTCTTCTGATTTTCAATTGACTGAAAAGGATGACTCCAAAGGTACACACATTTTTTTATGAGTGCAGCCCAGTATGGGGTGTGTATGCACAGAAACATCCTTCAGGAGACCCGCCACTCTATGGCCTTGTCTTTCTAAAGATGTCTCCTGTTGGTCTGGTCATGTTTTCTCCTTGTATGCGATGTCGATAAAATAACGAATTAGTTTATGATTATCAGCAGAGCTAGAAAGGAAATGGGATTGCATTGGTGTTAATGAGCCCTCTGTAAAAGACACAACACACTTCACCAGTTTTCCCTCGTGTCAACCACATCAGGTAAAAGGTACAACAAGGATTATACTTTGGCAAATACTCGGGATTTTTCTGAGCCTCTCTCTTTCTTCCACCTGCTTCTTGGTCGCCTTGCTTTGACTGCAATGCGGATGGCAAAAAACCACTTTAGTTTGCTATGAGAAGGAACAATACACTTGAGACCCAATAAAGGTGCACCTTTCTGAAAGGCTTCCAGATAAACCCAGCAGTCACAGGATGAGAGCAGAGGATCCTCTTCTAGACTGGTAACTCATCATCCAAGAACAGGACGTGCAATGGATAGGTCAAGGCCATACATAACCTCCCTGTCAGGGTTTTGGGGCAGAGAAGAGCCAGGAGGCCTCCTGATGGCTTTTTGTAAGAACTCATGGATTGGGAAATAATCACTGTTGGACTCCAGCTGCTCCTAAAATGGAATTTTCTTTGGCCCTGCACCTACCGGCCTGCATCTCTGCACAGTAAATATGTTCTCCGTGCACACAGGACTGGTGTAATTCCTACAACTGTGATAGGCTTGGAAGAGAGCCGATAGATCATAAGGATAGCTGCTATCACCACATGGCATGAACTGGGCAATTACGGCCCAGTTTTGTGTGTTAAAGAGTAAATGGAATGCAGTTTTCCACCCAAACCTTTGAAAACATGAAAAACAAGCCAAACCTAATGGCTGTGATTTCAAAATGCAGCTAACAAAATACAGAATGGGTACCTGTGCAGGGCACCAATTCTATCGGGTAACCCTGGACCTGCCCATCACCTGTCCTTGAGCACCTACAGTCAATATTTAGTTGCTGACTCATATCTGCATTCATTGCACACTCTTGTCTGGAGATTAATGGCACGAATACATCTTCATATATTACAATAGTTATACGTCCTTGCAGTTGGGAAATGGTGATTTAAGCAGCACGCTTCGAAGTGAGAGATACAAACGCAAAACCAACCTCAAGCCAGGTCTCTAGGCCTCCTGGAAGGCTTACCATGCTAGGCCTTCTCCCCAATAATTCCTATCTCATGGAGACCTGGTCCAAGTCTAAGAGTATTCTGGAAGAAGGGTTAAAATAAAAAAAAATCTCATGTGCCTTTGATTTTGGTGGCCATGAATAGATTGGGCAAAGCAGAGCCAAATCCATTTTAAATCAACATTGAGGTTAACAGCACCACACATTCCATGGATGGGAGGAGGCTCTGAATAGGGTTTTGGATTGTTGTTTGTAACTGGAGGTAGCAGTTCACAAGAAGTGCAAATATCTCTGTGTACAGCCCCCCCTTTCAGCCCTCTGGGACTGAGGAAGGCGTAAAAAGCTGGAGCACATCTCTGCAGAACATTCTGGCGTGGTACTGGTTTCAGTCTGCAGGAGCTGCCCGCCAGGTTGGGTATCAGAAGGTTGGTTCTAACACCACAGACGACCACCAAAACATGCCCTTTATGTGTTCCTCATTACATCTGGGTTTGCTGGCCTCTCCTAACAAATGACACTTGCATTCCTGATGCCTGGCCTTGCAACCATCCATATTCGGTGGATAAACATCTGGAACCAGGACTCTCTTCTATACATGGAGACACCCTGCAGCATTTACAACTCATACATGCCACTTCACATATTAAAGCAATGAAGTTGCAATTATCAATCTCTTTCCTCTTTTTTTTTTTAAATAACACACACACATCCAAATTTCAACAGATCTAGGCATTTTCAGGTATCACTCGCACTTTTCCTAGATGACACTTTTCTTAATTAAAATATTCTGCACAGGGGCTTCACACTGAGCTGAAAACAGGGGTGGGCTCTGTGGGAGAGGCATTCCCCCATCCAACCTCCATATTTTATTTATCTCTTTCCTTGTTTTATTTATAGGCAACCTTTCTCTTGACAAGGGGACCCAAGGTGGCTGACCATATCAAAAAGAATACAACTGGACACATAACAAGTTAAACATTAAAAACAAACAAACCGTACGCCACCTTGGATCTATAATATATGTTTTTGGTTTTATTGTTTTTAAATTTGTAAACTGCCCAGAGTAGACCTTTGGTCTAGATGGGCGGGATAGAAACCCAATAAATAAATAAATAAATAAATATCACTGTCAGATGGACTTTGAAGCACTAGCAGCTACAGGGCAGGGGGATATAATTTATCTTAGCAGGGGTTTGTCTTTTTTATATATATATTTGGGAGGTGCCCGTCAGTGCAATGCACAAGTACTTAAATGTTTATATTTTGACAATTTAACACTCTTCTAGGGTTGCGTTTTGGCGCTGCAAAACCTACTGTGAGCCTTTGCGGGAGGGTGTGGGAACAAAAGGCTTTCGTTTAAAAGAAATCTCTCACCCATCCTTTTGGATTCTTGGCTGGAGATGTGTGAGGACTTAATAAAAAGGTTAAAGATCGACACTGTCTTTGCACCTGCAGAGTTTAAAATGTCAGGAAAAAAGTGGCGGCAGGCCAACCTTTTCTCAGCTCTTTGTATTTCTGCCATTTCAGAAATTCCTCCCGGTATTTTTTTGAGCTCTATTCTCTGAAACTCACCCTGCTGCTTTGCTGGATGGTTATAAAAGCTCATTCACCCTAGAAGGAGGTTCAAGCAAATCTCCAGGGGGACCTCGGTAAATACCTGCACGTTTTTAGCCCTAATAGGCCCTCTGGGAGCTCTTCCTCCATCAAATTAAACACACCCGGGGATCCTGCTAATCAGGAGGCGGCCCAAATCTTGCTGACGCAGCCGGAGTTTGCAAACAAAGAACTCAAGACAAATTTAGCTCCACCTGACAAGGCTGGATTGGGAAGAGCAGAGGTCCCTGCTCTTTAACCGGAAAGGGCCGTGCTGCGGCTGTCTAAGGAATCAACATTTTGGCAGCTTCCAGGAGCGGGTAGCCGGCGAGTGCCAGATGTTCCTTCACTGATGCTGAAAAGGGAATGGAACTACATCCCATCGTTGGGGGTGGGGGGGAGTCTGCCATTTGAAGCAAAGCATTATTGCGGTCTTTTAAGGAGCTGTTGTGGAAAAGAACTGTTGGATCATTGTCAGAAATTATTTAATCATTTTAGGACTGCAGAGCTGGAAGGGACCCTATGGATCATCGAGTCAACCCATGTCAAGGAGGCACCATGGGGGAATCGAACTCCCAACCTCTGGCTCCACAGCCAGAGACCTCAACCCACTGAGCTCTCCAGCAGTTACTGTCGCTATTTCATTGATGGAAATAAGCAACTTTAACAAAGGATTTAAAAGGACAGAGCAGATTACTACATACCCCTATGGATCGCAACCGTGGTGGATTATTTTAAAACTTGCTGAGTTTAATGATGTTGGTAGATTCACAAGAACTTCTTAAAATTAACCATCAAATTGTGTCCCCCCACTCCTCTTCAAATGATATTTTATCGCTAAACGTTCATTAATGTTATCTGAATACATGCATTATGCTATGCTTCCCTTCCTCTCTTAACACTTAGCTCTGTTTGTTTCGCTTGTTAATTGCATGACTCTTATCAAATGAGACTGAAGGTTTAGTGAAAACTGAAGCCAGTGCTGTTTGGAAGGGAAACAGAGAGATATATTTCAATCAGGTTACACACATATACCAAAAGGTGATATTAATGCATATATTATTCATATTTGCTCATGATCTATCTGTCATTTGGTTCCTCTTGGAAAAAAAATATTTTTTTACTGTAATATAACTGAAAGTGAAAGGAAGCTGGCTGCTGAATTTTGCCACCAGCCTACTGAATAAATAGCTTAAAAAAACATTTTTAAAAGACAGATAAACTTCGGATCACAGAGCTGTAGATTGCAAGGGACCCCCAAAGTCACTGAGTTCAATCCACTGTTGAAACAGAAAACCTGCAGTTAAAGCATCAACTTCTGTTTAAAAACCTCCTGCAGGAGAGAATCCATCACCTTCCGAGGTAATTCATGCCACTGTCAGGAAGCTCTTCCCCATGTTCAATAGCAATCTCCTTTGTTTTAATTGGAACCCACTGCTTTACGGGTCACTCTCTGGAGCCACAGAAAACAAGCTGGCTCCATCTTTCACAAGACAGCCCTTTAGATATTTAAAGATGGTTCATCTGGAATCCTGTGTCCAGTCCTGAGTACCGTTTAAGGAGGATGCAATTTATCGGCGACATTAAGCTGAGTGGGGTTGAACGGATTTCATTCTGCACACTCTAGTCCCGAGTTAGAGTCTTTGGTATCAAATCCCGAGCCCTAAGCCTGAGTCCCTATTAAAAGCAAGCTTTTTTTTTCCCCTCAGAAAAAGGGGAGGGGTGGATGGATTCTGAGTTAAGTCCAAGTCAATGACCAAAAAACCCAAGTGAAGTCCGAGTCGAGTCACCGGTGTGACTTAAGTCCGACTTGACACCGTGTCCCATGACGTGAATCCTCATCCCTGAAATTAAATCTACCTATCTATCACCATGAGGCTGGCTATGTCCCATGGATGCTTGTGAAACAGTCCTGCCACAAAACTTTGGGAAAGAAACAAAACGTACGCATACACAACCCAATTATATCCAACAATCTAACAGTGAACGTCTAGCTATTCAGAGATCCAAACCTACAGCCTGGATGGACCTTTTATAATGTAAAAATATGCAAAAGGGGACTCAGAAAAGCACTTCTAACAGCAAGAACTAAAGCCATCCAGTGGGCTATAATTAGTTTAAAGCATTATTGATGAAGGATTATCATGGCTGACTCTGTCCTAGGTTGCTTTGCATTACATTCTTCTCTAACTGACATATGGAATGAGTTTTCAGGAGGGAGAGAGAGTTACCTAATCTCTTAATTCTTACCTGCCTCTAGAGTAACAGCCTCACTACTGTGTTATTCTGCCTTTTAATGCTAGTCGGGAAGTGGACTTCTACCTGCCTCCCCAAAGCTACCCTTTGATGTGAAAGGAGTTGATATCACGGGTCAAACTTCTTCACACTGGATTGAGCACAGAATCCTGGCTCAGGAAGTTCCAAGACATGTTTATACAGAAACTGGACTATCAATTTCTGACCTTGGCTTTTATTCTCTTTGAAGTCTCTTGCTCGCACTTGTATGGCAAAACCTGAGCATCTGTTTTTCGAAAAACTTCAACCTTCAAGGGAACGCTGTTTCTCATTTGCCAAGGAATCTCGGCATATAGCGCTCCAGGGTGGTCATCCAGCTTGCATTGGCCATGTGGGGCTACTGGGCCTTTCCCCACTGCTTCACCACCACCACCACCACCACCACCACCTTAGAACTGCAGAGCTGGAAGGGACCCTCTGACTCACTGAGTCCAGCCCCTGTCCAGGAGGCCCAGTGGGGAATGGAACTCCCAATCTCTGGCTCTGCACCAGACGCCTAAGCCACTGAGCTCTCCAGCAGTTATGTGAATGGAGTGCACAGCTTAGCAATGGGTACAGCTCCACCCTGCCAGGGAAACACGAGGAGTGATGGAGCCACCTAAGGCAACACCGGATCCCTTGCAACACAGATTCAAAGCAACTGAAAGAGACCAACAGTAGGCGATTCCGGTGGGGATGCCAGTCCTTTTTATGGGAAGCCGAAAGGGACATTCTCAAAATAATTACAGTAGGAACCCTATATCTGCGCGATCAATATCTGCTGATTCACTTAGCCACAGTTTGAAAATATTAAAAATAGTAAAAGAAAAATCCAAGAAATACCGTATTTTTCCGTGTATACAACCCCACAATGTATAAAACGACTCCCTAATTTTGACCCTTGCTGAAGGCGGAGGAGCAGTTAATGGGCAACTGCTCCTCCACCTCCGTCTCCTGCTGCTGCTGTCTCCGCTGCCTGCCCGATCACCTCCTCCAGTGCGACTGCCGGGGCTCACCTCCAGCTCACCTCGCCGCCTTGTCCCCTGCCCTAAGGAGATGATCCCTGGAGGATGTGATCCGCCGGCGGCAGCAGCAGGAAGAGGGGCCCGAGTGCGCGTGCGACTGCCTCCTTCCGTGTATAAAACGACCCTAAATTTTTTCTCTAATTATTTTAGGAAAAAGTGTCATTTTATACATGGAAAAATATGGTATATATATTTCTAAAGATGAAATTATCAGAACTGGCCACTAGAGGGAGCCAGAGAACGTGCCATGTATAATGTTTACTATTAAAATAGTGTTTGCTATAATCCACATTTTCCAGCATCCGCGGGGGAGAGGGCTTGGATCCGATCCCCCGCGGATATGGGTATGTGTGTTTTACAGTAATTAGCTATTCCTTTTTGTTTTATTTTTAAAAAGCTTTTAGCAGATTACAGTATTTTACCCCTTAATGCAATCTAGGTTGCCATCATGTAAAAACAGTTATATAAAAAAACAAGTGAAAAAATATGGAAACACAAACATAATAGACACATTTAAAAGATTTATGTAATACATGTAGAACTGCTAAAATATTTTCTCATAGTAATTTTAAAGATCTTTTTTGTGTCATTAAATATTATCCCTTACATGAAATTAATTCTGCAATGTAAACATTCCTGAGCCTAAATATAGGGACACATACTAAGACATGACACATTAAATTAAAACGTTAAACGAGATTTTTATTTTACAAAGTACTATTCATGTTATGAAAATGAAATCTATTTCTTTAGACTAATTCATTAGACAGAATTCATTCACTAATTTATTTAACTATTTGTTCAGGCAAATTAACTACTTAATAAGTCAGCGGCAGAAGCAGCAGTAAATCTCAACTCTGTGACTGCCTGTAAAAAAAATTGCCCAGATCTCCCCAACGCGACAATCAAGATTTTGAGAAACAGAAATGCTGGGAAATACCTGGGAAAAAAGTGATAATGGAAGGATTCTTGCTTAAACTGACACTGGCATAAAAGCTTGCTTACTGTTGTTTATGGGCCATCAAGTTGTCTCCAACTTTGGGCGACCCTATGAATGAGTGATTTCCTCAACAGCCCTGCTCAGTTCTTGTAAACTCAAGCCTGTGAATTCTTTAGAGTCAAGTCTATCTTGTATCTGGTCTTCCTCTTTTCCTGCTGCCTTCAACTTTTCCCGACATTATTGTCTTTTCCAGAGAATCCTGCCTTCTCATGATGCGCCCAAAGCAGGACAGGCTCAGTTTCAACATCTTTGCCTCCAGAGAGAGTTCAGGCTTGATTTTCTCTAGGACCCACTTGTTCATCTTTCTGGTAGTCCAGAGTATCCATAAAGCTTTCCTGAGGAGCACTGGGGGATATAACCCCATACATAAACAAACAAGGGGCTTGGGAGACCATATGTGGCCCTAGGCACCCACCCCTGAGTTAGGGGAAAATATTGGAAGAAAATGAAGCAAAACATTTTGAACTTCTGATTTTCTTCAACTTGTGACTCTGATCAAGGAAAATAAGTAGGTGGTTCGGCTTAATTTTGCAAGATTTTGATAAGAATTTGATAAGACGCAAATTCTTCAGAAGGATGAATGTGAAAGTGAAACAATATGCTACCCACTGTATGTAGTTTCTCTCCTCCTAAGGTAACGAATGACTCCTCACTGCTGACTCTATTAGACATGTAGTTATTTAAACCATATTGTCATTTTTATAGCAGCCTCAATACACAAAACGTGAGTTTGTTCACCAGCATGTAAAATTAGAATTGGACATGCATTTCATAGATTAATAGGGAGATGGCTGAAGTCACATCAGTCTTAAGATGGCAACTGAAAATGACCTCCCCCAATAAGTTTGAAAGAAAACTTGATTATGCCAAGCACACATCTGTAAATTGTTAGTGTTAGCCCCATTAATTTTTATTATCACAGGGGATCGCACCAGGCAAGGGGCTACCCATAACACCCTATCATCACCTTGGTAGCTCTTCCAACACAAAGAACAGCTTAAGGAGGCAGGCGGGTATGAGTGTATGAATGTGTACTTGCATGTGCTCATGGGACCATGCATATTTATGCATTTTTACATATTATTAAGATTATGCTTGCGAACAGAAGAGGTAACGTCTGGATCTGCACACAACATTTTATGATCTCATGCAGACAATATCCTACAATTTTTATCAAACATTAGCTTTTGCTTCAGAAACCAAAAACAAACAACCCCCCCCAAAAAACCCCAAAATCAAAATCCCTCTCTACATATATATATATGTCACACTCCTGACACTTCTTACAACCAGAGTGTTTGTAAAACTGTCACTTTGGCTCTTAGCACTCACTTGAGTAGTGAAGAAGCTAGTAAAATTAATGAGACAAATACTGATAGGTTTATACACAAACAAACACAAGGAACATACAGTGCATTAACACAACATACAGTATATTAAAACGTAGCCATGAATAAAATAAAATGTAAACGGACACCAAGATACTTGCCTTCTGAAACACTTGATAGCTGGACTTGGACCATATATCAAGCTATAGAAGGGGGAGGAAAAGCAATATTAACATAATTTCATTTTAAAAGGCATCCATCATCACAAAATTAAGAAGCAAGGAGTAAATCAAACTTTTTTTTAACATTTGGCCTGGGATGATTAGTGACATAACCAACCAAAGAGAGGAGCTTATACTGGCTTGTTCAACTTTTACATAAAGTCACGTGTGGTGCACACGCAACAGTTTGGCGCTTAACTGTGTTTAAGTAATGAGAAACAGGCCACAAGACCGCATTCTCCCATCTCCCTCTTACTCCTTGTGAGCGACCCCCGCGACCCCTAATAATAAGGACACATTTTAGACCGTCTTTCTCTCTATGCCAAGTTTTAGGAGAATGGGATTTTAGCATGCTTGATTGGGAACGAGTTCTGCCAAACTGCTTACAATGGTGTTAGATAAGTAAAAGCCTCATCGAACAGGTGTCTCCTTTGTAATGCAGTCTGTGAGATTTCATGAACTGGTATTCCCACCTCTCTTTGATCAACAGAACTTTTCTACATTAAGTTTTCTCCCATAGTTAGCGATTTCTGTGCAGCCGCCACATGAATTCATTCAGATCAACCCTCTTGGGCTACTTCGACATAGTCAGAGGCAGCAAGATTGCTTCAATTCGTTTGGAGCAGAATCTGCTGAGCCATGTGAATATTTAACAAGCCTCAGAACCATGTCTACAGCAAAGGGCATCTCTCTGAGCCTTGATGCATTCTTGTGTCCACAACATAAGCAATTCAGTGACAAGTGACACAGAAAACATTTAGCTGAATTAAGCCAGAAAACTGGCCCACAGGGACCAAATAAAACACACACACACACACAAACCCTTTGAATATTGCATTTAGATTTTCATGGCAGGAGGTGTGTGCAGAAGAAAGCAGAAGTTGGTTAAGCAGAAGTTAAGGTCACAGGGTAATCTTATCTATCTGTGATTTGGACACATCTTACCATTAACAGCAACCTGGTTGAAAAAAAGCAACACATTTAGACACTGAAACAATAAGAAACCAAGTACTTGACTTGGGTTCAAAGGATGGCGAGAAGCTCAAGTAAGTCACATTTAGAATAAGCCCATTTGAAACAAGGGAATTTATGGAGGAGCTGACTCACCCAATCCCCACTGATTCGATGGACCTACTTTAGTGAAACTTACTATGTTAAGCAATAAGATTTAGACCAGTATATTTGAAACCCTGGCTTCATGCTTTACTTAGATTCAAAAGATATGGAACAAGGTGAGTCCTCTGGGTAATATTGGCCTCTTTCACCCATGTCGCTCCTGTAGCTCCTATAGGGTTGACATGGTGCGTGAATCACCAGCTCTATAAACCAAACGAATATGCCCACGTAAGGGGAAGAAAATTATTTGGATTATCGATGATCATGGAAGGGACTTGAAAAGCATCCACAATTGTAACTATGCTACAGAACATGAGAGCCGTTGTGGGTAAAGTGTTAGACCAGAGCTCGGGGGTCCCGAGTTCAGATCCCTGCTCAGCCATGGAGATTTTCTGCGGGGTGGCCAGGATAAAACACTCCTTTGAAAACCTTACTAGAGTTGCCGCAGGTTCAGTGACTCAACAATACATAACAACATCAACAAAAAGGCAGCCGGAAAAGAGGGCTTGACAGTCAACTTTCACCCGTCTGTGCTGTAGACCCACTGAGCAGAAGCAGCTGAGGAAAGACCTATACACTGCAGTCTCCCCCTCCCCTTCCCTCTGCTTGGATGGCTATACCTGTCAAGATTAGTACAGGTTGATAATGGAGCTCTCATTTTTTTCTCTCCCTATTGTTCTCTCATTTATTAAAAAATTGAATCATACAGAAAAAGGAGCAATGGCTGGTATAACCATCAAAATCTGTACTGAACGATAATTCCTTAGCATAGAGACTGAGCAGTCCTGATGTAATTCAATTTTTTGAGCTTTCTAATGCTCTCCAAGGTTTTAAAAATCAAAAAAAGGAGTCATATGCAAGGCCTATAAACCGTCCACCCTGAAACCCGATGAATGAGGCAGGCGTGCTAAACAATGCATTGTTGCAGGTCTATTATTCTTCAACTTTTCACTTTCAATCAAGACACACATTCGTAACTAAAAAGCTGCTGAAAGCACAATTTCAAGGCATCTTCTGCATGTGAATTAAATTGGGCCTTTCTCCCTCTTTCTCTCTCCCCCTTCCACCAGTGAGTGGCCCACCCTCCCCACCCACCCTGGCGCAAGTAACAAGAAGCCATTTTCTGAAGGTCGTCTGAACGATTTCAAAGGCGATAACAAATCAAAATGTTCCCTGCATCTAATATCAAACAGGGCTGGTGCCAACATTTATTAGAGAAATCGGATTCAACCCCCCCCCTCCCCTTTACCCAAACACACAGGCATCCCGCTTTGAAGTGGAAAGAATGCAGAGATCAGAAATTACTCGAGAGACAGTTCCGGCTGACTTTGAAGCTTTCCTTTGATACCACGATTTCTTCTCCTCACTTACGCTGCGAGGCAAAAAGCGGCCTTTTCATACCGATATGGGGTAATTAACGAAGGCAGGGCATTAACATAACCCAGGTGGCTTAGCGTCCCTCAAGCTTACCTGGTGCAAAAATGGTAGTGGGCGAAAACAGCACAGCCAGGTGCATCCCAGACTTGCCCAGTCATGAGTCTTGCAGCGTTTGTAAAAATGCAAGGGGCCAAACTTGCCCAAGGAATCTACGGTCTAAATCCTTTATGGCGATCAACAGATCAGAGGCCAAAGAAATCTGAATGCAGTTATGTTTTGATTAGAACTGAGTTGGCTCAAAGACAAGGGTGTGCTGCAAAAGTCTGTTTACCCAAGAATCTGTATGGCTCCAGTTAATTGCTTACCATGCTTGGGGTGTGCTGCTGAAAGGAAAGGGGGGGGGGAAGGAAACTCATTTCTGAAATTATGAGTGGCACAAAGCCACTGCATGGCTAATTAAAACACATCACTCAGTGGTGGGAGTGATAGGACAAAGGAGACTGGCAGAAGAACGGGAGCCAAAACTCACTGTGGAGCGAAAACAGATATGTCTCTTTAACAAGGGCTTTTGCAAAAACGGAACCCTTCTCCACAGAAGACGCAAGAGCAGCCATGAAGTGTGAGACAGTCCAGCCGCAGCACAGATGAAATCTACAGATCTGTTAATGCCAAGGCATCGTAAAGAAAAAGAAAAAGGGGCTCATTCTCATCCATCTTTTCTACTGTATGCTATAAAGTTTCTTCTGTATTAAAAATGGTGGAGACAGGACACCGTTCAATTTTAGCTTGCTTCATCCCCTTGGCTTCCACTGGTTTTGGGACACCGGACTCTGCTCTGGATCATGGATAGACTGTCATCTTTTAGAGTAAAACACAACGTGGGCACTTTTAATTTGATTGAGACCTCGAAGGAAGGAAATCTGTATACGGTCAGTTTTTAATGAAAGGCTTCACACTTGAAGCAGGTGTACTTGTTTCCCGGAGCTTCGAAATAGAGCAAGGCTTACCAGCTTATATGGAAAGTCTATATTATGAAAGAAAAGCAAACCATTATTGCTCTCCGCTGCCTCCTTATACCTACAAATATCCACACCTGTGCCACCTCTTTTCTCCAGATCACTCTTCAAAACCATCAATTCTTCCAAGACCTCCTTTTGCCACCATCCCTAACTCTCAAGAAACACATACAACAACATCTGCTCACATGCTTTGTTAACTCTGCCAATCCTCACTTCTGCCAAGATCTGACATTTCTGACTGGCTGTGTAAGCGGTCTGAGGTAGGCCCCTGTAATCTTCCCTCTCTGTCATTCTGTAAAGCATCACAAATAAAATACTTAGGGTGGTACTTGTCTGTGTGTAAGATGCTAGTTTTCATGTGTATACAGCAGGACCCCCATATCCACTGGGAATTGGTTCCAAGCCTCCCCATTGATACTGAAAACCATGGATAATAATGAGAGAGAAAGAGAGAGACAGAGCAGTAAAAGGAAAAAAACAAACAAAAAAAATTTCACATGCATTACCAGAACTGGCCACTAAAGGGCACCAGAGACCACATTATGTATTCTTCACTAACTAGTATTCACAGCACAGTCTCTGGCTCCGTCTAGTGGCCGGTTCTGGTAATACATATGAAAATAGTTTTTTCTGGATTTTTTCTTTTAATATTTTTAATATTTTCAGACTGTGGGTAAGTGGATCAATGGATACTGATCCCTTGGATAAGGAGGTCCTACTGTATTCGATTCCCTTTCTCCTTATGACTTGCCTCAACCACTTGCAGTGGTTGGTTGATAAACTAGAATAATTTTCTTCAACCATACTTGGGTGATTTACCCAAGGCATTTGTGTTTAGTAGAAAACCTGAGCTAGGATGGCAATCACTTGGTCCCAAAAGGGTGTGATAAGAAGGCAATGCTGCACTAGTTCAAACCAACTTCTCCTTTCTGTTTGCCTCTGTGGCTAACAAACATGGATTTGCAGCCAAGTCCTAATTCAGTTGACCAAAAAGTAATTTTAAAAAAGCTGCCTGACTTACTGAACTAAAGCACAAAAGCCACTACTAGAAGAAAGACAGCATAGAAATGCAGTAAATAAATAAATACTGTCTGACCCAAGTTAACTCTGGAAATCTAACTAGATGGGTTCATATACTGTAGATTGACAAGACACAACTGCTGGGAATTCAGGCTTCTCATGCAAGATCGCTCAACCATTCCTGCTTGACTCAGATGGCAGGAATCACTAGACAAAACAGGGTCTGTGGTTTTCTAGTGTTACATTTCAGCCAGAACTCATAAATTGTTGCTTTCTCAGGAAGACTCACAAACTAAGAACAAACCCTGGCTAATGATTCTGGCTTGTTAGGAGAACAACATTTAAGGATGGGTTTTACCATTGCCACCCCCTAGTGAGTTTCCATAACCAAATGGAGATCTGAACTCACATGCCCTGAGTCCCAGCTTGACACGCTATCCATGATATCACACTGCTTCTCTCTCTCTCTTTTTAACCTAGAAAACAGAATCATATGTTCCTTCTCTCAGAACTGCCAACTCCCCCAACCGCTCCTGCAGAGAGGAATTTGGGGTCAGTACATAACACAATGTTGTATGTTACAAGAGTGCCTCTCTTTTTCAAAAATAATCCTGTCCTCATTATAACATGGCCTATGGGTGTCAAGTGCTCATCCAGTTATAATGAACCTTGTGTTTTAATGGGCTTTGTAACAAAGAAAAGGAAGAAATAGATAGAGAGATCTGGTGAGGGGGGGAAAGAACGCAAGAGATAAAAATGCTTAACACTTGTTACTGGCAAAAGGTGATCCTGGGTGGGTGTCTCAGCAAGAAGCTCTTCCACACTGAAGAGAGAAACAAACCAAGTTGAAGGCTGTCAACTCCCATTAACATCCTCTAAAGCTCTGCAGAAAACCATATGGAGTGTGTGCAGTCATAAGAAATTAGGGACTCCAGCCGGGTGAATTTTTTATAAAGCAAATCACTCCTGGAAACAGGTTATACTTCCTCCTTCAAGCAGCCTGCCTTCGAAATGCAACGCCACCATCCAACTCAACCTACTTAGGCGGACTAGCCCCGATTCCTTGCAGAAGAATTTACCGAGTTGAGTGTCGAACTGGTGCAAGATTTCCCTTGGGGTTCTGGGGGAAAAGAAAACTCTGAATGCTGGTCTACCGATGTGCTCGAAACACTTTGAGCGGGGAAGAAAACAACATACGCGTGCCCCTCTGTAGATACTAATAATGAGGCAACAAGGGTCTAAGGTGATGAATTAGAAATTCAAGCAAGGGCGTGAGGCTTTAGTGAATCAGCAGATGCTTGGATCCGACTGGGGAAAACATAGCAACAGGAGGAGGCAAATGAGATGCTTAGCAAAACATCAGCACAGCTTCGTGCGCTAGTGGTGTGTCAGTTCTGATATTTACTTTTCTGGATAGGTCTGAACACTGGGTTTTCTTCACGAAGGCTCCTAATGAACAGAGATGCGACACTCACCTTGCCGTCATCCGTGTAAACGTTCTCATGATATCCCTTTACAATTGTTCGGTCAATGAAGAGGCTCCGCATCACAACTATGACTTTTAACACTTTCCCCAAGGTAACCTGTTTATGGAGAAGGGTCATCGTCAAGAAGGTGCAAAAACATAAGAGACATGGTGTCCTAGAGTCTAAGAATTGCAGCCTATTGAAAACATTAGAAAAGTGTTTAAAATGATGATTTCATTGCAGTTCTGTTATTTCAAAAACTACTGTCCTCAAAACAAAAACCACTCCTTAGAATCCTAGAATGATGGAGTTGGAAAGGGCCGATAAGGCCATGGAGTCCAACTCCCTGCTCAGGGCAGGAAGCCAAATCAAAGCCAATCTGGCAGATGGTGGTCCAATTTTCTCTTGAAGGCCTCCAGCGTTGGAGCGCTCACCACCTCCCGAGGTCACTGGTTCCATTGTCGTACTGCTCTAACAGTTAAGAAGTTTTTCCCGATATTCAGCCTAAATCTGGCTTCCTCTCGCTGGAGCCCATTACTGCATGCCCTGCACTTGTAAACTTGCATCCCACCACCGCAAAGCAAAAAGTTGGACAATAATTGCCTTATAGGCCCCTTCCAACTCAGTTATTCTATGATTCTGTCGCTGAGATCCATATTCCTTTTAAATACCTTTACACTTGCAAAAAGCAATTTAAAATCTGACTGACCCAGATCTTAAACAGAGAAACACAGTTCATCAAATTCAGTTTAAGGGAGAAGATTCCAAATTGTATTCAGGATCATGGTTTACAGTAAAAGGTACAGTACACTTTATTCATCCCTGTTTTCCTCAGTTCAATTACGTCAAGAATTGACTGGCTGAAATTCAGTAATGGATCTTACACCGCATAAGGTGGATGCCATCATCATCAGGGATACTTTTTTAAATTAAGATTCTGATCCCACACTCAAAGTTCCTAAGGCTCCCTTTCCCCAAAAGGAAGCTGCTGGCAGCTGTGGGACAGAGGTGTTTTTAATTGCTGACAATCACAGCTGCTGAGATGATTTTACTGGCTGTTTGTTTTCAGCCACGGAAAGATTAAGGCTTCATCCTAACTGCTGCATCTTCATAAAGGAGCTTTTAAGCTGTTAAACGGGCTTTTACCCCCACCACTAATTTGGTTTAGACTTCTTAATATGCCTAACGTGCAGAATGTCATTTCTCCCATTCACGAACAGTCCTGTGTATCCTTTGCTGAGAAATATCCAGCTATCTGTATTAATGGGGGGGGGGATTCAAAATGACTTAGAATTAAATAAATTTGAATTGTAAAAAATGGTATTAGATTCAGCCACAGTAAATGCACAAAAGCTATGTGATAGAGTGGCCAGAATGCATTTGGAACTAGGTTCTAGTCCCCATTAAGCCCTAAAACTCATTGGATGACCATGGATTAGTTATTTCTTCTCTCAGCCTCACTGTCAAGGAGCTCTTATCATAATACTGTAAACTTAGAATTGCAGGGCTGGAAGGGACCCTCTCGATCATCAAGTCCAGCTCCTGTCAAAGAGGCCCAGTGGGGAAACAAACTCCCAACCTCTGGCTCCACAGCCAGATGCCTCCAACAGTTCTTGAGAGCACTAGAGGGAAGGTGATAATCTAAACTAATTAATTTTTTAAAAAAATGTATAGAAATTAAAAAGTAATTCATAAATCAAACAATTGAGTTATACAACAGCCTTGCATGCTTCTCTATAAAGGAAGCATGACTGAAATTTATCCTTTTGGGTTACAGAGAAAGAGATAAATATTTTATTCTACTCTTATCTTCATACTTTGGGGTATGTTCTGATTGGGGAAAAAGGGTGCCAAGCCACTGGCCTCTGTACTTGCAGGTCGAAGGAAAGAGAGATATTTCAAGCAATGCACACTCAGAACTGCCAAATCCTTCAGCCCGCTCAGCGCTTTTAATTCAAGCCTGTGAACACTTGTTGTCGGAATTCTTCATGGCAGGTGTCGCAATATTTAAAACTTCCAGCTTCACGCCAATGTCATATTGACGCTGGAATCCCAGCAGCTGTTCTATTGACTGGAAAGCCAGAAGCTGGGCATTTCAGCAAATGATGGCCGTTTTGAAAATTAGCAGCGGCCCCAGGGGACTGGAGACGCCTCTTCCAAGAGCAAGCGACAGACGGGAGAAAACCTGAAAGCTGCAAAGGTCCAAGATGCGGAGATCTTGAAAGGCACAGCCTTCTGAGCAGCTGCAATTAGCTTCCCCAAAATAGGGAGCTAGGCACCAAAAATAGCGTCCAGCTGAACGGTGCTCAGAAGTTTAAGAAGAGTCTTATAGGTTCCACAATACTTTTCCCAATGGGTAGCACAGGGTGGTATCAGATGAGCTTTTATTATTTGGCATTACTCTTTTTATTGCATTCCGCAAATGATTTAGCAATTTGGAGAAAGTGGCCACGATTTAATCTGACAACAGACACTGGCGTTAATATACCACTTTAAAAAGTCTTGAGTGAAATTTCGCAAGGAAGGTGATTATGGATTTTGGGCATAGCTCTCAAAGTGTGGCGCAGTATCGCTTTCCAAGTCTAAAACCAAGACTGATGATAACTGTTCTCCCAGATAAGTAAAAGGGGGGATATTCTGTAGGTCAGGGTTTCCCAACATTTTGAGTCACAACCCTTTTTTATAATAGCCAAGTAACTTGCTAATTATCCCCTCTTTACTGGCCTTTAGGAGGATTTTAACGCCTACTTTTAATGTTTATTATTTATACATTTGGTGAATTTTAACACTCTGTACTTTTAATCTTATTGGCATTTTATTTTTGTGCTAAATTAGAACACTGTAGAATGTATTTTCATTGTCTGTTTATTCCTACGGCATATTTTTAAATAGCTGTGTTGCTTTTATGATTTTTTATTTATTTATTTACAATATTTTTTAGCCGCGCCATTACCAGTGGTCTCTGGTCTCTTTTATTGTTTATTGTTGTTCTATGTTTTATGTTGTAAATGGCCCAGAGCGGCCTTAGGTCAGATGGGCAGTATATGAATGAATGAATGAATCAATCAATCAATCAATACTTTGTGTGGGTGTTCCTATTTAAAAGGTAGGTAAAAGAGAAGACTATAAATCAATCAGAGAAGAGTAAAAAAGTTTGCTACTGTGAAAACATAAGCTAGTAAAACTCACAAAGTTAATCGTTTTCAATCAACTGAATGATGATCAGTGGAAAAATATATTATGACCAACTGTAGTAACTGTAATATTTTCCCATTACCCATTTGTTTCTAATGTATGATGCCTTCCAATGTATAAACAGAGTATATCCTGCTCATTCGTGTATAGGCGCCTCCTCCTCCGAATATAATATCCACCGAAAAAGTCATAAAAATTCCGTGCCTCGGTTTCAAAGGATACTACACATGGGCAGTTCATTTCAGTAGACAGGCTGGCTACTTCTTCAGCTGCATTACATTATATAAATAAATAAATAAATATATTTTCTGAGGCACACTTCTTCCTATTGCGTTTCAACTTCTTCCATCAATACTGTGATAGACACAGTACTTGGTTTTTTAATATTTTGCCTGCAGGATATGTGCCAACTTGACCTTGATGTAGGAAATTTTAATTCAAATCAATACAAGTACAAGGTCACTCTAAAATTCAATTAATATGAATAGAGGGGAAATGCCCCACAGTTCTTTGAGTTGAAAATGGAACAGCTGCAGGTTAAACATTCATGCAACCCTCTGTCTAATACTACTACATCTCAAGCTAGCTTTTAAATACTACAGCACTCATTCTGACTGTCTGGATGCAAACCCTCTGGCTGTTTTTAAAGGACAAAAATGTGACAACATTTGCATTATCCTTACATCTTCACTGGGGGGAAAACCTGGCACAATGAAAAACCCCTAAGAAGTTTTGGATTTCAAGAATGCTTCTCTCCAGTAATTACTAATGTTTTCTGAGTTAATGGGTTAAGAATGGTAAAACACTCTGAATACTAGGGAGTACCATGAAAGGAAAAAAAGGAAAAAGAAGATTTGGAAATGTATTGGGAAGTCCTAGATATCAGCATCAAATTTTTAAAAACCAGAATGAAATATTTAGAAACCAATCCTGCAGAGAACTTAAGATGATATCAATTCTCTGGAGTCAGCATTGCCTTAGTACCTGGCTGGTCCTGTGCAGTGAAGGATTTGGGCTGCTGTGAACTCTATTTTGCATTTTTTAAAATATCAAAACCCAAGCTTTTGACAGAAGGTGGAGAAACATAATGGTTTCCCATTGGCAAGTATGTCAGACAAGAGCTTATTTTATCTCCATATCTGTTCAATGTGTATGCAGAACATACCACACAAGAAGCTGCATTAAATTCAGATGATGGAGTGAAAAGTGGTGGAAGAAACATTCGTAATTAAAGACATTCAAATAACATCATATTACTGGCAGAAAACAGTAACAACGATGTGGTAAAAGAAAAAACTGCAAAAGTAGGATTACAGTTGAACATGAAGACAGAATATTGATTAGAGAAGGACTGCAATGTTGACAATGAAAATACTGAAACTATTGACGGTTTTGTATTTCTTGGATAACAAAAAATTAAGAGTGGCGACTACAGCTGAGAAATCAGAAGACTGGAACTCAAAAACAGCCTTGTTAAAATGTGTTGCTGAAGACTAAGGACAAGATAATTCACATTATGGTATTTCTGATTACTATGTACAGATGAGAAAGTTGAACAATAAAGAAAGCTGACAAGGAGAAAAATTATTTGAAATGTGGTGTTGGAGAAGAGTGTTATGGATACGCTGAACTCCCAGAAAGACAAGTAAGTGGGTTCTAAATCAAATCAAGCCTGAACTCTTACTAGAAGCTAAAATGACTAATTGCACTCATTTCACACGCTACCTTGCTAGCGTGTGAAATGAGTGCAATTGTACAGTAGTTGGAGCATTCTTTGGCACTGCCCTTCTTTGGGATTGGGATGTAGACTGATCTTTTCCAATCCTCTGGCCACTGCTGAGTTGTCCATACTTGCTGGAATCCTGTAACAAATCCTGTTACGGTTGCACAATAGGACTTTGGTCCATGTGCAAGATTTTGAGCAAGCTGCGTCCAGATCCACTCAGCCATCCACGCAAGGCCAACCATTTACACCTTGGAAAAAAACAACTAAACCTGAAAGCCGTCTTCCTCCGTTTGATGCCTCCTTAACTGGCTGAAAATCACACTGTAGGCATTTGGAAGAATAAACAGCCATGGCAAGAAAAAAAAGACTCTCCCGCTAGTTATTTTCTTTTACAGTTCCCTCGTCTGCAAGTCGCTCCTCTTCAGCCTCATCCTTCTCTAATGATGCCTATTTGTAAATAGCAAGATAGGATGCAATTAAGCCATTAGAGGCTAAACAAACAAATATGCTAATTAAGCTCTTTACAAGGAGTTTTTTTTTAAAAATGGCTGGAATTTACCTTTCATTACTCTAACTTAATTACAACACCCCATGTTAAAAAGTCAACATAAATTAAGGGCTTTTAAATAGTTTCCTGATATTACGAGTGAGCTGTAAATTCCACCCATGTGCCCTCTTGCCAACAAGCTGAGGCCACGTAATGAGGTTAAACTGGCAAACAATAGGATTGAAAAGATGAGGAAATTATTATTCAATGGGCAAGTCACATTTATGATATAATTATCTTATCCCAACTTACGGTAATAATAATAATAATAATAATAATAATAATAATAATAATAATAATAATAATAATAATAATAATAATAATAATAATAATAATTTGTTTCCAGAATTAAAAGTTGCAAAGCAAAAATTAAACAAGGCTGCAATCTAATATGACAAAAAGACACTCTGCAATTAAAATGGATGTCATAAGGTAAACAAAACTGAGGGGCTGCGTACTATCACAGACGTCTAATTTGTCTGCAATCAGAACAGATCCTACTTTTGTACTGCCAGACTGCTTAGACTGTCAAGAGCAAAATTCAAGACGTTAATTCCCAAATAATCCATTTTTAGTAAGAATGAATAGATGCCATGAGGGAAGAACCATGTGAGGAGGAAGATTGCAATTATGGCTTCATAGAAAGTTGCTTCATAAAAAGGAAATGAAGAGACAGACCTTAAAATAAGCTGCGTTCCGGGGTGGAATATATTTTCCAAAATTACACAAATTATTTTAAGGCTTCAAAGATGACTCCCCATATTCCTTTGTTCACCTATTCTGCAATATTTTTAGAAAAGGTATGCTTTTTATGTACATCTTTATTACGCGGTGAAAAATTAACATTGCCTTCTACCCCTTAAGTGTTTGACCAGGTTGACGTAACAGGGTCCAAAACACCAAGCACGGGTAACATGGAGCTTTCACTTGTTTCTGCATATTTCAGCCACCTGAAAGCATGGAAGGGTAGACAGTGTGGTGTATCCCAACCTAGAAAATTAGCTTAACTGTACATTTATTCCTCACGGTATTGGTGCTGGGTGATAGATTCTGCCCAGCTTCCTCCACACAGCGTCTTCAAAAATTAGAGGAGGTAACCAACTGGTATGTTATAATGGTTAACAACGTTAGACTCAGAAGACCTCAACTAAAATCTGCTATACCCTTCATGGGCAAGTCCTCTTTGGAGGATGAAAAATGGGATGATCTACCTTGCAAAACTAAATCAGAACAAATGAAGGACTTCAGGACTAGCTGACAGTGCCTCCCAAAGGTACAGGAAATGGAAGCAGAGCCTGGTCCTTCCAAGGAAGACCCAGTCCCTCTAGGCAACAATGACAGCTTGACAGAGAACATAAAAGACGCGGGGGCTGGAGCACAGAACACAACAGCAATGAAGGTCCTGTCGCCAAGGTCAACTACTTGCAGTAAATGAATGAAGTGGGTCCCACGGGAGGTGAGGGTTCCATGCCATTGAAACTTTGCGAGACTTTTAGTAAGTTTTACAGTCAAGAAGAAACTAAGAAATTCCCTCCACCAGCTCCTTCTTCTCAAACTTGCTGTTCAAATTGTGAAAGATTACGGAATCAAAAAGGTACCTCATTTTCCTTTATGGCCATGATGATACGAAGCAGGAGTGGGCAATGTACAGCCATCTAGATTTTGTTGAACTACAATGCCCATAAACCATTGTCATTGGCTATGCTGGTTCAGGAGTATGGGAGTTATCTGGAGGGCACAGTTGCCCATTTCTGGCACAACGCATAGGCCATCGATGACACCAATCCATACAGCAACTCTTAAAAGGCATTCATAGCATCAAGGAAATGAACAAACACCACCTGATCACCGGATTCCAAAGTGTTCAGCTGTTGGTGAAAGTATCCTAGTGATGCTGTTGTCCAAGCGATTCTTATTTTTAGTATCTATAAAATCTTCTCTACTTGAAAGTAGAGATGGGCACGAAGGTTTGTGCCAGTTCGTATGCATGGCACCACAGGTACCATGTGTTCCCTTCCCCCGTCTCGATCCCCTACTCACTAACTGGCGCAGGCCCCTTTCCTCCTCCTCTTTGGCCAGTTCCCGGCAGGAGCATGGGCTTCCCTGCCCTGCCTCCTCGGCTGATTGCCCACCCAGACAAGGAAGCAGGACAGGCAAACCCATGCTCCTGCCGGTAACTGGTCAAACAGCCGAACAGGAGTCAGAGAGGAGTGCACACCGTTGGTGAGCAGGGGATCCAGTTGTGGAGGCAGGGGAAGGGAATATCTGGTACCTGTGATGCTGTGCATACAAACCAGCACGAACCTCTGAACCAAGGTTCGTGCCCATCTCTACTTGGAAGATCACCTTCACCATTTTATTTTCTACTTCAGGATTGCTCCACTTGGCGGAGGTGAAACACAAGTTGACGCAGGTGACAATTTTAATTTGGACAACAGTTCGCAACATGGGTGTCCAACAGAATCACTGCAAGGTTTTGTCACACGGCTGGCAATCCCAGCATGCTCTCCTCACTTGGGCACACATCTCCTGTGGAGATCACATCAAAGGCAGTAGGGATAACGAGAGATGATGTGAAGAACCGCAGCTGAAGTGCTAATTGTAACATGTGGCTGAACAATGGCAGCCTGAATTAATCGAGCTGGTGATTAGATCTAAGAAGAATGTGGCAGCAGGGAGCCACATAAAGGAGCTGGTAAGCTACTTTTTTTATACTTGTTACAGTTAAGACTGTGCCCAGTAATTCAACATGGCGATGGGTAACTCATATAAGCTGTGATTTACACAGGTGATTTACATGGGTTGTCCACTGTATGACAAATCCATGCAGTGATTCTGTTGGACACCCATGTTACGAACTGTTGTCCAAATTAAAAGGCTATGAATAGTGCCACATACCATATGTATTCAACTCTTAATGCGGCGGTTCCTAAACTTTTTTGACTTGCACCTTCCTTGACTTACTGGTCACTGGCGACGGCTCCACCAATACAATACTTTGGGAGAAGAGGGGGGAAAGCCCGGTCTGAGTAGTACTTCTGCCGAGGAACAAATTGGGGCCACCTGCGCTGGTCCAATGGCACCTGACAAAGACAACCACTCCCCCCATGTAAGCTTGTGAGAACCCAGAGACAGTTGAACACAAAGAGAAAAGGGCTGGTGGGAGGAAAGCCAATGTGTCTGTGAGTCGTGGCAGTCCCGATCCTTGGAGTATCGAGCCCAAGGCTCTATCGAGGAAGTGGCAGGGAGCACGTGGGGTTGTCGCCCTTCTGCTTCCAGAGGGATAACGCACGGGTCGGCCCGATTTCACGGCAGTACTTCCGAGCATTCCGCGGCACCCCTGGCTGGGTTTGGTGGTGCCTCGGGGCACCGCAGTGCACAGTTTGGGAACCACTGTCTCAATGGAATCATAGTCTTTGAAACATGATAAAAAAAGAGAAATATCTGAAATCTGGATTTATCACAGCAGTGCAGAAAGCTTAGATATTTCAGTCACGTAATGAGAAATGAACAAAAATCAGCAGATGTTTGAAGTTGATGGTTCAAGGTAAAATTAATGAAAATGCAAGGAGGAGGACAGAAAAACCTTGGAGAATGGTTTGGATGTAACACATTATCATGGTTTGGGCCTGCCACATCCAAAGTGGGTATAGTTGTGATGGTGTCCAACCTCAGATAGATGAGGAACAAGAAGAAGAGCGAGTGATTACCGCTTTAGGTAATTTGCACCCGTGTAGAGCCAAAATCTCATGAAGTTTGATTAGTTTCTTTTTCAAGTAGCAGAGGCAACTCCTGTTTATGCACAAAACCAGGAATGTGCAAATTCAAAACTTGTCCAAAATCTGAGGAAAGTTGACAAACAAGTTAAGAAAAGACTAGGCACCACTCTTCTAAGGTCAGTTAGGATGAAGGAATTAGCTGGGAGGTGAGGTTTCATAGGTACCTACAGAAGAATGAAATTGAATCTTTGGGACCTTCAGAGTTGAGAAAGTTTCTCTGTAGCATTTACATGAGTTTTGAGGTCTGCTACCAACAGCCTAAACTTTGGTGGGAAATTACTTTGCTAAGCATTCCATTTATGTAACCATACAGTGGGAGGAAATCAGATGTTAGGTTGAGCTCACATTTATTTATTTTAACAATTTATGTGTCATCCTCCAATCAAATATGTTTTCGAGATGGCTTATAAATAAAACACCAAGGAAAATGCATAATTAAATAACAATGAAATCCAAAGACATTGGTGAAAATATATGAAGGGCAAAAGAACCTACAGAACTGGTTACATCTGTTTTGGAGGCAAAAATATTTCGTATGCTGGACAGATTAATGAAGAGACACTTTTCAAGGGGATAATGGAAGTTAAAATGTCAATATTAACTGTATGAGCCTGATGCTGATAGCTTGGGGGGGTGTGTGTGTCAGGATACTGTGATCACGTAAGAACCTTACTGAATTTGGGTTAGTGGACAGCTGTCACTTGTGGCTCTCTGGCAAATTTAGAGCCACTAAATGAGGGAAGAAGAAACCTAAGCCCATCTCGTCCTGTCATCCCAGATTAGTCTGAGCTAAAATGGATCAGACTACTCTTACTCAAGTTTCCTTATAAAAAGCCTTATAAACGTTCATATACACTGGAAACTAGTTTGTACTGCCATTAGACACACCATTCAAGAGCCTTTGCTGTCTGCTTTATGGTTCATTTTAGCAACTGTATGTGCCTGTCACAGCTGGGGGAAAGACGTATTGAAACTTGGTTCTGTACACTGTAATGATAACTTCAGTTCAAGGGAGAAGCACAATACCGGGCAGGATTTGACCCTGCTTCCGAACAACAACGTTGATCAGATTTCACAGCCAAAGTTCCCTGAAAAACAAACACTTTGTTCTGCACTGCAAACTACTTTTGGGCATGGGAGATGGGGATCAGGGGCTGAATCAGCCATTTATGATGCGAAAAAATATATAAAATAACCTGGCATACTAGAATTCAGCTATTCAAAGTTAAACTATGAACTGAGTTACTTCATGCCCTTTGCTATCAACTCTTTCAGACCGCAACGATGGTCGTGAGCTCGAATATCTTCTATGATCAGATTTCCATTGTCAGATTTTTTTCCCCCTAAAAGCATGCTTGCCTCACCTCTTAACTAGGAAGCTGTAACGGGAGATTTTGTCTACTGCTTTGGCTTGTACAAAGCAAAGGCAAAGAAGCAGGAATGCAATTCTGCTTGAAAAGCTATTCAAAATTCTTATCCCCATGACGTTGTTGTTGTTGCTACTGACATCAACACCAAGTTTTCACCTACCAGCAGCATTGCTGAAGTCCCATTTGGCCTGGATAAGTGGATGGACATTTCAGGAAACATTCTATCAATGCGGCTGATCACGTCATCGACATACCTACGAAATGGATAAAAGCATTACTGAAACACAAGGGGAGGGGAGGAGAGGCATGCTGTTAAAATCTACCAGAGTTAGAGAGGATAGTCCATTTCAAATCAGAGCATCTAATCAACGTGAAGATTAGTCCAGAGCAGGGATGTGCGCTAGCGCCAATATTCGGATTCTGAATTTGGATTCGAATTACAGCCCTTCAGATTCGCAATTCATAATTTTTAAAACGCAGAGTTCCCAGATATCTGGAACTCTGTTATAGCCCATATAAATAGTAAAGTCATTATTTTTTCCCCTTAAAGAAACAATAAGGCAAAACATTTTTAAAGGATTTTCCTGTTTCTTCTGACACCTTCCCAGTCAGCGATTCTGCCAAAGAAAAAGAGTGCAAGCGTGCAAACAGCCAGCAAAGTCTGGGTATTTGGAAATGGCTCCAACAGGCACACCAATTAAACCCTGCACAGTGGGAACGCCAGCACGAAACACCAACAGAGGACAGATACCAAGGTTAGGCTGGGTCAGAGAGGCCCACATTAACCACTCAGACACACAGCCCAGACTTTCTTGGTGTGGGTAAGCTCCAGAAGGCCAAATGTGTTGATGGCGCGGGAAAATCTTCCTACTCTGTACCCTTCTAACATCTTAAGTCACTCAGACTAAACAGCATGTCGGGGAGTTACCAAAAATCCATAGGGTTAAGCACTCTGGCTCTCACACCAACCCTACAAGGTAGAACTACCAAAAGTACGCATAAAATACACAGGCTCCCAGTAGATGATCAAGGCAAGGTCTGGTTTTGAGTACAAACCACCCTCTTTACTTTAATAACCACACAGCTGTAAAATTTCATATTTTTCTAAAGGTGGAGAAAAAGTCAAAAGTTTCAAAACAGCTTCACAAGTTACCGAAACAGTAGAAAAAATTGGAGCAAATAACAGTTCAAAAAGGTTTGAGGTGAGGACATTTCCAGAACAATCCCACAAGAGAACAACACAGCTACTTATATTCTAGCAGAACTTTAGCACCGTCCCAGCATGGATAGAGCCGAAAAAAATATAGACATGAACCCAAAAATTGATGGTACATGTCTGTGATGAAATAAGACCTTAAAAGATTCCCCAAATTTCGTTCTTCTTAGGCTTCCCCTGCATTTTTTTTTTCACCACATAAACCAACTACAATCACCACACTGCCCCCATGGAAGCCCCTTTTTTATTGACATGTTCATAGAGATCACAAGATCTGAACTTTCATGTTAAAAGGGTTGACCCTGTAATAGGATGGTAACGGTATGTTTTCCCTTCCAGGGCACCATGTCTTTGATAGACAGATTTATATCAAAGCACAAACACAGAGAACTCCTATAGCATCTGTCCAATCAGGAAGTGATTTCATAATAAGTCTTTAAGCAAAACGCAAATATATACATGTGTTTTGCTTAAAGACTTATTATATATATATATATATATACACACACACACACATATATACATATATGAAGAACTGAGGAAACGTTTGTGCATGCTGCCCAGAGCATAATCCTCCAGGAACACTGTTCCAGGAAACGCACATACTCTCTCGCTGGTCCTAATTTTAGTGTTCATTTTAAGGGCTGAGAAATTTATCCTGCTATCATTAACACTCTATTAATAATAACACTCGCAGGAAGGAAGGAAGGAAGGAAGGAAGGAAGGAAGGAAGGAAGGCAGCCAGCTCCCTCCTTCAGAGAACCTATGAGATCCCAAGATTAGTTCTTGCTGTTATCATCAGAGCTTGGAATTTTTAAGTTTGCCACGAAAAAAACAACAACAATAAAAAAGGAGACACAGCAGTGTGTAACAACCTCCCATGGTTTTTGCAGGAAACCTATAAAAACCAGATAGGGTTTAAGCAAACGGCATTGCTTAGGAGGTGAAAAAAGTTTCAAGGAGCCATGTTTACGGCAGATGAGGAATGCTGAATGCACAAATTCACTTACAGAGAAAGACTGAAACTTCAAGACAGGAGTAATTTCATAATAAGTCTTGGTAGCATGGTTACACACACATTCTTACCTTTAAAAAAATAAAACCCTGCAGAAAAGCAACACCCTTCATAAATGCCTTTCAGTTCTGCACTGGACAGATGGTTTACTTCTCCAGTATGACCTTTTTCAAAAACTGGATCTGATCCAGCAATTCAGTGTTAGTGTTATGTTTAGCAGCCCAGGCAGCATCTAAATAGCATTTCTCCCACATCGTGTGTAAGAGACATGCTGTTCATTTTTCTACTCCACGTACAAAGCCTAAGAATTAAAACAATTTTTTTAAAAAAAACTCTACTTCTGTTTTTATGGGTGAAAGAGACATGGCTTACTTATTTGGCTCCAATGGGTAAAAAGACATGTTGAATTGTTAGAGTGCAAAATAATTAATAAAGGGGTAAAGAAGATTAACCTACAGCAAGGTTACTTGGAACATAACCATGTTTTAATTTTGCACTGTTTGATTTTAAATTGTTTTGAATATCTTATTTCTAAAATTGTTCTATATAAGCTTTGTAACCCACCATGAGAATCCTGTGATATAAGACAGGCTATAAATGTTTAAATAAACAAACACGCAGATTCCTGTTCAGATTGTATAATTCTTTCACTTTTTACTGTAGACATCTCTAGAGTAGGTGCATATATTAACGACATATACATATGAGTTACAAATACTGAAGGCTCCTAAATGTGGACATAGCCAAAACGGGTATCGTCAGCTTGAGGTTCTTGATGTGAAAGGACTGCACAGTTCCTACAGAAAATGTTTGGTTACTTTTCCACAAGGAGAATCATTGCCCTTTCCTAAAAAAAGACGCAGAGCAACACCACCTACTATTAAAAATGAACTGTTAAGATTTCTAGCAATGCTGGGTCGTAAAATGTTAAAATAGGCTATATATAGTTTATTAATCCTGTAGTAAAAAAAGTGTCATTCCAATGTTACCTCTTAGGCAAGTACAGGCACGCCAAAGTACAGATCTGCTGCAGATTTTACCAGCAAGACAATTTTACAGTAGTTATTAAAGCAGTGAAGGGAGCCGCAGCAAAATCTCATACTGCAAGAACCTCTCCCAAATGTTGGTATGAACTAGGATTGTGTTTTGAAATTTCTCCTATCATCTCCCTGTTTTGGAAGGGGTTTGTTTGTTTGTTTGTTTGGCTCATCTGATGTTGGAGCATCATCTCCCACTGCATCTTTTGAACACAAGGGCAGAACAGATACGCTACGCTCAGAATGAAGCCTTAGCATCTCTTGACTGGAGTCCTCCATCTGGTCAACAAGGAAGGGATGTGAACAGAAACTGAGAGGGGTGAAGGGGAAGTTGTTATGTGAAAAAAGGGGATGACCCCTCAAACATGTGGTCATGAGCAAAGTAAAAAAAGCTGGGTAATATCTGTGTTGTGCCACCAAAATATCTGAAGAGTGAACTTTCTAGTTCTTCGGAAGCCTTCATAAGGCATCGCTAAACAAAATGAGGATTGCCATGTTAACTCATTGAGTCTGCTGCATCCAACCAACACAGCAGCTACGTATTTGTACTAAAAGATACTGGCTACTAGCTGAATAAATGCAAGGCTTTTGCCTGTAGAGATGAAAACAAATTAACTGAAAACTGAGGATTATAGCAAACACGATTATGATAGCAAACAATATACCTACATGGCACGTCTCTGACTCCCTCTAATGGCCAGTTCTGGTAACTTCAGCATTAGAAAGATACTTTGGGTTTTTTTCTTTTAATATTTTTAATAGTTTCAGACCATGGATAAGAGAATCACTAGATACTGATATCACGGATAAGGGTGTGTGTGTGTCCTACTGTACTTCACATGCACTTTCTGGCATTGTTACAAAAATGAAACAAAAAGGTGCTGCTGTGGCACCTTTAAGACTAACAGATTTATTTATTTCAGTTTCAGCTTTTCTAGCACTTTGTATTCATAGCTCAGTCAGAAACTGAACTGCTAGCTTTATAGAATTCTGTTTTTTCTCCTTTCAGATTATTTACTGATGCATGGCAGTGACACGATTTTACTTAAAAAATAAAACCCACAGATCATTTAAAAATGAAATGGCTAAATAAAAGATAGCATTTATAATACTGCAATTCTTCTCACCAGCTTCTCCTTCAGGACTCCTTAAGATCAAATTATTCATCCTGTTAATGCGTCATTAGTAATAAAATTAAAGCAATATTCATATTATTTATTTAAAAGATTTTTAACCCGCCTTTCTCCTTAAAAAGGACCCAAGGCGGCTTGAAAGACAGTATTTAAAGCTGGAAACCATCAGTATACTAGGGTGGTTCCCACCATTAAGAGACAATATTTAAAGCTAAGAACAAGGAGCATAAAGAGGCAGCTTACATCATTAAAAGACAACGTGAAAGCTAAACCAATAAGTAACATTAATATTGTTAGTTACAACAGTAATATAACAGAATGTGTATTGTCTTGTCTTAACACAGTATTAATGTTGATAGGAGAATGTAAAAACAATGCAATGAAAACAAACAAAAACCCAACCACAAATCTCTTTTTCAGTTATTACCAGAAACATGTCTTAGCCTGTAACCATTTTCTGTATGTTTACTGAAAACTGACATTAATTCCTTGAGAGAAAGAACTTGAAAGAAAGACCCACCTATCCCAGAATGTCAACTGTAAGTGGTAATGGGATTTAGGAACCCATACTTTCATACTAAGGCTCATCCTTTATTAAACTGTCCGCTTTCCGAAGAAGACCTCACGTCACCATTAACAATATATTTTGGCAGCTGTTGTTCATGTCATCTTCAACAAAATGTCAAAGAGAGAGAGAGAGAGAGACTATAAATTCAGGAGAAAGGTGGATATTTTACCTTGAGAAGATGAAACAGAAAATAGAGGCAGCTATGAACTATTTCCTAGCAGTAACAAAATGAGAAATAAGATTTCCTTTTAAAGGCTGGAATGTGATCGTATACATCAAAACACAGAAATGATGAGCATCTATCTATCCAGCTGTTTAAGTTCCATTGGGTTAATGTTATGTGCCATCGAGTTGCCTCCAACATAAGGTAACCCTATTACTATTATTATTATTATTAGAGCTGGGCACAAACTGCCAATTCGGTGGGGTTTGTTTCCTGGCCGAACAGCTGATCAGCGCCCTGCCCCTTCCAGTGGGCACCCAACTCAGAGGCTTTTTATGAGGAATCCAATTAGTTTGACAAATGATACAGCCATTAAAAGCAATGTACATCTAATTGAGCTAATCGGTGTAGCAGAGAAATATTCATTCGAAGCATCTCGGAAGCAAAACAGGAAGAACGAGGAAGGAGATGCTGATTTTTTTTCCCAAGGCTTTCTTCAATCAAGTGTACTTCACTGTGTTCTATTTCCTGGCTTTGGCTCAAAATCTTCCAACTTGGCAGCTGGAAAATACCTGATCCATTATCATACTGTTATTAAAAAGACAGCAAATGGCAAATAATGAACCTTGAAATAATCATGCTACTGAGTAGAATAAAAAAAAGAGGAAGATGATAAAACTGTTGCAGCCAACAAGAAGATTTGCTTCTATCAGAAGGAGGAAAATAATGCCTAGATAAAACTGAGGTAGCCAGACAATCAGGTTAAGAATAAGTCTGCCTTGCACTGTTAAAACTGAACAAGGTGACACCACTGAGAGTGAGGCAAGATCAAGTCTCTTTGGACAAGAGATAAACCTTAGATGAGGGAAAAGAAAACAGGGTCACATGGGCCACCGTGCAATACGACCAAACCCTGACTCTGGTTTAGAGTTGTCTTCTAAAATATTCTAAATTTGGGGGAACCAAAAGGAACAGAAACTGAGGAAGTTTAAGCTGAAGGATGGGTGATACACAACACTGAGTAAGCAAGGAGGAGCTGCTGGAGAGCAGAGATTGTTGAGATTTTGATGTGAAAATGTATTAAATGTTAATGTTGTATAGTTAAATGTAAAATGGCTGATTTTACCTGAGTCACTGTACTGACTGTATTCAGGTGTGGGTATCAAGGATTAAGACTTAATGTTGTACAGCTGTGTACATGATGAAGCTTGGTGTAACAGAAAATGAAGGAATGTATTTTCTGATTGGTCACAGAACTGTACATAAGTCATGTGTAAAATGAACGTCTTTCTCTGCTGTAAGTCAGATCACTTTTTCCTATGCTGTGTGTTGCTTCATGTCATGTTATGCTGCCAGAGGAATGTCTATTCTCTATGTATATATGTAAATAGACTAAGTTGTTGGTTTTACTCTCTCAGTGTCATAGTGTCATAAGTATCTCTGTTAACCAGTTTAATCTCCTTACTCTGCTGATGTTATGAGAATACATGTTATAATCAAAATTCTCAACAGAGATGCTGGCTGAAATCCTGTTACTTAGCACAGCGAGTTGCAGCTAAAGTAGACCCATTGAATCAGTGAGGATTTGGTGAGTCAGCTCCTCCAGAAGTATCGATTCAATGGGCCTATTCTAGTTGTAGGTTACCACACTAGGTGACAGGATTTTAGCCATTTCTTCCTTATAGAAATCAACTATGCAGGAGAACAGAGGTTGGACTTAACCTACAAGTCACTTTGAGAAAGTCTGCCATCCAAAATGGTAAGTAACGGACCAGAAAATTACTTGACAATTAAAAATCTAGGTCTACAGTTGAACCCACAGCACTTTCAGTGAAAGAAATCGTAGTAAAACTGAGGCATATTGCTTTGGAGACAATAGAGAACAATAGTGTAATAATTTATTTAGTAAATTTACTAGTTTAAATTAAGTATTTAAATTTAGTTTAAATATTAAATTTAGTTTAAATACCAACTTTAAACTGGCCAATTCAGCATAAAACAATTCCTTATATTATTCAATGTCTTCTTGTTCAATTTAACAATGCAAGAAGGATAATGAAAGATGCCCCAAGAAGCTTTTGAAGAGCAATGATTAAGAAGGATTCATTGCATGGAAACAGAAGTGGGCAACATACGTTCTGTTCCATAATGCAAACCAGAAATTATACAATTTTTAATTGGCATGAAAGGTCAGATACTCAGAGCAAACACAAACACATGCACATCAAAACACAGCCTGTCTTCCGCAAAAAATATCCAAACAGCGAAAGGAATAAACAAAGAGAAATACCTGCTGCTCAAATATGACTGCAGTTCAAAGCACATGAAATAAATTGGAAAAGAGAGGGCAATTCCGATTCCACCACCAAGTCAATTTTCTTGTTACTGATGCTTGCAGCAGTTATTTTCCATCCCAGGATGGTTAGCACCTCTTCTCCTGACAAATGAAGGATCATGGCTGTGGCCTTCCTTTCTGTACTGGCTACAGTCTACCTAGGGTAGCCTAATCAAGTCTGACCATCAGAGAACAAAACGGGCACTACAGTTCATTCAGTCTCTGACTGGAGAGGTCAATGGTTTGGGCCTCTGGCTGTAGAGCCAGTGGTTGGGAATTCGATTCCCTCCCTGGAGAAGGAGGAGGAGGAGGAGGAGGAGGAGGAGAGCCTTTTCATTGGCTTCTCTTTGAAGAAATCTCTCTCTCCTCAAAAGCCTCATGAGAACTTGCCCCACCATGAGCCCCATGAAAAAATTCAACAAGCCTAGATAAACCAAAATTTTAGGATCTGTCCTTTTTTGGGGTATTAAAAAAAAATTGCCAAAAATTGCTGTCAAAAACCCAAGAATCCTTCACAGCATTTTGTCTGTGCTGAGATAGTGCCGCTTGTAGAGAGTCTCAGGTGTTACAGCGCTATGTTGGTGGGGTTGATGCCGCCCCACCCACCTTGGTCCACCAGCCCAGGCCCTTCGGTGGTGCTACGGCTTTGTCTCTGCACAGATAGAAACAGTGATTAGCTCTCTCCTGCACTGTTCATTGATACATGTTTTTTGCTGCTGTTGGAAGCACATTTTTCTTTTTAAATAAAATCAACAGAGAGAAGGTGGGGGGAACTGTGTGTTTTATATTTTGACGAATAAGCAATAATTAGATTACTAAGGGACAGTGGATATTGCATTATTTTTTATTTACTATTACAAAATATATTTTGGCCACTTTTCAGCCTTGGCCTCTAAGAGCAGCTTGCAGATTCTAATTTTTAAGGGCAATAAAACTGTCAACAAAACAAAACAAAACCAAAAACTCCCAAAGACTTCAGCAGGCAGAGAAAAACTGGCACAGAACAGAAACCAGTGACCACAAGCTGGATGACTAAAAACCAAGAAGTTAATCTACAAAAACTAACCACAAAGTAAACATGTTTTTCTTGCAGGTCCAACAATACATTTGTTTCGTTAAAGGAATCTAACATCATCATCTTAGATCTGCAAAGCTGGAAGAGACTGTATGGATCATCAATCAAGTCCAGCCCTTGTTAAGGAGGCACAATGGAGATTTGAACTTCCAACCTCTGGTTCCACAGCCAGAGATCTAAACCACTGAGTTATCCAGTAATTCATTAAGGATCATCATCATCATCATCTTAGAACTGCAGAGCTGGAAGTGATCCTATGGATCATTGAGTCCAGCCCTTGTCAAGGAGGCACATCAAACTTGCAACCTCTGGTTCCGCAGCCAGAGACCTAAACCACTGAGATGTCCAACATGCTTCATTTCTTTGAAAAAAGATAAAGATTTCATCCGGTGCTGAAAATGGAACAAAGACAGCCAAGCAAAGCTCTCTGGGCAAAAAGTTTGTGGCACAACGAAACGGCCTCATCTTGTGTTGCATCCAAACCATATTCTGTGGCCATGAGAGAGAGATAGCAGCAAAGTCTCTGAGACCAACCACTACTGTCAATCAGATTCTAACAAGGGTATATGTGGTCCTTTTGGTAGCAGGATCTTAAGCTATTAGGCAAACACAAAAGAAAAGTAAGCAAAAAAAAAAAAAAAGACAAAAACGTAGCACCTTAAAGATCAACTCCTATATTTTAATGTGAGCTGAAATAAAATACAGTGGTGCCTCGCAAGACGAACGCCTCGCCGGACGAAAAACTCGCAAGACGAAAGCGTTTTGCGATCGTGTTGGTGACTTGCAAGACGGCTTCTTCTATGGCCGTGCTTCGCAAGACAATTTTTTTTCCGCAAGACCGATGCCTCGCAAGACGAAAATAATTCATTCGTCTTGCGAGGTTTCCCATAGGAATGCATTGCAATGCATTCCTATGGGAAACTGCTTTTTGCAAGACGAAAATTTCGCAAGACGGCGCTACTCGCGGAACGAATTACCTTCGTCTTGCGAGGCACCACTGTATAGCAGTTGCTCTTTAAGGTGCCACAATGATTTTGTCTTCTTTATTTTTATTTGGGTTTTGCCTGATATGCTAGCACAAACTAACACAGCTTCCTCTTCTAAAACGGATCCTAAGCTGTTACTGTAGGCTGACCTAAAACACACACGAAAAATAAAACATGAGCAATCATTATGTAGTGGCAAAAATTAAGTCATACCAAATAACTGTTGTTGTTTTTCTGGCAGCAACTGGGTTGTGAGAATTATTGATATAAAAGAAAGTGTTGTTCCCTTAAAAAAAAAATTCAACATCCTACATAAGATGAACTTTCAAGTGGCAATCAACAGCCTCACCCCTTGATGCAAGTAAGGATGATTATTTTTTTCAGATTACATTAGCAATTAAAAAGTTCTCTACGGAGAGAAAGTTAGAGGTGCCACGATACTCTGAATTAAGAATTTTGCCAAGGCCACGCCAACCATCTGTTAGACAACTCCAGTGTTTGGAACAACATGGTTTGTAATGTGAGTGTGAGCAGACCTATAACCCTCAAAAGAAGAAAACCACCAGGAATGTAAAAAAAGTGTTAGTCTGAAATGCACAGAACCCCAATTACTGACTCTGAACCCGTCAGAGACATTGATGATTGATGGGTAGTTTATCTTTTGTGCAAAGCTCCAATTACAGAATCATAGAATCATGGAGTTGGAAGGGGCCCTCTAAAGCCATCAAGTCCAACCCCCTGCTCCAGGCAGAAGTCAAAGCAGATCTGGCAGATAGTGGACCAATGTTCCTCTGAAGGCCGCCAGTGATGGAGTGATCACCATCTCCCGAGGTCACTGGTTCCATTCTTATACTGCTCTAGCAATTAAGAGGTTTTTCCTGATATTCAGATGAAATCTGGCTTATTGTCGCTTGAGCCCATTATGACATGTCCTGGGAGTATTAATCTCCTCTGTATGACTGCCTTTCACGTATTTGAAGAGTGCTCTCCTCTCTCCCCTCAGCCTTCTTTTCTCAAGGTTAAACATGCCCAATTCTTTCCGTCTTTCCTCCTAGGGGTTGGTTTCCAGGTCCCTGATCATCGTTGTTGCCCTCCTCTCAACTTGCTCCAGTTTGTCAGCATCCTTCTTAAAGTGTGGTGTCCAGAACTGGACACAGGACTCTAGAGGAGGCCTAACCAGCACTGAATGGGGGGGACTAGTACCTCACAGGATTTGGAGACTATACTTCTGTTATTGTATCCTGAAATCCTAACATTGAAGAGAATGTAAAAGAAACCCTCATTTTCAAATTCTGCTAGGTATCCAGTGTGGTGTAGCGGACAGAGAGATGAACTAGAACTCAGGAGACACTGGCTGGGATCTCCACTCAGCCTTGGAAATTTATTGCAGGGGGACTGTTGGAGCCCCTTCAATGTTAGGTATGAAAGATCTATTAGTGCCAGTACAGGCTGATTTCAACTTGAAAGCACATGACACATACATATTTTCAAATTTAACTCTGATTTCTGAGACTTCAAAACCAGCTTTCATTCGAGATACAGTATCTGGACATTCTCTTCCTCAGTTGTGCATCTCTAATTAGATCATTCTACATTACATGCACTAAGCATTTTATGTATCTCTCTCTGTGTGTGTATACTATACAAAACACCATTCAGGAATCCGATTGAAAATGTTAAAAATAGTAGCTAAAATCCCATAGCAGCTGTTGGGCTTGAAATACAAAAGGGAAAAAAAAAATCTAACTGCAAACTTGAAAGAGGGATTCTAACAACATCAACAGATTGTACACATTAATTTTCCACTTCCTTAACTTTCTAATAAAATTTAATCAACTGCTTAAATGACAACACATTGAGAGATGCCTTGATTAAGGGTAGCACTTTATATATAAAAAGCCGGTGATTTAAAGAATTGCAGTCTCACTGAGGGATGAGGTTTGCTACCACTAAGAAACCATATATGAGTAGAATGTATAGGCGAGAGTGATATAACCCTTGCATCTTCCCAGCCGCAACAATAAATTAAGTAGAATAAAAGGAGAACATAACAAGCGCCATTACAGCTACACATACAGGGGGCACCTGAGCCAAATTTCAGGTTGAACTCGATTTTGGGAGTATCCATCTCCTGGTCATTTCACTTCAATTTAGCGCCTGTCTACCAACAAGTATTCAGACAGCAGAACTGTCTCCTCTTTAAATTAAAAGCTCATCTTGTAAGACACTATTTAGTACATTTAAAAGTCAGAAAACATATTAAGGAAAAGTTGAGGAGGGGGAGTGAGATTTGGACACCTAGATGAGTTATTTTGCTCCTGAGAAATTGCTGATATGGCAAGAGCTGCGAGCCAAGCAATTTTATAGGTAATTCAGAAGGCACCTAAAATAAATAAAAACGTACTTACTAATCTGTCCTGATACCAAGAGTTGAATAAAAAGAACAAGTATAAACTTGTTGAATAAAGAGAGTTGAATAAAGTTGAACAAGGAGTTGAATTAAGAGAACAAGGTCAAAGTTATGGAGAATAGACAGAAGTGGAAACAAAACATATTTATAGTGGCCAGTTAATTCTGTGGTCTCTTGGTGACTTCTCTCTGTGTTTCAGTCACTCAGAAGTGTACTCTGAAAACAGTGTCAGGTCGATCTAATTACTCCCCTAGTGCTGCTGGGATCAAATCCAGAGGCACCCTAACAATAATAAACAGCCACCTTCTGAAGAAAGAAGAAAGGAAACTAAGCAGAAAGTGGTTATATTAAGAGGGTACCAAGTAACAACTCAGATTTCACTCCGAGTGCCCAACTCCCTCAAAGGACTATCATATAGTATTTGCAGAAAAAAGGACAAGCTCCTAAAGTGAGTTAGAATAATAGAATCATGAAGATGGAAGGGGCCTATAAGGTCATCAAGTCCAACCCCTTGCTCAAGGCAGGAACACAAATCAAAGGATATCTGCCCGGTGGTTGTCTAAAATTCTCTTGAAAGCCTCCAGTGTTGGAACATTCACAACCTCTCGAGGTAATTGGTTCCACTGCTGTATTGCTCTAAGTCAGAACACTATCCTCCCCAGAGGATCAAAATGCACAGATTTATTTACCCAAGACATTGGACTTCTTCACATGCAAAAGTATTTAAGACGGCAAACAGGTAATTTAAAAAGTATTTTTAGATCAACATTTGTCCCTAGCTGACCAACAGACAGATCATTTACTTAATGCTTCACTTTCAGAGGTTATATGCCAATGAAACTAAAGGTGAGGTCCCTACTTAGAAAATCATCTTGAACATTGTTTGAACAATTATCATGCAACCTGTTCATGCCTGAGCAATTATCATGTGAGTGTGTAAAAGCAATGCAGTTCCAAAGGTTTCTGGATGACAAACTAATTACCTTGATTCTTTTTTCTTAAGCCTTCTAGCCTCAGGGCTAGAAATTGCCTTGACTGACTTAGTGATGCTCTTTAGCTACCACAGCAATGGAGAGAAACTTTCTACTGTTAAGTCTTCTGAACCTCTCAACGACATTCAACATCTCAACCATAGTATCATTCTGGACTACTTCATGAAAATACGACAGCTGTTCCAAATATTTGAAGACCAATGACATTACTTCTGCACTGTATCTTCTTTCTGGCTAAAATACTTAACCTTCTCAATCTTTTCCCAAGGACATAATCTCCACAATCCTCACTATCTTTGTCTCCTTAGACTGCGACAGCATAATCTACACATGTTAAAACAGAAGGGTCTCTATCAAGTTTAGGCAAGTGTATCTAGTGTTGGAGCCTAACCAAACAATGCATTTTCCAAAGTTGGAGTAAGTTTCTCCTGCCATCTTTTTCATTCAGAATACAAATTCACAAAGGCAAGCACTTCTCCTCTCAAACTTCAAACCTTGGCTGCAGTCTTTTGCAAAACTGGAGCAACTCTCACAGGACAAAGACATGTTCCGATCTATCACCGCAGCTTCAGGAAGTTGCACGGATCAAGCACACAACAAGCCGCATCAGACAAGTGGGATTTTTCTAAAACATCTGGATTGCTTCTAAATCGCTTCTAACAGCGTTAGTCCCTGACCTAAGAACAACAATTATTATTTCAACTTTCTGATAAAAGTTGTTACCTTAAAGTCTCTAGAGTCTATAAGGCATCTAGAAAAAACGGTAACCAAATATTCTCTTCGCTGAGCTTGCGGGCAAAAGCAAGAAGCCACTATAAAGGAAGTGACAGGAAAAAAAGAAAGAGAAGGTAGCATAGCCTTTGGCTTGACTGTCTTCTAGTTCGACACAGGGCTGATTTCTACAAAGGTGATAATCTATTTTGATCAGACAAAAGATTCAAACACCAGATTGCTCACCCCCTTGTTGCTGCCACTCTCCCACACCTTTTATAGCTCACTTGATTTTAACACTAAACACTGGATGTAACACTCAGCAGAAGGACTAAATGATTAAGAGACTGAAGTAGCCAGGGGAGTTTGACACAGACTGACAGGCTCCAAGAAAGCTTGCTGCGTAAGGCTTTTCGTCTGCACTTTGTCTTTCTGCTACTGAAATCGTACCTAAGGGCAAAAAGGCAAGAGATACACAATAATACATCACGGCTCACTTATCAGGAAGGGCCCTGACAGTGAGCAGATAACCTTCCCAATAAAGACTTAAAAGTAAGGATGAGAGAGTGCCAATAATTTCTTACATGTCACTAATGCACTATGAATTTTGAATGTTTCCTGGCTATGAGGATGCAAAGCCTTTAACTGAGGAGCAGCGGTCATACTTGGTGGTTTGCCTGCTCATTGTTCCACATTGACTGAAGCGGTTGCCATAACCAGACATGGAGAGAACAGCTTCTCGGGAGAACGGTGGCACAACAGCCACCTCAATGTAATAAATCTGGATGGGGAGATCTGGGTTCACATAGGCACTTGGTTATGATCTAGTGAAAGGCTCTCTCCTAAGAGATATGCCTGCCACCAACTTTACTAGCATTTTGCTCCTGGTTAAGATGGATCCAATAACTGGCTAATGAATCGGGATGGATCTCTATTGTTCATTGCACGTTATGCTAATTCCCCCACCCCAGTTTTTTTCACCTCTGGGCTCAAGTTTCCCCGCTTGGCTAATGAAATATCCACCATAGCTCCTTGGAAAATGGCCGAGATGCATGTAAATAATGAACATCTGGTTATGCAACACTCTTGCCCTAGCTGCTTAAACTCTTTCACACACTCAATTTTGAGAACTGGGCTACCATTAAGAATTCCACAAATTGAGAGACTGAGATCATGCTGGGTGGACCCTCATTTTACCTCCACTTGCTGAACACCATGAGATTTGAAGAGGTCTCTCCCTTCACCTTATGTTCTTGACCACCAGCTCAACACACAATAGGTTACTAAGACAAGTTGCCATTTCCATAATCTCAAAACTTTCCAGAATTTTAATTGGCCCTTAGACCATTCCTCTTACATTACCCATCTTTCTGAAGTTCCCATAGTGCCACCTTGTTTTAAAATATAAGCTTTTTTTTAAAAAAAAAAAGACTGCTGGAAGAGATACCTGTTTTATATACAATATATGAAAAGCATTAACTTCACATTAAGCGGGAATGCAGAGTGCATGCCAAAACTAAGTTTTCTACATCTCCAGTGCTCTAATATAAAGCTAATGTGTCAGTACGGGTGAAGGAGAGAGATTAAAATGTTCTATGGTGACAATATATGTTACCATAGTCTCTTGAGACTGAAGGATGCCTACCAGTTACCAGGTGACAATATAAATCTTTTCTTAAATCAAGAAGACAGAGATGGTAGGAAAGTGGTAGAGAGAAAAACAGAAAATACTAAAAGAAGTGAAAGTGGAACATGAGTAGAACCAAGCACATGGGTGCTAGAGAATGGCTTTGTCCACACCCATATTTATCATGGGTCCTTGTCCACTTTGTCTCTGTTCGGTTGCATTGCACTGGGTTGCACTTCATAGAAACATAGAATAACTGAGCTCGAAGGGGCCTTTTAAGGCCATCAAGTCCAACCCCCTGCTCAAGGCAGGAATCCAAGACAAAGCAGGTCTGACAGATGATGGTCCAGTTTTCTCTTGAAGGCCTTCAGCGTTGGAACGCTCATCACCTCCCGAGGACGTTGGTCCCACTGTCGTACTGCTCTAACAATTAAGACATTTTGCCATAAAAGAATGCACTCCATGGGCTGAAACAGGTTTTCTCAATGCTGCCTTAAGGAAAGCCAAAGTACAATACTTGGAGAACTCTAGACAAGACAGTTCCCTGAATAGCTGACATCCAATGGAGCTAAATACTTTGTAGGCATGTGATAGAAAGATTGAAATGCATTCCAGTCAGAGAAAATTACAGCTCATTCCATATGAACATTAAAGAGTTCAGTAGAAAATGCCTCGGGTTTAGGAAATTTAGGTTAATCTGCATTCTTCATTTCAATGCAATGGTAATTTTTTAAACTTTAAGATATCCTTCAATTTTCTTCAGTATACTCACCACCAGTCACAGGAAAGGGTGCTAGAAATGAAGTCGCAAAAAAATCAAGGAAGTCGGCATGTATTAAATCTACAGGGCTATTGATTACTGTAACAGCAACATTGCATTAGCATTTTAAATAGCAGTGGAGAGGTGGAAGGGTCAGACAACTAACCCCAAATGGCAACTGCTTACTTCAGTTCAGTTTTATTGTTTCAGTCGTTAGCCATAGCAATGGGACAGTCATTGCTCAGTGGCAAAGAACATGCTCTGCATGCAAAAGTCTTAATCTCCATCCCCTCTAGTGAAAAAAAGACATAGGTTGAAAGTTGAAATCCTGTTGTTCACCTACATAGACAAAACAGAGTTAGTTGTATGAGGCTGATACTATACTAGTAATTCTGTGTTGGTGTACAGTAGAACCTCCATATCAGCAGGATCAGTATCCACAGTTTCACTTATCCACAGTTCAAAAATATAAAAATATTAACTGAAAAAACCCACAAATACATATTTTATCTACTAGAACTGGCCACTAGAGAGAGTCAGAGACCACGTTATGTACGTATAGGGTTCACTATTATCCATGGGTTTTCAGCACCGGCAGGGAGGGGCTTGAAACGTCTCATTAGTAGAAACCACTGTTCTGCTGTATTTCATTATAGAGGGCACTTTAAGAAGAGATGACTCCTTGCTCTACCACAGCAACATGGACATCTGTCTCCTTGATTATCCCTTCATATGTGACAAAAAAGGACCAGCTGCAGACCAGAGATGAACACAATTGGACTGAATAAGCTACTTTCAACCCACTCAAAGTTACTCCATGTCCCAGCATCCTGCATGAGCCAAAGTCCTGCTCAGAAAATGCCAATTTAACTCAACATAGCCTCTCATGATTGCTCATTTTATTTTCCTTGAACCAATGCATATGTGAGAGTGCTTGAGATGGAAAAAATTCTGCAGCTAAAAAAAAAAGAAAAGAGGAAGAAAACATTTTAAACTGCTACAAGCGATCTTCTAAAGGAGGGCAATTAAAAGGAGAATTGAGATGAAGTCATTCAGCAGAATTTGCTTTGCCAAGCTTTTTGATTTAACCCACCCACAGGGTTCCTTGTAAACATACAATTGCCCGGAGAACACCCCACAGTAAAATAAAATAGTAATAGAGTTATTTTTAATGTGGATGAAGGAAAGCCCACAGCAGTGTGATTCTCTCCTCAATCCCCAATCTCCTAATATTACAAATTCTCTTTTTTGCACGGATTAATTATTTATCACCCTATTTCTGTATTTCAAAACTGTGCAAATTGCAAAAGGATTCTCCTTCTAATAAAAGCGCTTACAACTGGTTCCGACGTTGGTACGGGTTTATTAGGAGCATAATATCTAGACCAAGGTTTCAATTTCATATTCATGAAGTTGGCATCCACTAACGGAAAACCTTGCTGAAAATGTGGGGCGGACAAATGGGGAGGGGAACGCTCCAAATGTGCGACGCCAACCAAAACATCACAAAAATGTATGTGTGCCAGCAAGTTCTCCATAAATCATCTGACAAGGTGATACAAAATGCAGGGGATGAGTGGGAAAGGACAGGAGAGGAAGTATAAGAATTATAAGAATTAAGCCAAATGTTGTAGCCTTAAAGGTCTGCATTTTAGATGCAGTTCCACCAAAAAGAAAAAAGGAAAAAAAGTATACACTAAATGAATTAGTAGTTGTTACATACTGCTGATGTCAATTAACTATCAGGAGGGTAAGACAAGAAGAAATGGCTGAGAAAAGGTGCTAAAAATCATAGAGTTGGAAGGGGCCTATAAGGCCATCAAGTCCGACCCCCTGCTCAAGCCAGGAATCCAAATCAAAGCAGATCTGACACACGGTGGTCCAATTTTCTCATGAATGCCTCCAGCACTGGAGTGCTCACCACCTCCCGAGGTCACTGGTTCCATTGTCGTACTGCTCTTACAGTTAAGAAGTTTTTCCTGACATTCAGCCAATATCTGGCTTCCTGTAGCTTGAGCCCATTATTACGTGTCCTGCACTCTGGGATGACTGAGAACTTATCTTGCCACTCTGTAGGACTATCTTTCAAGTTTTTGAGAAGTGCTGTCCTACCTCCCCTCAGTCTTCTTTTCTCAAGGCTAAACATATCCAGTTCTTTCAGTCTTTCCTCCTAGTGCTTGGTTTCAGTCCCCTGCTCATCCTTGTTGCCTTCTTCTGAACTTGCTCCAGCATCCTTCTTAAACTGCGGCATCCAGAACTGGACACAGGACTCGAGGTGAAGCCTATCCAGTGCTGAACAGAGGGGGATTTATTGAAGTGGACTGCTAAACCCAAGTGTCTAAGATTAAGCTCGGATTCAAGAGCAGCCCTATGAATGTTTTGAGTGTATGGGAGGTGATATGCATATTTGTGGGCCAACAGTATTTATATAGAAATGCCACTTGTTAAAAACAGCACACTATGGCTCAGCACGTAGCCACTAGGATTTCTGCCGTCACAGCAGCCCTTTTCTGAGTCCTCAGTGTTAGACACATCACAACATTCGCCTCTAAGACTGATCCAGAAATAGGAGATGATAGCATGAGAACACTATTTTATGGCATGACTGAACCGAGTTGCCATCCATGGTAAGATTTCTTATTCTTTTAGTACTTGAATGACTTCCTCCTGCATCCTGAGATTCTACTTCTCCAAATTATTCAATCTACTGAAACAGAACTTTCTCCTCTTTGGAGACTTTTCTCAGAAAATGGGCAATGTCCAAGCAAACTGGCCTGCCATGTTCGTTGCCTTACCTTGCTGGACAAACTAACAAATAGCTAAATGAATATATAGTGCACAACACCATAAAATGTTATTTGATGAAGGGCAGTGCGGAAATGTTCCTTTTTACCAAAACACACAACACAGCATAAAATTATCTTTAATTTTATCCAATTACATGAGGAGTGAGCAACTGAGGCCCTCAGACAATGGATAATAACTCCCATCGGCATTAGCCAGCACAGTCAATGGTGAGAGATTAAGGGAATTGCAATGCTAAAAACATATAGAGGGGCAGAATTACCTTATTTGGGCAATTAACCAGGAATATTACCTTCAACATTCATGCAAAAGAACAGCAATTCAAGAACTAGGATTAAATTCGTAAACGGCACTCTGTAGATAGCTGGGAATTTCCAAACAACGCTGTATAACTGGGGACACAGAACTCCTGCCATCTCTTAATGAAGCTGCCTGGGAACAACAAAATCTTGGGACACACAGCAAACAATTGTTATTTAATAACAAAGAGTCTTGCTGCAGCTCAGTTTCATCAACTGGAATAATCTAGTTTGCCTTTAAAATGCCACAAAACTCTCCACTTTTACTGCAAGATATGAACAAGATCATTACACTAGAATTTGCTATTTAATAATACAGCTGGAATTCCTATTCTGCTCATACTCACAAAGGGCCATCTATATTGTCCTAAATCTGCATATAAGGCAAATGATGCCCAACAAATTAAGAATATGGCATCCAAAGCTCCAAGAGCATGTCACTATCCCCTCTGCGGCCACAAAAATCCCACACACAACTACAAATATTCTAGCCAGGCTCCAGCCACGCATATGGGAATCACATCTGAACATTTTGTTCACAGTCACACACATTAATGTATCCAAGACTGAAAGATCCTCTTTCTGAGATTAATCTACAGAATGAGATATCCAAATATCAACACCTACTGCTAAATCCTTCTTTTAAAAAAATTACTGAAAAGCCTGTTGAGAATTTGAGTCTCAAAACAAAGAAAGTGCATTTTAGTGTGAAAACAACAAAGACTGTAAGAACTAGGATATGGTAGACTTTGGAGGTGTATCTTTACCTTCTTTGAATATGGCTTGCTTGTAGACAAAGATGTGATCAAACAGTGAGAAAGGATCACATCTGATCGCACCGGAAAGGGTCACTCTACTGGGTGTGATCTCCCTTAAACACCCTTTCCGTCTGTTGGGGGATTGCTCCAGGGTGAGGAGGGATCAAGGTCAAACTGGAGCACAACCCCATCCTGTGTTGTGTGATTGCTAGGAAACAGCCTGTATCTGACCACGCCACAAGTGACAGAAAATGTCAGCTCTTTCCCCATCTCAACGCACTCAAAATCTAGCCTTCCCAAGGGTTACACACCTGTCCGCTCCCTCTTGTAGGGCTGCGAGTTTTCATTTCTATATCTACTGTAGTATTTTTAGGCTACAAATCCAAACAACCATGTTGGATGATTGATCTGCTAGAATGTCCAAACTCAAACGAACTGTGATTAGTCTTCTTAACTATCTCTAGTTGAAACAAGCCTACAGAAGACCATGTGCTCTAAAATTGTCTTATTTTGACTGATCATTACAAAGATCTGGTGAAATTAGCAACATTTTCCCTTTCCCTAAGTGCTGCTTTCAATATGGAGGTTTTCTCTGAGCATTATCTCTGCTGACATGTTCTGCCTCATCCCAGTATGAGATCATAAGAACATAGGAGTCTTTAAAAAGTTCCCTGTGAGAAAACTCCCACAATGTCTGAAGAGCTAATTCTATGATTCTATGAATCTCTCTTGTACTCGTATTTCTGTCTCCTTCTTCTCTTTCCACTTTTTCTTCTTGATCTCCTTCCTTCTTATCCACCTGTTCTCTCAGCATATTCCTCCCTTTCTCCTCCTGGCATTCTTCTCTGCTTGATTCCAGTGACCAACAGCTTCTCCCCATCAACTTCTCCTTCCTCACCTTTACTCTGCCCACAACTTGTTTTATGTGCTCATTAGACTTACCACTTGGATATATATAGTCAATCCCCCTCTATTCTCCTCTTTTCTACCACCTTTCTTCATTTTCAGACTTCTTTATATCTTTTTAAAATTCATCCTTTCCCTCTCCTTTTTCCAATAATGCTCCACATAAGGTGGCTTAATTTGGGCTTAGGCTTCCCAAGGCACTGCTCTAGGACGAATAAGAATGCTTCTCTGCCTTTGCCCGAATATTTCCCTTAACAACAGGAAATAATTAAAAAGGTCAGAGTCCTAAATCCTATGATTCCCAGATAAACCTGAATCCCAGACACCTCTTAAGGAAGCACCACTTCAAATGGCACCACAGCAAAGAGGCATCTCCTCTCACTGGTGAACTCCAACTTTCTCTCCTGCTTTCTTCCCCCCAAAATCCTGCTGACTCCCAATTTTGGAGAATTTTCCCACACGCATCTGGTTGGACACAGGAGTGTTTCCACATCAAAAATATGGCATGACAAACTCAAAGGACAAATGGGAACATGTGGTACTACAACAGCAGAACACAGTTCTATTTTCCCGTCATTACATTGGTTTATACTTGCACCCATACAACTGGTCTGCTTACTATTCTTTAGGCTGGCTCCTTTTTTCTTGTGTTCTCACTAGTTTTCCCATGGACTTTAATAATCAGCCATCCCACCTTTATTCCCCACTACTACTTCTATGTTCCCTTTTCTTCTTGTCCCTAGCATCTGTTTACCAGGTTCTAATTCATTACAGCCCAAATAGAATCATAGAATAATCGAGTTGGAAGGGGCCTAGAAGGCCATTGAGTCGAACCCCTTCCTCAATGCAGGAACCCAAACCTAAGCAGATCTGGCAGTGGGTGGTCCAATTTTCTCCTGAAGGCCTCCAGTGTTAGAGTGCTCACCACTTCCCGAGGCCAAGAGTTCCATTGCTGTACTGCTCTAACAGTTCAGCAGTTTTTACGAATGCACTATATTTACTAATCACATGTAGAGATTATTTGGTACGTTGCAGCTGAAGTACAAGTCCTGTAGACCTGAACCTGTTTCTCTCTCTCTCTCTCTGGACAATTGTAAATGTCTCTTTCACTAGCTGCAGTAACAGACTATAGCAACTGTCACAGACAATTCTGTTGTCAATATAGATTGATCAGTATGCCTCTTTTAAAAATTGCTTTGTAAGGAATTGTGTGGCAGTGAAATACATGAATCAGAATCCTAAAAAATGAGATCTGAATACAGCCAAAGAGGAATTATTCTGTAATAGAACAAGAAGATTAGAAGAATGTCTACATCTGGTACAGTGACGTACTGGGCTTTTCATAAGGAGATTAATTGTACTAAATAAAAAAAAATAGTGAAAACTGACAAACTAGTATAACTTGTATAGAGAAAAAGAGTTATTGTTCAGTACAGTGATAAAGCATTAAAAAGACAAAAGCTACACAGTGACGGGGCTACGTAAGTGGCAGCATCTGAGCCAAAGGGACAAACGCAACCGCGGTGGCCAACCTCACCTCATCTGTACAGTCTGCAATCAGGATAAATCACAAATTTAATTTCATTAATGGCATTAATTGGTTCGTATTGCAAATTTGTTTTGGTAAGTATCAGAAGAAGATGAGAGAAGAAGGATTCATCAGAACTAGTACTATGGGATTATGGAAATTCAGCTTCACACCTCTGTTTAACCATAAAGCTTATGGGGGGCAGGGGTTGGCCAACCTCTGCATTTATGATAAAATAAACTGCCTCCTAAGGCTGTTATGAGGGTAAAATGGCAAGTCAAGAAAGTTATGCATATAGAATCAGAGAGTTGGAAAGGGCCTCTAAGGTCACTGAGTTCAACCCCCTGTTCAAGGCAGGAATTCAAATCAAATTGGATCTGACAGATGGTTGACCAAGTTCCTCTTCAAGGTCTGCAGTGCTGGAGTGCTCATTACCTCCCGAAGTAATCAGTTCCATTGTCATACCGCTCTAACAGTTAAGAAGTTTGTCCTGATATTCAGCCTAAATCTGACTTCCTGCCGCCTCAGCCCATTATTACATGTCTTTCACTCTGCCCCTCCTCTAACTACCTTTCAAATACCTGAATATGGCCCAGGACTCCCTAGAAACAAGGCAGGATAAACGTCTGGAGGCCTTCAAGAGAAAACTGGACAACCCTCTGTCAGATCTGCTTTGATTTTGGATTCCTGCCTTGAACAGGGGGTTGGACTTCATGGCCTTAGAGGCCCCCTTCCAACTCAGTTATTCTATGATTCTAGCATGCAAGCTATCTATCCATGACCATAAAGGCCTTCAGTATACCACTTTGCTTTCCCAGGTCCATGAGTAACCTGAATAAAAGAGTACATTATTAAAGCAACGTAACTACTAATTCATTCTGGAGATAAATGGACAAGTGAACATACTAGGGTCTGTTCAATCACCAGGAATAAACAAATGTGAAAGAGGGCATAATCTTGATTCCCATTCTTCCACTTCTCTCAAGGTTAGGGAGCCAGTGAACTTACTGACCTTCAGCAGCAGCAGAACAAACACTCATGGCTAATGTTGAGCACCGTTTCCTCCCAGAAAGCCTCCAAACCATGTCCGAAGACGTTTATAAGGACAAAATGGTGTCCTAACAGTGGTCAGTTTGTTACTATGGCAGTCACTAGGGATACTGGCAAGTCTTTGTGTGTAAGTCCCAAGTCCGAGTCTTTGGTACCAATTGTCTAAGCTCCAAGGCTCAAGTCTGAGCCCCTATTAGAAACAAGCTTTCCCCCCCAGAAAAAAGGGAGTGACTGGGTGGGTTCTGAGTCGAGACCGAGTCATGGGCGGGGGGGGGGGGACTCAAGTCAAATCTGAGTTGAGTCACCGGTGTGACTGAAGTCCTGCGACTCGAGTCCCCATTCCTGGCAGTCACTTCCCCATGCCTTTGCGCCCCAGAAAAATATTGCTGTGGGGTTTCCGAGAGAGAGTGGTAGCAGCAGCAGCTATCTATGCCGTTGTCACTACAAGCAATGGCAAAAGCAAAACAAGTGCATATTTTAAAAAGTGGAGAAAGAGAAAACCAGAAGATTAAGGCAAACATGATCAGAAGGGGAAAAAAAGGAAATGAAATGAATTCATCAAAGCCACCTGAAACAGCAGTAGCAAAAAATTTCAGGCCCACTCTTAGCCGAACCAGAAATTTGAACGCAGAAGAGAAACCTTTTCAGTTCATGTCACTCTTCCACAGCAGAGCCAGTTTTTACACTTGCTAATTTAGTACCCTGAGAAAGTAATACTAAAGGAACGGTGTGATAAACCAGCATGAGTGAGGGATATTGGGTGAGTCCTTCGTACTGAAAGTTATTGGAAAATGATCTCTTCCTTATTAATGCAATTCCCATCATGTACAAAAAGGTATCTCCATGTTTGAGAATGCACACGGTATTTTAATCTTTAATTATATTAACTCTTCTAAGGAGAAGCACAAACTCAGGTCTATGGATTATTTCTTTATTACGTTATCATCTCTAAGGTATTTAATGAATATTGTTACTAGATGCAGCAGTTGCCACTAAGGTGGGGTGACAGAGCACAAAACTTTGAATAACAGTGAGGAAATTTTGAAAAGTGGACATTATTGCCATTTTTTTAGCTTCTGCCACTGTAAAATTAACTAGTCGTCTTTGGTTTGCTAAATATGAAGTACCACCTCCTTGTAGAACAGTAAATATGAGAGCACCATTTACCTCCATAGTTTACTGTTTCATTTTTAAGACTTTAAGAAATGTCAAAACAGATCAGTAATACTCAAATGTTAAGTACAGGAGAACCAAATTACATTAAATGACATTCTGAAGCATGCTTTCCAGAAAAACATGTAAGAAAAATAAATATATTAAATGTAGGCATCACAGCACATTTGTGTGACCTTTTTTATATTAATAGCCATGTTAGGCAAGCACATCAGGCAAAACCCAAAAGAAGTAGATGATGATGATAATAATAATAATAATAGAAATATAAAAAGAGAAAAACCGGTGGCATCTTGCAGACTTACTGTTATATTTTAATGTGAGCTTTCATGGACAAGTCCACTTTTTCAGGCACATCAAGTAAAATACAGTAAAAAACAGAATTCACAAGTAAAACATTCATGTTAGCTTTGAGAGTCAGTGGTGTATGGTTGCATCTCATATGTGCAGTAATTTATGACCTGTGTTTGGTGTCCAGTTTTTTCAAGTCTGGTTTGCAAACATGTATATTAATGGTAGACCATTTTTCAGGTTTTTTGTTTGTTATTGTAACCATTGTTATTCTGTGCTCTAAACTAGATTTAGACATTATTTCTCTAAGAAACAGAAAAATAATGTGTGCATTATATATTTTATGTGTGTCTATTTTAATCTGGTTGTGGTGCTATCCTGAAATTCAATTCTGGGGGTGGGGAATGATGGTGTATAAATCGAATCAAATCAACTTTTAAAACATCAAACACAAATACGCAAAGATCCACATGAATTTTTGTGTAGACAAAAAAGTCACAACCTGATGAAGAAACAAGAAAACCTAGGAAGAAAAAAAGAACCCAAGTGAAATCAAATTTGACAGACTTCACCTTTTGAAGTTAACAAAGAGTGACACCGAAATTTAAACAGCAAAGTGAAAACCCATCCTTTCCCCCCCAAAAAAATATATAGGGCATCTTAGTAAATCAGGTATAATCACTGGAGGATTCTGTCCAACTGTAATATCCATTTTCTCAGCAAAGTATCATCCAAAGGGACGAGCAGCTCATTCCCCATTTTTGAACAATTATTTAATTTTAGCTATTGTCCCATTCTTCTTGTCAGCCTGATAGAGAATAATGAAGAGATTGGAGAGACAGAGAGAAACCCGTAACAAAGTTAAGTGAGCCTTGGAGTCTACTTTTCAGCCAGGAATGCTGTAAAATTCCAACAGAAATTCTTCAACCTCCCACGTGTTTGCAGCTAAATGAAAGTAGGAGAACAAGTTGTTTCTTAAACAGTTTTCCATCATCATCATCACACTCTTTTCTTAACACATCCTAACATTTCTAGCTGCTTTGTCCATCTACACATGGTAAGCAAAAGTTTTCTGAACAAAGCCTTCAAACTCGGATGACGTGTTTCAAAGATGAGTGTTTCTGAAGTCTGTCAGGAGAACTCAACCCCCATTTCACAAGTAGAAATTAACTTTAAGTACACCAGAGCACTGGAAACTGATCCATAAAATCACGTGTCGAATCACTTTTAACACCTAGGATTCTCTGAATGGAACCTCTAATCATGCACAACTTCCATAATTTATTTATTTAATTTTTATACAACCCATATGACCAAGGGTCACTCGAGTGGTTCACAAACTGTAGTAGTAATGTGAAAATAACATAATCAAAATACATGAAATTAACTAAACACGAAAACGAATATTAAAACAAAGTTAAAGCCGGCAGCAATTGAATGAAAGGCCGATAGTCACAGAATTCTTAAGTTGGCAGGTTTTGATAAGCCTGACGGAATAGATGGGCTTTGAAAAGCTTCTTAAAAGATGCCAAGAAGGGGGCCAGGCAAATTTCAGCTGGTAATTCATTCCAGAGGTGAGGGGCAACTGCTGAGAAGGCCCTGTTCTTGTTCTCTCCTTCTGGGCCTCCCTTGGAGTTAGCCCTTCAACCAGAGAGGGGTCCCAAAGTTCATACAGTTGACAACACACTGAGGCCCACAGCTCTGCAATGAAAATCCAATAGAATCGTCTTCAAAGTGAATGGGGATGGGTGGGAATTTTAGTCCAAATACTTAAAAGGAATAGTCCACGCCAAGGTTTAAGAAAAACGAAGTCTTCAAAAGTCTAGGAACAAAAGGTTTTGCCAATGACCACCTGGCATGGGATACAATGGGAACCTTGCCCATTAAATCAAAAGAAGAGAATCACCCAGTCCAGTAAAAAGGGATAACAGCAGCCAGAAAACCCATACACAAATGGTTTCCCATCACAATGTTTGCTCTTGGGCTGCAGCAAAAAATCACGTTGACCTGAGGTGTACCTACGGATACGAAATCAAGCCAAGCTCCAGTTCCACGATTTGTCCTTTAGAATTAATTAAAATAAATTGATGGATTGTAAATCAGGTTTCTAGCCAAGACACGAGATGGGCACAAGCTGCTGGTTCAGTGGTGCGTTGACTGGCCAAACAGGTGTTCGGCACTTCCTAAGCCTTGCCTCCTCTGACGAACACCCATTCAGAAGCAGTACCCCAGCTTTCCTGCCCTTCCTCCTCTGGGTACCGCCTCTGAGTGGGCGTCCGCCAGAGGAAGTGGGGCTCAGAACCGCAAAACACCTGTTCGGCCAAAGGATGAATCACCACGAACCGCCAGTTCAGCAGTTCGTGCCCATCTCTAGCCAAGACCAAGAGCTAGATTAGCCAGGTTTAACCTAGGTGGCAGTGGAAACTGCAGGGTACACAGCTAACAACGGTAATGCAACTAACATGGAACAAAGGGCTTTTTAAAACAAAACAAAAAAGGATAGCCACTTCCTATTTTAAAATGTGCTTTTTTAAAAAAAGCTAACGGCTGGCTGGATAGCTCAGTGGTTTACATCTCGGGCTGCAGAGCCAGAGGGTGGGAATTCAATTCCCTCACTGGGCCTCCTGGCAGAAGAGCCAGCCTGGGTGGTCTTGGGCAAGCTGCACAGTAGTCCCAGGGCAACCCACAGAAGAAGGGAATAGTAAACCTCTTCTGTGTATTCTCTACATGGAAAATCCTGGAAAGGTTCACCATAAGTCCAAATAGACTTGATGACTTATGATGATGACGACGACAATGACAACGATGCAATATCATGATCGTTTTTCAGACATTTTAAAACATGACCCTTGCCATAAACATGCACTCTCCAAATGTGCTGAACTCGTAACTTCCATTGTCTCAGAATAACGGGAGTCCATCCAGAGGGTGGATGCTTGGAGGAGGGCACTCACACCACACCATTATAAAACAGTCCAGACTGGGTTTACATAGATTCACAATTGTCAAGGGTGACTGCTGTAAACTGCAAAAAATCTGGATGGGTAATTAGTGAAATGGTTAACCTCTTGGGTAATAAAAATACTAAATATGTATTAAATACATTGCTTCAGTCCTCCTATCTCTATTTGAGAACAGATTTTCACTTAAGAATGAGTGCGCCAACACAAAATTTTCACTAGCATGACTTCTTGCAAAGGACAGGCAAACAGAGGAATCAGTCTTATCCTAGTAAGGTTATAAACTCATTCTTCATACGAGATCAGACAACTGGCTACTTGTAAGTCTGCTTTAAGTTGACATTTTGGGAGCTGAGATAAGTTTAGGTATCGTTTTATGTATTTCTGATCCACTGGGGAAGAGTAGTCATTTCTGCCACTCGTAAGCACACAGAGAACACTTTGGTAAGGCAAGAAAGCTAGGCAACTCCGATATTTCGGCATTCTTATAGGATCCAACACATCTCTAAATACTTGGAAATTCAAGCAGCACAAAAAAGGATATCCACTAATTACAGGGAAAGGCATACAAGTTGTGGAGAGAATATTTCGGTCTTTTGATGGAAGAGCAAAATCTAGTTCCTGTCTTCAAGGACATGGACAACAAACTCAGAGTGATGAAAGCACTTTTGGGAAAAGAAAAGAAAAACCTCTGAAGAGACAATGAAATGCCTTTTAAAAAGCCAACATCTTGGTGTTTAGGAAAATGTTAACACATTCAAACACAAAGATGACAAGGCTTTGATCCGGCTTGTAGATGCTGAACATATTCCAGAAAAATATTTGGTCTCACTTTTTTTAATTGCGAGAGGAAAAAAAACCAACAACACCCAATTAAAATCTGTTTCCAGAACAATTGTTCCTGACTAATCTTTCTCTTGACCAGATGCTGTTAGACTTAAAATGATTACAAAGGAGGACTTCATGTCTACATGAAGCAAAATAAGAATACTCCAACATTAACCTTTGATTTCTGGACCTAACCTGGAACTACCCTAAATCTTGGCTTATTGCTCCATGTAAATGTAGCTATTTATTTCTAATTTTTACAACAAATTGGAGTAGGGTTAACTTTTGACTCCCAACTCTCATTAGCCCCTACTAGCCTAGTCAACAATGACTTGTAGTTCAACATTTGGAGGGTGATAGGCTTCCCAATCCTGCTCTAAAAGGGTCTTGTAGATAAATCCACAAACATTATTAACCTGCAAGAATCACTACTAGCTATGGACACGCCTTGTTGGATTTGATCAGAGGGTATCATCTAGTCAACATTCGGTCCCCAAAGTGGCCTACCAATTACGTGTGTGAAGAGAAACCAGCTGAAACCAATCCCTTTAAAAACACAGCTCTGCTTCTACCCAAGCACTGGACAAAATATATATCCATCATGATTAGTAGCCCCTGACAGCTCCATTCTGCATGAACTGGATATACTGAGACTTAAAAAAATTGATATGCAGATGTTTAGATGTCAGAACACCAATGTAGCAGGTAAGAAATGACATTCTTCTCGTTCCGTTAGCCTTTGTCCTGACGTCTTACCATTTCTTTGGACTCTCCCCTGACAAAAGGTTATGTACACCAGCAATAAGGAGGATGCTGATTACACCTAAACAAGATATTCAACAAATTCAGCTCTATGAAAAACGGTACTTCAGAGAAAAGGGTGTTGTGAACACGACCCTAATGTCTTATGCTCCATTTCTTATTGTGATAATTTCCCTATAGATGTCACTAAATATTTCATTAGTTTATTAATTTATAAGCTTTGTTGTGTGGGTTCCTCAGTTGTTGTGCAATGCTCTCCCCCCCCCCCCCCTTTAAGTTTTTGGCATCAGAACCAGGAGGCCTAATTACTGACGGCTGGGGCTTGTGCATTTACTAAATGTCCTCTTAGTTGTTCATTGTCTGTAATGACAGCTTTCATTTTAATACGAAACTAACATACGGCGAACAGGTGGATTATAGAAAGGATTTAAGAGGAATAGAGCCACAGGTTCAACTTCAAGTCTCTTGCTTTGATCAGCAACACGAATTTTTTTCCTCCACCTTATTAGTGTCCTTGTGGGACCCTCCCCTCCCTTTATTCTCTTTAGGTGAGTCTTGATTGTGGCCTTATGGTTTGACTTTGAAAAGATCATCCTTCCTTCTCCCACAAAGAATTCAATTAAGAATGCTGGGAGCATCTGAACAAGGACGGTGACACATGCTTAAGAACAGGATCAAGAAGAACACAGCCCTGCTCGTCACTTGATACTCTTCCTCCTCCTCTCCTTTTTCGAGGGCTTCCCACAAACTGCTAGAAAATCTTCTTCCACAAAAATGTTGACTGGTACCAGCATCCTCAGCAGAAAAACAATATTATGCATGCAATTCCTACTGTGAAACCCCTCTTTCCCCAAGCAGGACTCATGCTCTGCTAAGGACTGAAATGCTCACAGCCATCTCTGCCACCAGCTTAGGACTGGTAGCTGGGCTTGGCGGGGCTTAAAAAAAAATATTATTTTTAAATGCATTTGAGTGCAACATGTGCTATGTCCTTGTACCTTTTTTTGCAAAGAATCACCTGGACTGTTCACGAAGGTTCTGAAGGCTGACAGAGATCCTTGTTCCCCTTTCTCATGCGCTGATATTGAAGCCCCACCACCCCTGAAAAAGTAGTGCTTTGGACAAGGGCCCTCAAGGTGTGCCGAGGTGCCTCTGAAGTTTCTTAATAGGCAGAATTTGGGGGTGAGCAAAGGGGCGTGAAGGTTTTCAACAAGTAACTCCTAGTCGCTGACTTACTGAGGTGGTAGCACCAAGGTGGTAGGCTGGGCCTTGGGTCTTCGTTTGGCAGATACTCCCATCTGGTTGGCAGACCGCTTCAAGGACTGCTGATTCAGAAGGCTAGATGCCAGCCCAGCATGATACTGCAGCTAGAAAAGGGGGAGGGGGAGAGAAAATGTGAAACTGGTTATAAGACAAAAAGGCTTTTCTTTTTAGCGCCCTGCAATAATTCATAAAATAGACCTCTATGCATGTCGCAAACATGATTTGAGCAGAGAACACAAAGGTTTACTTAAGCAGAAGCGGGACTAAGTAAGACAAGGCTGTTGGAAGAAAACAGCTGATCGTTGACAGGGCATTTTACAGTATTTTGGCAGGTGCTTCCAGCGTTGTCTGGGAGTTACAGCTCTTTCACAGCAAGTGCTATCACATAATCTAACAATTTAGGAGATGGCAAAAGAGCATTTTACTCGTACCTGCCGAAACATTCTTCGTGGAGTCGTTGATCGGTGGGCTTTCTCAAGAGAGACCCATGAAGGTCACTACTGCTTTTTTTCTTCTTAGACAGTGACCCCACAGCTAGCAATGGAAACACACAGAGACTCTACCGCTTCAGTAAAAGAACTCTGGATGCTAGAAATCAAAACTGATCTTAGCCTATGCCACATATCCCTCTACAGAAATAACAGAGCACATACATCTGGGGGACAAATCTCCAACGGAACTCACATAACTTCCCTAAATTTAAAACAACAACAACACTGAATTATAAGCAAGATTGACAAGAAACTGGTGCAGAACATCCATAATGGGGAGTGCTCTCTTCTGGGTCTTGGCCACCCAATAATGTCTATTTCCAGGACATTATGAGCTGTGTTGCTTCTTCTCCTGTTCTTCTTTTCTAACTAACACCCAAAACCTTGTGGCTCTGAGCAATGAGCGTACCCTGTCATCCCTTTCATAATTGGGAACTGTCCCCTTTGCAGTTAAAAAAAAAAATAGCATTCTGCAGTTCTACAAACCTTGTTTCTCTCTGAGTATGCCAATACCTCCCTCCTGTTACCTCAAAGGCTGTCTCCAGCTATACTGGCATGGGGGCAATGTCTTAGCAATTAAGGGGAGTGATATTGTATTCAATAAAGGAAAAGAACAGAATTAATCAGGGGAATTATATTGCATCGCAGCTGCCATAATCCCACGGACATGGCCAAATTCCTTTCAGTGTGTATTTCATATTCCCTGGGGGGGGAGTATCCTTCCCCACCCTTGAGTCCACTAGTGTTCTGTTTGTTTGTTTTTTGCAGATTGTTTAAAGGAAATGGCATAAAGAACTTCCAGAACTCGACAAATTAGAAAACCACTTTTTGTTCAGCACTTTTCACATTTTCTAGCTACACCACTCAATCACATAACTGCTGGAGAGCTCAGTGGCTTAAGGAATCTGCCTGTGGATCCAGAGGTTGGGAGTTCGATTCCCCCACGGTGCCTCCTTGACAGGAGCTGGACTCAATGATCCAGAGGGTACCTTCCAGCACTGCAGTTCTAATATGATGATGATTATAAGAGAATTAGGACTGATTATTTAACTAGTCTAAAGAAAATGAATTGGTGGGTCAAGTTTCAAAGCACTTACACAATACAAACATAAAGATGACTATTTTCAGGCTACACATAAGCACTCACAAAAGTAAAGTCATTTGGAAAAATCAAATTAAATCATTATACCATTTAAGTAACAGAACATTCTTAATATGGTTAAATCTCTTTTTTTAAAGGTTACATGAGGAGATGCAGGAAAAGGAAACACATCTTACAGAAACACACAGATGTAAAGCAGGAGATATATATGAGAGTAAGTCTTTGAAAAAGTCTCTGTGATTATGTCAAAAAGATATATTTATCCACAAAATAAATGGTAGATTGGATTACCCTGGGAAGCTTGTGAAACGGGCAATTCAATAAATAAAATTGCTGGTGTCTGTGTAATATCAAACAGAAGATCTCTGACTGGCTGAAATCCTGTTGGGGGGGATTCTGCCTGCACCACAGGAATTATGCCATTGTGAGCGGCAGAAAGTCATAAATATTTCCTGATTCCATTCTGGGATGCACACAACTTTGTCTCACTGTGTGCGAACCTCAAACTGGAAATGGAATACTTCATTCAGCAACAATTTACTGATGATGATCTGATTCCCTGTGCACAGGCAGAACTGTACAATACAATTTTGGCTATTATATAACACAAGCTACTGTATAGTCTTTCTTTTAACACCAGCCCCTACCCAACTACAAGAACCAGAAAAGAACAGCTAATCATGGGTAAGAACCGACTTGGGCTTTCGAGATGGATATCTGTTTTCTAAACTGAAGGAAAGCTCATCAACGGCTCACGACCGTAAACGATGTTTGGATTAGTGGCGTCCAGGGACATTGGCAAGTCTTTGAGTCCGAGTCCCAAGTCCAAATCCGATTCTTTGGAACCAAGCCCCAAACCTCAAGCCCGAGTCCCTATTAAAAACAAGCTCTTATCCCCAGAAAAAAAAGGGGAGGGAGTAGGTGGGTTCCAAGTTCCAAGTCGAGTCAGAATCATTGAAAAAACAAACAAACAACAAAACCAATAACCCGAATCGAGTCACCAGTGCAACTTAAGTCCGACTTGACAGCAAATCCCGTGACTCAAGGCCCCATACCCCTGGTAGTGTCCAAGAAGCTCCAAGTAATAACATTTAGAATTTTTTTTTAAAAAAGCTTTACAGAAAGCTGTGTAGTGAAAACGAGAGTGACAAACAAATGAAATGCTTTTCTTATAAAATTAATGAAATCATCCACTGAAGAAACTAAATTGTCAGTGGTCCGTGGATTCCACGCTATCCCTTAAAAACTTTCTGCTTTGCCATGTGATCTGGAGGGCGATGCAAGGATGCACAGCATTCTTAATAAAAGCAGAGTTACTTTCTGTTAGAGAAAGGGTAGGGTATCATTTCGCTCTAACACGCTCATCTTAGGCCAGTGAATTTTGCTCAAATTCGTTTTTCGCGCACAGGTACCTTAAATGGGAAATCAATGCATGCGAGGGACAGTACAAGTTTGAAAGACAATGTTTCAAAATGTCAACCGCTCCTGCTTTCGATCTTCGTGGCTAGAATGTGCAATGAGAGCAATATGTGTCACCTTTCATGGGATTAAAGGCACCCCTAGCTTGCCAAAAGATCCTTCCCCTTCTGACTCAAGGGACTTCCCCTTATCTTTCCTTTATGGTGTCCTATTAAGCTCAATCATTTAGACTTTGCTGACACCACCCTGGAAAAAGGAATAGCTTGTTACAGACCAAGTGGTGGCACCAGGGCATCTTGGCCCAATTTAGACAGCCTGCACAATGGAAAGGACACAGATACTCTGGCAACTAATCAGGAGTTGAATTTTGACTTCTGACATTTAGAAAGGAAATCCTAGGCTGAGCCATCCCACTATGATTTTTGCTCCAAGGGTCATCTCTAAGAGCAGAGGAATCTATTGTTATTTTTTAAAAACCCACTCACTCAACATCCTTTTTGTCCTTCAAGGCCAGCTCCTCCTGATTAAACTACTTTTTGTTAATCATGTAGAAAACAGACATTCTCTTTTTCTGCCCACCTACTTCTTCTTCCAGGAACAAAGATCCAACCGTCAAGATCTATAAGGGCCCATTAAATATTTACCAAACCCTCTTTATAATAGGAGAAAAGGTCAAAGTTAATAAAACTGACAGGCAGCTCTTGTCCAACCTGATTTATGCATTATTTAAGCACCATACACTGTATTTCACAGAACAGGTCCCATTCTTTTCGGCTAGAGACATTTTCTTAGCCTTTGGGTCTAAGGACAGGACCCAAAGACTGCGGCCAATCCAGAAAATATGGTCCATAAAATGTAATATTTAAAGAGAGAAACTGGCAGAGACATTTAGGTTACAATTTTTCTTGTGGAAACTAACATCTTTCCATCACATCTTTTCAGTACACTCCCAAGGACTAATACTGCACATGGCTTGGTGACATGATTTTTCTCAGGAATCACACCAAACCATGGTCAAAGAAGATTATTAATGATTTGGTATAATGAATGGTACGACACAATATGTTAAGTAAGCAGCTTGCACACCAGAGTCCTAGATCATGGGCAGAATAGGTTTAAATCTGAAAGATCGAATTTAACCATCTGACCCAACCACCCCCAAAATGTGCGCTCTTGCTTGCCTTAGTAATTATCTCAATTTAATACGCATTTTTCACAGTCTGCTTGTCCATATTGTCTCCCTCTCCAATAATCCTCTCTTCACTTCCAGTGAAACTGTGCATTTTCAGCGTGAGAGAGGAAAGGACTTGATTTTGTCTACATGAAGTAGCAGAGGGACGATAGCCAGGTCTGCCACTCTTAAGGAGTTAGCATCACTCAAGGAAACTAATGAATGGATATTTTAAGAGGGCTTCTAAGAATTTCCAGCATCGTGTTGTGCTGAGAGAAAAAAGCTCCAGGAACAGCTTCAGTCAAAGTTGAAAATAGCACTGATTAGGTCTGTTGTTTCGTATCTCCATACACGGACTATTAACAAGCATGTGTCTCGGGAGAAACAAATCCAGCTTGAGAATTGTATATTTTTCTAATGGTATATACTAACCTAAGTACTAGGGAAGACATAAAGATTGACCCAAATAATCTATATAGAAGCCTATGGGACCACATAAAATTGAGGGCCTGATGAACTGGTAGAGTCCAAAAAATCCTCAGGCCATCTCAAAGAGGTGGTCCATATTATGAACAAGCTGTTTTCAAAGAACACGATGAACATGAGAGACAAAAGGAAAGTGATTAGACTTTGCAGACTGTGTTAACATGTGCTAAAGTAGAGGTGTTGATGAAAGGGCTGACAGATGGCTGTCAACAAGGGATGGTCCTATAAAAATTAGGTGCTGACATCAATTCTGTCCAAGTAGGCTGATGGTTCTGCATACAAACATTCATATGGAATAATGCACTTCACGTGATTTAAAGCTAGGGATGTTGGTGTGCATTCACAAGGCAAAGGTTCTCACCCAAAGCAGAAATAGAGCAGCCTTCTTAGTCTGTTAGGGGACTTAATGGGAACAGATGACAAAAACACCCTTTATGTGTTTGGTTGGAGACCAGGAAGCAGTGGTTGCTAAAGGTGTTCACCGTGGTGGTGGTGGTGGTATTTCCCATAGTGACTATGCCAAGTGGAAGAACAGTCAAAAGAGAGGTTTCACAAACCCTTTCTCTGCTGCCAGGAAATTTTGTCATGAGACCACGAGGCGGTGTGAAGTCTTGCAGTGAAATATTCTTTTGTTCAGAAGGCTTAGAAGGGAATAAGATCAGCAGTCCTCTGCAGGGTGCACAAAGGAATGGCAGTAACTTAAAAGAACTTAAGGATGATGTAGAGTTCTGGGAATATAACAGCAGGCAGTATTCCTGTTTACCATCCAGTTTCTCAAGGCGGCCAGTGGTAAGAAAACGGATGATACGGTGCACCCATGGCAAACCTCCATGACTGCAAAACACAGCTGCTTAGATATTTGGTGTGGGTGGGAGGAGAGACAGACCAACTATGAAGCCAATCCTATGACTCACTATTACATCTAGAAACAGATGTCAAATATCTATTTTATTTATTTATTTATTTATTAGACTTTTTATCCCGCCCCCCCCTAGACACAGTCTACTCGAGGCGGGTTCCATAAAATTAAATACAAATCCTTTAAACAATTAAAAATAAGACAATTCAAAATAATAATATTAATATTAATAGTACTCAAGATGGATAGAAAAAACTTATAATAAAATAAAATCAAATATTGACAGGAGGGAAGGCTTGTCTGAAGAGCCAAGTTTTTAATTGGCTGTTAAAAACACCCAGCAAGGGAGCCAGGCGGATCTCTGATGGAAGATTATTCCAAATATCATAATTCATATAGTACAAGGAGACTTTTATAGACTGAAGCATTAAACAGCCATGTTAAAAAAAAAGTCATGCCATGCATAGGAATGGCCTCCTTGGTTTGTGCTTCACTATCCGTGAGGTTCATCATCACAGTTACAAAGATACTCCTACTTCTTTCTTGGGAGTTTCAAGTACCCCAAAGTCATTCTCTGTCTGTTGTCTGTGAGAACAATTCACACAAACAAGCCCTGTTTTAAAGAGTTAGGGTTGGTCCCAATCAGCAAAAATAAAGCAGGCCAAGAAATTCAGCTCGGGATCCAAAATGAGAGCATGTTGACAAGTGTAAGTACATTAGGATTTATTTAAACAAACAGCAGGGTCACAGCCATGCAACGAAATTCAGAATTGAGACAGAGCAGAGGAGCTTTAGAATGTAAAGTCCAATAAAACCTTGAATTTAACAATGTGAATCATATATATCAATTAAAAACATGGATGTTTATACAGGCCTTCCCTCCAGTCAATACCTGATCTTTTTATCTTTTCTATTTATCTTTATTTTTTGTTTTATAATTGTTATGGAAATTGTTTTTGTAATAATTTTGTGATTTTATCTGTTGTTTTATGTTGTTTGGAAGCCGCCTAGAGTGGTCGCAAGACCAGATAGGCGGGGTATAAATGAAATTAATAATAATAATATATATATGCCTGGTTCTCTTGTATGGGATAGAACCTTGGCCTTTAATACAGGCTACTACAAGAAAAGTGGAAACAATTAAGGAGCCTTGTGGCGCAGTGGTTAAACTGCAGTACTGCAGCCAAAATTCTGCTCACAACTCGGGGTTCAATCCCAGGTAGCCGGCTTGAGGTTCACTCAGCCTTCCAAGGTCGGTAAAAGTTTGTTGTGGGGGACAATGTGTAGCCTGCAGAATTAAATTGTAACTGCCCAGAAAGTGCTTTAAGCATCATGGGGCAGTATATATAGGCAGCATGCTTTGCTTTTGATGTTGCTTTAGTTTTACTGCAAGATACTAAGAGTTTTGTCAATTAAGAGGGTGACCAGTGAAGAAGTACTGAGGCAAAACAAGAAAGACCAGAAAACATAAAATGCATGAAATGCAGAAAACTGAAATCCTTTGGCCACTTAAAAAAAGAAAGGAAAATAGATGGTTAAAGCTGATCAATTCATGGTAAAATAAATGGGTAAGAAGACAAAGGAAGAAGAACTTGGCCGAAGAAGCATAGAGACTGGTTCAGGTACAACGTGGTCTTATTGTTTAAGAGTTGCTGCACCCAACGTCAGAATAGCCATGGAGACATCCACCCCCAAGAGAAAAAAGAGCAAGAAAAATAAGTCACTCTCACCCCATTCCCAGATCGTCAGCACCTGACGTTGCTTACAAGCCAAGAACTCCCCTCTTGTGAAACCATTCATTTTTATAAGCATTTTTCCCCTTTTTACTAGAACAATTGCTTCCCTCCTTTCAAAGCACAAATCAACTCAATTCTCCATTATAATAGCTCTTCTCGTAACAGGAGCCAGGACTGAGGGGCTCAATGAGGAGCAAATCAAGGATTGCCTTTAGCCATATTCTTCCAATAAAAAAACTGACCCATATGTCATTCCATCTTCCTACAGTCGTTATGTCAGACATCCTTACTGCCTCCCTCACAGTGCTGTCAACAGTAGATTCCATTTTGCTTCCAAATGCTAAACAGCAAAGACCTCTCAGATTAAAACGTGTTCTATACTTGCTGCCCCTGAATGCTGTCATTTTAAATCAGCAACTGCAAAGTGGATTCCCTCAAGATCTGGAAACTTTATTGAAGCAACCTGCAGAAAGAAAGAAAAAATTCTCCCCACGGCAAGTCGAACTACCTGTTGATCTCTCTATTGCTACGGAAGTGCGATTAGTTTATAAATTAGATATTTAACTTATGTTTACACAAGAACACAAGAAAAATGTTAATTTTAAGTATGACAATGTTTCTATTTTTCTGAAATTGTGCATCCTATGGATGTACCAAGCCCCTACTCTCTAGCTTAACATATCTGCATACAGCTAAGATCCCCAGAGATGAAAGCGGTCTCAGTGTTTTGCATAGTACAGTGGGCTATGGTAAGAAACCAGCTGCCCAAGCTACCTCTGTTAACACAAAGAAGGAAACAATCATCAGACATCAGTAGCAGGGTGGATTTGAACTTACAAACTGCTGAAAAGGAGAACATAGTTGAAAACCAAATATTCAGTCTGTGTTCCCGGTGAAAAGCAGATCAGGTACACCTCAAACAAGAGCCTGCATTTCCACGACGACACTCCTTCTCATATTATACAGGTCACTGAGCGCAGTATAATTCTGCACAAGAGCATAAAAATCTCAGAACTAAGTTCCATGCACTTTTTCCCCTTCTTTCAAAAGCAAGTAAGGTTTTGTTTTTACATCTGAACCATACATATTTCTATTCTGCTTTACAGACAAAAAGGTGTCTCTCAGAACAGCTCCTATCCATCAAAAGCTCAGTTACAGCGCTGATGACAGGTACTGTACATAAATTAAGACGAGCCACCCACCCCTGTCCTCAGGTTGACAAACTAAAGAGATGAGACAGATAAGAGAAGGAGAGCGGATGGAGAAAGGGGAAGAGAGAAATCAGGTTGATGCTACTGGAAGGGGGGAATGGTAAAACAGCAATGATAATCGCTTGAAGCCCGGCTGATATTGCTTGAAGAGAAGTGGAACAAGAACCAAACGGCCCTCTCTCTTTATGCCTCCTCTGCGCTCCCATGCCTCTAATCTCCTCCATTCTCTCTGTTAGATCTCTGTTAAGTCTGTAAAATGCTACATAGATGGGCTGAAATCCACTTGTGCAAGTTACATCTGTGGCAGGCTGATGATGCCACTTTTTGGAAATTACTTCTTTTATATGGCTTGTCCAACTCCCAAGTAATCTGTTTCATTTCATGGAAGCAGGAACCATAGAACGGAATGAGAAAGTTTTTTAATTACCAAAAATGGCTCCCGTTATCCAGCAGAGGTAATTTTCAATAATTAAATACTTTCTCATTCCATCCTGTGGCTTCCATGCAATGAAATGGATTATTCAGGAGTCATACTGCAAGAGAGAGAGAGGAAGAGAAAGAGAGAGATATATCTTTACTTACTGGAAATCTTCCCCTGTGGTGACATCATCACACTTCTGCAGGTATGATTTACACAAGAGGATTTCAGCCATTTATTGTAAGTACCACTATCAATATCATTATCAATTTGAATTTCTTAAAAACAAACGACAGTTCTGTTCAGAAGAAATACAACATCCAAACTATTTCAGAAATGACTTCAGATGCAGGTCACAGAACTGCAGTTTGTCTACTGTGGCATTTTTAATAAAGTTAAAAAATAACAGCTTCTGTGAGGATCACATGAGGTCGAGTAGACATCCTGCTTGCATAACTCAAACCCTGAAAGAAGTTTCAGTGTGATGGTGAGTGATAACACCGGGCTTAGGGCAACAACAGCATGCACAGGAAATTTCTATAATACTTTAGTCTGTTATATACAATGCAGATGTTGCTCTGCAAAAGACGTACACTATACAAGACTACCAATTAATCAAATAAACATTATCTGATTAATTGTTAGGATGGCAAGTTGAGGCCACAGGACACAGAGCATGCGCTGCTCCTTCCTCTTCCACACCTGCAGCAAAGCACATGAAGAGCTTGCCACCCTCTGCACATGGACTTATATTACATACAGAGTGAATGTCACAGGCACAGAATTCGCAAAATCATCTTCAGCACACCAGGATGACATCTTTAAACCAGCAATATGCATAAAGATGTCTTACATGATTAGAGTCAAACTGATCACACTATGATCTGTCAACTTTCATCCTTGTTAACAGGCCAGCCATTAGAGAAAATAAACTGACTGTATCTAGTATAGGCTTTATAAGACAACGCTTCTAATAAATCATATAAACATATGTGCATAGCATCATTGACCTGTAATCTCTCTTCCCAGCCAGGAAAAGCAATCCATTACTGCACCTTAGCCAGCCAACAACATAGCAGAACCTCAGATTCAGCAAACAGGTCTATCAACGCCATCATAAAAAAGCTTTCTTCCTCTGCCTTCCTCTGTTCATTCAGCCCCATAGAATGCTTCATTCTCTTTTGCCAGGGTCAATGAAAACGAACAATTGCCACTTGATTGACAGACATGTATTAAGAATAAGCAAAAAGACCCAAAGCCATTTTTTATTATTCTATTTATTTCACATAAAAAGCAAGCCAGGAAAATGTTTCGGAGGGTTTGTTTTTATATGGATCCCAGTGGAGGCAAATGCCCTTTATATACCGCACAGAAAACACAATGGTCTGTGCTGAAAGAGAGATGTTGCACTCTATCCCTCCTCCCCACATATAATTCCCCACTGTGCCTCTTTGACAGTGGCTAGACTCAATGAGTCATAGGCTCCCTTCCACCTCTGCAGTTCTGAGATGATGGTGATGATGATGAAGAATTCTCAGTTGCCTGTGGCAGCCAAAGGAGCAGTTAAATAAAAGTCTGACTGGAGTAGGAGCCATCTGGCGAAATAGTTAAACTGCAGTACTGCAGCAAAAACTCTGCTCACGACCTGGGTTCAATCCCAGGTAGCCGGCTTGAGGTTCACTCAGCCTTTCATCTTTCTGAGGTCAGTAAATTAAGTACCCAGTTTGCTGGGAGGGGGCACAATGTGTAACCTACATAGTTAAATTGTAAACAGTTTTACGCACTATGGGGCGGTATATATAGGCAGCATGCTTTGCTTTGGGAAAGACTTCAAGCCAACAAGTCTTATTGGGAAGGACTTCAAGCCAACAGCAGTGTCAAAAAACTGCCCATCTGTTCCTCAAAGAGTTAAACTGCGAACCCTTTTTTTAAAAAAGCAAAATAAAAGTCCAACACATTTGATTGATAAAAGTATCGTTTTTAACTATGCCCCCAAAAGTGAAGATTGGCAACATTCCCCACCCCCACCTCTACAATTTGCTTCCTTTGCTTTTTTTCACTGTTGAGCACATAAATCAAAGATGTATTACAGAGGCCCATACATCACAGACTGGCATTTCAAAACTATTTACAGAGTCCATAATATTCTCAACATGTAACAAAAATGTACCTATGAAAGATGAATAAATGAAGAGTGGGGGGGGGGAAGCAATTGCAACACCCAAATGGGTTAATTAAGTTGGGAAATAGCACTTCATCAAACGTATTAAGATGTTTAATAATCTTTGCAGAGGTGAGGTTACAAACACACAACAAAATTTATTTGCTGGAAGAAAAAGAAAAGCAGCTATCTTACTCATTCTTTATCGGGGTGCTGGTGGAATTATTAGTTTAAAATGATACTTTAACAAATATGAAACATTGTCAAAAGGAGAGAGTTCACAAAGTGCAGAAATAATGTCACTGTCATACAGCTGTTCTGTTGTAACAGGCCTGCGGCCCCAAAAATGCAAAGCCAACATGCTATTCATCTCAACATGATTTGTGTCCATACTAGCTGCAACCTCCAGAGAGGAAGCTAAGTTAGTCTGTTGCAGAAAAAACAACAAATATTGTGGCATCTCTAAAATTAACATTATTATAACACAAATTCCTTTAGATTACAGACCACTTCCTGTACAGGGTGTGAGCAAATAACAACTTATTTCAACACAGATTGCAGAGAACGACACACAACTGCTAATAAGAGCAAATATGTTTTAATACACATTGCCTTTTGTTCATATTTAACCTCCATTTTTTTGGCTAGATCTGTCTTCGATCCTTCTAACCAAAAGCATTTTGGCAACCAACACTGCTGATTTTTTTTCTCCAATTTTCTATAGGTCAATGAAAAATAAAACCCCAAAATTTATATGGAACCTTTCAGTCCTAAGTTGCTGTTCCTTTTCCACTTCTGAATTTTCTGAGGGCATATTCACAGGGAACATCTGATGAAGTGGGCTACAGTACATGAAGCTTTATGCCATAGAAACATGTTTGTCTCTAAAGGGGCCACATTCCTCTACACCATTAGCACCAGGTTTAACCACATTGAAAAGGAAGAACAGAAACCAAATCAAAGGACCTGTCCACTTGTTGAAGTGATCTGGGCATAAACTAGAAAGTCCAAACAGCAAAAAGATGTTTTATAGCCAATTCCAGAGAAAGACAGTAGCCTGAATTGAAGCCATTTAAACCACATTTCCAGAAACAGTTGTTACAAGACATAAGAACTGCTGGAGAGCTCAGTGGGTTGAGGTCTCTGGCTGCTGAGCCAGAGGTTGGGAGTTCAATTCCTCCACTGGGCCTCCTTGACAGGGGCTGGACTGGATGATCCATAGGGTCCCTTTCCAGCTCTGCAGTTCCAAAATTATTATTATTATTATTATTACATATCCTTTTGCCACAGACGTGGGAGTAATATAAACAGTAATATTTCCTAGGATTTTGCAGGCTACTTGTGGACTGGTCCAGTTGAGAGTGACCCCGACCTGCACTTTTGAAGGTGCTGCTCTTTTAAGAAATGTGTGGTGCCTGATTTCTTTTTCCTAGGGGTAAATGGGCCAAAATATTCCCAGGCCCTGTGTTAAGTCTAAAATAGCTTTGAGGACACTTTGTCTCTTTAGGTGAACCTCAACAACCATGGCAGTGAGAACTGCAAAACTCCGAGGGAAAACCAAAATCCTGACATACAGAAAACTTTGCCACATTATAAATACTCCAAAGTACTATAAATACTCCACAGACAAAGAGAACTGCAGGGTCTGACTGCTCAGAATACACACCACAATCAAACACAGTGAAACAGAGTCCCAGATGTTCAACACTCTCTGTGAATTCACTATATATGCTGTGGGGAAGTGCCGAAGAAGGCTGCCCATAACTCAGCCATATGTTCTGAAATTATCCTGGGAGGGACTAGATTTGAGCGGCCACAAAAAGAACTTAATTGAATACAAGAGATCTACACTGACAACTAAACAGGGTGGGAGGTAGAAGTCAAGGAAAGTATTTCTTTAGAAGTATTTACCACATGAGTGGACAACCTCCTGCTGTGCTTGAAACGAAGAATCAATGTCCTCTTTTTTGATACCTGCTCTCATCTTAGAAAGTAGGTCTACGGCCTTATCAGCCTTTATACTATGAAGGCTTATGCCATCAAAGTAAGGATCCTCAATGCAGGGGCAGGTTTCCAACAGCTGTGTAGAATCCTGCATTCCTCTGAAGGGCAAGGATACCAAATATGACTTTTGCCACACAGTCTCCCAAACGTCTTGCAAAACCTCCTTGCAAGCGAGTGAGCACGCAAGGCAGACTTAGTCAATCAAGGAGCACTTCTGTCCATTTCCTTGTGCTCAGAAGCAGGCAGTGAATACAGAAGTTCAGGGGGTCACCTAGAGGAAGCCAACGCTGAAGTTCGGTCCAGAGCATCCACTGTAAGAGATGTTGAGATGCTGCCCATTTCTTCAGGAGGATCAAGGTAATAGAAGGTCTCCTACAGAGGAAATAAGCGGTATGGAGACACTGACTTTGAGTGGCCAGTTCCACTGTGTAATGGGATAACTCCCAGGGAGAGGGATCCCTCTAAAGTACTTTGCACAGATTTTGAGAGAAGCACAGCAGACTATTTGGACTTGAGAACCTTTGGATTGTTCTCTGCATAAAGTGGACAGACCCTTCCTGGGATAACAGACATCTTGCTTTCCTCAAAGCACGCCCACTCGAGTGTTAAAATCCCTTCCCATTTCAAGTAAGCAAAATGACATTCTGGCCTTCTCCAAGGTCAGTATGGCGATTAGGGTAAATCCACTTGATGGAAATTTTCCAAGGTGAGCTGCAATACTAGTCATCAGATGAGGATGCAAGAATCAACAAAATTAGGGTGTGTTTTTTTTTGCATTTAAGATGGTGAAATCAAGTTGCTTTCATTTAACATGAACTGTGTTCATCAAACAATGGTAAAAGAAGGGAACAGCTCTGTGAATAAAGAACCTGTAGAAGAGGGGTTGAGAAAAGGGGCATTTGTCTGAAAGTCTTTTTCCACCTGTAACTCTTTGCAGTTTGCCATCCTCTACCAGTTTTTATTTCTAGTTTTGCTGCAATAATTAAAACGTTTTTATAATAGCAGATGCCTTTCCTCCCACACATCAATTAATTTGCAAAATGCACTCAGGTTACAGAAATAACGAAGTGCAGAATGCTTTCCTATTGGCAAGCTCTGCTATCAGGAGGTGGATGCTGTAGGCGAAGTGCTAAAATGTGCATAGTTGCTAGATCCACACCAAGGGAAAGTTCTGTCACATACAACCTGGTCAACAACTAAGAGCACACGTTGATTATCTCATTTTTCCTCTTCCACCAGAATGAAAAAGAAAGCACATTTTTTTTGTACAGTATGTTTGAATGCTATCTGCAAAAATAAATAATATGAAATAAATCCTGGCCCCTGTAGGTTGTGTGCTTGCCATGCCAGGGTGTGAATGCTTAAGACATAAAGGGAAAATTGCAGTGAGGAAAAAAAATACATATATATCTTACCATCTAAATTCATAACCAAAGTTTTATTCCTATTTAAATGCACATTATTATTTTTTTATCATAGTCATAGCCACATATCATAGCTCACAGATCAGCGCTACAGTGAAGTAGTCTTGATTGGACCATGGACACTGAAGACAGTATACACATTTTTAGATGGTTGATGCTCAAGGAATGCCTGTCTGTTTTGACAGAGTAAGGCGTTACCATCTCAAGAAAAACGATGTGCATATTATGCACACTGGCCTTCTAAAAATAATTTCCCTATTCCACACTATTAACATGTTTCTGCTAGCTATAGAATTATCTACTGTAGTAGATAAGGGTTTTGAACTATGACTCAGAAGACCTAGGTTTAAATTCCAACATGGCCATGGAAAGCTAATCAGCATACATACCTCAAAAACCCTATTATGTTTGTCGCACGTCAGGAGCGACCTGGCAGCACAAAATAGGGCCAGAGGTAAAGACACTGACCTCCTGTCCACAACCACTAGAATCTTCTTATTTTCTATATTCCACAATGCCCTAATGGGGAAGTATATAAATCAATCAAATAAATACATAAATATTCCTGAAGGAGCCTAGAAATTTGCACCAAAAGCGACTTTGGAAGCTACGGCAGTTCTACGCTCTGCAAAGAGCACTTTGTGTTCATTCTGTTTTTGTACGATGGAATCATACACACATAATAAAAAAAAGTAGCATGAGGAAGGGATCTGGAAGGCATGAAGTAAATTTCAAGGACACAACAAAGACAAAAGCGGATTTGTGAGTGCCCCTCAAAGCTGCAGTTTCTTCTGTCCTATCAGTAGTTTCCTTCTTTCTTTATATGGCAAAGATTTTGTATATACACAGTTGTGTCTTTCACTCACCACATCCATCCATTCAGCTCAAAACTGTTCGAGAGCTTGACCGTGAACATGTTATTCCCTTAAGCAAGCTAAGCACAGAGATGCTCCAGGGTCATCATGGCAAGTCTCTCTAAAAGCTCCCAAGCAACACCCCCAAAATGCCATTTCTTATCCATAGAGCTTGGCTCCTTCAAACCTGATCAAGTAGGAAACAAAGAGGCTCCTCTACTCTAAATAATAATAATGATGATGATGATGATAATAATAATAATAATAATTCAGTGAGTGACATACAGGGAAATAGACAGATTAGAAGTTCCACACAGAGAAAATATGTATTATTTAGGTGGGGGGGGGGGGGGCGGGGGGCGGGCGGGTGTTCCAACAGAATAGGATAGACTTCTACTCTCTGCAGAAGACAGGTATCTTCAACATGACAGTCAGCATGCTAACCATCCTAACCATCGTTTCTAGTTTACCAAGCCCAGTTGGAAGCAAAAAACAGTCAGCTGGGAACAGCCTCAGCCAGCAATCTAGTAGAGGGAGATCCACCAAGGAATATCCATCTGTCTCCTGGCCTGGAAGACTGGGCCGGCATGTTAGAATATTCCAGGAATACCTCTGGGGCTATATCCAGATCATGGATTGCTGTGCATATGGCCACCATAGCAGTGGCTGCCAATCTCTCTACTTCAAAGAAGCCTTTCTGTATCAATTCATAAGACAGAGATTTTGGGGGGAAGAATGGAAGTCTTGATTCCAGAAGACTGAAGAAAATGACCAGAGAAGCTGGAGGTCTTCAAAAGAAAATTGGATCACCATCTGTCCGATCTGCTTTGATTGGGATTCCTGCCTTGAGCAAGGGTGGACTCGATGGCCTTTGAGGCCCCTTCCAGTTCAGTTATTCTATGAGGCTGCAGCAGACTTAGAGCTAGAAATCATGGCCACTTGGTTCCTCTTTTTCTTAAAACTCTTCCATTCCGGCTCATCATTATGAGAATTCTGTAATAAAGAACCAGTGCCTCCAGATCTGTGTATGTTTCCCTCCTCCAGCTCAATTGTCTTCTTTTTGTTTCATGTCTTTTACATAGTAAAGTCAAAATACAGGACAGTGTTACTGCAGATCTTCATAGTCTTCTCTGAAGGCGTGAAGTACAAATGTTCATGGAGGCTGTGTGTGTTCCGTGCCATCAAGTTGGAACCGACTTATAGCGACCCGTAACAGGGACGTCAAGGTAACAGATATTTAAGGAGTGGTTTGACCACTTCCACTCCCCCAGTGAGTTTCGATGGCCAAGCAGGAATTCGAACCCTGTTCGCCAGAGTCCTAGAGTCTTTCACTCTATCACCACACCACAAAGAGAATCCTCTGAAGGCCTTTTCCAATTGAACACTGGGGTTTAAATGTTCTAAATAAATCAGTGCCATGCACAGGAATATAATGTCCTGCAGAAGATTCTGGGGTATATAATAAGATAAATGCTCCATTTATGTATTTATACACTGGCCAGGCAGCTGTTAAGAGAGTGGCAATATTTAGCATTTGTGACTTCAAAGTAGAACCTACAATATATTAGTTCTGCCTGCATATGTACAGTGCAGAAGAATATCAGCAACCATGAACAAAATATTTTTTCAGGGGGAAATTGTCTATCATTGCTAATCTCATCAAGGTAGCTCATATCCTCCTATGCATGCATCCCTTCATTTTTGCTAGAATCAAAACATCTACAGACCCTTCTAAAATTTTATACAGAGGAAGGGGATTATTATTGTTTACAAACTTCTCAGCAAATTGAAATATCTGATAATGTGGGGGGGGGGATCTGACTGCTTTAAATAGTCTAGCTAGATATAGGCAGAACTATTTTTGGAAAGCAGAATGTTCTAGTTGACCATATGCTGTTAAACTTTTATATAATATTCAGTTTCAATTTGAGATTTTCGTACAAGGCAACTGAAGCTTCTTATCCTCTCTCCTAAATTGCAAGACACCGCCTCGCTTGGCCAGCTGTATTAATAATAAAACAGCAGCAATCTCAGAAGCAGCGATGTAACATTAATGAATGCAGGCCTACATGAATGGAAATGAAATCACGTATATTACCAAAAGCCGTTAACATTTGGGGAGCAGAGGAAAGGGCCCTAAGAGCTAACAGTAGTTTAAATCTCTCTCTTTCTCTTTTTCGCCCTGCAGGCACGCAGCCTTGACATTGCTTTTTTTAAAGTAGGAAAACACAAAGCTCACATAGAAACATAACAGCCCCAACACCAGCTTTTTTTTTTTTTGATGCAACTTCACAAGGGTTAGCTCTTTCTTGCATTCAAAGAGGAAGCCTGGGAGGATGCAAAGGGGAGGGCTATCAAGAGATACCTCAGTGCATAAAGAAATAAAGAGCCTCATCATCTCCCCTGAAACACAACTGTGACACACACAACACAGTTTCTTAGTTAATTTTTAAAGGAACTATTAATTAATTGGTATTTTTACCCCACCTTTCTCCTTGAAAAGGACCCAAGGTGGCTTACAACACTGGAAGATAATATCTAAAGCTGAAAACAATGAGGAGACAATGGTGCTTTATATCATTAAAAGGCAATATTTAAAGCTAGAACAATGAGTATAAAGAGGCAGCTGACATCATTAAAAGGTAATATTAAAGCTAGGAACAATAGGTATATAAATATTAAAAAGGAAAAAAGGACAAATGTCACTCTGAGAAATGAAAGAAACTAAGATGGAAAACACAAGTACTACTAAAACCCGGTCAAAGCAGTAATGCAGAACAATCCATATAAAAATCACACATAGGTAGCTAGTTACTGAGAGAAGGAGTGTCAGAAGAGAAAGGTCTTTGCTTGCTGGCGGAAGGACAGCAAAGATGGGGCCAGGCTGGCCTTCAGTGGGAGGGAGTTCCAGAGTCTGGGAGCAGCCACTGAGAAGGCCCTCTCCCGGGTCCCCACCAGACGCACTTGTGAAGGTGGCGGGACGGAGAGAAAGGCCTCTCCTGATGATCTTAACACCCGAGTCAGCTCGCAATGGGAGATACGGTCTTTGAAAAAACAAGTTGTAGTTTACATCTTCTACTGTAGTTTGCATTATGAAAACAAGATTTAGTTTACAACAAAATAACGCTGCCTATCACTGCTCTTCTTAAAGGCAGAAAATGGGATGTGCAGCCAAATGTGGGAAACCAGAACCTAAAAAGTTACTTTTAAAAAATAACTAGTCACTGTTATACTTGCAATCTCAATAGTTAGTTATTTTCACAGTTATGATGTTAAAAGCCGCCCAGAGTGGTAGAATATACCAGATGGGCGGGATATAGATCAAATAAATAATAATAATAATAATAATAATAATAATAATAATAATAATAATAATAATAATAATAATAATAATAATAATAATAATAATAATAATAATAATAATTAAAAGCAACTTTTCCCTCTTCTTAGTTCTAAAAACTGAAGTAGTTACTCTTAAGCAACGTTTTGTCTGCATGTTTTTTCATTCAGAAACACAACGCACAGCAGAAGCCAGCATTTCAACCATGTAATATTCCTTCTACATCATGTAGTGAGGCTACAGTGAGCAACTATAAAAATAACTATATTTGCAAAAGGACTGAAGTTACATACAGTTGTAATGTAATGTATTTATAATTTTATTATTGATAAAAGGAATTACTTCCAAGTAACTAGTTAACCAATTACTTCCAAACTTTAGGGGGAAATGCCAAAATAGACTTTATAGTAGCATCTCCTTTCTTATTGCCCTTACAGAGGGATGGATGTCACATGGGGAGGTAGCGAAACCAATGTCTTTCCACATCATCTCACAGATTAAATCAAAGAACAGTATATAAGAAACTGGGAAACCTCCAACTGAGGAGAAAAGAAAGATGAGTAAACATCAGGTTAGCCTCTTGAAGAACACACTTCACAGGAAAGCAACCACAGTTTCATCATCACAGATTTTGTGCTAATGTATGAAAGATGAACACAGATGGAGGGGTGGAAGGTAGTCAGGAAAAAAGATTACTTTATTAAGTGCTTCCAAAGTTTGCCTGGATTTAGTCTACCGCATTCAGAGAAAGAAGAGGGACCTTGTTTTATAAGCATCTGAATGTAACTCACAGATATAGTCAAGAATCTGATGGAAAAAATTAACACGAACCAATGGTATTTGGTTTTTCAGATGCCTTAGTAGTGGCAGGTGCTATTTGGACATCACTCACCATTTATTTCCACTTGTAAAACTACCAAATAAATGCTCAACAACCACCAAATCAGAAAGAAAGACAAAGTCTTGAGAAATTGGGGGGAAAAAACCAATAGGTTTTATCTGCTTTTAAAGGAAATCTCTTCCAGTCTATTTCCAAAATGCGCTAAAACACAATGAGTATTTTTAAAGTGAATAAAATCTGACTGGGTTCTAGTAGATTTTGCCTTCTTTATCTGGGGAGGCAGAGCTTTCAAAGGGGTCCAAGGAAGGGTACAGTAAATCCCAAGTGGGACCCCAAATGAAAAAGATACAGGGTATGACAAGTTGAAACAAGTAATGCTAACAGAAGTACTAAGGAGAAGAATTCCTTAACTGAAGAAAGACCAAGATGATAACTCTGTTCTTTCTCATGTTTTAAGAACACCATCGGTGTTTGCATTAAATGGTTCGATGTTATTTATTTATGAAGTATTCAATGGAAGGGTCAAAGGAGATCATTGACCTCCGCAGGCAACACTGGTGGAGGCTGTTTCAAAAGACAAAGAGATTAATCCTCCATGTGGACATAAGGATGTGAGTTTGTAAACTTGTTTACTGAAGCACTCAGTTTACTTTCAGTCAAATAGACTCCCAAATGGCTAACAATTTCATGCTGAACAATTCTATGCTTTTGGGGAATAAATAGTGCCTAAAATGCTAGTGTACTATTGACAGTTACTGATCAATACTGGATGGAAAGCCTTTGGAAACTGGTATAAGTGTACAAGTCAGTTTTAGAGATGGGCACGAACCACTGGCTCGGCAATTCAGTGTGCTCTGTTTCTCAGCCAAACAGCTGACTGGCAGTTTGGTGTCCCACCTTCTCCGGGTGCTGCCTCTGAGTGGGCGTCTGCTGGAAGGGGATCAGTTATTTGGCCGGTAAACCAGCGGTTTGTGCCCATCTCTAGTCAGTTTACATGGAATATGGGCAGCTCTTAAGAACTGCTGGATAGCTCAGTGGTTTAGGTTATCAGGTTGCGGAGCCACTGGTTGGCGGTTCAATTCCCCCCTCTGCCTCCTTGACGGGCTGGACTGGATCATCCCTTCCAGCTCTGCAGTTCTAAGATGATGATGATAGTTCTTCACCAGCCCTTGCTCACACAATCTCCACATAGCAGTAGTCTTTGATGTGTTCCTCTGCCAACAGTGACCTGCAGGATTTGGTTGTGTAAACAGACAAAGCTCACAACTGAAAATCCAATAGGATCCCATTAATTTTGCATGCAAAGACAACTGCAGCTAAGTTTCAACTAAGATTGTAAACATTACCAATATACCCTTGGATTTCTCTTGCCTCAGCTGACTAGTCAAGTCCAGGAATATTCAGACACTTCTCAGGAGCCTAATTACACTCCAGTGCCTTCCATCAGGCGCACTTCAGCTCAGTGGAAATGCGAGCTACCCTTACCTTCCCCACATTTTACATCAAGTCAGTCACATCGAAGGAGGAAAAGCAGAGATTCATCAGTATGTCAATCTAAGAGGCCGAGAAAGCAAAGATCGTTCTAGTTCCCCTCCATACTTCATTATTCATGAACTAAAGAGAAATGAACATTCATCTTTCTTACAGGTTTGTACAGTGACTACTCCAAGATAGAAAATTCAATTAAATTAATGCGGCAGCCCACAATGGTTTCTTCTGGCACTTTTGCTAGAAAGGGTGTGTGTGTGTGCCACGAATTTCAACTTCCACGATGATGCCAGTAACACTGAAATGCATTCTATGGGGAAATCCATCATTATATGGGAGTCCCATGTGTATACGAAGATATAATCATGCAGTAGCAAAAGAATGCCATTTCAGGAAATGTGCAAGCAACATGGAAGGAAACTGCACGGCATGTTTCAGGTGGTAACGTGAATATTTTGCACAAGAAAAGCCCCAGGATCACCCTCTGGTACCTCCCTTGTCTGAAATCCCTGGGGAACTGCTGCCAGCCAGAGCAAGCAATACTGAGCTAGACAGGAGCCGAAGTCTCATAAAGAAATTCTCCAACCTTCCTAAATCACATCATCATCTAAGCTCAACTGAGAACACTGGATTCTACCATTCACACAGCAAATCACAGCGCCATATACACACTGGAGAGGAACTCTGCTTTATTGTCTTCAAGGAGCGGCAGTCCCTTCCATAAAAACACAAGTCTGTATCTGAGCAATTTCCAGAACCTTTCTACGAGATCCCTTACTGGCAATCTTTTTAATTCTCAAAGCAGACACGGGGAAATTATTTTCAGGTATCATTTTAGGTAGATTCAATGGACTGGGTTTGTTTTTGAATGTTTTGTCATCCACTCCAAAATCAATGAGATGGAGTTGGTTAGAATTAGATATAAAAATATCTAACAAGTCATTCTGAAATGTTCCAATGCAAAATGAAAAGAAAATGCCTTGCCTGACTAGTGAATAAAGAATGAGATTTTTCTTGTACAGGTATTATTTCGTGTACTTTTTTAAAGCTTGAAGAGACAGAAATTCAACACAAAAAGGCATTACTCATTACATTATTTCTGATGCTTTAAAATCAGACACAAGCTCATATACTAAGTGTTCAGTTTTCATTTCTCATGGTAGTCTTATTCCTTTATGTGCGTACAAATAAATATTGTTAGGGCTTTTATAAATACAAATGGCAGTTATTCTTAGCCATGAGAGCTTTTTTCCAAGTAAAAGCAGTCCAAACTAGCAGAAATCTCTGAGCATACATTCCTCGCAAACCGAAATTTCACTTGGTACGATATTTCCTCTAGCCCAATGCTTTCCTATCTTGAGTCTCCCAGATGTTCTTTGACTAAAACTCCCAGAAGCCTTCACCACTGGCTAGGCTGGCCAGGATTTCTGAGTGTTGCAGTCTAAGAACATCTGGGTTGCCCAAGGCTGGGAACCACTGCTCTAGCTTGAAAGAACTCATTTTTTTCCCTAATAACAATTTTCTCCATATAAGCAAAAATCCAGTAGCAAGCCACAACTACAGTAGGCCCATTGTATCCATGAAACTTACAGAGGAGTTGACTCCGCTAATTCAATGGGCCTACTCTACTTGTGACTTACTACTGGTTTTCAGCTATAGACTTTTCGTGCCCTGGGCCAAAAATTCTTCACTCTGCCCTGAGTGAAAAATTAAAAATATGAAGCAAACCCACCTCTTGATGGAGCAAAAACTGGGCCTTCATGGTTCAGTCATAGGACAGAGACCTGGCAGGGCAGAGGGATTTGGAAAATGTTACCTGACAAGTCAAAACACTGGATCTTGGTACAGCTACAAGAGGCAAATCAAATTTAGGATTCAGCAGGACCCCTGTATCTGCAGGACCAGTATCAGCGATTTCACTTATCCGTGGTCTAAAAATATTAAAATTAAAATAAAAACACCCAGAAATATGTATTTCCACAATGTAATTACCAGACCTGGCCACTAGGCGGAGCCAGACACCATGCTATGTATAGGGTCCGCTACAATCTGCAGGTTTTCAGCACCTGTTGAAGGCTTGGAACTTATCTCCCACATATGTGGGGGTCCTACTGTATACGGCAGAATATTGAAACAATCCGTGGTCCTCTCTACATCCCCAACCACTTCTTTGGGTCGCTAAAGGCCAAGATGCTCCAAACAATCAGCTTATCACCAAGGATGGACTACATTACTGTTCTACATTAAGTCTACCTTCATTGTGCCTATTTTCACTGTAGACTATATTTTATTTATTCAACTTGTATACCATTCCATTATTGCAAGCACTGGGAGGTTTACACAGGAGTATATCTTACAAAACTCCACAATAACAATACATTCAGAAACAATATGAACAGAGAACACAATGATATAACAGATAATAATCATAACCATAAAATAACCCTATAAAAATCTAGAATTAATTTACTCAGTCCCAGAGATTGAGTCATTAAAGTCAGCTTTAAATAATTCCATCTTTACCATCTTCCTAAACAAGGACAAAAAGGGAATGGCACACCTCTGCTGACATTTTATTCCAGAGACTAGGGGCCACAATCGAAAATATATGATTCTTGTATTCACTTTTTTGGCCTCCCTTGGTGTAGCAACTTTTAACAACGTGGACTGACGAGAGGAGTGTGTGGGACAGATAGCTGATTTTTTATTTATTTTTTTGGAAGATTGAGGGGATATGATGAAATTCACTAGTCCCGGTAATCAGTCTGACGGCTGTATTTTGGACTGCTGAAGTTTCTATAAAAGCAGGAGAAAAAAATGTAACACTGCATGGCTTGCTCTCTGTATTCACAGTTCTTCCCATAAGGCAATGCTCATCTTAAGCATTCACTTCAAGACTAGGGGAGACAGAACTGTGCCGTTTGTGACACAGACGCTCACTTGCAATAATTGCTATTTGCCCCAAGTGAGCTACAAATTATAAGGTGGATCTATAGGATCAGGGGGTGAACCACAAGTGTAATTTCAAGCCAAACTTGTACGCAGTACATAAGGCAGCTTCTGAGAACTGTGGATTCTATTTATATACTGTCTTGACAACTACAAAAAAAACCAAAAAACAACAACAACCCTCTTGCCTTGCCAATAAAGAGAGCGGATTCTTTATGAAGTAGAAATGAACAGGAGCAGAAAAAGAGCAAAAATTAAAGGCACTGTGAGACAGTGCTCTGGTGAGTCTTAGTATACTGTCAATATTCAATTCAGACTACCACCACGGTTCTTCGTTTGTAGCATTAATGCAGCTTCTAAGTTTTGGGGAGGCAAGTACAATCACCCTAATCCACCAGGCAAGCACCTTCTTGTTTTGGTGAATTTCCATGCTGGAGTCTTCCTTCCCCACTCAATCCTCAGCCTAGCCTAAATTAAGGCTGAACTGAATGTTTTCCATTCCTTTAGTAATTCAAACGTTGATTCCACACAGCCAAATTGATTGATGGGGGAAGAAATAAATCATTGCTTGTACCACTGGTAGTTTGTGGGGTTTCTTGTTTTTTTCCCTTCACCTACCATTTCTTTGTCTTCTTCACCCTCATAATCATTAGCTTCATCAGCTGCCTGTTGAATCCGATTAGCTTGGCTAACCAAAATGATTCTGTTCACAAGAGACTGTGGATATCTTCAAGAAAATTACTAGGTGATACAGCCAACTGGAGTAAAGAGTAGCGTATGTGAAGAAGAAAGAGGAAGAAGTAATGAAAATGGGTTGTTCTTTTTGACCACACACAAAAAAGAACCTAACAGGTATTTAGCAAACTTCTTTAAAAAAAAAAAAAAAGAATACCAGATAATTAATAAAGGTACTAGCTCAGTTCCAAAACAGACACAAGAGTATTCACAATACAAGTACAGTAGGTCCCCCATATCTGTGAGGGAACCATTCCCCAATCTATCGTGAATGCCTGAAACTGCGGATAGCAGTGAACCCTCTATACAACATATAAGGAGGTGGGCCAAAGACCACAAGCTCCGTATCCTTGTATGTTGTACATAAGGCTGCAGTAAACTGCAGACATCGATCCTGCGGATACAAAGGTCCAACTGTATTTAGAGTACTTTCACACTCTAAAATATTGCATTTTTTAAAAATGGGAATTTGTTTTAATACATTTCAAATACCAAAGTTTCCACCTGCATCTTAGAGGCTACTTGCATAAGCTTCTTTTTAAGTTAAAAGATTAAGTATTATAACTTTAGAACCTAATCAAATACAGTGAATGTCAGTGACTTGCTTCAATAATATGTACATGCAAAGAGATGTGCAACTTATATATAAGGATAAATTAATTTTATTACTGATGTTATTTCTGTTAAATCAATCGGCTGTGAGACACAAGCCACACCAGAGACCAAAGGGCCAATTTATATATGAACCCAAACAGCTCACAAAACAAGCCAGTGAGATCTGTCCACTTCTCCAAAAAACATTTTCTGTGAACGGAGATCTACAGAAGCATTTCCATGTTTGTGGTCCCAACCAACACAATTTGCTCATATTATTTATACAGTTATTTTTTAGATTTAAACTGGGCATGCACTTTGCACTTCCAGGATGACTTGCAGTATACCACTGGGAAAAGCATCTTTTCTGGCAAACATGTAAAACAACTATATAGCATTGGCACATGAATATTGACCAAAAAAAGCCAAACCCCCCCCCACACACACACACACACACACCCCGTTTTATAGAGAAACAACAAAACTACTTTAGTTTCGCTGAGGGTGTCAAACTGGATAACAGGAACAACATGAATCCATGTTATCACATCAGTCTCCTGAAGATGTACAGAGTTCTACACTTGCACTTGAAACTTTGAGAGATGGAAGAAAGCAATAAAAAAAATACATCCATGCTTTCTGGCTTCTGCTCGAATCCCTTCAGAAACCTTGTGTGCCTTCCTGAACTAAGAGAGAGTATGTTAGTAAAGGAGTAATATTAATTATATACAAGATGCTTATGGAAACACTTCCCACTTTCAGGCTTTAGTTTTCATTGTACTCAGCACGAATTGAATTAAAATAGATTCTGTGAAGTAATTACGAGCAAGCAGATTCACAGGGCTTGGCCTGGCATGACAGCTGCCACTAGAATCCTTCTTCTCAAGAATGCAAATGATTAAGGAAGATTAAATACCTACTTTGCTTAAATACCCTTGATAATGAGCTCCTTCCCTTCTGAAAAAAAAAAAAGAGAGTGTTTCATGTTGGCAGCTGATGGATTTCGCTTTAAATTCTTTTAATTTGTAACCGCACCATCTGTTTTTCGGATTCCCAAGTTCAAGAGTGGAGTCAAGATCCAATCTCAAAGACTTGAGGGAAGGATGCAGACCTGAACAAAACTCAAGTTAGAGAGCATACTGCATAGCACCCTTTTCACCTGTCTTTTAAAAAAAAGAAAGTTTGTGGTTTGTCTAAAATTTACAAACAACTTGTACTCCAGAAACTTAATTAATTTAAAAAGTCAATGAACAAGTGAAAAGCAGGGAGAACACACTTATACTAAATAACATGGCATCTTTATAGGCCCTTGAGCAACATAAGGTGCTCAAAAGCCCACAAACATGCGATGTTATTTAGTAGCCTAGTAAGTACAAATATCTGTGACCTTCCAGCAGCATTAATACTTGACAATATTCACTTTCGAACATTCCTGTCTATTCCGTTAGAGAGCAGCTCATTCTCAAAGTGCTTTTATGGGACGGGATGACAATGTCATGGTTAAAGAGTCAAAAGATCAACTAGAGTAGTAAGAAAAGGTAGGAGATAAGAAGGACGGTCATTTTTATGATACTGCCTGAAAGGAGGCTATTCACAAAAGCGGTCTGATCATAAAATGTTTGCAAAAGAGCTTGTCCCGTCTGGGTGTATATGTGCATGCATACGTGCTGTAAGCTTTAACGCAAAGGAAATTAGAGAAGTATTCCTTTCTCGACTTTCCAACTGCATCCGACACAGCACGCGCGTGAATGCAAAAATTATGAAGGACAGGACAGATTACTCCTTTTGAGAAGACCATTGTATATTTTCTATCCTCTTGCTCAAACACATTTTGCAACTGTGGAATAACAACTAGTGGTTTTTCAAATCAGGTCATGGCCACTTAGAAAAAAGCCAGAACAAAATGCACACCTCATCTAGTACCACAAATGTATAAGCTAAAAGAAAACTTCACTAGAGGAACGATGAAACTACTGCATCTTACTAGTTAGGGCAAACACCACACAGGTGTTTGCCCTAACTTACTAGTTAGGGCAAACGCTCACTCAGGTATCATACCGCATCAAACAAATAGCCTGCCTAAGAAAGTACACACGTTAGAGGTGGGCAACTCTGGACGCCAATTTTCCACCCATAAAAGCCACCAGGGGCCATGCCAGTGGTGAGAGACTTCTAGATCTCTATATGTCACCTAGCAGCCACCATGGAATCTATGTGGCTAAGACTAGCATAATAGCAACTTTATATAACCAGTTGGCCTGAAATGCATGTTTGCCCTTTAAACTCAGTGGACCAACCAATCAATTGTGCTGATGAAAATAAAGAGGTATCCATCCAATATAGAAGCCTAGCCGCATAAGGACAAAATTTAAATAGCTGCCAAGGCTAAACTGCTTAATTTTGCAGAAGAAGTTACCAAGGTTTGTCTCCATTGATTTTACTTGTAAGAAAACCACCACCTCGAAACTGCAGCATCAGCAGACACCAAAAGGTCAGCTTCCTGCAGAGGAATGCTGTATCAATACTTATTAGGATGTTCCCATATGAAGTGTAAAAGAGGGATGGAGAGAAGATGCCTGTAATCTCACTTAATCCTAGAGCAGCGCCCAGCCAGACCTTTCAGAATGTGGGAAAATGAAAAAGAGAAAAAAATGTCAAAATATTACTGCTGCTCGAACAATCCATTACTGATCAAAAATATCCTCCCATTTACAGCTGAGAGGTCATATATCTTGCAAGCCTGAAAATCGCCATTCACCTGGTCACCTATGGCGAGCAAGAAATGCAACTAAGCCAACAGGGAAAGTTTGTGAACTGAGTGGGGGGGGGGGGGGAGTTTTAACACTCAGTGTCCCTTCAGGCCAGCCAGGTATAGATAGGGAAAAAGACTAACACATGGCTGATTAATGAATCCATAAATCTCCTGGTCTATATTAGCTGTCACATCTTTCATTATTAAGCTATGAAATACACATCACCTTTACGTTACTTTCACTGCTATGGCTTCTCTCAAAGAACTTTGGCAGACTGAGCTCACTAAGAGGCTCAGAAGTCTGGTGATCACTCCCTTTTACTATTTTTCCTTTTTAATTGGATTTCTATACTGACCACTTAGTGAAAAACTCCACTCTGGGCATGTACTCTAAATTAAGTACACCTTCTAAATTAAGCCTGAAAACACATTAAGACTGGCTATTTTCAAATGTTTGTTCACATGGTTGCTGTGTCACTTTCTGAAGCACAACCACATTTTGCACTGTTCCATTTGAATCATACCAGTTCTTCAGCAACTTCTGTCTTCTCAGATTCCTACCTCCAATAACATGGGGACATTTTAACCTACCTTACAGAGTTGTAGTCAGTGTAACTGAACATATGCATGTAATGCAATTTGGGTACCTTCCCTCTGCTATAACATGGCACATACATTCATAGTACAGGTCAAATTATTACCATAGAGCAAACGGTAATCATTCAAATTCCTATCTGTCTGTGTAGTTTGGCCTTCTTGGTAGCTTTTATATTTTCTCCAAAGAACAGCAAGGATCTTCCTCCTGGAGTAGCACAGTCATGTGCCTGTGGTTGTTAAAGAAAAATAGGTGCTGAACTATCCTCGGGTTGAAATCATCAGGGCACTCAATTTAGTGAAGTTAAAATTAATAAAAGAACAAGTTGCACCAGCCGGCGGCAGACAAAGGACCGCCACAGAGGCCACCCTATCATCACTCTGGAGGTAGAACTTTCTTTACAAGACAGAAAAGACAGAACAGCAGGCTTCGGCATACCCAGTCAAGGGACCGTGGTACCTATTCCAGACACAAAAGCATCCCATCTGCAGGAAACTAGAGCATCTACTGAGCCGTAACAATGGTCCTCATAACCCAGAATATTTTAATACACACTAAAGGATTATATAAGCTCATTAGTGTCAAAAATGGCCCCAGGGAAGGGAGGGTATTTGTATGGGAAAGGGTTGCTGTCGGCTCACCTTCTTTGTGCCCAGAACAGACCAACAAAGGTGGCTCCCTCAGATCCCCACAATACAGGTACAACAATAAACAGTCAAGGCTTTTTTCTCTCTCTTAGTATAGTAGCACAGCCCCAGATGTTGACAGAGTTTTCTACACGTGCCAATTAAATGAATGTTTTTTGGAAGTTATCAACTAATGCTAGAGCTCTCTTTGTTCTGGAAATGTACAAAGACAAGAGAGTGAATTAAGGAGTTTTGTCATTGTTACCGGCAACCTCCTGCTGGAAGTTTCTGTTCTAAAAAATGTGGCACCCTGTCGAACAGAGCCCTGCTGGGATTAGCTTCCTACAAATACATATTATAAATTTCTACCCTTTCATATCTATAAGCATCTCCACATTTTTTAATAATTTCACTCATTTGTTTTTTCTGTTGTTTAGGAAAGGAATATTTTAATTAAATGGTTTAGCTGACTAGTACAAACCGTTACTAGAAGAACCACCAGTTTAGAAATACCAGTGCAAACAAAACAGGTGCAAAATGAAAAACAGGCATTGAAAAACATATGCAAGAAAAAAACACAAATAATGCCATTCTGAAAGAAGATTTGCTTAACAGAATTGCTACATCTCTACCTTGAAGATTAACCGTCTCCACTGGATGGCTCTTATGATGTGGCAGAAATTGGGAGGGGAGTGATGCAATAATATCAATTAGGAGTAACAGTTTACCTCTTAAAATATTCTAAATGAAAACTTTAACTAGACTTCAGACTGATGCACTTCCAAACAATGACATCAGTCAACGAAGCCTCCTCAACCACCATCATGTTGCATACTGTTAAAATAATCATAAAATATATCAGAAATGAAAAACAGCATCCTATGTCTTATGTTCCTCAGACAGACTAGTGTTGTATAAACAATTTTTTAAAAGGGAAAATTAGTTTGCATATAATGTAAGTATTTGTGCATAAATGTCTAATTTTGCTCAGTCTCTGTCTCAGCGTTAATTTTTTTAAAAACAACCATATGCCAAGGTGGTTAAACAAATGTACAAGCAAACCACACCTTCAATATTTTATATCTAGATTCTAAACACATCATACAAGCTAAACCTGTACTTTTCAAAACAATCAGAAAAACAAGCATTCATAATACAAAGACAAAATTGAAAAGTCACATTAATTAACGTCATTTAATTACTGAACTGCCTGAACAGGAAAAAAAGGTACCTAAACTCTACAGAAGAAACCAAGATGAAAATTCAAATTAAAAAGTGAAGGAGACGGGGATATACCTCCAAGAGCACACCAGTCCTGCACTACCAACATGTATTTCCCCTACAGCTCTCACTTGCATCCAAAAACTAATTCTGCAAAGGTTCCTATATCCCTGGAGAAGGCTTTTGGGTAACAGAGAGTCTCAAGCAAGGAGCCAGTTCTTACAGCAATTACTCTTCATATAATAATAACTGTGTGCCATCAAGTCAATTCTGACTTATGAGCCTTTCTAGGGTTTTCTAGGTAGAGAAGGCTCAGAAGTGGTTGACCATTCCTTTCTTCTGGGTCTGTGCAGCTTGTTACACAGGCCACCTCTTCCCATAGGAGGCACACTGGGGAATTGAACTCCCAAACTTTGGCTCCACACCGAGATACCTACACCACCGAGCTAGTAACCTTCCAACTCCTTTGTCCAAAAGCAAATATGCTATCTTATTGAAGCCAACCCAAGATCCAAACAGCCTGCCAGTGTTTCCCTTCTGAACTTGATGATCAACTAACAGTAGAGCAGCCATGTCTTGTTTTCAAAGTGATAACATTTTACTCCCACATGAGTCCATAAACGATTATATCTTTTTCAAGAATCCTGGCTTGCATATGTTGCTCTAATGATGTGAAGGAAAACTATTTCCTTTAATTGCATGAACGAAACCTCTCTAGAGCAGTAGGTTCTCAAACTGGAGTCCCCAGATGTTCTTCGACTGCCATTCTCAGACGCCTTCACTACTTGCTGTGCTGGCCAGGATTTTTGGGAGCTGCAGCCCAGGAACACCTGGGAACCCATGGTTGAGTACTACTGCTTTAGAACCCATCAGGACGCAAGCGACATGGACTTTTGACATCAGCTAAGCAATACTGCACATTAAAGAAGACATTCACCAGGTGATCTGACTGTGGATTTATTAAAATTGCCCTTCCCTGGCGGTTAAACTAAATTTTATTCCCAAATTTCTGATGGAGGCCTCCCATGCGACTGTGTTGCCTTCCCCTCACCCCACCCCTGGCCAGACAGAAGCCTACAGCTTCAAAGGAAAGGCTACCGTGGGGAGGGGGATGCAGACCACTTGGTGACTGTTTGCAGAGGTGGGACGCAAATTCCATGATGCCATTTGATGCTACTTGAGAGGAAATCTCCACCCATCCACCCCAAAACCAATCTGCATGCTGCTCAAGAACGCTTACCTGGCATGTACTACGTACAAAAACCCTGCCCAGAAACTTTTGAAACTGTCTGAGGAAGATGGAATATGTTACCTTTCAAAGCTTGCAATCTATTTTTTCAGTCATCTAATAATGGTATCGCCTGCTTCTGCATTTATATTGGGGAGTTTTGAGACCACCTGGCCTATTTTAGATTTTTTGCTCAACTAAGAAAAAAACAAACCAAGTTATACTTAACATATTTAAGACAAAATCCAAAAGTATCATGCTTCAGGAGGCAAGACACAATCCCCACAGAGTCACTAACCACACAGAAGTAAAACTGGAAAGCATCTGAGCATATCAAGGAATCAGCAACCAAAGTTTACTTGGTTACGTCTTATTAAAAACCACTCCACCAAAAGAGTATATCTCAACACCATCTTAGACTATTATAGTTAACAATTAATTATACTTTACTCCAGTTAATATTTGTGCCCAATCAATACTCTGCAATTAAAGCTGTCTAATAAGCCTGGACCTCCCCCAAAAGCATATATTGATTTTCATATTCTGGTCTCTCAACAACATGAAGCACAAATAAATGAAAATTAAACAGATAACTTATTAAACCATAGAAAGTATCAGGTCACATTCCTTCCTCCAATAACAGAAAGTCACTATAACTTGTCATTGGTAATTAACTTTTAGAAGGAAAAAGCAGAATAGAATTCTACATCTAGGTTTTCAACCCGCAGGAAACATTTAATAAGAATTTCTCAGTTAACAGTTTGAAAGCCAGTGTGATATAGGAAACAGGGTGTCAGAGTACTGGATGGGTTCCTTCGCCAACCACTGCTCAATCCTCCAGCAAAGTTCAGAGGCCACATCAACATACATCTCTTTGGTACCAGCCACCCACAGGGAAGTGGGGGACATTTTCCCTCAAACTAATTAGCATTCCAACACAAGATATACACTCGGACTATTTTGGAAAAGAGGCTCTGTGCTTTATTGTATGACCAGGTGTTTCTAAGCATTTCTAGAGACCAGTGGACTATCAGAGCTTCACTACCTTTTCTATTAAATTAGAGGGTTAACATCTCCTCTTCAAATGCTGGACCACCAGATGAGAAACTGACACGCAAAAAGAAATCAACCACTGAACATTTCTTTTCTTCCACAGTTTGACACACATGTTTGCAACAGGTGCCATGTTGAATAAGACTTTTGAAAGTTCCAGGGGAAATATTGTCTCTCTATCATTGGCCTCCCTCTAATGTAATGCTCTTGGTTTTCTCCTTTGAAACTTCCTTTTAGCTGTTTTAGCACTGTTTTCTGACTGTCATAGTGTTGCAAAAATTAACAAACACCTTGGTAGGCCAATTTCCAATGACCTACAAGGTGGGAGGAAAGGGAGAATGGCCACCATGAAAAGACTTTTAACTATTTATTCTGCAGAATAAAAACATAAACATGGGTTGATATCCGAACAATGAGTCTTGGAGCTTAAAGACGTGGGCTAGCGTTTATATACCCCTATGTATCACTGACCTTATCTGCATTTCTCATCTGGTTAATATAGCTGACTTCTTGTACAGTTGACTTTGGTATAGCTGACTTCTGATCTCTTTCTTATGTTTCAGCTTCTCTTTCTTTGTTGCCTCATCTATAATCTTCCCCGTGTCACCCCGCTCTTCTCCTGAATTCTTTTAACAACACATTCCTTATGTGAATGAAGGTCAGGGGGCTTGATACTTTTAAGTTGCTTAATATCTAATATGGCAAGCTAGTACAAAATGATACCACTTATACTAGGCATCAGCACGATTGAAAATAAATTTCTTAACAATAGTATTCAAACTGTTCTATATTTTAATTACTGTTGTTATTTTCTCCCTTCTATCATGGGCAGCCCTGTTCTATAGAAGTCGAATGTTTGGAAAGTGAGCAAAGAGTGAGAATTACAAACAAATAAGATGGTAATTCTTGCTTTGAATGCAAAAAGGTCGTGGAGCCAAGTAAGGCAGGGAAAGAGCTGCCTGGAGTGCCCGCTGACGTGGCCTACGTTAGCCTCCTATTTCTTTTTCTTAAAGGGTAGGACCACAGTTCAGCAGTAGAGTTTATGACTTTGGATGCAGATGAATACCCAGTTCAAACCCCCAAACAGGACTGGAAAAGATACTTATCTAACTGTTTGCAGCTCTCAAGCACTTCAGCCTAGATCAGGATTGTCAAACTCATGCCCTCCAGAAGATATGGATGATAACCCCCATAAACCTCAGCCAGCATAATATTCAGAGATCATGTGACAGGTACTTGAAAACATCTGGCAGGAAGTGGCCTGCCTGTGTTATAGAAGATAACCAACTGGATAGAGCAACTGTCTGTCTCCACATAAGGCCAAATCCCACTTTCTTCCTTTTTTTGGTAGCATTTCCCTACCCAATAACGACCAAAGATGAAGCATTTTGAAGCTTGAAAATGGAGCAGGAAAACAGGGAAGCATTTTACCTCAGTCCTTACTATAACAGTGGGGAAAGAATTCATTTATTATAGCCCTCTAAGTTAGAAAGGAAATCTACTTTCTTAAGATTCCAGGTCTTGGAAAGTGTCAAAAATATTTCTGTTTTAGTATAAAGCTTATCAATACTTCATTTCTTCGGCCGGAACGGATTAATTGCATTTCAATGCATTCCTATGGGAAATGGTGCTTCGACTTACGATCATTTCGAGTTACGACCGGAGTTCCGGAACCAATTAAGTTCGTAAATCGAGGCACCACTGTATGTCAAGGCAGGCCATTCTACAGTTAATCTGCAGTCTTACACCCATTTACTTGGAAGTAACCCTCACAAAACTGAACAGGCCTCTGAGTTGATATGTGTAAGACTTCTGCCTGTGTAAGCTTTCACATCCTTTTTCAACGCTGTCCCCAGGCCCACATTTTATCATGTCTCAGCAATATGTTTACCCATACATTTGTTAATGCATGAGTGAGCTAGGCAGAGAAGAAAAGGGAGATCCTGCCCCAGCTCATCAAAAATACAACAGGCCAGCCACAAAGGGGTCAAAAATTAAAAATTAAATGCAGAAAGGTGAAAAGCACTTTGTAGGAAACCAACACTCTCCTTCCAACCACTGATCACAGACGGCAAAGAGAGTCACACAGTCCTCTAGTGCTGCCATTATTCTATATGATCTTATTTTTTAAAAAAGTGGTTGAGAGCAAGCAAAACCAGTGTGACAAAATAAGTCTGCACGCAGGTGAAGCCAGAGGAAAGGTGCTGCATCAGGCTTTGGCAGAAAGAGGTTGCCAAGGAACTCTCCAGATGGAGACAACCGTTACAGGTAACACATCCTCAAGCATCTGAACCAAGGCAAATCAGGGGGTGGTTCCATATATTGTTCAACTACAAATCCCACTGCCCACATTAGAGAGTGATGACCCAACTTATAGTGGACCACAAGCTGCCCATCCTGTTGTAAACAGAGGCAAAAACAGAACATATAACTCAAAAGTAGTGCTTCTTTCTTTTTGAAAACAATTCAAAAATAGCAGCCTGAAGAGACCATTAGATTTTATACTGTCAAAACAAACTCATTGTGAATAGTTTCAGCAGCTACCGTTTTCTATTGTTTATGGCTGATGCAGTGATATATCAAGGAGTTCATACCTTTATATTTAAATAAAGAAGTTCTGAATAGAGATTTTTTTTTCAGCCTGTGCACCTGAAACTGTTCCAAAGAATGATTATGAGTTTCACCGGCTCCAGAAAACACAGTATAATGTTATCTGCAAACAAGTTGATTAGTCTGTTTACAGCTTCTTAAATGTTCTCCATCTGGGTTGGATTTAAATTACGCTGACAAGGATTCTATGGCTATTGTGAATTTGGGAGAAGAGGCATCATTCTTTGTATCCTCTCTCTGTCTTGAATCGTTTGGAATCTACCCAATTTTGTTGGACCCACTGATTGAGAGCCAAGTTAGTAAAGACATGAAAAGTAGTGAAAGGTTGTCCTACAGAGGAGGGACAGGATCTCTTCTCGATCATCCCAGAGTGCAGGACACATAATAATGGGCTCAAGCCACAGGAGGCCAGATTTACGCTGAATATCAGGAAAACTCTCTTAACTGTTAAGAGTAGTACAACAATGGTACCCATGACCTCATGAGGTGGTGAGTGCTCCAATGCTGGAGGTCTTCAAGAAAACAAATGGATAACCATCTGTCAAATCTGGTTTGATTTAGATTCCTGTATCAAGCAGGGGGTTGGACTCGATGGCTTTATAGGCTCCTTCAAACTCAATTATTCCCTAATTCTAGGATAGCCCTTGAAGTGTAAATGGTCAGTAAATCGTTAAGTGCAATGAAACCAGTTTACCAGAAAGAAACTGATGTGCTTAAACCACACTCTGAAGCCTACACAGCTCACTATATTAAAGTTAAGTAGAACTCTAAACTGTTTAAGAAAATTTGAATAGTTTAGACTGGAACACTTAAAACGCTTCATGGAACAATCCCACTGAATAGGATGATTTTCAGTAAATACACAGAGGACTGTGCTGTTAATTCAAAATTCACTGCATCTGTTCCACCAAATGTTGTGCAGCTAATTTTGAACAGTTTGTTATTCTGTTTATAAAATGGCGTGACCCGAGTGCAACTTCTTCCTACCATAAAATATAAACATGGGAAACGGACAACATCATTAAATCAGTCCATTTGGCAAACTGGCCAAAGCAGACTCAGTCAGTTGGCATTATTATTAGACTGGTCAATGCATTAACACAGTACAATTTTAACAAGGAGACAGCCAAAATGTAGGATAATTAACTGTTACATTAGTGTGACTGCAATTATTTTTTAAATCATGTAGCTAATGTTAGGGACATGGTGGCGCTGCGGGTTAAACCGCAGAAGCCTCTGTGCTGCAAGGTCAGAAGACCAGCAGTCGTAAGATTGAATCCACGCGACGGAGTGAGCCCCCGTTGCTTGTCCCAGCTCCTGCCAACCTAGCCGTTCGAAAGCATGTAAAAATGCGAGTAGATAAATAGGTACCACCTCGGTGGGAAGGAAACGCCGTTCCGTGTCTAGTTGTGATGGCCACGTGACCACGGAAACTGTCTTCGGACAAACGCTGGCTCTACGGCTTGGAGACGGGGATGAGCACCGCGCCCTAGAGTTGGACTAAATGTCAAGGGGAACCTTTACCTTTACCTAGCCAATGTTATGTAGTTATAAACAATGCTCTGAAGGTCAAATTTTATTCGGAAATACAACTCATTTTTATTTAAAATAAAAAACATATACACACACACACACACCTAAAATAAGTAAAAATTAATTTCTTAGTATGGTTCTTATAATATAGTTGGTTATGTGTTGTCAAGTTATAACCAACTTATAGTGATACTAACAGGACTTTAAAGGTAAGCAAGTGAGTAATTAAGGAGTGGTTTTCCGCTCCTCTTATAAGTTTCCATGGCCAGGTCTCCAGAATCCTAGTCTGTCACTCTATCCACTACACCATCCTGGGTACCTCTTACAATATAGGACTGACAATATTAGTCCATAAAGTAAGTGTGTGGACGGTACACACTATACCTGTCGTCCTGTATCAATGCCGGGAAAACAAGGATCCTTTCCTGTTTTTTTAGGAACCAGGCCACTATTTTAAAAGGTAGGCCGTTACTGACAAGTTTTCTGTTTCTCCAAAGGATAAGACCCAAACCGGAGGATTTAAGAAAGGAGATTTTGACTAAATACTGGACAGAAGTTACTGAAGAAACAAGCTATTCAACAGTAAAACAAAGTACTTTGCGAAATCGTGAGGTCTCCTGTATCAAGAATTTTGTAAAAGACTGAATGGACACGCAATGGGATAATATAGTAGTGGATTTAAGCATCAAAAGGGGTTAGACTGGACCAGTGGTTCCCAACCTTGGGTAACCCAGGTGTAACTCCCAGAAAACCCAACCAACAAAGCTGGTGGAGAAGGCTTCTGGGAATCACAGTCCAAGAACACCTGGGTTTCCAAGATTGGAAACCACCCAACTAGACAAGATTTTAGTTCCCTTCAATCACTGCACTTCTATATTGTCTACAGCTCTCTGCTTCTTGGAGGAAAGAAAGCATAAACAAGTAATAATATAACGTATCTGATGGTCACTTAACCAGCCCTCCAATCCTAAATACAAGTGAGATCATATTAAGTCATACAGAAGTCAGATTGCTAAGTGGAATATTTCCTCAATATTTGCCTCTGATAAACCCAACCATGAACATACAAACATCAGGGTTTATACTGTGCTAAATTGGTGCTGAGTTAATGACACAAGTAACCAGGAGAGAGCCAAAATATAGGACACTGAACTGTTACCGAACTAGTAATTCTCTAAAAACCATGGTGAATGTAATTATTTTTTAAATGGTGTAGTTATGTAATATTATGTAAACAAAATTCTGAAGATAAAAATTATTTTAAGAATGCACTCATAAAAAGATTCTATCCTTTAGGCCCTCTTCACAACTGCAAAAGGTACAGGAAAAAGTACAAACAACCATGCTTAAGTAACCATGCTACAACCACCGTCTCTCAATGCAGCCACTGTAAAGCAGGTGCTAGGTAGAGATATATGGGCTTCAAAGGATGCTATATTAATAAAATTCATCATGTTATTGGATTTCTTTTCCCACAAGACAAAGTAGAACTACTGCTCCAGTTTTACAAGATCAGCTTTCTGTTTGAAAGCTGTTGCAGGTATCATACACTACACGTATCACACATTTTATGTATTTACATCTTCCTTGTTCAACAACTGTTTTCTCATAGGCTTTATTCATAGAATCATGAAGTTGGAAGGGGCCTCCAAGACCATCCAGTCCAACCCCCTGCGCTCAAGGCAGGAATCCCGATCAAAGGATATTTGCTTTCGCTTAATTTTTTAGGTCTCTTTTCAGGAACACTTGCCCACAAAGAAGCCTGTTTAACAATAAATCATAGAATCATCTATACTTTGGTCAAACCAACATTTCCAGTCAGGAAAAAAAAGTGTGTGGGGGGGGGGAGAGAGGGGGGAAATTCCAAACCCCAAAAACAATTTTATTTATTTATTTAATTTTAAAATATTTATAGGCCACCTTTCTCCCAAAGCATCCAAGGCGGCTTGCAATATCAAAAGAAATAAAGTTACACTTTTCAGAGAAGGTGGCAAAGGCAAGTCGGAACTTATAAGGTCGTGTTTCTCAACTTGAGGGTGGAGAACCCGTCACAAGGTGTTTTTTTTTTTTGCGGGAGTCCAAGGTCACCTTACATGCATTGTAGCCCTTGTCAAATAATTTCTTCCTTGACCTTTTGGGAGTGGATATTAAAGTTAGCGTGTATGTGCATGTATGACGAACAGGCCTTTGGGGGGGAGAAAAGAGCCTCTACTTTCTGATAAGGGATGACTTTAGCTATTAAAATGCTTTTTTATGCAGACATGAGGGCAGGGGGATTGCATGTTACTTTGCTATTGTAAAAAGGGCGTGGGAGTCGAAAACAGTTGGGAACCACTGTTATAAGGCCAAGAATAAATCATGCAGGTTTCCACAGAATGTACATTTAAAATACATATATTCATATAACCCATGATTCTGAACCCTTCTTAGAGGCAGCACATGTCTTTACTGAACACACAGATTTGAAACAACCTGGTTAGAAAGTTTGCTAGAGAAAAAAAAATATCCAGTCCATTCTCAGGATAAATCCAGGCCTGGAAAAACATCTTGCTGCTTTTGAACTCCTACGAAAAGAACACTGGGGCCAAGGAGATGAAGGTTTCTATGGGATGGAAGCTACCCCTTTGCTTCATTCTGCCTTGTTACCAGCTTCCTCAAACAGTGTTTTCAAGCAAAAGAGGGAGAGAGGGAGGCAAAAGCGTATAATTAGGTCATTTTTACACTTGGGTTGCTTCACCCAGCTTTAAAGCATAGGCATCTGCAGAAGAGCAGGAGGAAATGTTGTCTCTCTGAGATCTCTGGAAGGATAGTTCAGCCCCTGACCTCCTTTACAAATAGATCAGGGCACAATTCAACCAAGGCCGGGCAAAAATCTTCAGTCTCTCCAGCGGTTATAACTTTAACAGTCAATGCACAGGAATATGCTTAAGTCTGCTTTACCTTATTCGACCATTTATAAGCCTGGAGAAGTTGACTATAGAGAGGTGTCTTGTCCTGTACAGGATCTAAACTCAACAGTCCGCTGTTATGTAAGGGATGATTCTCAGATGGCTTGCCTACAAGATTACTGAGACGTTCAAGTTCTCTAAAATGAAAAAAAAATAGAAATAAGGTGATTAGAAATAATGTTCCTGTTGGTCATTTTAAATCACCCCAGTTGTTAACTAATTCTTCTGCAGTGAAATTTAATACAAGAAAATGGGTTTGACTGTAATCTAGTTCTTTATTTACTAACTGGAGTTTATTAGCATTTAGAAAAGACATTTAAAAGCTCCACTTTTAAAGGAACTCTCAGACCTTGCACCTGCTGAACAAAGTTTGCAAATGTACCAAAGGAAGTGCAACAGATCTAGGAACAACGGAAATAATTAGGGAAAACTCTTATGTCCCCAAATCACCAACCCGTGCTTACATATTTCCATAAAGACATAGACTTGGCTAAGAAAGATTATGTGTTCAAATTAATGAAATGCATTTCATGAAGCAGTGAATGCAATCGAGTCTTCTAACTCCAAGTCCCAAACTCTTACCAGCCACTACATCATGCTGGTTCTCTCTTCGGTTCTGACAGGCTCTCACCTAGGGAAGAACAACTACTTCTGTCAGTCCCTTGAAACTTATAGCCACACATTCAGGTCTAAGCTTCGCCTGGTAAAATGTTTCTTCTGTTGTTGTTGTTGTTTAGTCGTGCCCGACTCTTCGTGACCCCATGGACCAGAGCACGCCAGGCCCTCCTGTCTTCCACTGCCTCCCGGAGTTGGGTCAAATTCATGTTGGTAGCTTTGATGACACTGTTCTTCTGTAGCAGCCAGATATACTGCCTCTGAGCATGGAGGTTCCAATCTTTGCCTCTCACAGCCAAAGGCTGTTCATTAAGCACACTTTCCTCCCTCGTGCATTTATCTATTCCGTTTTTCATTTTTGTTGCTACATTTGACAACTACGTGGTGGCACTGCGGGTTAAACCACAGAAGCCTCCGTGCTGCAAGGTCAGAAGACCTGCAGTCGTAAGATCGAATCCACGCGACGGAGTGAGCCCCCGTCGCTTGTCCCAGCTCCCGCCAACCTAGCGGTTCGAAAGCATGCAAAATGCGAGTAGATAAATAGGTACCACCACGGTGGGAAGGTAACGGCATTCCGTGTCTAGTCGCGCTGGCCACGTGACCAGGGAAGATTGTCTTCGGACAAACACTAGCTCTATGGGTTGGAAACGGAGATGAGCACCGCCCCCTAGAGTTGGACACGACTGGACAAATTGTCAAGGGGAACCTTTATCTTTACCTTTGAGTAGACAACAATGAGCCACTGAGACAAACCATCAGACTAGTATATAACAGTATCTACCTGTGTTCATTCTTTTATGTCTCACCACCACAGGGTGTATACTAAGGGCAGTGGCTCCTCTTAAGAACCATTCCCCGTTTGTCTTCTCCTCACAGTGTTCATTCAATCATGAAATTTCAGAGCTGGAAGCTGCTCAGAGGGTCATCAGGTCCAACCTCCGGCCAAACCAGAGAAGTTTACTTCAAAGAGTACTCTGCTTCTGGGCATGGAAGCCCCACCACCCAGCCGAAAGAAGACCTTACTTAAGACAGACCTTCCTCAGCTCTGGACAGCCACAAGTAAAGCTATTTATCAACCATCTTGTCCACACAACACAACATTCAAGGGTAGGCGGCCTCTGGTCATGGAGGCACATTTCAGCCTATCAGCCATCTTCAAGGGCTATATCACATCAAAAGAATTACAATTATAACATTATAACTTACTGGGGACGACATCATATAAATTCATATAGACACATAATTCTAGAATTCTGCAACACATAATTTTTTAAACTTAATTCCTGTGTTAATTGTGCTGTTGTTTTTAAATGTGTTTTCAATATTGATTTTATTTACCTTTTTAAAAATATAATACTTGTTTCATTAGTTTAAAAAAATGTGTATATTGTAGGTATGAATAAATAAATAAATAAATATTTGCTTGAAAATATTTCCTAGTTACCTGCAGGGTGGGCAAATAGTCCTTTCACATTCATCTTGGTTAGAGTTGACAGAGAAGTCAATGATGTTTTTTATTAGGTTTGATACATAAATAAACACTACTCTTGTCCAGAGCATGGCATCAATATGTTAAAATAAGACGAGGTGGGCCTTAAAAGCCTATTTCATTTACTCCACAGTCATAAATATTATCTATATTAGAAGGCCTACTGTCTTCTTCCTCCATGGATAGAGGGTTTCTTTTTAAGGAGCACGTCGGGATAAAAATATTTTAAATAAATAAAATATTTATGCACTTTTACATTTTAGGGTGGTACCTACTTATCCACGGGATCAGTATCCGTAGATTCACTTATCCAGGGTCTAAAAATATTAAATGAAAAAAAAAAAAAAACTAGAAAGATATCTTCTCTAACAATGAAGTTACCAGAACTGCCTCCCCAAGAGGGAGCCAGAGACCATGCGAGGTACAGAGGCTGCTCTTAAAAGAGTGTTCGCTGTTATCTGCTTTTTTCAGTATCCGCGGGGTTTTGGGGGACGAATCCCCCGCAGGTATGGGGGTCCCTCCAGGCACACCACCTTCACCTCATTCTGCCTCAGGTGAAGAGGAGGAGGAGGAGGAGGAGGGAAAGGAGGAAGGCAGCCTCCCCACCACCACCACCACCCACACATAGGTAGATTCACTTATCCAGGATCTAAAAATATTAAATGAAATAAAAACTAGAAAGATATCTTCTCTAACCATGAAGTTACCAGAACTGGCCCCCCTCAGAGGGAGCCAGAGACCATGTGAGGTAGAGAGGCCGCTGTTAAAAGAACGTTCGCTGTTATCCGCTTTTTTCAGTATCCGCGGGGTTTCGGGGGACGAATCCCCCGCAGGTGCGGGGGTCCCTCCAGGCACATCACCTTCACCTCATTCCGCCTCAGGTGAAGAGGAGGAGGAGGAGGAGGGAAAGGAGGAAGGCAGCCTCCCCACCACCACACACACACACACACACACACACAGGAGAGGGGCTTCCTCACCCCAGGTCTCGGCTGACGGAGTGCAGGCTCTCCTGGAAGCTGGAGACGAAGCCCTTCTCGCGGCCCTCCAAGGCCTCCTTGTTCCGCCGGCCGTCCTTCAGGCAGTCGAAGACGCGGGTGACGCTGGAGCGCAGGGCTTGGATGGCCGAGATGGCCTGCGCGAAGGCTTCCAGGTTCACGCCGGCGCTCAGCACCGCCTCCGCCATCTTGGACTCGCTGGGGAGCGAAGGCGAGGAAAACACGCCCCCTTTTCCCTCACTCACTCACTGAGGGAGAGCCCGCCTTTTCGCCCAAGGCCGTAAAGCCTTTTGGGAAATGTAGTTCGACGGGCGAGCGCCGCCAAAAAAAAATAAAACCGCTTGGGTGGGCGCAAAGGAGCCTGGGAATTCCTGAGGGAACGGCAATGGAGAAAGGCTCTTCTGGCGCAAAGTACGCTGGGAAATGTAGTAGGCAGGCCATGAAAAGAGAGAGAGAGAAAAGGCGGGAACACCAAGCTTCGCTGAGGGAGGCTTTCCCGCCTTTTTTAAAAAAAGTTTTCTCCTCGCCTTTTCCTCTCACGAGCCTCTACTTAAACATTGATTTTTCGTGCCTGTTTTATTTTCCGCATTGAGGAAATAGAAGGAGATGCAGAAATAAAAGGTGGAGAGTTTTTTGTTTTTTGGTCCTCTCAGGGTACTTTGGTTTTGTTTTGAGGGAACAGCAAGCAGATGTTTTCCTCACACATTGTTGTTTTTTTCCAAAATAGAATCAAAAATAATATAATTTAAAATATATTCAGAATGCCTCTATTATGTCCACACATTGTTTTTGTTTTTAATATATTCTAAAATAATATAATTTAAAATATACTCAGAAATGTATGTATTCTGAGTGTCCACATGTCTTTTGAGAACTTTTTCCTGGGTTTTGGGGTTTTTTTTCTCTCTCTTCTGGGCTCAAGAGAAAACTTTTAAAACATTGTGTGGGTATAAAGTGCTGACATTCATAATCTGCTTTACGTAATACCCATGGGAATCAGGCTGTCATTATTCCATCTGTTTTGTTTGGCTTCTGATGTACTGCTTCCCACATTTAGAAATCAAATATATTTATTTATTTATTCACTCCACCTGATGAGCAAAGTTACTGTTTTCTAAGCAAATTTCTTCACAGGACATCGACGGCTGTTGGTACAAAAATTTCACATTTCTCCGTGATATCCCTTCATTAACATTGTGGAAGGGGTAGCCGTGTTAGTCCATGCAAGCATTATAGGTGAAATTAAAATTAAAAAAAATAAGACCAAAAACGTGGTGGCACCTTAAAGACTTTTATATTTTTTTAAGGCGAGCTTTCGTGGACAAGTCCACTTCCTCAGGCATTTCTGATTAAGTGGACTTCTCTGCGAAAGCTCACCTTAAAAAATGCCTGATGAAGTAGAATTCTCCACGAAAGCTCACCTTAAAAAATGCCTGATGAACTGGACTTCTCCGCGAAAGCTCACCTTAAAAAATGCCTGATGAAGTGGACTTGTCCACGAAAGCTCACCTTAAAAAAATATAAAAGTTAGTCTTTAAGGTGCCACCGCATTTTGGTCTCCCCCCCCTTTTTTTTTTTTTTTTTTTTAATTTTGTTTCCACCTATAATCCTTTACAAACGTTTATTCTCTTTCCCGGTGGTTTTCAACCAGGTGGGAGCCTCGAATGACAGTAGAGACGGATTTGAGTTTGGTTTTGTAGCTGTAAATTTCCAACAAATTGCAAATGTTTTCACACTTGGGATGGGTCATGTTGAGATTTTTAAAAATGTAGACAAAAACAGGAGCAGATAGATTCATGCGTCTAAACCCAGACCTTTGAATCCGGAGACTCTTGCAGAGTGTGGGCGGCATACAAGTCAAATGGATAAATAAATAAATAAATGAAGGAATAAATAAATAAATCCTTCCCTTTCAGAAGTTTGATATGAAGCAGGGTTAGCGCTAAGTTGGGTTGGGCACCTCACGTTCCTTAGAGGCTCCTTGCGTTTTAACATCCATCGGCTTGGATCCTTCTTGGCTTGTCTCAACCTTGATTTTAGAACCAGCCAACAAGTCTTGGCTCAAAGAGGATGTCTGCGTATCTGGAACCTGGCCATTCAAGTAATAGAATTATTTAAGTGGGGTAAGGTAAAAGGACAATCTAAGAAATCAATAAACAAACAGCCTTCATTCCCTGGCCCGCTTTTTGGTGAACAGCACAGACAGCCGTTGTGGGCAACCTTTTAAACCAAGTACTATAAAGTTCTGCATGAACCTTTTAGAAGCAGTGCTATACGAATGGATGCACTGCAGATTAGTTCGGCGGTAAAGCCAGCATCGAAACACTCTTTGATTATTAAGTTTCCCTTTTAAAATAGGCATCGTTGTTTAATCTCTATCCTGCTTTTCTCCCATTACAGCAGGACTTAAACACATGATGAACAACAACGAACAATGTAAATCTTGCTTGTGCATGCTATAGACTAAGCTCAGTGAGTTCCATTGGATTTACTCCTAGGTAGCTGGGCATAGGATCACAGCTTAAAATAATAACAATGACAGTCAAATACAAAACCTTGAATTCAGCAGAAAACCATTGCATACACTTTTAATATTTTCAGCAAATGAGGAGAAACAAATTAATATTGGACCTTCTCTTGAAAAATCAGAAATCAATGCATGTTTGTTGGAAATATGAGATACAGATAAGATAGGTTGTGTGCTCATATTTGTTGCTCATATTTACATTGCTAAGCACTGAACATCTATAGAGGAACAAATATAAACCACCACTATTATCCTTTTTTGGAATATTCAAGTAAAAGGCACCGTGCTGTTTCGAACTCCCAGTCTGAATTTTTAACAGACAGAGAATATAAAAATGAAAGATTGCTATGTAAATGTTTTCCTTTTTAATTAAAGTCCACTCTTCTTTATGCTGCATAGATTTAAAAAGGCATAGCTAATCAGTGTGGTGTATTAGTAAGTATATAATTTAGGACTAGTCATACTTCCAGATATGACTTGTACTGTGAAATCTTGCTACATCTGTCACAGAATTTTGCAGAAGATTCAGACAACATTGTCTCTTATTTGTAGATGCCTGCATTTTCTCATCGTTTTCTGTCTTATTTTTCCTTAGAAAAAGACAAAACAAGAATGAAGGAAAGTTGTACAATGCCTTTCGAGTCGTACTGCAAGAAAGCATCTATCTAGAAGCATCCTTAGGAGAATGTATTTGAATCTACCTCATCAATGAAGCACTTTGGATGATCTTTGGCAACTACTATTTCTCAATATACTTCACCGACTCGCTCTAAAGATACAAGAGAACCATGTATGTGCTTGTTGCAGAGTTTTGAATTTATCTATTTTTTAAAATATAATTTTTATTAATTTCTAAACAATAAAAAAACAAATAAAATAAACACACAAACAAATCCACTTAACACTAAAGAAAACCACAGTTATCACCCCTGTGCAACCCCCCCACTCGGAACTAGTTAACATTTATATTTTGTATTATATTTCATAACGCCCCATTTCTCTCCAAAAATACATTGATCCTTCTCCGGGTGTATACCCTTTGTGTTTCTGAAACACATATACCAAAAGAGTTTTGAATTTCTCTTGAAATTCCTTTTTGTTATGCCGTAGAAACACAGAAACACGCAGAGGAGAATAACTACAAGCTCCCCAAAGTCCAGCCGTTTCTCATATATTGGCACTTAAAATCTCAGTAACTCCCTCTGAGACATTTGTAGGAGAAAGAATAAAATATATATATATTGACAGTTGTTTGAAATTACAGACTTGTATCTACTGCTTTCTTTATTATACACATACTTAGCAATCAGTCGAACAGATCAACAGCAAGCAACTGACATCAACCCAGGAATGTCAGCACAGAGGCAGGGCTCTCTTTGACTTCAAAGGCTGGACGGAGCAATTGGTCAATGTTGGATAGACATTCTCCAGCCCAGAAAAGTCCCTCCCAGTCATGCAAACTAGAAATGGCATGTGAGGTTGCAAACAAAACTCCAGCACCACTGTCTAGCACTAAAGCGCTTGAGTGTTTCAGCCCTATATTTGCAACCTGAATGTGTTTGGCCCAACCACCTTCACACTTGCTACTGTCCAGAGAACTTCATCTGTTGCTAACAATGTTTAATGAATGCTTTGGTGTACTTGGATTAGGAACAGCTGTAGTGCTAAACTCTGCTTCCCCTTGCCTAAGGCGTTATGGGGGGGGGACTTCATTGGTTTTGAAAAGGACATAAAGGTGGGATAAAACATATTTTTAAAAGAGGCATGAACTAAGGTAAGAAAAATATCATTTAGATGTCTGGGAACGTTTAGCTAAGATCCGTACACATCCCAGTCCTTAAAGTGGAAGAAATGCTATGGCTGGATCCCCCTAAAACTTGTGTTGTCTCTGCCAAAGGTTGTGGTCACAGGAATAGTCCATCTCATATATATTTCCACTTAAAATGTGTTAATGCTTAACTTAACCTTTTTGTATTCAAAGCACAGGAAGATCCTGCAGCAAGCTGAACCTGTATTCTACTGCAAGAACTATAATTCTCCTCACTCACGGGCACCGATTTGTCTTGTGTTGTGGCAGACTGAAATTTTCTAGAGCAGCCTTCAGGTAAATTTAAGAAATAAAACAGTATTTTTTAAAAAATGACGGGGAAAACAAAACCCAATGTGGTCAATGTGCTCTTTCCTCTAAACATTTCTTTTGATTTGTGTTTTTTGTTTCAATGAAATGCTTTAATTTTAGCATTTATTTAGTCAAAATTATTTCTAAGTACCATATTTTCTTGAATTGCCACAGCTGTCAAAAGGTCATTACTTTGGAGAGCATAATGAACATGTTTAAACATTTGTGAAGTTGCTAATTGTAGATTGTAAGTAACTTAAAGGTCTTTAGAGCAAAGGGGAGAGTATGAAAATTCTCTTCCTGATTCAGATACAGTGAGATATGTTGAGTAACCTTTGTTTCAAGTTACATTTCTTGACTCCTGCCTGCCTTCTCCTCCTGCCTACTTATGTAACTGAACTGGTTGTTCTTTGTTGTTTAGGATGCTCTGCGGAGGGTTAAGTAGCCATTTTGAGGAGGTGGCAGTAGCAGCCAATGGGTAGTGACTCACCTGGTTCAGAAGTCTGGACTAGACCATGACAGACAAATTAGAATTGATGGGCTGGTATAGGGGGACGATAATGATTGCAATTCTAGCAGGCAATGAGGAGAACTTACCCCTTTTCACCAGCTGCTGTGTTAATGAAAATTGCTCCTCTGAAGCTGCTATTTACATTTAAAGAAATATCATTTCCCTGGCAGTAGGGATAAGTTTTTCGGAGCACTGCACCAGCATAGGAAAGAGAAACGGCCTCGGGATGTTGGCAAGTCTTTCGGTCCGAGTCCCAAGTCCGAATCTGAGTCTTTGGTACCAAGCCCCAAGTCCCTATTAAAAATGAGCTTTTTCCCCCAGAAAAGAGGGAGGGTTTTGTGTGGGATGTGTGTGGGGAGGTCTGAGGCTTGTGAAGCACCCACGTTTGGTCCCATCTGCCCTGCCTGCCTCCCCTTCCCTCACTTCTCCACCCCGACCCTCTCAAAAATCCTTCCTCCCCATCGCTACCTCCTCCTCCTCCATTTGCCACCATTTGCCTATCTTTCCTGTGTCTTCTGGTGAGCATCACAAAGCTTCTTCCGGGTTTACAGGGTCCTTCATTGAAAGAATAGGAACTTGAAAACATGACTTTGAAAAATGAGTCCGAGTTGAAAGTCGAGTCTGGGGCACTGGGGGAAAAAAAAAACAGAATCAAATCTAGGTTGAGTTGCCCATGCGACTGAAGTTGAGCTCGACAGCAAGTTGTAAAACTCAAGTCTCCATCCATGAAACTGCTTAGTGTGATCCTGTGGTTATTGGCCTCCCTCACAGCAGCAACTGTATTGGTTTTATACTACTGGGCATGTTAAATATAAAGCTCTCTGCTACTTTGGCTCTCAGCGTTAATATTGCATAGGCATTAATTCTTCCACTGTATCAAAGCGGTATTTAAAGACAAGGAAAGATCTTCAGGAATGTGTTGGGGAAGAGAGGAAAGAACAGCTTTAATAAATGATACACATTATTTTATCCCTACAATACACACATTAATTTATCCATATTTTGGTACTATAGATCTGACAATCTACCATGTTTTTTTGGGGGGGAGGGGAATCACACATTTACAGATCCTGGTTCCTGATGTTGTATTTCCTCAGTAGCCAAATGAGGGCCTTCGTTCCATTTTGCTGATGACCCTAACACCACGAGAAATATGTAAGTCAAAAACATAAAGAGCAAACACAGGCATGGGGTGCGTGATTAGGAGGATTTTCAAAGAAATACTTTGTTATTTGTGTACACAACACTCTGCCTCCTGTTATTTGTCCCTTTTTATCTGCAGAAATAATTGGCTGCTGCTGTAGGTCATAGACTGCAAAGCTATATGATCAACGGCACTCTCTCCCCACCCTCACCCTTTTAATAATCCTTAAGATTCTGGGATCAAGCAGAGAATTTGGTATATATCTGAATTAGAGGAATATATAGTTATTTTGGAGACAGAATAGTTGCTTGGAAATAGAGCTGAGAAGACATTTGAAGAAGAAGGGAGAAAATCCAGCAGAATTCACAGATGGTTGGGAAATAAATCCAAACTGCAATTAGTCCGTCTTTTAACATCTTTTTTTTATGAAATCGCTGCTTTTGCTTTTTGCTCATTGCCTGAAATCCAGATCTTGTTGCCTGCTCCAAAACATATGTGCTTCTTTCTTTAAAACTGAGCTGTGCTTCTGAGTCATGTTCTGCCTTTCTCCACATTCGTAAAACATTCACTTTGAAATTCGGTACCAAAGCATGTATTTCTTTAAAAATATCAAAACATACATTTAAATTTTGTGAAATGCAAGGGAGGAGGCTTTTTCTGGCCCGTTTTCAAAAGCTATTTAAAAATTAGCTATTTGGAATTGAAGAACTGGCTGGTATGACCTATTAGACATATGTTGATTAATAGAACCGCCATATTCAAAGGCAGTATACCTTTGGGGACAATTAAGAAGGTGGCTCTTGCATTTAGGCTTCTCAAGGAGCATCTAGGTGGCCTCTGTAGGCAACCAATGAATTGAAAAACAAACAATGGCCAAAATCTTCTTGCAGAGTTACTCTGGTGCGATGCTAATTATGTAACATTTGGAGGCAAATTGCCTCTAGCTATGAAGCCAGCATAGATATGGTCTGATGCATGTCAAGTTGTACAACTCTGTGCACAACAGACAGTGTCTACACTGACTTCATGCCTTACAGCAATTTGCCTCCAAAAATTCAGGATTAGACTCACTCCAGTATAATTACGCAAGAGGATTTTGGCGAATGTTTCAAACACTTTGCGATCAGTTCTTGTGAAAAGCTGAGTTATTAAACTGCAACCACTGGCAAGGAAAGGAGGCATTTTCTACCATGTTTTACGTACACGGAAGGATTTGGCTTTTCTGCAAATGGATTTGCAGCCTGTATTACAGCTGAATTTGCAGTCGGTGATCACACAGGAGCTGCGGATTGATTTGGGAGTTCAGAGCTCACACACAACGCAGTGTGATTTGCATTTCAGCCCATAGCCGCCCCCCCCTTCTTTCCTTCCTTCCTCAGGTCTTGCCTCTGGCGATCCTTTTATGGTTCGCTGTCAAGGCCACTTGGTTTTGAAAGGGTTGTACGGTGTTCTGGAAGGGGTGGCAGCATTCCAGAGTTTTTCTTAACATGTGCAGAAACAGCACATAACAAGCCTTTAATTTTGTCTGGGTTGTTTCTGCTTTGTGTAATTAAAAAAAAAAATCTTCTGGAGATGATCTAGTGCTCTTATCATTACTAGAGATAAGATGATCTAGCACTAATTTCACAATGTAATTTTTAAAAAATCAGAGGACAATCGGGAGGGGGGGGGGGAGAACACTGGGTCCTGAATATCATGCCCCAACTGCCAATGTCACCAAAAACCCACCCATAGACATGCCCACCCATGTTTGCAATAATAAATTAACCAACTGCATGAGAAAAAAATATGTTTGAATCCTCCTGACTTGAAAAAAAAGTAGACTTTTCCAGTGGCAGGGGTGAGGGGGAAGTTGCATTGGGGGCCGAAAGGGCCAGACTGATTCAAAACAACCTCTGTGTCATGTGATCAGAACAAAAATGCTTCAGACCAACCCATACTATAACTGCAGCAAATCCCACCACAATTGATTGCGTAGCCACAGCCTTGCTGTATTTCTCGATTGTCTTAAAACGCAGTCCCTGTGTATGCAAGAATGTTTAGTATTTATGCTGGCAGAGTGTGGCAAGCTAATGCCAAGTATATGGCTATTGACCAGGAGTGAAAGGAAAAAAATTAGAGAATTTGACATTTGTTGCTTCAGGAAATACATTGGGGATAGTCCAGGAGAAAAAGACCTAAATTTGGTTACTGAAGCCCACAACACAAGTAGCATCATGGAGTAAACAGTACAACAGACTGCTTCTCTTTAAGAAAGATTGACAGTTACTCTGACTTCTAGCAAACAAGGGGTAACTAAAGCAGGAATGTAGCAGTTTGCTTATCAATAAATGCAACTATGTAAGAATAAGACAGATGGATATTTTCTATTGAGAATGTTGAAATGACAAATGCAAGGCGTATTTTCACTGTCTGTTTGTTAAAGCCTTACTGCGTTTCTGTGTTGTTATGGTGCATGAACAGTTGTATAATGAATAACAAAATAAGAAAGTTTTTTTTTTTAAAGGCAGAAGTGGAGAAAATAAGCCTACCTGGCTATCTGTTATACAATACAGATAGCCAGAAGTATAGAATCTGTTCTTTAATATATATATTAAATAACTGCTAGATTGCTCAGTGGTTTAGGTCTCTGGATGCGGAGCCAGAAGCTGGGAGTTCGATTCCCCCACTTGGCCTCCTTGACAGGGGCTAGACTCAGTGACCCAAAGGGTCCCTTCCAACTCTGCAGTTCTAAGATAATTATGATGAAGATTATTCGTAATGAACTACAGGAAAGCTCAGTGATTTAGGTCTCTGGCTGCGTAGCCAGAGGTTGGGAGTTGGATTTCCCACTGGGCCTCCCTGGACAAATGCTGGACTCAGTGATCCATAGGGTCCCTTCCAGCTCTGCAGATCTAAGGTGCTGCTGCTGCTGGCTGTTTGTTACACATCTCAGCTTAATTAGTTCAGGCTCTTTGATTCCAACAGCCTGGAGTTTGGCAGTGGCCCAGCTAAGCAGTGACCCAGGCTTCTGCTTTCAGAAAAGGGTGTAATTATTAAGTCAGCAGATGGTAGTAGATGAAGTGGGTGACAATGTCCTAATTATGTCAGACACTGACACCCAGCCCATACAAATGATCCAGAAATATAGTTTGGTTGACGGTACTGAAAGCTGATGAGAGGTCCATATAGAACAGTGGTTCCCCACCTTGGGTCTCCAGATGTTCTTGGACTAAAACTCCCCAAAGCCTTTCCCACTAACTGTGTTGGCCGGGTTTTCTGACAGCTGTAGTCCAAAAACATCTGGGGGCCCAAAGTTGGGAACCCCTGCTCTAGAGTATCCAGGAAGGCATCACAGGTTTCACACATTGATATAGTGAAACAATATTCTCTGCCCACGCGCTACTTTGTTCTGCTAGTCTGCTTTGCAATTCCTCTGTATAAGGCATGATTGTAAGCAATTGCAGTGGTTGTCTGTGTTCACCTCATTTCACAGAGGTTAAGCACCCTTCCATGAAGGAATTGGCAGGAAACAGCGGGAGAAGAAAACGCCATGTGTCATGGCCCCTGAGCTAACCAGCTGCCTTCAGGTGTGGTAGACATTACAGTTTAACAAAGATCAAACTGAGTAGGAGATCACATTGTTTTTCCCTCAAGCATCAAAATAACTTTGGCCAGCTTTGGGGACCCTAAGAGGGTTTCTTGGCTTAGCTGCTTTCACTGTAAAGACTGCCGATTCATATAGTTTAACAAATTAAGAACTCTGAGAATCATCTATTTGGGGTTACAGAAAACAGCTTTGTGATCCATTCTTAAAAGCAAAGTTCTAAGACAGGAAATGCCTCTGTTGGATCAGTAAAATATTCTAAAATAAAGCAAGCGTTCGTATTCTTCAGGATTTTTTATCAGACAAGGATAGTATAAAACCTGGGATTCAAGCAGGAAAGGAAGGAACTCTGCCTTCCTAGGATTGTAGCAGGGAAAGAGGCAAGATATTAAAGAAAATAGGATGTATTTTTTTTCAGTCACTTAGGAGTTTCTTTTGAATGTCAAGAAACAGTTAATTTTAACTTTAGCATCGGCTGACTAGAAGCAGAACGAATTATTTTATAGTTCTCAAAGTTTTGCCCTAAGAGACCAAACTTGTTTTACAAGTTATGTCTATAACATATGAGGCCGATTCAACAAGATGCTTTCGCCTCAGAATGAAAGAACCCATGTACTTCACTTCTGCTCCATCATGAACACTTCAGGTTTTCCTGATTTAATTCATTTCTGTTATCGAAGTATACTTGAAAAAATATTACTTGGACTGCAGTATTTATCTCCTACAATGTGTACATCATTTTTAGTGCATACCCGAAGTGCTGTGGCATCTGCTAACCCTGAACCTGGATTTGTAGAGCTAATTTCATCCTTCAGTGTTGAAAGAATTAACCAAATAAAAAGGGTTCATCTGTTCTCCATGGGTGACAGTAGGGTATTTGCTATCTAAAGATTATTTAGTATTTTGATATTGATGTTTTTGTCTGTTGAAAGATTTAAGGATCACAGTGTAGTGTATTAAAGTAGCGATCATTTTTCATTGTCACATTAGTGACAGTAGAGTTTATAGTTAGTTGTGTCAGATTTATCTTTCCTCATATTGACTGTGTGTTTGGCTGTGCTGTTTGCAGAAATTCATCTACATCAAAAGTGAACTGGATCCAATGGGCAGTGTATAAAGAAAGAAACAGGGAGGATGATTCTAGAGGCTTGTTTTTGTAGTCACAAGTTTTCACACCCTGACATTTCTGAGAAACTTATTAGCATACAAAACAATTGCACAATTTTTTATTTAGTTATTTATTTAAAATATTTTTACCCCACCTTTCTCTTTTAAAAAGGACCCAAGGCGGCTTAATCATTGAAAGACAATTTCAAAGCTAAAAACAATGAGTATACAAACATTTAAAGCTAAAAACAATAAGAATATGAGTGAGGGTCTCTCTAGATGCTGATTCTATATCCAGAAGCTGATTCTGTGTTTAGAAGAAGTGTGCCCCTAAGAGGAAAACACTGTTACTCTAGCACAAGTTTGCCTCAGTTTACATGTGTCAAATTAGCTTGTTTTTGTTTTGTAACAGGTTAGCTGGGAGACAATATGGCTTTGTTTGTATGTCTGATGTCTCAGGCAGGCATGTAGAATTGAAAGATCAGTGTATGTGGAAAGATAATACTGTAATAGGAGTTAATTTGCATTTGTCTGAATGTGTGATCTGACCCTTAGGGTATGAAGATCGTGTGGATGAATTGGTAATGTGTAGCTTTCCAGATGATGATGATGGTGATAATCTTTGAACTTTGGGTCCCTTGTTGGGAGAAATGTGGATAATAATAATAATAATAATAATAATAATAATAATAATAATAATAATAATAATAATAATAATAATTGCAGAGCTGGAAGGGATCCTCTGGATCATCAAGTCCAGCCCCTGTCAAGAGGGCCCATGGAGAATCAAACTCTCAACCTTTGGCCCCGCAGTCAGAGACCTAAAACACTGAGCTATCTAGCAGTGCTGTATTACAGTTCCCATCAGCCCTGTGCTGGCTTGGGTTAATGGGACTTGTAGTCCAACATCTGAAGGGCCATTGGTCAGATAGACAAATTGTTTAGAAGCCTAGTGGTGTTTCAGGGAAAGGCAACACAATCCAAATCAGAACTTGGAACTGTGGTTTTGTAAGTAAACTTGCTAAGGCAAGAAAATTTAAGTGAAACGCTCTCTGCATCCCTCCGAATTGCCATTTTTTATGTTGCACCTTGCAAATATTTCCAAAAAGACCAACTTTATGTGATATTCAGCTTTAATATTTTGGATTTTAGGTCAATACCTCCCCGGGCCCCTTTTGCGATTAGAAACAAAACACGTTAGAAGTAAACACTGTCTCCAAGGTACTTGGACTAACCACTAATATCCTCAATACCACCCCTAGGAGCATTTATATTTATGCTTCATTTTAATTTTCTGTTTTAAATAGAGCAGGCCAAGAGCTATAACATGGATGATTTCAATCCTTGGGAGCCCAAATAATGGACTGGGGCATATGTCTCCCATATGGATGCCAATAACTCAGGAACAGTCCTCCAGCGTCCAAAGCAACTGCGGTCACTGAACTAAAAGGAGCATCTGTGCTTACACCTCTTGGCACATGAACTCTGAAGCAACAAAATATGAGCAGCCGCATAGCATGCTGCTTTCAGATGCTGCATTTGCCTCATGGGATGAGTAATGCTCCATGGGTTTCCAGAGAGGCCTCACGCATTTCTTAGGGACTGGCAAAATTACCGGGTGGGACATTTGCCGACAGTAAGAACTCACAATACTACAAAGATCTCTTGTGTGTATTTATTCATTTCCTTATTATAAATATTTTATACTGTCTCTAAATAAAGATTGCTAGGGCAATGCACGGAAGAATGCCCCACGTAAAACTGCAAATTTCTTCCCGCCTATCTGCCATTTGATCTTAATTGTAATGAATTTAATTAACTGCAAGGCAAATATTTCAGGTCATGACAAACAGAAGAAGCAGAGGGTAGCAAGATTTTTTAAATGAGTTTAAAATAACTACTAGAGCTAAAACGAAAGCTAAGTTACAGATAGGTGTGGAGAGATCTTTGTCAAAAGAATGCTACAAAGCAGGCACCAGGCAGACCTCTTTGGGGAGAATGGTTCATAACTGGAGCTCCACCCCTGAGGCAGTTTTCTCTTTGGCCCGCATTGGGAGGCAGCAGCTGATGGCCCTCTAAAATCAAGATACGGGAGTGCAAGTGAAGGGATCCATAAGGTAGACTAGGGAAGAGGGTGCTCACATACAGTGGACTCACTTCATTTTCTAGGAAGTGAAGTAATACAAATAACCAAATAAAGAACCCCTCATCCTCAGAAAAAAATATTAAGTCCCGAGACTAAAATTACTTAACTGCTCTACTGACATTGGAATTCATAGAATTATTGAGTTGGAAGGGGACTATAAGGCCATCGAGTCGAACTCCCTGCTCAGGGCAGGAATCCAAATCAAAGCAGATCTGAGAGACGGTTGTCCAATTTTCTCTTGAATGCCTCCAGCATTGGAGAGTAGGTCATGGGTTCCCTTGTCATACTGCTTTAACAGTTAAGAAGTTTTTCCTGATATTCAGCCTAAATCTGGCTTCCTGTCGCTTGAGCCCATTACTATGTGTCCTGCAGTCTGGGATGATCCAGAACCGATCCTGCCCTCCTCTGTATGACTACCTTTAATGCATTTGAAGAATGCTATCACATTTCCCCATAGCCTTCTTTTCTCAAGGCTAAACATGCTCTTTAACCTGTGCCATGCAAAGTGTAGCCCTCCAGATATTGTAACTCATGAAATTCCTCCTCATTAGCCTTGCCATTTAGGACTCATGGGAGCTGTAGTCCATCAGTCCCTAGGGGGCTACCCTTGGTCCAGCACTGGTATGAAAAGCTCTAAAAATCAAAAAGAGCACTTTGGACTGGATCCTGAAAAGTGACACAGAGAACTGTGCAATGGATCCGTCTTTCTTTGTTTTAAAACATGTAGATACCACTCAACTGGCCATGCCCCGTGGTCGGTGTACAAATATGAATACAGGGACAACGAACCAGTTAACAGATGTTACAATGAAAACAAATAAAACAGGTGAAATAGAATAAAGATGTGAACATATTAGAATATTAAAATATTAACATGATGTTAAGAGGTTATAGGAGCATGGGTCACTGAAGCAAGCTAGCTGTGGGCATTCTATCATCATGAATTCTGGACACAGATACGTGGCCCCCGTTCCCCCACCCAGCATGGATTCCCACTCAGCTCCGACCTCTGACCTTGCCTCTTCTCTATTCTATCTCAGCGATTGCTAGTATGAATATGTAAGACCAGAGTTATATATGCAATACCATAAGAAGTGGTTCTGGTGGTCAGATAATTGTTCTGTCTAGTTCAATGTCTCTAACGCCGAAGGATGGTAACTCACCAGGGTTTCAGTGTGGGCTGTTTTCCAACACTATAAGGAAATGACAAGGATTGAATGGAGGAGCTTCTACATCCAAATATTTGCTCTGTTACTGAGCTTCAGCCCGCAGTTCAGTTCCCATCCCAAAATGTCCCTCTCTTTCAGCCCAAGCCAATGATTCTAAGACTCTATCGTCATAGAATCATGAAGTTGGATGGGGCCCATAAGGCCATCGAATCGAACTCCCTGCTTAAGGCAGGAATCCAAATTAAAGCAGATCTGACAGAGGGTTGTCTAAATTTCTCTTTAATGCCTCCAGTGTTGGAGCATCCACCACCTCTCAAGGTAATTAGTTCCATTGCCATACTGCCGTAACAGTTAGGAAGTTTTTCCTGACATTCAGCCGAAATCTGGCTTCCTGTCACTTGAGCCCATTGTTGTGTGTCCTGTTCTTGGGGATGATCGAGAACAGATCCTGCCCCTCCTCTGTAGGACTGCCTTTCTTTGAAAAGTGCTCTCCTATCTCCCTTCTGTCTTCTTTCCTCAAGGCTAAACATCCCCAGTTCTTTCAGTTTTTCCTTCTAGGGCTTGAATTCCAGCCCCCTGATCATCCTTGTTGCCCTCCTCTAATGTCACAGACCACATGGGTATCCAAACCAGAAGTATGTCTGTGATTGCTAAAGACAGACTTCTAATAAAGAGATGATTTGGTGGTGGTGGGGATTCTCCCCATCATATCCCCCCCCCCCCCAGGTTTTATTTCTCTGAAGAATACAGGCAGTACGGAGCTTAATTCCAGCCTGTAGCTGAATAGGTCTTTCCTGGAGCTTGTCCAGAAGGCTGCCTACGCTCCGCCTTCTCCCTCACAAAGCTCCAAGTGGCAAAGTGTTCATCTAGTCTTGTGTAAGTTGGGAGCATTAGCTCATCACAACACATTTTCACTGCTGACTCCAAAGCACGCTGAAGTATTCTGCATTTTTAAAAAATGCCTGTTTCCCAAGTAACTCTTTAATGAACAAGGCACAGCTACGTATCAACCATTTGAAATACATCTTAGACTATAATCCGGCAGTTCAGGTACCAGGGGATTGTTTCAGCTTTGTGTTCTCACCTCATTTGTATTGCTATTATTGGAATTTTACAACAGGGCTTATTACAAGTAAGGGACTCCAAATGAGATGTCTAACTAAACATGGCAGTATACAAAAAGAGATAGTTCTGCTCAAAGTTCAAGCTTCTCTTTTATTTCATTCATTGCTGGATAGCTCTGTGGTTTAGTGATCTGGCTGCAGAGCCAGAGGTTAGGAATTAAATTCCCCATGGTGATTCCTTGACAGGGGCGGGACTCGATAAACCATAGCGTCCCTTCCAGCTCTGCAGTTCTAAGATTGTTGTTCTTGTTGTAGTTATAACATCTGTTCCCTTTCCACCTCCAAGTTCTGTAAGCCTTACCTTTATTCTACATTCTATGGTTACTGAATATGCTCAATCCTCACTAATTTGCCTCCTTACTGTACACTTTGGATTATTTCCCCTCTGCAAAAATCTGAATACTCCGCAGGTTAGATGTGTGCAAATATATATATTCTCCCTGAGCATACTGATTCTCCCTTTTGGACCCCTCCAGTTTTGAAAAAGTGGCCACCGCGGTGAACCTATAGTGACATTGCCCTTGGAACACTAAAAGTTGTCTGCACTGACATTTCCTGTTAAAAAAGGATCCAATAACAGCAACTGATGGAGAAAAATATTTTTCTAAGACCCTGGAGGGCTGGTGACCATGAGAGTAAGCAGCATTTGCCTTGCCAGAGGAATAACCTTATGGAGTATAAGGCAATTACCTATTTTTCTAATACTGCTGCTGTATTTTAGGGAGGGTCTGTGGCTCATCATGAGTAAAGCACATGTCTTACTTCATACATAAAATCCAGTTTCCGCCTTGGTGGTTCCAGGAATCAGTTACACAAGGTTCCTGTCTGAAAATCTAGTTGAAACAATGCTAAATTAGATGGATTTGGGGGGAAATTCCTTCGTATTGAAGGTCTCATAGTAGTAAACTCCTTCCAGGGATCAAGAGTTCCTAACAGTTCACAAAGTACCTCCTGGATCACCTTGGGGTGGAAGTCACAACCCACAGGAGAACTGTTGCCTCTTTCTCACAGCATGCGTAGGGAAAAATCTCCCCGTAGGAGAGATTTTCCAGCCACAATGACGTTTAATGCTACATGTCTTTATTCATTTAAAATATTTTTACCCCACCATTCTCCTTAAAAAGGACCCAAGGCGGATTACATCCTTGAAAGATAATATTTAAAACTGAAAACAATGAGTATACAACAGTGGTTTACTTCATTAAAAAGATAATATTTAAAGCTGCGAACAGTTACTATAAAGAGGCAGCCTGCATCATTAAAAGACAATATTCAAGCTAAAATGATAAGTATGCAGATACTAAAAAGGAACAAACAAATACCACTCCGAGAAATGGTAAACACAAGTAGTACGAAAGACCTAGTCAGAGCAGTAATGCATAACAACCCATCTAAAAGTCACACTTGGGTAGCCAGCCAGTTACTGAGAGAAAGCTTGCCTGCTTTCCAAAGTACAGCAAAGATGGGGCCAGCCTGGCCTCCTGTGGAAGGGAGTTCCAAAGTCAGGGAGCAACAACAGAGAAGGCACCTGTGAAGGTGGCAGGACCGAGAGAAAGGCCTCTCTTGGTAACCTTAACACCCAAGCCAGCTCACAGTGGGAAATGCGGTCCTTGAGATAGCTTGGACCCAGGCCATTTAGGGCTTTATAGGTTAAAACCGGCACTTTGAATTTGCCTGGAAACGAATCAGCAGGCAGTAGAGCTGCTGTGATGCTGTAAGTCATTTAACACTACAAGTCTATACAAGGTCCAGTCTCAAGTCTTCCCGCCCCCCCCCCTCCCCGCTTGGAGTTTAATGGAACAGCAAAGATGGCAAGCTGGCAGATTTGGCCTACTGCACGGTGGGTGTTATATGAGGCTCAGGTGCAAGTCTCTGGATGCAAGCAGAGCTGCACGTGCAAACAGATCCAACCTGCAGGCCAGACTGAGCTGGCTGGATATAGGCACATAGAAGTATTTCCCTTACTGGAATTAGATTGCAAGCAAAGTATTTGATGTCTAGCAAACCACTGTTCAGTTTAGTCCAGTGAACAATGTGGCTTCTCCTTTCTGGCCGCAGTCACTGATCTGTGCTATGGTAGTACTTGTTTCTTATTCCTTTATTTTCGCCATAAGCCCTTTCCACACAGGTTGTAACCAACTTTTTAATTTCATGTTTCACATTTCATTGCCCATTTCTTCTAAGACAGTGCCTTTGAGATCTGTCTCTCCCCGCCACCCCTGCCTGGTTTCTTCCATCTTGGAAAAACAGTGAATGTCTTCTTAAAATACCGGGGAAGCCATTTCCACCGTTGGAACCCACCATTCCGTATTTTCTGGCATTATTCTTTAGGACACAGGTATTGTGTCTTAAAAATAAAATTAAAAATATACAAAGATATAAGCCTCTCAGATCCATCTCCACATTCCTACTTTCTTTTTCTTGGAAGCATACCCTAAACAGACGATGAGACCCAAATTTAATAAACTAGCAACTGCTCCCCTTGCAAGATCCAGATTTTATCTGTCAGTTGGAGACCAAGCTTCATTTTTAATTTGGATGAAAATAAAACTCAGTATAATGGTGTGTGAATCTTGCTATAGTTCACATTTCAAAATTCAGTTTTATAATAATGCCCATAACTCTAAGACCTCCTGTTAATATACATATATATAGCTAGATTGATTGAGAGAGAGAGAGAGAGAGAGAGAAAAGGAGAGGAGAGGGAGAAAGATGCAAAGATGATGACAACTGCTCTCCTTTATTCATGGAAAAGCACCAACTGGACATGAATCGGAAAATGGGAACAGCAGAGCTGCTGAAAACAGAAGAAAAGCACAACGGAGTCTCCCACAGATGGCTCTAAGGAGAAAGAATGATCAGATGGTGTGAAAAAAGACTACAAAGAGGAAGAAGCAAGAAAGGGATTAACAGATTTTAATCCTTTCCTTAACAATGAAATCTGTTTTTACTAGGAATGTAAATTATTGCTTATTTTGTTCTTGCGCAGAAGAATAAAATACTGCAAAAATTTTCTTCTCACCTGCAAGGAAGATATTTTCCACACAGCTTTATGTGAGTTTTCCTTTTTGTGGGAACATATATTTTTTTGTAAAAAAAAAAACTAGGACAGTTGCTGCCTTGTTGTATTATTATTATTATTTTAAGCATTGGATGGGTTGTTTCCATTTTCAATACTGTGGTTGCTGTGTGTGTCTCTGGTCCGCTTCATAGTGAGGAAAGACAATGATATACAGGGCACAGCCTTCACAAAGCATTCATTGGGTTGTTGGTGGTATCAGTAATAGTGACTTCTCTCTGCTAACACTGCAGTCAGGGTTGAGGCTGCTTGGAGCAGAGGAAGCAAGCAAGGAAGGAAGCAAGGAAGGAAGGATTGCTGCCATATTACTAAACTCCATACATCCCCCCCCCCCCACAACAAACCTGGAGCAAACTGAAACCAGAAACCAGATGGGACAAAAAGCTAGCAAAGTAATGGATTTTGTTGGTGAGGCAAGATTTACATCATGTGGATGGTTGGAAAAATGCTGATATCATTAGTGACTGATCTGTGTAACATCTGGAAAGGCCATTCTCTTGTTCTCATGCTGGAGGCAAGAACTATCACAGAAGTCAGTGATTCCTTGACAGACTTTCTTGGTGTGTCAAGACATCCTGTCTTATCAAGAATAGGAACATTCTCCACCTCACTAGTGCTTACCATTAAAAAAATCCCCATGATCTAGTCTGCATTTCTGTGCATGCTTATTCCTGTTGTTGTTGTTTAGTCATTAAGTCGTGTCCGACTCTTCGTGACCCCATGGACCAGAGCACGCCAGGCCCTCCTGTCTTCCACTGCCTCCCGGAGTTGGGTCAAATTCATGTTGGTAGCTTCGATGACACTGTCCAACCATCTCGTCTTCTGTCATCCCCTTCTCCTCTTGCCTTCACACTTTCCCAACATCAGGGTCTTTTCCAGGGAGTCTTCTCTTCTCATGAGATGGCCAAAGTATTGGAGCCTCAGCTTCAGGATCTGTCCTTCCAGTGAGCACTCAGGGTGGATTTCCTTCAGAATGGATAGGTTTGTTCTCCTTGCAGTCCAGGGGACTCTCAAGAGTCTCCTCCAGCACCACAATTCAAAAGCATCAATTCTTCGGCAGTCAGCCTTCTTTATGGTCCAGCTCTCATTTCCATACATCGCTACTGGAAAAAACATAGCTTTGACTATGCGGACCTTTGTCAGCAAGGTGATGTCTCTGCTTTTTAAGATGCTGTCTAGGTTTGTCATCGCTTTCCTCCCAAGAAGCAGGCATCTTTTAATTTCGTGGCTGCTGTCACCATCTGCAGTGATCATGGAGCCCAAGAAAGTAAAATCTGTCACTGCCTCCATATCTTCCCCTTCTATTTGCCAGGAGGTGATGGGACCAGTAGCCATGATCTTAGTTTTTTTGATGTTGCGCTTCAGACCATTTTTTGCGCTCTCCACTTTCACCTTCATTAAGAGGTTCTTTAATTCCTCCTCACTTTCTGCCATCAGAGTGGTATCATCTGCATATCTGAAGTTGTTGATATTTATTCTGGCAATCTTAATTCCATTTTGGGATTCATCCAGTCCAGGCTTTCGCATGATGTATTCTGCATATAAGTTAAATAGGCAAGGGGACAATATACAGCCTTGTCGTACTCTTTTCCCAATTTTGAACCAATCAGTTGTTCCATATCCAGTTCTAACTGTTGCTTCCTGTCCCACGTATAAATTTCTCAGGAGATAGATAAGGTGGTCAGGCACTCCCATTTGTTTAAGGACTTGCCATAGTTTGCTGTGGTCCACACAGTCAAAGGCTTTTGCGTAGTCAATGAAGCAGAAGTAGATGTTTTTCTGGAACTCTCTGGCTTTCTCCATAATCCAGCGCATGTTAGCAATTTGGTCTCTAGTTCCTCTGCCCCTTCGAAATCCAGCTTGTACTTCTGGGAGTTCTCGGTCCACATACTGCTGAAGCCTACCTTGTAGCATTTTGAGCATAACCTTGCTAGCGTGTGAAATGAGTGCAATTGTACGGTAGTTGGAGCATTCTTTGGCACTGCCCTTCTTTGGGATTGGAATGGAGACTGGTCTTTTCCAATCCTCTGGCCACTACTGAGTTTTCCAAACTTGCTGGCATATTGAGTGTAGCACCTTAACAGCGTCATCTTTTAAGATTTTAAATAGTTCAACTGGAATGCCATCACCTCCACTGGCCTTGTTTTTAGCCATGCTTTCTAAGGCCCACTTGACTTCGCTCTCCAGGATGTCTGGCTCAAGGTCAGCAACCACACTATCTGGGTTGTCCGGGACATCCAGATCTTTCTGGTATAATTCCTCTGTGTATTCTTGCCACCTCTTCTTGATGTCTTCTGCTTCTGTTAGGTCCCTACCATTTTTGTCCTTTATCATGTCCATCTTTGCACAAAATGTTCCTTTAATATCTCCAATTTTTTTGAACAGATCTCTGGTTTTTCCCTTTCTATTATTTTCCTCTATTTCTTTGCACTGTTCATTTAAGAAGGCCCTCTTGTCTCTCCTTGCTTATTCCTAGTCCCCCTGAATTCAAAGCAACAAGAAGATGTCAGTCTTGATGAGTTAGTAGATCAGTCCTAGGGATGGACAGACTATAGAGTTAGCCAAAACTTGTGTGATATACAGCCTGCTGTTCCCGTCAAAAGCCAACATTTCAGTGGAAGGACCATGGGGCAGAGACAAGAGCCAGTGTATCCTTGTATGTCTATGCACTGAGCCCTAATTTCCACCACCAAAATGCCCATGTTCAAGCAGAAAAATGGGAAAAGCTAATCAAACTGGGACAAATCAAGAACCATGTTACTTTAGCACTAGACAGAAAATACAAATAAAAACTAGCATGGTTTTGATGTTAACCATGTTTCAAATTCAAAGGTGGGAAAATTGACCTTTTTGAACAACAGTTCTCTGACTAACCAATAGACTGTAGTTGAAAAAAGTAACTTTTCCCATATTTGCACAGACCAATATGTTGGCACAAAAGATTGGGTTTAGGGTGTTAAACATGATAGGAACCCTCTTGCTGAATTTACTTTGTTCTTCCTTTACAAAACAGTAAGCCTATATGCCATGCAGTTCCCCTGAGATGTATTGATTCTGCTGTTCTGGTGCTTTTAACCTAAAAGAAAAAAGCGAGGGAGTGGGTGACAAGAACCAGCAAGCATAACAACATGTGTAAACATCTATGTGCAGGAAATGTTTAAAATACTGTATTGATTATACAAAAACATGTTAGAAAGTGTTTCAGAGAGGCTTGTCCTTAATTCCTTCCTCACCCCTCACAGTTACAACTACAAAGACTTCTGAAGCCCATTAGCCATCCATTATTTACTGCAAACCATGAAAGAGGCACCTTTCTCATTAAACTGTGCCCGTTGTTCCTCCGAGAGAGGAGATCCTTCCAGCTGCAAATGAAGCAATATCTTTCCTTAATAAAAATTTCCTTCCCCTCCTCCACAAATGGTGTATGAAGGCAAATAGTGATTTAAGGCAAATCTGAATCTGACAGATTACAAGGCTAAAGCTATCAAAGTCCTGGCAGTAGAAAAGTTGGAGGGAAGAAAATGGGGAAAAACTTGCAGAGTCCTTCAAAGACGGATGCTTAAGATACTTCTCTTTTAAGGCTATTGATTGTTCACAATCAATATTTTTTTTCCAATAAGGAAGGCCCACCTCACCTTCTTCCCTGCATCATCCCCACAATGAATTTAATTAGCCATTAAGTGTGCAGGAAGGAGTGAGAGGAGAATTTATTTAAAAAATAAATTACTTAACTATTTTAAAATAGTTTGCATTGCAATCTCGTGCTGCCAATGATATAAACCATAACTCTTGTGGATAAAACTACAGTATTCCAAAAACGGTTCCCATGGATCTTGGAGTTTGGAAGCAACTCATCACTAATAATGGGCTACTTGTAATCCGTTTTGCAATAGCTAAGACATATCTAAGATACACTACAGTGATAAAATTACAGAAGATAAAAGAACTTCACTGATTTTGCGCCTAACACATTTTTATTTAATTGCATAATTTTAGGATGTGTCTGTCTGACCACACCGCTTGAGTGTGTTTTGTAGCACAGGCAGCTGCTTGTTGCATTCTGATGTTTTTTGTTTAAAAATAACTAAATACTTTAGGCACTCTGAATAGCAGAAATGACTGGTATTATATAACAGATACAAGTTTTAACCATAAACCTAAGTATCTGTTAAATATTGACATAATATATACGCTGTTCCTAATATTGCCGTTTTTGTAGCTCTGATGGTGTCATTTCTGAGATCTGAAACTGCTTATAGTACTGTGTGAAATTTCTTGATATTGTTCCCAAAGCCCCAGTGATTACGGGGACCACGTTGTTCAGTTATGCCACTACTTGGGTGTTTCCTTTTCCAAATGTCCATCATTCTTTTTTTGAAAACCATGGGCTGTTGGGTTTGCCTCGTAATACCATTTCATAATTTCTCGATTTTCGGCAAGAGTCCAAATTTTGTGTTCACGTTGTTCCAGTAGCTTTGCAGCAGCCTGTCCTGGTCCCTCAATAGGGTCTGCTGAGCCCTGTAGCCCCTATGTCACTAGATGTCCAGGGGCTATAGCATCTGACACAGTCCTTGTTGACCCGGGTGACGACCGATCCAGTATGGATCTCTGTTTATTTCCTCTCATCATAATTGATGGTTGGTGGACATAGTGGGTCTGGCTTCTCAGCTGAGACCTGTCTGGCTTGGGAGACCCTTCAGCAAAACTCTCAACTGCACTGAAGCATTCAAGCCCCTCTGCCTCAACAAGGCCTGTGCCCATGGAGGGGATGATGATGATGATGATGGTTGCTGTTGTTCACTGCCAAGTCAATTCCAACTTACGGCAACCCTTTCCAAGGTTTTCTAGGTTTAGAGTACCCAAGCAGTTTAAGCTGCACGCTCAATTCACCATCTCCTACAACTGGCTTGTTGTTGTTGTTGTTGTTGTTTCATTAAGACTGCACCATAAAGTAGAAAGACCCACAGTCTGACTTGCTGGGAGGCTGCTTGCTATGCATGTGCAGCCTACTTAAACCCATCTATCAAATATACATGAAATGCATGCGTGTCATGGAGTTATTCCTTCTTTCCCCGGTCTGTACTCTGTCTTCTAGTAAATGACCTTGTGGACTTTATTGCAAAATTCCAGACCAAAATGAGGCTGAATTTTTCACTGAATGCAGCTCCCTGTGCAAATTGCCTCACTCTTTTTATCACTTCCTTAGATAAAAAAAAAATGAGCTGCAAAACACAGGGGTCCACTTTCTGCCACTTTTAAAGTGTTAAATGGACTTTCTGTAGCGTTTTAGAGCAGCACTGTTTGCTACCACTGCACAATTTTCAAAAAGGAAGAAAAGAAACATCATGACATACAGTCCTGAGAAGAAACATAACTCTAAAGGCTGCTTCGATCCTGTGATGGAATTAATGAAACAAACAAGTATTTATTTCATTTACATTTATGCGTCCTATTTACATGTTACTCTTCCCCCAAGGAATTTAACAAAGCTTACATGAGTCTTTTAGTTTTTGCAATAACCCTATAAGGTACACTAAGTTGAGAAACACTGATTCATCCACACAGTTACACAGTCAGATTTATGGTTCAGTGGGAATCAGACACTACATCTTACTGAATTTAACATTGCCCATGACACCATCCTGCCCCCCCATCATTATTTGAGTAAGCTTTGTTTTACGTATAGAGTTATAGAAAGGAACTTTAGAAAAATAGGATTTTCCCCTAAGTTCTGCTTCTTGATACTTTTGCAACATTCTGATTTTAAATTAACCTTTAACTGTGTGCACTTTCAGACGGGAAGTAATGCCCCACAAAGATGGGCCAAGGCTGCCTTTTTCAATATGGGTTTTGCTAAGGGGCAGTATTTAAACTGTTATTGTTATAAGAATGTAGTCCCCGTTGCTCCCTTTTACATACGTAAAAATATGTCTTACATAATGGTTTAAATCCAACTGCTGTGCTGAAGCTGGAAAGAGGAAGATGTTGGAAGGAACTGGTCATAGGCAGTAAAATATTCTCATTTCGTATTCTTGCAAAGCTGTTGTGGCCAGTAAATTTTCACCTGAAGAGTATGGTTAAGAAGAATACAGAAAGAACCTGGCTTCTTTAGTCCAGAACTTAAAGATTGCTCACTGCCCTGAAGGAGGATGATAAGGGAGTGAGGGCAGAGGAAAAAAATCTTGACAATTAATAGCAGAATCTCAAGAATCATCTGTTTGCAGGGCTGTATTTTAAACAGTTGCCTGACGTTTCAGCAATATGTCTGCTGAATCTTAACAAGCCTGCAAAGATCCCAATGCTACTGCTGGGCGAGGTGAAAAACCAAAAAAAACCAACAACCCCAAACACCCCTCTGTTGCTTTCTTTCCCTCTTATGTATCATACCTTGTTTTGTCAGAAAGCAGAAGGTACCTCCTTTCTGTCCCTTTCAGTAGAAGGGGGTTAAGATCTGAGTAAATGAACTGAGATGTCCATATATCTCATGGACAGGTGAGTCATGGAAGACACGTGCTGGCGAGGAAAGGTGTGATTCTGTATGTGTGGGGGGCAGAGAGTAACTGTGTGGAAAGAATGAAAAAGGAATCTTCCCAGCTCAGACCTCTTTGGTCCATACAAAAAGTAACCATGAGATCTGTCCATCGAAACCAAATTCTGAGTTTGGTAATACCTAGTTTTTGTACTTGGTCACGTATTCCAGTGTCTCAAAAATCAACAATGACGACCATCAGCTGACACCAACAACATAACACCAAACAATTTAGAATATATCAAAATAAATATAAATATAATCCAAACTTTACATGGTGAGACTTGCTTCTGAGTAAATAGCATTCAGTTACATAATTTATTCATGTACCTACTTAAAACTGTCTGTTACTGTGCTGGAGAAATGAGTTCACATCTGGAATAAAAACAAGGATTAGATAGCAAAGATATCGCAAATTTTCTTATGCCCTTCAAATAAACAAAACACAGACAAACACTATGAGATCTTTTGCTCCTGTGTGAGAGTCAAAAGAGCGGCAGGGTTGTTTTGTCAGCGGTAGCATTGGCAAAGTAGGTATCTTTTGTGCAAAAATATGTTGTTTTTTATTTAAAAACCTGTATTTTTGTGGGAGGGGGACCTTATATTTTGTCTGCCAAATCATATTTTTTGGTTGTGCCAAAAATACTTTATTGATTTTATTTTTACAAAAACATTTCCAGAATGTGCAGGAAAAAAAATCTCAAAATATCACCAAGCAAGGAAAAAACTTTTGAAATGTTTTGTTGTCACCTGTGAGAACAAAATAAAGGAAGATTCACATCCCTATGAGAAGTGGAAAATGTATTAGTTTACATGCCATAGGATGCGTACTGGATTTTGAAGTTTGTTTATTCATTCTATAGCTAAGCCTACACATGTGCTGGAATCGGGTCTCTCTCCTCTTCTTTCACAACATATAATTGACTGATTTTTCAGCATGCAATGGAGCTGGCTCATCTATGAGAGGCTGAACTCAATTCCCTCCAGTTCCATTCTTCAGCAAGGTTGTCAGCCTGGATTCCTCCAGTAGAATCTTGATTACTGGCAATGAGGAAAGGCAAGAAGAAGTCAACTTGAGGCTGTCAGAAATGTGTGAAAGATGCAAACACAGCTGTCAGAATCCAACCCAACCATGACCCTTTGGGGATCTCATTCCAAAGGAGAAGAGTGAGACCTCTTGGAGACCAACTGATTACCCTGAGAAACCCACTGTCATTGTAAAGCTTCTAGTACCACGGACATCTCACTTTTGCTGGACACCTCAACCTAGACCCTTGCTACGATCTAAAATTCTTGTTCAACCCTGGTGCATCCAAGCCACCAAGGGTCTGAAATGGTGTTGAGTTTGCCTGCTTCTGATACAACTGATGGCGCTGGGCTGCCAACAGGGAATGGATAACAGCCAATAAAGTAAAAGACAAGAATGCCCAACAATGCATCTGGCCAACTGTGAAATACTGTGTGTATGTATATAGGAGTCAACTATGATCTAGTATTATGCTCATGCATTTTGCTGTTGCTCCCACTAGCTTTCAAGGGGACAATTTCTGAAGCTGCATGAGTCTTTAAAAGATTCCGTAGTTGGCATGAGGCAGTTCCAGGGCCAACATATGAGACCTGGGAAGATTGTCCACCAAAGGAAGGCATAGGTCAAGATGCTCAGAAACATGCAACTGGTCTCCTTCCCTCACTCTAGACTCCCCAGACCTGCTGCTAAGAGCAAAGGCAGTACGGTGTCTGACTCAAAACGGATGGATAGCTCAGTGGTTTAAGTCTCTGGCTGCAGAGCCAGAAGTTAGCAGTTCAACACCCCTTTGTGCCTCCTTGACAAGGGGCTGGACTTGATGGTCCCTTCCAGCTCTGCAGTTCTAAGAGGCTCAGGATCAGAAGTTTTGTCTCTGTCTGCCAACATGAGGTCCTCTCTCCCTGGGGGATATTTGATTCCTTACATGTTCTTGGTCAGGAGCAAGAAAATAAGCCAGGAGAAAGTGGCTCACTAGAACTGTAGAACTCAATAGAAGGCATTTTTCCCCCTTCCACCGCTCCCTGTTGGACAGTTCACGTGCAAACCTGACTGCTTTGCTCTGGGTAGCTCCTGATACAGTAGGAATTTGAACCATAGGGTGAGGGTAGGGGGTGCTGAATAGAACTGTCAGGTTCACCCACTCCTCTCTTTTATCTCTTTTCCACCACTGCAGCACAGAGCAGGGTGGAAGCATGCATTTCCACTTTCAACTAAGCTGAAAAAAGTAAGTTGAATTCGGACAAGTGGGGATTTGAACCGGGATGTCCCAAGTCCCAGTCCAGCACAGTCCCACAACACTTCATTTACTCATCATCTACTTAAAATGAGTGATCCGAATAAGCTTCACCAGTTCAAATTCTGGCAGATGTCTTTCTGCACTTCCTGGAGCTTCTGAACCATCTTGAAGGACAGACCCACATAACGAAGCCTTGCAGTAACCCAAACAAGAGGTTAGCAGTGGCTAAGCTATGTCTTGATATCTGCAAGTTTCAGATGCTATATGTGTACAGCTGCCGTATTGGTCTCTACACCTAACAGTGAGTGCCACTTACTTTTCACAGTTGCTCTTAACATGTCTGAAACTGTGAAAACCACTTTATAGAATTGAAAAATCTAGGGAGGAGAACTCGTAGCTATAAAGGAAGACACATTTGAGATCTACTGGCTTACATCTCAGTGATGCTGAGCTGGGATGCATGAGATAAAGGAGAGGGCATGGCTGCTAGCTAGATCACATGGCATGCTGAATAGCAATGACTTTGTGGTCTATGAATTGCTGTTATGTCCTGATCCTGAACAATCATGGATGTAACTAGGATGTAAGCTGTTACTTGTAATTAGTTTATCTTCCCAATACGGCAGTCATAAACCATTTGAATTGCCATTGCATCGGCTTCTTGACTGTTACTGTTATTATGGATGAGTTCTTATTATCAAATGACCGAAAGGTCACCAGGTTACATGTTCTGGATAAGATAACCTGTACCGTGGAAATCTGAAGTAGCTCAGGGTGGGGGGACCTCTTAGGCGAGACAGCAACTGAGCGCTCTCTCATGATGCAGTAGCCATGTCTCTGAATTGCAGGAAGGTACTGAGCTGCCACCTAAACCCAAGAAGCATAGGCACCTACAGATGCAGGTTTGGTCAGCTGCCAGGCATAGAAACACCCACCTAATGAAAAAGGTCATTTTCATCAGTAACCATACGAACAGAGCAATTGCACAAACAGCACTGAAGCATGGCCCTGCGTTCTTAAGTGGCCCTCTGAAGGCTCAGGCTTAAAAGTTCAAAAGTTGGACATCTTGGGACTTTTAATCTAACAAAGGAATTATTCAAAGCTCTGAAAAATATTTCAGACTGCACTCGCTCTCAGAGCTGAATCACATGGGAATAGGGTTGCTTTTCCTGTTTTTAATTCCTGTGATCAAGTATATTGGTTTCTCCTTTATCTTCCCACCTCCAGGATCTGGCAGCAGCTAAATTTAATACTTTTCATGGGAAAAACCCTTGGTGGTGTCTGAATGTAACCAGAGTCTTGGGCTTACATCAAGTAAAAGTGGCAGAATGGAATATCCTAGGAAAGCATAGAGCTGGCTGGTTGGCTGGTTACAATCCTGAACAAGAGTGCTCTGCATTGTAATATTTTGTCCTGTTTGTATATTACCATAGACATGAGTGGTGAGCCACGGCCAGAATATTTTGTATGGCTGAGCTGAATAACAAATTAGATTGTCTCAGAACTTTATAACACCTGTGGGAATTGTTTGGGTGTATATAGTGCTATTCCCTGATCGGGACTGGTATATGCTCATGAATATAGTATCTCACTTTACAGTTGCTATAACTACCACTGATTTACCATTTAGGTGCTTCGTCATGTGCCTGTTACAGCAAATGCCATAAACTCTGTAAATGCAGATCTGTTAAAGATTTTTGCAGAGGAAACAAAAGCCAGAACACTCCAAATCTTACTGATACGCCTCACTTAGTGCTCTCACTAAGTGACCAAATGACCCGTGTTCTTTGGCTAGGCACAGCTAGAGAGTAGAACCAATGAATCAACTACTGAATGGAACATCAATACTAATGTGCATCCCATTGAGCCAATGGGCCTCCTGTACTTAGAATTAGCAATAGTTGCTGGTCATAAATTTGAAATAAAATCAATTCTCAGTCCATTGGCATGGGGCAGGCAAGAGGAGAGGGTGCTGTGTTGTCCCTTAGCCTCAGGCAGTGAAGAGGCTGGGGTTGGCTCTGTTGATCCTAAGTGAAAACAGGAAAACAAGAAACTAATCACTCCTCCAGAATGATTATTACTAATCGCATTACTGGACCACAAGTCAAGTTGAAAAGAATAAAACAATCACAATCCTAAACATGATGGCAGTCTTGTTGTTTAACATCTGGAAATGGCTGGAACAATCTAACAGTAGCACCATGAACAAGCAACGTAAATAATACTGGTCTGTTAGCACAGACAAGTAAATATTCTGTTTTCAGCTGCGGAGGCCAAAAGCTGCCTGTAATTTGAATGCAGTAAGCACATATTTCAAACACACACACCCCACCGGTGCATTCGTCAGGGAGGACTGGCTGCGGCTTCCTATTGAGTGTACACCTGGGATGGTGAACGAGACATTATTTATTATTTGAGAACTGGTAATAATACATTGTGAAATGTGTGATGCCAGTTTCCCTATGTAATGTGTGCAATTCAGGGAGGGATGGTGGGTCAGGGGCAGGGCACCTGCTTTGCCTGTAGAAAGCCTTCAGTTCCTGATGCCAACATTTAAAATGAATCAGATAACAGTTATGGGGAAACCCTGAACTGCCACTGCTACCCACTGCTACCCAGTGCAAAACAGAGGTAGGGAAGAACAGTGGGGAGGAAGGCAAGTAACCCAGTCCATCGCCTTCTCTGGGCCAAAGAACATCAGGAGCATGGCCACAAATCTGACATCATCAAGAAAGGGACTCTGCTACCTCTGAAGCTCTCAGTGGAGCTTTTCAATCTGGGGTTCCAAATGAGAATGAGGCTTTGCCCCCCCCCCCCGTCTTGGGGAACAAGTATAAAGGAGCTCCTGGAAGCAAAAGCCATGTGCTGCTTATATACCACCCCATAGCGCTTTGAGCACTCTCTAGGCGGTTTACAATTTAATGATGCAGGCCACACATTGTGCAGGAAGTGCCCCCTAAGTGTGGGGAAGAGAGTCACTTCCGGACTTTAATTCTTCACCCTGGTACACCTGACGAAGTGGTCCTGATCCATGAAAGGTAGCAGATTGTATGATGATTTTGTTAGTATCACCTACTCTTGCATGTGTGTATTGTAATCTCTGGTTACTGATCCGAGGTACCCTTTCTTGTCTGGGAGGAGAATGGTCTAGCTCAGTTCTAGAATATGTGCTTTGCTTGCAGAAGGTCCCAGATTTCGTTTCTGGCATCTGAAGTTAAAAGGATCAGAATAACAAGTGATGGTAAACTCCTGTATCTGAAATCTTGGATTGCTGTTTCTAAGAAAAGTATGTAGTAATATGGGCTAGGTAGATACCTAATCTCTCTAGGTAAATGGCCAGAATCTTCATGGACTTCCCTTAAAACATGCATAGGATCAGGATGTGATATTAGTGATCTGCCTTACCCAAGAAACCTCAAACAAAGAATAAATGTGTGTTTGTTTCCAAAAGAGAAACATTAACATACCAACAGATGTTACTTTATCAAGCATGATAACTATGGATTTTTGTGTCATTGTCCAGAAAGCTTGTTATAGACACAGTTCCTGCCAAACTTTTCACCAAGCTAGCAAAGTTGTTCTGCTAACATAAGCAAGTTTAGACCTATCCTTGAGAAGATTCTTATCCAAAGTAGTCAGCTGAATTGAATTTCCTTCATATATTGGCTGAATAATTTGATGCGGTTACTAGCCGATTATGCTGCGTATCATCAGCTATGGCTGTGGTAAATGCCCACATTAAGAAGAAGCTACAAAAGCGAAAAAAAACCCAGGGAAAGTCATGTGACCATGAGAATATTCTCTTATCATTTTTCATAATTAATGTCAAATGATAATCCCAACTCAGCAACAGCTGGCAGAACTAACCCGTGCTTTGTCCAGAAAACACAAGCAAAGTATCCTGTTTTCATTAAATAACTTTACCACAGCAATAGAGCTATTTAGAACACAGCCCATATATGTTCCAAAGGAGTCACTGTTTTTCTTAATATTGTAGGATTGAACTGTTAGGCATGATTGAAGTCTCTCTCAGACTGTTCTATTCTAGGTTGTAGATGGTTTGCTCAGATTCATTCAGAGATCTGATGCTGAAATTATTTACTTCTCTCACCTTTCTGATTATGTCACATCTCTTAGTGAGTTCCTATGTTAGCTTCCTGATTATTGTATCTCAGTAACACATCCATTAGTTTTGCAAAAACTGAAACTTATCCATTAAACACAGGGGCATAGTTACAGGACCTGCCTCAACTACTGGGATCCTGGTTGATCTATTTTACATCCATAATCTTCAGTCCACTTCTCCCCTTACCATCCATTTCAGCTGAAGTTTAGGATACACACTTAAAAATTCAGGTGATGTGGACTGCTTCCAGATGTAGTTCTCACCTGGTCTTAATAATATTAAATAAATTTTCAAGCATTTCCTTCCTCCTGTAGAGCGAACTAAACTCCTATTTACTTTCAGAAAGAAATGGATGCGATTAATATATTCTGCTATAAAAGAATGAGTTTCTTTGCAAGTTGAAACAAGTGTAATGGAAACACAGAGTAGGGTGCCGGAGAGAAGTGCAAATTACACAATTTTAAGGCAACCTTAGTTCATTTCTCTTTTCCCTGCTGAGGTTGCAAGCAAGCCCAAAAAAGGAATGGAGACATTTCTTTCAAAAGCTCTCTACATACTTGACTCTTCTCCACTTTAATTTTTGCAGCTATAAATATGTTTATTCAAACACTTACTTCTTCAATCTACCACCAGTACTTACCAACCAAGAGGAGATTGAAGATCTGATTTTGATGCAACATGGCACTTCTAGGAAATGATTTTGAAGATGTACTAGTGGAAAATTATGCCTTGGTACTGAAAACCCAGAGAGAATACCTCCTGAAGCAAAATTCTTGAAGAAACAGGTTGGAATAAGTCTTAACATAATACAGAAAACTTAAATGTTTGCAGGACGAAGAACAAAACAAGCACAAGGCTTTAAAGCAAAATTGAGAAACCTCTTTCAGCCTGAAGACAAATTACAATTTAATATATGTAAGATGTTTTAAAAACATGAAAATGATACTTGTTACAAAGAGCTCCACAGCCTCTCAAGCTAAGATCCATAGGCTCCTTCTGATTAAGAGCCATGTTTTAACTTGGTGCTGAATTGAAAGCAACTTCAGCACTACGAACCAATCCTCCAAGGCAAGAGCATTCTACAGCCAAGTTGCCATAGCCAAGAAGACAAATGGGAACATCTGATTTGATTCTAGGATTGCTCAGCCCAAGATGTAACACTGTGTGGGGTCTTTGATCTACCTTGCCCAATCTCACTGATCATACACAGAAATGCACACACATAGAGAAACTGATTTCTTCCTCTTAGCAGACGTTACCAATACACCACCATCAGATCTGTTCCCGAAAGACCAACTTTCCCCCTTGCTCCACCGCTGATGTCAGCACTGAACATCTTCAAGCAATTGCTTGTCCTTCTCTGAGTCCACTTTCCCTCCCACATTCTGAGACCCTGGATTACTACATAACTCACTGTCATGTGTCTTGTAAGCCATCATTTCAAATTACCCACTGTGAACTAGTGCGATGGTTCATTGGGAATGTATGGGTAATCAGGAAGTAGCCACAATACTGCTGCTAGGAATCATAGAATTATAGACTCGTAGAGTTGGAAGGGGCCTATAAGGCCATTGAGTCCAACCCCATCCTTAAGGCAGGGATCCAAATCAAACCAGATCTGACAGATGGTTGTTCAATTTTCTCCTGAATGCCTCCAGTGTTAGAGCGCTTACCACCTCCTGAGGTCGTTGGTTCCATTGTCATACTGCTCTAACAGTTAAGAAGTTTTTCCTGATATTCAGCCGAAATCTGGCTTCCTATAGCTTGAGCCCATTATGATATAAGATCCTGCCCCTCCTCTGTAGGACTACCTTACAACTCTTTGAATAGTGCTGTCCTATCTCCCCTCAGTCTTCTTTTCTCGAGGCTAAATATGCCCAGTTCTTTCAGTCTTTCCTTCTAGGGCTTGGTTTCCTGTCCTCTGATCATCCTTGTTACCCCTCCTCTGAACTTACTCCAGGAAGGCTGCTACAGACTTGGGGTGATCAACAGGATTAGTGAATGGCAGAGTGAACCAATTGACTTGGAAGGCTAAAGCTGAGGGAAGGAGCAAGACCAGACCTTTGGACTATACCTCCTGAGAGCTACATATATTCTTTGTTGGAAAGCAAAGCAGTCTACACGCCGTGGCCTGATCTGAGCCTGCAAAAGTAGTTTTTTGCTCAGAAGTGGTAGAGAAGCCATCCTGCCAACTACCAGTCCAATCCGTATCTATGTATGGAATGAGGAGGTACTCCATCTTGTCCTTTATGTTAGGTAGCTTACCTTGGAGCACGTACTTGGAATGGTCACGTGTCCAACTCTACAATAGTCCTTTACATGAAGGCATTTTCAGTTTGTCCGACATAAAACCACTACAGTATATAAATCTCTAAGAAAGAGAACCCCAGGACCTTGGCCTTTCTCTTAGTGGGTCCTTGATGGCATTGCTAGGCATTCCATTCCCTGAGATAGAAGACAATAAGGCAACCCTTCCATTCCCATTACAAAAGCCAGCCAGACTGGCAGAAATTTGCAGCTTTCCTTAGACACTGGTCTGTGCACCAGAAAGTAGCAAACTAACTGGGCGTGTGTGTAGAGCAGGCTGTAAAGCAAACAGGTCTCTCCTCCAGCCCCTGTCTTTCAGTATCTGTTGTGTGAAGCAACTCCTTCATTCTGCCTAATGGCTGGCATCATCTCAGACTCGTGGATCTGTTCCAGCAAGTAACTGGGAATTCTCTCGGTCCCATATTGCTGATATCAAAGCCTGTTAACCTAATACTTTGGGAGCTCTGGGTTAACACCGCCTTTTGCCTCTTCATTAATTTCAACTATTGTGCTTTGCATCGGCTCTGTTCCTTCCAGGGTGTGCTCAGTGCCATCTTGGCATGAATAATAAATATGCAAATGTGGGGATAGACTTTAATAGTGATCCCATCTGCTACAATCTTTTATTATACAGAAGTGTGAACGCAGTTGCCATGCAGTGCCGTCTCATACACAGAGTGATGGCAAGTTACAAGACGAGGAAAGATGTATCTCGTATTTGTGGATTACATTCATCATTCCCCCATCCACCCCTCCATCCCCCATTGCTGACTTGAAAATAAATTCTTCAGTTGTTGCCCAAGAACAGAATTTCAGTGAGGAAATGGGCCCTCCTCACTAAACAGAAAACTAAAATCCTCTGCAGGCCAATACATTTTCCCACCCCGCCCCAATCAATAAGGCTCGCTCAGTTCACAATACTCATGCCTGGGTGAGAAGATTACGCCTCTGTAAGGTACTCAGTATTCTGCAGAACCACACATTTGCTAGGTCTGTTGCAACCTTCTGGGTCAGTTTATTTATTTTTGTTTATTTTAAAAATGTACACTGTGCCTTTCTTCCCAAACTCGGCTAAAAATAATGAAGTACATATTTAAAATTAAAGCTTGATTAAAAACATAGGATGAAAAAGAAGCTCAACAGTACAAGTCATAGCACGCAGAGCTTAGACTCCTATCAACAGTAGAACATCTTACATGTCAAAAGCATGCCAGATCTATCATTATTGAGCTGTTTTTATTATTATCGCAGTCACTATTATTACAAAGAAGTTGATGATTATAATAATTGAAAGAGTTAGCCATATTAGTTTGTTTCAGCATGTATAACAAAAATAGAAATAAAATACAGTAGGACCCCCGTATCCATGGGAGATAGGTTCCAAGTTTCCCCTGCCCAGATGCTGAAAAACTCAGATTATAACAAACTCTATACATAACACAGTCTTTGGCCCCCTTTAGTGGCCAGTTCTGTTAATGACATCATGGAAATTTATTTATCTAGCGCACACTATACATAGTGTGGTCTCTTGGCTCCCTTTAGTGGCCAGTTCCGGTAACTTAATTGTTAGAAATATATATTTATAAAAGATGTTTATATTTTTTAATATTTTCAGACTGTGGATAAGTGAATCAGCGGATACTGATTCCACAGAGAAGGGATCCTACTGTATTCGTGCCACTTTAAAGACTAACAGGTGTTTTTTTAGTGTGAACTTTTATGGATTTTAATCCACTTTCCCAAACACAGGTTATTACTGAACAACTAGTTCCTCTGACCCACAGATGGACAAAGGACAGTCCTCTGAATGTTGTTGGATCACAACTATTTTCAGTGCTTGTCTCTAAATGTGCATAAATTAGCATCTGCAGATTTCCTGCAAATGAATGCGCTCTCTCTCTCGCTCTCTCATGGATGTGTTTCTTGTCATGATGGGTGGGGGGCACTGTAAGCTGTTTCTCAGCTGAAGAACTGAGATGTAGGCATTCATGCAGAAGGAAAAATAAGGAACCACAGGCCAGAACCCAAAAAGTGTCCCTCAACCTCTGATGGCCACTTGTGTCTGCTGAAGTGTCCTCTTTGAGGAGTTATGAATCAGTCCTTGAAACTGTTTTGTTGAGGAGAGGTTTACCATGTCAGTATTGGGATTTCCCCCTTTCTCTTTTTGATTCCATGCAAGCATCATTCTCAAGGGCTCTATGGAAAAGAAGGATGGCATCAGCAACCAGAGCTTTCTTTGTGCTGCAGTGCCTGCGGCTTTTCTTATTTCTAAAACAAGGGAGAAAATAAGCCATGCCTTTGCTATAGTAAGCTTTCTCTCCTCTATACTAGCCCCCCAAAACAGCATAAAGCAATGTGCTTTATGTCCACTCTGGGTTCATTTAGCCCATTTTGTGATTCAGGCGTCTTCCTCAAATCAAACAAAACCTGAAGAAGACAATAATAGAGGGGAAAGTGAGTACCTTTACTGTAGGTTAGTAAAAAGTCCTCATATTTAGCCCACAATCCCTTGATTTCCAAGGGGGTAGTATAAAAGCAAAATAAAAAATATTATTAACAGAATAAAATAAGATAAAACACAGTTATGAATAAAATATAAAGGATAAAATAAATCTGGTATGAAAGGATATCCTTACTAAGATTGGAATATATCAATATTTAAATTGCATACAAGTATAAATGAAGTAAAATATAGTGCAGTCTGGTACAAAAGAGAGATCCTCATTAAAATCAATCAATATTTGAGTTTCACACAATTTAGAATGCTTTTTCGGTGCCAGTACAATGAATCTAGCCCCTTCTAAGATATCCAGCCTGATCTAAAATAAGAATACCAATTTATTCTAAAGAGACTTCCTGCTCAGGCTTCATAGATGTGGCAGTAGATATTTAGTATGCAGTTCATCATACAATATATATTCTTTTAAGAAGTGGCATGGGCCTTAGTGGAGGGGAAAGGGTTAAGGCCCCTCTTCACACCAGAGTCAATTTTGGACTGTTGTGTCTGTTACGAGGAAGAAGAGAGTAGCTGTGTTAGGCTGCGATTATACTGGCAAGCTGACTCAGACCCATTCGGCTTTGCTGCAGACTTGATTTGCAGCCTGTGTTCCACTTCTGTTTGGATTAGGTGACCACACAGAGACTGCAGATTGTTTCGGTGCCAGCATCTACACTGGCCTCTCAGTCTGATGTGATCTGATCCCTCCCACAGCCCAGAGCTGCCCTTCCTTTGATCTGGCCCCCTGCTGATCCCTGGCTCTCCTTTTATGGTTCATTGTAAAGTCAGTAGGCAATTTAAAGACAAAAGGAGTGGTTTTCCAAAGTTCTCCATCACATACGAATGCATACACACATACTGCAGAAACATATTTGTCTGCTGTAGGTCGTTGGAGTTGTTTCTATTTCATATCAAACAGGGCCAGGAATCAACACTTGAGGCAATCTTTGCATGGCAAAGGGAACTGGATTGTAGATGGCACGTCATATTTTTCCAGACACTTCACAATCTGTTTTAGAATATATTAGTTGTGAGTTGGGAAGCTGCTCTATACAATCAGATCATGGCTCTGCCCAGGCCCATAGCATCCATTTTAGGGACAGGGAACAATAGAGGGCAATGGTTGTGGGGGCAGAGAATCCACTCCAGATTTTAGTCTAATCTTTAAGGGTGCAGGATTAGGGTTCAATATCTTGGGTAGCTCTTCTAAAATCTAGACTAGAGTCCAGAGTAGGGTCACCATGCCCATGGTTTTAACTGTTTGTAAACTGCCCAGAATAGTGTTTTGGCACTAATGGGGTGGTATATAAAGTAAAATACATACATACATACATACATACATACATACATACATACATACATACATACATACATACATACATACATACATACATACTGGGACCACCATCTTCCACTGTCAGGGACTCGTTGGCTTTCCAGCTGTCTTGGCTTATGACTTTGATCAGACCCATCCATCATGGCCAGTGGCAGGGAATTGTGGGAGTCATTGTCCAAAGTATTGGGAGGACCAAAGGTTGTGCTCCCTCTCTATGTAGAGATGTTTCAGGGCTTCACAATCTTTTCCAGACCTGGGAACCTGGGCTCTTCTACATGCTAAACAGGTGCTCTGTCCCTGAGTGTGATCTCTCTGAAACAACATTGTCTAACCTAGCGTCCTCGGGCTCCCACAATTCCCATCTAGGATGGGGATGATGGGGTTTGTAGATACGATCTGTAAACATTCTTTTGCAAGCAAAGTTGGTATACTGTACCTCGGAGTTATGGCTCTTCCATGGAAACATCAGAAGCTGCTGTATCTACCCAAGGCTGTTTCCTCCAATTTCAGAAAGACAGCGAGTCAGTTCCAAGGGTTAGTCTCAAGTTTACAGGAACTCCCCGAGGTGCTGAAGCTAATAGGGGCAGTTGGTTTCAGCACCTTGGAAAGCTACATTGGAAAGCCTTAAGTTAGACTATTAGTAGCTCATGCAGCACCGCAGTGTCTACTTTACATAAACTGCCAACAGCCCTCTGGGGTTCCTCTTCTCTAGCCCTGCTTCAAGATGCCAGGGACTAAACCTGCACCCTACATGCTAAACACGTGCTTTTCCTCTGGCCTAAGAAATCATTCCACTGATTCATCCAACTAGGCATTTTCCACACCAGTTGGCAGTGGCATCCCAGAGTTTAGGGAGGCTTTCCTTGTGCTCTCTGCAGAAGCCAGGGGTTGAACCTGGGACCTTCTGCGCACTGTGTGCTCTCCTGTTCAGCTGTGGCCCTTTCCCTTCCCGTTGCATAGTTTGGGAGTCACCACATTCATGAGCAAGCATAAGATTCCCATAGGTGCTGTTTACTATTCGGTGCTGGAGAATTGATTTCTGTTTCCCAGTCCTTGAGTGCTTGCCTTTCTGCCGTTGTTTACTGTTTTGAAAATACAAATGCTAAAATATCATTGTTTGAGCAGATTGTAAAGCCTTCCCCTCTCCCTCCTCCCTACTTTTTATGCGGCCATTCATGCTAGAACTGGATAAGGCCCTAAAAAGGCATTCCACTGGGTTTCACCCAGAAAGCAAGTAGCGTTGTTCAGAAAGAGAGGGGCTTTCTTTGTATTTATTCTGCTATACTCCTAGGGCATACCCAGAATATATACCTAACTGGGTCAGTTATTTGGGAATCGGTGCATGCATGCCTAACAGGAAAGCATGTGTACGTGTATAAATATCCAGGACTTACATCTCTCTACTCTCTTATTGCAGAGCAGATCACCTGATCAGTAGAAAATGTGTATCCTAGTGTAAAAAAATGGAAAGAGAGAGAGAGACGGGGTGGGAGAAAATGGAAAAAAGTACCAACTCAACCCTCTAGAGCTCACTGATTATGCATTTTCCACATCAAATTGTCAGCATTTATTCAATTACTTCACTCATTACAAGCACATTCTTCAGCTACCAGCCTAAAATTCTTTATTGTTCTTTTCATCTCCATAAGAATGATGGGCACCTGGCTGCAAGTCCTGAGGGAAGAGAAAGGGTGTGCTTGCATCCACAGAGGTAACATCTGATCTGACTCTAAGATCCTGGTTTTGTGTTTTCCAGGGTCAATACCAGCAGATGGTGATTCTTTGAACTTAAATGAAGCAGGATTCTGAGAGAGGAGGAAGAGATTGTACCTTGATAACAATCAAGGGCACACCCTCTGGTAGGCCTGTGTAATTTGTTATTAATCAGTCAGTCAATCAACCAATTCATTCATTTTATGTCTAACTAGTGCAACATTATCCAGACAGAAATAGCCTCACTATAGTTATCTGGTAACATTCTGGTGAGATTACTCCAGTGCATTGTATGGGAGGCTTTAGTGACAATCTAAAAACTTCAGCCAGTCTACGAGCCTGTTACCAAGAAGAGACTGGCTAATACAATCATATTTTGCCAGCACAGGGTCATCTGCCATGTCTGAGTCTAATGCAAACTCTCAATTAATCTTTAAAACTCTTGTGGTGTTGGACATAACTTTAATTATTTCATTTTATTTCTTTTCTTTTTTCCTGGTGAAGGGACTTAAGGTTGTTCATCTTGGGCCATTCAGTGTCAGGTGGCAACCCTGTTCAGCGTAGCTAACTGCAATGGATGATAGGAGTGGTGGTCTACCTACATTTGGTGAGCCACAGGTTGCTTGCCCTAAATTTCCCCAAGCTTTAGAAAAGAAGACACTTGATTCTGGTGGAATTTTGAGTGTGTGTGTGTGTGTGTGTGTTTAAGCATATTATTTTCTCCTGATGCTAAAAAGGCTGCAAAAACATAACTTCCAAAGAAACAAAATAAAACAAAACCCCAGCAGGAGATTAGTTGATATCACACTTCTTTGGCCCAACTGTTCTCTGAATTTGGCCCAGCAAAGAAACCTAGTATCCTCCAGGTGTGTTGGACTACAGCTCCTATCACCATCAACCAGCCATGGTGGTGGATTGTGAGAGTTGTAGTCCAATGCCTCTGGAAGGCACCAACTTGTGAAAGGCATTTCTGACTGGTTGTCTTCCCTCCACTGGTCTCAGTTTCTTCAGGCTGAAAATTGGCCTCTTTCTTTCTCTCAAAAGAGAGAGCCTTGTTGATTGGACAGTGTCTGGTTCTCAACATCGTGGCAAAATCCACCTTTTGTGATACTTGTCCGCCTTTGCACCCAGGCTGGCAAGATCAAACAGACAATGCATGGGAACAACTGCTGGTACAATTGGTTGTCGACATATGGAGCCTTTAATAGATCGCTTTTCCTAATACATGCCTAGTCGAACCGCCAAGATTCTCAGTGGATGCCTTAACAGTTGTTCTGTAACTCGTTGAAACTGGATGTGAGGGGTGGGGATAGTGAATCCGCTCTTTTAGCCTCTACATGAAAGGAACTACCAAAGTGACCTATTTTGGAATTAGGTTTAAGTACCTTGGATAACTCCTGTAAAATTCAGATTAAAATCTGGAGTCAATTCATTGCCCCAGCAAATGGCCTCCACTGGTGGAATCTACTTGGGTAGGATTGTAAATATGGATATTTCTTGTAACGGTGCGCTCCCACTGGAATGCTCTCCCTCCGATTCAGAATGCAGAAACCATGTCAAGTTTTTTTTTAATGCTTCTTGAAAAAACCTTACATACGCAGGCATTCCCTGGCCGGTAGTGATCATTTTCTTGGCTGTTTTCATATTGGTTGCTGAAGTGTTTTTAATTATTATTTTTTAGAAATTGCTTTTAGATGGTTTTAAATGGCCATGTTGGCTGGGGTCTCTTGGCGTCTTGGTTCAAAAAGTAGGTTTTCCTATCTCTGATGAAAACAGTACAAGGTAAAAGATTTTAAAGCAATTTCAAAAAAATAATAATGGCCATAACCATGACTGGCTGAAGTTTCTAGCAATTTTCATCCCCCCCCCCGCCCAAAAGTAACTTTTCCCAACTCCATGGCATTAAAACCTAATCCCAAAATAGGTTTAGCACTTCCTTCAATATTCAGGCTAAAAAAACTAGGAGCCTCATAGCGCAGTGATTAAACTGCAGAACTGCAGTCAAGACTCTGCTTACAACCTGAGTTCAATCCCATTGGGCTCAGGTAGCCGGCTCAAGGTTGACTCAGCCTCCCATCCTTCCAAGATTGGTAAATTGAGTACCTGGCCCATGGGGAGGGGCACAAACTGTAGCTTGCATAATTAAATTGTAACCCACTCTGGGAGTGCTTTAAGCACTATGGGGCGGTATGTAAGCAGCACACTTTTAATATAAGCTAGACATTTTATTATATGTAAGAACATAAAGTGTGCTCTAATAAACTGCCCCATAATACTTAAAGATCTCTCTGGGTAGTTTACAATTTAATTATGCAGGCTACCCCAGTGAGCTGAGTACTCAGTTTACCAACTTAGAAGGATGGAAGGCTGAGTGAACCTCAAGCTGGCTACCTGGGATTGGACCCAGATTTGTGAGCAGATTTTGACTGCAGTACTGCAGTTTAACCATTGCACCACAAGGCACAGTGCTACAAATAAATAAAGCAAATAAAACAGTGCTGTGTGGGAGACATTGTGGGAAACTGAGGGCCCCTCAAAACTGGCTTTAGCAACATTTCATAAGAGTGATAAGAGTCATTTATCCTGGTAAAGAAAATAGTACTTCAGAGGGAGGTATGACCAGCTGGGAATGCAGGAGTTGCTCTCAGACTCTTGCAGATTCCATTTAATTTTTAAACAGAAACATTGCTTCAAATAAAATTTTGGAGACATGAGGGCATGTTTTTGTGTGTGAGATCGTTGGATCTAGATATTGTCCTTCCGTGTGGAATTCATATCTGTGATCCCTTTTTAGTATTCAGTCTGAATGCAAAAGAAGCTCATCCTTTATCATTCTGTGCTGGCACATTGACTAGGTCTCATTCTGTCTATAAGCCTCTCGCTTCCCATGGTTGTTCCGTAAGCAGTATTGGAAACCAGTTCTCTGGGGTATTTCTAAGTATTTCATCCACTCTGGTATTCTGAGGGGAAAAGGAGTAAAAGGAAATAGAATACAGGAAATTCTCTGCTCCAAAGGTGGACTAGTATTCCATATGACATGGTTCTGCTGATACTGAGTGGCCTGCAAGTCTCTGATTTTCAGGCACCAGTGTTTCCCAGCCATGCCTGCAGATGTTAGGGACTTAATCTTGGAGCCTAGGCTTCAAGCCTCAAGTGTGGCTCTTTCCTTACATCAGGGGTGGACAACTTGTGGCCCTCCAGATGTTGTTGAAGTGCAAATCCTATGCAGGATAGCCAGTGGTGAGGACCGAAGAGCATTGATAACCAGCATCATCTGGAAGACTGCACGTTCTCCATCCCTTCAATAAAAAGAAAAACTCAGAAAGTTGCCTTCTCTTGAGCCAGACCCTTGGTCTGTCCCATTCAATATAGCTTACCCTTGCCCTTACTACCTTGGGTTTCCATTCAAATCTTTTCCAGCTCTACCTGGAAATGCCCAAACTAAACATTTATACAGTGGAAGCTAATAACTTTTAACTAAAATTAATTAAAACCTTCCTATCTGTCTGTTTTAAGCTCTGAGGCTCCTAGGGTTTCCTTTTACCCCAGGGAAGCCTTTGGGAGCCTCGGGACAAGGTGTGTGTGTGGAATCCTTTAATCACCAAAACCTTGCTGCTGGATCACCATTGGCAGACTTGAGACCACCGGTGGTGGCAATTTGGGGTGATTCAAGCACCGCCACCCCATTTCAAGGCTCCCAAAGGCTTCCCCGGGGCAAAAAGGAGCCCTAAGGAGCATTAGTATCTGAAATAGGACAGTAAGAAGCTTTAAATCAATTACAATTACATTTTACTGGCAAAAGCTGATGACGTCACCAGCTTCTACCACATAAACGTACGGCAACAGGATTTCGGCTCTTGTCTGGAAAATGCAAAGCTTTCTGTGGGAAATATAGAGGGATTTTTGCCCAACAATACACTTTGCCAAATTTTCACAAAGAAGGACCAAAATATTAAAAAGGTGCAAGGCTGTTGTGTTGCACATTTCCCTCAGTGGAAGAAAACAAAGGAAGGCCAGAACCATGTTTATGTTTACATAAAGTGTATGTAACTTGTCATGAGTAATTGTGGAGCAGAAGGTGCCTTCTTGCGGCACCTTTAAGACGAGACAGGTGCTCCTGGTCAGTCCAAAGACAAACCACGAAATAGGGATGCAGCCTGTGCTGGATGGGGTCACACTCTGAAAACACAGGTGTGCAGCTTGGGGGTTCTCCTGGATTCGTCCCTGAGCCTGGATGCCCAGGTTTCGGCAGTGGCCAGGAGTGCCTTTGCACAATTCAAACTAGTGTACCAGCTGCAGCCATTCCTGGAGAGGGTCTGATCTGGCCATGGTGACACATGCTTTAGTTATATCACGGCTGGATTAGTCTATGTGGCAGTGCCAATGGAAAGTGTCAAGACACTTCAGCAGGAGCCAGATTGCTAACTGGGGCTGGTCTCGGGAATCGCATACCCCCATCCCACCCCACCCCGTTACAGCGGCTCCACTGGCTGCCAGTCCATTTATAGGCAGAATTCCAAATACTGGTTCTAACCTATAAAGCCCTAAATGGCTTGGGCCCAAGTGACCTCAAGGATCGCACAAGTGGTTCTCCCTTTTATGTGATCATTCACGTACCTGACTCTGTGAAGAACAGCAAGCTGGGAAGGTAGGGGGGGAGTCATTTGCACCACTGCTCTTGTGTGCCTGGGTTTTTCCCCAACAGGATTCTGGTCTTAATTTCATCCCTTTTAAATTTTCGCTTAAAATGTACGCCAGCAGTTCTCCAGTAGATTCTCAGGCACTGAACATGAATAAATATTAAACTCCACATCCTGTAAAACTTTAAAATGGAAAATAAAACCCTGATGTTTATCAAGCATGCGACAGAGCAGCTAAAATAAAAATCCAGCAGGCTAAGACATGACCAAAGTTCAAATGCAGATAAAAAAGGGGAGGAAAAAGAAGAAACAAGTAAAAGATGGCATTAAGAGGGTTATAAATGGAATGTGGGCACCAGCCACACTTCTTCAAGCAGGCATTCCATGGAAAGGGCACCATTATTGAAGCATTTTCTCATTTATAGTAAGTTGGGCTGGGATTTGGGAGATCCATGTTCTAGTCTCCAGGAGCCATAAAACTACCTGGATGACTGGAGGCCTCCGGATGGACCAGAACAGGCCATTGGCTAAGTCATACTGAGGCTGGCGCAAGATACCGTTTTTTGCCTGAAGCAAAAGAGCACCCACCCACCCACCCCAAAGTGTGGTCCTGTAGTGCCCAAGGCTGGTCTGATCCTGGCCCTTGAGGCAGAAAACCCCACAACCCCCTTTTCCCCTAGGAAGAGCAAGCAATACTCTCACCACCACCCCTTCCGCGACACAAAATTTCCACAGTCCCTTTGCCCAACGGTAGGGCTGGCCTTAGCTAGAAAAAAAACGGGAGGGTGTGAGGTCCGGAGTAGCATCATGGGGCTGAAGCTAGGAAGTTTCTTAATTGCACCTCGATCCTAGCCAGTCTTTGGTGCCTTCTAAAACCGGTGGTGGGGTGGGATGCTTTCTGACTCTTCCCCCCCCCCCCCCAGTCTCCACACATCCAAGTGGAAGCCCTTGATGGGGCAATTTTTCTAATGGGGTTCCTAAGGGAATCTGTTGAAAAGTAGAACTGCTGGAGAGCTGAGTGGCTTAAGGCATCTGCCTGCGGAGCCAGAGGGTTGGGAGTTCGATTCCCCCCCACGGTGTCTCCTTGACAGGGGCTGGACATGATGATCTTATAGGGTCCCTTCCAGCTCTGCAGTGCTAAGAGGAGGAGGAGGAGGAGGATGACCTGGGGATTTCTCGAGCCCGGACCTTGCGCTGGGTTCCTGGCAGCCTGAAAGCGGGGGTGGGAGGGATTGGGGCGGCGGGGTGGGGTTTGGGGGAGAGAGAAGGCTTGGTCTCGGCTGGGCCAAGGCAGTGGTGGGAACGCCTCGGACAGGGCGAAGAGAGGCGAGGCGGGCTTGTCCTGCCTTTACCCCTTCGCCTCTCCATCGCTTCTCCTCCACCTCGCTTTCTATTTTCGTGTTCTGCGCGCGCTCTTTGATACACACACACACAGAGAGAGAGAGAGAGACACACACACAGACAGGCGTGCGCGCGCAAGCCTCCGGCCCCTCCCTCCCGCCTTGCCCCCCCCCCACCCCCAATCATCTCCCTCCCTCCCTCCCTCCCTCCCTCTTCTCTGCCCTGCCCCGGTTGCGCTTCCTTCTCGCGGCACCTTTAAGAGAGCAGCCCGGCCGGGGCCAGGGAGGGAGGGAGGGATGGCTGGGGACGGCGTGGCAGCCCCACAGAGGAAGTTACGCAGCCCGGATCAGGCACGGGGATAAAAAGCTTCGCTCGGGGGGTTGGAAAGTGATGTCCGAAAGGATTCGCCTGAACTTGGAGCGAGAGGTGGAGAAAAACAGAGACCAGCTCGCTCGGATCCCATCGGATCCGCTCTGATCTGCCTGCCCTCCTCGGACTGCAACCTGGGGCGAGGTGGGGTAGGGGGTGGGGGTGAGATCGAGGCTGTCCTGCCAGCGCCCAGGGGCTTGTGTGGGGTGTGACTCGGCAGCCACCCAGCCCGAGCAAGCCGGGGGGGGGGCGCAGCAGGGAGCAGGGGAAGAGGGGAGGGGGCGAAGAGGGGATGAGGGGGCACGGCCGGCGCCTGTGGGGCGTTTTCCTTCGGAAGGGAAAAAGTTGAACTTGATCCGCACCTCTCCTGCGCGCCCCCCCCCCCCCCAGCCCACCTCTCTCGGGCGCTGCTCCTTTCTCGGGATCGCCCTTGGGGAGCCCGGAGGAAGGAAAGAGAGAAGGCAGGGAGGGAGGGAGGGAGGGAAGGGGGGGGGAAACAGAGGAAAAAGGGAGGAAAAGGAGAAGAGATAAACAGAAGCAAGCAAGCCAAGGAAGAGAAGGACGGCCAGACAAACGGGCAGATCGCTGCCGAGAAGGGAGGGAGGCGAAGAAGGAGATGCTGTGAATTTCTGCCCCTGCTCCGGGCCCGATCCTGCTCTCCCCGGACCGTTTGCTTCTCCCACAACTTCGCGTGCGCCGAGGGAGGGAGCGAGCGGGGCAGCGCCTGGCTTCCGTGGGGCGCCCCCCCCCCAAGACAGCGAGACCAGGGGTTGGGGCTTCCTTCGCCGCCTCGCCTCGCCTTGCCCGGAGCCGGGACTCTGCTCCGTCATTGCGCCGGATCCCAGGAGCCGCCGAGCCCGGTAAGCCACGCCGAGGCGCCCTTCCGCCCCATGATCGCCACCCCTCGGGTCCCCGTCCCCGCCCCGGGCCATCGCGGGGAGGTGGGACCCGGGAGCCCTCCAGGGAAAGCGCGCCGCTCCAGCCGCCGCAGACCCGGGAGCTCTCCCTTCAGCACCCCCGGGCCGTCTCCGCCACTGCTGGGCGAGCCAGCCAGCCAGCCAAACCAGAGCCCGGCCGGCGGAAGCACCACCAGCAGCAGCAGCAGCAGGGAAATTCCCCCCACCCCACCCGCGCTCAGCCACCGGGGGCTTCCCAGAAGAGGGGAAAAGTTATCTAACCGTCTGCTTCGGAGCTGGAGTGATGCGGCAGGCGGTCCCGGTTTGGGTTTCTCAGGTTATTTTATCCCCCTCAAATCTCCTCTGCTTTTCAAATGTGCAAGGTTTTGTGCCTAGGCACGGAGAGGAGAAGGGAAAGGCAGGAGAACCGGCGTCTCTCCTCCCTGGCCTCTCTCTCCAGCGACTTAGTTTAACTGCAGACCCCCCAGGGCTTGAAACGTGTAGTCTAATTTTGTTTAAAAACTTCCAACAGTCCCTGTCTCCCCAAATATAGCTAGCGTTGATCACCTAGCCCAATAAAGAGTTCTGGAAAGCTTACAAAGTATTTTGCAATTACAGTTGGTGCTAATAAAAGCGTTGTGCCCTCTCCCACGCCTGGATTTCGGATCTTTAATTATCGTCCCAACATGTTCCGACCCCCGGTTTCCTCTTCCGAGGGGTTACTTTTAATGCCTCTAGAGCCTTAAAAGTCAGAGTAATTTCGATGGCATTTCGTTACAAGTTCCTTTTCTCTGTCCTCCTCTCAGCTTCTCTTAACTCTAAACCTTCTCACTCTAATTCCCTTCCCAAATACTACCCTTCTCTCTTGCTGCGTTTTGACGGGAAGGTCCAGCGGTTCACTTTTTTTATTATTCAAATAAATAATAGTTACTATTTTAATACTCTTAGGAAAAGCGGGATCCTAACAGGAAATGAATAACAACCTCTTAGATTTCACCCTGCTGATAAGATCCTGCATTCTTTTTTTTTCTTTGTGTGTGTGTGTAAGAGACAGAGTGACTAAAGTGTACTCACTGAATCACTTTTTTCATGCATATTCTAGTAGCCGATTAGATCACTCCTTTTATTCATGCTGATTGTACAGAAACCTTGCATGGATGCCAACCCTTCTTACATACATGCATACCTGCAGAAAAGTTGCACCCCTCCATACATACACAGAGACAATAAGGAATCCTGTACACTCAGGGGGAGCTAAGTCCCATTGAATGAGATCAAATTGTCTGTGGGTTGTGGGGATTTCCCCCCCTCCAAATTACAAAGGGGGGGCAACTGGGGAAAAAAGCCACATTAATTCATATTGATATTGCTTCTTTGCACATAACTTTGTGAAATTTTATAGCACTTTCCTGTAGTGGCAGAGTTTTGGCATATGCTCTTCTGACACCAAATGCAATGCCATGATCTCTGAGCCATGATCTTATCTGGCTTTCGTGTCCCAAACCACTGAATTCCAATCTCTACAAAACTGGACTCCTCCCACAGATCTCCTGATTCCCTAAGATATCTTAGATGAACCTTCCCAGGCGTATGCAACCTCTAGCAACCTCCACTTCTCTCTCAACCTTCTTCTTCTGCTTGAAAGAGATGGCAGTTTTCCCCAACTGACTCTTAAGATTCTCCCCCCACCCGGGCCAAAAAAAGAAAAAGAAAAAACTTGGTGAGAAGTAAGAGAAATCATTCTATCCCATGGCTACCTCATTTTTTGTTTTCCGACTAGGATTCGTGAAATATCTCAATCTAAAAGAGCCCTTTATAAAAAAAAAAAGGAAATAGATTTGATGAAGGAAACATTGAGCTGTCTGGAAGTAGAAATATATTGGGGATGACAGTGTTTCTCTTGGGAACAGAATCTCTGAGATGTACCAACATTTTATTATGATGTGTTTATATTTCTTCTGCACAGCAGCTTTAGAGTCTATTTCAAAAGTTTAAAACTGAATTAAAATTTCACTGTCTCTTTGAAGAGGAAAAAATATATATCTAAACCCCCCCAAAGGCATTCTTTCCCACTCAAAAACCTAAAAACAACTGTTTTTGTTCCATGCTTAGATTCCCCCCCCCCTCCTTCCTTTTTTTAAAGGACTACTTCTGGGAAAGACTGCATTTAATTGCCAAGTGAACAATCAAGTTTACTTCTTAATTCCCCAGCAGGGTGTTGTAACTGTGGGTTGCTTCTTTATTTCAGAAGCATGTTAATCCAATAAAGGAGAAAAGAACTAAGTCCAGATACCCAGATAAAATCTAATTTTGTGAGCTTGGCTAGCAGTCCCTTGTGACCGCCTATGTACTCTTAAAAGGAAATCATGCCATTGATTCTACCAGTTCCTGGGAAGTACAGTTTCTTAATAATATCAGGGGAAGATTTATTGTTTTGTGGTTAAAAAAATAAAATAAAGGAAGCCCAACAGTAGCCTCGTCTTTAGTTCCAAACCTCTAACAAGAACAACAATATATATTTTTGGAGAGCAGTGTTCGGCAGCTCTTTCCACAAAACACCTGTCATGTTTAAGTGTTGGAAAAGCAAATTTAATGACAGTTGAGCCTGTGTGTTTCGTTTTCCACAAGCCTTTTCAAAATCTGTTGGCTTTAAAAATGCTGGGAATTTGGAGCATATGAGAAATGCAAAACATAGCAATGGAAATGGCAGGTATCTTCCTCCTTAGCTTTCCCTTTCTACCAAACTGCTTAAGTCCAAAATACATTCTTTCTGTGTTTCTCAAAATAGACTTTACAGATTGGTATTATGATTTCACCACCACCAAATGTGGGTTTTGCATGACAAACCCAGTACGTGTCTTAAGTTATTGACATCATAAGAGCTTGTGACAAATTTGATTTGATTCGGAAGTGATTTTTTTGGGGGGGGGGGGAGAAAATCATTGAAAAAGAGACTTGATGTCAGCAGGGCTTACAGAATAATTTCTGTATCATGCCATTATTAGTTTTCTTTCCCACCCCCAATTTACTACTATTTAAAAATAGCAACTAGACTTTGCTTTCTTTGGGAATTTATTTTGGGCCAAGGCAGTTCGGAGAAGTTCAGAACTAAACAATGAGAGACAGAAGACCAGCCCTGCTTTCAGATTATACCTATTTTAATCGGGTTAGCCTTCTGTCTTTTATTTCACTGAAGGGAAGAAAAAGACATGCAACCTGAGTAAGTATACGGTTGTTTCCAGGGCATACATGCAAATGTAAGTGAAGCCCTTGTATGGGAATCAAGGACTGATCAGGATGGAAATACTGCACATTTTCCTGAAGCAGTCTTTTAACGAAGTGACAGTGGTGGAAGGAAAAGTAAAGGGGAAAGTCTTGCTGTGCTATCAGAGTTTATTAAAACATAGCCGTACTTTGTACACTGTGCACTGAGATTGTATGTGTCTATGAATATGAGAGAGAGAGCACGCGCACAGTTTCAGATTTAGCTTTGCATGTGAAGTATTTGTATATACATTTGGTTCTTAATCGTTTTGATTTCTGGTTAAGTTTTGTTGGTCTTTCTTTCTTTCTTTCTTTCTTTCTTTCTTTCTTTCTTTCTTTCTTTCTTTCTTTCTTTCTAATAGTGCTGTTTGTTGGAAAGGGAGCAGGCAAGACTGCAGGGATGTTAGATTAAACTCCAGTGTATTAGGAGAGCCTTAAATGTGATTAGTCTTTCAAAAAAAATTTTTTTTATTAAATTTCATTGCCCAAATAAATCCTCTGTTTGGAAGCAGGGCTGCTTTTCTCTGGTTGTCTGACTGCATTATTTATTTGGCTTGGCTTTTAAAGACTTATCCATTGGTCTGTCCGGCCTCCTTGTCTAATCCTGCCTGTTCATCGTCTGTTCTCCTTCTCCATTTACTCTTAAGGAACAAGCATGGCTCTTGCTGTATGCTGAGCACAAGACTGTTCACAGAAGGGGGAAAAATCTGTTTACGCAGCTTTTGTAATGCTAACACTAACAACTACTTTTCTGGGAACTTACACAGTTTCTCGAAACTCATACTCTTTTAAAATAATATTCTATGGGGACCTCACTTTTGCTGATATAAAGTTTTCTATTTTTCCCGCAGCTTGTTTGCTTGCTTATTATTTATTTATTTATTTTAATGTTGCAGGTGGCATTTGTGAAGGAATTTGCTCTCTCCCCCCCTTCTTCTTACCATCAAGAAGCAGCAGCATCTCAGGAAGACACATGGTCTGTAGTTAAAAATTGCCCTTTTCTGGTGCCTCCCTCCCCTCTCCAAAGAAGACAAAAGGAGGAAGGAAGGAAGGAAGAAAATTCATGAATCTATTTTAAAAATACTACCATTGCAACTAATGATAATATGACAAGAAATGCCAACTCAAGCCACTCATTTATTCTTTTTGCAGAAACTATATTCCCAAAGATTAGATTCATAGACTTTTTAAGTTGCATATTATGCTACTGTACTATTTTTTAACATATTTTCCCCACTCAATAAAATAAAGCATATTGCAGCTACAAAGCACTTTAGACAGGTTTCCCCACAACAGAGGGAACAGGAATGAAGAAAACCTGATATAGCCGCAACTACATCATCTTTTCCCCTTTCCCTCCCCCCTGCCCTCCACTGGTCAAATTTCATCACAGAATCAGAACTTGATAGCTCTATTGATTGATTGTGGAGAGTCACCTCTAGCTTTTTTCATGTTGATTTATGTACCAAAAATAATTTTTAAAAAACAAAATGTTAGGGAAGACTTTGGACTCCTGACCCAACAGGCTCGGAAAGAGTGGATCATATTCTGCAAGAAAAACAATCTTCAAACCTGGCCTTTGTAAGACTTTTCTGTTGCCTAAACAAGCATTCAAAAGTGGAGAACTGCTCTTACAATCATCTGGACCGCCTGAGTATACATTGTTTGGAATCGATGTGGAATTTCCATGCGAATCTGGAGAGCCTCCCCTAAACCGGGATCTGCCTTGCTCAGGACTCTTGGCGTCCTCTTTACCCTGGAACCGTGTGCTTGGTTTCTGCTGCCATGCTGCACCAAGCTGCGTTCTTGTTGCACTGCCTCCCCCTGGTCATGGGACAGTATGACATCTGTAAATCCTGGGTGACCACAGACGATGGACCCATGTGGGAGTTTTATGCCTGCCAACCAAAGGCTGTGCCCATGAAGGACTACGCAACGGTGAGAGTAGATCCATCGGGAATCACTTGCGGGAATCCCCCTGAGAGGTTCTGCACTCATGTAAGTTGAAACGTTAACTGGTTTTTCATAATGAGTCTGCAGTAGGAACCTGTATCTCACAGGGGTAGCAGGGGCTGTCAAGTCACTCGGAAGGCTGGTGACTTCCATTTTGTGTGTGTGTGTGTGATGAATCTGCTCCTGGTTTTATTATGAACTTTAAATGAACTATCCACAGTGCTGAACCTGTTTTAGGGATAGAGTGCAGCATCCTGGATATCTCCTGGGAAATTTGGGTGCTAAACCCTAGACCAGATTTATTGCTACTGCTGAAGTGAAGGGTTCACTCTAAGGGTATAACAATAGTAATAGGGGGAGAGGCTGTGACACAGTCTTAAAGAACCTGCATGGAATGCAGAAGTTCTCAGGTTTTAGCCTCTCCACATTAAAAAAAGGATCTGGTAGTTGTTGGTAGGAAACACTTGCTTTAAATTGTACAGAACATCTGCCATTCACAGGAGACCAGATTAGACCATAATGCTAATACTGGTCCAGTGCACCGTCCTTGCATCAAAATATGCTGGGTTAATTTCCCATCATCTCCCAGCAGGGTTAGAAAAATGGCCTCTCTGGAAGTCTGGAGAGCCACGTCCAGTTATTAGAGACAAGAGTTGGTCAGAATATGGTTTAGGATTTTCTTGGTTGTTTTGCAGAAGACCCTCAAGGGTTTCTAATTCCCAACTGTTAGAAGCAACAAAAGTATATCACGGACAGTGAGAAAGCCTGGGGTGGCCAAGAGTGGGGTTTTGTGTAGAATTGCGTAGAACGGTCTTCTTGTTTGAATTTTGCTGCTAAAAACAAATGTCTGAATTCAAGAGGTTATTAATTCTGAGTATTTGAACCAGCCTCTGGTCGGTCGGTCTTGGGATTCTAATAAAAAAATGAAAAGGAGGTCCTGTAAGTCTAAAGCCTGCCCATCCCTCATATAAACAGAATTGAGGTCAACCAATGGTCTGATTTAATTTAAGTCCTTTTCCTTTTTTAACAGTGGGACAGAAGTATAGCTTCTTTGCATGTAGAGAGACCATTCTTTCCCTCTCCGTAAGAGCTGAGAATGGCTTCTCTCTGAAACTGTTGATCATCACTGTATATTCCAGCGTTAGATGTTAGTGGAGACTGATGACTCCTATATCGGTGGGGTTTTGGTCTGAACTTTAAAGGAGCTACACAAGGTGATGCTATTTTGGGCACAGGATTCAGCATCTGGAGTCACTCTTCTAAGGTCTGGACCTAAAGCCCAGAGCAAATTCGCTATCCTATTAACAGTGAAGCCACCAGCCTTCCCTGCTACATCGGCCAACGGTCTGTCAGCAGCTTGGAAAAGTTACAGCTTGGCACTACAGTTCCCATGGTGACTAGGAGATTTTGGGTGCTCTAATACCTCTCCAAACTCTGTGTTTGATCCAGTAAGGCAACTTGTTAAGGTTCCCTAGACAAACAGGTAGTCTGGCATGGCATTTGGAGTCTTCCAATACATTTTATGCACTTATAGCCATATCTGAATGTCTCTGTTATGTTCCTGAATCAGATTCTGCATGACCTTGACAAGAACAATCAGAATCTGCACACAGTAAGACAGAGTGAAAATGCAAGCCATGCTAGTGATTTTCTGAAGTGGGAATGGCAGTTAAGCTTGAGAGAAATTCCAGTGGGAATTTACCATGTTATGCAAAATCACAAGTGTTTTGTTCATGAGACTTTAAAGTTCAGAGGCTATACTCATTTCCCACACCTCAACATATATACAGCAGCTTAAAATTAGGTAACAGAGTACAGCTTGTAAAAACTTTTTTGGACTGTAACTTCCATCATCTGCCCCCCCCCCAAGCCAATATGGGCAGCACAAGTTATAGTCCAAGAAGTAACTTTTGCAAGGTCTAGATTAAAGTACCAACCCTGGGTGATCTTTGGCCGGTCACTGAGTCTAACCTCCTTCATAGTGCTTTGTGAAGGTAAAATGGAAAGAAAACTATGTTGTTGTAGGCTCCTTGGAAAGAAGCAAATATATGCTGGGGGGAAATCAGCTGGTATGTTTGAATTCACTTCTCCCAGCATTTATATGCTCTGCAAAATTGTAAATGCTTTTATATGCATGAAGACCAGAAGTCATACATTAGAATCTTCCTCTAAGCTAGTTCTCTCCAGTTGGGTTGGACTACAATTTCCAGCAACTCTAGGGGTGAACAGGGATGATAGGTGGTGTAGTCCAGACATCAGTAGGGAGCCAAGTTGGACAAGGTTTAGGGAGACATGCAGGGTAGCCATCTTGCTACAGCTAAATAGGTCTTGGCCAGTGTTTCAAGGGGTAATGGTACACACATACACAGCTGTGAGCTGCTAAGTTAGGTTGTGAGTGCGGTACCTAAAACTGGCCATGTTCCATGATTTGCAGCTTCAACACTTAACTAAACCCCATAACCAAGCTCAAGTTAATAGCAGTGATGATGAAACAAATGTGCATTTCCCCCCTTTTCACTTTCCTGTCTCTCCTTGCCTCTCTTGCTGTTTACCTGGGCTGAATTTAAGACTAGAAGCTCCTTGAGGACAGGGACTTGTCCCCTTGCATGGTATCAAGAGTCATGCACATTGACGGCTCTATGATATCATCATCATCATTGTACTACAAAAAAACACAATTCATGTTGACCTTATCATGTAGAATGCAGCTGTGTGAATCAGTCTGCTATCAAGCTGCTATAAATGTGAACTGTAGACACACTTTTACTTGTCATAGACAACCAACCAGGCACTTAGCTATTCACAAAGTCATCGTATGACACATGCAGTTTTTGACACTGCTCATCTTTCTTTTTAATATCGTTTTGCTTAAAGATGGATGGATCGTGATTTGGGGTAGGGCCAGGGAACTCTGTCCGCTTTGCTTTCTCCTTGCACTTTTAAAATCATATGTTGCTTCTTTTCCAGAATCATATGTTGCTTCTTTTCCAAGCATGGAGAAAGGTGTAGATTTCAATACGTTGTTTAAGAAAGGAATGGAAAGGAAATTATCTCCTATTTGCATCATGCAAATTCAGTAGATACAGCCATTCCCAGTGTGGAGATGGCTAGGATATAGATTTATGCTTTTATTTATTTATTTCAGATATTTATAGACTGCTTGACTTAGTGCTCAGCACTACGCTAAGCAGTTTACAACAAAGAATAACCCAAACCCCACAAAAGCCAATATTCACACCCACAAATAAACCATACATCACATTAAAACCCAAATAATGGTGGAAACACAGATATAAATTAACTTAAACGAGCATGTCCTTAAATGCTTCTTGAAAGAGAATGGTTTTTAATATCCTCTTAAAGGACAGGAAGGAGGGGGCCTGATGTACTTCTGGCAGGAGCCCTTTCCATTGGGATGGGACCATGACCGAGATGTGAAAGGTGACGGAGCCTCTCAGGGGAGAAAAGGTTGGCAATCCTTATTCCACATAGCAAACATAATGGAATGTGTGTGAATTTCAGCGGGTCCTGTGTTAAATTTGATTTGCACAGACCAAGTGTTGTTATAAGCGTTGTGTGTAGGGAAGGATGGACAGCTTTGATAGGTCTGAGGGCCAATTTTGTGCCTTCACCATGTGCTTCCCACCTGCAAAAGGAAGGAAGGAGTGGATGGCTTTTTTCAACATTTAATGTTTAATTTTAATTTTTGGTACCCTGTGCCCTATGACCTGTTCAAAACATGACTCCTGGGTTTGGGAAATTTCTAAAACTAAGAACAAACTACTTCCCGCTGGGGAAATTTTTTTAGGAAGGAACAGGGTGGCTGGGGTCTGAGGGGCTCGTAGGTGAAGACAGAAGCTAGGAGGTGATACATGTATTTCAGAAATGTTGCTTTGACCACTCCTGGTGTAGAGGAAGAAGAGAAGGATGCTATGTGGATTTTCCACCTCCTAGCACCAGTGTGTCTCAAGTCAGACTTCCCTGTGCCTGTGTTTTCCCCTCCTAATGGTACAGCCTCAGCAAAATGCTCCTGAGAGGGAGAGTGATGCCCTGCATAACTTAAGGCAAAAAGATAATGATGGCCTTGAGATCAAAGGGTGAAACTCGGGAAAAACCTAAAGGTTGGTTTTAGATCTCATTATCAGCTTGCGGATGCTAAATAATGGATGGAGAGGAGCATGAAGGGCAGAATGTCATCTTCTTCTCCTTTTTTAAGTATCTATTGAAAAATCAGTGCTATGTCTTTGTTGCCAAGTATTAAAAAAACCAACGTTTGAGACATGTGACCATTATTGGATATAATTATGGGTTAAGGGAGGCAGAAAAAGAAAAAAAGAGCAAGTTTTCGTTTGGCATACTTGATTTTTGTTTCTAATGGTGTGGCTGAGATGTGGAAGAGGTGAAGTAGTAATGGAGGAAAGGGGAGAAAAGACTTCTGACCATATGCAGAGTGTTTTTCCCTTCCGGCCAGCCTAGAATATTCTAAAATATGCTGGGCTAGGCCGAACCTGTCAACCTTTAGTAGACAAGCTGGCTGAATGTGTGAGAGCAGACAAAAGTCTGTCAATGCACATCAAGGGAAGGAGCTAAAGTTTGCAAAAGGCCGATGGGTGCCCTCTGCCATGAAGTTGGTCCTTTTTTTGTGATTGTAATCCTGCAGATTTATAGTGAAAAACAATGGAAGGAACATTATGGCAGACTTGTAGGGAGAGTAGAAGTTTAGTATCATTTATTTACTCAAACCACCTTTTTTTAAAAAAATGCCACTCCATAGTGAAAAAAAAGAAGTCTCAAAAGAGTTTGTGTACAATCCGTAAGAACAAGACAGTATCTGCCAGCGAGATCATAATCTATAAACCTATGGAACAAAAGGAAAAAGGGAGGAGGAGGGAAGAGGAAAAAAATGAAAGCAGTCATTCAGTAGAGCTGGTGCAATGCCTGTCGATCCAGCGCCTGTCAAGGAGGCACAGTGAGGAATTGAACTCCCAACCACTTGGCTCCACAGCCAGATGCCTAAACCACTGAGCTCGCCAGCAGTCTATGCCCTGGCTTCTAGTTATAATGTAGCAGAAAGGTGGAAACTAAGCCATATACTGTAAAAAAATCAGCACCTCCTACAATTTTGATTTGCAAGTGGGAATGATGGCTTGGACCTGCAATGAAATGTTGCAGTTATTGCCTCACCCCATAAGAAGTCTGCCTGGTTCAACTTTTCACTCTTATACCATAAGAGTTGAGAACCTGAGCAGATTTATTTTCTTACCAACCCATTTAATTGGCCATTATACTTTTCTGACTGACCCAGTGTTCTGTAATTCCTGGTGAATACAGATCATGCATACTCTCCACAAGGCTATATTTACAATCCACTTTTAAGGATTGTGTGTCTGTGCTTCTGAAAACATTGTGTTTCCTGCAAACCATGGCCATTCTGAGATCTCTCTCTTGTTTCTTAATAGGGCTGTTTTTGCTCCTATTCTGTTGACAATCACTGTTAGAGGAAATCACCTAGCATTTCTTGCCGTTCCACCTCTTTTGCTGCAGCACTGGTATAGTTCATTGCCTCATCACCTGCTGATAATGTTGCTAGGTCTCAGGGCAGTGGCTGGAGGCTCAGAGGATTTCTGTGCTTTTCCAGGTCTCCAGGTAGGGCAACACACGTCAGGGAGAGCAGCCATTGATGAGAAATTTCATGTGCATGTGAGATATGACTTTAGAGGCATATCTGTTCCCTGCTGGTTCAGAATCTTATTGGCTCGGTGCAGAGTTGAACTCTACCCAGCCACAAGGACCAGTGATCATTGCACACAAAAGATCAGCTAACGACACCCATCAATCACAGTGATAGATCATCTCTCCCCCTTATCACAACAATACACTCATAACAAAACACGCTGATCACCATAATCACCCAATCTCCTGAAAAGGACAAAAGCTGTTCCCACAGCTATAAATACTCAACTATCCAACAAACTGCAACAGAGCACAGACAGAGTTCTGACTCCTGTCCTCTGAAGATGCCGGCCACAGAGACTGGCAAAACGTTAGGAAGAAAAACCTTAAGAACACGGCCAAACAGCCCGGAAAACCCACAACAACCATTTTTTTATGTGCTTGTCAGCACACCAGCAAGCAGGGAGCAATGGGAGGGGAAGAGAGAAAGAGAAAGAGAAAAATGCATACATTTGGACCACGTGAAAATGTTTGGAACATGGCAAGGAAGGGAAGATCATCACTGCAACTTTTGAGCTTTTTTTGCTGCACCTTTGTGACATCACAAGGCCCACCCACATCCAGGTTTTTGCTCTGAAATCTCAGGAGGCATTGACCTGGCAACCCTAGCTATGGGGCATGTCAACAAAACTCTTGTCTGCTCACATTAATTAATATAATTGGGTGATTAGGCTTGAGGTAGTGCGAGTGAGATTCTCTGCCAGACTTGAAGGACAGCTTTTGGATTTGTTCAAGACAAAATTTTGAAAACCAGAGAGAGGATATTTTATGAGGATTTGTTGTGCTTTGCCTTTTAATCCCACTTAATGACAATGCAAATATTGTTAGCACAGGCCAAACTAAGATTTCATGGTACTTGAAGGCAGATGGATTTGCATTTTTCCCCTCTTGTTATCGAATAAGCAGCGCCTGTTGAAAGTTAGTGCGATGCTAGAATGTTGAAATGGACTCTGAAGACCTCATGAAGCTTGCCAGGTGAGCTTGGCCTACCTTGCCAGATTCTTTTGGAAATAATTTGAGAAGGAAGAGAGATATGCATGCTGACTGGAAGTTATTGGAAGAAGGGTGGGATATACATGGAATTAATAAATGGCCAAGCAACCAAATAAATGAACTTGTCTACTTGTCTTGAAGACCTTCCTCGGCTGCAAAAAAAGTGAGTTGGTTAGAACTGTAGGTGGAGTAGTAGAATGGCATATCTTCATATTGAAATATAAGTTCATGTGGTCTAGCATGCAAGATGTTTTTTTCTTTCTTCTCTTTTTAAATAGAACCCACTTACTTTTCCAGAAGTCACAGTGTCAAGGTGACATTTTACATATGGAAAGTTGTATATGAATCAAATACAGACAGACAGACAAACCGTTACCATAACTCGTTCAGGGAAAATACTGGATAGGGACAGAGGGTTGGATTTAGAGATACACCTCATTTTAAAATGTCTGTACTTGTCATTACCTACCTTGGGGTTTTGTAAGATGAAAAGGCAGTATGGATAGAGAAAAACACCCACCTCTTCTGAACAGAAGCTGCATTTTCTGGCAGAGCTTGGCAAAGATCATAAATGAAGACAATGAACGCATGGCACGCTATACACAATGGATGTATAACCTTGCATTTCAAAAGTCGTACGCAGACTTGAAACTATGGAGGGAAAGCCAGTAAGGGCAAGGATCTGCCCTTTGTATTTTAAAAATCTTTTAACATATTTTGCCCTTGAAATATTAATTCTTGCCGTTTATTCCACGTGGCTCTGAGAGCTCAGAAGGGGCATTTGATTTATTATTCACCAGTCTTGCTTTGTTTAAAGGATTCAGAAGTCAGGAAAAGAAATAGAAGGAAAGAGTACGAAAAGTCTTTTACAGCCGTAGAATGCAGCAACCAAGGTGAACCAACCATGCAAGGGGGTTGTTTGAGCAGTGCAAACTTTATCTTCCTTCCTTACAAACAACTGGATTTGTAGAAGGACCCATGGTAAAGGTTTCAAATAAATGCCAATAGAGAGGGGCATGAACCAGTTCGTCCCAGTTCATAAAGCTGGCAGGCTTTCTCTGGCTCAACCAGCCCCTCGCCTGGCCCAGTGTGCTAGCTTCCTTCCCCTCCTTGACTGATCTGCCAGTCCCGGCAAGAGCTCAGCCTTCTCTGCCCTGCCCTCTGGGCTGATCTCCCACTCAGACAAAAGGACGGGGCAGAGAAGTCTGTGCTCCTGCTCATGACTGGGAGATGAGCCAAGGAGGTGGGAAAAGCAAGCCAGCTGAGCCGGGTGAGTGGCTTTGCAGTCTTAGAATGAGACACTGCTTCTGTTTCATGCACATTTTAGGAGCAGACGTACCAATGGGCAGAACATAGCTTGAAACCAAGTTACAAAGAATGTAACAGTTTGCATTGTTCCTTATAGTTCCTTATAACTTGTTACATTTCTTTGAAAGGATATAACTTAGTTCCATTTCAGAACCAATGGAATGAGCTGCTACACAGCTGCTTTTAAGGTATGGGTAATGTTTTCTAGTTACTTTCAAAAGTTACTTTCAAATGTCATTTTAAGGCATTTTGAAAGAGGCTACTACCTTTGGCAGCAAGTGCTGGTGGGCAGAAATAATGATCCCACCCGATCATTCTGGAGTCCTGGAGTCAGATTATAGGGGGAAAGTGTTACACATCTGCTTTTCAGCCGGTAAATTGAACTGCTGCCCTCAGGAACATTGGAAGACTAAATGCCTTCCAAAAATTATTAGTTTCAGCTGTAATATCGTTATAATACTAAGTAATTATTGTAGTTATATGTGCTATCAAGTTGAAGCTAACTTATAGCAACCCTAAGAGAGCTTTCAAGGTAAGCGAGATATTTAAGGAGTGGCTTTATAGTTCCAAACCCCAGTGAGCTTCCATGGCTGAGCTGGGAATCAAACCCAGGTCTCCTGAGTCCTAATCCATCACTCCTATCCACTGCACCACACTGGATATCCCAAACAATTATAGTAATAAGTAATATTACTATATTATTATATTTCATGAGGATGAACATACATATATCCTAGCTCTACTGCGCACCTGGCACTCCTCTTCCTTAGTTTATCCTCACAACAACACTGTGGGATAGATCAGGCTGACTGAGAGAGAAAGAAAAAAATGGCAGCCAAAGATACTCATGGTGAAGGAGAGCTTAGCCCCCATCCAATAACAACAACAACGAGCTGCAGAGCTGGAAGGGACCCTCTGGATCATCAAATCCAGCCTCTGTCAAGGAGACCCCATGGGGAATTGAACTCTCAACCTCTGACTCCGCAGCCAGATGCCTTAAACCACTGAGCTATCCAACAATAGCACACTGGCTCTTGTTTGTTGAGACGTCTTTTTGTATTTCAGCAGACATCAACATCTCCTTGAGTGTGCTGAAATCTTCCTTATTTGTCAGTGATACTGTTTTGACTGAATTTGCTATTTAAAGAAGAATAAAAACTTCCAGTCTTCAAGGTGATTTCCCCCCCCCTGCACAATGAACACTTCCAGTGCTCCAAGAAAACCTTGAACAGCCAGCCCCCTCCAATTTCAGGGTGGGATATGAAAAATAGGAATACTTGATGAGTTTGGAGGAGGGGGTGGAATTGCCAACCTTCCAAGTTCTGAAGCCAATTCTATTCACATCTGGTTGCTCTTTCCACTCCACGGCACATTCTTGCCGCTTATTAATGTCGAGGGTTTTGTTTTCACACTTCTTGAACTTCTTCTTGTTCCTGTCAATGCCCTTCAGGCAGGGACACCTTAAAAATGAATTGTAGATTTCACATAAGATGAGAAGGAGGGAGAGAGGAGGGAAAGAGGGTGGGAGCAGATAAACCCAATTCATTCATGATCAAAAATTGAAAGAAAATATTTTCGGAGTAAATACTAATCTTCAAAAAACACCAGCGCAATCATGAAACCACTGGGACAGCTAACATAATGTGGAGATATTGCAAATCTGATTGAGTTTTAGCCGCATCACAGAATCCACTTTTCCTACTGCAGAATGTTAATTCATTTATAAATGTAGTCTAAAACACCTCACATTGGTCCATCTTTCCAATATATTTATCTTCCCATTTGTTTGTGTAAATCTCTTCTTGCTCCTCTGATGCAAGGATGAAGCTTATAATTTTTTTAATGGACTGGAGAGTCAGGCAGATATTTTGATATTGACCAGGAAGTGTTGTTTTATTAGTAAAAGGATACCGTTTGTTTGGAATCTCAAAGGACTGGTCCTTGTAGCCAGAGCAGCACTGTGTGAACAAAGAGGAGAGCATCTACCAGTTCAAAGGAAACTCAAGGTCAAAATCTGACCAAAAAAAAAACCCTTGTTGAAGTCTAGCCTAGTAAGGCTCAATGGCACAATACAGATTGTTGGGGTGGAGTTTAGCAGAATGAAATGAAGACATTTCAATTAGCACAAAATATTGTGAAGGCCCCCAACGTGGGCAGCTCTATGATGTATTCGTAGAGACAAAAGCTTTCATTAACTCTCCAATTTGGTATGGCCTTTGAGTCAAGAACTGTACTGGCAACACGAGGATAAGTTCAAACACAGAAAGATAACTCTGTTCTAATCCACATATTAATCTGAGAATAGCAAATAAGATTAATTTGCTTATATATGTGGAACAAAGAAACTCATCAGACATCATCATTAAAAATAATATGCAGTTTGATCGTCCGTTAATGCAGAATCATCACTATCATCACCATCATCATCTAAGATCATGGAGTCCAGCCCCTGTCAAGGAGGCACCGTGAGGAATCGAACTCCCAACTTCTAGATGTCTTAAACCACTGAGCTATCCAACTATTGTTAGTTCATACTTGTGGTTGAAGGAGGCAGGGGACTAATATGAACCTGGACTTTAAAAAGTAAGGGAAGTGGTTATTAAAATCATAGTTGAGTTGGATCAACAACGTCACATTAAATTCTTCTAACAGTTCAGTGGTTGAGGTCTCTGGCTGCAAAGCCAGAGGTTGGGAGTTCAATTCCCCAATGTGCTTCCTTGAAAGCAGCTGGACTCTGTGCTCCACAGGGTCCCTACCAGCTCTGCAGTTCTAAGATATTATATTATTATGATTATTATTAACTAGTTTTTTTTCCCCTGACTACTGTTCAGCTCCCAGCTCTTACATCTCTTGCAGCAAGAGGGGATCCCTGAAAGGAAACCCTAAGACTTTTTCACAACATTGTTTTCTGTAAAATTCCAGCTTAGTTTTCTGTCTGCCCTTATCAGATGTTCTCGATATGAAGTTGCAAGTTCCATCACTTGGAACCTATGGCTTGGGATGGTGGGAGATGTAGTCTAACAGATCTGGAAGGGACTGGGTTGGGGAAAGCTCCCCTATGATATTTTTTCTCCCTTTCCGAATTGGACTGCTTTTCCACAGAGCAGATATAGCTTGTGATGAGTCTGGAAAACCAAAGCACCTGCTCAGGAGCTATACATCTTGAAGATATCAGCAAATAAATTATGGCACTGGAGAAAATCTCCTCCTGCTGAGTGGCAAAATGTGTCATCTGTCAGTGCAGCTGCCTCTTTTTCTGCAATAAGTAAACATGAACAGAACTCAGATATTTTGGTCTAGGCAGCCATTAAAATGAATGGCGATACACAGTCTGGATGTGATGAGAAATGAATTTAGTCCTTACCTTACAGTACCTTTTGCATGTTAATTGTAAACACAGGAGTGATTGTTACCTCTACAGGACCTGTTCAACTTGCATTGACTTTATCAGTGCTTCTTTGGCAAGTTAAACCCTTTTTTAGACCTGGACATTATAGCTGGTTAGTCTGCCTTTTTACCACAGGGGTGGGCAACATACGGTTTGAATATATTACTGTGCTTTCTTATGTGTTAACCAGAGAAATTGCTAATGCACCACTAAAATTGAGGGGTGTGCTAGCAACTGTTGCTAAAAATCTGTATTTCCCTTTAAAAACTAGGCAAACAGGTAACGTGCACCCTGTTTTAAAGCAGGATTACATTTCCAGAAGGGCACTTTTGCTTCAAAGTGAGGTTCATGATCTACACGTACCTTTTTCTCAGAGGAAAAAAGTGCCTTGCTAGCCACTGCTCTCTGAAATATGGCAACAGTAGATTGTGACCATTCATAAGTTGGGGATGTCTGTGTAAGTTGCCGTCTGTGTAATCTTGCCAGTCCCCCTTTCACTGCCTTTGAATTTTGTTTATGATTGCACTATGTGCTACTTTTAATAGTGTTTTATAATGATTTGATCATCCAGGAGGTTTGTTCTACAGTTATTGTTATGTGCTCTTACATTGCTTCTGACTGATGGCAACCCTATAAATCATGGAAATCACAGTCAGTTCATTTATATAGTAAGTTCTTCTCATGCTTGGCATTCCACTTTTTGTGCTGCCTTCAGATTCTCCTACCAATAGTGCCTTTTCCAATGAGTCTTCTCAGGATATGTCCAAAGTAAAGTTGTCTCAATATATTAAATTTTGTTTCTAGAAAGAATTCAGGCTTGAATTGACCTGGCACCCAGTTATTTGTCTTTTAAGAAGTCAATAGCATCCATAAATCTGTCAATTTTTTGTCCTGAAAACTTTTTCATGGTACAGCTTTCATATCCATACATAGCCACAGGGAGTGCCATAGTGTGGTTGACCTTGGCCTTGACCTCCAACAACATTTCCCTACATGTAAGGATCTTTTCTAGTTCTTTCATGCCTTCTCCTTAGCAGACAAACCAGAAGTCATGTAATACTAACTGGTATATAAGACTGATTTTTATTTTCTACAAGCTTTTATGTTTCTAAGCACACTTCTTTGACTTCAGGTTCCTCTTTGGCTGCAACAGATTAATGCAGATGCCTCCTAGATTATCTTCTTGGCAGAGGTGTAAATCAAGAGTTTATTTTATCTCCCTATTTGTTCAATCTATATGCAGAAGATATAATACAGAAAGCTGGATTAAATTCAGATGAAGGAATGAAAATTGGTAGAAAAAAACAGCAATAATTTTAATATGCAGGTGACACCATATTAACTGGCAGAAAGCAGCAATAACTTGAAACAACTACTGAGGAAAGTGAAAAAAGAAAATGCAAAAGTAGGATTACAGTTGAACATTAAGACAAAAGTTGTTATAAATAAAGAAGAGCTCCATAACTTACATGTTTACAATGAAGCAAGTGAAATTATTAAAAATTTTAAGTATCTTGGTTCAGTCATCAACCAAACCAGAAACTGGAGCCAAAAAGTTAGAAGAGGAATGGGACTTAGAAGGGTGCCTATGAAGGAATTAGAAAAAAATCCTCAAGTGTTAAATGTTTTGCAGGAATCAAGACCGAGACCAGCGATGGTATATTATTCTCAGAACCTCTTTTATGGACATGAAAGGTCAACAGTGATGAAAGCTGATAGGGAAATAATCTATTCATTCAAAATATATTGTTGGAGAATCACTTTATGATTCTCTGGACTGTCAGAAAGACAAATAAAAGTGAGTGCTAGATCAAAGGGAATGCTAGATCAAATCAAGCTTGAATTATCTCTAAAATTAAAAACAAATAAACAGAGTCTATCATACTTTGGACACGTCATGAAACTCGCTGAAAAAGACCAAAATGCCTGGAAAAGTTGAAGGCAGCAGTAAAAGAGGAAGGTAGAAAATAAGATAGACTGATTGAATAAAGGAAGCGACTGCCTTTAGTTTGCAAAACCTGAGCAGGGCTGTCAAAGATCGGACCTTTTGCAGATCAATTACGTCAGAAACGATTTGACACATAACGGGTCAGGGTGTGTAAGAATGACGGACCTAATGTCACTATTGTATTTCGTGACTGACTGGGAGATCTCAACCCAAATTTCCTGAATCACTCTTCAGTCCTAACATGAAAATGGCCATGTAACAGATTATTCTTATGTATTAGAATATCTGCATGAATTCATCTGAGTATTAATTGTAATGGAAGGTTCTTGATTCTGTAAGTACAGAAGTTTCAGATCAACTAGGCAGGGATAATCAGGAGGGGTTCTGGCATAGATCTCTGAGAGATTTGCAATAGATTTTCAGGTTTTACCATTTCTTGTGGATTCAGAATAGCAGCATCACAAAGGCTCTAAACTAGGTGGTTGTAAAGAAAATCAGCTTAGAGAGTGAAGAAAGAGGAGAGGAATTTGGGGGGGGGGAAGAACGGGGAACACTGTTCTAATAAATTATTGGCCCAAGACATGCTTTGGTTCAATTAAGTGTATGCCCGAGCTGTTTTTAAAACTCTGACTCTGAGGTTCAAAAAGGCCCTTGATGCTGCTTGAGGCTAGGAACAAAATAACCCATTTGATGTACAAAAGCTATCTGGGTTGACAGTTTAACCTTTCCTTAATGCTAGCTATAGAACAGCCTCCTCCTTCAAGGCACCCGACAGCAGCCAGGTAGCTTAGTGGAGTCTTGAGCAGTTTGCCTGGCACATCTCTGCTTTCTCTACTGCTTTGCTGCCCAGCATCTGTTCCGTAAGGAAGTTGCCTCACTCCACCCAATGAATGGTAAGGCTGCTCTGGACCCTAACAGAGAACAAGATATATTATCTTCAAAGGCGAGAGGCTGTGAAGCCCAATGCTAAGAAATTCAACTGGAAGAGAAGTGCCAAGGGTAACTTTTGGCCTTGAGGCCCTTGGGTAAGAGACAGGTTCCCCTGTCTGCTTGCTGTCTTGTCCCTTGCTATTTGCTTACCCTCTCCCTCCGGACTCAGTCTGTCCAGGTATCCCAAATACAGAGTGCAAGAGAAGTGGAAGGCGCTGCTGTAGCACCTGCTTCCTGTCTTGACTTGCCAGAGAGGGCAGTGAGAGAAACAATAATGCTAGAGAGCAGAATCAGCAAGGCCAGACATTTCTAGCATGGACTGGGAATTGTATAGGCTCTGTGTTGCATGGGGTCCTTTTGCATAGCTCCCCGCCCGCCCCAAAACCCCACTGAGCTTCCTCAATTGCTGGGGGTGGGGGGAATAATTTGTCCGGAAAATGAGACTTGCACACCCAGTCATTTCCAAGAGATGCATTTTTTCAGTTTTATCACAGTTCCCTCAAACACCTTGAAAAGCCCTGAAATAGCCTTTCTCCTCCCCTTCAAAATGAGAAGTAGAGTTACAGGTGCACCCCAGTTTCTGAAGAGAGGAAGGTACAGCTCACAGGAATTTGGAGACAGATAAAAACAGGGCAGGCGTGGCCTCCAGACCCTTTGCAGTTGCCCTCCCATGCTCTAGGGGCACCACTGAGCTCCACAGGAATGGAACCCTTGTGAGGTGCCTGACAATAGACCTGTTGCCAGCACTTTTGCAGAAGCAGATGATTCGAACACTGGAAATCAAGAGGCAGAAATGGTCTGGAAAGAATGGTTTCAAATGACTCCATTGATCACATTGTTTTTAAAAGCAGAAGAGGGAAAAAGGCACACAGTCACCGTGGTTAGCACCTTGCACCTCATCATCTTACATCATCCCCAGCAACGCAAGGATGCCATTCACTGCTGCACTCGAAATTCGGGTCGACACCTCCTCGCTGGTTGCTGCCTCTTGATGTTTATGAAATGTTTCCATCACTGGCAGCACAAGTTTTTTTATTCTTCTTCTTCCACCCCTGAAGGTTATTCTAGGCCACTTTGGGATTTCAATCTGAGAAATGTACAAAAGAATCTAAAAGCATGTGCAGTTCTTGGTCTTAAATTAGAACTTGCCATGTATATTGAGTTTCCCACATAAGCTTTAGTTAAAACAGTTCCGTGATCTATTTTATACTGCCTGGAGCAGGACCAGGTCCAATGGGAGAATTAGATCCCTCTTGAGTGGCAAAACCTTCTCAAAATCTGGGTAGAAAATGCAGTTGGCTCTTCTTTGAAGACAATGGGGGGGGGGGGGAGAGGCATTTAAAGCCCTCCTAAATTCTTCCAAAATACTGTGTTTAATACGGAATGTTTTTCAGGAAGAATTGGGTTACGAAAGGGTCGGGTGGAGGCAGGAAAAAGACAGAGGAGAACTATCTGTGATGCAAAGCATGGTAGCCCCACTGCATGGATGGCTGTAAGCGTTTTCAGAACTGCTCCTCATCTGTGTCCATGAGGGCTAGGAACTTGTTTGCAGAAAATAAAAACGATGTTGAAGATGCTAAGTTCTGCAAAAATAACGAATGGTCAATCTTCAAACTGCAGAGAGGTAGCCAGGTTTACACAATCCAGTTGGTGGTATGGGGTGAGCCATATGTGCCCCCTCCACCTGAGTACTGAATCAGTGCTTGGCAAACTATCTCTTCTGTCTCAGTTTCATGCACTGAGTTATAATCCAAGTAAGGGGAATTTCCTGCTTCAGGTGTAATGCTTCTCATGCTTATACCTTCCCAAACATCTAAAACTTTTAGGTCAAAATAAACAACCTTTCTCTTGCATTTATAGATGCTACATGAATTCTGGCTTCTCTTGGCTACAACAGATTTTCTTTCCTAAAACTAAAATAATTATTGCCTCATTTCCTAATGCATTAAGTTATTCTTTTTTTCATCAGAATACTGCACCCCTGCATTAATTGCTTTTTGTAGGCTCACCCTACGCCTGCAGAGGACTTGGAAGGTTAGTGGTGGTTGTATTTGAGTGGAAATGTCAGAGACGCAGGATTTAGATTTCTGTGTTTAATAATGGAAACAAAAACATTTTGGCATCTTGCTTTATGCTTGTGATACAGCATTTCTGAGCCCTATTACTACTTTTCTGCTCAGGAAGAGTAAAGTCTCTAGAGAAAAAGACTGTTAGAGAATGAGGCAAATTATGACTTTTTATTAGGATTCTTGGAATATTGGTTAACCAGTATGTGATAACCCCACGCTCTGCAGGATTTTTTTTTTAACTTGTCCAATAACATTTCTGTTCCTAGGCCAGCATTGCAGCTTGCTAACTCTGTAGCTCTGGGTAAGATTCTTAACTGTTCTCTTCTAATTTCTCTAATATTTGTGGAACATTATGTTTGGTCAGTTGGAATAAAAATCACAGTGCCAGAATAATAATATATAATATTTATAAAGAAAAATACTTACTCCTTATGAAATATGAATGCTTAACTCATAAAATGCCTAACATTTTCTTAATACATACTGGGATTAAATAAGAAGGATCCTAAAAGCTCAGAATTTAGTTGTTAAAATTCAGAAAGGAAAACGCAGTACTGTAATGATGGAGAAAATAATAGCTTCATTAGTATAAGAATCATTAACTAGTTACACCTCCTGTAAGATAAGTCAGCAATTTAAAAGCAGGGAAAGGGAAGTTGAAACCATCAGTACCTTATAAGAAAGATGTTGAACTGGCAGGCAAGAGGACTCGAGTCACGGGACTCGCAGTCAAGTCAGACTTAAGTCACACCTGTGAACTGGCGCCGAAGGAGACTGACCGTTTCATCCCCAATGAAACTCAAGACAAATCTTCTCTACAGATGGGACTTTGAGAGGTCCACGTTCTGCTTCCACTGGGCCTTGAGACTCCTGTGTGACCTTGGGGCAATCCTTCTCCTCCATCAGCCTGACTTACCTCACATGGCTGTTGGGATGATACATCTGGAAGCAGAGCCATAGACACCACCTTGGAAGAAAGGAGGGATATAAATGCAACTTAATATTAAAATAATAGACATCACCTCACATATATTTTTGCAGGTTCCATTGACTTAGTACTTGTTTTACACAGTGGCTCCTCCTTTCTGTCTCTACCTCACAGTGGTGGTCAAAGATTATCCTTGCCCATTATCAGTGCAGAGTGGGAACTTCTGATGTCACTGCATTTTCTGTGATCATCTTATTGACTGCAATGAGCACTTTTCCCTTTGTGCTTCTTGTTCCTTCACAGCCTCCTGGCTCTTGGCTTACTCCTGATCATATTTTTCAACTCTGTTTCAAGACCTATTTGGAATCATGCAGCCATGTAATATATATTAATGAGATGAATCCACAAGCTGACATTTAGAATCAACTTTGTTACATTGAACTGAACTCTTCGGTGCATTTCCAGGTCATGAATCATCTTGTGAGCTAGCATACTTTTGGAGGTGGATTCGATTTTTGTTTTGTCTTGTTTTCCAGTAAGGAACTCAAGTGAAATTAGCTTTGTTGAGTAGAAGAAAAATAAAACCCATAATCCATGTTCATATAATACCTGTGTTTGGAAGACTGAAAGGACATAGAAACGTATGCAAGCTTTCAAGATCTTCAGATCTGATCATCAGGCGATATTACAAAAAGCGGATCGGAGGAAGAGTTACAAATGGATTTGATGTTGCCCCCATAGAGTGCAGTTGTGGAAGAGGGTCTTCAGGCATTCAAACGAGCCTCTGATAGGTGATGATGGTTTTAGCTTTCATATGGTGTCAGCCTTAGGCATGTTTGGAGGAAGAAAGGGTGGCAAAATGCAACCGGGTTCTGTAAGCTAAGAGCTGTCTCTAGGGTTATTTGTGCTTAACGTGATAAAACTCTGTTGAAGAATATCAACTTTGGACAGACTCTGTGGTGCAACAGACAAATAAACACTACTGCTGCATCAGTGAGATTTAGACTCAGAACTCCAAATCTGGTGTATTTGACAAGAAGACTCCCTAAGGATGATTCCTCCCTCCCTACTCCTTAACCAAGGTTAATAATCATCATCTTAGAATTGCAGAGCTGGAAGGGACCCTCTGGATCATCGAGTCCACCCCCTGTCAAGGAGGCCCAGTGGGGAATTGAACTCCCAACCCCTGCTTCTGCAGCCAGAGGCTTAAGCCACTGGTTTAAAACTGGAATCCTTAGCGCTGTCACAGGGTAGCACAGAGTACAACATAGCCAGAGACGCATTATTTTTGTGTGTGCAGGAAGTGTGTTGTGATGTTTATTCTGGATAGTAATATATAATAATGGCATGGCATTAATTCATAGAATCCATTCTTCTTTCCTCTCTTAGTGTTGGGGTAAAGTGAGGCCTCGTGGGGAGGGCAGAATAGAAACAGAATATGGAGGTATTGGGCTTTTTAAAAAGGCACACGTGGCCCTTGGTGGTGGGACAGGTAATCCTCCACATTTGCCCAACTGCCGTTTTGTTTTAAAACATACTGTTTTACAATTTGCCAATAGTTAGAATTCTATATCAGAGCCTACTATGTTAGAATTTGCTCTTCTGTGTTTAAAAAAAAAATGTTCTCTATTACCCCGGTGCCTTCAAAATATGCTACATCATCAGATGTGGTCCAGCACTCGGGGAAGGCAGGTGATTGGGCAAAGCTGTCATTTCTCCTCCAGATAGAGCCGATCCTTATGGCTCTTTGTCAGGTCTTAGGAGTGAACTAGTAATATGAGCCATCACCTGTTTCAAGCCAAGACTTGATATCTCTGGGAAATGGAGTCTCCTGGCATTAGTTTCAGGAGTCCTCCATGTATTCTTTGCTGGCCACTGCTACCCTGCCCCCTCGCTCACAAACAGCCGCCTTCTCCTCTGGCCGTGCTCAAATTTTCCAGGCCCTGTGTTTTATTTTTATTTTTTTTAACATAATAAAATATTTATGTTAGCAGCCGAGCGAGTCCTCTCTCTCTCTCTCTCTCTCTCTCTCTTTTGCTCACCCTGCAAAGGCTGCAGTGATCAAGCTTTGGAGGCACACAAAGCTTTTAAAGAGCAGGACACTTTTCCAACATCCTAAGCATTTCCTGATTTCCTGAATCGATAATGCATTTTACCCCGTATGGCTCATTGCTGTTGTTGAGTTCCTTTCTCTCCTGATCGGCCTGCTTATGTGTAAGTCTGCTTGGGAACAGAGCTTATGGAAGGCCAATGAAGGATTGGCTGGGTACAACAGCTTTTACTCTTACATGCTTTTCTTGTCATTGAAGCTATAGGATGGACAGAGGGAGTGTGATCCTGGGGGCCACATGGGGCTCACCTAGGTTGTTTTTGAAGTCCCTGGCCCTTCCAGATTCCCTCGAGTTCCACCATCAAAATAACTCCCCAGCAAACAGTCTATTTCCTCTGCTGCAAGCTTCAAGGAGCTGCAGTTCACCATTTAAATAATAATATAGTAATATTCTTAGAAGTGCAGAGCTGGAAGGGACCATCAAGTCCAGCCCCTGTCAAGGAGGTACAATGCGGGAATCAAACTTCCAACTTCTGACCTCAACCACTGAGCTACCCAGCAGATCTATATGTCACAAGTGACATCCTGCAGCATTAAACACTCTCCAAGTCACTTGTTAAAAATGGAATTGCAGCCTCTTGCACTTGTATTCTTTTCACATTTTTAGTAAATCTACTGTCTGTGTGGTCTGTGGAGGATCCCAGGAGCAAAAAAAAAAAAAAAGGGTCCCAAATGTGACAAAATTCCCCATCTCAACATAAAACCATACTCTGAGTAAAAGTACTTTATCCACAGCTTTTACTGTGAACCCTGCACCCTCCACTAGGACCATGAATGGCTGCTGTCTAGGTCTCTTGGAGAAAAAAAATCATTTTGCAAAAAAGAGAGACTCAAAGAAATTAGAAGCTGCCTTAATATGCATTGAAATCTGGGAAAGTAACTTTTTAATAGTGACTCATTACTTTCAGTCAGTAACTCACTACTTTAAGTCAATTGTTTCCAAGCTCTGCTTTGAGCCCCTCTCACATTTACAAGCAGATCCACTTTTACACCACGGATATATAATTCTGTCAGACTTGACCAAACTTTGGGATAAGATTTTTGAGGTACAGTAATTTATTTATTAATTTTTAAAAAAGTTATTTATTTATTTATTTTATCATGAAGATGACTACCTGTTTGATGCAACAGTTAATCTTGGATCTGAGCATGATGTATGTTTACAGTATGCACAAAAATGATCATTCTCTTCGTTCCTTAGACTGTCTTACATACAATTGTTCATGCTACACAATTTCAGGCATTTTGAGTGAATAAAGCCTTGTTTTAAAGAGCATTTCACTCATTTTAAAAGTGAAAATGTTTCATCAGGGTTCCCCCCCCCCCCCCGTGTTTCCAAATTTTTCTCCACTGGAAAAACTGAAAATGTGTCCTTGTGGGTGGGGGGAGTTGTTCATTTCACCCTAACGTTTCTATTATTGTTGAGTTGTGGGGTTTGTTTTTGCATCCAGGCCTTCCTTCTGTTCACAATGTGTGGGGGTGATTGGCAACTGTTAAGTAGCTACAGCAGTAAGTCACACAAAGAAATGTGTGAGCAGTAGTCTCAGATGACCCTCAATACTAGCAGAAAAATGAGGAATTTTTTTTTAGAACAACTCCCCGTACAACAGCAGTTTAAGAATTGAAGCACATGCAAAAAAATAATAATAATAAAGCAATCTTTAAATCATGTAAGGTAGGCTGGTATTATTATTATCCCCATATTACAGCTGGAGTATTAAGGAAGAGAGCCTTGTGCTTCCCTTAATCCTGGCAAATGACCCTGGAGCTGAAGTGAGATTTGAGCTGGAGATGTCGCAGCTCTTGGGCAGACTAGGTCTAGCCCCCTGCTTGATGGTTAACCTGCGTCTCATCTGTACCATTTAATAGGGCAGGTAAGGTCTCAACAGAACAGAAAGCTTAAATAATAATAATAATAAAATTGTCCCACATAGACTTTTCCAGGATTTCAGTACCTTTTTTTGTCCCACATAGACTTTTCCAGGATTTGTATTATACTGAGTGCTGTTTCCAATATGTTTTTAAGCGGGGGCCGGGATTCGGGGGCATGAAAATGCAGGACACGAAGTTTTCTTTGGCTGCATTTGATCTTCTTGGTTTTTCATTGAGTAGTTAAGATGGTAGCCTTGTTAGTTAGCGGGGGCTCCACGGCTGGGCCACGTTTCGCCACCGGCTGGCGCCAAGCTTCCCAAAAGCAGGGATGGGAACTCAAGTCTCGGGAGACTCGCTACCAAGTCGGACTTAGGTCACACTGATGACTCAACTTGGCTGGTTTTTTTTTCTAATTCGTTGGACTCGACTCACCACTTGGAACCCACCTACCCCTCCCTTTTTTCTGGGGGGGGGGGAAAGAGAAATGCTTATTTTTAATAGGGACTCGCACTTGGGGCTTAGGACTCGGACCCAAAAACTTGCCAATCTCCCTGCCCCGAAGTTAGTAAACAAGCATAGGATTGGCCTGCAGGTCACGTTGTCAGCTCCAATCGAATTTGCCAAGGAGGAGTTGCTTCTGTCCTTCTTGCCCCTTATTGGAAATTGTCCTAAGAGGATCAGCTGTGCCTAAGGTGGGCAAAGAGGTGACATGAGGTCATTCCAAGGGAGGAGAAGAGGGATGCTACGGTGGAGCGGAGGCAGCATCAGATGGTGAGGCGATTACCGGTTTGGGAAGAAAGAGCTTCTCAAAAATTACTCTCTGGTGCACTGTGTTGCAGTGCTCAGAAAGGCCCAGCCCATTGCAAAGAAGAGGATAATCTTCTTAGGAACACAGTTTTCAGCCCAGAACAACATTAACCCCTACCCTACTGCCGTATAATCTGCATCTCTGCAGGGAATTCAGGACGCCAGAGAGAAATGCCGTTCTCAATACGCCTGGCCATTTTTTTTTTTTCCTTTGGGAAGATAAAATTTAAAATGTAAATTGCCCCAGTAAGGTTCAACATTTATCACAGTGACATTTCCCCCTCTCACGTAAATCACCGTCACCATCTTTATGTTCCAGCTCTTGGAGACACCAAAGTCCACAGGAGGGCTGCTGTTGTTTTATTTCTTGGGGTTTTTTTCTTCCAGAGAAAATGGGCATCGCTTTCCCAGAAACACTGTCGACATCTGGGTATATTAATAACATTTTGATATGGTATGTCAGGTGATAGATCATTTTTAAGATGGAGAGAAAGGTCAGCATAAAGCAGTATATTTTCACAGGACCTTAACTAGCTGACATTATTGTGTTTTGGAGGCAACATTTTAAAAAAGGAGAGGGAAAAAACACAACATTCAGCGGTGGTTAAAAAATATACATCCTCTTTGTAAACAACAGGAATGATAACATAAGGCACCCTCGAGGACATCGCTAAGTGGTAAATCCCTGATCGACAATTAATTTTGTCAGAGGTCTGCTGATACAAGGAGATGCACAAGCAGACAAAGACAGAGCCGTAAGCCCTCTCCACGTCCCACCGTATTCCATTGTGACAGATGCTTCTCATCCAAATTTCTACTCCCTCCACCTCTCTGATGACTGGTAACTGGAGAGGACTACAGATGGTATGCCCAGCATCCACCAGCTGCTGACTCCCTAAACTAAACCTTTCCAGTACACTCCTTCCCTGGCTTATTCAGATGCATTTTCGCCTGCCTCTGTCTCCTTTCCTCTTAATACTATAATCTCCTAATATACAGGACAAATATTATTACCAGGTTGAAAATGGGGGCAGCAAAATATTTTGAGCTGATGCTGCATGCATTGTTGCCCTGAATCCCTTGAACGTTCGTGGTTGTTGAACAGGTGGGTGAAGTCCTGTTCGTACCATGGGGCTCCTCTAGTTGGAACTAAGAATTGGTTTTAACCCAAAGTATCATCATCATCTTGCCTGTGAAGGCAAGAGGAGAAGGGGACGTCAGAGGACAAGATGACTAGACAGTGTCATCGAAGCTACCAACATGAATTTGACCCAACTCCGGGAGGCAGTGGAAGACAGGAGGGCCTGGCGTGCTCTGGTCCGTGGGGTCACAAAGAGTCGGACATGACTTAACGACTAAACAACAACAACAAATCATAATCATCATCCTCTTAGAACTGCAAAGGAGGCACAGTGGGGAATCCAACTCCCAATGTCTGGCTCCGCGGCCAGATGCCTAAACCACTGGGCTACCCAGCAGTTCATGTGATCTTGTAATCAGTTTTTCAGAAAATCTTCCAACAGAAGTAAAATTGCATTAATGTAAGAACATGGCTCAATATAGGAAGCTGCCCTACACCAACTGAAGTCATTGTTGCATCCATTCCAGTCTTATCAACTCTGACTGCCAGCAGTTCCCGAGGGTTTCAGCCTAGATTATTTCCTATCCTCTTCCTATCTAAAGCCCTCTTGTATTCCCTGCTGGTCTTTTTCCTAGCCCTTCCTAAAGATTTATTGTATTCCTTGGTGGTCTCCCATCTACTATCCAGTCAAAATAGATAACACTGGACTAGATGGGGGAAAGAGTATGATGCAGTGAGAAACAATGGTTGTGTCTATTCCTGTTCCTGCTTAGAGAGACCCAAGAAAGAGTATGGGTTACATCATGTTCACAGAAGTAAATCCTCTTTGGTTTGGGCCAAGGCAAAAGAAGGGAAGGCAATAACAATAAAGGAGGTCTGACTAAGCATACCTCAGCTTTTAGGATGACTAAGGCCTATTTTGTTCCAACTGTGGTGTCTCCTTCTCTTGATTCCTAGCAACCAGGAAGGAACCTCCTGACCAAATCTTTCCTTGCCACCATGACCTTGGACTTAAAGGACCCCTTGGTTTGAGAGCAATAGAGGAAACAAAGAAAAAACGTGGGGGGAGTAAAGAGAAAGTAATCGATAGCTCCAAACCACAAGGTGGGAGGATAAACGGAAAGATGCAGAATTTAGCCTCTCTGGTCTTGGGTCCCTCTTTCCATAGTCTTAAAAATTGATTGCAGAGCTGACCTTTCTTACCAATAAACAGGAAATGGCTTTTTTGGTGAGAACATTTCCCCCCACCCCTTTGCAAGTGGTGCAACGAAAAAAGGAGATGCAGGAGGTGGACTAAATGTCAACTGCAAAATATTGCAGTCAGGTCTAAATAAGAACAAGAATAAAATATGCTTCTTCTCCCCCTCCCCCCCGCCCCCAAACGCCTGTTGGCAAATAAGGCAATCCTAGGGGTTGGGTGGCCCAGTGAAATTGCCTCCAGTTTATGGAGTGGGAAGTTTTGCAAAGCAGAGCCAGAAGATAAACCATGAACCCAGACTTGTCTTTAAACAACTGTATTCAGGAACAACTGTATTCAGGCATCTGTTGATGTACTTCTTAGGGAGAGCATGGGGCTGAGGTCTGCATTCATGCCTGTGTCCCCACCGTGACTATCACCCTGTTCCATGCCTTCAGAGAAATGGCTGAATAGGGTTTTCATATTTGTGGATGGTTGGAAGGATGTTTTTAAATAATATCAAAATTTCCACTTTCCTACAAAAAAAAAAGTCCACTGCAGCTTTAAAGAGATGCCAAGGAATTTTCCAGGTCTAAATTGTGTGCTCTGCTACGGAGCTCGGGAGTGCCCTGAGGAGGCAGACAATTTGGGAGTGTGATTGGTAACCCTTCATATCTTGGATGACCTTTGTTGTGTTGGGTCACTTAATGTGCCATTACAAATAAAGCCACTGGTCTCTTACTTCTTTCCTGTCACCAGCCGACTCAATTGTGTGTACTTCTGAAGAGAATATGTAAACGTCCACATCGCTTATCATGGATTTGGTACATTATTTGTGGGGTTGATGAGGAAAGAAGTGTGGAGATCTCCCCCTTTCTTTCTTGCCCTTTTTAAAGCATTAATAATAATAATAATAATGACATGTCAAGTCAATTCTGACTTACGGCGACCCTTTTCATGGTTTTCTAAATTTAAAAAAATACTCAGAAGTGGTTGACCCTTCCCTTCTTCTGGGGATATCTTGGGACTGTGCAGTTTGCCCAAGGCCACACAGACTGACAGAAGACGTAGTGGGGAATCAAACTCCCAACCTCTGGCTTGGCGACCAGATACATAAACCATTGAGCTATTCAACAACATCAAAGGAGGAAGTATATATTTAGTATAGTGATCTCTCTCTCTCTCCCTTCTCCCTGGTGTTTGATAGCCTCTGTACTCATGTTTTACCGCTTACCAGCTATTAGCAGTAATCACTCTAAATTAATTATGGCGGCACCCTCTCCCTAAACTTGTAAATGGAGCGAAAATTAATTGTCAGCAAATATCTCCAGTTCAATGGGAGTTCCATCCTGATTGTTGTGTCAGGTTATCAATTTAGGCCCTGGAGCATGAAATGTAATTACTGACAGATGTTATTTTGAGTTCATGACATCATCCTGTCCTTTTTCAAACCCAACAACATAATTTAGCTCCGAAAGCAAAAAGCTATCAATCTATCATCATATATGCATATCTCAGTTGAAAGGGATCTTCTGTGTTATGGTTGGATGCTCTTAAACCATTGGCTGTTTCTTTAAATCGTGCCAATTAAATCAGAAACTGCTGGATATATCGCACCCTCCTATGATGTCTTCAAGAGATTTTGGATGGGAGGGATCTTTCTGGACTGGGGTTGCTTGTCACTCGAGTCCGTAGCAGCCAATTGTGTGTCATAGTACTACGTACTTTATTGGTCCTTTGACCACTTTGGTCATTCAGCCTCCACTAGATTAAAACATAAGATAATAATATATACATGAGCAAGGTACCAATTGAACAAACACAATGCTAACAGATTCAAAAGTAAGAATACAAATATGCACATTCACCAAAATGCTAGGTTAAAAACAGAATATAAAAAGATTAGAATGCACATAAAATTTCAATAAAAAATAAGTCATGTCAATGAATCATGTGGGTCTTCAGATACTCCTTCCTTAACTTCTGGACAGCCAGTGCGAATCTCACCACTCTGTTACCGCCTTGTTAACGTCAGATAACAGATAGATGCTTGTATTTTGGTCACTTTTATCCAGTATATCCTTTAGCAAAATTGCTATAAACTTTGTCCTAGGTATTTGGTATATAGGGGGCAGCCAATTGTTCACTCTCTACCTCAAAGGTTTTTCATGCCTTTTTTTCTGGTCACAGTTCAATTAGCATTCTGTTGGTATATTAGTTATGGAGTCAGAAGCGAACCGTTGGAGCGAGGTGTTCAATAGTCAGATAGACAGTAATGAATCTAATTGACCAGTTAAACTCAGTAATGTCATAAGTTAACATTTCCACATATTATGATTTGTTTTTATATAAAAACTGCGAGTAATGTAAAACCTTTTATTCTTATTCATACCAGCGTCTCTGAGTATTGAAACAAATAAATTCCAGTGGAGGTAAACTTAAAAATAAAATAAAAATCCAAGCTTCCTAATAGCTTAGTTGTGATGTGAGCAGCATATGTTTAACCACTCAGTTGACAATGTTTTAAATGGGTCCAAAAATGCACAAAAGCGGTATAATGCACTCTTGTGTAATGAGTGTGGGGTAGGGAACACTGTATGACTGGTCCTTAGCCCCCTCTCTAATCCTCGGATTAGTTTGGGAAGTTGGCTAAGCGTAAGGAAGCAATATAGGAAAACTGGATGCAGCAGAATGAAGAGTCTCTCTGCAACCATATATACATGTGTGGATACTTTAAAAGATACGTACACCAGACTGCTTAAAAGCGATGACAAATTATTCCAGTAAAACAGCAGCTTTTACAAATGTAATATTAGGACCCTACTGGATACACATGTTTGTGTGTGTGTGTGTCTCTGTGTGTGAGAGAGAGAAATACAGAGCACTTGTATTGGTCATAAGGTTTATTTATTATGGCTGCTGTTTATTAAGACTGTTCCACAGCACGAATAGACGGGGTAAATACATAGACTAATTCATTAGCGCTCCTGACCATCTGCTCCTTGGAGCTTGGGCTGTGTGGTGGACTCTACAGGTCAGGTCAGAAGGAGGGTGTGTGTGGACGTGGGGAGGGGGTGAGTGACAGCAAGGTTAGAGATTTATGCATCACCCATGTCTCTTGGGTGTGAGTTTCTGCCATGAACAAATTTATTTGAGGATTGAGGTGGGGGATGGGACAGTAAAGAAGCTAAGCAGCACCCGTTGCTCATCCCAGCTTGCCATGCTCACTGTAAATGTAGCTGCAGATTCTCGCCTTCCTGATCAATGTATTGCATGTGTGTGTGTGTATACGTGTGTGTATGTACACAAACACACAACTATTTATATACTTGTATGTTTACGTATAGGATCATTGTTCCAGTAAAAAGTAAATAACTGCTGATGTGTTTGTTCTTCTCTGCATCCTCTTCCAGGATTTGAAGGAAACTGTTAAACCCACGTAAGCACTTTGCTGTTGTCCTCAGCAAAACAGGGACTTTATGAACTAATCGGGTAATCTTTAAGCCAGAGGATAGCAGCAGGGTCTTAGAACACCCAAGCGGAGGCATAAGGCGCTCTCAAGAGCGCGGCAAGGTCTTTATGGCTCCTGAAGTGCAAAAGGAGACAGAGACGCTGGCAGCAGTCTGAGGTCTGGGCATGGCATCCATTCAAGGCCAAGACCTCCTACAGTCAGTTCCTTGTAGAGATGGGCATAAACTGCTGGTTTGGCAGTTCGTGCCAGTTCGTTTAATGGCCGAACAGGTGTTCGGCGCTTCAAAGCCCGGCCTCTTCCAGCAGGCACCCACTCAGAGGCAGCACCTGGAGATGTCAGAGCAGGGAAGCTGACCGGTTCCCATTTCTTTGAAGGGATTCCTCAGCGTGCCACCATTTTTCATCAGAGATTAGAAGTTATTTTGCTAGCATGCATGACATCCATAATGTACACTGATTGGCGGGGTATCTCCAGAGTTTCAGCCAAAGCTGGGATTGAGCCCTGGACCTTTAGCAAATAAGGCATGGGCTCCATTAGCAAGCCTTCTCCCTGTGACATTTTCGTGCACAAGCATGCACACCCTAACACTGTTTTATGAAAGGCAAAACAAGGACACAGGGACTATGGAATAGGGAATAATTCCTGATAAACAGAAACAGTTGGAGCATCTGCACTCCTTCAGATAAGTGGGCCCAGTAAAAAAGGATCAGCTGAGCCATTTTGAAGCCCATCTGTCTTCTCTCTGGTCCCACACAGTTATTGCCCATAGTTGCACAGCTCTCTCTTCTTACCCCCATGAGAACATGCAGGTACACGTGATTGGTGTGGAGAGTGTGTGTGTGTGTGTGGTGTTGTTGCTGTTGTTAAAATGAGGTTGCTGTTGTTTGCCTGTTTTCCTGGCAAGGAGAATAGGTTGAGGGTTGTGGAGTTTTTCTAAGCTATCTCCTGCAGCTTTTATTGTCTGGAGCAGATGTCTGCTTTCTATAAAATATTCCACAGCTTAGCTATTAATAATGTAATTTCACTTAAAATATATTGTTGTGAGGGGGTTAGCTACGAAAAAGATGTGCTTTGATCAACTTGAATAAGAGACCTTGCCCTCCTTGTTAACAGACCAAGCATAGCAGTTTACAAGAAGAAAATAAATTCATGGGAGCTGACAGAGATTGTAGAACTCAAGTGGGTTTCACTAAGAGAAACTGTGAATGGCTCGAGGGCCTGTGATTTCATCTGTGTGAACAACAAGTCTTCGACATTTTCCAATATACTTCCCAGAATTTCATAGTTGGGATGAGCATTTCCATGCTGTCTAAGGAATTCTGGGAGTTGTGGTCTAAAAAATTACTGTCACGGGAGCCATGCATAACCACCAGCTTAATAGAACCTTCCAGACCTTGCATTTCAGTGGAACCAGGTTCACCACCCCACCATGATTGGGAGACGGCAGTGTCAGAGTTTGTGGACCTTCTTTCACATCCTTCAGATTCAATTAGACATATTTTTTTCAGGTTTTATTCTGTTTTTAATTATATGTGGCAAGGGATGTTTTCTTTGCTTTTGTCTTTTAAGGAATATTTCTGAGTTGCAGTATCAAATCTGGCCACAAGAGGGAAGCAGAGAGTATTTCTCTGTATTTTTTTCCTGGCCTGCCAATGTCTGTTAGACCCAGCTTGCCCTTGGTGTGACGGGGTGGGTGAGTGAGCTCAAACTGTGCCTAGTGTGGTACTATGAGATTATATCTATAGGATGAGGGATTTTAAGGTTTGCTTGGGACTGGCATGTCATAAGTTGGTACTGGGCCAGGAAAGAGAGTGATTGGGCCCCAGGTCTGAGCACCTTTGAGGCTTCACTGTGAAATGAGATGATTTCTCCCTCTGGACCAGAGTCTGCTAGAGCATTGCACTGCAGGTTGATGCCTTTTTCACTCTGGTGCTCTGTTGTCCCTTTCTTCTCCTGTTATTCTTGCTCTCCTTTCAGGAAAACCCATACTTGTGCAGTGACGAGTGTGATGCTTCTAATCCTGACTTAGCTCATCCACCGAAGCTAATGTTTGACAAGGAAGACGAAGGCTTGGCAACCTACTGGCAGAGCGTGACGTGGAGCCGCTACCCAGAGCCTTTGGTGGCCAATATCACACTCTCTTGGAACAAGAGCATCGAGTTGACAGATGACATTATCGTAACATTTGAGTACGGGCGCCCCACCATGATGATGCTGGAGAAGTCCTTGGACAATGGGAGGACTTGGCACCCATATCAGTACTACGCTGATGATTGCAACGAAGCCTTTGGCATGCAAGCACGGCGGGTCCGAGATCTTTCTGCCACCAGTGCCAACAGGGTAATTTGCACGGAGGACTATTCTCGGTGGGTTGGGTCCAAGAAAGAGAAGAATGTCCGCTTCGAGGTAAGGGACCGTTTTGCCATTTTTGCTGGGCCCGAGCTCAAGAACATGGACAATCTTTATACACGGCTGGAAAGTGCCAAAGGCCTGAAGGACTTCTTCACGGTGACAGACTTGCGGCTCAGGCTCTTGAGGCCAGCGCTCGGCGGCACCTACGTGCAGAGGGAGAATTTGTACAAGTACTTCTACGCTGTCTCCAACATTGAAGTCACGGGCAGGTAATCTGAGCTACCGTTTTCTTGTTTGAGGTCCATCGTTTATCTTGGAATGGGAAGACTGGGAGTTGTTTAAGGAGAGGGAAATAGTCAAAACCTACTTCCAGAGAGGTCTCCAGTATGTTCTACTGTGGCCCGCAACAACAAAGAATCTTCTAGGGTTGTGAGGCCAATAAATTGATTGGCACAGTCTACTTCATTAGGATAACAGACTAACACAGATACCTCTTCTAAATCTACAACTTCATTAGGTACGTGAAGGCAAATAGAGACAGATGTAGAGAGTGGGCAAACCATGAGATCAGGTGGAAATGAAAAAACTACACTCTCCACCCCTATTTTCTCTCTCTTCCTTCCCTGTTTTTCTTTCTTTCTGCTCTCCTAATTTCTTTCTATGCTCTTTCTACCCTATTCTACAAAATAGGTTCAGGTGAGCTGTTTATTGGGCATTCTGGAAAGACCTGTCCACCAGGTATTTACAGAGGCAAAAAAAAAGAACCTAGAAAAAGGAGAGGGCCCTTTACATAGCATGAGAGAACTCTGTATTTCATAGGCATGGGAAACTATAAGTGTCCATGGGTAGAAGAATAAAAACTAGAAGCAGCATTTAAATCAAAAAACTCTCTCTCCCCCCACCCCTATTCCCATCTTGAAAACAAGAGAAAACAAGAATTATGTTACCTTCAGCTAACCTCCTTTCTTTTTTGGAACTGCTAGTGTTGCTACAAACCTGGCGCGCATACACACACACACACACACAAAAGGATGCACTGTAATGCCCTGATCGGCTGTTCTTCTGGCATGCAGCTGGAGACTGCTCTGACAAGAGACGATAGCTGAATCGAATTACTGTCCCAGGGGAGATGTTTTCATTTTTAACTCTGCATTTTTTATCCTCCAAATTGGGATGCAAAGTCATAATCTTCCAATGAAAGTCAAATGATGGTGTTTTGTTCATTGGTGCGATGCGTCCTGGAAGTGCATTTCTAGGGCCCAGCCCTGAGGGACTCAGCTGCAAGTTAGCTTCCAAGGTTCAAATAAGACACACCACCAAAGGCTGGGGACTCCATGTTGACGGGAGTGGTGGATCGGCTCAGAGCTATAGGCCAGACTTCCAAAGGAAATACCCAAGGTGCCAAACCTACACCCAAAACGGGTTCAGCAGCTGGTTCCTCAGGAATTAGCATTAAATCCCCAAATAGACTCATTAGCCCTACAAAACTGGAGTTCCCAGCCTCGGGTGAATCACATAATACATTCAGCTTTTTCTGCCAACATATTGTCACTTGCCAGCATTTACTGCCTGAGGCAGCTTTGTTCTGCCGAATGGCAGGGCTAGCCTTCCTCAGAGAGATAGTACTTCAGACAGACCAAGGCTCCTCAAACAGAAAACCCTACAAATGCTTTTCTCTTTCCTTGGGAGCAAAACCCCCCAATAAAATAATAACTCTTAAGTGGCTGCCTTTTCATGACACCCTATATCAGCTGCCTTCTATAATGCTCCACTCTCTTGAATGGTGGTAGAGATGGCCCCACAACCAGAAGAAGGAATAAAGATATGCAACGCTGGGGCATACAGGAAGCTGCCAGCCTCATATACCAGTTTCCATGGAGAAATGCCATTTGCATTATTCATTCCCCAAGATGTGAAGCCCATCTGGGTTCAGACATATGATGAGGACATTTGGGAAGCCGAATCCTTTGGGTATTTCCCCTCCTTTCCCGCCCAATTTCCGGTTTTAGTTTTCCACATCTCCATTCTGTACCATATGTTGTGCTACGACCTCAGCTTGGGTCACAACACAAGTCTCAGCTTAGACTGGGAGCAAAAAAAAACCCAAAATAAGGTAGAAAAATTATAGATGCTTTCCTATATGGTTTGTGTGCATTCCATTTGCGTTTGAGTTAGAAACAGGAAGATAGCAAGAAGGGTAGAAATAAGCAGTTTTATTTGAATCACGGCCCTTTTTTCCTTTAAAAAAATCTTGGCAATGTATTTCATCCTTTGGTGCTCGGAGAGCTTGGAAAAGTTTAACTTTTCAGGAATTATGACTCCCAGAATCACATGCTGTAGGAGTTCTGGAAATTGCAGCCCTCTTAAAAGTAACTTTGCCAGACGCTGGTAATGATAAGTTTACTCTCTCCCATATCAAACCTGAAAAGGCTGGCATTAAGAGTTGGCCTTATGCCATCCAGAGGTAACTTGTGACCAGTGGTTGGAGTCTACTGGCCTTCCTAAGGTAGCTATTCTTTGCTGTTGTTATTTGTTGTCTTGTTGTCTCCAAAAGAGCTAGGGAGAAAGGATAGGCAAGAAAATCTCTGCACATATCCCCTCTATGGGTCACTGTTACTGGGCACGAGGGGGAGAGACAACTGAACAGGGAGCACCAGCAGTGGCAAGAGACAGGAGGAAGTTGATGGATGATGGTGATGAGGACTGAAGTGTTATGATGAACCTGCTCCAGGATTTTATTCTTACGTTTAAATGAGCTGTTCAGAAGGCTGAACCTATCTTCAGGGTGGATATCAGCAACTTTGGTAGTGCCTTTAAAGTTTTGACTAAAATCCATGGTGGATTCACCACTCCTGCAAAAAAGAGTCATTCCTCCAACACATGATTCTCCCATACACACCTTCATCTCTTCCTCTATCTGGGTTGCATCTCCTTCCTTCTGAAGCCTGCTTTGGGTCATCCATCATGATGTCCCTTCTGATGTTCACTTGGCTTATTACAGGGAGCTGGACCCTGTGGTCTTCCAGTTGTTCTTGGACTCCAATTCCTATTAGCCTCATCCAGTGTGATCAGGGATGAAGCAACCTTAGCATTCATAAAATCACATATTTTTCAGCACCACCACTTGCAATAGAGAAGGACTGTATTTCAAGGGTAGAGCATCTTTTTGAATCCAAGTCCCAGGTCCAGGTTTTGTCTTGTCAAAGGCTATAGAAACTCCTACTTGAAACACTGGAGAGCCACTTTCAGTCCCGTGCTAGCTGGAATAATTTCTGATGCAGTGTAAAGCAGCTTACAGTGTTCTCAGCCGTTGAATTGCTTTTTTTTTTTTAAGTTTAAAATTCCAAGAGTTCTCCCACTGACATGGCCATAATCTTGTGGGCTCAGAAATTCTGAGAGATGTAGGACAAAAAAAGAAGTAACTTTCCAAAGTCTCCTTTGAAGATGGCTATTGTTCTACAGACCATGCTGTATGGAATGGCAAGCATACACAGCTCTGATTGGTGGTGTCTCCTCTTTCCTCTGCCCCCCCCCCGTAGGATCATAGAATAATTGAGTTGGAAGGGGCCTATAGGGCCATCGAGTCCAACCCCATTGAGGTGCAGGTCAACGGTAGAGCACGTGCTATTCTTGCTGCAGAAGCTCCCATGTTCAATTCCTGGCATCTCCTTGGTAGGGCTAGCCTGAAATCCTGGAGAACTGCTTCCAGCCAGAGTCAGCAACACTGTTCTGGTTTGGCACAAGGCATCTTCCTGTGTTCCTAGAACCACAGCCATCCATTGACATGCACAGTAAGTGCTTTCTGCACAGCTAAAATGGCAGGAGCAATTGAATTTGCAGGGAGGCGTCTATCAATTTGCTCAATCTAGTTGGATAACTGTAGTATTGTAGGGAAGAGGCCCATTGACATCAAAGGCCTGTAGAATAAAAATAGATAATACTTTTAGATCAGCTAATGTGCAGGCAACTCGAGAAGAGAGGTTGCTATTGACAGAGGATGGCTGCTGTCCATGGTGCTGGGTAGATTCTGCAATGAAATGCTTGCAGTCCATGTAAAACAAGGCTGGACATGCGTAGTCCTATAGATGTTTTTCTCCTGCATCTTTCATCATCTCTAACTAGTGTATCCAATGCTGAGGAATGATGGGAGCTTACAGTAAAAAAAAATGCTGCTTATATACCGCCTCCTAGAGCTTAACGCACTCTCTGGGAGATTTACAATTTTTTAATTATACAGGCTACACATTGTTCCCCCCCACCCCATGAGCTGGGTAGTCAAAATATTGCTCCACATTCACAGGTTTAATATTTAAGATTTGCTATGCACAGAGAAAAATCGAATTATTATTGCACATAAAATGGCAGCATTTTATACGAGTCAAATGGAAGGCGCCAGGTGGGCAATATTGGGCCATTTACTCCCTCTCAGCCTGATTTCGCTTAGACCATTGTGTTGAGGTTAAAATAGGGGGTTACTGCCCTAAGCTCCTTGAAGAATATAAATGGAAGAAAAGATCTGGGAGCTCCATAGGGATAAATGTCTTAACAATCATAGAATAGAATAATTGAGTTGGAAGGGGCCATAAGGCCATCGAGTCCAACTCCATGCTCAATGCAGGAATCCAAATCAAAGCAGATCTGAGATATAGTTGTCCTATTTTCTCTTGAATGCCTCCAGCGCTGGAGTGCTCACCACCTCCCAAGGTCATGGGTTCCATTGTTGTACTGCTCTAACAGTTAAGAAGGTTTTCCTGATATTCAGCCAAAATCTGGCTTCCTGTAGCTTGAGCCCATTATGACATGACCTCTGGGAGGATCGAGAACAGACCCTGCAGATCAATAAGAGTTGTTTGATAGTGGAAGGAACTGCTCCAGGAGGTGGTAGGTACTTCCTGGTTTGGAGGCATCTAAAGCATCTCAGATATGCTGTAGCAGCGAGATGCCTTCACTAAGCAGCGGCTTGGACTCTGGAACCCACAAGAGCAGCTCTTAAATTCTATTATTCTAAGGCATGAGCCATAGAAAGATCTTAAACCTGAACACACCAAGGTGCTTCCAATGAACGCACACTATTGTCTCATCCTGGCCAGTATGGTCTGCTTCAGGGTTGAAGTAATTATGGACCTCCTGCTGCCAACAGACAGCAATTTCTATGAGCCCTGGCCAGCACAGCTAGTTATGAGGGCTGATTGGAGTTGTGATCCATCCACTTCTGAAGGGACAGTCATTCTTATCCCTGACCTACTTCCACTATGCAGAATCTTAGCAGATATTCTTCTCACCTGGACTACCAAGATTCTTTCAGCTAGAAATAACAGGAATAAAACCCAGGACTTTCTGCATCTTATACATCAGTGGTTCCCAACCTTGGGTCACACAGGTGTTCTTGGACTGCATCTCCCCCCCTCCAAAAAAAAAAAAAAAAAAAACAGTCAGCACAGCTGGTGGAGAAGGCTTCTGGGATTTGCAGTCCCAGAAAACCTGGGCTAAACATATACTTTGGCAAATTATGGAGATAACTTGATTTATTATGTTTAATAACAGACGAAGGCTAAATAATATTTGGTTCATCTACATATTCCCAAAAAGTACTCTGGATTTCTAACTAGGCAAGCTAATGCTGCTTAAGCTTCTTTGTGACTGACTGCTCCCTTCCAGAGGAAATGGCAACTTGTCATTCCCAGCCTCCAAGCTGCTTGCCGCCATGCCATGTGGGATGTTTACAAGTTGTTAAATGTGTGCTCATTGTGTTCCCAAAATTGACATCATGGCTGGTTGGACCCTGAGTTTGTGCCTACAATGTCCTTCTTCCTCATTATTTTTCATCTGAAGTATTTTTATCCTCAGCCAAATAAAAAAAGCTCCCAGAGTAACTTGCATACAGTCAATGCAGGACAGTCCCTGCCTGCTGGCTTGAAATCTAAAAAAGAATATGACACAAAAGGTAAAAAGATGAGGAGGGAAGAAGAGAAAGGAAGTCATCTATTAACAGGGCTGTTGGCAGCATGAGGAAATAGCGGCTGGTGATGGCACCATTTTCTGTACGTCTGCACTGGAGTGTGAAAAGAGAACACCAGAAATAATGAGGCACCCCGTACATAATGAAGTCCACACTTGATTTATATGTACTTGAACTTCTCCTTAAAAATAAATAAATAAGAAGATATGGGTCATTTGCATGATGTATCTCTGGGGCTCAGCCAAGAAGGGAAGAACGTGAATCACAAATGACTGGTGAGAAGGAACTACGCTTGAGTTCTCAACAAGGGAGGAAGAAGTTATCACATGTGTATTTTCTTTTCAGCTTTTAAGCTGGAAGGATCCCCTACGTTGACTGCCTGTGTTTGTTACAGGCAGTCACGGTTCTTTCTTGATCTCGCCTTCCTTTTTAGATCTGATTAATATTTTGGAATTAAGTATGAGGGCATCATAAGTTCACTTTTTCAATAGTTATTTTTAAAAGAGCTAGTCCTCCATGCTCCCCCACGCGCAGAGAGGCAAAAGCTGCGAGTTTTGCATTTGTGACTTAGATTTCTACTTCTTATTTCCCCAATGAAATAAGTAATAAACAAGGACTCATGGGCAGTTTGCTCAGTGAATTATGAAAAGGCATATCCCCCCAACATTTTGGGAGGGGGGGCTCTATGCAAGAAATATTCTTGGCAGTATACATGGATCTAGGAAATGCTCTGAATTTGGAGGGTAAAAAACACAAGAATTAAAACAATTTGTAATCAACTGTACGACTGATTGTGCACCCGGTGTCACATTCAGAATATTCCTAGTTTTGTGATGTGGAGCTTATTGGACAGGGAGACCCTTGTGCATTTGCCCTTCCTAGATGGCATATGTGAACAGGATTCTGGACTCTTATGTTTTTGGAGGGCCAGGTATTGGGAGCTCTACTTTGGGGGCCCTATTTGGCCTTCCCAGTTAACATAACCCACCCCCAGTTTATGTCTTTCATCTAGTGTAGTGTGCAGAATGGACACAGGCATCCGTATCTTGTGTCCTGCTGTGTGGTTCAGTCCAGAATTGCCCATGCCTGCTTCAGAAAAAAATGTCAGAGAGTCACAGACCAAGAAAGAGAACTGCTGGGCTGTGTGGTTGGGATGCTTCAGAGAACAACCCCCCCCCCCCCCCAATGTGAAAACAGGTGCCAGACACTGAATGGACACCCTGTGGCTCCAGGCTGTCTGTAAACCTTTCCTGTGAAACCTTACGCCAGGAGAGAGAAGCTACTGATTTAGCCAGTCTGCTACCATGCCATCCCCTTGACAGCAGTGGTCATACTTACCTACCACCTATAGGCTGAAACACTTCAGGAAGTTTGCAGCTAAGCTGCTGAAGTCAGCTCAGGTCAGAGATGCTTTGCTGGCAGGACAAGCAACGTGAGGGTTGCCAAAGTACAAGAACTCCCTGAGAGTTAGCACTTGTCCTGGCAAAGACACGGGCTGCTTTGTCAGAAGGTGATGGCCGTGTGGACCTCTTGCTCAGCAGTGGCTGGTACTAACATGCTAGAGGAAAAACAAAGATGTCACCACAGGTAGAAGCTAGCAACTTGTCTCCAGTGCAAGGCAGGGGCAGGGAATTTGCATCTGTCCAAAACAAGCCCAGATAGAATGTGTTTAATTTTTTACTTCTACAGATAACTTCTTAACATTTCATTGAATCATAGAATTATGAAATTGGAAAGGGTCTTGTGGGTCATCTAGCTCAACCCTTAGCCATGCAGGAATCCACAAATAAAAGACTAATGGTTTTTCAACCTCTGCTTCAAAACCTCTAGCGTTTGTTTTAAAACCAAGGCAATCTATTTAGTGAAAAGAAGTAAACTCTTCTTAACTTGAGGCTGTGCTTTTTTCGGGATAAAGGCAGCCTATAAATAAAATGAACAAATAATAAATTTCTGTCGCCTTTATCACTTCTGTCACTTCCCTGTAGCATATTTGAAGGTGTAAAACAGATTGATTGGTTGATTGATTGATTTAGTGCTTTGCTGTAGGGCTGGAAAGGCTCTCAGGGAACATGGAGCATTTTTGTAAACCGCAAGATGGTCCCTGCCCTCATACCTACGATCTAAAATCACACACAGACACTCTCTCACACACACACGGCAAAGGGTACAATTCTAATATCCTGGGCTCCTCGGCCCGCCGGAATGGGGAGAAGTGAAGCCTGATAGGCTAACTACAGGCGTCGTCTCCATCTCGTGAGGCAGTATCTGCTGTTTCACCTGCTCGAAAATGCTATCCTGCCTGGAATGGTATGCCCCTGTGTGTGCAGGGAAGTAGGTACAGAGGGACCTCTGTCCTATTTAGCAGCTCTGTAGGGCTGTTGAACCTGATGGCGAAGGTCTTGCCCATCACGTTTTGTCAGCTGAGTGCCCTGGCTTTGAAACGGGGCCTTCTGCTACCCCACCACAGCCTTCAGTCGTTGTCCGGTCTTAGGCTTCCTTTGCCCATTGGGAGGGCAGCTTGCAAATCGGCATCTCCCCTTGGTGTGTGACTCTGTGAGCCGGCCAAGGCTTCCATATCCCGTGATATTCCAGTGAGTCCCCTTGAGAGGACACTCACTGGCAACTTGGCTGATGGTTGCGTTCGTGTGGCAGGCTCTGTTCCTGGAGGGCATGTTATTTTTATGCCTTCCTTCCTCTCCCCTTTTGTTCTTCTATATTCCATTTCTTCCATCCTCTCCTTATCGATCTGGAGGGTAACTGGAGAAGCAGAGGACCTGGGACAGGAATAGCAACAAGGAAGCCCTGTCTTGGCTAGCAGGCACAAGCACGTCAGGCCAGAAGGGAGGGGACCGAAATGAACAAACTTTTTATTTATATACAGATTTCCTCCAGCTTTATGTGCTGTTCACCATCACAGATGTGAAGGGGAAGAAGATTCCCCGTTCTCCTTTTCCTTTTGCATAGAGATCAATCAGCAGGTGAGGTGGAAAAGGCTGAAGGTTAATTCAACTGGTTTCTCCTAATCACATCCCCCCCCTTCCCAGTTTCATTTCCTCCCTTATTAAACATCAGGTAAATCTTCAGGTTCCTTGGGCAAGCACAGCGTAATTGAAATTAATGGAGGTGGGTACAGGACACATGGCTCCATCCAGTTATGAGAAAACTGACTGGAGAGAAGCAAATTACTTACTGACTAATTGGATAAGAGATCCCTCCTTCTGCCTTTCCCGTTCGGTGTGCTCTCTTTCGCTCTTCTTCATTTTTCTTTAAGTATTAAAAACAAATTAACTAAGCCCAGGGGAAGGAGAGCTCCATGCTATTTATTAATATTACAAAAGTTTCAGCAGCTACCACCTTGGGGGATAACCCATCATTGTTACAACAGTCCCAATAACCACACTGAAGCCTTGGCAGCCCAAGCAGTTTCTCAGAGCAAAGATTAATTCATTAATTAGAAGCAATTACTTCAGTGGTGGTTTGACGTCTTGCAGTAAGCCACCTTCCTCTTTACTGTAATCTGTTTTATAGCCCCTAAGCATTCTTTTTTATACATACTTGATACCACGGATGGTGCTGGGGGTGTGTGGCATTGTTGGATCCCTATAAAGCCCCTCTTTCCTTCAGAACCTCACTTCCTCTATATTTTAGGGCAATGGTTCCCAACTTTGGGTCCCCAGAGGCCTTCGCCACTAGCTGTGCTGGCCAGGATTTCTGGGAATTGCAGTCAAAGAATGTCTGGGGGCCCAAGGTTGGGAACCACTTTCTTAGAGATTCCTAGATCTGTTGTTCGTCTCCTTCCCTGCCTGTTCGTGTCTCTTGGTGTGCAAGGAGGAAATCCAGCTCTATCTGTCACTTGCTTTGTGTTCGGACTGAGGTCCGTTGTGAAGATTGAGTTTAAAGGGCAAACATGTGGGCATTCGTTACGGACAGCGATAGATTGAAACAGAAACGTTCCACTTAGAACTGCGAGATAGCTCAGTGGTTTAGGCATCTGGCTGTGGAGCCTGAAGTTGGGAATTCAGTTCCCCACTGTTCCTTCCTGACAGGGGCTGGATTCGGTGACCCATAAGGCCCCTTCCAGCTTAGCCCTTCTAACATATTATGTAAATCCATCCACCTCAATTGCAGAGCAAGTGGGCACTGCTGGGTAATTACAATTTCTTCCTAGACAGTGACAGAACCCAGAAATAATCTGTCCGCAAATTTCAGGCCGAAATGTGTACAAACCAGGGCTGAACACGTTTTTGGTACTACAGTGCCTGCCAGTTGCACGGTTCAGGGAGTTTTAGTACAACAAAGTAAATTTTGCCCATTACGAAATACCTGATCTCCATCCTGTCAGGAAGAGTTCAGAGTGAAAGGGTCTTCCTTTCTGCATCATGGATGACATGTTATCAATATACCTGGAGACACATCCCCAAGGTTCTTGATCCTGGGCTTTTGTTCCACAGAGATCTGGTAGCTGATTGTTATCTAGCCTTTGAATACATAATACAATTTCATCAATAGATTCAGGAGGTGATGTATGTTAAAGCACTTAATGTAAAGAGAGTTCTTCAAGAGCCAGAACTGAATATACCAATGAAGGCCATTGCAGACTATATTGCATTCCAGGAGAAAAGCCAGAGATTGCTTCTCCACATCACTCTAAAGATATTTGTGCTAATGTGTGATCCTTCAGAATCTCTTTTAACCTTAATATTGCCTGTCCCTCACATTTCACTGCATGGGAAGCTTATTTATCATTGTCTTTTATTTAAAAAAAAATTTAAAACCATAACGTAAGTAAGGTTAATTAATGAATAGGGCTGGACTCAATCATTCATAGGGTCCTTTCTGGCCCTGTAGTTCTAAAATTAGTACAGCTGGCTGGATAGCTCAGTGGTTTTGGCATCTGGCTGTGCAGCCAGAGGTTGGGAGTTCAATTCCCTACTGGGCCTCCTTGACAGGGGCTGGATTCAATTATCTATAGGGTCTCTTCCAGCTCTGCAGTTCTAAGATCACTATTATTATGTGCAAACCCACTGGCTTATAATTTGAAGCATTTAGTGTGGTGTCTCATACAGTGCTGGCATTTCTAAGAATCTCCAGTTTAGAGGGGAGAGAGATTTACTTGGTTCCTATTTCAACAGAAGCTGACCAAATCTATGCTTCCAAATTAGTCTGCAAACCTAAAGGCAGTTCCCTTTCTGGGGGTTTTTGCCCTTTGGTGATGAAACAGATCTGAAATCAGTTCAATCAGATGAGTGCCAGTTCATCCTTCTCTGAAGAAAAGTTGTGTGATCCGAGAATCGTAGGATCATCAACACCATGATCCTACGATTCTCGGATCAGGTTTACAGATCTCCTCATCTTCATAGGAACAAAGGAAACAGTCTCCTTTTGGGTTGACCGTGGGTCATTCTTTAAGCCTGGATTATGAACCTTCACTGGCGCAGTAGCTGTCCAGCGTTTCAGGCAGGCTTCTTTCCCTGCTCTATCAGCAGATGCCTGTTATTCTCTAGTATCTCCCACCCTAGCATTCATCAGTCCCTCTCTTAGAAACTGCAAGAACTTGAGGTTTAAGAAGTGGCTATGCAGGAGAAGGCAAGGAGGTTGGCAAATCTTTGGGTCCAAGTTCCAAGTCCAAGTCTTTGGTAACAAGTCCCAAATGCCAAGCCCCAAGTCTGAATCCCTGTTAAAAAAAACAAGCTTTTTTCCCCAGAGGAAAAGGGAGGAAGTGGGTGGTTCCAAATCGCGTGTCGAGTTTGAGTCATTAAAAAAAAAACAACGAGTCAAGTTGCCGGTGCAACTTAAGTCCAACTTGACAGAGAATCCCATGACTCAAGTCCCCATCCCTGGGAGAAAGCACAACTGACGTATTTCCCATTGCTACCTAACTGATAAATTGATTAAATGTTGCCGCCCCAACAGTGTCGCGAAACCCCACCTCACAGACATTGTGAGGGTCCTGTCTTATATATGCTATTCCGTTCGCCTCCTTTTTCCATACTGATGAAAGGAGCAATTATTTTGTCAGGTTTTAGAGGCAAAGCTGTAGCCTTGAGCAGCCGAACGCAACATCCACGGTCATTCTTTTTTTTAAATAAAAATCTAACCTTGCCAGGGTTCTTTTACAAGTATTCGTGATTCCCCCCCCCCCTTCATTCGTTGCCCATTTTGTCAAAACCTTTTGGAAGGAAATGTCAGAATGAAGGTAATCGTTTATAAAGAGTTGATGGGGCAGGAGCTGTGCTTGAATCACAGGTTGCAAATACCTTCAAGGGGGCACAGGTGGTGATAATGGCAGTGGATGGGAATATTTATTGCATTTCCCAGGGAGGAAAGACCAGATGAAAAACAGAAATTCTCCAGGGACCTGGACAAAAAGAGCTCCCTTCAAACTCCTGGTCCCTTGAGAGTCATTAAAGCCCCGTCAATTACAGAGAGGAGCCTGGTTTTGTGATGCAGCCATCAGATTTATCTCATTCATACTGAAGCTGTTTCTCCAGTGCCTTTTCTGATACCAAAAAGAGTGGTGATGAGAGGCAGGAAGAGCACAGTTTTTTTCAAGAAAAATATGAAGTGAGAAGGCTTCCTATGATTAGTACTAATAATAGAGAAGTTTCCTTGGATTGCATTTTAATGGAGACTTCCTATTTTGGTATTTTGGAACCAATATGACACACAAAGCCCAGTCATTTTTTAAGAATCCTCCTTTTTTGAGGTTTTTTTTTTCAATCCCCACTTTTAAAATGTGTGCAAAAATGGATATACTGTGGCAGGTCGCACAAGAAAGGGCAATTTTAGGGGGAAATTCTTCAGTACATTTTATTAGGAACATTGTTTATAAGGAAACTAGCATACAAAAGGCATGTGTTGGCAGGAAATGGAGCAAAATCATAGCTTGGAATTTTAAAAGGAGCTTCTCGTATTAGCTTTTGCTTCCTGGCAGCCGGGGCTGCCATTGTCATTGTTCTGAACCTGGAAGTAGTTAGTTGCATTCTGCGTTATTGATAATAGGCCTGACTAATACAAGGAAATACTCTCCCCTTCCCTCTAGTGACCAATTCTGATATTGCACTTCAAAAATATTTGCAAACAACAAAACAAAAGCATACTTCCTTTTCCACTTGGGATTAATAAGAAATGGCATACATTTGAAAAAGACCTGACAAGAAGTTTAAACGTGCCTTTTAAAATATCATTCTAAAGTAACTTTTGAAAGTAATTGGAGGCTACTTTTAATATCTGTGTTGTTTAGATTTTGCTTGTTACACCTAAATAGTAAGTTTGTCACTACAAATTACATGACTCATTATCCAAAAACAGTTAGTTGCAGGTTACTATATTCGTTCTATCTGGTTACTTCCAAGCACTGTACACAGCAGTGGTGTGTATTCTACCTATTTTGAATTAGTATATTCTACCTACAGTAGAATTAGTGTATTTTACCTATAGCAGAATACACTAATTCAAAGCATCATCCTAGCATTCAGGGCATCGACTGTTACCATTGCTCAGTTATTGATGACTTGAGTGTGTCATTGGGCCAATTTCGCTTAAAAGTAATTTGCCAAGTTCTTGATTTGTTTACACTGACCCCACAAAGAACTGCACGCTAGCTCTGCCATTGAATTTGCTGAATTTCTGCACCGTTGGCAAAAAAAAAAACCCTCATCAATTCACTTTAAAGCACTTTAAAAATTCACTTCCGACGGCCCAGCAGCCAATGATCTGCCCACGGGATCATCCAGAAGGCACAAGGACAGCCAAAAGTAACAAATAAAACAAAGTTGGAAGTGGGCAGAAATCCACTTGCGGCTTTGAAAAATGGGTCTCTCTATTGGTGTTAAGCAGTACAAGGGGCACCTGTGGCCTATTTAGAAAGTGAAGAACTACTTCGGCTGGAACCGCAATTCACCTTATATTTTTGTCTCTCTCTCTCTCTCTCTCTCTCTCTCTCTCTCTCGCATTAGGAAAGACTGGGTGTGGTCAAGGACTGCAAAATACAGCTTATGGAGCCCCATGTGGCCCTGGAACCCTGTTTTGCCTCTGCTTGTTTTAAAATAAAGGGCATAGGGACCTCACTTCTTATTCTCAAACTGAATTATATTTCTAGGATTGCATCTTTGGGTTCAGTTCAGCTTGGAAAGAAGGTTCATATATTTCCAGCACATCTTTTTTCAACATTAAATAGTGATTTATTTTTTATTTTTTAAAAGTAATTTGTTCCCATTACTTATTATAGACAATTGTTATAGTGTTTAAAAAGTAACGTACTGCCTTATGAATTACACTGTTACTGTTTTATTACTTTTTTATATTTTTGGGGGCTAAGGACTGATAAGACAATAGCATTAACAGGGACAGAATCCCTGTCAAACTGCCTAAAATTGCCCTCTAAAAGCAACTTCTGAAATAACTAGAAAACGTTACTTGTGCCAATAAAGTAACTAAGCTCCCTTTTATCACATTGCTTTTACAATGTGGCTTGATTACATCCTCATTACCAAAGAAGTAACGCATTACAGAAACATTGCTTCTCAGGGACACAAACCCCAGAGTCTATGTTTTCTGAGCTCTGATAGTCGCTGTTACCAGTAGCTTGTTACTTTCAAACTTTTGCCCCAGGAGAGTCCATTCTGTGGCCGTGGGAAAGAGAACCCACACAAAGACGTGGCGGGGGACATGCGGGCCGTGTTTCTCACCCCGGTGTATCAGATGATTATTCGAAGTCCCTGAGTGAGTGGTTGTCTCCTTTCTCCTTCGTTGTTCCTCCTGCTGTCTGATAAAAACCACAAGCTCTCCTTCGCCTCTTCTCTCCCACGGGCTTGGCACTGGCGCGTCTCTCTCTTCCTGCTATCCAACCCCTGAAATGCTGACTTGCAGGAACAGATGTGGCGTGCGGCTGCGAGGGACGGATGCCCTTGTTCCTGCAAAGCGTTCCTTGCTTGCTGCAGCGCTCCATGGGCGTCCAGATCGGGGCCTGGACATATGTCCAACTGGCAGCTTTGAGGCTTGCTGTGTCCTTTCGCGCGAGCAAGAGGCTTTGCCGCAAAAATGCCTAAACAGTCCTTTTGCTTTGGCCCTTTTTCTGCCTCCAGCCGTGCTGTTTTGTCCCAATCATGTTAGGAGAAAACACTTGCTTACATTAATCTATAGCAGTGGTTCCCAACCTTTTTTTCACTTGCGTACCCCTTGGTAGCCCATTTCCATACACTGTACCCCACACCATTCCTCAAAATAACAAAGCAACAGACATGTATCTGTTTCTCATGTTGGCCCACCCCAATCCCCACCCCTAGGCTTCTATGAAGCCCCAGGCATCTCCCAACCTGACTTCTTCCCCAACCCCAACCCCAACCGTCTTTCCTCTCTTGAAATAATTGGCATGGCACAACCCCCAGAAGCCGCAACTTTGCCCCACCAGCCCCTCTTCTTTTCCCTGTTGACCCCACCCCATTCCACAAGGGGAGCCCCGATCTCATAGAATCATAGAGTTGGAAGGGGCCTCTAAGGCCACCGAGTCCAACCCCTCTGCTCAAGGCAGGAGTCCAAATCTAAGCTGATCAAAAGTCATGATCTCCTCACACAAGGCTGCCTGAAGGTGTAGACTGTGTTGTGGTTGCATACAACCTAATCTATTTCCTTTGGCTCTGGGGTAGTGTTAGAATGAGCATCTCCTCTTCAGAATGTACCTTTGCTATACCACCAGTGGCTTCAGGAGATGATGAGAATTCCAGAGCTCAAGCAGGCAACCCCATTTTCTTCATAGGTGGCCCACATGTCCATAGCCAGTCCCACACCTGGAGGCAGCTGATTTAGGTTCTTGTGACAACAGAGCAATTGGCTTGATCCTAAATTTGTTGGTACGGTATGGTACCCAGTGTGGTGTAATGGGCAGAGTGATGGAGGAGGACTAGGGAGACCCTGGGTTCGAATCCCCCCTCAGCCATGGAAGCTCCCTGGGGGAGCGGACCTGGTAAGACTACTCCTTAAATATCTCACTTACCTTGAAAACCGTATTAGGGCTGCTATAAGCTGGCTCCGACTTCAGCAGAGAACAATAACAGGGTGAGAGGTTTCTGAGGGGTTTTCTGCCTTAGGAGTCCAAATACATTTAGCTGGCTTTGAATACTTTGCACCTTGACTTGACTGGGTAGGGTGGCATCTGTTTTTCTCCCTCAGGTAGGAAAATGTCTCGGGCAAAAACCCTGGATAGCCGATATAGAGTGATTTCCTCTCTTGCAAAGTCAGCTGCTCAGCAGGTAAAAGTGAAAAGGGACCCACAGGATCAGATCAGAAGGTTGCTTTTGGGACAATGAATTCTAGAATTAGAAAAGTACTTCCTGTCCGTCCCCATCCCCCCCCCCCTCTTGACTAGACTGTCATTTGCATTTCAGCTAGTTTGCCATCAGGTCCAATGCTGTTTTTTCCAAGCAGACGTGTGTGTCTAGTCAGACTGGTACAGAAAAAAACATGGGGAGGAAGAAGTACCCAAAATGGAGGCGATCTCAGGCCGGCAGTTTCGAAAGGTACCATGTGGGGATGCAGGAGAGACGTTTCCTCAAGGGAACATCCCGAGCGACACAAGGAGAGGTTGTCAGCCATGGCCATTTGGAGCTGTTCCGCCACTCCTTATTAAATAATGCATCCTGATTGATTGGTCTGAAAAGTGCTTCGTCGCCGGGTCAGGTTGCGCTGGTTATCGTTTTCTGATTAGATTGATGATTCTCAAAGGTCGCATTCAGAAAGCAATTCTCTGGCAAAATTGATCCTCGGGATGAGGGAAATTTATTTTTCTGCCCTGCAGATGGGGCCTGACAGTGAGGAACGGCTAACCTAGAACGGCAGCGGGTGGGGTAGAAAAGTTACCTGGATGTTCCTAATACCTCTCCTAAATACTATATAAAACAGATGTGTCATACTGTGTGCCAGCTAAGATTGTGCTGTTTGCAAGACCTTATTTGCCTAAAATAGTCTTTGTAAAACCTAAGCTGCAACTTATACCACCAACAGAACACAGAGCATTTACCAAGGCAGTGATCCTGCTATCTTAACCATTTTTTAATTAATTGTTGTTTTTGTGGGTTATTTTAAGCTCATAATGTTTCTAAGTGATTTCTGATGTTTAGGGTATGTTTATTTTTCTTTACTATTTGACGTTGTTTTATTTTGGTTTGTTTATGTCGATTATTGTCTTATTTTCTGTTGTGAACCACCCAGAGTGGCTTTGGCAGCCAGATGGGTGGTATAGAAATCAATAAGTAATAATAATAAAAAATAACTCAGTCAAGACAGGAATGGACAGAGGAGAAGGCAAAGAATTCAAAGGGCTGCTCCATCATAAAGCATGATCTTTTCATAAAAGTCCTTATTGCGAGGGAGGCTGAAGAATATTTAAAAAAAAAACACTTTCTCTAAGAATAAGCTGAGATGATGATTCCACACAGAGGCAGAACAAAGTCAGTGAGGAACAGGGGTTTGATATTAGCATGCTTGGGAAACCACTGGAGTTTGTAGAACTATTTTTTTAAATGCAGTCTACTCCCCTCCTCAAAATAGCTTTATGAGGAGTGACCATGCTGAGTAGCTATTGAAGGGAGAGTTGATATGTGGAACGAAGCATCCTTTAAAAAGTTATGCCTGGCTGGATTGAATTCTGAAGAGTCCTTTTCCAAAGGATGAGTATACCACGCCCCGCTTTGTTGCAGGTGTCACTTCTACCTATCCAAAAATATTTGTTTGTTTAAAGCATTTTTGTGTCCCCAGTAAGGCTGGATCCTCTGCTCGGTTGGAACTTACAGCCATGCTTTGGAGGTCCTGGATTCTTTTCCCTGGAGGGGTTTTTCCTTTTGAGTCTGCTTGAGGTCAAGACTTGTTCTGATTTCCTTCCCCCCGGAACATTCCTTCAAATAAATCCTTTCCCAAACCACCCAAAGGTTCAGGGAGAGAGCACAGGCTGAACACACTGTAGGCCCTTTCAACCTCTTGACCACCCTCCTGGTTACATATCCCAGCTTCTCCATAATACATCTTAAACTGTACTACCTCAAACTGGAAAGAGTATTCCAGATAAGGTCTGACCAAAGCAGAACAGAGTGGAACTATTGCTTTCCTTGATTGGCACACGCTATACTTCTGTTCATGCAAGCTAGAATTACATTAGCCTTTTTTGATGCTGCGTCGCACTGCTGACTCATGAATAGCTTGTGGTCTCCAGCGACCTCCCCTTACTTCTCAGAAGCATCGGTGCCAAACCAAGTGTCACCTCTAAAGTTTCTGCCTCGGAGGCAGTTTCTGATGTCCTTATGGTTTCTGGGCATGACACTTGCTTCGGCGGGCAAGTGTCACTCTCTAGCCCCCCTTTCCCCCCGCCCACCCCGGTTAGGTGCCGAGGCGATGACCTGCCACAACCCTGCACCAGCTTGCTTTCTCTGTTTAAAAAAAGAAATTGCAAAGTGAGAGAGGAAGCCGATGCGCTGCAAGTGTTCAATAATTCAGAAAGTCAGGCTCCTTGGCACCTGAGCACTGGTCATTGCCTATTCAAAGGGGTGAAGACGGTCGTGCAGAAAACGCCTCTCCATGAGATGGCAGATGGAAGAAGCAGCCACAGCGCTCAGGCACAGAGCAAACTTGATTTGTATAATCTAGCAGAGAGCGAGAGTGACAGCTCTCCTCCTCACCCCACGCTTCAGACTCTCTGCTGTTATAAGTCCACTCCCAAGTATTTTGGTGTGACCCACCTCTCCTTTTTAGCTCCGATTTTCTCTATTACCTTTTATTAAAAACATTTGCAGCGTTTTTTCAGCAGCTGTTTGCTGCATAGGTGGAATCTATCTATCTATCTATCTATCTATCTATCTATCTATCTATCTATCTATCTATCTATCTATCTATCTATCTATCCATCCATCCATCCATCCATCCATCCATCCATCCATCCATCCATCCATCCATCCCACCTAACTAGTGGGAAATCCCCTAGTTTGGTCAGTGAACAAACCAAAATAGCACAATACAAACAACAAAAATAAATAATAAAATTCACCAAAAAAGCACACCAAAAGCATAATCTCTAAAAATAAAATAACTAATACCAAAGAAGGATAATAACGATAGATAGATAGATAGATAGATAGATAGATAGATAGATAGATAGATAGATAGATAGATAGATAGATAGATAGATAGATAGATAGATAGATAGATAGATAGATAGATAGATAGACATTATCCTAGGGTAGGGGCTCATGACAGACAGATATATATAAAATGTACAGAATATATATATATATATATATATAGATATATAGATATATATATATAGATATATATATCTGTCTGTCATGAGCCCCTACCCCACATTAGGTCAACCTGTGTAGGTCTGGGAGTGGCTGAGAGCATCATCTGGTTTGTGAGAGGCAAGGATGTTGGCAAGCCTTTGGGTCTGAGTCCCAAGTCTGAGTCTTTGGTACTGAGTCCCAAGTCCAAGTTTCTATTAAAAACAGCCATTTTTCCCCCCAGAAAAAGGGGGGAGATGGGTGGGTTCTGAGTTGGGAGCTGAGTCGCTGGACTTAAGTCCGACTTGACAGCGGGTCTCATGACGTGAGCCCCCCATCCCTGGTGAGAGGCAGGAGAGGGAGGACTGGTGGATGCAAAGTAAACAGTTGATTGGATAATAAGACCAAAAATCCCAAAGAAGTCCAGTGAACCTTTTTTTTTTAATTATTGCTATTAAAAATCCATCAGCAGCAAAATGCATCACAAACGGCATCAAGGCCTTTGCAGGCTTTATTGTAGGGATGGGAAATCCATGGGCTATATCTGGATCCCAGGATGTCCTCAGTTGGCTTGCCAACCTCCCCTAAGTTCTGCTCACTCCCCAAATCCTACCCCATCCTCTGCTGGGATTTTTACCCCACTGAGCTATAATCCGTGATCATGTGAGCAGCACGGCAGAGGGAAGTCACAGTAGAAATCAGGGGCCTTCTTCCTCCTCTCCCCTCTGCTCAGTGGATGGGAGGTTGTAGCTCAGCATCAGGATTAAAAAGGCACTCCCTGTATTTCTATTCTTTTCAAAGGGGAATAGGCTCGGTTTGCATCATGCAGCAACCATCAGTCCCTTCAACTTAATTCTCTTATAGTAGATCTAGAGTTATTTTTCCATTAGATGGTCTCGGTTTTACAGTAGCATTTGATGCTGTTCTCTAGCAAACAGCTGAATGTTTGTACGACAACTTTAAGTACTGTGTGTTGAATAACCTGTGCACTGCAGTTTTGTGCAGAAAGGCTTGTATTTTGCGCGCGCACAGCCGTATTTTCTACAAAAATAGGAGGGTGTTAATGCAAGGGATGTTTGTGAATTTTTCTGTGTGTATATGAATGTCCTTTATGAAAATGTCTTGTGTTCACTACATTCTTAAGCTCAGAGATCGGTTCCCTTCTTTTCCTTCTTGCACATCAGTTTTGTCTCTTTCAAGAGAACGATGTCAGTGCTGAAGTCTTTCATTACCTTCCTGTGTTTGACACACATATTCCTTTAGAGCGTCAAAGGCTTTTACAACAATAATTGATCTTCCAAATTATATAATCAATGCATCTGCAAGGAACCATCAGATAATTTTTCTTCTTACAGCGCACATCACATCTGCAATCAGTTCTCTGTTTCTGATACTAAAGTTGTTAACAGGCAGTCACATTAAGGTCAATACACACATCACTTGGATTTCTAAAACTTGTCGTGCATTTTTGCAAGTAGAATATAACCTAATATCCCCAGTGGATATGGGGAATTTATTTAATTCTAACCAGAAGAGGAGGTAGTAGTCTATAAAAGGGGATTGAAGAAGAAATGGAGGGAATAAAATAAACAAAGAAAGTAAATATATATTCCTGGTGTACATAAAAAAAATTAAAAGTATGGCTTTCCCCTTGCCTGTTCCAACTAAAGCTTGAATCCAGATCTTAATAAGATTTGGGAAATTGATCAGATTAGCTGTCTCCCAACACCTGAGAATTTTCATTTCTTTACACCCCTTGTCATCTGGAGTATCAGATGCTACACTTGAAATTGGAAAGGGTTCAGTGGAGAGCAACACAGGGTGGTCCACAGAGAGGTGGCAAATCTATCCTGTGAGGAAAGGTTGAAAGGACTGGCATATTTAATCTGGAGAAGAGAAAATGGAAAGGGCAAAATGATATAGTCAAGCTGCCAAAGAATGAATTTATATTCCACAGTTGTATCAGTTTGATACCCATTTAACTATCACAGCTCCATCCTACACATTTTGCTGTTTTGGGCCCACAGTATGAATTTTAATCATCATGATTCTATCCATCCGTCCCTTACCAGGGCAAAATATTTTTAGGCCACGTCAGTTCACTGAGAAACCTGTTGCTCACCTTCAGTTGTGTGACTTCTTTATATGGTACTTCTGTGTTTTCTTTATATGGTACAGCCAACCATGTAAGGCATAGTCTCTGGCTTCCTCTAGGAGCCAGTTAGGGTAACTTCATAGTTAGAAATATCTATTTCTGGGAATTTCTCTTGTAATATTTTTAATATTTTCAGACTGTGGATAAGTGAATCAGCAGATACAGATCCCGTGGATACAGGGGTCCTACTGCATTCCAACCTTCTGTTTCCCCTTCCCTGATTTTTTGCACATCTATTTTTATTAACTCTGCAAATGCAATCTGAGTAGGCAAAAGAACTGGGCTTGCATTTAGCCAAAGTTGGTGAACAGCCCTAGTGATCATACTGGTCACAACTTGGGGGAAATACTTTTATTGTCCAAATATTTCAGAATCCCTTGCCAGTATGACTACTAGAGAGTTCTAGAAGCTGTAATTCAAACATGTAATTTTTCCCCCAAGCTCTGGTTTAGGCAGGCTCAGACTTAATGCATTTTTCACACAAGAAAAGAAAAGAAAGTGTACAAATACAGAAGTTCACAAAACTCTCGTCATCACGCTCAACAGGGAGAAAACTTTTGACTTTTTTTGTTCTTACCTGCAAATGAAATAAGCAAAGATGTATACCCCTAGCTAATCTTGACTGCAGGGGGAAGTGAAATGGTGTTGCCTCAGCTTTTGAAGCATGAACCTTTATTGTGGCCGTTCCCACAGCCAGGTCCTCCGAGATGCATTTAAAAAGACAAGCAAACCAGGTCTAGGTAGGTCAATCTCCACAGGAACAGGTCTTTTGTAATGCTAAGGAGTCTTGACCACAAATTTCAAAAGCATCCCATCTCAGAATACATTGCATTGCCAAGAATCATGGCTTGCAATCAAGGCTGTACAAGGATCTCCTGTTTACTCCTTTCTCTGAGCAAAATTTGCCTTCATTTTCCAATGCACTGACATTATAAATCTGTAAAGAGGCTGAGCACAGACAGAATTGGATGGAGGTTAACATCACTCTAGACAGAATTCAGGTATATTCAGAAGCCACAAACTGGCCTCTAGATCGGATTAGGGGATCTGTGCGCAGTTCTACATTTCAAAATTAGTTGCACTCCTGCCTTCCTTGGGTGTCTTTGTTTCATGCTGAGTCTTCTTTCTTGTTTCACTCTGCTTCCTATTTAGTCTCTTTGGCACTCACCACCGAAGTTTAGCACTAGAGGGACTGATTAATTTACTATGTGTTTAGAATTGTATTACCTCCCCTCCCTGTTCCTAGAATGTACGTAGGTTTGGTCATGATGCCCTTTAGCAGGGTCAGTGAATCATGAGAACTAATTCTATAGGTACATGCAATTATTAGAAAAATGTTCCTTCCTTTTCTAGCTCAGAGAGCTCAAAGAGTTATTTTTAGCTTTGCATCCATTCTGGGAGACTGGCAAGTCCCAGAGACAGAGATTGAGAACTGCAGAGCTGGAAGGGACCTTGTGGATCATCCAGTCCATCCCCTATCAAGGAGGCCCAGTGGGGGAATCGAACTCCCAACCTCTGCCTAAACCCCTGAGCTATCCAGCAGTATTGAGAAAGTATGATTGAGAAAGAAAAGAAGACTACCCAAGGAACTCATAAAAATGTCTGTCTGAGAAAGGATTTGAACCAGGAATTTCTATAAACAATATAAAAGCTCCCGCTACTAAACCACGTGGAATATTAAACAGATGGCATAAAACATCAATTCAGTCAGCAAGTTTCAAACTGTGTTCCAGGAAATGGTGGGGGTTCTCATGAAGACAAGGCTTCGGAAAACCTGTCCACCTCCATTCTCCTACAGATAACCAAGTCCATGTCCCTGAGAAATCAAAGGGATGTTAAGATCTTAAGGAGGGGCCTTATTGAAAATGCCAGCGGCTTCAGAAAGCCTCTTGATGGGGCCATCTCAGTGGTTTAGGCCTCTGGCTGCGGAGCCAGAGCTTGGGAGTTCAATTCCCCACTGGGCCCCTTTGACAGGAGCTGGACCCGCTCTGCAGTTCAAAGAGTATTATGCAAGAGGCTTTCTCTTGTGTGACTCCCAAACTGTGGAATGAACTCCTTTCAGAGTTGTGATCTGTTTCCAGTGTCACTGTTTTTAGGCTTCGGATATAGTTCTATACACTTGTCACGGTTTCAAGAGTTTACTGGGAGAATTGATGTCCGTGGTTTTTCTTGTTTGGGCTTTTATTTCAAAGATTCTATTGCTGAATTTTATTTTGCTTGCTTTTATGATGTTTCATGGTGGTTTTAAGCCCTACCTGATACGTAGTAGAATGACAGGGATAAAAATTTAATAAGTAGTAGTAGAAGGCGAAGAAGTAGCAGGAACAAGAACAAGAGCAACGTCTGAACAGATTGCCCCAGGTGATGACAGGGATCATTCAAAAAAGTTTGAATGGATCATGTCATAGAATCATGGAGTTGGAAGGGGTTCTAAGGCCATCGAGTCCAGCCCCCTGCTCAAGCAGGAATCCAAATCAAAGCAGATCTGACAGGTGGTGGTGCAATTTTCTCTTGAATACCTCCAGCGTTGCAGTGCTCACCAATGGTCATAGGTGCCATTGTCATACTTCTCTAACAGTTAAGAAAATTTTCCTGATCTTCAGCCAAAATCTGGCTTCCTGTCGCTTGAGCCCATGATGACGTATCCTGCACTCTGGGACGATCCTGCCCCTCTGGAGGACTCCCTTTCAAATGCCATTGGTGATGGTTGTGGTGTTGTGTGCCACATTGCAGTTCACAGTTGAAGAGGAAGTTAGACTACTAGACAGTACCTCTGAGGTTGTTTCCAACTCTGTAACTCTATCATTCTGTGATTATAGAGCATGTGAGATCTTCACGCTCAGGCTTTATTCAGAGTTTTCTTTTCAGGCACAAGACTTTAGTTGTAAGCTTCTTGGGAAGCACGGCTGATTGGAAAACATTCCTCCGCTTAGCTGTTTGGACACCCTGGCACTTTAACGAGTTTCTAAGGTTTTTGTCTTGCAAAAGTTCTGTGATGTTGTAAAGTGGCTCTGACAACCGCCGCTGGAAAGCGCACGAATATATTTTTAAAAGGCACCAGTGAATTAAACAAGGACAATCACAGCTTGCTTCTCTCCGTGTCCCTCTCGCAGATGTAAGTGCAACCTCCATGCCAATTTGTGCACCTTCAAAGAGGGAAGCCTCCAGTGCGAGTGTGAACACAACACAACCGGGCAGGACTGTGGGAGGTGTAAGAAAAACTTTCGCAGCAAATCGTGGCGCGCCGGCTCCTACCTTCCGAGACCCAATGGATCTCCTAATGTTTGTAAGTAGCTGGCTGCCCAAGGGCTGCTTTGCTTTGGGCCAAAATCCCGTGAAAGTGGATTCTGCTCTGGAAATGTTGCTTAGAACTCACCCTCCAGGGTGGATTTTTTTCAGTTGATGCTTTCCAGATGTTTGGGGCTGCAAAAAAAAAATTACAATAAAAATGTATATCCATGAGGGACCGTTATAAGAGTAACCACAGTTTATTATTATTATTATTATTATTATTATTATTATTATTATTATTATTATTATTATTATTATTATTATTATTATTATTATTATTATTATTATTATTATTATTATTATTACCCTGCCTTTCTCCTTAAAAAGGACCCGAGGCAGCTTACATCTTTGAAAGATGATCTTTAAAGCTGAAAACAACGAGTGTACAATGGTGGTTTGCATCATGAAAAGACTATATTTAAAGCTAAGAACAAGGAGTATAAAGAGGCAGCTTATATCATTAAAAGACAAGATGAAAGCTAAAACCATAAGTAGATAAATGCAAAAAAAAGAGGAACAAACACATACCACTCTGAGAGATGGTAGAACAGTAATGCACAAGAACATCAACATTATGTAATGTATCCGCATGCATTTGTTACTCTTCATAAACATTTTATTGTCAATAAATATTTGTCTACATGGTGGGATAGCCCAGCGAGTTAAGCCTCTGGCTGAGGAGCCAGAGGTTGGGAGTTTAATTCCCCACTGTACATCCCAGAAGAGCCAGCCTGGGTGGCCTTGGGCAAGCTGCACAGTGATCCCAGGGCACCCCTAGAAGAAGGGAAGGGTCAACCACTTCTACCTAGAAAACCTTAAAAAGGGCCGTCAGGCATGACTTGATGGCACACGATCATTTTGTTATTATAGTATAAATAAGTGTAACAATTCGTACACTTTAGTTATTCGTTCATTCGTCACATCTGTATGCTGTACTTTCTCTGAAGAACCCATGACAGCATACGTGGCTGTCCTCCTTCCTCCGGTTCTTCTATTTTATCTTCACAAGAACCCCGTGAGCTAGGTCTGGGGAGGAAGGAGGGAGAGATTGACCTAACATTGTGTGGTGAAGCATGGATGTCCCCTTTAACCTCTGAGAGATGGAAGATGGAACATACAAGAAATAGATCAATAAGTCAATGCATGGCATTTTGGCTTCACCCCATTTGTTTCTCAGCCCACGCAGAGCCTTCGGCCCCACCTGCCCCTGGAGCATAGCCCCCAAGAGCTTTCAGACATGAGAATCTGGTCTTCAGTCTGGAAAAGGCTGGCTGTCCATTTTGCGCTCTTGAGAATTGTAACAAAGAGTCCTCAGAGTCACAATGAGGTGCCTCCCCCTGACCTTTGGGGTGGAGGACCCTCTCCTGCTCCGGTCATAAATCAGGGGCCTCAGTCAATCTGCTGGAATGGCTAGCAGGTGACAGCGGAGAAAAAAATGGCATAACGTTCATATTGGAACAGCAAATGCTATGCCACTGCCCTTTGAAGCAGATGTAACCGTCTGAAGTGTTCCCAGAGATGCCACTCTGTTCTGTCCTTGCTTTCCATCTTTGGAAAAAAAATTTATGGGCTTTAGGATGATCAAAGCTAAATTCTAGGCTCCAAAGGCCATGAAAGGATGGTGTTGTGTTTGGCAGGAACGGGAGTCAGGGGATCTTTGAAAGTGAACGTGCCTGTCAAATACCGCTGTGCTCTTGCCATCTTTCAAAGGGGCCATGGAGAACCCTTCTGGTGCTGACAGCTCCTGTGATCTTGCGTGCTGTCTCTCTTTCCATGCTCAGCTTGCCCCTCGTGTTGAGAACCAGAGGTACCCATTCTGCAGGATAGAGTCTGCAACTCTGGAGATTTCCCAGACCTTAAATCAGTGGTTTCCAAACTGTGTGCCCCAGGGACCTCACCGAACCCAGCCAGGGGGTGCCACAGAATCCTCTCATCCTTCCCTTCTCCCCCTTCCACCCGAAGTATTGTATTGGGGAGCTGCGGCCAGTGGCCAGTGAGTCAAGGGAGTTGTGAGTTAAAAAGGTTTAGGGACCACTGCCTTCAATAAACCAAGAGGAAAGGAAAACTGGACTTCTGATCCTTTTCGATAGTTGTCTCCAGAAAATCTCAATAGGGAATGTTGGAGGGATTCACACCTTGCCAATTCTAATAGAAACGACCTTGATCCTATGAGATTTTTTTAAAAAGGATAGAAAAACTTCATCATGATGTTCATCGTGAAAGTCAAGGAAGTACCAAATTGGTCGCGATGAACTTTCTCAGCTCAAAACAAGCTCTAAAATCCATTTAAAAATAGGACAAATTTATGACGCGCACTTATTTAAATGTGTATGTTCAAATATGTACTATTTGCAATTATCTAGATTTATGCTTCAGTGCAGAAAAAAATGGGGTAGGAGAAAATGGTGAATAAAAACATGCACATTTGACACGGGGTCAGAAATTGACCCAATCCATTCATTCCCAGAGGGAACTATGGCGTGCCTCTCCTTCCTCTCCGTATTATCTGGAGCTTCAAGGTGTAAGAGATCCAGTCTTCTGACTTGCAGGGCCAACTTTGTTAATCCGTGTATGGTTGCTCAGGGAGACGGACCTTGAACGAAATATTAAATAAAAGTAACCCAATATGCTGTACTGGTTAGAGTATCAGACTGGGCCCTCAGAGGCCCACTGTCAAGAGATAGACTACTGAGTTATGAAACTGATTGGTTGACCTTGAGCCAGTCATCTTGACCTGCCTCACAAGGTGGCTGTGAAGATAAAGTACAAGGATGAATATTAAACTGCCTGCTCTATAGTTGCCTTAAAAAGCTGGAGAGGTCAGTGGCTTAAGCATCTGGCTGTGGAGCCAGAGGTTGGGAGTTTGATTCCCCCATGGTGCCTCTTTGACAGGGGCTGGACTGGATGATCTTATAGGGTCTCTTCTAGTTCTGCAACTGAAAGATGATGATGATAATGATTCAAAAATACCAGACACAGTCAATCAGAATAATAAAAACATTGACCGGTATTAGTTTTTATCATTTGGATTGACTGTGCCTGGTATTTTATTGTTAAAGTAGTGAATTTATGGAGGATAACAGGTAATTTCTACTCAAAATGTGTACCCATTGTGGTGCAGTGGATAAGTGACAGATTAGGACTCTGGAGCAGAGGGTTTAATTCCCCGCCCAGCCATGAAAACTCACTGGGGGCAGTGGAACTGGTAAAACCTTAAGTACCGTACTTACTTTGAAAGCCCTGTCAGGGTCACTATAAGTCAGTTTTGACTTGATGGCACATAACAGCAATAACTACACAAATGTTACTCCCTATTTTTGGGGATTACTCTTAACTGCTGTTTTCAGCTTATGCTGCCACTTTAATGCCTGTTCTTTCCTTTCCTTTTCTCCCCTCCTCCTCCTCCTTCCATGTGAGATGAAGCAATCAGGAAAAAGGCTGGATGAGTTCACAATACAATATAGACAATCAAGTCTAGCTATGTGCTGCTATCAAGGGGGCAGAGACCCCATATGGAGCAAGTCCCTAAGTCCCCTTCCAGGAAGCCTGAAAAAAAGCCGTCGGAATGCCCTTCCACCCTGACTGGTTTTTTTCCCCTGTAAAAACAATCTGCCTGCACTTTTCACCTTTCAGCGCCAGTAAACTTCATTTGCCAGAAGTGTAACTTTATTAATAAGCTGTTATACCAAAGATGATGGGACGAGATGACCCTGCTCAGAGAAAGGGCAAGGGAGAAGAGTGTTAATAAGTTAGGTCACTAGTGGGTTATGGCTCACAGGTTCACAGCTCATGATGTGGACGAGAGACCTGTTCTCTGTGTGTTGCCCTGCGCAGTCTGTTTTGATGTGGCCTAACTGGCCTGTGTCCTTAGGAAGGAAAAACTGCTTTTAATTAGCACCAATGATCTATTTGCTACCTCTTTTTTTATTTTCTCTTTCTCCTTCTTTTTTTTTCCCTTCTAGGTGCAGCTCCAAACTTCGGCAGTAAGTTTTTAAAAGATAAAAAGAAACTTGAAATGCTGAACGGTGACGTGTTTGGTGCATGACCTTGTGTGCATGGCTCTCAGTGGGGAAAAGAATGGCTGTTTTCTCTGTCCTTTAGCAACTTCCAGGTGATATTAATCTGCTCCTCTAATTGTATCTCATTTTCCACCCTTGTCAAAGAAATATCTTTGACTTCAGTACAGTAGGACCCTCTTATCTGCGGGATCAGTATCTGCTGATTCGCTTATCCATGGTCTGAAAATATTACAAATATGAAAAGAAAAATCCTAGAAATATATATTTCTAAAGATCATGTTACCAGAAATGGCCACTCAAGGAAGCCAGAGACCATGCTGTGTATAGCGTTTGCTATAATCCGCATTTTTCGGCATCCACGGGGATCTTGGAACCGAACCCCCATAGATACGGGGGTCCTGATGTAATCTCATTGTCTCTCACCCCACCCTCACGGATTGTGAGAAAGGCAGCAGGAAGGAAATAAAAGATGGGTTTGAAAATGCATATGAGGGCCAGGAACTCCCAATACATCTGAAGGATCATCAGCAATCCTTTAAACTCTGGGTCCTAACAAGGAGAAACTGTTTCGGATTTCTGAGCAACAGAGACACATCATTTGCCATCTTTAGAGTGTGTGGAGCTTCAGAAAACAGAATGTTTACTAAGAAAATGTTGTCAGGCTACGTTCAGTGACAGAATGAGTAAGTACATCACAATGACCTTGTGCAGTTCCTATCCAGACTAGCAAATACGTTGCCTGTGCAGAATTGCTGCCATGTAGGTTTTGAGTTGCCACTCTGCAGGTTTTGCCACTGTTTAACCGGAAAAGGTGGAGATGGTGCTCTTTGGATGTCCTGTCTCCCTCAGTAGCTGGATTGGCTCTTACTTACTATTTGGACTCCCGATCTGAATGTTGGAAGGCACTGTGGAGTAATTAAGCATCATGGCATATGGCTAATGGGAAAAATAGTTCCAAACGTGATTTTGGAATCGGTAGTGAGAAATGTGAAGGTGAAGTTGCTCCTACCTCATGGTGCCTGTGGGTGAAATGTTGAGAGCTTGGGGCTTAATTCTGTTTTGCTGCTAATACTCTTTTTGAATAAAATGCGGGAGGTCGCGTTGGCCATAAGACAAGTTCCAAAATATAAAATGCGTGTATGTGTGTGAGAGAGAGAGAGATCAATAAAGCTCATTAATGCAATATGAATTTGGCCTCCATGGTTACCAGATCACCAGTGGCTTGGATAATGACGCTGGTGTTATTAATGGATGTGGCTTCTGATGGAAAGAGACAGATCTCTGCCTTACGGTCTTGCCATAGTCCATGAGAAAGGCCTTAAAGCAGAGAGCAGAAAGGTAAAACGCACTGTCCTGCGTTAGAGCTTATAAAACGAATTCTTCATATGACAAACAAAGCAGCAATACATTTATTGATTAAGTTGCCAGGTATTGGGATTACTTTGTCTGTAATCTATACATATTATGCATCGAATGTGGGGAGAACAGTACACCAACTTCAAACTTCAGATAGGAGAGAGGCTGTGTAATTTCAGATGTTATTTGTGACTCATTGTAACTTATTTGTTCTGTCTTTCTCACCCTCCTCCCTTTTCCTTAAAAAAAAAAAAGAAGAAGAACCCAACAGACATTTCACAAGGTTTTCCTTAGGGATTTTTTCCCTACATCCACACTCATTTTTAATGACACATTGAGGATATTTGGCCCAACATCGGTAGTAAGGAAATGAAATCTAAGTTAATTGTATGAAGTGTGAAGGTGGGGGAGTCATGATTAGATTTTCAAGATGTTCAGTCCAATCAGCAATGAATGCTGTGTGTAATAAACAACGCTGGGCTGTTCATTGCCCAGTGGACCCAGGTTGCTGTGGTTGAATTCAGTCCGTGATCCCAAATTATGGCAAAGTTCTAGTGCGTACCCAACAAGAGGCTTAGTTTTGTTTAACCATTTAAAACCAGCCACCCCACAGTGGGGACTTCTGTGGTACAGACTCTGGGGTAGGGGTCCTCCCTCTTGGAGAGTCAGGAGGGCCCATCCAAAGGCCGAAGAGGCAACGCTCCATCTCGGGGTGTGTTTGTGTGTGTGGCAACGGCCTTTGCTTGTGCACCGACGTTTTGCCTCCTCTGGAGAGAGAAGGAGGCCACGCACCCTTGCCCTCCGTGGAGCAGCAGTGACAAATGTTTTTAGAGGAAGGGGTCAAGAAATCGCCAGCCGCTGCTCCCGAGGAAGTTGAATGTGTCCGCCTGGGCCTTTGAGAATGGTTTGTATCCTCTGGGAGAATATCTGTGTGCCCAATGGCAACTGCTGCTCATGGACATGGGGGCCCAGCAGGGTGCTGAGAACCGGGCTGGCCCCTATGATTAGACAGAGAAAAGCAATGGTCTCAAGACCGCAGAAACTGGAAAGCACCAGCTGCCTCACCTCTTTGTCCCATGCCCCTGGCGGCCATTCCTCCCTGCTGGAGAACACAGCTATGCGTTTTCCCCAAGCTAGCTGCCTCCAATGTGACAGCAAGTCCTATCCTGTCACTTTTGTTCAGGTGATGCTGAAATGCCAAACGAGTTGGCTCCTATACAGGGAATGAAGAGGGAAGGCCAACTTGGCTTGTGCTCTTTGCAGGCATCTTAGGACGCCACACTGGTTATTCTCCCAGAATACATGGCACATACAGAACACACGGTATATGCACGTGGTACACAGGAGGCCGTAAATGTGTGGTCAGTGGGCTGCGTTGACCTTGATGGCTCTCAGATATTGGGGTGATATGCTGAGAAATCCAGCTTCCTACCCCAGATAACTGAAAGAGAGAATCACTTTTCAATTAGTAGTAGACTAATGTCTTTGCCTAGGGGGGCGGGGTAAAAATCCAATAAAGTAAAGTAAAGTAGTCTTAAGCCTGTCATTTTCACCTGCCATAAGACAGAGGTGAGCAACTTCTGGCCTCCTGCTGGTTTCTGCCATCCTTCACACACACATACACTTCCGTTGCCCTACAGTTGGAAATTCACTGGCACAGCAGCACTGCTTTTTCCAAAAGTAACCAGGAATGCAATGTTACCTCAGTGGAGAGTGCAACGTGGCAGGTCAAAAACCTGCCATTTAAATCCAGGGAGTAACAAACAAGGAGTTACTTTAGAGAAATAACAGTCCAAGCTCTGGTGGGGGAAGATCCATCACCAGGAAGAAAATGACAGATTCCTGCCCTAAGACATGAGGCAAGATTTGCCAGTCCTTGAAATGTAACTTGAGAAGCAGTCCTAAGAGAAATATCCAATGCTTTCTTTCTTCCGTTATTTTTCTTCCACCAGCGAGCAAGCGACCAAAGCGAATTACTACCACAAAAGCTACCACCACCACAACTCCCAAAACCACTACCACCACCACTACCACTACCACCACCACAACCACCACCACCACCACCACTTCCACTGCTGCTCCTACCACCACAGCCACCACTTCCACCAGCACCACCCTCATCACTACCGCTAGCCCTGCCACCACCCCACCCACCACTACTCCGCAGCCAGGTGGGTGCCAAGCCGTAGTCCGCCAGGCACGCAACCCTGACCCGACCCCCTTGACGTGCTCAGATAGCTCTGTTCTAGCTGATTGTGCCAACCAATATGACCGTACCCTTTCCCTCCTTTCCTTCAGCAGCTTCGTTTTGTACTGCGGTGTGTGGATTAGCCGCAATAATCTCACAGACGGAGGACTCCGTAGCCTAGCAAGCTTGCTGCTTTGTCCGTCTTGTACATGGATAAAAATTAACGAGTGCATTGGCTTGGGTCTTTCCATTTGTCAGCAGGAGAGGTTGTTTGTTTTCAGGCCTAATTAATGCAGAGCAAGGCATTGATAGGACAGAGCTCATTAATAACATACAGCTCTTTTTCCTTTAGGGAAGCAGCTGCAGTAACTTATTTTTTGCGGGAGGTGTTCTTATATAAGCTGTGCAATGTAAGGTACAGATATTCGGGTATTACAGAGACCACAGTTATCCTATAAGCTCACCCCATTGACCTTTGTGGTGGAGCTTGGAGAAGCTACTTATTTGGCCTACCATTTCTAGCGTCCCTCCTCTTCAGTCAATGACCGTGCTGGATAGTGGATTTGGAGAATTTCCACAACTCTGCCAAGTGCTGATTCTCAAATAGGTTCTCTCAAAGCATACTGAGTCTATTTGTATAAATCAATATATACAACCCAAAAAATCTCAGGGGGAGGTCTTGGGACAGTTGTTCCCTTTTATTTTTCCCAGCCTCACAAGACTCTTGTGAGCTAACACAATAAGGCTGCTTTGAGGTTCTTGGACAAAAGGTTGTACACTAATGTTATACAAGGCTGAACCCCTTCCCCAACTGTATTTTGGATTACAGTTCCCAACATCCCCATCCATTAGCCGTGCTGAGTTAGATGATGGGAACATCTAGAGCATGGTTGCTATATACAGTAGGAAATTCTTTATTCGCAGGATTAGTGTCCGTGGTTTCACTTATCCATGGTCTGAAAATATTAAAAACATTAAAAGAAAAAATCCAGAATTTTTTTTTCATGTGTATTACCAGAACTGGTTACTAGGGGGAGCCAGAGACCATGCTACGAATGCTTGTCAGTGAAGAATACATAGCATGGCCTCTGGTGGCCAGTTCTGGTAATGCATGTGAAAATATTTTTTTCTGTTGTTTTTTTCCTTACCATGCTATTATCCACGGTGCGGCTTAGGGGGTCCTATTGTACCTGAAAGCAAGTCCCACTGAAAATGTAGCTTATTGCTGAGGAGGCTTAACCCTGGGTTGCCTCAGAACTGAATTAGCCAAGAACAGAAGGAACAACACTTTGCAGTTCTTTTTCAAATGCCTCCACCAAAAGTCAACTAAATCCAGTGCCCCCTAGTGTCTAGATTGGATAGTGGTGCTCTTGCCAACATCAGGTGGGACTTGCTGTGGATCCTCTACTTGGGGTGCATGCCAAGCCTGGTGCGATTCTTATCCATGTTTGCACCCTCCCCAAAGTAAAGTAAAAAAGGAAGTATTTTTGCTGCTCAAGGTCTTTTCGACTGTGCATGCTTCTAACGATGTCTTCTAACGATGGTAGTGAACTGCTTTTCATGGGTGTTGGAAGCAGGAGGGGAGAAAATGTTTGAATTTGGGGGTTAGAGACAAACAGAACTTCAGAACTTTCTATTTCCCTTCCTGCTACTTGAGTCTGAATATTTTCTAGGTAGAATATTTCCAAGCTTTGCAGGCCCTGGACCTTAATTTTAATTGCTTCGTTTTATGCATAGCTAGAGTTTGTTGCACTTGGACAGAATTTGAATACATAAAGTGTTAGAGTTTTGTTACATTGTGCCTTAAGAGGAGGCTGACCGCTTACAAAATATTTTGCATTTAAATCAGCTGTCTTTTAACCTATTAATCCATCAGTTTCTTCTACGTAGGTGTGCATATTAGCCAGACCTCAGTGTAGGTGGATCGAAGTAAATGTGCCCTGGCTTAGAATTCTAGAATGTGAGTTATATGGGTTTGGTAATCATTTCAACTTCTGTGGCTCCATCCAACAGAATCCTACAGAGCTATGATTAGGACAAAGAGACTGGGATTTTAAGAGGGTGCCAAACTTAGAGACAGGGTCTCAAGAAGATTTCAGGAAAATAAACAGATACAGTGGGGTAAGTAGCTGATGCTGCTTGCCCTGGGTGCCAGAACTGCTTGTTGCAAGTCTGCTGTACCGTGATTTATAGTTTGCGAAGGTACTTTAAAAGCTCTGCTTTAGTTTAAGAGGAGTGCATGAGAGCTTCCTAAGAGATCATTCTGCCAGACGAAACCCCAGGATCCTATAGGCTGCAGCCATGGTAGTTAAAGTGGCACCAACCTGCTATAAACGTGTGGTGTGGATAATAAACTCTTAATAAACTGGGCTGCAGTCCTGTAGGTGTTTAATTTGGAGGTTGGTTTGACTACATCCGATGGGAGTGACTGCCAATTAAACGTGTGTAGGATCAGGATGAAAGCTACCACTCAGCGGGCACAATCTGCCTCAACCCCCTTCAAGTACCATCATGTGCGGGAGACAGATTTAATGGCCTGCTCCAGTCCTTAGTAAATGGATGTGACTTTCAAATGGCTAGCCGTGGTGAGAGAGATAGGGAACTTATTTGGGTCGCATTTCATGGAAATCTGTCTAATTTCTATTTTGCCAGCCAGTAGGTGAATGGAAAGGCAGGGATATTTCAGAATTTGCACGGTTCTGAACTCTTCTGAACTGAAACAATCGTCCCGTCCAAACATGTCAACCCAAATGTGTATCTTAGAGAAATGTGTGGAAATGAGCACATAGTAATGAAAGGAAGTCAAAAAGGCTTGTGTTGATTATTCTGGTTAAATCATTTATACCTTGCAATTCCATTTGTGGCCAGAACCGGCTGGAAGACTTCATAAATAGCTAAACAGGGCTTTAAATCTTTCCAAGGTTTTGGAAGCTAAGGTTTTCCTAGAAAGGTGTTTCAAACTCTCTTTAGGATATCTGCACATCCTCTTTTTTAATGCATGTGTTTGTCTGTTTGCACCCTTTGAGCAGTTACTCTCAAGCAACCTCCAGATCTCCCTGCTTCCGTTTCTTTTCAAGACACGCAGATCAAAACAGGTATTTTAGCGCCAGACTGATGGTGCCTCTTCTTTTAGCAACAATTATGAGAAAGAATTTTTTTTAAAAGGAAGAAAATGTATTGTTAACCTCTCAAGGCAAGTCCCAAATGTGAAACATGTACGTATTTGGTAGCGTGTAAGCTAAAAAAACCTCTTTTGGGTGCTGAACATTTCATTGAAGGAGAGACTGAGGTAAGGATGGACTGCATGACATTTGAGCATCTCAGATTTTATCATTTCAGCTGCAAATTGTTCCGGTTGTTTAAAACTGCAACTTCATTATCTCCATAGGTGGAGCAATAGGACTAGTAGTGTAACACATCTTGAGAGTACCTGGTTGGGGAAAAGATGGTATATAGTAGTATCCCTTTATCCGTGGGATCAGTATCCGCTGATTCACTTATCCACGGTCTGAAAATATTAAAAATATTAAAAGAAAAATCCCCCAAATATATATATTTCTAATGATGAAATTACCAGAACTGCCCTCCCAGAGGGAGCCAGAAACCATACGATGCATAGCATTTGCTATAATAATAGCATTTGCTATAATCTGCATTTTTCAGCATCTGCAGCAGGGCTTAAGACTGATTCCCCCGTGGACACAGTTGTGCTACTGTAATACATAAACCACTGTCTTTCTGCTTCACCTTCCCTTTCTGGCTCCTAAGAGCTTAAAGGAAACTGAGTTATGCTCTTGGTGTAAAAGAGATTTCCCCATCTTTATATGGAATATGGTAGGAAACATGGGGCCCATGGGCTATATGAGTTTCCCTGCCTAGTTTTTGTGGACCTTCTCAGACTGCACATCATTGCCGGGGTGGGTGGGGGAGAGAACCGGGGAACCCACAGCCAAATGCAGGAAATTGCACTGGAAAACCCCTAGTAGAGGCACAACATTCTCCAGTGCCTTGCTTTGCTCCTTCTTCTCAGGACTTTGCAGAAACCAGAATTTCTGGCCACTTCAGATTTCATTCTGGGGTGTGTGTGTCGCTCCTAGTGGATCATGGGGATTGTGGTATGTTGTTCCTGGACCTCCAGAACTTCTTGATGTGTAGAGGATGCTTGCAAGCAGAATCATGGAAGCGTAGCCCTGGAAGGGGCCTCTAGATTGCAGAATCCAATTCCCTGCCAAAGCAAGTTGTCCATTCCTTGGTTCAAATACCTCCAAGGAAGGAGAGGCCTCTCTTCTCCAAAAAAAAAAAGGGGGGGGGCTCTGGCCCTTAAAAGTGGGTGGGGAGGTATCACTCTGCCCATATATTTTAGGCTGAGACATTCCTGTCCCTCCTAAGACCACCTGCCACTCCTGGAACCATGGCCAACCTAGGAGACGTAGGCCATGGTTGTTGCTCAAGGGGGTTGGGTGACAATGCTGACTCTAACCTTGGGGTCTTACCTGAGCCCGACCCCTCTCCTTCCTGCTCACCCAGTCGCAATGTACAACCCATGGGCACAAAGGCTAAGCCTCTCCAAGTGAAGCGAATGAATAATTCCCCCTGTTCTGCTCAAGCTGAGCCAGTGGAGGTGTGCGCAAAAGACTAAAAAGCGAAGATGCCTCCAGGGCAGCTTTTTTATTGTTACTCTAATTAAGCCCTTGCCAATTTGCATGGGGCCATCTCGGTATTCTAGTTTGATGGCCTATTAATATCAATTGGCTGCTGTCTCCCAGTTCAACAGGACTGTCTATCCACCTTTAAAGTGTAGCTTGGGAGGAAAAAAAAAGTGGGAGGAAAATATACCCCTCTAAATTGTTTATGACCTTCCGTAGTGGCTAGAATATGACATTCCTATCATTTTCGATTTCTCAGAGTGAGACATGTTCTCCACGTTCCTTGTTAGATTATTCAAACCAAGTATTTCACATTAATTTAATTTCTGCCCCTGCTCTCTGGGTGTTCCCTTCTGAATGTGTTTGTAGTCCTGGGTAGTAGAATGCCTAGAGAGGACTCTAGTCAATTAGAAGGCCCACGTTATGTGACCCATCATAGGTCACAATCCTGGTAGCAAAAAATCATGCACACAATAGGAGTCACGTGAGAGGTTGTCTTCTTGGTTGGGGTGTCCATCGCATGTTCATCAGTTGCAAAGCCAAGTGTGTGATTGACAGCCCAGTGAGGGAATCTGCTTGCATGATGTCTATTGTGCACAAGTTTTTTACCCCAAAAAAGATTCTGCCCATAGAACTGACACCTGGAGGAGGCCTTGTAAACTGTGTTATGCAACTCTTCACTTTATCCACAAAATTAAGATCTGGAGCCACTCCAAGAGAAGGTTGTCTACCCTGCACTTGAAAATTTCCCATATGCTGTTCTTGGATAGATTTGGAGTGCAACGGCCATGCATGAGTTGGGTTCAGATGACCTTAGTGTGTGATCTCACCCAAGGCTGGCACCAGGCATTCCCATTTGGGGCAGCTGTCAAAGCCCTTCATTCTTCAGGAGCCTACTGCCAAACCGTGAAAATCTGGCATTTCCTAGATCAGTGGTTCCCAACCTTGTTTCACTTGCGTACCCCTTGGTGATTCCCAGTCTGGTGCAGTGGATAAAGTGATAGATTAGGACTCTGGAGATATGCGATGTCACTCTTGTGAAGTCAGGACTGGGTTTTTATCCTGAAATGTACCTGGTGTTCTGTACTGTGTGTTAAGTGTAGAAGCAAAAAACCCGATGCTTCCATGGATGATTGTCTTTTGTCTTGCTCTTGCAAGAAGCAACCAGCTCTTCTGGTGTGGCCCCATTACAAGCCAGCTCTTCCCCACCCAAGACGGCTGCTGGGAACGGAGGTAGGAAACAGTGTCACAGAGACTAGTCTTTAGCTAGCAAGTGAACTTCCCGCTTAGGGGGATGCTGTAGCTGCTGCTCATAGATCGCGCCCTTTGCTTTCCGTGTGTCACTCTCGTTTCCCCCAGTCCCCAAACAGAAGGGCTTGATCACAGCTGGTCGGAGTCGGAAACACGGGATGGAGCCTCAGGGTTTTAGCCTGAGACATCAAAGGGGGTGATGATAAATGGGAGAGAGAGATTATTGTTGGCATGCTTCTGGGATGATATGAGAGGGTCATGGAAATTACACGGTTCCCTCCCCACCAGCTCCCAAGAGCTTGTCTGGTGTCTGTTTGAAGAGACGCTGTTGTGATATGTAGATTAGGAGTTATTTAGACTAGCATAGGGTTATTATTCCCTTTATGACGGTGTTTTGTTCAGTCTGTGTTCCGTTCCTCTGTGTATATGTGACTGACGTGAATTCGTGGCACAAATGGACCTTAGAAATTGTTACCGGGGGGGGCGGGGTTTCTTTGTCTGTGTGTTTATTAAAGAGCCCCCCCATCCTCCGGGCTTGTGTTCTAATTCTAACACAGTCTGTTCTGAAAGACGAGCACCGTTTTATGAACTGTAGTTGCGCCTCGGCCCCCAACCCAAACATTCACAGATGGGGAGTGTAATTTTTTTCCCCCATGAGTTATGGACCCCATGCTGACTGTGGGATTTTGGAAGTTCTTAAAACCAAAAACTGACCTTTTTGGACCCACCTTCAGGTGGGTCCAGCTGGCCAACTGCTTCCTTTGGCCGAATATTACAAACTGCAAGGGGTCTCAAGCACGTCAATTTAGCTCCACCCCCATTTTTCATTTCTAACTCGCCTTCAAGATGCTGTGGCCCCTGTGGAACGCTGAGCCAGCCCAATTTATCCTTGGGGTATGCATTTGGTGGGGTTGCGCTCTTTTGTTAATCCAAAGGGGTTCAGCTTTGGCTTCTGGTTGCCTTCGAGAATATTTTACGATAAACTCAAAAGCACTGCCTTAAAATGAACTGTTCTTTCCAATTATCAAGCTGTTGAGGGACCACCAAGTTTAGCCATGGAGAAAGCCAAGCCTGTGCCCAAGAAACCTCCAGAAAACATCCGAGGTAAGAGAGGCTTCTAGCTAATGTCAAGAGTCAAGGGCTAATCATAAGCATGGGAAGCAGGGGGGAAGACAGTACCTGGTATTCATTTCTTGCTGGTGGGCTTCCCAAATGCAACCAGTTGGCCAGTGTGGGAACAGAATGGTGGATTAGAGAAGCTTTTCATCTCATCCTACACAGATCTTCTCGAGTTTCGTGATGGTTAGTGGATATTTGGCGGCCAGAAGTTTGATTCTTGGTTTATTACAAGCCATTCAAATGAAGCATAGAACTTAACTTGTTGGATATTCAACATATTGCAGGTTACCTGTAAAACAAAGAAACAAACAGTCTATGTGAACTCCTTCCACCTTTAATTAAGAACTGGGACGAGGAATGTGAGCAGCCTATGACCCCCCAAGGGGTATTCTTGCAGCCTTCAAGGCCACCTTAGAGCATCCATTCAAACACATTTTTGAAGGATCAAAAATGGTCTATTTCTATTCCTTAAGGTCTCCAGGAGTGGTGGTTTTTGGCATTTGGAAATGGGAGAGTGCTAAGTCTTCCCCACACCCTTGAATAAATAACTCCCAAGCAGGAGAACCAGAAGTGTCCATCCAGGCGTGTCTTGTTTTGCTTTTTAAAAGTACTGTTTTAAAAGGCTGAAAATGCCCCATCAGGTTTGTCTACCTTTAGTCAATAGACATCCTCTGTCTCTTTTATACCAATACGTAGTTGGCACCACATTTGGAATACTATAAAGTAAGGTCCCCTTCTCTGCAGGATCAGCATCCGCTGATTCACGTATCCACGGCCTGAAAATATTAAAAATATTAAAAGTCTTAGAAATATATATTTCTAAAGATGAAGTTACCAGAACTGGCCACTAGAGGGAGCCAGAGACCCTGCTAGGTGTAGCATTCGCTATCAAAATAGCATTCACTATAATCCACGTTTTTCAGCATCCGCGGGGAAGGGAGTTGGAACCGATCCCTTGTGGATACAGGTGTCCTATCGTACACAGTTCTAGATGTCCTTCCATCTAAAAAGTGAATTGTAAAGCTCGAAATGGTGGAGAAAAGCAGCCACCAGAAATTATCAAGAAGGTTGAGGCAAGTCAGCTGTGGAAGTTTTCATATAAAGTGAGCCAGGGGATTGTGATGCAGGCGTATTAAACAGTGCATGGTGTGACAAAACTAGATAAGAAGCTGTTCTCTCTCTCTCTCTCTTGTAATATGGGGTTTATAAACCCGGGATCATTCGCTACAGCTGAGTAGTGGGAGATTCAGGATGGGCCAAAGCCAGTGTTATTTCACTCAGCAGTTCCACAAGATGAAGGGACAGCTTAAAATTTGAGAGAGGAGAGGGGAGAAGAGAAAACTGGAGCCATTGATGGGGAGAAGCTTCAGCCCTTCTCCAGTCCTCTTGTGGGCCCCAAGGGGAGAAACCCTTTTTAGCTCCATTGCTTTTTTAAAAAAAAAAACAATGGTCAATTTGCCCAGTACTATCTGGGTGGGGGAGCATTTGACCATGCTGAGTGGGATCGCTCAGAATGGCTTCCTGCAAAGGGACCCACCAAAGTTTATACCAGCTCTGCTGAAGGATCATATCGTCTGATGTCAAAAAGAAAAGGAGAAGAAAAATAAAAGAATTTCTTGGATCTTCCAACAAAGAAGTCTTGAGGCCAGTGAATAGAGACCACGATATTCTGGAACACGTGATCTGCAGAAAGTTAGAATACGTGGGTCACACGGAAGAGCACCTTCCGTTAGGAGGTCCTTCCTAATGATTAGCCCAAACCCCCTTCCTTTTGAACCCGGTGACTCAGGTTCTACCCTCGGTAGCAACAGAGAACAAACATGCTCCATTATCCAGGTAATGGCCCTTCATATGTTTGAAAATGACTATCATAACACCTCTTAATCATCTCTCCTGCAGGCGAAACATACCCAGTGACCTCATCTCTTACTTTATATATGATTGATCTTTAATTACACCACTTCTGTCCCCTGTGGTGTTGCTGGGACTTTAAATCCTATCTCCCTGGCTTTATTATTTTCTGTAGGAGCAGATCAAAGATTTCAGGCCAGGTAGACAGTTCAAAGAGAAAACCCTCCCCAAGTTTAGGGGTGCATGCCCATTTGCTGGGGTGCTTGCTTTTCCTTCATTGAGGTAACAGAGGGGGGTGTTTTTCCACTTTAAAAATAGCTAAATCAGGGTTTGGCAAAGTTCCTTTGCTTGAACTAATCTCTTAGAATCTCCAAATCTCCTGGCCATGTTCGCCGGTGGATTCTGGGTGTCTTGATTCTGGGTTTGTGTTTGTTTTTTAAAGTATAACTTTGCCAAAGGTCATTTGTTCATGCAGCAGTTTGGCTGATCTTGGCTCCTGCTTTTCAGCACAACAGTGCATGGAAACAAAGCCACATCTGGGGCCAGGATTTCTGGACGTTGCCATCCCAGAACGTCTCAGGACCTGAGGTTGGGAAGCACTGCTTTCAGGCATTGATAGCAGGATAATTAGGGTTTTCTAGCCCATTGTTGAACCCATGGGCAAACACTTTAATGACCGATACAAGTTAGGCTTCGGCAGATCCAGGGAAATTCAGCCTAAAGGGTGAATTTAGGGAAAAGCCTAAAGAAATATGTAATGTGTTGTCTGGTCAGAAACCTGGGTAGTAATCTTTGTTGTGAAGCTGGGAGCACAGCAGATATGTCTCTATTTTTATCTGTGGACTGATCGTGGTTACATAAAGGGCTTTAATCTGGAAGCGCAGGAGAGGGTAGCAGCTTACATTGCCTGCAGCCCTAGCAACTCTGCAGGGCTTACCGGAGATTTCACAGGGTTCCTGGGGCAGATGTGACGCTGGCGTGACATTGGGAATGTCGCTACAACCCCTTACTAGGACCTGCGCACCGGTAGACAAGCCGACGTCCCACCGATTTTTATCTAACACAAACGAACACAGAAGGACACATGGGTGGAAAAAACAATTCAAAGCTAACTGAATGCAGACCAGTTTTGTGGTTATTGTCAAACCTGTAAAAAGCCTTGCGGATTAGTTATAAGCACACTCTTTTTGCAACTGTAGCTCACTGCAAAAAGTAGATTAAAACACACACACACACAATCTTGAACTCAGCTTTGTACCCCCTTCAGTTCAGCCTGGTGGCCTCTTGTCAGCTGACTGCACAACATGCCCTCTCCTGAAACAGGCCCTGGTTATAGCCGTCGCAGCCAGTGGCTTAACATCTGGAGAGCCCCATGCTGCCCATCCTTCCACCAAGCTCTGGTTCTTCCACCCTTGCCCCGTTTTCCTCATTGCTTCAGAGAAATGGAACTGAAAAGCAAGGAGGAAGCATGGCCACAATGCATCTGGCAGATTAAACTCTGGATAAATGTGCTTTAATTAGAAGGGATTTCTCCTGGGGCAGCTGGGAACTCCCTCCTTCCACAGGCCAATCAGGGGGCGAGAGTAATTAGGCTAACAGGCCATCCTGGTTTGACACAGTTCAATCTAATTAGCTGATCCTTTGATTCTTAAACCTCTTTCCTCCTCCTCGGGGGTTATTCCCTTGTCTCCTTTTGGGGCTCGGCCAGCTCATGGACAACAAAAGCCACCGTCTCCAAGGTGGTACAAAACCAGTCGTCAATTTGCAAAATCCAGCCGATGGGGGCAAAAGAGGAGGTCACAGAAGGGCTGGAGGACTACAGCCTGAGCCGCCCCCCTCCTGCACAAAGCGGGTGGACGGCTAGCAATAGCGTTGTCCATCAGTTCTCATGCCACAAGTCTGTTAACGCCCACGCAGGGCTGGCAGCCACAAGAGCCCAGGGTTCAAAAGAGAACCGGGCATTCTTAAACCCCGACTCCGGTCTGGATGGCTTCAGACTCCAGATCCACTCAAGTCGGCTCCACCATTGGTTAGCATGAGGCTCTTCGTCGTCATGGCATGGTAGCAAACGGTTAGATATTTAATGGATCACGATTATATTTTTACTGCCCTAAAGCTCATCTGATTTTGAAAGCTAAGCAGGGTTAGGCCTGGTTGGATGGGAGATCGCCGTGTAGGAGCCGGGACGGCCAAGTCGGGCTAATTTTATCTTTGGTAGCAAGATACCTTGTCTGGCTTAGGGTACTTTGCCCTTTGACTTTGGAAGGAGCTGCTCCAGGTCAGGTAGCAAAATACCTTGGTCTCACTTTAGGTCCATAGGGTGGGTCCATCCCTTGGGCAAAATAAATTCCCACCAGTTAGAAAAATGACTAAGAAAGCTAAGCTTGAACATCACAACCTTTTCCCTTGAGAGGCTAGTTTTCTACCTGCAGGGAATTTTTGTCCTTGAAGTCTGCAAGTAGGGTTGGGTTGGGTTCTTCTCTCTATGAATGAATGTTCCATTTTTGCCCCAACCTTTTCTTGTAACCTTCAAATGGGGGAGAAAGCCTTCACTGAATTGTAGCATCACAAGTGGGAAATACAGTAGCTATTCTTGGCAGGATCAGAATTTTTTTTTACAAATGCTGTTTTTCAAAAAATCTCATTCAGTTCTCTTTGGGCAGATAGAGAGGCCCAAATGCCCTGTCTGGAATATAAGAGGCCAGAAGAGTGAGGAACATCACAGACCAGAGTTTTTTTTTCTCCTTGTGTATATCACAATTTTGCAGACGAGCAGAATGAACTCAAAATACAGTTTGCGCGGGACTTTGGCATTTGCTGTTGAGACAAGTTTCTAGCCCTTATGGATTCCTTCAGCAGCAGAGAAGTTTAGTGCAGTCCATTTCTGACTCCCCAGTGTGGCAGACGGATATCTATTCTCACATCCTTTTTGAACAAGTTAGCGCTCTGCTTTTTACGTGCTGTTAACAGCCCAGCATTTCGGCATCCGAGGACCAGCAGCAGGAGCCCGAGCAACAAACTGTCGCGCTCTGAACATAGGCTGATCAAAGGCGAGGACAGGAACTGGCAGGGCCAGTTGCCATAGCAACCTTCAGGTAGCCCGGGCTCTTCCTTCCCTCGCGCATGGACTAACTCCACCTGGCTCAGAGGGCATCTCGTGGCCCACCTGTTCCAGAGCCATCAGGTACTAGAAGGGATATCAAAACCCAACTCACGGCTGCCTGCTGCTTTAATTTCCTCTGATCCAGGAGGCAGCTTGAAACGAGGACAAGGGCTCCAGGCAGATTTTGCAGCCTTCGGTGGCCAAAGGTAGAAAAGTCAACGCACCTGGAAAGCGTAAGCCATGACCGCTGATCACTTTGCCCTCCTGTTGCAGCAAAAGAAAAAAAGGAACAGATGCAAATGGTTTCGTCCTGTTTTCTTCATCTGTCAGCACAAATTCTTTTTCTCTTCCAAGGGCAGGCGAGACAGCTGTGGAGTAGAAAGAGACCAGGCCAGGACCGAAGCCACCCGACACAAATAAGGCCCTAACCTCCTGTACTGTGTTAATCGCCGTTCCACGTTACCTTGAGTTATATCCATATTTCTGGGGGCCCTGCTTCATATCAGATTTAGGAAGCTCTCTAAGCTGATTGGCCTTATAGGTATAGGTATCACTTTGCTGAGCTATAGTCAGGTAGTAGCTTTTCTAGAGCTTGCAAAGTAACTTTCAAAATGCAGTTAGTTACAGTTTTAATTCCAAGTTCCTTTGAGTAATTTAGTTATAATTTTAAGATTACTTTTAGTTCCTAATTTATTATAAGTAACTGACATAATTCCATTCGATACTTTTAAAATATTCTGAATGCTACAAGCCAGTGGGACAAACCACGTTGCCCATCTCCTCCTCTTTAGCATCCCAACAGAGAATGGGGCACAGGGTAAGCCAGCCTTTCAAGCTTGCGAGACCCCTTCTCTGTCAATTAATGAGGCCACACCCTCATAATTATATAAAAGTAACTTAAATGTCACAGCTGCTCTGCCAAGGGGTTGTCCCTCATTGCACTACCAATGGAATGTAATTTAGTTGTACCTTTATAATTGGGGAAAAAGGAGTTGATTACAAGTAACTATTTGTTAGTTAGTTAAGTAGTTAACAGCTATAACTAATTACTTCCAGGCTCTTAGGAAGGGGCGCAGCTGACATGGCAGCCAAAGATGGTAAACATTGCTCCTAGCCATTGCACTGGATCAGAGGAGACCTCCTAATTATAACGAGAGTAGTTTTGTGGACACCCATTCCTCTGTGGAGGTTGGCAACTCAGAATCGGCGGCGGTGGTGAATCTGCTCTGGGCTTTGGCTTGAAATTTACAGGGATTATCCAAGCTGCCCAACCCTACCCCCTAATGAGTTTTATCAGCTCGGATAGCTCGTGTGAAGTTCAGAACAAAACCCAGCGTAAATTCACCGCAGCCACAACATCAGGCATTCTCTCCCACTGGCTCATCCTGTCTCCATTCTTCTCAATATTGCTAGAACCAAGTATTTTATCGGCCCCCTTCCCACCTCTCCTCATGCTTTAATCTAAATAATGAGCAAGATTTCTCAGATAAATGACTATGGCAGGCTCCACTCTTCTTTGCAGCTAGCAACTGGAAATCACAAACCTACAAGGCCCTCTTTCAAAAATCATCCGTGAAGTTAGTTCCCTCTGTGTGGCTGACGGCGGTGAACAGCCAGAAGCGATGGAGGTGAAATCCTTCAGCTCCGAAAACTTTGGCAGCAACCCAGCGCAGCTGTCAAAATGACACTCCTCCAGAGAGAGGAGGCTGGCTGAGACAAAAGGAAACACAGCAATCTTTTTAGCTGATGGGCATCAGGGTGGAGCAGGTGTGCCGCTCTACCGAGTCCTTTTTGGGTTGCAAAGTGGGGCTCCCCGGGGCCCCTCTGCCAGATGCTTTGCTTATTGAAATGAAGTCTTGAGTCTCATGCAGAGACATAAGCACACAGAGGCGTTTTCAAGACCTACATCTGTGCATTGATGTTTGTTATGATTCCAAGTGGGACATGTACGAAATGTTGCAGGGTGGAGTACTCCCCTTCAGAGTGCCGCCCGCCCGCCCGCCCGCCAGACCTATTTTCAAGGATATGCCATTCCCTTTCCCACTCCTGTTTTCTGTATCCTCCTCCTCTCTCTTGCCAACCTGCATTTTTTTGTGGCCACATTCCCGCTGGGCACTTTCTGGGATGCCCGTTGGAGGATTCATGACAACAAAGACCTAGAAACGTGCTCACACTATCAGTCCACCGTCGTGAAATAATGATGCCGATAGTGATTACATTTCCCATCAGCAACATGGTACTCAGATCGTTAGGAACAGAATGAAGCTGAAGAGGACAACCAGCCAATAGCTCGGAAAGTTATGGCGAGGGTGACCCCTGTATCCATTTCATCATCTTTCTCAAGGGCAAGATTTGGGAATGTGGGATTTTCAAGGGGGGAAAAAAATCACCCAGATAGCAGTGTCCGAAATGCCCCTTAAAACCGGGGAGGGTGGCATCATAGAGTTTTGCTCATGGCTGGTCCTGAAGAGCAGGTTGTTTGATTTCATGAAGATACACTTCCAGTCTGCATCCATAAGCATATCTGTCTCATCAACAGGACAAAAACTCGTCCTCAGCTCTGCAGATGACAGGAGTGAGATTTTCCCTGAGCTTTAGGGTAAATGATAAGAGCAGTTCAACCAGGTAACCATGTCCCTGGAATGGGCTGGCCTTTTCCCTTCATGCAAGCCCTCGCAGGACAGCCCTGGGTCGGAGGTGCTCCGCTGCTTGATCTGCCCGTAGCAGGATGTTTGAAATGGTTGCCAGTCAAGGGTCCTTACTGGCCATCCGGTAGGATTCTTTGGTCTCTGTGCGCAAAGGTCTAGGGGAGAATTAAGGATGCTTTAGACTAGAGGTGGGCAAAATGCAACCCCATTAACTCGTCATTCCTTCTCTGAACTCCCCCAATTTTTTAAAAAGTACAGTATTTTTTAAAATACCTCTTGCCTCTTCTAGGGTTTGCCAGGTTTTCCCACTTCCCTCATGGGACGTTTTCAACAGAAGGAGAAGCAACACTCCATGGCCAGCTCCTGGGGAGACTTTTTGAGTTTGAAAAGCATGGGAATGAGGGTAGAGTGGATGGGTCTCTCTTTTGGCAGATGCTGGCCACTGCCTGTGACCACCTAAGTTGTAGAGGGATCACCGTACTTTCTCATGCAAGGTCCCGTCTCATCATCCCACCATTAAGCCAAACTTCTGGGGGCCCACATTGCAAATCCTTGTGAGGTGGGGAGAGGGCGAAAGCCGCCACCTTGGGTGAAGTGTGTTTTCATCCGCGTCTGGTCTTGGTGTTTGCCTGAACTCGTTGGACTCAGGGTTTGCATTCAGGCCTGAGCGCTGAAGCTTTGAAATGGTTCCTAACAGGAAGAGGCACATCAGCGCCGATTTGCACTGGGAATGCAAGAATGGGCAATACCTTTATTGGTCCCTAATAAAAGCCTGTGCCCCTTTGTTTTGAGAACTGGAGTGTGAAACCCAACCCACAGCTGCCCCAGGGGTAGCTTTAAAGCAACTTCCTGCCTCATTTAACACAGAGGTGCCTGGCGAAAAGTCATCTTGTCAAAACCTTTACCTCTAAGAAGAATTTGCCGCAAATATTTGGACTTCTGGTACCTGCTTGGAAGAAGTGGGATTTGCCCGTGAAAGCTCAGCTCGCACCGTGTATGATTTTTTAAAATGAGTGGCCTGTAAAGGTATCGCCTATTCTTGCATTTGTGTTTTGTAACGGCCACATGGCTCACCCCTTTTATTTCAATGGAACGCTGAGGACTCGGAACACCGTTCTGCTTTGGCACACCTCTGTGCTCTGGGAAGCAAGACTGTTTGGCAATGGCTGTCGCTTGCCCGCCCCAGAGGCACCCTGGTTGACATCCTCAAGGCCTCGCTGGCATTCAAGCACTCTCCAGTGTGTTTTCTGCAGTAATTGAAAAGTGTATTCTCAGGCTCTGCATTTGGATATAGTGATTGGAGGCAAATGAGGACAGTGGAGTTGCCAGAATGGATTGGGCCATTTCCTCTCTCTCCTCCCTGCTCACGGAGCAGGGCCTGCAGTCCACGTTTGTTTTTAACCCCTGAAGCGGGACAGTGGCTAGTATTTGCCCACTGAATCTCTTAGCCAGCAAGGAAATGGGTTATCCCCTCCCCACCCCACCGATGTCGGCATTTGTGTCCTTTGTTGGCTCACTTTGTGTCTCACATTCAGCTCCTCCGGAGGGTAAACCGGCTCATGGCTCTGGCAAAAAACACGGGAAGAAACCAGGTAATTTCTATGCGGTTCGTATTTGCTAAGGTGGTTCATGCCGTTGTCTTAGCATGCTCTTTGTCTGCTAATTTCTGCTCCTTGTGGTGAATCTAGAGTAGACCCAGCAAACTTGATAGGCAAATGTCATGCGCAACCTGCCCCTTAATTTTAGGCTTTGGCCATCGTGGTCTTCTTTAGATGGCAGTGGATATTGTTTGCTTTGTTTTACAAAATCGTAAGTGCTGTTTCTTTAGAGCATATTGTATCCTACTTTTGACAATAAAATGTCCTGTGTGGTTGACATTAAAGTAACTCTCTGTTGCCATATGAAAACAATGTACAATGGCTTTAAAACAACGTAAGATCGTGAGTACCTAAAAAATTCTCCAGAGGAAAGCAGCAGTTACAAGAAACCGGAGAAGGCCCCTATGGCTGTGTTTTCAGGAGAGGATTAAATGCGGTTATGGCGTCTGCCTCTCGGCTCCGTGGCGGAGAATGTCCCAGAAGGGTGGGTGCCACCACTGGGAAGGTCTGCCTTCGTGATATGACCTGGTGGCACACTGTTGGTCATGGAACAGCCCGTAAGGCCTCTGTGAAGGATCTCAGGGGTTGACTGAAGGCAGGTGGTCTGGAAGGTATTTCGGTCTTCAGGGGTTGAGGACTTCGTATGTCACAAACAGAGCCCTGAAGGGGGTTTGACCGGCCACCAGAGGAGTTCCTTCCATACCATGTGTGAGAAAAGTTCCTGTTCTTCCACGACAGCTTCCCGAATCCCAGTGGTCACGGTGTTTGGAAGTTTCTGTCAGCTGTGATCCAAATAGTAGAGGATTCCTCTCCCCCCCCCTCCCCAACGGCTGCCTCTCCCAAACACTGCACACTCCCACCCGCTCTGATGAGGCGGCCTCTGGCTTTCTCCCTTAAAGTCCTGCCCTCATGGCACCCCTGAATGGCAGATTTGGGGAGGAAAGGACCAGAGACAGCCGTTGCCCACAATCAGGGGTGCACTTAGGGCATTCTACCCTCTGTGTAGGGATATTTGTCCCTATGTTCTGCTTGTCGTGGCACTCTTTCTTGCTTGACCTGAGGATCGGGCCTACGTGCATGCGGCCATAAAAATTGAGAGATGTTTGGATCAGTATCAGAACTAGGGGAAATGGTCTTTTTTTACTACCAAAAAAAAAGCTTTATTTTTCAATGACAAATCCCAGACTGGCGTCCACGTAGGAATCCTGGATAGGGCAATCAGGAGATTTACTCTACAAAGCAACATTTCCAAACCTCGGTCAGCAGAGTGGGGTTCCCAGTGGCTTAGCAGTACGGACATAAAAATTTGGCTGTGCTAGTGATGTTTCTGTTGCCGTTTGTTTCAAGATGCTTTCCTGTAGTTTAGGAGGCATCTCTTGTGTGTGAAATGGGAACAAGGGAAATACAGTGTCTTTTAATCTTCCCAAGCTTCTCCCAAGGTCTCCAAACTCATCCGGCTCAAATCTGGCTCCGTTCCCTTGGCACCTATTGAAACGTTTAAAGGTAAGAGGAGGAAGAGGGTGTGAGAAATGGGTAGCCATGCAAATTTCAGAACAGGGAGCCTCCGAAATTTCAAATCAGTAGGAAGCACACGAGGCTGAAGTCAGCAGAGTGTTCTGGAAGTAAGAGCCCTAATACATGGAGTAGACGACACATGTCCATCTCGTGCATCTGTAGAGAGGGGAAGGCTGACCCCACAGGTCTCCTGGGGGGGGGGGGGTCCTGTTCCATCATCTGTGTTGCATGCCCACGCTTCCTTCGTGTTGGTGCAGTTTCTCCCTTCTGCTTCTTTCATTGCGACCCTGACAATGTTCGAAGAGCAGGTCAAAGCGAAAGCTTTACCTTGCACGCTTCCGTTGCATGTCAAGAATCCTGCATGGTGTTCGCCATTCTTGCTCCACTCTGAGAAGGGAGCCTGACCCCAGTCTGCCTGCTGGAGGGTTCGTGAAGCACCCGAGGTACAAACTCTACAGTGAGGCTCCAAGAGGGGAGATTGTAATGTGAGGAACTGCTCAAAGTTATTTCTTGGCTTCCTCGAAGAACTGTAATGCTAAGTGGCCCAATTTTTCATTTGAAAACTCTGCTGTCTTAAGTCCACCTGCAGGCTGAGAAAAGGGAATGTAGCTATAAAGACGGCCCTCTTCTGTCCATGTGTCATCTCCCAAGTTATGCAGTCAAGCAAGAAAGAATTGGGAGTTAATTTTAGAGTTCACAGTTCAGTCCCTAGAAAGAACTAAGACCCTTATCCCATCTTTCCAGTATATGCTTATTAGACAGCATACAAGAAATATTACCAACCAGCACCTGCAACAAAATGTTCTGGTGTTCCATGCTTGTCTTTGGGACGGCTGCCATGCCCTTTTTTGGGGGAGACAGTCCATTCCACAAAAATACACATACAACTTTCTTCCCTGCCCCAAACATGCAGCTTTCTGGTGCCCCCTGGCCATGTTCGGGCCTCACTGAGCTGTCCTCAAATGTTCCCCATTTTTACAATTTTTTTCTGAAGGTTTTTTTTTAAAAAACTTCTCAGGATTTCTCTGGGATAGGAACCACCCTCTTCATTGTGCAGGATGCAGTTTTGACATCCTAACGAAGGAGGCTGGTGTCGGGTTTTAATCTGAACTTTACAGGGGCAATCGAACATTCTGAATTCTGGCCTACAAATAGGTTCAGCACCTTGGAGAGTTGCTTGTAATGTTCTGATTAAACCTTGGAACGGATTAATCGTCTGCACGAAAACCAGTCCCCGTTTTCCACGGCATCACTGTAGTTGAGAGTGTGTCCGGTTAGCCTACAGGAGGACGCCAGTATGAAATATACCCTAGAGAGAAAGCGGGACTCCTCAATGTGACTCCACACAATAGTAACAGAAGCTTAGCCTGTTCAACCGGTTGTCTTCTGGGTGGAGCTCTCATGACTTGGAAGCCTGCCCTGCTACCACCTGATGGGTTCTTGTGGTTTTTGCGCCACACAACTCCTTCTAACACCATGGAACCCTAGTGTGGTCTTGTACGGTGTCAGTGCCAGAGAGGCAAACCACAGCGATGCCTCCCTCTTCCCTCCACCTCTCTTTCTCCCGCAGACTGCGAATGCTACGGCCACTCCAACCGGTGCAGCTTCATCGACTTTCTGAACCTGGTGACTTGCATCAGCTGCAAGCACAACACGAGGGGACAGCACTGCCAGCACTGCCGGCTGGGCTACTACCGCAACAGCTCTGCAGAACTGGATGACGAGAATGTATGTATAGGTGAGTCGGGAAGCTGCTGAGGCCGTGGGTGGGCCGGTGGGCCGTACGACGGTCTCGGGCATGCTTACGGATGGCCATAAAGTGTCAACGAAGAGCTGTTTATATGCTTTCTACGACCACTAAGATAATTTCCCCGAGATCTGCTTCTGATCTACTTACTGGGTGGGTGGGGAGATGTTACTCTAGGTTGACCCCATTCTCTCACTTGAGTCCCTGAGAAGGTGTTTTCGGGGAGGTATTGCAGGCGGCTGCAGAAAGAGAATCCGTGACTGCAGCCTCTCCACCAGGAGTGTTCTGCGCTGCACTCCCTCAAAGGGGGACTCCTGTTGATAGAAGATGCTGGGACTCAGATCCATAAAGGGAGCCCAGCTCTGGGCTGTTCGCTGCAGCGCTTTGGGCCAAAGCATTGAACAGTCAGCTTCTGACTGAGCCTTTGAAAGAACGGTGCTTGCCTGTCTTCCCTTGTATCTCAGCAAGGAATCCACGTGATCAATTCCCCACCTCTTTAAGGCTGTCCACAAAAGATCTGGAATATTTGAAACATTTTATCGCTCAGGATGGGGAAGACATTTTGTTCAGTTTGTCATGTAACACAAACGTAGTGGATCTTGCTCTGTGGGACCAAAATAGACCAGAACACAGTTTACCCTTTTGATCCAAACATTCCCGGGGAAGGCTCCAAACCTTGGGCCAACCGGTGGGTTGTCTCTCGCGCATGATGGACTGCTTTGAACACGGAGGCACCAACTTCAGAAGAATCCTAAGCTCTGGTTTGGACTGACCTGTCTTGTGTTTTCTTTTTGTTTGTTCGTGGACGGGTGAAGACTGTAACTGCAACCGAATCGGCTCCGTGGCCAACCGCTGCAACGACACCGGCTACTGCGAGTGCAAAGAAGGCGGGGTCACTGGGCCGAAATGTGACGAATGTTTGTCCGGCTACTACTGGAGGCAGGGTTGCTCCCGTAAGTATGATCCCTCCAAAAGCGGGTGATGGGGAGAAGCAAAGCTGGCTCGCTGGAGGAGTGTGAGGAACCTCAGGGTGTGGTGGCAGCTAGGGCTGAGGTATTCGTTGACTGCCGAATCCACCCCCAGGCCTTAATTACAAGAGCCATCCAAGGTGCCGAGTCGTAACCCCAACCAAATTCAGCACCCGGGAGAGCTCCTGTCAAGTTCTGACTAAAACCCCAACTGGGTTCACCACCACCACCACCACCCCTCTCGGCCATCAGAGATACCAGCAGATGCAGCTGAATAGCAAGACCTCTGGTGTGGCTGTAAAAGGCCCCGAGGTCCATCATCAGCATCTCCAGATGAAGATGGGAAGTGTAGTCCTGGGCTGCTGCTCTTAGCACCATGACACCTGTTTAGAGGAATCCCACTAATGGCCAATAGACAGCGTTCAAAGTACTAATGATCTGTCTTTCGAAGCCATGGGACCTAGACATTGGAGGGGGTGCCTCTCTCCCCATGCCTGGTCCTTCAAGTCTACTTGGGGAGACTTTCTGCATCTCCCATTGGGAGTGGTACCCAGTGAGGAGACGGCTCCCTCAGATGTACTCCCCCATTGTGGAAAGCCTTCCCTTTGGAGGCCTAATTAGCTCTGACCTTGCCTTTGCTTCAACACCAAGTTAAAAATCTGCTTGTTCAGCTGAGCATCTGTGACCCAGGTCAGGTCAGGGCTTGGCTTCCAATCTTTTGCCAGGGGATTTTTGAAACGATGAAATGGCTGTCATGTCATTTTAGGGCATTTTATAGCGTCACTGAAGACTTTCCCATTATCTTAATTTTATGGATGGTACCCTGCCCTCAGATGCCCTGATAAGGCTGGATAAAAATATGTTAATAAGTAAATTAAAATGACTGCGACTTCTATTAAGATCAAGTCGAGATTGCCCTCTGACCAGCATCCCTCCATCCTTCCCCCTTTCCTTCTCTCCAGCCAACGTCTGCGATGACGAGCTTTTGATTTGCCAGAACGGAGGCACCTGCTACGAGAACCAGCGCTGCCTCTGCCCGCCCGGCTTCAAGGGGGTCCTCTGTGAGCAGTCGAAATGTCAAGGGGAGACCCAGGAGTGCGACGTGGCCTCTGACGTGTGCCTCAGCCCGGTGGCCTTCCTGGTGAGCACCCTGGGACTACAGATCCGGTTTTTGCTGAATCTCTGAAGCCCCACGGAAGGAAGAGCTCAGCCCGAACACGGCAAGAAGCGGAATCGAGAGAGAGAAGAGGCGAAGGGACGGGAGTGGGTGAGCTCACCCCCACCAGCCGCTTTTCTTTGATCTCGCTTACAGGAAGAGCAGAAAGGTTCAAGGGACTGTCTTTCCGTCTCCCCCCGTTTGGACCCCAGCTGGACAAACTGCACATACGCAAAAGCAGGAGAAACTAGATGATCCGAAGCACGCGTTGGGACCGGGGGGGGGGGCAGAGAGAGCGAGGAGCAACTTGCCACAGCTTGTGTGTACGTGCGGAAAGAACTTGCATCACTGACTACTCCTGCCGTTTCCAGGGGCCCATCCACAATCCACAGGGATTCTGCCAAAAAAAACATGCCACAGATGCTCTGGCATTTAGTTGCTCAGCTATTCTACTTAGACACTTTTCTTTTTTCCTCCTAGGGAAAACAGCACTCCTAACCAAGACTGGCAGCTACAGAAGCCGGGGCAGGGTGGGGCAGCCCTGGGAGACTCTAGCCGCTCTCGCAGCGCCGGCGGGTTTCCGCCCGGGCCTCAAGTTATACCGTTGCCTACAAATCAAGTTGCTGAATTTATTAAGGTTTTTTGTACTTTTTTTCCAGTTTTTATTCTTTGGTTGTGAGTCTTCGTTTCCTTTCCTTTCCTCGCACTTGAGACCAGGACTAAACAAGGCTGCTTCGTACCGCGCCAAAGTGTAACGTGTTATCCAGGCTTTGCCGTATAGTTTACGGTTCAAATACTTTTTTTTGGTAGAGAATTATTTTTGTTTGGATTACAAATGCTCTAAAAAAGAGAAGATAAAATGAAACGAAACACTGCAGCCTCTAGATATTTTACCATAAGCATTATGGTGTAATAATCCCACCACAGTAAAGCAACTTATTAATTGCTCCTCCTAGCCTCCTTTTAATCACCTCCCTCCTTGCCGTTGTGTGCTCAGTGGATCTCCTTTGGCTTTAAAAAGAAAAGAAAACAGAATAACCTCGTTGTACTCTCTCGTACCAAAGAATCAAAAAGAGAAGCTGAGCATTTGTGGGTGTTTGATACCGGTTTCTTTGGAGAAGTGAGTTTCGTTTTACGTTGGCCAATACCTGCATTTGTTTCCCAGCTATTTATTTTTATACAGGTGGCTACGAGAGGTCTCCCAGAAGTTACATTTTAAAAGGAATGTGTTGCATTATTCAATATTTCTGGATAGTCAGCGCACCATTCATGTTATTGGTCTGGTCACACCAGTAATTTGTTCTGTTGTGGGTTTCTAAGGCGTTACAATCGCCCAACAAACAAACAAAAAGGTTCCCTCTAGCACCCAACTCTTTTATTGCACCTTGGAAATACAGTAGGGCTCCCTTATCTGTGGGATCAGTATCCACAGATTCACTTATCCACCGTCTGAAATATATTAAAAATATTAAAAGAAAAATCCTAGAAATATATATTTCTAAAGGTGAAGTTATCAGAACTGGCCACTTGAGGGAGCCAGAGACCCTGCTATGTAGAGCATTCACTATTAAAATAGTGTTTGCTATAATCTGCGTAATGGTCAACATACAGATGACCAAGTTGTCACAAGTTCAGAGTTAGGAAGCTTTGCTACTAACAGATAAAGAGATGACCGAGACATTAAGAGAGGTAACTAATAGAAAACCATTTACTCTTTAAATAACTTCTGCTAGCCAGTCCTAACCAGAAATTGCAAAATGGACTAGCTTGAATGACTTGTGGCATGTTTGAGATGAGAAGATGGCAAAGGATGAAGGGGACTAAGAAAAAAAAAGATCAGTTGTTTCTTGAGGGAAAGTGTTGGTGGAAGAACTCCAAAAGACATACCTCAAGTGTCGCTATGGAGGCTTCGCGGTGGTTATGGGATTCCAGTACTGTGCGACCTGTAGACAAAAAATGCTCACATCTGCCAAGGGAGGGAAACCCATCCCATCTCTGGGAGAAGGCAGGGCATGGAGAAAGGGCGCCAGCTCGGAAATGGAGGCTAGACGGCTGCGCCGGGTAAGGTGGATTTCAAGAGATCCGTTTCAGAAGTTTTTTCCCGCAGAACCTGCATCTTGTCTTAGACACGATGCTTTTTCCACGGAGTCACAGTTCACATGTTCAGCTGTACATTAAGAGCTGAGTCACTGCCACATGAATAATTCAAGCCAGTAAGTGAATCGCTCGCCGGCCAACTCCTGGCGTAGCTCCAACGCCTTGGAAACACCCTGGTGAAAGCAGCTGCAGAGGTAGCACGCTGCGCCGAAGGGTAAAAATCACTAGGAAAGCGAGTTATGCTTCAAAAAGGAACAAAACGATCTCCTTAGTCACAGGTAATACATACTTCAGTTACTGGGGAAAGGAACTGATTACAAGTAACTTGTTACTTGCCACGAGGTATTCCCAAAACGACTGCCCACATAGCGTCGTCTTGGGGAAAGGAGGAACACCAAGAAATTCAGAGGAAAGGATCTGATGGTTTTAGATTACACACAAAGCAACCTCTACAAGACAACGTACAATTTTGTAACACGGCTCAGCCTTTATTCTCTGAGAGTTTGCTCCCTCCAGTTGTTAGGTATAGGTAGGCAACTTCTTAAAAACACCACAAAATCGACCATCTAAAATTACATCCAGCCTTGCTTGGCTCTTTCCAGTTTTTCACTAATAAAGTAGTAGTAAATCCCACCCAGGATTAAGATGATTCAGTTAATAGCTGGATTTTGTGTTCAAAAAAAGTGGGTGACGGAAGTGATTGAACCCTTTCTGCCTTTCTTGCGCTCCTAACACCTCAAGGTTATTTCGGGTAAAATCTAAAACCATCTGATCACCTGAATGAGCCTCGTTTGAATGTTTGCAAAAGCCCTTCTCCACTTGTGGCTTCACAATCAAAGCAATTTCCTCTTCCCTCAGCCTGCTTTTTGCAACATCTTTCATGAGATTTGGCGATCTCACAATCTTGAAACCACTTCCACGCCCTCTTGGTTGGCCTACCATAATATGACATTAAAAAAGGAAATTATCTACAATATAATGGATGCAATTTAAGATTTAAACTCCCCTATGTTCTTTATCTTTCTGTGTCTGCTACAGAAAGCACCCTAAGGATTCAGGGAATGCTCAAGCGATATGTGCTCCGTACCGAGTAGGGGCTGAGGTCTGAAACATCCACGTTCAAATCCTTTGTGAGCTCACTGGAAGGAAAGGAAGATGTAAATGTAACTTACACAATGAATAAATACCTACTGGAACTGCTGAAAAGTAGAGAGCAAGAACCAGCCATGCGCAACCTTGCAACGTAACATCTGACTGGAAAACATTCTCAGATAAGGGACCTAGTGACTGCTGGACCCAGGAAACATCCCAGGCCATGGCTGGTGTTGAACACAAACATGACACACAGTGTTGGAAGGCAGAGGGTGTTTCCCCCCACCCCACCCCTGCCATTCAACTCACAGCACCCACAGGATGGGGGGCAGCTCCGAAGGCAAGGAGCTGAAAACCCAGAGAGGGGATGGGGGATCAACCTTAAGATAAAAGCCGCTGCTTGCTCATTCAAAAAAAGGAACGTTTGCTGCTTATATACCACACTCTCTGGGAGGTTTGCAATTTAATTATGCAGGCTATGCACTCCCCCCCCCCCCCGGTGAACTGAGTACTCAACTGACCAACCTCAGAAGGATGGAAGGTTAAGTCCGCCTTGAGCCGGCTACTTGGGATTGAACCTGGGTCATGAGCAGAGTCTTGGCTGCAGTACTGCAGTTGAACCACTGCACCAAGAGGCTCCTCCATACTTAATTACATCACAATTTAAGATCCATCCCGGTATTCAAAATGCAGTCAGAGGAAGGGGCCAGAGGGTAATCTGGTTTGTGCACAAGAGATCCCAGCATCAATCCCCAGCATCCCAGGTAGGACTGGGAAGGGCTCCAGTATGAATCCCTAGAATGCAAAGGCCAGTCTGGGGCACAAAGATCTGACTGGGCGGACGGCAGCTTCCCATATTCCTGAAAAATAACATTCTAGTTACGAAGCATAATGAGGGCGAGACTGTTCAAACCACGTGACAATGACGGTAGCTCCCTCTCTCTCTCATACACAGCTGATCACACAACAATTACACAACCAAGGATGCTCCTTCACAAGCTTGACACAAAAGAGGGAAATGCTTATGTGAAACGTAGGAAGCACGGTGCCTGAGATTTTTCCATGCTGCCACTCACCTCAAGAATTGCAAAGAAGAAAAATACGGTGACAACAGCTTGGATTTGTTTTGCTTGAGTTATTTTTCCTTTAAAAATGCAAATGCGCTTCCATTTATTTACACCGAGCTTATTATACAGTAGCAGCAAACAGGAGTTTTACCCACATACTCATTGGCGGTACAGCCGTTCCTTTTCCTTCTGGTGAAAGACGACAAATATCGCCATCTCCTCGGATCAAGTTCCACCGGGCAGATTCCCCGGAAGCTGGACTGCAGCCGGAAAGCCTTTCAGCGGGAGACCAGGCTGGCCAGAGGGTGGCGCACAGAGAGGCGCAGGGCGACCACAGATCTGAGAGCAAACCTCGCTCTTTGGTTTGCGGCCGCTGCTCCGGGGGAGACGAGGAATGAGACAGACTCTTCGCCCGCAAAGAGGAAGGAAACTGCTTTCAAAAGTGTATTGGGGGAGGGGGGCAAGGGAAGACCCCCCGGCTGCTCCAGATCTGATCCAAGGTTTTTCGCAAGGCACCTGCAGAAGTCGGGAAGTGAGCAAAGGAAAAGAAAAAAAACAGCCACTACTCGGAAGGGCTTGTTAAGATTCCTGTTAAGAGAGAAAGGCATACTGAGTTAAAGTGCGGTGTTGGTCTGTCTTTTTTATTTATTTATTTAAAGCATATATATTTAAAGAGAGAAAGCAGTATTTCTCTAATATCAAAAAAAGGAGCAAAGGTGGGCCAAGAAATGAGCCATACCACATTTGCCAAGTTAAACGTTGAGGCCGAAACGGGCGGGGTGTCAGCCACGGGTCCGTTGCACTCACCTGGGTAAGTGTTCCGTGAGCGCGTCAGGGCACCGGTCACCCACGCGCTAACCTGGTGCGCAAGCAGGGCCAGCGGTTCCCGTAGCGAGCATCTTTACAGATGGTGAACAGGGGGTGAGCGATTTCGCCGTAGCTGCCACCGCACCCGTTCCGGCCGTACAAATACATTTCTTTCGGCTGTACAGCTAGCTCTACGTTGCTCCTAACATTCGCAACCGTGCGCGGTTTGGTTCAGAGAGGTCGCTTGCGCAAGGAATATCTGTCAGACGGTTGGGGATAAAAAAACATTCCAGGAGGTGACCTTTCGGGCAGGAACGGGCATTGAGACCCACAGGAGGAGGGGGGGGGCAAGACCCCGAACGATGATAAAAAAGGGCCTTGCGGGTCCAGATGGGCAGTGGGGCTAGTGGGTCGTCCGCCGTCGTTTGGCGTCAACGGGACCGGGGCTCTCCTGCAGCATCTCCGTGGTCCTCCGGCGAGAGTCCCAGTCTTTGCCCAGCTTGATAGGGTTGTGATGATCCCCTCGGCCCAAAGTCTTTGTCTCGTCGGCGGCAGCGATCGGAACTCTCCAGTCGCGGTCTTGGGTGCCGAGGAATTGGGTGGGGGCGGTAAAGGCCTGAGGATGCAAACCTGGCATCGGGCTGCGGGAGGACGGCTGTGGCGAGGGGCCGCTCTGACTCCTCTGAGCAGGAGGCGCGTCGGGGCCCAGTGGGGACGCCGCTCCCGAAGAGCTGAAGGCGGAGGGATTGCCCTTCGTGCAGGCGCTCGCCGCCATGGCGGATTCGACTCGCCTGGCGAGCCGTGGGTCTTTCGGTCTCTCTTGGACAGGTTTGGGCTGTGCAGGAAGTGGGGGCTTTTTGGAGGAGAAGGAGGAGGAAGATAACGACGACGACTCTGGAGGTGCAGGCAGAGGCTGGCCCCCACTGCTTCCTAGAGCACTGGCTGTGGGGTGCTGGGAATCCCGCCTGGGGACTTCACTGAGCTTGCTCCTCGGGGCCCCCGCCTGGCCCTGCCCAAGTCTGTCTCTCTTAAGCTTCAAGATTTTCTGGGCAACGGCTTTATAGTTGCTGCTGGACGTCCGGAAGATGCTGCCTCTCTTCTGAGCGTCCTGAATCAGCTGGTTCCAATCTTCGTTTTCCTACAAAGGGCAAACAGTATTAAGACAGGAGGGATGGCCCTTGAATCCACAGCTGCACTTTCTGAAACAAGAACAGCCGATTGAAATTCAATCTGGTATCTCAATGCAGAGCCTGCGGAGGCATGTTCAGGCTCTCTTGAGGACAGCCCAGGTAATCTGAAAAGCCAACACCACCAAGAATGGGGGCTGTCCGGGGGGGGGGGGGGTCATCTGGGGCCAGAAACCCTGCTTTCTCAAGTACACCTTTTCCCTCTTCTACGCACCATTAACGTTTTCAGCTTCCCGATGATGAAGAGGCTGTATTTGGCTCGTGTGATGGTGACGTTCAGACGCTGGAGACTCCTCAGGAACCTGAAGGAGAGAAAAAGACATCAGTGGGTGCTGGCTGGCCCGGGAGAGAGGGAGGGAGGAGACTCTGCCGATCTTCCCGGTCACTTCTTCTGCAGTGTCACTAAATTCCAGACACTGTTCACATCCCGTTATCTTGACTATCGTTTTAAGAAATGTCCAAAATGCCATTATGCCGTGCTGTTTGAGAAACTGCAAGCATCCCACTGATAGTATCGGGAGCAAGGGAATTTCACCCTAAGTAGGTTTAATCAACTTGGATTAATTCTCGCTGAATGGATGAGTTTACGCCCCACACGCTTTTGTACCATAAAGGGTTTTCCCTGAATCACCTGCGTTTCTTGTCATGGCAAAAACAAACCGACTACATTATGGGAGGAACAAGTTTTGAAAGGAGGAGATGTGAAAGAAGCAGGTACCAGAATGACTAGAAAATCATTCAGGTGGTTTCAGAAGTGTGACTGGAATGATTCATTTTATTATTTGATCTTTGAACTACGGGCCTGGAAGGGACCTTATGGGTCATCGAATCCAAAACAGACTTCCTAAGAACTTGTCACAAGGCAGCTCAAAAATTCATGTATTTACGAAGCTTATGGTACATTTCACGTGCACGAAATCAGACACACACAGGCATGGGAAACACTAATTTTTTGGAACGATGGTTCCACAGATTCCACTGGCAAGACCAGCCATGGAATTCTGACACCCGCAGCTTTGAAAAAGCAGCCTCTCCTCTCTCACTGAATGCCTCTGAAATATCCCAACTGGCTAAAATCTGTACACAATTGAAAAATATGCACAAACACAGTGGGGGAACCTTGTCCTTAAGATCATCCCTAGATTCATGAAAATGTGTATAAATTTCTACGTGGGAATAAAAAATGGAAGTCTGGCAGCAGGACACACAAAAAAATGGATGGGGCAGAGAAATGCCAAAAAGGGAGGACGTTGATCACACCCCTAGTAATGGCTAACTTGCATACTAGTAACAACCTCACCTTGACTACAGTTGCTTTTGGAGTAAATTTAAGGCACTCTCCACACAAACGAGGCACATCCCAATGTTTTTTAACAGGGCAAAAAAATCTTTGGTAAAAAAATCACCCAGTAAGAAGAGCTGCCCAATGAAAACTGAGCAGGCTTCCTGGCTAAGCGAGGTGGCTTATCCTAGAAAGAGGGCATGACTAGCCGGTTGGCAGAGGCCTTGAACAAGAGCGCCACAGACGGCAAAGTTTGGCTGAAGCAAAGAAACTTCATGCGTCTGCTGACAATGACCACAAAGGAGGAGGAAACAAAAAAAACCACCTCAACAAACCGGCGCTTGTTTCACTTCTTGTCTCCTTAACCCCCCGCAGTTTCAGCGGAACTAAATCCCTTCGTACGGCAAGCGGGCCAGCATGAACGTGCTTCTCCTAGCATATTAAAAAGAGGCGAAGCCGACGGGGTGGCAATGCTTGGGTTATTTGGAAGGTGCACAGTGACCCCTAACGGTCTGTCTCTGAGCCGGGACTGTCTGGCTGCTCCACCGTGCATCCTCCGCCCTCTCCCTCTCCCTGTCCTGGGACCAACGCCCCTGAATCGTGCTGCTTGGCACCCTATGCTAAGTGGAGCAGGGGCCCTCTGGGTTGGGGTGCCAGCCGTGTCAAGCGGCCAGAAAACGTTGAGCAGGGAAGGTAGTCCTGCCCACTGGCCCAGGCCAAGCCAAGGACAGAGGAAGGGGCCTGGCCATGCCTGGCAGGAGCTTGTCCAATTCGTTTGGCACTAATGGATCATGACAGGGAAGGAATCAAAAATATCACTTGTCAAAATATTCTCAGCCCTTCGGCCCCTTTCCTCGGCACTGAGTCAGAAACTGCTCTGGGAAGGAAAAGAACCTTTTCCTTTTAGTGCCAAGGACCCATAACGCCCGTCCAGGGGAGGTTTCTCAGCCCTGCATCCAACTGGTGTTTTGAAAGAAACCCACAGCCCACCCATCTGCTCGGGCCTCCTCATTCAACCCAGCCACCTTCATATTTTAAGGCATTCATAACATCATGCATTACAAAATGGGCTCAGATGGCTGACGGTTGCTTATTTTAATTATCATTCCATTTAATTCCCACAGCAGAAACGTCTGCTGCTGTGCCTCGCTGGGAGCCAAGGACAAGCTGCTGATAATCAGGGGACTGGAAACCAAGTCCTGTGAAGAAAGACTTGAACGAGCCGGGCCGGTTTAGCCTGGAGAAAAGACGACGGAGGGGAGACAAGGGAGCCCTTTTCAAAGACCTGAAAGATAGTCTCACAGAGGAGGGGCAGGACCTGTTCTCCATCATCCCAGAGTGCAGGACACGTAAGAATAGGCGCAAGCGACAGAAGCCAGATTTAAGCTGAATTATCAGGAAAAACGTCTTAGCTGTTCGAGCAATAAGACAACGGAACCCATGACCTCAGGGGGAGGTGGGGAGCGATTCCAACGCTGGAGGCCTTGAAGAGAAAACTGGACCACCCTCGGTCCGACCTGTTTGGAGTTGGGATTCCTGCCCTGAGCAAGGGGTTGGACTCCATGGGCTTACGTATCTAGGAGTCAGCCCCACTGAGCTCCCCACCTTTTGAGTACAGATTAGGGGACACAAGCAGCTGCTCTACCCTGAGCGAACTAGCTCAGTAGGACAATGGCCAAGTGCCTTCCTGGAGAGGAAGGGTCCGGGATTTGGGACCTTCCGAGTGCAAAGCCCATGCTTTGTCGCTGGGCCACATTCAGACTAAGACATTCACAACAGCCTTTCGTCGGCTTCCAGTTTTCTCTTCTTCCAAGCACAGCCCAACAGGTGGGAAGTCTCCCACCCCCACCCCCACCCCCAGGATTACTGGGAGGGTAAACTAGCTTCATTTCGCATGTCAAGACCTTGAGCCGCTTTGCCGGTACGACCCGCCAGTAGATTAATACTATTTGTTGTGATTCATGTGAAAATGCTCTCTTTAATATTTCAAAACGGTGCCTAAATATTTTATTCATTCCAAAGGTGACTTGCAGAACAGAAATGCGCCGTTAGCATAACCGTGACCTTTTTTTCTCCTTCTCAAAAAAAGGCCTCCCGAGCAAACACCAAGAACTTCTTCTGGTAAGAAGCCTGTGGGCAGCCACACCTGCCCACCAGCCTTGCGGGCGCTCGGGTGGGTGGGTGGGGAGTGGGGAGGCCCCAGCAAAAAAGGCCCCGGACACGAAGAGTAAAAGGACAATGTACAACGGCACAGAGGTCTGAAAGAGCCGGGGCTTTCGGGAAGCTGCTGGAGGTTTGAGAAGAAGGGAAGCATGGCTCTCCCAGGTCTGAACACCCTCGCTCCTTCTGAGAGGAGGCGTTGACCCCCGGCCCCTTCCAGGTCAGGCCTGGCTCTTTGGGAGCGAGTCAGAATCCAAGGCCTCTGTGGCCCAGGCAGGAAGACGCCTGCTGTGCCAGGGAGCTCCTCTCGTCTGCCAACGCCAGACCTGACCAGGTATACTCAGAGTGATATCATGGCGCTCCTTGCGGCTGAGGACCAAACACCCCTTGACCGCCCCAAGCGGGGCGACCGTCCAGGTCTGGAAAAGCAAGTCCCGACCCCTCTCCAGGCGGCCCCCAAAGCGGCGGAGAGACCTACCCGATGGAGCCTAGCGTGCTGTTTGCCCGGACACAGGTCACGATGATGCAGTCCTTCTCACACCCCTGGAACCCATCCACCGTGTCGACTTCGCAGGCGCTAAGAAGGAAGGAGAAGCGGCAGGAGAAGACGTTTGCAATTCTGTCTCTTTCCAACATCCCCCCACGAAGAGGCTTCGGAGGCACTACGTGGATCGAGAAGAACAACACCAGCGGTGCTCTTGGGGCTTTGAAAAGACCCAGCCTTGGGAAGGCACCCGGTTGGAGCTCCCTGCCAAAAATAAAAAAAATAAAATCTCCCCCCCCCCCCCCCGGAGGAAAGTTATCTGTGAAGACCAGGAGCCGGGGCGATAACCACCGGAAGAGCTGCTGACGGGTTCACTGGGAGGATCTTGCTGGTCCCTTTTATAAAGCACTTGGTTGACACACCGGACTCTTGGGCGAATCCAGCCAAGAGGCCCTTACCATTTTAGAGACGGATTCGGAATGATGACACGGCTTTGTCCCCTGAGGGGAAGATCTCAAGCTCTTAAGGTCACCTCCTTCCTCTTTTCTGTCCTCACAGCCTGCCAGGCCGAGCCCTGATCGTACGGGAAGGAAATTTTTTTAAAAATGCTACCCGTCTGCCCGCTTGACATAAGCACAAAAGCATGGCTCATAAGCAACAAAGCTGAGCGAGGTTTGCAACCACTAATGTGACCGGCATCCTGTTGGGGATAAATCAGGGGACCCAATTAGAGGGATTTTATCCCATTCACAGCTCGGAGATTCTTACCTATTTTCTCCAAACTCTTTATCCAGCTGATTCTGGATTCTCCTTTTCTGAGCACTGTATGGGGTGATGATTCCGATGTGGCTAAATTTGATGCCACTTCTCGCTGCCGTAATTAACTTGATTAATTCTATTACCAGCTTCACTTCCTGGGGATTAGCGTAGGAACTGGGCAGAAGGAAAGAGAAGGGAAAACAAAGCAAGGGAGTGGGGAAGAGAAGAGGAGGGAAAAGATTAAAGGATGGATTTGAGCGATCCGTCGTCTTAGACTGAGCTTCAGATTCAAAAGGGGAACAAAATCACTTCGGATGGTTTAGGGACGAGAAAGACAAGGTGATTATAAAACCCCCAAGAGTCTCCACGCACTGAAACACAAGGAGGAGCTGGCCTCCGTGGGTAGAGAGGCGAACCATGGCAACGCCTGAGGTTCCACCAGTGGCTCAGAAAGCCTGCCGTCCAGACTCAAGGCATCTTACATTTCAAATTGGCATTCAAAGCCTTTTGAACCAAACTGCTGGGTCGCTCAACGATTCAGGCCTCGGGCTGCGAAGCCAGAGGCTGGGAGTTCGATTCCCCCGCTGGGCCTCCATGACAGGGGGCTGGACTGGATGATCCACAGGGTCCCTTTTAGTTCAGCAATTCTAAAGTTACTTTTCTATGTTACAAACAAACGAACTAGAGGGGAAAAAAACCCAGCCATGTGGATTAAGAACACAAGGACCCTGGATGCTGACTTCTACAGAAGCACCTCATGGTCCCTCTAACTCCACATCTCCCACCGCTGCAGCCCTGGGAAGCCAAGCTGCTTTCCAGGGTCTCTAACGGATCCCATTCCCATCACCTGTAACCTCCATTAAAAGAAAAAAGGAAAAGCAAACATGAGATGGACGTGTTCTACCACTCAGCTATAGCCCTTCCTCTAAACCAGGGGCAGGTAATCTCCGTGCTGTGTTGCATGCATGTGTAAAGATCACTATAGTGAGTTCTTGGTCACTGAAAAAATGGGTTTAATCTGCAAAACATTTTTTAAAACTAAAAATGACCCCTCGTGCTTCCTAGCAGCCTAAAAATAAAAATAAATAAATAAATAAATGAGGGAAGAGGGGACACCTGGGAGGAGCCCGGGGGATGCAGGGAGCCACTCCAACCGTGTCAAAAAGGTCCCTGCATTTCACAGAGCATGCAAGAAGGCCTTCAGTGCAAAGATTTATCCAAATTATTATTACTGTTTTTTAATTTAGGATGGGGGGGGGGGGCTGAGAGCCCAAGTTGCCATAAAAATGCCCCCCTCGGGGCTGCACGAAGCCCATGTCTGCTCTAAAACATCATAAAAACCTGGCCAGCTGAGTCGCGCCCACGGCTCCACCTCGCTCAGCGTTGCCTGCACCGTGCAGCAAAAGCTTCTCCAAGGGTTTCAAGCCTGGATTGTCAGCATCCTGACGTGGAGAGGCCAAGCACTGAATCTGGGACTTCCTGAGTGCAAAGCTGACCCTAGGACTGAGCTGGAGTCGTTGCCGCCGCCCCCCAACCCCAAAAGGCAAATGATTACATTTCCCCAAAAGGAGAAAGAAACTCACTTGTTGTCTTGTTCCTCTTTGCCATCCGACACGTCGAACAGCATGTACGGCTGGAAGGGCCACTCCAAGGAGCACCGGTTCTCTTGCGTTTTCCTGGGACATCGGGAGAAGGAAGGGTCACCCGAGGGAAGGCCGTAGGACAAAGAGCCTCAGAAGCAGGGGCAACAGGGCCCCGAGGGCTATCGGTGAGCACCTCGGCTGCAGGAAAGGGGGTTCTTTGCACCGCAGGCTTTGATCCATGGCCACAAAACTGAAAACTAACAAAATTCTACGCCTTTAAGGGAGCTTAATGCTAAGCAACACGGGGCCTGTCCTATTAAACGAAGAAAAAATACAGGAATGGAACTCTAGGCCAACAGGGTGTACTGGGCCACTTGAGAATTCTGGCCGAGGATTTGTGTTTGAGTGCAATCCATCCTGTACAGGGTAGTTAAGAGTCCTTCCTGGGTTTGGACAGGAACAACCTGGGTTCAAATCCCCACTTGGCCAAGAGGACTTAAAACTGTCACGCGCTCTCTCCGCCTAGCTGCGTCACCTACTGCCCTGGGTGGGTGGGCGGGTGAGGATAAAAGAGGGACCCGGAGGAACCCCTGATCCTGCTGATGTGGGGGACCTACTGTACACACAACGGAAAAAAATCAGTAAGATTAATTCATATGACCCAGAGTAAATACACACACAGGGTGTATTTTTTTTATTACACATCTATGTCCTTCAGTGAGCTGAAGGCTGGACATGTGGCCCTTCTCCTCCGCATTTTATCTTCACAGCAGGAACCCTGTGAGTTAGGCCAGGCCCACGGTCACCCACCAGGTTTCCCAGCTCAACTGGGATTTGAACCCCGTTTTTGTGTGTGTTTGTTTGTTTGCTTGCTTTTGAGCCCTATTCCAACCTATTAAGGTTTCTAGAGATCTAGAACGGCAGCCCACAAAACAGAGGGTCACCCTTTCCCGCTCCCTCTCCGAACGCTGTCTGGCCTGGTGGGACAGAAAAACGGCAACGCACTCATCTGTGACCACGGCTGCCTTGTAGATATATTTGGCAGGGAAGAGCCAAATATCAGGGTGCATCCGGTACTGAGTCGTCAACTGCAAGACTGGAAGCCTTCCCATCTGGTTTTCTTGCTCCTGCAGCTTCAGGTATCGGCACAGCCGGCCCATCAGAGACTGGTCGTAACCACAATCCTGAGCTTTCTGCAAGACGGGAAAGAAAAGTGGGAGAGCAAGACCCTCAGGATGCAGAATGGGTTCAGCCGTGGGATAATCATTGGCACACTGGTTTGCCACACAGTAAAGTCAAGGCAGAAAAGGGACCTGGAAGGAAGGAAGGAAGGAAGGAAGGAAGGAAGGAAGGAAGGAAGGAAGGAAGGAAGGAAGGAAGGAAGGAAGGAAGGAAGGAATGGATTGGATTGGATTGGATGGATAGATGGATGGATGGATGGAAGGAAGGAAGGGATTTATTTGACCTGGAAATGTCCATCTTGCCACCCTACCAACATGCTAGTCTCCCAAGCCAACTCAAGAGATATTCAATGACTCTCACAAAAACTTTGGTAGGGGGTGGGAATTTGCAATTAGCTACCTCATGAATTCTTATTACGAAGTAACCGTCCAAGCTTTGGATTCTTCTCCTATTAGAGCTGCTTTAAGCAACCTAAGTTGGTTTCATGGGAATGAACAGAACGCTGAGAATAATTTGATCAGGCAAGTAATAAACTCAAGCACAGTCGTGAGGTCAACTCATAAACCATCAGAGTCATGTTTAAAAAACGAACACAACTTCCTCACACAGAAGGACCACCACCCAACGCTGAGACGCAGCCCGTGAGCTCTCCAAACTTCGTTTTGGCTTCATTTTCTGTCGGGAACCCAGAATTCTTGATGACGAGGATGTGCTCACCCGAGATTTCACAGTGGGAGGGAGTTGCTTGGGGTCTCCCACCAGGACGAGCTTTCTGCAGCCGTGAAGGAGAGGGATGAGCGTTTCCACCTCACAGGTCTGCCCTGCCTTGGGACAGGAAAGCAGCAGGTGTGAATCAAAGGAAGAAAAAGAGGGTGACTTTAACAGATCCCATGCAAAGATCAAGAAAGGGTTTAAACTGGAATAGGGTTTTCAAAGCCCCTAACCCCCCCCCCCCACCACACTCAACCCCACATCCGGAGCTCAGACATACACACTTTTAAGGTTATCCCCCTTAGCACGCTGGAGATAGCTTCCATGAATAGGAAAGTCGGGGGGGGTTGCAGACAGCGGCAAAGCGAAGGCGACACATCCACATGGGGTGTGCCTTTTGCGTTGTCAGTTGGGTGTTTAGATCACAGGAATCGCCTGCCCCACCTCAGTGGGGCTGCTCTTCCGCTGGCAAAATCCGGTGGCAACGGGGAAACTGCACAACCAGGCCTCCCCCCCCCCCCCAACATTGGTTAAGCTTCTTGGGTTGCCATCTGGGAGCATCTGGGGGAGCCTCCAGCTCAAGAGACACAAGCAGAGGAGAAAGGCTGTTTTCACCATCCAGGGGCCCCCGATCAGCCCCTCCCAACAGGACCGCCGTGTCCTCGTCCCCAGCGTTTCACTCACCTCGTCCACAATGACACAGCTGACAGGGTCGCCCCCCAGCCTCAGGAAAGCGGATTCGAGGAGCTTCCCGCCGCTGGTGCTCAGCGTGCAGCAGATGATGTGAGACTCCAAGATGATGCTGGCCCTCAGTTCCTGAGATCCCCCACGCGCCTTGGGAGACAAACGTGAGGACAGCTTTTTAAAACAGCCTGTTTCTGACCTGAAGCCCTTCGTCTTTCAAGTCTGATTTTACACTAGCTTTTAAGACCAGCTAGCTTTCTCTGAGTAAGCAAAACAAGTCTGGGCAGAGGGGGGGAGGAGGAGATAAACTCAGCTCTTTTCAGCTGGAGAATTCGTTTAAATCCTGCCAGTTCAGAAACAATCAAGAGCCGCCCCCCTGTCATATTTTAATGGGCGATTTTCCTCTGTTGGGTGTGCAGAGATGGATGGTGTTCTCTACGTTATATCTTGCCTGTCTGGCCCACCTTCACTGGGCCTGCAAAAGTGTGTGTCCATGAGAGAGAGAGAGAGAAAGAGAGAATCCATCCAGACAACCTCATACCTGTTTCAGCTCAGAAGCCAGGCACTGCCTCTCCTTCATCAACCGACTAATTTTTTCATCCAACTGTTGTCTCTGAAAGAAGAAGAAACATGGCGCTGTTTTTAAAGAATATTCGCAACAGACATTTTGCGGGACAAAAGCCGGTATTTTTCTTCCACTGTGAACAGGCAAAGCCAGCAGGAGACGAGGTAGCCCAGAGGTCCGTGGGGGCTACTCTGCCCAGCAGGTGAGGACTCTCAAGGGCCGAAAGGGAGGGGCTACTTCCATCCCCTGCCATTCTGTGCTTTTGCTCAAAGGTAACAGGGGTAGAACTGGGGATATTCTGGGGGCAACACATGCTCTGCTGTTGAACTGCAATCCCACCCCCCTTAGGCAGCAAAGCATCCATAACCTTGACATATCAGGGCAATGAGGAGCTGCAGTTCCTTACAGAAAGCCACACCGTGGCCTCTTGTTGTGCTCTGTGCTATCAAGCCAGTTCTGACTGATGGCAACCCTAGGAAGGAGTGACCTCCAGAAGGACCGATGGTCAGTGCAAGCCTTGCAAACTCAAGGTTATGGTTTCCTTCACTGAGTTGACCAATCTCGTATCTGGTGCTTCTCTTCTCCTGCTGCCTTCAACTTTTCCCAGCACTAGTGTCTTTTCCAGTGAGTCTTGTCTTCTCATAAAGTAGAATAGCTACACTTTAGTTAAGTCTGTTTCTAGGGAGGGTTCAGGCCCGAACTGATCTACAACACGCTTGCTCGTCCTTCTGGTACCCCCTGGTGTCCACAAAGCTCTCCTCCAACACCATATTTCATTCCCCGGAGTAGGCTGCTGCTACTACTGGCATTTGCGTTTCTTAACAGTCACAGATCTACTTTGGAGATACCTCCAGACTTTCTCAATTTTTCCAGCATATACGTGCTGGGAGAGGCTTCCTCTCGATTCTACTGCCAACTAAAGTTTTATTTTTGAAAACACAACAAAAAGGAGGTATGTGGAAAAGAGGGGGTGGGGAAGCTCCCAGAAAGGAAACAAAGCCAGTTCACAATATTAGTAAGACCTAAAAATCAATCAATCAAGGAAGGATCAACATCCTATCCATATCTACATGTAGTCCCCCATGTTGAAAACAGCGTACAAGAGGAAACGACGGCTACAAGACGAATCTTCAAATAGAGACAGAGGAGAGAAATCTTTAGACCAGTGAATCAGTTCCCGGGGAACCAGACACTTTTCTCCAACTCCTGCAGACCACTCAGGGATCCATCAGTAGATCACAGCCCACCTTTCTGTCAGCTCCAATGATAAACGCCTATCAGCCGAGAACTACCTTTTCTCTCTTCTCGCTTCTGTCCATGGCACGCTGGCGAGACAGCATGTCTAGCTGTTGATCTAAGTCTTCTTTTCTCTTCTGGAGGTCTTGGTTTCTCCCCAGCGTGGCCTTGTCTAGAAAACCAAAGAGAACGCTCTTATTCAGCCATGTACAGCATTCCTTTCACGATGTTATCCAAACTGGCCGACACAGAATGCATGACATGTTATTTATTTATTAGTTGTATGTCTAACTATTCATCCCCCCCCCCCCCCCCCCAGGGAGCTCACAACACAGCTGTCCTCCCCTCGCAAGAGAACGGCCAAGGCGGGTCAGTCTGAAAGATGTGACAGGCCCGAAGTCACACGGTTATTTTTGTGGCTGAGTGGGTGTTTGAACCCAACTCCCCCTCAGTCACAGTGCAACTCTTACACCACGACAACACACTGGCTCTATGTGGGGTATACGGTGAAGAATCATTACAATATACATAGACTTTGGCTAGGACCACTTGCTTCCTTACTGACTGCCCAGTCTACTTAAAAGAGTACTTCTGAATAAGCTTGAGAAGTTTGATACATTGGTCATCCCTGACACGACGATTACTGGGAAAAATCAAAATAAACAGGATGTTTTACGTTTTCCTCACTCCTATATTGATTCAGAAAGGAGGAGTGCTAGGGTGCAATTCTTATTCTAATAAGCAATATGTTATTAGACGAAGACATCAGTGTCTGAAGCACCTTACGAATGGTTAGCCAGACTAAAATTTGGGGAAAAGGAGATTCTGACAGCAGCTAAAGAGCCCTGCCTGGGCTTGGTAGGAGGCAGGCTTCCCAAGCATTTCACACAGAAGCTCTAAACTCCTCTTCACGAGGTGGCTAGACCTTCTTTGATGTGCAGTACGACAGGAATGATGGAATAACGCCACCAAGTGTTGCTTCGCCTCTTCAGCTGTAATCTCTGCTTCTAAAGTTTTGGCCCAGAAAGGAAAGAGACAGACTGGGCCAATTAAGAACTGACTCCCCCCCCCCCCCCCCGGTTCCTCGATGAAATCGCTCACGGAGAAAAATTGTTCCAAGCTACTCACTTATCCTGTAGTTGACCTGATCATCTAAACTGAATTGCAAGACCTTCTTGTTGATCGATTTTTGCTGCCCCAGCCTCACCAGGTTGATCTCACCGCAGTTCCCTGGATGAAAAGGGGACCATTAGAAACTTGTAAATCACACCTCTCTCTTTTTTTTGGGGGGGGGGGGCAAAAATGATTTTCATCTGCCCGCAAATCTGGAAATGCACACCTCACAGGTCTTTGTTTTCAACCTTACACTCTGTTTTGGCATCACCGTGCCTCACTCCCTTCACATCTTTTATCCATATTATCTGGTGCTTTTCCTAAGTGCATAATGACGAATACTTTATACCTCGTAACAAAAAGAACAAAGGGGGCATATGCAAACGACTGAACACGATGCGGTTTCTTTTTATGGGCGACACCTAGACTAAAAGATACAGTTAATTTCAACACATAAAGGGGTGGGGAGAGCAAGAACTGGTCATACCCAAAATCTTTTTCTTGTCTTGGCACTTCCCCTTGAACTCAAGGATTATTTTTTTCATCAGATCGTCGACAGCTGTGTTGGAAGGTGCACAAACCAACACCCGGTTGCTCTTGATCTTAGCATTTAGGCTCTGAACTCGGTTCTCCTTCCCAGATCTCTGGAAATGAAAGAAGAAGCAGAAGAAAAAAGAGGTTGGGCAGTCCAGATTTTCAGAAGGAGGGGAGCCGTCACGTGGATGCGAAGGCTCTCTTCAATATTCAAGAGCCGCCCCTTCCCCTCCTTTTCACATCTACTGCATTCAGAGGGGCTTGCCCCAAAGGAACAAAACACAGGACGGCAGACGTGCTGATTCTAATCCATGGCAATACGTTCTGTAATGATGCTGCTCTTTGGCGTTTGTGTCTGTGTGTGTGTGGGCGTTATCAGCAGCACAAACCAAGACGGGGTGTCGTTGGCTACGCTGTCTTAGCTAGCCAAGACCTGGAAAAGGGATTTATTTGTTTCATTGATTTCTATACCACCCCATTAAGGCCATGCAGTATTCCATTTGGTTAAAAGCCCACAAAATCAGACACACAATGAAAATCACGAAGACAGCAGACCCACAGAATCATAAAAGGGAGGATAGAAGGCCTGCCCTACCTCACTAAACATGCGGTACAGGAGCCCAACTATGGTCTTAGATTTTCCTGTCCCCGGTGGTCCATGGATCAGACATATTTTGGGCTTTGCGGGTTCCTGTGTGACCATAGCATAGGCCGTTTCAATGGCTCTCCTTTGGTCTTCGTTCAAGTCATTCGTGCAAGAGGGCTGGAATGGGGTGGGGGGAGAAGAGGGGGAGAATAAAGCAGTGTTCATCACACGAATGTTCAAGGGAGTTTGTAAGATCTCTGGGGATCTTTTCTAGCTTCAGGCCTGCGCAGGCCCCTCGCCTTTAACACCCTGCTTCCTCTGACTGCTCATTGGCAAAGGCTTGGTGTAAGCACTCTCTGGCCTGAACCCTTTAGGTCTGCAGAACTTGCCATGACAGGACTCCGGCCTCTCCGAACCTCCTGGGTGGTTCCTTCTCCTCCCTGCCTACTTCCTAAGGAGCAAGGAGGGTGCTGAGTGTCTGCCCAGCGCCGTCCAGAGGCACCCGGCTGTGGCACACACACACTCAAAGCGGTCGGGGGGGGGGGGGCTCCTCATCTGCAAAATTCTATTCTGCACTGCACTCGTCATGAGTTGGACCTGAAATGCCAGGTCATACAGTGACCAGCCCCTTTGTTCCCGAGGCTGAGCTGATATTACGGCTCATCCCACGATAGGCATTAGACAAAACGCAGTCACAGATAAACTGGCCTTGTGAACACTCCCTAGAGGTGGGCAGAAAAAAAAAACTCAGGGCGACTGTCTGCCATTTTATTGGCCTTAATCTTCTTTCTCCTTAAAACAGCTGCCTTATTCCTACAACACGCCAACACACCGGGGAACGTTTTGCTCAAGACAAGGGGAGCAGACAGAGGACTTCACGCCGCCCGGAGCACTGCTGGATTTTAATTTTTATTCTGTCTCGCTGCAGGGCAGCTTCAGCCACAGTCTGACTTTAAGTGCGGTTGGGTCTGCCCCTGCTTTTTGTCTGGTGTAGAAAGGGTCCCAGACTTCATCTGCGAGACAGAAACCGGTCTTACATTTAGATCTTTAGCCAGTTTAAAGAGGAAGGAGAAAGAACTCAATTTAGTCGATTTTAGGCCATGTTTAGACCGTTCAGGGCTTTCTTACAGAACTCTCGGAGTCCATGTTTAAATCCCTCGGAAAAAAGTCACGGTAACTCGGGCTGATGATGGGTTTGGCAAGACACCTTCGGTGCAACATGAGCAGGGCGGTGAACCTTCGCTGGGTCGTCACCAAAGAGCTGGCCACCACGCATCTGACTTGCTTATGGACGCGGGATAAATTTCCTTGCGTTTGGATGGACAAGTGACAAACAGCCTGCTGCTCTTTGCTCTCTGTTGATGAAAAAAACAACACAAGGCACATAAATGTACAGTTCAGGTATCACACTTCATCCGTATTTATAGTTTTGAGCTCAAATTAAGAGTTGACATTCTTGATGCATATGGTTCGGGGTGGTTTCCTTGCTCTCGGCGGCTCTACGTACCTGCATAGGGGGTGGGGGGGGGAGAGTTTTGGGCGTTGCAGTCCAGCCACACCAACCTGCACACCTCCAACAGTGACTATATTTGGACATCTCATCATAACATAGCACGGCTTGCACACTGAACTGAAAATGTGGTTCACAATTTCTGGCTTGCCAACTAATCACAAACCACAATTTGACAATTCAGCTTCACACCAAGGTAGAGCGAAGTCCGCTTAACTAAAGTTTGGTGACTAACACTGCTAAGTTTGGATTCAAGGCAGGTCTTATCTGCAAAAAAAGGTGGAAGACTTCTAGGCTGTGGATTTTTTTTATTTTTTAATGGTTACAAAGCTCAAATCCTGAACACTATTGTTTGGAAGTGAAAACACACCAACTTCAGTTGCACCTACTTCTATGTGTGCCTTTGGACTGTCTCTAGTCTAATTCAGGGGAATGATTTTTGTAGTAACAAATAAAGAATTCATAATCCCTCAATCCCCACATCCCTCTTGTAAGGGTAAAGCTTTGGTCTCCGACTGCCCCTTACCCATCACGGAGGTCACCTCTGACCCTCCTGCATCCCAGGTGTGCATTTCCTCTAATCCCAGTTCCCTGCTCCGCCACTGACGGTCAGCGATGTGATACTTAGGACCGTGATTAGCCACGGTCCTTTCTCTTTTTCATTTTCCTCCCTTATATTACACACAGAAAGCTTGTGAACATGCAAGTTTCCATCTCAGAAAAAAATAGGCTCTTTGTGGAATTTTGTTTCAGATTCTCTGACGGAGAGACTGGTGAGATGCAAGAGGGGTGAGGTTGACCAACACAGCTTGCAAGGCACAATAACAGTCTTGGGCCTTAGGAGACAGGAGCAGGAGAAGCCTGGTTGTTTCTGTGCCGAAACCAAGCTGCAATGCAGACACAGCTGCTGTTCCAAACCACCCCCACCCCCCGAGCTGCAGGGTTCCCTGGCTGGCTGCAAGGAAAGTCTTTGGAGAAGGGCTTTCAAAATTCTTACTAGAATCACGGATAGAAGGCGGAGAAAACCGTGTCACGAGGCCGACGTGGCAGACCAAACCATTTTCCGCCTTGCCTTCCTCAGAGTAGGACTGTTGCTCTGACACTTTTAAGAACACCAGATCGTTCTCTTTAGGATGCAGCTGCTCGTCCAGATCGCTTTTCGAAAAGTTTGCTGGAGAAAGCATTTGAAAGCAAAAGGAAAACAAACCAACCTGTAAGCAGGCCGTCCCCACGCGGATAAAGCTATAAAATCACAAGCTCTTTTTAAAAGGGGTATGACTGTTTAGCATTACACCTTTTTGTTGTTGTTGTTGTTAAAGTGTGGCTATGCAGCATTTCAAAGAATTCAAAAGTGACACCAGTACAATTTTCACAGGGCTCCTATGTGTCTTAGGGCTGAGCCTAAAACCTTTTGCCACAGAGAAGTAAGTAACATTTAGACACGACATTAAAGACCATGGCTGGTTAGTTGGTTTCCTCCCTCCCTTCTACACATGCAGCTGCATGCCAGCAACAGCCCTGAACCAGCAACATGAGCTTGCTCTGTAGGTGTGGGCAGATTTAATTCGTAACACCAGCAACAGAAATTCAAGTTTGGCACACATCTGGAGATTTCAGAGGGAAGCCCTGACCCCTTTCCGGATTCCAGCAAATGCCGCAGTTAACTCTGGAGCTCCAGCGCTCACACACGCTTTATTGTCTAAGGACAGGAGCGCACAAGGACCGAAGAGGAAGAAAAGCATTCCACAGCTGCTTCCATCCGTTGGTCTCCCCATCAGCGTAGGCACAAAAGCTACCAGAAAAAGCTGCCATTATATTGTTCACCCTAGCCAAAGGCGAAGGATTTACAGTAAAAAAAATAATAATTTAAAAAAACATCTGGAGTGCCACCTGATGTGCCGTCCTGGCTGACATCATGCAATCCTCTCACCTGCAAAATCGGCTTTGTTCAAGTCCGCACTGTAGTTCAGCAAATGCAAATGGAAGGGCTTTTGCTCTTTGGATTTCTGGTTTTCTAGCCACTCCTGGGCCACCTGCAAAGGGAGAGTAAACACTGGCTTTAATCTACCCCTTTGAGCTACTCCCACCTTCTGGGTCACGGAGAACCGAGGCCTTTCGGGTGTCTGACCAAAGCTTCCCTCGCCCCTTTGAGTCTCCTCTTCCAAAGACTAAAAGGAGTATCTGCATTCCGTCCTCTTTTGCTCGCAGATTTGCTTTCCATCTCCCTAACCCTACTTGTTGCCCTCCTCTGAACCCTTTCCAATTTGCCCACATTCTTCTTCAAGCACTTAAAAAATGTTGCATTTTTAATAGAATACGTGCTTAACTCTGCTTAAAAATATTTGAATACTGTTTTCAGCTTTTACATGTTATCTTTTTAATGATGTAAAACTGAGCGAGCAACAAGCTGCAACCCAACCGCCTCTGGAGAAACACACGTGGCCCACCCAGTCCTGCAAACATCTGCCATACCTACGCAATTGGAGAGGAAAGCTTTCCCCTTTGGCTACCTTTTCCATCTCACTTTTCATCTACTGTCCCCCAAAAGAGCTCACGGCATTAATAAAATACAACCAGTGTATTTATAAGCCATGCACTTAAAAAGCAGAACGAAACCGACCCAGCGGGAGCAGGGGCTGGGGAGCTGTTGGCTGTCTTCACCTGCTCTCTCTGTATTCCCTGGTCCCTCTTAAAAGACCCTGGGTGGTAGACGACTCCGCCAAGGTGGTGAAAACAACTTCTGTCGTTACCTCTCATGCAGTGGATTTTCCCCAAGCAAGACAGCCGCTGGTGAGAGGAGCAACTGCCCGTCAGCTTTGTCTGCAGCACCAGAGTGGGAAACATGTGGCCCTGGGGGATGCTTTAGACTTTATCACTCCTAGAAGCCTCCGCCAGGATCGGCTAATGGTGGGCACAGCGGGTACAGTTAACATTTCTCCAAAGGAAGGAGACCGCCCCCCCCATAGCTCCCAAGAAGCAACCTGGATTCTTCCCACGCTGTTATCAGGTAATCCAGATCTCATTTCGAATTAAGAGGCCACAACTTATCCAAGTACATCGCGTAAGGCTAGCGAGCGTCAGGCTGCTACAGTCATCTTGAACAGAGTGGCCCGGACGTCTAAATACATTGATTCTAGGGGCACCTGGATTATCTGGAAACCACTTACCTCTTCAAAGGCATTTAGCATGGTTAAAGGAAAGAAAGTATTGAAGTAATCGTTGTAATCTTGAAACTGGACGGGAACACGGCCCACAATCTTTTGGTGGAGATGGTCTGGGGTTCCCAACTGACTGAAGTTTGCAAACATGTCATAGCTCCACTTGAGAACCTCTTTGATGAAAACATTGTGATCTCTGTGCTGGGTGTTCATGCCACTCGGCTGCGCTTCCGGCCTGGAACCCCCTCTAGCGACGGCCGGCAGCATCCTGCCGTCATGGCCTCCGTGGCCGTTCGCCCGACCGGCTGGCTGGGAGATGGGGTTCATGTCCCGGGGCCGAAGACCGCCGATCGAGGTCACGTGCCTGGGCTTCACACTCTCTGAGGCCGGGCGAGGCTTAATGGCGTTCGCCCGGCTCTTCAAAGCTGCCGGGGGCTTTGGCCCGTTCTCCAAGTCCTTCGTGAGGCTGGCACTCCGCGAAGACGCGGAGCTGAAGATTTTCGCCGTGGACGGTTTCGTAGGCGGGAAAGGCTTGGCGAAGACGTGGCCCAAGGGGTCCGAGGCAGAATGGTTTCCGCAGTACGCCCCTGCTCCGTTCACTTTGTCAGCACAACCCGCGTGCTTGCACGTCTCCGTCGAATCCTGAAAGTGGCTCTGGGGGAGGTTGACGTCTGTGTCTGCGGAACTGGGGTCAGCTTCCACCTGCGAACACAGCTCCATGTCTACCGGATCCCTTTGCGTTAAAAACAAGCTGTCCTCGTCAGCAGTGGGGTTCTCATTTAATTTGGACGGGCCCTCTTTCGAAGCCACGTTCTCAATGCAAAGGCTAGCGGAGCAGCCAAGGGAGGTCCTGGGACCTGTAGGATGGCCTCCGGGAATAGGAGAAGAGGAACTGCTTGGAACAGTCGTGGTATTTTCTTGGACAGAACTAACAGATCCTTGCCTAGTCAATGGGAATTCTTTCCCTGAGGAATCAGAAGTGGATTGGACTCTCTCTCCTCCTACCAAACTCTGCTTTATTAGCCTCCGTTCACTGCTAGTTGAATGACTAGAGAGAGAGGTCTTCTCTTTCTGGTTTTGAGCCGCCACCACACTAGCAGACTGTAAACACGGATTCGGACCTGGCTTCCCGGTGATTTTCGCGGCCGGAGTCCCACCCTCTCCTCTGCTTTGGCACTGACCCTGCTCTCTTTCCTTGTGCTTCTTCTGGCTAAAGAAGTGGCGCTCCCGGCAGGACAACATCTTCCTGTTTCTCCCAACCAGAGGGGGAGCTTGTATTAATTTTGTCCTCCTTTGCTGAGGAAGCTCGCCGGCCGTTTTCCCGTAGGCACGCAATTTCGTAATACTGTCCTGCGTGCGTTGAGACAGTTCGGCCGCTCTGCGGATCTTCTTCTTCGGGAAGAGCTTCTCCGTCGCTAACGTCGGCTCAGGAAACTTGTGAACCTTCCTGGGTGGGACGACCGCTGGGGTGGATCTGAATGGTTTCGTCGGCGGAGATTTCTTGCTGCGTACCGCTGGCTTGAGGTTTCTTTTCTTAGGGCTTCTGTTAGCTGTTTTAGCCCGCAGGGAATCTGCCAAACTCTTCCCTGGCTTCATCTTGGATTTACTGAGATCAGACCTTAACTCGCAAGAAGCAGATGAGGCAGATGTACTTGGGACAACCGGAACTGTATGTCTAGAACATCCCGCATCGCCCGCCTGCTTTGGCAGGAAAGAGCTGGAGTGACCTGCACTGTTTCCTTCCCTGCTGCTCCCTTCTCCTGCTGCAACGTGAAGCTTTTGTTCCAGATTGCTTTCGTTCACCTGCAGCTCAAGATTCTCTGCTGCTTTCTCCATGACATCCTCCCCAAGGTAATCTGTCTCATAACCCCAGTCGTTGATCTGCTGTGCAATCTCCAGATCACCCAGCTCGGGGGAGCGGCGGGCCTCCCCTCGAAGGCCTTTGTCCTCTGCCTTCTCCTCAATCTGGCTATCTTGCCAAGCCGAGTAAATGTCCTCCTCGGTTTCAAACTCAAAACACTGAGATTCCAAATCTTCGTAGAGCAACGGTGAACGAGACGCCGTCGCGGCCGACTCTGGCCCCTGGGCACTACGCTGCTTCTCCAGGCACGGAGCCCTTCCCTCCTCTCCCTCGCTCTTCCTGCCAACGTTCACCTTGTTTTCATCTTCATCCGAAGAAGTGTCGGAAATAATAATGACTTGGTTTCGAGGTTTGTCTGCGTCAAGCGAGGGCTTACTCTTGGTCTCGCTGTTGGACAAAGACTTAACTGCGCCTTGAACTTTTCTCTTAATGGGATTCTGGTGATAAGGGGTGTCTTCTTGGCTTGAATCAACTGGAAAACTGGTTGCTGTGGCATAGGCAGCTAGGGACAATTTATTGAGGTCTCTGTCTATCTGAGAATCCGTCCGTGGGCTAGCGACTGCGGAGGCCAATTTCTTCTTGACCAGGTCTTGCCTGATCTGTGAAAAAGGAACATGGGCCATCTCATCCTCACTGCTGTCCTCTTCCGAAGTTTGGTGCACTTTCAGCGTATGTTTAAATTCCACCAGACTGTCCTTTGATTCCCTTTTTATGGAGAGTGGTTTGCCATGAAGAGGATCAGCGGAGTTCATCCCCAGTTTGCCAGGTGTGCTACTATGACCTGCGATAAGGTTGCCCCTCTGCCCCTCCTGATCCTTACTTCCCTCCTCAACGAACTGCAGAGGGCGGTTCTCTCTCTTCTTGTTTTCTACGAACCGTTTTAATTTCAAGGTTAAGTCGGATTTCGTTGGTTTGAGGTTCTCCCTAAGCTTAACAAGAGCCATCTTTGTCTCTGAAATGCCATTCTTTTCCACCAGACACCCGGACGCTCTAGGTCTCTTGTCCTCCCCGCTGGCATCTTTACTTTCTTGGCGTTGGAAGCCTTGGTTGAAGCCGTCGTTACGTGTGGAATCCCCCAGCCCTTGGTGACAGCTTCCACTTTTCTGGGCCTCCGTGTGTCCCTTTTCCCGTAAGGAGGTCACGTTATCTTGCTGCAGAATCTCTTCAGGTTCTTGTTTAATGTTTGTCAAATAACACGCTGAGGTTCCGTGAAGGTTTGGCTCCTCAGGAGACACTTCCGTGTCCAAGCTGCAGCGTCTTCTGGGTGGTGAAGGTTCTGGATACCCATCATCGTTCTCTCTCGGAGATAAATATGATGGGAGCTTACCGTGTGAGCTCACCGGATATCTATCGTCTTGGTTTTCTTGCTTGATTGTGAAAGCAGGCGGAGCTACGCAAGCAACGGTGTTCTCCGTATGGGAGGGTGGATTGGAGGGTTTGTTCTGGATATTTCTTATGATATGCTTCAGACATGCTTGCAATTCTTGCGCCTCTTGAGGGCTCAGATTCCAGTCCTCACGAGTGCGGCGAAGCATGTTGAGTTGGTCGAGGAACTGGGTCCTATTCTGACCCATTTGGTAGCCTTCCCTTAGGATGTTCCTGATCAGATTCATGCAAGCCCACTGTACCGATTCAGATTCCCAAGAAGATACAGTGGCTGTATTTCTTGAGCCATTTCTGGCCAGCCCCCTCTCAACGCCACGTGTGAACACCGTACTTGGGAGTCTGGCGCACTTCACCACCGCCTCCACCCACGTTTCTGAGCTGACCCACAGCGAATTCAGGCAATGCTTCTTCAGGTTGAGCTCAACCACAGTCACCAGAATCCAGATGAAAAACTCTGAAACTTTGTCACACGACGGCACAGCCTCATCAAGAACTTCTTTGATTTCTGAACACAGGTGGTGGATGACAACCACACTGTAGGCAACGCCCAGATCCTTGAGGTCCATGAGGGAGTGAACGAAGGGGATGTACCACAGGAAGGTGCTGTTGTGGAGCTGCATGTCCCGACCGATGTCGTACTGAAACATGTCTGTCAACGTCTGCATGTCATCGTACAAGCTGGGGCAGTAATCGGGACAAACAGCAGACTTCCGTCCAGTATCCTGAAATCAAAATTCAAAACAGTGGCTAATTATAATCATAATCATCTTTGAACTGCAGGGCTGGAAGGGACCCTGTAGATCATCCATGTTTCACATCATCATCATCTGATGACTGCCCTTGTCAAGGAGGCCCCGTGGGGGGAATCGAACTCCCAACCTCTGGCTCCGCAGTCAAGTGACCTCAAGCCCTGAGCTCTCCAGAGTTGTGTCCGTTTCTAGCCTTGGGAAATTTAGCCAAGCAATCTTCTGACTTTCGACATGTCAGTAAGCGTTACTGACCTGCTTTGAAACCTATTTCTGCAACTAAGGACTAAAAGTCTACCTGGAGTATGAAACTGCCTTACCTTAAAGAAATATGGAGAAACCCATCTTTAAAGGGAAAACCTATTTGTCCTAGAAACCACATGTAATTTCAACTCTTTTGTTAAACTGGACACTGAAAATAGGCTGACTTCTTTCAAACACGCAGGGAAACAAGAAGCCATCTTTCTGGAAGTTACCTTGCTCGGCCTTTCCAGGTGGCAGTTGTAGACAATCTGGCTGCAGGTAATCATTTCATCTCCATAGTCAGACAGAGGCTCCGATTTTGTCCTTCAAAATTAGGAAGATACGCAAGATTTTAAACCATGAACAGCAAAAAGCTCTTACTCATTCTTACAACTCTCTTGAAATTAAAGTGAAAGAACCCTAGTAATGACGAAGAAGTTCCATCGGATGAAGTGGGCTGCAGGCTGAACATACTAAATGAATATTCTTGACATTTAAGTAGAGCTGCGAGCTACAAAGGGCGACACAACAATGGGCTTGAACCAAGATTTTTATTTATTTTTGTATTCATGAAGAAGGACTGACCTTCTGCAACTCTGGCGAATGTTCTCTATCTCTTTCTTATAGCTCTCGTTGTTGATAATGGTTTGAAAAGCCTGGATTGGGTCGATGAGCTGACCCCACACCTTGGATCCCACCTTATCCAAGATCACCATGAAACAGTGGAGCGCCGGCCAGAAAGGGTCACGCCGGTCATCTGGAAAAGAAAAAACAACCCGAAGCACATCCGGATGAGAAACTAAAAAAGGACTTTCTAAAGTTCTCTGAGAGATGACTAGCAATATATAAATTGAACCGCTGCACACAAACAATCTCCTGCTGTCTAAATGAGCCAGACAGCCTAACGAACTAGATATTAACTTGGTTAAGTACCCCCTTTCTGTGAAAGGTTACTTCTCGTGAACCACAGAGAACTGGGCTCAGCATGCACAAAGCTTACTAGCCATCATCTCTGCCTTCATTCATGGTGATGCCACAGATACAGGAGAGACTCCAGACCGCCATGCCTCCTCCACCAGCATGACACATGGTCAGGGATTATGGAAATTGAGTTCCGAACATTTGGTCTTGCCTATCCCTGCTCTGGATCATGCTGCAGAATCTCTTGCAATAAATCCAGAGTTTAACAGCCCCGATGCAAGGACTTCAGAAGCAACTTGTCAAGAAAGGTAAGTCTTTTCCTGGACATAGAAATGTTGAAGACCATTGATTTGAAATAACGGCTTCCTGGTCAGAATTTAACACCTAGCTTAAGGGTCAGGTGTTCCGTCTGTTTTATTTTCCTCGCTTGGCCAGGTGGCTTATTGGTATGTTTTCACGCTGAACGCCTCTTCCCACAGAGAGGCAAACTGAAACACAAGAAGTCTTCCACTCCTTCTACTGTATTTGGATTTAGACCTTTTTTTAAAAAAAGTGGCTACAAAGCTGCCAAGCAATACATGTAATATACAGAAACACGCTCATCCGCAGATAACAAGGACTACAGAGCAAATGGCTTTGATAATTAACATGCTAATAAAAAACCTTAAGCAGTAATAAACATGGATTAGTCAACACTAGCCAGGAGAGCTTGTCATGTTGCTAAACTTCTAAACCATGTTGACATCCTTCTGCTGACACGGCTGAAGTGAATTACAGACATGGACGTATGTCAATTCAGTTGGAAGCTGGTATGTTTAGTTATCCTTCTGTTCCTCAGAAGGGAATACGATATTAGGAAAATAAAATCCTTGTCTCACTAACACACACACACACAAATAAAGAATCAGTTGGCAATATCATCTAGGGTTTATTTCTCAAAAGCTTTGAAAATCATTTCCCAGAGTCTGCCTCAGACACAACCGCTATTTTGCACTTCACTTTGCCAGCCTCTTGAACTCTTGCTCTCTCTGTTTCATAGATACACACGTATTTTCCCTCTTTCCTGCTCATACGCTAAACTGATGTATCAGCTACTAGGATTGCTACCCTACCAATAGTACCGACCAATATTAATCACTTTATACTGAACAACTGAATGATATAAGGGGGTTAAATGGGGTGAGCCGGAGCAGAAATAGGGCAACATATGCCATTATTGACCATTGCTTTAGGTGAATTCTTTTCCTCTCTATTTGTCTCAAAACTTAAAAAGCGATTCACAGAAAACACTTGGCCAAGATCTCTGGTCACCTTCTGCCTTCACATTATGCTATCAGATCATTTATTCAGCTTATAAATTCTGTTAAAATGAGGTCACACACGCCCCCAGAGAGTGGATGCTCAATCTATTTTTAATTTGTTTTTTTACCACTGCCCTCAGTGCTTATTCATTAGTTACCATCTGTCTGCTTCTTCATGGTGTTCATGATGGACTGCATGAAGTCATTCTGTTTGTCTGGTCCGAGTAACAAGGAATCCAAAGCGCGCTCCTCCAGCACCATCAGCAACATACAGATCCCTGTCATGAACACAAACCAATTTTAACTGTTACAGTCAAGACGGTGGCTTCCATCCAGAACCATTGCTCACATGACCCAAAACATGACCCCTGCATGGAACAGCATCGACTTCCATTCCTCTCAGAGGCTTCAGGAGAGATAGGGAACATGAAGCCCGCCAGATGTCATGAGACCTCAGTTCCCATCGGCCCCAGCTAAGCAGGCTCCACAGTCATGGGTTGTGGGAACTGGACTTTAGCTCTGTCGAGAGGATCAGCTGTAACCTGCGTCTGCTGTGGTTTGTAAGCTGCCAGGGGCACAGACCTGGCCCTGAAGCCTTCATGCTACAGACAGATGGATGTTCCATAGACACAATGAAAGGATAGACGACAGTTTAGTGTGATTGTTTCTGCTCTGAGAGATCAATGTGTCTTTGTTGTTGTTGTTTAGTCGTTAAGTCGTGTCCAACTCTTTGTGACCCCATGGACCAGAGCACGCCAGGCCCTCCTGTCTTCCACTGCCTCCCGGAGTTGGGTCAAATTCATGTTGGTAGCTTCGATGACACTGTCCAACCATCTCGTCCTCTGTCGTCCCCTTCTCCTCTTGCCTTCACACTTTCCCAACATCAGGGTCTTTTCCAGGGAGTCTTCTCTTCTCATGAGATGGCCAAAGTATTGGAGCCTCAGCTTCAGGATCTGTCCTTCCAGTGAGCACTCAGGGTTGATTTCCTTCAAAATGGATAGGTTTGTTCTCTTTGTAGTCCAGACTCCAGCACCACAATTCAAACCAGCAGCACAATTCAAATCAATATGTCTACCCCTTCGGAATTCTACCCAGAATTTCATACATATCGCAAGCCTATGAGGTCATTTAGGTCGAGACCGGGTGCCTGGCCAAAGGGGCCCCCATAAGCTCAGTATCTGAGTGAAGGACGCCTCTTTGCTATTTTTAGGTACTCAACAGTGATGAACCAACAAATAATGTGCTTTTTCTTTTTCACAAAGACACCCCCCCCCCCCACGTTCTCAGCTTCTAGTCAAGCATTCAAACCACTACACCAAGGGTGAACAACACGTAGACCTTCAACTCCCACTCATCCTACACAATGTAGCCAGCCAGCCAGTCGTGACATAGGATGGGAGCTGGAAGTCTAACGATACCTGGAAGGACACAGACGGCCTGACCCTGGACAACGTCACACTGGCTTTACCCTTGGAGCAAGTCAAGCTGAAGTCCTCGTATACCTCAGACCATCTCGGCTTGCATCTAACTCACCCAGCCAGTAGTTTTTGTAGTTGGTGGTGTCATACAGATGGGAAGGCAACAGGATAAGTTTCCCCTTTTCAAATATGGAAGAGTTGTAAATATCGGGGTTTTCAAAGAGGCCCAGCTCAATGACTTTCAACAAGCAAGTCAGAACTTCTTGGATGTCATAGTAATCGTCTCGGTCCACCTTTCCCAAGTTCCGGGCTGTGAGGATGGCCCATCGTCGGATCTGAGAGTTTGAAAGGACAAGAGAAAGTGTCAACACAAGAAATCACTCAACGCACGCAGGAGAGTGTGCCGGGACTCTGGGGAATCCTGGTTTACAGAGCCTGCGACCCATCCTGCTCTACTCTGCGCATTCACTCTGGCTTTGTCCTCTTGCAATGCCTACGGTTGCACTCGCCCAAAGAAAAACGGACCGCAACGTCCCAAACTCTGCTCCTGGCTTGCTGCTCCTAAATGAACCAGGATTGTGAACCAAGTGTTAGTTCTTGGCTTAAAAACCTTGATTTTGGGGGTTTTTTTAAGGGGAACAACATACCAAGTTCACAGCATGCACACTGGGATCGGCTTCCAGTCCCTTGCCAGTTTAGCTGCTTGTTCTGACAGCGGAAGCCAAGTAGGAGCAGACTGTATGTGCTAACTCATTAAAACCGCTCAAGTGGAGAATCCCTGCTGGTTAACAGTACAGAGCAAGATGGACCAAGAGTGAAACTTGCTTCCTAGGTTTTTCTTTCTTCGTAAGCCTAAGGGATGGGATCCTATTTTACATGTACAGGAAGGAGAACAAGTCCAAGCTGAATCCTCAGCCATTTCTAGACAGGACTGGAAATGTTCCTGTACTACACAGTTAAAGCTATTTAATATTACTGTAACTTGCAAGGGTTCCATCCTACAGAAATCTGGGACAGGGATCCTGGTGAGGCAGTTAGAATTCTCTGCTGTAATTCAAGGTTGCGCCCTGCAATACTCTAGCAATAAGTCTCTCACCAAAACACTCTCACCAAAACAGCCGGATTTTGCAAGGTAAGGCCACGGCAGTCAAAATTATATCAAACCGCTGTAACGGCATAATGTAGTTATGCCAGAATTTTGTCCCACATTTCAGCAAGGGGAACCAACGGAAGAAAAGATCCACTCACCACTTCATTGGGGTGAACCATGAGGAGGTAGATCCCCGGATGTTTGCCAACCACCTGATAGGAGTAGTTGATTTGTTCCATTTTGCAGAGGGCTTCCACAAAGAGTTCACCTGCCATTCAGAAAAAAGAGAACCAGAAACTCCTGCTGTGGGAAGAAATGTGATACGAAGGAAGACGCAACAGTAGAAGGTAATAGTCATCTGATCACACAAGAGGAATTGATTATTTCGTATCGTTTTGTTACCAGGAGCCCTAAGTGGCAACGGGTACCCTAAAACACTGGTTCCCAACCTTTTTTCACTTGCATAACTTCCCTACACTAAAGCTTTTCTGGCCTAATAAGTTGGCATTTCCTTTAGCGGATCCCACCTGCCGTGAGAGCCAAGGAGAACCAAGCAACAGAAAATTCATCAGAGGTAAGCCATATGATTTTCAGCAATTCTGAGTTAGGATTTTGGTGTGGCCATAGTCAACACACCACTTCATCGAGTTTTCACAGAAAAACACCACTGGGCAATTGGTTAACATACTCTGATATTTCCATGTAGGCCAAGGATGCAGGTCGGCAAGGAACTCCAGTGCCATGATTTACATTGGAAACACAGCCTCTTGCAAAGAGAAAATAGCACGTTCGTCAGTTTGGTGAGCTCATCTGCAAGACTGCTTTTCTTGACAACAAGCTTTCAACAGGTTTCTCTCTTGCTACCATGCTGGTAAAACAGACTCAGCCGAGCACCACACAATACTCACTGAGACGCTCATGGAGCAGCAGATATGGGTACTTCAGTATCTCTAGCATGGGCACCCGGACGTGCTTCTCGAACCCAGGTCCGGTGTAACAGGAAAAGGGGATTTTACTTTCTCCTTCCACAATGTAGAGGTCATCATCCTCTCCGCTCTCCTTCAAAGAGGTTTCAAAATGGGCAATGAGGCGGCCAGTTTCCAACTCCCACAGGGCCTACGATTACAAGCAGAACCGAGTTCTAGAGAGTAAAGATCAGAATTGCCACCTTTGCCTAGAGCAAAGCAGAATGTCTGGCGAAAAGTTTGCAAATAGGAATGAACAAGAATCTAAACAGACAGGACCAGAGGCAGTTTAAAGATGGAAAGAATCTGAATATTTGTTTTTAAAGTATCACAGTAAATAAACAGGGAAGGCGTTCAAACATACGAGATAAAGAGCCATAACACGCAAAGAATAAGGTATGAAATGGAAAAAGGGCAGAAGGCGCTTATCCACAGATGACGGAAGGGGGAATACAAGGAATAAGAGGTTGGATTCACATCAAAGAGCATGCAAAGTGGCCGGCTGAAAACTTCCTGCTGTATCTTCCCCACAGCAGGTTCTTTAGCCCTCGGAAAATGCCACGCAGAGGGGCAGGGATGGGCTCGGCTGCAAAGCATGAGAGCAACAGGTAAGAATTCCCCAAAACTGGGCAGAAGCACTTTCCACAACCCGATGCCCCTCTTTCAACAGTCTGGCAGAGCTATTGCATGTCACGATTACAATACCTATAACTCTAGGTATTGTAGACCTCTGCACTAATTCTTACCCCACCTCTGATCTTCCACCAGCCCCCTAAAGACTATTAAGTTCCAAGATAGAAAGCAGTAGGGCATAGGAGCAAAGGAGAAATATAGAGCTACCCATTCAATGAAGAATTTCATGAAATAGGTGACCAAAGAAATAAATTAGCAGAAGGCAAAGCCAATGTAGAAAATCCAAAACAAAATTTAGTTTAGCACAAATTTAAGACTTTAGTCAAGTCTTAAAACAATCAATCAGGGCCAGGACTTTTGAGGCTCAGTCGGGAACAAATAAAACAAAAACAAAAGAAATGTTTTGCACCCGTTTTTTGTAAAAAGAAAAGGCAAGTTATGAATTGGTCTCAGCCACTCTTGGGCAGAAACCTGTAGCTGAAAATAGTAAAGGATCGTTAAAAGCAAGGAAACCTTTCTCAAAAAAAGGACAAAACCGCCCGCTGAAAAATATCTCAGGAGAAGCAGAAATAGGCCAGCAAAACTGGAAGAAAGCATAGAAGAATACAAGTTACAGGGCAGAAAGGAGGATGCATTTAATTTCCCTAAGCCCTAAACATTTTTCTGGACTCTGATGGCTTGTTTACAAGATCTTTCTTCCCACTTTCTCACCATTTTTTTAAAAAATCTGTAATTAATGCAAGATCTGTACTGGTACAGAGCATGCTGGGGATTAAAAAAAAAGAGAGAGATGTTTCAAATATCAGTTTGCGACTGTCCAAAATACTGTTCTGGGGTGAGGAGAAAGTGATCCTGTCGTAGGTGCTGATCAGGAACATTATGCCTGCCCATGGAACCGGTGTTCAGACTAAGCAACTTATCTTGCATGATCGTCACTAGTGATGGGCACAAACCACCGAATCAGAGGTTTGTGCTGGTGTTTGTTTATCGTCTGAACAGGTGTTCGGCGCTTCCCAGCCCTGCCTCCTCTGGTGAGCACTCAGGGTTTCTCCTGGCACAGACATGTTTTCACTTATTTATTTATTTGTCTTATTTATAGGCTGCATTTCTCCCGATAAGGGGACTCGAGGCGACTCACAATGTGTAAAAAAACAGAGTTAAAAGCCCTATAAATTGTGCCTTGTATGTGTCAAACCTGCCCCCCTCACAGCTGAGTGAGCTGTAACTCAAAAGCCAATTACCTCGTGCAAGGAGGGTACCTCATCCCGCGCCTTGTGGTATTCGTCCACACATTCCAGACAATAGCAGAGATCGTCATTTGCAGTATCGAATTCCAAGTTAGCAGATGCATAGCTTTTTAAGATATGGATGGTCGCAGAACCACCCGGCGTGCACCAACAACACGTACTCATCCTTTAGAAGAACGCGTACACTGGAAGAGAAGAACAATTGTTTGAAAGCACAGATCTATCCTAACCTTGAGTTCATCGTTAACTTATGGAAACCTTTCCAAGTAACACCTTTATATAGACGGTATATGAGATCAAGGGGAGTTTTGCAACTGGAAGATGGCTGTGCTCATATGATTTTTATGATATTTATTTAAAGCATGGATATCCCCGGTCTTCAAATGGGAAGGTTCTCGGAGCAGCATATATATTAGTATGAACAAAACAAAACAGTCCTTGCTCAGAGACTAATGATCTAAAAAGACACAACACAAAAAGGGGGAGGGGGAAGGAGGTGGTGTGGGGAAAACAGACCTGAGAAAACAGAAAGAACCTCCATCGCCTTCTCAATTCGCTGCCAAACATACAGGAAATGTGACAGTGTGTGAAAAGGATCAAAGACGAAACAGGATTCAGACTTAAGTACCACTGCTCAGTTCATACCACATCCTAGAAAAACTTAAGTGTGAAATTTTCATTTTTATTTCATTTCTCACTTATTTAAACATGAAGCACTGACTGAGCCCTAAAATATCACGATGACGATATTGACTAATACAAAGGGATTTGTGGCACTGAGCTCAAGCCTTCACTTGACTGTCCAAAAATGATAAAGCAGAATACCAGCCACACATACAGAAACTTTGCAGGACAGATAATATCTCAGTAGCAGTAAAATAGCTTTGTGAGTAGCAGGTTTTAGGCTCAGTCAACCTATCAGAGTGCCTTGAGTCATAGTTTAATTTTTTAAAAAAAAAACAATCCACCTCATGTACTTTCTAAACATACGGAGTGGCAAAGCCTGATCCTTAGAACATGTTGATATATTAAATATAACCACTTCAGACGTGTCAAACCAACGACTCCCAACACCCTGGAGATCTCACCCTCCCTCTCTCTTTCTCTCTCTCTGTGACACACACATGGTTAGATATCGAACTGTCATGAAAAGGGGTGCTGAGCCTGACCCTATATGGATGCTCCTTCCCAGGGAAATAGCCAAGGTAAGGGTTCTAATATCTTCCTGTGAGAGAGAAAACAACCACACCAGAGATAAAGCAAGGCAACCTTTATCAGCTTTGTCGTTACAGCTAAGTCAAGGAGGAAGTCACACGTTCAGGTCTCTGCATTTCATTCCATTCATGCAAACACAGACACACATATTCATTGAATGCTAACAAGTGGTCCAGGATGAATGAACTGAAGCAACAGTGGTATCAGTTCTGTCCGATAATAGCAGGTAAAGGACTCTGATTCCTAGAGGAAGGGAGAATTTTTCCTAGCCTGATTTTTTTAAAAAAAATCCCCCTTATGGACAGAGGGCTCAGCATGAGAAAGGCGCGCACGGAAGAGAGAGACAGGGAAAACTTTTATGAGTCCAATCTCTATTTCAGGTAGAGACGGCCAAGAAACTCTTTATTTCCTCAATCTCTCCAACCAGACTTCATCCTGCCTGCACGGTTCCCTGAGCCGCTGGCACTGTTAGCTTCAGTTCTCCTATTGTGGCTCCTGCTTTCCTAGTGCAAGAGTTTACATTTGCATTTCATAACATAAGCAAGGAGATAGCAAAACACGCCGACATTATTTCTATTGCCGGACTGAGAAGAATAGTTTATCCAAAACCAACGATACTTTGTTAGAGTATTTTGCAAAGAAATATAATTGTATCAGGCCTAGTCTAACTTTCTAGGAGAAGATTGGATGACGGTGGGGGAACTCTTATTTTTAGCCAAAACAACACAGAACTGCTAGATAGCTCAGGGGTTGAGGTCTCTGGCTGTGGAGCCAGAGGTTGGGAGTTTGATTCCCCCACTGGGCCTCACTGACAGGGGTTCATGATCCATAGGGTCCCTTCCAGCTCTCCAGCTCTAAGATGATTATTGTAATAATCTTATTATACGAGAGCAGAGGCTTGACGGCAGTACCCACAAATAAACAGAGGCCCTGCTTCACTGGAGGCAGGGGAAGCAGCCGTTGCACCTGCACAGGATTTTGAGGCCTGTGAGCGATGTGCCACCACCGAATCCCTCGAAGACACACAAGGAGCACGAAAAGAACTCCGTTCATTGGCTTCCTGTATATGTTCCAAGGATTAAATTTATGGCAGGCAATTCACACAGCTTGTTCACTGCACACATATTGCATCTATAGATAGAAAAGAAGCTGGCGTTGGTCTCATGGCACCTCAGCATTGTGGCAAATTCTTCCCTACCTCTGAGGTCTTCTCAAGTGGTGGCACCGTGCCCGGCGCCCTTTCACCCAAGCCAGGGAAATTCTTGCCAGGCGACCCGGTTCACAAACGCAGCCCACTAAGCTCCAGAGGCAGGGGGAAATCTCTTTCTATCTCTTTTCTACCTGCCGCCACTCCCTTTGCTACCATGATGCCATTAGCTCTCTGTGCATGCTCAAAAGCCTCTTGGTATCTGCGGATGAGTAATGGCCAGGCTGTGAGTTTAAAACTTTATTAAAAGAAAGAGAAAGACAACAGGACAAAATGGGGAAAGGGTGCCTCCGGTTGCCAACAAAAGGTGAAGTCATAGTTTCGAGACCAATGCCTCAAACCTGAATCAACTAGAATTACATGTATTTCCATTGCTATAATGATAACTAGTGGTGCAAGATATTAAACCACAGGGCAGTTTAGAGAAATTTTCTGCCTGTCTCCAAAACATAGGCAGAGCCAAGACAAAAACAGAAGCGCTCCGTTGTTTTTGGAATTAATTCCAAATATATGCACAACAATATGAGATCACAGGGAAAAGAGATTTAGGACTAAAACCAGGTGTCATAATACTGATTCTTGGCCACACTGTTTTTAGACTAATTAGAATCTCCTATGATATATTGTGTTTACTCATAGATATATGTTAACAAGACACTGCCACTGAAATGATGAAGAAATAATTTATCTTCTCTACGTGCCTTTGGTTCATAATCTAAAAACACATTCTCCTTAGTCAAATTACACTTTTGTTTCAGGTATTTCAATCTGTCTCTTCCCTGCCAACAGGAATAAATCTCCCACATTGCTATTATTTCATCACAATCTTCTTTTTTTAAGCTGCTGCCTTTCCTTCTCAGTTCCCTTTTCTAACCCTTCCTCTTGGTCCGAGAGCGGGTATTTGCAGACGACAAACCTGCAGGCAGAGTTTATTCTTTTTAATGTAATTAATTACATAGCGCTTGGATCTGAGGAATTTTATAGACCATGATTATGAGATGATGGAAAGGCAAATTCCCAGTCCCGGACTTCTGCAGAATGAATCAGACACTGCTGTTGTTTTCTCCACATATCACTCTGTAAAATCAATTCCAACACCAGCATAAACAGTTCTAGGATGTAACAGCCTATGTATAGCTGAGCTTTTTCCATGCCAAATTTGTGCTAACACATCACATACAAGACTCCTAAATTTCAAGGGAATTTGTTTTCAGGAGGGGGAAAAAAAATCAGCTGCGCCTATTCAAAAGGGATGTAACATCTGTCCTGAGAGAGTTAGAAAGCTCGTCTTCTACTATGGCGATCATGTCTGCACTGTAATTTCATCTTAAACCCCCTGTGGACATAACCTCTCCCAAATGGGGTCTAAATTTCCAGTCCTTGAAGTAGCACTGGTGGAAAAAAAGACAAACAAGAAATGGATGGTGATCCCAGGCAAGACCACACACTAATGGGCTTACTCACACCAGGATTTTAAAAAAAATATTAAAGGAAGGAAAGGCACAAAAGAGTTTAGAGTTTATAAGTGGGAGACTCCAAGTAGTGGAATTGCTACTGTCCAAAGAAAAGGCAAAAAGCGTCCCTTCTTCCCACAACCAAGGCTCTGGAACTTTAAAGTTCTAACAACAGCACCAGGGGCTAACTACAAGAAGTTTGGAAAAGTTAGTGTTCAAAGGAAACAAAGCTGCTTTTGCTGGTGTCTTTTTCTTCCTATGGTCCCAGGATAGCTGGCTTATTACTTCCTTTTCTTTGTTCAACATACACAGAATATGATTTAGTTAGTAGATAGGGAGCCGAGCAGAGTAAACAACTGCTAGTACAACTTTATAAAAAAAAGAGAGAACTTCCTTTAGCTTAAAACCTGTTTTTTCACTGGGGACCACAAAGGAAGAGAGAGCAGGCAGAGCTGAAGCCTCTGCTCTACGACCTTTATTGCTTCCTTTACACCTCCCCATCTGCTCTCTCCTGGAGAAGCAGGGAATCTGAGCTTTCAGTTGGCTTCCAGAGAGTGGTCAGACCGAGTTGTGGCGGTAAATGCAAAAGCAGCAACCAACATCCAAGACCCACACTAATCTGCCCAGAGGCTACATTTGCTGAAACAACAGCTGCTTCTCCTCCATACCTTCAGGTTTAGCATCCTCCTTCCCCGAGAAGCCCAACACCAACGTCTGAAAAGTACTCTGCTTGCTACGCCACTCCAAAAAGCTCCCACCAACTCGCTCCAAACTTGCCATGCTGTTAAGTAGGCTAGCCCAAGCAAAGAAACTAATACTATAAAAAAAAAGAAAATGATTAAGAGAAAGATTCAGCAATAGAGGTCAAACACAGAGCTCAGCTTCTAACATCTGAGCCTGAGACACTTGAGAGACCAAAAGCTGCCCTGTATGCAGAAGGAGGAGTGGCAATAATCACAATTAATTTCTCACTATGAATAATCCAAGTTAAAATTTAATTGGAAAAGGATTTATGGGTTAGGGTTAGGGTAGAGAAAACTACTCAGCAACTGAGCGAACAACAGAAAGTTTTCCCCACAAGGCATGCATGCGGTTGTGGTAAGTTAAGTAACACCTCTCTAGCGGAAAGAACGACTAAGGAGAGGTTAGTTACTGTGGGCGTTTAAACATTTGTTTATATGGCAGGGAAGAACAGGGATGATGGTTCCAGGCTGAAAAAGAGGAGCAGAACAAAGCAAGGGAGGGCAGGTGTATTTACAAGAGAGGTGGAACTTTTATGGCAGACAGTATCGGATAGATAAGCACAAAGTACAGACGTCCTGTTCTCTAACAGATTTGCAAAGGTTTTTTTAGAACCTACAAGAATCAAAGGAGGATAAAAGAGAAACAGAACTGGTCAGATACTGCATGTATGTCTTGTGAGCTTCTCGCTGGGTTCTTCGGTTGGCTAATGTAGGAACCACTTGCTGGAGAAGAAGGCCTTTGAGCTGATCCAACAGGACCCCTCTTAGGGTGACTTGCCCCCCCCTTCCCCTTCCTCTGCCCCTGGAACAGTATCATGGTCAACAGGACTTCCTTCCAGCACTGACATAAAGACTGCTGCTCTAATGGACAACCAGGGGCCTTCCAACCATCCCTGAAGCCACCACAGGAAAAAGCAGCCACCGCCAAGGCCCCTCTCCATGATGTAGATAAAACTTCAGCTGATATCCCTCACTCCTCCTGTCTCCAGTAACCAACAGAAACTGCTAAGGAAATCAAAGGAGGGGATGAAACCGCTCTTTTGCTGGGCCAGCTCCACAATCTGCTGAATTTGCTTTTTCACCACTTTTCTTCCTGTCCTCTCCCTTTTGCAGTACAATAACACAAGCCTTTGCCCTTTTCCTCTTTAAAAACCCTGAAATGTTTTAACTCTCTCCAGTTTTCACTTCTCTTGGCTAAACGCATCCGGCTTCTTCAACCCATTATCACGGAGCAGAGAGAAGGGTTGCTCGCTTCTAAAAACCATTCCAGTTGGTTTACATCCTTCTTAGGATGTGGCATCCAGAATTGAAAAGAGTCCTCCAGACGAGACCTGGCTAGTTTCCTGTAATACTGATACATCTGTTCTCCTCCACAAGTTCATATAATTCTTTTAAAACATTATCATGGGGACCTTGCGGGTATCGCAACATCTTCTGGCAGATGGATCCACAAACACAGAGCTGAAGAAGAGATCCTTTTTTTTTTTTTTGGTACTAAAATATATATATAATAAAATCTGAAAAAAAAAAAACTCCCATCTCTAAATAGGTACCGTTCTCTGTATATCTTGGATCTTCCAGAGTCAATATCTGGAATTACTGAAAAGCAAAAACCTTCCCGGCGTACCTGTTCCTACAGCAGACATCATTCATAAACTTCCCATCAAGTCTCTCCTCCTTTGACTTTTTTAAAAACTAAAACCGCTCAAACCTAACAGCTTTTCCACCGTTCTCTTACCTCTGAAGTGTCTTTTCCCACCGTGTTTCCAACTCTGCCGTATGATTTCTAACTCTCCCCCCCCCAAAAAATAAAAAAATTAGAGAAAGAAAGAGAAGGTGGATCAACCAAGGGAGTTATTTCAGACTGGCCTGTTGGAAGGGATAAGGGAGATCTCCTGTATCTGTAATTTCCCTTGTCAATTAACAAGCCCTCTCTCAGGTCTCTCTCTGGCTGCAGAGCCAGAGGCTGGGAGTTCGATTCCCCCACCGGGCATCATCCCAGAAGAGCCAGCTGGCCTGGGTGCTGCTGTCAAGCCAGAAAATGCCTTTATAACAACCCTAAGAGAGCTTTCCAGAAATGTGAGATATTTAAGGAGCGGGGCTGTGTCCTCGTGCACCGACTCTTGTTTGGGATCTTCTTCTTTTTTTTCCCCCGTCCTGCAGAAGCAGGCTTTTGGAACGGCAACAGAAGGTGTCTGTCTCCGGACTAGATCCCATGGAAAGCTCTTTAAATCTCTATCGATTGAGAGCGAGGGCCGAAGTCCAGCTGAACATGCACGCGGGGCTTCCTCTTCCCACGTGTTTGCGGACGTGTGTGTGCTTGCATGTGTGCGCGTGTTGCACGTGCGTGTGTTTATGTCTGTTTGCACGTGCGTGTTTCTTTATGTGTGTGTGTAGGTCTCGCTTGTGTGTGTGTGTGTGTGCCTCCGTAAGTTGTGGGAATTCCTTTATTTATTTGTTTTAAAGCATTTCCCTCCCGCCTTTCTCCTTACACACAGAAAAAAAAAAGGGGGGGCAAGGCGGGTTTTATTATTAAAATTAAAAGGACAACGTTCAACAGCTAAAGACAAGGAGTATACAAATATTAAAACCAGCCCCCCCCCCCCCCAGGAGCCTTGTATGAACCTGGCCAGTCCAGTCGAGAGGAAGACCGGGCCTCTTTCTGAGGGAACGAAGCACCCCCGCCGCCCCCTTTTTTACCTCAGACTTCTCTACCCCCCCTCACCTCCCGCCCCCTCACCTCACCTTACCTCCCCCCCCCCCCCCCACTCACTCACCTCCTTCAGGACGAAGCCGCCGCCCAGCCCTTCCTGCTCCGAGGCCAAGCCGCCGCCATGAAGGCCGGCCAACCGGCCGCTCCCCTTTCCTCCCGTCCCGTCGCCGCTTCTCCTCCCGCCGGGCCTCGAAGCCGAGCGCCAGCTGGCCCCGCCCTCTCCTCGCGCCGCCGGACGCCTGCCACTCAAGCGGAGGGCACTTCCGGGGCAGCGGGGAGCCCCGCCCACCGAGTAACGGCAAAGGAGAGGGAGGAGAGCGTTGGGACGCGCACGCGTCCTCCGTGGGTTCCAGCTGAGATCATAAATATAGGAGAGAAAAAATGTAGAATGACACATGACTACACACTTGCGAGAACATATTTCTAAAGTCTGGAAACCACTCCCCCGCATTTACCCGCCTTCTTCTTCTTCCTCCTCCTGGCGCTGGGCTCCTGCCACTCAAGCGAAGGGCGACGGAAAAGGAGAGAGAGAGAGAGATATTGAGGAGGAGGTGCGCATGCTCGCTCGCCTCGCGTTCTCGGTTGGTTCCAGAGAACATATTCGCCAACGCCTGGGACCGGAAGTGGTGCCGGCCGATCTAGGCTTAAAGCGTGGCACGACTCGCTGCTCCGTCTCCTGGGCGTGACGCAAAAGAGACGGAAGCCGACGAGGGTGGCGGAAGCGTGCGCTGAGCGCATGGGCCGAAAGGCTGGAAGAGGGAGGCGGAGGAAGGTGGGGAAGCGCCGGTGAAGGCGCAGTCGTGATGGTAATCATCATCATCATCATCATCATAACAACAGCTACATCGTTGGGTAGAGCTTTCGGAGGTCCTCGCCTGCGTGAATGCCTTAGATGGGGGGGGGGGCGTGTGGACCTGGGAGGGAATCCAATTCCCATCGGCCCCCACCCTGGCCTGTTGCCCTGGGGATGATGGGATTTGTAGTCCGGCAGTATTGTTCAGTGTCTATTTGCTGTATATCTTGCTTTTCCTCTCCTGTACTCAAGGTGTTGCATGAGACTCACTGCTAGAGATGTAAAAGTTCCGGAAATTTCCATTCCCCCCCCCCCCCCCGTTTCCAGAGAAAGTGGATTTTTGTTGTTGTTCGTTTGAATTACTGATATTTTGTTGAGGATTTTGTGGCTGTTATAGGATGCTGAGGTTGATTTGGTTCGCGTTCTTTGCCACACACTGGTAGGATGTAATGACTTAAAACAATTCCTTGCTGATTAATCGGTGAATTATGTTGCTGCGAAAGAATAAGGGGAAAAACTACTGAAACATTGAAAAATTTAACTTATTACTATAAAGCATAACCGTTTGGAGACAGCGGGCCAACTGAACTGAAGTTGGAAAAATCACATATTATGTTAATAAAGGCCATTGCCACTGTATGCAAGCTTTTAGTTATGTTTCACTGATTTAACAGAAAAATTGCAATTACAGGGTGTGTGTGTTTTAGTTAAAATATTGGAGAACCCCTACTAGGTGTCAGGATTTTTCAGATTAACTTTCCATATAAAGTTGTTGTTTTTTCCAAATTCATTTTGCACATGTGAGTTTTCATCTCCCGCTCTCTGGTCCTTTTTAATTTTTTTTAAAGGAAATGACAGACAGAGTCGACGCATCGTATACCAACAGCTTTCAAGTCTTGGATATGCCGAAGAAGAAGAAGAAAAAGAAAAGGAAATTGGAGGCCCTTGACAGAGAAACGGGCCAGCCGTCTGGGGACGCCCCTCTTCATTCGCCCGTTTCTTCCGATCCTCCCCCCTTCGTTTCTTGGCAAATAGATTCAGAGGACAGCCCGGTCCCTCGAAAGAAATCTAAGAAGAAGACAGCCGATAAAGAGATCTCTGACTCCCAGGATGACAGTCCTTGGATTGCACTGGAGAAAGAGCTAAATAGCGAGGTTAGAGTCGATCTCGGGCACAAGAAGAAAAAGAAGAGGAAACGTCAGTCAAGCAAACAAGATGGTGACGGTGAAATCTGTGTCCCCGAGACTCCAGAAGTAGTCACCTGTTTCCCTGAAGCGACTGATGTGGAAGGTGCCGAGCAAGGTTATGAAAGCCCTCCCTTAAAGAAAAAGAAGAAGAAAAAGAAGAAGAAAGCAAAAGAATTGTTAGCGGAGGAGGCAGAACGCAGCGAAATCTCGAGCCCGCCGACAAACGAGAAGGCTGATTCTGCAGGGGCGCAAAACCCTAATCGGACTGACCACAGCGATGCTGAAGGCAGCATGGACCTTTTTGCCTCCTCTCTGCCACTCTCCGAAACGCAGCACGACCCTCTTTTTGAGGGGGAGAGTGGGGCGCCAGGATCGGACCCTCCCGACGTGGTCAACAGCTCCGTTGCGAAAAAGAAGGCGCGTAAGCGGAAAAAGACTCGGAGCAAACCTCCCCGTGCCGAGGCTTCGGGTGCTAACGAAGACGACCTTGCCGTAGAGGAGAATAACGCCCAGGACACGTTGAGTCCGAAGTTGTGTGAGGAAAACCATGGGTACATTCTTGATCCTGGAAAGAAAGACTTGGGGAGTGGGGAATATAGAATTTTTTTTAAATCTTTGAAATGGTATGATCTTTTCATTTACAGTAGGACCCCCTTGTCCACGGGATCAGTTTCCGCTGATTCGATTATCCACGGTCTGAAAATATAAAAAATATTAAAAGAAAAATCATAGATATATCGTAGAAATAAATACATACAGTGGTGCCTCGCTAGACGATGTTAATCCGTTCCGCGAAGATCGCTGTCTAGCGAAAACATCGTCTAGCGAAGCACGTTTTCCCATTGGAATGCATTGAAATCTCTTCAATGCGTTCCAAGGGAAAACGCAGTCGTCTTGCGAAAATCTCCCATAGGGAAACATCGTCTAGCGAGTGCGGGTCCCCGTTGGAATGCACTGACAGCTGCACTGACAGCTTTTGACCACTAGTCGGCGCATTCCTATGGGGAAACCTCATCGTCTAGCGAAAATTCCCCATAGGAGACCATCGTTTTGCGAAGCGCAGTAGCGATCGCAAAAAGGCATCGTCTAGCGATTTCCTCGTCCTGCGAGGCAATCGTCTAGCGAGGCACCACTGTATTTCTAAAGACAAAGCTACCAGAACTGGCCACTAGATGGAAACAGAGACCATGCTACCCTGTTTCCCCGAAAATAAGACCTAACCTGAGAATAAGCCCTAGTATGATTTTTCAGGATGCTCGTCATATAAGCCCTACCCCAAAAATAAGCCCTAGTTTAGTGAATCCCCACCCTCCACCATTGTGCAGCATTGTGCAGCAACCAGAAGATGACATGACTGTATTTAAATAAATGTAGATTGTTGTACATGAAAAAAATAAAACATCTCCTGAAAATAAGCCCTACTGCGTTTTTGGAGCAAAAATTAATATACGACCCTGTCTTATTTTCGGGGAAACACGGTATATATAGCACTTGTACAATCTGTGTTTTTTGGCATCCATTGGTGGAGGGGCTTGAAACCATATGGTTTTAATAGCAAACACTATACCTTGTCTCTGTCTCCATCTAGTGGCCTGTTCCGGTAACTTCATCTTAAGGAATATATATTTCTAGGATTTTTCTTTTAATATTTTCAGACCACGGATAAGTGAATCATTGGATACTGATTCTGCGGATACTGGGGGTCCCACCTGTACTGTGATAACCATGTAGTATAGATAAGCTCTGGGAGAAGTGAATGCTATTTTATGGAAAGTGAAGGAGTGTGGGTTTTTCCCCCCTCCTCTCTGCACATGATGACATTTTGCTTTCCCCACAGGCTGCAAAAAAACGTGTCGTCTACCCATACAGATGTGGAAGAACCATCTTCCCCAACGCATCCTGCTTCAGAAACATCCTCCCTATTGGATGATGACTTTCTGGAGTCTTTCAGCACCCCGGCAATCAATCTGGAGTCTACCACGAAAGAACTGGAGGAGTTCATCCCTCATCTCAGGAGCCTCTCCGCTTCAGCCGTCCAGCAGCTGGCTTCTCGGGACCTGGATCGGTTTAGAACGTTTAAGAAAAAAGGTGTGTATGATCTGGAAACATCAGCCGTTGTCGTGAGGGTGGCCTGCATGACAGGGAAAGCTGTGTCGTAGGCACATGACTTTTTGGGGGGAAACTGTTGACTACATATCCCATGATTCTCTTTTCTGTGAGTTCTGCCCAGCATGCAGACACCTAAATGTAGCTCAGCTAGGATGATGTTCAAAGGAAGCTCGTTCCTGGTTAGGCCTCATCTCAAGTCCTGGGTCCAGTTCTGGACACCGCATTTGAAGAAGGATGCCAACAAACTGGAGCAAGTTCAGAGGAGAGCAACCAGGATGATCAGGGGACTAGAAAACAAACCTTAGGAAGGAAAGACGGAAAGAACTCGGCATGTTTCGCCTTGGGAAAAGAAAACCGAGGAGAGATAGGGTAGCTGTCTTCAAATCCTTGTAAGTCCTGAGGAAGGGCAGGATCTGTTCTTGATCATCCCAGAGTGCAGGGCACGTCATCATGGGCTCAAGCGACAGAAAGACAAATTTAGGTGGAATATCAGGAAAAATGTCTTAACTGTTAGAGCAGTACAACATCGGAACCCATGACCTTGGGAGGTGGTGAGCGCTCGAGCCCTTGAAGCCTTCAAGAGAAAATGGGACCACCGTCTATCCGATCTGCTTTGATTTGGATTCCTCTATAGAGCAGGGGATTGGACACGATGGACTGAGAAGCCCCTTCCAACTCTATGATTCTAGAATTCCTTCCCAAACAGGAAGCTAGGCAGAGCTTCCACCTTAGGCCTTTTCCCCAGTTGAGCCACATTTAGGTTGCCTGTATGTCGGTTGGAACTCCTGGAATTGAGAATGATGGGTGTCTGTAGTCCAAAAAGCTTCAAAACCACAAAGGGATGGCTTGTAGACAAAGGGCCTTTTCGGCAGCTGCCCCCAGACTATGGAATGCCCTCCCTACTTGAGATTCGTCTGGCGCCGACGCTGATGACATTTCGGCGCCAGGTCAAAAGCTTCCTGTTCCAGAAGGCTTTTCATTGAAATGATATCAACTGTGGGTCCTGATGGCAGTTTTTAGAGTATATATTTTAATTGCATTTTAATTGTTTTGTCTTTTTATTGTATTTTAATTGTTGTAAGCCGTCCCAGAGACCTTTGGGTAGTGTGGGCGGCATATAAGTTAAATAAATAAATAAAGCCTATTATTTGATCCCCTAAGCCTTCTGCTGCATCTTTTTCGCCAAAGGTCTAATTGAAGTGCTGTGTAGCTTGTTCCAGAACACTGGAAGCAACGATGCTGAATCATGCAGGGGGTCCTGCATCGAGCAGGGGGTTGGATTTGATGGCCTTATAGGCCCCTTCCAAACTTCCCTGTTCTATAATTCTATGAGACCATTGGGCCGCATTCTGTCTACCCTGATGGGCTGCTGGGGTCTCTCTCCAGGGTTTCAGGCAGATGAATTTTTCCAGCTTTACCTGGGAATCAAACTTAGGACACTTTGCATGGAAAGCCCACACTCAACCATTGAGTTTATGACTTTCCCCCAAATTATGTCTGTAGCAGCAGTGCATTTCATATGCTTACCCCAAAGGGCTTCAGCCATTGCTTCTCCTGCCAAGTATTTCTCTTGGTTTGGAACTGAAAAAGTCCCTTTGAAAGCCACAGAGAACAACTGTACCATTTACAGTGGCTACTTCTGAGCTGTTCTAGGTTCCCACATTTTGCAAACTGCTCCCTCTGCCAGCTGAAAACAGGAGTGGGAGGCGTAAAACAGGGCAAAATCCCTTCCCCCCCCCCCCCCGGGAGTACAAAGAGATTTTTAAAGCCATCTTTGCACCCCTTGGGGGCACGGTAGGTCATTGGTTTGAGCATCTGGCTGCGAAGCCAGAGGTCGGGAGTTCGATTCCCCCACGGGGCCTCCTTGACAGCGGCTGGACTGGATGATCTATTGGGTCCCTTCTAGCTCTACCGTTCTAAGATGATGATTAGTAAATCACTCCCCCCAACCTAAAAATATTTTAAATAAATCAATAGAGCTGTTATATCCTGCTGTACAGTGGAAAGGCTGTGGGACCAGATTATCGGTTGGCAACCCAAGGTGGTGAATACACTCAGGCTTCCATTGAGCGTAAACGGAAGGGAGCGTGGCTGAAAATGTCATACATTTTCTCAGACCCAACGTTTTAGATCCACTTCTAAAATCTTCGTCGTAGCGCTTCACTCCTTTTCTTCCCGCCCCGTTATGTTCTAGGCATTGCGGTGAGGTTTGGCAAGTTTACCAAAAAGGAAGACAGGTTATTGAAGAACAACATTGAGGCCTTCTTAGAAGAAAGCGGAATAGACAGTGCGGAGAAACTCTTATTCACCCACAGATTTCCCGAAGAGAAAGTAGCCATCAACAAGCTGAAAGCCAACCATCTCTTTGGTGTTAGGATTGGTGAGTTTTGACTGACGTCTCTCTTCTCGGCAGAGAGAAGGAGATCTTCAATCACCTAGTGAAGGCTGAGACGTGGTCTTCTTCGCCACAAGCCACATCATAAGTATGTCAGCAGAAAGTGAAGCAGACTATTATACCTTTAGGGGGGTTAAGCAAATTTTTTTCCCAACACTAGCTCTAAACATGTACAAAAATATCTCAATCCTATCATTATAGAAGCAGAAAGAATTCTCCCTTTTAAAGTGAAAAAGCTCAAAACACAACTGTTGTTATGTCTTTGACTGCTCTGATAGCAAAAACATGTACAGTAGAACTCCCTCTCCCCCCATATCTGCTAAGGCCTCCTGCAGATGCTGAAAACCATGGATTATATAGCAAACGCTATTTTAATAGCATACACTATACATAGCGTGATCTCTATTTCCCTCTAGTGGCCAGTTCTGATACTGACATCGTGGAAATGTATATCTTTAGCGAACGCTATTATTTAGCATGGCCTCTGGCTCCTGCTAGTGGCCAGTTCTGGTAACTTCCTCTTTAGAAATATCTGTTTCCAGGATTTCTCTTTTAATATTTTCAGAAGTGGATAAGTGAATCAGCGGATACTGATCCTGTGGATACAGGGGTCCTGTACTTCAGACTTTTGTGCATTTTAGACTCTATTCACATGCCACTTAATAACACTTCTTTCAAAAAACAAAATCAGATTGTGATTGTTATATAGCTACGACCTGACATCTCATCGGCCACAGAACCATGCACCCCCATTTATTCTCTGGTGCAGAGTTCTGGTTTCCTAATTTTTTTGGTCCTGTCTCACAGCAGAAGGAATCCCCCGTCCCTGGCGGCTGGTCTATTATCGAGGGAGGAGACTCTTTGATCCCCAGAATCATAAAGGACAGTAAGTAAAAGCAACCAGACTCTGTTTCCTTAATGGCAGGGTTGGGTTGTGATGGCATCCTAGCCTAGTCATTATCTATCAGTTAATTAATTTATTTCATACGTTTATATACAGAAGGACCCCCTTATCTGCAGGATCACTATCCACTGATTCACTTATCCACAGTCTGAAAATATTAAAAAGAAAAATCTCATAAATATATATTTTTAACAATAAAGTTGCACATACGTAAAATATTACATTAAAAAAAGTTCCTATACTACTTTTTTAATGTAATGTTTTCAGGTAGCGGATAAGCGAATGCGTGGATGCTGATCCAGCAGATGGCTGTGGGTGGGTGTCCTACCGTACACTTCTTTTTAAAAAAACCCACAGAATCAGACTGGATCCTGGGCTACTGGAGCGCCCCCCCCCCCAAAAAAAAATACTTGGAAATTGTCTCCACCTGATCCACTAGATGGTGAAAGTTGACTTCCGAAGCCCTTCCTAGATTTAAAAAAAAAAAAGTTTGCATTTTTGTGAAGTTGCTGGGGTCACGTGTTGCCCACCCATGAAATAGACTTTTGATCTCATTCAGCAGGTTGCTTCTGCTCGTAACTGACTTCCAGGTTGACTCTTTCTCAGATAGTAAGAGTGTGCTGTCAAGCTGATTCTGATTTAGGGTGACCTTTTTTGAGGTTTTCCAGGTAGAGAAGACTCAGAGGTGTGTTACCCTCTCCTTCCTCTAGGGGGCAACCTTGGGACGGTTCAGCTGGCCCAAGGCTACCCAGGCTGGCTTTTCTCCCAGGAGGCCCAGTGGGGGGAACCGAACCCCCAACCTTTGGATCCGCAGCCAGAGACCTCAACCACTTGAGCTCTCCAGCCAGCTTTGTCAGATAGATGGCCCTAATAAGAAGGAGGCATTAAAAGTTTGGGGTTTTTTTAAATATATATATATAAATTGAAACTGTGGTGCATTTTCATAGGAAGTGGGATGAGATGCCATTAGTCACCTAAGACCAGCAACTTCTTTCTGTCTAGGTACTCTGAGCAAGAGAAGCAGAAGCTCAAGAAATATCAGGCCATGTATGGCAACAACTGGACAAAGATTTCGGAGCTGATGTGTCGAAGCAGCAAATCGGTGGAGCAGAAATTTTCTGACATTAAAAGTGGTATGTTGTTGTTGTTGCACACACACACATTCACACTCTTTAGTCTCTCCTGAAAGCTAAGGCTTTGTGTGTTCTGGGCTTTAATTCCTCTTCCTCAAGAGCTGAATTGTGGAAACCACATCCTTGTGTGGTTCGTGGCGCAGCCGTTAAATTGCAGGACTGCAGTAAAGACTCTGCTCACAACCTGAGTTCAATCCCAGCGGGCTCAGGTAGATGGCTAGAGATGGAATCAGCCTTCCATCCTTCCGGTGTCGGTAAACTGAGAACCCAGCTTGCTTGGGGGGGGGCGCCCAACGCGTAGCGTGCTTTAAGCACTTTTTAATTTGTCTAGCCACATATAAGTTTCCGGCAGGAGGGTTCCTCTTTTGTTTGCCTGGTGTGACTTTACACTCTTCCCAGACAAGAGATGACCCTTAGAAATTGTGACTTTTCATTTCAGTCTTGCAAAACTGATCTCAGAAAAAAACAAACATCGTGTCTTGTTACTTATGTTCGTACAGATCTGCTCAGTGTGCCGATCATAAATGGCTTTGTTCTTTTTTTTTTTTTTTTTTGCCTTTATGCATTTAGATCCGAAGTCCGGTCCTTGGAGTGAAGAAGAGACCGAGAAATTAATTCAGGCCATCGCCAAGGTGCTGAGGTCGAAAGCAAAAAGCGCAGGCTCCACCCAGGACCCAAAGAACGGCAATCAGACGCTCCTACTTGACCGGGAAATGCTTTACAAGGGCATCCCATGGACTCAAATTGAAGCCGAAATGGGAACCAGAAATTGGAAGCAGTGTAGAAAGAAGTGGTAAGGATGACTTTCGATCCAGGATAAGTAGGGGTGAATAATACAGTAGGACCCCCTTATCCGCGGGATCAGGACCCGCTGATTCACTTATCCACGGTCTGAAAATATTAAAAATATGAAAATAAAAATATTTATACAGATCCTGTGGATAAGGTGGTCCTAATGTATTGTTTATGTCAAAAGTGGGAAACCAGGGCCTGCCGCATGTTCTGGGAGTCTGGCTTGTATCAGTCCAGATCCATATGGCCAAGATGCTATGGAAGACCACAGACATCTTTGGTGTACACCAGTGGTCTCTGAACTTGAGTCCCCAGATGTTCTTGGACTGCAACTGACCAGTAATCTCTTATATTTATGGGGGGTTTTCTCAGCCTGATCAGGAAACAGCAGAGACTTGAACTTCAGACTTCTTTTTTCCTTAGTGGAAAAACTACTACTACTAGTGTGCAAATCCGTGTGGTTTTTTGAACTACAGCTTCCACACTTACCTAGGGAGCCCTGGGACCAGGGGTCATCCAGAAGCACAACCGTACACAACCCAGACCCGTCACCACTCATCTTACGCAGGAGCGGGCTAAAAGACCAGGTCATGGATCTCGGGTGTAAAAAAATAAAATAAAAATTCTGTATTCCCATGAATCAGATTCAAGATCACTCCAGCAAGCCGTGGGAAGAAGGCACCAGAGCTGGGCCAGTTAATTAAATTTAAATTTTGTATTTTGTCTCCTTTCAAAAAAAAAAAAAAAGGTATTCGATCGTAACCAAGAAGCTAGTCGGAGGGCAGACGGTGCGGACTCAATTGGAAAACACTCGGTTCAGGATTAAACTCATCAGAAGGTACTAGCAAGTTCCCTGCCTTCTTAAACTTGTACGATCGGCTACATGGGTGAGGAGGGGAACCGAGTCACTGTGCCGTTGCTGTGCGGATGAGTGACCACTCTCATTTCCAAAGCAGTTCTCTCTTTTCTCCTGTAAGAATGACTCTGGAATGAATGTCGGCGTCGGACTCGCTTGCATCCACAGGGGCCGAATCCAGCACGGACGGATGGGAGCTACATCGGCCGTCTCAGTCTGCCGAATGAGATCTGTGCCCTTCTGTCCCAGGAGCAAAAGAGGCGTGACGGAGGCGGGTTCAGTAAGCTGAACCACTAGAGTAGGCCCATTGAATCAATGGGAATTTAGAGGGCAGCTCCTCCCTAAGCCCCACTGATTCTGCGGGGCCTGCTCGAACCGTGACGTACTTTAGCACAGTAAGTTGCAATGAGGGCCGGCCCGTTCAGATCAACAGAACAGACAGAGGAGCTGACTCGCCTCATCCCCATCGATTCCGTGGGGCTACTCTGGTGCAGTTTATGCCGCTCAGTCACAGGATTTGGGCTTCTTCCACAGGGACGAGCCGTTCCTCAGCCGTGCTTAATTGACTGCCGAATTTCCATTCATTCAGTGGGCCTACTCTAGTTGCAACTTACGACGCCCCAAATCCTTTTGTATTTCAGGCTGAATAAACTGAACGTCGAGGAGGAGTCCGAAATCAATTGGGACGATATCTCGAGCGCCATGGGGTAAAAAGAAAATCCTGTGATCTGTTTGTGGGTGTGCCTGCCTCCCTCTTTCTGCCTCGCTTTGCCAGCTGCCCCGGATGGGGATGATGGCCGTCTCCTCGGTAGACCTGCCCTGAGTTGGCTTGGCTTGGATCTCTGCACATATATATATATATATATATATGTGAAGAATATATATATTCTTCAAAAGAATATATATATTCTTTTAATATTATTTAATATTATTTCCAGTATCCGCGGATAGTGATCCCATGGATAAGGGCATCCTCCTGTATTTATTTTTATGTGGTCGCTTTCTACAACAAGCTGTGCCCACAGCACCTTTCTGTAACCCGGTGGTTCTCAACCTCGGGTTCCCAGATGTTCTTGGACTAAAACTCCCAGAAGCCTTTGCCGCCACCTGTGCTGGCTAAGATTTCTGGGAGTTGTGGTACAAGAACATCTGGGGACCCAAGGCTTGATGAAACACGGCATGTAAAAATGTCGCATTTTTGCAAAACATGGGACAGGCTGGAAACTCAGGTGGGTTTGTGGACGGGTTTGCTTGGGACCTTCAAAAGGTGGTGCCTTTGGGCCTTTCCAGATGGTCCCAGTTTGCCCGCCACTTGAAAATACTGGGAGAAAGGGGCTGCAGAGTCATTTATGACTTCAGGGGAGGGAGCGACCCTCCGGTCCACAGAATCTCTTGGGATCCTGGTTTGCAGGAAGCGTCTTACCGTAACCCAACGAGGTCCGGATTTTGCAAAGGGAGAAACGGCTGGCATTCCGAGCACAGAAGGAAGGACAGATGTTCGATCAGGGTGGAGGAAGCTGCGGCTGTCTGGGCGATCAGATCGGCCTCCAGTTCCTGCCAGCCCCTTTTCGTCCGGCCAGCAATGGAGGACAATAGGAGCAGAAACCAGCCTGCGTGGGGTAACAGTTGAAGGGCTAGGCTGGGACTTCAGAGAGCCAGGCTGTAATCCCCCATTGAGCCATGGCGTCTGCCAGAAGACCTTGGACCTCCTTCGCTGGCTCTACCTCCTAGGGCTGTTGTGAAATTAAGAAATGAGGAGAAAGCCCTTCAACTTACTCAGCAATTCTTTTTCTCTCATTTTTTTTCTCTCCAGAAATCTCCCTCCAAACTATCTGCAAAGCAGGTATTACAAAATAAAGACGGCCTATGTTCCTTTCTGGAACCGAAAACCTTTTTCTGGTGAGTAAGAGGGATTTTAGAGGGTGAGGAAGATCTGGAATTCTCATCTTTGCTGCCTCTGAGCAGCGGGCGAAGACCTTTCTCTTCAGGCAGGCTTTCCCTTAGTCAATGAGGGCCTAGGAGACAATAAGCAGGGTAGTTTATACTCTGTTTAATGTTATTCATTAAAATCCCCCCCAAAATATATTCCTAAAGGTGAAGTTAGCAGAACTGGCCAGTGGAGGGGGCCAGAGACGATGCTACGTATAGCGTTTGCTGTAATCTACGTTTTTTCAGAAGCGAGGGGTACCTGGAACCACCACCCCCCGTGGATATGGGGGTCCGACTGATTTGAGGAATTTACTGTTTTTAATATTGTGTTTTTAATGTTGTAAGCTGCCTTGGGTCCTTTCTTAGGAGAAAGACGCGGCAAACAATATTTGAAATAAATAAGTAGGGTTGATCTGTTTGGGAAGGTGGCAGGGGGTGCTTTGTTCAAGTCCCACAAGAAGGACCCAAACCCGTGTTCCAGGGTGGTCTTCTTGCTTCTTGCCGGCTTATCCGGTTCTCTCCCGACACCCAAACTCACTGCGAAATTGCTTTTGTTTCCTTCTCAAGAAATAATCTATTACCTGTACAAGAAGAAGCTCCCGCAGCTCAAGGGGCAAGTCAAAGAAAGGGCAGCTGTGAAAAAGGCCATATCGGTGGCAGCCAAGGATAGGCCGGGGAAAGACGCCTTTCCGTTCAGTTACATCTTTCCGGACGACGGCCAGGACTTTCCCACGGACGACGAGGATGAACCGAAAAGAGGAGCCAGGAAAAGCCGGTCCAGACGAACTCCATGAGTTCGCCCGCCCGTCGTAACGATTGAGAGAAAGAAGTGAAACAGAGCTCTAATTTTTTTAAATGGTGATTTTGTATCGGACTGTGGCCCTTTCAGATGTTCGGCCGTACGATGGGCTGTGGGGTTGCAGCTCCTTCGCGCTCAGCTGCCCTGGCTAGGGGTAAGGGGAACTCTCATCCAGCTGGCACCAGAGGACTCAGAAAGAGAGCTGGCCCTCTTTTCCATCGGGTGGCCTTTTTTAAGGCCCCCATACCTTCTGAGTTCTGGAGACCTCCGTTCATCTTGACTTAATCGGTGGTTCCTCAGCTTGGGTCCCCAGATGTTCTTGGCCGAAAACTCCCAGAAGCCCTTGTCACTCACTTTGTTGGCCTGGATTTCTGGGAGTTGCGGTCCAAGAACATCTGGGGAACCCACGGTGGGGAACCACGGGTTAACGGATACTTGAGTTCATGGAAGTCTAACTCCTGCTTGCTACCCTCTGTGGTTGCAAAGACCCACATGGAGACCTGGGATAGTTCTGGCGGACAATTCATTTAGAAATGTGGGGATATATTTTTACTTAAAAGTGTTTGAACCTTGCAGAGTTGCTAGGAGACCAAACAGCTCTGGGAGCTGACCCGCTTAATATTTTGCCCAGTGCGTTTGCAGGCTGTTGTTTTAAACACTTCACTCGGGAGAGATCTGTTGGAATCAAGTCAGTCAAGCCCCCTTAATTTCTGTAGGTCTGCTTGAATACATCGGCATCGAAACCCAGGTGTTTCTGCTCCCTCGGCCACAAGCATTTTAGTAGACACGAATAAATGGAAAAAGAATGTCTTCCATGGGGTTGGTCTTTATTTAAAGAAACAAACAACTGAAGATATTGAAAAAAGGTTTTATGAAAGTAAATATATATGCAAAGTCTTATTTGTCTATTTTTGATTAAAGGCTTTTTCTATTAAAAAAAAAAGTTGCCTCTTGTTTTATCTGTGTTCTTCCTACATGCTCCTGAGTAGGGAATAAGTTTGGAGATTTACTTGATCAATAAAGCTTTGGCCATCTCAGCGTTGCTTTTAGCAGGGGTAAGGGGTTCCCCTCCAGCTTAGGTTGGATTGCAACGCTCAGCTTCCCATTGGTTTGCCTCGCTAGGGGCTCTCAAGGACAAATCCTGCCAGGCTAACCTCATCTCATTTTTTTGATCAGGTAACCTCCCTGGTAGACGGTGGGAATGCTGTAAATGTAATATATCTTGACTACAGCAAAGGCTTTGACAAAGTGATTGGCGAGCTAACTAGGTGTGCGCTGGATAGAACAGGTGTCGGGTAGATACCCAGTTGGTCACAGAACACGTAATAATAGGCTCAAGCTGCAGGAAACCAGATCTCGGTTGAATATCAGGAAAAAAATTCTTAACTGTTAGAAGCAGTATGACCATGGAGCCTCAGGAGGGGGTGAGCGCTCCAGCGCTGGAGGCCTTCAAGAGAAAGTTGGACAACCATCTGCTTTGATCTGGATTCCTGCTTTGAGCAGGGGGTTGGACTGGATGACCTTAAAAGGCCCCTTCCGACTCCCATGATTCCATGATATTTTTATGCCCAATGGAAATTAGAATGAACTTGCCTAAAAGTCAAGCCATAAATATCATTGCCTTTTTGCCCGTTACCTGTCCGAGTCCGTCTCCCGGAGGTCCTCCGCCCCAACCCACCCGATCCTCCCAGGCTGGGCTCCCCCATGGAGCCACCCATGACTCAGAAGCCATGGGCTTGGGTTTGCAACCGCAGTTGCTTCATCACCGGGTTGCAAACTCTTTGTTAGCGTCCCCTGTCGCCATGGGAACGGTCCCTACCATTCCTTGGCTGGAGGGAGGGGGGGGAAGGAAGCCTTCCTTCTTTGAGCAAAGAAGAAAAAAAGGCTTGATCCAGAAGGTGCTTGAGCCTTGCTGGGGGGGGGGGGGTTCTCAGATGAGCTCTCTCCCCCCCCCCCTCAAGGCCTTGGGGCAGGAGGGGCGTCTTTCCCCCCTTTTCCCTTTCCTTCTAACTCCCCCCCCTCCCCACAATCCACACACCCACCCCCCCTGGTGCAGTCTTGGAGCTTGCAACCGCAGGCTCGCCTCTCCTCCTCTCTTGCAGAAGGGGAGAAGCCCCGCGGGCACCGGCGTGGGGGATCCCCTGGGGTGTCCCCACCCCGCCCCACCGCTCCCCCCCCCATGGCCGCCCGGGCCCCGAAGCCCCCCGCCCCGCCGCCGCCCCCCCTGCCCCGCCGGCTCAGCGTCAGCCAGATCTGCCCCCCGCCCCGCCGGCCCCGGACCCTGGCCGAGCTGGCCCCCGGCGACGAGGGCGAGCGCCTCGGGGTGGCCCGGGAGAGCATGCTGCAGAACCCCCTCCTGGCCAAGGTGAGGGGGGGGCGCGCATCGGAGGGGGGAGGAGGGGGCGGGGTGGGGGGATCGGGGGGTGGCTCGGGGGGTGGTGGCCAGGGGAGGAGCAGGGGGGCCCCTCTTGGGGTTCCCTTGCGCTCGTCCTCCATCCAGGCAGCTAAGCCTGACAACGCCGCGGGACGCCCCGATATCCGCGGGGGTCGGGGTCCACCGATTCGCTTATCCACGGTCTGAAAAGATGACGTATATTTCTCTATCTCTATCTCTATCTCTGTATATCTATATATTGGCGCCAAACAACAACCAGGACGACAGGCTCAAATAACATGGGAAAGCACATTGATGCCAGACCTGAAAGTACTATATATTAGGTCTCGCTCTCTTTTCCTTCCTTCCTTCCTTCCTTCCTTCCTTCCTTCCTTCCTTCCTTCCTTCCTTCCTTCCTTCCTTCCTTCCTATCTATCTATCTATCTATCTATCTATCTATCTATCTATCTATCTATCTATCTATCTACCTACCTACCTACCTATCTATCTATTCCATATTCTTTCTTTCTTTCTTTCTTATCCTATCTATCTATCTATCTATCTATCTATCTATCTATCTATCTATCTATCTATCTATCTATCTATCTATCTATCTACCTTCCTTCCTATCTATCTATCTATCTATCTATCTATCTATCTATCTATCTATCTATCAGCTCCTTCCTTCCTTCCTTTCTATCTACCTACCTACCTACCTACCTACCTACCTACCTACCTACCTACCTACCTACCTACCTACCTACCTATCTATTCCATATTCTTTCTTTCTTTCTTTCTTTCTTTCTTTCTTTCTTTCTTTCTTTCTTTCTTTCTTTCTTTCTTTCTTATCCTATCTATCTATCTATCTATCTATCTATCTATCTATCTATCTATCTATCTATCTATCTATCTATCTATCTATTCCATATTCTTTCTTTCTTTCTTATCCTATCATCTATCTATCATCTATCATCTATCTATCTATCTTCCTTCCTTACCCCATTAGTGCTTCAGCACGGTTTACAAGCAGTTAAAACAGAACGACAACAAGACAAAGTTATAAACACTAAAAGATGATACCCACATTACCACAAAGTCTAAGAACTAGAAAACCCAATGGCGCAGTCAATTCTCGGCCTGAATCATCATCATCATCATGTGCCGTCAAATCAGTTCTGACCTATGGTGACTCTTTTTCCGGGTTTTCCAGGTAGAGAGAACTCACCCAGAGGTGGTCTCTGCTACCCTTCTTCCGGGGGTGCCCTGGGATGGTGCAGCTTGCCCAAGGCGACCCAGGCTGGCTCTTCTCCCAAGAGGCCCAGGAGGGAATCGAACTCCCAGCCTTTGGCTCCGCAGCCAGAGACCTCAACCACTGAGCAATCCAGCTAGCCTCAATGCACTTAATGGTACTGCAAATAATCGCAAGGATTCCAGCTCATTGCATGCATCAATTCATATACACCAAAAGAAAACACATGCCGTTCTAATGAGAATATGAATTGGCTGTAAAAAAATAGATGACATATACATTTTCTTGCAGAAATAAGTATAGTAGCTCTGGCTCGCCTGGAAAACTGGAGGGTTGGTGAGTTGAAGATAAAAGATGTTTAGAATTTGAGATGTAGAATCACTGCCTGCCGAAATGCCAAATAAACACTAGAGAGCAGCACCTGACTAATAATTGTTAGAAGGAGCAGTTGATTTTTTTTCCCCATGGCAGCCAACTCAAAGCCAGTGTTAACAGAATCTTGAAAGTTACTTTTAAAAGTAGTTAAAGAGAGAGTTCCCGGGCCCAGAATGTTGTGAGTTACAGCTGCAATTTTTAAAATACCCTATTGGTCAAATAAGTCACTTTTTAAATAGGAATTGGAATGCGGAAAACGTACTCGTAACGAGACAGCTTTTAAAACGGTAACTAAAAGGGTTACTTTCAGTTCCTTGGGAAAGAAAATCTGAATTTGGTGTCACAAGACTGCACTTGAAAAATGTGGTATGATTCGTGCACCACTGAGTAAGGCTCTACCTCCATGGTTAGTAAAGCAACAAGAGCTTATATCATAAAATGAATGTTTCAACCGCATTTCCTTGCTTGTTTGCCCACTGGGGGGCGTACTGTCCTTAATTTTGTGATTTAACGACTTCATTTTGTTGTGGTTATGTCATCGAGTCACCTCCAACTTATGGCGACCCTATGAACGAGCGCTCACCAAAACGTCCTGTTCTCAACAGCCCGGCTCAGCTCTTGCACACTCAATCCCGTGGCTTCCTTTGGGGAGTCAGTCCATCTCGTATTTGGTCATCCTCTTTTCCTGCTGCCTTCTTTATTTATCGGACAGCAACTGCCCAATAATGGATCATGAGGGACCTCAACGTGAAGCAACAGATCTGTGAAGATAATGTGCATTTTCTTGGTAATACTGTGTGTGTGTGTGGGGGGGGGTCTTTTAAAATTGATGTAAGTTAGAGAATCAGCACAACACAGTCTTGGTAAGGCCCCCGAATGGTTCGTTTCTTTAGCAGTGCAAGATTATACAGCAGTTGTTCTCTCTCGCACAAACACACCATGTCTTTGTGACCCCTTTTCTGTCTGTACGTCTGCGTCACCTCTTAGCCGACATGAAATTACAGCGTCATGAACCTGGCTTAGCTTCTTGGAACTTTTCGGGTCAAGTCTACGGAACTCCAGTTTCAGCTCTTAAGCATTTACTGTCCCGACAGCTCAAGATGGCAAAACAGCCCTATTTTTCTGAGCCTTCCTCTGAAAATTTACTAGTCTAGAATTAAGCTTTAGGCAGAAAAAAGTTCCCACCCTTCAGCTCTAAAAGCTTCTGTATTGCAGGGTCTGGATACCTGGTTTAAGGGTTGTGTTTTGGCGAAAAATTCCTCTTTTCTTTCAACTCCTCTAAGTTTCTTTTCGAAGCTACCCGCGTCCTAAGAGCTCACCCAATGGGATGACCTTCCTTTCCAACCTAGGGTAGAAACGAGACCAGCTTACCTGTCTTGCAAAATTTCTGGAGAAGTTCGCCGCCTTATTTCTGGATTTTGGGGCTTGAAATCCCATCAGACTAACCACCCAGCCCTGAAAGGACACACAAAAGCCAATGAAATCATCACCATCGTATCACAAACAATTTCAGCCCAAATTAGAAATCATCATCCTCATCCTCTTTGAACTGCAAAGCTGGAAGGGACCCTCTGGATCATTTGAGTCCAGCCCCTGTTAAGGACGCACCGTGGGGATTCAAACTCCCAACCTCTGACTTAAACCACTGAGCTGTCCAGTCAGTTACTGAACACTAATTTGGATGTTTCACATCATCATCATCATCTTAGTACTGCCCTTGTCAAGAAGGCCCAGGAGGGACTTGAACTCCCAACCTTTGGCTCTGCAGCCGGTGACTTAAATCACTGAGCTATCCAGTCGTTTACAGTATTTTTCTGAATTTTATCTATGCAACATCAGGTCTATCAATTCAATTAATTTCATTTTCTAATTTTTGTAGCCTTCATTTGTATGCATTTCATATTCACTTCTCCTAGGAGAAGTGTTTTTATATTCACTCTTGCCTAAAACATGCTGTTTGCAAACGATTTATTTGAACATGTTTTTCTAATATGTAGTGATGGGTTCCAGCATTTTGCATGTGTTACTTTCAGTAAGGAACATTAGTGCGCATTTTCACCTGCCATATACAAGTTTGATTTTTATTTCTCTTTAAACAGCCTTACAAAATGAAGGAAATGGTGGGAGAGAACCACATATCTGTTTGCATACTGGAGCATGTAATGCCTTTTATACAAGTGGATGCTATGATGAAAATGCAACCAAATTTCTTTCCCTGGCTTGGGAAATATGCTCATGAAGTTGCCAGTCTGAAAAAGAGTTTACCAGCCATTCCCTAAAAGGACCCGATGGGTGAATTGTTTCAAAACTTTTGCCCTTCTTCAGATTGTTGTGCCTTCACTCTGAACTGACTTGGTGAAAACAGAATGTTCATAGTTCCTAAATAAATAAGTAAACATGTCCTCTTTAAATCATCACCACCATCATCATAGAACGGCAGAGCTGGAAGGGACCCCGTGGGATCATCCAGTCCAGCCTCTGTCAAGGAGGCCCCGTGGGGGGGGGGGATTCAAACTCCCAACCTAGATGCGTAAGCCACCGAGCTATCCAGCAATTCCTTTTTTAAAAGGACTAAATTTGAATGTCTCCTCTGTGTGAAAAAATTTAGTCGAACTCCATTTAAAATTTCCCGAAGAAGGAAAGCAGCAAAGAACTTTGAAGGGAAGTCTTTTTATTTTATTTTTTAATTGCATGTAAAATATTAGGGCATAAAACATGATATACGTACGCTAGTAAGCACTTTGCACATGGACAGAGGAAAATCAAGTTGGGTACACAGATCTCGTGGCCGCACCATTTTCCTAACCGGGTGACCTATCCGATTGCAGAGATGGAAAAGTGAGGATCGGAGAAATCCACCCTGGTTCAGACAAACAGGTTTGCCTTCCATCTCCTATACTTTGCCATTCAACTCAGAGTTAGGAGGAGGAAGGGAAAAAAAAACCCAAATTAGCTTTTGTAACCCCTCCACTGGTGATCGCCTGGAGAAAGAACCTCCATGCACCCCAGATGACCAGGTCAAGAATTCTTTCCCGATCCACTTTATTCACTTACATCAACAAGTCACATTTTTCTCTCCGGCTGGAAAAAAGGGGGCCGAATGCGGGTGGCAACTTTTTGATCAGGAACGGAAGAAGACGGGGTAGGACCGTCCCTGGGAAACGGAGCCCGTTGGAGCGTATGAATCGAGAGGATAAAATCGTTATTAGCAGCTTAGCCTTCGCCATGAAAAAAAAGCACAGTCCCAGATTGCACTCGTAGTTAGTTAGCATTTAGATGGGATGGAACGAGGCCCCACAATAGGTATCAAAGCCAAACTCTTGGGCTCAGCAAGAAGGATTAATTTCTTTAACCAACATGCCAGCCTGCGCGCTCTTCTCATTACCCTGCCTTGTCATCCTCCGTGTTAGATCTGATTGAAGATTATACCATTTAGGCCTCCCTCCCTGTTTGCCCCTGAAAAGCAAGAGGGGAGAGAAAGCTTTTTCCCCCCACCCGACCCTATTGAATGCTGCATTCTTTGGCTGGGGGCCCCCCATCAGCACCCAGGCAGGCGAAGCTCCTAATTCTGCTTCATTTAAACTTCATCAACTTTTCCAATCAAGTGGAAAGATCTTGAAATAGGCTCAGTAAGCAGAGAGCCAAAAGCGTACCTTTCCGTCAGATAATTTATTCCATTTTTGGATGTGTGTTTTTTTCGCCCCCTCTCTCCCACCCAACCTCTTTTCTCTCCGGTCTTCTCCCAACTTTCCCCCCCCCCCCCGCTTTGTTAATTTTTTTTTTCCTTTTCGCACCCTTTCTCTGATGCCGAAAATGAGATTACAGTATTTAAATGACTATGATAATCAATCCAGGGACCTTGAGCTGAGATTGAGGTTAATTTTTCTGAGCAGAACAAAGAACCGAGATGCCTCGGGGAGATAGGATGAGCAATCTGGGTTTCTGTAAAAGCCCCCCCCCTCCGAAAAATCGGTATTAGGAGCCTTTTCTTGTTACTAACTAGAAAGCTGTTGAGATTCTTCTCTTTCTTTTCTTTTCTTTTTTCCAGCGGACTGGACGCAGGCCTTAAGAGAGTTGAAATGTAATTTGCAGCTGATAAGCAGCTAAGGACCTTCCATCAACAATTTTAAAAAGCAGTCATGTACACTGTGCCTTTCGTGATATAATGAAACAGCAACCCCTTGCCGTAGTTATATTTAAACGTAACCTGGCATACCTCCCCGGCTTTCCTAAAATGCTAGAAAGGTCCGTTTTAAAAAGTGCTCAACGGCTGGGAAACTTTTAGAGAAAGAGAAGCGAGGATCCCCCTGTATAGGTCCCAGACAACCGGAAGGGTTTGTGAAAAAGTGAGCCAGTTTGTGTTTGATCTCACGATTCAAGGGTGGTCTTGGCCAGATCAGGGTGAAACAGCCTGCCATCGGAGAAGGCTTGATGGTGGGAGTGCCTGCCCTCCAGCCTAACTGGGACTACAACTCCCATCCTGCTTCATCGGGGGGGGGGACAGGGGAGAATTGCATCCAAGAGCATGAGAACGATCCCCTTCCATAAAAGGCAGATCATACACAGTTGGCCCAGTCTTTGGAAGTCCTGCTTAAATGCAAATTCAGAAACAGCTATGGCATTTTCACTAAAAAATACAGTCTGTCTCAACCCCAGCAGAATCTCAGCTGAAGAGGAGGCAAAGAATAATTGTGCCTATTTATGGAATTACTGGATAGTTCGGTGATTTCGGCATCTGGCTGCGGAGCCAGAGGTTGGGGGTTTGATTCCTCACCGTGCCTCCTTGATAGGGGCTGGACTCGATGAGTCATGGGGTCCCTTCCAGTTCTGCAGCTCTGAGACAACAATGATGGGCAGGATCCGTGCTCCATCATCCCAGAGTGCGGGACACGTCATCATGGGCTCAAGCGACAGGAAGCCAGATTTTGGCTGAATATCAGGAAAAACGTCTTAATTGTTAGAGCAGTATGACAATGGAACCCTTGACCTCAGGAGGGGGGTGAGCGCTCCAACGCTGGAGACTTTCAAGAGAAAACAGGACCACCCTCTGTCCGATCTGCTTTGATTTGAATTCCTGCCTTGAGCAGAGGGTTGGACTCCCCTTCCAACTCCATCATTCCCAGATTCTATTATTCGAAGATGATATTTCTCCCTTGCTTGCTTTCTTCCCGGCCCTTTCCTGTCACACTTCTGTGATACCACCATGACCAGCCCTTTTGTCTTAGGTGAGACCTGAGATAGACATTGTTTTAGGGGCAATTATGTCCCTGAAGGATACGAGCGGTTTTGGAAGAAAATTGACGAGGACGTTGTTTGGGAATTCTCAATAACCATTAAAATGGTCCTTCGAGATCACATACAACCTGAAATATTCTGTCCTGTGTTTTTAGACGTGCCTTCAGTTTAACTTAGAAAAACAGTTTTGATGGTTAAGAAGAAAAGATTTTTTAAAAAACCAAAACACTTCTCATTTCTTACATCCACACACAGAGGCCCCAAAGTAATAAGGCCTATTTGGATCACCTTTGCCGGCCCACGACTCTGGAGTGTATACAACAACGCTGGTTTAATCCTGCCCATCCCGTCTCCTGAATGGAAATGTACATTTTGTTTGCTTCCATCTCAGCTGCCTTGTTAAATCTGTTTTAAGCACTGCTACTTGGTGTTATCTTTTATTTCTGTCAGGAGAGCAGACGTGTCAGGTTGCGTACAGAACATTCATTCACCAAAGCGAGGGCTTGTGTGTTTTTTCCCCAACCTGTCTGCCTAGCAATTTTGAGTAGAAAATGAAACCATCTTTCAACGGAACGAGCAACATCAGTTTTTGGACAGACTTATGATGATAGAAGAGATTGCAAAAAAAAAAAAAAAAGGTATACGGAAAAACGGGGAACGGAGAAAGATGGCGTTCTTAGACAGTCTTAGGAAATGGAAGGAAGGACCATCTTTGCCTCAGGCTGGCCTAAGTAATCCATAGTCGTCTGAAGAATCCATAGAAGTGGGAAGCACAAAATGGCAGACTTACTCAGGAGGTAACACACACACCACATTAAGACACTGGTTGGCACGTGGCAAACTGTATGCTTAGGCCCTTGAAAAGTAACTACTTCAGGTACTATTACGAGCAAGAAAGATCTTGGGATTGTCATCGATCACAAACTAAATATGAGTCAACGGTGTGATGTGGCTGCAAAAATGGCCAATGCATTCACAGAAATCTATTTTCCAAATCCTGTGAAGTACTATCTCCCCTCTGTTCAAGACTAGTTAGGCGTTCTCTTGAGTCCTGTGTCTAGTTCTGGACACTACCCTTTAAGAAGGATGCCAACCAACTGGAACAAGTTAAGAGGAGGGTAAGAAGGAGGATGATCAGGAGACTGGAAACCAAGCCCTAGGAGGAAAGACAGTAGGATTGGGCATGTTTGAGGGGAGATAGGATAGACCTTGAAAGGGAGTCCTGCAGAGGAGGGGCAGGATCTGTTCTCAATCATCCCAGAGTGCGGGACACGCAACAATGGGGCTCAAGTGACAGGAAGCCAGATTTTGGCTGAATATCAGGAAAAACTTAATTGTTAGAGCAGTACGACAATGGAACCCTTGACCTCAGGAGGTGGTGAGCACTCCAACACTGAAGGCCCTCAAGAGAAAATTGGACCACCGTCTGTCCGATCTGCTTTGACTTGGATTCTTTTCTTGAGCAGGGGGTTGAACTCGATGGGCTTGGAGGCCCCTTCCAACTCCATGGTTCTATGATCCACAAGGAGTTATATGTAGCAGTCACCATGTTTATATGCCTTGTTTCCTCAGCCTTTTAACTACTGCATTTCTGGGGGTGGGCCGGTTCTCTTCCTTACGGTTCCCTGCTTTGAGCTAATATTGACTTGCCATGGGGAAATTAAAACTCCATTAAGATCGGGTGCAGGAGCTTGCTGTGCCATTACGAAGGCCGAATCTGCGATTAATTGGGTTTGTCAGTTATCACTTTAACACCACAGAGGCGGAGAGGAAGACGGGACAAAGCGGCCCCTAACAATCATTTCTGGAAATGATGCCATCTAAATAAGATAATGAGGAGATAACGGTGATTATTAGCAGAGTCGGAAAATATGGTGTGCGTTGCCTCAAAATAAAAAAAGAGTTAATAGCCAAGATGGCTTAGAGTCGTCATAAAGCATATGGCTACATGAAAAAGGGGGGCTGGTATCGTAAGAGATTAATTATATTTTATGCAAACAGCTGCTCCTCTTAACGACAAGTCCTTTTTAATGGTATCACTCTTTATTGTATTGCACGGTCCCGACTTTCTTCATCCGGATTTAAGGAGCCATTTTAAAGTTTGGGGATTCTTGAAAATAAAAAAAAACTCCAGCGAGGCTGTCAACCCAACAGAAATCTGTACGAATGGGTTCTCTGTCTTGTTTTGTAGAGCCGTTTTCTGTTCCCCTTCCTTCAAAACGGGGTCGCTGTGTTAGGATGATGGCAGCAAAAACAGCACCGGGTTCTGGCAGGGTCTTAAAGATAGGTTTGTACGGCCATTAGCTTTTGTTGATTTCTTTTAACCTCTTAAGCTTGCTGTTGGCCAACCAGTGTCTTGATGGTGGTTGTCGGCCATCTTGTGCTTCTCCTGTGTTGAACAAGGTCCCCCCCTAAAACATCTGGAGGGACTGAAGATGTATGGTCATTCAAGTCTGCCATTGAACCAAGAGGGAGAGGATGGGGAAACACAACTGGCCCTTGATCCAGGAAAGAGTTGGCAGGATTTGTTTAATAAACTAAAGCTTGGAAAGTTACTCTTACCAATCATCTTCTCCCATGGCTTGCTGTGTTTTTTTGAAAAGTAACCCGTCGCTGTGACTCATTGCAACGTGGGAAAAGTAACTCATGGTGTTACTTTCCCATTACTTCCAGGTGATTTTGGAGATTAAAGTTTAGTGGCTTGAACCGCTCCTGTAAATTGTGGCATATATTGCTTTCATTTCCTCCCAAAATGGGGGTCGCCAGCCACCACTGCAAAAGTAACGTTTGAAAGTTACTAGAAAATGTTACTCATGGCACCAGTAAAATAACTTGTAATTATCTTACCTCTGAAATACATTAAATATAACTACATTGTGTTAACTCTTGTCCCCTAAGTTATATCTCGCACTCGTTACCGCCTCAAGCTGTTATAAACTCAATATTACGCTCGAGTTATGCCCCTGGATGAGGCCGAAGGACATCGTGGGAGAGGCTTAATTGATTATCAACATAGATCCGCTTTCTTCCCCGCCTCTAATGATAATGTAATGATAAGGTATTGGATTTATAAGCCACAAGGAGGGGTGGCCGGCCTAAACAAAGCTGCTAATTAAAATTATTTGTCTCCTCCTGACAAGGGCTAATGGGACAAAGAGCGGAAACGAAGGAAGGCTAATGACATGGCGGCGGCCGGATTTCTGTCCCCGATTTCTGTCTTCTTCTGTTTAAAGAGCCGTTTAAGGCTCTGGACTTTAACCTGGTAGATTCATTTGTGGCTTTTCAGTCCTTTGACTTAGTGATAGCAGGACTACAGTTCCCATCGTTCCCAGGGGGCCCTTGGGACCGGGAACAGGCCAGTGCTCATTAGGCACTGGGGGAAGTGGTTTCCAGAAAATCTCAAGGAAGCAAGTTGGGAAAGGGTTTTTTAGCTGATTTAAATGCAAAGACAAATTCCAGGTGGGGTGCGCACTGGTTTAAGAGTATTTTTTAAAGACTCCCGTTTGGTCACATGCAAAGGGTGAAACCCTTCGCTCGAGTTCCTTGGGAGTAAGGGCAGAACAAGGGGGTGTTTCAGCCATTGCATGGTCCTGATCCCATACGTGCCAGCCCTGTTTAAAAAGAAGGGAGTCCTACATGCATTCTACATAAAGAACAAATCCTTGTGCCTAGAAGTGGCTTTCTCCCTCTGCCCTCCTTCCGCCCGTCTTGGTCTTGTTTTATGGGAGCTGTTTTGCAAAAATTTATCGCCTACAAATCTGCCTTGGGTGGTGTGTTTTTTTCCCCGTGGTTGCGCTCCTTTTTTGAACCCACAGCTGTTGCGATAACTTTGGCCTCGGTGTTCACCTGCGGGCAGATGTTCAGAACTCCAGACTCCTCCGGGTTGCGGACATTAAACCCACACCACGCTTAAGAGCCATCTGTCTTGAAAAAAGAAGGGACCCCCATAAAAGATAACATTTACACCCCTGTAGGAGCGGTTCGAAGATCGGAACCGGGAAATCACTAATTGCCAGAGCTTTTGGGAGGGGTATGGGAATGATTTCCCACAATCCCTCCAGTTGGGGAGCATGGGAGTTGTCATCCAAGAAGTAAACATCTCAAGTCTCCCAGGGACCAAAAAAAAAAAAAAAAAGCTAATGTGGTTAAATGCCGTCAAATGGCTTCTGTTCCTTCCATCCCATTGCTTCACGGAGGCTGTTCTTTACGAATAAATGGCTTCCAGAAGGTCTTGCCAATTGCAAGCTCAAGGCCCTGGCTTCCTTTATCGAGTCAGTCCATCCCGTGTTCGGTCTTCCTCTTGTCCTACGGCTTCCCACTTCTCCTAGCACCATTGCCTTTTCCAGAAAACCTTGCCTTCTCACGATATGTCCAACGTGTGATCGCCTTGGTTGACTTTCCAAATAACTAGTTGATGGTAATGAATTCCATTCTGCAATAACGAAAACTTCAGTAACTTTGCAGGGGTAACTTAGCAGGTACCGCTCCTTTTGTGCTGCAACTGTAACTTTTTAGTTATTATTCCAGTTATGGTGTGTGTGGTCGTACTAAATTGTAGAAAAGGAACCTTGTGTCTTTCAAGAACTAACTCATTCTGCACCTTGCACTCTGTTGGGGATGACGATCAGACAACCAGGGGGAAAGTTTGTTTTGTCCCATTAGCCGGCAGCTCGTAGCCTTCAGATTTGTCTAAAAATGTAACTTTCATTTACTTTATTTTGAAAAATGGCAAATGAAAGAGTTACGGTTTAATTATTGCAACAGGGACAACAGCTAACTAATGTGGGGGCATGGAATGAAAACGGTAACAAATTACTTTTGAAAAGTACGTAGTGGTTTGCCATTCATCTCTGGAGGCATTCTGGGCCGCTAGTGGCCAGTTATCAAAACTGGACACTAGGGGGAAGCAGAAAACATTTCCTTGAGATTTTTTCCTGGCCTATTGGTAATACCAACACATAATTAATAATACTCAGTCCAGTGAACTACTGGCATGACTGGGACATTAATTAGAACAGCACTTTTGCCTGCCAAATAATGAGTAGAGGAGGACCCCCATATATGCTGGGGAACAGTTCCAAGCCCCCCAACCCCGCAGATGCTGAAAAACGTGGATGATAGCAAATGCTATTTCAATGGTGAACACTATACCTAGCATGGTCTCTGGCTCCCACTAGTGGCCAGTTCTGGTAACATCATCTTTAGAAATATATATTTATGGGATTTTCCTTTTAATGTTTTTAATATTTTCAGAACGCAGATAAGGGACTCAGTGGATACGGATCCCGTGGATACAGGGGTCCTACTGTAGTGCAATCCATTCGTTTTAAAAAGTCCAAGCTCTGAACGAGATTCAGCGGCTTACTTCTTAAGTTACCCGGGACCTTAAACTCTTGAATGTCAAAGTTTTTCTTCCCCAGATGAAAAAGGCCATTTTATTCCTGCTTCATCCCGCCCGTTTTGCTGAATTCTGACCTCAAGCCACTTGTCTTTTCCTTCAGTACCTTTTTTAAAAAACGCATGGGTTAGCTGACAGTCTCTCGGTAACCTCAGCGTCAGGTATATTGGCTGGAGTAATTTATCCCTCTTTCCTTTGGATGGCATTCCCTCAGTGGCTTGAAGAAAGCTGAGCAGTTGTTTTAATAGATTTGGGGTTTTATCGGCTTCTGGGTTTGCAGAGTGGCGTAATAATCATAAATTATGAAAGTAATAAGTAGCTCACAACACAAGCCCAATGACAGCTTTTCTACTTCCTTTCGTCAACTTCAGGAAGGAGGGGAAAAATAATTTATGGACACAATCTTGTAAATTTAGAAGCATAATAAATTACTGGGGTTTCCTTTTTTTCCCCCATCTAATTTGAGGCACTGCAGCTGTATTTTGCAAACCATAAACCCTCTTTCAACCTAGTCCTGAGCAAAGCAACAGATATATAGCTAGATTTCACAGGCACCCAGAGAAAACACCTCTTAAGGGTGGGAGCAAGATCTGGTTTGTCCACAGGATACCAGAGGTCCCTAACGACATAGATTTAGCTTCGATAATTGCCCACAGTGAGACTCAAACCAGTGACTTGAGGATTGCCGTGAGAAGATCTGGCTTAGGTAAGCAGAAGTGGAGGAAGATAAACAAGACCTGGTTTTGCCCCCAACTTGAAAGGAGTAAAACCAGGTCTTGCTTATCTCCCTGCAAAGAATCTCTTTACTTCTAAGTACAAGCCAGAGAGGGTTGTGTGATTTTTCTTAGAGCTTTTGAAAGCTTCCCACTTCTGACTTTCTTGGATCATGAAGAAGAGTCTGCGATGCCTTGACACAGACCAGAATCATTTTGAGTTTTTGCACCAGTTTATCTCAAGCGGCATAGATCCCGTGGATGAATTGCTGCTGATGAAGAAATCAACGTAGGCATTGGCTGTTGTGCACTGAGTTGCGTGGCATCATGCTCCCTCTCTTTCCTCTGTTGCTACGCTTTGTCAATATTAAGCGATCAAAGCACATCACATGTATTATCTCAAGAAGTAAGGTACAGTAGGACCCCTGTAGCTGTAGGATCACTATCCACCAATTCACGGTCTAAAAATATTACAAAATTCTAGAAATATATATTTTTAAAGACGACATTACCAGAACTGGCCAAAAGAGGGAGCCAGAGACCATGCTATGCATAGCGTTCACTAGAGAAATATATATTTTATGATGTCATTACCAGAACTGGCCACTAGATGGAAACAGAGACCATGCTTGGTAGAGTGTTTGCTGTCATCTGTGTTTCTCAGTATCCACAGTTGGAATGGATTCCTCCATGGATACAGAGGTCCTTCTGTACACCCAAGCAGAGGCTGATGACTGTCAAAGTCCAAGACATCCCAGGCAGCCTCTCACCATGGACAAGAGCACCAGGACCCAGTCCACCAGGCGGGAGTCAAAAGACACTCACTTCACAGCTGGCCATGACCAAGAGGAGGCACCAGGCTGGGAGCCAGGTCACAGGACCAGGAGCACAGAGCCAGAACAAGGTGCCAAGATGCAGGAGACCAGCAGAGACCAAGGCTGGGATAGGAACAGGAACACTGGAGTCCAGACGCAGAGATGCCAGAGTCAAGAGCAAGGACCAGGAACGCAGGAACAGCAAGACAGTCAGCACAACATGACAGAAGACCTTTGTTGCTGAGGCCAGTTCTGGAAGGGAGAACCACTCCTTAAATAGGCCTTCCCTCCAGGTTTCCAGGTGAGCCTCATGAGTGGCCCAGCAGCTGCACCACAGGCCAGGGCCTGAGCCTGCAAACACCACTCCTGGGTCAGGCTGGCCCTGATCCTGCAGCTGCCAGGGCGGTGCAGGCCAGATCCTGACAATGATGGAGGTGGCAGAACAGGGAATGTATTGCCAGCTCGAATCGGAAACTTACGGGAGCTGTCCGACGTGCTGAACCACACCCACACAATAGGTTCAGCCTCTTAAAAGTTCAAAGCGAAACCCGGAGCACCCCACTTCCCGTGACCTCAGCAACACCAGCCATACCGTCTGTAAACCACTACTGTACAGTTTTTATTCTCGTATTACCGGCGAGGGAGCTGAGTCTCATGGAAGATTGAATGGCCAAGGCTGTTGAGTTTCTGAACATCTCCATTACATCAGTAAGGGTTTCTGGTTGTAGAACATAAGGTTTCTCAATGAAAACTTGCATGCTGTCCACCTTTCACTGGCCACAAGGCTGAGCCTTGCGATCGGGCCTCCAATTCAGCTTCACTAAGCTTCTGGCCCTTGACAGACCTCCATGCGCAGACAAATCCTTCGGCAAACTCAGCCTTCTGCATCAACGACCGGCAATTATTCTGTGAAGTCAGCCTCTTAATAGAATTATGTTAACACAGTGCAGTGTATTAAATATAAAATAAGCCATAATTTATCCGGGGAAGGGTGGGAGTACCGAGTTTTAAGCGAAAGGTAGCGTTTGCCACCCATATGCAAATCGCCTGGCTTTTTAAAGCAAACCATAGATTTTGCTTTACTGTTTCGGCATTTAACGACCGGGAGAACAAGAAATGAAGCCTCAAGGGGAAATGCCTGGTGCTTTTGTGGTTGTGGTGGTTTTGCAAAGTGGATTGGCATCGTTGCAGAAGGAGAGTATACCTTCATTATTTTGCTTTGAATCTCATTTTCTCTCTTTTCCCTTCCTGTATAGAGCCACCTTTTAAAGATGTGCAAACAGGAGGCCCACCATCTCCTCCATGGACGCTGGTGGTTCCTACATCAATGGAGAGGTGAATCCGCTCCGGCTTTTAATTTGACCTTTACAGCAGCTACTCGAGGTGCTGGATCCTGTCCCCTAAATAAAATCAGCACCCTGGATAGCTCCTGTAAGTTTGAAGTGAAACCAGGAGCAGCGTCACTAACTTGTTGACCATCCAGATACGACTTGCTTTTACACCCTAGTGCTTTAGAGCCACCAGGAAACCATTTGGAGCCATCATCCTTCTGGGATCTTAGTCTGTCCCCCACTCCTGCCAAGGGTCTTGGGTTCCAGAGAGTCCAGACCTCACCAGATAATGGTCTGTCCATGACGATGGAACTACAGAGACATCTTCCTATATGCAAACCGGCTTTGGCGAGAAAACAAATTTTCTGCTAATGAAGCTGGCACAGGTGGATGGAGAAGAAAGTTGCTTTTTTAAAGAAAGAATAAACAACATTTGGGAAGAGAGAAAAAAACAAACCCTTAAATATTCCCAAGAGAAAGGAAGGCATGTAAACATTAAAACAGCCAATTTGTCCTATTCTTTTACTTATTTATTTATTTTGGCTCAGCCCTGAACGCTTAAAAAAAAACACACCACCTTAACAAACAAAGGAAAAAGGTTCCCCTTTTAATCTGCAGAAGCGGCTTAATTTGCCTCTGCTCTTGGACAGGGCCGGATGCTCGCCACCTTCCCGAAGGTGAGCTTCCCCTGGCAAGTGGTTTGGCTTGAGCCGGCGGAAAAGAAGTTTTGAATTATTGCACCGAGGTGCAGGGGATGTCTCCCTACGGCCTTGCCCCTTATGGTGCACAGCTAAAAAAAAAGAAAGAAAGAACTCCAACATTATATCAGTATAACCTGTCTTGGAACCTTTCTTCCAAGCTCTGAGTTTTCTTCCCTGCTGTGGCTGTTAGCCACGATGTATCTCTCCCCGGCACTAAGCACCGACTTTCCCCGGGTTGCATTACGATGATTTATAAGCCCTATTTCTGCAGGAAACTCATAGATCAAAGCAAGAAAGAGGCACACAACCAGCAGCTGGAGGAAGGCCGTGGAAACCAGCCGAAATGAAAAACTAGCGGGTAGCGCCACCTCCTCGCTCGGCTGCGTTTTTATAAACCAGGAAATAAAAATTACAGGACAGCTGTATTTTAACTGCTCCTGATTTTTATTTTTTATTTTTTTTAAAAGCCCGTGATCCATCTGTAACTCTCTTCCGGGGAAGCGCGGACGCCCATGCGCGTACACAGGAAAGCGACACACATCTGTGTTCCTAGTGCAGAATCTGTGCCGTGACATTTGTCATTCCTGAGGCTCCATCCTTAGGGGACTTTGGTCCTCGTGTTCGATGCTGTGCAGCAGACGCCGGAGCTGGTATTACAGGACCGCAGGGACGCCAAGCCCTCGACAAAGCCGAAATTTATCAAGACGCTGCTTGTCAACCTTTTTACTTCGCCAGGGGTGATGCCCCCCCGCATTTCCGGATCTTATGCCACACACAGGCAGCCTGGGGGGCTTGGAAAACATTGGATATTCCATTAATGATGAATCAAAAATGACCCTGCTAAAATGAATTCCTTTATTTAGAGGGATACATGAACCATAATTTCTCACCTTAAACTTTGCTGTTCTAAAACAAGTGTATAACTTTTAGTGGACTGGGGGCATGTGCAGATGTTTACCCTGAAAATGGTATAATAATAAAAATGAAAATCATGCGCCGTTAAGTCAGTTCTAGTGTATGATGACCCTTTTCAGTGTAGAGTGAAATTTTCAGTGTATAGTCAGAAGTGATTTCCCATTCCCTTCCACTAGGGGCGCCCTGGGACTGTGCAGCTTGCCCAAGGCCACCCAGGCTGGCTCTTCTTCTAGGAGGCCCGGTGGGGGAAATCGAACTCCCAACCTCTGGCTCCCCAGCCAGAGACCTAACACACTGAGCTCTCCAGCCAGCTAAACCACACCGTATAATATTGATCCTGTGCCATCAAGTCAATTTTGTCTTATGGCAATTTTTTCAGGGTTTTCCAGGTAGAGAAGACTCAGAAGGGGTTTCCCCTTCCCTTCCACTAGGGGGCATCCTTGGGACGGTGCAGCTTGATTCACTTGACTCAACGGCAGGGCCGGCTCTTTTTCTTCTTCTCAGTTTGAGATGTGAGGTTACTCTGTTGTGACAAAGAGAAACACTGAGAAATTTGAGTTTTTTAGGTTTTTAAAATGCCAGCTGCAGAGCCTATCCATGTCCTTGGGGCCGTGAATCAGCTTTGAGTTTTGTTCCCAACTTTGTGGGAGCTATCCGAGGGTCGATTTAACTCTAAACGTTACAGGAGCTGTCCAACGTGCTGAAATACACACCCCCACACCCCCAAATTTGGTTCAGCACCATGGATAGCTCACTGAAAGGTCAGACTCAAACCCAGAGTGGATTCACAACTCCACTGCCATGGGTACCGCCTATGTCCCCTACTGCCAGGAACTGCTGTGCTATCTAAAATCGGCTTGTAGAAGGTTAAAGAAGAAAGAGGACGGATGGAGAAGAGGACGGGTGAAGAAGGAGCTGGTTGATGCTCAATCAAAACCTCCTTCTGCTGAGGGGCACAGCAGCTTCTACGCCAAGACAAACTTGGTCAAAGTGAGGGTTGTGGTAATTTTCAGCACCCGTATGTACAGGATCAGGATCAAACAGCACAATATGCCTCACTTTAGGTACCATCATGCTTAGAATCTTAGAATCATGGAGTTGGAAGGGGCCTCTCAGGCCCAACTGTCTGCTCTATGCAGGAATCCAAAAGAAAGCAGATACGACCGTTGGTTTTCTCTTGAAGGCCTCCAGAGTTGGAGCGCTCACCACCTCCCGGGGTCATGGGCTCCATTGTCATACTGCTCTTACAGTTAAGAAGTTTTTCCTGATCTTCAGCTGAAATTTGGCTTCCTGTCACTTGAGCCCATGGTGACGTGTCCTGCACTCTGGGATGGCTGAGAACAGATCCTGCCCCTCCTCTGTAGGACTCCCTTTCAAGTCTTTAAAGAGTGCGATCCTATCTCCCCTCCGTCTTCTTTTCTCAAGGCCAAACCTGCCCAGTTTGTTCAGTCTTTCCTCCTAGGGCTTGGTTTCCATTCCCCTGATCATCCTTGATGCCCTCCTCTGAACTTTCTCCAGTTTATCGGCCTCTTTTTAAAAGTGTGGTGTCTAGAACTGGACACGGAACTCTAGATGAGTCCTACCTTTTAAAAAAAAGCATATCCCAGATGCTGTTTTCTCCTGCCGACGCACGGCTTGCATGCGCGCCTGCCATCCATTGTTTCCACCCCTGCTCATCTGTCCATCTCCCTGTTCCCCATAATTGCCTTGTTATTGTTGATGGCATGAACACGCATCAGCTGACCCCCAGAGAGACCCAAGGGAGACGTTGTCTCTTAGCTAAACCAATAACTCCTGCAGTAAACCCCCTACCGGTTCCTTTTCTGCTGGTCCGTGTTGAATAAATCTTTCTCTTTCTGCTTATTGAACAGGCATAAAGACGCGAATGGGGTTTTGGATTTATGGCAGCTTTTGCAAGAAAGGAGGTGTGGTTCTTCATTTTTTTTCTCTCCTGGGGGATAGAACAAAGTCAGGCCAAGTGAGTAGCAGAGGGCACCAAAATTATACAGATCCAGCCCGCTTGAGAAAATTCAGTAGGAAAAATTGAATTCTTTCTTACTGGACAGATACAGAGAGAGAGAGTTCAGTTTAGTTCAGTTTATTAAAGGAAATGCCTTTTTCCTCCTCATCTCATAAAACGTGTTTTCTTCCATGAAAACCTTGTGAGATTTCCTAGACGTTTCAGGGTCTTATTTTTCTGGGAGAAACCCGGGTCTACACAGAGGCAATATAATCCCCGAGCACAATGGCATTCTTTTGGAACAAGATTTCTAGGAAGAGCATCGTGTGTTGAATTTAGTGATTTCTTGGGCAAAAGAGATAAGTAGACATGGTGGGGAGGAAAATACATGGGGAAACTCAGATCAAAGGGTGCCTAATGGACTCTGGGAATATTCTGACTCAGAGAACAGACCCCCAAGTTCGAGTCCTGGACCAAAGCCTGGGTCCTGACCACCCTATCCCATGGACAGCCAATTCGGGGAGGCTGCCATTTTAGATTTCCCAGAATGCCATGGAGCACCTGACATTTTGCTTGGCCAGCTTGCTTATGTTCTGCTGGAGGAAGATCAGCCCACGTTGCATCTTCCAAAGTGGATCAGCTGGTTTAAAGTTCTCTCAGCCTTTGAGATGGCCTGGAGGACATGACTATCACACCCCATAGTTGTGTTCAGCCTTCCGTAATCTGGCCACTATTGATGTACCAGTCAAAAGGGGCTTTGTGGGTTTGGTTAAGATCACATTTTGTGTCTTAAACTTGTCCTTCAATATGTTACCAGGGCTCAACACATACCATAGCAGTACCTAAAGAAACAGGAGCATAGGAATAGTTTAAATTATTTCGGAAAGACAAAAGAAAGAAAGAAAGAAAGAAAGAAAGAAAGAAAGAAAGAAAGAAAGAAAGAAAGAAAGAAAGAAAGAAAGAAAGAAAGAAAGATCCTTAATTATGTGTGTGAGGGAGAAAAACGAAGAGAATATTCTCATCAATGCTGTGGGGTCCCCTTTTGGGTGGGGAAAACAACCCATACATTTAATAAACCGAACTAAACTAAACTAACTCAACTTAGATAAATAAAAGGTGTATTTGATATATTCCATTTCCCAGCCTCATTTGTAGTTTTCCAGTGTTAGCAAGGCTTATAAGACACATGCTCCCAATTAGCTGCTTCTCTTAATTTAAATGCTTCATAAATTATCTCTTGCGCTGGTGGATTATCACTTCATAATGCGAGTTAGCATTTAAATAAATAGCTGTGATGTAGGAAATTAGAGAGGTTTACAGTCTGAGGCGCTGGTGTAATGAAGGGAAATACCACACCAGCTGAACAAGGTTTTGCAAAGAGCAGGGTTATGGGGGGGGGGGGGGGGAGGCAAATTGAAGAGCTAAGAGATGTTCTCTATTCAAGTTGACTCATCGCTGTTCTGGCAGGGAAAATGTTTAGTTGGCTACGGAGACAGTAAATAAAGATGCAGCCCAAAAACAGCCCATTGTTCTCTGTGGAAGGAAGCCAGAACCTGGACCTGAAGTAAATTACTCAGAGGATGCACAGTATTATTTACAGTAGGGACCCCCATATCTGCAGGAGATTCTTTCCAAGGCCCCCTCCCCGTGGATACTGAAAAACGCAGATTATAGCAAACACTATTATAATAGCGAATACTATACATCGCATGGACTCCGGCTCCCTCTAGTAGACAGTTCTGGTCACTTCCTCTTTAGAAATATCTCTTTCTAGTTTTTTTATGTTCATATTTTAAATATTTTCAGGCTGTGAATAAGTGAATCAGTGGATCCTGAACCTGCGGATAAGGGGGTCCTACTGTACATACACATTGCTTCCTTAAGGACCCGATGTACTCACTTCATTTCTGGAGATAACATAGGGGGGAAATATTTAGGGAGATAGTGTCTATTACTGGAGGTAATAAAACGTATTTTGCTGGAGGTAATTCAGAGCATTCGTTCAGCAAAACGTACCCGATTGGGTACAATCGGTGTTTCCCCCCAGCCTCCGTGTGACCTCAAGTTGGTTTCAGTATTGTTAGTGACAACATCCACTAGTAAACTTCTCACACCCAACTTTGATCGGTGACTTTTAAAAATACCTTTCAAGCAAACACGTGCAGGCTATAAATTTGATTCGAGACTGCCCTGCTGTTGAGAGGGCCTTACGAGACAAAACACAATTAACTTTTCAAAAAGTTAAATTTCCTATCTAGTACCCTTCAAACTATCTCCCAGATAACATTTCCTTCTCTTTAAAAAAAACTAAAAAATAGATATACCTCCTGCTCTTGTAAAGGGATTGCAAGCGAGGCGCCTTTTAAGCTGCATTTTAACAAGTCAATAGGAAAGCTCAAAATTATTTAAAGCTTCTTAAATAGGATTATATTTGATTTCTTGTGGGACTAGTGGGCTGCCATCTGATGCAGACGGTCCCCTCTTTTGCCTGTGTTATTATATTAGCAAAAACGCTGCAGCCGTGATCAAAAGCACCCCCGTGGGCTTGCTAAAAAGCCCGAGGGAACTGACTTATGTTTTCCTCTGGCCACAAAACTTTCCCGTTGCCATTGGGCCAGAAACTAATTTTGGGGGAAATCTAAAACGTGGTTTGCATGCGACGTTTTTGAGGAAGGTGGCTTGGCTGGTGAAGAAAACGAACTTCAAGTCTTCTCGTTTGAAGGAGGGGCCACCCGGAACCTCTTGAACACGGATAGGTTGGAGCAGGTCATGTGACGAAGCCTAGCTCTTATAAAACCTCCTGGGTCGTGGCTGAGAAGCTAGCGGTCATCTGTCCAGGTCTTCCAGGAAGGATCTACAATTCCCAATATGTTCGCCATCTTGGATGGAGAATGTCCATCTTGGATGGAGCCCTCCATACGAAGGGGTCCCTAGTCCACCTCAGACCTGAGGGGAAGAAGGAAACTTTGAATTGGGACCACCTCAGAAAGTCAACGGTGCCATAGCCATGCCCGGTTATCTAGTCACGATCTTCCTCACTTGGGTGAATCATGTCAAACCATTCCCATTAAAATGGATAGCAACTCTTTCCAGAATTTTTACTTATAGCAATAAATTAGCATCTGTTCCTGTTACATAAATTCAGAGATTCTTAGAATCCTGCCTCTGGGTGAAATAATTGAAAAAGGGAACCGTGGAAATTCTGGGTGTAGAAAGGTCCCCCAAAACCTAGCTTTCCCCCCAAGGCCCCATAAATAATATGGTACCTTTTGTGTCATTTTTTGGGTTGTTTCCTCCTTATTTGTCCTCGTCTTTTTGTATTTTCTTTTTTCTGTGCTGTTGAAGCGGCAGCTTGATAAACCAAAACTTGGGGGACCCATTCAAGAACGGTAGGTCAACACACACACACACCCAAGACAAGAAAGGGGCAACTTTCCATCTTGTGTTGATAACTCCGCTAGGGTTATTCGGTTTAAAAAGTAAAGAGAGGAAAGGTTTTCTCAGTACGCTGGATCGTATTGCCTCCCTATTTATACGAATAATGCTCTAATCTCTTAAACTGCCACAGCAATTTGACAAGGTGCAGGTTGCGTGCCTGGCCTCACACACCCCTGACGGCACCTTGTCAGGTTGCCATAGCTGCCACCGTTGGAGTATCGGGAAACGTGTACCTATTGAACGGGATCCTACCCAGGAGGTTCTTCCTAGTTTCGTTTTGTAATTTGATTTGAAACCTGTCCTTCACAGGCCTTAAACTTCACCAAGAACCCGAACACACACACACACACACACAGACTCACAACGAAATCTGGAAATCTGGAAAGTTATTTTTAGGAGTTATTTCTGATTAAGAGCAATCATTTTCAAGTAGCAAGTTAAAGACTTGCTCAAAGTATCTCTCTCTCTCTCAGACACACACAAGGCTGTGCTTAAGTACTTTTTTTTTTTTTAATCTTCCTGGCCCTTTAAAACCAAAATACTAAGAATTCATTTGCATTTAGATCTCTTTGGCTCTTTCTACCCTACTCTGAAGACAAATCCTCACAAAGGCTGCTTAATTAGACCAAATTAGATTTCCACCCAGTGGCTTGTCATTCATTAGAAAAATCCGCTGTTCTTTTTTCCTCAGTGCCTCTCCGCCCCCTCGCCCACCCCCAGTAATTACAATTTGGCCCAATCCTCCCTCCCTCCAAGTATTCACTTCAGATTCAAGAGCTTTCCTGCCTGCCTTCAGTTTTAGATGGATGTGAGGGATAGAAAGATACGTCTCCTTTGGTGCCCGGTGAGATGGCTCAGTTTAAGCGTAGGATAAAGGAAGATCACAGGAACATTAAAAAAAAAAAAGCTGTAATGAGAAATTTCGCTTCACAAACTGGCAGTTAAATGGACGATCCTCAAATCACACCTTTCCAAGTGGTAACCCCTTGGTGTCAGTCAGATGATGCCTAGGAAAATGCGCTTTTCGGATAATTTCACTCCATCGCAAGGGGAGATCTTTTTTGTCACTTAGAGCTCAAGGCCAACAAGAGCCCAAATCAAGTTACTGGCATAACTCGTTGGGTGTAAATCATAGGATCATAGATGGATGGAGTTGGAAGGGGCCTCAAAGGTCATCGAGTCCAACTCCTTGATCAAGGCAGGCATCCAAATCAAAGCAGATCTGACAGAGGGTTGGCCAGTTTTCTGCTGAAGGCCTCCAACGTTGGAGCATCTCAAATTGAGGCACACAACAAACAACAGTTTCTGATTTCTGAATGTATGCTGGTTGAGTTATGCTGGCATAAATACTCTACAGGATTCTGCCCAGTGTCTCTTTGATGCTTTCAAATTCTGTAGCAGCTTGTGTTCACAAGACCCGGCAGGGCTGGGTGGCCAGAATTAAGAAAGCTAAGGTCAACAGTCAAGTTGTTAAGTCATGTGCTGTCAAGCCAGAACAGACTTATAACCACTGGAATAACGCTTTCAAGATATGTAAGATATTTAAGGAGCAGGCTCTTACTTGGCTTTCCTCGCCTTAGGCAAAGTGATAAAATCATGATAGACTGTGGTCAGTTTGGATCAGTCTCCATTCAGACGTTTAAAAACATCAGGTTCAAGTCACATGGTGGTTAAACCGGCAGCCACGCTCACATGCACAGAATGGAGATCGACTTATTTTTGGTGATGTAAACCGATAGATAGATAGATAGATAGATAGATAGATAGATAGATAGATAGATAGATAGATAGATAGATAGATAGATAGATAGATAGATAGATAGATAGATAGATAGATAGATAGATAGGATAAGAAAGAAAGAAAGAATATGGATTAGATATGATCAGAAAGAAAGGATAGATAGATAGATAGATAGATAGATAGATAGATAGATAGATAGATAGATAGATAGATAGATAGATAGATAGATAGATAGATAGATAGATAGATAGATAGATAGATAGATAGATAGATAGATAGATGGCTTGAAAGGTAGGGTGGCCATGCCACTGAACAAACAAACAAATGATCACAGCAACCATCAACCCTGCTCACACCTGAGTGTGGTCCCCCTTTAAGTCCTCACGTCTGTTCCCATTATTGTCCTCTTCCAAAAATCCTCAAAACCTTCTCTCGTCATCATCTCTCTGCCTAAATCTGGCGTGTGGCACGACGCTTCCCCCAGGGCCGCTCGGTTGCACATGTCTCCCGTCCCCCTGCGCTTCGCCGCACTCCACCTTCTCCGAGGGTAATCAAACATCAAGCTAAGTAGCAAATAAATCTCTCCATCTCAATAAGATGCGCAGCGAGATCATGTAAATGCAAATGAGGAGCTTGATTTCAAGCTGTCGCGGAGGGAGGAGGAGGAGGAGGCCGGGCAGCTCCGATCGCCTTGCTTGGCGAGGCCCCGTAAATCAAGAATAATAACAGTAATGGGGGGCGTGATGAGGGGTTTTTACTGTGCAAGGGGGTGTAATGAAATAAACACACATCCACACATGTAGGCAGAGCAGAGCAGAAGGGAGGAAGGCCAGGGAGAGCTTACGGAGAGACGGAAAACAGCGCGGTCTGAGGGTTTGCACAAGCTGACAAGGACTGCAGACTTATTTGGGGATGAAAAAACGTCATGTTTAAAAGAGAAGTCAGAGATTATTCTTCATGGTGTGAACCTTCTTCCTGCTTTCTCAACATGCACAAGAGATGTTGTTCAATCCAGGGGGGTCAATTGTCTGTCCTGTTCCCCCCCTATTTATGCCATCTACCCCCTTTTTTTGTGTGGGAGGAAGTAGATCACCTACTCTACCACCCTCATCACTCAGAGATGGGCTGGCTGACGTGGGTTGCAAAGGGGCAGAAGCCTATTGTACAGACTGGCTGAGGCCCTAGCCTCAGAGGTCAACAGGATGGAGAATTCGGTATCCAGTCCAGTCCAGAAGCTGTCCAAGGTGCTGAAGCATCTCCAAATAGATTCAGCACTTTGTATCCCTCTATTGAACCCAAAATGAATTCCCCATCCCAGTGACGCTGGAGGCTAGAATCATAGACTCACAGTGCTGGAAGGGGTCCGTAAGGACATCGAGTCCAACCCGCTTACTCAATGCAGAAATCCAAATCAAATCTGACAGGTGGCAGTCTAATTTTATCTTGAAGGCCTCCAGCGTTGGAGCACTTACCACCTTCCGAAGTCATGGATTCCCTTGTCGTGCTGCTCTAACAGTTGAGAACTTTTTCCTGATATTCAGCTGAAATGTGGCTTCCTGGAGCTTGAGCCTGTTATTATGGGTCCTGTGCTTCCGGGGGGGATCGAAAACAGATCCTGCCCCTCCTGTGTAGGATTATCTTTCAGGTATTTGAAGAGTGCTATCCGATCTCTCCTCAGTCTTCTTTTCTCTAGGCTAAACGTGCCAAATTCTTTCCACCATTCCTCCTAGGGCTCAGTTTCCAGCCTTCTGATCCTCCTTGTTGCCCCTCCTCTGAACTTGCTCTAGTTTGTGGGCATCCTTCTTAAAGCATGGTTTTCAGAACTGGACATAGGACTCGATAGGAGGCTTAACCCGTGCTGAATAGAGGGGGACTAGTACCTCATGGGATCTGGAGACTATACTTCTATTAATCCACCCTAGCACAACAACTCACACACTGACAGATTTCAAAGGTTTACCAGCAGAAAGATTGGCCAGGACAACTCCTGTGTTGTCTAAGGAGAGTCCTTTAACTCTTGGTCCCATCATCCTCAAACGTGTGCTTGGTGGGGACATGGGAGAGGGCCTTCTCTGTGGCTGCTCCCAGACTTTGGAACTCCCTCCCACTGGAGCCAGGACCAGCCGCATCTTGGCTGTCCTTCCGCAAGCAGGCGAAGACCTTTCTCTTCAAGCAAGCGTTCCCTGAGTGAGATTTTAATTGGATTGTTGTGCCTTACTTCTTTGAATGTGCTTGGTGTTGCTTTTTTTTTTTAGTATATCACTATGTTTGATCCTTTTTGTATTTGTATATTCACTATTGTTAGCTTTAAATACTGTCTTAAACACTGTTGATTGTAACGAAGGAATCAATCAATACTGTCTTTCAATGATTAAGCCACTTTTGGTTCTTTTTAAGGAGAAAGGGGGGATAAAATATTTGAGACAGAGATAGCTTGTTTTTGTTCAGTGGGAAGCAGAATTTAACCTTGATAAACTTCAACACACTGCAAGCTAAGAGTATGGAAAATATGATGGTGACGTCACAGTCACTAGCCAATTGGCTCCAGAGGCAGCAAAATGCCTTGGTTTGATAGTGAGACTACCTTTCCCACCACAAAGTTCAAGGTGGCACATACATTCTCTTTTTCTCCTCTTCCTTACTCACAGTTTACCATCACAACAGTCCCGCGGGGTAGTTTGAACAGAAAGAGGTTGAGTGGTCCAAAAATGGTAAACTGGGTAATCCTTCAAATTGGGAACATTCCCGATCAGGTATAGGTGGCTACTTCATTTCAGATGCAGGACTGGAGCAAGCTAAAGTCTCTAAAATATTGACAACTTCCATCAGCTCAACTCAAGCAGGAACGAGCCGTAAAAATTGAGCAGAAAATCATAGCCAACCCTTCCTCCCACCAGAGTCTTCCCTCTCTCCCTCCCTCTTCTGTTTTACAAGAAGGCTGGTCGGGCTGATCTATCCAAATACGACAGCATAAAGAATATTTAGGAGATTCATTCCCCCCCCCCCCTCTGAAGTCGTAAAGGGAGAGGGCTTGCAGAAGGTACCCAGAGAAAATTATTAGGGCTGCCTGGAAAAATAGCAAAAGACAGATTTAATTAGAGTGGAGAGGTGGGAAATAAGGCAGTGAAATGACATCTTAATGAGGTTTAATGAAGTTGTCTGTTGTTGAGGACAGCTGCCAAGGGTTGAGGAAAATCTGCATTCAAGCCAATGAGGGCGGAAAGCCGAAGTTCAAATTGTCATTGAGTTTCGTGGATGCACATGTGAGCTCTCTCTGTTTAAAGTCAGCTTATATGGAATTTGAGCACATCCTTCCATGCATCTGCTCTCTGCCCCATGGAATTGTTTTAATATGGCGTTTCCCTCTTTGGAAACTCTGCGGCCACCTTACTTCATTTCACAGCTTTAGAAACCAGCCCATAATGGAAGGAAAGAAGGGTGGGGAAATTCTGGAGAACCCTGTTCAGAGATCATCATTATCATCATCATCATAACTGCAGAGCTGGAAGGATCTTGAGCGGTCCTTTCCTGTGAGCATTTAAACCCTCTTCACTTCTCTGTTCTCTGCAGCAATAAACCAGCAGAGGCTTTACGCAAAAATAGTTATTAAGGTGTATTTAGCAAACACCTTGATAGACATGCCTGATTCCTAAGCGAGGCAGCTGATGGTGCGTTATTTTATTTTATTTATTCATTTAAAATATTTCTTACCCTGCCTTTCTCCTTAAAAAAAAGACCCACCACGGCTTACATCATGAAAAGACAGTATTAAAGCTAAAAAATAGTAAGTGGACAAATATTTAAAAGGACCCCAGAAATAACACACTAAAAAAGGTAAACAAAAGCCACACCACAAGCACATTCAAAGCCGTAAGGTACAAGATTCTGTTTCAAGGCCCCACTCAGGCAGCTGGTCCACGGGGGAAAGCCTGCCAGAAGAGAAAGGTCTTCGCCTGATAGCAAAGCTTGGCCTCCAGTGGCGGGGAGTTCCAGAGTCTAGGAGTAGTGAGAGAGAAGGCCCTCTCTTTTTTCCCCCCACCAAATGTTCCTGTGAGGGTGATGGGACTGAGAAAAAGGCCTCCCCTGATGATCTTGACACTCAGGCAGGCTCATGAAGGGAGACGTGGTCCTTGAGACAGCTTGGACCCAAGCCGTTTAGGGCTTTATAGGTTAAAACCGGCACTTTGAATTGTCCCCAGAAATGGATCGGCAGCCAGTGGAGCTTTATGTGGAGGTTTATGTGATTCCTGTGACCAGCCCCAGTTAGCAATCTGGCTGCAGCTTTTTGGACCGGCTGAAGTTTCTGATACTTTAACAGAGGCAGCCCTATGTAGAGTGCATTACTGTAATCCAGGCGTGATGTAACTAAAGGCGTGTGAAACCATGGCCAGATCGGACCTCACCAGGAAGGGGTGCAGCTGGTGCACCAGTTTTAATTGTGCAAACGCACTCCTGGTGACCACCGAAAACTCAGCATGTTAATGTTACATGTCGTGTTCAACTAAGGAACGTGGTCCCTTCAAGAGTGAGTTGTTAAGAGGTCTGAGACAGGCTAACAAAGACAGGAAGGAAGGAATCAGTGGCCTAGTAAGAAATTAGGTAGCCTTTTTTTTTATAGAGTTAGCAACACATTTTCTTGGGTTCAGCAGTCGTCACAAAACCAGCATTTCGCTCCTGGCGTCTTGTTGTGCGAAAAAAATCACACCTGCCGTTGAGACTTCTCCTGTTTCCCGGATTTGGAGAGTATTTAAGAGAAATACCAGGAATGGCAAATCACGCGCTCGTTTTTGAAATGCAAGCGGAAAAACACACCCTGTTGGAAAAAATACACACAAACACATTTTAATCAGCGGAGAATTGTAAATGAGGCAAAAAGTTAAATAAATGCATACATTAGGTAACCTGTCTCAATAAACGCCCACCTTCGGGATTATGCACCGGGGGGAAATGCACATGTGTACAGATTTACAGGCAGGAAGAAATGACGTCTCTCCACCCCATGAAAGGAAGATTTGAAGACAAAGGGTAGGATGTAAAGAAAGGCCACATAATTGAGCTAGAGAGATTTTTCCCCCCACATCTGTAGTGCTTCTTTGCTGGTCAAAGAAGGGGGAAAGGCTATTCAATGTAGACCCCATCAATGTGGCCAGCCTGAGAAGGTTGGCCATTAGCCTCAGACTGTAAGGGAAGGCAGTGGAAATGGATGGTTCTCATTTCAAGAATGCTTTGGGTTTTAGTCCGAATGTCCTATCCAAGGTTCTAGGTCTGTTTAGGTGGTGGGGTTCAGTGTGCTGGCAAGCTTCTGCAAAGTTTGGACTACAATCCGGACTCGACGGGTGCTACCCAGGGTGCTGAATGCATCTCCTGTAAAGTCTGCATTAAAACCCAGAGTGGATTCACCCTCCCCGTGGAATCGGAGTCACCAATCCTCCCCGGGGAAGGAAATTGCTGAAGCGAAAGGAACCATTTAACTGCAACAGCAAACTGGCTTCCTGATTCAGAGGCTAACAAGCCAACCAAGTTGGCTTGCACATTAGATGAGTGGGAAATTCACTTGATTCCCCATTTTATAAGACTTTATCTAATTTCACATGTAGATACCTACGTGCGAGCCGAAATGTGGTTATCCTTTGGAAGTTGCACTTCCCTGATTTTTGCAAAAGGATGTCAGGGGTAAGTGGGTACAATAATATTAATGAATATTGTAGTACATTACTGAAAGCTATGGGGACAATTACTTTATGTTTAAACATGGCATGAGAATTTTTTTATGTAGCGTCACGTTGCCTCCGACTTGCGGCGACCCTATGAATGAGCGATCTCCAAAATGTCCTGTCCTCAACAGCTCTGCTCAGCTCTTTTAAACTCAAGCCAGTGGCTTCCTTTAGGGAGTCAATCCCTCTCATATTGGGTCTTCCTCTTTTCCTGCTGCCTTTCACCTTTCCCAGCAGGATGGTCTCTTCCAGAGAATCCTGCTTTCTCAGGAGGTGCCCAAAGTAGGAACAACCTCCGTTTCAACATGCTTTGCCTCTCAAGAGAGTTCAGTTCCATCTAGGTCCCACGGGTTCATCTTCCTGACAGCCTCGTCGGAGACGCCAGCTACAACGAACATCCCCAAGAACCCCAGTCAACCCGGACTGCATCCTTGCCCCCTTCCTTCTTAGAAAGTCTAATAAGGGTTTGTGGCTAATCTCCGTCCGACTTCACCATGGCAACCCTGGCCGAAACACAAAAATGGTAGAAGGGGTCAGTTAATCCCATCGACTCCATAAAGCCCGGGTGCACAGAGGAAAAGAAAAGGAGTTAATTTTAAAACTAAATAAAAAAGGCAGTGTTTGTGTGCTTACTTTGTTTACCCCCTTTCTCGTACAAATCTTTTGTCTCTCTGTCTATATGTCCCCATCACGTTGGCCTCGTCAGTTCTCCTCACTCTTGTCTCTTAGTTAAACTTTTCGTGACCTAAGAGAAAAGCAAGCTATTAAAAACACATGGTAGATATGTCTAACCCCATTTTATTTTTTTATTTTTTTTACACTTCCAGCGTATTTAAGGTGTGTGTATGTGGGGGATGCGTTCTTTACCGGGTGGGTTTTCCCCCCGTTTTTTGCTCCAGAACAACACTCAGGTTCGCATCACCGCCTCAATTTTGTGAGGTAAGAATTTTTCGCCCATGAAATCTGCCCGGGGTTAGGTTAAAGTTTGTGTTTTGTTCAAACATGCTGAAAATGTAACTTGTGTTGCAATTAAGCATTGTGCTGTTTGTTATTTATTCATAGTCTTCATCGATCTTTTTTTTTTTTACAGTAGCAGTGGTCTTGATAAGAAAATAGCACGAAATGCAGAAAATTCTACCCAAAAGCTTTAAAAGGGACTTTCCAAAGCAGCTTTTGAGTCCAACTAGAAAATGTGTTTCATTGCACTATAAAGTAACTTAATTCCCGTTTGCTGTGCTGCTTTGTACAACTTTGTAACTTCATTATCCCAAAAAGTAGCTAGAGGCAGGGTAACTGTTTTTTATGGTATTGTCTGTGTGTTTTCATTTTAATCTTACGGGTGGTTGTTCTTTTTACTGTGTTATAAACTGCCCAGAATAGGACATTGCACGAATATGGCAGTGTACAAATTGTAATAAATAAATAAATAAATAATAAATGAATAACTACATTAATAATCCTCATGTGCCGTCAAGACAGTTCTGACTTACAAGAACCCTTTTCAAAGTTTTCCGGACAAAGAGTACTTTAGAAGTGGTTGACCTTTCCCTTCGACATGAACTCTGCAGTTTGCCCAAGGCCATCCAGGCTGGCTCTGCTTCACAATGACTTATTCCTTCCAAGCTCTAATCAAGCTGGATCGCTCAGTGCTTTAGGTCTCTAGAGGTTGGGAGTTCGAATCCACCCTGGGCCTCCTTGTCAAGGAGTTCGAATCCACCTCCATAGGGTCCCTTCCAGTTCTGCCGTTCTAAGGTTGAGCTGATGACATGGGGTGGTGGTGGAGATAAGAGCTGTTTTCCCTCCTCGTGCAAAACAGGAAAAGCATTAGAGAGCATCCATTTAATCTTGTCTCTTATCTGGCATAATTATCCTTCATTTTGCAGCCAGAACTTGGGAAACCCCGTAGAAATTGCTACACTCTTCCAGGCTATGCGTTCAACTATGGGTTATACTTTCACGGACTCGACGGAGGTGTGCCGGAAGGTAGGATGAAAAGATAGATGTACCAAACCTTCTCGGTTTCTGCTGTTATTTCTGTCTTCCCAAAATGTTCACACTACTTTCTAAGGAAAGTGAATGTTCAGACTTCTCTTACAGCTGTGATTTCCTTTTTCATGTGCACTTCACAAGAGCACCTGAGTCTTCTTTCAGTTACTAGCACACGCAGCTCTCTTGACGATGTGTCATCAGAGACTAGAGGCTCTGGTCTCTGTAGGACCTTGAAACTGTTCCGGGTTTTAATTCAAACTTTACATAAATGATCCACAAAGCTGAACCTGATCCAAAAAACAGATTTAGCACTTGGGATAACTTCTTTGTGTAAGTCAGTGGTTCCCAGAGGTTCTTGTTCTACAACTCCCAGAAATCCTAGCCAGCACAAGCTGCTGGTGAAGGCTTCTGGGAGTTGTAGTCCAAGAACCTCTGGAGAACCAAGGTTGGGAACCACTGGTGCAAATCTTGGTAGCGAATGGTAGCTAATAAACAATACGCCAGTTGCATGGCTGGTCACGTACCAGTCACTCAACCGCACACAAGACCAGGCCCTTGCTTATGAGCTGCAATTCACCACTACAACGTACACAATTCCACTTGCTCTGGAGTGAAATGCCAACAGGATTCTGGCGGCTCATAGAACCGATTTCCTTGGCTTTCCTTCAACCCTGCCCCTCTCTCCCTAGCCATCGGCCACTGGAATACGATGAAGCCGAAAGTCACTCTGGCAAAGGAGAAACCCTGCGACTACCAGGCCTCGAACCGCAAAGCTGTCAAGGACGGCTACATCACAGCCCATGAGCACAACCTCTACCGCAAAGCCAAGGATTTCCGCCTCAATGAGGAAGACGAGCGTCGCTTCAAGAGAGCCCCTCCAAAAGTCCCGGAGGACATGACCTACGGGAGACCAGCACGGTGAGCGGGAGAGGGTCGGATCCCCTCTGCAAATTCCCCCAAGTGGTGGTGGTGCAGTGGCTAGCCATGCTGCCCTCTGCAATCTATTACATACTGTATATATATTTGTATAGAGCAGGAAAGGAAAGAGAGCTTTGTGCACACGAGTGTCTTTCCACTCACCTACATACAACAGATGGCTTTTATGGCCATCTCTCCCTGTGATGCTTTACTCCAAAGACCCACTAACTTCATGGTTCTCAGCCTTCGTTCCCCGGATGTTCTTGGACTACAGCTCCCAGAAATCCTGGCCAACACAGCTGGTGGTGAAGGATCCTGGGAGTTTGAGTCCAAGAACATCTGGGGACCCAAGGTTGATAACCACTGCTCTAAACCACTAAGCCACATGTCCAGGGCAGTCAGAACTTCTGGTAGTGGTGATGATGACAATGGTGACATCAGCCATGCTGATGATGTTGGCATCCTCCTCCTCTGCCAATTGTGATTCCTACAGGACGAGCAAGTCCTCCGTTGTTTATTATCTCAATGGTCACAACTGCTCAGGTTCTAGACGTTCAGGAGCACCATCGTCCTGTAGGTGGTAAGCTCCCCTATCTTGTTAAAGCCTTTGTTTGCTTTGTGCAGCGCTCTCGATCTGATGCTACAGGATAGATTTCTTTCTCTTTTTTTTAAAGTTGATTTTGCTAATAAAGACCTTTTTTAATGATTATATAAAAGGCGGGGGGGGGAGGGGAGATAAAACGGAGAAGAAAGACGCCTGCAAGAAACCATGATGAATGCCAGCCAGTATTTTATACGATAGCAAATGGGCTTTGCATATGCAAATTGAATGGATTTTAAAATGGTATTTAATGACAATTTTCGTCGCAGGCATTAACATTAATTGCAGCCAAATGAAAATGCAGCATTAGGTTGCTGTTAGCAGCAAACACCCTTACTATAAAGCTTTATCTTGATCAGAACCCGGCGCCCCGGGTATGACAAGGCTGCCCAGCAAATAGCAGGCAAAAGAGCTTTTATAACGCCAAGCTATCCCCCGAAGCTGGCCGAAATCAGCATCAATTTTGCTTTATTTCTTCATAAACGGTGCTAAATGGCTGCCCGAGAGAAAGCGGGGAGGGGGCAGAGCCCGCAACTTGGCTTTATGAATAAATAAATAAATATAAAATGGAAAGTTCTAGACGAGAGCAAGCCACGGGCAGAATCCGCCAGAGAGGAGAGGCCTCATTAATTTAAAGTTATTACCGTCCCTCGCAATTCTCTCCTTTAATAGCTACCTTTTATGCAGGCCTGCTGTATTTATCCCCTCACTTTAAAAGCATGTTATAGACCAAATCAAATTACTGGCTCGTTAGATCCACTTTAGGTTAAAAAATATAAATTGGGGGGGGGGGGGTAGGAATTTAACTCATTTTTTGTTTCTGATTGGCAAGTTTAAGCCTTACCACCAGCAGAGATAAATTCTCTTGGGTTAGATCCTGCCTGTTTTGGGGTTTCTGGCCAGAGCTGATAATGAGACAGTGCCAATATTCAGTATTTTCTGACTACCTGAAAATTCTGAAAAGGGTCCCTATAAGTTGGAACTCACTTGATGGTATGTTTTTTAAAAAAGTATACGAGGGCATTGTTTTTATATTTCACTACCAACATGTGTTTTTCTCTTTATGTTGTTATACTTATTTATTTATTTCATTTTATTTATTATTTCTATTTAATATACCACTCCCGCTAGTGCTGTAGCACTACTCTAGTTACATTGTTATACTTTGCAATGTCTAAGCAGTGGTTCCCAGCCTTGGGTCCCCAGATGTTCTTGGACTAAAACTCCCAGAAGCCTTCACCACAGAAGCCATGGGCCAAAACTCCCAGAAGCGGTGGTGGCCAGGATTTCTGGGAGTTGTAGTGCAGGAACATCTTGGGACACAAGGTTGGGAACCCCCGCCTACAGCCTGCAATACGTAAGTAATAAAATTCTGTTTTATAGAAGATACTTGAGCAGCCTGGATTCTATGTAAAGGGGGCTTTTAGCAATACCGGCTTTTTTGCAGAGAGAAAGAGAGAGAGAGAAGAGTTTGAGGGTGGGGATGTGTGTGTAGAAAAACAGAGGGAGGGAAAACAGGAGAGAAAGAGGAAGGGGAAATGTGGGTAGCAGAATGAGAGAGAGAGGGAGAGAGAGAGAGAGAAGGTGGTCAACAGCCAGGAGAAAGATTATTACTGACCTGAAGTCTCCCATTAGGTTCAGCACCATGGATAGCACATTGATTCTCAGAATGGGTTCAGCACCTTGGAGAGAGGCCTAAACATGGAGAACATTCAGCCTCCCCTATGGACAACCCTTCATTTAGGAATATGGCTTTCAGCAGAGCAAAAGATTCCCAAACCCCCGTGATGGATTTTGTAACAGGACTGTAACCTACAGTCAATGTCTTATAGAATCATCGAGTCATGAAGTTGGAAGGGGCCTCTACGGCCATCGAGTCCAACCCCCTGCTCAAGGCAGGAATCCAAGTCAAAGGACATCTGCCAGGGGGTGGCCTAAATTTCTCTTGAAGGCCTCCAGTGTTGGAGGGCTCACCCCCTCCCGAGGTCATTCGTTCCATTGTCATACTGCTCTAACAGTTAGGAAGTTTTTCCTGATATTCAACCAAAATCTAGCTTCCTGTCGCTTGACCTCATTCTTACGTGTCCTGCCCTCTGGGAGGATCGAAAACAGATCCTGCCCCTCCTCTGGAGGACTCCTTTTCAAGTCTTTGAAAAGTGCTCCCCTCTCTCCCCTCCGTCTTCTTTTCTCAGGGCTAAACGTGCCCCGATTCTTTCAGTCTGTCCTCACAGGACTTGGATTCCAGTCCTGTGATCCTCCTTGTTGCCCTTCTCTGAACTGGCTCCAGTTTGTCCGGCATCCGTCTTAAAGTGCACTGTCCAGAACTGGACACAAAACTCAATAGGAGACCAAACCAGTGCGAATAGACGGGAACTTTAAGGAAGACTTTGGACCCCGGCCAGTCTGAGGTTCCACCAATTAATCAGTTCCCTGCACTGGAATCTTAAAAGTCACACAAATGAGCACAAATCCTTCCTCCGCAGACCCCCTTCTATAAAATCAGAGTTCGTGATTGTACTCCAGGGTGAAGGATCTCTGAAGGTGTGGAGGGCAAATGGAGGTGATCCAGGCCTCCTCCCGTGGCCTGCCTGAGGCCCAGTCATGACCCCAAATGGCCGTTTGGTTCAAGGGGAACACACACACCCTGGAAATGCCTGGACAGGCACCTCAAGTTGTGTGGGGGGTGTTTGTTGTTGTTTTGAGGGACCCCCACCTCAAGTCCCAGGAGCAGAAAACTGCTTCTCCTAGGGCCTTATTGGCTCAAAATATTATATTTATTTATTAATATTTCAACACCTATTTATTATATTTCTTTATTAACGTTTGAACATCTCTATATTATATTTATTAATTTTTGAATGCCTAGACTGCCCATCGGACACCCATAGGCCTCTGTGTGTGTGTGTGTTGTTTTCTCCCCCTCGCTCATTCCTGGCTCTCTTTCCCCCCCCCTTCCTTTCCCCAAGAACGGGTTTCCTGCCAGCTGCCTTGCTGCCTTTTGTTGCAAAAACAAAAAAAACCAACACAAAAAAGTCATAAAAAGGACATTTTTCACCTCCTCTTTTTCCTTCCCTTTCCTCTTCACATCAGACATAGATTTATCCCCTTTCCCACAGCCGGCGGGCGCTCCGAGCCAGGAGGGGTGAGGCGAGGCACAGAGGGCACCATAATAGATAATATGGCAACTCCCGAGAGCTTGTCCGGATCCACAGCCTATTCATCAGCCGCTGGCTCTCGTGCCAAGGTCAGCGCTAACGAGGCTGCCGTTAGGGTCCCCGGCGGTCCCCATGGGGCCCCCCTCCAATCGGATCGCTCGGATCCATGCTCCCGCCTTTGATCTTTACAAGGGCTGCTGGCACGAACTAGAATTTGCAGCCAAGAGAGTTTGTCCTGTGAATTCAACGACTCGGATGCAGAGCATACGACTGTAGGCGTGCACTCATCCAGCCGTCCAACATTCCCACAAGGCTCCAATAGTTGCTGAGAGAGAGAGAGAGAGAGAGAGAGAGAGAGAGAGAGAGAGAGAGAGAGAGAGAGAGAGAGGAATACACACAGATGCCTGGAATGTCTACGAAATTGTTTAGATTCCATTTACGAACCAACTATCTCAGGGCTTTTACACAAGGAGCGTTCTTTCCCCGACAACGGTATCTGTTCTGTGCCATCCCTGTTGTTAATGCGACATGTCGCGGGATGCTGGGTGTTGAAGGAGCAATCAAAAGCTGTTGATCTTACCAAAGACCCGCTCCCCATGGAGAGAAAAATTGCCCAAACTAGTTTGTGGCTATGGTTGGACGAACTCAGCGTCTGCTTTTCCTACTTCAGGAATTCCCTCTTCTCTTTGTCTTTGTAACATACGGTTTGGCCATGAGTTTCCCTGGATTCACATAGAAAGCAAAGCAAATTGTGCTGCTTATATACCACCCCATAATGCTTAAAGCACTCTCTGGGCGGTTTACTATTTATATGTGCAGGCGACACATTGCGCTCCCCGCACCAGAGAGCTGAGCACTCAGTTTATCAACCTCAGAAGGATGGAAGGCTGAATCAACCTTGAGCTGGCTCCCTGAGCCAATCGGAATCAGCTCAGGTCAGGAGCAGAGTCTTGACTGCAATACTGCAGTTAAACCACTTTGCCACGAAGCTCCATGGAGAGGGGAGTTCAAGCTGGATGGCATTTGCATCCTCACAAAGAGCGATTTATGTATTTATTTTATCTTTATTTCTCACCATGGCACTACAAGCTAGCGCTCAGGGTGGCTTACCATCTTTGTAAAATAATAAAAGCAAGTAAAACCCAGTGTTAGCCATGAAACCATAAAAGCAAGTTTTTTAAAAAAAACCACTGTAAAAACCATTCAAGTCAACTGAGTGCACAGTTAAAAACAACATAGCACGGGAAGTTAAGCATCAGGTGCTCCTTCTAAAAGATACGTTTTTACATCCTTCTTAGAAGCACTTAAAATGGAAACGGACCTCTGAAACTGTATTTTCAAGAGATCCTCTTCTGAAGATTTTAACATCTGTATGGGCTCATAAGGAGACAGGTGGTCCCTCGGATAGTCAGGTTCCATGATATTTGGGGCTTTAACTGTTAAAACCAACATCTTGAATTGAAGCCAGTAAGCAACTGGGAGGCAGAGGATAGCTATCTCTGTCATGGCCATATGATCCCAGTGCGGTGCACCAGTAACCAGCCTGGAAGCATGGCCAAATATCGCCTGCAAAATATATCCTGCCCTGGTGAACCAGGAAACCAGCACACGGCTGGTCCTACCATTGGATGGAGTGAAGTGTTCAACCTTAGATGGCTGATGGTAGCAGAATGGAATTCCCTTCCTAGCTGGCTGGATTGCTCAGTGGGTTAGGTCTCTGGCTGCGGAGCCAGAGGTTCAGAGTTCGATTCTCCTACTATGCCTGCTGGGAGAAGAGCCAGCCTGGGTAGCCTTGGGCCAGCTGCACAGTCCCAGGGCGCCCCCTAGAGGAAAGAAATGGTAAAGCACTTCGGAGTCTTCTCTACCTGGAAAACCCTAAAAAGGCTCACCATAAATTTGAAGTCAATGGACGGCATACAATTCTTATTATTCTTATTCAAAAATACCAGGCACAGTCAATCAAAATTATAAAGACATTATAACAGCTAGTTGTAACCAAAAACCTAAGTATCTGTTAAATATCGGTGCATTATGTATGCTGTTCCTAATATTGCCATTTTTTTGTGGTTCTGATGATGTTATTTCTGAAATCTGCAACTGCTTATAATACGGTGTGCCATTTCTTGATATTGTTCCCAAAGCCCCACTGAAGTGTGTTTCATCCACAAGCGAGATGTTTCAATTGCTAGGTCTCTGTATTTTGTTAGTTTTCCAGTTCTTTATTTTCAACACTAGTACATGATGATGATCATGATCATGATCATGATGATCATGATCTATTATTATTATTATTATTATCATCATGATCATGATGATAATAATAGCAATAGAATTGAGACAGACTCCAGTGAGTAGTGGGAATCTCTAACTACTAAAGGCTTTTTAGGTTACAACCAAAACCTTGAACCATTTGTTCAAATAATGTCTTTTCTTTTCATCCCTAAGGCAAGACATGGGTCACCCAGTGTGTGTGTGTGTGTGGTGTATATTTTACCATGGAGCCATGCTTTCTTTAATAAGCAATTTGGCTTCCTGGTCCTTCCATAAAGTTTGAGCCTTCCACATCATCATCATCATCTTAGAACAGCTGAGCTGGAAGGGACCCTCTGGGTCATCCAGTCCAGCCCCCCGTCAAGGAGGCCCAGAAGGGGAATCGAACTCCCGACCTAGGGCTCTGCAGCCGGAGACCTCCACCCCTGAGTGATGGGCTCTGTCTTTGGTATCCTGCCTGAGACTTCTCTTTGCAAAAGCCGAACCCTATTAGACATGCTTGTAGCTGCCCGCGCTCCTAAGCGCAGCTATGATGAGCATTGGATAAATCTTTTTAAGCGTTCTGTTTACAACAGAATTTATCCCTCTGAGCAGATGAGCCCTCTGAGTCAAATAACAGATTTTCTGATGCTACGGAGGGCCGTGTGTGTGTGTGTGTGTGTGTGTGTGGGAAACAAGCCTCTTCCCCCACCACCCTTGCTGGTCGCCCATGACCAAGTCATTTATTTTGCCGTTTTCTTTCTTCCAATTATGTGAAAGCTTATGGAAATCCAGGGTCATCTAGTGCTTGGCACAAAACGAACGTTCCCGCTGAGTGGCCAAGAAGAGGTTTTTTTTCACCATTTTAATGGTGTTGGTGATCTTTCAACAACACAACACAACACAACGTGACGCCAGCGAGCCACGGATGTGGCCGAGGGCTTTTGCTCCCCTCCAGAAAGAATGATCCTAAATATTTCGCTCCGAGCTGTGTATGTAGGGGTTTTTTTTTCTCCCCCACCGGCTTCTTTTTTTTATTCCTTCCCATCCTTCAAAGGGAAAATGAGGACAAATGGAGATCATTTTTAAAATGATCCTGGAGGCCCCTTCTCTCTGCGGTTTTATGGGCTGGATCTATTTACAGGACGATCTGTAAAGCTCTATGGGCCTCCTAATGTGACTTTATGCTTTACAAGCATCTTAAGGATGGCTATTTTAGACTCAGATCGGCCCCCCTTCGCTCTCACGCCCCCCCTGGCAGCCTGCTGATACCCCAAGCCATCTCACGAGGCTAATTGAATCCCCCTCTTTCCTACAAAAATAATAAAAAATAAAAAATAAAAATAGTAGCTTTAAAAAAAAAAAAACCTGAACAAATTGGAAATGTCCATTTACATCAACTCCAGAGTTGAGGTCTGCCCACCCCTCTTGTTGCTACACACACACACACACACACACACACGTTCCTGCCATTAGGGTGTTGTTTTTTTTAATGCTCACCAGGCCGCAAACAATTAAAACCGATATCCGAAGGCCCGTTGGCCCTCATCTCTAATTAGCTGCAAGGGCAGGAGACTTAAGAGGGTAGCTCAAGTTCAATTACCTCACCCTGCTCTCAGTTCTAGGCCGTCCTTGTTAAACCAGACAGGTCCGTTAGCCAAGGGGGAACAATTAAAGCCGGGGTGGGTAGAGGAGAGAGACTGAACCGGGGGGGGGAAGAGAGAGAAAGAGAGAGAAAGGGGGTGCAGGCTGGACGGGCGGCAAATCTCGGGAACTTTTTCGCACTGCGGCCGAGCCCGGAGGAGCGCGGGAGATTAAGATTAAGAGAGAGAGAGAGAGGAATTCACCCGAGGGACTTGGCCAGGCCCTCTTCATCCGTTATAATTTGGTTGGGAGAAGACGGTGCAGAAAGAAGTCGTTGGAGGGCCTTCTTCTTGCTGCTTTATTGTTCCGAAACAAGAGAAAAAAACAGCTACCTGATTTACAGCTGAAAATCAATCTATAAATGAGGGATGTGAGACTCGCTGTCAAGTCGGACTTAAGTTGCAACGGTGACTCGACTCAGACTCCACTCGGGGGTTGTTGTTTTTTTCAATGATTCGAACTCGATTTGTGACTCAGATCCTACCCACTTTTTTTACAGGGGAAGAAGGCTTGTTTTTAATAGGGACTCAGACGCAGGACGTGGTACCAAAAATCCACCTCGAACTCGGGACTCGGACCCGAAGTCTTGCCAGCCTCCCTGCTCTACATAAATGCCAAAGGGAGGCTTCAGCACCGACCTTGGGCAAGTTGCCCTCTTAGGACCTCAAACTTCAAGCTTCCTTGCTATTCATCATCATCGTCACGGGCCATCAAGTCAATTCTGACTTATGGTGACCCTTTCAAAGGTTTTCCAGGTAGAGAAGACTCAGAAGTGCTTTACCCTTCCCTTCCTCTAGGGGGTGCCCTGGGATGGTGCAGCTGGCCCAAGGCCACCCAGGCTGGCTCTTCTTCCAGGAGGCCCAGTGGGGGGGAATCAAATCTGGAATTTGTCCACTGTGGCTTTAAGGCTTCTGTTCTTAGCAGGTGGAGCTTAGCAGGCGTGGGCTCAAAACAGAAGCAAATACTGTGGTATCCACGGGGGAGTGGTGCCAAGCCCCCCGCTGTAGATGCCGAAAAATGTGGAAGTATTTAACGCTATACATTTTTATTTATTTATTTATTTACTAGATGTTTTTTTAGCCGCGCCATTACATTGCATGGTCTGTGGCTCCTTCCAGTGGGCAATTCTAGTAAGTACACCCTGGAAATACATATAAATACATACAGTATTTCTGGGAGTTTTTACTTAGTCGTTTCAGAGAGCGGATAAGTGAATCAGTGGATACCGATCCCACAGATAGAGGGATCCTGCTGTTCCCTAATATCTAGACAGGAAGCAGAGGGCGACTCAAATACGTGTCCCCCCCACTCTGGTTATGGCAAGCCTTCCACCCTGTGGCAGGTGGCAGAACCTGTCTTTTTTTGATAAACATAAATATCTCATGTCCCGGGGCTTCTAATCAGAACCCCTACATTATTTGAAATCAGAAACACCACAGCCAAAAAGAGGTCAAAACTTTCCTGAAGGTCTAAAGTCTATGGACTGTGGGGTGTCACAGGATGATGCCATAAACTGTGTACTAGAAAATCAATAAGTATGATTATTTTTTTTTAAAAAAAGTATTACAGTGCCACCCAATATCTCAGCCTCCTCTAAATTCTTGACACCTCCTTCCACAAAGGAAAAATAAGCATCCTATGAGTCGAGAACCCTGAACACTAAGGATCGCAGGCGGGCGGGCTTCAAAACACAATAAAATTAGCGTGTTGTAAGTTTTACAGTCAAAAAGTTTGCGGTGGAAGCTGACACCTGGTCCCCAAGTGCACGGATGTCACTTTGTCTCCCGCGCATGGCTCTCAGGTTGGCGTCGCAGTGCATATATTTTAATTTTAACAAAATAGCTGTCTCGGTGGGAAGGAGCGTTGACATTTGAAAAAAGGCAAAAACCCGTCTTGAGCTGAGCAGACTCCCGTGGCTGTCATTGATTTTCCCAGAAGAAAAGAAGAAACATTGCCTCTGGCTACTTCACCAAATTAGAAGTCACTGATGACCTGTTATTTCGCCCCAATCCGAACAGGGCGACAGAACGAAAAATACAGTTTGTCACACCCAAGTCTTTCCCCTGGAACAGCTTTCAACCGGCGTGCGCTGAAAGCCCTTTAGAAGCCCCTGACGTTGCCTGGGAAAATTTCATCTTCCATAAAATAAAAGAAAAATAATTTTTGTTACAAAATAAAAGTTTTAATGAGCTGTGAGGGAAGGTGGCGGGCCGTCAAAAGCATGGCCCGTACTGCTCAGTTTCGCCAAACTGGCGAATCACAGCTGTCAAGGTTTAGACCAGCGGAGGCTCGGCAAGTGTCAGACTGATAATCCCAAATTATAATTAGCGTCTCCCTCGCGCCGATGATCCCAATCTGACTTTCCAGGTCTCTTGCTACAAAAGCGTCAAAGGCTCGGGTTGGGTGAAAGAGAGGTACCGCGCATTTTATGGCTTGTTTGGAGTTTAAAATGGTGCTAATACTTTGGGGTTTTTTAAGTCATTGAGAAGGAAAGAACGCTCATTTTTACAAAAGAAGAAGAAGAAGCTGGTTTTGCGGTGCTTATGAAATCAAAATTCCCCTTATGAGGCTCTGAGATCAATTCGCTTTTGGCAGATACGTCAGCGTGTCCAACATCAGGGCCGGCTCTGAACATAGAGACACCGTGTAATCATATGAACGCAAGTCTTGTGATCTGTGTCACTACCTGATCTTCCTTCCGTCTTCAGCAGACAGAAATGATGTCTCTTTTGTATATCAACAGCCTCCGGGGATGCGTAGTTTAGATCACACCAATATCATCATTAGCAAACACGGGCATAAATTAAGCCTCTCCGAACCGTGTGGTGCGCAATAATTAGCAATAAAAGTAACAGCAGGAGCAAACGAAGCTGGGCATATAGGAAGAGCGGCTGTTTGCATTGCATTGCCATTGTAGAAATCTTTTCTGACACATGGAAACCCTGTGACTTCATGATCTCCAAAGCTCCTGTCCTTCACGCCACAGCTCAGGTCTTGCAAACTCAAGTCTGTGGCTTCCTTTATTGAGTCAATCCAGATCCCATACAGTCTTCCTCTTTTCCTACTTCCTTCTTTCCATTTTTTTCCCTGTCAATTTTCTTCATTACCCAGCTTTCAGATCTGAGCATGGTAATCCGGAATACCGGAGTACGGATAATCTCAATCTTGGTTTCCGGCAGCACATCGTGGCACTTGAGAATCCTTCCTACTTCTTTCATGACTGCCCTTCTAAATCTCACTCCTCTTTTGATTTCTTGGCTGCAGTCTCCATTCGGATTGGTGACTTGACCAAGATACAGAAAATCTTTAACCGTTTTAATGCCTGCATCATGAACATTAAAATTATCTAGATTTTGTCTCCTCTGTTTGTTTTTTTAGAACTAGGCTTATGTTTACAGATGGTCCATTAAGTCTGCTTGATATTATTCGGCAGGAATTTGAATTATAGCTCCTGCCTGCTTGTGCTACATCTCAGTTTATTATTAAAGCCCCCACTGTTCCCTCTGAGTCTATTATTTCCAGACTCAAACACATTCTAATTATTTCTGCTGTGAAGAATCCAACACATATACAAAAGGCACAATCTTTATAAAAGCAGTATTTAAGTAACTTTTCTGGGTCATCCCAGAAAGACTTCCTGCAAAACCTTGGCATGTGCTCCCTTCAATTTACAGTAGGGTCACTCTCCGTGGTCCTGAATACGTCCTGCATTCCTGGTCTAATAGATCCTCCAGTTGCTGTCCAGAGTCCTGAAACTTCTCTGTTCCAAGTTTTCAGCAATGAGTCACCCTAACTTTCTGTCTTCACACCTCAACTTTGACCTTGCAGAGAAAACCAGGTCTCTGACGGAGGAGCGGACTCTCAAGCAGGAGAGATCTTAAGCATAGGGCAATTTCAAGCCTGCTAACTAATCCGGGCAACCATTAAGGCAAAACTATTGTCGTTGTTGTTGATTATGATGACATTATGTGCTGTCAAGTCGCCTCCAACCCTAGGAATGAGTTACTTCCATTAGTAACTCTCTTGCAAACTCAAGACTGTGGCTACCTTTATTGAGTCCATCCATCTCGTATTTGGTCTTCCTCTTTTCCTTCTCCCTTCCACCTTTCCTAGTGTTATTGTCTTTTCCAGAGAGTCTTTATTATTCCCTTTAAGAATGCGCTGTGCTGGTAAATGATGGTTGGGATTGAGCCAAGATCCAGACACTGAGAAACAGGAAAGAGGCACGGGCATGCTTGGGGAGCAGTGGCTTTTGCAGTGAGACCAAAAATATCACGAAGGAGCAAAACACCAAAGGGTTTGTGCAGAACTGGATGCATTTAGTAACCATGGAGTGTTACTGGCTATTTCATGATAGCTCGTGACTGCTTGTGCTACATCCCACCACACTATTAAAGCGATTATCCACTGGGGAGGAAAAAGGACTGAAAGCAGTCAAAATAATAGAGAACATTTTGCTTAGATGGAAGGAAGTACTGCTGTATGTCTGATTTGGCTACAGATGCCTTAGTAACATCTCGCTTGGATTACTGTTTACTTGCTTTTAATTATTCAATCGTATTTTAATTAGCATATAGTCTAATTCTTTTTTTTTTAATGTTCAACTTATTATATTTGAAATTCTTTTCTTTTTCATATTGTGAGCCACCTTAGGTCCCTTTATTGGGGGAAAGACAGCCTACAAACTAACCAAACAAACAAATAATATAATAAAAAACAATATATTTTGTTGAACTACCTCTATTTTTCTAGCTGCTTTCTACAGTTGAGGTCCTATCGGTAGATCTGTCCCTGGATTTTTCCCCGCTGGGCCTCATCGACGACCCTTAGCGACAACCTGACATGTCCAGATGAGCCATGGAAAACCTTTCCTGTCCTTTCATCTCTAGGAAAAAAACTTCTCTTGCTTATTTTTCACCTCTTCTGATCCTGTGAGAGCCAGAACAGGGCAGGTTTTCTTGAGGGTGAGCGGCTTAAACAAGGATGGGAACCCTGCAGCCCTTTGGAAGTCCTCAGACTACAGCTCCCATCATGCCTGCATCACCATTTACCAGGTGCTCCGCGGCTGATGGGAGATGGCGTGCCCCAAACATGGGGAGAACTGTAGATTCCCTACCCTTGGTGCGAAAGGCGACGTACACGAAATGTTGAACTAAAACAAGTTGCACCCGATCAGTCAAGCCGAGTTTTGCTTCTTTGACTGGCCGATGGTTGGGTGGATTGTTGTTAATCTTGCAACCTTCTTCCCTTCTAAATGTTCCTCAGGCCCTCTACCCCTTTCTTCGAGCTGCTGCAGCACAAATACAAAGAGATTTGGATGGAGCAACAAAGAGCGGTCATTAAAGCAGAGAAAGCCGAAAAACAGCAAAAGGTAACCAGATCTTGGGGTTGATGCTCTGGATGTGCTTGCAGTGGCTAGAAAAATCTCTAGCTATGCAGAGGAAAAGGCTTCAGGAACTCACAGAACAGAATTAGCATCAAGTCTCCCCAAAGTAGACCACCCCTTATTATTTTGTTCTCCTCAACTAGCACTTATAGTCTCACTCGCTCTGATACACTGGTATGAGAAATATCAGACCACTGACACCTTATAGAATCTGTTAGGAAAGAGATCCAGTAAGGCAAAGTAAGGTACTTACTTTGTGAGGCACTGTTCTTTTACAGAACCATCTAAAGATGAGTGAATTGTCTTGCAGCGGACTGAAAACCATGGCAAAACACCACTCCAAAATATTTTGTGAAATAATAGGAATAGCTCACTACCGTCGCTGGGGAAATGAGTCCCTGCCTCCCGCATCAGCTAGTGTGAGGACTGGAGTTGAGCCTAAGGCCGTGGTTCCCAACCTCGGGTAACCCAGATGTTCTCAGACTACAACTCCCAGAAATCCTGGCCAGCACAGCTCGTGGCGAAGGCTTATGGGAGTTGTAGTCGAAGAACCTCTGGGGACCTAAGGTTGGGAACCGCCGGGCTAGAGGAAATCAGAAAACCAATGGAACGAAGCTGTTGATCTCATCGTTTCTGTGAATCAACGCGTCCCGGCACCCTGTCAGTGTGACCTTCACGGCACCCTTGGCTACTCCTGTCCATCATCGAGCGGTCAAGTTAGACAACTCAAGAACTGCCCTGCTTGGCTACATTTCGGTTGTGTTTTCCTTGTCTCTTGGCATCTTTAGAAACGCAAGGGGAAGGTGTACGACACACGCACGACACTGCTGAGGAAGCACCAGCCCCCGATGAAGGCGGAGCATCTATGGAACATGTCCCACTTTCAGAAGGTAGGTCCAGAGCATCCCCCAAACCCGTTGCTGTGACCTTTTCTCTTCATGGCTATCCTCTCCCGAGCCAGCGGGTTGAGCGTCGGACTAGGTCTCAGGAGACCTGAGTTCAAATCCTTGTTCAGCCGTGGAACCTCACTTGGGAAGCAGCCCTGGTGAAAACCACTCCTTAAATATCTCACACACGTGGGAAACCCTATTAGGGTTGCCGTACGCTGTATGGGACTTGATGCCCAGACCCCCTATATCTAATCTTTACCACGAAAAATAAACGCTGGCCATTCATTAAAAGAGGGGCCACGTGGCTTTTTGAAAAAGGCCCTGCTCATCGTCATCATCTTAGAACTGCAGAGCTGGAAGGGACCCTATGAGATCATCCAGTCCAGCCCCAGTCAAGGAGGCCCAGTGGGGGATTCGAACTCCCAACCTCTGGCTCCGCAGCCGGATGCCGAAACCCCTGAGCTGTCCAGCAGGTATTTCTCAAAGCTTTTAAAAGGGGTACAAATAGTTTTTTGTACCCCAGGCATGGGTGCGAATCCTCCTCCGAGGCTGGAGCACCACGGGTTAAGAAAGAAAGAAAGAAAGAAAGAAAGAAAGATTCCCCTCTAATGGCTGGTGGTTTTTTCCTTTCTACCCTTCAGGCCGAGGCTTCTCTGAAATTACACAGTCATTCAGTCACTAAAGGCTGGACAAATTGAATATTTTCACATCTGGATTCGGAGTTCAAGCCCCAGTGCCTCAGAATAATGGCACACGGCATTAAGCCGAGCGCTTGATTTCCAGGATTTTAGACGGTCGTATGGTTTGGTTCTTATTTGAGGACGCCTCTTTGCCGGGGGGGAGGGAGCAGTCTCAAATTTGGGTCTCCCAGGAGACTGTTTTTGTCCCTACTGGTTGACTGACCAAAGAGGAGTAAGTGAAGAAGGAGGTAATATCAGCAGTGGATTAGGGAAAGTCGCCGAACTGGAATATTTCAGACTCCTTTCACTGGCTGCCCAGTTCTTTGTCAATACAGCTTTTTCATTTTCGGGTTTTGAATTGTTGGTTAAATGCCTCTAGCTGTGTAGCAGTCTCAATAAGTTGCTCTCTGAGACATGAGTCAAAGGAAGAAGAAAAGGTTTCATTACTTACCATTGAACAGATCGAACAGCAAACCAAAAGACATGGCTGCTTTCAGCAATAGACTTCAAGAGACCAAGGAAAGAGGAAAAGGAATCACAAAGCAGAGAGACAGGGCACTCTTTAAATTCAGGTGCAGGGAAGGAACAATAGGCTAAGGCCGAATAGACTGACAGTCACCCCAACCCAGAAAGGTCCCTCCCAGTCAAATTTGCTAAAGGCAGCATGCAAAATTGCCAAAAAAACTTCCGATATATTTTTCATGCCATCTGAAGAACATAACACTTGTCTTACATTCTTTAGTAAGGTTGTTTTGGGGTGACTTTCCAAGATCTTTTTCATCCCAGAGAGCAGGGTTTATTTTAAGTACCTGTTCAGGGTGGAGTTTATCCCTAAAGCATTTCCCAGTTGAAGTCTGAGAGTCTGCAGGATGCAGTGAATAAACCAGGACTCAGGAGACCTGGGTTCAAATCCCCACTTGGCGATAGATACTCACAGGAGAGGGGTGAGCTCTGGCAACAACTGACATACCTTGAAAACTGGATTAGAGATGCCATGAGTTGGAAATGATTCTGACAATACAGAATAAAAACAGAACTAAAATTGATGTTCGTGGTAAAGGGTCCCAGTCAGAAGTTCCCAATTAGGATCCCACCCCAAAGAAAAAGGAAAAGAAGAATGTGATTTTTTAAAATATATATAGCTTTAAAGATTTCTTAAGATCTCTTACAGGGAATAGATGCAGGTTTGTCTGAATGTGAATCACAGTAAATCACAGTAGCATTTTACAGGATTGCCAAAAAAATGATTCAAAATTCTATGCCCAGTCAAACCAGAAATAGCAGAGGGGGGAAAGTTATTTGCCTGAAGCAGGTTAATAATAATAACACGCCCTCAAGTCATTTCTGACTTAGGGTGATCCTTTTCAGGGTTTTCCAGACAGACTGAGAAGGGGTTGACCCTTCCCTTCCTGTAGGGGGCGCTCTGGGACGGTGCCGCTTGCCCAAGGCTACCCAGGCTGGCTATTTTCCCAGGAGGCCCAGTGGGGGATTCGAACTCTGGCTCTGCAACCAGAGACCTAAACCACTGAGCTATCCTATAATTCATTAAAGATCATCCTCCTCCTCTTAGAATGGCAGAGCTGGAAGGGACCCTCTAGATCATCCAGTCCAGCCCCTGTCAAGGAGACACTGGGGGGGAATTGGAACTCCCAACCTCAGCCATATGCCCCTGGCAGCAGAAATATCTCGGGCTCGTCTTGTTATTAGGCTATCGGGACAAGAAATATAAGAGAAACAGGCAAGGCCACGGTAGATGTTGGAGGCAGACAAAGCAAGGAGAGAACTCTGATCGCTACTTGATAACAAACCAGCATTAAGCAGTTGACAAGCCAACGTTTCGATACCTCAGCAAAAGACTTCATTTGCAACCTGGTGCAAAACTCAAAGCCTCTGTCAGCTGGGGAATAGCTCTCCTTCACCATCCCTCTTGTTACCTGGCAAAGCTCTGGCAGGTTGTTGTTTAAAACCCCAAATCCAGAGAGAATAATTAAGAAATCATTGACTGTATCGACTTCCAGAATTTGATACACACGGGGGGTTTCATAGGAGCCCACAACCTGCTTTTTCCCAAAAACAGGCAGCTGAGAATGTATGACCTGTACATGGCCCATGTGTACATGGAGACACATATATGCCGTATTTTGCATTTTCTCATTTTCTTAAGGGTGTGCGCAATATTTTAGAATTTGGATGCTGAGCAGAGCTGACGTGATCTCATTCTTTCCAGACATTAAAAGTCTATGGAACTGCTATATAGCTCAGTGGTCTAGGTCTCTGCCTGTGGAGCCATAGGTTGGGAGTTCGATTCCCCCACTGTGCTTCTTCTGCAAGGGGTAGACTTGATGATCTATCAGGTCCCTTCCAACTCTGCAGTTCTAAGATGACGATGATGTGTTTTTCCTTAATGACTCAACATTTGACGCAGTGGGTTGGTGCTAGCTGGCTTGATTCTCATGGAAACCCATCTTTGGACAGGGGAAAAAAAAAGTATGACCGCAGAATTGTGTCCAACAGGCTAATTCCGCCATGATACCTTCAGTGCCAAGATTTGTGTACAGTTGGAGAAATAAATATTTTTTTTTCCCATATCCTCTGCGAATCTTGAAAGAACAGGAGAAAACTCTACGACTCCCTCACGGAAAGCAAGAACTGCACACCTCTTAAAATGAGTGGGGACCCCAGGAATGTCTTGCTCCCACCCCCATAGAGAACAGGGTTATTTGGAAGTCACCGAATAGGATAAAGAGTCAAGTTGGCAGAACCAGCGTGAACGGGGTTTTCTCATTGACATGATCCGAAGTTCTGAGTCCGAGTCGCGAGTCAAATCCAAGTCATTGAAAAAAGAAACCCAAGTTGAGTCCAAGTTGAGTTGCCGGTGTGACTTAAGTCCCAACTTGACAGCAACTTCCAAAACTCAAGACCCCATCCGTGACTCTTACCACCATACCTCTGCTGAGTTATGGTGGAAAGAGTAACGTCCTCCACCGTACTTTGGTCCTGCCGTACAGTTTGGACATCCGGAGAAGCCCAGTGGCATATGCGGACAAGCTTAGTACCAGCCTCCAAGCTGAACTTAGGTACCCACGCCTCGCCATCATTTCTGTCCCTTCTGGTTCTTCAACCAGCCGATTTTATTTTTATGGACCTGCGGTGTCGGAGGACGGCACATCGAACTTCCCTGTGTGGATTTCCAGTAAAACACACCACCTGGCACCCCCTACAAATGGATGTTCTTGTCTCCCTCGAGAACAACTTCAGCCCCACCACAGAATTAACATCCATTCCCCCCCACCCCCCAAATTCCTATATATATATAAAGACCAGCACTCTGGAACTTGTCACGGCATTTTGTTGGCAATCCGGTTGAAAGCATCTCCCCAAGTGACAGGAAGCGATCTTTCACTCTCAGGCAGTTTATGAAAGGCAGGGAATCTGAAGGGCGGGTGTGTGTGTTGCCAACATTGGCAGAGAACTCATCAATACCAAAAAGAGAGAGAGAGAAAGAAAGGCAGAAAATCAGAAAGGCTTCCGTCGCCACCATCAGCCGATGAGACAGCTCACCTGGGCCCGGCAGCGTACCGCCTCCAATTAAATCAAAATGGTTTGTTTTTAATGGTCTTTTACACTGACAAGTGGTCTATCATTCCAGCCTCCATAGCTGTCAGAGAGCTGAAGCAAATTCTCCGTTGATAATGCCCAATGGTTCCAATTAGGAGACGAGGCCGTTCCTGGAGCGCTAACAATTCCCCAGCCTCTCCATTGGGCCCTTCGGCGCTGGCTGTTTTCCTCTCCCCTCCGCCTCCTTCTCCCCCACAAATTACCCCACACAAAACGGAGGCACCCCACGTCCCCCCCGCCACGCAACGGCCCGGGCCTGTAGGTCTTAATGAGGCGATGGAAGTTTTTCTCGCGGCTCGCCCGCTAAATTCTTTTCTTGTTTGACAGCTGCTGGAGTGTTGACCTTATAAAAAATTTAGTGTTTCTCATTATTTCGCTGCCAAGCGTTGGCAAGTGATGGTTTATATTTTTTTTTCCCCGCCGATCGTCATTTGCATCCGTGTATATCTGTGCGTGTACACGGAGGCGTGTGACACACAAGGTGGGTGCGCAAACACACACACACCCCCGAGTGCTTCCGGTGGCTTTTCGGCCCCCGCTGGGAAGTCACTTCGCCGGGCGGCTCGCCGGCGTCCTTCCCACATGAAGGCCCAGTTTTGTCACACGCCTGCAGGGAACAAAGTTCGAGACAGATTTGCTGAAGAAGGCGCTCAAATTAGTGGCACGGGCCTTCAGGGGGGAAAAAAGAGTCAAGAATTCATAACAGCTGGAGGGGCCAGTGAAACCAGATCCTTTTGCACTCAGGAGCACTCTTGTACACTCAGGGGGTGGGGAAAGATCTGGTGGAGGGGGCCTTAAAAAGGCTCAGCAAGGGGGGGATCCCATTTGATGGTCCCCCCCACCACATCAAAAACTCTCCGTCCTAAATCGTTTAGCCAATTTAGGCTGCAGTCCTGTACCCACCTGCCAGAAAAGGGGAGGTGATGAACTCAGTGGATTTTCTCTCACGAAAGCAAAGGATGCTGTTTGTATACAGCACTTAAAGACCTCTCTGGGCTGTCTTTACAATTTAATTATGCCAGCTACACATTGCCCCCCCCCCCCAACCCAGCAAGATGGGTACTCAAGTTTACCGACCTTGGAAGGATGGAAGGCTGAGTCCACCTCGAGCTGGCTACCTGAGTTCTTTGGGATCAATCTCAGGTCATGAGCAGAGTCTTGACTGCAGTACTGCAATTTAACCACTGCCCCGTGAGGCTATGGTGGTTCGTTGGTTTGTTACTGAGTGAAACTATGAGCCTGCTGGTCAGCTTTGGTTTCTATTGTGTATTAAGAGGGACATCAAGGTTGTCTTCTTTCTCTCTCCCTCCCTCCCTCTCTCTCTCTCTCTCTCACACACACACACACACACCAGAAGCTGGTGGCTTGTAGTGCCAGAAATACAGAGAAGATTCAGATGATATCTGTGCCTCTGTAGTGATTCCGTAGTCTTTCCATGGGGCTTTTTCATGGAGGTCCAGAAAATAAACAAATACTGTCACAGATCTGGATGAGGACTGGGTTTGAGTGTCAGTGGGTGGTTCAGGTAACCCTCTCTGGATTCTTATTGAGGCCTAGACTGGTTCGGAGTGTGTGTGTTGCACACCTCTAATAATCAGTTTCACACTTTGACCCTGTGAAACCAGCTCTGCTATTTCACCAATCCTTACAGAAATGAGCCTAGCCAGATCAGTTACTCATGCAGAGGTACAGCTGAGATCCTCCTTTATGGATAAGCCTGTTTTACAGATGCTCATCATGGATGTACAAATTATTTCATTTCTGTCAGCACCTCCGTGGTCGGATCTTTGCAATGCACTTAATTAGCTGACCATTTGGAAATATTCTGCAAATAATATTAATCGATAGTAAAACCGACTTCTGGGTTCAGTGGGTGTCCGGAGAGTTCGAGCGCCACCCTCTATCATCCGCCCACACCTCTCCTTCCTCCCCATTCCCCCCCCCAAAAAAACACAAGCCTGCTTCGAGCGGAGCGTAATTATGAATTTGTACGTCTACCTTGGAAAATGTCAACCGATCTGCTCTTACGAGACTTGAGGACTTAATCCCTGGACGTCCACAATTATATCTGCAGCTGGAGATTTCGTCTGCCGATCAGAACGCTCTGCCTTCGGTCTCCGAATCGTTCATTAAGTCTTCTGCCTAAGTGTGGGATAAGGTTTCCAAAGTGGGAAGAAAGGCTTAATCAACCGTTCCCAAAGGGTGGGAAGGGCAGTCTTGTGAATGCGTTCAACACGGAGAGGCGTAAGTAGATGTCGGAAACACGGGGCAAGAAGAGAAACACGCCACTTTCTCATAGCCTTCATCCCAGGAAACCACACGATGCCCATTCAGATGCCCAAGCTTATGTCTCCAGATGTTGCTGGTGTTTGGTTCCCAGAAGCCCCAGCTGCCAGGGAATCCTGAACATCTGGAAGAGACAAAAGATGGAGAACCTTCCTTCTGATGGGCGTGTTTTGGGTCAATCCTGGGTCACCCCATGTGGTTGGAATTCAATGCCCAGAAGCCAAAGCCAGGCCTGCCTACGGCCAAGAATACTGGGCATTGTAAACCCAAAACATCTGGGGACTCATAGAATAGAAACCATTTAGCACAGTGTTATCCAGTCTAACCATCAACGGTTCTCCAGAATCTCAGGCCGATGTCTCTTCATGGCTTGGAAAAGTTACTTTCTGGACTACAGTTCCCAGTATCCTCGAGACAAGGTGACAATGGGCCTGGGTCAATGTGAGAAGAGCAAGTGGTTTGTGATCTGTCTTTGTTCCTTTCTCTCTAGGTCGGTCCCCATCTCTCTACCTTTGAGGACCAGAAGAGTTATAAGAAGGCAATGGAAGCCTTCCATGCAGAAATCCCCGTGAGGATCGGGACCCTGGCACAAGGCCTCTACACCACCACCTGTTAAGAACCAGGATGGCCGGGAAACAAATAAATCAGCTCGTGTCTAACATGAGCGTCTTCTTGTTACTGTGCTTCATTGCAGGTTTCCATGTCGAGTCTGAAGAAACTTGGTTGGTCTTTGTGTGGTCGATTAAACTCATGATTGACTTTGCAGCTTTGTCTTGGCATTAAATAATTCCTTAAGTAATTAATCGGAAGCATTTGTCATTCTGTTCAGCCAAAAAAAAAGGCCTCCTGCAGCTGTTAACCGAAGATCAGGAACACATGAGGCAAACTACCCACTGGGCTTACATCCCAACGACCGAAATACACATGACATGAGGAAAGGGCAATCTCGTATTTGTAGGTGAGATGTGGGTCAATAGGACATCCCAACGGGTCTCCCGGCTTCGCACACCCCTTCCCTGAGACAATTATTTCGGGAGTAATGTTTCTATCAGTAGCTGATCGGAGCAAAAATCCCTACTGAAAAGCTCTTGTCTCTGATCACTGACTGGAGATAAGAAATTCCACTTGCTTCTTAAGCACCGCCACACTGTATCTCTAAAAGCCTCCATTGGTGTCAACAAAGGCTTTTGAAAAGCCAAAGCAGGCTGTGAAGCTACCCAGTGTGGTGCGGTGAACAGAGAGATGGACGAGGACTCTGGAGACCAAGGTTTGAATCCCCACTCAGCCATGGAAACTCACTGGTGGAGAGGAACTGGTCAAACCATTCCTTAAATATCTCACTTACCTTGAAAGTCTTATTAGGATCATTCTAAGTCGGTTCCGACTGGACGGCCCATAATAGCAGTAACAACCTTCCCCAAAGCTTCAGTAAGCCACTCTTTCTTCCTACGCTCATGTTAGACGCCTCTATGGCAACCCATGCTGGTTCAGTTCATGGGCAGGAATGTTTTCCAAGCGTACATATGTGTGCATGTATGAGATCGTGTTGGAGACCACATGTCAGCAGTAGGCTAATCCAGATGTGGCCACGAAAGCGGACGTGTCCAGGTGTGGTCTCCAAACTTCTCAGAGTTGGCTTGTCCAGGGTCATTTTGGTGCTTCGCCTGGGAAGATGTTCCCATTCTTGGATTCCGGGTTGGACATGGAGAATGGAAGGCTTTGAATGCCTCTCATGGGACTCCCTGGGTCAGTGGTTCCCAACCTTGGGTCCCCAGATGTTCTCGGGCTAAAACTCCCAGAAGTCTTCACCACTCGTTGTGCTAGCCAGGATTTCTGGGAGTCGTAGTCCAAGAACATCTGGGGACCCCACGTTGGGAACCACTGCTCTAGACCATGGTTTCTTTTGTTCAGATGATCCTCCAAACCATGGTTTGGAGAGTCATCTGGACCAACCCAAGGATGTTGTCTCCTGGTATAAAGCAGTGGTTCTCAACCTGGGGTCCCCAGATGTTCTTGGACTACGACTCCCAGAAGCCTTCACCGCTAGCTGTGCGGGCCAGGGTTTCTGGGAGTTGTAGTCCGAGAACATCTGGGGTCCCAAGGTTGGCGGACCACTGTCCTGGGTGAATGCTCAGGACAAATTCCCTAAAATCTATTCATATTTGGTCCAGAAGAAACTTGAAATTTTAAAAATTCAAGTATGGGAGGAAGTGCTAATGGCCGATCTGTGTGACATGCGTAGGATTTTGCTCTTAGCCTTTAAGGTTCATCTCGAACACCACCATCCTAGGACACCATGGAGTTCAATAGGACTTCTCAGGAAAAAAATGTACAGGATGGCAACCTACTTCTATAGCCTGTCAGTGTGGCTGTAAACATACAGTAATTACTGTGAGTTATAAAAAATAGATCTCAAAATATAAATTGCTTTCTTTTGTTTGCTGTTGGGTCTGCGAAGCTGTGGCAGCTTTTTTCACCCTTTGTCACAGCGTACTCTTGAACATCATCATTTTGGAGCTGCAGAGCTGGAAGGGACCCTTGAGATCATCAAGTCCAGCCCCTGATCAAGCGGCACAGTGGAGAACTCAAACTCCCAACCTCTGGCTCCACAGCTGGATGCCTAAACCCCTGAGTTCTCCGGCAGTCTCTTTTTCTTCTACCTGCCTCATCTTTTTCACCTCCCCATAACTACAGCTTGAAATGCCTCCCTTCTCCCACACTACCCCAGTTATAACACCGGCATTTTTGAGCTGCAGATGCTTCCGAAAGGAACTTCAATTTGCTCCTTGAAACATCTCGCCTTCCCGGTCTAGTCTGCCTCCTCCTATGGGTTTCCTATATTTTAAATCCTTTTCTTCCCCAAACACACTGCTTATCCGACAGTGACACCCACTGGTAACTCTCATGATGTTACAAGTTCTCAGCAGCCTGGTTTTTCTTAATGTATTAATCTCCCTTTTTTTGGTGGTGGGAACACTGGGGCGGCCATGCTCCTTCTTCTTCCATCATGCTCCTTCCATCACCTTCTGGAGGGCTCTCGGCCACCTTCCACATTCCCACAATCTCTGTTTGGGTCCCAGAATGTCAAGCCACAGAAAGACAAAGGTTTGCAAAAATTAATCCAGCCGAACATAGCCTGAGATTTTGTCGGGCTGTGCCGTTCAGTGTCTTCCAGCTTCTGGTGACTGCGAGATTACTTTTTCAAGGTGCATGAGACGTTGACGGAGTTGCTTCCCATTGCCATCTCCTGGTGAATCTCCATGGCTGAGCAGGGATTCGAACTCAGGTCTTCTGACTCCTAGGGTGACACTCCAACCACTCTACACTGCTGAATCAGATACTAGATCTGGGGAGGGGGGAATAGCATTCTGAAAACTGGTATTTCTTTAGACTAGAAAAGGGGGCTGTAATAGCACGTATGAACCAGAGACAGCATGGTACAGTGGTTGGAACACCAGTTTAGGAATAGAGGGAATATGCTTTCAGATTTCCATTCAGCTAGGTAATTTCACACAACTGTGACCTTGCCCGGACATTGCTTCTTGGTCTAATCTACCTTGCAAGACTTTTTGAAGGACAAAATGGAGATGGAGTGGAGGAATCCTAGAATCATGGAGTTGGAAGGGGTCTGTAAGGTCATCAAGTCCAACCCCCTGCTCAAGGCAGGAATCCAAGTCAAAGCAGATCGGACAGATGGCTGTCCAGGAAAAACTATGGATAACACTTTGAGCTCTCAGGGAAGGTGAGATATCCATGTAATAATTACATATACGTGTTTACCTGGAAGCCAACTCACTTTCAAGTGTCCTCTTTCAGAATGATAGAGGGAGAGGTATGATGAACTGAACCAGCTCTACCCTTAGGCAGTGTGAGCAGGTGTCTTAAGCAGTAGAAATGGGGTGTCATGAACAGGGAACAGAGGATAAGTTTTTATTGCATTTTTAATGTCTGGGGTGGGACGAGAGGTTCTTAGGTGATGATGCCCTGACTCAGGCACCACAATGACCTGCCAGGTGTTGCATGGGTTGGTGGGGGGAACCAAGCTAGCTGTCTTTGGCTGCCCCGGCCAAGTCCAGCTCAGATCTGCATCAGGAGTGGGGGATTTTTTTGCAACTTGATGCCCACGGTGGCTGGTGGAGCAGAAGACACAGCAAACAATAAAAGCATGCCATGCATGTCCAGATTTTGCACGTGTACACACAGAAAACATATATAAAAATCCACATTTCAAATTCTTGTCTTTTTATAGCTGCCCCTATGAAAGGCGGTTGATGTTATTTATTGTATGATTCCTCCACCACTCCATTTCTTCCTTCCTCCCAAAATACTACTTGGGTAAGCAGCTCTCCAGGTGGTTTGAGCCCGACTGGGGAGAACCAGGTGCCTTCCAGAAGTTGGTGGACTCCATGTCCCATCAGCCTTAGGCAGCATAGCCAGGAATGATGGGTCTTGGAGTCTTGCAACATCTGGAGGGCCAGAGTCCTCTCACAGCTTGAGAGAAAAAGCACAGCATCTCTTCTGGCCAGATGGAAAGAAATCTAAAGTCTCTCTACCATTTTCTCCAAGCCCTTTTTTTTGGAACAATCTGGGGGGATAAAATGTTTTATTGCTCATTTACTGCACTTATTCCTCCAAGTGTTCCTGACTTCCGAATCACTATCCATAAGGTGGCGCTCCACTCTGGATAAATGTGTGGTTTTCAACACGGAAGGATGTAATACCGTGCCTTTTTACTCACGAGTAAACACCATTGAATGCAGAGGGCACTCTCTTCCTAAAGCACCCATCCAGAATTTCACTATAAAGTTTCGGACTCAGGGGGCCTCCCTTACCGTATATTGGGACAGTAATGGTATAATTGTGCTTCCTGTTACTCGGAATATTATTTTGGTGGGTGAGAGGAAGGGTGAGATTTGACTCCTTTTTTTGTTCAGCTAAATTTAATTTAATGGGCCGGACAGAGTTAAGTCTCTGGCTGGGGAGCCAGAGGTTGGGAGTTCGATTCCCCCCACTGGATCTCCTGGGAGAAGAGCCAGCCTGGGTAGCCTTGGGCCAGCTGCACCGTCCCAGGGTGCCCCTAGAGGAAGGGAAGGGTAAAGCACTTTTGAATATTCTCTGTCTGAGAAACTCTGGAAAAGGTCGCCATTAAGTTAGAATTGACTTAACAGGACACGATGATGATGAAACTTAGTTTAAATTTCCAAACCCTGGGCTCCAAACGTACTGTGCCACCTTGAAAATTAATAAAAGTGGACCAGCAGGATTTAAATACAATAACTCCCAAGGAAATGTTTTTTTCTTCTGATCAAGAGTTGTTCTCCTCGGTCTGTTAAAAAAATTAAAGTACACTTTTACTTAAGTTCCCCAAGATTTTTTGACACTCCAGAGAGCTCCGGCTAGTTTCTTCTCTTAATCCAGGATGAATTTTTTACCCCAAAAGGAAAGAAGAAGGGGGAAAAAATTCGACACGTGAGTAACGTTTCTCTCTAAATGCGAGATGATTTGGCGGTTTTGTCCAGAGAGAATCCTCCTGGAAGCGGAAGGGACTCATCCTGCCTGCTCCAGAGTGGCTGGTAGGACTCTCCAGCTGAGCCATCTCACGGTGGTATGGAAGGAGGGGAGAAGCTCCCCAAAGGAGCCGCCCCGCCACGACTCGGATTCCGGAAGGAGCCCTTGGAAATTTAAGAAGAATAATAATAATGTTATAAAGCGCCTTGACTCACCTTGGTTAAGTCCTTCTCCTTTCCAGGGGCGGGAAGGGGGGACCCCAAAAAAGAAGCTAAGTTCTTCTAGGAAAATTCAAATCAACAGAAAATAGGGAAAAAAATATCCCCCACTTCACGCTTTATTATTATTATTATTATTATTATTATTATTATTATTATTATTATTATTATTATTATTATTATTATTATCATCATCATCATCATCATCATCATCATCATCATCATCATCACCACCACTGTGCTGATATTTAAGAGATACTTAAGTTTTAGGTTAAAACTTGTATCTGTTATACCATACCAGTCAATTTTTTTATAATTTTGATTGACTGTGTTTGGTCTTTCTGAATAATAGTCATGTGCGTAAAGTTGATTCCTACTTATAGTGACCCTTGCCAGGGTTTTCTAGGAAGAGAATTCTCAGAAGCGGAAGTGGTTTTCCCCATTTCTTCTGGGGGGTGTTCTGGGATGGCGCAGCTTGCCCAAGGCCACCCAGGCTGGCTCTTCTCCCAGGAGGTACAGTCGGGAATCGAACTCCCAACTTCTGGCTCCTCAGCCAGAGACCTAACTCACTGAGCTGTCCAGCTAGCCCTGATATAAAGGCTTAGGAAACAAGGGGTGAAGTGGGAGAGAAAAAAGTAAGCTTCCAGACAGCCTGTGAGTTGGTGGCGTCCTTCCCTCCTACTCTCTCCCTCTCTGTTTGTCTCAGATCTTGACACACACACACACACACACCCTCTGTCACGTTGCTCCTGACAGCTTGCAACCGGCGAGGAAGGCCAGCCCAACTCCTGCTGAGAGAGAAAAGCCTTCCGCACCGCTTACAAGCTGCTAGAGCTAGAGAGAGAGGGGGAACCTCGCCCCACAGGCCAGGGAGCTCCGCGCCGGAGGAGAGGGGGTGAGGAAGGAGATCGGGCAAAGGCAGAGGGCGAGAAGGTCAGGGAAAAGGCAAGAAATAATCCTCTTAGAACTGCAGAGCTGGAAGGGGACCCTCTGGGTCATCCAGTCCAGCCCCTGTCAAGGAGGCCCAGTGGGGGGATTCGAACTCCCAACCGGAGACCTAAACCACTGAGCTATCCAGCAATTCAGCTAAACTGAGAGGCAGGAAACTTACCTGGAAGTAACGTGCTACTTTACTTCTTACTCAGAAGACCCAGAGCGCTCAGGGGGGGGGTCTTCTCTCTGCGCCAAGACGCAAATGTGCCTCCCTCGGAAGAAGGAAGAAGAAGGGGACGTTCAAACCGAGACAGCTGGCTCACTTTTCTAGGAAGGATCCGGCTGCAGCCACCTGGATTGGGCCGGATGGTTTTGTCAAAATCCACCCACCCAACCTACCCCATTGGCCATGCTGCGCTAGAGTCCGGGAATGGAAAGTGGCTTTTGAGAAAGCGGGTTTCATCATCATCATCATCATCATCATCATCATCATCATCATCATCATCAATCTAGAACTACAGAGCTGGAAGGGACCCTATAGATAATCAAGCCCAGCCCTTGTTAAGGAGACCCAATCGGGAATCAAACTCCCAACCAAACCACTGAGCTATCCAGACAGTTCAAATTACTGAACCCAAATGTGGACGTTTTACATCATCGTCGTTGTCATCATCTTCATCCCAGAACTGCAGAGCTTGAAGGGACCCCTATAGAGATCATCAGGTCCAGCCCCTGTCAAGGTGGCCCAGAGGGGGACTCGAACTCCCAACATCTGGAAAACGACGGCAAGGGAAAGAAATGAGCCTCCCCACTGGTCTGAACTGTTGCTTCTTGGATCTGGTCCATTCGTTTTGATTCGGATTACTCGAGAGGTGGCTAATCCACCTTGAGCTGCTGCTACTACTGTTGCGCTGCTGCTGATGATGATGACGACATGTCGGCTAGATCTTCTGCCTTTGCTCGTTTTGCCAAGCACGAGTTATATTTTTTTGGGGGGGGGGAGGTAAACAGGAGGGGGCACCCCCCCCCCCACTTCTTGAACTCTTGAGGCCCAGAACTGGAGGGACCAAAGAGGATTCAAACCAACCCTCCCAACCCAGGATCGGCTGTAAAATATTTAGATACTGGTGCTGATGTTCCAGAGATGCAACCCCACTTCCTAAAATGAATTTTGGGGGACGTTCCCGGAGTAAGAGTGCAGGTCAAGAGGTGAAAAAAAATTCAAATTAAACCCTGCACAGTTGGCAGGAGAGGGGCGGGCGGGCGTATATTGCTCTATTTAACTGCATTTAGAAGAGAGAAGGCGAGGCTATCAGATACATGCTGAAACCCTGCGATTCCCACCTTTAAGCCCGAACCTTTTCCCCCACCAAGATCTTTTTTGAGGGGGGGTGGGGGGAATTCCTCTGCTGTTTGAAAGAAACAAGTGAATTTAATTTTTTTTTAAAAAAAAATCATTTTAAATCCAATTTAAAATAAAATTAAAAGTCAACAGCCATCCGGAGCCAAATAACTGGGTTCTTTGGAGCCTCTGTGAGCAGGAATCAGCTGTTAAAACAATGCCGTCCCTTGCTAATAACGTCACTGGCTCTCCATCGTTGTAACGCCCAGTAACTTCTCACTACTAGTTCCTCCTGCATTTCCGTTCCTTCCTTTCTGTCTGTAACCCGACCTCCAGCCGTCTGTATCACACGCGGCACACCAGAAATTCTGGATAAAACAACGGATGAAGTCAATTGTAATCTGGGAAAGCGCGAGATGTAATAGAATTGTTAGTCTTCCGGGCGCCACAAGACTCTTGGTTGGGTTTGTACCAACAGGACTCTTCTTACCCTTGGCTTCTACGTCAACCCTACGCCGGCTGTCACGTGAACATTCCTCTTATTTAGGATCTTAGCTTGGTATTTTTCAACCAAGTCAAGCACACCTTATGACTTGCGTCCAGTGACTCTAGGAAGTTTACACATTGTTCTCTTGGGGGGGGGGGGAACTCACTGAAAATTATTGAGATTTTCAAGTTTTCCCAGACTCTTCTGTGTTTAAGGAGGGGTGTGTGAGTGTGATTCCCTTATTATAAAGAAAGTGCTCGAAAGGACCTCTATGGATGTACAAGAGATAAACCCACCTGTGTTAGTTGCTTTTATATTTTAAACCCTTTTTCCTCGGAGGATGTGCTGATAAATTCAAATCTGAGGTCCAAATTAAGACCTCTATGGAAGATACTGTAAAGTTTTATTCTCTAATTTCCTCTAGGCGTGTTGGTCTGGATTGTGTCTTCCTGGATTCAATAAAGCTCACATCCGAATGGGTGGAGGTGGGAAACTTATATAAAAACTGGCTTATTCCCAGATGAGAGGATTCTTCCAGGAAAAAGATCTCTTTTTTTGAAGGAAAAAGGCAGAAACGAAGGAAGGGTGGTGGTGGAGGAAGCAAAACAGAAGCAAGAAAGCCAGAAAGCAAAAAAACCGAACGTGTTGTCTGCTCATTTAATCTTTCCAATTTGGGTCTGTTAACGTTTCCTTTGTTATTTTTTTTTTAAGTCAACATTTTTCTAAGGCAAGGGGGGGGAATTAAAATAAATAAAGGCAACAAAAAGGGAAGAAGGAGAGAGAGGAGGGAAAAAACAGAAACACATTAAAGCTTCCTTGTTAGAAGCGATTAACAGTTTTAAAATTGCTTGTCTGATCTTTACAGAGCCTTTATATAATTAATCTTTTCTTTAATACAAAAGAGAGAGAGAGAGAGGAGGAGGAGGAGAGAGTTACACCGGCTATAGCTATTTTCAAAACCCTTTTCATCAGCGACAATGATTCAGCTAATTCGAGACCAAAAATAACTCTCTTTTTTTAATACTGCGCCCGAATTCGCATACCCCCGCAGACACAGAAATCGGTTCCACCTCCTCCTCAAACTCCACCGTATTACTAATCACCCCTTTTAGAACTTCGTCAGGGGCGTAATGATAGGAAACAGGGTGGAAATTGCCCGTTAACAGTTGGATCTGGGCTGTAATTAATTCAGTGTCTCTTTTAATCAAACCGAGGAGAGATCAAGTTCCCCGAGTGTGTGGCTTGTGAGGGTGTGTGTGTGAGAGAGAGAGAGAGAGTGACATCACCCTAAAAGCTGGCCGGCCAATCAGGAGGGAGGGAGGAGAACACGTGAACTTGGGATCTTGGGTTTAATAAATTAAAAAAAAAAGGAAGAGGAGGAAGGAGAAGAAAATTCCCAAACTAAAGCAACACAAGTTGAGGGGACGTGTGTGTGTGTGTGTGTGTGTGTATAACAGGCAGCAAGGCGCGTGTGCCTTAATTTTTTTTTTTTTTGAAACAGAGCAACGTCTTGCCAGGCGGAGCTGTTCGTGGTGCTGAAAGGACGCGCGTCCGGACTTTTCGCCTCTAGCATCAGGGGACTTTTGCTTTCCGTAGCTCCTTCCCAAAGATCAGAGCCATGGGAAGGGGTGGCGGTGGCGGTTTGGTCGCGATCCTATGGTGCCCGCCTCGACTTTTCCAAAGGTGCTGAATTTTCCACCCATCACCCATCTTATGGGGGTCGGGGTGGTGGCGGTTTGGGCTTCTCCGCGCACAGACGGACCTGGAACTGGATCGCAAGCGCTGTCCGCGGTCCTGAGACCCCCCGTCGGTCTCCCTCCCCAAAGAAGGCTCGCCTCGGTTCTTTTGTAACTCCGTCCTCTCGCTCTGCGTCTCATTTCCTTCCGCTTCCGTCCTTTCCTTCTTAAAGACTGGTTTAAACTTTGAGGGGCAGTGGGAGAGAGCTCTTGCCAGTATTTTTAGTCCGTAGAGTCTATAGGTTGGGTGGGTTGGGTTGGAGGGGCTAGTTTGAAATGAAAATCTGATCCTTCGCACCTTTACCTGGGAGTAAACCCCTTTGAACCCAGTGGGACAGATTTCGAGCAATCATTTCTTTGCATTATGTTGTATTTTTGGGTTCCCAAGTAAAATCTGACTTTCTCTACCTCTCCACTTTTGATTATCGTTCTTTCTTTTACCTTCGCCTTCGGTTCTCGTTCGTTCTTTTCCTCTCTTTTGCCTGCCTTCCTCTCCTGCTCCCTTCCTTCTTTCCCCTTTCCCCTTGCAGCTCGCTCAAACGCGGGGTTTCCAAGAAGATCTCCCACCTCTTGGATCTTAAATTTTGACTCCAGATTGTTGCTAACCGGACTTCCTTCGGATTGAGATCCGCATCCTTCGCCTGGCTCCGTGTCCCCTCTGTGACCCCCGCCGCTGCTGCCCCCCCCCCCCGACCCACACCTTGGGTTTGATCCCGACGGCCAGTCAATGTCACCCTGAAAGACATGGAAGGATCCAACGCCTTTGGGATCGACTCCCTCCCTCTCCCATCGACCGGGGAGTCCCGCCGTGCCCAAAGGGGGACCCGCTCATGGGGCGAAGGCCGGTCCCCCTTGGAACTCAGCCCCCGCTCCGAAATCAGCAGCGGCTGCCCGTCTCCGCACTCGCCCGGGAGGGACTGCCTGGAGACGGTACCCCCCCAGGTCGGGCATGGCCGTGGGGCTCGAGCCTCACCTGCCAGGCGGACAGATCTCCGCTCCTGCGCAATCCAGAACGGTGACTTCTTCCTTCTTAATCAGGGACATTTTGGCCGATTGCAAACCTTTGGCAGCCTGCGCCCCTTACTCCAGCACCCATGGACAGAGCGCGCAGGAGCCGCCGGTTCGAACCCCCGCCAAGGCCGGTGAGGATTTTCGAGAGAAGATGGATAAAGGCGGGAGCAATTCCTCTTCCGATTCGGAATACAAAGGTAGGGGAGAACTTGCTTTGACAAACTCACAAACAAACAAAAGCCACCCTGTAGTAGGCTGCTTCTCACTTTAGCTCACACCCCTTCCCCCGCCTAGCCCTCTCTCTCTCTCTCTTTTCCCCGGCACACTTTTATTCCTTGCGCCAAACTAATAATTCTCTTGGAAAATAAAAAAATTAAGTAGTTGTTTTGGGCGGGGGTTAGTCCTGCGTTTCCAGTTCCCCACGAAGAAAGCAGGAAAGCTCGATCCCTCAAATATCTGCTGCACAGAGGTATATTTCTCCTAAACATGGAGGTTCCAAAGGGGTGTATTTCTTTTTAGAGAAGAAGAGGAAAACACAGTGGGGCCTATATATAAGCAAGGGAAGGGGTGTGAGCTTTGTATATATATGTGTGTGTGTGTGTGCAATTTTTATATTAAAATTACATGATAAATGTTGCATTAAAATTATAATATTGTATTTTAATATAAAAATAAAATGGAAGAGTATAAATCTATAAAATCATATAGATATATTATTTATATATATTATATATTACATATTATATTATATATATATTACATTATATCATTTTTAAATATATAAAATAATGTCTATATCTATTTCTATAGCTTTATCTATAGATATATGATTTTATAGATTTAGATTTTATAGGTTTATACTCTTCCATGTCCTTCTTATACTTTCCGGCTCAACCTGAAAAGAATCAGTCATTACCCATCAGAAATGGTTTTGAAATGTTCAGACTGAAAGGTCGGTTCTTGGGACTGGCCTGGGATCCGGTACCAGGTTTTGCTTCATGTCTTTCATTTCACCCTGAAGAGGCACCCAATCCGAATTCAAACCGATTTCAGGGTCCCTGGTTTGTGAGGAAGGCCTGCAAACACCCTCCAGACAGACCAAATCTGTGCGTTTGGTGAACATTTTTCCGGAGCGGTCCAATTGTCTGCCCTTTGCCTTCCCATGTGCAGTAGATAAGGGTAGAAAGAAGCACCACATCCAGACGTGCAGAGGGATACACGGGGTTTGGCTATTAAATGCGAATGAAACCGACACACAGATCAATACCCGTCGCCAAGTCGATAGCAACGCATTTGGTAGCAAGGTGAATTCGCGGAGGGAAGCGTAGCTTGATTCGGCCCTCTCTCGTCTCCTCTCCTCATTCCCTGAATGGCCAGTGGTTTCCCCTTGAGTCTGCCCCTCTCTCTTAGAACATTTCCTAAAGGGGAAACTTCTAAAGTCGCGTCGCCCTCCTTAAAGAAAATAGGGAAAAAAATAAAGAAACTGCTTTCTCTGCAAGGGCGAGAGCAGCCGGCAAGCCAGGGTCCGGCCCTCCTCCTCTACGCAGACTATTGGCAATTTAGAGCAGTAATAGGGCAGCGCTGTATTTTGGGTTTTCCAGCCACCTAGGAAAGATGGGAGGGGGTTCAAGCTGTCTTTGAATTTTATCTGCCTCTCGATATATTTCTTTGAATTGGAGAGACAGGCGATTTCCCTTCTTGATAGACCCCTCCATCCATCGGTCTTTGGATAAGACCATTTTCCCATTCATTTTGTTGGAGGTAAATCCAAGCAAAAATCCCTCTTTTAAAAGACAGCTCGATTTTCGTCCTGCTTACACTGGAGTAAGCCCCAATTGATGTCAATGGATTTTTCACGGAGTATTGGTTTTCACACCGTTTGCTCTCGGGTAAATAGATGCAAATAAATAAGAATGAATAATAAATAAATAAACGCAGACTTACTTGGAGGTAAGCCCAACAGAACAGTCGCTGGATCGGGTAACAACTTGAGTAGAACTTAAATCAGCGGTAGGTAAGACTGCAGCACGATCCTAGGTCTACTTAAGGGTTTTCTGTGGTTTAGTCAAAAAGAGTATGCTTACATGGTGGTAGATAACTGTAACGAATAATCGTTTTATTGGCTTGCTCTCGATAATAGTGGCTTGTTAGCCACCATGTTGGGAGCTGCGTCCTCGAGTGAATAATTATAAGTTTATTTTATGCAAATAGGCGAGGCCCTTGTGATCTCGGGGAAAATGTCAAGTTCTCAGAATTTTTACTTTTTTCCGCCACTCCTTTCTGGTTGAATTGGAAAATGGAATTTTATTTCATATGGAAGGAAGGAAGGAAGGATTTTTTGAGGGTCTTTGCCAATGGTCCTTTCCCAACTAACTGAAGAAATAACCAGCCGAAAAAACAGGATAATTCTTGAATGTGTAGGTAACATGGCGGCAAATCTTTCTGTTTTAAGACACCCATCATAAATCCGCGGGGGTTTAATAGCTGAAATATACCGTTTTTCCATGAAATTTTAAATATTCAGTGGATCAGGAGAAGCTGCCTTGTGAACAGCTTGTTTTGCTAAGCCATAATTACCTTGTGGAGATGGGGGAAAAACAGATTTCACACCGTGTAACAAAAAAAGAGAAAAGTCTAAGGTCTCACTTCTCGGCCTCGGTTACTTGGGAGATTTACTCCAAGGTAACGTGGCCCCGAACTACATTCCCTAGGCAACGTCTTTTGGGTTGGCTTGGGGTTGGTTTTTCCCTCTGAGGAGAAAACAGGGAATAAGAAAGTGGTGTAAAAAATTTACACTCTGGCTTTCCAGAGAGCCTCCCTCTTTTTATTCCACACGCACAAAAAGCCACCATCCTATTGCCGAAGCCAACTTAGAGTAGACCCATTGAATCAACCGCAGAGTCGTGAGTCCAGGCTTCGGTAAGTCCCCATTAAGTCAATGGGTCTACTCTACTCCGGACTGGCCGCCGGATACTTGCCAAAGAAAGACCCTTTCCAGGACGGGTCTCCTCTGAAGCAAATCCTTCTGCGTTCCATAGACCTGGCTACGGAGGAAGCGCGGCCTAAGGAGCGCAAAACCCTGAGCCAGACCGCTTTCACTCCGGAGTGACTCCCACTCGGGCTGGGTTGGGCTCAGGCCACCGCCAGCTTCCTGACCATGGGTTTTTCTAAAAAAAATAAAATTATTTTTAATGAGTGAAGAATCAGGTGGGGGTGGCCCCCTCCCTCCCCTCTACTTCTGTTCCGTTTTGGGGCAGAGGGTTGGACACCCCGACCCTTGCCATGGGGCCAGGCCGGTCTTCCCCCCCCCCGAAGGCTGGGGTTGGGGGATCCCTTCTTGAGGGGCCCGTTTTCCGAACCCGGAGCAGGCCGGGAAAGTCGGCCGGTCGGTCGGTCGCGGCGGCGTTTCTTGACCTCTTTTGTCATTTCCCCCACCCCCACCCCCACCCCCACCCCCACCCCCCACCCTTGAAAAGCGGCTTGGTCGGCATTCATAACACACACCACACACACACACACACACACACCAATTACGCGTTGTTGCTTTTGCCTGCTTGTAGGGAGAACGGAATGAACGATCAGGGAACCTCAGAAAGGATCGGGGAGATCCCCCCCCCCCAAGGCCAAGGGATGCAAACACCCCCCCCCGCGCCCCCTTTCTCCTCTCTCCTCTCTTCTTCTTCTTCCTCCCCCCACGTCTCCCCTTCGCTTTTCTGTCCTTCAGACTCGCGTTTTTCTCTATCTCATTTCTTTCCTCTACGCTCCTGTTCCCTTTCCCCGAGTTTTGTCCTCGTCCTTTCCCTGATCATCTAGGCTTATCTTTCCATCCCATTTGCCTTTCTTTCTTTCTTTCTTTCTTTCTTTCTTTCTTTCTTTCTTTCTTTCTTTCTTCTTCTTTCCTTCCTTAGCTCCTTCCTTCCTTCCTTCCTTCCTTCCTTCCTTCCTTCCTTCCTTCCTTCCTTCCTTCCTTCCTTCCTTCCTTCCTTCCTTCCTTCCTTCCTTCCTTCCTTCCTTCCTTCCTTCCTTCCTTCCTTCCTTCCTTCCTTCCTTCCTTCCTCTGCCTGGATGCGCCTCCCCTCCTTCTCCTGCCCCCTCATCCCTTCATCCCTTTCTCTCTCTGGCTATCTCAATTTTGTCCTCTTTCTATGTCCTTCCCTCTCTTTTCGTTCTCCTTCCTGCTTCTTGGCTTTTCCCCTCCTTCTACTACCGCCCTCTTTCCCTCCTTCACTTTTCCGTAACCTTAACTCTGCCCCCAGCCTCCTTCCCTTTGGGATCTCTCTCTTCTCACTTCCTTCTGGCTGGTCCCACTCCTTTGACCTCTTTTATCTGATCTCTCTTTTGCTCTCTTTCTCTCTCTTTCCCTTCCTTTCTCTCCTTCTCGCTCTTTCCCGTCCTTTCCCCTCTGTCCTACTTTTCTACTTTATCCCTCTTTCCCTCTCTTTTTTCCTCCTTCTCTTCCTTTCCCCGGTTTTCTCTCTCTCTTTCTCTCTCTCAACTTTTCCCCACCCTGTGTTGGTCTTGACCACCCCATCCTCCGTGTCCCCCCCTTCTCCTCTCTCCCCCCCCCAGGACCAACCCCCACCCCCCCCCCCAGCCAATGTCCTCACAGCCTTCCCCCCCCCCTCCCCAGAGCCACCAACTTTCCCAGCCTGGTGCTCAGATCTGCCCTTCAAACCGAAAGAAGTTCGCCGGCTTTTCCTGGGGAGTTTTCGCTTTTGTTTTCTTTTAAAAGAACTCCTGCCACCCCCTTTTCCAAAAACAAAGAAATTAAAATCCACAGAGGTCTCAGGCCACTAATTCCACGACCGACCTCCCCTTTTTTTTCTCTCTCTTCCCCCCCCCCCCCCGACTCTTTCCCTCGTTCGCCTCTTCCATGAAAGAGCGTCTCATGTTTAAGAGATATTCCGTCGCTTTCGGACGCCTCCGTTGCTCCTTGAAAGGGTTTCGCCCTCCCTGGTGGCTCAATTAAGTGGATTATTGTCTTTCTACAGAGAGAAATCAACGCGCGTGGAGGATGAGCCGTGTCGCTCCTAAACCTTCCCACAATGAAATTTACCATAAACCCCGATTTAAAAGAAAAGGGAGGGGGGGGAAAACCTAATGCGTCCAATTTATATAAATCGAACCTTGCCCCTTTAAAAAAAAATTACATGTATATAGATGAACATAATCTCAGGGGGAACTGTAGGAAAAGAGAAACATCAGAGCCCCATCTTTCTGTCTTTGCAAAGACTGGTTTGCCTGCTTTCGCTTTGCGCCTGGGTGGGAACCCGGCCGGAGAGCTGTCTACACGCCATCCAACGAAACCGAATCAAAGGGATCGTTTTTTTAAAAATAATTTTTTAAAAAAATCCAAATTGGGGAAAGGAGGAACCCGAAAAATGGAGTTGGGGGTTAAGGATCTGGAACCTTATTCTCAACCCACCCACTGGCTGTGAAGCTTCCAAATTAAACCGGTTTCGAACCCAGTTGCCTTTTTTTTTGCAACTCCAGGCTTAGAGATAATGCCTGCTTACAGAAGACATTATTTCTTCCCTTGCTCCTATTGCTCTTATTGCTGTATTGCTTTAACTTGGGTCTATGACCGCATAATAAAGAAAGCATGAATGGTTGTAGAAGAAAAAGAGGAAGAGGATCAGAAAGAGAATGAGAGATTGAATAGCAGAATATTTAACCTCCCTTGTTTCTTAAATCTGACGAGTATGCCAAGCCGCTGCGCCTCTTTTTGGCTAGCATTGACCTCAGCATTTCTGGGAACCCCAAAACAGACATGGTCTCGGGGTGTCGGAGAATTCACACGAGTTATTCTCCTTGCAATGATCCAAGCTCCATCCCAGACATCCTTTGGGATCCACTGGCAGAAAATTTAATATACGGTATTTCTGCTGAGTTTGCTTCTCTTTTCCTCCCCAGCATCCTGGGTTCTGAAAGAAACTGAGGTTTCGGCTTGGGAATTTGTGCTAAATGCAAGGTTTGCATGTCACTGTTTCCCTTTAAAATTACTTTATTTAATTAAATTTTTAAGGGAAGGCCAGTCCTTCCAAGAGGTTGCTTTTACTCCCCCTTCCTCTTTAAAAAAAAAATTATAATAAGCAATCCTGTTGAGGAAAGGATATGGGTTAGTGGAAGAGCCTTTTTTTAAAAAAAGAGGAATTAGTTTCAATCATGGATAAGCTTATTGGCTGGCTCTAGCGTAAACCCTAGAGTAGGCCAAGAAGCGTATTGGCTGACTCCAGCGTAAACCCTACCTGGCAAGGCTGTTGTGAAAGCATAAAAATTAAACATTCAGAGGAATTGTTGGAGGAAAACACAGGGATACAAATGAAAAGAAGACCCTTGATAACAATTATTTAGTGACACTTCTTTCTATTCTTGCTTCTGATCCGTTAGTTAAGATTTTTCTCTCTGCATGTGGTGCCAAGCGGCAAATGAAGCCGGATTGTTTTTTCTGAAGGCAGCAAACGTTTGAATAGATCCTTGGAGTTCTTTTTCTTTTGAAGTCCAGGTTATGAAAAACTTTGGGGACTAACAGGGCGCCCCGTCCTACCAAGAATAATGGAATAAAAGAAGTGATTAAAACACGTTTTTAAGAATATGGAAAGCAGCCGGGGAAGGGTAGAAAAATCTGGGCCTCCCCCTGCAAATCTATGCATGCCAATTTAGAAGTAAATTCCCCAAAGTCCAGAGACTCTTTCTGGCAAGTAAGTGTGCATAGGATCGGGGCCCCATCAGGAAATATAATCCCTTTAGTTCAGGGAGATTTAACCATCTGGGTGGACCAGATCCGGGAGGGTTCACATTTAATGCACAGGGATGTGAAACCAACCAACCAGAATACTTTACTTCGGAGTAAACCTGACTGAACGCAGGGGGATTTATTTCCTGTGAAAAATACGCCGGATCGGAACCCATGAGCGGGTGCTTGGTGGTGGTGGTTTAGCAGGAATTAGGGCTATTGCCTCAATAAGATTTAACCCCCCCCCCCAAAAAAAGCAGCCACGGTTCTCAAAAGAGCGCAATTTCCCCTTGGATCGGGTCCTCAGAAAGGTAACACGTGACACCTAGTGTTTTCAATGCGGGGATTATAAAGGCCCTCCCCCCCCCCAAAAAAAGACTCAAACAAGTCATTTATTTTACTTCTGCTGGGGGAAATCGTTCGAATTTTCTGTTTCTTATACCCAAAAAACTCAATTGTCTTTAATTTATTTTTATTTTATTATTTTCCCCCTTCGCTTTGAGAAAAAGTATTCCATTCCTCACTCAGGCGATCAGTAATTTCCGCTAAAAAAATCTCGGAATATATCTATCTCCGTTACAAAAACTTTAAAGCGGGGCAGGCACAGTATCTGAATTTAAGATAAATTTGTAGAGTTAGATGCTTCCCTAAAACGGGAAGCAGCGTCCGCTCTTTATTTTCCACGGCTTCTTCCTAAAAATCAGAATATTCTCCTTCATTTGGGCTCTATTTCCAAACGAGTAGCATGTCATGGAGTTTATTTTCGGGTAACGGTGCCTACCGCGTTCCTTTTCCCCTGAAGTAACGGCCACCGTTACTCGTGAATAAATCCCAACACTGGCTGTACATTCTTAGCTTGTTTCCTTACTTATTTACTTCCTGTGTTCTGACTTGATTTTAAAATACAGTTCTCCATTTCGTTTTCCTCTAAAAGATTCGGCTCTCTAAAAGAATTCCAAAATGCAGAGGGAGGCAAAAGGCTTTATTTTAAAGCAGCCATGTGTGCAAGCTTTCGAGATGTCCAGGGCTCTGCATTCGGCCGCGTAAAAGTGGGGGGAGCGTACCAAGGCAAACAAGATTTAGTACCGAAAAAGTTCCTCGGACCAGCGTCTCCCCCCCCCCTTTCCTTTTTCTGCAACCTGTTTTCTGCAACCCTTAGTCAAAGAGCTCTGTAGATCTCGCAGGCTTGGTTGACCCTCTTGTGCCTGTTTGGTCAGCATCCTAAGAAGGGCCTCCAACCCCCCCCCCCTGCTGAATTTTGACCTTTTCTCCCATGGATCTGCACAGTTCAACTTGCTTTATTGTATAAGAAGTTGATTTATAAGAAGTTGATTTTTTTTTTAAAAAAAAATCAAATCATTTTCCTCGGACGACGAACGCGCAGCCCGATTCGCTCTATGCGTGATCCAGAGCTAACAGGCGCAATCCTATATATGGTGCTGAGCGAGCAGAGGGTCCAGCACAGGTTGGGATCCACCTTGGGAGGAAAATGCTCCAAATAGAGCACTCCTTCCTGCTGCATTCACTTCAGAGTAAATGAATACAGGATGGCGTCTAAGATCTGCCCGCCCTTCAGCAGAACTGGCATAGGATCGCAGTGCGCAGAACAAGCGTTCTTGTGCCGTTCCATTTTAATTTCACTTTTTGCCTGTTTTATTTTATTTTTCAGTGGTTTTTCTCCCCCAGCTCACTTGATTTGGGGTGGAGAATTTAGCAAGAACGCCGAAGTTGTATCCCCCCCCCCCCCCAAATTTACCGATTGATTTTGGATCGCTGGAATCCCATAGAATGTGGGCTACACCTCACGTGTTCACACATGTCTCTTTGGAGGCTGAGGGCTCGTCTTACCTTTTTGGGGCCCGCTAGATTTTCCTCTCCCCTTTTCAACTACGATAGCGGTAATTTCAAAAAGAAGTGTGTGAATACACGCCTCCCCCGCCAGGCAGAGCTGAACCTACAGGTAAGCTGCTAGTTCTCATGGAAGTCGATGGCCTTCCGTTGAGATGGTTTTCAGCCACCGTAGCTGTGTTTATAAGTAGATAATAATAATAATAATAATAATAATAATAATAATAATAATAATAATAATAATAATAATAATAATAATAATAATAATAATAATAATAATAATAATAATCGCTCTGGAAGGCGTCCTTGCTTGAGGCTCACACACAATAGGACTTGAACGAAGCAAAATGCGCTTATTCTTCTAGGATCAAGACTGTAAGGCCTCATTCGACCTATAACTGATGGGGCGGAAAGGAAGCGCCAGGGAATTCAAGGGAGGCTAGGTATGAGTCCCCAAACGGGCAGGATCCGGGCTGCCCTTCCCACGTGCGCGGAGGGAGCATCATCTCTGTTAGTTCGTGCCCATCCGGGTGGCTTCTGGTCTTCTTCTCTCCTCCTCTGGACCTCTGGATCTCCTGAGTTTTGGTGGCCTGTGGCCTCTCATTCAGCCTTTCTTTTCCCCCTCTTCCTGGCTCAGTGAAAGAAGAAGGGGACCGCGAGATCTCCAGCTCCAGAGAGTCTCCGCCGGTGCGGCTGAAGAAACCGCGGAAAGCCCGAACCGCCTTTACGGATCACCAGCTGGCGCAACTGGAGCGCAGCTTTGAGCGCCAGAAGTACCTGAGCGTGCAGGACCGCATGGAGCTGGCCGCCTCCCTCAACCTGACCGACACCCAAGTAAAGACGTGGTACCAGAACAGAAGGTAAGAGGAGACTCGGTGACAGGGAAGCCGAAGGCCATGGACAGCCCTTAATCCGGATTAAGGACCCCCGGAATCCGGATTAATGGCCCCGAAATCGGATGAATGGCCCCCTGAAGTTGGATTAATATACCTGAATTCACATTTATTGGCACCAATTCAGATTAATTGCCCCGGATTCGGACTAATTGGCACGAATTCAAAGTAATTGCCCCCCAAATCAAAATAATTGCCCTGAATTTGGATAGATTGGCATGAACTCAAGATTAATTACCCGAATTTGGATTAATTGGCAGGAATTCAGATTAATTGCTGTTCTCTCCCTCCTCGTTCAGCTCCTCCCACTGTTTTTAGGAAAAGGTGTTTGATCCTCTTGAAGATTTAATGTTTACACCTATTCCCAGTTTACTGTTTAAATTTGCAGGTGAAGAGGTTGTGAGATTTATTTATTTATTTATTTGCTTTTTATTCCCCCCGATCTGACCATTGGTCACTCTGGGTGGTTCACAACCTACTTTGATTTAAGGGTTGTGAAAAAGAGCAACTGGGAGCCATTAATCCGAATTACGCGCGGAAGGCAAAGTCTGTTCGTTGTGACTTCCCACGAAATAACAACGCTTCGCCAATAACGCTTCACCAATCTGGTGTAATTGCTTTGGATGGAGGGAACGACTCACACACAGGCTAGGCGAGGTTTCACGAGTCACAGAACTCTTCAGCATTGCCGACTTCCCAGCAACACAGGGTTCTTCATCAAGTGGTCCAATGAAAGCTTTTAGACCCTTCATAAGGTGACATCTGCCTACACATCTCATTGATTAAAATATTAATTAATTAAAATATTAAAATTTTTTTTACCCTGTCTTTCTCCTTGAAAAGGATCCATAGAGGAAAGGTACTTAAATCTTGTTTGTCGTAGAGAAGAGACCCTCAAACTCAACAAAGTTTCTTGATTCGCTAGGTTGAGGGATAACAAGCACATATCACAAAAACAAAACTAAAGATAATCGATCAACCCTAGAGTGCAGGACAGGCAATAAGGGGCTCCAGCGAGAGGGAACCCAGATTTCGGCTGAATATCAGGAAAACTTTCCTAACTGTTAGAGCAGTACGACGACGGAAGCTTTTAAGATCTGCATCCAAACATGAACCCGGTGAGCCCCCGGGGTGGTCCCTGCCCTGCCCCGGCGCCACGTGGCTCTTCCCTCCTCCTAACAGACACGCAACCTGAGACACGTGGATTTGATCGAGAAATAGGCAGGGTGGAAGCGGGTGTTTAACCCTTTCCTCCCCTCTGTTTCCCCCATCTGGATCGCCTCCACCTGCCCTACCTCACGCCACTGCCTCGGGGAAGCTGATGATACACGTGATGGCTATTGAGGACCTCCAGACGTTCTAAAAGTCGCGAATCCTTTATAGATCTGGAACTTCCAAACCCTAGCAAACCGAGCGTGTTTTCCCTCCCCGTAGCAATCTTTCTGAAGCTTAGTATCAAATATCTAAGAGCCCCGAGTCTTGGCTATTTCTTGGGTCAACCCAAGGCAGGCCTGCGCCTAATCACAACCCTTCTCTGCGCCCTTAACACGCAATTGAACGTGTGAATCTATGCCATTTGCTAACACTGCGTCTACTGGGCAGTTCTCTCCACGGTTATGGATTCATCCCCCCCCCCCCCCCCTTTGGCCTGGCTCTTAAGGCAAAGCAAAAGAAAACCAACCGAGACGGGACAACACGTAAACAAAACACGTGTCAGAATTCTCGCTTTCTTCAGACGCACTTCCCGCAGCACCAGGCTGCACGTTCAGTCTGCACGTGGAGATGCTGTTATGTATAAATGGCAGGTCTCTAAGGAGCCCTTCCGCACGTTGCGCTGGATCAAGATCGGGACCTACTGAAATCAATGGAAAACGGAGATGGGTGGGGCGGGGAGGGGGGGAAGCCCATTCACACGTGTATGGGCTTCACTGGTTACATAGCACAGTACTCTGGGGCAGCCAAGCCGAATCCTGCTTGCAGCAGCCCCACCGAAATCACAACAAATAACAAATTATTATCTTTGTTATCATGATCATCAACTGCGTCCCAGTTTCACTTAGCCACATGAATTATTAATTATTATTGCCATTATGGCTGCTGATATTTATTTACTAATATGGCTGCTAGCACCCTCACTGTTATTACGTATTAATATTAATCATTCGCCATCATCATTATTACAACTCCTCCTCTTTCTTTGTTTGGTCCTGTTCAAATATTGATGGGCGGTAGAACGGCTTTTCTGGCCCGCTGTTCCCGAACCACCACTATTAGCATTATTTCCTTAATTATTGTGAATCGGAGCTGGTATTCGCTGCCGTCATCTAGCATATGGAGAGGGAATGAAAATAAATGCCTAGCCCTGCAGAAATGGGGTGAAATGGAAAGAAAGGGGGGTTATTGTAACACTTGGCCCCATGGTAATAACTAGGGCAGAGCTTCTGCTCCAGAGCACCAGAATCCAGAGGCCATCAGAATCAAGAAGTGTCTTTCTTGGTGAATATTACAAAAATAAGTAGCAGCGCTTCCTGGCTCTAATTCATTCCCCCTTTTGAGAAAGCATAAACTTTCTCTAACTTTTTTTGGAAGAGTGAGGAGCCTCACCTTTTCTGCTTCAAGGTGGTGAGAGCAGGAGATGGTAAAGCCAATTTTTAAAATTAAATTACACTTTGAGGTGGAGAAAAGATAGATCTGAATCTCTTGTCTACCGTGAAGGCCAGCAGGATCTGTCCTCATGGGCAAGCGGCCTATTTTTTCCCCAGCTACCTCTTCGGCTCTGCTGGTTTGCCACCACAGCCTAACACAGCTCCCCTCTCTCATGGATCTCTTGCTAAGATCCTCCTTTCTAAGGGTTCAACAGCCAGCCCTCAAAGACAGAAGGGTCTCCCCATCAACACCAAACGAAGCTGTTAAATCAAGAACACTTGAAAGGTGATTGGAGCAGGTTTAAGTTTCTATGTGAAAATAATCTGCATTTTGCATTCGTCCTAAAATCATATTCCTGGTCTGGCAGCCCCTTCGCTCTTTCTGCAATTTTAAGTCTGCTTTTATCAGTGATTTTTCCCCTTTTCCGGCTCCATCATCATCGATTGGCCCTCGATCAAAATTCATCTCCCCACACACTATGAGTGTTGGATTTGTGCTCAAGCAAAGTAGGCTGTGAGGATCCCCAGCGTGGTCTTATGGACCAAGAACTGGACCAGGACTCAAGAGGTCTGGGTTCGAATCCCCGCTCAGCCATGGAAACTCATTGGAGGTGGGGAATTGGTCAAATCACTCCTTAAAGATCTCACTTACCTTGAAAGCCCTATGAAGGTCACTATAAGTCCATTCCAACTTGACAGCACACAACAACAATAAAGTATATCAAGACCTCCATATCTGCGAGGGATTGATTCCAAACCTATCCCACCCACCCTCCGCAGATGCTGAAAAACGTGAATTATAGCAAACACTATTTTAATAGTGAACACAATACATAGCATGGTCTCTGACCCCCTCTACTGGCCAGTTCTGGTAACTTCACCTTTACAAATATTTATTTCTAGAGTTTTTCTTTTAATAGTTTTAATATTTACAGACTGTGAATAAGTGAATCCGTGGATACTGATCCACGGATAAAGGAGTCCTACTGTAACGTATAGTTTAGAGTCTAGATCACAAGAGTAAGTTATATCTGCATCCTCTATTTAGCTATACACACATGTAGACAACCTACTAACTTTTAATTTTTTCGATGTGCTTTTGGTAATGCTTAAACTACACTTTAAACTTCACTGATCTTAAACTCTGTTTTTTAATGAAAATTGTGGGCAGTCCTGGGCAACTGGAGTGGGGAGGGGCCCACAAAAAGGCCTCGGAGGCCACAAGTGGCTCACAGTGGTGCCGTTTGCTCTCACACACAAAAATACATGTGCAAGCGCACATAAACACAACCTGTGGTCTTAGCAAGACTTAAGGCAAAGAAAGCAATTAAACCCATGGCCTTAGGTTGGCGCTCCTTCCTTCCCTCCGTTTAGCGACACTGCATGTTGTTGTGTGTTAAATCTCCACCCGTCAACTGCATTTATTTATTCCCAGACGTTTGACTCTGCAGAACACCCTGTATTTTTAGAGATTTGGGAATCTTTCAGACTTGAATGAGAAGAAACATTAAAAAAATTTGGAGAGGATGAAGAGAGAACAGAGGTGGGGGGGGGGGCATGGGTTTTTTTTGGGGGGGGGGGTCAAACCCACCCATTTTCCGGCTAAACACACAACAGCACATAACACGCCAGTCCATTAATAATAAATACCAATTACTGCTTCGGGCATCAATAATTAACAGCAGTTACAGTAATTACACAATTATTATGACGATGAATAATTTAGGCAGGAAAATAGGTCTTGAAGCACTTCGGCTGCAGAAGGGAAAATTGGAGGGGGATTGATTTGAGGTGGCGGGCTGGCCCGAGACTGAGCCCGGCCCCCCTCCACGCCCCCAACAAGCCCACCCCACCCCCCAGTCTCGGCTTGGCTGCTTTGTTATGATGTGTCATCAGGTCGCTTCTGAGTGATGACCATCTTACAACTTTATGACCTCCAAGAAGTCCTACCAGGAAAACACTCCTGGACAGGTTTTGCAGGCTCAAGACCTAAACAGACCTACTTCTTTTATTGAGTCAGACCATCTCACATCCAGATCTTCCTCTTCTCCTGCTGCATTCTCCTAGCATTCTCGTCAAATCATAGAATAATTGAGTTGGAAGGGGCCTCCTGCTTCATGCAGGATTATCGTCTCCTCCAGCCAGTCTTGTCTTATACAGGAGAACAGTATCCGTGGGGGGAATTGGTTTCAAGACCCTCCTTGTGGATGCCGAAAAATGCGGAAGTATGGAACCCTATACACTGCATGGACTCTGGTTCCCTCTAGGGGCCGGTATTTCGGACGGTTTTTATTTTATATTTTCAGGCAGTGGATAAATGAATCAGTGGATACTGATCCCACGGATAAGAGGCTCCTACTGTATGTTCTAAGTGTGACAGTCTCAGATGAGTTTGTTATTCTTGTTGCTATGTGCTGTCAATTCACTTCCAATTTATGGCGACCTTAGAAATGAGGGATCCCCTGTCTTCCACTGCCCTGCTCATCTCTTGTAAACTCAAGCCTGTGGTTTCCTTCAGGGAGTCACTCTATCTCATATTTGGTTTTCCTCTTTTCCTGCTACCTTCCGTCTTTTCCAGCATTATTGACTTTTCCAGTGAATCTTGCCTTCTCATGATGTGCCCAAAGTTAGGACCACCTCAGTTTCAACATTGAGCGTCTTGAGAATGATGGCTCACAGCACATTCCTCTATAGATACATATCATAAATGAATTTAATTATAAATTTCTTCCACTTGAAACTGACAACTACAGAAACAAGGTTAAGCCTCAGTCTAAAGCCCAACTGATTTAAATGAGCACTTAATTCCAGTGTTGTTGCTTAAACCAGATTAGTGGGTTTAAGCAGAAAGGTAGCAACTTCCCTTTCCATGAACCTCCCTTTTAACTATCCCAGACATCAGCCCCTCTAATGTAGAGATGTCTTGGAGGTGGAGGTTCTTCTTGAACTCTCATAGTTTTAAATCACACATTTTTATTGTCTAACTCTAAAGGAAGAATCTTAACCCTGTTTCCACTTCCTCAGTGCATTTCACAATTGTTAAAACCTCTGTTATTCTCTCTTTGTGGTCTTTCCATATATTTTTCTTTCCATGGAGGAAAAAACCCACCACAAACCTTCCAATTTCTTCTTATATATATATATATAAAATTTTTCAAAATGGGGGAGCAAAAGTGGAGACAGACTTTATAAGAGAAACACACTGGAGAATAATAAAAGCTAGTCTGCCCTATCTAATGTTCATACCTTAGCAGAGAGTGTAGTTCTGGGGCATGTACAGAATGCAACTTCCCAGCACACATAGCTTCATTGGACCTGTGAAACACCAGGGGGGGGGAAACACTGTTTCCTCAGGGATCATGCTAGGTGGACTACCTGATTTTCCTAATTCCTTTTTATACAAGTAAATGGGTCATTTATGCACCTGTTACAACAACATCTTAATCCCCTTTCATGTTTTGTCATATCAGGACAAAAGACATCTTCTTGACCTGCTCGATTTCCCACAACCAAATCTGCATAACTCTCAGGAAAGGAAGTAGACTGGTTGCTTTCAAGTTAAGAGTTACAGTCAAAGTGTCACTTTTGGGGCTGCTTTGATATGCCCCCTGATAAAAGATAAGCATAGAATTGTCTACTCCTTTCTCCATCTTTCGTTTCAAGTGTTCAGTAACAGGAGCTAAGCTGAAGGTGTGAATTATCCTTTTACATGTTGACACATTGAAGTGTCCATTAACTGAATTCCGTATTTCATATTCCCCAGTTCCTCCATGAACTGCTGGATATCTCGGTGGCTTAGGTCTCCGTCTGTGAAGCCAGAGGTTGGGAGTTCGATCCCTCCCCCTGGGCCTCCTTGACAAGGGCTGGACTCGATGATCTTATAGGGTCCCTTCCAACTCTGGAGTTCTCAGATTATTATGTCTTCACACCTCCTAACGATGTGTTAGGAAGCATAATGGCTATAGCAAAGCTCACATATCCTGTCTGATCCTTGTGAACTCTCACATCAACCCTGTGAAGCGGGCTCAGTGTGAAGTATGTTGACTGGACAAAAGCTGCGTGAGCATCAGGAGATGTGTGATATATTTACATGCTATGATACTGATGTATTAATAATGACATAATTGTCTCCTATGGATTGTAAGCAAACTATACGTACACTAGTTTTCTCTAAACTGATGCCTTCTCTATGTGCTGGAGTACAATTCCCATCAGACTGAAGTGCTGGCTAGGGATGATGAAGCCTGTTGTCCATCACACCTAGAGGGCCCCAGATTGGGAAAACCCAGCCTGAATCAACATAAAAAAACTGTACATTGTTGTTAGTGTTATGTGCCGCCAAGTTGCCTCTGACTTCTTGCGACCCCATGAAGGAGTGATCTCCAGAATGTCCTGTCCTCAGAGGCTCTGCTGAGCTCTTGTAAACTCAACCTTGTGGCTTCCTTTTTTTGAGTCAATCCCTCTCCTATTAGGTTTTCCTCTTTTCCTGCTGCCTTACACCATTCCCACTATCATTGTCTTTTCCAGGGACTCCTGCCTTCTCGTGAGGTGCCCAAAGTAGGTCAGCCACCATATCATCATTTTTTGCCTCCAGAGAGAGAGTTCAGGCTTGATTTGATCCAGGACCACCTTGTTGGTCTTTCTGGCAGTCCCAGGGCATCCCCAAAGCTCTCATCCAGCACTACACTCCTTTATATAATATATTGTACACAACAGCCATAGCTTTCCTTACATATGTATCTCACCTGTCACATCACGTGGCATTTGTCTAATGCCAGAACAGTCGTCAGATCATTTATACACCTACATTTAATGAGATCTCAACACAAGCACCCTAGCATGGAGGGGTGGGGGGTGGGGATGATGACAACCACCACGTGTGACGGCAGACCTTGGCAGAGTGCATCTTTATGCCAGGAGTGGCAAAGCTCATGTTACATTGATGATAATTCTGTGTTGATCGGGGAGCTGTGCCGTGTTGAACAGAAACAAGGGAAGCGTTTACACTTGTCCATTTCCGACTCACTTCCCCAGGCGTAAGGTTGAACTTCAGGTTAACATGTCGCTTTTAATACTGAAGGCAGCCTTTACTTGCCCCGGGGGGGGGGGGGGGGAGAGAACATAAACTGAGTTTGGTTTGATCTCAATTTGAAAAGATCTGATCTGATTTTAAAAGGTAAAAGCCAAGCCGATCATTTAGAATATTGGTTATACCATGTGGGAGGGGGGGGGGAAAGCTTTTCTGGCTGATAAATGCTGGTTCGATCAGAAATATCTCCTCTTCGCTTCGTACGGGAGCAACATAAGAGAGTAGAGAAATTTCTCAATATGGCTCAACTGCTAGAGATGGTGTGGGTGGGGAGATAGGATGGTACTTTTCAAATACGTACTTGAAAGGTTGCCCTACAGAGGAGGGGCAGGATCTGTTCTTGATCATCCCAGAGTACAGGACACGTCATTATGGGCTCAAGCAACAGGATTTTGGAGGAATATCAGGAAAAACTTCTCAACTGGTAGAGCAGTACGATGATGGAACTAGTGACTTCAGGAGGTGATGAGTGCTCCAACACTGGAGGCATTCCAATGGACTACCATCTGTCTGACCTGCTTTGATTGGGATTCCTGCCTTGAGCAGGGGGTTGGACTTTGCAGAGCCTGCAAAGGTTTCTAATGTCCTAATGCTTTCTACTCCAACTCCCATCATCCACCAGCCACCATGCCCATGGGGACAAGTGCTGGCTACGGCAATTGTGAGCGTCGTAGTACAGGCTGCTGAATTTCACCAGCTCTGTCGGCATCTATAACAACATCTGTGCGAAATGGCCAGACAGCTGTTCTTCAAATAAGGCCTCCGAGCAAGGGCGGACCCGACACTTTTTGCTACCTGAGGCATAGCAGCAGGATCTAAGTAAAGAATGGCTGGAGAGCTCCGTGGCGTAGGCCTCTGGCTGCGGAGCCAGAGGTTGGGAGTTCGATTCCCCCACGGGGCCTCCTGGACAGAGGCTGGACCCGATGATCCATAGGGTCTCTTTCCAGCTCTGCTGTTCTAAGATTATTATTATTATTAATTCTAAGCAAGGTTAATGGCATCCAGGATGGGTCAAGATGTAAAAGTATAGTAATAATAAAATAAATAGCTAATGATCTGTTGTGCTTCCTTGACATCCCAAAATAAGCCACCTAAGGCAACAATCTAATGACGTCTAATGATAACATCTTCATCCAGTGACAGAGATTCATCAGATCCCTAGACAGCCTGTTCCACTATTAAACCAGCCCTCTTCTTAGGAATTTCTCCTGATGTCTAGCCAAAACCTGCCGCCCTTCCATTTCCAGCCTTCCACTCCAAATCTGGATAGCTCAAGGGTTTAGGTCTCTGGCTGCGGAGCCAGAGTTTGGGAGTTCAATTCCCCCACTGGGCCTCCTGGGAGAAGAGCCAGCCTGGGTGGCCTTGGGCAAGCTGCACAGTCCCAGGTTACCCCCCAGAAGATGGGAATGGTCAACCCCTTCTAAGTATTCTCAACTCTTAAATATATATTTCTAGGATTTTTCTTTTAATGTTTTTAATATTTCCAAACTGCGGGGAAGTGAACCAGCGGATACTGAATCCGCGGATAAGGGGGTACTACTGTATTTTTCTTGCATTGCTAGAGGTTGGGAGCTCGATTCCCCCTCTGGGCCTCCTTGGAAGGGGCTGGACTCGATGATCCAGAGGGTCTCTTGCAGTTCAGAGATGATGATGATGATGCTCTTCCTCTCTTGATTGATTGGTTTGACTGATTGCTCTCCGTCCTCCACCCCCGCAGGACCAAGTGGAAAAGGCAGACGGCGGTGGGGCTGGAGCTGCTGGCCGAAGCCGGGAATTACTCAGCCCTGCAACGGATGTTCCCCTCGCCTTACTTCTACCCGCAGAGCCTGGTCTCGAACCTGGACCCGGGGGCCGCCCTGTATCTCTACCGCGGGCCCAGCGGGCCCCCGCCGGCTCTCCAGAGGCCGCTGGTGCCCCGGATCCTCATCCATGGACTGCAAGGGGGCAGCGAGCCCCCGCCGCCTTTGCCCCCGCTGGCCGGGGTCCTTCCCCGGGCGGCTCAGCCCCGGTGAGAGCGCCCCAGGACGCCCGGAGCCCCAGAGGTGCTGGCGGAGAACGTGGGGACGCAGCTTTCCGCGGATCCCTCTCTCGCGCCCAGCCAGCCAGCCAGCCAGCCAAACCGACAGAATCCGGATTGACTCTTAAAAGGGGGGGAATATATATATATATAAATATATTTAAACTTCACAAGAAGATGACGGGCTGGAGGCCACCAATTACATCGCTTACTTAGACGGGCAATTAGTCCCGTTTGCCAAACGGGCGACCTTGGGAGAGAGGCTGGATTACAAATCCCATCGTGCGCCCTCCAGGTTGGCTGGGCGATATACAGGGAGCCCCTACGCCCCTGCCCGAGGGACGTGCCTGATGGGTCGTCCGATCCACCCCGAAGGGGTTCCTCTTGGTCAAGGCTTCCTTTGATGATGATCATCCTAGGAAAAGCCCAAATTCCGGACAAGATAAGTTGATGCTTCTTCATCCCTCTCATTAAGGTGCAAAATCCTTTGGCCACAACATTAAACTCTGTTTCTCTCTGTGTCTCTCTCTCACCCATCCTTAGGAGGGTTAGCAGCTTCCTGCAGCCCCTTCCTGTTTAGCTGATGAGAGATAAGAATCCAGCACCTTAGACAATACAGGAGGATCCCCGTATCTGCGGGAGAAATGTTCCAACCCCCCCCTCCGCGGATGCTGAAAAATGTGGATTATAGCGAACGCTGTTGATAGCAAATGCTATACATAGCACAGTCTCTGGCTCCCTCTGTTGGTCATTTCTGGTAAATTCATTTTTAGAAATATGCATTTCTGGGATTTTTCTTTTAAAAATATTTTTAATATTTTCAGGCCATGGATAAGTGAATCAGTGAATACCGATCCGGTGGATAAGGGGGTCTTACTGCACAGAGTTGCCTTCTTAAAGGTGCAAGAGCCCTATCTTTTTTTAGGCTGCTGGAGCTTCAAACGCCAATCTTCCTGGTTTGATTTCACAACCAGATAGCCCACCAGGAGTAGAAAAGAACTGAGGACGTCACAAAATCTCAATCGCCTTTTTCTGTTTGAAGCATTTACTTCTCAGACAGTTAAATAAATCTCAGGAGTGGAGCCCCATTTCAGTCCCAAGGGTTGAATTCAAATTCTGAAATGGTTTCTTGTTTTCCAGGGGGTGGGGGGGGTGGAGCTAAGAACAAAGGGAGTGGGTTGCTGCCCTGAGGTGGGTGGAGCTAAGAGAAAGTAGGTGGAGCTAAATTCAAAAGAAAATAGGACCCCGGTATCCATGGGTTCAGTAGTTTCATCCGCAGTTTCACTTATCTGTGGCCAGCAAATATTAAAAATATTAAAAGAAAGAAACTAGAAATACATATTTTTTCAATGTATTTACCAGAACTGGCCATTAGATGGAGCCAGAGGCCATACTATGTATTCTTCTTGTTGAAGAATATCCTCTCTGGCTCCGTCTAGTGGCCTGTTCTGGTAACACATGGTGAAAATATGTAATTTCTGGATTTTTTTTTCTTTTACCATGCAATGGCTACCATTTTCTATTATCCACGGTTTTCAGTATCCACAGGGGAGCTTAGAACCAATCCCCCACGGATATGGGGGTCCTACTGTACAGAGCCAGAGATATAATGTTGTTCTTTTTTCTCTGTTCTGAAAATTAGTGGCAGCCGGATCTGTGGCCTTTGTATGAATCGTGGTCCTGATACTCCAAACCCTTTTGAGGTGCAGAAATTAAATATTTTATGTATTTCCACCGGAAAAGGGATTTCCTCTGTCCCAGGTAACCAAATAACACCAAGCCCCAGCCGACGGACGATGCGAGCTTAGCACGAGAGGTACCCTTTCATGCTAAACCAAGGATTTTCAAAAGTATGTAACTTAAAGAAAAAGAGGGTGTTTTTCCCCCCCTCTTTCCTGTAAATACTGTGTGCATAAATGTATATGAATTATTTATTGGTGAACCCTGAGGGCGTATTTGTGTATGTGAGTCTTGTAAGTCTGTATATCTGTGGGATTCTTTTCCAGGACTTTGCAAGGAAGAAAAGGATTCTGCTTTAGAAGAGATCAGAAGAAGAAGAAGGAAAAACTCTCTCTTTTTTTTAAATGTGGAAATAAACTTCTTTACAAACAGATTGAGTCACTCTCCCCAGCCTTCTTCCACCACCACCCCGCCCGCCGTTGCTGCTGGCTCTGAGCATCAAAACCCACTAGAAAGCAAAATAAAAATAAAAAATAAAAAAAGGTGGGGGCCAGGAAGTAATTATAATCTTTGCCAGAGAAAAATACGTTTACGAGGTACTCGTTTCTCTCCTTTCGGCACTGGTTAGGTCTCATCTTGAGTCCTGTGTCTCAGTTCTGGACAGTGCACTTGAAGAAGGATGCAGACAAACTGGAGCCAGTCCAGAGGAGAGCAACCAGGATGATCAGGGGACTGGAAACCAAGCCCTAGGAGGAAACTGGGAGGAAGAACTGGGCAGGTTTAGCCCGGAGAAAAGAAGACGGAGGGGAGAAAGGAGAGCCCTTCTCAAAGACTTGAAAGGGAGTCCTACAGAGGAAGGGCAGGATCTGTTCTCCATCATCCCAGAGTGCAAGACACGTCGTCATCGGCTCAAGAGACAGATTTAGGCTGAATATCAGGAAAAACGTCTCAACTGTTAGAATAGTATGACAACAGAACCCATGGCCTCAGGAGGTGGTGAATGCTCCAATGCTGGAGGCCTTCAAGAGAAAATGGGGCATCCCCCCTCTGCCAGATCTGCTTTGACTTGGATGCCTGCCTTGAGCAGGGGGTCAGTCTGGATGGCCTTAGAGGCCCCCTTCCGACTTAATTATTCGATGATTTTGTGACGTTCAAAGGAATTAACAGCCACTCTCTTGGGAACAGATTTGGGGTTTTGTGAATGAGAACTACAGTAACAAAATCACAGGAAAGATGTAAACAGTTTTATTTGGTGTGTCGCCTGCATAATTAACTTGTAAAGCGCCCAGAGAGTGCTTTAAGCACTATGGGGCGGTATATATAAGCAAGCACACTGTACTTGGGGAAAAATATTTATTTATTTATTGCATTTATACCCCGCCCATCTAGTCAATTGACTACTCTGGGCGGCTTCCAACATATATAATAATAATAATATAAAATAGACTTTTTGTTTTTAAGAAGGCGACACCTGGTTTCTCTCATGGAGCACTTGATGGGGCAGAAGACTGAGAACTCTATTTGAGGGCTACAGGTTAGTTTTGGGGTGGCTCTGTCCTCCTACAACCGAACAGTTGAGAAGTTCAGGGAGAAGCGATGGGCAAGTTCGGAGAAGAGGTCTTAGGAGCCTGGAACCGCTGCCTCTGAGCATTTGCTGCCCGAGGCATTCCCCTCATTCTATCTCAGCGTCTCATGGGGAGGGAGGGAAAGGGGGACATAAAGAGAGACTTGGAGATCGCAGAGGTTGGGAGTTCGAATCCCCCACTGGGCCTCCTGGGAGAAGAGCCAGCCTGGATGGCCTTGGGCCAGCTGCACCGTCCCAAGATGCCCCCAGAAGAAGGGAAGGGTCAACCATTTCTGAATATTCTCTACCTGAAATACCCTGAAAAGGGTCACCCTAAGTGAGAGTTTACTTGATAGCACATGATGATGATGATGATTAAGCAGTGGCATTGAATATCGCCAGAGCTGGCAAAAGAGGGAAAGCTGGAGGGGGCTGGTTTGCAGGCTTTCGTGTTGGCCTTCAGCCTTGAAGGCAGCACCTTCTTCTGGGGGTCTGTGCCCCCTCACCCCAAATAATGACCCTCTACTCCTCGGCACCCGGAAAATTGGAGGTGACCCGGGCGAAGCAGAAGGAAGATGGGTCGGCCTTTGCTACGATGTCCCCCTTGGCTCGGTTGAATTATTCACTTCTCTTTCCTTCTGCCCGGCAGATAATGGCCGTAAACGAATCGGTTTCGCAAAACTAAAGGGATGGCTTCTACCCTTTAATAATCATATTGAAAAGGGGGAAAGGGAGCCGGGGGGGGGGGGGAAATTGGTGGCGGGGAGGGGAGGACGACTGAAAGAAAGCAAAAGCAGAGAAGGAATGTGTCGCCCGCCTGCTTTCGGGCCAGCTTCTCCCCAGCAGCTGGTCACCGGGAGAGCCAAGGAGTCACTAGCTCCCCATCTTGAGAAGCTGACAGATGGGTTGCGAGGCTTAGTTTTTTTTTAAAGAGCCCCAGACCCACAAGCTGCCTTCCCCCCCCCATCTCTCCCTCTCTCTCTCTCGCCCCTCTCTCTAGCCTGTGGTTGATCTCCCACCCACCCAAAACCGGCTGTTTAAAAAGATCAGCCTTCACAAAAACATGGGTTGAGGAAGAGATGTGAATTTTAAAAAGGGGGGGAAGCGACCGCAAGGTCACTCAAGGTGAAAAGGGGGCAAAGACAGACAGTGTCCGAGGACCCACGGAAACTTTGGTCCCAAGTCCCACGCCCGAGTCCCTATTAAAAACAAAACTTTTCCCCCCACAATAAAAGGAAAGGGGATGGGTGGGTTCCGAGTGGCGAAACCGAGTCCGAGTCATTGAAAAACAAAATTCGAGTTGCTGGTGTGACTTAAGTCCGACTTGACCGTGAGCCCCAGGACTCGAGTCTTCATCCTTAAATTGGGGGACACATCTGGGTTCAGTCTGCTTGGCGAGGTGCGGGATGCAGGACTTGTCACATGCTTAGACATCTGGAACTTCAAACATGCGCAAAACATGATTTCAAAGCTGCTTTCGTCCCTTTGGGGAAGTGTTGAAATACCTGGTGCATTAAAATATATATTCATTCTTCCTTCCTTCTCGTTTATATATTTTCTTTCCTTCCTTCCTTCCTACCTTCCACCTTGAACCAGTAATGGAGACTTAAGTTGCGGGAGTCACTGTCAAGTTGCACTTAAGTCGCACCGTGAATCGCCTTGGACTCGACTCATGACTCAGAACCCCCCACCCCTTTTTTTTTCCTGGGGGAACAAAAATCTTGTTTTTAATCGGGACCTGGGCTTGGGGCTTAGACCCAAAGACTTGCCAACATCCTTACCTTGAACACCATCGATTTTAAGCCAGACATCGGGGGGGGGGGGGGGGAGGCAATCCAATGCTTTGTGGCAAGTAAGACGATGAGTCGAAGATCATATTGAATCCAAAATCTATCCACTCCACGCCCCACGCCCCCTCCCTGATCAGATTGCTTTTCAAGTGGAACAATCTTCCACCAGAAATCAAACAGGCCTCCTCCTTACAAATCTTGAGAAGACGATGAAAGACAAAACTGTTTAAGGACACCTTTGACAACATCTTAGGGTAATTTGAGAGACCTGCACATTTGTAACGATGGCCCCGGATTGTTGCTGTTCTACTAATGTACATTTTTTTCATTACGTCACATTTCACGTCATTTCAGTTGCCAGTTATCCACCGGTCTCCGATTGCATGTGATGCTTCATAGTTTCCTTTTTATTTATTTATTTTTTCCCAGAATTATATTTATTTATTTTTTTATAGTGGCAGAGTTTATTTATTTCATTGTGCCCTTTTGTGGATTACACCCACTTTTTTTTAAAATTATAACACAAACAAACATACAAAACAAACACAGACATATATGCGGGGAGATAATTTCCATATTTTTTTATTTATTTTAGTCGGTGGGTTGTTTTACCTAAGGATAAAAACTATCAAGTTGTGTTCCCACTAAGCTGGGTGGTCTATAAGATCAATCAATCAATCAATCAATCAATCAATCAATCAATCAATCAATCAATCAAAGAAGGCAAGGGAGCTATGCCATGAGCTTGGAAGGGCTTTTAAAAAAAATACATTTAGTGTATTATTATTTTATTACATTATTTATATATTATTTTATTAATGGCTAGAGCAACAGGCCAGCGGTAGTTCATTCTGCTGGACATCACTGGGAAAAGCACAGTTTCTGCCTAAGGACGCCCCCCCCCCCCCCCCCAGTTGGAGGGAGACAAGGAGAGAGAGTGGTAAATCCCCTGCATGTGTGAGTGTGTAAGTAGAGTGTTGGAAAGAAGGATTGTCCGCAGCTCAGGTTTAATGAAGTGAGAAAGGAGTCTCTTTCAGCCGGATGGCAAACAAAATGCCCCCCCACGCTCCCCGAAACAAAGGCCCCCTCTTTCCAAAGACCTACATGGATTGACTTAAACCCAGGGGATAAGTGCTTTAAATTAATCTCATTGCCTAAGAATGAGGCCAAACAAAACTCTTTTAAGATCATATTAAAAATCTATCAAAGGAACAACTTGCGCTTTTCATTTTGAAAAGAGAAAGAGAGGTTAAAAAAAAAAAAAGAATCTCGCCGCCGTCTTTCCTTATGTTTACACAGCCAGATATGCAAATGAAAGACATTCTGTGCTATTTAATTGTTCTTGTACCTCCCAACCAATGCCACCTTGCACGCTAATGAACGACAACCCTTTCAAACACGTTGGGGGGGGGGGGGGGGGAGAGAGAGAAAATAGCAAGATTAAAAATTTGTCCCTTATGGAGGGACTTCTGGGAAGAGGCTCAAGATCTCACCAGGCCAAAAGAGAAATTGAAAAAAACCAACACCCGCTGTATTATGTCTGTATCTATAGATCGAACCATATGCAGATTGATTGACAGATAAAAATAGCTCAGTAGGTCGAGGCCTCTGGCTGCGGAGCCCGAAGTTGGGGGTTCGATTCCCCCACGGGGCCTCTTAGACACAGGGGCTGGACTCGATGATCTTATAAGGGTCCCTTCCAGCTCTGCCGTTCTAAGATAAATAAAAACCAGATGCCTCTTAAAGGACGGCCAACAAAATTGAATGGAAATAGGGCTTTTCCAGTTCAACGACTTGGCAACAAATACACACCAGTGTGCGACTCTACGGCTGAAATCCTGTTGCTTAGCGCAGTAAGTCGCAACTAAAGTAGGCCCATTCGAATCAATGGAGTTGACTCAGCAAATCCCCACTGACTCAATCAGCCTGCTCTCCTGCAGCTTATTAAGGATTTCAGCCTATAAAGGTGTGTATACATATACACATAACAGTCGCTACAAGTCACAGGGTATGTATACACACACATCGCGCGCATACAGGTCACAATATATAGCCATTACTAACTTATATATTTAGTTTTAATGTTATTTGACTTCAGTCCTAGATGTGGAGGAGGAGAACTTTCCCATATATCTGTTCCTCCATAAAAAGAGTTTTTAATTATTGTAATTCAGAATTTTTTCATTTTACCGATTTAAATTTAATTTATTGTTGGCTGTATTTTCGCTCTTTGCTTGCTTGACTGCGGGTCTCCACTTTTGGGTCACTCAGATGGTTCCTGAACTGCAAGTCCCAGAAGCCTTCACCACAACATGTGCTGGCTGGGGTTTCTGGGAGTTGCAGTCCCAGAACACCCGGGTGTCCCAAGGTGGGGAGCCACTGTCTTACCCCGTGACTACCAACTCAGTCCAGAAGTAGCTTTACAGACTTCACCTTGCCTAGTATGGGCCATGATGTTGCCTGGCAAACGGTGCTTGGCCACCGTCCACCAAAGAAGTTGCTTGGCCACCGTCCACCAAAGGAGCAGAAGAAACCGTTGCACCCGGAAGCAGGAAAGACCAATATTCAAATGAATCCTCTCTCGATCTTTTATTTAGGGGGCTACGGGTTTCCCCCACTCCACTCTGCCCAACACCGATTTCTTCTCCAAGGCCACCAGACTGGACAGCCTGGGCCACGTTCAGTTGCCGCTGTCCAATTCACAAAGAACGATATTTGAGGTTTAGCTCTTCCTTTATCCCCAGAATCCCCTTCGTTCGCAGTAGTTTTTTCCAAATTTTTGAAGTTCGGAAGGGAAGGAGGGGAAAAAAAACCCCACAGTTTTTTAATTGCATTTTCAGATTGCAAGATGCTGGATCTCTCTGTTCCTACCCACAGCATCCAGAGGTCAGCTTGGGGTGCCCTGGTTTCTGACTTTTGTCCCCTTTTTCTTCCGCTTGGCCTTGGAAGGGGCAGGATCCAAGCCGCTGGAATATTCAGACTGCAACATTTTGGCCAGACGGCCCTTTCCACGAGGCTTCTTGAGAAAGTCATGCCTGGGGGGAGGGGGAGAAAAAGAGCAGAAATGAGAAACGACAGGTCAGTAAAAAAGGATTAAAAAAAAAGGTTTGGGTTCTTCAAGGTGATTTTTCACCTTGAAGTGAAAAATTCACTGGGTTTTCTTTTTGCTTGCTTGCATTTCCCGAGTGGCAATCGGAAAGCAGAGATGCTTGGAAGGAAATCTCACCCAAGTATACACCATACTTCTGAGTCTTCTCTATCTGGAAAACCCTGAAAAAGGGTCACCGTTAAGTCAGAATTGACTTGGTGGCACATGATTATTAATTAGGCGGGAAGGGTTTCTATGACATGTCATCTTTTTGCTGTCAACCTATGTTTGAGCTTATGGGTGGGTTCGGACATGTTTACACGTAACCCAGTGAGAAAGGCCAGATGACTCATAAACATTAAATTTATTTATTTAAAATATTTTTATCCTGCCTTTCTTCTTAAAAAGGGGCCCAGGGTTGCTTATGGGGTTTGAAGGTAGGCTGCAGAGAAAAGGTGAAATGTCATAGAAATCCTCCCCACCCCAGGTTATTATTATTAAAGCAGAAAGACAGAGAAACACAACAGACCCGATTCTGGCTCAGAAGCTTTCCCCCACAAGCTAGGCAGGGGAGCTCCAGGCGCTTTTTCCCACTCACCGCCATCAAGTAACAGTCGCCGACCCTCACCCCTTCGAACCCGTGGCGCAAGCTTTTGGAAACGAGACGGCCATTTATCAGGGAAAACACTTTTCAACACGGATCAGCTTGTCAATCCATCTGACGCCGGCTCCTGCCGGCTCGCCCCATCCGGTGGTGGACGGTGCCAAGTGCCGCGCCCGGGGTACCTTGGGCTCAATGCCACCCAAACACCTGCCTTCTTACCCTCGGAGCTGGTGGTGCCATCTGTGGCCGACGCGTAGCACCACGAGGGGGGGGGGCGGATGAGGAGGAAAGGGGCCCGGCCCCGATTAAAGGAGCAACGGGCCTTCAAGCGACCCGGCAGGTCTCTCCTCGGCCAGGAGATTTTAAAAAGGAAGGGTTTGTGTCATCAGAGTCTTCCCGGGGTCAGGATGAAGCATCCTGGCCATGGTGGAGCAAAACTGAGCAAACGCTGGGGGCAACGGTCCAGTCATCCCAGGCCACCACCCGTGACCTCGTCTGTGTATGGGTAAGCTTGCAGTAAGCTCAGGGAGACTACTCTGGAGCAGGGTGTGGAAGAGGCCTGTTACCAAGGTCCCAGCGGTGTCTCGAGGCGCTAGGTTGCCCATAAACCGAATCGGCATGGATGCACGCCATCTTTCGCTAGGATCAAAACAGGACCACTGCTGTGCTTACCACCCCCTTCTGGGACCGGCCGTTTCTGTTCCTTCCCACCTCCACAGAAAGGTCATTTTTTTCCCAATCAGAAGCTCTCTCTCTGGGTGTTTTGACTCCAAATCCCATGATTCTTGACCGTTTGGGATTCCTGCCTGGAGCCGGGCTTGACGGCCTTATAGGTCCCCCTTTCCAACTCCCTGATTCTACGATGCTATGAAATTATCGAAGACCGAAAGGGGGAAATCAAAACCATGAGACAGAAGGAACAATGGGGAGACCGACCGACATAACCCAGGGCCAAGAGCTGCAGGGAGAGAGAAGCCGAACGCCACATTATTGATCAGAAACTTCCCGTTAAAACCTCTGGCGTCATACAAGCCCCTTCCCTCTTCCGTTAAATAATCCCTTTTCCTTGATTTCCGGAAACGGCGGGGTTATTTTCTTTGAAAAACAGAGCCGCGGAACGCTTGCCCGCTTCCACCCGTATAAAAATCTCTCTCCACGGGCGAGCTTCCAGCTTTCCCGGCCGCTAATTAAGTGATATTAAGGAAGCCGTAAATGCCACAAGGAAATTGGCAGCCGAGCGGGCTTTTACTGATGAAGAGATTGCTTTGCGGGGGGGGGGGGGGGGGACAAGATACAGCTGCAGCTTTGGCCGGGGAGGGCCTGGTTGAACAGATACCTCACCAAAGGGTCTTTGCCACAGCCTGGAAGTAATGAGTTACCCATCAGTTACTTGTAACTAGCTTCTTTCCCCAGTAACAAAAGTATAAGGAAGTTACATTTAAAGAAGAGCTTAACAAAGGGACAATTTGCAGGTAACTATAATTCTAGTTACTTGTATTCCTGTTGTTGTTATGTGCCGTCAACGTATGACAACTCTATTCTCAACTGCCATGCTCAGCTCTTGCAAACTCAAACCCTGTGGCTTCCTTTAGGCAGTCATTCCATCTCATATTTGCCCTTCCTCTTTTCCTGTTGCCTTCAACCTTTATAGTTACTTTGATAGTTCTCCATTAAATGACAGAGAAGGACTATCATTTTGTTCAAGTGATACCCACTTATTGTAGGTATTGAAGGAGCAACCAGAGGAACGACAGGACGTCTGCTTTTTATTACAAGCTAGTAACTCATAACTTTCAGATGCTTTTTAAAAGTAACTAAAAAGCAACTATTTTATTTTGAGAAATGAGAAAGGAACTTGTTTCTTTGTTTCCCCAGAACAATTAACTATAGCAGTAACTAACTACTTTCAGAGACACTATAATTGTTATTGTAATTCATTACTTTAAAAAAGTAACTTTCTTCTTCCTCCCTTCAACGCTGATCAGGAAGAAAGCAATTTAGCTGTGTCGATTTTTCTGAGGCTACTGGATCACACCAGGAAAAAAAAACCACACCGAAAGGGCATGTCAAAAGGAGGCAGCCTGTCGCATCTCTGTGTGAGTCTCTGTTCCAGGCTGCCAATATATCCCAGTGAAAAGGCAGGCCCAGACCTGGGGTTCCCAAGAAAAGAAACACAGAAACCTCTTGCGGTGGGGGAAGTAGTTCCAACTAAATCTTTTCATGGGTGTGAAAAGGGAACTGCCGCCCCAACTCCGTAATATTCACGGGAGAGAGAGATTTCTCAATGAACCTGATGGTGAGGTTCCCCAACACCTTTTTCAAAACTTAAAAAGTAAAGCGGAGGAGGTTGGGTATCAAGATTAGGGTTGCAGGTGCGATTTTTGTCCTCCAGAAGTCTTGTCTTGAAAGCTCCTCTTTGGAGATGGGCACGAACCGAACCGTGAACCAGAAAAACTGGGCTGATTCTGTGCATCTGGCAGGACCGGGTGGGGGGGGGCGCGACGTGGGTGGTGAAAAGCGGGCAGGCGGCAGAGGAGCAGCGAAATTTCCCCTCAGCCACAAACTGGGAAAATGGAACCGCAAACCAGTTCATTTTTCCGAGGGTTCGTGGTTCGCCGCGAACCATCACAAATTGCTGTTTTTTCCCCCAATTCGTGCCCATCTCGTCTCCTGTTAATGATAAAAAGCAGTAACTCTCCACACTGGAGAGAAACAGAAGCTTAGCAGGGAGGGACTGTTACCCTGGCTATTCTTGCGGTTTATTCTTAAAACCCCGTGAGATTCGTTCGGCCAAGATAAAAAAAACCACCTTTGCAGCTGATCAGGAACCTGAAGCCGAGTTAAAGAGCCCTAGTCCGGAAATGTTATCCCGGCTGCTTTTAGATTACTAAAGCAGCTTCTTGGCAGCCCAGGTAAGACGGGGAGGGAGAGAAGGTTAAACCCTGCCGCCACGCTGTAACCGGGAAGACCCTCTCACTCGTCTCCGTCCAATTCTCGGCTTTTGCCACTTCGCTGGCATCAATTTTTTTTGCACTAGGGGAAAGGCGGGGGTGGGGGGGGACAGGGAAGGAATGAGCCCCCCCCCCCCCGATGCGGAGAGAACGAGAAAGGGGGAGGAAGAGTCGTACGAGGGCACGAACATTGTGAAAACACAGGGCACCATTGTCACCGTCTGCTGTAATCCGGGGAGATGCTGGCGTCGGGCTCTCTCTCCCCCCCCCCTCGCTCCCTGCAAGTCGAACTGAGACATCAAAAGAGGCCCCATACCATCTTACATGCTCTTTATCTGCTAATCAGGCCATTCTTTCCTAAATAAAGCCCCGTTAAATCCCTGGCTCACAGGGGCCTTCGAATCCTGCTGTCCATCTGCTGGCGAGGGTCAGCCGCGCCATAGCAGCCGGCAGGAAAAGCACAGCCTTTCCCTCGTGGGGTTCCCTGATGCAAAGGGGGGGGCTGCCCAGGACCATGTGGAGGAGGGCCCTAGCGCTTCCCTCCTCCCGTCTTAATTTCTGTTTTAATTTTCGCTTTCTCATGCACACACCGTGTGTCCCCCCTCCCCCGAGTCGTCAGCATCCGGTCATCCTCTGATGTGGATAAAGGGGGTTTAATAGCACGGCCACCGCCACCCCGATTCCGTGCACAGACCGGGCTTTACCTGCGGGCCCCCCCCCTTGGAAGAAAAAAAAAAGAGAGGGTCCAAGGAAAATAAGAGACAGGAGGGAAATAAAACCTAAAACTGAAGGTTAAGAACACTGCAACGTAGAAGTTTTGCAAAGGAAGAGAGAGAGAAAAGATGGAGCAGAAATTAAGAACGAAAAGTTAGAAACGGAGAAGCAGAAACGGACTGCTGTGCGCTGTCGTTTTAAATGTGTTTTAAAATAGACCTTAGTTGCCACTTTAATCTAATGCTTGTTTAATTCTTTTTTTAAAAAAAAAATATTTGTATACTTACTGTTTTTAACTTTTCAACATTTTTTAAAAAATGATGCAAGTCGCCTTGGGTTCTTTTTGGGGAGAAAGGCGGGACAGAAATATTTTAAATAAATAAGAATAAATAAATGAGAAGGATTTCTGAGTTTAACTTTTGCCGAGTTGAAATCAAGACGGATGACGGAGCAGTAATGAGATAAATAAAGAATAAATAAATAAACGCAGAAGTATTTAAAAACAAACGTAGGCCAACAATCCCACGAATCTTTGACAGGTTAATTTTTTTAAAAAAATGGGCCTCAGAAGCCAGCAAGCAGGAAGAGCTTCCTGTCTGAATGTATTTCTTTATTTAAAAAATCTTCACCTGCCTTTCTCTTGAAAAGGACCCAAAGCAGCTTACAACCGTTAAATGACAATATTTAAAATGTAAAACCAGTGAGTATCCCAATATTTTTAAAAAGAATTAAACAAGTATTGTAATAAAAAATAGTCAATAAAATCAATTCTAAATAGGTAAACCTGAACATCTCCACTTGTAAGACCAATTTATTTTTAAAATCTTTTGTAAGCTGCTCGGAGGGTCAGCTTACAAAAGATTTTTATAGGGGAACCTATAAAAGTCATGATAAATATTTTAAACTGAACAAGGGAAGGAAGGAGACGACAGTGTGGGGGAGGGAGCAACCGGTAAAACAAATGAAAATATACGATTTTGGTCCGCCGTGACCTTTCTGAGGTCACTCTTGGTTTTAGAAAAGCCAACCCCCCCGACCGACAAACTAAAACAAGCTGGGGGGGGGGGGGGAGGACATACTGAAAGAGCATCTACGCCCCCTAGTGGAGGCAGAGGGATCTGTAGTTTAAAATGAGGGAGAAAAATGGGTACAGAGGGACTACACTGGGGGAGATGCATGCCACCAAGGTACCCCACTTTGCTCATCCCAGTACAGTAGGATCCCCTTAATCATGGGATCAGTATCTACTGATTCACTTATCCATGGTCTGAAAGTATTTAAAAATATTAAAAGAAAAAAAAAATCAAAAAAACTATTTTTCACACGTGTTACCGGAATCAGTCACTAGAGGGAGCGAGAGACTGTGCTAGGAACATAGTAAAAATACATAGTATGGTCTCTGACACCCTCTAGTGGCCACGTCTGGTAAAACATGTGAAAATATTTTTTTCTGCTGTTTTTCCTTATACCATGCTCTCTCAGACAGACAGATAGCTAGATAGATAAGATAGCTAGATAGATAAGATAGCTAGATAGGTCACTATGGGGAGGGGACTTGGAACCAATCCCCAGCAGATATGGGGGTCCTACTGCATAGGTTAAAACCGACCGCTGTGTATCAGGTCCCTGTAGTAAGGGATATTGACCTCTACCTTTTCTGCTTCTTCCTCCGATCCGGGATGGTCGAGGCCCTGAGATTCCGAGGGGCATCCCGGAGCCCGAAGCTCTTTGCCACATGACCCAGGTGGAGAGACCGGACGTGGAAGATGTGCTTCAGGCTGGCGGGGTACGTTGCATATGACCGGATGAAGGACTGCAGAGCTGAAAGAAGGAGAGACAGAGAGAGGTCTTTAAAAAGAATGCAGTTATCTCTGGAAATAAGTTCATTTCCTCACCTGTGGCATCTTGATCGAGGGCTTAGACAACAGGGCCAGAGTATCTGTGGGGGATCGCTTCCAAGACCCTTGTGGATGCCAAAAACCGTGGATATTAACCAACTCTCTCTATAACAATCTCTGGTTCCCTCTAGTGGCCTCCCTACCTATAACACAGTCTCTAGTTCTCTCTAATTACATCGTGGAAATATGTATTTCTCTTTTTTTCATTTAATATTTGGAATATTTTCAGACTGTGGATAAGTGAATCCGTGGATACTGATCTCAAGGGGGTGCTACTGTATTTAAGCCCAAAGTCAGCGACTAAAATAACATGAACCAAGGTTACGACGCACCGAAGGATGTCCAAGAGAGACGGTCACTTACCAAAAGTCTCCAAAATAAACAAACCTGTACATCTGAAGTAAAAAACAACGCCGTGAGTACTAAATGATAGCAATTTATTGTACTCACTGGAATTGCACTGAGCAGTTTCGTGAGCATGAATCTTCCAGCCTACGCTCGTGTACCGAGGAGCGAGTTCAACCAGCCAGTCAGCTGGAAGAGTTCAGCTTATAGGAAGAAGTCCAGTCCACGGAGTAACACAGAAATATGTCAGTGCTGGCTGAGAACAAGCAGGAATCGGGGTTTCTTTGCTAAGAATATGGCTATAATTTATTATTTCGCTTTCAACTTTGTTTTTATGATGCCTTTCTCCTAAAGGCTCCACCACAAACAAACAAACATAAAATTTATATACAGTAGGATTCCCATTATCTATGGGGGATCGGTTCCAAACCCCCTTCTCCCCCGTGGATGCTGAAAAACACAGATTACAGCAAACGCTATTTTAAGAGCGAATGCTATACACGGCGTGGTCATCGGCTCCCTCTCGTGGCCCTTTCCGGGAACGTACGTTTTAGAAATCCATCATTTCCAGGATTTTTCTTTTAACATTTTCAGACTGTGGATGAGAGAATCAGCGGATACCGATTCCGTGGATAAGGGGTGCTTTTAAAAAAAAATCGGCTGTTTTATCCATTGTGAGCCGCCTTGGGTCCCCTATGGGGAGAAAGGCAGCGAATAAGCAAGTCAGTAAGTCAATAAATTAATAAATAACGGAACGGCCTCCGTTCTCAGTGTCAAACGAGCGTTCTCCCATGCTCAGAAGTTAAAAGGAACTGGCGGCCGTCCTCTTTCGGACAGATCTTGGTTGTGTTCCTCTCTTCACCCTCCTCTCTTCTCAGACGTTCGCCTTCCCTCCTTCGCTCCACCCGGCCTCTTTTGCCCTCCTTACCCCGAGCTACTAGACCGACACGTTTGCCCAGGGCTTAAGACTAATCTCTTGGCGGTGGCAGGAGATTGGGGTTTACGGAACAGTAATAAAAATGTCATTTTAGCGAGATCAGTTCCTGGAAGGAACCTGGGAATCCATCAAAGCTCTGTTTGCCGAGCAAAGCGAACGCCATTTCCCAATCAATGAGGGAGTAGCAAAGGAGGGAACACTCTTTGCAATACCTCTCCTGGTTTCACACCGTCAATTTTTATGTTATTATTATTATTATTTAAAAAGAAGCTAGCAGTGCCTGGAGAGGAAAAGGAGCTTGCAGCCGGCAAAGGAAGGGAGACGGGGGGAAATAACAAGAGCCCAACGGGCTTTGAAAGGTAAGAAAAGGTTGGGTGTTTTAAAGGCCTAAGGTCCTAAGAGTCTCGGGCCCTCCTCAATACGTACTTCAACAAACAAGTTTCTAGTCCCTATTGACTATGGAAAGGGAACCCACAGTCACCAAATTTGCTAAGCCTGAGGAGGAGTAAAAGGAAAGCAGAGTAAAAAGGGCGACAATGTTATTCTACTCTCTCAATTCCATTTTTAAAGATGACTTGCTTTTTTCCTGATAAAAAAGAAAAAGAAAAAAAAAACACAAATACCTTGATGACTAGAACATTTGTTTTCAGTTTGTGTTATGATCCACTTCTTCAGACGCACGGGCTCAGATATATTTGTTAGTTTTTAAAGTCTCCCCTTTTTAACACTGAATTTACTAAATGTGTTTTTTAAGTGGTTCAGCACACCATTTTTCTTTTTTCTATTGTACTGTTTTGTAATATTTCATTTATATATATATATTTTAAAAAGTGTTAAAAGTATCTCAACACCTTTGTTGTTACTGGACTGGTATTACATAACACATACAAGTTTTAACCAAAAACCTAAGGATCTGTTAAATATCAACGCAGTATAGATGCTGTTCCTAATATTGCCAATTTTTGGGTAGCTCTGTGATTTCTGAGATCCACAATTGCTTAGAATACTGTGTGAACTTTCTGCCTATTTCTTTCCCAAAGCCCTGATGATGATGATTCGCTGGATCTCTGTATTTTGTTAGTTTTTCCCAATTCTTTATTTTCAACTCTGGCATCCCCTGGAATTGCCATGTCGCCGATCCAGACCTTTCTTCATTCTATTGCTATGTCTGGTGTGTTATGTTCAAGGTGTCTATCAAGTTTGGATCCAGATAATAATAATAATAATAATAATAATAATAATAATAATAATAATAATAATAATAATAATAATAATAATAATAATAATAATAATAATAATAATAAAATTCTCATCTTTCCTGCCTTTGTGTGTGTGCGCGTTCTCTACCATCAAGTTGGAACCGACTTATAGCGACCCTAAGAGGGCTTTCAAGGCGAGAGAGAGATTTAAGGAGTGGTTTGACCTGTTCCACTCCCGAGAGGGGATTCGAACCCTGTTCTCCAGATTCCAAGGCCATCGCTCTATCTACTACACTGGGAAGCTATAGCCATGCCATATACACGGGTGGGTTGTGTTGTTTTTTTTAAAGTCTTCCTTTTGAAGGTCTTACAGGCATTTGAATCCCCAAAGGTTTTCAAAGAGGCACTGCCCTCTGACGGTTGGAAACGAACTCGGATCCAAGGAGTTTGACGAAAGGAAGCTCAATGCTTTTTAACCACCCCCACGGAGAGCAGGCATCAAATCCCTATAAAGATGAATGAAAATGCCAGAGTCTTTATGACCTTCTTAAGGGCGGGAGCATGCACGACCAAAAAACAAAAAATCACGATGGAAAATAATCGGAGCGACGTCATTACTGCCGTCGTCCTCATACGCTTCAACTCCTTTTCGAAACTAAAATACTTTTGATTCTAGGAATATCCTTTCTCCCTGTGGCCCCAACTGCCATCGGTATATTAAATATAATCTATATCCTTTTAGACTACTGAATCAGTATTATCTACCTAAGCTTTCCCAAACTTCTTTATAGGAGTTCTTCCCAGGTGCCGAATCTCTCGGGATGGGCGGGTTAGGGGTTTAGCGCCTTCAATAGCTGCCGGGAAGTTCGGAAGAAAACCCGGAGCGGCAAATTTGCTGTTTATGCAAAGGGGGGGGGGGAAGGTGGAGCCTCCAGATCCCATTGCACCTACTGGGTGGGGCCTTTCCCAACAGCACCCACACGGAGCTTGACTCGGAGGAGAAGGAAGGAACAGCAGGGCAGCCGTGTTGAACCAGGGCAATCGTTTATCTCAAAAGATCTTGCGCTGTAGAACTTCCACCACCCCAAACGTTTGCCCTGAGAGACCCCCATAGCCACATCACCTAAGAAATACAGAAAGGCAGGCAGGGGGACTGAGCTGTATTAAGAAACCAGTCCTTAGACCATTCCATCTCTCTCTCTGCCAGGAGCGGGTCTTTTGTAAGGCTAACGGCTCTCAGTGGCCCATTCAAAACCTATATATATTTATATGGCCAGCTTCTAAAGAAACCCAGTGGCACGCCAGACAAGAAACGCAGTCGGAGAATCACATTGTCATTTCCCTTCTAATAGGGCGTGTGTGTGTGTGTGTGTATCATTGCTGGGAGTTATCGTCTGGCTATGCCTAGGGCTCTCGGGTTCTATTGATCGATCGATCGATCCAGCTTCTAAAGAAACCCAGCAGCATCCCAGGCGAAATGCAGTTGGAAGAACCACAGGTTCAAACCCAAATTTTAGCCTTTCCGAACCAAGCTTTCGTGGTTTTTTTTTAAAAGAAAAGATCCGAGCCGGAGGGGGAGGTTTACCGACAGCAGACAAACGGTCTATGTTCCTTTTCGGAAGCGGGCCAGGGATCCCGAACCGGTGATCGACGCAGAGGAGGTCAAAAAACAAGGAGAGGAAGAGGTAAGGAAAACGGAAGAGAGCGAGCAAAAATGAACTGGGCATTTGGCACCGTGGCTGTTTGATTTCCTGCCATAAAGGCCCGCGCCAGCTGCCGTGTTAATTATTCACCATCCTTGGCTTCGGCTGAGAAAGGAACGAAGGGAGGTTTATGGATGCCAGCCGGCGCTGGAGATGGGGCATACGCAGAGAGCAGAACAGGAAGGAAGGAAGAGAGAGAGAAAGCGGCTTCACATGGAAGATAAAATGGAGAAGAAAAAAACAAAACACAGAGAGAGAGAGAGAAGCAGCGTTTAGATATTCATCAGAAACGCAGGCTATAATTTCCCCCCCGACGGCTGCCATCTAAAGTTGCAGAGGCATGAAGAACTGGCATGGGGAAGGGAGAACGTGCCGGTCTTTATGAAAGCCACAATTGCATAAATGGTGGGTATCAATATGGGTTTGGTCATGGACAGGCCCTTTTCCCCCCATGACCCCACGTGTCACCGTCTGCCACAGGGATCAGCGCTGGGAGGAATCGGTCAGTCGGTTTCTCCCCACGCTTTCCTCTTCGGCTCATCCGGCAGATCACAAGATTTTTGGACAGGAGAGAGGAGCAAGTTACCTCGTCTGGTAACTCAGGATCTTATGCCTTACTGTGTGCCCTAAGTCCCTGGGAATGTAGGGGGAACAGAGATGGCACTGGACTCAAAAGGTGGGTATCGTGGTTTTTAAAAAAACGGCAGGTTTCTAGATCTTATGATTGCCGGAGGATATCCTTGACTGATAGCGGGCCACCATCACAGAAGAGTTTCATGAGATGAAAAGATGGAACGCATATCCTTTGCTCATAGGACCGAAGTCAAGGGAATATAGTGCAAGATAATATAATGTATTTTGCTATTCGTGCCCTAGTTATATCCCATCTTTTTGTCAAAAAACACATCCAAGGCAAATTCCTCAACTGGCCGAATTTACAGAAGTGGCAGGTTCCGGTTGACCTTTCAGAGGATCACAATTAAAAAAGGAGTAGATCGTTTGTTTCCAGATACAGAGAGTTTTTTTTTGCCAAAGCTTAATCCCATGGCTTAATCTTGAGAAATTTTGCATCCTCTCTAATCGTATTAGAACCCAGGGTCGCCCCGTGAGGTTGAAGGGGGGGGGGGGGAGTTCTGGAAAAGGAAGGAGTTTATCAGACATGATTAAACTGTGGAACTCACGGCCACGAGATGTGAGAGCTATCAGTTTTTAACACTCTGAAAGGAAATTGGATAAATTCATAGAAAGCCATAAGCATCAGTGATTAACAGGGAGAAATTTAAGGACTCTGGACTAAAACCAGTACTGGGCTCCGAAAATAATAGCATGGACGTAATCTGATAAACTCACCGATTTTAGTGTATCTTAATCCAATCACAGTCAAATGACACCTGTAATTGATTAATCTATCTCATAAGTATTGATTCAAAGGTATCTAAAATACTGACTTAAACGTACCTAACATGCATGTCTGTTTATTATGTCTCTTGCCCTTAATTTAGCTTCCATAATTTTAGGTTCCATACATACAGCTTATTTGGCCATAGGGAGAACATAACGCTGCATCTGGTGAGCTTTGCATCTGATACATCATGGTTCTTAATAATTTAGGTGTTATTCGTTACAAACACAAAAGTAACTTTGTAACTACTAGTTACACTATCTGTTCCAAAAAGTAACAAGTTACAGGCACATGCATTTCTTGTAACTAACTCCTTCCAAGGTCTGGTTACATGACAACTTACTGGACCGCTCCCAAGAACTGCTGGGGAGAAGAATCAACACGGCAATAGCGAATTCTCCATTTTGCAAAATGCCGAAATAGAAGTTTCTCCTCACCTTTTTTTGCCCACTGGACAGTTTCGGGGGAAGAATGGACATAATTCTCGAATTCGGTCTGCAGCACGGTGGCTCTCCGATGCGCTTCCTGTGGGTCTGAGCTGTGGGCGCTCTAACCGCAGGGAGAAAGGAGAAAGATGAGAAGCGGGAAGCCAAAACTGCAAAGCTATTTTTCACAAGAGATCTTATAAAAGAAGGTGGAAAGGCTCATCTCAAGCACAGGCGAACCTTTTAATACGAGTATGCCTGAAGACAGTATTTTTTTTTTTTAATTTATGGGCCAGAATTCCCATTTATGGGCCAGTCAAACAGCCTATGTGAATTACTGCTCGTTCAGAGGTTGATGCTTCTATTCCTCACCGTGTGCAAGTCACAGGACTGGCGCATGGCTAGGAATGCAAACACCAATTCCTTTACTAATGGCAATTTTACACTGCCCGTTGTAGTCTAAAAAGCGGTAGTTCCCTACCTTGGGACCTCCAGATGTTCTTGGACCACAACTCCCAGAAATCCCGGCCAGCACAGCAAGCCGTTGAGGGCCTCTGGGAGTTTTAGTCCAAGAACATCTGGGGATCCAAGGTCGGGAACCACTGCTTTAGACTACAACGGTCAGTGTCCTTCATCACTGGCTAGACTGGTTAGGGTTAATAGGAGATGTAGTCAAACAACATCTGGAGGGCTGAACTTGGCTCACCCCTTGCTTTATGGCTTCTTGAATCCAAACAAATCTGGATCCTTAAGCCAGCTTTAAACCAAGACCTATATTTAGCTTATGTATCCTGGCTTGTTTGAATCCAAGGTCGCTGGGAGGTTCTGTAGGCTATGCTTGCCTGGGTTTGTTCCCTGTGTAGTAATAGGCAGGGGTGTGTGAAGCTCTTGCATATTGTGGTTCCACAAGCCAGGATTCCAGGTTTAAAGTGATGCGTGGACTCAATCCATAAGCAATAAGGAAAGGCCAGTGTGGGAGAAAGCACACTTGTCAATACACTTAATGGTTTTTAACTGGCTAGAATTCTACTGGAGACTTTCCCTTGAATAAAGGAAATCACTAAGTCAAAGCAGCAAATGGCCACTCATTGATGGTGGGTTGGTTGCATTCCAGGGCGTACTTTCCATCATCGTCATTGTTTTGCTGCTGTTGTTATGGGTTGTCAAGTTGCCTCCAACTTATGGCGACCCTGTGAATGAGCGGTCTCCAAAATGTCCCGCCATCCACTGCCCTGCTCAGCAATTCAAAATCAAGCTCGTGGCTTCCTTGAGGGGATCAGTCCATCTCGTGTTTACTGGGTCCTCTTCTCCTGCTGCCTTCCCCCTTTCCCAGCCTGATGGGTCTTTTCCAGATCATGCTGCCTTCTCAGGATGTGCCCAAAATTAGGACCACCTCAGTTTGCTTCCTATAAATTCCCCATTCAGCCTCTGGTCATGGTGTCTCGAATCTGTTTTTCCTCCTTTTAAAGTTTTCCTCTACATTTTCTCTCCCTTCCCACCCTTCTGCCATGAAGGCGAATCAGAAATATCACAAATTAATATCCTGTTAAACATGCCGTGCCGTATTCGCTCCATTGGCCCTACCCCGCAAGACTGTTGTAAGGATGTCAACGGAAGGAGTGAAGACCCATATCCACCATCTCAGAAATGAAAACACACACAACATCCTTGATCATACACACACCTTCCACTGTCCATTGCGGTAGAGAAAGGGCATCGGGTATTTTAAACATATAATAAATGAGTCAAGTTTCTGGCCCCCTTCGTTCCCCTGTGTTTCTTCCGCTACACCACTCTGATCCACCTTTTTTCTTTTGTTAAGCCTCCTGGGTTACACACAGTGTCACCTTCCCGCCTGTTATTTTATATTTTTTTAATATGAATGTGAAATTAAGCGAAGTTGCCCTTTCTCCCCGGTGGACAGAATCCTCTGTTATTAAAAAGTAAAGCACTTTAATAATGAAAAACTTTACCCACCCCACTCCTCCACACAGCCACCCTGCTTTCCTTCCCCGTGTTTTAACTGTTTAAAATTAATGAGAAGGGCAGAATGGTTGTCAAAGCCTTATTGAAAGCGGGCAGCAAGGACCAAATAAACCCGAAAATCCCCCCAGAGTGTTAAATAAACAGAGATTCAGCCCCTACCAAATCCCTTGGTTGGTTATTGTATACATTCGGTATCGGGGCTCAGAAGAGAGGCGAGCATCAGGCAAGGCTGGGAAAGGTTTCAGAATTCCAATAAAGTCCTGAAATTAAAGACAGCCCGGCGCAAATTCCAGGAGAAAATTAAAGAGACCTCAAACTTAAGTGACAGATGACTGGCTTCAATGCCACAACTATCTGGGGATTACTGATAATATGGCAATATATTACAAAGGACTTCTCTGCTTCCTCTCTCGCTGGCTCTCCCCTCCTTCTGCCTCACCACTGTGCTTCCCTACCTTTTAGGTTTCAAAATGAGCTCTCGCTCGCTCGCTTTTCTCCAATTCTCCAGCAAAAAAATAGTAAAAATAAAGGGGGGGGGGGGAAGGTGGAAGATGGGAGAAAAGCATAAAAGGAAAAAAAAACCCCAGTTTTGAAGAAAGGAGGAAGCCAAAGAATTAAAAAGAAGAAGGATGATGTACATCAGGAGGTGGAGTTTTGGGGAGGAAACAGGGCTAAAGGTTAGGAAAAAGGAGAACAAACAGCAGAAAATGAGTACAGAAAAAAATAACATATTAAAATATATGTTATGTGAACATGCCACTGGTGCACGCCACACTTTTCCTGCTGAGCCTTCCCCCTTCCTCTCTTTTTATACTTCTTCTCTTCCCCCTAGAGAGTGATTTTATTTTTTAAAATGCACCCTAACTGCAGGTTTTGATCCCTGTCTGCTGGTCTGGGGGAAGAAAAAGGAAAAAAAAAAAAACTAAATTTAAAAACTGATTCAGAAGTTGGAAAGGAAAAACCACACACAGAAAGCTAACATTCTGGAGCAAAGAATGGAACTAGAGATGGGTATGAACCGCTGGGTTTCGTGGTTCGTGCCGGTTTCTTGGCCGAACAGGTGTTTGGTGGTTCGAAGCCCTGCCTCCTCCAGCAGCCGCCCACTCAGAAGCAGCATCCCAGCTTCCCTGTCCCGCCTCCTCCAGGCGCTGCCTCTGAGTGGGTGCCCACCAGAGGAGGCAGGGCTGCGAACCACCAAACACCTGTTCAGCCGAGAAACGAACCAGCACGAACCATTGAACCAGCAGTTCGTGCCCATCTCTATTTGGAACTGCTTTTTTTTTTTCCGGCAACAACTCTCAGCATGCTAGCTAGCTGCAGGATTCTGTGAGTCGTAGTCCGAAGACGGGGACATGTCGGAGTATTCTGGAAGCAGGCATCCAAAAATGTAACTTTCCCCATCAATGATGATCACTGACCAAAGAAAAGTAACTTTCCCCATCTCTGATCACCCTAGGCAGATAGACCAGGATTTAGAAATCCACCGGGAATCCTGGTTTATTTCGTTATACTTGCAACACAATTAACCATGGTTAGCGTTAACCATGGTTAACTACATTACAGGTATAACATAATAATGTGGTTACAGTAAACTGTGAAAGGAGCACAAGAGAGGCACACAAATTCCCAGTATGTTCCTGATTTCTTCTCCGTGGTTTAGATCCTAAAGACGCTAAATTTGCTGACCTTTAACGAGTCACAGAAATGTGTTGTTTTCATCCTAAAAGACTAATGTGGTTACACCTTTGGAAACCTGGACTAAGTCTGCTTTAAGTTGTAGGCATGTGTGCATCAATGGCACAGAAGTGGGGTTATATTGAAGAAAATCCAAATTTCAGAGGGTTACACATACACCAGGAAGAAAAAAAAAGGTTGCATGTAATTCTTTCATTTTTTGAGCAAAGGGTGACGAAGTTAACCATGTGTGGCCTCAAACTGGATGATTCCAAAAGAACTTCACATACAAAATGAAGGCTTTTGTTTTTAGTAACTTTTTCGCCCAGCAAATTCCAGCCTCCTCACGTGGAATCCCCTTAGGAAGTCAGCCCTCCCCCCACCCCCCCAAACAGCTACCCTCTTATGCCTCGGTAGCAAACGTACAGATCAAATTTATTCTCTTTGTAGCCAGGTGAAGATTCACACACCCAGGCACGGCGGCATATATATTTCATGCGGCTAAAGATAAAAAATACATTTTACAGGTGCTTGGTTGGCATCTCTTCCCTGCCGGCTTCTCGGAGAAGCCCCAAAACACACACACATCCACCAAAGAGGTGTTTTATCATGGACGCAGGCGAGGCCAGAGAGAAAAAGAGGATCAGGGTGAATTTCGCAACGGAGGAGCTGCAGCACAGATATTTTTTTTGATTTGGAGAAAAAACCCTGAAAACACGGTGCGGGCAGAGGATAATCACAGAACAGTTCAATTTCCACGCTGACCTCTTTCTAGCCCCTGGATGTTGACGCATGCAGTGGAGGAGGACTAGAATCCGGACGATAGACAAGGAAAAAGTTGGCTCAACAGAATGTCCTGCTGAATCAAGGAAACCAAGCCCTAGGAGGAAAGATCGAAGGAACTGGGTGCGTTTAGCCTTGAGAAAAGACGAGGGAGGGGAGACAGGAAAGCGGGAGGAAGTCCTGCAAAGGAGGGGCAGGATCTGTTCTCGATCATCCCACAGTGCCAGACACGCAACAATGGGCTCAAGCGACAGGAAGCCAGATTTCGGCTGAATATCAAGAAAAAGTTCCTAACTGTTAGAGCAGTACGACAAGGGAAGTAATGACCTCGGGAGGTGGTGAGCACCTCCAGCGCTGGAGGCCTTCAAGAAAAAAATGGGACAGCCCTCTATCCGATCTGCTTTGATTTCGATTCCTGCACTAAGCAGGGGGTTGGACTTGATGGCCTCAGAAGCCCCCTTCCAACTCCATGATTCTATGACACTACTAGTCCATAACATTTCCAGTCGCCTATTTGTAGTGTTGGCATAAAGGGCCCAAAAAGAAAGGCAGAAAGAAAGAACCTAGCCAGCTTTCACAATGTGCTTTTGAAGTCTGGTCGCATGGACTGGAGTTTCACACTCACCCTAGATGACCAGGAAGAACCAACGAGGAAGGGTTGTTACTTCTTTTTGAACAGCTCACCTTATTTCTCCAGTGGCTACCCACGAAACGATCATCTTTCATCAAGCTGGACAGGACAGATTCCATCTTCATCTCCAAAACACTGTCATGTGGCGGTGGGCAGAATGGGATGAGACAAAATAAGTACATGTATTGTTAGTTAAGGATGAATAAGGAAACAGGAATTCAAAGAGGGCTCTGCCTCTCTGTTGAGAGGTCTCTTTCCCTCTCTCTTTTGTCTGTTGAAGTGTGTGGTTTTGTTTTTTGTTATCTCTTCCCAAGTATAAGGAATGAAACGTTTTGATTCTTTCTCCTACCACTGAGACCGTAAGTGCCAGTTAAGGAGAAACGGGTGAACTATCTGGGGAACTTGAAGCTATTCTCTTCTGTCCGTCTCTGTACTTCTACTACAGAGCAAAAGGAATTTAACCAAAATTCAAAACTCCGAAACAGAATCTTGGGAAAATAAACTGCAATAACTCCTGACTTACTCTTTCATGGGGGGTGGGGGCACCACACTCCCCTTCTCCTTTTTTTTGAGGGTGGGGTGTTTTGCATCTGTGCTCCAGGGCAGCGTAGGTAAGATGCCAAAATTATGAGTTACAACTCTCTCCAAAGCCCAGGGCTCTAACCACTACACCACAATGCCTCAGACATCTTTGGGAAGGTGGGGGGTCAAAAGGAAGGTGTCTGTTGATGTGCTATCAACGGATCCCACGAATTTTCCAAGTTCAGGTTCTAGAAGCATGGACTCGCTTCCAAATCTATTTATTCATTATTATTTATTAGTTAAGATTTATATTCTGGTTCTCCGTTGTCCTCCTGTTGCTTTCACAACAAGCTTGTGAAGTAGATCTTAAGACCGCTCTTAACCCCTTACACCACATTGGCTCGAGCCCAGAGGGGCAAAATTCCCAAGAAAACACCCCCTGGATCCGGCCATCAGCCTTCTTAGCCCCAACACTCGAACGCGGGACCTTGTTGTTCCCTGACTATTATTTTGTCACTCCAAACATCAGCGGTTTAAAACTGCAAGGAGAGAAATCTCTCCTTGCATTCCGGGGGAAAAGGTTGCTCAGCCCCGCATGTGAATGAAAACGTCAAAGCCTCCGACAGTGATATATTTTTCTTCTGGATATGTCAAAATAAACTCACACACACACACCCGACGAATTTTCTCGTGTCTGGCGCGCTTCCAGCTCACCACCCCGCAGATAAGCGGACTTGATTCGCACAGCGGGGAGCGTATCGTGACGCGCCGTCGGCTCGTGCTTTCACGGGGGATCGGCTTCCTTTTATAAAGTTCGTTAGGCAACAGTTAGGAAATAAAGCAATCGACTGATGAGCTGTCTAAAAGCCTTCCTTGCTCAGGAAACGACGCCGTGGCGCTTTTCAAACCCATCCACCGCCACCCGCTTCCACGTCTTGCTTGAATGAACCGTGAAAAGACGCCAGCAAAATATATACACATGCAGCAAAACGGGGAGAAATGACTTGGAGCTGAGCTCCGTATTCTTCTTGTTATCTTTTTTTTCTTCTCTAAAAGGCGATCCATTAAGTCACAAAGCAGTGCGTGTGGCATGCCACCTCGGTTTCGGGAACTAACTTTCTAAGACGGGCCGAAGCGGGTCACAGAGAGACCGACAATTGTACTAATTCCTTGTTATGACTTTAAGAGGAAAAGTAGTTTTAAGGTTGTTCAAGGCTGGAAGAAAAAGTCCTACAGAACTGGTCGTCAGGAAAATGGGTAGGGTAGTTGTTGTTTTTTAAAATAAAAATTTATAGCTATTTTCTTAAAAAAATAAATACAGAATCAACATTTTGCTTTACACAAGCCTTGTGTTCTCCCTAATATTAGGAGATTTTTTTTTAAGATGACTTTTTTTTCTGTGTGTGAGAGAGATAGAGATTCCTGCTTACTTATTGATCGACAGCAGGCAAATCTACCATGAAATTCTGTTTGGCCCAAGCACTATCATAATAATCATCTTAGACCTGCAGAGTTGGAAGGGACCCTAAAAGATCATGGAGTCCAGTCCCTTGTCAAGGAGGCCCAGTGGGGGGAATCGAACTCCCAACCTCTGGCTCTGCAGCCAGATGCCTAAACCACGACTGAGCTATCCCCCTAAAGCCCAAGAGGAGGGAGGGAAAAACCGGGAGGCAAATTTTGAGCCCCCCCCCCAAAAAAACTGTGAGATTTTGAATTTGGAAGAGAGGGGGGTGGCTTTCGGAGATGAAAAGATGGTCCGAGGGGTTGGGGGGGGTCACATTGAATCCAGAGGCTGCACCCCAGGCCTCGGGAACTGGCCTTATAAGAACCCCCACACCAAAATCAGCTTGGCAGCAAAGCTGACAAAACCTGCAAGGGACCCAGGGAACATTTTTGCAAACCGCTCGTCACCCGCCGCCTGCCCCCCCCCCCAACAACCTTGAAAAAGCCCAAAACCGGGGTGCTGAGGTCACCGAGGTGAGAAATCAGAGGCCTCACCCCGCCAAGGTTGGGACGGTACAGGGTACAGGAGTTAACCTCTCAAATAATATCAGAAACATCTGTTTTTCCTCCAGGACACAGATGTGGGCCATCGCATGCGCCCCCCCCCCCCAACTTGGAAGATGGAGGATGGATGAAAACGAGGCAGCCGTTCGCCTGCGTTTGTCAGCTCAGAGGAAACATCATCCTCGGCCCCCAACGAGCTCAAAACTGCAATAAGTATCACCATAATGATCCTGTTGCCATCGGTTAGTTCAGCTTCATTTGTTAAAGAGAGAGGGAGGGAGGGAGAGGGAGGGAGGGCTAACCTTTTTCAAAACGTGGCCGGATGGTTGGTTTTGCATCCCCATGCCAGACCGGCACATGGCGCTCCTTCTGCCTCGTTGGCCACACACTGAATTTGTCAGGATCAATTTCCACAAGGCTCCGTTTACAAGCGGAAAGGGCAATTAGATGTGATGCTACGGGCTGCCCTGGGCTCGGAGATGTCTACCCAAATCGGATCTGTAATCCATTAAGCCTGCTACCGGCTCCCCTCTTTTTCACACAAACACACACACACAGACTTCTCCCAACTCCGCACAGGTTTGGTCACGGGGCCGTTTCAAGCAGGCACCTGGCTCCGTTAAACAGGTGCTGAAATCCAGCCTTTCGACACACCACCCGGCTTCAGTGCTGTAAGGCACAAAAAGAGTCTCCTGTGTAAAGCCGTTGCGTGTGGGGCGATGGTTTCGCTCATGTGCCGTCAAGTGGCCTCCGACTTATGGTGACACTATGAATGAGCGCTCTCCAACATATCCTGTCCTCAACTGCCCTGCTCAGCTCTTGCTGAGGAAGCCCATGGCTTCCTTTAGGGAGTCAGTCCATCTCGTGTTATTGAGTCTTCCTCTTTTCCTTCTGCTTCGACCTTTCCTAGCATTATCGTCTCTTCCAGGGAATCCTGCCTTGTTGTGATGCGTCCAAAGTAGGACAGCCTCAGCTTCAACATTTTTGACTCCACAGAGAGTTCAGGCTTGATTTGATCTAGGACCCCACTTGTAAAGTTAGAGCGTTGGAATGGGGCTCGGGGGATTCAGGTTTTATTTGCCACTCAGCCATGAATTTCACTGCAGGACCTAGGGCCACCGAGTCAATCTCTTTCTGACTGGCCTACCTCACGGGGCCCTTGCACGGACGGAAGGGGGAAGAGAAAAGCCAAGTATGTTCCCAGAGTAAAAGGCCAACCAATATAATAAACAGCAACTCCAAAACATAAACAGTAAGCAAACAACATTACTTATTATTATTACAACTGTTGTGATGGTGGAGGGGTGATCATTATTAATAGGATAATGATGATTATGAAGATTTAAACTTTGTCTTTCCTTATTAGAGTCTAAGCTAACAGTACACATAAAACTACGCTGTTAAAACCAAATACTACCAACATTTAACATTGCCAATAATTAAAATAACAAAACTGTCTTTTGAAAAGCAAGGCAGAACTTTAGCAATACATCTAAACTTACTTCCCTCCCTTCCCCATCTCTCTCTCTCACACACACACCCAGAGTGTACCTCGGTAGTTTAAGGTCCCTTTGAAGGAGGGAAGACGGATCCAACCTCTTGATAAAGTTAGAGGCTTTCTGAGCAGAACGGCTGAGTCAAGCGTCGCGACCCAAAGCAAAGGAAAACCAATGGTCAAGGAGGCCAATTCCAACAGGGAGGACCACTGGGGAGGTCTCCGTGGTGCTGAACCCTACTTCCCCCGAACAAAAATAAAAATAATCGGTTCGGACTAAAACCCAGAACTGATTTGCCACCTCAGGCAAGTGGCCTCCACTACGGAGTGCGGACTGAGAGTCGGGGGAAGAAAGCGGAGAGTGTGGTTTCACCCAACCTCCCATGTCCTCCATCCAGCAACTTATCATAAATGCTCAATATAACAAGAGGACACCTGTAAACAAATAAACGTTCTTCTGGGGGGGGGGGGGGGAAGAGCAGCTCGCTTCTCTCCTGTTAGGACACAGATCCTTGGAAAGAGTGATCAATACTAATCATATGCTGTCAAGTCAATTCTGACCCTTCTCAGGGTTTTTCTAGGTAGAGAGGACTCGGAAGTGGTTTACCGTTCCCTTCTTCTGGGGTGCTCTGGGACTCTGCAGCCTGCCCAAGGCCACCCAGGCTGGCTCTGCTCCCCGGAATTGAACTGAACTCCCAACGTCTGGCTCCGCAGCCAGAGACCTAAACCACTGACCTATCCAGCCGGCTAATTTTGACTTATGACTTATTTTCAGGGGTTTCCAAGCAGAGGATGCTCAGAAGTGGTTGACCCTTCCCTTCCTCTAGGGGGCGCCCTGGGACGGTGCAGCTTGCCCAAGGCTACCCAGGCTGGCTCTTCTCCCAGGAGGCCCAGTGGGGGGGGGGGGATTCGAACTCCCAACCTCTGGCTCCACAGAGAGAGACCTAAACCAGTGAGCTATCCAACCAGCTTGCAAAAGAATGATAGTGGAATATAAAATGCAAGATATCCAAGGGTACTGTTTTGCTCAGTAATTGTTTGTGGTATTTTTAATTACACGTCCGACCCCTAGTTCTCTCCCTTATATATATGTCTGACTTCAATTTTTTCTAAAGCAAGAGAACGCCGATTTTCCACCCACATCCAGAGCATGCAGCTGCTTTATTAGCTGGAGTCGGTGACAAAGTTTGCTTGCCAGCCAGAGAGGAAGGTTTCGGGTATGTGCGTGCGTGCATGTGTGTCTATGTGCATGTGCTGAAGCTTGTGACTCACTTAATCTTGTGCGAAGCCAGGAAGGTGACATATTCCGCCTCTGAAGGTGTGAGGACGAGCAGGCTGTTCCCGTGACTGCCAATTCGAGCTGTCCTCCCGATTCGGTGGACGTATTCGGCAAGCGAAGCCGGAGGATTATACTTCAAAAAAATAAAAAAGGAGGCGGCACAAGGGGAAGAAGAGGAGGAGGTGGTGGTTGGGGTGGGTAGAAAAAGGAGACAAATTAACAGAGAGCAGGCATGGTTAATTATAAAAAAAAATCATTTGTAATTGAGATCTTTAAAAAAACACACACACACAAAAGCAAAACACAATCTCAAATGTCATGGTTTTTTTTTTAAAGGAGGAGTAAAGACACGGCTTATCAGAACCCATCATAGTCATCTCCACAACCATCATTCACTGCTAGAGCCATAACAAGGATTTTTGACATATGAATGTGACACATCGGCCGAGCTGTCTCTCTGCGCCGTTTCCCTTTCTTTACAAAATTCATTTCTACAGGAGGCTGAATCCGTCTGCTCTTTTTTTAAAAAAAAAACACGCGTTCGCTGCTCAGCATAGGATCGGGACAACAGAGAGACAGAAAGAGCGAGAGAAACTTTGCTGAGTTCCTTACAATATTATCAGCTGAGGGCTAAAATAATTGGTTTTCCTTCAAGCTTCCTGACATCCGGGACTCAGAGGAGGACTGCCAGTAAACAAGCCCAGTGCACGCTGTATTTTAAGGCCCATTCACACATTACATATTTATATTGCAGGCGCAGCGCTAAGATGTTTTAAAGCAGTGGGGGACAACAGGTGGACTCCAGGTTACCAGCCGGTCTTCCTGCCTCTACTTCTTCTGACCTTCTTAAAACAAGGAGAATTGTGATCTTGGAAACATTGAAGAAATACCGTTCAGACACTGAAATATAGGAAGGGGGGGTCAAAAACTGGAAGGTGACCTCCAGTTAACTTTGGTTTGAGCTGGAGAGTGTGTTTTGAGTGACGTACAGAATACGCGCTCAATTCTTTTTGCTCAAAACAAAGCGTGCAAACGTCATGCATCTTGCTTTAAAGGACAAGCGCACTTCCTAGGAAATGCAGTTCTCTTTTAAAACAAGGCGTGCACACTCGCACACCTGGTTTTAAGCAAACAAGTTGTCAAAGGCACTCAATCTTTGCTCAAAACAAAGTGTGCAAACGTCATGCATCTTGCTTAAAAGGACAAGTGCACTTCCTAGGAAATGCAGTTCTCTTTTAAAACAAGGCGTGCACGCTCGCACACCTGGTTTTAAGCAAAACAAGTCATTAAAAGCACCTCCACCACCTGATTTCAGCAGCACTGTACAAAACTGAGCGTGTACGTTTGCAGGACAGAAAATGGTGCCTTGGGACATAAGCTGCACGCTCAAATTGAAGTCATATGCCTCTTGGTTGGAGCACATATCTGGGATAACGTAGAGCAGAAAAAGGGCACTGGCGTTCATGAATCGGTTCGCTAGAGATACAAATGGCCAATGAATGAAAGCCTCACTCTAACACTTATATCGGTGTCTTGTGGCACAACCTTCACCAGCTCCTGGGCCAAGCCAAGAGGCTGAGAGGAACTTAAATACTCCCTGAAGGGTTCGGCTTGTGCCGGAGGCGCTCCTCCGGACTGTCTTAGCAACAGCCGAGGCTGAGCCTTCCAGACCCCCAAAGCCCTGGGGAATGTTGGACCCAGTCTGATGTCAGCCGGCAGGCCCCAGGCCAAGCCTGTCCAAGAAGGAAGGGTACGTGTGGCCATACGGAGGACAGCCTGGAGAGAAGACACCGAGGGCCGACGGCAGAAGAGTGTGGCTCATCTGTTTGCAGAGGAATGAAGCGCCAATCACGGTGATTGACAGAACACGCATGTCGGCACGCTACGGTGTTCGCGCATGCTTGTTCGTGCATGAATGTTATATCGATCAATGCCCACACTGTTCACCTAAGGCATCTCATGTATCTGCCACAGGATAGGAAACCAGGCCTTCCTGGAATTCTCTACACGGCCCCATAAAAAGACTGAAATTATTTTTTTTCCCCTGGGGATTTCTCACTGGCGGTAAGAGCTCGAAGCCCAAATCTCCTGGTCCACCACTCCATCAGTGCACCTATCTGGGCATTCCAACGCACTTTGATGCCAGCCAGTAATATCAAGGATGCATCTCATCCATCGCATTATAAACCCACCCACACGCCGGGACTGCGCAGTAGAAAACCTACCTGTACGATCCAGGTGACTCTCGGCAGGTCTAACCCACGAGCAGCAACGTCCTGGGGGAAAAAAAGAACATAAATCACGGGCGTTAAAGACTCCGTTGTGACTTGTAAAGGTTACTATCGAAGGAGGTGGCAAACCTTTTTTTCCCCTCCAGCCCAAATTTCCAGCGTGGGAATCACCCGCACTGGTTCGGTCTAAAAACATGGGGCCAGGGAAGGTGTTGTGAGCAAATACAGAGAAATAGAATAATTTACTGTTTTTAGCTTTGATATTATTTTATTTATTTGGCTTTTATACCACCCCATCTAGACAAATCTACTCTGGGCGGTTTACAGTACCAAAAAAGGCAATAAAGTTAAAATCATCCATAAAAAGACTAAAGCAAGCCAAAAACCAGAGGAAAATTAAGTATTATTATGCTTTTCCTGACATCATCCTAGGTCAAAAAGAGGAAACTGTAGCCCCAGGAGGTAGAAAATATAATGTTCTTTATTTCAGCGTAAAATACCCAACATGTTTCAGCTTATCAGCCTTCTTCAAGGGCTACAAAACTTAAAAAGAAATACAATTCCAACTGTATAATGTATTGCAGACATTATATAAACAAATTCATATAAACATGATTCTATAATTCTGCATCACAGTTAAAAAATTTTTTACGGATGTGATGGTTCTCGCTTATGAAGCTGTAAATGGATGTTTGTTACTGCTTTGAATGGGATTTGGTGTTACTTTTATCGCTTTTGAGTGTGGGGTTCGTTTGATCCTTTTTAGCATTTGTATACTTCCTGTTTTTAGCTTTTAAATATTGTCCTTTAATGATGTTAAGCTGCCTTGTGTCCTTTTCACGGAGAAAGGTGGGGTAAAAATATTTTAAATAAAATAAACAAAAATAAGGAGAGAGAGAGAGAGAGACACCAAGGGGTGCCGGGAAAAGCAAGAGAAACGGGAAGACCAAAAAAAAAAAAAGGGAGCCTGGCCACATTTTTGGCTTTACTCCTGTCCACTGTTGGCATGAAGACCCCACAGATTGTCTCCACGGAAATGAAACCCACAGCTTAAGATAATACTTGTTTTGATCATCTCAGAGCGTAGGACACGTCATCATGAGCTCAAGCTACAGGAAGCCAGATTTCGGCTGAACATCAGGAAAAAGCTTCCTAACTGTTAGAATAGTATGACAACGGATTCAATGTCTTCAGGAGGTAGGGAGCGCTCCAAAACCGGAGGCCTTCAAGAGAAAGCTGGACCGCCATCTGTCAGATCTGCTTGGATTTGGATTCCTGCCTTGAGCAGGGGGTTGGGTGCCATGGCCTTCACACCCATGCCGCGTACCGTCCAACTCCATCATTCTCTGATCTAGACTTTCCACCCTTGGCGTGAGAACATAAGACGAGTCTTGCCAGAGGAGAAGAGGGCCAGAACTGCATTTCAATCAGAAGCCTCCATGAACCGCACGTAACTTTATTCAAGTCTCCTTCCTATTATCCTGATCCAGACATTCAGCCCCGTTCGGCTACAGAAACAGCCCTGCGCAACGCCAGCGAACCACGTGATCCTCTCTCCTGATAACCTTCGCTGGGGGGTGATCAACTGGACCTTAATGGAGGAAAACGGAAAGGCAGACAAGTTTTTTTTTTTTGCTTGCTGGCTATCAGTACACAACGGAGTCCCATTTAACCGATCTTTGCTCTTGTGCTTTCCTCTAGCCGTGCCCAAAACAGGAGATTAAAACTGGGTGGTGGTGGGCAATCGCTCCAGCTGATGAGATGCCAAGAGACTGGATTCAGCATCAAGGAACGAGCAGAGTCACGAATCGGGTGGGTGGGCGAGAGGGATTTACGACGCCCAACGGTGATCGGCACCAGCCGCCGCCTGTGCCCAGTCTGCTTGATGAAGTCAAATCCACTGCCAAAAGAGGTTATTAGTTTAAGCAGATCAAGGCACGGCACCGTGCGAAGCAGTAACGAGGATGCAAATGGAGCACCGCTCATTTCCAGCCTTTCGCCACCCTGGTTTTTCCACTCCTCTGGTGCAATTAAAGGCAGATGCCTCTCAACACGATCAAATTGTGTCTCTCTCTCTCTCTCTCTCTCTCACACACACACACACCTGGTACCCAGTCGGCCTATTTCTACACGCACCACCGCAGCTCTCCCCAAGAGAGACGAAAATCTTTTTTGGTTCAAATAGTACTTCTCCCCCCTCCTCCTGCCCCCAATGCCATACAACAAAGCCGATCTCATTTCTCTGACCTTCGAGATCGGTAGGATGGGGGCAGGCGGCCACATCGACATTTCAGAGAAAAACTCAAGTTTGTCCTTCTTTTTCAAGGAGCACAGAGCAACATGGAAACTGAGCAGGCCCAAGGGGGGCCCCTGAACTAGAATCTAGAAACAGAGTGGTCAGATGGTCAAGGACCACTGACACAGTAGATGTAGAAAGGACCTGGTGCAGTAGGACCCCCATATCCACTGGGGATGGGTTACAAGCTCCACTGTGGATACTGAAAATAGTGGATAATAGGGAACACTAGAGATAGATATAGATAAAAGGAGAAAAAAACCCACCAAAAATCATTTTAATGTGCATTACAAAAACTGGCCACTAGAGGGTGCCACAGACAGTGCTATGTATTCTTCACTAAGGAGTATTCATAGCACAGCCTCTGGCTGGTTCTGGTAATACATGAGAAAATTCTTTTTTCTGGATTTTTAAAATATTTTTAATCTTTTCAGACTGTGGATAAGTGAAACCGTGGATACTGATCCCCACGGATAGGGGGATCCTACCGTATTTATACCTGGCTTGGCCAACCCAGAAGGTTCATACTGGCAGCCAGTCAGAGGCCCCAAGGCTGCCATGCGTTTGCTCCCATCTCTGTCTAAAAGGAGGTTCCGTTAACTTTTAGGGCGCATCTTCTGCAGTCTTTTTATTCAGCTCCCGACTGAGGACCGGGAAACGGAAAGCGGGCGGCACTTCAACTGAAGGCCTCACTCTGACAACTGATGTCAGGAAGTTTAAGATGGAGGGCAAAGACAGAGCTTGAAATTTTATTGCTGTTGTTCTGCGCCATCACGTTGTCTCCCATTTACGACGAACGAGGGACCTCCAAAATGTCCTGTCCTCAACTTCCCAGCTCTGGTCTCGTAGACTCAATCCTGTGGCTTCCTTTAGGGAGTTGATCCATCTCGTGTTATTGGGTCTTCCTCTTTTCCTGCTGCCTTCCCCCTTTCCCAGCATGGTGGTCTTTTTCCAGAGACTCCTGCCTTCTCAGGATGAGCCCAAAGTAGGGCAACCTCAATTCCAGCATTTTTGCCTCCACAGATAGTTTTAGGTTTAATTTGATCTAGGACCCACTGGTCTGTCTTTCTAGCAGTCTGGGGTCACCACCAAGCTCTCCTCCGGCACCACATTTCAAACAAATAATTCATTTCCTGCCAGTTTTCTTTACTGTCCAGCTTTCCCATCCATACGTGGTGATCAGAAAGACAAGGGTGTGGATGATCGTGGTCTTGGTCTCCAGGGACGCATCCTGACACTTGACGATCTTTTCTAATTCCTTCCCCCCCCCTGCCCTTCTGAATCTCAGTCTTCTGATTTCTTGGCTCCAGTCTCCCTTCAGATTGATAACAGAACCAAAGTACCCAACATGTCTTAAGGAGGCCTAAAATCCCAGATCCTCAGCTCCACCGAGGCCCCAAATTGAGGGCAAAGGAATTGCAGTGCAGACTTTTTGTGAAAGGCACTCGGTGGTAAGGTCTTGACAATTGGCAGCCGACGTGAAGCCTAGAGGTACAGATGGAAGGCAGCTTATTCAGGCGCCAGGGCTGTCAGTTGGATTAAAATGACTCATTTATTTACCAAAACAGAAGCACACAAAGTGTTTTAATGAAACAGGCGGAGAGGAAGAAGGAGGCAGAGCTGGCCAAGCGGAGGTAGCAGCTTCTTCCACCTTCCCCGGCTGCCAAGAATCATTATAGCCGAGCATGGAAAGCCATCAGCAGGGAAGAGACCCCCGTCGGCCGGGCGACAGCTTGGACGGCGTAATCCGAGGAGGAAAGGAAGGGAGCGCGGAGAGCTGACAGAGGACGAAAGCGCTGGGCCACCCCCGGCAGAAAACTGGCAAGACTAGTTAGCGTGATGGAAGTCAACCGGCAGAGCGTCGTCTCCGAAATCATCTCCCTTCGCCGAAATCGCTTTCAAAAACGGCATCTCCGGGGGGAAAACTTTGGTGAAGGAGAAAAGGATGAGCTCTACGTTTTCAGATTGCCCTTTAGACTCAAAAATTTGCCACAAAACCAAGTCCCTGGTTTCTGAGGGACTTTTGAAGCTATTGTTGGTCTCTCCATGGCAGAAAAAACTGGTATATACAGTGGAACAATGGCTCCCAACCAACCTCAGGTGTTCTTGAACTACCACTCCCAGACGCCCTGGCCAGCACAGATGTTGGTCAAAGCTTCTGGGAGTTTTAGTCCAGGAACATCTGGGGACTCAAGGTTGGGAACCACTGCAGTAGAAGACGGAAGGAGACCAGAAAAGGACATTTTGTGTATGAAAGAAATGTCAGATGAGAACTTGGGATTGTGAGAACGAGGGAGATCACGGAAACCTTGCAGTCTCTCTTCGGAAGACATTTTGATTCCTGAGACGTAGAATGTAAGGCTCTTTCTGCCACTGCCACTCTTCCCAGGCTGGAAGAACTTCAAAATTAAACTAAATCACGTCATGAAGCGGTCGCCCTTGTGTTTAAGCTTTGCCGGACGAGGTAGGCTGACTACTTCACTCTGGCTGAACCGACAAGGCCTGCTTTCTGTCTTGAAGCTTCAGGCATGAGCGAAGCCCACATTTCTGGCCCGTCCTCCTAGATCTCTCTGTTTGTGGTTGCTTTCCAATGAGCTCCTCCTCTGAAGGAAGCCATTCATAACTGGGTTCAAAACAGCCCAGGCGCCGATGCAAAGGAAAAAGTTTACCTCAAAAATACTTGGAATAATCGTGGCGATTCGAAGTCATGAAGTAGCTGGCACGACCCACGTGGAAGGCGTGGACCGAGAGAGAAAGGAAAAGAGGTTGCTTCTTATTATCACAGTGGGATCAGCTCTTGGGTCTCACTCAAGGGTTGGTAGTTGATGGAAGTTTATCAAAATCCAGGAGGGCTAACAACGTTTAATCTCTCAAGATGAACAGACGGGCGGAAAAGCCTTCGATGAAGGGTGCCTCCGATTAATTAGACCACACAAGTCCTCAGAAAGGTGTCTCTGATTCACCGGGCAGTAGTGTCTATAGAACAAAATCTGAAGACTTGGCGATACTACTACTACTACATATAATTCCACAATAACCCAAAGTGTGCTAATTCTCTGCAACTCTTCTTCAGAATCATCATCATCATCGTCATGATGTTCCGTCAAGTCAATTCTGACCTATGGTGACTTTTTCCAGGGCTTTCTAGGTAGACACAGAAATGGTTTCCCCTTCCCTTCTTCTGGGGGGTGGCCAGGGATTAAACAGCTTGCCCAAAGCCACCCAGGCCGGCTCTTCTTCCCGGAGGCCCAGTGGGGGAATTGAACTCCCAACCTCTGGCTCCACAGTTAGATGCTTAAACCATTGAGCTATCCAGCATGGATGGATGGGTGGATGGATAGAACAACTCTATTCAAGAGAAGTCCATGTTACAATACAGGCGCAGGGGGGAACTCCGGAAATTTGTCTCAGTCGGTTGAGTTTTCAGGGTCACCGGCTCAGGGTTTACCAGGACAACCAAACACACTGCTTGATTTTTGCCAGCCAGGAAGGATCTCCCGACGTCCTCTTCGAACAGGTAATTCTTTCCCCCCAAAAAACACACACCACCCCAAACACCCTGCAGAAGCCATCGGTGAACAAACTTCACCCTGGCAACGAATTCAAGGGACGACAGAGGCAGCCAGACCTTTTCCGCTGTAATGACTCCTGATGGCTGTAATTTACACGTTGGCGAGGGGAGGCTGTCACCCGGCCGCCCCTGTTTTCCCCGGCCAACAGCTGCTGCGAGGAGTGAGCAAACGGGGTAGTGAGGCTGTAAGTAGATGCACCAGGTGGACAGAAACCAAAAAAGGCAGGATGTTAAAAGCGAACCAACACCAGCAGGGGACAAGCGGCTTTGATCTTGCCCTTGAAGGCAGCTTGAAGAGCAAATTCTTCTTCTAGCAAACCACGCAAACAGGTTTGGCCTCCGACCCTGAATTTTTTTATTTCCTTGCTTAACCATGAGGACTAGCCACCCATCCATGGAATCGCAGGAATTAGAAAGCCGCAGGGCAGGCAACCCACCCTCACTTCTCCTCCTCGTATTTTCCAGACACCTTACTCTGAATTCATTCCACTCTCCTGCCACCAGTTGGCAAAAGACACTGGGCTCCAGCTGCCTTTAGCGGCTTTCACTTCTTCTTTGGCAACTTACTGTGCAGAATAAGATGCCCGCCTTCGATCGCAGGAAATCCTGGAAGACGGACGTTCTCTCCTAAAATAACAAAAACAGCAACAAAAGAGGTATTTTCCCCAGAAAAATTAATCCCACAGAGAAAGTAGGATGCAAAGCTAAGAAGGTAACCGAAGATTTTTTATTTCAAGCTGGTTTGAATGGAATTCTTGGAAACCGCCTGCTTCGAGAGGCCAAAAATCGCTAGTCGGACCAAGAAAACAAAACAAGGAATAAAGTTTAGGATTGGTTTACTGGTCTAAACAAACAAACAAACAAAAATTAATAATAATAATCCTTTGCCGTCAAGTCACTTCTAATTTATGGAGACCCTGTCCAGGGTTTTCCAGGCAAAGAGTCCACTCAGAGGTGTATTACCCTTCCCTTCCTCTAGGGGGCAACCTTGGGACTGTGCAGTTTGCCCAAGGCGACCCAGGCTGGCTTTCCTCTTGGGAGGCCCCACAGTGAGGGAATCGAACTCCCAACCTCTGGCTCTCCAGCCAGAGACCTAAACCACTGAGCTATCCAGTCGTTCATTAAGGACAATCATCATAACCATCAACTGCAGAGCTGGAAGGGACCCTGTAGATCATCAAGTCCAGCCCCCATCATCAAGGAGGCCCAGTGGGGAATCAAACTCCCAACCTCTGGCTCCAAAACCAGAGAACTAAACCACTGAATTATCCAATAATTCATTAAAGATCATCATCATCTTAGAACTGCAGAGCTGGAAGGGACCCTCTGGATCATCAAGTCCAGCCCTTGTCAAGGAGGCCCAGTGGGGGAATCAAACTCCCAACCTCCGGTGAAAGGGTCCGAATTCCAAGGTGGAGGAAAAAAACATGTCGAGAGAGCCAGGGGCTTCGTAACCTCTCAATTAGATGAAAGAGGTTCTATGCTATTCGCTGTTTAGCGTGAGACTGATGGCAGGGCCTCCTCTCAATTAGGTATTAGAGATGGGCACGAACCGGTTCGTCCCGGTTCGTCAAGGGGGCAGCACAGCTGCTGCTGTTCCCCTGCCCCACTCACTAGGGCCAGTGTGCCAGCCTCTTGCCCCTCCTCAACTGATCTGCCAGTCCCAGCAAGAGCTCCGCCTCCTCTGCCCCGCCCCCTTGGCTGATTGGCCACTCAAGACCAATGGGCGGGGCAGAGACGTCTGTGCTGCTGCTCATGACTGGGAGATCAGCCGAGGAGGTGGGAAGAGCAAGCCAGCTGGGCCGGGTGAGAGGCCGATTGAGCCAGAGGAGGTGGGGAGGGGGAGCAGCAGCACACCTTGACGAACCGGGATGAACCAGTTCGTGCCCATCTCTATTAGGTATTCTCAAACACATTCCAAAACCTTTATTTATCACATCTGATAAAATCCTAGAATCACGGAGTTGGAAGGGGCCTGTAAGGACATCCAGTCCAACCCCCTGCTCAAGGCAGGAATCCAAGTCAAAGCAGATCGGACAGAAGGTGGTCCAATTTTCTTTTGAAGGCCTCCACCTCCCGAGACCGTGGGTTCCATTGTCATTAAATTGGTTCATCATTCTATCACACCCTGAGCAGACCTGTGAAGGGCACTTACCTCCTGCTTCATGTCACCATGCAGGCGCATGAGGACTAATGGGGAAGAGAGAGGCTGTGACTGCTTCGGGCCTCCCGGTTCGGGGTCCCCGTCCAAGACTTTCCGGAAGAGCGCATGGTGGAAGTCCACCTGTTCGCAACTGGAGAAAAAGACCACCATCTTGTTGCGTTTCTCGAACTGCAGGGATTGAAATACACCAAGAGAGATTATAGAGATTCCACATTGGGATACCATTAGCAGCAAAGGAGAAATGCCACTACATGGCATCAACTGTTTGGTTTTTATTTTCAAACTAGAAGTTTCTAGTCCTCATGGGTGTAAAGACAGGCTTGAGAGCGTGTGGGTAATGTTATTAGTGGTTCAGAGTCTGATTTTTTTCACCGCCATGACTAGCAAAATTATCGTCAAGGAGGCGGTTTTAATCAAAGACGCAACATCACAAAACCGAAACACAAGTCACACAAAATAGAACCAGTCCTGGCAGAATCAGCCCTTAAGCAGTGAAGTGTAACAGTGTGCAATTACTTTTATCATTACAGGGGCTGTGACTTTATTAAGTAGCTATGTTTTACACAGAAGAATAGTATTCTGTTGCTGTTCTTTTTTTAAAAGAACCACAAATGAATTTATGTAGTTACTTAAGAATAACAAGGAAGGCTGATTTTTAATGTAACTGTAAACGGTAACAAGTAAATTATAAGAATCTCCAAACAGTAACTAATTCCTTTTTTGGAAACAATTTTACAAGCTCTGGCCAAATTCACCCCAGTCAAGACGCAACCAGGATGAGGAAGAAGACGACACTTCCAGACTAGACTACCGCAATGCCTTCCATGTGGGGCTGCACCTGGGAGACACCGTGGGTCGGCCCATGGAACCAACCATCTTCTTTATCCAATGAGAACACGGGGACAGAGAAGGCCCGCCTTGGCCACCTTCCAGGCACCATGAGCCAGGGTCTCACCTTAATTTTCCCCAGGACGAAAGCCGCCAGCGTCACCAGCCTCAGTTTGCTCGGGACCACCACCACGTTCTGTCGTAGCTCTTCTGGCACAGCAAAACCGTCCCCTTCCACGCTTGTAGGGGGAGCGACATCTCCCTCCCGAGCAGCCACTTGCACGTGGGCTCCGTCCGAGCCTTGCGATTCCCCCGCCACGGAAATGCTGACCGGATTCTGCAGGCTGATGTCTGCTAACCTCGAAACTCCTAACGCGGGGAGGTGAAAAACGATTGAAATCTCAAGGAAACTGAACGAACGCAAGGGTGGGTGATACAGGAAGACTCCCGGACCCATGGGATCAGTATCCGCTGATTCACTTATCCGCTGCCTGAAAAATACTAAATAAATCCTCCCAGGAATAAGTATTTCCAGGGTGTATTTACCAGCCATGGCCACTAGAAGGAGCCAGAGACCATGCAGTGTATAGTGTTCCGTACTTCCACGGTTCTCAGTATCCGCGTAGGGGCGGGAGGCACTTGGAACCAAACCCCTAGTGGATACTGTGGTCCTCCTACTGGGATCTATCCCATTTATCACTTACTTTTTGTTGGCTACCCCAATAAAACAAAGGGAACCGACACCGCAGGGCTTACCTTCCGTAAGCGTGGCTGATAAAAGAACATTTTGACGCTTCTCACTGCCTGCGTTTACAGCGTTCAAGATGGCCGTGATGGCCTTCTCAAAACCCAGATCCAGGATTCTGCAAAACAGAATGAATACTGGCGTATAAATTCACCAAAAGAAGACCTCAGCTCCTGGTCTACAGCAGCCGCTTATTCTCTTGATTCCTTTCATAAAACGTTTTTCTTCTCTACTGGGATTCAAGATCGCTCACAACAGGGTCTAGAAAGCTGCCACTGAAAAAAACAAAAAGCTTAATATTTATGATTTATTAGCTTATGGCCTCCAGAGCTTGGAAGTGATTTGTTTCTGTTGATACATGCGGTGGTCAAGTGGCCTCTGATTTATGGCAACCCTCTGAATGAGCAATCTCCAAACTGTCCTGTTCTCAAGAGCCCTGCTGAGTTCTTGCAAAACTCAAGCCCGTGGCTTCATTTAGGGAGTCAGTCCATCTCGTATTATTCCGTCTTCCTCTTTCCCTGCTGCCTTCCAACTTTCCCAGCATTACTGTCTTCTCCAGAAAATCCTGCCTTCTCAAGATGTGGCCAAAGTAAGACAGCCTCCGTTTCATCATCTTTGGTATAAATCATGACATGGATTATAAAAGAGGATGGCCCTCCTTTCCTCCACACCCCCCCCCCCCCCATAGGGAGATCTCCTAGTCACTAGCAATGCACTCACGACCACTAGCTTACCTGTCGGCCTCATCCAGGATCAGCCACCGGACTCGGCGGAAATGAATGCATTTCGTGGAGTTAATATGGTCCACCAGGCGGCCCGGAGTGGCGATCAAGATGTTTATCCCTTTACGTATTCTGATTGAGCAAAAACAGAGAACATCTTCAGAGCGGGCTTGGCTGGAAGGGAAAAGCTAAGCTGCCTCCAGACTAGATTCAGACTCACATTGGGGAAAAACAAAAATCATTCATTCATTCATTCGATTTCTATACCACCCATCTGACCAATGACCACTCTGAGTGGTTCACAACAGCAACAAGAACATAAAACAACACAAATATAAGTGAAGTTAAAAGAAAAATGAAAATTATATTAACATTGCATTTAAATCCCGCAGTTGCTTCCAGGTAGAACAGAATCAACGGCTCAATGGTGAGCTCTCTGGTCCAATGGGTGGACTCTAGCCTAGTCTATCAAATTGCATGGCTGCTCTTTGAGAATTAGTCTACATTAGAAGGGTACCCCAAGATTCCGGGAAAGGGCTCAGCCCGGATGTAATATGTGGTTCTTGAATCAGCACCAGATGCTTATTTTTCCCTGAATTAAAACTACCCTAAATCAAGGATGGGGTACCTGTTGGGCCTCTAAGACCCCAATCACTGTCTGTTTCCCAGGATTTCTCCCTAAAATTTGGGGGAAATAAGCTATGGGCAGAGAGATCTGTTGGATGTTTCTGCCCATAGCTTATTCCCCCCCCCGCCCCCCAAAAAGCAACCTCTACGATTCTTCAAGGCCCATACCACAAAGCAGTGGCCATCCACATTTTGCACAAGTTACATTACCTGCATTTTTTGCTTACATGGCAACAGCAAAACAAAAAGCATTTGACTGCTCTTGATGAGCCCATCTTTAGGTTGCCGTGAAGACCACAGCCCCCTCTAAAGCTGCTGTTTCCCAGCTGTTTCTACTGGCGGCTCAAGCCACCTGCTAAGAAAATGTAGAATTTTGCAAGAGGTCTGGAGGGAAACGGAAGATTTAGGAGAGAAGGGGGGAAAAGATCGCTCCATTCCAAAAAAGAGGAAACTAACAGAACGAGCCAATGGGGAGCAACGGCGATCATCGACTACGAAAACTCTCATCAACATTTTAAAAGCAGAGAGATGTGAACACACTTCCCGCTGGCCCGGCCCTCCGTCGGCTGTAAGACACACGGTGGGGGGCACTCACAGCCTGATCTGGAGTCACACGCCTCCTTCTGCACTCAATTTTTTTTAAAAAAAAAGACACCCTGGGAGAGAGTGGCAGATGAAAGAACCCAAAGGGAAGATGAGGAGCTCAAAAAGAAAAGAGAGAGGAAAAAACAGAATTTGATGAAGCCGGCACCCTACCTGGATTTTTCTGACTTCTTTTTTTCTCCTCCCATCAGGACGCCGGGCACGATCCAGGTGAATGGCTAAACACAGCAGGAACAGAAAGGGGACGGGGGGAAGAAGGAAGACAGTAAAACTTTTGGGAAACAAAGATGTAAGGCTTTAGACTAGAGATGGGCACGAACCACGGTTCGGAGGTTCGTGTCGGTTCATCTGCACGGCAGCACAAGTGCCGCGCATGGCCTTCCCCCCACCTGGATCCCCCCATTCAGCAACTGGTGCGCGCTCCTCTCCTCTGCTTGGGCTGTTCGACCAATCTCTGGCAGGAGCCCAGGCTTCCCTGCCCCGCCTCTTTGGCTGATCGTCCATTCAGGCAAGGAGGCGGGACAGGTTCCTGCCGGAGATTGGCTCATAGAAATTATCAGAGAGAGAGAGAAAGACGGAACAAAACCCAGATGAATCTCAGGCCAAGTGAGCAGAGCACGAAAACGTGCCCTTTTCTGCCGTCAAGCCTTACCTTTAACAGTTTGTGGATCGTTTCAAAACTCTGGAGGGCCAGCTGTAGAGAAGAAGGGAATTAGATCTAATTAATTGGTGCAAGGGTACTCATCCTGTGCCCCTGACCATCTTCAGCATCGGTTCTGACTTATAGCATTCTAATGCTCTCACAATGTTACGAGCCTCCAGGCCCGTAACATTGTACAGGAAGCAGCAACAAAAACCATCCCAAAGAAAAGGAAAGGCAAGAAAGCAAAGTGGCTGTCCAACGAGGCCTTACAAATAGCAGAGAAGGGAAACAAAATGCAAGGGAGATAGGGAAAGTTACAGAAAACGGAATGCAGACTTCCAAAGCATAGCAAGGAGAGACAAGAGGGCCTTCTTAAACGAACAGTGCAAAGAAATAGAGGAAAATAATAGAAAACGTGTGGAAGTTTTACTTACCTCCCGGGTTGGAACCAAGACCAGAGCGTAGGGCCCATCGCTGCGCTATGGAAACAAGAGAGACGGAAGGAGAACCAAGGGATCAAAACCTGAAACATGGGGTTGCTGTTGCTGTCAAGCCGCTTCTGACTTAGAGCAACCTTCTCAGGATTTTCCAGATGCCCGAGATGTTTAAGGAGTGGTTTATCTTAGCAAGACCCAGTATGTTTCTATGGCCAAGGGGAGATTTAAACCAGGTCTTTAAAGTCTTTGGTCCACCCTTCTATCCACTATACCACATTGGGTCCCACAACACACACAGATCGAGGCAAGAGGGACAAAGAGAAGAGCCCCTGAGGTCTTGAATGCCAGACCCACACATTTCTTATAGCACTGGATTTTTTAAAAAAAATCAATTTCCCATTTTGCCAATGCTTCCAAAAGGTATTTGGGATAACGAATGCCTTGGAAGACAGGAACTACATTTTCAAAGACTATCACTTTTCAAAGACTTGAAAGGTAGTCCTGCAGAGGAGAGGCAGGGTCTGTTCTCCATCATCCCAGAGTGCAGGACACATCATCATGGGCTCAAGCGACAGGAAGCCAGATCTAGGCTGAGTATCTGGAAAAACTTCTTAACTGTTAGAGCAGTACGACAATGGAACCCATGAGCTCGGGAGGTGGTAAACACTCCAACGTTAGAGGTTTTCAAGAGAAAACTGGACCACCCTCTGTCTGATCTGCTTTGGTTGGGATTCGTGCATTGAGAAGGGGGTCAGACTCAATGGCCTTAGAGGTCCCTTCCAACTCCGTTATTCTATGTTTCTATGGTGCCAAAGCAGAAGGCTAAGGTGGCCCTACATCACCCACACCAAATTTTTTCCTCCCTGTGATTAAAACATAAATCCAACCAGGATTCCTTCAATTTACAGCCAACCAAACCCTGGTTTTTTGTTTGGAGAATTTACCGAGATAGGCTGATCGTTCAGGAGCAATACTTTTCTTATTGAGCGAACCAAAGATTTCTGGCTGCAGCACACCTACCTGTATTTTGGGCTCTGCTCTTTGCAAAGATTGTACCAGAGGGATGCCGTAGGCAAGCGTTTTACCTTTAAGAAAATTGGGATAATAGGGAGTAGATAAAAATACATTATTTGGTTCCCTATAAGAAGAGGGAAGCATTAATTTCAACGTTGACCCCCATAAATGCAATGCAAAATAGTTCCCATAATAATCGTGTGCCACCACATTGATTCCAACGTATGGCAACCCTTTTCAGCTTTTTCCAGAAGACTCAGAGGTGTATTACCCTTCCCTTCCTCTAGGGGCAACCTTGGGATGGTGCAGCTTGCCCAAGGCCACCCAGGCTGGCTCTTCTCCCAGGAGGCCCAGTGGGGGAATCGAACTCCCAACCTCTGGCTCCGAAGCCAGGTACTCAAAAATACAGATATTTAAGAATGCTTTAATTTTCAGGAAGAAGAAATATCTTCTAACAAGGGGTAGAAGATATTTTTTGGGGGGCAGAAGGTCCCAGGTTGAATTCCCAACATCTCCCGTTTGGACTGGGATAAACCCTGTTTGAAATACTGGAGAACCTCTGGCCCTCCAGATGTTTTGGCCTCCGACTGCCATCTGCCCCACTCAGCAGAGTCCATGATCAGGGACACCAAGGGACATCTGGATGGACCTCCTCCTCCTCCAGACAGGATTGAATCTGATGGACCTTTGGACTGAATAAAGATCAGTCAGCTTCTCAGGTTCCAAGTGGGCCAGGGACCGGAAAATTCATGCCCCCCCCCCAAATACTCCTGGACTACATAGTCCCCCCATCAGCACAGGGTTTTACAGACATCAGATGGCCTCTTAGTTCCCCACCTATTCTGTAAACAACAGTGAACCCGCCCAACCCTGAGCATTTCTGATCATCAGAAATAAGAGATGGCTCAACACTCACCTGAACCCGTCTGTGATCTCACCAAAGCATCTCTGCCCTCCAGGAGCACAGGAATCGTCTGCTTCTGAACACTGGGCAGCCAAGTTTAGAAAGCACCAGAGGAAAGAGACAAGAGAAAAATAAAATCCTCCTCGGAAACAAAGCATTAATAGCTGTTTCACCAGTTCATATAACTACAGTAGGACCCCCTTATCCACGGGATCGGTATCTGCTGATTCACTTATCCGCTGCCTGAAAATACGAAATAAAAAACCCCAGAAATACGTATTTGTACATACTTCCAGGGTGTATTTACTAGAACTGGCCAGTAAAGGGAGCCGGAGACTATGCTATGTGTAGTGTTCACTATCATCCGCATGTTCCAGCATTTGCGGGGGGGGGGAGGAGCTTGGAACCGATATCCCATGGATACAGGGGTCTTTCTGTAGTTGTGAACGATGGCTGGGTTTTTTTAGGTACTGCGTACACTTGAAAAAACAATACAGTAACAACAGATTTGCCTCCAAGCATATTTCACTACAATACCCATCATCCCCACTGCAAGGTAAGGGGACTGCACTTTAACATACTTAGAGAATGGCAAGTTAGAGAAAGCGGTTCCAGCAACTTGTGGTTGCTTAGGATTCTGTTTGTTGTCACTTTATAATTTTTAAAATTCATATGAGTTAACAAATGCCACTGTTATAAAATTATTAAATAAACAAATGCATGTGCCGCGTTTTTCCCCCCTTTTCCCCGGTACTTAAAAGCAGAAATATCAGTTCACATAAGTATAATTCAACCAAATGTCTGAATTTATCCTAGTGTTACTTTCACAGCTCTATTCAAGGTTTCTTTTACCTGGTCATGTTAGAGATCTTCAAAACCGAGGTTATTGTTGAAACCTAAAGGGTGGAGAAATGACAACATCAATTATTTGACTCAAAAGAGGGGGGGGGAACAGAATTTCAATGATTTAGTAACAGTCATGTTGCATTAAATTACATGACTGCCGTGAGCTCACTGAAGGAAAGAGAAGACACACATTTAATTTAGAAATAAGCAAGTCGCAACAACCTCACCCCTTACCCTTGTTTCTAAGAGTATACCAGATATTGCTTTTAAAGTTTAAAAATGTCCTTCCGGATGCTTTTATTTCAATGGTCAAAACCAATAGAGCGGGTGCCGTATTGCGCAGGCAATGAAGAAAGCAAGCGCTTACTAAATGGGAGTGAAGCTGCAGCTGGTCGAAGGAATCGGAAGTAAAAATTTTCTCCTGCACCTGTTTCACCGACGTTCTATAAGAGGAATGAAGAAAGGCATTCATTTTGTAAAAGAAATAAAATAAAATTCACAAGGCTATCACGCACTGGGAAAAAAATATGGTTAATTCCATAAGGTGGAAATTCACTGAATTTTACACATATTTATCTCAACCAATGACCAGCGATTCTGGAATTGAAATCCAGAGCATTTGAGAAGGCCAATATTTGAGAATCAATATCCGAATCAAACGGTTCACTTTTTTAATTAATTAATTTTAATTAAGTCCAACAACACAAATTTCAGCACTGAATTTTGCCCTTCGTGAAGAAGTCGGCGTCTCCAGGTCGCACTGCTGGTTTCGGGCAGGAAATAAGATTGCCAACTTCTGAACTCGTGGCAATCAGCCACTGAGACATACAACGCTGGGCTTAACACCAGTACGTTTCCTTAAAAGGGTTCTGCCTGTTGATCGCGATAACAATCATTCAGTCATTTTTTATCATACTTTAGCATCTTATTGAAAATAATGGACAATCCTAATCCACAAAAGCTAGCATAGTGAATTTTAAGGGTTTATAAAGGTACTGCTACTCTTGCATTTCTACAGAGTCTGATCGCAAGCCAGTTTTTACTTCTTTTAAGGAAACTGGGGTGAAAATAGATACCTCTGAATGTCTGGTATCTCAGGGTTGTTCTTGAAGAGAGAAGAAGTCTTAACAAAAGGCCTGCCCCCACCGTTTGCGTCAGTCAAAGGCTTCTTCGAAGGAGGCGTTGGTTGCCCAGATCCCTTGAGGCCACTTTTCGGCTTCTTCGGTTGTTGCTTGGTTTGGGGTGAAGGTGAAACTGGCTTCCGCTTTGGCGGGACCACTTCCTGTGGCTGCTCCAATTTTCTTTTCACAGTCTTGAGAGAGAGAGAGGAAAAAAACAAGGAAACAGGATAATAAAGGGAACAATTTTAGTGACAAACACAAGAACAAATGACAGTGAAGGCTGCACATTCCGCCCTCCATTATCTTCATCCCACCCAGAGGGGATTGCATTTAAGTTTCAGCTTAACCATGGTTTGTTGCGTCACCCAGGCCAACAAACCATGGTTAACATTAAACCCTGGTTAGTTTCAAACAAGCCAACTTCAGACCATATTTCCTGAAACTAGCTGGTTTAAATCGTTCATATTTAAGACTGCCTATTGTTCAGGGTCTGAATGACATTAAGTCGTACTTGATCAAAAGCGGAAGCATAAACCATCAAATTACTGCTCCTGTCCATGTGGGTTGACATTGGGAACAAAGCATGCACGCCCTTCTACTGTGGCACACCAAACAACAGTTTAGCACAATTTGGCACCCAGCAGATAAACTAAAGATCTCCCACTAACTCCCAAGCAGCAGCAGCACGCAGGAATCCAATATATCAGCAGGCTGTCACGTTGGGAAAACTCATTTACTATGACAGATCAGAGCAAATATTGGAACTAAACATGGCCCTAAAAAAACCCAAAGAATTCAGAACTCCTTAACACTGAGCTGACAGGCCATCGTTCATATCTGAAGTTTTTCAAAGAGCAGAGAGAAATCTTTATGCGCTGAATGCTCCAGAATAAGCAGCTGCTTAAAAGCAGTGGCATAGATGCTGGCGGTAGGCGGGTGGGGTGTAGAGAGAAGTTTACAACCTGAACCAATGCTGAAATATGGCTGAGGAGATAATAATAATAATCTTGGAATTGCAGAGGTGGAAGGGACCCTCTGGATCATCCAGTCCAGCCCCTGTCAAGGAGGCACCGCGGGGGAATCAAACTCCCAACCTCTGGCTCCACAGCCAGAGACTTAAACCACTTTAAATTCCCCTACTCAGCCATGAAAGGCCTGGGAAGAACTCGCCACTCACCTTAAGCTACTTCCCAAGGTTGTTGTAAAGATAAAGGAGGTGGGAGAGAACTAAGGATGGCCTAAGGCTTTTTTTTTTAATTAGCAAACAGGGCATATCCAAAATGACACCCTTTCCAACTCAAGCCAAGATGCACAACAATACCCAGCATCAGCCACCACGTTGCTTTGGCACAGAAGGAAGGAAATCATTTCCAAGCATTTCCCCCCTCCTTGGCAGTAAAATACAAGATCAATTAAGTCACACCTAACCAACCGGTGGTTCTTTCAGGACAGTCTGAGAGAGAGAAAGAGAGCAAGGCGCCAGAGGTCCCTCAATGTGTTTCGTGGCTCAGTGGTGAGCATCAAAGTTTAATTCTCATTACTACTCTTCCCAACTCTTTTGTCATTTTACCAAAGCACTGTCGAAATCTCAGGCAATGAAGGCATAGCACTGCTTTGAGTCCTAGCCTGCCCTTGCCATGAAGCCGCAAGAAACCGTACCTTCTTCTCCCTGCCATGTCGTGGCTTAGAGAGGGTCTTCCATCCTTTCGGATGCTGGAACGGTCCGGGAGGCACCGAGGAGTGCACGTTGATCAACAAGCCGTCCTCCGTCTCCATGGCGGCTCGAAGCAAGAGTTTCTGGCCGGAGCCTGCTAGGAGGAGGAAATCAAAATTAAATTAAAACCAGGCTTTCCGGGGGGAGAAGCTGAGAAACAGCCGCCAGCCTTCAGCGCACATCCCGAAAGGCATGGTGTGCCTTGAGTCACAGTCCCATCCAGACCCATGTGCAGCTGCTGCGGTGGAAGGACCCCGGACGTAGGCCTCTAAGCAAGATCCTTTGCAAAACAACAACAGGAACAACCTCCCCCCCTTCCAAAAGTTGGATTACTTGCATTTTTTTATTTTTTATATAACAGTAGAAGCAAACGATGATACTTTCATGCCTTCTCTCTTTTTTTCTGAATTTACATTAGCATTACCGGATGGAACAGCTTCGTTCGACTGTTTTAAGAGTGTCTTCCCCCCCTTATTGCGCCGACATAAGATGCGAGGCACAGACGGAAAAGGCAAAACAATCTGAACAAAACAAAAATCAGTTTAAATCAAATAGCAAAAGCTTCAAACAAAACAACAACCCTATTTTAAAACGTTGCTGAATAGGAGTTCCAATAACAATAATACCAACATTGAAGCAAGATACAATAATACTTCCTAGATAGTATAATTACTGCTAACTACTAGTAACTGATATTATTGTTACTAATACAATCCTGCCTCAGTATTAGTGCAATGACAATAACATATAATAATACAGTTAATCCAGTAATAATTGCTAATTAGCATAATTATTAGTAGTTAGCAATACTAATAACAATGCTTATTAATAATAATCATGACAATATGAACTATAAGGGTAATAACAATAATAATACCCATTGTCATTAGTAATGAGACGAATAGATATTGTTGCAATAGCACAATACTAGCAATTAGGATTATTAATAATGACTAGGGTTTTGTTTAAATCAGTTCCCCCGAGTCTCAACCCTAGGGCACGCATTCACCCGCAGTGCCTGGACGACCTCCGCCCCGACGCGTGTCTCACCAATGAAATAGTAAACGATTCACACACAAACAGACGCCTCCGAGGCGCGCACGTGTCTTCCCGCTGGGGGGGCTTTTGAGCTCAGGCACTGAGCTGGCCACCTATTCCCCCGGCGTCGGGCGAAAGAGGGGGGGAGAAAAAGAGGTCCTTTCCCCCGCGGCCGCGCATGCGCAAGGGCCTCAGAAGGGGGGGAAGGGGGGCGTGGCCGCGAGCGAGCCTCTCGCCGGCCTGTGAGGCGCCGGCGGCAAAATGGCGGCGGCCGGGGTTGCTATGGTTGCTGAGGGGAGTCCCGGGGCCGGGAAGGCCGCCTCGCCGCCCGAGGAAGGAGAGGAGGAGGAGGGAGAGCCGTCGACGGTGGAAGAGGAGGAGGAGGAAGAGGGGCCCGAAGGGGTCCCCGGCCCGGCGGGCGGGAGCAGCGCCGGGTTCCGCCTAACCGCGGTGCGCCGCGAACCGGCGGTGCGGCTGCAACACAGCGTGACCGGCCTGGAGCCCCTGGCCTGGTCCGAGGACCACCGCGTCTCGGTCAGCACGGCCCGCAGCGTCGCCGTCCTCGAGCAGCTGAGCGACGTCCACGGAGGAGGAGGAGGAGGCGCCGACCTCGTCCTCCACCGCACCGCCGTCCCGGCCCCCGCCGCCGCCTGTCACCTCAAGGTGGGCCTGCGGGGGTGAGGTGGGGGCCCATACATACATATATATATACACACACCCAGGGTGGAAGGGCGCAGGCGCGCTCCCGTGGCCCCGCCCCTCTGAAAAAAACCACGCCCCTGCCGGCTGGTGGAACTCCCTGCCACAAGGTGGGGAAAGAAGGCTAGTCCAGCCCCCGGGCCTGGCTGGCTTCTTGCAAAAAGGGATTTTTTTGGGGGGGGTTGTTAAACAGAAGAAACCTTTTCCCTCCTCCTGGGAGACCCTTCTGGAGTGAGAAAAACAAGATGATTGTGGCGGTTTAGCAGAGGCTCCTCTCCGGTGAAGGGGATTGCCAGCCCTGGTTGGAATTGTAGTATAAACCCCCCACCCCCCCGTGTCCGCGGAGGATTGTTTCTGAGACCCTCGCGGATACTGAAGAGTGCAGATAGTAGCAAACACATGCTTGTAAAGTTTAGTGTGTTCTTTTCTTCCTTGTATGGCAAGAGGAACTTTTTCCTGCCAGAACCCACACACACACACGCATCAAGCTAGTATGAATCCCTGCTCTAGGTTTTCTCTGCTCCTTTGCTCCAGGTGGTCTGGAAAAGCTGGAATGGATCTGCCAGAGTTTAAATGGTTTCTGGCGATCTGGTTTCGCGGACCATGGGTGACTGCGGTTAAGCGAATCAGCGGATATGGGTCCCCTGGATATGGGGCCCCACTGTATTCCAGAGGGATGGCTTCAGGCAGGCGTGACAATCCCTTCCTGTCTCACTACAGACCGTTTGTAAAGTCAGTTTCTGAGTTTCCTAGAAAGTTCTAAGACAGTGATGATGATGGTGATGATAGCATTACTTCTGTGGCTGTTGCTGGCAGGATGCTGAACTTTATGGACTTTTAGTCTGATCGTACTGAGTTTTCACGTTCCTAAAAAGACTAAATAAATTCAAAGCAAATAGAACCTTACAATATCAAGCATTTGACGACCGCCTACATGGGAATATCAGAATCTAGGGAGTCGGAAGAGAAAACCGTTGAGTTTTGCTCTCTGCTTTTGAGCTTCCTGACTGGCAAATGACACAGGCCTTAATCTGTTCAAGAAAAGCAATTATTTTGGTTTTTATGTAGTCATACGTTCACTGATCATGATGGTGCACTCAGCTGTGTTGAGTGCCTGCTTCATTAGCTGAATATCTGATCAAGTAGGCAATTTATTTATTTTTTTGCGGATAACCCACTAACCTTCATTTTGAACTCACTAATGAAACGTGTGGTTCCCCCCACCAGGTTGGTTCCAAAAAAGAAGTTGCGGCATGTAAGGAAAAGTTTGCAAGTTCAAAGGATCCCACAATCAGCCAGACGTTCATGCTAGACAGGGTGTTCAACCCGGAAGGGAAATTACTACCTTCCATGCGAGGCTACAAATACGCCAGTTGGTCTCCGCTGGGCTGCGACGCGAATGGACGGTGTCTTTTGGCCGCGTTGACCATGGACAACAGACTGACCATCCACGCTAACCTGAACAGGCTTCAGTGGGTGCAGCTGGTTGATTTGACTGAACTCTACGGAGAGCGTTTGTGTGAAAACAGCTACAGGCTTTGCAAGGGAGAAATCCCCCGGGCCGATTTAGGGGACTTCTCTGAATTCCAGAGAAGACACAGCATGCAGACACCCGTCCGCATGGAATGGTCGGGGATCTGCACCACCCAGCAGGTGAAGCATAACAACGAGTGTCGGGATGTGGGCAGCGTTTTGCTGGCCGTGGTCTTTGAAAACGGGAACATTGCCGTCTGGCAGTTCCAGCTTCCTTTCACGGGCAAAGAATCCATCACCTCGTGCAACACCATCGAGTCAGGCATCAGCTCCCCCAGCGTCTTGTCCTGGTGGGAATATGAGCACAGCAACCGAAAGATGAGCGGGCTCATTGTAGGGAGCACGTTCGGGCCCATAAAAATCCTCCCCGTCAACCTGAAAGCGGTCAAAGGCTACTTCACGCTGCGACAGCCAGTGGTTTTGTGGCAAGAGATGGACCAGTTGCCAGTCCACAGTATCAAGAGTATCCCGCTCTATCATCCCTATCAGAAATGTAGTTGCAGCTTAGTGGTGGCTGCTCGAGGCTGCTACGTCTTCTGGTGCTTGCTCTTGATATCCAAAGCTGGCTTGAACGTCCATAACTCCCACGTGACGGGACTGCACGCCCTGCCCATTGTCTCCATGACGGTGGACCGGCAGAACGGCACCGTTTACACGTGCTCCGTGGACGGGAAAGTCAGGCAGCTGATTCCCATCTTCACGGACGCTGCCTTGAAATTCGAGCACCAGCTGATCAGCTTGTCGGAGGTGTTCGGCTCGGTGAGGACTCACGGGATCGCGGTGAGTCCATGCGGGGCCTATCTGGCGGTCGTGACGACGGAGGGCATGACCAACGGCCTCCACCCCATTTCCAAAACCTACCAGGTGCAGTTTGTGACCCTCAAAACGTTTGAGGAGGCTGCTGCTCAGCTGCTGGAATCGTCCGTCCAGAACCTCTTCCGGCAGGTAGATCTGACTGACCTCATCCGCTGGAAGATTTTGAAAGAGAAGCACATCCCACGATTCCTGCAGGAGGCCTTGGATAAAAAGATCGAAACCTTTGGCTCCACGTATTTCTGGCGCTTCAAGCTGTTCCTCTTGAGAGTCTTGTACCAGTCACTGCACAAAGCTCCGTCCGAGGCTTTGTGGAGGCCGACGCACGAGGACGCAAAAGTCTTTCTGGCACATTCCCCTGGGGCAGGCCCTCTCGAGGAGCAGCCGCAGGATGAGGGGACTTCGAAACAAAGCAGGACGCGGCACGTGAGCGAAGCGAGCAGGGGAATGGAGGCGGATGAGATGGGCGATGACGCCCTTGGCCAGTCAAGTGACATTGGAGGGCAGGAGCCGGTGGAAAACAGGCTTCTGGAGATCCACTCCCAGATTGAAGTGGTAGAAATGCATTTGACGCGGGAACATATGAAGCGGGTGTTGGGTGAGGTATACTTGCACACGTGGATTACAGAGAACACCAGCATTCCTACGAGGGGGGTCTGTGACTTCTTAATGTCTGACGAAAGTTATGACGACCGGACCGCACGGGTAAGCACCTCTTGGTGTTTAAAAATAATAATAATGATGGGTTATGAAAATTGGCTGCATGTAGAGGTAGCGATGAGCCAGAGTGGGTGAACGTTTTGGCTTTTTGTTTGGAACCACCGCGGTGATCCAGTCAACCCTCCTTGGCTCCTCCCATCAGGAGGAGCGGCTAAACCGATGAGGAGCAAAAGCCATCTTTTGCATGTAAACGCAGGTTCCTGGTTTGTCCTTCCCCGAGCAAACCAGAGTCTGAAGCCAAAGCCCTGAACAGGTTGGCCACTGTGGAAACAGAATGCTGTGGTACGTGGATCTTTTGATCTGCTTGAGCATGGCTATTGTTATCATCTTAGTTTTCAAGTTGGTTTCTTCGTGTCTGGTCCTGAGGCTCAAAATTACTGTGATAGTAAAATAAAACGTAGTGAATTCATAACCACATTTAGAACTATAGTACCGTTATTAAAAACCAAGTTAAAACAGTGGTTTCTGGCTTTCTTCCTGAACACAGTAAAAGCAGGTACCAGTTGCAAATTCAGAGGGAACGTTTTCCAGTTTTTGGGAGCGGTGTAGACAGTCCTTTTGAAGGAGGCAATTCATGGCCTTCTGCAAGTAGGGTTGTCTTCCAGTGTTCTGCTGGTCTCTGTTATCAAACACATTCCTTCTGAGGCAAGCCTTAGATAAGTCAGGATTTTCAGTAGTTCTGGCCTGCCATTTCATCTAAAGATAGCCAGTAGGCATGTGTGGTGAAATGCAGCTTGAGGTCACAAGCAAAAAATGAAGACTAGACTTGCATCTGGAATACCTGGCCCAGTGAAGAGGCTTGCATTTGAACAGACGAGATTAATTTTCTGAGATCTAGTAAAGCAAGAGGGGAATGAGAGAAAAAAAAAAACCCAAAACAGTGTGGTCTTAAATGAGGTGTAGCTACTGATGCTGTTGAGTGCATAAGAGGTTGTGGAATGTCTTGGAGACAACGGCCAAAGTGTAAATTGTACAAAGGCCTCAAAAAGTGCTACAGTAGCTTCTAAAAATGCACATTTGCATATAGTAGGATCCCCGTGAGGGATCTGTTCCATGCCCCCCTCCGCCCCTACAGATGCTGAAAACCACGGATTATAGCAAATGCTATTTATATTAGGGCACGCTATGTATAGCATGGGTTCTGGCTCCCTCTAGTGATTAGTTCTAGTAACTTCATCCTTAGAAATATATATTTTGGAGATTTTCTTTTAATATTTTTAATATTTTCAGATCGTGGATAAGTGAATCAGCAGATACTGATCCTGCGGATAACGGGGCCCTGCTGTAATTGCAATTGGTGTGTTCTTGTGGCACGGAAATTTGAAGTTGCTTTTATATAGCATCACAGTCATAGGGGCACACTGTAACATAAGAAAATTATATAATAGGAGCTTATTGTCCAAGGGATGTGCCGAGGTTTCATGGTTTGTTCATGTGAGGGTGCACTCACTCTTCAGTTAGCCCACCCTTGTGTCAAGTGAGTCTTCACTTTCATAAGGGGTAAAGAAAAAGATGAATAGAAAGCACTAAGTTCAAGACGACAGATGTAGTGGAGCTAAAGAAATGTCGATCAGGAAATTGAAAGTGGATCACATTGAGGGGATACAGATTAACAGCGAGTTTCAAGAAAGGCCAGAGACCTTTCGCCTGCATCAGATGGGTAGCTTGCTCCTAGAGCAGTCCCACAGAATCAATGAGATTTACATATACATTGACTCAACCTTCAGCAATTAATTGAATCAGTCTTTAGGAGAGACCAGCTGTTGGGTTTAGGCCACCGAGTCTAGGTGATGGATGCAGAGGCATCGGAAGGCACCTGTTTTGCTTACCAGACAGGCCTGGGAGTGGGTCTTGGTGGCACAGCCCAGCCAGCAAGGGTACAAAATATACTGGTTCCACTTGCTTATCCTCTTCCCCACTACACACACACACACACACACACGAAAACGTTGTAGTCATAATAGATTGCCTTGATCTGAGAAAGAATGATCAGAGTTGCTGTTACGTGCAGCCTGCAAATATTTGCTGGCATCAGAACATTTGCACACATTTTCAAGGGGGACGAGAGAAGCTTTCCTGAAGCCAGCTAATTCTTCCTCTTTTCCTTCCCCTCCTGGCGAAATTTGAGTTGTTCAGTTCCTTGGGGGCAGGAACCTTTTCATTCACATGGCTCTGCGATGCACTGTAACCATCCACGTTCCTGCATAAACAGCAACGATGCAGTTGTGTGCTTGTCAAAATCCTGTATGTGTGTGTTTTTATCCCCCTCCTAAGAGGGTAAGACTGGAAACTCCACTGACAGAAGAGAAGGGGTTCAAAAGTATTTTATCATGTTCTCTGAGTGGTAACATGTGCTTTGAGGCAACGTTCCCTTCCAGTTTACCATTAACCATCAGCTCTTTATAAATATATATATTTTTCCCCAGATGCATGGGGATTAAGGGCAATTAAATTTCCCAGACTACCTGAGCGGCGTGCGGAGAAATGATTCGCTCTGCCTTTTGCGAGCCCGAGTTGCCAGCGTTGGCTTTTTTCTGTTCCATTGTGTTCTGCTTTAAGCAGGTTTGGGCTTTTTACAATCCTGTGTTCTTCACAGAGCCCCGCTCGGGCTCCTGTGAGATTTCCCCACCTTTTCAGCAGGCAGATGTCTCTTCCTATAAGCACTGCGGCTGACTTCTCCTGCCGCCACTGCTGTGTGTTCGCAGGTGCTGATTGGTCATATCTTAAAGAAGATGAACAAGCAGACTTTCCCAGAGCACTGCAGCTTGTGCAAACAGATCCTGCCGTTCACTGATCGCAAGCAGGCAGTTTGTTCCAACGGACACATTTGGCTCAGGTGAGTTTGCTTCTCTGAAGCTGGGGTTCCTTTCCTTCTGGTTTCAACGGCAGGAGAGGGTTGGAGGGGTGGTTGCAGACTGTGCCAGCGCGGGGTGTAAAAGGCAAGTGTCAGAATGCCTCTCTTCCACAGGGAAGGCTGGTGTGATCCAGTTTGATCACATCACCCCAGTTCTGGCTCGTCTCCACTGGTTACCTGTTGTGTCTCAAATCAAGTTCAAGGTTTTGACACATACTAAGCCCTCCACAGTTTGGGGCTACATTACTTGTCATAGCATATCTTCCCCGGTGCCATCTGCCCGACCCACCAGACCCTCCCAGGCTGGGCTCCTCTGTGTAGCCACCCCAAGGGAGGCCCAAAAGTCATCCACAAGAGGCAGAGCCTTCTACGTGGTAGCACCGGCCTTATGGAAGCAGCTCCCGGAGGAGTTCCACCCGGCTCCCTCCCTGCTGTCGTTTAGGAAGCAACTGAAAACATGGCTTTTCAGGGAGGCCTTTCACACCAACCCTGGTTGACTGTTCGCCTCCTGTCCTGCTATTAGCTGGGGAAAATGTCTCTGGTGCCATTTGAGTTTATGCCATTAGTATTTTAATTTTTACTGCTTATTTGTGTGTTTAATATCTGTTTTAGCTTGCTGTGAACTGCCCAGAATAGTGCCTCCGCACAGTATATAAATTAAATAAGTCAGTCAGTCAACAAATCAGCACGGTGCTGCCCAGATTTCCAAGTGCTGAAGCAACACAGTATGCAGAGACACTGAGGTGAACTCCTTCTCTGCGTTCTTTCTGTGCATTAGGAGCTGCTCCCTGAGTGCCTAGTCTGCCCTTGGTTCTTTCTTTCTCTGCCCTCACCACCCTGACATTTACATAATGTGGTTTATCTCTCTGGGAGAATGAAGACTTCTTGGAAGGCGGGCGGGCAGTCTGACTCCCAGATGTGTTTTCCACATAAACACTTGTCAGCCTTCGCTGGTGGAACAGAGCTCTCAATCCCCAAAAGCCAGACTGTTTTGAAATTATGCTTGGATTGCATTGTTTTCTGCATAACTCCTGAATGGAGTGTATTTTTTGGGTGTCCCTTAAGCCTCCTTGGGCGACAAAGGTGGGCTGAAAGATAGAAGCAATTCCATAAACTGAAATAAATAGTCCAAAAAAAAAAAAAAAACCCCCACACCCCAACAACCATCATACTGGAATCTGTTAGCATGGAATGGCAAATCCGAGAACTGAGGGTGCCCGCTCGCCCGTCAAGACTCTCTTGCCCGTTTGATGAGTCTCTCTTTAGAGACTCATCTGCCATTTCCAGATGGTTTCGAAACAGGTTGGGTTATTCTACAGAACTCTGGGTTTTCTTTCTTGGTATCGTTTCAAAGGGCGGCCTGCTGGTATGGCATGCTGCTCGCGTGACCCTTACAGCTGTGGCATTCTGTTGCGATCCCTGTGCTGCTTTTGCAGGTGCTTTCTAACCTACCAGGCCTGCCAGAGTTTGGTGTACCGAAGGTGTCTGTTGCGTGACAGCATCGCCCGGCATCCGACCCCAGCTGGTGAGTTCTTCCTACGGATCTTGGAAAGGCTGGCGGAGCTTAAGCCGCGCAAGGGCAGATACTCCCTTGGCTTCAAGCGGCTCTCAAGTTGCCCCTGCTTCGGGTGCCGTCCGAGCCTTGCTTTGGTATTACTCCAGTAGCAGGGGGATCTGCCTGCCCTTTCGGGTAGCCAGAGTCACATCACTCATTTACAGCTCGTTTTAATTTAATTAAATGCATTGCTTGGCCACCGTTCAAGGTTGGTCTTCCCAAGGCACTTTATATTGATTAGTTGTATCTCACCTTTCCATCCTTGGGCTCAAAACAAAAACCTCCGTGCTGTCCCCCTTCCCCCTTTTATCTTCACAGCAACCCTGTGAAGTAGGTCAGACAGCAGATGAGTCGTAGGTCTGTGCACGTCTTGGCTCAGCAAGGAATCGGATCTGGTTCTTCCAGGTCTCTCCCTCGCCCTCTGACCGTTACATCACCCTGTTTCTCTTACGGTAGCATCCAACAGAGGACAGTAGAATTCAGTATCCCATCATACAGCACATTAAACTCGCTAGTTAAATTATAATACAGTGTGGTTCGAAACACATCTGTGGTCTTTGCATACATGGGAGGTGGGAGCAGGTGTTGGAAATACCACAGGACTATTTGGAGAGCAGAGTGCAGTGTTTTGAAGATAATAATGTTTTTGTGCCCCCTCGTGGCATCCTTTCCTTTCTGTCCTGAGCCTGTGTTTTTCTCCCTTTTTCTTTTTCCATCCACCCAACCGCTTCTTTTCTTATTTCCAGATCCCGAATGGATCAAGAGGTTGTTGCAAGGACCTTGTACGTTCTGTGACTCTCCTGTTTTCTAGCGAAGGGCTCACAGCGGAGAACCCAAAGGTCCTTCCTCTCTGGCTCGCCAAGCACCATCCAGCCTGGGAAGCGCCTGAAGGCACAGGCGTGTAGATGCTCCCAAGGGAGAAAAATTCAGGAGAGCCTGTGAGCCGGAGACGCTCGGGGAGGGTTCCAGGTCCCATTTTCAACTCTTAGAAGGCAGGAGCGGCCACCGCGCAGGAAACTCCAGCACTGGGACTTTGGAAACGGTTCTGATCCCAGTTCCAGTTGAACAGCGGCCATAGGCTTGTTTCTTTCTGTCAAGCGGGGCCCGGAATCGGAGAAACACACTGTGCCCCCACGCCCGCCTGCAGCGAAATGCCGAACAGCAAGCTGCTACTTGGGGGTGGGGGTGGGTGGGCAGATGATCAGCACTTCCCATCTCTTAAACTTTTTTGACAGCCGTTGGCACTTAACTGTACCAGAGACTATTAAATTATTAGAAATAACGGGTTTTCAACATGTTTTAAAAATATATTGCATGCCAGTCATCATCCGTGAAGAAAACTGGGCCATTTTTTTTTTACTACTGCCGAGTTTAACCGACGAGTCTTGGGTTTCCTTCCCAGAAGCATCAGGCAACTGGAAGATCGCTGAGAACCTCAAGTTTTAAAAACTGGTTTGTTCCATGCTGTGCAGAACTCAGTCTTAACACCTTGGGCATCCATTTTTTTGATATCCCCTGTGCCCACTTTTTTTTAAAGTAAGCACCTCTCTGTTTACACCGGCGTCTCCTAGCCTCCCACCCTTTTTTAGCAAGAATTGTACCTGCGCTTGGCCAAGAATTGCTTTCCTCCAGTAACAGTCCAGGTGGAGGAGAAATTTTTTCACCACTTCTGGCTTGAGCAGCCAGTTTGCTCTGAAATTCAGCTCAACCAAAGCCCAAGTCTGCTTTCCAATCACCTGATTCAGGTAGGTTTCAGTGGAGTGGCTTAAACAGAAGAAAGAGATTTCAGTCTCTGTATGGATGGCTCTACCTGTGCAGCAGAATGGTACATGGGATTACTCCAGGCTTCAGTGTGTGTGTGTGTGTGGTAGGAGTTTTAAGTGCTATTGCTGCTGCGTGTACAAGTTCCTGCAATTTAAAAAGTGGTGTTATAGACAGAGGGTAGTGCCAGTCCCTCCCCTCGCCACTTGGTAGGGTTTTGATTCTGAAAGGAGGCTCTGTGTGTCCGTCATCATCTTAGAATTGCAGAGTTGGAAGGGACCCTTATGGATCATTCAGTCCAGCCCCTGTCAAGGAGGCCCCGTTGGGGGGAATCGAACTCCCAACCTCTCCTTAACTCCTGAGCTATCCATCCAGCAAAATTGCTGAACCCTAATTTGGATGTTTAACATCATCATCATCATCTTAGAACTGCAGAGCTGGAAGGAACCCTTATGGATCATCCAGTCCATCCCCTGTCAAGGAGGCCCCGTGGGGGGGGAATCGAACTCCCAACCTCTGCTCCGCGGCCAGAGGCCTCAACCACCAAGCTATCCAGCAGTACATGTGTCTTTCCCTCCTCTTCCTTTTTTACCTAGTGTGCCCTACTCAGAGCCTGAAGTTTAAGGTTTCATTTCTTGCTTTGTAGGCTGACGTTCCCAAGTTCATATTCTTAGGCAGGCCCACACAACCAGAGATAAGAAGGCCGTACCTTTTTGTTTTCGACCAAACAGGAAGGCCATCTCTAGTTAAACAGATCTGAAGTAGGAAATGTGGGGTTTTTTGGTGGGGGGGGGGAATGTGATGGCAGCGTTCGACATTCCACCAGACAAGTCTCGGGATCCAGTCCCGCCCTAACAGCTTCGTACAGGCTTTGGTTTTCCGACGGAAGGAGCAAACGCTGTTTTCCCAACAGCCGCTCTCCTCCCTCGGCTTTGCCTTGTCACCGGAGCCCTGTTCACGGCCTATTGAGAGGACCTAATGGTACGTATTAGACAGTCATACTTACTGGGTTAATTGGATTAAAACAGTGTAAAATCCTAATTAAAAATTGAACAGTGTGTTCTTGCGGTGGTAAGACGAGCAAGAGAAGAGTGTCCCGAGCCGAAGCCTCATCAATCAGCGCTGCTAAAGAAATCCAGACTGGCAGAGTAGATAAGGGCGGGTGGGGGAACAAGGGTCACCTGCAGGCCACGAACAGGCCACGCTGTGCTCCAGGATGGACTTAGGAACCTCTTTTTCAGTCCCACAAGCACCGCGAGGGCCTCCTTTCCTTTTTCTTCCCCGGAGAAATACCCAGCGTAGGAGAAGACAACTTTTTTCCCCCATTGGGACCACTTGCTTGGCTAAATGTGGGCAGGATCAGAACTCAGAGCAAGCTGGGCAACCCCCCTCTCTGCTTCTGCCCCCGCCCTTGCGTCTCTCTTTTCGTTTCACCCCCTGCTCAGTGTGCGGAGGAACGGATCACTCTTTGCCAGAAATCGGAACTGATTGCTCAAACACAGTGTGTTGGAAACGAGGCCAAGCTCAGTAGTTTGCTTCTCCCCGCCCCTGCCCGCCAGTGTAGCCTACAGAGTTGTGGAGAGGTTCAACAGAGACCCTTGATGCAGGAGAAAACTCCATGAAGTCCTTAGAGGAAGAGAGAACTGTGAATCCACTGTTCTTCAGCTGTCTTGATCGGAGTCTCCATGAAGTTAGTCAAGGGCTGATCTGAACGTTTCACGTTCAAAGGGACTACATTCCCGCTTAATACAGCTGCAGGATAAAGTACTCCAGGGGACCATGGGTCCTCATTTTGCTGCTGATGAGTTTTCTTTTAAAGTAGTTGAAGACAGAGGGCTCTTTGACATATTTCTGAGTCGCTGGGGATGCAGGAGAGGCGACCTGAGCCTGGCCTGGCCTGTTAAGATACAGGGGTGGCTCTCAAAAGACCGAAGAGAAAATCAAGGATGGACCACACAACAGGAGCCCCTCCACAAAGTGGAAGTCAAACCACCTCTCCCTTTTTTTTCTTTTCTTATTGGTGGTCAACAGGGGTGTGTGTGTCCTTTTCTTCCTTTAAAAAAGGTAGACGCGAACAGAACGTGAAGAGTGTAGAACTTGGTCGTCTCTCAAGTTGGCCACCCTACGAATCTCTTGGAATAGATTTCCCAGTCGAGTTCTTCCTGTTCTGAGGACAGAGCCATGTCTTTTAGGGTTTGAGAAGGATTCCTTGGTGCTAAAATGACTGTTGTGGCAGGACCTCTTTTAAGACTGGAACGCTGTTCCGTCATGCATGGTAAAGGGAAGAAGCGGTCCAGGTCGCGCTAGAGGGGAACCGCCACGGTGCTGCCGTACAGCAGGGGTCGGGAACTGTTCCGGAGGGCCAAAAGCCGGCTGCTGGCCATGGTCACTGGAGGAACCGTCCCCGCTGCTCTACTGCTTTTGAAAAGGCAAAGCAAGAAAGAAGGAAATAAAAGGTGGGTTGGAATCTGACGTCGAACTGCATTTTAAGCTCGAAAGGTTGACTGGCTTTAATTTCCCGGTTCTGTAAATTAAAAAAAAGCAAGCAAGCATAGCAGAGGGTTTTCCATTCCGAACCATCTATCCCAACAAGAAAAATTGCTGGCCAAAAAACACTGTTGCTTAGCAGATGCACTAAAAGTAGGGCCAACTGACTTAACGAGGATTTAATGAGACAGCTCCTCCATAATTTCCATGGATTCCAATGGTCCTACTCTGACTGCGACTTACTGTGCCAAAGTAAGTCACAGAATAGTCCCATTTGAATCAATTACAACTTCCAGGGGAGCCGACTCACCAAATCCCCATTGATTCAAAGAGCCTAGCAACAGGATTTTGGCCATTAAAAATCAGACACTGGATATACCGTGTTGTGTAAAAGACCTTAATCTGTTTGCCACATCAGCATAAAGACTGAATATTTACACATCGCCACATTGGTAATTTCTAGATTTGTCTGACTCTGCCGGCGTGCGCTCTTTGGGGCTTATAAAACGCTATAATGCCATCATGGAGTATGGTTAAGATCTCATTCTTTAATCTAGTTAAACTTTTTGTATCATGTTTAAAAACCAAACTAAACCCATGGGTTTTTGTGTGTTTTTTTTAATCCAGAAGAAATATTAATCAACCGACTGACTCTTATTGTTACGGTTCTGACCAAACATAGGCAGTGTTATCTTTACTTCCTGGAATTTTCCAAGTCCCTTGAGGAAGGTACGTTACTGTGAATGTTAATGCTGTATATATGGTTGGCTTATTTTGCAAATGTGAAGCATAATCTGGAGAATGTGTTTTCAACACTGCAACAGTAGCGCTGTTCCATAAGACCTTTTCTAAATAAAGAAGTACGTGTGTGTTGCCTTCACGTGCCTTTTAACAAGGGGAGGGAGCGGAGGGTTGTCAAGTACCCGATTTTTGGGTGAGCTAGCAAAATGAAGATTTCGGCTTGGCAGCCGGCGCAACTGCTGAAACAGTGCATAAATCCCAAGTTGCATTCACCATATGGGTGTGTACCACGTGTTGGAGGATTTCATCAAGTCTCCTGGGATCAAGCAGACAGATCTGGGGGAAGCATCACGAGCCGCCTTTCTCAGCTGCCCCCCTGTAAGCTTCACCAAACCCACAGGCCTTTCTCCTTTTTTAGCAGGTCCTGTCTCTTCTCCTTCCTGGCTGAATCCTTAGGTTGATTGGTCTCCAAAGGGAGAGATGACCAGAAATAAAGGGAGAAAGACCCCCTCATCGTTTTCTCTTTTCAGTTTGTTTACATCCTTTCCAGACCTCCCTTAAATGCTTTTGGGCAGGTGTCCCCTTTCTCAGCCCTCCATTTAAGAAAGGTACCCTTCGCCAAGCTGGCAGGGTCCTAAGTACTGTAGGTTGGGACTGGGAGGAGCCCGAACGGAAGGTGAAGATGATACTCGGCTGCCTTACGGATGTTTGTCGCAACAGTTGAGAATGGCTAGAGATGAACAGCTGTGGTCTTGGGTCAATGACATGAAGGAAATGTGTTACCGTTGAAAATCCTTGACCTGCGTTTATTCCTCGCTCCCTGTATTCCTGCTGCATCCCTGAGCATCGTCAGAAGGGCTTCTTAAGCCAGTGCAATGTGGTGAATCAGAATCGTGGAGTCGGAAGGGGCCTCAAAGGCCATCAAGTCCAACCCCTGCTCGAGGCAGGGATCCAAGTCAAAGCAGATCGGACAGAGGGTAGTCCAATTGTCTCTTGCACTCGGGGGATAAGGACTAGGAGAATCCGTTTCCAATCCGGGCTGAACCTCAAAGCTCATTGAGTGCCCTTTCTACAGAGCCAAGGGTTTACAATCAAGGAGAAAGAACGGCGCTGGCCCTCGGACGTTGGGAGCCAACCAGGGAACGCAAAAAGGGCCATTCAGGCACCACGCAAACATCCCGAGGTGAGGTGGTGTTGCCTCTCGTGTCCGAACCCCCCTCCTTGTTTTCCTCATAATCTTCTTGCCTCATGTTTATCTGGCCGGAATCGGATGCTAATCAGATCCAGTCTCGTTCCCAAATTGCTTTTGAAGCACTGCCTTTCCAATTATAAAAGTCTTAATTCCTCTTCTCGCCCGCTGAACCTTTCCCCGCATTAATGGGGGCCTCTTACTATGCAAAGCGGATGCAAAGGCCTCGTGTTCGTTTCCCGATAATTAAATGAATGTCAATTGTTCGAGTTGTTTCCGAGGGAGAGCCCTACAAGAGAATTAGCGTGTTCTGCTAACCCAGACAGCCTGTACTCCAGGCCTGGCAGAAGCCCTTGGGGGGGGAGCAGGGGGTGTTTTAACCGCTGACCTGAGACTCTGAGCGGAGGCGCTGGCTGCATCCCAATAAGCCAGCCTCGTTCGGCTCCGGTTTCTGTGCGACCGGCTGAGCGGAACTAATATCGTGGCCGCATATAGATGAAAGAATTGTGTTGGACGGGAGGGGGAGAAAGAAAGAGAGAGGAATGGCTTTACGGCTAAATTAATTAAGCAGATGTACCTGTCTAATTAAAGAGACGCTGTCCCCCTTTGTCCTCTCACCTGCACGGCAAACAGTATTTAAATGCGCGGCCGAACCGTTTCGCCTATCAATATTTAGTAGGAACACTCTGATGGAGGTGATATTAGCAAGATGTACTGCTCCATTTATTATTAATGGCGGCCCTTCCAATTTATGCACGGGGAGCCGTGTAGCTTTACAGCGGGAACGGGAAGGAGCCGCTCAAGTAAGCAGTCACATAGCACACAAGTAAGGGGAGACCGGTCACCGATAGCCTGGGGGGCAAGCCAGTGGTGACCCTTTTTTGGGGGGGAACACACTGATGTCATCCTGTCTGGCTGCGGAGTGACATCAGCGCAAGGGTTCTCCTTCGCTGGTTGTATCCATTGGAAACAGTCGGTGAACGGAGGCTGGTGGGCTGAAGGAGCTGCTGTCGGCGGGCTTGGAGAAGGCAAGAAGAGAAACTCTGCTGTTTCAGGCTGGACCTCCCTGCTGGGGAATAATAATAATCTTAGAACTGCAGGGCTGGAAGGGACCTTATGGATTATTGAGTCCAGCTCCTACTAAGAAGGCCCAGTGGAGGATTCAAACTCCCAACCTCTGGCTCCACAAGCCAGAGACCTAAACCACTGAGATATCCAGCTGTTCACAAGAATACACACGCATTGGCTATCCTGTCCCTCCTCTGGATGACTCCCATTCAAGTCTTTGAAAAGTGCTCTCTTATCTCCCCTCCGTCTTCTTTTCTCAAGGCTAAACACAGCTCTTTCCATCTTTCCTCCTAGGGCTTGGTCTCCAGTCCCCTGATCCTCCTCCTTGCCTTCCTCTGAACTTGCTCCAGGTGGTTGGCATCCTTCTTAAAGGGCAGTTTCCAGAGCTGCCCCTTCTGCTGTCAGTTTTTATTACTGTTTAGCATGACTTTTAAATGGGAACGGTCTTCCTTTCCCCTTACCCACATCCAGACACTCCCAACTGCCCCCCCTCTAGTGCAGATGAGCAGACACTGCAAGAGATGCAACCGAGAGATCTTAACACAGAACTGCTGCAGTTCAAAACCTTTTAATACTCTCTTCTACATCCCTTCAAACCAAGACAAGGACGACAAACAGAAATCAGACACACAGTTTTTCCTGAACACTCACCAAGACAAGAGGGGATGAAGTGAGGTTTCCTTCCTTCCCTCCATCATGAAACTTCTTGAGATTAGTAAAATCGAAAATTCCTGTCAACTTGGTTATCAAGAAGGCTAATGCTTCGAACATCTCTTTCAAAGAATAAACTGGGGAAAAACCCAAATTCATTGGTAGAGCAGGGGGGGATTGAGTCCCTTGGTGCATGAGTACACGTACGTACTTCACTTGGCTTAAAAGAACAGTAGACAATTGCCTAGGAAATTTGATGAAAATGCTTCCAACTCATACTTGAGGTTCAGTGTTTGATTAGATTTCCCTCCTATCAAGAACCCCAACTTGCTGTGTATTCAGAAATCTTTCTGGGCGTTAGGAAGTGGATTCACGATATAACTCTCTATGTACTCAAAGATGGTCTGGGGATCTTGGTCGGCATTGATAATAACAGCATCTTCAAAGAAATTCTCCAGGTCGCCAGCAAGCCTAAAGTAAGCGTCCACCTTGAGCTTCACAGCGTCTTCCGTATTCTTGGGGTGGATGAGGAGACGATCATTTACTTCCTCGGTGGCTGCAGGTTTGTACAAGGTGTGGTATCTGGAGATTGGAGGCAAATGGAGAAAGTTCGTCAACGTTCCCTCTCACCTTTTGAAGATGCTCTAGTCTTATAGTACAAAAAGAACCACGTACACGTGAAAATAAGCTTTAGTAGCACATACCCAGAATTATCAACAGTGCTCCTAATAACCAATCCTCCACAGTTTTATTTAACACCTAATACTTTTTAGGTACTGTATGAAATAGTCCTTGATCTCTAAGAAGCACAATAAAAAAGGAAGATGGGAAGAGGAAAGCAAGCACTGGAGGAGGAACTCTTTCCCTGGCCAATGGGTGGGACTAGGTTGCTCTTTCCTTGCCATCATGTCTAGGATGTGCTTGCCTTCAGCTCAGTGGTCGCCCAAGGCTTTGGGAAACGCAGGGTCTTTAAGCACCTGCAACTGAGGAAAGATGCAGAGTAACAAATTTAGCCCTATTTATGGAGAAGGTGAAGTCTTCCACAATGGGTACAGGAACCTCATGGACAGAAGTGACGTCCCCCCAAAAAAACATACAGCAAGAGAGGGATGATGGTCACCTCCATGTCCATCCCAGAGGCTCCATCATCATGATGAAAGGTTGGAATGTGTCCTTCAGTTTCCTTCCGGGCTTACCACCTATTGATCAGTGGTACAAAACAGTGAGATCACCCTCAGGATATGGTCCATTATGACCACTAACCTTTCCCCAGTGATGGGGTCCACCGTACGGTAGGACAGGCGCTCCAGAACGGTGTCGGCTGAAAGGCTCAGGAAAAACACCCTGTTATGAAAAGAGAAAAGAGGAGTTGTCGGTGCTTAAGACCTTTACCACAGAATCATAGAGAGTTGGAAGGGGCCGATAAGGCCATCGAGTCCAACCCCTGCTCAAGACAGGAATCCAAACCAAAGCAGATCTGACAGAGGGGGGGGGGGTCCCATTTTCTCTTGAAAAGCGCTCACCACCTCTCAAGGTCATGGGTTTCGCTGTTGATTTGCTCTAACAGTTAGGATCCCCCCCCCCCGGATATTCAGCAGAAATCTGGCTTCCTCTCACTTGAGCCCATTCTTACGTGTCCTGCAATCTGGAATGATTAAGAACAGACCCTGCCCCTCTTCTGTAGGACGACCTTTCAAGGATTTGAAAAGGGCTCTCCTGTTTCACCTCCATCTTTTTTCAAGGCTAAACCTGCCCAGTTCTTCCAGTCTTTCCTCATAAAGTTTGGTTTCCAGCCCCTTGATCCTCCTTCTTGCCCTCCTCAGAACTTGCTCCAGTTTGTCGGTATCCTTCTTCAAGTGCCGCGTCCAGAACTGGACACAATACTCTAGAGGAGGCACTGAATAGAGGGGGACTAGTACCTCAGAGCATATGGTTTGGTTTCGAGACCAATTGGAGGTTTGTTGGTAGGACTAACAAAATAGCCATTAGCATCACACAGCAACCTGGGCGTTCCTAAGGGCCCCGAACTGTCCATTTTGACTTGAACCAGTTCCCTTGGCTCTTGGACAAAGAAGGGTTTTTTGTGATGGAGATGGTTGATTCCCCACTTCGTAGGGGCAATGACTTTTGGGTTTTAGTCTGGACTTTGTAGGAGGTGTGCAAGGTGCTGAAGTTCAGCACCCTGGATAGCTCTTGGAAAGCATGGAATAAAACTCAGGGCAGATCTACTGTCCTCCACTGGTTCTTCCCACCTTCTCAAAACTGGCAGTGCCATGAACTAAACATGGGACCTTCCTGGTTGTAAAATATATGCTTCTTCATTGACCTATGACCCGTTCTGGGCTAGCCCCATGTTTGAGGGGTATTGGTCAAAAGTGTGGTCCTGGTGGTCTTACTTGAAGGCAATACAGACCAAGCAGCAAACCAGGAGGACCTCCACACAGAGTACAATTTTCAACATCCTCTGGCTAGCCTCATGGGAGTTGTAGTCTAACACATGACTGTTGTCACCGTTGCGGCAACATCTCTGCTTCTTTTCGTTCAAAAACTTCCTATTAAAACTGCACACCATGCCAAACAAGCCACATCATAAAACCATAAAGGACCCAAACACTTCAGTAACGTCACTAGAAGGTAATTAAGTTGGCAATCAGGAAAAAAAAAAATGCCAAGTAAATCTTCAACTGGCGATAGGAACAACTTTGGGATCCATCCTGACCTTGACTGACAGATTATCCCACTGGGTGGGGAAGGTCCACCATGGAGAAGGTTGTCCGCCATACTACAACCAAAGAAAATTCAAGAGGAAATAAGCACCCATCCAAACACGCACACATGCAGAGAACAGAGTTCGATTCCCCCACTGGGCCTCCAAGGGAGAAGAGCCAGCCTGGGTAGCCTTGGGCCAGCTGCACAGTCCCAAAGATGCCCCCTAGAGGAAGGGAAGGGTAAAGCACTTCTGAATATTTCTCTGCCTGGAAAACCCTGGAAAAGGGTCGCCATAAGTCAGAAATGACTTGACGGCACATGATGTTCATGATGATGAATTCATGGAGATGATCTCATATCAGGGCTGGTCAGTGGGGTGGTGATGGTATAACCATCTTTCCCAAGCCGCCTTCATAAACTAGCTTCTCCTTAGGCTGCCTCTCAGATTACGTTGTGCCGCTTTTTCTATATGATGTTATGCTATTTCTTTTCTTTTCTTTTTTTGGCACGAGTGCCTCTCAGACCGTTGAATGTAAGCTTTAGACATGCACCAAAGCGAACATTTTATATTTACTGGAGGGTGCAGGGGGGGAGGATCAGATCAGATGAAAGCTGGAGGTTTTCCCATGGCATACACAGAACAGATGACGGGGGCTTCCTTTGTAGAACTTAAAACTTATGAAAATCACACCGCTTGCTCTTCAAATGTGTACACATAATGACTTCCACTTGCATTGTAGGTGTGTGTGTGGTTTTTTTTTAAATAAAATAAAGCTTTTTTTTTTAAAGCTGAAGATCTCAATGATTCCAAAGACAGGAGAAGAATATAACAGTTTTCAACAGTCTTTTATCCCTTACATTCTAAACATTTTGTTTTTGCTTTTTTTTTCCTGTTGCCCAACAACCGTATGGAAACGTGATTGTCAGAACAGGTAACTTGCGATGATGGGTGTCTAGAGATGAATATTCTAGCAGAGGTAGGGAAGGAGGAAAAAAAGGCAATGATGCCTGCTTATACAGCCTTGATAATTGATACGGCTCGGGCTCCCCCTATTATATTCCAAAATAAACAAAACAAAAGAGGGAAAAGGATGATAACCTGGCCTATCAAGAACCCTTGTCGCTATTCATAGGCACTAACGTGAGAAGCGGAGGGGAGGGAAAGGAAAGAGCCAGCCCGAAGCGGAGACGGAAGAGCTGAAAACATCCACCGCACTTAAAAAGCTGCCAGCAAAATGAACCTCAGAAGCCTCTTGTTGGAACGACTCTTAAAAAAAAAAAAAAGCGAGATGCATCTTATTATTCAGTCTAGTGTCAGCATGCAAGACAGGAGAGGGGAGGGAGGGAGGGAAACGGGGGGACGTGGCAGGAAAAGCAACACCGGGTATTCCTCCATCAAGAGAGCGCGCTGTCTAAAGCCATAGGGACCGGTTGCAACCGCTTTGTGGCCTTGTCGAATCGGGGGAAGCTGGAGACGATCGCTGGGCCTCTACCTGTGCCGCTGAAAATGCACCGACCTTTCTCAAGTTAGCACTTGGAGTAGTGAATCGAGGGTTGGAGGATGACGCAAAGAGGACCACGCTGCTGGTGGGCTGGCTGTTTTCCTTCTGCATTAGAACCCCAGCATCTGCGGGGAGATCAGTCCCAGCCCCCCCGTGGATCCCAAAAAATGTGGATAATAGCAAACGCTATTATAAAAGCGAACACTGTACATAGCATAGTCTCTGGCTCCCTCTTGTGGTCAGTTCTGGTAATGACATTGTGGAAACCTAGGTCGCTACCAAACACTATACACAGCATGGTCTTTGGCTCCCTCTAGTGGCCCATTCTGAGAACGTCACGATTAGAAATCTATATTTTTGGGATTTTTCTTTTAATATGTTTAGACCGTGGATCAGTGAATCAGCGGATACTGATCCTGCAGCTAATGGCCCTAAATTGCCCGACCAAGGCCAAACCGCCCTCATTTGTTTGCAGTGCAACTGGGGTAGCTTGCAACAGTATATACCATTCGTAGGGACACCTATTAGTCTCCCCGCAATCAAGATCTCAGCTTTGCTCAACAGGAACAAAGAAACTTACAGAGCATAGTTCTTTAATCCTGTAGCTCCCATCATCCTGCTGCCTGGCGTACTTCTCAGATGCCAAGAGGCCTCTTTTAAATGCCCTGCAAGGCCCTGAGTTCAGCGTTGTAGGAAAACGACCACAAATTTGAAGTCCAGGTTGGTGTGAGGACCTCAGCAGTGGGGCTGGCCAGAGCACCAAAGCCCCCCAAAAGCTGGCTCAAGTTGTGGGTTCCTCTTCAGGTGCAAACAGCAGTGGCCTGTTGCACGGAAACAAACGAGACTGGAACATTATAGGCATAGTATACCTTGACTTCAGCAAAGCCTTTGACGAAGTGTCTCATGATGTTCTGATCAGCAAGCTAGCTAGGTGTGGGCTGGATCGAACAAGTATCCGGTAGAGACACCGTGGGTTACAGAATCATAGAGAGTGCTTTTCAATGGCTCCTTCTCAGACTGGGAGAAGGTATAACAAAGTGGGGTACCCCAAGGCTCAGTCCTGGGCCCGGTGCTCTTCTGGACACCAGACTTGAAGAAGGATGCCAACAAAACTGGAGCACGTTGAGACGAGAGCAACAAGGGGACTGGAAACCAAGCCCTAGGAGGAAAGACTGAAAGAACTGGGCAGGTTTAGCCTGCAGAAAAGAAGACTGAAGTGAGAGAGGAGAGCCCTTTTCAAAGACTTGAAAGGGAGTCCTACACAGGAGGGGCAGGATCTGTCCTCAATCATTCCAGAGTGCAGGACACGTAACAATGGGCTCAAGATATAGGAAGCTAGATTTCAGTTGAATATCAGGAAAAACTTCCTAACTATTAGAGAAGTACGACAAGGGAACCCATGACCTTGGGAGGTGGTGAGTGTTCGAACGAGGCAGGCCTTCGAGAGAACAATGGGGCAACCGTCTGTCCGATCTGCTTTGACTTGGATTCCTGCCTTGAACAGGGGGTTGGACTCGATGGCCTTCGAGGCCCCCTTCCGACTCCATGATTCTAGGATTCACAGAACACAAGATGGACTGAGCTGTCTTAGTCCGCACACACACACACCCGAATGGTTAATGCATCTTTCAACTAGCCGTTTTCACTCTCTTTTCTGGCCAGACTGCAACTTTCCAAAATAGAAAGCCATTTGTCTTCTCTCCCTTGCTAAAATAGCCAAGGCATCTCTCCCCGCTGGTATGCAGGGACCAGCTGCCCCCTTTTCTCTTTTTGCACGCCACGCACTCCCTCTGTTGAATCTTTTTTTCTCCAGCGAAGCCCCCACTGACCGCTTCTTGTTTAAAATGGAGCATAATTGATTGTCACAAACCTTGCCCAGCTGGGCCTAAACATTCTCCAGAGGCCAAAGAGAGGGGCGGGGGGGGGGGCATCAACCTCCGACAAGGACCGATTTTAACTACTAAACTACCAAATGCTTCTGGTCTGGTTGTGTTTATTAATCTTCAAATCTTAGAACGGCAGAGCTGGAAGGGACCCTCTGGGTCATCCAGTCCAGCCCGTCAAGGAGGCGTCACGGGGACTCGAACTCCCAACCTCGGGCTCAGCAGACAAGAGACCTGCGCCCAAGGGTTTCATTTTTTCTTGCGACCCAAATTTCCCAGAATTTGAACGCCTAAGCGGGAGAGAAAAGTAAAAAACTCACCGGGCCAAGGATGCGGGGCCAGTAAGGCAGAAAAGCGGTACAATAACAAAGGAAAAAAAGCTGGTCTTAAATTTGCTGGCTGGGGCAAGCAGCCTCAAATCCGCCAGATCCTGGAGGATTTGGTAAAGCATCATAATTTTCGAAGAGAGATGACCTGGATAATGACCATTTCCTAAAAAGTATGTTTCTCCCCCCCTCTCTTTAGTATATACAGTGTTACTTCCTATTTATGTTGTTAATTGACCTGCTAAGAGATTTATTCCCTGCCGTCACTCAATCCAAAAATAGTTGGGAATGTTATCCACGGCATGAATGTGAAAAAAACATAACCCCCCCCCAACCAAAAAAAGTGCTACGCTCATTCAGCACCCATGCTTAAGCATCCTTTGAGGTCCCTCTAAAGCTCTCTTAGAAAAATTGTTCCCAATTCCCTCCTCCCTCTTTGCAGGCTGGTTGTTTGAGCATCTGCTTCTGACATCAAACCGCCTCGTCCCCACCTCCTTCATTTTCATTCCCAGCCTCCTCCTCCTTCCTCTCGTTTGTTATTCCATCATTGCCAGCTTCCCCCGGGAGTTGGTTCCGACAGCACTTCACGGATCAGGGAGAAAGATGGCAGAAGCGGGAGCTCCTTCGGCGGGCGGCTGAGCTGCCCCCCCCTTTCCCCCTAATTGTGGGCTTCATCGTGGCACGTTTCGGAGAGGGGGGAGATGCCTGTGTGGCTTGTGACGCCGGCCGGCCAAGTGCCACAATGTTCACATGGATGCTGGGCCATGCGGTACAATGGGTTAGATCCCATCTTTTATGCGGCTGCAAAGGAGCTTGGCTATCTAATGGTAATCATCATCATCTTAGCACTGCAGAGCTGGAAGGAAACCCTCTGGATCATCAGCCCTTGTCAAGGAGGCCCGGTGGAAGAATCGAACTCCCAACCTCTGGCTCCGCAGCCAGATGCCTAAACCACTGAGCTATTCAGTAGCTGGCTGTCTCATTATGAACCCATCTAGACATTAAGAGATGCCCCCTTAAGCAACACCGCCAGAGGCCATCTCCCATGCCTGCCTCCGTATAAGATAGCTTCCAGTTTTGTTTTTTCTTCATCCAAGCCCATTTCTCGAGACAGGAAGTGCCAAGTTATGTGAACCAGCAGAACCCTTAGTATGGAAGAACAACACAACTGTAATGTTGACAACACGGACATTGAAATGGCGAGAGATTTTGTATCCCTTGGTTCAGTCATCAACCCAAATGGAGACTGCAGGCTCTTGTTAGGAGATCATTTGTTGGAGTGGTTAAAGGGAAAAATGCCTGGCCTCGATGGCGTCCCCCTTAAGGTCCACAGCTCAGGGATACTTTTGGATCCAGATGTTCCTATGGAGGCTCAAAATATCTGCTGGGGCTTCTGTCAACTTGGATTGATTGCTCAGTTGCACCCCTACCTGGACAAAGAAATGGCTAGCCACAGAGGTTCATTCATTGGTAATCTCCAGAATAGGACTACTGCAATGCACTCTACGTAGGGCTGCCCTTGAACGCAGTACAGAAACTTCAACGGGTCCAAAATGTGGCAGCCAGACTGATCACTGGGACTAGTAAATCCAGTTATACTGGTGTGCCTGCATACTTGGCTTCCTATCAGTTTCCATGCTCAGTTCGAGGTGCTGGAGCCCTTAATGGCTTAGGACCTCAATATCGGTCAGAATGTCTCTCGCAGAAATCATCTACCTGTTCCAGTCGCTCCTCTCAATCCGTGTTATTAAAAATGGCCAAAGCGCAGAAAGTCAAAAAGGCAACTTTGGAATAAGTTACCAACAGAGATACCCCAGGTTCCTTTCCCTCCTTATGTTCACGAAACTGGTAAAGACAGAATTATTTAAAGCTGCCGTTGTCGTACTACTCTAATAGTTAAGATGTTTTTCCTGATATTCAGCTGAAATCTGGCTGTCCTGCACGTAGCAATGGGCTCAAGCTACAGGAAGCCAGAACTAGGGTATGAGCAATGGGTGCCTGTCTGTGGAAGTTATCAGGTTTAGAGAAGAGTTGGCGGAGCTGAGTGTGAGCTGAGAAGTCTTGGTTTCAAATCTGGTGGGCGAGGGAAGAACTTCAAGATGAAGGCTGAGATGAACGTAGTCTCACATGTGGACCCGAGAGCGAACAGCTGCTGGAAGCTAACTTTGCTGGTCCCCCACTAGGAGACGTTGTGCTGGGTCTCTGGGGGAAAATGTACCTACTGTCCAGCAAATGAAGGTCCACTGGGGTGCTCCATCTCTTCTATCTTAGCAAAAACACAAGGGGGGGGGGGAACCAGTCTGAGCTCATATGTGTTTGCCAGAGAAAGCACAAGAATGAGCTTGGTTCCTCTTTTCCCCTGCCGGAAAACCCTGATTCTAAACACTTCTAAAACGAGTTCTTCGCTTTGTTCTTTTTCCTCTTCCTTCCACGTTGCTTCGCCTTCCGTGTCATGTCTTAAAGATAACGCTGAGAGCAAAGACTCAACGCCACGAGGTAGATCAGGCTGAGAGAAACCGGGTGCCCAAGCCCGGCCGTAGGGGATTCGAACCAGAATCGCCAACACCCTGCAATCTAACCATTTCACTAGACCGATTCTCAACACTGACTTGTACGGTTTTATAAACGGATGATAATCTTAGCACGGCAGAGCTGGAAGGGACCCTATAAGATCATCATGTCCAGCCCCTGTCAAGGAGGCACTGTGGGGGAATTGAACTCCCAGCCCTCTGGCTCTGCAGCCAGAGGCCTTAAACCACTGAGCTACCCAGCAGTTCATGAACTATCCAGTTTCCTGAAATAATAATAGCAATTGCCATGGGAAAAAAAAGGCATTTAACTCTCTACGCCACCTTAATACAATGTAAGTATTCTCCCTTGCCCCGCCGTGCTGCCATAGTTTTAACGGGAACTTTGCAGGGGCCGGCCTCCTGTCCTTCAGCATTGCTCTTATTATTCTTAAGGAAACGGGGCCAAAAATGCAAAAGGAGGTGGAGGGGGGGAAGAAGCGCGAGAGACGATGATGTGTCACTTTACACGCATGTCAAAAGTAACCAATTTCCTAATAGGGAATAAATTTCCCCTATTTAAATGCTGTCAAATTGAACCTCTCCAGTCTAATAGGGTTCGCTTCTGGGGGGGGGGGGGAAACGCAAAATAAATCCGATTAAATATTTATATTTCATAGTATTAATTAACAGGAGGGAGGGGGCGGCGCCAGCCTGCGAGGGGAAGCGGTCCATCAAGAGAACCCCAATATGTTTCTCTCATCCCCTGGAAGCCAAGAAAGAGATTCCAGAATCGGAGTGTGTAAGCGTTCCAAAAAAGGGTGCTGAATATTTTATGAATATTTGTCATAAGACAGAAATAATAACCACCATGCCGAGCTATTAGAATTAATATTTATGCGGCCCGCCATGAAAAATTCATGGGGACAGAGAAAGCCCCCCCCCCCCCAGTTAAGACAAGAAATAATTTACATTTGGGTTCGGTTTACCCGGCGGCTGGATGTTTAAAGAGGGGTTGACAAGGCTCCGTATGAATCCGTCAGTCACTTCCAGCCGGTGGGTGGGGGTGACGGGAGGGAAGGAAGGAAAAAGTGAGGAGCAGGAAGGAAGGGGGGGGGCGGAAGAAAGGGTCCGAGCGGTTGACAGCTCACAGATTGAGTTTCTGACAGGTCTTTAAAAAAAAAAACGTAAACGGGCCCCCCACTATTCTCCCTTCCTATCGTTGCCGGAGGCGGTCTGTATTGCCCCTGTTCATCTGAGCTCCCCTTCCATCTGCTGAAATTAACGAATTAATGAGCGTGATGCATTTTACAGAGGGGGGCCTCAGGAATGTTTACTGGTGATTAAATTGTAATGCGGCCCGCGCTGTATAATTCATGAACCAATTAAAGGAAGTGTTAGCTGATTTGATGGAAAGCGCAAAGACAAAAAGCATTTAACTAATAGGGAACCGTGGGCCCGCCAGCCGCCGTGGCTGTCTTGGATTACGCGGCTAATTGCTCTGCTTTATAGGCCTGTCACAGATAGCCATGCATATTTCATTGTTCTCAAATACTTCAATTGTTTGCATCCGTGTCTCAGCTGTAAGATGTCGAAGACCGGCCAAACTTCGGTGTAGTTAAGGCCTGTCTCCTTCAAGGGCTGGGGCTGCAGAGGTGTGGCGCGGGCAGGTAGAAAGAGGTGGGCCCCTGAGGGAGAAGAAATGTAAAGCCGCCGGATTGAATGTCACGGGCATTTACGTGATTAAGAAGCACGGCGCGCGGTCATCTTTTCCGGGATGGCTTTTTTGGGACGGCCATTGGCGTGACTGGTTCCGAAGCACTGCCAGAATCATGACGGTCCTATAAGGCCTTCCTCTGGATAGCTGGATGGATAGGTATCTGGCTGCGTAGCCAAAGGTCGGGAGTTCAAATCCCCCACGGGCCTCCTGGGAAAAGAGCCAGCCTAGCTGGCTTTGGGCAAGCTGCACAGTCCCAGGGCATCCGCAGAAGTTGAGAATCGAGTCAAAGTCATTGAGTCGAGTCTGAGTCGAGTCCCCCGTGCGACTTAAGTCTGACTTGACAGCGAGTCCCAGAACTTGAGTCCCCATCTCTGCTGAATATTCTCTACCTGGAAAACCCTGAAAAGGGTCGCCATAAGTCAGAAATGACTTGTCGGCACACAATTATTATTAAAGGTCTTCCTCTACCAACCCTTTGCACCAATGAAAAGGAGAAACCCAAGAGGAAGGGAGGGGTGGGTGAGATTTGGATCACGACAGAGAAAACATTGACTTTTTCTGAGTTTGATGCCAGAAATCCATTAGGGACTGAAACACTCCGCCTGTCTAATTCGGCGGGTTCTAAATGGGTACAGAAAGCACAGACTGGAAAGGTTCTGCCAATCTTAGCTGAATCAGAAAAGCACCGGCGTTTGTAAGTTGCTACGTTTACAACAGAGTTTCGCCGGCTTGGATGGTCAAAGCACCCAGAATCTAGCCATGAGCGGGACGGTTTTCTTAACGGGAATTAAAATGAACTACGTTATTTCTCAAAGATGTGTTGATTTCTTCTGGAAAAAAGAGACACTTGCCATTTTTTTAAAAAAATACAAAAATGGGGCTCTTTCTTTCTGCCCGTTCCATCGTGATCTCTCGGGAGAGTAACGCTACAAACGTACTCACACTCTGGAGACCAGCATCCTTTGGCCTCAATAATCTTTGCTGTTTTCCATCATATGTCTTCTGTATGCCTTCTGGAATTTGATGCCGCCTTATAGACCTGCCCTAAATATCTGCTAGGTCGTATTGCTTCTTATTTTTTTTAACTTGATAATTCAAAGAGGTAGAATCGTCCCCTGAGGGAGTGAAATAGACTGTGCAAATATTCACACATTTGATGACCGCATCCGAGGTCACGGCGCCCCCCATTGGTTGTTTCTTCAGCCTTATCCTGAGCCCCAACTGCTGCTGGGCCGTTGTCCCAGATAGTTAGCCTCATCCTAGCCAATCAGGGATCGAGGTCAGCAGCAGATGACATCATAACCTGACATGTGGCATGATGATGTCATTGGTTAAAATCCCCACAATCCATTAGATGTGGCTATATGGAAAGGTCACTCGGAACAAACGGGAATCCGGAAAACAGTTAAGAGATAGCGGCCACACTGCCACTGAGAGGCAATCACTGAAAAATAATTGCATTTTTTTTTAAAGGAAATTGAAGGCTCCTTAAAGATCTATCTGCTTTTGACCGGATTTTGAGGTTCTACAAATAAAACCAACCGTTAAGGTTCCAAAATATAAGAACAGTGAAGTGCATGAGGAAGAAATGATCATCAACTTTCGGAAGCAAGGAGCTGATGATGGAAGGAAGGAAGGATCTGATGATGGATGGAGGGAAGGAAGGAAGGAAGATTGATTCTAAGTAGACTGACTGATGGCTATGGATAAAGCCTCTGTGTTCAGAAGCAGTATACCTCAGAATATCAGAGGCTAGGCATCAATATAAAGCATGTCTGTCAATTTCATGCCCAATTTGTGAACTCCCCATTAAAGCATCTGGCTGAGCCCAGCTGGAATCACAAGGCTGGGCTAGATGGTCTTTGAGTATCCATCCAGCAAAGCCATGAGAGAGGATTCTGCAACCGTGGGCCATACGTGACCCACCAAGGCTATTTCGGACAAGGCTTCCCCCCCCCCCCATGGTCAGGAAGGGAGGTTCAAAAGAGGGAAAGAGGAATTAGCCGGTAGTACGATTTCTCCTCTTTGTGAGCCAACTCGGCTGTCTTGGTTGACTGTCGTGCGTTCCGCTTGACCTTCCTCTTCGCAGCCGTCTTGCTGTTCCGGCAGGCCTTGGAGTCAAATCGCACTAGCCGCCAACCGGGCCTGGCACAGAAATAGTTCGTGTGAGTCATTTCCCTCTCAAGGGCGTTCACAGCGTGGCCGTGTCCAAACGGAAGCTCATTTGGCTTTTCATGCCCATCTTCAGGATGTGTTCCCAGCTCTAAAGGATGATAAATCTCGTAAAGCTGGTTATGTTTCCAGAGACCTCTTGGGTTATGACGGGGGTGAAAGAAGGACTCGCGTCGCGGGACAACCTGCTGGCTAAAGAACGGCATAAAAGTTCCATTCCCCTGGTATGGATCTCACCCTGCAAAGATTATGCCAAACATTTTTTCTTAATTTTGCTCCGGCTTGTTCTACAACCAACGGAGACCCAGAAGGGCAGTAAGGAAGGAATTAGAAAAGATCATCAAGAGTAAGGATGTGTTCAAGTTCAAGACCCGAATCATCCACACTCTTGTGTTCTTGGTCAGCATGTATGGATGTGGCAGCTGGACAGTAAAGAAAGCGAACAGGGGAAAAACTGGTTTCTTCGAAAGATGATGCTGGGGGGGGGGGGGTAGCTTGGCGAATACCCTGGACTGCGAGGAAAACGAACAAGTGGATGCTATGGCAAATCAAAGCTGAACTGTCTCGGGAGGCAAAAGTGTTGAAGCTGAGGCTTGTCCTACTTTGAGCACACCATGAGAAGGGAGGGTGCTCTGGAAGAGACCGCAATGCTAGGAAAGTTGAAAGGCAGCAGGAAAAGAGGAAGACCCAATAACACGAGATGGACTGACTCCTTCAAGAAAACCACAGGCTTGAGTTTGCAGGAGCTGAGCAGGGCGGTTGAGAGCAGGACATTTTGGAGAGTGCCGTAGGTTAGACTTGATGGCACGTAATAACAAGAAAAGAAAATTAGATGAAAATTATAGAAACGCCGTTTAGTTTCTCAGACTGTGGGTGTAAAAGACCTTTGGAAGAAGGAGCGTCCTCTCTTTCCACGACAGGGCACTCGCTCTCCAGGCTCGCACGAGGAATTGTATTTTCAACCTGACGTCATAAAACACAGCCCAAAAAGTTTAATTCTAGACGGTCCGCGCATGAACTTAGATGGGCCATTCAACGAATGGTTGTCACAAACATCACCCAAAAGTCAACACCAACACCCCTTTCTGATGAGTGGTTTGAGACCCAGATTGTATGGAGAGATGGGGGGAGAGGAGGTGGGGGTCGGGAGTTCTCGAACTCCATGCATGAGCTGCATTAAGCAAATCCTTCTCTCTCAACACCCAGCTCACGGCAACATATATAAATATATATCTAACCCATAAAGATGACTCCTGAGACTCGCACTCATCCGATTTTCTCTGATCTGCTTATTACTCAACGACTAAATGTTTCACAAAGCCATTTCCCAGAGAAATATTTATGGGCCCCCCATGTTTATGGAGCTCTCCATCATGATCAAGGTTTTATGAGCACTCGGTATACAGAGTCTGAATTAAAAAATATAATTCTTGCACGATCAGACCCCTGCTTCTTGCAGCAGTCAGCTTCCGGACTCCTGATAGGAAAACATATTTTCTAGGCAAGGAGTGTCTTGCAGTGTTGCTTTTTTTAAAATTATTATTATTATTATTATTATTATTATTATTATTATTATTATTATTATTATTATTATTATTATTATTATTATTATATTTTTGTTGTTGTTGTTTGTTGTTATTGTTATTAAGTTTATAAAAACATTGAGTAGTGTCATATAACAGATAAAAGTTTTAATCAAAAACCTAAGTATCTGTTAAATTGAATTACCACTTTTGACTTCAAAACTGCCAAATGCTTCTGGTCTTGTTGCGCCCTAAGCCCGACCTGTTGTACTACCTAATTTCAGGTACGTTTGCAGTGTGTGTGTGTGGGGGGGGAGAGCAAGCAAGGAAGGCTGCGTACATGTCTACATCAAGATCTAGTCCGAGGAGCTAAAATAGCAACAGCGGAGGAGGACGGTAGAATCGCTGAATCGTGACGTTGGAAGGAGCCTCTAAGGCCATCAGGTCTGGCCCCTTGCTCAAGGCCAGAATCCAAATCAAAGGATATCTGCCAAGTGGGTTGTCTAAATTTCTCTTAAAGTGTTGGAGTGCTCACCACCTCCCAAGATCATGGGTTCTGTTGTCGTACTGCTCTAACAGTTAGGACGTTTTTCCTGGTATTCAATCAAAAACTGGCTCCCTGTAGCTTGAAACCATTATGACATGTCCTGACCTTTGGGATGATTGAGGACAGATCCTGCCCCTCCTCTGCAGGACTACCTTTCAAGTATTTGAAGATTGCTATCCTACCTCCCCTCCGTTTCCCCCCCCCCCCAAGACTAAACATGCCCAGTTCTTTCAGTCTTTCCTCCCAGGGCTTGGTCTCCAGCCTCCTGGATGGTGGCCCTGATGTCAGTGGGGTGGTGGGGGTGAATCCACTCTTGAGTTTTAATCCAGGCTTCACAGGAGCCATCAGTGGCGCTGAAGCCGACGGAGTTTCAGCACCTTGGACAGCTCATTGGAACGGCTGGATAGCTCCGTCATTTAGGGCTCTGGCAGGATCGCTCAGAGGTTGGGAGTTCGATTCCCCCACGGGGCCTCCCTGACAGGGACTGGACTCAGTGACCCATAGGGTCCCTTTCCAGCTCTGCAGTTCTAGGATGGGGAGGATGATGATCGTTCCGTTCAAGTTCTACCTGGACTGTACCACCAGGTAGGAGTTGGGGGGGGGGGGGAGGGAGTTTTAGGCTCCAAAGAAAATGAATTCAGTTGAGGCTGTGTTGAGAAAGCTAAACATGAGCTGTTGCTCAAGAAAGCCTGGGAAACTGTGTGATAAAAGCTCTCCAGCCTGTGAAAAAGGACCAGACCACCCTATTCGGAGGCAAAGTCTGCAGAGCTTCAGCAAAAAAGGTGGCCGTGTTATTACCCCTAAACTGGCACCATTAGCGACAGCGCAAACTCTTCACGTTGCCCGGGACAAGGGAGGGGAGCCTATCATCCTCCAAAGGGCTGCCAAATGCCATTCCTCCTTGGTAATCAGATAGCCGTTAATTAATAAAACTGTCAGATTAATTGTCCCAGCCTGGACATCCTTCCTCGTTCTGTAACACTATCTCGCTGGCATGCGCGCTCCTCCACCCCCCACCTTCTGCCCTATAGCTTCCAGCTCAATTAAGTTAATGCCATGCAAATGAGAGGCTCTCCTGATCGTTAGCTTCTTGCCCGTGAATGTTAATAGCATAATTGGGCCTTCGGCAAGGTAATTAGACACGATTCCTTCCATTAGTCTTACAAGGCTAATTATTGTTGATGGGAGAGAGGGGACCGGGTCCCCACGGCGGCGGCAGAAGAGGGGGCATCTGGGTTCAAGCAAATATAGACAAAACCTCGACAAGGTAGAACAAGCAGAGAGATGGAGAGAGTGGGTCAGCGACGGGGCGGGGAAGGGGGAAGAGGGATCTTGCCAGGGGTCGTGCAGTCCTCACAGGGACCTCGTGAAAACAGGGAGTCTGGGATGCAGGGAGCTTTGAACCCGGAGGGGATCTGCTGGATAGCTGAGGGGCTTAGCTCTCAGAGGTTGGGAGTTCGAATCCCCCCCCCACGGGGCCTCCTGGACAGGGGCTGGACTGGATGATCCCACAGGGTCCCTTCCCGCTCTGCCGTTCTAAGACGATGGTGAGGATCTGTATTTTATGATACAAACCCACATGAACCGATGCAGCCACCCAAGGGGGAAAAGCAATACGTTGTCCCAGTATATCCAACAACTCCACGGGCATCTTTAATGAATGCCAAAAGATTCATACGATCTGAAGAGAAGCCAGAGGTATCTACAACTCCTGAAACAAGGGAGAGGAACATCCTTTGGCCCCAGGACCCTAATCTAATTTGGACAAGTAACTGGGGGCCACGTTGGACGGGTGGGCGGGGCCAAAAACAGCGGCAAATTTCATCTTCTGTGGCTCTAACTGCCAGTCATGAAGCTTAAGAGAGACATTATGACCTTCTAGGAGCATTTGCGAAAGATCTAATAAGCCACAAAGCCCAAATCCAGGGGCCGGTTAGAGGGATCACATAGCCGCCCTGTTTCAGCAGGTACCTTTGGTGGGGGGGAACCGGGAGAGGAGGGCCTTCTCTGTGGCTACTCCCAGACTGTGGAACTCCCTGTCACTGGAGGCCAGCCTGGCCCCACCTTGGCTCTCCTTCCGCCAGCAGGCCAAGACTTTTCTCGTCAGGCAAGCTTTCCCTCAATGACTAGCTGCTGGAGAGTGGGGTGTTTTTTTCTTAATGGATTGTTATGCTTGTTTTCAAATGTCTTTTTAGTACTGCTTTTAGGTTTCAAAAATTGTCTTTTAAGCATGTAAGTCACCTGGGATCCTTTATAAAAGATAAATGCAAGGTAAAAATAATTTGAATGAAATCAAAAAAGAAATGTTTTTGGGCCAGCCCACTTCTCTTTCAAGTATTCTGGAAAAGACTGATACCTTTTCACTATGGAGGAGATCTAAACACCACCAAATTAGCCTATACCATCCCTTACTAGCCATGAGATCAGTCTACCCATTGACAGATAAACTAGAATCATAGATTGAGCTGGAAGGGGCCTCGAAGGCCATCAAGTCGAACCCCCTGCTCAAGGCAGGAATCCAAGTCAAAGCAGATCTGACAGAGGGTGGTCCAGTTTTCTCTTGAAGGCCTCCAGGGTTGGAGCCCTCACCCAACGTCATGGGTTCCATCGTCATACTGCTCTAACAGTTAAGAAGATTTTCCTGATATTCAGCCTAAATCTGTCTCTTGAGCCGATTACGATGACCTTTCAAGTCTTTGAAGAGCGCTTTCCTATCATCCCTTCAGTCTTCTTTCCTCCAGGCTAAACCTGCCCAGTTCTTTCCGTCTTTCCTCCGAGGGCTTGGTTTCCAGTCCCGTTGTTGCCTTTGCCTGAACGTGGTCCACTCTACGCAGCTCATATGCAAAGCCAGCTGGTCTTGCTTTACCAGAGAACTGTTCCCTTCACGGCTGGACCAGCCGCCTCCCTTCCAAGCCAAGTCTCGACTGCCTAAGTGGAATCTCTTCCCTGGATTAAGGTTCTTCTCAGCCCGCAGGAACGAGCTTTGCGCTTTAATTCCCAACGTTGCTGATGGGTTGGCAACCTCAGGTCTAAAGGTAGTGTACATTTTTGAAGGCATTGCTTCCAAAGCAAATGCTCCCGGGCTCTCAGAAGGCAGGCGGCAGGTGTAGGAACCGGGATTTCTTAAACTAAGTTTTAACCCTTCAAGGAACAAGGATGGCCTTTCCACATTTACACAGAATAATAATATTCGCCCATTTCCACCACCCCCCCACCTCCACCCACAAGCACAAATACTGGAAATAAACAGCTCAGTGTCAATCTCTTGAAAATAACAGGATCGCTCAGTTTCCTTTCCTGCATTTTTCACTTTTTCCCCTCTCTCATTTATTTCGTAAATCGATCTTTCTACAAGCAAAATCTTCTATAGCCTTCCCCATGTCTGGCATAAAACCCAGAAGATTTAAAAAAAAAAATTTGGAAGACTAAAATAAGAATACATTACATTCTTGCTTCCTGCGGTCCCCATTGCCAACGGTATGATGGGATAATATATCTGTATTTCTAATTCTGTGTCCAGTGTGCCTGACATTTCAAAGGAGTGGATGATCAGCAGAGAAGCCCTCACTGCCCGGTCTGGCTGGTCACTTTGATCAAGTACAATTAAAAAAAAACAACTTGCATATAGCATGGAAAACCACTCCAGAAGGTGGTTTGAAAACAGCCTTTCAGAGGCACAGAAGACAAGGGTGGGAAGGGTGAGAGACTGGATGATGCACGGGCATTATAATTTTGGATTCTAACTTTTGGTATGATTGATAAAAGTGAAATCAGAGAACCAGAGAATCATGGAGTTGGAAAGGGCCAGTAAGGCCACTGAGTCCGAACTCCCTGCTCAAGGCAGGAATGCAAAACCAAAGCAGATCAGACAGAGTGCTGTCCAATTTTCTCTAGCACTGGAGCGCTCACCACCTCCCAAGATCATGGGTTCCGTTGTCGTACTGCTCTAACACTTAAGAAATTTTTTTTTCCTGATATTCAGCCAAAATATGGCTTCCTGTCACTTGAGCCCATTCTTATGCATCCTGCACTCTGGAATGATCAAGAACAGATCCTGCTCCTCCTCTGTAGGACGGCCTTTCGAGTCTTTGAAAAGTGCGATCCTATCTCACGTCAGTCTTCTTTTCTCCAGGCTAAACATGCCCCAATTCTTTCAGTCTTTCCTCCTAGGACTTGGTTTCCAGTCCCCTGATCATCCTTGTAGCCTTCAATTTGTCAGCATCCTTCCTCAAGTGTGGTATCCAGAACTGGACGCAGTACTGGGTTGCAAATGACTGCCCAACCGCAGAATGTTTTTCATACACTGTGTTGTCTTCGAACACACCTGCCATTTGGATGTCCCCTGCTCAAAGCAGCAGTGGGCGCCCTCCCTATCTGTTGGACAACAAGTCCCATCCTCCGAAGGCAACAGAGTTGACTCCTATCATCCCCAAGCCAAAACTCTGGAGGGCACCGTTTGGGGCAGCTTGCCCTATAGAGTTAAAAAGGCAGGGAAGCACACATTTCACCGGTCCCAAAGCAGCAACAGAAACATGGGGAACATTTTAGTAGCGAGCTCTGGTGGCTTACGGCTGCCCTGTCCCTGGGATGGCGAATCCGTTCCGGGTTTTACCCTAAACTTTACACAAGCTATCCAAGTGTTGAACCTGTTTCGGAGATAGGGTTCAGCATCCGCGGTGGGGGGGGGAGTCTTGGAACCGATTCCCGTAGATACGGGTGGGGGGTGTCCTACTGTAGTTTGGGGAAATGGGCGGACACAGCCAGCTGGAGTCTGGGAGAGGGTGAAACAGCTCGCTCCTGACAAAATCCATAGAATAAGCTGGTAGGAACCTTAGAATCATCCTCTTTTTTTTCATCAGCTTCTGCAAACCACTATTGACTAAGCAAACTGAATAGCACCGGGACACCATTCCACGTTTACACATCTTCCAGTATTAATTAATCCAGCCACCATAAAGGGAATCTTGAGTTTTATCTTCACCCCATCCTGGAACACTTCTGCCGTGGCCTTTTGACTTCTCAGCCCCAGGCTCGAAAACTTGGTTGGTTTCCTTGAGGAGACCTTAATTAAGTCACGTACGCTCGCCTACCCCCATTGTTTTCGACGGATCGGCGGAAGGCGACAGGTAAATGTTAAGAGGGGGAAGGAACAGCAGATTTGAAGTTGGTTGATCTTTAACCAAAATCTTTCTGCCTACAGACACCAGAGCATCTGCAGAATACATATTCAGTGATAAGTATTCCAACCCACGCATAGCAAACTTTGAAATAATGGCACCATGCGAAGGTCAGAGAGGTTCTATTAGCTCAATTAATAGAGGAGTAAGATAAGGCTAATACTCAGCTCTTCAAACGGCTAAGGAATAGAGCTGGTAGTAATGGAGTTATTAACCTCTCTCAGCCATTGAATCGCGCTGCTGGTTCAAACTCCATCTCCTGGTTCAGGCCTCCATTAATAGGTTGTTTATTATCCCTAATCCACTCTGGAAATCAGAAGCTGGAAGAGGAAGGACCAAATCCTGACCAAAGGGTATAAAATAAAACCATGACTCCCTTTATTCCATCACCCGTCGGGTTTCTCTTTTTCTGAAATTTAACACCCGCCCGTGATCCAGTTTTAGGGAAGCGAGAGGATGGTTTACTTGCACCCCATTCTGTCAGGTAAGGAAAATTGCCGGAAGAAAAGGAAATGATGATGCAGCCAAGAAATCAGAGGAAGACTCAGATTCAGAAGGGCGGCAATGAAGGAACTAGAAAAAATGATCCTGTGTAAAAGGATGTGTCACTGGGGAGCAAGACCAATATCATCCACACTTGTGTTTCCGATCACCAGGTAGGGGTGGGAAAGCTGGGCAATGAAGAAAGCTGATGGGAAATTTGTTTGAAATGTAGGGCTGGGGGAGAGCTTTCTGGATTGCCAGAAAGATGAATGAGTGGGTCCTAGAGCAAATCAAGCCTGAACTCTCTCTCTGGAGGCAAAAAGGTTGAAACTGAGGCTGTCCTGCTTTGGGCACCTCATGAGAAGGCAGGATTCTCTGGAAAAGACCGTCATGCTGGGAAAGGGGGACGGCAGCAAGAAAAGAGGAAGCCCAAATTCGAGATGGACTGACTCCCTAAAGGAAGCCACAAGTGTGAGTCTACAAAAGCTGAGCAGGCCAGTTGTGGAGAGGATTATTTTGGAGAAGGCTCATTCATAGGGTCGCCATATGACCCATATTTGGGTCCCTTGTGGGGAGAAATGCGGCATATAAATAAAACTAATAATAATAATAATATGACGGCACCTATAAACAACAATACGTGCAACAAACAATATAAGGAAAGAAGCTAACAAACTCATAATACATCTAAATATCTGAAGAAATATTTGCATCATGACTGTGAATACGTTCTCTCTCTGCTTTTTTCCTTTTGTAAACAGAAATGCACACAAATACTCAGTTAAAAATCGCCGAGCGCTTCGGCGAGTCCGCCTCCTTCTCAGACCGTAACTTGGTTTCTGACATTGCATTAACAGAACTTAACTATCGGACCTGAGCAGGATGCCTCCATTTCTCACGGAGAAGAACATTCAGAGCTTTGAAAAGTTACTTTGGGGTGATTTCCCCAGCACAGGCCAAGCTGCTTGCGGGATTTCGAGACTCGGATAAAATTTTTCCGTGTAAAAGACGCCCCCATGTATAAGACGCCCCCCACTTTTCTAACCCAAAATTAAGAAATCTAAGTGGGGCTTAGCAAGTGGAGGGGAAAGCAGCGATCGAAGCCCTGCAGGATCACTTTGATCCCTGCTTTCCCCTCCACTTGTTTTTGTTCTCTCCTCAGCTTACTTCCGTGTATAAGACGACTCTCAATTTTTAGTCTAAAGATTTTAGACAAAAGTATAGTCTTATACACGGAAAAATACGGTATATAGAGTAGACCATTGGTCTAGATGGGCGGGGTATAAATCTAATAAAATAAATAAATAATAAATAAATAATATAAATATATATATAACTTTCTCATGCTCAGAAGAAAGTGGATAAGTTAAAGCAATAATGCAGAACAATGCATATAAATAGCACACATAGGTAGCGAGTCACCGGGGGAATGCTTGCCTGAAGAGACAGGTCTTGGCCTGCTGGCGGAAGGACAAAAAAAGATGGGGTAAGCCTAGCTTCCAGTGGCAGGGAGTTCCAGAGTCTAAAGGAGCAGCCACAGAGAAGGCCCTCTCCCGGGTCCCCCCTCCAAAAGCACATGGCATGGGGGCAATTTCCCCACCTTTCTACCCTCCCCAAACTGTTTTAAGCCTGTGGGGTGTTCTTTTCCCCTTTAAAATCAGAAATCACTTCTGCTCACTTCCAGTTTGAGAACGGGAGCGGGGGGGGGAAGCCCCCTTCCAAAGTCCTAGACGAGGTTCCGGAGGCTGAACACAGGGCAAAATTGTCCCCCCTCGATCACAAACATCAGACAGAATTTTTCTTCATTTAAAAAAAAAACACACAGGGGGGTTCCAAGGCACGGGGGAACCTCTGGAAATCGCCCGCTCCCCAGCCCAGATGTGCCCTTCTTTCCCAAACCATCTTGCCGGTGGTCTTCGCCACAACCAACTCCATCCGCTAATTACGTATTACGTGAAAAAAAAGAGTTCCTTTTGTCAGTCAATACATCTTGCGCCGAACCACCGTTGCTGCCGCCTTGGCTCGCGAGCCGATGTTAATTTGAAGCAAAACCTAATACTTTCTGTTGGCGGCCGTGGGAGAAATAAATTATTTTCCTCTTCGCTCGAGAGCAGATCTCTGAATGCTATACCTGCGGCTATAGAGAGATCTCTCTTTTTTACATATTAAGAAACTTTATAGCCCAATTTGTTTCTTCTTGTGGTTGAGGGTTCCCTACCCCCCTACCCTGAAATAAGTTGATTTTTCATTCCTCTCTACCATCAATTACTGGGTTTGTTTTCTCTCTCTTCCTGTAAGGCGCAGGAGCCAAGAGCCTGGTATGGCTCAACGGGATATAATTCAATATTATTTGCACCGGGTTTATGGGATGGAAGCCAGATAAAACATAGGATTTGAACACGAAACCATTTATTACCTTCTACCAAACAGACTTCCAAGTTGATGTCCCGACAATAATTCTGCTTTTTGATCAACAAGAGACGCCCCGCGCGGAGTTCCGCATGCGGAGAAGCAGGCCTTTTCGACAATAACTTTGTTTACTGATGTGACGGGGTTTTAATAATAAACTTGATATATATGTAAATTTATTTTAATCTAATTTCATCAGCCGGAGCCCACCTAAAAATGAGAGGAAGGGAGAGGGGTGCTGGCAAATGGCTCAGGCTGTGATTTATACCTTTTCACGATTCCCAGATTGATTTCCAAGTGCTAATTCTATCTGGGTTTTTATTTTATTTTATTTCTTCCTCGGTGTCAAAAAAGCGTGCTTTATCACCTGCGCCTTGGCGCAAATGATTTACAGCTCAGCCTCCATCAGGCCACTCTAGACGCTGCGGTGGGTTGTTTCTCTCGTGCCCAGGGCCACGATGACAGCTACCCCTTGTGCAGAAGGTGTTGGCCCTCTGAAAGAGTCGGGTTCTCAATCCTTATTAAAACTGGCCCCTAACGAATGCCAAATCGGCCGCTCGAAACCACAGGCCCCCGCGGGTTCTTCCTTTGAATCCATGGGCATTTTCACACCATCTGCACCTTTGGCTCACTCAATGTCACAGCCCACCAGATGGTTGTGGCAGAAAAAGCCTGCACGGTTTGTTCACATGGCCATCTGCTCTCTGGACCCAGTCTCACTTTTGAAAGGTCTCCAAGGGCAGCCCCACATAGACCACATTAAAGTAAACCAGTCTGCAGGTCAGCGACAGATGCGACGGTGGTAGGGCCAGCATTTCCCGGGAGGAAAACGGGGATTCAACCTAAGCTGAAAAATTAGCTATGGATGCAGCCTACATACCTGGATTGATTGATTATTTACTATTAATGTTTAAAAAATTATTCTTTCACTATTATTCTTTTTTATTTATTCACATTTCTGCCCCACTTTTCTTCTAACGAACTTAAGGCAGCATACATGACTTACCCTCCTGACTTCATCTTCAAACAATTAATTCCATCCACCCATTCGTTCATTCCTTTTAATGACACCTTCCCTTTCTCCCACTGAAGGGACTCATTTTTTGATCAGGTCACCTCCCTGGTAGACAGTGGGAATGCTATAGACATAATATACCTTGACTTCAACTAAGTGTTTGACAAAGTGCCCCATGATATTCCAGTTAGCAAGCTATTCTATGATTCAAGGTGGCTCGCCGAATATGTCCAAAAATGAATGCTGCTAAAAATGTAGTAAATTAAGAGTGCTGTGAAGCAATTAAGCATCTTATATAGCAAAACAGCAACTGTATAAACACCTAAAAGCATTTGTAAACAGGTAAAAAGCACAGCACCTCATGAAAAACCCTTCCTTGACAGCCAGTCAAAAGCCTGCCTGAACAAAATGATCTTTTCCTACCAGTGGAAAGGCAGCTAAGGAAAGAAAACACCTTTTAACCTTCCGTGAGGTATGTTGGGCCAGGAGGGAGTGACTCTCTCAAAATGTCACCAAGTATGTTTCATGGCTCAATGGGGATTCGAACCTGGGTCTCCCACCCTCTGGTTCCATGCAATACCAGACTTTACTCTGACACTCCCAACTGTCCTGCTAAGCAACTGCAGGTGTGAACTCCCTCCATTCTGTGTTAACTGCAGCCCAGCGTGGTTAAGCGAACCCTTGCAAAGCATAGTCCCTGCTTGATGTAGGACGGAGGTGCATTTGTGAAGTGTAAAAATACAGAATCATAGAATTAGAAGGGACCCCTAAGACCATCAAGTCCAACCCCCTGCTCAAGGCAGGAATCCAAGTCAAAGCCGATTGGACACAGAAGGCGGTCCGATTTTCTCTCGAGTGCCTCCAGCGCTGGAGCGCTCACCCCCTCCCCTTGAGGTCATGGGTTCCGTTGTTGTACTGCTCTAACAGTTAGGAAGTTTTTCCTGAGATTCAATCCTGAATGGGCCTATAAGAAGGCCTGTGCAGGATTAGACCAGAACACACCTGGGTTACCCAAAGCTGGGATTTAGAAGAGGGAGCTGTGTTAAAGTAAACCAGTCTGCAGGTCAGCGACAGATGCGACGGTGGTAGGGCCAGCATTTCCCGGGAGGAAAACGGGGATTCAAACAAAACAAAAATAAAAAAGAAGGCAAAAATATTGTGGTACCTTCAAGGACCAATGGCTATATTTTAATGTGAGCTTTCGTGGATCAATTCCACTCCTTCAGGCCAGGGCCAAGGTTAGGAACCACTGCCTGACATACCTGTTCTTCAGCAACTGATATTCAGGGCGCATACTGCCTCCTAGGCTGGCGGCAATAAGCAGCCCTCTAGACTGGCTGCCTTGGATTTATCAAATCCTTCTTCAACACTGTCTGCGTCGGCAGCCACGGCTCTATCTTTCGGCAGCAAATTCAATAGGCTGACCCTGTGTTGTGTAAAGAAATATTTCCTTCTCTCTCCTCTCGGTTTTCCCCACTCCCTCTTCAGCTGAAGATGAACCTGCATTCTAGCGTTAAAACAGACGGCTAACCATCTTTTTCTATCCACTTTCTCTGCCCACACCACCTCTACCGCATCTCCCCTTTACTCTCCCTTTTGTTAACCTGAACAGCAGAAAACTAGATCTCCTTTCATCACGGGGAACCTGCTTTTTAGCATTGTTTCGTCTCTACGATCTATTTTCCGACAATACCATGATCAAAACTCTAGGCGGTATTCCCAGAATGACTGAAACCACAGTGGCATAAAAACACGAGGATGTTGTCAACCTCGACCGTTTTATTCTTCAGTCCTTTCAAACGGATCCTTGGTGTGGAACGTGTCTCTCCCCCACCCACAACGGCCACATCCTGGGTTGAGATCTTCATTGACGACCACCCCAGACCCAACGGCTGAGAGGAAAGAGGGGGAAATCAAGTTTGAAAGCCAGCTGCAAGTTGGGGGGGGGGAGCCAGGGGCAGGGGCTCGAATCGCGGGACCCGCTGTCAAGTTGGATTGAAGTCCCACCGGTGACTCAGCTCAGACTTGACTCGTGTTTTTTTCCCCAACAACGTGGACTTGACTCAGAACACACCCACCCATTCCCTTTTTTCTGGGGGGGAAAAGCTTGTTTTTAATAGAGACTCGAATTTGGAGCTTGGGACTTGGGACCAAAGACTCACACTTGAACTCGGGACTTGGGACCAAAGACTCGGACTTGAGACTCAGACCCAAAGACTGGCCAACATCGCTGGAGAAAGCTACAGAAAATAAATCTGTCCACACTATTTGATTAAGGAGAAACATACCATGCCTCAAATGCGCTTCAACGCAGGACGCGTGTCTCCGTGTATGGGGCGGGGATTAGCCTTCTGCCTTCAGGTTTTAAGAATCAAGGATCCAGTCCCTCATGTTAATTGTCTGTAATACATTTCAGAAGAAAAGGCAATATGTACCTGTTTGGATTGATATCTGCATGGACCATCAGTTTCGCCTGATCCTCATCTCTTGGGAATCCATGAAGCACCCAGCCACGGATGTGGCCATCTAGACTGTTCAACCGCTCCGAAAGCAACTTCACAACGATGTTGTCTGCAACTGGGGAGGGAAAAAAGCTAAGCAAAAAAGCAAAGCGTGCTGCTTCTATATACCACCCCATAGCGCTTAAACACAGCTAAGCCCTATATTGTAGGAGACAGTATCACAGCAGAGAAGGCAGAGCACCAGCCCTATCGTAGGGCGTCTGCCATCACTGGCTTTTTTAAAGGGCCTGTTTTCAATGTCATTGTAAAAAAATCAAAAAAAAATCTGCTCTCCAGTGAAATAAGGAAGCTTTGTCAGCAAATAAAGTCTTTTAAAAAAAAACGAATGGATTAACTGATTACATATTATGTGTGTCCATCTCTCTACAGCATCACATGGTACATCAGTCTGGAGAGAGAGAGAGAACATAGAGAACAGCCATATTAAAAACAGTTAACATCTTCATTTAAAAAAATAATAATAATAAAAAGATAGCAGGGATGATAAGTGGAAGAAGTAAAGAAACCTATATTACTCCATTTTTCCTGTGATTAAAACAGATGAGTAGATAAGCATACAGTAGATCTATTTTTCATTCATGGGGGACGTCTGTAAGGTTCATTCATTCATTCATTCATTCATTCGTTCATTCATTCATTCAGATTTTTATACCGCCCATCAGACCAACGGTCACTCGGGGTGGATCACAGACAATAACAATAACCTAAACCAAGGTGGCAAATTGAGTGCGTTGAATTATACTAAAAAGTCGTCAGGGCAATTAGCCCGTCGCAATCATTTTGGGCTGCCCCAGTAATTAAAAGCTAGCCCCGAATCACTCGGCCTGTATGAGGAGTTCAAAAGAGCTCATGGTGCCTCTGGGATGTGGCAATACGCCCTACAGAGTGGAAGATGGTTTTTATTTGTCCCCTACACACTCTTTCCCTGGGGTAATCATGTGCAGGATTGTGACCTAGGATCTTTTTAATTCATCGGCTCTACGTCCCTTCTCTATTATAGGCTCGTTTATTTTGCATGCTGCTTTTTAATAACAATCATTAGAAGAGGCAACGGACGAGGCTGAACTTGCTGTGCTCTAGGCCAGAGATTTAACAGAGAGGGGGGCGGCCCCTATAGTCTCCCTCTTGAAGGACTAGGAACTTGGCTTTTAAGGGGAATAAAACAAAATTAGAAGTCGAGTCCCTCCGAGTGCTGAATTATGCGTCTAGTGTGCGTTTCTCCGCTTGCTCGGTGTGACAGCGAAATGTACAGCCACCAGCCAACAACGTATGGACGGCGCCTAGAAACCTGAAATAATTTCCCCCTTTTTTTCTCAGCCTCTCCAAGGAACAGGGGGTATTCTACTTGCTTAAAAAACAACCCAAACCTCTCCCACCTTCTACAGCTGAAAATTCAGACCTGCAACAAACATGAGCGGTACACCTTCTAAAATTCATGCTTCCTGCTCAACGCCTCTTTGATTTGAAGCTTTTTTGGCCCAATATGCCTCCCCCCCCCCCCCCGAAATGGATGGAGAAGAGGAGATGGAGATTCTGACATGTATTGACCTACTCTATTCAACCTATAAATCCTTGATCTCCAGTCATTCTGGGACGAAGGCTAGGGGAGCTCTCCGTTCTGTGCTGTCTTTGATAAACCTTGTCCACTTAGCTCTTTCCTTCCTTTTTTAGATTTTTTTCCCCCTGCCTCCTCCTCCTCCTCGTAGGTGCAAAGCCTTCCACCATTAATTCAGATGCCTGAGGGTTGATCTCAGGGTTTGACAGTTAACATCTTGCCCTGATTATCAGGTACTGCCAAGGGCTACTTTCCCTGCTTCGGCCTGTCATCCCTAAATTCAGCAAAGCCGCGAGAGCAGAGCACCTCATTATTCCACAAAGGTCAATTTAGTTTAATATGATTTGAGAACTCCGGGGAATCTGCCCGTTTTCCTGCTGACCACTGAGTTTCCGGGAAATTAGTTCTTTGGTTGAAAAAAGTGTTAGCAAATTGAGTCAAGGAAGACACTTTCGGTTGGTTATTGCCTCTGGCCAGCCGAGCAGCAGCAGAGAACCCGAGCCTGGAAATGAGAACAAGAGCTGCTGCGTTGGCCAAAGCAATCCGGACGGATTGGCACGAAAAGCTGACGCGGGAGAGCCTCTGCTTAGCGCCAAGTCCTCTCAGCCACGAGGTCTTTACAGAGTGAGCCCTAACTACGGACGGAGACAGATTTCATAGCATTTAGCTACAGCAGCGCTCAAAAAAGAAACAGGCTTCAGCTCCAGAATCAGCGCATTTGTGAGGCTTAGAGGGAGGCGGACACCAAGAAAGACAGACTCGGAAGAGCAGCGATGAAGGCATTAGAAAAAGTCTTCCAAGACTCAGGAGGTGTCGCTGGAGACCAAGACCATCCACCCTCTTGTATTTCCAGTCACCGTGTACGGGGGGGTGAAAGCTGGACAGTGAAGAAAGCTGATGGTGGGGGAAATGATTTATTTCCTATGTGGTGCTGGAGGCGAGCTTTGGACCGCCAGAAAGACAAACAACTGAGGTGGTTAAGGTCAAATCGAGCCTGGACGTTCTCTGTAGGCAACAATGACGAAACGGAAGTGGTCCCGTTTCGGGCCCATCCAGAGAAGACAGGATTCTCTGGAAAAGACCTATCATGCTGGGCAAGGCGGAAGGCAGCAGGGAAAGAGGAAGACCAAGTATCAGAGGGATGGACTCTCTCAAGGAAGCCACAGAGCTGAGCAGGGCTGTTGAGGGCAAGACATTTGGGAGATGGGTCATTCATGCAGTCTCCGTAAGTCACGGGTGACTTGATGGCCCATAACAACCATACCCATGCTCCCCGCTCGACCCTCTGCCATTCCAGGATCTACGGCAGCCACCGCCACCAGCACCAAAAGAGCAGCAGCTTTTCTCTCCTCCTTTCCTTTCCCTTGTAGAATCGCTTATACCCCCTTATAGGCACCACCTGTAGAATCACAGGATCCTGGAGTCGGAAGGGGCTTCTAAGGCCTCCGAGTCCAACCGCTTGCTCGAGGCAGGAGCCCACGTCAAAGCCGGTTAGAACCTCAAGACAGAACAGGAAGGCGTCGAGCTAAGAGCCCATAGACCGTAAAACATTTAAAAGCCTTGTAAAGAGGTGCAAAACACAACGGTCTGGAGGACTTCTCCCATCTGCCCCACTTCTCTTTGCAACTTAGCTGCAACTTAGGACTGGATTTTAGCCCTTAGGAACCGTGGATGAACGTGCTTCAGGGCGCACCCATCCTGAGGCTGAGAGGCAGAGGATAATTTTTCCAGGATGCCCCCGAGACAGTAGAAATATAGTTCGGTAGCCGTGGGTAGTCAGGGTTCGAAGGAGAGCCAAGCAGCCACATGGCTTCTCTTCCCACCAAGCGAAATGGTAAGGAGGGTTTTCCTCCCCCAGCGAAAGGGAGCTGAGATTTAAAGAAAGCAGGGTTCCTGGGGTGGGAGCCGAGATGAAGTTGCTCAACGTTGGTGGATCCCGCTGCTCGCTGGACCCGCCTGCCGAACAGAGATGTGGGGCAGAAAAGTTTCGCTCATGCGTCCAGCCGGCAGAGAGACCCCCCCGGCCCACGTCCAGATCGTGCGTCTGCCTGCCCCGATCTCAGCGGCCCATCCTTCCTCCGTCTACCCCGTTCCCCAAACACAGGGAGGGATTTTATTTTACTTTAATAACAGCAACGTGCTCGGCCCCCTTCAGTTCTGCGGCCTGGCTTCTTCTACGCCGCGCCGCCTTTCATTCCGCACTTCTCTGCCGCCTCTTCGCGTGCGGCTTTTCCATCAGACGTGTTGGCGAGACTCCTGCTTTGAAGAGGACTTCTAAAGCGGCATCTGGTCTAAAGTCCGCATTACAAGGATGCATATAAAACACAGTTTCCATTGGAAACCGCGGTCCAGACCCTTCAAAGCGCGGCTAACGTAATAAGTACAGGCGGTATCTAAGACAATCGTTATTTCCTTTGGCGCCTTTGGAGTCCTGCCAACGGCAGCTCTAGTATGGAACTTGCTAACATTTTTGCCTATGATGTACTAATAAACAGAACAGCAGCGGTCAGACCAAAACCTCCCGGAAAAGCCTCTTTATTTATTAGGCAGTGCCACCTGCTGGCACCGCATCTTCCGTACAAGACGGAGCAAAAGGAAGAAAGACGACCCACGGAAGGGGCTGCTCGTCTTTAGATGCCAAACTGATTCGCTTGGATTGCAAGGGAACGGTTGGCCGTACTCAAATCATCCCATCCTTGCCAGCTTGTGGCTTTTTATTTGGGCCCAAACCCCACGGTTGGTTCCACCCTATGGATTGACGGATTTAAAATATTTTTTCTCCTTAAAAAGGGGTCCAAGGCAGCCGACATCATTAAACGAATATAGAACTTCTGGAAAGGTCAGTGGGTTTAGATCTCTGGCGGCGGAGCCAGAGGTTGGGAGTTTGAATCCCCCCACGGGGCCTCCTTGACAGGGGCTGGACTGGATGATCTTATAGGGTCCCTTCCAGCTCAGCCATTCTAAGATGATGATGTGAAACGTCCAAATTAGGGTTCAGTAATTTAGCTGGCTGGATAGCTCAATGGTTTAGGGGGAACCAGAGGTTGGGAGTTCGATTCCCCCCAGGGCCTCCTTGACAGGGGCCGGATTCAATGACTCACAGGGTCCCTTTCCAGCTTGGCAGTTCTAAGACTATTATTACAATACCTAAAAACTGAAAAGCAGTAACTATGCAAATATTGTAAAAGTATCAAACACATGCCACTCAAAAAACGGTGAACAAAATCTATCCCAAAAACACCTTCAAAAGCAACACGGCGCAACAATCCATGTAAAAAACCCACTAAAACAATGGAACTTCCTATGGGTTTATCAGATTCCCACTGATTCCTTGGGTCTTACTTCAGCTGGGATGAAGCTTCCTTTGAAAAAAAATGTCCATAGCCTGGAACAAGACACGAAGAAGACCCTATTCTCTTTCTCCCTCTTGTATTCTTTCATCTCTGGTTAAACAGGTTCAGCAGGTTTCCATAATACTTTTTAGAACATGCAAAACCTCTTTGACTTGTACATAACTTACCTACGATAAGCAATGTGATCTATTTTTTTTGTTTAGTAACATCAGTTCCTGCAAAAACTTAACTGTTCTTCTCTGGCACCACATTTTGGGCACAATGCACCAGGAAACTCTGGAAGAAAACCTCGCTGCCAGGAAACAGGGGACCGACAGTGGAGCTGATCTCCTGAAAAGGCTTTCATCAGACTGCTTTCCAAAGAATGGTCGTCTTCCATGGCATTTGCAGGATTTGCTAAACAGCTAAGCCGAGGCAGGGAAAGTTACCATTTTCGACAACATGGTGCTGGCTGGAGTGTTGTTTGAGCAGTGGTCTAAAAAAATGTTTTTTTAAAAGTAACTTTCCCCATTCAGAGTCGTCAGACACTCTGAACGAGTAAACTTTTTGTATTTCATCTCGGGGCATGGGGTATATAGCTCAGTGGGTTGGGTACCTGGCCAAGGAAACAGAAGTTGGAAGTTCGATTCCGCATTTGTGGCTCCACAGAGAACAGCCAGCCTGCGTAGCCTTGGGCGAGCTGCGCCATCCCAGAGCGCCCCCTGAAGGAGGGAATGGGAAAGCCACTTCCGAATCCTTTGTGGCTAGCAAACCCTGGAAAAGATCACCGTACATCAGAATCTACTTGGCAGTGCATCATCACTGTGATTGTGGTTGTTAGGGGGAAACAGCCCACATAAAAGACAACTTTTCCCAATCTTGGGTCCCCAGATGTTCTTGGACTAAAACTCCTAGAAGCCTTCGCCACTCACTGGGTTGGCCAGGATTTCTGGGAGTCGTAGTCCAAGAACATCTGGAGGATCCAAAGTTGGGAACCAATGATCTCAAAGAAGAGCCTTCTTTGCCTTTATTGCTTAGCATCCATTGTCTCTCTGGTCTAGCGGATGGAACGAGGACTTGGGAGCCCCAGGTTCGTGTCTTGGGTGAACTGTGACACGAACGGGTGACCGTGGGCCACTCATGCTCTGTTCGCATGGCCTACCCCACAGTCTTCTTGTGAGGATGAAGGGGGAAGGAAAAGATTGATGGGCGCTGCTCTGAGCTCATTGAAAGAAAAGCAGGAGAGATTCAACGAATAAATCATGTTCGTGTTTTGAGCCGTCAACTCAAACCTGGCTTATCACAGCCCTAATAGGGCTTTCAAAGTAAGGGAGAGATTTAAGGACAGGGGTTGGGAGTTCGATTCCCCCACTGTACCTCCTGGGAGAGGAGCCAGCCTGGGTGGCCTTGGGCCAGCTGCACAGTCCTAGAGCACTCCAGAAGAAGGGGATAATAAACCACTTCTGTGTATTCTCTGCCTGGAAAACCGTGAAAAGGGTCGCTGTAAATCAGAATTAACTGGCTGGATAGCTCAAGTGGCTTAGGTGTCTGGTTGTGGAGCCAGAGGTTGGGAGTTCGATTCCCCCACTGGGCCTCCTGGGAGAAGAGCCAGCCTGGGTAGCCTTGGGCAAGCTGCACCGTCCCAAGGTTGCCCCTAGAGGAAGGGAAGGGTAATACACCTCTGAGTCTTCTCTACCTGGAAAACCGTGAAAAGGGTGGCCATAAGTCAGAATTGACTTGACAGCACATGATTATTGTTAGATGAATGAATATCTGTGCATGTTTGGCAGACGTTTTCAGGAACCAAGCACACTTTTGAGAGGTTTGGGCAGCTTTTTTGCACACCAGGGCAGGTGTTATCTGTAAAAGGGCATTTCCTCTGCCTCTTTTCACTCTTATGCTGATGGTAAAGCCCCTTCTGGGACTGTAATTCTCCCTGCCAGACCTATTTACACAGAGCCATTGTAGAGAAAAAGTGGGAAAGAGAAAAGGCAGGTTATAATTGTAGCAAATAAATAATAAATAACCGAAGTCATCTCTTCAACCCAGATGCTGCCGCAGACTTTACTCACAGGCTTATTACATCGAGATTTAAGAGGGGAAAAAACAGAAGTTAAACAGATTTGAGATTAGACATAGGAGGACTAGATAAATAGTATCGGAACAAAAACTATAAAAATTTAATCAATCTAGTTTATGATTCAGAAGTAAAACTGGTAATACAAGGGGAAAAGCTCAAAGTCGAGGAGTCGGTACTGAAAAAGTTCCCCGGCTTTGACAGGAAAAGATCAGCCTCTGAAAAAGGTCCGACGTAGAAACATCAGAAAAAGAGAGGCCGACATTCAGAAAAATCTATATAAATGTTTATTTTGTTCTCCTCGCCGTTGGTTTTTCGCTGCCAATCGGGGAGAAAAAGGCAGCTCTCCCAGTTCTGTTTCAATGAAAAGAAGGAGAAAAAGAAAAAAACTGTATAGCAATTCCCAAGCGAGGGAGTGGGGGGAAAAAATATAGCAGAAGTTTTGACTCGGGCAGGGGGGTTAAAAAAATATGAAGGCACGCAGAGCTACTTCAAAAGCTTTGTGAAGAAGGCTCCCTCTTTAAAATGCATGCGGCAAAAGGGCAGTTTTTGAAAAGGAGGGAGGCATTAAATAAAGAGCTGTCCAGCGGTTGTTTTTCCCCGCCGTCGCCCGTGTCATGGCGAAAACACGGGGAGGAACCGAACTTTTAAGCGAAAGAGAGAAATTCGTTCATTTATTAATTCCTATTCGGACTGTGTGCGAAGAAAAAGAAAGGGGGGGGAAATGAAAAGGGATTTTATTTTTCTCTCTCTCCCCCCCAGCCTCAGCCCCCATAATAAAAAGAGAAAGCACGGCAGGGCCCCTACAGCTTGTGAAAAATTAAACTCGACGGATTCAAACTGTCCTATTTCCACATCAAACGAGAATTCGCACTGCGCGCTTCCCAACTTATCTTCAAACGCCCAGCACCCTAGAAAGTTTCTTGAGAAAAAGAGAAAAAGAGGTGGGGGGGGGAAAGAGAGAGAGAGAAGGAAGCGCAAAGACAGGAAAAGAGGCAAGTCTCAAAATCCCGCAAGTGGTGTGCCCGTTACTGTTGCCGCTGTCTCTCTCTTCCTTCTAATTATACCCCTGTGAGTTTATTAATCAACTTGTAAATTATTTAGAGAGCCCTGCGCCGTCTTCAGCTTAGTACAAACACACGGCATGCGAAGACGGGCTGGAAAAACCAGCAGAGCTTCCCCTAAGGAGATCTCTCTCTCTCTCGCTCGCTCTCCTTTTCTCTCTTCTTCTCCTGCAATGTTCAGGCAGCTTGCAGCTTTCTTTAAAAAAAAATAATAATAAAAATAAGAAGTAAAAAACCAAGCTTATGTCCTCAGATAGAAAGATTTACCTCGCCTTTCAACTCAGAAATTCTTTGCAAGTTATGGATTTTTTTCTCTTCCCCCGCTTGATCTCCTTTCCAAAAGAAAATAGTATCGAGAGAGAAAGAAGGATGCTCTATTGTCAAACCTTTAACTGGTCCTTTCAGAAATGAGAAAGTTAATTTCGCTGCCTGGCAAAGAAAAGTGCTGTGATCCGGGCCGCCGGGGGGGGGGATCCAAAATCGCCGAGGCCATCCCGAACCGAAAATAGAATAAAATAAGCGTCTGGAAGGGGAAGATAATTCCTCTGTTTAAAAAAAAAAAAAAAAAAATTTGAAAGGAAAGTTAGGAAGTGATAGTAAAGACTCTTCTTGTTAGCAATAGTAGAAATTAGGAGATTCCCAAATTCCCAGTGAACTCTCCCTACACACACATAGTCAACTAGACAAGAGAAAATCCACTGGGAAAGATTCAAATATTACTATTTTATAAATAGAGGGTGGTCAGAACACAAACAGAGATGGCTTGTTCCTAGCTTCGCTGGTTGTTGACGACATCTATATTTTCATTTCACTGGATTTTAGAGAAAGAGTAATCGTAATCACATTAACGAAAGTGATGACAGCGACAAAAAGGGGTTTTCTCTTTCTCTCCCAGGCAGAGGCGGTGGGAAGGTTTTTTTTATTAAAAAAACCACAACCTAAAGAGAAAAATACCCTGTACACAGCTGGCTGGATAGCTCAGTGGGTTGGATATCTGGCTGCGGAGCCAGAGGTTGGGAGTTCGATTCTCCCACTGGGCCTCCTGGGAGAAAAGCCAGCCTGGGTAGCCTTGGGCAAGCTGTACAGTCCCAGGGCTCCCCCTAGTGGAAGGGAAGGGTAAAGCACTTCTGAGTCTTCTCTACCTGGAAAACCGTGAAAAGGGTAGCTGTCAATCAGAATTGACTTGACAGCACATGATTATTTTATCCTGCACATGCCCTGTTGAACTGCTGTGATCTTGTACAAATCCCAAACAGCTCAGCACGGCTTGTGCTAGAAAAACCACCACCTTGCCCTTGTTTGGGGAAAGACTGGATAAAAATCAAATGATTTTTTTAAAAAAAATATCTGATGGGCTATATTCTCTTACTCTTTTCCCTTGCTCATGAAAAGGCTTGTTTTTGTGGTACTGGCTCCATCATGTCTTTCATCCAGGTTGCCCTCCTGCAGCTCGAAACCTGCCTTGGCCAGATTGGGCCCAGAAGGCTCACAGGACCACGGTGCAGAAAAGGCAAGTTTTGAATAAACTTCCCCATGGGTCAGGATCACACAACTATCTGAATGGTGGGAGATTCCAGGTGGACAAAATGAAACACTGCATTATAGAACTTGGTTCCCTAAGACGCAACAATGGCAGTTGAATGGCCTTAAGTGGGAATCTGATAAATTCATAGAAGATGCTTTATGAAATAACGGTAGGTTTAAGAAAAAATAAGAGCAGAATGGCTGCTCCAGCCATCTTAGGGAGTGAACCTGAGATATTTTCCTGCGTTCTGAGATGCACTCGCTTTTGCCATGACTGACTTGACCAACCCAACTTTTCTGGATGATCACAAGTTAGGATTAGGGGAAGCCGGCTTCAACTAAGCCAGACATTGGTTTAGGGATGCGGATCCTGGTTGGTAGCAGACTTGAACCCATAGTCTCAAGGTCCACTATAGCACTGGCATCAACTCTCCAGATTTGCAGATGGATCATAAGCAGACCTCCCTAGACTCACCTGGAACTGAACCTAAGACCTTAATCTGCAAGACACAAGACACCAATATTGTAGAAAAGCTTTCTGTTTAGTCAATGTTACCATCAGACAGCAAGTCAAACCATCTGGAGGACCAGAGATAGAAGCTAGTAACTCCCATGTCAGAGGAGTAGTAAATTCCCTCTAGGTTTTAATCCAAACTTTTATAGAAGCTACCCAAGGTGCTTCTATAAAAGTCAGAACTATGGTTTTTCCAGTAGCGATGTATGGAAGTGAGAGCTGGACCATAAAGAAGGCTGACCGCTGAAGAATGGATGCTTTTGAATTGTGGTGCTGGAGGAGACTCTTGAGAGTCCCCTGGACTGCAAAGAGAACAAACCTATCCATTTTGAAGGAAATCAACCCTGAGTGCTCACTGGAAGGACAGATCCTGAAGCTGAGGCTCCAATACTTGGACCATCTCATGAGAAGAGAAGACTCCCTGGAAAAGACCCTGATGTTGGGAAAATGTGAAGGCAAGAGGAGAAGGGGACGACAGAGGACGAGATGGTTGGACAGTGTCATCGAAGCTACCAACATGAATTTGACCCAACTCCGGGAGGCCGTGGAAGACAGGAGGGCCTGGCGTGCTCTGGTCCATGGGATCACGAAGAGTCGGACACGACTTAACGACTAAACAACAACAACAACAACAACCCAAGGTGCTGAATTCTGTTGTCCAAATACCTCCAGGACCCTGGACAGCTCCTGTAACATTCAGAGTAAAACCTGAGCCAATTCATAACCTCCAAGAAATCAGAATGATTAGGCTCAGTTGGCCTGAGCTTGCTTTCTCTGCTTAGTCTGTTTAGAAGCTCCAAGATCAGGAAGCAGCTGCAGAAATGGGGCTGTGTGGCCACCCCATCTGTTCTAAGCCTTTATGAAAGCCGGGGTAGCAAGCACCTGAACATCTAAAGAGAGGATGAAAAGAAGGAAGGAGGGAAGGGCTTCTAATAAAGCCGACTTCTAGTCCCAACTAGAGTAGACCAACTGACTCAGTGTGATTTACATTGGTGCTGACTTACCATTCAATGGGTCTACTCCTAGTTGGGAACCAGCAATAAGATACCGGCGTTATAGAGAGGAGTGAGACTGGATAAGGGGTACTGATTCAAACTGAAACTTACTCCCAAGTAAGCATGCCTAGAAGTACAGTCTTTGACAAATATATAGGACTCTTTGTTTTATAAAAGACACTCCTCAAAAGTAGCCAATTCTATGTTGTTTTACTCAAATTCTTCTTTGAGTTAACTAACGCAAATTCATTCTTCGCTATCCTCAGGAGAGAAGGCTTAGCGCAAGGATCAGACTTGATATTTTTGGGTTTTCCAATAGAAAGATTGGCTGTGATGCGTCTCTCTCTCTCTCTCCTTTGACAGGATATGCCTGACTTAAAACGAGAAAGCTCTAGAAAACTCTGTGATGACCTGGGCACGCATACAGCTGTAGCTTCTGGGAGTGCATGCAGGCTTTGGTATGACCATATGGGTACCCTATGGGATGGCTATAGGTGCCACAGCTCCATGAACAACCAATGGTGTCAGCAAGTCTTTGGGTCCGAGTCCCAAGTCTGAGGCCCTATTCAAAATAAGCCTCTTCCCCCCAGAAAAAAAGGGACGGGTGGGTGGGTTCTGAGCTGAATCCGAGTCACTGGGGATAAAAACCCGAGTCAAGTCACCAGTGTGACTTAGGTCCGACTTGACAGCGAATCCTGCGACTCGAGACCGCATCCTGAAAACAACGCCTTGGGTGAGTACCAAGGACTTCCCACTCCTGAGTTTTTTAAGCCAACAACAATAAAAAGTTTGAAAATCTTTGTTTGAGGCACCTAGAACCGGAACAGAAGCCTCCAACTACTCCATCCTCTTCCTCACCTTTCCCCAGAATGCTTTTGGGATACGATCCAGGGGCATTCTGGGAAAATAAACGAAGAGGGCAAGATGGCTAGAGGTTGTGGCTTTTTTTGCCCCCCCGGACACCCACCCCAACCGCCTTAAAAAAGGGGTCCCAGGAAGGGAGAGAAGGAAAGGATCTTGTGAGTAACCTAGAAAGATACTGGGCTGGAGAAGGCAGAGGGGGGAGGCACAGAAGAGCCGCGTAGAAGATCGTCGCGTGTTCGGAAAGATACCGGGAGGTGGACTGGAGCCTCTCTTAAATGTCAAGCTACCTTTCTGACCTATCTACCCTTCCTCGGCGGATCAAAACGGCAAATACATGAATACAACAGAATCAATAAGTAACACGAAATCTAAGGTAAGACTTATGAAATTCAAATGGGATCACGATGTTTGCTTTGTTACCCTGTGATTTCTTTAAACATCAAGACAAGAGTGTTTTGTTCTGTTCTCTAAACACTTTTCTCTTACTTTGTTCATCGGAAGCAGCCAGAGCTCTGCAGCAGGGGCACACACGGCCTGGCAGGTGGGACGTCCCCGGCTTAGACCCCTGGCATCTCTTGTCGGTAGCACGGCTGGGGACGTGAATCGTGGGACTCAACGTCAAGCCAGGCTTAAGTCACACCGATGACTCGACTCTGGGTATTTTTTCCCCCAAATGATTCGGACTCGACTCGCAGCATGACTGTATAGCTCAGTGTTTTCGTTCTCTGGCTGCGGAGCCAGAGGTTGGGAGTTCGAATCCCACCCCCTGGGCCACCTTGACAGGGCCTGGACTCTATGATCCAGAGGGTCCCTTCCAGCTCTGCAGTGCTAAGAGGATGATGCCACAGCTAGAGGTGGGTGCCATCTCTAAAGGTCTGTGGCAAGGGGGTCCCCCAACATGAAAACGCTGCCCAACTGTGACTCAAAAAGCCTCTCCACACATTAAGTTCAGAATCTAAAATTCTCCAAATTTCCTCCTCTCTCTTGCATGTAGATATAGAGTCTGTGCTATCTGGGAGACTTTAGGTGTTATAGTCCAGAGAGTAACTCTTAAAGCTCTGTGCAAACAGTGCCCTTTTGCCTAAAAGGGGATCCAGACTCACAGCTCACTATTAGTATATATTGTAACTGATCATGATAACAGGTAAGAATACAGGAGGATCCCCCCCCCCCCCATCCACAGGATCAGTATCTACTGAATCATTTATCCGCTAGCTAAATATGTATTTAAAACACCCCAGAAATAACCTATTTCTATGTATTTCCAGGGTGTTTTTACCAGAACTGTCCACTAGAAAGAACCAGACCATGCAATGTATAGCGTTTGATACTTCCACGTTTCTCATCATCCACGGGGGGGGGGGGGGGGGGCTTGGAACAGATCCCCCACGGATGCCGAGGTCCAGCTGTACTAGCAAGAAGATGATGATTATGGTGCTGGTGGTAGAGGATAATATTTATCATTATATTCTGGCTGGAGAGCTCAGTGGTTTAGGCACCTGGCTGCGGAGCCAGAGGGTTGGGAGTTCAATTCCCCCCCCCCACGGGGCCTCCTTGACAGGGGCTGGACTGGATGATCTTATAGGGTCTCTTCCAACTCTGCAGTTGTAAGATCATTATTATTATTGCTTATTATTCTCATTCTCACACGGATGTGTCCTCAGATCTGCATTAGGAGGTGGGATCATCTCTTTTCTCGCAAACCCCAAGATTATCTCCACCACCACCACCCCCAATTTGCACCTTCCTCATGGGAAGTCAAGAGCCCAAACCTACCTGGCCATCCGTTGTCAAGATACGGCTTAATGAGTTCTCCGAGCTTCGTGTCGTCGGCTACAGCTTCCTTTAAGATTTGCCCGCAGCAAACTGGGAGGAAAGGGGAACAGAAAGAAGCAAGGTTAATTTTTAAAAAGGAAGCAAGGAAAGGGAAAAGGTGGGGAGGTAAAAGCAAGGAGGTAGCAAACGGCAAAGGAACAGCGGCTGGGGAAAGGTCATTGAATAAAATAGAAGGTGAGAAACTTGAGTGACTTTTCTCTATCTCTTCCCCCCCCCCCCCCTCTCTTACACACACCCATCATCCTCTTTCTTCTCTTCTGGCCTAGCTGAGCAAACGACATGGAATTTAAAAAAAAAGAATACATTTGGCTGGGAAGGTGTTGATTTATTATTTATTTCTTTAAAGGCGGAGAGGGAAAGACAGTCATCGAAACATGACATGGAAAAGAATCATAGAATCATAAACTAATTGGAAGGGGACTCGAGTCCAACCGCCTGCTCAAGGCAGGAATCCCAGTCAAAGTAGGTCGGGCAGAGGGGGGTCCAGTTTGCTCTTGAAGGCATCCAGTGTTACAGCGCTCAAGGTCATGGGTTCCATTGTTGTACTGCTCTAACAGTTAAGATGTTTTTCCTGATATTCAACATTTCAGTTGAATGTTGGCTTCCTATGGCTTGAGCCCATGAGGACATGTCCTGCACTCTGGGATGATGGAGAACAGGTCCTCCCCCTCCTCTGTAGGGTTGAAGCGCTCATAAGTCAAGAAAGAGTCAACCAGGCTCTCGCTGGTTGCCAACCAGCTAATTCCTTGAAGGAGCTCACAAGCTTCAATCGTTCTGCTAGAAGATTCACACAGCACCCAGAACACAATGATCCCTCGGGACTCGCACTTCTCTGAATTTAACAGCACAGGTTTTCCTTCCAAACGTGGATGTTTTGCAAGGTTCAAGCAAAAATTACCCATGTTGAAGGACACTGCTTTGGGGAAAAAAAATCCATAGATTGGTCAAATACGTATACAAACCATGTATTTTAGAACTACAGATGAGTAATGGGCACACTTCACTTTCTAGAATTGCAGGTTCTTCGACATAGCATTTCTCTTCAAAGGAGGCTCTGGTCCTTTAATCTCTTCTGCATAAATCTTCAGTATACTCTTTCCACCTTCTCTATATTTTATCCTGATCAGATCATGTGCTTCTCCCGTTGGTCACTCAGCATTCCTAATCTAGGCTTAAATTTCCCTTTGATTTCTTCATATCTGTTATAATATGCTTATTATACCATTGTTGGTGTTCATCACGAAATTCTAGTTTCTCATGCTAGGAGCGGAGGATCTTATATCCTCATGAACAGAGGAACAGACAGCCCAAGATACATGAGTAAGAGTGGAAAGTGAATTTTGAGAACAAACCATTGATGATGCCATATTTCTGAGCTAGCAGTGCTGCCTGTAAACTCTTCCCAGAGCCTGGGGGTCCGCAGAGGAGAATCCGGGGTGAAAACGGGGCAGCCGTTCGAGGTGGAACTTGGATATGGGACAGAACTAAAAGGAAAGAAGGAAGATGATTAAAATGCAGAAACAAGGCAAAATTAAGATCCACCCCAGGAAACATCCATTTACAAAGACTGTGGAAACCTAAGCTATGATGTGAGCAGCTTTGGTAGCTAAAAAAACACCTCATCTGGAGTCAAAACTAATTCCAAACCATAAGCCGACACAGTGTTTTCTGTACTATGTTATACATCAGTGCCAAGCCTCTCCGTGGATACTGAAAAATGCAGATGATAGCAAACACTATTTTAATGCAGATGCTATACATGGTCTCTGGCTCCCTCTAGTGGCCAATTCTGGTAACTTCATCTGCAGAAATATGTATTTCCAGGATTTTTCTTTTAATATTTTTAATAATTTCAGACTGGTTAAGTGAATCAGTGAAAAAATGACACTCTTAAACCATGCATGGGTCGTGTTCCTGGATCCGGATCCAGGGCCATGATCAGAGGTGAGCCTAGGATCTGAATCAGCAACTTGTTTTTAAGTGGCAGTCTGCCACCCCAATTTCTGTTATTTCCCTTATGCAAGTCCTGTTTATTTGGATGTTCGGGGGGGGGGGGGGCAAAAACTGGACTGACGGCCAAATGAAGTCTGCCGTTTTGGCCCTCCAGATGTTTTGGACATTCACTGCCAGAAGCCTCAGCCAGGACGGCTGACCATGGTCAGAGATTATGGAAAGCCGAAAACATTTGGAGAACCAAAAGCTGAGAACCAGTAAGGGAAGGGGCGGCTCCATTAGGAACTGTGAGAACACACCCAAGGCCATTTGATTGCTGGCTCATGGAAAGGAAGGCGTGATCTTCACAAAAATTGACTCAAGACACTGGAGGCCCTCGAGCGAACATGTTAAAACTGGGACTGAGTTCGCTCATAGAATCATGGAATAACGAAGTCGGAAGGGGCCTCTACGGCCATCGAGTCCAGGTCCCCTGCTCAAGGCAGGAATCCCAACCAAAGCAGATCAGATATTTGTCCAGTTTTCTCTTGAAAGCCTCCAGCGTTGGAGCGCTCCCCACCGCCCAAGGTCATTACTTTCATTGTCGTACTGCTCTAACAGTCGAGACATTTATCCTGATATTCAGCCCAAATCTGGCTTCCTGTCGCTTGAGCCCATTCGTACATCTCCTACAATCTGGAATGACTGAGAACAGATCCTGCCCCTCCTCTGTAGGACTGCCTTTCAAGTCTTTGAAAAGGGCTCTCCTGTCTCCCCTCCATCTTCTTTTCTCAAGGCCAAACATGCCCAGTTCTTTCCGTCTTTCCTCAAAGGGCTTGGGTTTCCAGTCCCCCAATCCTCCTTCTTTCCCTCCTCTGAGCTTGCTCCAGTGGGTTGCCATCCTTCTTGAATTGCAGTGTCCAGAATTGGACACAGGACTCAAGATGAGGCCTCACCAGCGCCGAATAGAGGGGACTAGACCTAACAAGCCAGCCTGAGCTCCCCTCCAAAACGCGGCTGGATCGGCCATGCTCAAACAGAGTTGTAATGCAGAAGGGCAAACATGCTCTTTAGCCGTGCTGCAGAGAGATTACTGGATGGGAATATTTTACAGTAGGGAATTATTACATGGCTTAACGTGCTAGCACGCAAGATCTGGGCAGAGAGCCCTTGACGTTCCGCTCATAGGCACCATCTCTCGTTGGTTAGGGATACTGAGCATCTCTCCCCTGCCTCTACTCCAAAAAACCCGGAAGCCGGTTTCGCTTACAGCCGAAAACAGCCTGTCTCCACATAATTTATCCCCCAATAAATATCAGCGAACCAGAGAAGGCTCTTAGCTGTTCTTTCCAGCCCAGTCTATCCGCAACACAAACATAACAGGCCAACCAGGCTGCTTACAAACGATGCTTAATTTGCAGTAAATAACCAAGTTAATTAGGAGTAATGCTCCCCCAGACGGTCTCCACATCTAATTATTCTTTTAAAAAAAATCTGTCTACTTGACGCATCGACTAAAAAAAGAAAATCACAGAGAGGGGGGGAAAAAGAGAGATCTAGAGAGGGTTTTTTCCATTCCAATTTTCAATTTATCTCACTGCATTATTAATTAATAATAATTAATATTCAGCCTGCACACATATATTTACAATTCAAGGCATGAATTGTTTATGAATGATGATGTGAACTTTTAAATTTAATTAAGTAATTTAGAGGTAATTAATTTGTAAATTCCGAATATAAACTTCCAAGTTGTTTACTTTAAAGTGCAGGGCTCGTAATTAGAAGCAGGGCTTTCTCAAGATGTTTTTTTAAAAAAAAAACACCAGCTAGGCAAGATAAACAACCCACCAGGACATTGTTGGGAAAGGGGAAATTTAAAATAAGAAAGAAATGAGATGGAAAAAAAAAACCCAAAAAAACCTGTGCTTTGGAGTTCTTGGTTTCATTTTTTTTCCGAAGCCCAAACGAAATGGGCGATTAACATGCAAAGTAAACACAAGGACATAAAGACACGGTCTGATAGGCCTAGAAAAAAAAAACCCTTCGCTTTCATGATCATTATTATAAAAGCTATTTATTCACATATTGATTTTATGAGATTTCTATACTGCCCCCACTTAGTGAAAAACACTGCTCCGAACGGTTTACACAAGAAGCGTAAAAATATAAGAATCTCAGGCCCACCAACGCCGATCCACAACGAATAGAATCAAAAACGTCACCCAATCAAAAACTGGCAAGACTTATGGAGACTTGTAATAAGAGCTTACGTAGATTATGGGTCATGAATGAACCTCACGGGAGTATCTTGTTTGAAGCCTCTTTATGCCGCTCTGCCTTCACCAGCTTCCTAAAACGTTGGAGGGAGAGGGCCTGGTGTACCTCCCATGGGCGTCCTTTCCACAGGGACGGGGCCACCACCAAGGAGGCCCCGCTTCCTAGTAGACACGCTTCTCACCTCTCTCGCTGTGGCCCTCCTCGGTTGCAACACCTAGGAAGCATGGGGGAGACGGGTAGCGCTTCTTCGAGAGAGACGCTCCGACAGGGATCAAGGTCCCAAACCGTTAAGGGCTTTGTCTGTCCAAAAAAAGCTATATGTTCCTCGCCCGTAGGTGTGCTTTTAGAAAGCAACAGAAGGTGGCGGATCCTAATCCAGAGGAATGGCAAGGTGAGATTCCTAACGGGGTGGAATCCTAGGACTTCAACTTGAGGACCTATTGAATCAATTGGATCTGTATTTAAGCGTTGACTTCACAAGTTCCTTTCATTCGGCGCCTTGTTGGGTTCCTTTGGCCTCCCCATGACCAGACCCCAGAATAAGACACACAAAAGGATTGTTCTGAGAGCGCTTATCGGCCATACCCTCTTCCCTCTACGGGGCGGCCCGGGACGCAAGCCGCCGAATCCGTCCCTACCTTGCAAGAAGACATCGGGACACGGCTGGTCGGCATTGACCAGTTTCATCTGCTTCCCAAAGGACTGGAGAATCCCGTAATAGTTCTGGTGATATTCCAGCAGCCGCCTCGAGGTCTCCGCTTCGGATAGACCGTCCGGCTCCTTCAGATTCAGGAGTATGGTCTCATCGGTTGGCCAGTCAAATGTGGTATGGTACACCTCTGGGAATTTATGAGTAGGAAAAATACGTTTGAGGGGCCTCTCACCAAGATCGATCTCAAATTGCAAAAGAAGCCTTAAATCATACAGTAGGGCAGGTCACATATCACCCTAACCCAGGCAGAGGTTGTGAATCGAACACGTAAACTGTCCCATAACTGATCACTCAAGGGAAAACCCGCTGCAGGTGTGGCCCTCGTACACATAGCTTAACTGGATTCTGTCCCAAAGGGTTTATTCTGCCATTTCTGGACCCGATTCTCTCATTTCCGCCCTAACAGCAAGAAAACGAACGCACCTCCAGTAACGGCATCGACTCTTTTCCCCAGGTTTCTCTCTATCAGCACGACGTCTGGAGCATACAGCACCACTGGAATACCAAAAAGAACAAAGGCACCATTCATTTTTGTTGTTTTCTTTTAAAATATTTGTTTCACCCTCTTCTGTTCTTCCGGGAGGGAAGGCGCCCCAGGACGGTGCATCTCGCCCAAGGCCACCCAGGCTGGCATCACCCGCAAGGAGGCCCCGTGGGGGAATCGAACTCCCAACCTCTGGCTCCGAAGCCAGAGATCTAAACCCGTGAGCGATCCAGCCAGCTCAGTGAGTTAGGGCGATGACCTGCACATCACCAAGAGGGAGGATGACTCTTCAAATAGAGGATCATTCTCCCTAAAAAAAGGACATGTGGCCACCCAAGGTTGCAGCAGAAGGAATATAGAACGGTCTTTGCGCCAGCTCTGCGGAAAAGGCGCATCCCTGCTTAATTGACCCCATTCCCTCCCCACCATCTTCCCCTTTCATAATACAAAATTTTTAGATTGCAAGCCAATGGGCAGGAACCGTTTTTCACAGGTTGGTTGAAATCCTTTTGGGCAGGTTCTGCCTATGCCATAGGGATGACATGACCATCAGCCAAAGACTACCCCTGATTAGAGACTCCCCTTTTCAATTTCAGAGTGCACACAACCTCATCTCATTGTGCAAAAGCTGTGCATGCCCCAAAATAAACCACTCAATTCCCTCTTGAACGGTCTTTCAAAATGTGAAAGGAACATGGGTTAGCTTTTGGCGGGGCTAAGGGCAGCCTTCCCTGATTCTGGCTTGGCTTGGCTACCCAGCTTCACTATTTGGCTTTCGCCCTCTTCTCAACCACCAGCTACAACAACACACTGCCCATAGTTCAGCTCTGACTGCAGTCCTCTTTTATCATGGCTCCATCAAATACCCACCCTCACCATTCATGGTGGTTCTCGTTCTCCATGGCCTTTTTTGGAACTGCCTGGCAAGACTTTGAAATATACCTGTTTTTTTAAGTATGAAAAAGACAAGTTCTTACCAATATGCTTGGGAACGATACCCGTTGCCTGCAAGGTCCGTGCAAGTTCTCGGGTCTCAGGGAGCCCATCAAGAATCCAGCCCTGGTGGAATAAGATGCAGAACGGTTAATACAGTAGGAACCCCATATCTGCAGGGGGGATCAGTTCGAATCCCTCCCTGCCAGATGCTGAAAAATGTGGATTATAGCAAATGCTGTTTTAATAGCAAATGCTATACACAGCATAGTCTCTGTCTCCATCTAGTGGCCAGTTCTGATAATTTCATCATGGAAATCTTTTCCTCTAGCTGCAAACACCATACACTGCATGGTCTCTGGCTCCCTCCAGTGGCCAGTTCTGGTAACTTCATCTTTAGACATATATATTTCTAGGATTCTTCTTTTCATGCTTTTAATATTTTCAGACCATGGATAAGTGAATCAGCAGATACTGATCCTGCGGATAAGGGTGTCCTACGGTACTAAGTAATGCATGTTTTCCTTTCACTTCCCTTTCCATGATGGCTAGTAGGAGTGGCTCATTGCTCCTGCCACATTGGTTGCGCCCCTTCCAACTTTTTATAGAGAGAGGCACAGAAATGTTTTAATGTTTGTAGCCTCTGCCGCCCCGGAATCCTTGACGGAAAGGTGGGATGGAACTATTTTAATAAATAAAATGCATAAATAATTTAAAGAGACTGACGTCTACCTGGGGTGACTTAAAACGCCTAACTTCCTTGGAGTGTCCGGGATTTGACATGTGTGGTTCTAAAGTCACAAGACTCTGGGGATACAGATTACCTCTGCAAGCTCTGTGCAAATGGATGTCAGCGGCACCAGCATCTTTCGAATTCCACTGAATTCGTTTTGGCTCATATAGGATGTTCTGTTTCACAACCCGCCCGTTCTTTAAGAGTTCTATCCCCAGATCAAGTTTTGTTGCCGACAAAATCCTTTGGAAAAAGGTGGCGAAGGGGCAATGGGGTGGGAGAATCTTCTGATTTTGAAATAGTCAAAAAAGACCCACCCGCGCAGCAGATGAAAACGCGCAGCAAAGCTAAAGAGCAAAGACCACAAAAATTATACAGGAAAATTTGCTATAATGGAACCCTCTCAACTCCCAAAGCTAATGAAGCAGCAGAGCTGAAGAGATCTATGAGGAAGGAGCCGATAGCTCCCTGAAGCCCTTGTTATAGCCACCTAAGTATTGGATTCAACATCTTTTTTTTATTAAAAGGCGAGATTGAGAAGAAGGATTTTTTTTAAAAAGGGGGGAAAAAAACAAGTTTAAAGATCTACACAATACCACACGGAACCAACACTTTATTTTGATACTTTCTTATAATAATAATAGAACTGCAGAGCTGAAGGGGACCCTATAAGATCATCAAGTCCAGCCCCTGTCAAGGAGGCTCAGTGGGGATTCGAACTCCCAACCCTCTGGCTCTGCAGCCGGAGACCCAAACCACTGAGCTCTCCAGCAGTTCTTTATCAGAAACTAATTTCAACCAATTCTCAAAGAAGTAGCGTGTGGGTCCAACTTAAGCACTTTGGGGTGCTTTTACTTCACGGCTCCTCACTTCTACATAGCCATACTGGAGCTTTTTTTTTTTTCTATGTGGGATGAAGACATAGCGCTAATCTCATAGGCTTCAGGCTTGGACACACATCCCAGACATCACAGCATATGGGAAGGGCCAGAGCGCTACAGCGCTAAACTCCACAACAGTACAAAGGGTACCAAAAACAAACAAACAAACCCTTTGTTGTTGTTGTTTGTAAAGAGACAAAATTTTGCAAGAACTCATTGAAAAACCATACAAAGCAGGGTAAAAGGATCACCATTTGGATGTCTGGGAAATTTCTGACAACTAGTCCTTAACGTGGAATATATGCTGTATATGACACAATCCTTAGAAGTGTCGTTAAGATTTCTTCTCATTTGAATCACAACTTGTATATCTTGCTGAACGTGCACTGGAGCAGAAATTCTTTAAAAAAACAACAACAACCCATCCCGTTAATTGATTCAAAGCAAATTACAGCATGTCTTGATAATAACCAGAGTTATTATCAAGACATGCTTATTCCACCAGAGTGGAATGTGGACGTCCCGTTAGTTTCAAAGATTCGCTGTCACATTTAATCAACCCATTATTTGCTTCAACCCGAACGAATTCACTTGCAGCTGAAACTCAATGAAACCCACACAAAACCCTTTCGCAACTTGACTCCACTCCAAATTTCCACCCGCAACATAATCTGGTAACTGCTGGGGACCATGTATCCGTTGTATGGGTGTCTGGGGACAAACCAGGGTGCCTCTCCCCCAGGAATCTTACATTTAGATAATATTTAATGGGGGTCTTGTTTTATACAGATGTTCATACCCCCTGTGTTGTAGTGTATAGAACAACAGACTAGGACTCAGCAGGCCTGGGTTCGAATCCCTGCTCAGCCAAGGAAGCTGACTGGGGGAGCGGAGCTGGTAAAACCACTCCTTAAATATCTCACTTCCCTTGAAAGCTCTATTCGGGTTGCTATAAGTTGGTTCTGACCGCATATAACTTCAGAAAAATGCTAACACAACACTACGTTGCTGCGTCCACCCCCCCGAACCCTCTGGCAAAATGCTTGAAGACACACTCAAGCCCATGTCGAACGGCAAGGCCTGCTACAGCTGCCACCAGCACGATTTACCTCCCTCCAGAGGTGCCACCACCGATCAGCCAGTAGTGGGGCCAACACCGAGTAGAGCCCCCCTCGTGGCATGATTTTTTTTTCCAAAAAAAAAAAGGCTGCTCAAGATTGCCCCTCTGCCCAACCTAGCTCAGTTTGCCACAAAGCAGGTGGCGAGACATGAGTTTAAAATTATTAAGTCCAACTGAATTTTTTTCTTCTCTGCCGGTTGCTTACCGAGGGATTGTTGTGCTCCTGCCACAAACTTTCGGCGCTCGATGGGGGGATTGTGTGGGTGCGCCGGTACACGCAAAACATTTTAATATTGCATTAAGCCATCGATAATTACCTTCTCCTACATCAACTGGAAGCCGTAATCGGCAGGGGAGTCAAAAGAGAGAGAGGGGAAAAAAGCTCTAGAACAATTCGAGGGAAATATATCCCACTGTGGAGGAAAACCAGGACATTCTAATTACACTCGAAAATACAACCGTCTACTTGCAACGCTCTAATTAGCCCAGTTTTAATAACACGCCAGGCCGTGCCCCACAGATTTCTGCAGGAAATACAAAATAAAATTTTAGGGAACTCTTCCGTTTGGGTTTGCTGCCGCGGGCCCGCCTCCCACCCCCGTGACATGAGCCGTGCAAAGAGCAAGGATCCCGGGGAAATCCGCATCCTTAAAGACGGGTGGGAGTGAATCCGAAGGGACCGAATCTTAGAAGGCTGGAGGAGTGAAGGGCTTTGTGATGCACACACAACGCACGCTTCGCACCCATCGGTCCTGGACATCTCCAGCCATCTGGATCTCGGGTCATGCATCTCCAGGAGGACCCTTAAAGAGTTGTCGCCGCTCGGAGCAGATCCTACTGTCGCAGCTCAGGGTAGAGAAAGGGTTGGGCTACAAGACCCACCAGCCAGCAGTGAAGAAGGGCAGAAGGTCAATGGTCTATCCTTATTTGAACCCCGGGGACAAGCGCATAAAACTCGGCGTGCGTAACACCCCCAGATCCTGCTGACTACTGCCCCGTTGTGGTGAGCTGCATCATTGCAGCCTCTTCGTCAAGCAGTGGAGCACTGCCCCTTGTGGCGAGCTGTGTCATTACAGTTCATCAAACGGATTCAGGCCAAGCAGGTACAGTAGGAGCCCTGTATCTGCAGGGGATTGCTTCCAAGCCCCCTCCATCTAGTGGCCAGTTCAGGTAACGACATCACAGAAATGTATTTCTCCAGGGAATGCTATACATAGCATCTCTGGCTCCCTCTAGTGATCTGTTCTTGTCATGACACCATGGAAATATATTTCTCTAGTGAACGCTATACGTAGTATGGTCTCTGGCTCCCTCTAGTGGCCAGTCCTGGTAACTTCATCTTTAGAAATATCTATTTCTAGGATTTTTCTTTTAATATTTTTAATATTTTCAGACGGTGGGTAAGTGAATCAGTGGATACTGATCCCGTGGATACAGGGATTGGCTCCTCCTGGACCCAGGAGCAAACCTTGGAAATGTTACTTTTTTGGACTACAACCATCCGAATAAAGGCCATGCTGGCTAGGGGATTTTGCAAGTTATACTTCTTTTAAAAAATTCCCAATTTCTGCACAGGAAGAAGGATAAGAGGAATTCGGCAAGTCTCTGCCGAAGACTTTGGAGAACTGCCAAGTCGGTAGTATCAAGCTAGGTCAGGGGTGGGCAGTGGCAAGAGGAGAGACTGGAGCGCCTTTTTGGCTGAAACCAAGAATCCTTCCACCGATGATCACCAATGTTTCCTCGGCGGAAGTCAGCGAGCGACCAAGCTCCCACGGAAAGTTCTGGAACCAAAAGGCACGCTTCCTTCTCCGCAAACGGAAACACACCTCCGAGCCCGATATTCCGACTAAACAGTTCTAAAGCAAGGCGACCCGGGGAAAAAAGAGAAGGTAACTCGACAGACAAGTTGTTTGCAATTAATCACATTTCAAGTCCCCAGGCTGATGCATTATAAATCAGCCCTCTCCAAAATGGGGATATATGGGTCATTTCTCTACACACACACACACACCCCACACACACCCCCACAAAGGTCCACCTGACGCAAGGGCCCATCCCATCCCTAATTAGAATACATTATCGGTTGGCTTGACACTTCAGTGAAATGTCTGGTTCTGCCACCGAGGTGCAGCCCCGCTCGCTCGGCGCGGGTTTATTGATATTCCGGCGCGTTCCCTCCGCCGTGCCCCCAGTGGCTCGGTTCTTGTTTTATCACACATCAAAAGGGCCGTATGCTCAGGGCAGGGCCCCAAGCCTCTTCCCCCCCCCCCCCGCCTCCGTGTGTGGCTCAGAGACGGAGGTCTGGAACAGCTGCGAGGAGGACGGGATCACAGAAGGAAAAAGCTCCAAACAGATGCCAGAGATAAAAAAGAAGACGGAGGATAAGAGGATGATGACCAGGAAAAAAAAAAAAAGGGGGGGAAGAGACAGGGAGGGAAGAATGCGACTTGGGAGCCAAGTGATGAGAAACAACATGGAGCGAAGCAAATCACGCATTGTGCTGACACTGATCTTCCCTGCCCTCATGACAATCATTAAAGTGTAATTAATACCTTCACAAGCTAAGGATATGTTTTTTTATAAAGCCTTTTTTTTGGGGGGAGGGGGGAGTTCCCGAGAAAGGCAAATAATCCCCAGACTCTCAAGGGTGGGTCACGGTGCCCTGCGTAAATGGAATTAAAGAACCGTAATGCTCTTTTTTCTTTTTTTTTCTAAATGGCTCTATGCCTCTCCGACTTGATCGTGCTTCGAAATGAGGCACCCGCTTTGTCTTTGCCTTGAACATCTCAAAGGGGCCCTGGTCGTGTCGGCTTCCGGATCCATCCGAAGGCAGCCTCCGGCCAACCGGGGACATGGGATTTGGCTTTGCTGATGGAGGTACGGCGGCCAGAGCTAAAGATGGGGGTTAGTAAGGGTGAGGTCGGCATCAACGCTCCGAGCCAGGCTAAGATTTTGGAATCACATTTGTTCAAGGGTTGAGGGTTTGTTCACAGGGTAGAAAGCCCCTAACAACTTAGGCCCTGGGAAAGTATTGTCATCCTTCGTGGTTTTGAGATCATCCAGATGGGCACCACGTGTCCCTGACGTCTGTTCTGCCATTGTTTAGAAAGCAGCATTTTTTAAAAGGAAAAAAAATGATTTATTTTTAAATATAACAATGTTTCCGTTTCTGGAAAGCCCTGGGAGCCGTGGGTCAGCGGGGAGGAAGTCTTTAACTACTTATTTATGTATACCGAGGTGCAAAGCTGCTGTTCTTCTCCAATATGGAGAGTGTCGGAAGGAGGTAACGTCAATCAAAACTGCTTTAAATGGATGGATTGAAGGAGATCAAGGAGATCAAACAGCCGATGGGATCGATCAAATCTACCTTGGCATCTACGAAAGCTCTTACAGGCATGCACGCAAAGCCATGCACTTGAAGAATTAGTGGGTGTGAGGAGGCCAGCCTAGCGCAGTGGATTACGCAGCGGTTGTGTCTGCCCTGGGAGCCCTCGGGGAGTATTACTGATGTTTAGAGCATCAACGGGATAGAGCTGCAGAGCCGCTGGGAGGCAAGGCTCAAGGGAAGCCCATGCTGGCCCTACTATTGGATATTGTGAAGCCACAAGCTGGGTTGGCCAATGTGGCAGTAGGAAGCAGCCCTCCCCTATAGTGCAGGCTGGTTGATTTGGGCAAATGAAGCACCACTGCTAGTCCCCAGAGTTCATATCTTAACCTCACGGGCTGTGCCCCTCTCCCTGTGCGCCCTGTCACAACCTGTCCTGCGCCCTCTAAGCTGGCCTATCGTCCTCTGGTGTGGCAAGAGATGCTCTTCCATCTCCAGGATGGAGGTACAGAGCAAGGAAGGAGCAAGAAGAGAACACACAAGCACACCAGCTTGGGATGGGAAGCCGCCATTTTACCTGCGGTAGGCAAGAGTGGCTCAAGACCGCCATCAGGGAGTCCCAAATCATGCAGAGAGAGACTCCCGCAGCCTCTGAACTATGAGGCGGAGGGCAACACTCATACCTCCAGATACCAGGACGCTGCGGCATCAACGCGGGCAAAGATGGATGGATGGGCCTTCCCGTGCAACAAGAATGGCCCAATTAGCCAACCCCGGCTTTTATGGGCTGCCACCCTGGACTCACAGGGAGCCTTCAATTTCACTCCTCGTGGTGCACAGTTTTGAGCCAGCCATAACTCTACGGGCTCGCCGGGCAGGATCCGAACAAGTTGCTTTAGAGAGTCCATAAATTCTTTGCCACGGCGACGAGCCGAGGATCCCGGGAACAGCCACTGGAGTTGCGCAGACCTCACGCAATCTCCCAAGGCTCAAAGGCTCCCCAGACTCATTCCTGCGCTTCTCCCCCAACTCTAGAACATAACACCTGTTATAAGTCTGCTCAGCACGCCGTAAGAGCCCTGGAGCGATTCCTCACTATCCTAACGGCATTTGTATTAGTACATGAGGCCGGCTGGCATCCCGACGGAGCCGTTGATCAATAAAACCAGCCTCCTTCGAGGCTCCGAGCCACATCCATAAACCCACGCGTGTCAAAACAACGGCGCACAAAATTCGGTGTGCCTACCGTCGGCGGGACGAAAGCTGGGCAATTAATGCCGGCTGAACGAGACCACCAGGAAAAATAAAACAAACAGCTGGCAGAACGGTGGTCCAGCAGCCTGCTTCTTGCAATTTATGCACGTTTTCCCCCCAGTATAAAACACCAACGAACCGAACCGCCAGGCATAAATCTGGCTCAAGAAGCCAAACCTACGGCCTCTGCAAGGCACACACACACACACGCACAAACACAGGGTCCATTTTAAAGGGAGAATTAAGATGCTCTGGGCTTCCTTTTGGCTGGAAATTTTAAACTGGAAGAGCCACCTGACTCTCGCTCTTAAGAGCTGCTGATCGCCAAGCTGATTCCTGCAGAAAATATGACAAACAGCACCTTCGCGAAGTAAGTGGCACAGCCGGCCAGAAGCAAGGTCACCCAGATCTACCCCAGGTATCATCTGGGGCTCTGGGACTTGAATGGGGCTGAGGCCCACCTTAGCAAACTAGCCCACAGTGTGTGTTTTCAGGCTACAGAGATGCACACAGGCACACAAGGGGTGTGAGAGATTTTCCCTTAATGATTGACAAGGCAGTAGGCTTAGGTAGAGATGATCCAGGAGTAGAATCCAAGCCTTCTCTCTTTGCCAGGTCAACGTGGCTGCTTTGTACCAATACTCTTAGATCTGAGCTTAGAAAATAACCTCTTTTTTTGGACTACCAAATGTCCCACCCAGCACGGCCACTGGGATTCAAAGGTAGACATCCAAAATTTGAACTTCTGCATTCAGACAGGATGCTAAACCATGGTTGAGTGTGACATATGGCTTCTTTCTGAAACGCTTTCTCGCCTTTTATATCCTCCTTTTGCATAGCCAGATTTGGGGTTATGTGGCACCAAAGTAAGGAGTGCCATTTAAGCCTGACATGGTTGGTTTCGGCGCTATTATCTCCGTTCAAATATCAAGCAAAATGACACTTAATTCTACCCACAGTTCAAAATACAAAGCTATCAAACGACCATCTAAAGCAGATCACGGGCCTGAACCAACGCCAGTGTGTGTCTGCTTGCGTTGGTTCATCTTCTCATCCCACCTCTCTCCAGCGCTTTACCAAGCTTCTTTCCCTGACCCCAAAAATCCAGAATCCACCCACCAGCGAGGCCTGTTGGGGAATGTTGGCCCTTTTCTTTCAAAAAAGAATTATTTTCAGGGCTACCCATCTCTGTAGAAACGTCATTCATCAAGTCGTTGTCCTCATTGTGTGCCTTCAAGTCAATGCCGGCTTATGTCGACCTTTTCCAGGGTTTTCTAGGTAGAGAATATTTAGAAGTGATTCCCTGCTCTCTTCTTTGGGGGCCATCTTCGGATTGTGCAGCTTGCCCAAGGCCACACAAGGGGGCTCTTATTTATTTATTTTACCCCGCCGTTCTCCTTGAAAAGCAACCAAGGTGGCTTACAACAGCGAAAGACCAATATTTGAAGTTGAAAACAAGGAGTAGACAACAGTGATCAACATCATTAAAAGGATCTATTTAAAGCTAAGAACAAAGAGGAAAGAGGTATCTTACATTATTAAAAGGCAATATAAAAGCTAAGAACAAGAAGTATACCATTAAAAAAAAAAACACCACTGCCACGCTGAGAAATGGAAAACACTCTTCTCCCGGGAGGCCCAATGGGAGGAATTGAACTCCCAACCTCTGGCTCTGCAGCTAGAGACCTAAACCACTGAGCTATCCAACCAGCTATCCCACAATGTATAATAATGATCATGTGCCATCAAGTCAATTCTGACTTATGGCAACCCTTTTCAGAATTTTCCAGGTATATTCAGAAGTACTTTACCCTTCCTTTCCTCTAGGGGGAGCCCTGGGATGGTGCAGCTTGCCCAAGGCTACCCAGGCTGGCTGTTCTCCCAGGAGGCCCAGTGGGGGGACTCGAACTCCCAACCTTTGGCTCCACAACCAGATACCTAAACCATTGCTATCCAGCCATCTCTAGACATCACGCCAAACAGTGTCAGACCACACTTTCTGATTTCACCGCTTAATCACATTTTTTTTTCTTTGCCTCTTTCGATACCATACCAAACCACTGGCAAATTTTCTTGAAAAGGGCTTGGTGGAATGTCTGGATGGTGCCTTAGTGGCCTCATGCCTGTTCGAGTTTATATACATTTATGCAAATGTGGGGAAACTGTGCTAGATATTTGGCCCGCTGGAGGAAAACATATCTATCCATCTTTAGTCAAGGGGTGGGGAGAAAGATAAATAAATAGATAAATTACTGACGCAGCTTAGCTTTAAAGACCTCTAAGAGAAATCAGGCAGACCCAAATAATTCAACTGCAAGTGATTTGCAATGCAAAAATTTAATTCTACTTTGCAAATTCAAAATGAGTGGATAAATTATGGATTAAGGCACACAGTATTTTGTACAGGCAAACTGACAACCACTTTCCAGTCATTTAGATTTCCCTTCAAACCTATTGCATCACTTTTCCTCAAACAATTTGAAAGGATGGTAGCAATTTTCTTTCCTGTCTGAGGGGAAGGGAGGGACGGGGAGAAAGAGCAGCCGAGCACCCTAAAAATACTCCGATTTGGTCCTTTAAATGAGAAGAGGAGAGACAAGGAAAAGGGCTTTTAATAGTTAATGAACTAAAAAATAATTAATCTGGTTTCCCCCTCGTTCGATGCAGTTATGAAATCAGAGTCTGTAACAGAAATAAGGATTAATTAAAAACCAGTGTGGGGTGAAGCTTGAAGCACTCACGGGGGGGGGGGGGGAAGGCAGAGGTTCAGAACCCCACATTTTCTAATAATAATAAGGTGCCCTCAAGTCAATTCTGATTTATGGCAACCTTTTTCAGGGTTTTCCAGGTAGAGAACACTCAGAGGCGCATTACCCTTCCCTTCCTCTAGGGGCAACCTTGGGACTGTGCAGCTGGCCCAAGGCCACCCAGGCTGGCTCTTCTCCCAGTGGGGAAATCGAACTCGCATCCTCTGGCTCTGCAGCCAGATACTTAACCACTAAGCTACCCAGCCAGCTAATTCTGACTCATGCCAACCCTTTTTAGGGTTTTCTAGGTAGAGAGTACGCACACGTGGTTCACCCTTCCCTTTTTCCAAGGGTGCCCTGGGACGGTGCCGCTTGCCCAAGGCCACCCAGGCTGGCTCCTCTCCCAGGAAGGTCAGTGGAGGGAATCGAACTCCCAACCTTTGGCTCCGCAGCCAGATGCCTAAACCCCTGAGCTATCCAGCCAGTTCCATGTTTTTTTCTAGGCAGTTACTATTCCTGGAGGACTTCTGGGGAGTTACTACCACTCAGGGTAACCTGCTTCACGGGGTTACTCTAAGGATAAAATGGGGGCAGAGGGAGGGTTGCTTTACTGAAAGAAAATAGAGAGGTAGCAGCAAAAAAAATAAAATTACATGCAAGAAAGCAAAGCGACATTGCAGTCAAGACTTCACACGGTGGCCTTCGCATCTGCATTTGTTTGCTGCACCAAATTTTGGAAAATTCAGAGTTAGGAGAAGTCACCTTTGGGGGGGGGGGGGGTTATGGCTCCCAGTATGGCCAAAAAAATATAACAGTGGGAAACACGGGGAAGAAAGAATTACGGCCACCCGTCTTTCTGTCCTGTTGTAATCGGTAAAGAGCAGCGTGGGAGGGATTTTAAGATGTTCTCCTTTACAACCCTCGTTTCCATTTATAAAGATGGGTAGGTGGGCGCACTGGTTAGCGACCACTTCCTTTTTTTGTAAAGGAACTTCCTTTAACTTGGAATTCACTTTAGAACCACCACTGCTTGCGGGAGAGAAAGGAGCCTTTGGAGGTAATAATGAGCCCTGACAAGGTCTCTCTCTCTCTGCCTCATTTTTATTTACTGTTTGGGGGTCCCAAATCGCACCTCCTTGATTAACATTCTTTTCGTTAAATATGCATTAAGGTATTTTTAAACATCTTTATTAATTCATACCGTGTTACCTAAATATACCTTCAAAGACGCGGGGGTTGATTTAAATAGGGCTGATTTTGAAAGGCGGGGAGGCAGCCCGAGGTAGGGGAGTCACAAGGCTTAACGGGGCGGGAGGCGAGAACGGCAGAACCCCACTTCCTCGCCTCCGTACCGCCAAGGGTAAAGGTTCAAAGAATGCTTTTCCCGCGTCTTGGGTGAGGAACCCCCCACATCTGACAGTGGCCGAGACCATGTGGGGGTCCCCCTGGTTCCGTCCAGCTGTGCTCCTAAGGGCTCCCGAGTACGGCCCACATGGACTTAGGACCCCACTGACGGCAAAAAACATCCAGATTAAAAATGGGTAGTGGTCTCAGTGGACCTGGGATTCGGGTCCAGAAGCTGCCACGTCTGCTGATGAATTAGCAAGCACTTTGATAATAACAGCAGTAAGTCATAAAGAGGGTTTCCGCCGGTTCTTCAATACCGGTTAACCACCAGCATCACCTATTGATTTATTTTCTTTCCTAATGTTGCCTGTTTGTTAAGGCTGGCCTGCTCTGAAGTCTACCATTGCCGGAGGCAGTCAACAAACCTATCTAGTGTTCTCCTTTTGATCCCCTCCCGAGCTGGGAGATTAACATATGCACACCCTCATCCTTCCTTTTATTCTGTTAATCACGGCTTCAGACTCTCCATGCTGATGTGCAAGAAGGGATCAATTCTGAGTCCCCCCATGTGGCCACCCCTCTCCACCCCTTCTGCCCATTGCTTTCCTTGCAAGCGATTGTACGCCTGCCGTATGTTTCTATCCTCCAAAGAGCAATATAATAATAATCATCTTCGAACTGCAGAGCTGGAAGGGACCCTCTGGATCATCGAGTCCAGCCCTTGTCAAGGAGGCCCAGTGGGGGGAATCGAACTCCCAACCTCTGGCTCCGCAGCCAGATGACTAAACCACTACTGAGCTCTCCAGCAGCTCAGCAGATGCATAAATCCTAGTTTCGCCCGTCCTGTGGTTCACGAGGGGGAAAAAAGGAAATATTTTTGCATAGCCACAAGATCACAAAATTGGCGGTATAGTCAGAAGACAGCTGGGTTCTTTTAAGGAGAAAGGCAGGGTAAAAATATAAGAAAGAAAGAAAGAAAGAAAGAAAGAAAGAAAGAAAGAAAGAAAGAAAGAAAGAAAGAAAGAAACTGTTGAATAGGGAGAAGGGTGCTCTTCTCAAGAAAATCTGTTATAATAATAATAATCTTAGAACTGCACAGCTGGAAGGGACCCTGAGGATCATCCAGTCCAGCCCCTGTCAAGGAGGCACCATGGGGGAATCGAACTCCCAGCCTCTGGTTTGGAAGCCAGAAACCTAAACCACTGAGCTCTCCAGCAGCTCTTTTGGTTTTTGTTTCTTTCCTGAAGGGCGAAGTAGACGCATTTTTGCCTATGATGACGGGTCAGACTATCCTGTCGATAAATCTCAATACTCTCTGAAAAGGAGACATCCCAGTTCTCCTGATCTTATTTTCCGCCATCAATAATTTCTTGCAATTCAGCACAAAATTGCACAGAACGTGACCGGGAAAACCGCATCGCTTGAGCCGAGATCCTTCAAGAAGGCTGGCGAATAATCATAGGAGGATCTCGCCATACCTAGAGGCAAGGTTTAAGGAAAATTTTGGATACAACGGCCTTTTTTTTAACGTTCCCACCAAAAAGCAATACTTACATTGCAAAGGCAGTCTTCAAGATGCATACGCTCCTCGATCATGTGGACCCACAATTCATCAGGAACTTTCTAAACAATATTTTGAAAAGAGAGAACGAGAGAAACAGGGTGAGTTGATTATTCACAAAGGACTTTGTAGGAATTTTTAAATCCTTTTGTATCTGAATAAATAGTCCCCAATGGCTTGGCTATTTCTTTTGTGATAATGAGGCAGACAGGGAAGAGAAGTGCCTAGCGTTCTGTCAGTCCAATCGGTTTCAGTAATGTTCCGATTAACTTTAAAAAAACTTTTTGATTTACTGAGAAAGAGTCCAGACTAACCAAGGAGCAGATTGAAAAAAATAAACTTCCATTTTGGACTCTGGGATCTGCAGACACGGCGGGCGGAAGGCATCTTCTTAAAAGAGGCCTTCCACACTCGCTCGTGGGCATGACGTGGAATGCTTCTTCTCGGATTCCATGTTGGCTAGGAGACGTACTTCTATAATCAAAAAGAAGAATCTGGGGAGATCCCTTCTGTTTGATTCTGCTCAAAATGGAGTCAACCCAACCACGTTTCACATCAGGAACCAATAAGATTTCTTTGATTGGGTCAAAGCCCTCGTCAATAGCGCTGGAGTAATCAAGATTCTAAATCTCTCCAGGGTCCCTTTTAGCTGGGATTTCTGAAATGCTAACAAGGCGCACAACATTCTCCTGTCCGTCATTCTCTCCACGACACCACACTGGGTCTATGCCCCCTTTGGTTACCCTGGTGAAAAAAGACAATTATGTCATCTTCTCGGAAGCCAGATGCTTTAAAAGCCAGATCCAAAAACTGCAGGGTGGTTGAGAGGAGGTGGAGTCCCATCATCCACACAGGAGAGGGGCTTCAAAAGGACCCCCCTGGGGAAGCCAGCCTAACCTATTTCCTACTGTCTTCCTGCAGACGGCAACGGTCTTTTAATCCAGATTAGCTTTCTCCAACCAGTTTTTGAGGTTCTGATGTGTGTCCATTTCTCTCCTCGGATGTGCTTCTATAAGTTGCCATCAAGTGATTATTGGTATGATATGACTGTCTTTTGATTAACTCTATTTTTAATGTGATAACAGATGGTGTTTTCAGACATATCTTGCTTTTATTTATGTTTTTCAGCAGCCCAGAGTCCCAGCGCTTTCTTGAAGACAGGACGTAATTGAAATCAGTGGTTTCCTACCTTGGGTAACCCAGATGTTCTTGGACTACGACTCCCAGAAATCCTGGCCAGCACACCGAGTGGTGAAGGCTTCTGGGAGTTGTAGTTCCATTTCTGCATTTTCCATTCCTCAGAACGGCCTTTTTAAAAAAATTGTTGTATACTTATTGATCTTTGACTTAATATTGCCTGTTTATTGATGTAAGATGCCTCACTTTTTTTGTTGTTCATATTTTAAATATCGTCTTTTAATGGTGTTAGCCAGCGTTGTACACTCATTGTTTTCAACTTAAATATTGTCTTTCATCGCTGTAAGCCGCTTTGGGTCCTTTTCAAGGAGAAATGGCAGGAATAATAAATATTTTGAATAAATAATCCGAGAACACCCAGGAACCCATGGCTAGGAACCACTGACTTAAATTATTAGGTAGACAGACAGACAGACATCATGCTAAGCCAGGGGTGGGAAAAGTGCTGTCCGCAGGCTGAAGACAGTCTACCCCTAGGCTTGTTTGAGATCTCGGGTCCCCTCTCCAACCTTCTAAGGCTCTCTGGTGGAAAAGAGAAAATCAGTTCCAGCTTCTAGAAGCCTTCAACTGCAGTGCTTTTGAGTATGAAATGAGAGGCAGGATTCCCAGCCTTCTAAAACTGAAATGAAAAAGAGCATTCCAGAGACAGGAAGCTTCTTTCAATAAAAAAAATTCAGTCCTGGTGCAGACTAGAGTGGGTCCCTAGAAGTAGAACAAGGGGATTTCTGGGTCCCCGACGGTTGCCCGCTCTGAAGCCAAGCAAAAGGAGAATCATTAGATTCTTTAACGAAAGCAGGATTGATGCCTTTGGGGAAGAATGTCCTTTTCAGACCCACGGGGGCCTCCTCACCCAGGGCTGGCCTTGAGGACCCGTAGGATTCCTTCTAGTTCTGCCGGTCAGCGATGACGAAGACGACGATGACAAGAGATCCGTGCCGGCCGACCTGTTGTCGTCGTCGTTCTTCCACGCCAACGGTAACCTTCTTCCGGCCTCGGTTGCTCATGTCTCTGTCCCCGAAAAGACCCCTTTGGTCTGCAGCACCTCCAGAGGAGGTCCCGGCTGGAACTCAGGAGGCTGATGGAGAAAGGCCCTGGCTGTAGCTAGACAGAGCTTCACCATTCACTGTCATCAAGCGCTGCCCAGAGAGAGGGAAAACGGGGCAGGGTTCACCTTCAAAAGGATGCGGGGCCCCGTATCTCTAGAATCCAGTACCAGGTGCAAACTTGGGAGCAGGCAGGTGAGGGACGGGGGGAAAAAATGACCCAATTAGACCTTTCGCGCCATCCCAAAGGTCTTCCGAGACTCTTAAAATTAGCCATGCAAGAGGCAGGCGCGTTGACACCGGTGGGGGGGGGGGAGAAGAGAGAGGGAGAGAAAACGCAAGAGAGAGGAAAGGAAAAAGGAACCGCGGTGTGTTTCTTCGAAGTCTGGGGGTCCCGCAGGGTGGCGCACAACCTCCCGCAGCCTTTCGCGGCTGGAGGCCGGACCGTCGGCTTTGAGGCTGTCATTTTACAAAGGTGTCTCATGCTGCTCTCAGAAGCAGGCCTGTCTCCTGTTTCCTTCTTTGATCTGTCCTTTCAAGAAAGGCTAGTGGCTGCCAGAAGCTGGGTATTCAAAAAAAATAAAATATAAAAAGGGGGGGGGGGGTGTCTGCCCCGCCAAGACTTGCAAATCCAATTTAAAACCAGAGTTTTTCCAAACTAGTTCTTCCACCCGTGCCGGCGTCGTCGCCCCGGCCCAGCCCCTTCGGAAAAAAAGACGGCGCGGAGCCAGGGAGAGTGGGGGGGGAAAGGAGAAGAAGAAAACGGACGGAGGCTTTCAGAGATCAGGCGAGGGGGCTGGCAGTCCCGTCTGCTTTTCCGGGGAGCTTACACAATCGAGGTGGGGCTACAGAGAAAGCCCTGCCGCGGGCACTCACCGGGCTACCCTCTCAGGGTGGCGGGATGGGCAACAGAGCCTTGGTGGAGGAGCTCGGGTTCCAACCAGGCTCGATCCAGGATACCCTGGATTAGAGAATATGGCAAGTACCGAACTCGGCTCTCCCATGATATCATGACACGAAGCATGGTCTACGGAGGGAGAGGTCCATGGGGAGGGTCCTGCCAACACCAGCTGTGAGGGAGATGCCCAGGAGAAGGGAGCTCTGCTAGAGATGGGCACGAACCGGTTCGTCACAGTTCGTCAAGGCGGCAGCACGGGAACAGCTGCTTCCCTCCCTCTGGCTCCATCAGCCGCTCAGCAGGCTCCATGATCTTCAACTGATCTTCCAGTCCCGGCAGCAGCTCGGTCTCTTCTCTTGGTTGATCTCCCGCTCAAGACCAAAGAGGAGGGCAGAGACGTCTGTGCTCTTGCTCGTGACCGGGAGATCAGCCGAGGAGGTGGGAAGAGCAAGCAAACGGGGCCTGGTGAGTGGCTGTTTGAGCCGGAGGGCATGGGGAGGGGAGCAGCACCACCTGCGTTGCCACCTTGACAAACTGCGACGAACTGGGACGAACCGGTTCATGCCCATCTCTAATTGTGATCTTCTCTTCCTCTCGCGAAGCTGCACTCAAGAGTTTGCAAAAAGTACTTTTCCTTCTGCCACCACATCTGGGATTCCCCCCCCCCCCCCCCGGCTTGCATCTCCAACTAATGAAAGGTTCCTAGGGGTTGCGGAGCAAAAACATTCTCCGAGAGGCTGCTTCGTTTCTTCCTTGACTTTCTCCGGCGCTCTTTGACTTTCATGTCCCATCCCATAATAAGCAAGAAAACCCTACAGGGCACCCTTGAAAGTGCGGGTGATTAGCCTGGAATATGCTAATAATGAAAGTAATTAAACCAAAGGGGATTTTTGTGAGTGTGTTGCATGCTGTTTTATTTTTTCCCCCCCACTCCTTCCAAATTAATTGTGGTTTTAACTCTGCAGTTCAGTACATACATATATATATATATATAATTTCAACAAGAAGAACTGAGTTTGCAATCATTTCCTGTGTTCCAACAAAATTCGAAGAAGGCCAGGACACATCAAGAACCAGTGTGGTGTAGTGGTTAGAGCATCCAGTTGAGACGTGACTGATGGTAGAGGCAGAGAAGGATCTGTCTCACCTCGCCTGGTCTGTTAAGTTTCCATTCTTGGTTTGGAGAAAGAAGCCCTCCTTGCTCATAAGAGAGCTGTGGTATGTTGTTGTTTTTCCCAGGATCAAAGAGAAATGCTTTGCCCCAAACCTATTCTAGCCATTTTCATCCTCAGAGGAAGAGATCTTTTGTAAAGTGAACGGATCTTAACTGCCCATCCAAGACCAAGCCACCCTAAAATAATCTGGATGACAACTGGAATGGCTCTCCGCGGCAGCCCACCCGTCTCAGGTAATGGGAGGGTTGCAGTTACCCTTGAGCAAACAGGGAACGGGGCATAGGGGATGAAATATAGGTCTTGTCAATCAAAAAAAGTCCCAGTGCTTAGCAACCAAGAACTTAGGAAGAACTTCCTGAATTAGGTTTCTGGTCCGGCTCATCTAGCATGGTCAACGCTCTGACTCTTGAGGGTTCTTGTCAGGATTCTTTATCTAGCTTTCTCTGGAGTTACCAAAAATTGAGACTACAAGCTCCTGCATGAAAAAGCCACTGCTCTCTACCACTGAGCTACAGTCTCTTAGCAAAAACTGTGAGGCCTGGCTCTCCTGCCGTCCTCTTCCGAGCGTGACCAGCTCATGGGTTCCTCTCCAACCGAGGAAGATCAAGCGTTTACACCTCCTTTTTCGGTGCCTGCCTGAAGCACAGAGTACCAGACAGTCTGTATATTCTGAAGTTAAAGCAACTCAAAGCTCCTTTTACCACCGCCTCCCTACCGAGGCAGCCTGTGGTCACAGATACACAAACCCAGGCTGGAAAAAACAGCCACGGATACAAGCAGGCTGGGATAATTGGACGGCTCGCCGTGCGCTTGCAGAAGAACACGGCACAAACGCCGTAATTTATCCTTCCCTCCCGGATAATGGCATTGTTACCTCCGCCCACCTACCTCTTGCCTGTGGTGATACTCCTGTGCTTTGACTGCCAGGGATGACCAGTCGCTGGCGACCAAAGTCTCTCGGGAAATCCGCGGGACGGCCACTTGTTTACTAAGCCACATCGCCTGCGGGGAGAAGAGTGGGAGGCGTAAGGGGGTAGGAAGGGGAATAAAAGCCGGCGGTCTTTTTTCCAAAGGAAATAAAAGTATGTTTGAAGAATAGGCCCAGGGGCGGAAAAAAAACAAACAAACACTGCATTTTGAGAGTTTACAGTCTGAATGTACGACTCGCAACACTTAGGAAGAGGGGGAAGCCCATCGTTCCGACGGAAAGCTTCATGGTTCCGAGGGGTGGGGAGCAGGAAGGGCAATTAGATCAACTGCCACGTCAATGTTGGAGGTGGGAGTTACGGCAACTTTTTTTTTAAATTAACCACAATGGGAATCTGAAAGGCGTTGACTTGCAACTGGAGGGGCAGCAATAGGGTGGCGCCCCAGGGTTTGCCCCTGAAGACCCCCCTCATTGCTAGAAGTGTTGTTTTCAGCCCCCGGATGGACAACAGCACCCCAAGGGGCCGTCAGAGGCCAGTTTTAGTGCAGTCCATGACTCCCTAGAGGGCCATGTCCAAGTCCCTATTTAAAACCAGCTCCCCCCCCCCAGAAAAAAGGAAGGGAGTAGGGGGTTTCCGAGTCGCGGGTGGAGTCCGAGTCATTAAAAAAAAAACCCTGAGCCGAGTTCCAGTCAAGTCACCGGTGCGACTTAAGTCCAACTTGACTGTGAGTCCCGTGACTCGAGTCTACGGATGGCCAAGAAACAGAAGGGGCTGCTATATACGGTACATGCACCCAATAAATCCTAAAATATTATTTTCTTTCTGATGGGTGGGTTGCGTAAGGAAGGGATACAGCACTCCTATTATTCATCTCACGGTAATTTCTAATCCATCTTGAAAATACTAAGCTTTGTGACCGAGGGTTCCCCCCCCCCCCCCCAACTGATGAAAATCCATTGTTATCATGGGCCGTCAAGTTGGTGCTGAGTTACAGCAACTCTAATAGGATTTTCAAGGTAAGGGAGGGATTTAAGGAGCAGTTTTACAAACAGACACACACTACTTACAATAGTAGTTTTGTAATAGAAAGTTTTGTAATAGTAGTTTTGTAATAGAAAGAAAATAATAGAAAGAAAGAGGGAGGGAGGGAGGGTGTCTGAGAGAGACAAACAGACACACACTACTTACAATAGTAGTTTTTCCTGAGGCAGGCGGGCCCAGTATCAGAATCTTTGGCACTGCAGATTGAAGAAGAAAAAATGCATGAATGCCAGGAAATTACAGTTGCTACAGTCCCTCTCTTACAGTACCATTGGCTGGCTGGAGAGCTCAGTGGGTTAGGTCTCTGGCTGCGGAGCCAGAGGTTGGGAGTTCGATTCCCCCACTGGGCCTCCTGGGAGAAGAGCCAGCCTGGGTAGGCTTGGGCCAGCGGCACCGTCCCAGGGCTCCCTTCCAGAAGATGGGAAGGGAAAATCGCTTTGGAGTCTTCTCTACCTGGGAAACCCTGCAAAGGGTCGCCACAAGTCAGCATTGACTTGACAGCAGATGATCAAGCTTAGCGTGCCACTGGTACCACGATGGGTGGCTGTTGGGAACGAGGCCCGGAGGTTCTCTCACACGAACCGAGAAGCAAGGCTGAGGCTACACAGACCAACCCAAGCTCCCTTGATCCCGGGTTCCTTGTGGGGGGAAAAAAGCGGACCTGATAAGACTGAGTTCCCGGGCACTGTTGAGGAGGAGAAAAGTCCAACCTCTCCAGGCACCGAGAGGTCCCGAAGGTCAAGGAAGAAGTTAAGCCACTGACCCCTCTATCTACTTGCAAGCTGACATGTCCACTGATTCAGAAAACAGGGGCTCAACAGAAGCCAGGCTGCCTCCCACCTTCGCTATCTTTCTGCAAGCAGGCAAAACCCTTCAGGGAAGCTTTTCCCGCGTGACCGGCCGCCTGAGAAGGTGCTTTTGACGGACTGTTGTGCTCTGTTGCTTTTCCCTGTGTTTTTCATATTGATTTTGGTTCCCGTCTTAAGATAATACTTGCTGAATTCTTTTTTAAATATCGGTATACTTACTGTTCCTAAGCTTTTGAATGCTTTCTTTTTAACGATGTCAGAGCTGCCTTGGGTCCCCTTTTCAGGAGAAAAGTGGGGTAAAAGGATTTTAAAGAAAGCAAACCGCAGTTGGGAAGTTTGCTCAGACCACGAGACGCCTGTCCTGAAAGAGGAAATATGTTCTCAGGGGGTTCCCGAAGAACGGCATCGAGTGCTAAGTCAGACTTCTGAACTTCCTAAGCGGAGCTTGGAATCGGATACTTGAGCCAGCTTCTCCCATGTGAATACAGAACTGATCACCTCCATTATGTGCCTTTAACATCAACGTTTTGCCGTTGCATGCTTTCCATTAGACGTTGGCAGAAAAGCAGATGAAAATGCATATTTAATGTAATTTAATTAAAACATTAATGCTGTCTATAGAGTGTGCCTTCCTTTTTGTTTACATCAGTCTTGTTATGAAACCAATTAAGGAAAGTAGGACCCCCGTATCCACGGGGGACCAATTCCGAGCCCCCCCAGCGGATGCTGAAAAACACGGATGATAGCGAACACTATACATAGCATGGTCTCTGGCTCCCTCTAGTGACCAGTTCTGATAATTTCATTGCTGAAAATATATATTTCTAGGATTTTTCTTTTAATATTTTCAGACTGTGGATAACTGAATCAGTGGATAACGATCCCATGGATCAAGGGGTCCTACTTGATAGCATTTATATAGGAAAAGAAGATAAATCTGAATCCAGTGATCCATCAATGGTTTTGCTGCTTATTTCCAAAGAAAAGGGGAAATGGGATCATGTTTTAGAGAGGTCAAAAACAGCTTCAGAAAGGAGTTGGCCCAGCCTCCACTAATCAGCATCCTTCAAGCGGAGGGACAGTACATTGCCACCACGAGCCCCTCCTGGATCGGTGCAACGCACAAGCCTGCAATGCGGCCCATCCCTGCGCCGTGACAGGTATTTTGCTAGTTAAGGAAGACGACGCAGCCGCTTTTCTTGCCTCTCACGTCTCCTTGACTCGAAGCTGGCTACCTCCCGGGCAGAACTTGGAAAGATGAAACGTCCCGCACATTTCCAGGTTGCTGCCGGAGCAGACGGTAGAACTTTTTCTTCCGCCACTAGAGAAAAAGAAGTTACTCGGCGTTTTTCCCTCGGCCCTTTTGTCTACTGCCCTCTCCTCTTCTCCTGGTCAACATTAATATCCTATTCTCCCTGCTCGTGTTCTCCGGGTGGGTGGGTGGTTGTCTACAGGCAAACCTCCTTTTGGTTCAGTACAAGATTAAAGGCAAAGAGAAGAGGAGGGAATAAAACAACAGAAAGCCCAGCATCCACGCTGGCTTTTCCCTTGGTGTGTATGTCCCTGCATCTCCTTCGTTAGGTGGACGTGCGCGGGGTTTTGATGTGTTGTTCCGCCTTGAGCACTCTTGAACTTTGAAGCATTAAAATACAGGAGATGATCCCTCCGTGCCAGGAAGCGGTGCGGTCTAGCCAATGTGGGTTACCCCAAGAATGATTTAATTAAAAGGAGGAAAAATTCATTTATAGGGAAGAGGGGGGAAACAGAGAGAGCTCGGGGAAACTCTTCGCTGAGATTAGCCAGCGACGCAGATGAGGGAATATCGTTTGCTGGATTGGGAGCAGTGGACGGTCTTACACATATACACAAATACGTAACGCTTTAGGTCACCTGTGTATATTATCTAAGAACACAAATGGCATTACACGCCGAGTAACTGTTGTACAAGCCACGTTGCCTGGACCTCTCCGAGAACTGCAGCCCAGATTATTGTTCTGTTAAAATGAGCGGCCCAGAACGAACGTTCGTGGGCTGAGTTTGCTTTTCTGTTGCAAAACTAGACAAGAAGCGTGCACAAGGAAAATCTCTCGCACACCACATGACACACACTTAGGGCCACACACATTAGGCAGCATAAGGCAACGGCCTCAGGCAAACAGAATTTTAAGTTAATTGTTACAACGCAGGAGAAAGCCCCAGTGCAACGAACGAATACCCTGAAACGGCAAGAATCGTTAGTTCCTTAATTAGAAGTGCTTGGGGGAGTTTCCTCTCCACGCCAAAACAACATGCCATGATTTGGAGATGCTGCATCTCGGCTTGGGTGGCTAAGGGGGCACCGTCGGCTGCTGTGCCTCAGGCGGCAAATCACCTTAGGCATGTAGACGCCCAACCACCCCTGAGTCGCTTCGCTGAGCGTGCCTGCCAACCAAAAGGAGACAAGGAAAGCCAGCTACGAAGGCTTCTCGGGCAGCGACCTCAACGCATTGCTCCATCAGAAAGGGCTGAGTAGAGGAGGACCCCCTTATCCGCTGGATCACTATCCGCTGATTCACTCCCCCCCCCCCCCCCCACTGCACGGTGTGGAGTGCCTTCTCTGCAGACTTGGCAGGGAAGGTGGGCGCCAGCAGGTCACCCTCCACACCGGAGACTCGGCATCCCACCTCATTTCACCGGTCTTTTCCAAAAAGGAAGGACTCGGATCCCACTCGCACAATTCTGGATCCCATTACCCCAAACAGCTTTGCCAGCCATCGCGCCCTTCCTGGGCCCAATTTCGGTTGTTTTAAAAAAGAAAGCCTTCAGGGAAACCCTTCACGGCTTTGGCCCAAGCTCTCCGAGGGACCGAACTTTTCTCTTAAGAGCCTGCCCAGGCTCGGAGATCTTTAAGGGAAACCCTTCTCTTACCGCCACGACTCTCACACCTTCGTGGGGAAGAGAAAGAGGGCCTTTTTGGTGGTGGCTCCCAAGTTGAAAATCCCCTCCCAAGGGAAGCCAGACTGCTCTCGGTTCAGCAGGCCAAGACCTGTTGATGCCAGAAGCTTCTCTGCAGCTGGCTGGCTGCTGGGAAAGGCTGTCTGATAGCCCGGTGCTGAGATTTTGTTTTTAATTGAGTTTTTAAATTGCTTTTGGATTTAATGGGTTTATTTTTGGTCAACGTTCCAGTTTCTTTAACTGAGCTTTAACATACCTTTCGTTACAGTTTCAATTCTTCTTGAGTTTTGTCTGTTTCTATCAATTCTGTTAGGATTTGCCTTTGATCTCAATTCTAGGGGGAAAGCTTGGGTACAAATCAAATAAACAAATTACACCAAACAGACAGAAAATAATCCCCACGTATCCTTTTCAAATACACCGTTTGGCTCTCAGGTTTGTGACTGTTTTGCATTTAAAAATCTTGGTTACATCTCTCAGCAAACACGGTCTTTGACCCTCATCCCGCGGCCTTCCTTTTTCTGAAATCTTTTCTAAAACTTGAGACTGGAACCCTATAGTTTTACTCTGGCTTTGGGGGGCCCGTGATCCTTTTTGTTCTTACTGTCATGTTTTTCCAATCAGAGCATCAGGACAGATGACCATCCATAGCCTTTCCTCAGCAACTCACTTCTAACCCACACATTTCCCCCCCCCAAAAAATACCTGCTATGGAGATCATGCTCGGCCAGACAAAAACCTTTTTTAAATTGGGGGGGGGGGGGGAAGCAATCCTATTGCATCTTACCACCCTAAGGGAAGCAATATTCTCTGATCTTCCCAGATAACCTAGAGCGGGGAAAATTCTCTTTTCCCCCTAAAGCTTTTCCAACCTCTTTTGGGACAGAGCTGGGCAGCTAGAATTTTTAAATCATGCATGAACCCCCAAATTATAAATTCATCTTTACAAAGTTATTTGACTTGGAAGGTTTAAGAAAGCAATCCTCCACTTCTCGGCTCTACCGAGTGCGACAGAAAAGCTCCACAATATTGGGAAAATAATCTTTTAAAAGGGGACATCAAACTGTTTTTTATTGCCTAATTTCTCTCAAAACGTAATGTAATTAAAACGTACAGCTTCCCCATCCCTTTCTTTTTCTTGGGGAGGGGGGGAATCTTAACATCTTGAAACTTCAGCCTGGTAGGGAGGAATTATTTATAAACAGAGCCATCGCGATGTGCTCTGGTGCCAACATTAATCAACTTCTTCAGCCTGCTTCAAAGCAAAATAAAAAAATAATAAAAAGAGAGAACCTTTCTATCTACAGATCCTTTTGAGGTTTAAGTAGGAGCACGATTTAAAATTCACAAGAAAACCCCGAGGTACTGAAGCTTTAATACACAGCTTTCTTGGACAAACGTTTGATAAAAAAACGAAACGTACCATTATATACACCGTATCACGCTTTAATATTGCCCAGGGCTACTGTAAATGCTCACTTTGTACTAAATCTGATTTTCCTTCTGCTTTAGAGCTGGCAGCAGACGTGGAAAAGCGGGAATGAGCTGATTTACTCGTTTGCACGCGGGTAAAGCTCTTCGGTGTTTTGGTCCCTCAACATACGACGAGGAGGACAGGAAAAATTTCCAGGAAAACCTCCGAAGTACTGCTTAACCTCTTCCCGCAGGCATACGGTTCCCATTAGTGAGTCAAGAGCCACCAATCTCAGCTTGCTTTTTCTTGGATCGTGGCCGACGTACAAACCACCCGAACGCCAAGATGGTCTGATACCACCTTCCGAATAAGAAATTCCAGACTAAGAAGCCTTCTTCCAAAACTGAGCCCGACTGAGATGCAATTTTGCCCTCATATAAATCCACATTTTCCATCCAACTGCTACCTGATTCAGTTTCTTTCTGCCTTGTGCATCTTCTGAAAAATCGGGATTCCACATGGCTAACGTGAAGGATGCTGCATTTCCCCCCCCCCTTTACTTACTAAGATCCTACGCTTTCAGATTCATGCTATTTCTGTTCTCTCTTGCCAGAGAGATCTTTCACAAAAGCCAATTTGAGGGATATGAACTACACAGTTCTCACATCCCCACTTTAAATGTATCCAGGGATATAAAAACAAGAGAGGTCCATAGGATTCAATGGAGAAATCCGAGGTTCCAAGGTAAGTGAGCCTGATAACAGTAGGACACCCCCGCCACGTGGATGCTGAAAAACGTGGATTACAGCGAACACTATTACTGTATAATAAAGAACTCTCTATGTAGCATGGTCTCTGGCTCCCTCAAGGGGCCAGTTCTGCTAACTTCACCTTTAGAAATATATATATTTCTAGGATTTTTCTTTTAATAGTTTTAATATTTTCAGACCGCGGATAAGTGAATCAGCGGATACTGAGCCCGTGGACAAGGGGGATCCTCTGACACTGCTTCCTGGGCTAAACCAAGCATACCACGACCTGCAGGAGACTCACGATCCCCTGACATGTGTACAGGCTGTTTGCATTCTGTGATTCTCCTCGGCGCCTCTCCCCATCCTTCACTTCCGCATCCCTACCATATACCAGCTCTTGCTAGAGTTGCAGAATTTAAAAAAAAAAATCCATTTTTTTTTCTCTGGAAAAAAAGTGGGTTTTTTCCAGGGGGGAAAAATGGAAATGGTCTGAAATTTTACATCACCCTGGGATTCGCCCTCTAATTTTTGCCTCTAAAACCTTCGCCCGGGCCTGCGGTTGTTGGACTCGGCCATAAATTATTACCACTCTTGCAAACAGTTCTCTTTTTCTGAAGGAGTACTTTAGAGTCTATTATTAATTAAATGGATTTTCTCACTTCACATATGGGACAGGTAACACCTTTTCTCTCTCACACACACACACACACACACACATCCCTGTTTGAAATTTTCTCTGGGGCAAAAACTGTCTTTCAGAGAGAGATCATGAAAATTCATAGCTTCGCTGATGATCTTAATAAGGTAAGTCGGCTCCCCTCCCCGTTCCAGACACTCAGCAACTTCCTCAGTGATCAAGAAAAATAATAATAATAATAATAAGTATAAGTATAATTATAATTATAATAATAATAGCTTCCTAGAAATGTGGTTCTCAGTTCTCGTGCTGCCGCTTACATCTTTTCTTTCAATGGTTCCTAATTTTTGCTATTGTTCTTTCTAGCCCTGAATGAGAATATTCTCATATCTTCCAGGCAAGAATGATAGCTATTTGACTAATAAAATCTAGCCAGCTTTTCGTTTTACTAGCGCGATGCATTCGGACACCACTTATTTTCTTCTCAAATCCTCCTCCGAGGATAAAGGACGGCACTGAAGCGTGATCGCAGATGATACCTGGGGGCTGATCACTCTCCTTCGAAACCTCTTGAAAGGGAGGCCAGAAAAGCAGGTGTAAAGGCAACCTGCATACGTCTCGGGGGCAAACTGGTGATAAGTTAAAGGAATTCGTGCTTGATGTTACCCCGTCCACCCCCATAGAAGGACGGCAAAACACGGTGGGGCAACAGCACCCGACCACGTCCTGAGTAAATTTATAACCGTCGTGTTGCGACTGATGGACACTTCGTTAGGTTACAACGGCAGCATTTCCTAGTCTTTGGGCTGTTGCTAGAAGCTATGATTTGCCCGAGAAATCCTGAAATGGACTGCATATCTTTGCAACTTAAATGTTTTTACTCCTTTTGCTCGTCTTTTTCTCTTGTTGAATAAATTTATTATTTTAGAGGTAGGCTTCACTGGGCGTGGAGATCCTCTATCTCACAGAGCTGTGTTTGGTTAACTGATCCAGAATGCCCGGGTCGGGGTTCCCCGTGCTAAAGGGCACTTTCCTGGGTGTGGGCACTTCGTGGGGGTGTAACTTGGATGTCTGAAACCCAATCTTCACCAAACTTGGGAGGGATGGTAGAGGAGAATCAGTAGAAGCTTTTCTGTGATTTTGGTGTCTCTACATAACTGGAGGGAACTTTCCTGGGGGGGGGGGAAGCCTCCTTGTGGGAGGATAACCCAGACCCCAAAAACCAAACATCGCCAAACTTGCCTGCCTTGTCGAGAAGGGTCAGGAGAAGCTTCCCTGCAAATTTGGTGTCTCTTGGTGCTTGGGGGCCACTTTACAGGGTTTTAAAGTCAAAAATGAATTGACGTATCAATTTGTCAATTCATCAGAGAGAGAAAAACCTCATAAATTTGTAATTCGTTGACTTCAACGAACCACGAATTGAAACGAAGCACCATTTTTCTGATTCGTGCCCATCTCTAATCCCAGGTCAGTCTCATGCCGTTGTGGCAACAGCTCCATGCCATCCATGGAGGCAGAAAAAATGTCTTGACACCCCTATCTTGGAAGGCAGAGCTAAAGTGCCGCGCGCACTCTCTAAGCGCCCTGATGTCCACTGGTGTGAAAGAAGGTGGCATCCTATCCATACGGCAACCCTGTGAACGAGCGATCTCCAAAAGGACCTGTTGTCAACTGCCCTCCTCAGCAATTGTAGACTCATGCCTGTGGCTTCCTTTAGGGAGTCAGTCCATCTCGTATTTGGTCTTCCTCTTTCCCTTCTGCCTTCCACCTTTCCTAGCATTATCGTCTCTTCCAGAGAATCCTGCCTTCTCGGGATGTGCCCAAAGTAGGGGAGCCTCAGCTTCAACATTTTTGCCTCCAGAGAAAGTTCAGGCTTGATTTAAACAGGCAAAATTTAGTATCTTATCAGTATCTGTCAAGGAACCATGTTTTATCTTGACCTTCCAGATGTTTTGAACTTCAGATATCCCCTTACCTTGATTATGCTGGTTTGGGTTTGTGGCAGCTAAACTCCAGAACATCGGAAGGGTCAAAGACTTCCTCCCTCTCCTTGAACCGTCAGGCAAGAAATAATCATCTTAGAATCCCAGCATGACTGCATTGGAAGGGGCCTCGAAGGCCATCCAGTCCAACCCCCCTGCTCAAGGCAAGAATCCCAAGCAAAGCAGATCGGACAGAGGGTGGTCCCATTTTCTCTTGAAGTCCTCCAGTGTTACAGCGCTCACCATCTCCCCCTGAGGTCATGGGTTCCGTTGTCGTACTGCTCTAACAGTTAAGATGTTTTTCCTGATATTCAGCTGGAATCTGGCTTCCTGTCGCTTGAGTCCATTCTGACGTATCCCGCACTCTGGGATGACTGAGCACGGATCGTGCCCCTCCTCTGTAGGACTGACCATCTTCTTCTTCTCTGGGTGACCAGAACAAGACTTCGACTTTGCTTGCCCTCTTCCGCCATCCTCACCGCATGACACCCACAGCCACTATGTATACTTTCGGAAAGTTCTCTGAAACTGATCGGAAAAGGCGTGCCAGCGACACCCAGAAACAGCTCCTCAGTGTAAACCGGAAATCTATTTTTCTACCCTTCATACCCCATCCCGACCAAAACAAAACAAAAGCTTGAAGTCCATATCTGCCTGAAACCGAACCCTAAAAACAGAAAGAGCTTGGGACGTACTGTCAAGCTTTCCCTCAGTGACTGGATACATGCGTGTGATTTTAGACGGATTGTTATGCATGTGACTGCTCTGACTGGGCCTTCAGTGCCACTTGAATTTACCATCTCTCAGTGGTATTTGCTTGTTCCTTTCGGTATTTACATACTTATTCGTTTTCACTCGAATATTCGTCTTTTCACGATGCAAACCACCATTGTATACTCATTTTTATTTTTTTCAGCTTTAAATATTGTCTTTCAATGATGTAAACTGCCTCGGCTCCTTTTTTAAGGAGAGAGGAGCAGGGGTAAAAGAATGTTATAAATAAATAAATAAATAAATAAATGTTTTTGGGGCAGGGGATTTTTATCAACACCATCGTAGCACTCCTTTATCCAGGTTTACGCTCCGTTTTTAAAGAAACATCAAAGCAATGTGGTACCAGCTCTCCTTGACAGCTCACGCAGAACGAAAATTAGAGTGCCGTTGTGCATCGCCAAACCTAACCCGCCTAAGGCGGAACCGTTTGTAAATCAAATAATTTTGACGGAGGGTACATGGCTTTCCATGGTGGCAGACACGTCGGCTTCCCGTTTTTACTTACCAGCCTCCCTCCCATCTTGATCGCACACAGACACGCGGGCAAAAGGCCCACTTGCCACTCCTACACTTCCAGCTATATATATCTCTCTCTCTATCGGTAAGACAGACAAAAGCTGCCAAGAGCAAGCAGAATAGAGAGGCCAAATTTAAGCCCGACAACAGGAGCGATTAGCAAATTTAAGGACATCAGGAAGTAGCAGGCGGGGGGCACAGAGAGTGTAAATAATGGATACACACAAACTCATGCCAGTCCCTGAAAAGGTCTTGTTTTGTTTATGAGCGGGAACTTACTTCCCTTACTACGTTCTACCATGGGAAAAGAGATTTAAAGCACCTTCAAAACATTAAAAGGAGGGTTTAGCTGGGGAGAGAGACTGGCAGATTATCAAGCTGTTAAGACAAAACCAAACCAAAACAACAAAAAAGTAAAGTTAGTTTATCTCAGGGACCATGCTAAGGATTTAAGTGCCTGGGCAGAGCTGTTTACACATTTAAAGAGGTAGCAACTGTACGCTTCTCTCCTTGAATTTTATGGGTCTGAACAGCACCGTTTTGGTTATACATGGATTTGTTCCCCCCCAATAAATATTTCAAGCAATATTTTTTGTCTCTTGTAGGAATGTTTACAATAGAACCTAACACAAAATAGAGGCCATAAATCACTGCACGTGAGATGTAACCACACACCCCTGATTCTCAGAGCCAATGAATACTTAAAATGTTCTAGTTCTGAAATCGGTCTTTGATACAGTATTTCATTTCCCCCCCCCATATGTCTGACGAAGTGGATGTGTCCATGAAAGCTCACATTAAAATATAGCAATTAGTCTTTAAGGTGCCACCATGTTTTTGTCTTGTCTCGTTTTGTTTCTTTGGGTTTCGCCTGAGATGCTTGCCCAGGCGAACACAGCTACCTCTTCTAAAACAATAAATAAATATTCAATCAATGCAGTGCCCCGGCCACCCAGAAGCCCGTGATTTCAACACTGAAGGCGTCAAAGTGGTCTCCTTGCTTCCCAAAAATACCCAGCTCTAATTTGGCCTCTAGCACCCTCGGTCGGAGGGTGCTCAGGACTCTTAAGGCTCATTAAACATGGTTGTTGTTTAGTCGTTACGTCGTGTCCGACTCTTCATGACCCCATGGACCAGAGCACGCTGGGTCCTCCTGTCTTCCACTGCGTCCCAGAGTTTGGTCAAATTCATGTTGGTCGCTTCGATGACACTGTCCAACCATCTTGTCCTCTGTCATCCCCTTCTCCTCTTGCCTTCACACTTTCCCAACATCAGGGTCTTTTCCAGGGAGTCTTCTCTTCTCATGAGATGGCCAAAGTATTGGAGCCTCACCTTCAGGATCTGTCCTTCCAGTGAGCACTCAGGGTTGATTTCCTTCAGAACGGAGAGGTTTGTTCTCCTTGCAGTCCAGGGGACTCTCAAGAGTCTCCTCCAGCACCACAATTCAAAAGCATCAATTCTACGGCGGTCAGCCTTCTTTATGGTCCAGCTCTCACTTCCGTACATCGCTACTGGAAAAACCATAGCTTTAAACATGGTACTGTATGGAAAGGATGGTCAACACTGTAGAAGAGAACCCCAATAGAGAGAACGGTCCTCTCTGTGTGTATGTGTATAGATCGACTGCTTATGCTTTGTAGTTATGTTTCGGGGGGCATAAGAGTTATATGTGGCTTTTGAACCTCCCAGGGGGTTGGCACCCCTAACCCCAGCATTGCTGATGGAAGACAAAGCCAAACAGGAAAAGCAGGTTTGTGGCCACAAACCTTATTGCTGAAACACCGCTCATTTCTTCTCTTTACTCACCATCAAAATTGTCCAGCTTTAACTCTCTGATCAAGAAGTCTATCGGCTCCTCCGGCTTGTGGACGAGCAAGGTTTCCAGTATGCCCTAGAAAGAAATTAACGGATGGACTGAGAAAGAAGGGTGGAAGAGTCTCCAAATGAAAAGCATAGCAACTTGTAAGAATTCAGAATTTGTTTTCAGTAAGAGGACTGAGCAAGACACATGCATAACCCTTTCCCCAAAAAAAGTCCACTCTTGGTGATAGTATTTCCCCCCCCCCCTTTCAACAATGGAATAAGGAGAGGAAGTCAGGGAATTTTTAAGATAATATTTTTTTAGCTGCTCTCATGAAATAATGAGGAATCAGAAAACTGATTCACCAGTTCATCTGTATTTATTTAATACACAATATGTTTCTAGCTTGCTGTAAACAGCCCACAATAGTGCATTGCATTAATGGGGCAGTATATAAATTTAAGAAACAAACACATAAATACAAGTTTTCCAGTAGATCCAGACCAACCCACTACGCATTGCTGGTAAATTGTGTTGTTGTGCTTTGCAATTTAACTACAAATGGGATATATGCACACCTATTCTCGCAAAGCAGAGAAAGTTGCTTTTGGGGTATTTTTGTCAGAGCTTGGAACTTATACTGTGTGTGTGTGTATATATACACATATAAATACTGTGTTGTACAATTACATTTTTCTACCAGATACCTGTGTAGGTTTCTACAGTGTCATAAGGCTCTTTTGTCATTCTGGCACTGAAAGAAAACTTAACACAACAACTCTGTGGAAACTCTATCAATGTCCATATGAACGCTTTGGAGGCAGAGTTTAGCCTGAGTAAGACCGTTGATATTTTTATACTTTTTAAAATGTTTAATACTGTCAGCTACTTTGTGTCTTTTTCAGAATAGAACACATTTTAAAGAAAGAAAATAAACATATTTTAATTTTTTTTTAAAAAACGTATTTTAAAGAAAGAAATGTTTTATAGAATTAAAGAAAGTAAACATAGGTTAAAAAAATAAATAATTGTAAAGACATGTTTTAAATCAATACATACATTTTAAATAAAATTTTAAAGAAGACAAATTTTACAGAAAAAAAAACCTTTTTAAAATGAGTAAGATTTTAAAGAAAGAAACTTGACATATTTTAAATAAAGGAAGAAAGCAGACATAGCTTAAATAAATAAGTAAACCTATGTACTTTAAATAAAGAAATATTTTAAATAAGTAAATAATATTTTAAGGAAAGAAATTTGACATATTTTAAACGAATAAGTAAACCTATTTCCAATAAAGGAATATTTTAAATAAGTAAAAAAAAGATGTTTTAGAGACAGGAAGCGACGTATTTTAATAAATAAATAAATAAATAAATAAATAGGCAGCCTGCTCCTCTGGCTCAAGCAATTACTTCATTAATGAGCTCTGCTTTCTGGGCAGCCCTAATTATTCCCCTCCCCCTTCCTCCTCACCTTCATCGTGTGGAAAAGCCGCTGCTCTTCCGCGTAGAGCCCCATCCGCGCAGGGACCGAGAAAGGCCTCTTCGTGGCGTCCATGGCGCCCCTAGCGACCGCCGGTTGCTAGGGCGGTGACGCTCCCCGCGCGCGACGCCCGAGGGATACCGCTCGCCTTGGCCCCGCCCACGCCGCCGCTTCGAAGGCTTCGCAGGGCGGTGCCCAGCCCGCCTTGCGTCATCAGCCCGCGACCGCTCTCTCGCCTCCTCCGGCTCTTCCCCCCTCCCCTCCCCGAACTGCACAGCGTCAGCCGTTTCAGATTGCGGGAACGGAGGACCGCGGATCTCGGGATCTCCTTAACCGTGCGAAAAGGCCACAACACGTGTCGTCTCCCTTGCCTTGTGACACGCAGCTCCAACAGCCCAAGTGCCGTTTCTCTCTTAGCCTTCTTTGAAAGCAGAGGGGACACAGAGATTGGGGGGGGGGGGAAGGAAAGCCCTGCTGGACGGGGGATTATGGGAGTTGTAGTCCAGAAAAGTAACTTTTCTCGAACCAGGGTCCTTTGGCCCTCCCTCTCGCTTGGATTCCAGTTACCAGCCGCCTCATCCAGGATGGCCAGCGACAAGACTGCTGTAGAAGGAAGGATCATGACTTTAATTTGATTGATTGATTGATTGATTAATTGATTGGTAGATTGATAGATACGTGTATACACACAAACACACACACCGGCCCATTAGGGCACTGCACTATTTTGGGCCGTGTACAAGGACAGAACACCAGAATCAATCAAAAGAAAAATAAAAACACATTCAGAAGAGCAATTATTATTATTATTATTAATTATTATCATCATCCTCTAGCTCTTTGGTAACTTGTATTACTATTTATTGCATCTATCTTTCCATTCATGTGTAATAATCATCTTCATCATATCTCCAATAATAATATCCTGGAGATAATGATAATTGGATCTTCACATCACAGGTGTAATCATCCTAAATAGAAGATTAAGGGGCCTGGACCCGAGGTCCCTTCCAGCTCTGCAATTCTAAAATGATTATTTTTTATTATTATATCATACTCAATATTGTTTTCAGTGTTAATATCTTTCCATTCTAGTGTTACTATATCATTAACTTTCTAGTCGCTTGCATTCCTATTCTCGTTACATCTGTCCTTCCAATCACGTGTCATAATCACCATCACAGTCCCTTTAATAATAATAACAGCAACAATAATCTCCTGGACATGAGGAGGATTAGATCTTCCCATCCCAGCTCCAGGAACCCTATAAACGCAGACACCGGGGCTGGGCTGGATATATGGTCCATAGGGGTCCCTTTCCGGTTCTGCAGTTCTAAGATTCACACCAGTTTCCCAAATCTGGCGTTTTTCAGCCCATTGCTCCCCGGAGATCTGGAAATCCTAGCCCCCCCCCCCACCACCACCACCACCACCACCACTAAGCCCCGTCGAGCTAGGAAACCCAGGAGGCTGAGCTTGCCTCCCGCACGGGCACAGGTAGACTGCTCCTTCCGCTGGAGTCCCCCCCTTTAATCTCCAGAGAGCAGGGCATCCCCTCTTAAACGCCCCCCCCCATGCCCTGCCGGTCCCCCCCCCCTCCAAGCCCAACTGGGGCAGCCCCTCCCGGGCGATTCCCCCCCCTCCTCTCCCCTCCCCTCCTCTTTACCCCCCCCTCCCGGTTGCCCGGGGAGACAGACGCCTGTCTAACAATTGCAAGCGCCCAAGTGCCTTGGCTGGCTGGCTTGCAAAAGCGGGAGCCGGAGAGGCGGCTTGTGCGCCCAGGACGCTGCGCTACCCCACCACGTGGCAGCAGCTCCGGGACATGCAGGATCGGGGAACGGAGCAAAGGCGAGGCGAGGAGGAAGAGGAGGAGGGAGGGGGTGAAGGGATGGGAGAGGAGGAGGGGGGAGTGCCGGGTAGAGGGAGTGGGCACTGGAGCAACTGGGAGATGGAGAGGGTTGATCATACAGTGGGATCCCACCCTCGCCCCCCTGTTTCCGTGGGGGATCGGTTCCAACTCCTCCGCGGATGCTGAAAAACGCAGATATACTAAGCATGGTCTCTGGCTCCCTCTAGTGGCCCGTTTGGGTAACTTTAGAAGCTGGGCAACGCCAACGCTGTATGTATACAGCGTGGATCTCTGGCTTCCCTCTAGTGGCCAGTACTGGTAACTTCGCCTTTTTAAAATCTCTCTCCAAAAGATACGACACAAGAGGAATAGGAGACGGGGAGGGAGGAGGAAAAACGCAAGCACGGGCAAGAATTCTATGTTAATTTTGTCCCAAGGAGTAGCTGGAAAGCTGTCTTCTAGGGGTTCGGAGCCCCTAGCCTCATGCAGCCGACCCTGACCGGCAGTGGCAAGAAAGACTTTTGAGGCAGGAAGCTTTCCCAACCCTCCCTGAAGACGCCAGGGATTCCACCCGGGGAATTCTGCATTCAAAGCAGACGCTTTACCATCAAGGTAAAGGCTCTCTGACGTACCCCGGTCATCTCCCATCCAAGCACTAACCAGGCCTAGCCCTTTTTAGCTTCCGTCATCTAAAAGCAACGGGTTCAAAGGGACATACAGCAAGGAACGCAGTATCCGCTGATTCGCTTATCCACGGTCTAAAACTATTAATAGAAACCTATTTCTCAAGGTGAAGTGACCAGAACTAGCCAGAGACCGTGCTAGGGATGGCATGAGCTATTAAAATAGTGTTCTCTGTTATCCGTGTTTCTCAGCATCCACAGAGATGGGGGGAACCTACTGTACTGACCACCGCAGACCTATTTCCACAGTCCCTAGGTTGAGATAGGAGGCACATCTCCTTCGAAAACCCGTCCAATTCTCCCCATCAAAGCCACCGCCACTTTTAAGCAGCCCTGCTCCTCCAACAGCCACGGGCAAGCCAAGGTTAACGGCAGCCTCAGACACACACACACACACACACCTTTCGTTCCTCCATCCACGTTGTTGCCTGGCCTTCCACGTAATGGCTGGCAGGAAGCCGTTAAAGTTTTTACGCTAGCCGAGAGGATGCATCCGTCCCGTTGGTCTTTTCGCCACATCACGGTTGATGCACGGCCGCATTACATTTACAACCGAATCACTAGGGTTTATGGCATCTGATTGTCAGCGGTCCCTCCTGAATCGCCTGCCTCTTTCCACAGCATCATTACAGCCACATTGAGTTACTGTTTGGGGCACTGGGATGGGAAGAGTCTGAATGTGATATATCTTTCACACATACACACACACAGTGCAGTTTGTCTCCATTGGGGCCCACCGTAAAAGAAGCTACCCTGCTTATCAGCTGCAAAAAAAAAAAAAAAAAAGGAACACAAACTGTAGTGCCAAAAACAGAACAGAAAAACCAGGCCATCTGAGCGATCATGAATGCTAAGATTTTGCAACAGATGAGAACTGATCCACGCCAATGACGGGTGTTACATGTTGTCCTTTTTTAAAAACCCATCGGCTGTAAATTCAGACATGCCCAGGAAGCGAAGAAGAGCCATCAGGGAAATAATAATCCCTGTTTTAATGATCTGTTCTCCTTTTCCGTCGTTCCATCACTTCCTCATGGAGCATTTCCTGAGCTAGCTCAGACTCCTCCAAATGTTATGCATCTGGACAACATGCAAAATTCTCCCCCCCCCAAAAAAAAACAAGGACAGGTCATTCCTTTTATTGAACTACTAAAATAAGGCCACAGGATCTTTCTTCCGGGTTATGGGACCTGGGTTTGAATGCCACTTAGCCATGGAAACGCACAGGGCAGGAGGTAGCCACAGAAAACCACTCCTTAAATATCTCGCATACCTTGAAATCAACTCTGATGGTGACTATTGAGGCAACCTGATGCCACATCGCAAAATAAAGGAGAGCCATCAGGTGAAAACCTCGGAGAGCCGTGACTCGGTCTGGAAGAGTCTTGTTTACGAACATACACTCAACGAATTTCTCTTCCTCTCCCACATTTCTAGGAGGGGGGGAAGATGAACGACATTAAAGACAGCCTACGGACCATCGAACAGAATTACAAGATTTTCCAACAGCAGCAGTTCACCTTCATCGCTGCCCTGGAGCACACCCGAGAAATTGCTCACGACAAGATCAAGCCCGTGTCCAGCATCGGACAGGTAGGAGAGCCACTCGGGGATGCCAAGGGAGGGCCGGCTCCGGGATCTGAGCATCCAGAGAGCAAGCCGCCCTTTTCCCCCCGAGACGGTTAGAAGAATTATCCGACATTTCTTCTGAATTTTTTTTTAATGCAGAGAGGGAAAGTGTTATAAGTTAGATGGGTGGGAAGGGGCTTTCTTCCTCCTCCCGCCCCCACAGATAACACACACACACACACCCCAAATTACCAAAAAACAGACTTGTCAGAGCTTGGAAAGTTACTTTAAAAAAATCTATTTTTGGACGATGGCTCCCAGAATCCTTCAGAGAGTATGGCCCTGTAAACAAAACAAAACAAAAAGTATATTTCCAAGCTATTATTGGATTCAGTTAATGAAGTTCACTCTGGTTATAATTGCAAGACCACCCTCCATAGTGATCTACCTTTGCAAACTTGTTTTGGTTGGAAAATCTCTTAACATTTCTTTTACAAGCAACTAAATAGTTTAATTACTTTTCTTTGAAAAGGAACTAAAAGTTATTTTTTTAAAAAAAAGCAACCAGTTTGGGATGCAAATGCCATGGGAAATGTCTTCCTAGTCAGGCGGTTCCCTTTGAACTATTATATTTTTATTTACACTGAAAATAGAGTGAAGTTCTCTCTCACCGGCTGAAATCCTGTTGCTTAGCACAGAAAGCCACCCTAGAGTAGGCTCATTGAATTAGCAAGGAGTTGGTAAGTCAGCTCCTCTTTTAAGTTCCACAGTGATCTCCAAAATGTCTTGCCCTTAACAGCCCCGCTCAGCTCCCGCAAACCCAACCCTGTGGTTTCCTTGAGGGAGTTAGTCCATCTCGTGTTATTGGGTCGTCCTCTTTTCCTGCTGCCTTCCACTTTTCCCAGCAGGATGGTGGTCTTTTCCAGAGAATTCTGCCTTCTCACAAGGTGCTCAAAGCAGGACAGCCTCGGTATCACCATTTCTGCCTCCAGAGAGTGTTCAGGCTTGATCGGATCCAGGATCCACTTGTTTGTCTTCCTCGCAGTCCAGGGTAGAGTGCTGTCGAGCTAGCCTTCCCACTTGCTTTCTCTAAGATGATCAAAAACCACCCTATACACTCTTTTTCTCATTAAATCCGGACTCCGTAACAAGTTCTAGCAACAGCTTCCTTCTGTCTCCTCGTCCACAGTGGGGCCCCCCTTTCCCCCTCCTTCACCATCCACAAGCGCATCCCCGAGGTGTAAATATGGCTCTGGATGCGGCCTATTAAAAATAATGGCGATGTGGCCCCCCCAAAAAAACGGCATGATGTATTGTGGCGTCAAGCTGTCCGTCCTTGGGGGGCAGGTGGAACTTTGCGGCTGTCCTAACCTCAGAAAAAGTGTCAGCTCTTAAGTGCTGGGTCCTGGAATTTCTTTTAAACAACACACACACACTGCATACTCCATAAATACACACCCCCTTTTTTGTTGTTCTTCACAACCACCGCTGCGTGTGAAAAAAATTATTATCGTGGATGTTCGAGTGTAAAGCTTTAGAAACACACATGTACACACCGAGGACTTGCTAGCTGAAGATGTGAATGTTAGATTTGCCTTTGGTCGCTGACTCCTACATCACCAAGGGGGCGAGACTCGCACCAGAGACCAGAATCATGTTGCTAGCCCTCTCCAGCCTTATCTCTGTAGCCTGGCGTATCTCTTCCCCTGCCCACCCAACCATCCGTGTTAAAAATATATATATTTTTGGCAGTCAGCAATAGGGACAGCTGCTGGACATTTCTAGAAGCTAAATTGAAAAATTTTAATTTTAACTTAAATTTTTTCGACCGGTTTTGGGCAGATGCTCAGCGGCTACCAAGGCTGTTTCGTTTTTCATGGGCTTTTCTCCCCATTTTGGGGGACTTCAGGGTAGCGTACCCCACGCCCTGTGTCCCCCGAGGATGGGGAAATGACCCTGGTACAAGCAGGGGGTCGGACTTGATGACCTTCGAGGCCCCCTTCCCGTTCCACGATTCAAGGAGCTCTATTTTTACACTTGCCCGTGATTTCTACGGCTTCTGGTGTCCTCTTCTCCATCCCCACTCCTGCACGATAAACTGGAAAACCTCTCGGTTAGGACAGCTGTTAAGAGCTTCACCACGAAAGGCCAGCGCATGCTATTTTAAGGCAAGTGAACTCAAAAGAGTCAGCAAAAAACTTCTTTTCACGGCCAGCCGTCGCCAGAAGGAAGTTCCAAGTCCCCTCCTTCCACCTTCTCTGGAAGAGACCGGCTTCCTCGGAAGCTGTCAAGGGAAGAGCCACAGCCTTGTCTCCCGCTGTTCCGACGAGACCTTGGGTTATTTTGATCTATTCCGGGGGTTACGGGGGTGCGCGGCAACAGACCCGAGCTGCACCAGCGTACCCCAGCGCAAGAATCTTGTGGGTCCACTTAAAACAGGAGGAGGCGACAAGCTCGGGCAGCCCCTTGCCTTTTTCTGCTGAGTCTGTCGTCGGGGGACTCAATTAAGCCTGGGAAATATGAGCGGCTTCTGGTACAGAAGGAGAGGAACTTTCTGCTAACAGCTGACCCGAGACCGGGGAACAAGCCGACGGAGGGTCCGGCGTGGCCGCAGATCCAGGTCCAGGAGAGATTTCCGCCAGCAACGGTTATCTTTCTTCCTTCTCCTCCGCGAACCACCCTGTGGACATTTCTCTTGGAAAGGCAAAAAGGAGGCACAGGGTCGGGCGCCGCTCGGGTCCAGGTTTCTCCTCCTCTTTGCAAGCCGACTGAAGAACAACATCTGGCTCTCCCCAGATTTTTTTTTCTTCCCCCCCACACCTCTCCGTAGAACGACAATAAAAATCCTTCCTCTTGCCTTTCGGTCCGGGGCTGGCGGCTCGTCTTGCGGGCCCTCCCTGAGCTCCGATGTGTTTGGGATGCTTCGGCCCCGGGTGGGCAACCTCTGGCCTGCCAGCACTGGCTAGACTACAGCTTCCTTTAGCCTCCGCCTATGGAGCCAAGGGTCATGGATGCTGGGCTTTGTAGTTCACGTCTTTGGGAAGCTCTCCGTTCGAGAACTTCTGGGAATTGCCAAATTGGAGGCTCTTGGGCCCTCTAAGTGAGAGTGCTTGACAGGTGGTTAAAGGAATCTTGTCACATAACACATGGTTTTCCTCGCCTGTCGATCTTGCATTTAACGTTCTCTCCACCCCATCTCTTTGGAGGAAGAACTTGGGTGATGGGCGCTGGTTCCCATTCCCTGTCTTAGGGCAGTGTCCTGTGAATTTTTTTGCACACGAAGTAGGAATTAAAGCAAGCTTTTGGCCTTTTTTATGGAGTGTTTGTAGTGCGACACACAGGGCCACAAGCGTGTCGTGGCAAGGGACAAATGACTCCAGGCTTTTGCAACCGTGCGAGTGAGGTAATTCCAGGGCCGAGCATCAAACTAGACATTAAAAGGCACCGACGTTCCCGACAATAAAATCCCAGTCACAAAATAAAGCACAGGAAAGGGAAGATTCAAGCTGAGCCAAACCGCATGCTGTGACAAACAGATGCCTTTTTCACGACAGGGAGCACCTCCTCTTTAAAAATGCTAAACATAATGTCTAATTTGATACTCAGCCATCAGCTTGAGGTCACTCAGAAAGCTTTGTGCATAAGCATGATTTTGAATGCCTCATCACTGTACCTACTGCGCTGTCCTGCCTCATTTATTTTTGAATTAAGTATTTATACACTGTCTTTAAGGCACCGCCTGCAGGCTGCCTAAGGAAATGAGACAGGAAACAGGGCTCCGTTGTGCCAGTCCTCTTGAAAGCCGAGATGCCTTTTTTCCCTCTTCTCTACTATCCGTCTGGTTTGAGCCTTCAAGCCAGAGATTGTCATCTTTCACTAATTGTATGTAAGCTGTTGAAAAGTGGAATAATAAGAATGCTTTAATATAAGCAGGAAAGGCTTTTTTGGCAGAGGAAAGCGGCGAAAATGCAAAGGACAGAGAGCCCACTCAGTTAATCAATCAATCCATCAATCAAGACACTTCACACAGCGTGCAAATGAACGCGCTTTAGACCCACTGATCTTGTTAAGAATATTTTGATCCATGTTTACGCCTAGTATAAGTAGTAGCATTTTTGTTTTGCGCTTCCCATGTTCGATATTAAGGAACTTTTAAGGATCAAGCCCCGACTTTTTACTAACATAAGGAATGTGTTGTGAAAAGGGTGAAGGAAAACCAAGAACGGGGTGCCACAGGAAAGGTTATCAATGAGACAGCAAACAGAGAATCCCATATATTAAAAAACAGGGCAGAAATCAGCTAGGGTAGAAGTCAGCTGTATCAGGAGTGAGCTATTACTAGCCTGATGAGGAATGCAGACGTGGTAACGTGACTTGTAGGGTATACAAATAGCGCACATCTGTAAACTCCGAGCCCCACTGTTCGGGTATTAAGCCCCGTTTCCTCCTTATTCTGCAGAACAAACAATTAAAGTCCTTTCGTAGTGGGTAGTCTTGTTTTCTCCCACCTTGCAGGTCATTAGAAATCGGCCCACCAAGGCCATTTTGAACTGTTGAGTTTTCTAACCTTGAGTTCGAATCCTGTGCTTGGGACCCCGGTGACGGCTTCGCCCATGGTTCCCAACGGCTTGAGCGAGCGACCCACCGACTCCCCTTTGCGTCCAACAGGTACAAACGTACATGGACCACTACTGCAACAACACCACAGACAAGCGCATCCTCCTCATGTTCCTGAGCCTCTGTGGCGACCTGAGCCGGCTGTGCCAGAGGCTGGAGACCCTTCATTCCGGGAACGCCACCACCAACGCTCTCCTGGACAAATGCAAGACCCTGGTGAGCCAGAGCAACGACCTCAGCGCCATCCGAGCCAAGTAGGTATTCGTTGACAAGAGGACGTTACCTCTAGTGGCGACAACTTAAGAGCTTGTGGAAAGTGACTTCCTTGGAGTAGGACTGCCACCATCACTGAGATGCTGACTGGGGGGGATCTGGAAATGGTACACTAGGAAGGTGACTCGCCCCAGGGCTCCACCATGATAGTCATCAAGTCAATTCTGACTTATGGTGACCCTTTTCAGGGTTTTCCAGGTAGAGAAGACTCAGAGGTGTATTTCCCTCTCCTTCCTCTAGGGGGCAACCTTGGGACGGTGCAGCTTGCCCAAGGCTACCCAGGCTGGCTCTTCTCCCAGGAGGCTCAGTGGGGGAATCGAACTCTGAACCAGGCCTAAACCACTGAGCTCTCCAGCCAGCGGTCAAGGGCTCCCTATAAATGCTAAAAAGCAATATGGCAGCAGCTTTCCAAGGGAACCCCAAAACTAAGGCCCATGAGCCCCAAAAAGGCCCAAGGATCTCCTGTTTTAGAGGAAATCTATGTTGTAACTCCTCTAAAAGTCAAAAATTCAAATCTGGGAATGTGGAACCTTGGTTAGAGCAGTGGTTCTCAAACTGGGGTCCCCAGGAGGTTCTTGGACTGCAACTCCCGGAAATCCTGGCCAGCCCAGCTAGTGGTGAAGGCTTCTGGGTGTTGTAGTCCAAGAACATCTGGGGAGATCCCAGTTTGAGAACCAAACTGCTCTAACCAACTTTTCCACATTCCCAGAGTCAATTCAAGCCCAAATTGGCTTTGCAGCATCTTTCCCCTTGAGCTCTCCGTGGTGCTGAAAACGCTCTCCTCCGGGGTCCCCCCACCTTACCTTGTCCAGCTCAGTTTTTCTGGGCCCCAAGAAAGATGGATCCCCTCCTCACTCGGATGGCAAAAACTATTTCTACCAGAGGAAGCCTCCCGTGGGATCCTGCCCGAATGAAAGAAATACAAATGACTAGGAAACGCCCGAAGAAGCTCTTTCAGTAATCCCGAGGGGCCAAACTCAGTTCCCAAAACGCTCTCGGTGTCCACATTTCAGGGGTAGGTGAAAAATGAGTGGAACCCAAAAACAGCAATATATTTCAACCTAAAGCTGCTGCAGCCAATACTTGAGCTGGAATGAGAAGCCTCCCAATCGTTTAAAAATAGGTGGGTTGCAGCAGAATGACGGCATCATGTCAAAGGGGCAAGGGCTTGCAGCTCGCCAGCCCCAGGTCAGAGCCTACTGAATTGCCCCACGGGTCAATCACCGGCTGCATCAGTACCCTTGTTTCCTCTTGTTGTTTAGTCGTTAAGTCGTGTCCGACTCTTCGTGACCCCATGGACCAGAGCACGCCAGGCCCTCCTGTCTTCCACTGCCTCCCGGAGTTGGGTCAAATTCATGTTGGTCGCTTCGATGACCCTGTCCAGCCATCTCGTCCTCTGTCGTCCCCTTCTCCTCTTGCCCTCACACTTTCCCAACATCAGGGTCTTGTTTCCTCTGCTTCCCCCCAAAACACAACAGGTACCCCCATGACGTGGTGAACCACCTCAGCTGCGATGAAGCCCGGAACCACTACGGCGGCGTGGTGAGCCTCATCCCCGTGGTCCTCGACTGCATGAAGGAGTGGGTGGCCCACAGCGAGAAGCTCCCGCGCCACATGATGCAGAACGTGAGTTCCCGGAGGGCGGCCATCTATCAGCAGCCAGACCGAACCAACCGGCATACCATGGGCGTTCACCGCGGCCAGCCCACCTTCGTCACCGAGGGCTCTCAGACCTTGCTTAGTTTGACGGAGAAGGGCCGGGGCCGGGAGGAAAAGCGGGAGGCTAGGATCAAACAGCTGGGTGGCCTAGGGAGAGCCATACAAAAGTTTTTGGACGGGCCATGGAAACCGCCTGGGAAAAACGCCTTTTAGGGGGGGGGGGGAAGAGAGAGAAAAGACCAAAACAGAAACAAACAAACAAAAAACCCATACACACGTGCTTAGCGTCTGGCAATTAAAACACAGTCTCCCTGTATTTTGTTTCCGTTATGCCCTTTTCCTGACCATAGAGCAAAAAAACCCAACACCACCAAACACCAACATGGGATATTATTGACTGCGGTAACCACGGCAGAGGTAGCTTTATCCCCAAAGGCCTTCTCCATGGATGGGCAACCTCTGGTTGACCTCCCGTGAATGGCGTTCTTTTTATCCGAACTTTATGCTGGTTTTGCCGCTTGGTTGACAAAGGGCCGAGAGCGGAGCTTGGGAAAGTTTAACGTTTGAGGAGGGCGACCCCACCCCCAGGTTTGGGCAGGGATTGTGGGAACTGTAGTCCTTAAAAGCAATCTTTCTGGACTCTATAGAGTAAGGGCAGCAGCCATCAAAATAGCGAAAGAGATTTCATGGAGAGCTTGGTGGGCTTCCAGGCGGGCTCGATGTAAGCTCGGTCCCCCCCCCCAAGGGATAGGGGGGATATTGTATTGGATAGAATATCTTGGGCCGTACTTACCTTGGGAAAGGGGTAAAAAAAAAAAAAAAAAAGAAACAGTCCAGCCAAAGATACCCTGACATTTTGCCCAATGATAATAATAAGGCCCCTTTGGGTATCTGGGCCCCCTGACTCAACAAGGGTTGAAATTCAGGATAGGGGGAACTGCCAGCGTACCTGGGATGAGCACAGAGCTGAAATTCTGTCTCAGAATAAAATAAAATAAAAAAAACAGAGAACCCCAAGTCAGGAGAGAGGTATACAAATGCTTCTAATTCGTTCTCTGCCAGCCGATGACTCGGACCATGATTCAAGACCAAATGTGAATCTCAGACGGGGACAGATGCTCTCGCACACGCTAACAGGATGTGTCCGGGGGGGTGGAAGCAAAACACGGGGAAAATTGAGCGCTTAAACATTAGATTTTGTCTGCACCGCTCGGCTCCTTAGGTCTGATATGCTTTTTTCCCCTCCCCACAGGATTCTTAGCGCCTGCCTTCTTTTCTTTTCTTTTTTGCCTCCTATCGGACGATGCTTCTCTGAATAAAGCCATTTCCCCCCTGCACCCATGGCTCGTTGCTAGAATTCCGTGCTCCCAATTGGCTTAAAAGGAGGATGACGTTGAGGGTGGGGGAAAGGAGGTGAACAGGGTAGATTTGAATGGTCAGCTTTTGAGTTTCTCAGACGGTCTGCCCCATTCTCCACGGACACCTCTAATTTGCAACTTTTATAATTTTCCTTGCATTAAAAAAAAAACACAACCAAAATATTTTCTTTCCTTTTCCCATGGGTGGGGAGACTGGGAACCAGTCTGGTGTAGTGGAAACACACTGGAAAACCAGTGGGAGATGAGAAGAGCCAAGTTCTAGTCATGACACTCACAGGAAAGTTGGACCAGTTAAGATGGTTTATAGAATCAAAGCATGATTGAGTTGGAAGGGGCTTCTAAGACTATCAAGTCCAACCCCCTGTTCAAGGCAGGCATCCAAGACAAAGCAGATCAGACAGGTGGTGGTCCTATTTTCTCTTGAAGGCCTCCAGCGTTGGAGTGCTCCCCACCTCCCAAGATCATGGGTTCCGTTGTCGTCCTGCTCTAACGGGTTTTTTTTCCTGATATTCCACCGAAATCTGGCTTCCTGTCGCTTGAGCCCTTTATGATGTGTCCTGCACTCTGGGATGATGGAGGACAGATCCTGCCCCCTCCTCTGTAGGACGACCTTTCAAGTATTTGAAAAGTGTTATCCTATCTGCCCCTCAGTCCGTCTTTTCTCAAGGTTAAAAGAAGAGTGAGAGGAGAGTTCATTATCATCATGTGCTGTCAATTCCAATTTATAGCAACCATTTTCAGGGTTTTCCAGATAGAGAGTACTCAGAAATGGTTTCCTGTTCCCTTCTTCTGGGGTGCCCTGGGACCGTGCAACTTGCCCGAGGCTACCCAGGCTGGCTCTTCTCCCAGGAGGTACTTTGGGGGGAATCAAACTCCCAGCCTCTTAGAGAGAAAATCTGAACTGCCTTATGGTACCCCAAAACCAAAGGATTATATCCAGAAAGACTCAGATGTAGTAGAAAGGCTGCAGAAGCCAAAATTCCCCACTTAGACAGAAAGTGAACTGACATACAGGGCTAAGTTTTCTTTCCTCTTCTTTTTCTTTTAAAAAGAAAACTATTCCTTACTACTGACACCTGAGTAATAAAATGCACAGAGGGGGTTTGGGATCCTTTTCTACATTCAGGCAGTGAAGTAAATGAATAATTGAGCCTTTTCAACCTACAGCCCTAGCTCTTATGGCATAAAATGTTTATTATTTATGGTGGTGTTTATGGAACTACCAGCATATTCTGCTTAGCACTAGAAAGCGTGGAAGGTAATTTATTTTTCTCTTTTGCTATCTTGCTGGCTTCCTTTCTCTGAGTGAATACATATTTAATCATTTTGATCCAGGTGCGAGAACATCCCCCTTGAATATTAAAAGCGAGATGCAACCATCCTTTAAAAAAAACCACACACACACAGACCTCATTTTTAGAGTGTCAGGTTTCTTCAACGTCATATGGGTCCAGTTTTTTTCTCACTAGCCCTCTCCAAAGTTTTATACAAAAAGGTGCAAAATATGATATTGAATCATCTCAACTCACCTTAGAAGGTTTCACTCAACACAGATGCATGTTAACCACTACTTAACACTGATTTTAATTCTGCATATCGTCAGTCTTTCAAAACAGCCATATGGAAGTGTAAATGACTTTTGCACCTACCTTCATTGAACAGAGTGACTTTCAAGCACATCAGTTGAGCTCTCCATTTCAAACTAGGACTCTCTTTATCCGCAGGATCAGTATCCACTGATTCACTTATCCATGGTCTAAAAATATTAAAAGAAAAATCCCCCCAATACGTATTTTTTTAATCATGTATACTGTTCGCTAGAGAAATAGATTTCCACGATGAAGTTACCAGAACTGGCCACTAGATGGAGCCAGAGACCATGCTATGTATACTGTTTGCTATTCCAATAGCATTCTGCATTTTCCAGTAGCCATGCAGGGGGACGACTTGGAACCGAAATCCTGCACATACAGGAATCCTACTGTATATACCAGGAGAGATGAGATGAAAAGTCTGAATTCTCGCTCGGTTTTTTAATTGCCTGCAAGTCCATCTTGCTACAATTCCATTTCTACGTAAGTCCAAAACACTAAGAGGGGCCATGGGATCGTGAAAAACAGCTAGATATTTTCGGTTGTTGATTAAAATACTTACATCCTGCCCAACCACCTACTCTTTCGGGGCTACGACAGATGATAAAACAAGGTAATCTAACTGAATGTGCCCAGAGGATGCTAAAGAATGATCCATACCCCAGTTCCTTTTGGCCCTAGAAGCTTTGGGAATGAAATATATATATATATATATCCTGAGCAGAAAGCCGGAAAGACATATATGGTGCTGGGGAGTTCTCGCCACATTCCACCTTGAGCTCCCACCAAAAGTACCCCCCCTTCCTAAAGGTCCGATGGCAATCCCATAGCTACCAGTTTTAACCCCCTGCACACATGCCAGGTGCACCAATCCTGAGCTATGGATACCTAAGTTAAAGACAAACTGAACTGGAACTCCCAAGACACCTTATTTCCTGAATTTGGGGGCCGCTTCATCTTAAGTGACTTGAGCGACACTGAGTCGTGTAGCTTCCAGAGGGACCCACAGACAGCACTGGGCCCCAAAACAATCTCCATCAGGAAAGCGACATACGTTAGAAGCCTGGAGACAGGTATCGAGCTGACTCGGTGTTCCACTTTTCGAAGTGGAGAGACGCCACCTAGGGAAGACACAAAGGAAGTCATGAGAGATGATGAGGACGGTTTGTTTCCCTTCAATCCAGACAACCATCTCCCCATTAACATTTAAGAAACCACACCCCATTATCTTGACGTTGATGAATTCACGCACGTCACGTTTTCTGGAAAGGGTCTCAATCGTGGTCTAAACTCATGGGTCTCATCGTTTTAAAGCCCTTAACGGGAGAGACGAGGAGCCCGTCAGCCTGCAGGCATCACTGGGCTGCCACTTCCCACCAACCCAAGAAAGGCCAGCTAACCCATTGTAGTAGGACTCCCCCATCCGCTGATTCACTTATCCGCTGCTTTAAAATAAAAAACCCAGAAGGCCCCAGAACTGTCCACTAGGGGACATGTGAAATAAGGAAGAATGGGCACTGGTTTTAAGGAAATTAGAAAAATTATTGGATACGATATTCAGATATTGCCAATTACTGCCGTCCTGAATATAATTAAGAATGACCATCTGAAAAAAAGATCAGAGTTAGTTCTTTATAATGGTTACAGTACCAAGATTAGTATTTGCAAAGAAGTGGAAAAGCGACAAATTAATCTTGAAGATTGGTATAAAGAAACGTGGAGTTTAGCAATTAATAAGTTAACATGTGAAATGGAAATAAGAAGAGGAAGGGTAAAGGCTAATGATTTCAAAGATGTATGGAACTTATACTTGGAGCGTGTCTTTTCGAAGGGGAAAGGCCAGCAAAAGAATCGATGTATTTTTGGAGAGGTATGGGGTGAAAAGAGGTATAAATAGATATTGCTGGTCACCTAGTCCCAAGGGTGAAGGTGGCACCGGGGTGGGGTGGGGGGGAGGAAAAAGTCCAATGTATATTGTGTGTAGTTGAATTTGTGTTTTAGTTTTAACTTTGTAAAAAATAAATAATAATAATAAAGAAGAACTGTCCACTAGAGAGAGCCAAAGACCATAAAACATACAGGGTTTCATGTTTCTGCATTTTTCAGCATCCGCTGCAGGGGGGGGGGGGGGCGTAGTACCGGTGCCCTGCAGATACCACCGTCCCTCCTACCTTATGGTTTCTGCAAATCTCCCGTTTACCTTAGCCAACTGTTCTCGCTGCTCTCCCGAAAAGCAGACTCTTTGGTCGCCACTGTGGCATGAATACAAGACTACTGCAAAACAATACGTTGTTTGTTTATTTTGTTCACAGTTAAACACAAGCAACTGCCTTTGACAGATTAGAACATTCCAGTTAGGATGGCAAACGCCCTCCGTTTGGTTTTTCCTTTTCAAAGTTCTCTCTTAGCTTAGATTGTACCATTTCATTATTACCATTTCATATTTATGGCATTCTGTTTGTTTGTTTTTTTAATGTCAATTATTTGTGGTTTTTTTTAATCATGCTTACAAAGAGCGAGGCAGGAAACAATGTTAACCCTTTGACAGAGAGCCTTTTTTTTTTTAAAGGTTTAACTAAAAGCAGTCAGATTTTTTTAAAAAAACAAAAATCATTTCCAGCTTTATCAATGAGATCTCTTTTTCACAACAAACTTTAGACGTTGGTTGTGGGCACGACCTCCCATGATTTCGAAAAAGAAAAAGGATTTTTTTGAACGGGTCTTTTTCCTCCCTAAATCTCTATGGTCCAACTGGGGTGGGTGGGAGAATCTGATCATTTTTAATACCATCAAGAGAAGGATGCCATTTTTCGGAGCGGGGGGGGGAGGGAAGGAACACCTGAAGTCACACCAACACGGGCAATTTTGGCGTTTATATTTTTAAAAGCCGTGTTGACACTGAACGAGGGGACAACAGCCTTCAAGGGACAGGCAGGAGAGATTCCATCGGATTCCTGATACGGAAAAAAAGCTGGTTCTTTGGAGGGAAGGGAATTGCTGAGGATGGGGGCAATATGTGACGGTTTACGTCCCATGAGAGCTACTCTGGGATGGGAGCTGATGTACTATAGAGAATGGGAGGAGTGTCACCTATAAATGCTCTTCTACATAAAAGATTCTCCCTTCCTTTCTTTTTTCAAAAACTAGCGTCTTAGGGGGAACTGAATCTACCCCAGCCAGCCCACTGTGGTGCCGATGGACTTACAGGCAAGGAGGCAGAGCGTCTGTTTCAATGCAGAAGGGAAGTCAATATTGCTGCCGTTTCTCTCGCCTCTTGCTTTTACTGCCACTCCCTGCTTTCGGTCCAGCCACAAAGAGGGTCCTGACAGACACAGGCTGGCAGCCGGGGGGTGAGCCCCCTTGTTACCATCTGCCACCACGAGATCACATTCAACTCCATTTCATAGTATTTATAAGCTTCTTCTACGCCTATCCGTCAAATCCACCAGCCCCCTCTTTTTTTTTAATTAAAGTGAGGTTGTCGGAGAAGGGTCCAAAGGGAGATTTTTATTTTCATTTTTGAAAGCCGGTTGCATCAGAAATGTGACAAAGACCACTGGGAGGGAAACAAAACGGTGGCTTTTGGGGTGGGTCTCTTAGCTATGTCCTCTCGGACCAGAGGGCCTCTGGGGTTGTGGGCCGCCGGAGGGAGAATGCTCTGGCAACGAAGGGGACGGAGGAGTACGTGGCAAGGGTTAAGCCAGAATGATGGATCACTGTGAAAAGCGGGGTTCAATGGACAAGAGTCTGACGTTCGCGGCTTTTCCAACTGGGGCAAGGTCTGTGCAAGAAATTACGTGCAATATTGAAGTTAACCCACTTTTGGGAGGGGGACGGGATGTAGGAGAATTTAAATATCCAGCTGCTGACAAAGTCTTGGGTGGCATGGGTGGGCAAATACCCACCTTTTCCATGGGCACACACACCCAAAATGTCATTTCTTTCAAAGCACATCCTCTCCAAAGGTTTCTTTTCTGCTGGAGAGGACGGGTTGGATTTCAAAACTCCTGCCCCCACGGCCCTGTCACCAGACAGAGAGACAAGACGCCAGAGACCTAGCGCTGGATCGACAGCCGGGCAGCCACCAAAGAGGAACAGAGCACCCATTTAGAGTCGAAAGACCTGGTAAGAAAGGTCTTTCTCTCGTCCTCGTCCGAAAGGACGCAAGAACGTCACAAAGGGACCTATTCTTAGCTTATGAGACGTAGTCGCTTTCTTGAAAACGGGGGATTTTCAGCCAAAGTCCCTAATCATGACCAAACGCAGCTTCCCAGCCACCCCCAAAAAACCCTCTTAAGAGGAACACCATTTCTACTTGAAAAGACCCACAAGTGGGGGTTAGTTTGATCAGCTTATCAGATACATTAAAAAAAGGGGGGGAGGGGGAATGAAAACGGCCGTAGTGTTCCAAGGAGACCATCGTCTCGGTCTCCCCCTGAAAAGTTCTAGTTTGTCAGAGTGACCGCGATAGAACTCTGCTCACACTCGGAAATGTTAAGGACAGCGCAGGTCAAGGATGCTTGGGGGGGGGGGAGGGAAGGGCGTTCTTTGAATGCCCCCGGGCACCCTTTACGGCATCCTCCTCAAGAGTCAAGTCCAGCCTACTCAAAAGGAGCCGGGAAGGAGCAGGAGGTAAGAAGGAGGGCAAGAGGAGAGGAGAAACCACCCTTGAGGGCCATGCTTTCACAAGGCAAAGACCTTCTCCTGCGGAGGAAGACAGGCAACCCAAGTCACCTGGGGGGGTGGGGTGGGGGAAGAACGAAGGCTTGCCTTCCACAGACACAGGGAGCGCCTCGCTTAGCAGCATCCCTTAGGCGAAGAGCTTCTAGCCTCATATTGCACACGGGTCCACTGGAGGAAACCCCTCGGGGGGGGCAAAGGGGGCGGCAAGAGGGGTGGGGAAAACCCCGACCGCTGTCCGGCCAGCATCTCCTCGGCGGGAGGGACAAGCGGGGCGAAGAACACGCTCTCGGACCGTTTCCGGACCCCGGAAGCCCGTGTCGCGCTCCTCCAGCTGAGTCTGAGTGACAAAGCGGTCCCAGTCCCGCCGAACCGAGGGGGGCTCCAGAAGAAAGAAAACAGAACAAAACAAAACAAAAACCTGAAAGCTTTTAGTTAAAACGTGCAATCAAGCCCTCTCTGTTCTATGCCAAGAATATGAAAAGTAACACTGATTTCGATCTGCTTCCTTTTTAGCTAGGGCCATGATGCGATTCGTTGTAGTCCATTATATGAAGCTGCCCCACGCTGCATTCTTGATTCCTGGGGGAGGGAGAACTGGGGTCCTCCGGGGAGGGGAGGGCCTTGGCTTCCAGCCGGAGATCTTTACACAGTTCGGTCTTCAAAGTGTCGCAGAGGCTGCTGATGGCCGCCCCGTCCTCGTCGCACTGGCTCTCGCTCTTGTTGCGAAACAGCTCCCGCGCCTTCATCCCCAGGAAGCTTTCGGAGCTCGGGAAGGAGCCCACCGTCAGCTGGCCCCCGCCCCCGCCACCGCCACCACTGCTGGGGGGGGCCTCCAGCAGCGCCGAGACCTCCCAGCGGTTGCTGAACTGCCCGGCTCTCGGCCCGGAGGGGGGCTTTTCCGGGGTGGGCACGTTGCTGCTGCTGTTGCTCCGGCTGCCCCGGGGGCTGGGAGGTTTGGTCTCGCCGTTCCGATCCGCCGTTTCTCCGCCGCGTCCCGTGACGGCGTCCGAGCTGCCGTCGTTCCCGCCGGCCAGCCTGGGGAAGGACAGAGAAGGACACAGAGAGAGAAGAGAAGTCAGCGGAAGGGGCTGACGGGCTGGCTCGGGCCGGCCGGCGGCAGGTTGGAAGATGGGAGAAGGGCCAGGTTTCCCCCCCCACACCGTCTCCACGCCACTGGGGGGCTTTACAAATTTGATTTAATGGAGCTGGTGACACACCGAACAAAACAGAGAAAGAGCTGATCGGAATTAAATAAAAATGACCTTGAAGAAGGCTGGCAGGTCGAAAACGCACTGGGCATTTTTCACTGAAATGAAGAACGTTATATGTTCTACATCCAGGAAGGACAGTTCCCTCTTTTTGTCCTAAGTCTTCAGTCGATGTACCAGTTCCTTTCCAAACCAACAGAGAGCCTTCTGAAGGTATGTATCACAACTCTGCTTCATCTTTTCTTCAGGCAAAACCCTGCCAGCATTCAAATTCTCCTAAGAGGCCAGCCATGAGCTTCCAGATCCCTCGCCATCCCGAACAACGCCCTTCTTTGGGCACCTTGTCATCTCTCAACAGTTCAGGTCTCTGGTGGTTTCTAAAGCACTGGCCAATGATTGGCCAGCCCTTCCTCCTGGTGGCACCAGCGCTTGCCCACAGCGGCATAGGTGGCAGGGCAGGTGGCCCCATCAACCACACCCGGTCCAGGCCATCTCAGCTGACCCTCTCCCAGAAGGCACCACGAGGATTCAAACTCATGGCCCCTACCGCTCTACAACCGGGCCCTCCTCCTTAGGAAACACGCTGGGGCTCCCTTAGAAGCATCTACTCTTCAAAAATGAGACAGAAAGTCTTCAGGGAGTAGATGGGGGTGCCGTGACCCACCGAACGGCTGGCTGAAGGAAGCCCATGGCCCACCCCACAGGACGTAAAGCCAAACCACCCAGTGCCAACCTCACTAAAACAAAGAAAGGGCTACTCAAACAAGGTCAGTCAACGCGAAGCCCGAATTCTACATCCCAGACACCAGAGTTCTCCCCTCTTTGTTTATTTCTGGATCGTGAACAATGCTTATTTATCAAGAAGAACCCAAGTAAGCTACCCATTATTCCCCTTACCTTTCTTCTGTTGAGTCAGCTGGTTCCATTTTCTTGTCTTCCACGTTCTTCAGCAACCTGTAATTCTCCAGGTGACCGTAAAGCTTTAAGATCTTCATCTCAAAGGCCTGTGTAATCTTCTTTTGGCCCTCGTACCGGCTCTCGACGGCCTGAAGCTGGTCCCTGAAACGAAGCCAGGTCTATGACAGTTCCTGTCCGCTTTCCACCCCACGGGTCTTAAGGACTTTCCTTCCTCGCGAGACCTCGCTCTAGGCAGCGCACAGAAAAGGTTACACGACTTCCGGCAACAGCCGGGTTTGGAGAGTCTCGGTTTTACAGCTCGGAAAAGTAATTTTCCAGGCCCAGAAGGTGCGAGAGTGGTTAGGGATCAAATCCAGGTTTAAATTCTTTGAATCTCCCAAGTCTGGAATATTAACTGACTGTGTTGCTCTCATTTTGAAGTGAGTAGCGACAAGGTGGATATGTGTTCATAGCCATATGGGGGGGGCGGGGGGGGGGAAGCAGCAGCCTACTGATAAACAATACATAAGTTCTGACTGAAAAGCACAGGCGTTCATTTGGAAGCCACAGGTATCATGAAATCAGGATGTGGCACAATGGTTAAACTGCAGTACTGCAGTGAAGACTCTGCTCACAACCTGAGTTTGATCCTGATGGGCTCAGGTAGCCGGCTCGAGGTTCACTCAGCCTTCCATCCTTCCAAGATTGGTAAATTACCACCCAGCCGACTAGAGCAGGGGGCAATTGTAAGCTGTCCAGAGAGTGCTTTAAACGCTACGGGACGGTATATAAGCAGCACACTTTGCCTTGCTTTCTTTCCTTATTAACATTCTTTTTTTCAAATCCTGTTCCCCATTCTCACAAAACTCCTTGATTTTCAGAGCACAGAAGTAACAAAAGGATTAGCCTTCCTGCACATTCTCCTGCCTGCCAAGTTTCTCACCAAACTGAACAGCTTCTGACCTTGATCTGAGCTTTCAAAGCACGGTTTGCTAAGAGCCCCCAAAAGAGATGAGACAAAATGTATACTAGAGATGGGCACAAACTTTGGTTTGAAGGTCTGGCCCAATTCATCACCATGCCTGCACCATTGTGTGCCTCCTGGGGAGGTGGGGAGGGATCCGTGCAAGGCCTGAGGAGTGCAGGGGAGTGTTGGGAAGGGCACCGTGCTCGCACAACATCTGTGCAAGCGTGGCAACAAATTGGGCCGGACCTCCGAACCGAGGTCCGTGCCTATCACTAATTTATACACATGATGGACACCCCTATAAATGGGTTGAATATCAGCCTCGGTTTCTTAAGCCAGTACCAAACATAATATAATACAGTTATTTTTTTCACAACTACCAGGCCCATCTTTCATTCCAAGGCTCAAAGGTGGGTTTTTAGCCATGGGGGGGGTGGGGGTAGAGAGAGAGGAAAACACGGGTCTACCTGGCTTTCACTTTCACATCCTCCAAGTACTTCTTCTGCTCCAGTAAGAGGTGGTCTCTCTTCGTGAGCTGAGATTCCAGTTCGACGATTCGCCTCTGAGATGCTTCCAGCTGCTGACTCTGCTGCTGGACACAACATTTGGCTCGCTCCAACTCTTTTCGAAAGGCGGTCTGCTTTATCTCTACTTCCTGAAAGGCGAGAGAGAGAGAAGTTGAATCTCCATCCACACAGTAGAGACAGACAGACAAGGAGAATAGAAAGAGAGGTCCGGCAGAAGAGCTCGGAGCCGGTTTAGCGACGGAACGGCTCCAGTCAATTCAATATCAGCCCTACAAGGTAGGAGTCATCAAAAACAGGTAAAATACCTTTATAGACAGACCACTAACAAAACCATCAAACAATGAGCGAGCTTTCATGGATCAAGAAAGACCTCTTCGTCAGGCTTGTTCCAGTGTGAAGGACTTGAAAGTCCAAAAGTTAAAACAACCATCACGGCTTCCCTAAGAAAGACATGCCTGGCAAAATCCATCACGTCAAGAACATTTGGACTTTACATCTAAAAGTAACTTTCCTGGCGAAACCCATCACGCCAATAATTTTTGGACCTGAGCTTCTTCACAGCCTGACGAAGTGGTGTTTTGATCCATGAAAGCTCGCGTATTGTACAATGATTTTTTTTTAAGTGGTCTATAAAGGTATCGCCTGTTCTTGCATTTGTATTTTACTCTGTCCCTGGGCAAGGGAGGCAGGACAACAAGGAAGGGCGTCAGGGATTTGCACCGATGGTATCTCAACATAGAGTGTTTACATGCACAACGCTGCTGCTTAAGTGACCGTTTCAAATGCAAAAGAAAAGCAAGAAATACTGCTATGGGAAACCCCAAAGAGCCCTTCTGCCAGTCAGGGTAGACAACCACGGAGGAGGATGGACCAACCCTTAGGCTCAGGAGAAGCAGCTTCCCTATGAGAGGGACAGAGCGGCCAGGCCATCCTTGTAAACTAGGAGCCCCGTGGTGCAGTGGTTCAACTGCATTAAAGACTCTGCTCCCAACCCAAGTTCAATCCCAATGGGCTCATGTAGCTGGCTTGAGGTTGATTCAGCCTTCCATTCTTCTAAGGTTGGTAAACTGAGTGCCCGGCTCGCTGGTGTGTGTGTGTGTGTGTGTGTGTGCTGGTGGAGGCAATGTGTAGCTTCCATAATTGAATTGCAAACTGCCCAGAGAGTGCTTTAAGCACTCTAAGGTGGTATACGAGCAAAACGCTTTGCTTTGCTTTGAAACTGGAATAAAATCACAAAATAAATCCAATAAGACAGACAAGCCTAAGCCTGCAATTATTATTAAAATATTTTGAACAGCAGCAACAACCACTTAAGTCATACCTGGCTGTCCAATCTCCACAACAGCTCCTGTGAGGGAGCTAACTGCCCAGTGAGATCACACACTTCTAAATCAAGGGCGAGGCCCCGTAAAAAAACCGTGTCAAATTAGCTAACAAAAGTCCAATGTTACTCTTCCGGCTCCAGGAAGGCTTTGTTTTGTTTTCAGCAAAGGAATCTGAAAACGTCCCGAGAAGTAGAAATATTGGATGACCTGGAACCCGCTCCCGTCTGTTCTCTCCTGGTTCGTCTTCTGTGAATCCACCCGCTTTTCATAGAAGACTTCCTGTTTGCCCCCCACAATCCACAGAGCGGCACCGCTGGCATAAATATCGCATGAGAGCTGTACCTTTGTTGTGTCCGCGTGCTTGTGCTGAAGCTGCTCCAGGTATAACTCGTTGACCTCCCCGAGCACCAGAAGTTGCCTGTTCAAGAATTCCATCTGTTGCTGAACCGACTCGCTATTAGAGAGCTGAAGAAAAGGTACTCGTTAGGGGCTACCTCGAAATGCCACAGCATTGCATAGAGAAGCCAAGGTTGTTCACATCGACAGCAACGGGAACACGGCAGAACGCGGCTCAAGTCTGCATAGAGGGAAAATACAGTATCGTGCAAGGAAACCGTTGCTTTTTCAGAACGAACTGCCGGCTTAAATCACACACACACACTGAACATCCAAAGAGCTTCTGCACAGTTTTTATGTTAGACACCCATCCTTCCACACTCTCCAGAGTGGCCAGCTTTGCTTTACAGCCAACACCATTCTGCATCTTTTAATCCCCTTGTCTGAAACACACACACACACACACACACACACACACAGAGAAAGTTTCCACAAGCAACCCAATTTTCATCCTCACCTCTCAAAGGCAAACAACGTTCAGGCATCGGCTCCTTTATGACAAAAAGCCCCTCGGGGGTGACTCGGCTCTTCTTACCTTTTGAGAAACCTGACTCAGCAGCAGCTCCGTGTGACACACCTTGTGGCTGGCTTTCTTGAGGTCCAGCCGCAGATCCGCAATGGTGTTGTGGCACTCTTCCAGTCTGGTCTGTTTGAAAAGCAAAGCGGGTGAGGTGACGAACCTGCTTAGTGGGAAAAAAACGTGTGACCAGAACCGGAAGAGCTATTGACGACACACTTAGGACCACCCGGATTCCCACAACCTAGTCAGGAAGTTGGGTCTCCAGCTCATGCTGATGGAGAACAAAATTTAAATTCTCTTGAAGTTTGCTGCAGCAGTTCTGCAGGTCACGCCCAAGCATGTGTTTCCTGATTTGCCCCTGGACAAAGCCTACTGTTTGCATTTTACAGAACATGTGAAGTCATGCATTACTATGACGGACACCCGGAACCATGTGACAGAATGGCAATGTTTTCCAGAAGATACTCAGAAGTACCCTTCCCTTCCTCTAGGGGGCACCCTGGGACTGTGCCGCTTGCCCAAGGCCACCCAGGCTGGCTCTTCTTCTCCCAGGAGGACCTATGGAGGGAATCGAACTCCCAACCCCTGGCTCTGCCGTCGGAGACCTAAACCACTGAGCTATCCAGTCAGCTCCAAAGGGCAGAACACACTCCAGATAGTGCATCCAGAGTAAGAGCCAGGGGATTGGGAACATAGGCACCGTTGAAAAGGGAGAAGAGGGAAAAATAAATAAATAAACACCACTTTATATATACTTTCAGAAAATGCTGGAGAGGGAGGATGAGCTTGGACGCTGAACTTGGCCGTGACAACTTCAGATATTATTTTGAGAAGGAGAAGCCTGAAGGAGAAGGCCACCCTGTTTCCCACTCAGGTTTGCTCAGAGCTGCCGGTTCTACCTTCAGCTCCTGGTTCTGGTTGTAATACTCTTCCCGTTCATGCTGCAACTGGCGGATCTGGTTGTGAAGCTGGGACACCACTCGGTCGTGGTCTTCCTGGAAGGTGCGGTTCTTCGCCTGTTCCTTTTGCAGGCTGAGCTTTAAGGCCTGGATGTCTTTCTCCTGCAGCCTCAGCTGGTCTTTCTGTCCAAAAAGCAGAGGTTGGAAAGTCAAAGCCTGCTCTCAGATCTGCGGCCTCTTTCCGCAAACTGCAAGGAGCAGTGGTTTTGCTGCCCGGCGTGCGTGATCCAAGAAAGCAGGACATTTTGCAAACATCACATCTCCTGAACAAACGGTGCCATCCGGAACGTCTCCCCGGGCTGCGGGTGCAGTTTTGCCGGGATGAAAACACTTCATCCCTGGCAAAAGGGAGCTCCAGATGACAAAAATGGGATTGAAAACAACATGAATTCAGCAGCACACACCGTTTTTGTCATATCAACATGAATTCTAGGAACTCAATGGATGAGCATTTATACCGGGGGCAGCTACGAGCGAGGAACTGATGTAAAGAACAGAACGGCATAATGTAGTTAAAAATAAGGACACAATGGTCAGGGTAGTGGAGACAAGAGGAACTTGAATGATGTGCAAAACATGAGGAAAGCGAGAGGCACGCCTGATTTGGCTGGTATCCCAGCACCACCCTTTTCACTCAGAGGTCCTGCCCACCTGTCTTTCTGGAACACTGGCTTTCTGGCCAGTCATAATGCAAGCACTCCCCTGTGGCACAAAACGAAACGAGAGAAATAGAGCTGTTTGACCGAAGAGAGCCATCATAAGCTAGCTTCTCTGGAACCGCACTGTCCAGGATCATCGAATACGTCTGAGATCAAGCAACCTGTATTCCTTCAGACGCTGCACTGCCACTCACGAGATCCCTTGTCGCTAGTTAGGGTGGGAACCGTTGATGGGAGTCCCCATCCAATAATGCCGGGAAAGCCACCTCTCTTACATGCCCTCAACAAATACATCACAAGGACGACACTGGGCAAAATCTCGTAAATGACCAGAGTCGTCGTGTCTGGAAGACACAGGGAGCAGCCGTGGTTGGAAGGCAACAAACCCAGGCCAAGGGGGCTCTAGATTCAAATCCTCCTCTGCCATGGTATGTTGGTTGGGGAAGCCCGGCCCTGTCTGTCTCACACAGCCTGCTTACCTCCCATGTTTTAATGCCAAGGGAAAAGTCTAGCTGAACATCTAAAAACCCAGAGTGCAGGACACGTCATAACGGCTCAAGCGACAGGAAGCCAGATTTTGGGCGAAGATCAGGAAAAAACTTCTTAACTGTTAGAGCAGTACGACCATGGAACCCATGACCTCGGAAGACGATGAGCGCTCCAACTCTGGAGGCATTCAAGAGAAAACTACACAACTATCTATCTGATCTGCTTTGATGTGAATTCCTGCCTTGAGCAGGAGGTTTGATCCAATGGTTTTAGAAGCCCCTTCCAATTCCATTATTCTATAAAACCCAAATTGTCTACTTACAGTTTTTTCTAGGAAAAGTTTATAGCCAGGGTGGGAAGATGCTGGGGGCCAATTCCTCAATTCTGGGGCCTCAGCCATTCACACACACACACCCCAAAAAAGGGCTGCATTCTTTCACTCTGGGTTTTTTCAAAAGTGGTCGGATTAACTTGGGCAGGGCTGTATCTTGCCTGGCAGGAAAAAATGCCACTTCTTGAGGATTCCAGGGGTGAGCAACTTGTTTGCTTGCTTGTTCCCAAACTTTTTTCCAGTGTGGGAGGGCCCGGAGGGCCACAAAACCAGCTACGGGCTATAAATCTCTCCAGTGGCCTCACCCACCATAGCTGCGTTGTGTTCTTCCAGGGCTGCGGCCTTGATCACTTTCCGCAGGAGGCGCCGGTTACGGAGCGCGTGCTGCTGCCGTTTGAAGCGCTCGTACAACAGCTGGTTGTGTAGCAGGTGTAGCTGGTTCCGCAGAGTGTGGATCTCGTCCGAAGGAGGGGAACCTGCAGAGACAGCAGGCTTAGTCAGGTGATGCTCCACCTGACTCAGCACCGCAAGACCACAGAGGGGGAGGCCGGATCCCGGAACTCTGCCACAGAGTCAGAAAGAAACTGGGCACAAACTCAAGTTTAATCACCGGTGTGACTTGGATTTTCACTGTATCTGCATCGATACGGGTGTCCATCCCGGATATCAGTTTTATCTCGGCTGTTTCTCTCTGTAGTCTTGATTTGCAAGGATTAAGTGGCTAGGTTAGAAAAGAATTAAAAATCAAGAAAGCAGAGGGAAATAGCTGAGATAAAATTTATATGCATGATGGAACACCCCTATAAATGGATTGAATATAAGCCTAGGTTTCTTAAGTCATAACCAAATGTAACACTATGCTGTCATCTAGCGTTATTTTTCTCCACAGCCACCAGGCCCTTCTTTCATTACAAGGCTCAAAGGTAAAAATTGTTTCTGCTGTTCATAATGGTTTAGATCTCTGGCTGCGGAGCCAGAGGTTGGGAGTTCGATTCCCCCTCTGGGCCTCCTTGACAGGGGCTGGAATCTGTGATCCATAGGGTCCCTTTCCAGCTTTGCAGTTCTAAAATGATGATGTGAAATATCCGAATTAGGGTTCGGTAATTTAGCTGGCTGGACAGCTCAGTGGCTTAGGTCTCTGGCTGCGTAGCCAGAGGTTGGGAGTTCAATTCCCCACTGGGCCTCCTTGGCAGGGGTTGGACTAAATTATCCATAGGGTCCCTTTCCAGTTCTGCAGTACTAAGATTAACGGCTGGATAGGATGCACGTATAAAATGCACTCACAGTAATAAATAAATAACGATATTCAGCTGCCCTATAGTGTAAAAAGTACATAAATCTGATTTATGGTGGTCCTCTTCAGGGTTTTCCAGGTAAACAGGACTGGGGGCATGTGCAGATGTTTACCCTGAAAATGGTATAATAATAAAAATGAAAATCATGTGCCATTAAGTCAGTTCTGATGCATGATGACCCTTTTCAGTGTAGAGAATAGTCAGAAGTGGTTTCCCATTCCCTTCCACTAGGGGCGCCCTGGGACTGTGCCGCTTGCCCAAGGCCACCCAGGCTGGCTCTTCTTCTAGGAGGCCCGGTGGGGGAAATCGAACTCCCAACCTCTGGCTCCGCAGCCAGACACATAACTCACTGAGCTCTTCAGGCAACTACAGTTGCCAATATCTGGGATGAATTTAAGGTGTAGTTGGAACAGGGTGCTTGTTCTGCTACCTGATTATTCTGATCCTTGGCTACTGTGAGCACAGCCAAAGGAGAGTGGGAGTTCAGCCTGTTCTAGACACAAATTTATCATCGTCCTCTTAGAACTGCAGGGCTGGAAGGAACCCTCTGGATCATCGAGTCCAGCTCCTGTCCAGGAGACACATCGGAGAATCAAACTCCCAACCTCTGGCTCCACAGCCAAAGACCCACTGACCTAAACCAATCAGCGGCTTGCAAATTCAACTCTGGCAACAAATACCCCAGTCCCATCGGCAGCACCAAGGGGCTTTAAACCACGGAGGTTGGTATTCCTAGAAAAGTGTTCTGGGCACACTTTCCCCTAGTCTGCTCAACAATGAGCTTCAGTTATTGCCATGCACTCTGCACACGGTTCTTCGACAAAGGGATCTCAGCCGCTAAAAGGCTGATGAGTGGTATTAAGAAGAACAATCGCCCACTAGTTCTTTTTGTATATAGGTCACCGGTGCCCAAAATTATTTATCTCAAGACCTAAGGTTTGCCCCCAAAAGCGATGAGTAAAATATGAGCGGCAACCTGTATTTGGCCAAATACAGGTCGCAAAACAATCTAAGTGGAAATCGGCATTGAAATTTGGCACTGAATTTCTGAACAACATGTGCTTTGGATCCGTTGACGTCGGGGACCCTATAAGCTACTGAGCAAGGAAGATTCTAGATACAGCCGGAAGTAAGAGGAGCCATGGAATCATGCAACGTTTGAAACGACGGCCGGGCAGTTTGTTCAGCAGAGGGATGAAAAACACTTGGTTTACCTCCAAAGTGGGTCCAGTCAGCTGATTTGCTTGGCAAGGGTAATCTGAAACAAGCAAACCAAGTAAAGTGGTTGAGATCGTTTTTAATGGTTACTGGCTTTTCTTTATTCAATTGCATTTTAATTCACATACAGTTTGCTTTTGGGTGTGGGTTTTTATGCTTAACTTATTATGTTTTCAATTCTATTCTTTTTAATATCGTGCACCACCATGGGTCGTCTTATCGGGAGAAAGGTGACCTATAAAATAAACAAGTAAGCAAGCAAACGAGAGAAAGGGTGTACCCGTTCACAACTCTCCTACTTCTGCCAGCCTCGGCCCAGCCCTTAGAAGCGGCCGGGGAGGCCCTATGGCGAACCCTTACTTGTTAAGCTCTTTGCTGTGGGCATCCGCGCCGTACTGGATCAGCCGATCGAGGACTTCCAAGGGGGAGGTGGAGAGGGTGCCGTCTTCGTTGGAACCCCCTTTGGCCTTCTTCAGCAGCTCTTCGGTCTTTTTGCTGACAAACAGATAGGCCGTCTTGGGCATGGCCATTTCAAACAGGTGCTCGTAATCCGGGGACGGCGAGCTCCCGAACCCCATCCGTTGGCGGGCTGGAATCTTGCAAGGGCTCGGAGCGAGAATGCTGGGCTCCAGAGACCCCCGGTCGTCCCTGTGGCTGGCAGTGTTCTCGTCCGGGTCACGGCTAGGCCGGTCGATGGGGGTGAAGGTCTGCTTAGGGGTGTCCCGCACGCCCTCCGAGCCGGACTGGTCCAGAAGGAAGGACGTCAGGGCTTCCGAGTTCTGGCTCTGCCCCTGAGCGCCCGGGGCTGCCAGCTGGGATTTCTTAGAGCCAGAGAGACTCTCGTTGGAGTGGTAGAAAGGAGAGTCGAAACCTCCCCGAGGCACCACTGGCTCAACATCTCCTGTCGTGATCTCGAAGATTTCTTTTGATATGGCATCTGAAGAGCAGAAGAAACAACCTCAACACACAGGGAGCCCGACCCTCTTTCCGCAGGTCACTTAAAGGGAGAAAAACCAATCCATCCCATGTAATTACTGCCACAAAGGCCAACATGGAAAATAACTTTAGCTCTCTTGCCTCAGGCTTCTTTTCCAACGCCGGGGCCGTGCGTATATATCACCCTACAACAGCTCAGAAAACTGAGCCAAGGAAATCCCAGTTCTCTACCCCAAAAGCTGGGACCTACAGCCAATTTAAATTGAAACGCGTTTTAGTATCGATTTTATTTACCAGTTTGAACAGAAGACTTGTTTAATTCCTTTTTAAATATCTGTTCGCTTATGGTTTTTAGCTTTTAAATAATGTATCTTTAATGATGTCAGCCGCCTCGGGTCCTTTTAAGGAGAAAGGCCGGGTAAAACTGTTTTAAATGAATGAATGAATAAATGAATGGCAATCTGCACACGTTCCTCAGGTTTCACGGAGCATTTGCCATGTTTAGCCCATTGTGCAGTTCTGTTGGCTTATGATGGTCAGGGGCAGGTGGGGCAATGGAGCCCCATGTCCTTCGAAGCCAGCCCCCCTTGGCTTCTGAGATTTAGCAGGCACCCTTCTATTCCCTGAGGACCAAACCAGTTTTAAAAAAAAAAAGAACTGTAGTTGGAAGTCCGAAAACCTGCAGAGACCCAGCATTTCCTGATCCCTGGACTACAAACTTAAAACAGCTGGAAAGCCTTGTGGTTAAACGGCAGTACTGCAGCCAAAACTCTGCTCACGATTCAGGTTCAATCCCAGGGAGCTCGCTGAAGGTTGACTCAGCCTTCCCTCCTTCCGAGGTTGGTCAAATGAGTCAGCTTGCTTGGGGGGGGGGGGGGCCAATGTGTACCTTTGCACAATTACATTGTCAACGGCCCAGAGAGTGCTTTAAGCACTGTAGGGTGATCGATCAGCAGCTTGTTTGGCTTGCTTTGCTTTTAAAGCATGGGGTAGGGGAAAGGCTGTGTGGATTTTTAAGGCTGAACTTCACGAGGGCAACCGTCCAAGCTTTTTGTCATCCCACTTTCAAACTGTTCACTCCTGGATACTCTACACAATGTCACCCTTTTCCGTGCGGGAAGTCTCAACCACAACCCTTACCCTCCTCTCTGTCCTTCTCGCTGCTGTCTTCAAAAGAGGCCTCCAGATCCCCTAAGATGCTGGGAAGATCGCTTAAAGTTACCGAATTTTTACTGCCGTGGGAGTCTGGAAGGGAAGGGAAAGTAAGAATAAGTGACGCGACAGCAGGAAGTATCGCTGCCTCGGAGTGGGCGCCCGCGGAAAAGCTGCGCCGGCCACACAGCCGAACCACACCCAACCGCGGCTCGTCCCCATCTCTCGTTGGGAAGAATTTCCAGTCGGTATGAAAACAACAGAACTGCAGTCCTACATATCGGGGTGTGTGTGTGTGTGTGTGTGGCACAGGCTATGTAAAGTCAAGGAACAAACAGGGGGCTGTAATCAGCAGGAAATGAAAATCAACAGAGAATCTCTGATTTTCAGGTCACTGAAGAAAGAAGCAACGTAATTGAAGAAAATATCAAATGGTCCTTTAAAACTGAAAACAGGGGACCGACACAGCTGTTCTACACTGTACTACAGTAGGACCCCATATCTGTGGCGGGAAAGATGCATATATACATAGTCTGGTCTCTGGCTCCCTGTAGTGGCCAGCTCTGGCAACTTTACCTTTCAAAATATGCATTTCTAGGACTTTTATTTTAATATTTTTAATCATTTCGGACCGTGGATAAATGAACCAGCGGATACTGATCCATGCGGATAAGGGGGTCCTACTGTAATTCGGTGGGGAAGACCAAAGGCCACTATTTAAGGAAGCAGACACAATGACGCTCCTTACCTAAAGTTCTTATGCTGTTTATATTTTGCTGTCGGGATAACGAAGGCCTCCCGGTCTCTGCTCTCTCGTCCTAGAAGAGGGGAAGGACTTTATACAGCAGACTCGTCAGGCACAAGACAACCCGGAAACCCGTAACCCAGACAAAGACGCGCACTTTTCCGTACTGAAACTGGAAGCCCACCCGATACACGTGTGAGAGCAGTAACCACCCACTTTCAGAGGAGCCCAGTTGCTTCTCTTTCTGACACGGGCTTTATTCCACGTGTGCCTCATCCACTCAACCTCGTCCCTCCAGTGTGGAACCCCAAAATCATAAAAGCACAACCGACGCAAGGACTGAATTGCCCACGTGGCACTTTGATACAGACATGAACTGACTATCCATCGCCAAGGAATTGACAGGAAGAAGCCGGGCCAAAGCTTCTCTTTGCAGAGATAGCTCAGGGGTTGAGGCGATCTGGCTGCGGAGCCAAAGGTTGGGAGTTCGATTCCCCCACGGGGCCTCCTTGAGAGGGGATGGACTCGATGATCTTATAGGGTCCCTTCCAGCTCTTTGCAGTTCTAAGATTAAGAGACCCAGTGAGTGGCCAAAGCAGATCCTGTCAAGAGCCTTTTTCGTTCAGTTTTCGTTTCTTGTGACACGAGAGCCATCCATAGCTCTCTTCTCTGCCTGAAAACAACATCTAAAGCCTCCCTTGTCACACAGCCACAGAAGAGGGCTTTTCTCAAATCTAAAATACCAGTGAATTGAACCGCAAGACGGTCTCCGCCAGATTTTCCATGGAATCACCAGATTTTTTGTTCACTAGTCAAAAGCACAACAGCACCCCTTTGTGGCATTTTATTGGATCGTGAAGCATTTCTCCATCTACCCATAATAATAATCGTGTGCCACCACATTGATTCCAACTTATGGTGACCCTTTTCAGCTTTTTCCAGGTAGAGAAGACTCACGAGGTGTATTACCCTTCCCTTCCTCTAGGGGGCAACCCTGAGACTGTGCAGCTTGCCCAAGGCTACCCGGGCTGGCTCTTCTCCCAGGAGGCCCAGTGGGGGAATCGAACTCCCAGCCTCTGGCTCCCCAGCCAGAGACCTAACTCACCGAGCTCCCCAGCCAGCTCCATCTATCCACAGGTCACATTGAAACAGAAACCTCTGTTTTGTGAAACACAAGCCATCTCGGCCTTTACCTTCTTGGGCGGTGCAGCTGCAGCTGGAGGAACGGAAGTGTGAACAAATTCATCTGAAATGCACGACGGAGGAGGCGAGGTGGCCGGAGTTCCTAATGGGGTTCCCTTCCCAACTGCTAGACGAAAACAGTGAAAAGATTATTCCATTGCAACCAATGCATGGCGGCCTTCTGATTTCTTTTTTTTGGTGATCCTGACTTGCAAAGCAAAGGGGGGGCGGGGGGGGGGAACCCAAACAGGAAACCTACCAGGCATGCTGAAGAACTTGTAAGGCTGGGAGGAAGCGTGGGAAGAATCCAAAGCAATTCCGGGGGACGTGGGGGGCGTGGTCATGCCACAAATAGCAGAGGGGCTCCAGAAGTGCACCTGAAAGGGAAAGCTTCGTGCGTTGGCATCTCGGGCTGGAAGTACGAGGAGCCCAACTTCTTGCCCTTATTTTCCATTTGGGCATCACTGGAACTTCACCGTATTTACCCTAACCCCCGGCACCTCTACACAGACACACAAAAGTGGTTCCCAACCTTGGGTCCCCAGATGTTCTTGGACTACAATTCCCAGAAATCCTGGCCAGCACAGCGAGGGGTTGAAGGGCTTCTGGGAACGACAGTCCAAGAAGGGTCTGGGTTCCTCAAGGGTGGGAACCACTGTGTTAGGTGGAAGAGGAATGCAGGTGAGGCCCTGGCAGACACGGGGCCGCCTCACCGGCCCAGCCTCCTTCCTTTGCTAAGGATGTAAAAAACTCCCAGTTCCTTTATGCAGCATCAAACTATCGGTCCACTGAGCCCATCACGGTCAACTCTGCCATTGGTCCTCTGGGATCTCATGTACCACTCTGAGCGTGGGTTGTTCGTTTTCTCTATCTGAAGATGCTGAGGTTTTGACATGGTACCTTATGCAGGAAAAGCAGGTGCCCTACCGTTGAGCTGCATCTCCCTCCCAAGATGGCTCAGCCATGTTATCTGCGGCACGACGGGGTACCGCCCGCTTTGCTGGGGTCCCACGCTGGCTCTACGGCCTCACACCTAGCAGCCTTAGGCTCATACCCAGTGCCTACGCTCAACCAAGAGAGGGCAGCCCTCATGCTTATAGGCCACACAAGGAGCACCATTACCTGCTGAGGCTCAGCTGGCAGACATGCGGACTGAGAGTTCAAAATCTGAGGTAGGTGCCCTGACGTTTGTGACAGTGCTTGCCGAGAAGCAGAATAAGGAGTCGATGTTCCTGTATTCAGAGAGACAGAAAACAAAGGGGAAAGGGAATTACTTCTCTCCATTGGTACACAGTGAAGACCGACTTATTTATTTGTTTGTTTGCTTGCTTGCTTTAATCCCGCCTTTCCCCTTCAGAAAAAACCAAGGCGACTTACGTCATTAACAGACAATGTTTGAAGCTAAGAACAGGAAGTATACAAATACTAAAAATGATCAAACGCATACTACACTGAAAGACAGTAAACAAAAGCAACACCCCGAAACACACTGAAAGCAGTAAGGCACAACCAATCAATTAAAAACTCCACTCAGGCAGCCGGTCGCTAAAGGAAAGCCTGCCTGAAGAGAAGGGTCTTTGCCTGCTTGCAGAAGGACGGCAAAGTGGGGGACAGTCTGGTCTCCAGTGAGAGGGAGTTCCACAGTCTCTGGGAGCAGCAACAGAGAAGGCCCTCCTCTCCCGGGTCCCCACCAAGCCCACCTGTGAGGATGATGGGACCGAGAGAAAGGCCACCCCTGAGGATCTTAACACCCGGGCCGAGCTGCCTGGAGAATTCTGGGAGTTGAAGTTCAAAACCACAAATGTGCACAGCTCTCCACCTCTTCCTCCACCCTGGCTTTCGTCCAGTGAACACCAAGCAGCATACCTGGCTCTCCTCCATCAGCCTTTACCTTCCCAACTGCCCTGTTAGAAAGCTGAGCGTGAGGGAGCAAAAGAGTGATCAAGGCTAACTCAGGGTCCTTCAGTGAGTTTCGGTACGGGACTAAAAGCTGGATCTCCCGGCTCAACATTCTTAACTCTTACACCAAACTGGATCTCTCCATGTATACCGAATAACTTGATCATCTTACCAAAGCTACTCTGTGATGCAATGTATGGGCTGGCTACGGGATTGGCTGGGCGATGTTGCGAGGGCAAGCAAGATTGCTGGGACATGGAACAGTAGCCGTCTTCGTAAGATGCTTCGGCCGGGTCCAGGGAGATTTTGGCACATTCTATCACAACATCATGCGTCTCCAATCTCTTCCACCTGGAGAGTATCCAAGTACCACCAGAATTTACAAGCTACATAGGTAAGGAAAGGTTTCCACCGATCGTACCAAGACATTAAAAGAAAAATCCCAGAAATACATTTCTAAAGATGAAGTTACCAGAACTGGCCATGAGAGGGAGTCAGAGACCATATTGCCACGGTGTCATTACCAGAACTGCCCATGAGAGGGAGCCAGAGACCATGCAATGTACAGCATTTGCTGTAATCCGCATTTTTCAGCATCAGCAGGGGGAAGGGGGCTTGGAACCAATCCCCCGTGATTATGGAGGTGCTACTGTAATTTTATCTGGACTATTTCCAAAAGCTACAGCTGCAGTATCAGAGACATCCAAACGGGGGTCCCCTTAACAGGAAGGGCATCAGGGGTTCTGCAGGAGCCAAGGTTGATCCTATGCAGCCTTTGAGAGAAACGGGAATGTAGATACCTTCGAGGGTCCAGTTCATGATCCTTCGAGCCGGTCACTAGCTCTGGATGGATGCGGACATATCCCATCATTGGCTAGAAGGGGAGGGAGGGAGAGAGAGAGGGAGAGAGGGAGAGACAGAGACAGAAGTATTTTGAACAACAGCTGGTGTAAATTACAACGTTGAGTTCAAGGAACAGATAACCTTTGGTCCGGTATATCCAAAATCCTATTGCATCACGTAAGCAAAGTCGTAATGCCATTTGCACACCTGAGAATCAGGGGGTGGGCTCTTTATTTATCTGAGATGGAAACTTACGACTTTGTTTATGTTACTCAACAGGATTTGGGCCATGCTTCGGATGGCCGTCTGGTAGCAAGACACAAGCTTAGGCATACAAATGTCATCTCCCGAACATATGGTAACATCTGGTTCAGAAACTGCCTTCAAACAAGCCCAGTTTTTTATACTACTACTGATGATCTGTTATTATATTATTTGGATTACTTGTGATTGAAAACCGCCCCGAGTACTGCCTTGCACTAATCGGGCAGTATACAAGTACAGCAGGACCCCTGTATCTTGGAGGATGGGGACCAGTTGCAAGTTCCCACCCCCCAGAAGCTGCAAAACACAGATTATATAACACTATTCCTCTAGTGTATGCTATGCATAGTGTGGCCTCTGGCTCCCTCTAGTGGCCAGTTCTGATAGCTTCTTCTTTAGAAATATATATTTCTAGGATTTTTTCTTTTAATATTTTCAGACCATGGATAAGTGAATCAGCGGATACTGATCCTGTGGATACGGGGGTCCTACTGTATATTAAATAAATACATATAAAACAGCTTCTTCCTCTAGTCTGCACACTGTCAATCACTCCCTGGGGTTTTAGAACAGAGTCTTTTCCAACCCCATTGACAGATACAAAGGACTGGATGACAGACATGAATCAAGTTTGTATTATTGCCAGACTTCCTGTTTTTTTCTACAGGAAATTGTTCCTGCTTCTTCTCAATGCACACCTTGTTTAATATTTATTTAAAATATTTTTACCCCGCTTTTCTCCCGGAAAAAAAGAACCCAAGTCGTCTTACATTGTTAAAAGACAATACTTAAAAGATAAAAGCAGTAACTATACAAATACTAAAAAAAGATCAAACACATAGCGTATTAAAAACCAGTAAACAAAAGAACATCACAAACACATTTAAAGCAGTAAAGGCACAAAATCCATTTAAGAACCCCTTTCAGGCAGCCCGTCACTGAGGGAAGAGCTTGCCGGAAGAGAAAGGTGTTGGCCTGCTTGCGGAAGGACAGCAAAGATGGGGCCAGGCCGACCTCCAGTGGGAGGGAGTTCCAAAGACTGGGAGCAGCAGCAGAGAAAGCCCCGTCTTGTGTCCCCCACCAAAAGAAAAGGTGGTCATTTCAACAGCTGGTTGTACTTCTATTTCAGATCGTGTCCAGTTAAAGCAATGTAATAAATTGCAACAATCACAAATGTTATTTTAAAAAGGTCTTTTGGTCTCCTAACAATGGGCGCACAAAACAGAGCTAGCTGGCTTGCTGCCGTTCTCGTTTACCTTGACCACCTCTTCAAAGGTCTCCAGGTTTTCCTTCATACTGTAATGGGAGCGCAGAAAAGAGACGAAGTTGCAGGGGTACATTCCGTAAAGGCGATGGAAAAGGGCGTAAACGCTGGCATGGAGGTGGACTAGGTAGATCTCTGCCACGTGACCTGAGGAAGGAAAAACAGACACCAGGGGCACCCTGTCACTCCTTCCACGGCTGCATACACGCTCAGAATGAAATCAGCTAGGCAAGCCAGCCTGTTGAGAAATTGTGACTTCGTCTACTGTTTCTACCTTTTGCAAGTACAGTAGGACCCCCCTTATCGGCAGGATCTGTATCTGCTGATTCACTTATCCATAGTCGAAAAATATTAAAAGAAACTTTAAAACAAAAAGGCTAGAAATATAGATTTCTAAAGTTGAAGTTACCATGACTGGCCACTAGAGCGAGCCAGAGACCATGCTATAAATTGCATTGGCTAGAGAAATATATTTCCCCCGTGTCATTACCAGAACTGGCCACTAGAGGCAGTCAGAGACCATGATATGTACAGCATTCACAATTAAAATCCTGTTTGCTATAATCTGTTTTTCAGCATCCGTTGGGGGGGCTCGGAACTGATCCCCTGCGGATAAGGGGACCCCACTGTACAAACATCCTTAAAACTGTATGGCCACTATCCGCTAAGTCACAGAAGGCCAGGTCAAAGAAAACGACCCTTTAGGGTTTAGTATCGTTCTGTTGCTGTACTCCGTGATTAATGAAAGAATTAAGGGCAAGCAGTTATACATGTGGAATTATCTCATGTGACCAAATTGCAAACATGTCCAAAGAGGGTTATTGAAAGCATTTATAAACTCGAGCTGCATAAAGCCTTCCACAGCGGCTTACCAAGATCATCTCTAAGGCGCTCTCCAGTTTATAGGCATAACACGTAGGGAAGCATGATCGAGAAGAATCTGTTAGAATATGGAGCTGAAGCTCCTGAGAAACTCTCTCGCTCCATCCATCCTGGCGGCCTCTTCCAGCACAAGCCAGGTTTGATATACCTGAATTTCTAGCTGAAGTTCGCTGCAAGCAATAGGGTTAAATCTCCTCTTAACAGACACTGTCAAGCGTCTCACCTGGATTCTTCAAGTACCAGGATGAAAGGCGGCCAAAGATGCCGAAGAAGTCATGAAGATACTGCTTCCCGGACTGGGGGATCATGGGCAGCATGGTTATCAACACTAGCACACCTGTAGTAAGGACCACTACATCAGTGTCAGTCTGCAAAGGGAGAAGAAGAAAAAAATCAAGTAAGAACGGTCCCTTTTCTCCCCCCCCCCCAGGCAACATGATGTTCCCCAAAGGGCAAATCAGAGGTGGTCAGAATGCTTTCTTGTCGTCGTCATCCTCCACATTTCTGGCAGAAAACATGATTTGTAAATACATGTAATTAGTGAGAAGTAAGGATTAATAGCTGGCTGGATAGCTCAATACAAAGCCGGGAGTTCAGATCCCCTCTGTGCATCTCAAAAGAGCCACCCCCAGAAGAAGGGAAGAGGAAACTAATTCTGAGTTTTCTCTACCTGAAAAACCCTGGAAAGGCTTGTTATCAATCAAAATTGACTTGACAGCACACAATTATTAAGGATTAATAATTTCCACAGCCTGTTTGCACTGAAAGCACTTTACAATTCTTATGCTTGATAAATACTACTTCACCAGCACTGATGTGGCTGGGGTCCTACTGTAACTGCTTATGTGCAATGCTACAAGGTGACATCTATGAGGAAGAGGAATCAACAACCCCCTACCTTGAGACACTTGAGCAACGAAAGCAGGACAGGCGCTTGAGAAAGCTTGTGCTTCCAGGAGGGTTGGCGTCTTATCACGTGACCAAGAAGGGAGAGAGTAGAAAGGCGGGTCGTGGGTTTACTCATGTATTCGTTGATTTTGTCCAGAAGGTGCTGTGAAATTTGACAAGAGAAGAGGCAAAAGGAGGCTGAGAAGGAGACCCAGGTCATCATCCTACTCCTTCGCCGAAGCCCGATCTAGAGGTCTCCAGTTCAAAGAGACACGGCAGGTTTTTAAACCCCGCTTCCCACTTCAAATCCCCTTCATTCCTGGAGAGCTGCCTCCTGTTGCGGCAACAAGCACTGCTTTTCTTACCTTGTCGTGGGGTTCTTGAAGTGTGTACAGGATGTGCAAGGCCTGCTGGGAACCAGTTTCCAAGTAGTAATCCACCAAGGTGTTTACGAGCACAGGCCCCCGGTCTGCCAAGGAATCCAAAAGAAAAGAGTAACGAGACAAACCAAGAGAGAAGACTTGTTAACAAGAGGTGTAGACATTTAAATAAGAGGAGACAGAATAGAATCCAGCTAGACGGGATAGGCCAGTGGTTCCCAGCCTTGGGTCTCCAGATGTTCTTGGACTAAAACTCCCAGAAGCCTTCCCCCACTCGCTTGCGCTGGCCAGGATTTCTTGGGAGGTGTAGTCCAAGAACGTCTGGGGACCCCAGGTTGGGAAGCACTGGGATAGGGCATGGGTAGCCTTCCAGATATCACTGGGCTGCAATTCCCATCAGCGTAACCAAGGCAGCCAGTGGTAAGGCACTAGGAGAGCTGCAACGTAAAAACATCTGCACTGATCAACATTTCCTTTTCTCTGAACTAAGCACTGCATAGTTTGCTACTTATTTATTACTTGCTTCATTTCATTTATACCCCCCCATCTTTTTTTCCCTAATTCAGGAACCCACAGAGACTTACAAAATGGCAGCCGGAGGACAGATAGAGAAAACGTTTAAAATGCAACTAAACGTGTAATTTTTAAAAAAAACACAAGCTTACGACAATTCAAAACAGACACACACACACAAATCTTTTAAAGAAGAGAAATGGTGCATCTCTTGTTTACAAACACATTCATCACTGGCTGGAACACAGGGGCCAAAGGACCATTTGAAAAGAGAATGGGACTGAGGGGGGCAAACCCAGCCTCATGGGGAAGGAGCTCTACAATGTCAGGACAGACACTTAAAAAGCCCTGTTTCAAGGCCTCACCAGACACATCTGTGAAGATGATGGTACGACAAGTAGAGGAACTTCAGAATATATATCTCTCTCTCTCTCTTCCTCCCTTCCTCCCTCCAGTAGGCCTTGCAATATTTAACCACAGACTGAAATATTTAAGCATGATCTGGCCTTCAAGTCTGGAGTCTTTTTAAAGAAGGTTGTCTATGCAGCACAGTGCAAAAGCTCGCAATGAGGAAGCTAAGCAACTCTGGAGGCGATCGATGGTTCAACAACTAGAACGTCAGGGGACACCATGAATGCTGCTTAACAGACCAAGAAAAGAAAGCATAAGAGGAGTCTAAAACAAATGCGTTGATTCTGAGTGCAAGGCTTAAGCAACGCTACTTGGCGTGCAATATATTTTAAACATTATTCTCCCAATGGGGAAAGCCCTCGTCTTGCTTCCACACTTCTCATCATAACAATCCTTCCCTGCAGAAAGGTTCTCGAGGAAGGGCATGGATGGCAGAAATAAGTTTTGGAAAACCTGACGCCATTCCCTACTTCTTACAGCTAATCACATGCCAAACCGTACAATGGTTCCTTGACACATCGCCAGACGAACCAAGGAGAAAGAACCATGGCTGCTTCCTAATCACATTCTGAAAAAAACAATAAGCCATTTCAACCTCTCAATGACCAAAGAGTTCTCTTTTTGACAAACAAGAGGAAGAAAACTCTCTTGCCCATCAAGTAGCTATGAAATTCCCAGAGGCTTCTAGATTATGCTACAGTCAATACTGCCTAGCTTAGCTCTGCGCCTGCCTTTCTGGTTTCTGTATCTGGATGCCTCTCTTCACATGGTTTTCACCTGGGGTTTCCAGTATTTCCACACCTAACCTACAATACGGGAACTGTCTTTCCTACAAGTGGTGTTCATCTCTCCCTCCTTCCCACTACCTAAGCAACGACGACACACAGCTCCGACGCACAGATCAGGGGCCTTCGAAAAACACGTATGAGGTTTGGTGAAGCACCAGAGACCCCAACAGATAAGCCCAATAACCTACCTGAATTTAGGTTCTCTCTAAATGCAGCCGTTATGTCTTCCAGGACCGCCAGGACTGGAGAATCAAGCATGGTGAGGAGATCGCTCACGTTTCCTTGCTGAGCCATTCTGCTTCGTTCTAGGTGCTTACATGCATGCTACGGTGATCGTGCAAAGCACAAGATCTAAAGATGCCTCATCGGTGCTCCTGTCCAACTGAAGACAAACACTGATTTTTGCAAAATGACTCTTTCTCACTTTCAGCTTTCTACCAATTCTTTACTCCAGTACTGTCTTTCAGCAAAAATAAACTGAAGCTTCTACTACAGTAGGAAACCACCACCACCCTTATCCACGGGATGAGTATCTGCGAATTCGCTTATCCAAGGTCAGAAAACAGCAAAAATGTTGAAAGAAAAATGCTAGAAATATACATATTTCTAAAGAGGAAGTGATCAGAACTGGCCACTGGAGAGAGCCAGACCATGCCTCTTGGTTGCACACCTGATCACATACCTGATTGTGCAAATGAGTTATGCTCCGGCATCTCACCAGTTAAATTACACAAAGCTTATATGAATACGCACAGGATTCTAGCCAATGTGTTCCACAGGGCAGGGCCTAATCGCGTGTATCTGCTCTATCCCACTGCTAACTCCCAAACTGGTGATTTCCCTGCTCTCCTGTAGCCCATCCCAGGTTATTACGTCACCCTACAAACCTGACCAAGAGGTGTTTTTTTTATTTATTTAAAGGCTGCTATATCGCAGGCTGGGCAGGGCAGGGCAGGGCATCTGTGTGGCTGGCTTGCCATTAAAAGCCAGAAGCCTTGCAAGACCAAAAAAAAAAAAAACCCTACAGATTTTTCCTCCCCAAAAAATTCAGATTTGTGCAGGCTTTCTGAACAATTTTTATGCTGTCCTTCAAAAGATGAAAAACTGTCTCAACCTACAAGATGCTTCATTTTTGCAGACACACAAAAAAAATTTTTGGTGAAAAACAAGACAAATTCTTATCTTGCCTGTAACACGGAACACTAAGGGATGTGCGCCAAAGCAAGCCATGCTGGCTCATGCCGAGTCAACTGGATTCCTGCCACTGTTGTCTCCAGAGCCAATGTCATCACCCTTTTCACTGCTATTTCGACATTATGCAGAATATCAGTGTGGGTCGCTCAGATTTTAAATTCCAGACTAGATTAAGCGCCAGAAATTCTTAGTAACGGAGCTGCGGGAGAACCAAACTCAGTTTCCAAATGTAGGAATCCCCTGAATAAGTCAACAGCCTCCACATAGGTATGCAACATTTTTAGAGGATTAGAAGAATAAGTCTCAGAGGTGGAAGAGAAAAGCCAGCCACTTTGTGAGCCTTCTTGAACCTTACTAAACACCTTTATCGTCGTTCCCAGGGTTAACGAAAGGTGACTGATGCAAAACAGTTCGTGTTAAGTTCGCAAGCTGGCTATATAGCTCAGTGAGCTAACCATCTGACTGCAAAGCCAGAGGTTGGGAATTCGATTTCCCAGTGTGCCTCCCAGAAGAACCAGCCTGGGTGGCCTTGGGCAAACTGCACAGTTCCAGGTTTGAATGCTGCTCCCCAGCACAACCACCTTGAAACAAAGCTTTAAAAAAGGGGGGGGGGGGTGTTTTCAAACAAAATCCCCTGGTGTTCTCTAAGGATCATAGCTGATTTGGCCATTTTGAACTCCCCCAGCACCCAAATTTCTTTTTATTTAAACTGGCTACTAGAGAATGCAATTTTCCCCCCATTTAATATTCTGGAGGAAGGACGAGGGGGGTCACAGAGAAGGGGAAGACTTCCCTCCAGAGTCTAGGGAACTGATGGGTGAAGTCGCCAGACTTCTGGGAGGTGTCCATGGTTGCTATAATAGTACTGGTTCGCTCCGGCACCACATAGCGTCCAGAAAAAGTTCAGAATCCTTTACCTGGTGTGCTGACGAGTAGTCTTTCTTAACACTGCTATCAATCTGGTCCTTTTCATGATCACAACACTGGAAAGAGGGAAAAACAGAGAAGAGAGTATCTAGTTGAGCATCTCACATAAAACAGAGTAACAGAAACCATGGTCTTGTACACGCTCACATGCACGCAACCCATTTGAAACAATTGGAAAACAGAGAATTTTATTTATTCATTTATTTAACATGTTTTTATCCCACCTTTCTTCTTAAAAAGAAACCCCAAAAGAGCTTAAAAGGAAGAGTTCCTTCTTGCTATACAGCAGCACAAAGCATTTAGCCATTCACGCTGGATTTTTAAGCTCTATGAATCCCTCAAAGTTTAGATTCCATACGCAAAATGATCAGTCCCAACACCAAAGGTATGATTAAGCACGCAAAACCCTTTACTCTGCACAGATATTTGGAATATATTCATTTATTTTATTTATTTATTCATTCATTATACCGTGTTTCTCCGAAAATAAGACAGGGTCTTATATTAATTTTTGCTCCAAAAAAAATGCAGCAGGGCTTATTTTCAGGGGATTTTTTATTTTTTTCATGTACAACCATCTACGTTTATTCAAATACAGTCATATCATCTTCTGGTTGCTGTACAGTGGTGGAGGGCGGGCTTCCACTTAACTAGGGCTTATTTTTGGGGTAGGGTTTATATATTACGAGCATCCTGAAAAATCATACTAGGGCTTATTTTCAGGTTAGGTCTTATTTTCCGGGAAACAGGGTATTTACAGCCCGCCCATCTAGTGAGCGCCTAAGCACTACTCTGGGTGGCTGACACCAGTTTAAAAAAAACAACAAAGATACGCCTTGGTGCCAAACACATCTAAATTCCCCAAGTGCATTAAGTAGGCGATTGACCCTACTGAGGAAAAGTGTGATTTCAGGTCTCTTCCGGGACACCCTGCCCGAGCGGTTCAAAGGCGTGTTGACGCTCTGCTGGGAATCTTGTCTTGCTGGTCAGGGATGGAGGGATCTACTTAAATCTCAGCACTTGGTCCTGTACCATCTACGATTAGGGCTTGTTCTCCCTCAGGACAGATTGGATTTAAATCATTATTTAAATTTTTATTAAAAATTGTATTTTTTTTAATTATTTAAATTTAAAAATCTTTTTAAATTTAAACCGTGATTTAAATCCATTTGATTTTTTAAAAAGTCATGGATTTTTATCCGCCCTGTTCCCCCTAAGGCGACATCCCCTTAAGCTCTGTAAGAATGGAACAGAATCCCCGTATACATACACAAGTTCCTCCTGAGTACAAAATACTGATAAAGATAACAAGGAGCAGGCTATCTTCATGTTCTCCATCCATCCAAAATTTAAATACTGCCTCATTAGTGCAATGCACTATTCCGGGCAGTTCACGGCAATTGTAAATAAAACAAATACCATTAAGCTTATAAATGCACATATACAACTAGCAAGTTAAAAAACAATGATCAGATAACACACATGTGTATTGCAGGGTCACAACGAGACAGCAGAGCTGGAGGTGTAAAATCAGGGGGTCCTACTATACTACAAATGAGCCCCCAGGAGTCCTGTGCTTTTCCCACTCTGTGTTGCTGGATATTCTTTGTGAGCTACTGGTTTTGTGTGTGTGTGTGTGTATATGAGAGCCAATTGTGCCATTTGAGACCTACAAGCTGTTCAATAGCAGCACACTTTCAACCAGGGTTGGCCGGGCCGTCAGACAACCGGAAACAAAACCCACCCAACGTTGTGCCCTTTAGTGCCTTAAGGACATTGACCCCTTTGGCCTTGGAGGTCTCCATGAAATAATTTAGCCAGGTATCTGCCAGAGATCCTTCACAAAGCAGCCTGTATTTCTCTGGGACCATTTGTTCTATGGTAAGAGGCTGCCCACAAGGAGGGAGCGGAAAGGTCCCGGGTGCCACCTTCTCAATCGGGGAATTAATCATCAGGGATTAAGAGCTGATGCTGCATAATGGCAAACGGCATAATCCAGAAAATCCCTGCCAGGAAACTAGAAAAGCAGCCCAGAGCGGAAATCTCAGCTGAGGCTGGCAAATACCTAACCCTATTTATTTATTTATTAAAATTATTTTTACTCCACCGTTCTCCTTAAAAAGGACCCAAGGCGGCTTAAGCCTAACACAAGATGGTTGGGGTGGTGGTGGTTTCCTTAATAATAACAATCATGGGCCATCAAATCAATTCTGATTTATGGTAACCCTTTTCAGGGTTTTCCAGGTAGAGAAGACTCAGAAGGGGTTGACCATTCCCTTCTTCAGGGGGTGCTCTGGGACTGCGCAGCTTGCCCAAGGCCACCCAGGCTGGCTCTGTTCCCAGGAACTGAATCAAACTCCCAGCCTCTGACTCCGGAGACAGAGACCTAAACCACTGAGCTATCCAGCCAGTTTTTCCACTTCTACTCTGGACTTCAAAAACAATGGGTTGTCTCACTGCTTCCAAGTACCTCTGAAAGCAATACACAATCAGGGACAAAATCCCACCCATTCTTTGGGTTCTCAGTGCAGCACAGGGCAAGTATTAATGGCAAATGACCAGCCAGGATTGGCAAACTGGTTAATCCAGGTCAAAAGATCACTTTACCCAATATTGAGATTTTAAAAAAAAAAACACCTGCTGTGCTCTGTCCTTCAACACAGAAGCAGAACACACACACAGACACCATACAATAAAAACTGGCCAGCAGAGTAGAAGAAAATGATTAAGCTGTTCACAACAATTGCCAAATTTGATCGTTGTCTGGCACTAAAAAAAACACCAGTCTACGGCAAGCGCCCCCGAGGAAGACCATCCAAAAAGCAGACCATCACCACCACGCCCAACCTTTCATCCTGCTTACTGGCTCCAGATAAAACTGGCATCAGGAGAAGGGCATCTGGTGATTATCTCAGTATGCAGACAAGAGTTGTGTTGGGGAAAGCAACCTTCGGGGAACAAAGAGCCATCTGTGACGTCTAGGGCAGAGAGCACCAGCGTTGTGACACCGATCCAGGACTGGGCCAGTCTCCTGTCTAGGATGCAGCACGCTTAAAACAGGTGCTTCTACCTGCGCACATTTGTACTGTAAACCCCCCTTGCATCAGCTCTCCCAAGAACACAGCAGCTTGTGCAATGGACCATTGCCCAAATAGAGAAGCCAGAAAGACATTGGCTATGTGGATCGAGAACCAGTGCAGCGTTTCAACACATAGGAAGTGTGTTCCTGTCTCCCAGCCCCAACCATCAACCTTGTGGCTGTATTTTATATCATAGGTTCCAAACGGTCAGCAAAAGACAGGTCTAACGCACAACACAGGTCTGTGGATGTTACTAGGCACTGGTAACTATAGCTAAGCCCCCCTTCTCTAAACACAGCACCAGCCTTTGACACTCCATGCCACAATGACCACCCATGCCTTCAATAATAACCTTTGAACTGCAGAGCTGGAAGGGACCCTCTGGATCATCCCATCCAGCCCTTGTCAAGGAGGCCCAGAGGGGATTCGAACTCCCAACCTCTGGCTCCGCAGCCAGAGGCCAAAACCAATGAGCTATCCAGGCCTTCAGCTAGTGTGTCACTGCTTCCAGACATGGATTCAAAACTCACACTGGCAAGCAAGAATTCAGAGTCGCAAACCTCCCTCTTACTGCAAGAGGGGTAAATCAAAATTGCCTTACTGAGTCTCTGTAAAATTTGCTGAGAACGCATATTAAAAAGTTCAAATCCTTGAAATGCCCTGTGAAAACGGTATTACTAGGCAATCGGCAATATCAAGACAGAATGAAAACGAAGAATACACCTAGATGAAAGATAAAAAACGAATGCAATACAGCACAAGGTGGGCAGAAAAGAGAGTAATCTTTATGGTCGGATATCTGGATGATCTGAAATTATTTGGTAAAGATTTCTGGGTCCTATATGTTTAACTACAAACCTCCCAGGCTCAGACATCTTTAATTCATTGTCTTCTGCTCATGGCTATGGTGGCAGGCCTCAGAGTTCTAGCAAACAGAACAGATGCTATGTGTCTGAAGTTTGCCGTGGTCAAGGAGATGGTCCGACGACCATACAGTTGAACATCTCTTTTGGAACACAGTTCCCACAATGGCTTAGCCCATGTGGTCAATGGCCATTCTGGCGGAGGCACTGCAGGAATGGTGACCCAAAATGTAATCAAGACTCTTCTCAAAATTCAATCCTGGGCTCAGGAAGCTGGATCAAGGTTGTCTCAGCTTTCCATCCTTCCGAGGTTGGTAAATTGAGTACTGTATCGAACTTGCTGCAAGGGGTGGTGGGGAGGGAAGGAGGCAATTTTAAGCTACCCAGAGAGTATTTTAAGCACTAGGGAATGGTATATAAGCAGCACGCTTTGCTTTGCTATGTTTCCTTATTAAGATTCTTATTTTTTTAAAAAATCCTCTTCCCCAGGTGCACAAAATTCCTCGATCCTTGGAACATCCTCAGAACTGGGGGCGGCGGCAATGTGTAGCTTGCATCATTAAATTGTAAACCGCCCAGAGAGGGCATTAAACACTATGGAGAGATAGATAAGCAGCAGCAAGACCTGGCATTCTTTGCAAGAAAGCCGGGATTTTAAAACCATGATTTAAACAATAAAGTTACTGGAAGAGGACCTGATGCGTTACTATGTGCCATAATAATTAAAGGAACCCTCTTGATCCAGGGTCAGTATATATCCAATACCACATGTTGGAGATGAGCAACCATAGATAAGAAACCGTTATTGCTTTCACAAGCAAGAAGAATCTGACTGGATGATACACAGGCAAAGTACCTAACAAGACCCATCCGGATGGGCAAAGCTCAGTGCTCTATGTGTTGCGAGACAGCAGTTCCCATCACCCCCGTCAGCCTAGCCCATAGTGACAAAGGACGGGACTTGCAATCCAACCGCAGACGGAAAGCTACACGTTGCCAACTTCTGAGAGGGAGGCTCCAGCTGTTCTCAAGTGAAACCTCTGTCTTCAAGCTTTGATCGATACAAAGAGATGGGATATGGGATAAAAAGTGTACCATCTCTCTGGTTCCCAACCTTGGGTAACCCAGGTGTTCTTGGACTGCAATTCCCAAAAGCCTACAGGAAAAAACTTCTTAACTGTTAGAGCAGTATGACAATGGCACCCATGGCCTCAGGAGGTGGTGAGCGCTGCAAGACTGGAGGCCTTCAAGAGAAAACTGGGCCACCATCTGTCAGATCTGCTTGGATCCCTGCACTGAACAAGGGGTTGGACTCGATGGTCTTACAGGCCCCTTCCAACTCGATTATTCTATGATTCTAGAGTTTCTGGGAGTTGATGTCCATAAAAATCCAAGTTACCCAAGGTTGGGAACCACTGATCTATTTTTTTTTCACCTCCCAGTTTTTTAAATGGAAGTGTCACAATTTAACAAACCATTTTAAAATGTCTGAAATGCTTTTTAAAAGCAAGGTTTTAAAATAGTATTTTAATTGTTTCCTGACAATTCTGTAATACTCTACAGTATTAGGTAACTGTAGCTTCTTAACACTTGTTATCAAACACAACAGCCAACTTATTGTTTGCTGTGCATTCCATCAACTTCCGCAGCATGTGAAGACTGTGATGCTTGGTAACAACTATATCAAACCAAACAACAGGCTAATACATGAAAGTCGAGAAGCCTGTTTCTATCTGTGCAGACCTCCAGTCTTCTGAAGTTAACAAAGATTTTTAAAAATTCAGGAACTAATTCTGATTAAGACCACTGATCATCAATCGTTGATCAGATCACTGATTCTGGCTCTCCCCTCTGGTAAATAACTATTGCAGTGTCATGTCATTTCCTCTGTTTCTAAATAACACAGACAGTAAGGAAAGGAAAACCAGTTAGTTCAAAATAAAAACAGCTTCCTATTGTTTATTACACAAGTATAATCAATTATTTTCTATTTTATGTTTATTTGCTCAAGTGGCAAGAACTAGGTAATACTTAGGGCACCCAACTTTAAATGCAACAGTTTAATATTTATTAATGTTTACAATGATTATCCAAAAAAAATGTATACTTCTAAATTTCATATGTACTAAACTACGCCACTGTTCGCTAGGTTGTGCCTAATCTGTTATGTTCTTAAAGCACATAAGTTTAGACTCACTACTAAGAAAATAAGAATTGTGTCTCTTTCAATGGAACTTAAAATCTTTGAGGATTTTTGACTAGCAACTGCTGACTGAATAACTCAGGGGGTTGGAGCACCTGGGCTTAGGAGCCAGAAGTCAGGAGTTTGATTCTCCACTACGCCTCCCAGGAAACCAACCCATTTGCACAGTTTTGGTCAAGCTGTACAGCTCCCAAGGGAACACCAGAAGTAAAGACCGATACACTTCTGAATACTCCATACTAGATATCCCTGGAAAAGAGCGCCCTAAGTTGGAGCGTAGAATCATAGAATAATGGAGTTGGAAGTAGCCTATAAGGGGGATTAACATGTAGGAGAAAACTATTGTTCTCATGTTCTTGTGGGTTTCCCACAGGAATTGAGCTGGCCACTGTGGGAAACAGATGGGCCTTTGTTCTGTTCTAGGTTATTTATTTAAAATATCTGTACCCCCTCTTTCTTCTAAAAAGGACCCAAGGCAGCTTACATCATTAAAACACAATATTAAAAGCTGAAAACAGTAATTTATTCAAATATTAAAGAAGAATTTATCTTTAAAATATAAAGTAAAAGCATTATGAAGATTTAGAAGCAACAAGATATAAACCATCTCATTTATTGTCTCCTAAGCAATCTGTCACTAAAAGAAAGCCTGTCTGAAGAGAAAGGGTCTTTGCCTGCTTACAGAAAGACAGCCAAGATGGGGCTAGCCTGGCCTCCTGTGGGAGGAAGTTCCACAGTCTGGGAGCAGAGACAGAGAAGGCCCACTCCCATTTCCCCACCAAGCATCTGGATGTTGTTGTTTTTAATTACTACTGTTACTCTGCAAAGCACCACATAAACGGACAACACAATTTAAAAATCAGACATAGGAAGTCCAAAAGTCTATGCCTGAAAGGAATTAATTTTTGTCAGCTGTGAAGGATTAACTTTAACTGAGGGAGAGCATCATTAGTCACAAAGTAATTTAGTAGGATTGGCCTGAGGTGCTTTAAAGTATGCCTACCGTTTTGACAAATTAACCACAGTTAGGGTTAGTCAGTTACCTTCTACACATCTACAGTCAAACACCCCAAAAGAAAGAGAGAGCTGTTAAAGAAAAAGAGAGCTTTTAAAATGAGTACGTACTTGGGGGGAAATCTTTTTCTTTCACCTAAGCCAGATATGTAAAAGAACAATTGGATAACAAGCAATTGAACTCACTACAGAACTAATCCAATTGAAAAACAAGACTAATATGTTCCTTTAGCCATGCATTAGGAACTGTAAATAGAATTTTTTCAAAGAGGTTTTGATCTTTTCTCTCCCTCCGCAAAAGTTATACACTGACCAAACTTCCATTTTCAAAAACAGGGTACTCAAGTTTTGCCATATACTGATTAAACCAATCTCTGACATAGGAGACCCTCAGACATGAGAATTTCCTGGTGGTTGGAGGAAACAAGCACAACAAAAAAAGAGGCCTGGCCTGTTCCTACACTTGCAAGGGGAAACAATTCTGAAAATCAGCTTAAGCACAGAGGTGACACCTAGAAACTCAACATGGAGGATGATTCAGGAGGATAATCAGCCTGAACTAGACATAAACAAGAAAACAAGGAAGAAAATATGAGATTCACTCAAGCTCTCTTTTAATTTCCTTCATTCCACTCTATTTTGCAAACATTTCCCTTTTCTTCTCCCCTAATAATTTGCTCCCTTTCTCTTTACTCATTGCTTGTTTATTCCTTTTAATATTTGTATACTTGGTTTTAGCTTTAAATATTATCTTTTAATTCTGTACGCTGCCTTTGTATACCCACTGTTTTTAGCTTTACATAGCGTCCTTCAATTATGTAAGCCACTTTGGGTCCCTTTTAAGGAGAAAGGTGGAGTAAAAATATTTTAAATAAATTAAATAATAAATAATTTCTCCCAACAAACCCCATTAACTCTTTCTCCATCATCATCCTCTTGCCATTCTTCCAAGGTCTTTGTGCTCTCACTCTCAGAACTAGCTGCACCTCAACGGAGCATGGCCCACCGACCCCACAGAATGATGGATAAAGTGACAGACCATTTTTAATATCATACTTGTTGAATTCTCTTTTTTTAACATTTGTATACTCACTATTTTTAGCTTTTTAAATATTGTCTTTTAACGACTGTAAGCCGCCTTGGGCCCTTTTATGAAGAAAGGTGGGGGAAAAAATATTTTAAATCGTGTACACACAAAACTACTCCAAAACACATCATTACTAAACACGATTATTTTACGTCACCTTCATTTCTACCTCGCCCACCTCGTCCTTCCTCAGCCTCTTCTTTCCCAACCCCCAAGTCCCATCCCCTTTCTTTCATGGGGGCCTCACGCTCCCCATTTCTGCCCTCCCCCCTCTCGCCCTAACTGGATTTAAATGCACAATGAACACTGCCATTCCAACACTTAAAAAGGACTATGACGTTAAATATGGCTCCTCGCCTTTCTCGCTTTGTTCTCCTCAGAGCTTCCACACACCATTTACTCCCCTCACACCCCCTTCCCCTCCTCAACCCCATGATTTCTCACCATGACTTTCTCTCCCCACCTACCTACCTACCTACCTTCCTTTCAAGGGCACCTCAAGAGATACCACCTGAGAGACGGCTTACCAACCCATAAGGGCATTTTTACCATTTAGAAACCTTTGAAATGTATGCCTGAACCGTTTGTTCGTCCGCCTGCACCCCACCCTGCCTTGGCTTGGGATTTTCCTTCCCCCTCAGCCCCATTTTTGCCTCCCCTCCATCCCTCCAGGACCTTCCCTCCTCCTCAGCCTGGCCCAACCGGGGCACTCCCCCCTTCCCGCCCCTCACGCCTTAGCCCCCGCTCGCCCTCCTTCCCTTTTTTTATCCCTTTTCTTCCCTTCCTTCTCTTATTTTATCTCTTTCTCCGTTTCCTCTTCCTTTTCTCTCCTCACGCCTCCTATTTCTGGCCAAAACCCCCGCTTCAAAATACTCACCCCCACCTCCTTCCTTCTCCTCCCCTCAGCTGTTTACCACTCAGGGCTCTCCTGACCAACAGGGCGCCGCCATCTTGGCCCCTCCACCGTCTCTGGCGCCCTCCCAGGGATCCCTCCGCAGCCAGCCCTCCCTTTCCAAAAATAGTCCCCCCCCCTCTTAAAAAAAAAAAAAGCACACCTTCGCCCTTTCGGCTCCCTTTTATTCCTACCTAAGGCCGGTTCTTCCCTCTCAAAAAAACACCCTCCTTCTTTTTCCCAACGGCAAGGTATGGGCCAGAGCTCGGGGCCACCGGATCCCAGTCGCGGAAGGATCTCTCTCCAACGGGGAGCGACGCGACCGAAGGCGAAAAGGTCTCGTGATGAGCCGAGGGAGACCGCAAAAAAAAGGTTCCGGCGCGCGGAGGGGAGGGGGAGTATCACGTGACCCGGGGGAGCGCCGAAGAGGAGGGCGGGCCTTGGTCCGGTGGTAAACAAGGCTGGCGGCGGAGGGGGCGGGGCTAAGCAGGCGCCTGAGGAGGCTCGGCGCTTTGGAACCACGCCCACCTCGTTGCCCCTGGCAACCGAGGCCTAGCTTAGCGTCGGGGTTTTTGCTCCTACTAAACTTTAAAAACAGGAAAGAAATAGGATGGAGGAAATAAAGTCCTGTAGAATTTTTGCAACCAACATTCATAGTGTAGCGTAGTGTACTATACTAGAGAATAGCATATTAAATTATTATTTTTATTATATTAAATTATAACATATTATATTATGTATTTTATTAATTGATTTATTTATCTATCTATACTGCCCCTCTGACTGATTGGTCATTCTTGGTGGATTGAAACCATGGCAATAACATTAAAATAACACAAGCGTAATCAAAAGTGAAAATTAAAATTCCATTGGAAAACAGGCAGCAATTAAAAATTTAATAAAATTAGTATCAAGAAGGATAGCTTTGTCAAGCCAGCTTGCTGGGAGCTGGCAGCGGGAGGAACCCACCAAATGACATGCAAGGGCCCAAAAGGATGTGCCCGCTTTCAGACGCAGGAACTCCAAAGCAAAATGGAATTCCTGTTGTGTTTAATGATTATGTAGGGATGTGGGGAAAAAGGACAGTGAAGAAAGTTGGGTTTGGGGGGATTAGCTGATATGCAATATTTTAGAGGAGAGTTACATTTGAGGTCATCCTACTTTGGGCAAATCATGAGAAGAGAAGCCTTCTCGGAAGAGACAACAATGAAGGCAGGAGGAAAAGAGGAAAACCAAGCATGAGATAGACTAACTCAGTAAAGGAACCCACAAGTTGGAATTTGCAAAGAACTGAGGAGAATATAGATCCTCTGCTGTTGGGAAAAAAAATAGATTATATCTGTGAATTTTAGCCTGTCACTGTCCTGTTTATAACCTTAGAACTGCTGAGATGGAAGGGATCCTATAGATCAGAGGTCCCCAACTTTGGGCCTCCAGATGTCCTTGGACCACAACTCCCAGAAGCCTTCACCACCACCTCTGCTGGCCAGGATTTCTGGGAGTTGAAGTCCAAGAACATCTGGAGGCCCAAGGTTGGGGACCACTGCATAGATCATCAAGTCCAGCTCTGGTCAAGGAGGCACTGTGGGGATTTGAACTCCCAACCACTGGTTCTATAACCAGACCCTAAACCAGTGGCCTCTGGTTCCCTCTAGTGACCGGTTCTTGTAATACATGTGAAAATAGTGGGTTTTTTTCCTGGATTTTTTTCTTTTAATATTTTAAATATTTTCATACCATGGATAAGTGAATCCGTGAATACCGATCTTGTGAATAAGAAGGTCCTACTGTAATCTCTTTATGTAGTAAAAAAAGGCACTATCTACAAAAGACGACGAGATGATCAGCCTTCAGGGAAACCAAAGTTTTGTTGAAGGACAAACAATTAGAAGGGGGGTGTAATTATCCCAATAATGCAAACCAGGAGCAAGCATGCTGAGTGACTATATAATGCAAAGGGATCGTCCAAGGATTATGGAGAAGGATGGAATGGAACATCTTGAAATACAGCTTGACTACCTAACCGGGTGCAACCATGAAGCTGTGTCATTTACACTGCAATATTTTGTTGCAGGTTTCACTTCTTGATTCAAAATAGCCAGCTCAATATCTGACCTCTGTTTTCGAGTTAAACACGGAACTACAGTTGGACTAAGGAACGCTTGTGGGATCATATGCTTGAGGTGAGCATCAAGCATCATTCTAACAATAAAATTCCACATTGTATATTGTCATCCTCAAGTAGATCAAAAGCTCCTACTTATAGTGCCACCATGTGGAAAAAAAACTAAGCACTGAACATCTGGTAAATCGTATTCACCTGTAATAGGGTGTATCTTATGTTCTACCAGGGTTTGTTCCAAAAAGGATATTTACTTGTTATAAAGTTATTATATTTATCATTGATGTCATGTCTTCAGGCCATAATAATTGCACTCATTACTGGAGATAAACAAAATTAAACAAAAGTACTAATTTCATTGGTAATTGGAAATTGTAATAAGATTTATTTTTTATTGATTTAAAATATTTTTACCCCACCTTTCTCCTTAAAAAAAATTCCAAGGTGGCTTATATCATTAAAAAGACAATATTTAAAAGCTTAAAACATGCTGATATAAAAATATATACATAGAATGGGACCCGTGTATCCATGGGGATTGGTTCCAAGCCCCCCCCCCCCCCGTGGATGCTGAAAAAATGCAAATTGTAGCAAACACTATTATAATAGTTAAAGTAATACATAGCATGATCTCTGTCTCCCTCTAGTGGCCAGTTCTTTAAAAATGTTTATCTCTAGGATTTTTCTTTTAATATTTTTAATATTTTCAGACCACGGATAAGAGAATCCGTGGATACTGATCCCTTAGAACCCTCCCAAGTTGCAAGATATTAATTTCACTGGAATGTCTGATACCTTTATCCCTTTGGGTTGAGTTATAGCTTATGAACGCCAATAAATGGTCTCAGGGATACTGGCACGTCTTTGGGTCTGAGTCTCAAGTTGGCGCCTTTGGTACCAAGTCTTGAGACCCAAGTCCGAGTTCCTATTAAAAACAAGCTTTTCCACCCAGAAAAAAAGGGAGGGAGGTTGGCTCGTGAGTGAAATCTGAGTCATTGGGAAAAAAGCATCCCGAGTCGAGTCGCTGGTATGACTTCAATCCGACCTGACAGCGAGTCCCACAACTCCGTGTCCGTATCCCTGAATCCTCCTTAGCTACGAACCTTTAACTCACTTTGTCCTCTTGAGAGGTTCGTTGACTTTGAATCTCACTGGAAAAAGAGACTTTTCATAATTAGCGGCTCGTGGGTTAGGGCTTTGTCTTCGTTCAAAGCAAACATCTGTTTTGGGACAACCTTGCCTTACCGCTGCTTTCTGCTCCGCTTAGGTTAAGGCCACAAGCCTGCCATTCCTTCTCCACGTGGACGTGTGATTAATTCAGGATAACAACCTCGTCGACGGGATGTTATGAATTCAGGACGAACCGCATCAGCGGCCTTTGAAGGCGACTCGACAATCCGGAGTTCTCTCCACGCACCCCACCATTTCCCTCGCGTGGGATTTGATGCCAAGCTTCCCTTGAAGTTTCACCTGTGAGAGACGGTCAGCTCACCTCCGAGAGAGAAAACAAGCATCTTTCTAATCTCGTCCCTCTTTGTGAATTACAATTAATTTTTATTTCAAGTCTTGGGCACGGTGGCTTGTCTTTCCCCCACCCGCTGTGTTGGAGGGATGTTTATTTCATCTTCCCTGGGGAAAGACGCCCTGGAGAAAGAAAAGAGAGAGAGAGAGAGAGAAATTAAATTAGGATGGGCTTCGGAAAAGAAAGAGACGGAACTCAATTATCATAAGATTAAATCAGAATACAGAAATTGGTTCACGGGGGGGGGGGAGCAGGGAGAAACATTATTTTCACTGCTGGAGAGACTGAGGGGGGAAGAACTGCAAGAAAAATACATAAAAGATTTATTTTTTTCCTCTTCTTTTAATGATATCATTAACCTTGTTTCCTATTATGAGCTTTTGGCCTTTAATGATTTATTTATTGTGCCTGCTATTTGTTAGAGGTTGTGATGAGCATCGAATGCTGGTACAAACCTATGAACGGCTTCTCTGGAGCACACCAAAGTTCTGGAGAGTTCATTCCTATGGTTGAATGGTAGCCAGTCTTATGCTGTAGCAAACTTTGTACAATAGGACCCCCCCCCCCCTCCACCGGATCAGTGTGTGCTGATTTAATTATCCACCCAGAACTGCCTATTTATACGTATTTCCAGGGTGTATTTACCAGAATGGGCCACTAGAGGGAGCCAGAGACCATGCCATGTATAAAGTTTACTGTTATCCACGTTTTTCAGCATCTGCAGGTTTGGAACCAATCCTCCATATATACCATGGTTTTACTGTATGTAGTTTGGCCACCACACATTACCTTCAGGATCATTCAGCCAGATCTTGGAAATCCATAAGTGCAAACAGCTAGAATTAGTTCCTTTTTCCCTGGACCAAAACACTGTTAAGTTACATTACAGGTTCTGAGTCTGAAGAAAGATCAGACCGCCAGTCTGATCAGCTTTTGGTTTTTATTTTCATCCCATATCACATTCCATTATTAATCTGTGATTATAAAGCAATTGAGGGCAAAACCTGGATGACCCTTAGACACTACATGTATTTGTTTACTTTTCTCTTACATTTATACTCTGCTTTTCACTAGAAACCAGAGCTCAGGGCAGCTTGCAAACTTCATAGATAAATAAAACTATACTATTTATTGATACTATTTGATAAATAAAACTAAGTAAAACCAAGTTTAACTAGTAAACTGGGTCACATGGGAGTCGTAATCTTGGAATGCACTAGGTGGAGAAAGGCTGAACTAGACTAAGCCGTCCCTCAGATTGCACAAGTGAAGACTTGGGAACATGTATATGTTGTTGTTTAATACAAATGTCCTTAAAGAAATATCAGTTGGTTAACCCTACAGATTTCAATCCATGAATTATTCAAACTATTCAATCTGCATGGATTTACATCTGACAGTTGGGGAACTAGTTCCACTACTGAACAATGTATCGTTCATCATCATAATCATCTTAGAACTGCAGGTGACTCAATGGATTATCAAGTCCAGACCCTGTCAAAGAGGCACAATGAGGGAATCGAACTCCCAAACCTCTGCCTCTACAGCCAGACGCCTAAACCCCTGAGCTATCCAGCAGTTTTGTTTACACTGCCTCGAGTCTGTAAGCTCCTCAGGGCAGAGAGCTGCCAGTCTGTAGCATGTAAACAGCACTGCACAAACTGAAATATCAGGCAACCGTTGAGCAACTGGACAGAAAATAAATCTGGCATGAAATAAAATTGATTAATTTGAAATACGATGCTGGTGGAGAGCTTTGTGAATACTCGGAAAGTTTGCCAGAAAGACGAACAAGTGGTCCTAGATCAGATCAAGCCTGTACTCTCTCTCTGGAAGCAAAAATTTTGAGACGGAGGCTGTCCTACTTTGGTCACATCCTGAGAAGGCAGGATTCTCTGGAAAAGACCATCCTGCTGGGAAAGGTGGAAGGCAGCAGGAAAAGAGGAAGACCCAATAACACGAGATGGACTGACTCCCTCAAGGAAGCCACAGGCTTGAGTTTACAAGAGCTGATAAGATGTTTTGAACAGGATATCTTGGAGATCACTCATTCATAGACTCGCCATAAGTCAGAGATGACTTGACAGCCTGTAACAACATGGACAAGGAGCAACTGCAATTTCACCTGCTTACCAGTAGAAGGCGCTGGAGACATAAATTCGCATCTAAGCCATTTGCCACCCACCCATGCATAAAATCCAAACATTTAATTTCAACACGCCTGCAAACGTGCCTTAAAAGGCCCTTTTAAAGTAACTTTTGAAAGTAACAATCACATGTTGCTGATTACATCCTGCAAGTATCTTTGTGTCTATTTTTATTATTACTTGCGCAGTAACTTTGTAACTACCAGTTGCCATTCTTATTACCCAGAAATCACTATTATTTATTTATAACTTGTTCTGCATAGTTCTGTTACATTTAACCAGTAACTTCCCAAACTGTGCCCTAAACTTCATTAAACCTGAAGATCAGATCATTTTGGCAAGATATAGCTGAGCACCAGTGAGTTTACAATTAGCATTTGGAGTTTTAATTATGAAACACCATCTTCTATATTCATAATGCTCTGTGTGCTGTAGCAACCATTCCAACATCTTTATAAAATCCACTCTCAAAATCTTATATCCTATATTTCCATATTGCTTTCCTATATGAGAAAGAAAGAAAGACTACATAAGCTTTGGATCACATTAGGAATATGGGTCTGAATTTTCCTGGTTTCCTTTTCCCTCCGCATCGTATCTTCCTTTATTGCCATTTTTTTAAAATATTACAAGCCCAAAGTCCAGAACCGTTTTGCTTGTATTGACTGGGGCAGCCATATCTCTCTCTGCAGCTGGCTAGAAATGTGGCAGATAAATAAAATAAAATAAATTTAGTTAAATTAAATTAAATTAAATTAAATTGAACTGAATTTAATTGAAATTAATTGCTCTTTTGGGCAGGAAATTCAGCTGAGAGAATTATAGCTTCCCTAAGACAGTTTTGTACATCCACAACAATCGGGAGATAAAAAGTTTTGACATAAGGAATGACAGCTCCATAACCCTCACTTTTGTTTTTCTGCTTCATCCATTCGGGCATATCATGTTTTCCTTTGCCACTTTTCAAAAATCAGTATCTCAAGAGAACACTCTCACCAAAAAAAACGGGTGGGAGACAAGAGGACACGAACTGTCACAGAACGAGTTGAAACGGGGAGTACTCAGAATTGAACCACGTGGAAAGTTCTCTTTGAGTTTTCAAAGTCTGGCAGGTTTTGATAAGCAAATTCTACCCAGGGTTTGGCTTCTTCATTGGCTGCTCATTCGCCGCCAGATTTTGACACAAATAATCTGATTGAAAAATCAGGGAGGGGAATGGGTGTAAAGAATACACACAGAGAGAGAGAGAGAGAGACATACAAACCCAAGAGAAATTAAGAGAAAGAAGAATATCTCAGGTCCAGCAGACAAAGAGCGTGTGGAAAAGTCAAAGAGAAAGAAAGCTGGAGGAAAAGAAGATACTGCATAGAAGAAAAACCCAGCTCTGCTAAACAGGTGATTTTTCTCCCCCATAAAATATTATTAATAATGATGCAGTAGCAGCAGAAATTAAGTTTAACATCCTATAACCACCTAATTAAATGTTCTACTGAATCGAGGTTTGGTAAGGACTCTGGAAATTGGTGATTTCCTCCCACACTTTATTAAAAAACAGTTAGGATGATGAGGATGACTGCGAGGTTTATCTCTCCGAGCAAAGTGGTTCAATATTACACCGCATCAAGAGACAAGGAGACGTTTAAGAAATATTGGAGTTGCGATATAGGGCCGTTTTTATAAGGCAGTTTCACTTTTAAAAAGAGATGCTTAAAAAAGAAAAAACAGGGATGTGCGTGTCAGTTAGGTATGGTGTTGTTTAAAATAAAACTGTTGGCACAGGAGGTTGTGATCAATCCCTATTGTAAAGCATCCTCTTAATTTGCTGTTTGGAAAACACCAAGAGAAAACAAAGCGGAAGGGATATTTTACAAGAAAGTTCTCACATCCCACCCAATAAATCCCAAATCCAACACTCAGAATTTGATGCAAAAGACTTCCGCTTAGAGTTAACAAATTTGGAAGGTAGGAATTTAAGCTGGATTTGAGAAAGGGGTGCAGCTCCAAACCCTTCCACTCCAATGTCCACCCACTTCTGGGTACCCCCGTTTTAATGCATTTCGTCAGTCTCTTTTCTAGATGAGCAGATTGTCGTTGGACTGTTAAAGAAATGCGAGCACTAGATCCTTTCTGATCTGCTTCCATATCACCCAACGATGGACCAGTTGGTCCCAATCTACCTTCTGCCCACCCTGGTAAAATAATCTGTGGACCGATGGTAAGGGTTACAATCCTGCACCCCCTTTTTCATTGGAGCAGATTCCTTCGAACATGCTGGGACATTCTTTGGAGTAGCCATGTCTAGGAATTCCATGCACAGATATGTGTTAAAAATATAATATTTATGGAACAATTGGAGTCCATCCATTCTTTAGGCACCAGAACAGAACAAAAACCCGCCAATAGGTGCAATAATACCTTTGAGAAGCTACGTAGACAGACAAAGGTTGATCCTTTAATATGCCCACAATATAAAATTGGTATATATAGCCTGTATTTTGTTTCACGGTCACTTAAAAATCTTACGTTCCTGAATGCATATGTGTATCTTTAGCATAAGTAGGTATATATATGATGTTAGTTATGTATAACACTTTGGATACAATATAATTTTGGAAAATACAAACACAATCATCCCTAAATGAATTACAATCCTGTCACTAAATAGACATTGTGACCTAGAAGTGATATTTGAAAATGTGGGGAATAAGTTTTAAGATTCAAAAGCACTCCGGGTCTGATGCATTTTGACAGGTTTCCAATCACATATTCGGACCTCCTGTTTAATGGGCAATCAGTAACGCTGTAAACTTCGGTCTCTCTGCTCCGGTCCGACGCTCTAACCACTGTGCATCACACCAGTTGTCTTACTGTGTTGTTGTTGTTTTTTTGCCTCACAAACCAGCAAACTCTTTTTTAAAAAACCCAGTAGCAAAACATGCAGGCACGCACTACCGTTGTAACTTCAAAAGGAGAGAGAGAGAAAGAAGGAAAGGAAAGATAAGCATATGGAAATGATAGATAAACTGATACTCTGTCCTCAGGCAATTCGGTCACCATGCGCATCCTGGGCAATGTTGGGGTTGAGCAATGTTGTTGTCTTTGCCTCTGTTGTTGACCTGGGAGTCCAGTGACTTCCATGGCTTAATGAGGACTAGAATTTAAATTTGAGGAATCCTCGGCCAGCGCTCTAACCAGTAGACCACATAGTTTGTACCCTGAGAACCTGGAATGAAATACGGCTGTTATCTACTCCGGGTTGGGTCCCCAGATCTGATTCCATTTCTTATCGTGCGTTGGAGGATCTGATCAGCCACCACTCGTTGTGATTTGTATCGTTCTTCACACACAGACGCACAGACACGCTCCTGCCGTGTTCTTCGGCTTTCTCACGTTCAGGCTGAAAAGGCCACCCAGGAATTGAGAAATGGCAAATCTGGGTTGGGTAACATGAATGTGTGTGTGTGTGTTTTAAAGCATTCACTCCCAGAATCCTTGGAATTGTCATTTTTTTTTTTAAAGTAACTTGTCCAAACTCTAAATGGGAAGCGTTGGGCACAACTAGAAACTGCAGACCGTGGGCTTTTATGGGATGATCTGAGAAACAGAGCCGGTTCTACCGTTAGAGCGAGGGGATCTGGCACCTCAGGTAGCCCGTTCTGGACTCTCGTGAAAGAGCAGCTAGGGTTTTACTACACCCTGGACTGCCATAAAGACAGCCTCCTTTGAGCCCATAGTGAGAAGACAAGATTCTCTGGAAAAGACCATCAGGCTGGGAAAGGTGGAAGGCAGCGGGAAAAGAGGAAGACTCAATAACACGAGATGGAGTGACTTCCTAAAAGAAGCCACAGGCTTGCGTTTACAAGAGCTGTGCTGGGCAGTAGAAAACAGTACGTTTTGGAGATCGCTCATTCATGGGGTCTCCATAAGTTGGACTTGATGGCACGTAAGAACCAGGGTTTTTATAATTTGTTATTTTATTTTTGTTACCTGGGGGGGGGGGGGGGGGCAGCTGGTTGACAGCTCAAAGGATCCAGATCATTCAAAAGGATCACAAGTTTTGACTAGGAAGGTTAAAAAAATCATCACGTTTCACCCTCTTCCGCATTTTATTTTATTTTATTTTATTTTAACTCAAGTTTATTTTAACTAACTTGTTCCCAAATATGTATTATTATTTTTTCAAAAGTGGAGGAATTCATCAAAAACTAATACGAACATTTTCCCCCAGCCACACTCATCAAATTCCACTGGGACCTCCATTTTCAGCATCAAGAGAACGGTGCCGAATTTCCTCGCCTGCCCTTTGGATATTTAAAATGAGCAGGTCTTCAGAACCAGGAACCTTAAATCAGCCAAAGATCTGATTGTGAATAAATCTGTCAGTTTGGTTTCCTTGAACCTTCAAATTGCTATCCTCTTCGGCTCTTTCCATTCTAAATATCAGTCCATTTGCAAATTTAGGGGGGGAAATCTTAGTTTTTTAAAAAAAGAACGAAAGCAAATTTATCTTCCATTTATAGTTTCAATCAGGAAGGGGAAAGTAGAGAATCTTAGGTCTCAAGAGGTAGAACTGAGTTCGCATTTTTTTCCAGAACTGCTCCTAGCAAAATTTGTTTTTACTGTTACTGCATTGAGCAATTGTTACAGAAAATGCAAACGATCATGCAAATAAGCAAGGTTTTATTGCCATCCAGGGCATTCAGCTGAACTCTTTCCATGGATTGTGTTACTGTCAAGGAATAAGTTTCGCTGGGTAGAAGTAAAGTGAAAGACTAGCTATAGGAAATAAAGGGGGGGGGGGGTGGAATCAATTTTAAGGGTTTCTATGATGTTTTCTGCTCTGCTTTCTTGTTATATCAAAAGTCGGAAAGACTAGGGTCGATTTGGGTCAGGATCAGTCTCATGGGACATTTATTTATTTATTTATTTTATTAGATTTATACCCCGCCCATCTAGACAGATAAGTCTACTCTGGGCGGCATTACAAAATTTAAAAAAACAATAAAACCGATGAACATGCAAAAATCCAAGATGTAAAAATGTAAATATTAAAATGTAAATATCAAATGATTGTAAATGATTGCAATCTATCGGTTCTGCGCCCTGAACAACATCTGTCCAGATAATTCCCCCAGTAACTTAGAATCTGCCTTTAAAAATAACTTTAAAGGCCAGCCCTCCTGGGGCTGATGGGAGTCGGAATCTCATGCCATCTTCCAGATCATAGGCTTACTCGTTTTCGAAGTCTGGAAATAGGTATTCGGAGGGGAGCCCACCAAAGGTGTCTATCTATGCCCGGCTCAGAAATCTGAGTGTGCCCCAGGTTGGAAGGAGGCCAACCCAGAACATGAACTCACACAGAGACGTAATGGGGAAACTCTTGTAAGGATGGGGAGTTCTGTTGGGCATTTGAATGGTCCGCGTCGACCCAATGCGGATTCACTCCCTGAGCGGAAAACAGAGTAAATCCTGAGCCATTGGGGGTGTACAGAGATGTAGCAGGCACCTTTTCTGGGTTGGGGGCCCACTTTGGACTTATAGCAGTCTTTGAGGATCATCATAATTTATGTTCTGTCCGTCAGCTGCATTAATGGTGCCTTACACCACAGAAGAGATCTCTGCCCCAAGGAGTTTACAAACCAAATAGGGAACAGGGCGGGGAAGATGAAAGAAGGCAGGAAAAAAAGTGGATGTAGGTGTTAAAAAAGGAGAGTGTGTGTAAGCAGTGGAGCGGAAGTGGGCAGGTCTCTGCCTCGAGGAGCATACAATGTACAATTCAACAGTCCAGAGCCTTTTAATTGTTTAGGGCACTGCATGCAAAACTTCCCTTTTAGCCGTGCTGGCTAAACCTTTTGGTGATTGTAGTCTCAATCATTGAGAGACCACGTTTTCTTCCTTTGTAGAAAGACACGGGAACCGTTTATTTACGGCACCAATTTATTTTCTGTGGCAGAGTTCTGAATTTCTGGTAAAAATTATTTGGCTACACACCAGGAGTACAGAGATTCACAGGAGAATAGCTTCTAGTTCCCCCAGAGAGTCCACCCCTTTCTCATTAACTGTTACTTAACGTCTTGGTAACTCATTCTGAGACATTTGTAGGAGAAAGATTTTAAAAATGTCCTTACTTCCAGTTGTGAACAGATCAATGGTGAACTAACACACAACATGACCTCAACAGACTAAAGAGAGGGAAAAGAGATACAGAGATTCACAGAGGATAACAGCTACAGCAGAACAGAGATTCACAGAGGAGAATAGCTACAAGTTCCCCAGACAGTCTATCCCTTTCTCATTAAGCGGCATTTAAAGTCTCGATAACTCACTTGAGACATTTGCAAGAGAAGAAACAAAAATCTTTCATTACTTACAGTTGTTAACGGATCAACAGCAAACTCACAAACAAACTGACTTAAACAGTCTAAAGAGAGGGCAAAGAGTGCTCAGCAGAGAGGTGGGCCTCTCTTTAAATTCAGAGGTGGGAAGGAATGATTGGTTAGTGCCGGATAGATTGATAGGCACCCCAGCCCCACCCACAAGAGTCAGCATGCGAGGTTGTAAAACTCACGGATAACTTTGTTCCACTCTCTAGATCTCTGATGACGGAGTGAGAAGGACATGCCTCGGTCTTTCCTGGTTAAGAGTAAGAAGGCCAACCAGCCCCGTGTTGTGGACGACGGCTTCCTGGTGCCGAAATGGGATCCAGAGGAAACGGTGGCCCCCTGCTCTGGTGGTAGGTCAGGAGATTCTGCTAAGAGTGGGGCAGAAACCATAGCAGAACTGTTAACCAACAACGTGGATCCTTGGGATTTTGCAGCCCCATTGGTGAAGACTAGGTTCTGTGATACTGGCATACGTGGGTGGGTGGGGGGAAGCACACACACCACTCAGAGCGGGTGGGTTCACACCTTTTTTGGCAGGTTCGCACCTTTCCAAAAGCAAAATTTTGCATCCTCTAAATTTTGCCATCCTGGGCCAAAGCCCCAGCTGCCTGGCCTTAGTCATACCTCTGAACAGTAGTGAGGCTGCAAACCTTTTCCAAACATGGATGATGGGCATTGTGGTCTAATATAAGCTGGAGGATGTTGAGGACAGGAAGACTGGGCTATGGCGGTTGCCCCTTTGGAAGAAAATAAGGTAAAAATAAAGGCTCTTTCAAACGAAATGTTCGTATTGCTATTTGTTCCCGTTTTTGTGGCGATGGGACTGGAATTCTGCATCAAAACAACGTGCTTCCTATCTCTGTACTGGACATTTTTAACCCCACCAGACTTATTCATTTGTTTTTTTGTTCCACTTTGTACCAGGGCCATAGCGCTTCAGCGCTACAGCGCTTCCCTAGAATTTCAGCCTTGGTACACTTTGGCTGAAATCCTGTTGCTCGGTGTAGTAAGTGACACTACACCAGGCCCAGCCTCGTGGGGACTGGGCGAGTCAAGTTGTCCGTAAGTTCTATGGATTCAAATGGGTCTCCTCTAGTTGAGACTTACTTTATCGTAGCATGTTCCGACTCGATTAGGCCCATTCGAATCAGTGGAACTTAGGAGCTGACTCATAAAATCCCCATGGATTCAGTGGGTCTAGTGTGAGTTACTCGGCTGAGCGACAGGATTTCAGCCATGAAAGAGGAGACGCTGATATAGCCCAGAAAAGCACGTATCTATTCTAGGTGATTCTTCCCAGCCAAATTTAAGTTAAAACATTGTGCTGTTCTAATATTGCAGTGATGACGGACAGCGTTCCTGATGAGACCAAAGCATTCAACCCCGGTGACCCACAATGCCTTGCTCCCAGTGAAAAAAATGATCCAAACCGTGGCAAAGAGGATGGTTTCCATGCCAAGCTGATGAACCAGACAGCTTCAGGGCCTCCAACTCCAGGTAAGAAACAGTAGGCTACAAAAGCTTAGTTAGAGAACAGGCTGGGCCAACCTACACAGCAGGATGAGGAGAGGATGATGGTAAAGGCCTAACGACAGAGCAGAACAGATCCCATTGCTTCGCATGCGGAATGCCACTTCTGACGCTCCCCAGATGAAAAAGAAACACTTGCCTCCTTGCAAAGAGAAAACTAGCCCTTCAGGAAGGAAAGTTCTAATCTTGATGGACTAGATTTCTATTGGCAGGGAATGGCGAAGACTGGAGAAAGCTAAAAAAAAAAGTGATCTGCCATCCGTGGGATAAAATTATATCGTCCAGGTGTCCTGCCCTGACAATGAACACACTTGGGACATTTTGTCATTTTGCCAGCTGGATGTAGGAGTCAGAGCGCAGAACTAGAACGCAGAAGGCCCGGATTCAAGTGCTGCAGAGCTATGACATGTAGGGGAAGACATTTTGGGCCATTCCTTTTTTTTTTCTCAGCCTGGCCAACCTCGTAGGGCTGTTATGAGGAGAGAGCCAACAGGAGGAGCGCCCATGTAAATTCCTTTTTTGCCCTTACTGCAAAGAATTTCGTGTTATATATCAAACTCTGTTCAAATTATATTATATAAAAATCCAAAATAAAATAAAAAGTATACCAGTTTAGGCTGGAGATGGGAGGGACACCATTACCATGGGCCTCACCAATATTTCCTACGCTGTAGGAGAGAGACCTATCAATATTATTTCTAACAAGGTTGTTAAAATGTTGCATTGCAAACAGTGTGATCATCATTTTTTTTCTCTCTCTTATTTAAAAATCTTCTCTTCTTTCTTGTCAGAACTACCCGTCCCGGCACCGAAATCTAAAAACTGCAGCCCTGCGGGAAATGTTCCTAATTTCTATAAATCCAATTTCACTTGGGATACGTTACACTCTCCATACAGCTACCGGCCAGTAACGTCTGCCTTTCTGGAACATTCTCTTCACTTGTATGGAAATCCCCCACACCTGCTGGCTTCCGAATCACCGCTAGATTACAGCATGCGATTCTCACCGGACATGGAGACATACTGCTGTGTAATATGTAACAAAGTGAGTGATCAAGGGCATGGAAATAACTCATTTTGCACAACTGTTTATAAAGGCTTGCACTTCCGTTTTGAAGTACCATAGGACCCCTGAATCAATGGTTTCACTTATCCACTGTGTGAAAATATTAAAAATATTAAAAGGAAAAAAAAATTGAAATACGTATTTTCATGATGTATTTACCAGAACTGGCCACTAGAGGGAGGTGAGACCAAGCTATATATCATTTTTGTTTGAGAATGTGCAGCGTGGTCTCTGTCTCCCTCTAGTGACCAGCTCTGGTGTTACATCGTGAAAATTTGTATTTCTGATTTTTGTTTCTTTTACCATGCTATGTATAATGTTTGCTATTATCCACAGTTTTCAGCATCCACATGGGGAGCTTGGAACCAATCCCCCCCAGATACAGGGGAGGGGTCCTACTGTAATTAAGAAATATGGCTAAGGGTCAAAGTGGACATCACGGAAAATGTGTAGTTCTTGGGATTGATTCATTTTTCTTCTCATAATGTGATTTACGCAGAGATGCATGACTCAGAAGTCAGGCTTGGAAATTAAGCCCGTGTTTACCTTCCAATGACCAATCACAGAATAAAGCATGCTGGAATGCTAGATTTGAAGTGAAGGAATGTATGAGCTATGACAAGTAGACCTAACTCACCAATTGACCTAGCACCTCTTCTACATACGTGCTAATCTTGTTGTTCAGTTTGACCCTAAAGTAATACTATAATTGCAATATAAATACTGTAGGAATAGCTTTACTGTAACAGCATGCATACTTTCAGTTCCTATATAAAGAAAGAAAGATATGCAGACTCACTAGGTTTGTTTTTTGTATCCTTGTGTTTCATAGCTTTCTGATGTTATGTTTTGAAAGTAACTAACTTTTAAGTAACTAACTTTCAAGTAACTGTTTCTTCTGAGTAACAAAAAAAAAAGAATAGTTTTGTTTTTGAACAATCACCATTACAACGGTAAACAAATATTCGTTGGCCTTTTGGAACAGTTAATGTTTACTAATTACTTTACAAAAGTAACTTTTTCCAGCTCCGTGTGAGGCAAATGCTTGTAGGCTTTTGATGCCTTACTCGGTCCTTCACTTCTAGCTGTATTTCACTGTTTTAAAATGGAAAGCAGTAGGAAGAACTGTGGCAGAAAACAGGAAGAATCACCATTTTGTTCCTTTCCCAGATATTTTCCACCCCTCACGGTCTGGAAGTCCATGTCCGAAGGTCACACAGCGGGACACGGCCCTTTGCGTGTGGAACCTGCGGTAAAACCTTTGGGCATGCCGTGAGCTTGGAACAACACACCAACATTCACTCTCAGGTAAGGTAGATGTCAAAGAAAATACTAGATTCGCACTCGCAGCTGTAAATAATTCTTTCACTTTTTGAACTCTGACCTTCCGATCCGCAACCAGCCTCCATGGCCGCCATCTTTGTATGGCCTTAGGAAAGGTCTCCCTGTTCGCCATTGTTCATTCTCAAAATTTCGTATTTCCCATTCATCCGAGGTGCTTTATTGGGGAAAGACGCCTTCAGACCGTTTCAAATAAACACAAACGAAGAACGAAAACCACAGCAAACATTCAGCGTGGAAAGGGTGACCATGATAAAATACTAAAATTCAATATACCATTCAGTTCGACCATTTACCGGAATAAAATAAACTTCTGTTGCTCTGGGAAAACCTCACTAGAGATTAAAAATTGACTTGACTTATTGAAACAGACACGTTTTCTCCTTGGTTTTTCCTGAGCGAGGCTGCTTTCACAGCAAAGAGACCCACCCTCCGTGTCACAAACAAATTGCAAGTTTGTTCTCAACTTCCCATTCTCTCATGCCGTCGGAGATCAATAATGTTCTTGAAAACTGGTGTATTAGAAATACAATAAATAATGGGCACGGTCTTAGATATCCACCATTCCACATATACGAATCTATCCTGTAATGCCCCGAATTCGTATCCATTTGCTCAAAGCGACGACAAGCGGAGGGTTAGATGTAAATCTTTTCTTCATTGGCGTTTCTTGTCACTCGACAGCCGGTCTGACCTTCTCTCTCTCTCTGGTCTCCCTTCCGCAGGAGAAAAGCTTTGAGTGCAAAATGTGTGGGAAGGCTTTCAAGCGCTCTTCCACGCTGTCCACGCACCTGTTGATCCACTCGGACACGCGGCCTTACCCTTGCCAGTATTGCGGGAAGCGCTTCCATCAGAAGTCAGATATGAAGAAGCACACTTACATCCACACGGGTGAGGACGGCTGCAGTCTGGATGAGGCCACGGCACACGTGTGTGTCTGTTGCACCGTGCACCGGTTGCATGGGTGTGCAATAGACAAGAGGCCGATGCTTGGGTTGGTTTTCAAAATCCCCATTTTTCCCCTTGGTTGCACGCCCGTCTTCCAGCTTCTACTCTCTACAGTGGGCTATCAAGCAGTGGTTTCCCCTAACCACAGAGTGGCTAGCCCATAATGGAACATAATATTGGTTCTTAACTTTTCCTGTTCTTCCGTTGCAGGAGAGAAGCCGCACAAATGTCAGGTTTGTGGGAAAGCCTTCAGCCAGAGCTCCAACCTCATCACTCACAGCCGCAAGCACACGGGATTCAAGCCGTTCAGCTGTGATCTCTGCGGGAAAGGTTTCCAGCGCAAGGTGGACCTGCGGCGTCATCGGGAAAGCCAACACACCCTTAAGTGAGGAAAGAAGCAAGCTCAGCCCCGGAGTTCCACCGCGGCGGGGTTAGGAACCTGCGGCCCACGGGCCAAGTCCCGTCCAGATTCTTGGCCCACTTCACAAAGCCCCACCCACCTTTTGCTAGGTCCAGCTCCGCCCACTCTAACCACACCCACTGAGTTGGGCAGGTTTTGATAGAGAAAAAGGTCCCACCATTTCCGAGTGAAGGGCAGACAGAGAGATCTTCTTTACCCTTTTAAGAAACTCTTATGGAGAAAATAGCGTCTCCACAAGGCTCTTAGCTTCACATCAATCTTCCTCGTTTAGAGGCTAAAGGACAGATTAAATGCTGGCCAGTATTTTAAGAACATAAGGAGCTGTTTTATTAGACCAGGACACACCATCTACCTGTCTAAGAGCTGTCACTCCGGCTTGAGTTAGCGCTCGAGAGTCTGAAGTACAGACTGATAATTCCCAGAACCTTCCCCTTGATCCTTTTAATCAGGATCTTTTTAATTGGGATTAAACATAGGGTCTTCTAAACAGAAAACTAACTGCAGAGCAGGAAGAGACCCTAGGGAATCAAGCGCTGAGCGATGGCATCTTCCCTATAGGTTTTTTTTATTTTTCTCGGATTGATTGTCTTCAGAACTGCCCCTGCCTTTAGACAGAGTTAAGGCAACGGCTTCAGACATCAGCACCAACCCTTCTCGTCTGCTATTTCCAAAGAAACAACAACAACAATTGTAAATATGTATTTATGCTTGCAATCAAGTCTATATGCACATTGTTTTCCAATAAACAAAGGCAATCAGAATGTCTGCAGATTGTTGGTATTTGGCAACAAAGTCGCCGTAGTGCTTATTTACAGATTATTTTGGGGATCCTAATATTTGTATAGCTGGCTGGAGAGCTCAGGGGTTGAGGTCTCTGACCCTGGAGCCAGAGGTTGCGGGTTCGATTCCCCCACTGGGCCTCCCGGGAGAAGAGCCAGCCTCGGTCGCCTTGGGTGAGCTGCGCCGTCCCAGGAGAGCACCCCCAGAAGAAGGGGAGTGGAAACCACCACTGACTACTCTCTGCCTGAAAAGACTTGATGGCAGATGACGAGGAGACGTGGCATCAAAAGACAGAGATTGTGGCAGGTTGGTAAGAAAATCAACTCTTCAGTCTCACAACTAACTTTCTTACTAACCTGCCACAATCTACGTATTTTACGTAATATAATAGTAGCCTTAGAACTGCAGGGCTGAAAAGGACCCTACGGATCACCAGTTCGAGCCCCTGTGATGTCATGTGCAAATATTTGCCATCTTACAGCTCTCTCTTATGTCTGAGGAAGTGGCTTTTATCCCTGAATGCTCACATCAAAATTGAACAATTAGCCTTTAAGGAACCACATCACTGTTGCCTTTTTTTTTTTCAGTTGGATTCTGTTTGCCTCGGGCTAATCTGTTTTGACATATGACTGTCACACCCATGCTACTAATATCTCTAAGATATTCCTATGGTTCATGCTATGGAATATGGCTCATCTCACACCATAGGGTCCTAACCCTATTAAATAACTGGCGCTGACACAGAGGATTCTTCTTGGTAGGTAATCCATGGGATGCAGAGCAATGGTTCCCCAACCTTGGGTCCCCAGATGTTCTTGGACTACAACTCCCAGAAAGCCTGGCCAGCACAGCTGGTTGGTAGAGGCTTCTGGGAGCTGTAGTCCAAGAACATCTGGGGACCCAAGGTTGGGAACCACTGGCTGGATAGAGTGATAGTGAGAGACTCAGGAGACCTGGGTTCAAATCCCAGCTCTCCAAGGAAACTCGTTGGGGCGGTCACTAGTAAAACCACTACTTAAATATCTCATTTACCTTGAAAACCATAATAGAATCTGTTGTACATCAGATTTGACTGGATGACACATAGATCAAAATTCCTGTGAATTCTGTTCTGCAGGTTGATTTAGCCAGAAGATTGTTGTTTGGGCTCAGAGCTCCAATATATATATATATATATATATATATATATATATATATATATATATATATATATATTGTTTCAGAATTCCCTGGCTAGCACGACTGTAATTTACAAAGCACCTTGAAGTGGTATAGTCCAGGAAGTTAACTGTTACAAAATGGGGTTAGGACACCCCTGTCATCTAAAAAAGTGATTTTGATCCTCATCAACAACATTGTGTTACTATTTCCACCCCAGGAAAGGTTTAGATTCATGTTGAACATTATTCTGTTAAAAAAACAATAATCCTGTAATGCATGGCTTAGCCAAAACAACGAAAATTTTTAAACCTTACCTGCAAACCAGGAAAAAAAAGCAAATCAGACAGCTGGCTTCCCTTCTGTTCTCAGGAACAAAAGATCTGGTGTTCTAGGACATTTCCATGACTATCAGTGATTTACATGAGGAACTGAGGAGATTATACCCTGCTTTTCAACCTGTGTCTTCCCGAAATATTTGTTCCTACTTCCTTTTTCGTCTCTGGCCGCTCCTACCATTCTACTCATTGCACTAGCTGTGCGCAAAATTCTGGCGTCCGGCAGAGACCAAAGCAGAAACCATTTTCATTTTAGAACACTCAAGTATCTAGTCCTCGTGGAGATCACAGAATCCTAGAATGATGGAGTTGGAAGGGGGCCTCTAAGGCCATCGAGTCCGACCCCCTGCTCAAGGCAGGAATCCAAATCAAAGCAGATCGGACAGAAGGTGGTCCAATTTCTCTTGAAGGCCTCCAGTGTTGTAGCACTCACCACATCCCAAGATCATGGGTTCCATCGTTGTACTGCTCTAACAGTTAATAAGTTTTTCCTGAGATTCAGCCTAAATCTGGCTTCCTGTCGCTTGAGCCCATAATGACGTGTCCTGCACTCTGGGATGATCATGAACAGATCCTGCCTCTCCTCTGTAGGACTCCCTTTCAAGTCTTTGAAAAGTGTTATCCGATCTCCCCTCCATCTTCTTTTCTCAAAGCTAAGCATGCCCATTTCTTTCCATCTTTCCTCCTAGGGCTTGGTCTCCAGTCCCCTGATCCTCCTGGTTGCCCTCCTCTGAACTCACTCCAGTTTGTCGGCATCCTTCTTAAATTGCACTGTCCAGAACTGGACACAGGACTCAAGACGAGATGATGTCAAAATCTGTGCCACTCCCTGGACTCTGAGTCCCATCATCCCTGACCATTAGCCGCCACGCGATTGGGGACGGATGAGAAATAGAGTCTCACAATTCCTGGAGGGTCACAAGTTGTTCCCTTTCTGCAATCACGGATGGTGTTTAAATTCCACTGCAATCACAATGAGACTCGGTGTGGAGTATTGTGAAACAGAGAGTTCCCAGTTCAAATCTTACCCTCTGCCTTGAGCTCATGAGGCGAGCCCCTGTTCAGTCCGATTCACCCTTCCCAACTGTAATAGGGTTATAGCGATCCTACCTTATAGGGTTCTTGTGAAAAACAACCAGGGTGCTGCGTGGAAACTAAGCATTAATAACAAAGTCTTGCCGGCTGAATATAATTAAGTCAGCAGTGCTTCCTATCATTCGTTGTTCTTACTAATAAAATCCTATCGCTTTTAAACCAGACCTAAACCCAAACAACCTCTCTCTGGATTGAAGCCAGCGGCAGGATGTGCACTGTAGATTTTAGGGGTCGCAACAACGCACTATCTCAGCCGCCATATATTTAAGCCGACATCTACTATATATCCTATAGAACTGCTAAATTCATTCAACAAGGCATGGAAAGATGAAATTCATTGCCTGTTTCACAAGTTTTCAAGTTAACTTCACAACGTGATACTTCTTTGAGAATGCTTATTTTATCTTACTGTTACTATTATCCTATGCTTTTCTGACTGTTTATATGTACTTACATGAGATGCCAAAATACTATGTTTAAGACTGATTTAATCTATGCTCTTGTGTACAGCCTGGATCAGCCATCAAGTCGTAAAATATCCAGTATTTTGCATGTGGGCTCTGTTTTAAGCTTCAAATAGAACCTTTTAATGATCTAAGCTGCCTTTGAATACCCATTGTTTAGCTTTAAATATTGTCTTTCAAGGATGTAAGTCGCCTTGAGCCCTTGTTAAGGAGAAAGGTGGGTACAAATAACTTAAATAAATAAATAAAAATATTTTTTTTCTCTCTCCTAGCTCCTTACAATCCATACTTTTATAATTTTCCAAGAGAGAGAACAATTTTTTCCCTCTTGCAATCAGTCCAAGATCTGAGGGCTAAAAATAACTGGAAAGCACAAACACACACACAAAAAATCCCTCACTTCTTGGCAGAGTATTGCAAACATCACTTTGCATGCTCCTTCATTTGCTAACCAAAGCAGTCCAAATATTAGCCCCCTCTTCTCTCTCAAACAGAGGGAAAGAAGGTGTCAAGCAGGTTGTGTGGCCAGTTCACACAATCCGCTCCTCTGTTCCCCAAACTTTGTTCAGATTTTGGCGCTAAGGTGAGTTATTGATTGACAGCTCGGTGGCCAGGATGCGGCGGCAACTGGCCAGCGGGAATGGAGGACCGTTGTCAGCGGTGGGATTAATATTTGCATATCAAGAGCAGGTGCAGCCTTCTTGCAAAAGTGAGCTGACCCCAGTCCCTGGAGGATAAAACCAAAAATAAAATAAAATGCACATTGTCCTAGTTCTCCAACGTTCTGTTTGCCCCACTGGACTACCAGATGCTTCTGGGAAGCCTACAAGCACGCCAGGGCCATCCCACAAAGCCGAGGAAGGCTGGGGTCAATTGAGTATTTTAAATAAATCAATAAAAATGAATAAAACGGAAAGAAGCAGAATCACGCATGTTGTCTGAAGCTCACTCCAAAAAAAGTTAGGAGGCAAGTGTGAAAATCATCAATCAATACGTGCTTCGGAAAGGGAGGAAGTAGACACCAGGAGAACAATCAATGCGTTTCGGGAGAGAAAGTGGGTGGAATAAAATATAAGCATATTAAAAATGGAGCCTAGCCCCAAAGTGAACAGGTGAACGAATAGGTTTAAGATAAATGAATTAATGGAATGCAATGTAGAAGCGTTTTCGGTTTGGTTTATGTTGTTTTTGATATCATATTTTTGTTTGTAAAACGAAGATAATCAGTAAATATAGTTCAGGGGTCTTTCGTTGTAACATTTGTACGGGTGAAGGCTCGGATAAATGGCAATGCTCGATTCCCTCCCCCCCCCCCCCAAAAGCTTGCAGGCAAAGGGAGATGATGGAAACGAGAGCCTTAAAATCTGAAGCGGAAGAAGACTTTGGTGGCGCTGGACTTATCAGGCATTGCCGGCTGCTAACCGTCGGGCTGTGAAACAGGCTTGTTTAGGGAGGGGGAACCAGCTCACAAGGCGAGATAGGTCAAACCCTGGCCTTATCAGAGCCGGGTCTGAACACAGAGATCCTAAAAGGATCTTCCTTCCCAGTCCACAACAGACAGATTGGTCGCTGGGACCGGAGGGGGCAGGAAGAGGACAACCGAGATGCCCGCCATGGTTTGGAGCCCTTCGTACGGAGAGGCGAACGACAGGGCGCAACTTAGTACAACTGGCGCATTTGAACAAGATGGTTCCAAAACATGCAGACATCGAGATTGGCCAGGAAAGCATCAGACGTGCAACAGGGATGAAAAAAGAGGAAAGCCTCATTTGGATCAAGGAGCTATCGTTATCATAGTTTAGGTCTCTGGCTGTGGAGCCAGAGGCTGGGAGTTCGATTCCCCGCTCTGCCTCCTTGACAGGATCTGGAATCAATGATCCATAGGATCCTTTCCAGCTCTGCCGTTTGCAGAGTTCTCTAACCGTTGTAACAACTATAACAGTTAGGAAGTTTTTCTTGATACTCAACAGAAATCTGTCTTCCTGTTGCTTGAGACCATTATGATGTGTCCTGCCCTCTGCAATGATCGATAAACAGATCCTGACTCTCCTCTGTAGGACGACCTTTCAAGTCTTTTAAAAGTGCTCTCCTCTCTCCCCTCGGTCTTCTTTTCTCAAGTCTAAACGTGCCCAGTTTGTTCAGTCTTTCCTCCTAAGGCTTGGTCTCCAGTCCCCTGATCCTCCTTCTTGCCCTCCTCTGAACTTGCTCCAGTTTGTCGCCATCCTTCTTAAAGTGCGGTATCCAGAACTGAACACAAAACTCAATATGAGATCATGTTTGAAAATCTATAGCAGGAGGACTCGTTGACCTTCCAGATCTTGTTCAGCCACACGTCCCATCATCCTTTACTGTTGGATTGCATGGTTTAGAGAGCACTTCAGAGTAGCAAACTGCTTTCATCTCTGTGGCCCCTGCAACACCACTGTAAAAAAAAAAAAAAGCAAATTATGCCTATATTGCAGGTTGAGACACAGAGCCCTGCCAAGCTAGATGAGAACACCTTTCAGACTGAGGACCGTCAACTGGAAATCAGGATGGGTGCACACCTGAGCATGCAAGAGGCTGAGCCTATCCATCTGCATGGATGAAGGGGGGTGGGCATCTTCCAAACAGGCCCCCAGAATCCTTTGCAACACAGAGCGATTTCGAGGGATTCGAGTTGACATCAAAACTGCTCGCCATAGATGATTCTCCCCCCCCCCCTGCCCTTTTCTGGGTTATTTCAAAAACGGGATGGCTTATCTTCTCTCCCAAATTTTGAGTTCTGCTAGTGTCTTGGGCTGTAGTGTGGAAAGCATCCACCTCTTCCTTTCTGGTCCACGCAAAGTATCTGTTGGGAACAGGAAGCTTAAGGGAAAAAAACAATAACCAAGAACAGGATCCTGCACAACCACAACTTAATAAAGCTATTTCTCAAAGAGTTGTATCCCACAGCATCCTGTTGAGTCAGAAAAAAATATGACGTGTTATAGAAATACTCCCCTAATAAATAAATACTGTATATTTTAAATTCTAGCCGTTTTGGAACTTGTTATGTATGGTTATGAAGATGCTGTTTTGTTGACTTGTCATTGGTTTTGTGTATGGACTCAATGTTTCAATGGCCTTTGGCTAAAATTTGAATAAAAATTCACAAATTCATGAATAACCTTAGAACCTCTGGATCATCGAGTCCAGCCCCCATTAAGGAGGCACAGAGGGGATTCGAACTCCCAGCCTCTGGCTCCACAGCCAGAGACCTCAACCCTGAGCTCCCCAGCAGGATGGAACACCTCTTTGTAAAGGAAAAATTGACACACACTTTTTATTTTAAAAATTGAGTCCCGTGGCACCTTTAAGACTAATTTTTTCCTCTGAAATTTCATGCAACCTGTCCCACATTTTAGATGATGTGCTGGTGAAGGAGCCCCCCCCCCCCGAACCCAAACCCTGGTCTCTACGCTGAACTCCTCAGAAATGAAACCCCTCTGAATGCCCGTCGTGAGCAAAAAACCCACAAAAAACGGAGGGCTCGAATAGGCCACGGTTTTATCACAGCTCGGCACCTGCCTTGGTTATTCTACGCCTCCCCTTCCCTCGTGATTCAGCAAAATCTTCCCCGAGGAGGAGAAAAAAATGACAAGTCCCAGTTGGAGCAAATCACTAAGTCAGATTACGGCCGACCAACAGGAAGAAAACGGCAACGCAGGACAGCACGATAAGACGGCTGGAGTGGTCACCCCGTGCCATGACTAATGAAGCTTATTAATAACGCTGGTCTATGTCTCGCACCCAAGCCCCACCTCCGAAGTGAGAGAGGGAGGACATTTTGGGACAAAGCTTTTATAGGGACCATTTTCCTGAGAGAGGAGAGAGAATACTAGAGGCTTCTTCTGGTATTTTTGGTCTGGGACTTGGGAATTCAAGCTGCTAGTCCTCATTAAACCATCAGACTCTTTGGGCGACATTGGCCTCACCATTTACTCTTTGCCTGGCCTATGGCTGATTGAGTTAAAGGGAGAAAAGGCAGAGCTGGACTTAACAAATAAATAAATTCAGAAATGTGGATTATTTATTTATTTATTTAAAATATTTTTGCCCGGCCTTTCTCCTTACGAAGGGCCCCATGGCGGCTTACACATCATTAAAGGACAATATTTAAAAGTGAAAAACAAGAAGGATACAAATGTTTTTCGGGGGAACAAATTAAGCAAATATGATATGAAAAACAGTACATAAAATCAATACTAAAAACACTTTTAAAAGCAACAAGGCACAACAATCCATTTTAAAAAAACCCTCTGAGTCAGCCAGTCATTGAGGGAAACCATAGGCATAATAAATAAAAACGCCTGTTGTGGTTTTGGAAGCAGATTTTCTTTGTTGAAGAGCACCTCCTGGTGTATGCAAAGTCAAAATAAGTTTTGTGTCCCATAATTCTCACAACTAAGGGTGAGACTACCTTGGAAAGCCAATTCGCAGCCTGTATAAATCAGAAAAATAATGGAAAAACATGGCTTTGCAGTGAGTTCGAGGCACGGATCGCCATGATATTTTACAATGTTTAGATGCAATCCTCCCTTAGCCACTGTCAGATCACAGATCTCATTTGCACCCACAGACTCCACCACAGAAATCATGGGTTCTTCAGTGAGCAGCTTTGCATTGGTGCAAAAATTGGGTTACGAGGCACGGATCCTCATGGATCCACATGATTTTTCTGCAATATCCTCTCCAAAGCAGGGTCCATCCATAGGCCCCCCACCTGCACCCACAGGCTACAACACAGAAATCAGGGGTCCTTCAGCGCACAGCTTTGTTGTGGTGCAAAAACAGGAGATGAAGCCACGGATCCTCATGGATCCACGTGGTTTTCACATAATATCACTCCCAAACCATTGCCAAAGAGTACATCCCATTTGTACACACAGACTGCAATGCAGAAATTATGGGTCCCTCAGTGGGAGAAATGGGAGCGGGAGAAAAACAGGGATCCTCATGGCTTTTATGAGGAAATCCATCTTGCCACGAACTTTTGGACTTTTCGTCTAAGAGCAACTTTCCCGGTTAAATCCATCTTGCCACGAACTTTTGGACTTTCCGTCTTTCCCGGCAAATTCCATCTCACCACCAACTTTTGGACTTTTTGTGTAAGGGTAACTTTCCAGGGGAAATCCATCTTGCCATGAACTTTTGGACTTTTCAGTTCTTCGCACTGGTACAAGCCTGACAAAGTGGTCTTGGGCCACAAAAGTTCGCCTACTGTATGGTGATTTGTTGTAGCGGTCTTTAAAGGTATTACCTATTCTTGCATTTATTTGTTTGAAAGAAAGAAAGAAAGAAAGAAAGCAAGAAAGCAAGCAAGCAAGAAAGAAGCAACAGCAAAAGACCAGAACCATGTGGCACTTTAAAAACTATTATATTTGAATGAGAGATTCCCTGGATCAAGTCCACGAACGTCTACTGTGGGTTTTCGGGGATTGAGTCCATTCCAAAGAAGTGGAATTGATCCCTGAAAGTGGACATAACAATATAACACTTAGTCTTTAAAGTGCCACAAGGTTGGGGGCCTTTTTTTAAAAATGTTAGTATTTGTTCTTTTGTGGATTTTGCTTTTAATATAGGAGTTTTGGAAGGGAGACCCCCTAGCAGGGGTGTGGGAAGTATGTATAAATCAAAGACTACTCCCTTCGAATTGGCACAAGCCCTTTTTTGGGGGTGTGGGTGTGTAAGGGGGAGTCCGTCGCCCATTTATCCCACTCACTACAAGAATGATGGGGTCTGGAATCCTTTCCCAAAGGAAGGGCGGAACGCTTTCCCCTCCGCCCGGAACCTTGGTGACTGGGGCAGTGTTGCTGCGTGCGAGGGGGGAACGTTTACAGCGACGGACCGCCCGGGCGGTTCAGACGCCGGAAGTGACGCGTTTCGAGGCGCGGAGGAGAGAGAAAGGGAGGAAAATGGCGGCCGATGGAGGAGCAGCTGAGGGGAACGAAGGGAAAACGGCTCGGACTGGGTCCGGCGGGGAAACCGCGGCCACCTCGGCCCTGAAGCGGGAGAAGCGGCTGGTGTGCGTCGAGTACCCCGGCGTGGTCCAGGACGTGGGCAAGACGCTGCTGACGCTCGGGGGCGAAGAAGGGGTCTCTCGGGTGAGGAGCTCCCCTCAGGAGAGGCCGAGGCCCTCCCAGGGAAGCCTCTCTAGCCCGGGAGTGTGGGGCAGTGGTTAGTGAATTGCGATATCCCGCCTCTAGCCTCCACCCGCACCGGGAAACCGAGGGGAGAGCTCCCTCGCGGGGTTGTTGTGAGGGTGAAAACCGTGGAGGGGGTTCCCCGGCTGGAGTTCAGTGGAATGGAAAAGCATTTACAGGAGGACTCCCGCATCCGCTGGGGATCGGTGCCAAGCCCCACCCGCGGATGCTGGAGAACGCAGATAAAAGCGAACGCTGTTTTCAGAGCGACCGCCTGGGCTTTGGCACCCTCTAGTGGCCAGTTTCGGGAACGTCGTTGTTAGGAATTTATATTTATGGGATTTCTCTTTTAATTTTTAAAAGTGTCAGACCGTGGATCAGCGGATACTGATCCCGCGGATAAAGGAGTAATGTTTTGTACTCTTCTGGGCAGGGGTGGAAATGGTTCATTTGAATTCGTAGCTGCTGCAGAAGGCAGGCGAGCACCGGTGTGACTGTTTACAGGGAAGACAACTCACCTTTATTTCTTGTGTGTGACCTGCTTTCTTTTTAGATCTACGCGGACCCTAACAGAAGGCTCGAGGTCTACTTCCGCCCCAAAGACCCCTATTGTCACCCTCTGTGTGCCAACCGCTTCCCCACGTCTTCCATGCTGCTCAAGGTGAAGAAGAAAACTTGTCGGAAACAGACAGAGGCAGGCGGCTTGGAGGAAGAAGTGAAATTCGAAGTGGAGGTCCTTGGCATTGTTGCGACGGTTTATAAGTTTCAAGGTAGCGATTTCTCTTGATGAGCATTGGGTCAGATCAGACATGAGGTGGGACATTAAAATGGTTAACGTTAGCTTAGTGCTTTTTTCAGAGAAACCAGGTCTTTGTTCGTTCATTTTAAGATTTATTTTAAATCTCAAAAATGTATAAATGAAACTATTTGTATTAATGTATTTATCATTTGTTTAATTCATGTCTAACTGTCATTTAGGCACCCTCTCAGCTGTAGCCTGCCTCTTTGGGCATGTTTCTGATGGCATTCCCAATATTGTATGGGCGCATTCCTGATATATAACGTGTTTGTAGCAAATTTGTAGTTAGTCAAGTTCAGTAGGGTCCCCATATCCGCAGGGGATCGGTTCCAAGCCCCCACGCAGATGCTGAAAAATGTGGATTATAACAAACCCTACTATAACAGCATGGTATCTGCCTCCCTCTAGTGGTCAGTTCTTAGAACATCATTAGAAATATATAATATATATATTGGGGATTTTTCTTTTAATATTTTTGGACTGTGGATAAGTGAATTAGCAGGTACTGATCCCACGGATAAGGGGGTTCTACTGTATTTTTCATTTATGTTGATCTGATATTGTAAAAAGTACCTGTCAATTGTGTTGGTTTCACTTGCAGTGAGAAGGTCTCTAGTAGTGGTTGAAATGAATTTCCAGTGAAATGTCTCTTTCCTTTTCTGCAGGGATGTCTGATTTCCAGTATTTGGCTGTTCATTCTGGCCCCGGTGGGAAGCAGACCTCCATGTATGACAAAGTTCTTATGCTTAAGCCAGAGAAAGAGGAATTCTTCATGAATGATTTGCCACTTTATATTCCTCCACCTATCTTCTCACGCCTTGACACACCTGTGGATTATTACTATCGACCAGAAACACAACACAGGTGAGCACCTTCTCTATGGTCACAGCAAATAGCTTTGTTAAGTATTTATGATTGACAGTTACATTTGGACTTCTTCAGTAGTATTTATGTGTAAAACTCCTTGTGTTTACAATTTCTCAGAGTGGTATTTGTTTGCTCCTTTTTGATATTTGCAGATTTATTGTCTTAATTGGCTTTTAATGATGTAAACTGCCTCTTTATATTCATTGTTTGTAGCTTTAAAGGTTGTCTTTTAATGACATATACCACCATTGTATAGTCATTGTTTTCAGCTTTAAATATTGTCTTTCAATGATTTAAGCTGCCTTGGGTCCTTTTTTAAGAAGAAAGGTGGGGAAATTTTTTTTTTAATAACAACAACAACACACTAGATATAGTAGTTATAGAATGAAGAAATGTGTGGCTTGTTGATATTGCAATTCCAGGGGATGCCAGAGTTGAACATAAAGAACTGGAACAACTAATAAAACACAGAGACCTGACAATTGAAACATTTCGCTTGTGGACAAAACACACTTCAGTGGGCCCCATAGTCACTAGGGCTTTGGGAACAATAAATAAAAATTTCACACAATAGTATAAGCAGTTGCAGATCTCAGAAATAACACCATCAGAGCTACAAAAAAACTGGCAATATTAGGAACAACGTATATACTATGTCAATATTTAACAGATACTTAGGTTTTTGGTTAAAACTTGTATCTGTCACATAATACCAGTCAATGTTTTTATAGTTTTGATTGACTGTGCCTGGTATTTTTTAATAATAGTAATAATAATAAACAACTGCTTTGTGGGCTCAAGATAGTTATCTTCTGGGACTGTCCCTGTTGGCTTTTGACAGGTGCAGCAGGCACTTGTAGAAAGTTACTTTTCAGCCTTCTTAGTGGCACCGCTCACTCATTTAATCTTTGGCATTCGAAAGGAGCCATAATGTCAGAGTGACTGACGTCGGTTTCTTGGAGAAATGAGACGCTGTCAGAGAAGCATTAGGGTGAGCAGACAGGTGCTGTTGGAACCGAAAGCTCTTGCAGGCATTCAGGAGACATCGGCATATGTGAAGCTGCCGTGTGTGCTCAACTGAACTCCACTGGTGTTCGAATATACATGGGAGGAAAAAAAAAACAAGGCACAGGGAGGGACCTATTGAGTGTTTTTAAAAATTCAGCTATTCCTTTGTTCTTCAGTGCAACAGCTTTGGTTGCAACAGTCAAATCGCAAGGTTTACATAACTAATCAGGTCTGGATTACTTGCCACCTTGTCAGCTGGCATCAGTCATAGAGGACCGGTTATTTTAACCTTCGTGGCTTTTTTATTAATTGAGGCAGCACCTGGCTCGGCTCTCATGCTAACATATTTGAGTTTTCTCACTTGTTGTCCTTGATCCAGGCTTTTGAAAGTAAAATGACATATACATGATTCTCTATCACTGGAATCTGCCCATTAGGGAGTATAGCAGGATTTTGTAGAAGGCATATTTAGTTTGGAAAAAAACATTCAGTATTATATATTTCACAGGGGAAGTGATACAGATGCTGTTTTTATGCCAGTACAAAGTATTTTTCTTTATCTTGTGACGTGCAGTAGTTCACCTGCTCCATACATTTATAAATACTTTGGTTTATTTTTAGTCAGACCACTTCAGAATGTAAATTAAATTCTGGGCAAGGCAGGTTTGGAGGGAGGCCAAATGGATCTCGGTTTTGACAGGCTGAGAAAGACACTTCTCCACCTGTTGAACTGTTTAGTTAGAGAGCAGGTTTGGTACAATGTACAGATTGTCTGCTTGAGCCAGTGGAAGTTTTGTGTAGAACAATTCTGTATATAGAAAGTTCGTCTGAATTAGATCTTAATAAATAAATAAATAAATAAATGGTGAACCAGAAAAACATGCTGTCTAGCCATTCCAGTTTTTCTGCAGATCAGGACAACCTTATTTCCCCATCTCTAAATAAATGTATTTACATGTTTCAAGTGTTAATCTGCAGTCTGAACTTCTTATGACCTTACTTAATGCAGAGATTATATAAAAAAAGGGAGGTGTTGCAGGGCCGGTTGTTGGACTGGATTCCACTGACAAACAGCACTCATTGTCAAAAGATTTTTCTTAATATTTAGGTAAAAATTCTTTTTCTCATGTAGGTTTAGTCCCCCAGTAGGATACTCAGCTTTGTTTCTAGCATCACGGTTGCCTCTTCCAAAATATTCCATGTAGGTAGTTATACTTTAAAAAAAAAGAGGAGAAAGGAAATAAAAAGGACTATATACATCAAAAGCCTTTTTCAATTTTTTAACTGTATGCTTGTAAATGAAACAGTTTGTGCTTCCTGCCAGTAGAGCCAGCCTGGGTAGCCTTGGGCCAGCTGCACTGTCCCAAGGATGCCCCCTAGTGGAAGGGAACGGGGGAACCACTTCTGTGTATTCTTTACCTGGAAAACTCCAGAAAGGGTTGCCAGAAGTCAGAATTGACTTGCCAGCACATGATGATGATGGTTAAATGAAAGAGTTAGTAATTGAATCTTAAGAGAAAAGCGAAGGGATCAGTAGAATTACGTTTTGCCGTTTTCTGCCTTGCTCCACAGGGAAGGGTATCATAACCCTCCTCTGTCTAGTGAAAACCTGATCGGGCTGAGCAGAGCCCGCCGGCCCCACAACGCCATCTTTGTCAACTTTGAGGACGAAGAGATCCCCACGAGGCCCCTGGAGGCAGCCGGGCAGACCTGGATGAGAGTTTGCAGCAATCCAGTGGATCAGAAAGCGGAAGAAGAACTGAGAAAAGTAGGCACGCTTTTCAGGGGCTTAAAAAATGGGAGGAGGAGATGGCATCCTGTGGCCGCCCAGTTTGTTTGGGGTCTAAGACTGATGGTTACAGTGCCTACCGTGTTTCCCTGAAAATAAGTCAGGGTCTTATATTAATTTTTGCTCCAAAAAACGCACCAGGGCTTATTTTCAGGGGATGTTTTATTTTATTTTCATGTACAACCATCTACATTTATTCAAATACAGTCCTGTCATCTTCTTCTGGTTGCTTGCACAGTGGTGGAGGGCGGGGTTTCACTTAACTGGGGCTTATTTTGGGGGTAGGGCTTATATTAAGAGCATCCTGAAAAATCCTATTAGGGCTTATTTTCAGGTTAGGTCTTATTTTCAGGGAAACAGGGTAGTTGGTGGCAGATGTGAGTTGGTGGCCCCGAACCCCGTGGTATTTCCCTAAGGCCATGGAAGGGGTCGGCAAAGTTGGGGGCTGTGCCCCAAGCTGAATATTCAGCCTCTGGAAAAACTTGTTTAAAGACTCCTGGTTTCTGGCCCCTATGCTTGAAAAGGTGGGCTGTACTGAGATTCGCATGGCCCCGTCGCTGGGCATCTTTAAATGCCAACTGAAAACCTGGCTGTTTAAGCAAGCCTTCCCTCCACCCACCGTCTGAATTTTTGTTATTTTGTGTTTTCTTCCATCTTGGATCATTGTTTATTTATTAATATATTGTTATGATTTTAAATTGTTAAATTGTTAGATTATATGTTGTTACCCGCCCAGAGTAGTCTATATGACTAGATGGGCGGGCTATAAATGTAATAAATAAATAAATAAATAAATACCTCTGGTCATAGTGTCAGAAGTTAGGAAGGGCCCAGAGAAATAAGGCTTCTTGTCTAGAAGACATGTTTGAGCCCCTCTTTCTCTTTTCCCCATTTCCGTATGTGTCCGCATGGGTGATTTCCTTCAGCTGTTTGAGGTCCGTCCGGTCTGGTCCCGCAATGCCGTGAAAGCCAACATCAGCATACATCCGGACAAACTGAAGTTTCTTCTGCCGTACTTGGCTTATTACATGGTGAGTCAATTACGCCCGGCATAGTTAGATAGCTTTCTTTACCAATTGTAAACCATGTAGGGTAATACAGAGTGCTGCATCGAGATAGTATACTTCTTAAGCTATAAACCATCTATGTGGCAATGAAGCCCATTTGGGAAGTTTAGAAATGATAAATGCAACGATACTGCATTTTAGGAGACGCTGGGAAAATAAAAGCACATTCCACAACACTTTTTACAAGGTTTCTCTGCTGGTGTTGAAACAATCCCGTTCATTACATTCTTAAGGCCACATATGATAAATGCAAGCGTTTTATTTTTCTCTCGGTCCTGCCACCTTTACAGGTGTGTCTGGTGGGGACCCGGGAGAGGCCCTTCTCAGTGGCTGCTCCCAGACTCTGGAACTCCCTCCCACTGGAAGGCCAGCCTGGCCCCCTCTTGGCTGTCCTTCCGCCAGCAGGCCAAGACTTTTCTCTTCAGCCTGGTTTTTCCCTTAGTGACTGGCCGCCTGAGTGAGGTTTTTAATTGGATGGTTGGGCCTTACTGCTTTCAGTGTGTTTTGGGTGTTGCTTATGGGGTTTTTTTTTTTGGCATTGTATTCATTGGTCCTTTAAGTATTCTTGCTAACTTAAATGCTGCCTTTTAATTGTTATAAGCGGCCTTCTTTAAAAGGAGAAAGGTGGGTTAAAAATATTTTAAATAAAATCAAATCAATAACTGTTAATGTCACCTTGTAGCTTACCGGTCCTTGGAGAAGCCTGTGGGTTCGCTTTGGTTATGACCCGAGAAAATACCCGGAAGCGAAGATCTACCAAGTGTTGGATTTCAGAATTCGCTGTGGAATGAAATACGGTAAAAAAAGGAAAAAAAAAACATAGAAACCAAGAGATAAGAGTTGCTGCTATGGTCTTCTTGACACCCACCTCCATCCTTTGCTGCTCCCTTTGTGATTGCCAGGTCTGGCCATCCAGAAGACCAAGAGGCATCGTTTTTTTCGTTTGTTTGTTTGTAACACTTCTATCTCCCCCCCGGCTTCGTAAGGCCGCTGCTCTGGGCGGTCATTACCATGTCCGACCCTCTCTCACCATTTCTCAAACATAATAAAAATAAGTCTCCAGACCAATCAAACAGACCAAGTAAACAAGCTAAACGAAGCAAACTGATGGTGAAAGCCTTTAGGTTGTCCAGGGTCCAAAGGGACAGGGACTGATGGGCGGAATATTCTTCAGGGCTTCTCTGCCTTGTCTAGTTTTTAGCGGGCTTTGAACATTCTGGAGGGAGGGGGCCTGCCGGATGATTCGTGGGAGGCCATTCCAGAGTGCAGAGGCCACTACCGAGAAGGCCCGCGTTCTACTTTAAGGCCTGCCTTGGCTCCCTCGGCCTGGCCACCGCACGGCAGCAGCAAAAGTCAAGGAAGAGATCCGAGTGGTATGGGCCGCGTTTCTGCAGGAGAGACGCTCCGACAGTTAACGAGGTCCCGAACCGTTAAGGGCTTGGTACGTTGAAAACGAATGCCTTGACCCCTGGCTCAGGGCACAGTGGGCGGCTTTAGAGGCAGTTCTGGGTGCTGTCGCTCTTCTGGATGTCTTAGTTCGATGGGTGGGAAATTTCGCACCTGCCAGCACACGCTCTGCAGCCAGTTTATAAAGTTAATGGAAACTTTTTTCCTTGAAGGACAGCTGTGGCAGCTGTATGCTCTTGGTTCCTTGTTTTACAGGCCCTGCGTAAGCGGTCTAGAGATGAGTTCTGTGCCGAGAGGTTTTCTCCTCCCCTTTGCTTTTCTGGCTTGAGATGTTTTGTTCCGGATCACGTATTCCTCCTTGACTTGCTTCTGGTCTCCTCCCTAGGTTATGCCCCGAGCGACATGCCGGTAAAGGCCAAACGCAGCACTTACAACTACAGCCTGCCCATCACTCTGAAAAAACCAGGTGCGCTGTGCAGGCCGGCAGCAGACGGGTGTGTGTGTGTGGCCGTTTGGTCTCTCGCTGGGGAGGTGGGGGAAGGGAACCCATGGCGCCTGTAGTGCCACATGTACGAACCAGCGCAGACCTCTGAACTTGGGTTCGTGCCCATTTCTAGATGGTGCTCCGAAGCCCCTAGAGACCAGCAGCTTCCCCCTGTTGTGATCTTTCCCTGCTTTCTTGGTATTGTCATGTAATTGGTGGGATTTTTTCCCTGCACATTTCAGTAAACCATGCTGTCGGCCTTCAGGACTTGAAGCAAGGACTGAGCACATCAGGGTCACCCGGTGCCAGAAAGCCTACTTTTAACAAGTACAAACTGAAAGTAAGTGTTTGATCGCTGCGTCTATCCTTTCCTTTCTGGTGTGCTTAGTGGTGGGCACTCAGGTCTTAAAACGATGTGGGTTAAACCGTGCCTGCCTTTCTCCTCCTCCCTATTTCATTTCTGAAGAGCTCAGCCTGGTTGCTGAGACATGATGAATTTCATTTAAATCAAACTGTTTCAAATTGTGGTTTAAATCACTGTTGAGAGAGATTCCGTTTAACCATGTGGTTCCCACCAGAAGTGCACTCTTTCCTTGCTATGACTGTAACAGATGGTTTTTCACAGTACATATTTTTTTCTAACCCTCTTTGTGAGCTTGGTTTCACCACCAATAATCCTCTGAGCGTCGACACCTTCCAGCGTCTGCAAATGTGCTTTTCCGGGAGCTGGAGAGAAAAAGGAAATGGATGTTGACTGGGAGATGCAAGGCATTTAAGACCGGAACGGGCAGCCCTTTTCCTCTTACGAGCTACGTTTCTGTGGAGAGAGTCAGATGTCCTGTGCGAATCAGAAACTGAAAACAGAGTCAAAAGGCATGGAGCCACTCCATTTTCTTCCACATTCTGCCATGCTCTTCCTTGTCACTCAGTAGACTCAGGCCTGTAAGAGGAAAAGGGTTGCTGGCTCTGGCCTCAAATGCCTTGCATCTCCCAGGCAATTCCCATGACCTCCTTCTGCCTTTCAGGGGCTGGACTTAAGAAGAGGAAAACAGCTTAGGTCGATGGATGGTCCGGTTGGAGCCTCTGTGATCTGATCTTTCATGAAGGGAAATCCGCCGATGTAGAAATTATTTTTGTGCTACCCGTTTGACCTTCGTCTCAACCTTCTTCTCTTCCCCGCTTCTTCCTTCCGATCTTAGGATTCAATTTACATCTTCCGAGAGGGGTCCCTGCCTCCTTACCGACAGATGTTCTACCAGCTGTGTGACTTGAACGTGGAATGGTATACCTCCGGTTCTCCGGGAGTTGTCGTAAAGGGTTGGGCTGTGGGGTGTCTTTGGGAGTGCCTGTCTGAATCTCGGAAGTTCTGTTCCCACGAGGCTTGCCGTGCGAGGGAAAACGCGGTCTTGCCTTGCGCATCTTTGGCCTGCGAGATGTCTTGGTGCCTTTGACGTAGACATGCCCAATGAGCAGTTGGGTCTTGAGTTCAGCCCAAGCAACGAGCTTCGGCTGCCCTTGTATCTGAGGGAACCTGGATCATTTCGGGTGGAATATGTACATGACAGACGCAGCTCTGTCTCCCACGAACTAGCTGCTTGTCTCTGCACTCCAGGAAACGCTTCCTGGGCCATTGACCTACCTTAATGGGAGAAGCCATGAGGCTTCTGTTTATTCAAAATCTAACCTGCAGAGAGCGGAGAACCCCCTTTTCACCCCTCAGCCTGCCACTGGCCATCTTGGGCGTGCTTCTGTAGAAGCGTGGGTGTCTGGAGATGAGGCGATGTAGTTTCCTGCGAGTTAGGGGGTCAGAGTAGGAGCTCAGGCCACTATGCAGTCGAGCAGGACCGTGCTATCCGCCGGGGATTGGTTCCAAGCCCACCTGCGGATGCCAAAAACCCGCGGAAATAGTGAACCTTAAACATAGCATGGTCTCTGGTTCCCTCTAGTGGCCAGTTCTGGTAAATACACTCAGGAAATGAAGTATAAATACGTTATTTCTGGGGTATTTTTAATTTAATATTTCCAGGCAGTGGATAAGTGAATCTGTGGATACTGATCCCGCGGATCGAAGCATCCCACTGTAATTGCATTGTGGTAATATTACCTGCATCGGTGCGGTACCATGGGCGGATAGTTAGACAAAAGTCTGCGCCTCGTGCATGTGTTGGTTTTTGCCCCTGAGCCTCAGCATGTCGGTGCTGTTGTGCATCTCTTCGTCTTCCGTCTTGTTTTGAGATCAGTGTTTACCACGGTTTCCTGGGGGAGATCCTTCCTTTCTTTTGCATGGGCCAGAATGATCCTGAGCCCGTCTCCCGTTCAGCTTGCAGAAGATCATCCACCGCAACGACGGCACGGAGACCTTGTGCACCGAGCGGGACGGCTGGTGTCTCCCCAAGACCAGCGACGACCTCCGGGACACCATGTCCCTGATGATTAAGCAGATCATCCGCTCCAAAAGGCCGGGTGAGAAAAACGGCCCTTCGAAGCAAGGAGGGGAGTGCGCGGGGCCCGCCGGAGGTGGCTGGGCTGCGACTCCCACCCTCCTCAGCGCCTGCTCATGGGAATTGTAGTCCGGCAAGATTGAGGGGAAGCCACACCATCCCCAGCCCAACTCTCAAAAGGCAAAAGCGGGGGGGCTGGGAGCAGAGAAGCCGGGTCCCTTACGGACATTTGCCTAACCAGTGGAGGAGGAATGTATGGGACTGCGCGGTGCGCAGCAGCCAGCAACATGAGCCTCCTCACTTTTACGTTCTAAGGTGTCCTGTTCACGTTGAGTCCTTTGGCCCTGCAACCCGAAGGCCTGTTAGCAAAGCAAAGCAACGCTTGCTGCTTATAGACCGCCCCACAGCACTGAAAGCACTCTCTGTGCGATTTATAATTTAATTACACAGACTACATGTGGGAAATTAGGCAACGAGGTCAAGCAGCGTTTCGCCCTCCCCGTGGAAAAGCCCTCGGCTCCCAATGTCTAATTCCCGTTTCCTTGCTTGTCTCAGCTCTGTTCACGAGTGCTTCAAGGGCAGAAGAAGGCAAGGAGCAGCTGGAAGAACCGTTTGAATCTGGAGAGGAGGAGGAAGAGGAAGAGGAAGAGGAGGAATTTAAGCCTTCTGACGGGAGTGAGAACGAAATGGAAACAGAGATTCTGGACTATGTGTGACGGTTAACACGATCGTGTGTTGTTTTTTTTAAATGGCGAGAGAGAAAAACAAGGGAAGCCGACGGGGTATTCAGCCCTGATTTCAACGCTTATGGATCCGTCTCTCGAGTTCTTACGTCTCCGTTGTGTGGCTTCAGGATGCTGACTTTGGTTACTGCGGCATATGTGGTACCTTGTGTGTAGCAAAAAAAAAAAAAAGGATTTAATTGATTGTATCTTGACGCTTCTCACATTTGGTTCTTTTTGGAAGGGGATCGCGGTCCTCCTCAACCGTGTTCTGCTTCCCATGAGCCTGGATCCTTGTGAGATCCTGCCCTTGCAGTTTTAGGGCTTTGCATACACAGGTGTGAGGACATAACATTCTCACATGGACTCTTACAGACATTCCCTGAGTGGGAAACCATGAGCTCCCTCCTTCTTATAATAGAACAGATCTGTTGTAAACAAATGGCAAAGACTTGTATTCTAAAAATTTGTTGGGTAACGTTTGATGAGAAGCTTCTGATTAAATGAGTGTCAAAAGATGCTCCTGCCTCCATCGTGATAGTAAAAATATAAGAACCACCAAATAGGTGCTGTCCTCTTACGATGGCCAAACCTGTCGTTTCCTCTCGCTGTCTATTTAACGCCCTTGTAAAGCTTATCCAAGTGGCTTTGGGCCGCGCTGGGCACCTTCTGAAAAATGTAATGTCACTACCTGATGAATTGCTGCAAATCTTACTGCTTACGTGTTTGCTCGTTTTCTAGAGGAGGCGTCTGCTTATAAACTCACAGCAGCGGTTGTGTGTGTGTGTGTGACAGCGCCAGCTGTTGGGTGGATTGGAGCCAGCTTGCATCAAGGTAAGCTTCACCCCTTCCTGTCTTTTATCGGGGAATATCCCACGCAGAAGCTGAGCGGGAGCCGTTGAGGAAAAGGCTACGATAATTTGGCTGCTCAAGGGGAGGAGGGAAACTTGGGCTCAGTCTGGCCTATAAAGATCCCCGGCTGTGTCGAGGCAGCCACATTCCAGGCAGCACCATGGGCCGCTCAGACACGCTCTGCCTAGTGATCCTCTTATGCCTGGGGGTGGCGCAGGGCGCAAAGGTAACCGGGAGCTAAGCTACGGCCAGTTGAAAACCTTGGCCCAGTGGGCAACTGGGTTTCAAAGAGATGAGTAGACCGATGCCCATTGTCGGTGGGTGGGCCGGGTAAAGATTTCTCCTTCGGTGAGGTCAAGGGACTCGGTCCGTGGAAAGGAAAACCGAGGGGTTGTCCTCACCCCTCCACGTGGCCCAGTCGCTTGAGAAGACTTTCAGAAGGAGCCCCTGGTTCCTCTAGTTCCCTTGGGAGCGCTCTAGGAAGAATAGTCAACATTTTGTCTGGGCACCCCTCCTTTGGATCCTAGCAAAAATGGGAAGCTCGATGCCAGCGGTAGACAAAACGCCATGCTTTTGCGTGTCTGTGTTCTGGTCAAGAATCCTTTCACCCGAGATGGTTGCTCAATATGCGTGTCGAAAAGGACTGCATTTTTGTGTCTGTTTTTTATTTGGCCATCTAGAGAACCTCAGAGGGTTTGACTGGAGTTTGTAGTCAGGACTGGAGGGTTTGAGAGGAGTCTTTCCCGGTTTGTCTGAAAATCCTGGGAATCGTGCCCGTCGGGTTTGGCGCCGCGGCAGCCCGCCCTGCCTAAATCTTCCGAGCAGTTCAGATGGTTAGAGAAAACCAGTTTCCAGGTGATCCGACTGTATCTCAGGGCAGGGAGGAGGTGATGTGGCGCACGGCTTTTAATTGTCCCCACTTTCACCTTCACTTTTTATCTTGACATTAGAAATATTAAACAGACAAATAAGGAGAGATTCCAGAATTAGGGGGGTTGAGAATAAAAGAAGAATATAAATTACAAGCTTATGCTGACCTGGTACTATTATTAGAAAACCCAGAAGAATCGATTAGAGAATTAATATCCACAGCTGAAAACTTTGGGGCGGTGTCAGGACTTTAATTGTTCCCAGCAGGACTTCTCTGGGGTGGAGGTTTAAGTGGTCAAGCCTACGGCCTTCACATCTGCCCAGATGTTTTGCACAGGTAAAAGGCTCGCCTCGCAGGTGAGATGGAGGACTGGTTTTATCAACACGTTTTAATGGCGGCTTTGAAGCCCTTTTTGTCTCGCCTTTCAAAAGCTCTTCCAAGCCCTGTTTTGCTTCAATGTTGTTGCTGTTGCTTTTTTTAAAGCACGGTGGTGCCACCACGGTGGTGCAGGCAGGATCCACGTCCTTTCACAAGAAACGTGACGGGCTTTGTTTTCGTACCGCTTTAGCTGGGCATCGTGAGCACCGAAGGCGGCTTGGTGGAAGGGGTGAATAAAAAGCTGGGCCTGTTTGGGGACTACGTGGACATCTTTAAAGGCATCCCGTTTGCAGCCCCTACAAAAACCCTGGAAGATCCCCAGCCTCACCCCGGCTGGCCAGGTAAACGCTTTCTTCCTAGCGGAGCCGTTAAAAGGCTTAATGCATTTCAAACCGTTGAAGCCGTCCAGGCCTCTTAATAGATGCATTAATGTTTTTAACGTTTAATGCTAATCCATTTTGAATTTGATTCTTTGATTCATTTCATTTACTGTAGTTGATTGCTTGATCTTTTGTTTTATTGCTTATTTTATTTTATGATGCCATATCAATATGTTACGTTCATGTTCTGTGATTATTAATTGTGCTTTGTGCTGTGTTGTGCACCACTCGGCGTGGCCCCAGACCATATGGTGCTGCATAGAAGTGTAGATAGATAGATAGATAAATAGGTAGGTAGGTAGACAGACAGACAGACAGACAAATAGGTAGACAGACAGACAGACAGACAGACAGACAGACAGATAGATAGATATAGATAGATAGATAGATAGATAGATAGATAGATAGATAGATAGATAGATAGATAGATAGATAAACAGGCCCTTAAGGTGCCCAGGGCCTCCCCACCACCTCATATTATTAGTGGAGTGACTTTGTGGTTTTAAGAATAGTGACCGTAACTTTGTGGCAGAAGGACCTCATTCGCACAGAGAAGGTCTGAAGGTTAATCCCCAGTCAAGCTGCAAAGCTGCCCATGTCTCCACTCACAAAAATTAAAATATAGGTAAGGTTAAAAGAACAATATTTTTTTTAAAAGGAGGAAGGGGGGGGGGAAACAGCTATCAATTTGGCAAGCCAGGTTTGAAACATCGTGCTGATTTGTTGCTTATCGTTTGCTTGTGAAAGACAATCTGCCCGCCGAGGGTGAGGATCGGGGGGTGGCCGCAGACTCCGTAAGAGGTGGGAGCCCTCCAACCGACGAGCCGATAACCCCGTTGTCCCAACCCCTGTTTCTTTCAGGTACCCTGGAGGCCAAAGAGTATAAGCCGCGCTGTGTGCAGAGCACCCTTACAGAAACAGATGTTCGTGGCAGTGAGGATTGTCTGTATCTGAACATCTGGGTCCCCCAGGAGAAGAAAGTAGGTAAGGCTCCCCCAAGCAGGGCTTGAGGTCCATTCCGCCTCTGGTTTGTGCCTTCTGTGACATCGTCAGAGGTTGGGTCACTGTTTGAACCGCCTGCCTCGGGGACCCAAGCGGTGGGTGCGGGAGTTTGAGTGCGGTTGTCCAGATCCTGCACCCAAGGCTGTAGTTTCTCATTGAATTCTGCATGGATTAAGAGAGGGTTCTGCCTGTTTCCGTCTTCCTGGTTTGCTGTCCGTCTCATTCTCGTGTTGCTTCTCTCTACCGCCGTCCTCTCCAGTCTCCACCAACCTGCCGGTGATGGTCTGGATTTTTGGGGGAGGCTTCATTTTCGGCGGAGGCCAGGGCCCCAACTTCCTAAAGAACTACCTCTACGACGGCGAGGAGATCGCTACCCGTGGAAAAGTCATTGTGGTGACCTTCAACTATCGTCTGGGTCCCCTGGGTTTCCTGAGCACAGGAGATGCCAGCCTGCCAGGTAAACATGCACGCTTTAGCTCGTGGCTATACCCTAATCGGCAACAGATATATGAGACCCAATAAAAATAGCTCAGTGGTTTAGGTCTCGGGCTGCGGAGCCAGAGGTTGGGAGTTCGATTCCCACCCCCTGAGCCTCCTGGGAGAAGAGCCAGCCTGGGTGGCCTTGGGTGAGCTGCACCGTGCCAGGACACCCCCAGAAGAAGGGGATAGTCAACCACTTCTGAGGGGATTCTTTACCTGGAAAAACTCTGATAAAGGTTGTCATAAGTCATAAGAATTGAGTTAAGAGATGCTTGATGAATTAAATGCGTGATCCGCAAAAATTCCTTCTTGGGTTGGTAGGCTAAGACTTCCCTGCTCTGAAATACATCTTCCCAATGCTATTTCTCTCCCTGTTTCTCTCAAGGTAATTACGGCCTTAAAGACCAGCACATGGCCATTGCATGGGTGAAAAAGAACATCAAAAATTTTGGAGGAGACCCCGATAACATCACAATCTTCGGCGAGTCTGCGGGTGGTACCAGCGTCTCCCTGCAGGTGGGTGGCAAATGCATTTTTATCCCAGGCATTTCCTTGTCTAGAGCCGAGTGGGCCAGAAAAGGAGCATTTTTTTTTGTTTTTAAGAAAAAAGACAAGTGTGCATGCCAACGCAAAAACAAGTCCCCCCCCAGCTCACCCCAAATAATCTTCATACTAAAATAAACTTCCTTTGTTTCCCTTGTAAATATCGGTGTGAATATTTCTAACAAGCTATCCTTGCTCGGGTTCTCTAACCAAGGAGTGGTGTGGTTTCGAAAACCCTTACCGTTTTCTCCCCAAAGAGGCTGAGTGTTTTGTATTTTTTCCCTTTTCCCGCCGTGTAGATGCTGTCGCCGTACAACAAAGGCTTGATCAAACGAGCCATCAGCCAGAGTGGGGTCAGTCTTTGCTCTTGGGCCATTCAGAAGGATCCACTCGTCTGGGCCACCAAGGTAAACAAGAAGCAAAACACAGCAGGAGCCCTGTATCGTACCGTTCTTCGATATTCAGCCTGATTTGTGATGTTCAGGACGCAATAAAGAGAGGAGGGATCAGTGGACATGGGGAAGCCCCAAGATTTATAGAAATTTACAAAAAAAAACAACAACCTTAAAATGGAGAAATAACCCCCCCCCCAAAAAGCAAGGAAATATATATGAATCTCACACCAATTTTGCTCCCATGCAATCCAAATTCTGAACAAGAAAAGCAGAATTCTGCAATTGTGCGTATTAAACATACACAATTTGAAGGGTTCCCCCCCCCCCATAATACATGCTGGTTGTGCGAATGGTGAACGGAACTAGGGTACTGCGCCCCCACCCTGCAGATTCGAATGGGGCTTAAAGGACCCTTCTCTGTCTTTGTTGTTTTTTCTATTAGAGGCACTGGATTTTAAGTGGTTGCTGGTGATTCTTTTTTTCCCTCCCCTCCAAAATGAAGCTCTCCTTTTTAATTGTTTTATCGGGGAGTTTGATGCTGTGGCCAAAAAGTTTGCAGATTTCTTGCTTTCGGTCTGTTTTCACGACCCGCGTGGTCAACGCATATCGGGGGAAGCGCTTGCTGTGAAAGGTGACGTGACGAGTCTGAAACAAACAAATAAATTCAACTTGTGTCTTACAGGTAGCAAAGGAAGTGGGCTGCCCCGTTGACAACACCACCGTCATGGCCAGCTGCTTGCGTGGCAGTGACCCCAAAGCGCTGACGCTTGCCTACAAGCTGAACCTCTTCAGCCTGAAGTGTAAGCCAGATGCCAAGCTGGAAGCCAGTTTGGGCGTGGGGGTTCTCAGAGCGATCGTTTTCCAGCCCTGTGGAGTGCTCCTCGTTTGTTTTTCGATCCTCCCTGAGTGCAGGACACGTCAGAATGGGCTCAAGCGACAGGAAGCCCAATTTCGGTGGAATAGCAGGAAAAAAACTTCCTAACTGTTAGAGCAGTACGACAATAGAACCCATGACCTTGGGAGGTGGTGAGCACTCCCAACGCTGGAGGCCTTCGAGAGAAAATTGGGGCAAGGGAGAAGAGGGTGGAGATCTGGAAGTCTGAAACCACCTTTTCCCCACTTCTCAAGGGTCTCCTCCTTTTGTTGCACAGCAGGACTCCCTTATCTGCGGGATCAGTATCCGCTGATTGACTTACCCACCGTCTAAAAAAAGTAAATGAAAAATCTTAGAAATACAAAGACTTAAAGACGAATTTTCCAGAACTGGCCACTAGAAAGAGCCAGAGACCATGCTATGAATAGGGTTGGCTAGAGAAATATATTTCCATGGTGTCATTACAAAAACAGACCACTAGAGGGGGCTAGAGACCATGCTGTGTCTAGCGTTCACTATTATAATAGCATTTGCTATTATCCACGTTTTCCAGCTTCTACGAAGGGGCCTAGAAGCAATCCCTCACAAATACAGGGGTCCCACTGTATATATATATATCATGAGAACTAGGAACTTGTAGTTCAGTCAGTTTACTGAATGTCATTTGCAGCTTCCCTTCTTCCTCTCCCCAAATAGTGTGACTTTCCCCCCTTTTTCTCCAGATCCGATTGTCTATTACCTCACCATCGCTCCCGTTGTGGATGGCGATTTCCTTCCGGACAGGCCTGAGAATCTGTTTGCTAATGCCGCCGATGTGGACTATATCGCTGGGGTGAACAACATGGACGGGCATTTCTTTGCTTCCATTGACATGCCTGCGCTCAACCGTCCGCTCGTGAAGATTACAACGTAAGGAGATGCAACAGCTGGGTGGGGTGGGGAGCGAAGAGCGCGTCATCGGGCGTGCGTGGTTGTCGCTGCGTGCCCTCAAGCCGAAAAGCTTTCAAGGGGACAAGCTGTTCTTGGGTGGCTGCTTCCCAGGTCAGCGAAGGGGCGGGGAAGTGTCCCCTGGGCGGTGTTGCCAGAACCGACCCTAACCCCAATCCAGATTCCTAGGTGTGTGAAACCTTTTGGGGGGAAAGCCAAGGGCTTGATCACAAGCAGGGACCCTCAAGCCAGAGGCCCCAGATGCTGTGCTCGGGACGGCGATCCCGGTTGCTACGCATGGCCTGATGGAGCGGGATCATTCCTCGGAAGAGAGAGGACACCTTCCAGCCTCACAGCGTTGCTGTGCTTGCAGCACAATCTCTCCACCTAATCTGTTCCTCAGGAAGCTGCAGGGTTTGTCAGGGTGTGTTTGTGGGTGTCTAGGTGTGACCCACCTTGCAGTGGAGAAAGGTCAGAGTGTGTAAAAATATCGATCAGCACGGCCCCCGTCTTTGGATTTTAAACACCAGCACCGTGGAACAGCATGGAGAGACCGCCTGATCTGCTTCTTCTTTTCCTTGAAGGGAAGACGTGTATAATCTAGTCAGGGGACTGACGTTAGCGAAAGGATCGGCGGGCGCGAGCCAAGTCTTCTCCCTCTACACCCAGCTGTGGACGGACACGGTGACTCAGGAAGTCATGAAGAGAACCGTGGTTGATCTGGAGACCGACTACATCTTCCTGGTTCCCACCCAGCAGACGCTGGCTCTGCATCACCAGAATGCCAAGTGAGTATCTAGGGGACAAATACATGAAGACACCATTACCTCCGGGATCGGTATCTGCGGAGACACTTCTCCACGGTCTGAAAATGCTCAAAGAAAAATCGCCCAAAATATAAATTTTAGCAATGAAGTGACCAGAACTGGCCACGAGAGGGAGCCAGAGACCACGCTGTGTATAGCGTTTGCTATTATAATAGCATTTGCTGTAATTCGCATTTTTCAGCGTCCGTGGAGGGGGGCTTGGAAGTGATCCCCTGCAGATATGGGGGTTTCTAATTCATTTCCAATGTCGATTATCTCCCGTGGAGAACCGTGTGATGAGAACTATAGGACAATTTTTTTATGTAGAGGAGGGTGGTGGCCCGCTGACGTGGGGAAAAGCCCTGTGTTTGCAGAAAAACAAAAATATTTAGGAGGAAGAAACGGCAGGGAAAAATCAGCCCAGGCCAGCATGGATTATGCATATTCAGTGAGGAACTAGGTTGGGAGGAAGCAATCAGGAGTCTGCGTGCAGAAGAGGGTGGCGGGCCTTTTTTCTTCAAAAAGGGGGTGGCCACCGTGTTCCGATGCCGACCAATTCCTTGAGCTCCCCACTTAACTGAATCCCATCTGTGCCGTCTCGTTTTCGTTTCGGACCCCTTCTGTTTCAGACGTGGATGGGGAGACCTGCCTGTTGCTCACGCCTCCCCGCCCCTCTTTTTCCCCCCTCCAGGAGCGGCAGGACCTACAGCTACCTGTTCTCCGTGCCGTCTCGACTGATGCTGTATCCCAGCTGGGTCGGGGCCGACCACGCCGACGACATCCAGTACGTCTTCGGGAAACCCTTTGCCACGCCGTTGGGTTACCGGCCTCAGGACCGAACCGTTTCCAAGGCCATGATTGCTTACTGGACAAACTTCGCCCGGTCCGGGTAAGAGAGCGACAGAACGCCCCCATCAGGGTGCTTTCTCCTATCGTTTCCTGTGTACAGACCGAAGCAAAAGGCTCGGTTCCTTTCAGATAGGAAGCCATGAACAAGAGGCCTTCAGCCCTCCCGATCTATATTGTCCTACACCCCTAGCCCCACCCACGTGGGGTAGCCCGCTGTGGTCCCTTCGGACCACGAGGCCTGTGGCTTGGGGTGTTGTTGAACAGCATCTTCCTTCCCCTTGGGAGCCCCCGAACGTGTTCCCCTTTTTTTTCGTGCTGGCCAAGCGACAGCTGCAGGCTTGCAGAAGGACAAGAGGGCACACGGGGTGAAAAGACACCGACCACATTGCGTGGCCACTGGATTGACTTCAGAGGCATCTCCTTTTAAGCGGAGGTACTCACCGCCACGTGGTGGTAGGAGATGCTTGAGAGAATGACCTCCAGCGTTAGGGATCAGGTTCCACAGACTGCGTTTGGCAATGCTTAGATCAGGGCTTCTCGCTCCAGGGAATGACTCCGGTGGTTTCAACTTTCAGAGGCTGTCTTGACTTAACAAAGGGTTTTCTGTCCCATAAAGCTGAAGCAAGCAGATTTGAGGGGAGCCCAACAGAGGGGGGGGGGGAAACAAACACCCACAGATCTGCCCTGTTCATCTTGTCGGACAAGTTTATTTTCCGAGTGCTCCTTCTGGACCACTTGAGGACTCCGGACCGCCCTGATCTCGCCACCACCGCCTCCCACCTCTCAGGGTGAGGCAAATACATACATTTCCAAAGGCCTGCTGTCGTAGCCCACGTACGCCCCACCACGTCCTAGACTTCAGTTGGTCACTCACCCTGAACATCTGGTTCGGGTCGGTTTAAAATGGAGGAGTCCACAATGGGTTACATTCTTCTGTCGCTGCAGGAGAGTTAAATGAGCGATCCAGGGTGTAAAAGGGAGACCAGAGACGCCGGGAAGGGTGGGGAAGCCTTTGGGATCTATCCAGATGATGTGTCTTTCTCTGGCTGTTCATAGGAATCAGCCCGGAGGCCTCTTTTCACCAACCCAGAGGAAGATCGGGTTTCCTTCTCTCTTCCTCTTAGGACTTGTCTTTTAACACTTCTGGCCGTTTTCCGGGCCTCTCCCTTCCTGATTGGGGCTGGAGGCCTCTTCTGAAACAGGAACTGGTCTTAACTCTCTCTCTCTCCCCCCGTTTCCAGGGATCCTAACAAGGGGGAGCTGAAGGTGCCCATCAGCTGGCTCCCTTACGACACCGTGCACGGCTACTACCTGGAGATCAACAAGGACCTGAACAACAATTCGGTGAAGCAAAGCCTGCGCGGCCAGTATGTGCAGTTCTGGGTCAGTGCCTACCGCAGCCTTCCGGACGCCCCCGTCACCCTGGACCTGGAGTAGACCCAGCCTGGAAGCAGACCCCCCCGCCTACTTGTACAAAACCCCAAAGGCAGGCTCTGAATAAATTGGTCTCTTTTCTTGCGCACCTCTCGGGTGGTGGTGGTGGGTCGTCCCTCCTTCCCATGTTTCTTACAACAAACGTTCTGGTGGCGGCGACAGGATGGCTGCTCTCGGAGGGCCTCCCCTTTGCTCGGTGGTTCTTGCGCCTGTAAAGAGCGGCTTCCCTCGTAGGTGGGACGGTACGCATACCGTATGGCATAAAATGTCGTGTCTTTCTCCCCCCCCCCCCCCCGGCCTCCCAGAGGTGATCCTTTGCCCCCAGTCACACAGACGTAAATTCTCAAAACATTGTTATTTTAATGAAAAGGCTAATTACATTGCTGTATACACATCACACAGAATAGTGTGCTACTTCATGGCAAGTTGGTACAAAATATACCTTATCTCTAGAGTCCCCGACATGAATCACTCGCTTATTCGCACGAGGGTGCTGTGGAGTCTGAGAGCGATCCACCCCCAAAGGAGAAATAAGGAAAAGAGCAAGTGTCGAAAGACAGGTGGGGAACCTCCCTTCTTCCACATGTTGTAGGTTCTGCCCCCCCCCCATAAACTTTAGAAAGCCTAGCCAGTGGTTCAGGAGTTATGGGAACTGTAGTCCCACTGGAGGGGCCCAGGTTCCCCGCCCCTGCTTTACGAGGTATGTGTGTAAATACGCCAGCCAGCTTCCTCCAACCCGGGTCAACCACCCATCAGGAGGGGCACCAGGTTGTGGGAAGGGCTGATGTAAGCACAGGCTTGGGGGCCTTTTGTCATACGTACGGGTGCAGGCGCTTGGTGCCTCCCCAGCCGATTCTCAGAGAGGCGCCTGGCAGGTCCCCAGCAGCACTAAAGGCGCACGCATTCGCCCCACGGAATGGACGATTGGAACGAAAAAGCCTCTCTGTGCCTGGCGATGCTAGAGAGGACAACCCAACGGGGGTCCTCTCAAGAAGGAACCACGTGGCATGGGTTCGGGTGGGCAGTCCCGGGAATGCAGTACAGAGAGAAGGGCTGTGATGGAAAGCAAGAGTGGACGATCGAGCCGTGAAAAGGGCCTCCTCCTTCCTTCCACGTCTGCCTTCAAGGAGACCGCGGCTCCCTTCATAGGCAGAGCGGAGGCCCGTTCATTCAAGAACGGCCTTTGGCAGACCCGTGGCCGGTGGGTTTGGGGAAACGTCTAAAGCAGACTCCACAGCACCCCTGCCTGCAAAGGGGGGCTCTCGGGGGGGGGGGGGAGAAGGGCACCCGGCGGGTAGCCGTTCTCCCTTCCGGGGGTTCCTGAGCAAGAAAGAGAGGAACCCGGACCTCTGGCGTTGAGATTTGGGAGCGCCCGCTACCCCCTCTTTCTAATAGAGAGGTTTTTTCCGGCGCATAACTCCCGACACGCCACCAAACCTGTTCCACAGAAGTCCGGCCGTGTTGGAAAGCTCGCTCAGCGCTTGTCAGGAGAAGGCTCACACGAGGAGGGGACTCCTCTCGGCTAGACCACGCTCATCGATCTTGTACAAAAGCAGCCCCACCTATCTAGGGGATGATGAAGCGTCTCCCCCCCCCCCCCCGCTTGAGAGTCTTCCGACCTTGCTTAGTGTTTCAGTTTAGTGGTTTAAAGGCTAGTTAGTCTTCCCTCACCGTTAATTTCTTTAGTGTAGGCAGAAACAGGAGCCCTCTCTCCCCCCCCCACTTTTTAACTTGAAGCAAAAGCAAAAAAAACACATTTTCAAGATCCTGCCCTTTTCCAGTCTCTCTCTTTCGCACGCGCACATACACACACACCAGGCTTCTCACCATTCAAAACATAAAAGTGATCTCATTAATGGACTTTCAAACAGTGTTAGTAAAATGTACAAATCCAACAGACCTATTTACAGACAATAAATATTGGGCGGGGGGCGGGAGAGGAGATATTAGTAAATTCAGTTTGCTGGGGTGTGTGTTTTTTTTTTTTACAAAAACAAACAAAAGGGGGGAAAAATCTGATCACATCAGTCCACAAAACTCTCATTTCACTACCAAAACTCCCAGTCCGTGGAAACACTAAAGTGGCACAAAAACCAAGTCGGGGGGGGGGGGAATGAGGAGAGTGGCGTGTTTCAACTCTTCAGAGGCATCCCGACCCCCCCCCCCCACGCTTTTCCCTCGCTTCCAACCGAGGTCTTTTATTTACAGTGAGTTTGTCTAATAACTGGCTTCTTTTGTTCCCACCCGACTCGGTCAGCAGAAGGGGCTGACGCGCAAGAAGCAACGCCATTTGATCTTTGGTGTAGGCTCGTCAAAAAAAGAGAGAGAGAAAGCAGGAGACGTGGGTGGGTCGAGGAGGCTGAACCTCTCGAGACGGGGCAGCTCCAACCGACGGTGCCTCCTCGGCGTCTCCTCGCTGAGCCTGGGAGCAGGCTACGGAGCCAAAGGCGGGCACAGTGCGAGACTTCCAGTTGGCATCCCTGGGTGGCAGGGAGCCTTTCCACCGTGTGCTCAAGAGTAAGATCCCCGGCCGTTGAGCGAGTTTGCTTGTTGACCAGGAGATCCCGGGAGGGGCAAATCCGGTCGCAAGGCAGTGCGAGATGGTCGGTCCCGTCCGTCTGTCCATCCGTCCTCCTCTTCCCGCTACCCTCGTCTGCCTCCCCGGCGTGTGCGCTGGCAGAGTGGAAGAAACCCATTCCTTAGTAGCACGGCCCTTGTTAGTGCCGGGAGGAAGGAAGGACTCCTAAGGCAGAGAGGTGGGTGATGGCCGCAGGCCGGCGGGCCCTTGCACCTTGGTTTAAAAAGTTTAAAAATCCACTGTGTAGAAAAACAAGAGAGAGACGCAGACCTGATGAAAGGCAAGGAGCAGCTGCCGTGGGCAGAGAGCGAGAGAAACACGCTGGTGGGCCCAAGTGTCACAAAGATGCCCCTTCCCACTGCCAGGGTCCCAGATTCTCCCCCTCCTTGGCAAGCCGCACAACGGTTGAGGTGGCCGGCCGAGGCGGCCCCCTCTCCTCCCGTGGCGCTGCTTAAGACAGACGGGCGGCCGACTCGGCACGGGCCAAAAACCGAGGTCAGAAGATGCCCTTGGCGATCTTGAGCCCCTTCTGCTTCATCCTGGGCAACGTGGAGCTGGAGCCATGCTTGATCTTGACCGCCTTGACGAAGCCTCTCTTCTTGAGCACAAAGTCGTAGTTGGCCGCCGAGTTCATGGCGTAGAAGACGTTGGCGTTGTCGGGGATTTTGAGCTCTAGAGGGGAGGTGAGAAAGCGAAGGGTTGAGTTCCTAGAGTGGGGGTTTAAAGACACGCTCGAGGCCAGTGGCTCAAGTCCTCTGCAAGTTACGGACATAAGGTGTCTGGCCTGAGAGATCGGCCTGTTCCCTCACATCCCAGCAGTTAATGGGGAAAGGAAGGAAGGAAGGGAAGACCTGATGATGGAGAGAAGGAAAGAAAGAGCTGAGGATGGATGGAAGGAAGGAAAGATCTGAGGGAGGGAGGAAGCAAGGAAGGAAAGAAGGGGCTGATGATGGATAGAAGGAAGGAAGGAAGATCAAGAGAGGAAAGAAGCAAGAAAAAAAAAGACCCCCAAAAGGCAGGAAAAAAGGTGGGATGCATGTAAAAAAAAGGAGTAACAGGAGAAAGAAGGAGGATGTGTGAAAGGAGGGGCATCCACACCAGCTTAGCTATGCAAGCTTTAAATAAGTAAAACGAAAAAGAGGGCAAAAATCAGAAGAAAACTAGGACTTGCTTGTGTTTAGGCCAGCTTTCCCATTTTACCAGAAAATGTTTTAGGCCTAACTCATAAGCTTCTTAAGTTCAATAAACAGCCGGGAGAAAGGAAATGCTACGTTTGTGTGTACCGTGTACGCCCTTCTCCACAGGATCAGTATCCATGTACTGTATTCACTTATCCACGGCCTGAAAACAGCAAAAATATTAAAAGAAAAATCCCAACCTATAAAAATACGTTCAATGATAAAAGTTATCAGAACGGGCCACCAGAGAGAGCCAGAGACCCTGCTGTGTATATATAGCGTTGGCTATTGAAATAGCGTTCTGCATTTTCCAGCCTCCGCAGGGGCGCCTTGAACCGATCCCCCGCAGATATGGGGGATCCTCCTGGATTCTCTACCTAGAAGGACTCTGGGAAGGGTCACTAGTAGGGGAAAGGCAGACAAATATCTAATATAAAAGAAAGGGGGAAAAAAAAGAGAAGTACCGTCAGCAGCAGAAAGGCACAGAAAAAAGGAAGCAAAGCAGAAAAGGCTTCGTTCGGAGAAGAGAAACCAGGAACTTGGAACACGATAGACCCAAGGGATGAACAGGCAAGGAGAAAGACGGGAGGAGCCCCGGAGAGAAAAGCGCCCGGCGTTTCGAGGTGGCCACCCGCGTTTGGGGCCCCAGCCAGCTTTCGTACCTCTCTCTTCCGAGATGATCTGAATGAGCTCGTAGTCCTCGGGCCGGTCTGTATCCAGATTGTGTTTCGCCATTGCCTTCCGGATCACAACCGGGGTTTTGTCTTGGCTTGTTACCTGGAACATTTATGTCGTATGAATGACCAGGCACGTATTTCGGCTTCAGCGCAAAAAAAGCTCGCTTCGTTTAATGGCCGGGTGGAACATTAACCAAAGAATACTCAAAAAACATTAAACAGCAATAATTGTGGTAGCCCTCTGGGCATGTACAGAGTGCCTTTGCCTCTAAGCAAGCCCCCCACCCTTCCCTCTTGGGAAATCAGCTTCTTGAGATGTGGGGTGAACCAAAGCCTGGGATGTAAACCTTCTGTCGTGTGTCCCCGAATGTTTCACCACCCACAAAATTAGCAGCGGCTGAATTTAACGGGAATTGAGGAATGCTCATGGAAATATCCATTGAAATACCCCAGGAGCAGCCAGCAAAGAGACATGCCGTGGTTTCAGAGGCTGCAAGAGGCAAGCATGTCAGGGATTCGCAGTGTGGGTTGAAGCCTCCCTTCTTGCTCTCCCCCTGACAAAGCCAAAGAGGGAAACGCCACAGATGGCTGGCATGCCATGAATTTATAAAAGAATCTTGCTTGCAGCGTACAGGCCCGGAAGAACGGATTGGTTGCCATAACAACTGCCAGTAGTACTGGTCATGACGAAAAGGGGAGCGCAGGAGGGAGGGCCTGCGTCTCTGCCCACGAATTCCAGGGGATTCCCAACAGCAGCGAGGTCCTCGCTGAAGGCAAGAGGTAGGGTTTGTTTCTGCCCTCACCACAAATAGGGCGTGAGGTTGTGAAGCGATGCATTTGCTCTGCTTCGCCTAAGCTTCAGTTCACGCACCGACTGGGCCATTTCATGGGTACACAATAATCATAAATACATTCGCTAGATCTAGGCTGCACAAGCAGAAGGCACTCTGTCTGGGGGGCTGCCCTGGAGGACCGCTCAAAAATGTCAGGTTTGGGGGGGGGGGGGGATGCTGCGTGGCCTGCTTCTGCCGATCCACTTCTGAGCACAATTTCAGAGGCTGGTTATCATCACTTTCAGACCGTAACAGGTGGGGACCAAAATCCGTGAAGGGCTGCCTCTTCCAGAGGTGTGGTTTTCCACCTTGGCTAACAACGGGGTTTGGGTGTGTTTTTTGCACTTCTGACGGCCTTCTTCTGAGGTCCATCTTGCGGCAATGCGTGAAAGGCACTTTTCTGTGGCGGCACCCTTAAGGGGCGCCTCCTGTCCCAGGACTTTAAATTCTCTCCCTCCCACTGTTCACAGCATGGATGTCTTCTGCGATACTTGGTTTAAACCAGGGGGTTCCCAAACTTAGGTCCCCAGATATTCCTGGACTGCAACTCCCAGAAATCCCGGCCAGCCCAGCGAACGGCGAAGGCTTCTGGGAGTTTTAGTCCAAGAACATCTGGAGACCGCAAGTTGGGGAACCCCTGGTTTCAATGAGCAAACGGTTGGCATTTTGGTTTTACACATTTTAGGAGCCACGTAAGCCGCCGAGAGCCTTTCCTACAGAGCCTTGCTCTTGGTTCAAGTTAGAACCTTCCCCAACTTGGGGTCCACCGGACCTTTCGGATTACGACTCCCATCAGCCTCAGCTAGCATGCAGATCATGGGAAGGGAAGTCCCAAAAAAAATCTGTGGAGGGCAGCCGGCAGGGGGACAGGCTACTCTTGAGGCGCGGTGGTTCAGAGGGAGTGGCGCTCGGAAGGGTTTACGGATCTGGGCGACCCTTCCTGGAGGGCTCCCAACCAGCATGGCCGCCAGTGGGATGATGCTGGGAGGGATGATGGGATGATGCTGGGAGAGAGGGGCCCGTCCAAAACGTCCTTGTGCCCAACGCCACCCGGGAGGTGGTTGGCTGCAACGCCAGGGGGCTGGCTCACCCAATGCCCACCCTTCTTCCGCCCCCCCCCCCACCTCCCCGGGACGGCGGGACTCTCACCCACCAAGATGCTCTTGTACATGTTTCCGTTATCCACGGCCAGGCTGACGCGGATGATGCAGCAATCATCCACCTGCTGGTTGTAGAGGGGCAGCGAGAGGGAGGAGTAGCTGGAGAGGCCCGAGACGGAGCGCTTGTGGGTGCGGGAGGCGGTCACGGGCGTGGAGGAGACCGAGGAGGACGAGGCACTGCTGGAACTGGAGCCGATGCCCGACGTGTCCAAGGAGGAGAGCGAGGTGGACTCCCAGAACTGCGGGAGAGGGATGGAAAAGGGCGTCAGCACATCCGGTGGAGAAAGAGACCAGCACACACCTCTCCCTCCCTCTCTCTCTTTCTCGGCCTCCCCGTATCTTCACCTCTTTAAAAAGCTACCTTTCTGCCACCCAGGGTGGTACCTCCTTCACAGCCAGCGGTGGCGCCGAGCCTTCGGTAATCGAGAAGGGGGAGATCGCCGCGACCCGCTTGTACAAGACTGGTTTTTCTGACACGCTCCCGAGATCTAAACTGCGCCACATCTCTCCAAAACGGAGGCGGGCTCCTCCAATGTGGGAGCGCCAAAGAAGCTCGGCCGGGCCCGGCTCCACGTAGCCGGACCCCCTCCTCGGCTCCCGAAGACTTTAGCAAGCCCCCCCCCCCCCCGCCGCGCCACAGGCTCCACCTGCAACCTACCCTTCGCCTTTTCAGGAAAGACAGTCCCGGAACGAAAAGCTACACCCCCCCCCCTTTGCGACGCCACCCCACCGGTCCTTTCTCATGCATTGAAGCAGCCCAGCCCCGAAAAAGAGGAAGTCGGTCTCTCGGCCGAGACGAGGCGCGCACCTGCCGCCTGCCCCCCTGGGCGCGAGCGGGGCCCAGCGAGCTGCCACGGTCCTGTACCTTCTTCTCTTGGCCCTCCGGGGAGTCGGGGATGAAGCTGATGTTGATCTCCTCCACGTCCGAGCTGCTGGAGCCGGCCGAGGTGACGCTGACGGAGTCGGCCGCGTCCCCACTGCAGACGTACGGCCCGCACTTCAGCTGGTCAAAGGACTTGGAGTGGGAGCTGCCGCTGGCGCAGGACTCCGTGGTGGGAGCCTGCCGGCTGCCGGGGGGAGGGAGGGGGGGGAAGGAAAGGAAGCAAACCGGACCGTGAGCTCAGGGCAGGGATGGCTAGGCTGCCAGACCGCCCGCTGCTTAAGACAACGAGTTTGAATCCTACCCCCACCCATGGCCGTTTTTAGGGATGTGGGCATTTCCCCCCACATTTTGAACCTTGTTTTGCCTCCCCCCCCCCTCTCGAAGGAGGAGAATGACACTCCTTGGTTTTGTAAAAGACAAAGGAAACGTCTTGGAAAACAGGAAGTGACACTGATTCTGGCTTCGTTTCTACGGGGGCACTGGGAGGGTCCCGGGATTGGAAAAGGGACCCTGGCGCTTGTCCTGCCCAACTGTTTTGTGTATCTGGCTGCGGAGCCAGAGGTTGGGAGTTCGATTCCCCCCCACTGGGCCTCCTTGACAGGGGCTGGACTGGATGATCTTATAGGGTCCCTTCCAGCTCCGTGTACTCAGTCCCTGAGCCGCCCACGTCTCTGGCAACGGAGGGGCTCAGCCCCTCCTAAAGCAGCCTCTTCCACTCTTGGAACCACCGGCACCTTTAGGGGGCTTCTCCAGTTCCAGCAGATCAGATTCAGGGTCCAACCCAGTTTAATCCATCTCTCCGATGCGCTCCCTCCGCCCGGGACACCCCCCCTCAAGGCCGTGATCCAGTTCTAACTCATCCCTTTCAATTCACAGCCCGTTTTGTTCTGAACGCTCAACGTGGAACCCGACACCCCCAAACCAAGGAACTTACTCGCTCCAGCGCTTGATGATGCCGGTGTTCTTCTTCGCCCTCAGCGTGTTGCTGGCCGATTCGGACAGGGGTTCGATCTCGCACGAAAGCCCGTAGCTGGAAACAAGGAGGGAGGGAAACAGAGTGAGCGTCCCCCTCCTCCTCTCAAGGGCTGTCTGCTGGCGTGGCGCCGATGCCTTTGGGATGGCCTGCGTGAACGTGGGAGGGCGCAGACCATGCTAACTCCGCCCTCCTTGGGCCCTGGCCCCACTTCTTTGGGGCCTCTGCTCCCCCCCCCCACATGAACCACCGGTGCTCTCCCCAAACTGCCTTCTTTTACGAGTCTATGTCCCGTTGCTGGAAAAAGGCTCACCCCTTCCATCTATGAAGAACCAAACCTGGTGGATCCCCTATAAAATCCACACTCCGAGTCTTGGTCCTACTTTTTCTTCTGTCTTAACAAGTCAAGTTTCTGGCCCTCAAGACAAACGGCGTCGAAGCCGAGACAGGAAACGTCCTCCGAAAGCAACCCAGCCAAACCCAGAGCAAAAGGGGTCTGGTTTGAGGGCGAGGAAGGTGATCAAGGCATGCAACTCAGGAGCCGGGGGAGGAGAATCGAGGCGTACCTCTCCACCTCACTGAGCCGCTCCACACTGTGGAACCAGGCCACAAAGCGATCTTCCTGCGTAAAGCTATAGTTGTTGCACGCCGACTGCAGCAGTTTGATCTGAGCAATGACTTCAAATTCCTGTGGGAAGAAGAGCGGAAGGAAGGTTGCCACGAATCTGATAACGCTGTTTTTATTCCTTGCTGAGTTCCATTTTATTCGTTATTTACTGGGCGCGACCCAAGGACGTTTGCCATTTTCTTATTCCATCGTGGCAGATAAAGGGGCATCAACGACAAGCAAAATCAAACCACTCACCTTTCTCCTCTTCTCAAAATTGATCAGGCCCCCCTGAAAAAGAGAGAGGACAAAGATTAACACCCAGAGAACGTCCCACTCTTTCATACCCAGGTTTCCAGGACAGAGAAAACATTAAAGATACTGGCCGGAATCCCGTTGGCTTAGGTGAGAATGAAGAGCCAAGGAACAAGCAACGTGAGCAGTTTATTGGGCTCCGGGGCTCAGGAGCAGCAAGAATCTGGCCAGAAGGAAACCGGCATTGACGTGTGCACACTTCTGCTTTCAACAACGTGGGGGTTAATAATAACTGAGTGTCATCAAGTCAATTCTGACTTATGGTGACCCTTTCCAGGAGATTCTAAGTAAAGATATACATAAGTGGTTTCCCATTCTCTTCTTCTGGGACTGTGCAGCTTGCCCAGGGCTACCCGGGCTGGCTCTTCTCCCAGGAGGCCCAGTGGGGGAATCGAACTCCCAACCTCTGGCTCCCCAGCCAGAGATCTCAGCCACTCAGCTATCTAAGCAGCTTCAGCTCAGTGAGTTTGGTCTCTGGCTGCAGAGCCAGAGGTTGGGAGTTTGATTGCCAACGGTGTCTCCCGGGAGCAGAGCCAGCCTGGGTAACCTTGGGCCAGTGGCACAGTCCCGGGGCACCCGCAGAAGAAAAGAAGGGGAAACCACTTCTGAATATTCTCTACCTGGAACACCCTGAAAAGGGTCACTGTAAGTCAGAATTTGGGCCCATAATTAAAAATGTACAGAAGCTGCTTAAACATCCTGGTTGAAGGCCATCAAAAACAGGCCGCCAGGGGGCAGTGTGACCTCTCAGAAACCGATGGGTTCGGCTTAGCCCACGTAGAAGAAGTTCCATGACGGAAATGTTCCACAGTGCCGTGGCATTTGTTTAACCGAAACCACAGCTACCTCCCCCAGTTACAAAAGGGGTACGGAGGCGAAGGAATGGTCGTCGAGAGGAAGACGAGAGCGGGGCAGGGAGTACTTACATCGAGGTAGTCCTTCATGGCTGTGTCCAGCATCACTAAGTCCGTGAGGAAGGTGCCCAGGTATGGGATGGTGCCTTGCATGACGCCCTTGAATCAGGAGAAAAGGGGGGTCACGATATCAGTGGGGTAGCTCCTCCCAAAGAGGCCCAATGGGGCTAATTTGGGGGAGGGCCACACGTTTTTTGGGGGGGACGGCACAGACGAATCTGGAACACCATCCCAACTCAAGAAGGAAAAAAAAGAGGTCCTTTTCTGGGGCAACAATCTGGAAAAACCTCACAGGCAGCCACGGCCATGGGGGGGGGGGGAGAGGAGGTGTCTCAAAAACACCTCTTGCCCACGGGACGAGCTTTGCCCACCGTGGTCCGCGAGGGACTCAGTGGCGAGAAGGCCACTTCGTAGGACTGCCGAGGGGAAGCCACTCACCATCTCCCGTTGCTGCTGCTGCCGTTTCTGCGCTCTCTTGGGATTAATCTCCAGCGTGGCAAACTTGGACGTCCCCTCCTGAGTTTCCAAGGAAAACCAGAGATAAGGAAGAGTCAAGGGAAGAGTCGTCACCGCCAAAGTGGAAGAGGGTCTTTTTTCTCATGAGTGTGATTAAACGGTTGGGTGTCTGGAAACCGTGACAATCTGCTCCAGACAATCTTTCTAACACATCCAGAGCTGGCTTCTGCCCACTCCATCCTCTAAAATGATTCCTATCAGGATATATTCTTTTCTACACCAAAGAACGGAAAGCAGCCACCAAGCAGGTCAGAACAAGGAGGGATGAGGCCAAAATAAGCTCTCAAACGATGAATCTTTGAGCCTGTCCACGCTGGCAGATAGTTATGGTACCTGGTTCCCTGATAGCACAGTTTGGCATGGGAAAAAAGAACCTTATCCACTTGAGTTTCTACTTAGAATGATCCATCCTTCCCCTTTAAGAGCTGGCCCACATCTTTCTGGCACTGGGCTAGGGCGTGCAATCTTTTTGGCCTGATTCACTGAGATGCAAAATAGCTCTTTGTTCTGCCTTCACCGACCGGGTACCTGAGTTAAAATAGCACTGCACTGAAAATACGGACCGGCCAGAGGGCAGCGAATTTCACCGTGTGGACAGTCCCTTTGTTGGCTGTCTACATCCAAGGTAGGACAGATTGCCTTTCCAGATTCCCACAAAGCATGCCATTCCATTCAAGAAGAGACCGACCGGTCACCGAGCACGGCTTCAGCATAGCTGGCTGCAAAGCTCCTCTTAGCAAGATGATTTAAACCATCTAAATCTACTGCGCAAATAACTAAAGGCTAACATTTGCGATGGCATGGACCCAAGCCAATCAGTGCTATGCGGAGCAGGCTTTGTGATGGAAAAATTATCTTTTTTGGGGGGGGGGGGGGCTACGATGGTATATGGTTAGTCCAAAAATATAACACTTGCTTAATTCTTTTTTAATATTTGTACACTTGCTGTTTTTAGCTTTTAAACCTTGTCTTTTAATTGTTGTAACCCGCCTTGGGTCCTCTTAAGGGAAAAGTGGTGTAAAAATATTTTACATAACAAAGTTAAGCAGCACATTAAATAAATATACTAAATCCTCAGATTTCTGATCTATGCTGACGGAGAGAAGGGCTGTGCAATATGGAGAATGTGAAGGCTGAACAGAGCAACTGTAGAAAACCCATCTTCGGCTGCTGCTGTTTCTGCTCCAGAGAGAAAAAAGAGATAAGGTGAGGGAATCCCTCGGCTGACACGTTAGCTCTCTCCAGGGCGTTTCCCTCTTCCACTTATCTCTGGCCCTCATGGGGGATTCCTCTCCTGCCAAGCGAGCCCGGGCGCCACCCAAGCCTCTGAAACGAAGCAGGCACGCAGGGGGGGTGAGCTGTCAGCACACTCGGCTAGCCATAAACAGCTGCCTCGGCCGCCTTCCTGGTGCAGAAGTCTTAAAGGGGAAGGACAGGATTTGTCCATGGCAGCAGAAGAGGAGGGGGGGGGGGGACAGGATTCAATCACCACCTTTTAAGTTGCGTGACAGGCACTAAAATTCAACAAGCGCCTCTTTGGCAATCTCAGGTGAAGCAACACCTCGGGCGGACGAGAAAAGCTACAGCAGCCCTACAAAAAGGCATGGATTTCAAGGTTGCAGCATCAAGGGTTTTTTTTTTTTTGCTTTCCCCCCAACTAAAACCCCAGGATTTTTGTATTTCAAAATAGTGCTTTTCCCCCTCCCCCCCTTGTCTTTTCCTTCCAGAACGAAATGGCGATCTCGGTATTTTTGAGACAAAAATGCTCTCTTGGTTAGTTGCCAAGCTTGCTTCGGTTCCAGCAGGATCGCTGGGTGACGGCGGTGAGATGGTGATTAAAGGACAGAGAGTCAAGATTACTTTGTTAAAAACAATCGGGAGTTTTGTTCAATGATCAAGAATCACAGATCCTTGCCAAACTAATTGCAAAGCACTTAAGAGAACCTACCCCCCACCCCCTCATAAAAATATTTGTTGTGGCTTTTGCAAAATCCAAATGTACTTAAAAAGTAACCCAAGAACTGATGGGGGGATGGGAGGGAAACAGAAATGGCTTTAATGCTTGCCAAAACACATATAACGGTTAACATAGATATAATATAAAAGGAGATCTACATCATCATCACCAGCTTTCTGAATTTCCTGGTGGCTTGATAACAGCCATACCGCACAAACAACTAAATACTAACATTTGTGATGGCATGGACCCAAGCCAATCAGTGCTAGGCGGAGCAAGCTTTGTTATGAACTTGCCAATCCTCACCTGCCCACCGTAAAGTTCAAACTCGGAAAGGAAAACCACACCGTGGGACTGAAGGCAGCCTACAAATGTTTTACAAATGTGGCAGCTGGCTTCACACGTAAGGGTGAAAGAGCTACCTTTAGGTTCGTACCGTTTCAAAGAGGCTTCTGGCCTCCCAGAGAGAAACCGAGCAGGCCGCCGACGGCCTCAAGCCATCTTACCTTAATAAGGAGCTCTCGACTCAAGGAGTGGTTATTCTCATCTGAAAAAATTTCAGACAGCTCTTGAAAAGTGCGGAAGCTCTCTCTGTCCAAGGAAAAAGAACAAAAGAAAAATGAGTTTCTGGCCTGTTTCTGCCCTCTTCTGAATTGCCCTTCCCTTAATTCTAAAATATGGATCCCATCCCAGGCTGGCCGTCCTTTCGCAAACTTTCCTTGAAAGCGACCGGTCAACTAAAGGGATTTTTTTTTCTTCCCAAAGCGACTGTTGTATTCTGTTGTTTTACTTGTGTTTTTAACACTGCTCTTCTTTATGGGTTGTCCTACGATATCCGTTTTAATTCTTTTTTAAATATTGTACTAATTTATTATGCTAGCAAGGTGGTCTTGGATCCTTTAGAACAGCGGTCCCCAACCTTTTTGGGACCGCGGACCGGCTGAGCCTCTGAAGAAGGGGAGGCATACACCCCCTGTGCTCTCTCGGGCGCCTGCGTGAAGTGGTGGGGGAGCGCGCGTGCGCCCGGCAGCGCCGGCGTGAGTGCTCCCCCACCCCTTCGCGCATGCGCAGGAGCGCCTGCATGCCTGCACAAGTGCCCACCCTCCCCTTCGTGCAGGCGCTCGGGCGCCTGCGTGAAGGGGTGGGGGAGTGCTCACGCTGGTGCTGGCACGCACGCAAAGCAGCTGTGGGGAGGGGAGTGCGTGTGGGAGGTCTGTCTCCATGGCCTGGTCTGGCTCGGGCCACGGACCGGGGGTTGACGACCTCTGCTTTAGAAGAAAGGCGGCACACAAATATTTTAAATAAATACATAAATAAATAAATCCCAGTCATCTCCTCTCTCTTTTTTCTTTTCTTAAACTATATATTTCTTTATTACCCTTGCATCCTACTCTCATTTACTTGTTTATTTACAGTAGGGTCCCCTTATCTGCAGGAAATCGGTTCCAAGCCCCCCCCAGCGGATGCTGAAAAACGCGGATTATAGCAAACGCTACACATAGCCTGGTCTCTGTCTCCCTCTAGTGGCCAGTTCTGGTAACGTGACCTTCAGAAATATATATTTCTAGGATTTTTCTTTTAATATTTTCAGACCGTGGATAAGTGAATCGGCAGATACTGGTCCTGCGGATATGGGGGTCCTCCCATTTTTTTAAAAAAAACCCTTGTAAATAGTGACTTATCAGCCTGAAAAGGCTAAGAGACTAATGTTATCACAATACCGTTTCCACGCATGGCGTTGCAAATCCACCCGGTAATGTAGCAGCGGTCATTTTATCCACACACAGCAGGTATGAGGCACAAGTGGCTTGTCTAAAGATAGTTCCAGCTGGCACTATAAGCCTCCATATTAACGGACAACGGGGTTTGCAACGCACGCGTGCGCTTGGCGGCTTTTCCTTCCGACTCACCGCGACACCTCGTCCCACGTCTTCTTCAACCTGTGAACGGCGTTGCATTGCAAAGCCGAAAGAATGGCTCGGAGGGAGGAGAAATTCTTTAAGATCCGGCATTCCTGCAGGATAACGAGAACGTTTTCGGAGTGAGCCAAAATTAAAAAGGATGAGAAGGACACCCAGAGTGGGAGACAAGAACACACCACGACTAAATTCTCTCTGTATTTGCCCAAAGCTCTCTCTGCCGTTCTCTGCCCCTCCGACACAGTTATCCTGTGCCATTTGATTATATAGGGGACATTAGCTCAGCATTTCCCACGAGGGAGCCCCGTCCGTTTCAGCCTATCCACAAACATGAAAAACAGACTGAGAGCACCTTCAAGGGGAACAAACTTATTGGTGCTGAATCCCTTTTCAGCACTGAGCGAGTTGGAGAGAAAATAAGCCACAGTGGATGGACATTCAGAATTAAGAATACGGGTGCCGGCAGAAAAAGATAAGCACCAAAATCTGTTGGGGGAAAACGCTACGAAACAGGGAGGGTCGGTGTGACAACGCGTCACGGGCTGTGGATGCTTACGGAAGACAGGCTCCATGTTAAAACATGGCCTTTTTAGGTTAGAAGGAGCCAATTCAGAGTCTTATGAAGACATGTATATGAATTAAGTGTAGGTTACACATTGAATTTATCATTGCGTTGAACAATATTGTCCTTCCCACACCACTGTTATGTATACTAATGAATTAGTCTATCTGGGAAATGTTGTGAGACTATTTTAGTATTGTTTTCACTGAGTTTTTGTCATAGCTAATAACAAGCTTATTTCACTGGGAGCTTTTACAGATTCTGGCCTCCCTGGAATTGAAGCAATTCACAGGAATTGTTCTCCAAATCGTATGTCCAAAATGTTCAAGATTTCCTTGCATTGTGTTTCTCGAGGACCACGAGGACTAGCCACTTGGTTTTTTTTTCCTCTTTAAAAACGGCTTCCAGAATGCCACATCCCAAGACTTAGGGCCAGATTCCCACCCGTGGCTCGGCCACCTCAAAACGGCAGGGAGGAAAGGTCGCAGGCGGCCGAGCCTACCCGGGCGACTTCGATCCAGCGCTCCACCACTTTCGCTCTCTGCTGCGGCTTCAACGTCCTGTCCCCGAGGCAGGTGGCGATGACGCAGTTGGTGACGCTGTTGAACTGGGAGACGGTGGCCCGGATGGAGGGGGGCCAGGTGCTCTTTGCCTTTCTTGTCCCGCTGGGACCAAATGCAACCCAAGCAGTGATAAGGCACCACCTTCTTAAAGAGCTCCTGCAATGGGGGGGGGGGGTGTACCAAAACAGAGGTCAGTGTCAGGAAGCTGGCCACAGAAAGGGCTAGAGGTGAGGATCATAACGGGCAGCCCACCTAGACAGAAACAAGACACTCACCGCATCCATCAGCGTGAATTGCTCCGCCACCATTTCCAGAGAGAAGCTCAGGAAATCCCACTTGCCCTCGCTCAGTCCGTTCTCCTCGTCTAACCTTAGCGGGCAGCTGGAATGGTCCACAGCTGGAAGGCAACCCATCAGGACAGTGAGCAACCCGACGGGAGCATAACAGGAAAGGAGATGACGCTAGGCTATCTGGGAATCCCTGGCTTTGCTCAGAGTAAAACAACGTAGGCACAAACCGTGGACACGGGCCATCTGCGGGAGGCCCAGAGGTTGAGATCCTGGCGTTCGCACACCGGAACGATTTTAGGTGGCAGGTCTAAAGAAGGGGCAGGCCCCGAGGGAGGCAAAAATCCTGGCCTGACTCAACAGGAAGCGACTCCTTGCTTTTAATGTCACCCTTCAAAGCCAAGGGTGCTGCTGACACACGGCCCCATAGCACTGAAGGCACTGTCTGGGCAATGGGCAATTTAATGAGGCCAGCGACACATTCCCCCCCCCCTCCCAATGAGCCAGGTCCTCCATTGACCAACCTCAGAAGGATGGAAGGCTGAGTCCACCTCGAGCCGGCTACCTGAGCCCGTCGAGATCGAACTCGCGAGCAGAGTCTTGACTGCAGGGCTGCAGTTTAACCACCGAATAGCATGCATCCCCCGTTCCCTCCACCCAGCACTACCCTCACGGCAACCCTTCGGAGTAGAGGTTAGGTTGAGAGGTGGGGCAGGGATGGTGGAACTCCGCAAAAGACCGCCCGGCGTCGGTCCCAGCCGACAGTCAAGGATGATGGGAGCGCTAATCCAACAACCGGGTAGGGTGACGGATTTCCCGCGCCTAGCCGGCTTGGAGAGAAAGGAGAAGGAAAGAGAAGGATGGAGAGAAAGAGAAAGACAGACAGACAGAAAGAGAGATGCTTCTTGTTGGGGGTTTGGAGGAACAGGCCAACGTGTGTGAGTGCGCGCGCGCAAAGTGTAAATTAGCGGCACACAGGGGTTGGGGTGGGGGGCAAGCTCACCGTCCGTCTCGGCCTCGGCACGCTCCTGTTGCTGGAACTGGGTGAAGAGGATGCGCGCTCGCCGCTCCAGGTCGGACCCGGGGATGTTGAGCCGCACGTAAATGATGAGCTGCTTGAGGCAGGCGTAGTCCGGAGGCTTCCGGAAGTCTTCGGAGTATTGGTCTAGCCAGGCTCCCAGGATGGAAGAGACGGTGCTGGGGAGGAGAAGAGAGAGCGCGCGCAGGGGTTTAGCTCTGGGAAGAGGGCCGGCAGACCCGGCTTCTCCGTCCAACTCCGGAACGGCACGACTGACAGCCTCCAGGTTGATGAAAACGTATTTCCACTCCAGGACTCAGTGATGTAAGAGAAGCCTAGTCTCCAAATCCCAGAGGTACCAGTCCCCCCACCCTCTCTATTTGGCATGGGTGAGGCCTCCTCTCGAGTCCTGGGTCCAGTTCTGGACACCGCACTTCAAGGAGGAGGATGATAAACTGCAGCCAGTTCAGAGGAGGGCAACCAGGATGATGAAGGGGCTGGAAACCAAGCCCTCGGAGGAAAGACGGAAAGAACTGGGCAGGTTTAGCCTGGAGAAAAGAAGACTGAGGGGATGATAGGAGAGCACTCTTGAGTCCCTATCTGTATGGTCAAAACCTCATGCTGACTAGAAACTTGAGGGAAGCATTGGAAAAGCTACCGTCCCGTCCCGTCCCCGCCCCCTTATTGCTCAGGGGTCAGACACTCACTTTTTCAGCTCCAGTCTCTCATCCACAGCGTGCCGAGGGTGGTCTCCGTTCGCCTGGAGGTGAAACTTTCCGTATCTAAACGAAGCAGAGACAGCCTGTTCGCCTGGCTCTCCACGCGCCGGCCGAACGCTTCCTCAAGTCTCGCTCATCCTCTGAGCCGGACACGTCGCGCCGATTCCATTTTTTTAAATTGGAAACCCACCCACCACCCCTGTAAGGAAGGGCTTTAGGGCTGAACGACGGAGAGGGACCCAGGCACATCCCGTCGGGGGTCCAGTCTTATGAAGGAAAACTGAAAGAAAACTGGACTGGCCAGGACCGAAAAGCTAGCCCTCTCACCCGCCGGGGTGCCCGAAGCGAGGAGAGAAAACTAAGATCGGAGACGTCGCCGAACCCAGAGAGACCCTGTGGCTCTACGAACGGAGTAGGGGTCCGTTTCCCACCGCCCGCCCCCCGTACCTGTTCAAGAGGAGGTCCAGGACTTGCTTGGTGGTGGCAAAGGCTCGGTACGTGCACAGGAAGATGGTGACGTACGTGGAGTCGTTGCCTTTGAACGCCGAGACCAGGTACTCCACCAGCTTCTCCAGGGTCCCGGCCTTGATGGTCCGCACCTTGCAGGTCTCGTAGAGATTTAAGGCCGACTCGTTCTCAAACTGCAAAAGGGACAGAAGGCCATGGAGTCAGCCGCTCCGAGGACTCTTGAGCAGCAGCGTTTGGGCCCCGGACCAAGAGTCTTGTGGCATCTGGAAGACTCGCAGGTTGGGTCTGGCAAAAGCTTTCACGGACCGTAGCTTCCTTCCTCGGATGCATCAGGGAGGGTCCTGGAAACTCTCTAGCGCCAGGTCCGAGTGTGAAATCCCTTACAGCCAAGGCTAACGCCATCCTCCCTGCCTAAAATGTCTAACAACAATACTAATAATAATAATGGAGGGAAGCTGAGCAACCCGTGTGAGATCAAACACACAGCGTTCTATTTTATTTATCCTAAATCATTAACATTTATCTTCTGGTACAACGGAAGAGCAGGGCAATTTTCTGCACGTTCGGTTTTAAAAAAAGAAAACAAATCAACTTTCTGCCCCATATGGGGTCAAACATAGAACCAACAAGCGGACCCTGGTGAGCCAGAGGTTGGGAGTTCGATTCCTGCCCCCCCCCCCCCTCGGTCCTCCTTGACAGGGTCTGGACTCCATGATCCAGAGGGTACCTTGCATCCAAGAGGATGATGATGATAAGTTTTTGCAACATACGACATTCTTAATCTTGAGATGCTCTCTTCTGGCTTCGACGGCACAACTATGATTCCGTTGCTCATTCAACCAAACTCCAAAGAATATTCACATTTGTTAACGTAGACCATCCTTTCACTTGGATCTTTTAACACACCTCTCCACCACCCGCAAAAGCCAAACGAAATAAATGTACCTGGAGAATTCAGCTTGTCACCTCCACCTCCCGCTAGTTAAAAGAGAAACCATGCGTTTTGAGTGTTCACTGAAAGGCTGAGTGGCTGGCACAGGTGTTTTTTAAATCTTTTCCCTCTAATTGGGCGCAAGCCAAACATTTTGCAGATGGATCCACTTGAGGGGGAAATCAAAGAACGGCAGGGGGCATCGGAGTGTCCAGGCTTCCCCGCCGCTCTCAGATCTGACTTGCAATGAGACCAGACAGCCGGAAAATGCCAATAATAATAGAAAAATTCCATCGCTGCATTCCAGTCTCTGGCCCCCATCGGACAACAGACGTCCATCACGTGGAGCCAAGCACAAGGTAAATGACACAAAGTGTGTGTCACTCAGAGACCCTGAGTTTTTCAACCCCCAGGGAGCGCAGACGAGACGTACCTCGGCCACCCCCAAGCAAGACGGAAAGACCTCACCCTGCAAAGCAGGATTCGCACGCACGCACACCCTTGTGGCGTGTCAACATCCTCTCGCCCACAAACCCTCGGGGACGAATGACAGTGGGAGCCAGAGAGTCTTACGGTTAAGACACTCGCCTCTATAAATGCCCATTGATTAAAACAGCCTCTTAACAAGTCGTCTGATCGCCACGGATAATGAATTTCACGGATACAAGGGAACAGGCGGACCGTCTCTATAAAACAACATGGAAATCATCAACGTGGCACCCAGAAGGGAAAAAGCAGCTGTTCTGTACAGTGTCCAGAGGGTGGACCAGAAGCGGATTTGCTTCCCTTTTCTTGCAAAGCCGCAAAACAAAGACCGCCACGTTGATCCGCAGCAGCAAAACCACTTCTGGCCAGTTTGCAGCCGGAGAAGGAACCTCCTTCGTAAAAATGCATTTGTTCATCTCTTGATTTGTTCGACTTATATACCGCCCGTCCGGCCTGCAGCCACTCTGGGCGGTGCGCGAACCGCAAGTCACACAAGCCAAAATGAACGCCCCTTAAAACTGCCCACTCAAGCCACACACATCCCAATATCAATAAGTCACGGGAATATATTTTTGACGGGAAACTCCATTCTCCCCCCCCCCCCCCGCCTCCAAGGCCTGTAATGTTGCCTGCTAAACTCCGACGCCAGCCGAAAGGGGGCCGTTTGCTGTACGCACAGGTATGCTCGTGGCCTGCCCTGCAGGGGTGTCAACGTGAGAAAAATCTCCAAAGGAACCAGAACACAGAGAAGCCTTAAACAAAATGCTAACTGGTGCAGCTGTTTTCACAGCTGTGCTTAAATTATTTGGTTTTTTTCTGCCCCCTCTGTCTCTCAACATCTTTTCAATAATACGGATCCATGTTGCGTTCAAAATATTTTTCCGCTCGCTTAGGAAAAAAAACACCACACCCTCCATTTTCCTAACCCGGGGACTGAGCAGATGGCTCTCTTTCTCCAGGGCAAAAGGGACCATCAGCAGAGCGACCTGCGTGCGGTCTGACGTCTGGCATAGTATTTTATGGTTTTTCTTAACATCGAAACCAAGTTCCTAGTCCTTAAAGACGGCCACAAAGGTGGGGCTTCCGTAGGCAATGTGTGGAATCACAAAAGGAGTTGGTTATTCAGTGGGATTTCCATTGTTTTCTATATCCTTCCAATTCTCACGTCCCTCTTCATGTTTACATAATTGCATGGAGTCAATTCTGATTTATGGTGACCCTTTTTCCAAGCATTTCTAGGTATAGAATATTCAGACATTGTTGGCCCTTCCCTTCCTCTAGGGGGCGCCCTGGGACGGTGCAGCTGGCCCAAGGCCACCCAGCCTGGCTCTTCTCCGGGGAGGGGGGCAGTGGGGGATTCGAACTCCCAACCTCTGGCTCCGCAGCTAGAGACCTAAACCACCGAGCTCTCCAGCCAGCTGTGCGGTGCGTACATATCACATTTCAAATATTCAGGGGAGGAAAAAGTGACTTCCCTTACAGAATCTCGGCTTAGATCTGGTTTAAATTTGCTTTTTTTTGTTCCCGCAGCCCCGAGTGGGTGGGTGCAAACGGTCCGAGCCCTCACTTACCCCTAGCCATCGCTGTCCTTTATTGGCCGTGTGGTGAAGCTGAACTTTCCGGAGGGAGATGCTATAAATCACGCCGTCTTCCACCTCTTCTCCAATCTCCTGGGTGGAGCTCTGGAAAAGAGACAGAAAGAAAAAAGGGTGGGAGACGTTCAAACCACGACACACTTATTCCGTCTCCTCGTCGTTATCCAGCAATACACCAAAAAGCAGGCGTTTTGAAGCAGGAGGGGGCCAAGTGTGCAAATATGGACCCTGTTCCTTCGACATCGGGGACAAAATTGTATTTTCCCATGATATCTCAAAGCACCAGGTTAATTTAGGGGCTACACAACCCGTCGGGTGACCCATAGACCCCTCTGCCCATTAAAAGCACGCCACAGTGGCCCACTCCTCAAAGTCTGCCACCTGAGGCAGCCGCCTCATATTTTGAAGGTTGCGCGTTCATGGGGTTGCCGTACGTCTAACAACAGCAACAGTGGCACTTAAGACAGGCAGGAGACCAACATCTTCACAAGCCCCCCCAACACACACACACACACACTGACACACACACACAAAGAGAGAGAGAGAGAGACTTTCTGCCCCCTTGTTTACCTAACCCGGGTCAGTCATTTATTTCCTTTTGCATGTTTTTGGGAGGGACACAACAACACACCTGATCGGACTTTGTGTGTGTGTGTGTGTGTGTGTGTGTGTGTGTGTGTGCGCGCACACACACACACACACAGCAGAAGGAGAGGTCAAGCCTGCGCTGAACAAACAGACCCACCCAAATCTTTTGGATATCAGCCAGACCCCTTTTTTGGTTGCCATCCCAGTTTCCGGAAAACTCATCTCTAAAAAATAGCGGCGAATCGTCCTGCCGTCCTCCCTCTTTCCGATCAGAGCGCAGAAAAACAAACAGCGAAAGGTTCGGGAATACAGAAAACGGCAGCAGAAAAAAACCCAGAAAAGACCTCACACCTATTCCAGAATCTGGAAGAAGAAAAAAAAGCTCCTTGTATAGAGACGCCATGTAAACAACCACGGGGACTAATCCGGCTGCATTCTTTGTGCTACGAATTCAAATCACCCGTGATCCCAACACGTTCCAGCGGTCGGTGCTTCTGAGGACGCCGACACGTGCGCCTCGGCCCTCGTTCCCAACAATAAATGTAATAAATAATAAAATTAGGTAACCGAGCTGGACAAAGCTCGGGAAGCATTGTGAATCCTTGAAAACAGTGGGCCAATGTTAACTATCATTTCTCCTTGGAAGAAATAATTCGCGTGGAAGGACCTGAAGGCCCATTTTGAACTGTTAAGTCCAAAGATATATGGGGCAAATTATGATTTTTGTCTCGTACCTCTTTAACGACACGCAACTAATCGTTGACGAAGGGTTTGTACAACTTGTCATTTTAGACAACGACAAGTTGTATAATATGATTCGCAAAAGTACAGGCGGGGACGTCAACACAAGATTCTACACCGCAACATTTCTTTCCTTTTAAAAAGTCAAGTTTCTACTCCCTATGGGTTTCGAAGGCAAGCTTAGGAACAGGAGTACCCTGAAAAATCTCTTCCCAATTTTTTATTTATTTAAATACTCCTATCTCTTGACTTTCATTAAGAGAGGGGATGGTTTATTTTTTGGGAAGTTTGGCCAACCGAAACTAAATCACAAAATGTTCCAAATGTATTTTACTTATGCAAAAAATTTAAATAACATACAACTAGTAATGCCCGGCACAGCTTACAAATGTGTTTGACAGACTTCTGAATTTTCACATCCCTGCTGTATTGTTTTGTCTTTTGCTAGGTGCTCTGGTTTTATTTCGTATCAGAAAAGTGGAATGATTATCAGGGCAATCTTGGAGATGTCCATTTATGATTCGGTCCTGCATCCTCGTTCTTATGCATTTTCTTATTTAAGCATACGCCCAACAGAATATGGTCAATCTTCACCCTACAATCATCACTCATCAGTACAGGACTGCAAGCTCACAATGCGATGCTATATGCACGAAGCTGGGGAGCAGGTTCCATTAAATTCAGTGGACTTACTTCTGAGGAGACACGTACAGGACGCTACTTCTTTCGAAGCCATCGAAAGCTAGCGGCTTTCATACACCATCTTGTAACTATTCATTCCCCGAATCGTCTAGAAAAAAGCTTTCTGCAAACTCTGTAAATTATGTGCTGATTAAGGACATGCATGTAATACTTCCATTTTTCATCTAATTCCTTCTCCTTTTGACACTTAACCGCATCCCAGGCTGACATGAAGTTTTGCTTAAGTTAAGACATATGCCCCGTACAGTGTGAAGTACAGCAGGACTCAGTATCCGCTGATTCACTTATCCACTGCCTGAAAAGTACAGTACTCCCCTCCCAGATTTCTGTATTTACTGGAACTGGCCCCTAGAGGGAGCCAGAGGCAATAATGTATAGGGTTAAAAACTTCCACGTTTTTCGACATCCACGGTGGGGGGGGGGGACGTGGAACTGATCTCCCGCAGATAGTGGGGTCCCACTGTATTCCCTTGGGCCTGTGAGGAGCAGATTGCCTTTTGAACTTTTTTCTTTTTAATGAAGAGATTTTGTTAAAACATCTTGAATTTTATCCAGAAAAGACGAGCCAGATTGCCCCCCCCCCCCCCAAAAAATCAGGTTTTCTCCATCTGTCCCCTCCAGTTCAGAAATGTTATCTCAGGTGCAAGACCAGGCTTCCAGCTGCCTCCATCTCTGCTTTGTTTTCCTTCTTTCATTTCTAAAACATGTGGAGATCCACGGGGGGGGGGGGGGGGGAAGGAGCATAACAGGAAGAGAGAGAGGAAGGCATTGAATTTTCCAAAGAAACACAACTTTGAAGCCACCCCACGAAGTTTCGCATCTTGGACGTGCCGCCTTTCACACTTTCGGCTTTCCATTTCTGCTAAATGAACCGGTCCGTTTGTAAACTCCGAGGAAAGATGAATGAGAAAAGCAAAAAACGGGAAGGAAACAGAGTGAGCGAACTCTTTTTCGGAACGGCTGGGCATTTCGTCCCCTCCCTGTGGCGGCCCGGGACCTCGTGAGCTTCAGCTGACAGCTCAGATTGCTAAGTCAACTTTTCTATTCGTCTGCCTCAGAGCTCCCTGGTCATAATTGTTGCTGATGCAAGCATTGGTCACCGCAGAAAAGTTCATTAAAAGCCATGTTCTGGGAAGAGCGGAAAGATGCACAAGGCAAGGGACCTGCGTGTTTTGTTTCTTTCTTTAGAACATCTTAGTTCATCTCCTCCAAAAAAGAAGTCTAATGTCGGACTCTGCCCAAAGCTTGCTAACTCATCGTTAGGGAGAATTGCTTTATGAACGTATTTTCCATGAAAGAAGCTTCCAACTTCAGAGGTAGTCCATGGGAAAACTGGAAATCAAGTCCCAGAACTGTGTGGAAACTTTTCATAGAATCCTAGATTCATGGAGTTGGAAGGGGGCCTCGAAGGCCATCGAGTCTGACCCCCTGCTCAAGGCAGGAAATCCAAGTCAAAGCAGATCGGACAGGGGGTTTCCCCATGGTTCTCTTGAAGGCCTCCAACGCTGGAGCGCTCACGACCTCCTGAGGTCATGGGTTCCGTCGTCGTACCACTTTTGCCCAAGAGATCTGTGGAACACCATCTTGCAAAACTGGACAGGTCTTCTTGCTTTGGTTTGAACATCCTTCAAAATCACTACAGGAGTTGTACCCAAGCAGACATTTGATGCACGCCCTCCATTTGCTCAAGTTTGCGGTTTCATAGAACCTGATCCAAACATTTCATTTTGGAATTCATTTCATTTGATCGATTAAAAAAATAAAAAATTCGTTATGCTCCGAATCTGGACCAACGTGTCCTTTATGCACCCCCCCCATAGGATAAGGGCACAACGCCGTCTAGAATATGGAGTGAGGACATCTCAGAGAATCACACGGGTGTTCTTAGTCTGTCCTCCTGATCACACAACGTCAGGCCCTAAAACCACGCACAGTGGCTCAAAAGCAGTCCCACCACGAATCAGTGAAGAAATTCAGATCTTTCTTTATTCGTATCGAGCGGTGCAGAATCCCCAACCATTGGCGCACATGAAACAGAGGCAAAATCAAAAACCAATTAAAACATCAAGACGATCAGACGAGTTTTGAGATGTCTGCAGAAACCCTTCCTCGGCTTCAGCTGTTGTCCAAGGGGTCGGGATTCACGAACTGGCTGGGTTCGGTGATGTTCCAGTCCAGTGTTTCTGGAAGTCAAGGCATTGCTGGCTGCATGCTTTACTCAGGGGATGTCTACTCACAATGTTTTCCCGGTCTTCGGGGAGGCCGCTTCGATGTCCCTCGGCATTCAAGATTAGACCTAAGCCCTTCGCAGTCAACAAAGACTGCTGGAGTCACCAGCTTCTCCAACAGCTTGGCGCCGGGAGACAACTTAAGAGGGTTTGGCGAGACAATTACCCACTTATGCAGAATGACGGTGCAATTTCTCCTGGAGAGCATAAACGGTCGGTTGCGAAGAGGTGAAAGTTCACTTTGGAGGGTCTGAACGCCATAAATCACACGGGAAGGGGAAAAAGCTCTTGGCATCTCGACTAAAAGGGCATTTTTGCAAATGGAGAGCAAAGGGTTTGCCGACAGATCGGTCTCCCAAGCAACCCGTTCCAAAAGGGGGCCAAAGCTAAGAAGGTTTTCTTCCAAACTTCAGAACTCGCCAAAGGATTGTAAATCGCACAAAAACAATCAATCGTTGCCCTCAAGTCACCTGCAACGTATGGCGATCCCTTGAATGAGTGATCTCCAAAATGTCTAGTCCTCAGTAGCTGTGCTCAGCTCTTGTAAACCCAAGCCCATGGCTTCCTAAGGAGCTCAAGATCTGCTCCCTTGTCCCGCTGGTTTTAAGCTCACGACGACACCCCATTGAAATAAATTGGGCATGAATAAAAGCCCAGGATCCCCCAGGCAGGGAACATCTGGGTGGAAGAGGGGGGGGGGAAGGAATCAAGGTCTCCCCAAATCCTCAGACTGTTAACCCCAAATGGTATGGCTTTCTCTGCTTCGGTACCCCACTGTACTTAGGCAGTGTCGCAGGAGAGCGGCTGCCCAGGAGAAAGACTTAGAAAGAGGCAAAGCAATGCAGACGTGCGAGGCCCGGCTTTTAATTGTGGCTTCTAGCAGTGCACTAAAAACCAGCACTTAGCCTAAAATCCTGGGCTACTAAGAGATGCACGTAAGTGGCCATTAGTCAGCACTCCATCAGCAAATAATGGGATATCATGACACTGCAGGCCACAGGAGCGCCTGCCTAGGGAAGCTATTTTTAAATGCAAAAGCTTCTTGGACAGGTCTTACAGCAAATGGGAAATAGTCTAGTTTGCAGCACTGTTTCTTAATATGTACGTGAGCAGGGGCGGTTGGTTGAAGAGAGGTCTCTGTGGCTCAGCCCCCCCCCCCCGCCCCCAAACCTGCACGCCGGTAGCCAGCTACGGCAGGAAGGGATGGGGACGAGAAGCTTCTCATCCATAGCATCATACTGCTAGCTTTCTAAGTGCGGGGAATTCAAACCGAAGAACCATGCTCGATTAGACCGACCGACCGGTTGCCGACGTGCCACCCGGTATGAATGCAACCGCAGCTGATGATGGTGTTCAGAAGTGCACTCAAGATACTGGAAGGAAAAGCCATTCTGATTTACTAACCCTGGCCGGTCCTAGCCTCCATGAATCTCCCTCTTTTAAAGCCTCCCACGTGGGCAGCCGTCACTGCATCATGTGGCAGGGAATTCCACAGTTCAATCAAGAAGCGCATCGGTTTAGCGAGCCCCTGGATGACCCCGCATAGGAACGAACTCTCTCTATTTTATTTTCATGGACGCATTTGTACACCTCGGCGACCCTTTGCCGAAACAAAAAAAATACATTACACCTTCCTCTTCCTGGCCCAGATTAGATAATGGAATTACCGTACTCTGTGAGGACCGTATCACATTAAACGTGTAAGACTTTGGTTCCAGGGCTAAAATTTCTATTTGTGAAGTGTCCGATCCAGAGAGCACTGGCGCAGGAGTGGTTTAATAATCCCAGGTTAGTTTTTCTCCAGGTTAAAAGCAATCACACGGCTCTTTCTGGACTATTCGGGGGCCACCACTCTTGACCAAACCCACCTTCTGCCATTCCCCCCCATTTGAGCCAGATTTCGATGCGAACAGCACGGTCGAATGGCCATTCCTCGGGTCCCAGGTTCAGAGCCTGCCTCGGGCTTACGTCCCAACAAAACAGAGCAAAGTCAACAGATAACTTTCAAGAAAGGGAAAATTCACTGTTTTCCTCATTTCTTGGCGTGGAATTTGCTTCGCAACTCCGAATGACTCACAACTTCCACCGTTCTCCGCTGATGTTATGATCGCCCTTCTGTTCCCGTTACTAGGTTGCCACAGCCTCTGTTCGCTGTTACTGCAGCTAGGATATTGTTAGAAGACACCACGGCTCTCCGCGAAGGAATCTACCTGTTGTCAGCTGTAGTAACAGGGAAAACCTCTGAATGGAGAAAATAAAACTCATTTGCAACCCCCCTTGGATTAATTTCACGGGCATCACTACACTTTCAAAGTCCAATTCTATTTAGTTTTAGAGCTGGAAACTTATATATACACACTCTCATCACCGTCATCAATACACACACACTCATCACCATCCTTCACTGTCAATCTAGCCGGTAGCAGATGATGAGAACTAGGGTGCACCAAAATCTGGAAGGTCACAGATTTTACCAGATTTGTAGGAAAATTAACTAATTATATTTGGAAACCAAATTATGGATTAAGCTTTTTTTAAAAAAAATTATGTTATTTTTAATGCTTTGGTTTAACAGCGTTTACTGTAACGTTTATTCCTCAGTAGCTGTCCTGGAGACCTGATGAAGTTCAGGGTATATAAATCCCGTATGAAATTGATATTTATAATTTTAAATTTATGTGTTATGTTATTTCCTAAATGCATTTGCTTATTTATTTATTATTGTTTGTTTGTTTCATTTATAGGCCGTCTTTCTCCCAATAAGGGGATCCCAGGCGGCTCACAATATTAAAAGAACAGAATGAAAAACAAGAGATGTTACACATTAAAAAAAACAAACTATATTCGACTGAATCATTAAAGGAAAGCAGATATTTAAAATGATCTTAAGCAAAAACCGTCCTAACTACCTAATAACTAGTATTTTTCTGGGCAACTTTCAAAGAATAATGGAGAAAAAAAACAAAACAACCAGAGGTATTAACATTCCTGCATATACTTATAATCCATCCAGCTTGATTTAGTTTTCCACTTATACAAAGGCTGAAAACTCCACGTCCGATCAGCAGCTCTTACATAAGCCGAAAAGCGCGTGACTCAACACAGCCTCAAAAATACCTCAAAACCCCCTTCTGTACCCAATGCGCAGAAACCATTCTGTTTTCTCTCTGGACCGAAGCTAAAAAGAAGAAGCAGCAAGCAACGGAACTATTTGCTGGCCTCCAAAATAGGAACAAGAGGAGAAACCATAGCAAGAAACACAAACGTCCTTTTCATTCGAAACCACCATTCAGAAACTTCAGCGCTTTCACCCCGACATCACGTTCGGTTTCGTTTGCCGATTTTGCTCGCTTGAGAAATCACCCGGAGGGAAAGCCCGCAGCCCGGGGACAGGTCCGGTTTCTAAAAACCCAACAGCCCATGGTGTGGCAATGAAAAAACATCTGTATAAAAAGCCGAATGTTAAGAGTTCGAGAGTTACCAAGCTGCTGATTTGTCTCAAGAACAATTCGTTAACTCTTCGCTAACGGTTTCTACCTTTTCCACTGGATTTCCCAATGTCCCGGGAATAACATCGAAGGCAGGAGATGCTATGAAAGAGACCTGGTCCAGCATTTGTTTGGATTGCACGCGTTTGTAAATAAACAGCTGTCGTAATCATATATACAGGAGTGGTGAACCTGTGTGCCGGCCAATGCGATGGGACTACAGTTCCATCGTTCCTGACCACAAGTCGAGCCAGCTAGGGGTGATGGGACTCAGAGTCAAACCATTTCTGGGGAGGCATAGATTCCCCAGACTGACCGGATCGCTCCATGGTTTAGGTATCTCTGGTTGCACAGCCAGAGGTTGGGGGTTCGATTCCCCACTGGGCCTCCTGGGAGAAGAGCCAGCCTGGGTGGCCTTGGGCAAGCTGCACAATCCCAGAAGAAGGGAAGGAGAAACCACTTCTGGGTATTCTCGGTTGGAGTTTTTTACAGTCATGCATGCTGCCTCTAGTAGGCGTGGCTGGGAGGGACCTTTTCTGGACTGGAGTGACTGTCAATCATCCAACACTAACCAATCGTTCCCTCCTGGCTCTGAATTCTAAGAGAGTCCCGCCTCTCTGCTCAGTGCTATTCCCCTCTGGACTCTGTTGAAGTCTGTTGCTAAAGCAGTCATGTTTTCAGCTTGCAGTTTATTTGTTCATTGTAAGTAAATGAAAGAAAATTATTCTTTTTCCCTTCCAATGTCTCAGAGTGTGTTATTGAGACTGTAAATGCCAGTTCATGAGGAAAAGGGGTGGACTCCCCTGGGGCATTTGAAGCTATTCGGTTCTGCGTCTCCCCGCACTTCTGCTGCGCAGCTAGCGGCGTTTAACCCAAGATTCAACACTCTGCAATACTCTTTAATTAGAAAACCCCGAAAAGGGTCAGAATGAGTCAGAATTGACTTGACAGCACACAGTTAATTAAGCCTATTGTCCTACTCTGTGCTACATCCCAGGCGTTGGAAATAAGTCCGGCGAGATCGTATCGCGGAGAGACACGGTGTGACTTTTGTATCTCAAAACCTACGATAAATCACAAGGCCAGGAAGGAAAAAGGGGGCTCTCCGAAGTCACACGCTGCAGAATGATCCCGGCTCCTCTCCCCTAGCCTTGACCACAAGCCCCCCACGAAACCCGAAGGACCTTGGGTCTGGAGACAATAGATGGCAGGAAACCTTTTTCTGCTCTGCCTTCCTCCCTTCCTGCCTCAAAGCCAAAGGAATCGGGCCAAAAAGGCCTATTAAAAAGTTTAGTTCGAGGTGGCGGGGGGGAGATGGAGCGGGACAGCCAACCAAATACGCCTGCTTGCTTGTATCTGGCCCTCTCACGCAGAAGTTATGACTAACCAAAGCGGTTCTGATATTCTCCTCCGGGACGTCAACATAAAATCACACGGCTCGGCAACGTTTACAATCCAAGCTCGTTGCCCCTTTAGCGGGCCACTGAGCCCTCCGGGCTTTACGGAGACCCACCGTTGTAACTGACCGACGCCGTGTCATGGAATTGACAACGTCTCTCTCTCTCTCTCTCTCTCTCTCTGCATTTTAAGTTCCAAGTCGGCCAACCTTTGCTTTTCAACCTGGCAAAAGATGTCACCCTCATTCCACGGATGTTTTAAGACCACATTTCGATCCAAGGATCTCTGAAGCCCATCCTGGGAACCCGAGACCCACCTCCTACCACGTCTCAAGTTTAAATAAGCATTTTTTCATAGAATCATAAAATCACAGACCCGTTGAGTCGGAAGGGACTTTGAAGGCCATGGAGTCTGACCCCCCTTGCTCAAGGCAGGAGTCCCCATCCAAGCAGATCGGACAGGTGGGGGTCTACATTTCTCTTGAAGGCCTCCAGCCTCGGTTCCCTTGTTGTACTGCTCTAACAGTTAAGAAGTTTGTCTGGCTTCTTGGGACTCGAGCCCATAATGACGTGTCCTGCACTCTGGGATGATCATGAACAGATCCGGTCTCTCCTCTGTCGGACTACCTCTCAAGTCTTTGAGAAGTGCTTTCTTTTCTCAAGGCTAAACCGGCCCAGTTCCTTCCGTCTTTCCTCCTAGGGGTTGGGTCTCCAGTCCCCTGATCCTCCTGGTTGCCCTCCTCTGAGCTTGCTCCAGGTTGTCAGCATCCTTCTTAAAGTGTGGTGTCCGGAACTGGACCCAGGACTCCAGAGGAGACCTCACCAGCCCTGAAAGGAGAGGAACTAATACCATTTCCCACCCCCCTCTTGCTAAGCCTCGTGTTTCATTCTGTGCTCGTTCAGCTTGACTGGAAAAAGAGTGGGGTGGGGGGGTTCTCCCCTCCTATGCAAAGCCAGGGCCCTGGGGGAAAGTGTGTTGTGTGTGTATGCGCTAACTTCCTGGGACAGGAAAGAAAACCACTACTGTGCACACAACAAACACTGCTCCAGTTTAACATCCTAGCTTCCAGCGTTCACTTCTCACCTATTCTGCTTTTAACACATTTTGAGACATCCCATCACCTTTTGATGGGGTGAGACGGACAATTCCTCTGGAATCCGATGCGAACGCTTACGACAAACCCTACCTCTCCCTCCAAACTCTTTTCTAGTCTTCAATATGTTCTGCAATGTTAGGAGACGAGTTAGATCTTCCTAAGGGGGGGAAAAATTAAACCAGAATCCACACAATGCACACACACAATCCGGCACACTTTGCGTCCGCACTGCACTTTCCGGGCCTCACTCTGGTCAGGAAAAACTTCAGCAGCGGAAAACCTACGGCACGCAGGTGTGTATTTAGCTAAACAGGGCTTTGAAAGGCAGTCTTCCGACTTGCACCGAGCGAATCGCGAACTGAAGGGAAGAATTCGGAGCAAAATCCCTTCGTTCCAGACACAAGAGGGGACAGAAGAGAACGAACGGTTTCTAGGCGCTCCGTCCGCTTCAGTTTGAAGGACTGTTTGAGAAGCCGCAGTGGTCGTAAAAAAGAAAACCACCAGAAGCATCTATCAATGCACCGGGATGAGTTATTTTTAAAGCTGGGTGGTTTTTGCAAATCAACAAACAAACAACCCCCACCAGCTGCGTGGTCCTCGTGCAAAATTCAGAGAACAAGCGTTTGTTTGTGGCTGTTATGCGCTGTCAAGTCACCTCTGACTCATGGCAACCCCGTGAATGAGGGATCTCTATAATGTCCTGTCCTCAACTGCCCTGCTCAGCTCTTGCAAAATCAACCCTGTGGCTTCCTGTAGGGAGCCAGTCTATCTCGTGTTATTAGGTCTTCCTCTTTTCCTGTTGCATTCCATCTTTCCCAGGGAATCCTGCCTTCTCATGATGTGTCCAAAGTAGAACGGCCCTCCGTTTCAACATGTTTGCCTCCAGAGAGAGTTCAGATTTTGATTTGTTCTAGGACCCACTTCTCTGTCTTTCTGGAGTCCAGCTTATCCAGAATGCTCTCCCCTCCAGCACCATATTTCAAACAAATCAAATTTTTTTCTCCCCTGTCAGCTTTCTTTACTGTCCAGTTTACGCACCCACACATGGTGTTCAGAAGCAAAGCAAAGCAAGGAATGAATGAACAAACAACCAAACGAACAAGGATGATCCTGGTCTCCAGTTACACATCCTTACACTTGATGATCCTGCACTGCATGCAAAAAGTCCCTGGGTTTGAATCCTGACACATCTGGAAAATTCCTTGCCTGAAACCCTGGGGAAACCTCTATTAGTCCGTGTCAAGAATCCTGAACTGGACTGATTCAGGATAAGGCAGCTTCTTAAGTCTTCCTATGCTTCCTGTGTTTTAATTACAATTTTCCAAGTTTACCTCTCACCGACTAAAAGCCAGATACTGCTTTTTAAATAGATGACGGGGCACATCTCTTCTGTTTCATGGACCATCTAAATCAGTGGTTCTCAACCTTTGGTAACCCGGGTGTTCCTGGACTGCAATTCCCATAAGGCTTCACCACCAGCTGTGCTTGCTGGGGTTTCTGGGGGTTGCAGTCCAAGAACACCCCGGTTACCCAAAGTTGAGAACCAGTGATCTAAATGACTGGGTTTTAATTCTGTAGGTTGGGTTTAATTGTACGCGTTATTATTTTTGTAGAGCGCTGTGAAACCGGGAGACTGACGAGGGTATAAACATCTGTAAATAAGCAAACAAAGTTGGACTCAGACGGCAGCCGCCAGAACACTCTCAAATTAAGTGAGGCGTCCTTTGGGCTCCCCATCTAATTTAAAGTTAAAATCCCACCGGAGAAGAGGGGGGGGGGGAATGACACGTCCCAGTCACCGGTACACCCAAAAGAAGATCGAAGGGTACAAGCTTCATGGAATGAACAGACTTCTGTCCCACTTCGTTTAAAGTCCCACTTCCAGTTTAATGGGCGCTCCTTCTGGGAAAACATTCGCTGCCTGGGGTGATGAAATTCCGGAGACAAACCCTGTGCAGAAAAGCCAGCATCCCAACCGCCTGCCTAAGCTTCTGGCAGAATCATCCTGCCAGCAAAGCAGTTTTACAAAAGATCGGCATTTTTCAGCTCTGCGTGTTCCACAGACTTCCTGTTCGAGCTGAGGAGCGCGGCCTCGGCGCCTTTCCACTTGGCACCATCATCCCACACACACTGGAGGAAAGGGCGGGTTGGGTTGGGAAAGAGAGAGCGGTCCTCGCTGTGAGGACGGCCGGCCGATTTCACCGCAGAACGGCCCACTAAAAGCTGTCTCTCGCTTTAGAAGATTGAGCCGTGGTCGTCTGTGCCGACAGACCAAACGAAAGAAAAATAAGGAGAAGAGAAAAAAAAAAAAGACAAAACCGTTGTGGCATGTTAAAAGACTAACTGCTATATTCCAGATTTTTTTTACACCACTAAAAAAAGTCGTCACATCATACGCGAGCTTTCGTGGATCCAAAGCCACTTCATCAGGCTTGTCTCAGTGCGAAGAACTTAAAAGTCCAAACGTTCACGGCAAGATGGATTTTGCCAGAAAAGCTACTCTTTATATTTAAGTTACATTTAAGAGATTAAATACCATGCGACTTTCAGCTTTAGTTGATTAAAATCTGCTTTAAGTTGATTAAAATCCAGGGAGATTAGGTTTAATTGTGCATTGAGGGTTGTGAGTTATTATTATTATTATTTTACAAAAAAAAAAAATAGAGGTACCTATGGAGTTATGAGTTAAAAAGAAACATTTAAAAAAAGTGTAACGAAGGATGGAAGAAAAAATTCGGACACTGCCTTCTAAGAAGGAGTGTGTTTCTCACTATCTCTCAAAGCTACTGTCCAGCGGGACAAAATTAGAGGCTGGGAAAAATGATTGTACACCGTGTGTTTGCCAAATCAGATTGAAACCCAACAACTTTCCTGCCAAAACAAATCTGTTTGTCTTGAAGGCATCACAAGACTGTGTTTCTTTTCTCTTTGGTTGCCCATGCCTGAATTAAGCTCCAGGACAATAGTTCCCGAATATGGGGCTCTAGATGTTTTTGTGTGTTTTTCTTGGACTACAGTTCCCAGAAGCCTCAGCCAGCGCAACCCAGAACCAGGGCTTCTGGGAGTTGTGATCCAAGACCATCCGGCGCCCCACATTTGGGAACCATTGTTTGCAAGGTCACCGTCTAGAGACCTCAAGGTGGGTCTCAGCATCTTAAGGACACCCTTGGAGTTGTGCCGGAAAGGGCCAGATCCTGCTGCCATCGTGGCCAACCAGATGTTTATGGGAAGAAGGGCAGAAGAGCCAGAGCAAAAGGACAAAACAATGAGGACTAGAAAACAATACTAAAAAAAACTTCCAACTCTATCCAAACTTTGCTCTCTCTCTCTCTCTCTCTCTGTATGTCCTTTTTTCCTCCCTTGTTGATATTCTAGATATTACTCAGTATCGTTTGGCTTCATCTCCAAATGGAGGCCGATTCAGCTTGTGCTCCATCTGCTCCAACCGGCCACGTGTCACAGCCGCAGCTCAAAACAGTGGAGCGACTGGTTTTCCAGCTGACACCTGGCCGTTCCACAAAATGGGCCCAAGTCTGATCCACCGGAAAGCTCTCTCCCCACGTGTACGCCTCTCTCTTCTCCTCCAATAATCAATGATCAATAATTCCCGGTTCCAGATGACAAGATTCGCAGGGCTCCGATCAATATCCAGAGGTCTTCCAGGCGCCAGATGTATGAATGAGAGGGGGCCACTAGATTAATTTCCCACAAGGTGCAATACCAGGGGCAATTAAGTGCAATGCCGGAGCAATGCCGGAGCAATACCCGGGGCAATTAAAATGATGTCTTGCTAGCCCCAACCGCAGCTGTTCTTACATTGACAAGTAACTTCCGATTGATGGCAACCCTTTCCATAAATGACTTCCAAAAGGGCCTCTTATCAACAGCCCTGCTTGTGTCTTACGAATTAAAGGCCGTGGTTCCTTTACAGAGTCAATCCATCTCACGGTCAAGCTTTCCCCTTTTCCTACTGCCTTCAACTTTCTGCAGTGTTTTTGCCTTTTCCCACGAGTCTCATCTTCTCGGGAGGGGCTCAAAGTACATTTATTTATTTAAAATGTTATTTTTAACCCGCCTTTCTCCTTGAAAAGGACCCCAACCTGGCTCACAACATTGACAAGACAATATTGAAAGCTGAAAACAACGAGTAGACCACGGTGGTTAACATCATGAAAAGACGACAGTTAAAGCTAAGAACAATGAGGATAAAGAAGTATCTTACATCATTAAAAGGCAATATTAAAACTGAGAACAATAAGTATACAAATATTTTTAATAAAACGGCAGTCAGAGACTCCGTGGCCCTCCCTCGGCTGGGAATACCATCTGGAGAGGACTTTCTCTTGGTCCCACCACCTTTACAGGTGCATTTAGTGGAAACACAGGGCAGGGCCTTCTCGGTGGCTACTCCCAGACTGTGGAACTCCCTCCCACTGGAGGCCAGCCTGGCCCTATCTTGGCTCTCCTTCTGCCAGCAGGCCAAGACCTTTCTCTATGTGTGCTTTTTATATGCACTGTTCTGCATTACTGCTTTGAATGGGTTTTGATGGTTGCTTTTGTTGACCGTCTTTTAATGTGGCATTGCTTTGATTCTTTCCAGTCCGGGTATCCTTACTGTTTCGAGCTTTAAATATTGTCTTTTAATGATGTAAGCCACCTTGGGTCCTTCTTAAGGAGAAAAGCAGGGTTAAAAAAGCAAAACATTTTAAATTAATAAACAAACAAACAACGGTGCCCCCTTTCACTTAGGCAGTACGAACGGGCGAACGTTTGGTGCCAAATCTGTTTCCTGGGAGAACCGACCCAAATTTCTAAACTGCATCTCCAGGATGGAAAGAACTTGATGTGTGTTTTTTTTTTAAAAAATCCAACCAAGGAGAAAACCGGCCGTGTTTTTCCTCCCCTTTCGCCGCGAGAACGTCCCACCGGGGCCGCGCGGATACGGAAGCATCCGTCCACTTTGGAGGTAACCTCGGCTGAAGCTGAGGGGATGGTTCTCTCGATTCGAGAGAGAGAGGCTGGAGGCATCTTTTGGAAGCCAACATGCCCGGGTTGCAGAATGGAGGGAAGGCGCACCAGAGCGAGGTCGGGGAAGGGGAATAACCCTGCTCATTGTGTCTCCTCTGTGCAAATTCTCTGTTAATGGGAGAAGCGACACATTGTGCAGAGAGGGAGGGGAAAAAGAGGCCATCGCTGCATTACATTCCCTGTCCCCATCTCTCTCTCTCTCTCTTTCTGTTCACTCTTCCACAGTACAGTGACCCAGTAAACAGCTGAAGCAGGAAAGTGCAAGAACAGCCTTCATTGAAAGAGAACGATGAGGCGCCCAGCCCAAAGCGGTTTGCAAAAAGAGCTGAAGAGATGCTTTGTTCAGCAAGCGACACCACCCGCCCACAGCTGACATGAGGTTCCTCTGCGTGATGCCACCGGGAGAACCGAAGCACGCTCCTCCTGTTCCTCGGTCTCGAGCGTGAGCCTCAAAAGCAGCCCTCTTATGGATCCGGGGGTCCAAAAATTGTCACACGAATTCCCAGACTGTGGCCCCAATAGCCGAGATTTCCATTCCACCGTTCAACGAGATTTGCTGCTCAGAAACCGACCCGACGTGGGACCCGAGAACAACGAGCACAACAAAAGACCAAATACAGAGTGAGAAGATGGGGGAAGACTCGGCTCAGTTCTGCTTACGAGTGAGAGGGATCTTGGAAGCGTTTTAGATCAACCTCTGAATTTGAGCCAACAGTGTGATGCGGCTGCAAAAAAGGCCAAGACGATTTAAGGATGTCCATCATAATAATGGGCTCAAGTTACAGGAAGCCAGATTTCGGCTGAAAATGAGGAAAAAAACCTCTTAACTGTTAGAGCAGTACGACAATGGAGCCCACGACCTTGGGAGGTGGTGAGCACTCCAACGTTGGAGGCCTTCCAGAGAAAACTGGACCACTATCTGTCGGATCTGCTTGGGTTGGGATTCCTGTGTTGACCTTCGAGGCCCCTTCCAAATCAGTTATTCTATGATTCAAAGCAAAAAGCAAAACCCAAGCATCTTCAGAAGATGAAATATGGTTCAAACCTCAGTCACATCAACTATCAGGCCAATGGGTCTGCATTTGAAAGTATAACATTTCACAACCAAAGCCCTGAAGTGCAATGTTTGTCCGAACGAGGAAGTTTTTTTTTAAAATCAAACAAACAAAAGTCCATTCCACCTATCATTGCTCGGAGAAGGAACTCAAGGTGGCAAACGGAAAAATCGAGCGAGATAAATACAGGAATCTTCAATACAAATACTGTAAGCGGACAAACCGCAAGAATAACAACAGGTTGAAAAGCAATGAATTTATCAGGGCTGAAAAAAGCAAAGACACACCCAAAGACTTTAAAACGTTTAACAAACTCTTGCTTAAACGAGGAAGTTTCACACGATGGCCGAAGAGTCCTGCATTGACCTGATGGATCTCCTTTAAATGATAATTCTTTAACGGGGACGGTTTATCTCTGAAATAATTTCGAAAAGGAGGAGAAAGAACAGAGCCTTTCAGTTCCAAACACGTCTACGTCTCGCCTTGGGCTTTTCAGCTACAATATGATACAGGGCACATTTTTCTGGAGAGATGGGGTGGGAATGTCTACTTTAACCACACTCCTACCACTGAGTTTTCCTTTGTAACCTTTCCTCCCCCTACGAAGCAGGGGCCCAATATCCTGTTACAGAGTTTTGAATTTCTGGTTAAATTCCTCTAACTGCCCAGCAGAAGCGCAGGGATTCACGGAGCAGAATAGCGTCACGTTTCCCCAGAGCAGACCACGCCTTTCCATCTTCAACTGGCACTTACAGTCTCACTCTGAGACGGCAGAGAAAGAATAAAAGGTTTCATTACTTTTAATTGAACAGATCAGACTGCAAACTGACAAACAGGATGGCTTTCAACAAGAGACCCCGACAGATTAAAGAGAGGGAAAGAGGCCCAGAGCGGAGAGGCGGGGCTCTCTTCGAATTCAGAGGCAGGGAAGGAATGATTGGTTAGTGCTGGAGAGATTGACAGTCACCCCAGCCCAGAAAGGCCCCCTCCCAGCCAAACCTACTAAAGGCAGCATGCAAGGTTTGCAAAAACACCAACATATTATGGTTTCTCACCCTTGGTATATTGAAGGGCAGCCCTCGGATTTGAATTCATGGGAGTGAAAGAAAAACGTTCTCTTCAACCAAAGTGTAGCACATGCAGAGTCATAAGTACAGAGCTATAAGAACCACATTTTTATTTTTACAGGCCCAGAGAGCTAAAGGCCTCACACCTTGCACAGGCACCTGTTCCCTCTTTGTTCACGGAGGAAGTTACACAACCACTCTGTTAATAGCTGAAACCAAGCAGTATAGGTTTTTAGACCAGGAACTAGCACCGTTTGCAAAAAAAATAAATAAAATTAAATTTTAAAAAAGGGATATGTCAGAACGGCAATTAAGTTTGATCTTCTAGCTTTCTACATGCCGAAAAGTTTTTCAAATTTTCCACCACGCTTCTCCTCTTCTTGCATTAAACTGGCACAGACTATACATAGGTTTAAACCCCATCAGTCGCTCTGCATGCGAAAGATACCAACGCATTTCTGTTCCACAAGACTGACCCCCGGAAATGGCTTATGGGGAAGTGAACGCCTCTTGACTAGCATACTGAACTGGCTGGATAGCTCAGGGGTTGAGGTCTCTGGCTGCAAGGAGCCAAAGGTTGAGAGTTCGAATCCCCACAGGGCCAACTTGACAAGGGCTGGACTGGATGATCCCACAGGGTCCCTTCCGGCTCTGCCGTTCTAAGGTTATAAATTCTTCTGGGAGGGATCATTCACGCACCTGATGGCATGCATGCCAGCGGCCAAATCTCGCTGCTAAGAACCCTTCTTCTTTCTGTCTCCCTTCCTCTGCAAAAATTCTTATCAGCAAGACACCTGCAGCTATTGTTTCATGATAAGTACTCTAACGGAAGGGTGGGTCATGAAAGTTTAGCGCAAGACAGGGCAATTTAATAAGGGAAACACAGGTCTGTTGCTAGGGACACAAATTGCGGGTGCCACACGGAAACCTGTCGGGTGGCTTCTCTGCATGAGGCATTACTCACTGTGTGACACTGGCAGACTCTATTTTCTTCCTGTGGGATCCTGGCTTTTGTGACTTAAAACCACCCACACAAAAAGTCACCGTCAGTCCAGAAATGGTGGCCTCAGTGGATCTCCGGACCCCACGCAGCACTCGGCTGCCATGGAAGCAATACTAGGCAACTCTTGATGTTTGCATTTCAAACAAAAAGCAAAGTTCCAAGTCCTCATGATTGCCACGGGCACTGTGTTCTGTTTGCGCTTTGCTTCCCAGCTAGTAAATTCTGAGGACTTGAGATGAAAGAGAGAAACAGGCCAAGATTCAACCCAGGGAAGGCTGGTAAACTGGAAACCAGAAACACTTTTGCTTTGTAAAAGAAAAAAGAAAAAGCAACTTATTTACGTATGTGGTGGACTTGTAAACCAAGGAAGATGGAATGGTCAATGATCTTTAAAGAGATTACTGAAATAATGAGTACTGGTGTACAACTGTCTCCAATAGCCTTGCTAAATATGATCAATAATAATCATTAAAGGAAGGGAGAAGAAAAATAATTAATTACTAGTGGCAATGCTTATATTTACAAAGAACTGGAAAAAAATAACCACCAATTTAATATGGAGGAATGGTATAAAGAAATGTGGAATATGGCCATCAGTGGCGAATTAACCTGTGAAATGAACTAAGTTTTAAAAAAGGAATATTGGATATTAATGATTTTAAAGAAATATGGAATTTATTTCTGGCAGATGTGTTTGAGAAATTTAGACGGTACACCTCTGGGGACAAATCGAGGTATTTCTAGAGCGAAATGGGGCGTTATAAAACATAATGTAAAATAATATGGTGGGGAGCACAGAGTCGATAATTGTACGGGCTTTTAAAAATTCTTTTTTAAGTTGATACGTTAGTGGCGTTTTGTATATTTCTTGCTGTCATTTTACTGAAAAATAATAAAACTGTGTTTGTTTTTTAAAAGAAACACTTTTGCTTCCTTGGTATTTTGACTTGGGAAAGAAAATATTAAAAACAAGGTGTGCTTTTCCAAGCCTTTCCAACTGTGTTCAGCTGTTGTGTATTACACAGCAGCTAACGTCCAGGCTCTAAAAATAAAAAGGGCCCGTCTCCCAGATTAAGTTGCCTCCAGTTGCTGTCATCTCGTCTCTCTGCCTTTTTGCAAGTCAAAACAAAAAGGACACACACACACACACACCGATGCACACAAGCCCACTGTGTAGCTAACATCCGGCCCGCCGCACACAAAGCTGAGCCTGGATCGGGGGGAATCCAGGCTGTGCTTTTCTTTCCTCCTCAAACAGGCAGAGACAGAAAAAAGGGGCCAAGGAGATCGGAACTGGCTGGGCAGCTGCATCCGTGCAGCACAACATGAAGGATGCCCTGCTGGAGATGATGCCAGCATCAGCATCAGCAGGAGGGTCTGCCTTTAGCAGCGAGCCTTTGAGCTCTCCACCTGGAAAAAGCACCCAAAGGCCAGCTCTGCTTAAAAGCACCTCCATCCACCCATTGCACCAGCAAAACCCAAGGGCTGGTCATGCGGAAGCGGCTTAGTAAGGTTAAGTCTGGGGACTACAAGGCCCAGAATCCCCCAGCCATGCCAATCTGGGGATTCTAGGAGTCGGCAGCTGGCCCCCTCTTTGCCGTCCTTCCGCCAGCGGGCAAAGACCTGGCAGGCTTTTCCTGCACCGGAGCGTGTTGCGTTTCGTTTTGAAATGGATCGTTGCGCTCGGCTGCTTTGAATGCGTTTTTAGTATTGAGTTCGTTGACCGTTTTTAATATAATACTTGTTTAATTGTTTTTTTCTCAACCGGGGTGGATGGGTTCACCAGTTCCTTGGCTATTATAAAAGGGGGGGTGGGTGTCACAACTTGAAAAAGGTTGGGGAACCACTGATCGATACGACCAATGACGACCGGCAACCGCTGTCCAGATTTTCAGAGGTGGTCTTTCATGTGCAAGATACGGGCTTTACGGCAGCGTGAGACCCCCTTGACCACAGCAAGGAGAGGCTGTTCTGTGGGGCATCCCTAAGAGACAGGCCACCCTTCCAGATGTTTCTACACTACCAATGCCACCCTCCCCGACGTTGGGCATGGGTGGCAACACGGATGAAGGCTCAAGTCCAAGAAGACCTGCGGGCAACTCTCTGGGAGAGATCAGCCCATGAACCTGGCATTTATTGATGGACTGGCTGATTAGGTGATTGATTGATTGAACTTCTTGATTGAATGAATGAATGGATTCACTGAATTTCTATACTGACGAGTTAAGGAAAGGGAACCACTCTGGGCGGTTAACAATAAAATAGAACGCTAATAAAGAAAATATAAAATAAATCAAATCAATAAACATAAAACAAACCAGCTAATCAACATCAGATAATAGATGGGCAGGCAAACACCATTTGGGAGTCATCATGAAGCCATTCCCTGAAAAGCTTCAGTAAAGAGCATCATCTTCAGCAGTCTCTTAAAGGTTGGGAGGGAGGAGACCAGGCGCAGCTTGACCGGAAGCGTGTTCCAAAGGGAGGGTGCCACAACCGAGAAGGCCCAGTTTCGGGTGGAAGTCTTTCTGGCCTCCCTCGGTGTTGCAGACTACAGGAGCGTGGCCCGCGAAGATACCTCTGGCCCATAAAACATGGCCTACTGCCATTTGTGTACAGATGGCAAAAAGTCTCAACAGGATGAACTGCTAGCGAGCTCGGTGGTTTAAGTCTCGGGCTGTGGAGCCAGAGGTTGGGAGTTCGATTCCCCCACGGGGCCTCCTTGACAGGGGCTGGACTGGATGATCTTATAGGGTACCTTCCAGCTCTTCAGTTCTAAGATGATGAGGATGACTTCATCTCTGACATAACACCAGCTATGTACAGAATCCACACTCCGACTTGCAAACTGCCTTATAAACTCCCTTATTAAAGCTGTTGCGACAACACAGAACAACAGTGGCAGTAGAGATGGCCGTGTTCGTTACCTTAATTAGCACTTGCCACCTGGCCCTGAGGAATGAGCACGGCAATGCCAGGCATGGCAATTATGCCTTGCGACTACCAAAGAATGATCTACATGGGCCACGCTACCAGCCCCGAATGGATTTAGGCTTTGAGTTGCATAACACGGATTTTAAAAAATCCGGAGAACTCAAGCCATGCCCAAATGGAATGCCTTCTGTCTTCTATTTTTTTACCACCACTAATCTTTCTTTTGGTGGGACCTGGGTTCCGATCCCCATCTGGCCACCAACGTCACCAGGTGAATTCGGGCCGCACGCGATCTCCCAGCTTCACTCACCTCCCGAGGCGGCTCGGAAAATAAAATGGGAAGAGCCACCTCCAGAAATTCTATGGATCCTTTCCCTTCTTCAGTGATCCATTCCACCATCTTGCTTCTATTCATCGTTTTTAATGTTGCCTTTCTTTTTAGTTTAATTGACTGATAGGTGGATTTGATTTCCTACATGGTTCTTACGCTTATGAGGTTATTATTTAATATGTTATTGTTGTCGATTTTATTGCAAACTGCCCGGAGTTGCCCTGGTAGCCAGATGAGCGGTATATAAATCAAATAAATAAACAAATAAAGATGATAATAATGAAATGATTTTATTTTAGCTCTCCTCATCCCCATTTTGGACCTGTTTTGGCTTTAGAAGGGCATATATATTTTGTTCTAAACGTCCCTGGAGACCAAGACCACAATCATCCCCGCTATCGTATTTCCGATCACCATGAATGGGTGTGAAAGCTGGACAGGAAAGAAAGCTGACAGAGGGGGGAAATTGAAATTAATTTGAAAATGTGGTGCCGGAGGAGAGCTTTGCGGATACGACGGACAGCCAGAAAGGCGAACGAGTGGGTCCTAGATCAAATCAAGCCTAAACTCTCTCTGGAGGCAAAGACGTTGACACTGAGGCTGTCCTTCTTTGGGCACATCCTGAGAAGGAAAGAGGATTTTCCGGAAAAAGACCACGACGCTGGGAAGGGTGGAAGGCAGCAGGAAAAGAGGAAGACCCAATACAAGATGGACTGACTCTCTAAAGGAAGCCACTTTACAACTGTGCTGCAGGCATGCCTACCGTGGGCAACGATCAAGGGCCTTCTTAGTGGCTGTGGAACTCCCTCCCACAGGATATTAGACCGGCTTCCCTTCTTCCGGGTTCATCTGCTGGTAGACAAAGATGATTTTCTCTGGGAAAGCTTTCAGTAAATCACTAGGTGCCAAGAAAGGCTGTTTTTTTTAAAATGGATGCTACATTTTATCTTTGTTTTAAATATGCTTTCAACCCGTTTTAATCTGTTTTTGTTCCACAGTGTTAATATGTAGCATGTTCCATGTTCGACTGCTGTTTGGATGCTATTTTTAACTGCTCTATCTTTTGTTTTTTAAATATTTTATAGCCTGCCTGGGGAACCTTTAGTGGGAGAAAAGGGGGGGGGGAGTACAAATAAAATGAGTGAATAGGCAATTAGAATGAGGCTAGAGTCTGTTCTCCCTGTTTTTACACCTGCAGAAAAAGCAAATCTGCTCCTTCCCTTCCCGCGGGCATCTTGTCCAAGACCCGTGGTCCAGACCTGACCTTCCGGGTCTGAATCCAAGCCTGCTCATCTGCAAAGATGCTTTCTGCTTCTAAACGATCCCTAATTTCCCTAATAAATGGCGGGCATATAAATTGCTGATAATATTTAGCAGATTTATTGGGCGATCGTTAGCTGGGGTCCAACCTGTGTCCTTTTTTAAATACCAGAACTATAATGGGATGGCATACTGATGGTTATATGTGTCTCTTAATTTCATGTGATATTATGTGATTGGGGCGATGTTGGAAAAGCTTTCATATCCACCAAAAACATCTTTCTTAACTTCTGTGTCTAAAAAGAGCCAGACGGTGCATCGGTGGTGACAGGTCTCGTCCAATGTTTCCCAGTATTATCTGTTATTCCGCGATTTTAACTAAAGAATGTATTTTCATTCTCCTGGCCATCGGCCGTAATAAATTAAATAATAATAATAAAAGTCCAGGCCCCCTTCGGATCTGGGGATTCAAACCACTGCTCTCACTGATCAGAAATCTGAGAAATATTGGAATAAACCAGAATTATAGAAAATGCGGTCTGCCAAAGAGGAGGAAGTGGTTCTACGTACAGTGGGGCAGCTGAACAATGGGGTCAGGAGGGAGTTAGCCCTCTATATTTCCACCTGGAGCAACACCATAACCCTCAAAATGTTAGCAGACAACTGGAAAAGGTGCTCTCGTCTTGCCACTGCTCCCGCTTTGACAGAGAAAGGAAAGTACTTCCAACGCTCAACGCTAACCTCTGGAAGCAAGTCTTCTAGTACAAAGATTACAAGAAAGCAACGCCACAGAGGACTGACGTGGACGGCCAACTTGCTAACAAGAAAGCCCTTCCCTGGTCACGCTGGCTCCCCATAACTTGCAAAAAATCACAAGCACAGCCATTTCGAACTTCTATAAATGCAGCAAAGCCGCACTTTTCTCCGCGCAGATAACTGAACACATCGGAAAGGAGATGACGGACCACTCCCCAGCCCCGATGATGGAAGGATTAAAAATGTGTTTGATACAGAAAAGAGGGTTCAGAAAAGCACGGCCGTGGCTTCCGATCCCAGAGCCACAAGCCGGTCGGATCTTAAATTTGTAGTAGCCACAAAACAGTAGACAAAAATCCACTTTGGGTTAGCCGTGCCTCCGGGATAATGTGGAATCACGGCTGCCCGGCCGGTAAGGAAACGATTTCCCGTTCTCGAAAGGATCGGGGAGGTCCTTGTGATGTTGCGATGTCACACAAGTGAGGCAGGTGTGGGCTGGGAAGTTAGCACAACACACGTAACAAATGGCTATTATGGGCTGAGCAATGAGCCCCAACCTTCAACTGGGGATGGAAGGAAAAGGGTTTCTGGCCTGCGTAAGCTTTCTCCCCCTCCAACGTTGTCTACTCTGAGACTTATCCAGGTAGACTGCCTCTCTCCCAGGAGATCCGGGGAAGCCTACCAGACGCCCGAGACTTTAGGCAACCCCCTATAACTTACAAGCAAATCCACATGGCAGGGTTTGGCGCTATCATGGCCCCTTCCTAAAGAATCCTGGGACTTGCAGTTTGGCAATGTATTCAAGAATCCACCACGATACAGCAGGACCCCCTTATCCACGGGATCAGGCAGCCACTGTTTCATTCATCCACAGCCTGAAAATATTAAAAGAAAAACCCTCGAAATATATATTTCCACAATGTCATTAGCAGAACTGGTAACGACCATGTTTTTCAGCATCCACGAGGGGAAAAGGTTGGAGACCAACCTCTGCAGATACAGGGCCCTCCTGCTGTCGTTCAGGGCAATCACCAGACTCTAGCAAAGAATTGTTATTTTTCTCGGCAAACTATTCCACCGGACGGAACGGTGACAACGAACCCACGGTATCGAACGGCTCTAACCAGGCCGCGTGGACGCCTGCCAAGGCCCCCCCCCCCCTTTGGATACCACTTGATCTGACAAAAATCCACCTTATGGCCTTCTGGGAATGGTCGTGTAATGGGGTGCGAGAATTTTTTTCCCTGCTAGAGAATTGCAGTGCACGAAGCTGAACGGCAAATGTGGGTTTATTTCCTCCCCCCTTTTTTCTTTCTGGTTTCATTTGCTGCTCTCGTTCGTAAACTAATGAAAAGCTACGTCCAGTTTTTCACAGACACAAGGATTACTCTGCCGCAGGAATTCAATCCACCCCCTCACACACCCCCGAAGCTCCCCAAGACGTGCGCCCCACTTTCCAGGCTCCGGCTGGCATTATATCCAAAATTCGTCCCCTAGCAACTGGCTGAACCCCCCCCCCCTCCTTTCTTCTCCGCCAGCCTGGATCTCGGCAGAAAACCCGCGTCCGTCAGAAGGAAAGCACCAAGACAGTTCGTAAAGGGGGAGGAAGTCAACAAGGGAAAGAAGAAAACCAGTCAGCTTTCCCAAAGGCGAACCGATTCGGAAAATCGGGAACGGGGAGAAAGAGGAACGGTCCAAAACAGGAAAGATGGGAGATGCAGGGCGGGAGGATTATCTTGTTGAATGCCTCCAACCCTCTGCCCTTCCCCTGCACCGGAGCGCTCGAGAGCTGACACACAACGGCACCAAACCGACACAACTGCTCCTTTGTTTTCCCCACTGAGGAATCTCTTGTGTGTGGTCAAGGCCTCGTAAACAACTCATTCCAGCCTTCCCATCTTTGCAAAGCCTTCGCTTCTAGATTCCCTCTCCCCCCCCTCTGGGGGTGGGGGGGAAGCAAAGCAAAGCAGCAAAGGGACAGTAAAGAGATTCTGAGTCTTAATACAATTTAATAATATTAATTGCACATGTATACGTTGTCGTCGTGGGCCGTCAAGTCACCGCCGACTCACGGTGACCCTATGAATGAGCCACCTCCAAAAGGTCTTGTCCTCAACTGCCCTGCTCAGCTCCTGTAGACTGAAGCCTGGGGCTTCCTTTAGAGAGTCAGTCCATCTCACATTGGGTCTTCCTCTTTTCCTCCTGCCTTCTACCTTTCCCAGCATTATTGTCTTTTCCAATACGCAGATGCATAGGTATAACAGAGAGACTGAAATCCTATTGCCTAATGTGAGCAAAGTTGCACACTAAAGAATTTCAGGACTCTTTTTTTTTTTTTACCCGCAAGGCATGGACCGAAACTCACACTTTTGCTTATGTCACGCAATAGGATTTTGGCCCATATTCTCTCCTATTAACCTCCTGCTGAATGATCATGAGGAAATACAGTTTGAGGCAATGTGTTGGGTCAAAGCTTTGAATCTGCAGACTTTTCGCGCTCGGGAAGAGCAAGCGAGCAAATCATTAACGCTGATTCGTTCAGTGGCTTAGGTCTGTAGCTGTGGAGCCAGAGGTTGGGAGTTCAAATCCCCCCGCTGGGCCTCCTTGACAGGGGCTGGACTGGATGATCCATAGGGTCCCCTTCCAGCTCTGCAATTCAAATGTTATTAAAAGTGCTTTACACTTTTTTTTTTAATGGAGCTAATTCCATGAGTCTGTAAGTTTCACTCCCCCTTGACTCCCCCTTCCTCGCACGTACCCCCTTCTCGATTCATTACAAACCTCTCTTCGTTAATCAGGCAGAAAATGAACCAGACTGGGACGGATCCAAGCAAGGTGCCATTTGAAAAGACCCTACCTCCCCTGAAAAGGAAGAAGACGGGTCTCTAAAGACGGCCACCCATGCCATGCCAGAGGGTCAACAAACAACCTGATTTTCACGCGCAATCCCCATGAGGCTGTGTCATGCTTCTTCTTTCCTTCACCAAGGGCAGCAACCAACCTTGAGCCAGATTTGCTCTGAAAAGAGGATCGGTTGTGAGCAGGGGGACAGAGGGAACCGCCTGCGGAGGGCTCAATCTGCAAGGCTATTAAAAAAAAAAAAGATTTAGAAGAGCCATTTTAAAAACCCAGGATAATGCAAACAAAAAAGGCTTTTGGGTGGTCCCAACGGGTGAAAGCATGTTCTTACTTGGAAAGACACCAAGGGGATAAGTCCATGGTTTTGGTTCCCAAGGATGCCAATCCGGGCCTAAATCCTCTTAAACCCCCAACCCAGGGAGCCAAGCGGAAGATATTCGGGCGCTCCTATGGAAACCCGGCAGGGCAGTCTCCGAAGCCTGGATTCTGCCCCCACCCCGGCTTTTCGGCTTTGCTCCAGGCACCACACACACACACACACACACAAATAAGACACTCACGAACAGCCCTCCGGTAAGAGGACGGCTCTTTGCCATTTCCGTTGGCAGGTAAAGCAGGATTGCCCTGGCGCACCTTTCCTGGGAGGGAGCCAGGGGGGCAGGAAAAAGCCGAGGCGTGAAATTTGCTCTCTGGACTGCCAGCTGAAGGAAGGGAAAAGCAGACAGGAAAAGTGCCAGCGAAGCAGTCCTGGCGCATAGTGCCCAAGAGCAGGGGGCAAAAGGACAGCGATTCAAGCAAGGGTGGTCCGAGCGTGGCCTTCAAGACGTCGGGAGACGGCATCGCCTGTTAGATCTAGCCAGCGTTACGAGTGAGGATAGAGATCCCGTCGAACAACATGTGCATTTACTAGCCCACAGTCCTTGAGGGTTCGTGCAGAACCAAATTTTGTCAAACTGGTCACCCGAGAAGAATTCTCACTCGCCCTGGGTGACCACCCTTGTTATATCAGCAAAATCTACACTACAGGCCTTTGCCATCCTGGTGAAGAATTTGCTAGCCTGCCCACTCCGGTGGCACACGGGGCATGAAAGAACCCAGTTTTGTAAAGCTGGTCACCTGGAGAGGATCCAGGTGACCACGGGTGACCACCAGCACAGCGGCTTCCACCTGTCAGCTGCTTCGATTTCACTCGAGAAAAACCACTACCTGAAAATCACGGAAAATCCAACATTTCACTAAGTTTTCTCCATAGGCTGGCAAGCCCAGCTCGGCAACATCTGGGGTTAGAAACTTGCTTTTACAAACAGTAACAAGGAGGGGGAATTCTCGGAAAGCCCCAAACTGTGCTCCATCCCACGGTTATATCGGGACGAGCAGCTCCCTGCCAAAGCCATAGCTGTTGCAAGAGAAAACGGTTCTGTAGATAAACAACGCCTTAGGTCTGCATTAACGAGGGGTATCCATTTAATAAAAGCTGGATCACACGGATTAAAGACCCCTTTTGTCTGGTCATGCTATCCAGATTAAAAAAGGCTCCAGCCCTGGGAAGCCAGCCTCTTGCCTTTCTTTCAAAAGAGACTGTCTTAATCTTCTAGATATGCTTAATCTTTCAGAGTTGACTTTGTGCTGGATGGAAGTGGAGTAACGTGTGTGGACAAGCACAGGAAGGCAGCTTTGGGGGGGGGGGGGGAACCTGTCTTCACTACAGAGCGACGGCAGTCTGATACCTCTTTAATGGTCATGGCTCCAACCAGGGAATCCTGGGATTTGTAGTGACTTAGAACCATTTGCTGTAGTTCAGGGAATGGCCTAGAGCCGTGGTTCCCAACCTTGGGTAATCCGGAAGTTCTTGGACTGCAACTCCCAGAAATCTGGGCCAGCACAGCTGGTTGGTGGAGGCTTCTGGGAGTTGCAGTCCAAGAACATCTGGGTGACCCACGGTTGGGAACCACTGCCGAGAGCACTCTAGCACAACCTTCTTTTATTAGAATACAAAGAATTGAGAATCTCAGAGTTTTTGCATTTGCCAGCTAAGGCAGCCACAACACTGGCAAGCCCAGATCGGAGCAATTCAGCTTGGCTGTGGGCTTGATTCTCCGCCTCTTTCACTCTTCAGCTCAGATTAAGGGATCCCCGAGACTGTGCCGTGTCCACACTGATGCGGTTCGATCCATGCTACAGCCCCTTTCCTTTGATGTTTTCCAAGGACCCAAAGCTTAAAGCTAGCACAGCCTAATGGTTAGAGCGTTAAACTTGTGAGATTGAGGTTCTAGTCCCAGCTAAGCCACGAAACTCTCTGGGTGACCTCAAGCCAGTGTTTCTCTGCCCCGGGCACTGGCCCACCTCGCTGGATCGTTGGGGAGGAGGAAACCCGTACGGACCGCCTTAAGCTCCCTGGAAAGTATACAAGCAGGATACACAGGCGGCGGACAAAATAAATATCCAGCTAAGCACTACCGCATGCCATAAGTGATAACTACAGCAGGATAACGAAACACAGGAATAAAATAGCTGGCCCGTGTTGAAGAGGAAGGGGGAGGGTTATCACAGAGGAAATCCTCTGGAGAAAAGGAAATCAATTCCGCTCCCCCCCCCCCCCCCGGGTCCTCGGCAGATTTCGTTCTGCTTTTTGATTTGATCCTTTGCTTTAAGAGGCTGCCTGAGCAAGCCTGGGCAGACATGGTCCTGAAGGAATTCTGCTGACATCCGTGATAATTAATGACAGATTACCTGTGGTTTTCTAATTTCCAGGGAAAAGGGAAAGGCTAAAGCGCTTCTGTTATTTAAAAATGAACGGCGGTGTCTCCCTCCATAGGGAGCGCAACCCAGCAGGGCAAAATATTTTAGCTCTGGCAGCTCCAGAGGAAAACGGGAGCTGTCCTTTCCAGTTCTAAGATTATCATTATCTCAGACTACATCTCCCATCATCCGGCTCATCCATGCACAATGGGCACTGTAGTCCAAGGCATGCCAAATTGAGAAAAGATGCACTGCTATTTAAACAGAGGAGAGGGGTGAAATCCTCACTTGGAATAACCATTTCAGCCAATGGCAACTGCTGTTTTAAAAAAAAGACCTGATTAGGGTCATGGGGCAGAATTATGACAAGGGAGAGTTAAATGGAACCTCCATAGCGAGGGGCACTGCAGCTTTAAGTATCCGAGGCAGGATTAAAAACAACAAGCGAGAACAGCCGCCTTCCTGTCCCGCTTGGGAGCTTCCCAGAAGCTTCTTGCTGTAGCCACGGGCGGAAACAGGATGCTGGGCTAGAGAGACCTTGAATTCAATCCAACAAAAAATAATAATAAATTATTCCTGCTTCTCAACAGTCCTCGCTTGTATTGCGAGAGGTCGATCCGGGCAAAGCCCCTTCGCAACCTGCAAGGATGCGAGTTAGAAAAGATAACACAAGTTTTTAAAACAGAATTTGGTGACTATTTCATCTGTGGAGTCGCTCAGCTTTAGCAAATTCCAGATTTTCCTATGGATAAGAAGAAAGCAAGCACCGGGGGGGGGGGGCTTGATCCACCACTCCCCACCCTCACTCCAGTTTAAAAGAATAATAGGTTTGGAATGGAGGAGGCGAAAAGAGAGGGACTCTCCTCTTCTCGGCGTCTTTTTCAAAACCAGGCCTCTTCGGCTCCTCCTAGCCCTGCAGAAGAAATCAAGGCAGTGGGATGACTTCTTAATGGACCTAACGAGAACCAGATGATGTGTTTTCAACATCTCTCTCCCACCCACCCCATCCACCCCGAAAGAGAACAAGAGGGTAGTGGGTGGAGAGCCGAGCGGTCTCCGGCACGCAAGCGGGATCTGGCTCCCTGCTCTGCCGGAGGCCTGGAAAACATGGGGGGGAAGGAGCCCAGCCTTTGAAGGAAAGATAACACTAAGTAAGGGTGGCTGGGAAATTGCAGAGGACCACTAATACAGACAAGCCCACCCCAGAGATCCTCCAGAGAGAGAGGCAGAGAACGGGAACCGTGGAGGGACGCTATCATAAATAATTGAGGATTTCCTGCTTCTCAGCTCAGCCTCTGAGATTGCCACCTCACCCCGCCGAAAAAAAGCAGGAATAGAAGCCAGCCTTTGTGTTTACAGATCTGTGGGGCTGATCCGGCTTTTTCGAAAGCGACAGCACAAACAGAATAGGGCTGTTACAAGCAAGAGAGCAAATCCTGCCCTCCTCGGTGGCCCGCCACCCATTTTTCACCCGCCCCTAGCAGCCGAGCAAAAGGCTCTTTTTACAAGCCGGCGGGATGGAAGGGGTGGCATTTATTCACGGCCTCTTGGGAGATGCACAGATCCTGCAAACCTCTGGTCATCTGAAGTCGCTTTGCACACAAACGCAGAGCTGTTGGCCACGGGTGCCCTGTGATGGAACGCCAGAATGCGGTGGCGTAAAATCCACTAAATATCACAAAACCGAAGCTGGCGACAAGCCGGTTCTCTTCTTGAACAGATGCAGAGGTGTTTTTTTTGGGGGGGGGATGGCAGCCCAGCCCACCCAACAGGAATTATGGGAAGAAGTGGGGTGGGTGGGTGTGGAGAACACAGGCTTCCTCCAAATCCTGGCCAAGGTCAGGGAGCTTTTTTGGCAAAAAGATAAAGCAGGAACAGAAGGTGCGACAAAGGCTCCCAGCAGGAAAACAGTTCTCCTCCATTAAACATCTTTAAAGGGCCAGATCTTTCTGTTTCCCACCGGGTGGTTCTCCTAAGAGAGGTTCAACCCTGGCTCCTGGCCGGGCTGGAGAGATCGCTCTGCGATCAGCTCAGAGCAAAGCAGAGGAATCCCATGAAGTGTGCGCATAAATATGAAAGAGGAAAATGAACGGATAGAAAAAGAACATCGGAGACCACTCGGCTAACCGGTGACTTTTATACTAAAGCTTGCACAACCATGAACCGACAGAGGACGATGGCAGCAACATCTCTTAGATGGCGGTGATGCATCAAACAGCCTCAAGGGATCAGACAAAAGGGTCATCGAACCCAGCATCCTGTATCCTACAAGAATCAATAGGATGCTTTTGTAAGCTCAGACCATGCAGGCCACAGCATCCTGCCGCCTGTTAGCACCAAAGAGAGAGCTTTCAGACTGTAGTGCTGCTGATATAGTTATAAAGTCAAACATTCAGACATTTCTTCTTCACTTTCTCCTCTGGGAATTTCTGGGCCTCCTCCTCTGAAGGCCTTCGTCACATCTCACAGCAACCCGTTCCATAAACTTAAGGATGGTCTCCTCCTTTGGGCCCATCCTGAGAAGGCTGGATTCTCTAGAAAATGTGGAAGGCAGCAGGAAAGGAGGAAGACCAGATAATACGAGATGGACGGGCTCCCTAATGAAACCACAGACTTGAGTTTGCAAGAGCTGAGCAGGGCAGTGGAAGGCAGGACATTTTGGAGATCCCTCATTCACAGGGTCGCTGTAAGTCCGATCCGCTAGTCCACTTCACATTGACCCCAAAGGTCATCAAGCTCAGCCTCTTACCAAGAAAGGCCCAGAAAAAGTGCTTCAACCCCTCAAGCTACTCTACGAAACAATGGTGCTCCCCAGCAATGAAATGCAAACACACACCCTCCTTCCCCCCTCACTGCTGGAAGCTTTTTCCTCCAACACATCACCGATACGATGATTCTGGGTGCAAAAAGGCCCCAGAAATTCACAGCTGCATTCATTCATTTGCCAAACAAAATGCCTTCTTGCCCCACGTCAAAACCCCGAAACCCCACAAGTCTCAGATGCTAAACCCTCTTTCTCTCAAATTCGAGGAGCCTTCAAAACACCGCATGGCTTCGTTTCGTATAAAAATTGGCCCACTCATTTCGCAAACCCACTTAGCACGCAAATCTCATCAGATTCTGCAGATGCCCCACAATTTCAGGCACCACCAGGTTCCACTTATTTCATTTATTTATATTTTTACCCCGCCTTTCTCCTTAAAAGGGCCCCAGGCGGCTCACATCAGTAAAACGACAAGATTTTAAAGACTAAGAATAATAAGTATACAAATATTTTAAAAAGAATTGAACAAGTATTCTATTCAAAACAGTCAACAAAATCAACAAGAAAGACACATTTAAAAACAACAGAACACAAGAACCCATTTTAAAAAAAGCAACTCTCCGGCTGCCAGTCCCTTAGCTTTATATCTCTGTGGGATGAGGGGGCTTCCCAGCCCCACAAATACAATCAGCAGAATCAGCACAAACCCCACCCTCCAAACATAGCAAGGTCAATAAAGCTCATGTTGAACCAAGTGAAATAACAGATATTATCATTTAAACACGGCCTCTGCCCTCGCCCCAATAAATCCAGAGTCTGAAATTACTTAATGGCACCATTACTGGCATTCAGAGTTAGACTGCTCTTGAATATGGAAGTTCTATTTAAGCTGTCCTGGTAAAAAGCCCCTGCCTTAGTCTGATCTGGGAGTCGGTGGCCCTGGCCTATTGCTCTCAGCATCCTTCGCCAGCTAAGCTGATCGTTGGGATGTGAGGGCAAGACAACATCTGAAGAGGTGCATGTGCCTCACATCTGGTGTGAGCCATTATCACAGACATCTGATAAGTCTCTTACCTTGTGGTGTGCAACCCATCAATAAGTTCTATGAAGGAAAGCAATGTGGCCTTGCAGGCAGTCACAGCCTCCATCTAACACAACCCCGCAAGGTTGTTGTGACGACAACATGGGGGGGGGGGAGAAGGCCGAGCCATGCGGACAGCCTGAACTCCAGGGCAAAAGGCCAGTGGTATCAACAACATAACCCATCACCCACTTCTTTCCCCCCCCCTCCCCTCCTCAGCCTTCCTTAAATCAGATTCAGGAGCAGGGAGAGATTTTGAAGTAGGAGAAACCATATATAGGACCACAAGACAGGCCTGGAAATTTGGGCTGAGCGAGGGAGAAGGAGGTCGTGACTGGGAGTCAGGACTTGAGCTCTTTTAAAGCAATCATCCTCCCCTTGGATAATTAAAAACAAACAAACATACAAACAGGGACCATAAGAGGGCTGGGCTACGTCTATGAGGCTCATCGCTTTCACGCCCTAGCAGTGGGCGTCTGAGCAGCCTGACTCTCGAGTAAGCCCCACGCCGCATCGGGGGGCCGCAAAGAGGACTCTTCCCCCCCCTCCTTCTCCTAGGTTGGGAATCCCCAAACAAGGGGTCCCCCCTTCTTTTCTCCGCCTTCCCTCCTTCTCTCCCCCCCCCCACTTTGTTACCTCCAGCGGGGGCAGATCCGGATCCAGCTGCGTGAAGCTGTGCAAGACGACCGGGCTGGAGCTCTCGGCGGCCACCTCCAGCCTCACCCCGTCCCACAAGCTCCGGAGCCGCCGGGAGCCCTCGAACATTTTCTCGGGGCTGCCCGGAGCGCCGGCCGGGGCGGCGGCGGCGGCGGTTTTGGGGCGCTCATCCTGCAGCAGGTCGGACCACATGAGGTTCACCATGAGTGGTTGGGGGGGGGAGAGAGAGAGAGGAGGCGAGGCGGCGGCGATCCTGCTAACTGGCCATGATGTGGGGCGAGGAGGGGGCCCCCGATCGCGCCTTTGCGGGGAGGCCAAAGGGCGGCCAAAGGACGCGCTTTGGAGACGGGTCGCGGCCACCTCTCCAAACGCGCCCTGCGCCCGGCGCCTCCGTCTCTCGCTCGCTCTCTCCTTTCCAGGCTCTCTCTCGCTCATCACATCCGCGCACCGACGGGGGAAATTGGATCCGCCCCCTCATCGCCGAAGCCCTGATGTCACCCACATGGAAAGGGGGAGGAGGAGGAAGGCGGAAAGAAAGCGCCGGAGGCCAAGAGAGAAAGCCGAGCGAAAGCGGAATGGGACGCCGCCAGGCGAGCGAGGGCGCACGGCCAAGCCGCCGGGAGAGCCGGAGAAGGCAGCCCGGAGGTGCCCCCTGGAGCCCGGACGAGAGAAGCGCGACAGAGGGTGTTTTTTTGGTGTGTGTGTGTTTTTTTTTTTTAAAAAAACACATTTATTTTCTTATTTTTTTTAAATAACGCCTGGGCGTGCTTTTACAGGCATCACACGGACAGGAAAAGCGCAGTGGCTAGAGCTGGAGAGAGAGCCGCTTTGTCCGGCCGGAGGTTTCGAGGCTGCAAGCGGGCAGGGGAATGGAGAGACGGCCTTCCGGATGGCTTTTAGGGTTGCGAAGTCTGGGTGGTTTTTTTTTTCCTTTCTGAATCGTAATTGGTGAAAGCTGCCCTGTGCGGGAAGGGAACGCGTAAGAGCGCGCAATGGGAGCGCTTCCGATGTTTCTCGATGGCGCCTCCAAAAACCAGTGATCGTTAGGTCTCCTCCCAGACAATCGGAGAGGGGCATGTTTATTTACTTCTCGCCTTTCTCCCCCAAAGGATCCAAGCTTCTACATATTGTCTTTTTAATGGCGGAAGCCGCCTTGGGTTCCTTCTAAGGAGAAAAGGCGCAATAAAAATATAATATAATAAAACAAACAAACCAATAAGGCAGGGAGGTTCTTGTCCCCTGTTGAATCACTGGACTCAGAGGGTGACCATGACCTCCTTTGGCCCCACTGCCCACTTGGTGTGTCAGCTTGGACTGCCTCACAGGTTTGTGGTGTGGGGGAAAAAATCGGGAGTCAAGAACTAGGACTTTGTTGGAGGAAGTAGCTAATATGTGTGTTTAAATAAGATATTTAAGGAGTAATTTGACCAGTTCCACTCCCCCGGTGAGTTTCCATGGCTGAGTGGGGATTCGAACCCTGTTCTCCAGAGTCCTCAGTCTGTCACTCTATCCACTACTACGCCATACTGGTAAATAAATTACAATTAACTACAACTGTGTTTTGGGTCCTCTTAAATATTCACAGACTGATTGGGGCAGCAGCTGTTTGGAATCAGCTGTTCATTGGATGGATGAAGTGTTACCTTAAGGTGCCAGATACAACTTAAAGGGAGCTGGCTGGATAGCGCAGCGGTTAGGTATCTGGTTCCAGGACCAGAGGTTGGGAGTTCGATTCCCCCCACTGGGCCTCCAGGGAGAAGAGCCCAGCCTGGGTGGCCTTGGGCCAGCGGCACCGTCCCAGGTAAAGAAGACTTCTGAGTATTCTCTACCTGGAAAACCCTGAAAAAGTCATCATAACTCAGAATTGACTTGATGGCACATGATTATTATTATGTTTAAAGGTCTTAAACAGTGGGGATCGTTAAAATTCAAAGGGCGTACTCTGTGAAATCTGTTGGCAAGTCTCAAGCACATACAAGGCAAACACCTTTTCAATGGGGGATCCTTTTACCCACCCATCCACACACACACCCCAATTGTGATCTATACTGTATGACTGTGAACACTCAACCCCTCGGAAGAAATTAGCTGCAGCCCTCTGAAGCTGCCACTGCCGTTAATCCCCAAGTCTTCTAAGATGCTGAGAAGCCCTTGTCGGATCCAAAACAACCCTTTGCAAATTAGTAAACCCCCCCAAAAATCATGTTTTTCTCATGACTCACAAGGAGAACGTGCAAGAAAAGTGGAAAAGTCTTGTTTGGGGACCAGCCCTACCCTCTGCTACCCTGTTTCCCCGAAAATAAGACCTAACCTGAAAATAAGCCCTAGTAGGATTTTTCAGGATGCTCGTCATATAAGCCCTACCCCAAAAATAAGCCCGTTGAGTTAAACCCCGGCCTCCACCATGGTGCAGCAACCAGAAGAAGATGACAGGACTGTATTTGAATCAATGTAGATGGCTGTACATTAACAAAATAAGACCTCCCCTGAAAATGAGCCCTAATGTGTTTTTTGGAGCAAAAATTAATATAAGACCCTGTCTTATTTTCGGGGAAACAGGGTAGGATATTCCATTCAGCCTCCAACTGTGACCACTGAGCGTTCCCACCCCTCACTAGGGTGCCTGAGAAGTTTTGCCCCCCCCCCCCTCAGTTCCTCCCACACATTATATATATATGTTGATAACTCTCTTCCCGGCCCATTTGGGCACATCCACCAGGTAAGTGAGGCCAGAATTACTATCACCAGATGGAGGTGACAGGATTAGGCTAAAAAGCCTCAAGCTATTTGTAAATGTGCAGCTTAGGCTTGACTGACAGATGCCTTTTTGTCTCTTTTAAGATCCCACGCCTGCTGACTCAGAAATAAGTTCTGCTCTGTTCAGTAAAGCTCATGTGAGTGTGTGCAAGAATGCAGCCTCGGGGTTAATACACATGACAATAGCAGAAAACTACTCAAACTTAACCTTGGCAAGTGGAATTGTAGATTTTTTTTGTTTTAATCCTCGCTAATGGGCAAAGGTTGGAAAGAGACCATTCAATTTAAAATATTCAGGGACATTGCAGATCCAGTGAAGAAAGATAACAGGGGGGAAATTGATTTGTTTGGAGTGTAGTGCTGGAGGAGAGGTTTCTGGATTGCCAGAAAGACCAAGTGGGTCCTGGATCAGATCAAGCCTGAAGGATCTCTGGAGGCAAAAATGCTGAAACGGAGGCTGTCCTACTTTGGGCACATCCTGAGATGGAAAGAGGATTCTCTGGAAGAGACGATCATGCTGGGAAAAGCAGCAGGAAAAGAGAAAGACCCTAATACGAGATGGACTAACTCCCTAAAGGAAGCCACAGGCTTGTGTTTACAAAAACCAAAGAGAGCTGTCGAAGACAGAACATTTTGGAGATTGCTCTTTCATGGGGTTGCCATAGGTTAGAGGTGACTTAGGCTGAATATCAGGAAAAACTTCTCAACTGTTAGAGCAGTATGACAACAGGACCCATGACCTCGGGAGGTGGTAAGCGATTCCAACGATGGAGGCCTTCAAGGGAAAACTGGACCACCCTCTGTCAGATCGGCTTTGACTTGGATTCCTGCCTTGAACAGGGGGCTGGACTTGATGGCCTTAGAGGCCCCCTTCCAACTCCATCGTTTTGTGATTCAATGATCTTTCATCATCAGGTTGCATCTTGTCCCACCTCAGCCATGGGGCTTACCAGTCTCACTGGACATTCAGCTAAAAGAGATATCGACTAAGAGAGAGAGGCAGAGAAACTGTGGCCCACTCATTCCCAGCATGACTAAGGATCAGGAAGGATGGGAACTGTAGTCCCCCAAACATCTGGAAGGCTCTTAAGTTCTCCAAACCTTAACCATAAGACCCGGTACACATAGCATTCCCATGACCCCAATGCCAACTTTTTTAGAAACTAGCCCCTGCTCCTGTGTTTTAAAGTGAAGCTTTCAAGCTACTGTTGAAGGCACAGGAGCAAAGGGGGTGATAAAAAGTTGGCAACTCGAGCCTGGACTATCTTTCCAAACAATGCCCTTGACAGCTGAAAGGAATACATCATTGTTTGGTTGAAATAAGAAAACGGCTGAAATAAGAAAACGGAGTGGCTGGCACACCATTCTCAAACTGAATTGTAAGCTCCTTGGGGCAGATTCATTTTTGTTTGCTGTTATGATATTGTTGTTAACACTGCCGGGGATAATGATCCGAAGCTGGAGTTCCTTGTGCGGGGGACACACTAAGATGCTGTGAGAAAAATTACTTCTCTGAATCAAGGGCTTCTGCGATCCGGACATCTCATGAGAAAGCCACTGTGAACATCTGGATGGTGTCAACTTATTTGCATCCAGCCAGGCTGGTTGCATGTTCCTGCAGCTCCAGCACATGGTTAAGAGAAGCCTTTGGAAACATTTAAGAAGGAGAGAAAGCCCGTTTTAGGGCAGGAAAGAGAGAGTGAAACCCAAGCTACTGGTTTAAGTGGCAACTTGGTAGACCAAGGGTTAACCCAGCTGCCACCAGAGTAACATGGATTGATGTTGAAATTTAACAGCCTGCTGAGATGAATGTGGGGAATCCAGACTATTGTCTCTCTCAGCTTGCAAATTCCAAGGAAACAATAAGGTTCTGGGTAAGATGGAAGATCAGCAATCCCGTCCCCCCCCCCCCCCCGTGGTTTTCTTAATTTTGAGAGTCTCTTGCAAATGGGGGGCGCATTTTATAGAAGCAAAGCCCATCAGAGGAAAGCTTTTGAAAACGCCCCAAACAACACACTCGTAAAGGCACATCTTGCAGCCAACCTTCGACAAATAGGAACTAAGAGGTAGTGCCAAAACATGAGAAGGAACACATGCAAATTTCCATGCATCGCTGCAGCTTTTGAAATACTACCATTTCAATGGAAAAACTGGCCCATCTGTTTGTCTTTGCTGTGCTATCTTTTTAAATGGTTTTTTTTAAAAATTGCAAACAAAATGGAGATAAAAGGAGTGAGGGGGGAAAGGTAGGGAAACAATCAAACAGAAAAAGAATTACATGATCATGTGGGTTACGCAGGTATATAATCTGACCAAATGTTTCCCCGTACAAAAAAAATATCTGAGCACAGTTGGCTCAGGCAAAATAACTTTTGGGACAAAGATAAAGCAGTGAAATCGTTCAGCCACTGAATGATGCGTAGTGAACGTCTCTCCATCCAAGCTTTGAATATGAGAAGGCCAAATCCAGGTGCTAGCCCATCGAGAGGAGACCCTTTGAATCAACCACTGAATGTTAAATCTAAATTAAATTAGAGTTTTGTTCTAGCTACGATGAGCAACAGGATTTGGGTCTCATTCGTTTGTGCCGATTCAACGCTCGTATTAGAAAAGCAACCCGTCATCTTGATTAGGTCCTCAGCAGAGAGAATCAAACTTGCTGATAACAATCCTAGTTCAATTATGAAATCGACTTGCATACCAGAATTTCTCCTTGAAGCTCTATTATTGAGAAATGGTTTCAAATATTTTTGTGTGTATTACGTCCCTGCTTGTAGTTTTGCTGGTTTTGAGTAATACTGAATAAAGGTATTCTCGGTGTCAACATCTATTATAGTATATACTGTATCTTAAATGTCATAGACATTTACGATACTGCTCTTGCATGAGCTGTTGGATCCACTGTTTACAATTTTCCCCTCTGTGTCTAAGTATACTTAAGTGTCTGCCAGTTTAACGCTTTGTGCATTTGATTAAGTGGTTTCTCCTTCGTAAAATAATTTGCTATAACAAACCTAAGTATTGCATAGGGCGCACAGAACCGGGAGTAGCTAGAAAACAGTATCATTTTCAACAACATCTCCCAGAATTCCCCCCCCCCCCAGCCAACCTGGCTAAAAATCCTAGAGTCCTTCAGGCGGCATGGCCAACAGCCCTACTAGATCATGGGGGTTGTAGTCCATGCTGGCCATCTGTGGATTCTTGGAGTCGTAAAAAAAAAAAAAAAACCCAAAGAATTAATTTTCCACTCTCTGCATTCATTATCTACGGATTGGTTAATTATTGTGAGCTACCTCACTTCCATCAAACTCGTCAGATGTCTAAAATGTCGTATATGTGTCCTGTTGAGTTAGCCCCTCTCGAAACCAATACGACTTCTCTTAAAGTGTTACTTGAAATCAGGCCAAGAGTAGGGTTCCCTGCGTGGGATCCCACCTACAAGGTCAACCCCCTGCTTGGTGATTGAAAGCAGTTTTAGTTCCATTGACTTCAATGAGATTACGCCCAAATCCTTGGGCTTATCCGGTTCTAGGCTCGGGCAGCTCTCCGGTCACCTGTCTCTCATCCCCACGGGCTCAAGCACTTTGGGGTGGTATATAAGTCGAAAGAAGAACAGCAGCCGCGTATATGAAAGTCCTAAGGCTTTCAGCCACAAGATGGAGATGACACACAGTGCAATGCCCGTTCTGGACAGTTTACAAAATAGTTGTGCAAACAACACTCTCCCCCCCACCCCCGGGTGAGCTGGGTGCTAGATTTACTGATCTCAGAAGGATGGAAGGGGAGAAGAGCCAGCCTGGGTAGCCTTGGGCCAGCTGCACAGTCCCAGGGTGCCACCTAGAGGAAGGGAAGGGTAATACACCTCTGAGTGTTCTCTACCTAGAAAAACTTGGAAAAGGTCACCATAAGTTGGAATCGACTTGACTGTATACACACACAAACACGGCGTTGATGCTAGTTTCCACTAGTATGTCAAGAAGACTCAACTGCTCTGTCCAGGCACTGTCTAGTTTTCTCGCACTCTGAAAAAATTACAATACATCTGCGGAGATTTAGCTGCTGGCAGTAAGAGCTTTAAGCTAAAATATGCCAGGATTTTTGAGTCATGCCTTTTGGAACGTGATCCCTGGGAATTTTTCTGCAGCTCTTGGACCGGAAAGACTTCCCACCTTTACGGTCCTTCTTAAGGGAGGTCAGGCTGAAAGCTACTGCCAGCAGTGAAGCCTCGGGAGAGGCAGTCTAACCTTTCAGAGTGGGAGAAGATCCATAGACAAGCCAAACCATGGTGTCATGGGGGAACGAAGCATGGCTATTGGGGGATGCTCAAGGGGCCAGATTTGGCCCTGGAAGGGCTGGATTCAGCCCAATCATACGAGGCTGCCCACCTTGCCCTAAAGGATCATATGTCTATAAGGTCATTGTAGATCAAAAGCTGAATATGAGACAATAGTGTACTGTGGCTGCAAAAAAGGCCAATGCGTTTTTAGGATGCATTGACAGAAGTACAGTCTCCAGATCCCGTGAGGTACTAGTCCTCCTCTATTTGGCACTGGTTACACCTCATCTCGAGTCCTGTGTTCAGTTTTGGACACTACACTGCCAACAAACTGGAGCAAGTTCAGAAGAGAGCGACAAGGATGGTCGGGGGACTGGAAAACAAGTACTACGAGGAAAGACTGAAATAACTCGTCATGTTTATCCTGGAGAAAAGAAGCCTGAGGGGAGAGATTATAGAGCTTTTCAAATCCTTGAAGGTTCGTCCTACAGAGGAGGGGCAGGATCCGTTCTTGATCCTCCCAGAGTGCAGGGCACGTCATCATGGGCTCAAGGGACAGGAAAGCCAGATTTCGGCGGAATATCAGGAAAAAATTCCTAACTGTTAGAGCAGTACGACGATGGGACCCATGACCTCAAGGGGAGGTGGTGAGCTCTCCAACGCAGGAGGCCTTCAAGAGAAAACTGGACCATTCTCTGTCCGATCTGCCTTGACTTGGATTCCTGCCTTGAGCAGAGGGTTGGACCGGATGGCCTTTGAGGCCCCTTCCAGTTCCATGATTCCAGGGTTCTACGATTCTATATGCAGAGCGTTCTAAGAAAGACTCATCGAACACACCCCGAGAGTTTGCTGAAACACACTAGTTCTGTTCGAAACCAACCTCTCCTGTCCTCTGTCACAACGACACGGCTTTCGTGGGTTACTAATGATAGATCTGGGCTGGAAGTCATTACCCGGCTGCCCCTCATTAACTCGGCGCCAAGAAACACAAGGCGGCAAAGCCTGGAGCGCAGTCAGAAGGCGGTCCGAAGGCAGAGAGGAAGACGTGATTTATAGCTTTGTCTGCAGAGGAGAATTCTGCTCTGCAGTCAAACTCCACTTCTGAAATTCCTCTCCTCCTGCCACCTCTCCATACCCGGTCTTGGCCTTAGGCACAGGGATCTCAAATCATAACGTCTCCGAGAGATGCAGCAGTCGGGTAAGACTTTCTGTCACCAGCACCCCATGATGAAAAAAAAAACACATTTTCCTGGTTCAGTCTATGGCTTTTTACAATAGACCAGCAACCTGGCTTGATGGTGGATGGCGGCGTGGCATGAAGAAGGTCTTAGGGTCAATCTTTTGCATCTCCAGGTAGAACTAAGGCAGACTGTTTAGGTGTCTGGCTGCAGAACCTGAGGTTGGGAGTTCGATTCCCCATGGTGGTTCCTGCACAGGTGCTGGACGGGATGATCCACTGGATCCCTTCCAGTTCTGCAGTCCTAAGACTAGAGCAGCAAAGAGCTGTTGCAGGCAATACAGATCTGGATGGATCAGTGGTTTGGTTCAGAATACGGCCGCGTTTCTGTTAACTTTTCGACCAAAGGCCATCACTTGCTGGAGGCGAGTAGCTCTGATCTCGGTGGGGCAGTGAATCCGCTCCGGGTTTTACTTCAGATGAGCCAAGGCACTGCGCTTATTTTGCAAAGTTGTCTGTAAAATGCGAAGGGGATTCCTCGCTCCGCTGACTTCCGAGCCGCCTACCTGCTAAATGTTACATCCCTAACATCTCAGGATTAGAATAAATCAAGTATCGGGTAATGGGGTGGACCTCTTTTAGAGATCATGGCAGGCAGCTGTTGGACAGTACAGTATTGATAATATTGCAGCAGGTTGGGCTAGAGTAGATACAACTTTTGCGTTGCAGGCATAAGGACCTTGATTCAATTCCTGCAACCTCCAGGGGAAGCCGAATAAAATCACACTGGAAACCTGTGTCTATGGAAATGAGTGAGATGAACCAACGTTTTGAGGCAGCTCACATTTTGCAAGGGGATGGTCCCACGTTCGGTTCCCCCCACCCCTTCTCCAGTAAGGGGAGGGGGAAATGTCTAAAAACAGTGTCACCGCCAGGCTGTGGGAAGGCATCACTGTTTCACTCTAAGCTATATTCCAGATTCTAACCAGCACATGGCACAAAACACTTTGGTTACTGGATATAACAACATAAGAACTGCTGGGTTTTTAGGTCTTTGACTGCAGAGCCGGAGGTTGGGAGTTCAAATCCCCCCCTGGGCCTCCTTGATGGGGGCTGGACTCGATGATCCAAAGGGTCCCTTCTGGCTCTGCAGTTCTAAAATTATTCAAAAATACCACGCACAATCAATATTATTATTACTCAAAATTATCAGGCACAGTCAATAAAAAAAGCATTGACCGGTATATATAACACATACAAGCTTTAACGAAAAACCTACATATCCTGCCGTTTTTTGTAGCTCTGCTGATGTTATTTCTGGAATCCATTATTATTATTATTATTATTATTATTATTATTATTATTATTATTGACAGAAATGAACCTACATTATATCTGCATGTATATAACACTATATATCTACAGTCCACCTACTGTGGATGCAGTTCACTCACGGGGACCCGCTCCAATCCCAGCGCTTCTACACCAGAGCAAAGGTCCCTCTCCGGCAGGTGCTGCTTCAACGCAGACGATCAACCTGTTGCCGCCAAGATCCGCGAACCAGGCTTACCCGAAGGCAAAGGTGACGTTGGCGGCTTGATGCCCGGTTTGGGAAACCACCCAGGGCAGCAAAGCCAAGACAGGCAGGTCTTAGCCAGGGTGGGTGGGTGGGTGTGTAAACCCCATTCAGTCTGCACAACTGCCACGAACGGGAGGCGCACGAGCATCGGCTCGGTTGGATTTGCGACCTGAAACCCACCCCCCACCCCGAAACATCTTCTGCCAGCCTGGGTTGCCCCCAGAACCCTCCCAAGAGAGCCAGGACGGACGGGTGGTCGTGACTCTTGATTTCCCGCTGGTCCCTGCAGAGCTGACCCAGTTCCTCCTCCTCTGATGCTGCCCATCACAGGTTCCCCACCACCACCACCACCACCACCACCAAGGACCTGTGTTGTACTCACATCATCATCTTGCACGCTCAGAGGAATATCCAGCATGCACATCTGAAAGGGCTGGACGAGCGCCTTCTGCATGTTGAACAAAGGTTTGGCCTCCATCTTCCAGTGGGCAGGCACGTCTTCCCCCAATCTCTCCCCCACCCCACACCCCACCCCAGGGCTTAATCTTTTCACCCCCTCGCCGAGTCCAGCCCTGCGGCTAAATGCTGGCAGCTCCAAGCGATCCACTCCTAACACGGCCAGAGCATCTTGCCAACGGATGCTGTTGTTCTGCTGCAGCCCGGCCGGCAGCGGCTCTCATTTCCTCCCTGTGGCGAATCAAAGGGAGGCACCGGCCAGAGGTTTCCGCGCGCCCGTCCAGGAGTGGGGGACCATGATGCTCCTGACTGAGATGCAAAGCCTGCTGCTCGGGCGGGTGCATGGGGGTCCCCCCCTCCCCGCCTTCACCTGGCACAGCCCTTCTTCCTCCCTCTTGACCTGCTTTTTCGTCGCCACCCGGGTTCTTGCTGCGCTCAGCTCTCCAGCCTCATTGGTATGCCTGGCGCTCATGCCAAGCCCATGCATTGTCTCCCAAGGCACAACAGGTTTGGCTGTGGAAAGGCAGCGGCTGCGGTGGGAACTCCACCGCAGTCATCCTCCGTGGCAGGCAGGCAGGCGAGCTGGAAAGGGGGTCGAGGGGAGGGGGGGGTCGGCAACCGGCAACGCGGCCACCCTCTCCCTCGGCTCCCTCCTTTCTCCGCAGTCCAACCTTTTCATTGTTTGCAAAGTCCCAAGGGCACACCGGGAAAGAGAGAGAGAAACAGTGAATAATTCCTCTCCTGCCAAGGGTCTGGGGAAATCCTTCTCTCCCCCCCCCCCCCCCCACCGGCTGCAAAAGGGCATCGTTGTACAAAGGATGGGCAAAATGGGCCACTTGGTTTTGTAACCTCCCCGCTGCAAATCATCATCATCATCACTTTAGACCTACAGAGCTGGAAGGGACCCCCATAGATCATCCAGTCCAGCCCCTGTCAAGGAGGTACAGGCAGAGTCGAACTCCCAACCTCTGGCTCTGCAGCCAGATATGCCTAAACCGCTGAACTATCCAGTAGTTCATTAAGGAGAATCATCATCACCATCTTTGAACTGCAGAGTTGTAAGGGACCCCCATAGATCATCCAGCCCAGCCCTTGTCAAGGAGCAAAACGGGCCTTCGAATACCCTGAAATACATTTTACAGGCATTAAAGTGAGCAATGTAACGGTTTATGGTGGGTATGGAATGGTAAGACATGTTTTTGATAACGTACAAGAAAACCAAGCCCCCCGGCAGTTCAGAGGCTTGGTGAGAGCAGCTGGCCAGGCAGAGTCATATAGTGTCGCCCGGGCCCAGGCCCTGCAGACTCACGCAGCCAAGCGCATTCAAACCCTGAATATTGTTGGGGGAGGCAGGATCACACCCCGAGGTGTGACGCTGGTCAACAGAAAGCAAAAGATTGTTAATGTTGTCGTTTTTTTAGAAGAGCCACTGCACGGGAGCAGGTCTCTGTGAACAGTAGGAACTTGACCCTTCTGGACTCCAGAGCCCATCAGCCCAAGCCAGCACAACCAATGGCAAAGAACCATGGGAGCTGTAGTTCAACTCGTACCCAAAAACGCGAAGCGCTCCCCATCTCTCTCTCGACAGCTCTCCTTGGGATTTCATCACACACAACTCGTCGAACTGCATCCATTTGCAAACAGAGAGCATTTCCAGCGAATATTTCCAGAAGCAGATCACTCAAAACTTCAGTCCAGAACACATTATTAAAAACAGTTCCCCGTTTAGCAAAAAAAAAAGCTGCTTCCAGTCGAAGCGTAGATAGATAGATAGATAGATAGATAGATAGATAGATAGATAGATAGATAGATAGATAGATTATTCCTCTCTGAGAAGCGAAAATCCCACAGGCAGCATTGCCAAAACTGTGTCCCTTCAGGGGAAGGGAAGAATCCTTGGCCGTGAATTTCTGCCAGACTCACAATTACACAACAACAAGACTAGGCAAGAGAGGAAACCGGGCGACCCTCCTTGATGCAACACTCTTTAATTTTCTGAAACCTGTCCAGTGCAACCCTACCTGATCTGCCCCTCGGCTCTAACCACTGGTTGAATTCCACCCCCCTTGCCGTTCGCTCAGAACGCCTTGTTCCTGGCGTTCCAACATCAAATGTCTTGCTTCTGTCCACAGGCAGTCTCCGGCCCTTCGATCGACCTGCATCAAAGGTCTTTTAAGCAAGCAAAAGCATCAAAAGAAACTTCTCCCAAAAAAAACAACAGACATGGAAGGTTTTAGAGGAAGTTTTCACCCCAAACATCCTCCACGCCAATTCGCTTTGCTAATTCTTAAAGACAAAGAGCACAGAATCTCATCTACTCATGGTTCCCATTGGGAGAACCCAGACCTAACGTGTGCTCCCATATGTCGCAAAACTGCAGAATCGGAAGGCAGCCTCTCCCAAATCATCATCATCATCATCATCAAACGGCAGAGTCCCTGAGGGGAGAATTTGGTCAACCTTCCCCACCATCCTGCTTCTGGGACAGGAAAAGCGACATCCGGGGACATAGTGAACTACCGTTTGAAACTACATAAGTGTTCTCCGGATTCAACAGCACCACAACTGGTTAAATAAACATAACAGGGTACGATCTGAAATGGGGATGCAGTTTTCTTTCTTTCCTACACCATATGTTCATGCATGGATGTTCATCACTCAGCTGCGTTAACCATCAAGTCAAGAACTCCTCTTGAGGTATGAATGAGTTGTGGTTTATCTGGCGACGTGATAATAATCACGTGCTACCAAGTCAATTCTGATGTATGGCAACCCTTTTCAAGGTTTCCCAGGTAGAGAAGACTCAAACAGGGCTGACCCTTCCCTTCTTCTGGGGAGCCCTGGGACTGTGCAGCTTGCCCAAGGCTACCCAGGCTGGCTCTTCTCCGAGGAGGCATAGCGGGGGATTCGAACTCCCAGCCTCTGCAGCCAGAGACTTAAACCACTGAGCTATCCAGCCAGTGTCTAGCAATATGGAGATTGCATTTTTATCTCCGAAACGTATGTTTTCGATTAGAGACCATTAACACATTCAGTGATCCAGAATTCAAAGTGATAACCATGTCCATCCTTACTGGGTCACCAGTCCACACAAAATAAGTTGTCTAATGTATATGCGGGGGTAAGCCAGAGTCCAGGATTAGATCTTATATTTCTTGGGTTCACAGTTCAGTGCAAATTAACTGAATCTGCGCTTTCCAAAACTACACACGAAACACAACACAGTTATATTGTCGTTTTTGAAAATGTCGCCATGCAGTTTGCCCACAGGAAAAAGAAAGGCACACAAAATCACATTATGTTGGGGAAACCATGAGCAAAGTTGCGTATTTCCGGGAAAGCGTCGACAGTATGGAAAAATATGCAACCGAATACATACGGATTTTTGGGTGTGCTTTACAAAAATCACAGGCTCATGGGGAATCGGAATAAGGGGGAAAGTAAAGGGAATGGGAAAAACAGGAAACCAAGTGGAAACTTGATAAATGTTATCCGTCTGGATATGCGGGTATTCCGTTCAAACACCGAACCTCCAACGCAATGCAACAACGACGTTCATTCTTCGGAAAAGACATTTGTACGAAATTAAGCCGCAATCAAGACCTTGCAGTCCAGCGACTGGCCTCTTAATAAGTACAGAGCACCCATTAGCAATGCAAAGCAAACAGATAATGAGCATTAAAGAGTGGGGGGGGGGGGCTAACTAATTAGTTTTCAGGAATTCTGGAAAAAGCTGTGATGCGCGTTTGCTGGCGTAGCTGCTTCTCAGGCTCTCCTCTCAACCTGACGGCAAAGGCGCTGGAGGATTTTTGCATCCAGCACCAAAACCGACGGCAGCTGGATGATGCTGGCCACGTTCTGAAAGGAAAAATTAAATCTCGCTATGGGCTTTTCCCAATCGCTCTCCATCCGCCTTTCGGGTCCCAGGCTTCGTCTCCATGGAGACTGCCACATGCAACGTTGCCATGCCTACCAAGCATCCTACATGGGGAGGATACAACCCCGGTGTGTGTGTGTATACAATTGGATAGGTTCTCTTTGCAGGGGGAAACCACGGGGATGCTGGAAAGAGAGAGAGAGAAGAAAAAACATCAACATCAGATGCTAGTGCCCTCCATGAATACCAATGAGAGAACGGGAAACAGCTAAATCTCTCATTGATGCCTCTGACTACTCTAGGCCAGTGGGCTTAAATGGATTCAATTAGTAGATTAATCAACTAAAATAAGGCAGCGTGATCCTTGGCACAGATAGGTAGCTACGTATATCCAGAAGGCAATAAAAGAGTCCTGTGTCCCAGGAGAGAGACCAACCTGCCTCTACCCAAATTTGCTACTGCTGGAGAACCCATCACCCTTCTTTTAAGAAGGAGCCTTCTCTCCCGGGAGCTTCTAGCAGGGCAGTGCCATCTTAAAACAAGAGACCAAATCCTCTTGGGTTTTTTTCCGCCAGAGTAAAGGAAATCATAGACGTTTTCGAGTAAAAAGAATCCTGTAAGCCAGAGGTCCCCAACCTCCGGTCCGCGGCCTGGTGCCGGTCCATGGCCTGAGCCGGACCGGGGAGATAGACCTCCTGCCCCCTACCCCCGCACAGCTGATTTGCGCATGTGAGCGTGCTCCAGCGCGCCCGTGTGAGCGCCGCGCCGGCGTTTGCACATGTGCGCGCATGCGCACGAGCGCGGGGGGTGCCCTGCCTTCCCCAGCTGGTCCGCGGGGTGAAAAAGGTTGGGGACCCCTGCTGTAAGCGGTTTGTGGCTTGTTCATGAGGGGCTGGGTGCGTTCCTGGTGATGTGCTCAGGAACCCAAGGGTAAACCGCCTGCCACAGTGGGTTGCAGGAAACGGAAAGATGGCTTCCAGCTATCTTGGCTTCCTGAGAGGTAGGTGTAAGCAGCAGGGTTGGGAACTCGAGTCGTGGGACTCGCTCTTCAGTCGGACTCAAGTAAGTCGCACTGGAGATTCAACTTGCTCCCCCCCCCCCGCAATGACTCAGACACGACTCGTGACTCAGAACCCCCTCATCCCTTCCCTTTTTTCCTCAGGGTAACAGCTTGTTTTTAATAAGGAGACTCAGACTTGGGACTCGAACCCAGGACTCGGTACCAAAGATTCAGACTCGGACCCAAAGACATCCCAAGTAGCCCCCAGATCTGGAGAGCTTTGCCCATCCTGACTTAAAAAACTAAAATGTATTAGAGGTGAGTTTTCATAGACTACAACCTATTTCATCAGATCATCATCATCATCTTAGAACTGCAGAGCTGGAAGGGACTCTATGGATCATCAACTCCACCCTTGTCAAGGAGGCCCAATGGAGGGATTCGAACTCCCAGCCTCTGGCTCTGCTGCCAGAGACCTCAACCCCTGAGCTATCAACGGATGACGTATTATTCACAAATTATTCACAAATTAATTCGAGGTAGAGGTGCATTACCCATGGTTAGGACACGACTGAAGGAAGGCAGGAAAGACAGAAGGAAATTCACTGCAGCCAAAAGTAGTGACAGTTACATACATTAATCATCACAGTACGTAATGTAATAGCCGTTGCATTATTAGCATTAGTCGTTCACCCAACATTCGCAGCCACCGTAAGCCATTAACGAATGTAATGTGATAAAGAGTCCATTATCCAGATTCAAACCTCTGTAGATAGACTGGAATTTCCTAATGAATAGCAACATGTATCTATAACAATGGAAGTGAATGTGTCTGCCTTTCTGCCTCTGTTTTATCGCCAAGACCACAAACGAGAGGTCTGAATCTTGGCACTGATACTAACAAGACACAGGGCGCCTGTTCTAGATGATCTTTCTCTTTTTTTAATGAATGAACAGACTTTGCCATCTTCCTTGTCACATTACATGCTGTCAAGTCAGAACGAACTTCAAGCGGTTGGAGTGATTTCAACCTTTTTGCACAGCATGCGGTTTTGGATCTGTTCAGAACTGTGAGTACATTGAAACTTTTTTATTCTTTCTCTTACCCATGTCTCAAGAGCGAGTTGTTGAGATGGTAAGGGCTAATGGATGAGAGAAAAGGGGTGGTCTACTCAAGGAGACACCTGAAGCTATTCTGCTGTGCAGCTAGAGCCGTTTAACCAAAATTCAAAACTCTGCAAGAATAGCAACCCTAGTAGGGTTTTCAAGGTAAGGGAATTATTTAAGGAATGGTTTTACCAGTCCCATCCCTCTAACGAGTTTCCAGGGTTGAACCCAGGTCTCCCGGGTCCCAGTTAGTCTCTCTATCCATGACACGCAAATTTCAACCTGTGCAGCTTGGCATTTTGGTAATTTTACAAGAGGGAATGAAAACCACTCTTGTTTATTAAATTGCAAGCCAACTCACCTGTCTCTTGAAAGCTCACCTAGATACCTGTAGTTATTTGGCCGTATTAATTAATTTATTTTATTAAAATATTTATATCCCATCTTCTTGTAAAAGAACTCAGGGTGGGTGGGTGGGGGTACACCCAGTGTAACCATTCGGAATAATTTAAAATGCAAAGCAAATGAAAATGATGTAAAAGTCTGAAACCATGTAGACGTGTCTTTATTTAAACCAGATTGATCAGCTAAGAGGTTGATGAATAATCAGATCAATACCTTTTGATCAACAGAGAACCACTTGACAAAAATACACGTTCTCTGCTTCCTGTATTGAGCACACAGTCCTGCCCCTTCAGAAAGTGCAATCGATTTTAACCTGAAGCTAGACCAGGTCCTCGGTTTATTCAACATCCAAAGAGTTTTCTGAAGGGGATTTATCTTTGGTGGGAAACCCCAGAGGTGTTTTGTTTTTTTTCCCCCTAGGACTGCTGTCTTTGGCATCCAGGCGCAGAGAGAAAGGTGTGTTCATTTTGCCAAGAAGCCAGACGAATCAGGGGAAATCTCACGTCTGCAAACTAGCACATGCGCAATTAACCCCCCCCCCGGGGGTTGAACCCGGTGGCTTAGCCTCTTTCGCCATCACCCGAACCAGAGACGTCAGAGACTAATAATACAAACGAAGTGCCCTCAAGTCAATTCTGACTTATGGCAACCGACTGAGCTTGCGATGACGCTAGTGAAATACATCAGAATCTTGATCGGGGGTGGGTGGGTTTGAAATTGGTGTAAAGTGACGTGACGGGGGAAGTGCTGTGTGCATCCCCTTGGGACAACTTTTTGACCCGTTTTAAATTTAGTTTTAGGTCAATCCTGGGAACTACATGGGAATCTAAATAATGTATTTAAATTGTTGCATTTACAACCCCCCCCCCCCTAAAATGTTTCTAAAATCATTTATTCCGGTTCCGTGTCCTGCCCCAAACCCCACGTTCTTCTCTTGTGCTGTGTTCTGGATTTTTTTTCTCTGCCTTACTTATTGTCCTTTTTAATATTTTTAAATGATTTTTTCCGCATTGCTTGAAAGTGACATAGCGCTATTTCGACGTGACAAATTATTTTCTTCCTAAACATTTCGTTCCAATCGAGCTCTCATTGATGAAATAACGGAATCGATGATTTTGGTGCTGACCGTTCGTCATTCTTTCCTCATGTTTCAAATCTCTGTACTGTCATGATGCAAGTAACTACCTAACTAAACCTTTGCCATCTCTTGAGCCCGTACGTTTTGATTAGCTTTGCTGGCCAAGCAAAAATATGTTACTGTCAGGTTCTGTCCTCTTTCCCTGAGCTGTGCCTCCAAAAATAAAGAGCAAAGCAAATATTGATTGTGTTTCCACGCCTCCCTTCAGTTCTGAGCAAGAGAAGGTTCATTCCTAGAAGCACAAATAAGCGGCATGGTGACCCCCACCTCTGAGCTTAAGAGAACTGGGACTTGTTTGGCAGCTTTGTGTTTCAACAGCCTCCGAGCCACATTTCACAAAAGTCCCAACCTTGGCCGGATATTTCGGAGCAGGAGAGAGGGCGGGTGGAATAGATCGCCTGCGATTGCACCCATGGGGTCGTGCAGCCAGGGTTCCCTGGGTCAAAGCCCCAGGACTTGCTGAGTAGCAGAGATGATGAAACCACTCATCCCCCTCACAGTAGCTTGGTAAGAAAGAGAAGTGCTTTGGGAACAGCATGTTTTGTTGCAAACTAACCTCTGTTTTTAATAAAAAGTGTTTGCATGTGGTTTGGCCTTGAAGGGGCAGTCAAGAGCCATTAGTTTTATAAAAGACCCGCTCCTTGCGGAAACAAAAACTGTTAGAACTAATTTGTTGGGACCAGATTTGTGCTAGCTCCTTACTAGGGGGCTGGCTATGGAAATGTAACTTTTAAAAGAGGATAACTCCCAGAATCTTCCAGCCCACTAGGGGATTCTAAGACGTTTCTCATAAAAAAGAGTTAACGTTTCCCAGGTTTCCTGTACTTCCAAATTAGCCCTCTACACCTCTGCCTCACACTGCTCAGATTCTTGGAGCATCTTTGAGAAGGATGTCAACCCACTGGAGCAAGTTCAGAGGAAGGCGACCAGGAGGAGGATCAGGGGGCTGGAAACCAAGCGCTAGGAGGAAAGACGGAAAGATCTGGGCAGGCTGAGCCAGGAGGAAAGAAGATAGAGGGGATGATAGGAGAGCCCTTTTCAAATCCTTGAAAGGTATTCCGACAGAGGAAGGACAGGATCTGTTCCTGATTATCTCGGAGTGCAGGACATAGAACCATGGGCTCAAGTGACAGGAAGCCAGAGTTTGGTGAAATATCAGGGAAAAACTTCTCAACTGTTAGAGCAGTGCGACAACGGAACCCATGACCTCGGGGTTTTGTGGTGGAGCCGAGCGCTCCAACGCTGGAGGCCTTCGAGAGAAAACTGGACCACCTTCTGTCAGACCTGCTTTTGATTTGTTTTCCTAAATTGAGCAAGGTGTTGGATTCGATGGCCTTCCAACTCCGTTTTTCTTTGGTTCCAAAGAGGCAATTGAATCAGGAGGCGGAGGCTGGAAGGCGAGGCCGGCGGCCAAGTGTTTCGGAGAAAGAAGTGGCTTCCTCGGCACCATCAGAGAGTCTGTCCTGCAGCCTCGGTCTGCTCCGAGTACCCTCCGGTGGGTTCGAGAATGCCAGCCGTAAAGCGAGATCCAACCGATGGGCATCTCTCAACCCCTGCCTCAGACAGCAAAATATCTTGGGATTCGCCAGCTCCGTGAAAGAACTGGCCGGAGCAAAGGCTTAAAAATAAACAACAGGGTTCTTCTGGGTCCGGATCTCACCTTGGTCGCTGATTCGTGGGAACAAATCTCCAGTGGGTGAGCAAAGGAATCTCGGGTGCCCGTAAATAACCTTCAGACATAGTTCGAACAATGAATCACGCAACAGACCTGGTGTGAGGATGACCCCCCCCCCGAAACACCGAAGGCTTTAGTCACTTAGACGAAGGACCACCGAGTGGCCCTCCCTCCGTTCTGCCAATTTATCTTCCTCGCCTTGTTATAATGTAAGACTCAAACCTGAAGCACAAATCTGCCGTCTTTGGTCCATTTTTAAGGAGAAAGGTGGGATGGATGGATGAATAAATAAATAAATACATAAAGATTGGACCCACCTATTTCTGGCTTCTGACCTGTCCATCAATGGCTTAAGCCCCACCAACCATCTCTACGATGCCCCCTAAGAAATTATGCCTGAATACAGTACGCAACAGGGTGGGGGGGGAAAGTTGCCAGAATTTTGAGCTACACAACAACCTTTTTTAAAAAATGCTTGCGAATTAGGATAACATCTATCTTGGATCCTGTGAGGGACTAAGCAGAGACGTAGCTGAAGGACCCTGACTTGTCAATAAGGCCAGGGTGACGCGTCAAAGTCAGGAACGCTCCCCTACCCCGGCCCCAAATCTGACCTTTTTTCTCCCGTGGTACCTCCTCAGAAACATCACAGGAACCGGGATCTCGTCTCTCCCAGTAAAGCATCTCCCGAAGGGGGCATTTTTCAAAAGCGAAACCCTCTTTGGTGGGATCGCTCTGGTCCTCGTACGGAAGACTTTCCACCCCGGAGGAAACGGGCTCACATTCTTCATGATCGGCTCCTTCCAAAACAATGAGTAACAATCCTGCGCCGGGGTTGGACTCATGCTCCCGAATGCGCACAGCCTCACCTGGACGAAGCATGTGCAGCCTGGCCCGCCCCGTGACCCGAGGTGCGGAGGCCACCCTGGGAGGAGCTGGAAAACCCCGGCAACGGGGTTGTTTAGCTAGACAACACTGCATGCCGTCAACATTGTTCAGGGCCTCCGGCTAAAACCTCTGGAAAATATGGAACGCCGGGGAGAGCGCTAGTGTGTGAGCATGTGGGTGTGCGGGCAGTATTCAGTTTGGCTATATCAGGAGGGGGGGGGGAAATGGAGCTAAGGGCCTTTTCTGAGCGTTGCCATCAGACTTTTGCGTACACTCGACGCAAATCAGTTGTTTGCATTTGCTGTGCACGACACACTGAAAGAGCAAAGGGCTTTCCACCAACCTGGGTGTTGTGGCGGTGGCGTTGCTGAACCTGAGCTGTTCCAAAATTGTTTTTAAGTCACTGGTGTTTTGTTAAACAGCACTTTAAAAGGACAAGGAAAAAACAACAACTTTTGTACGTTTTTTTTTTGTCATTTTTTTTAAAAAAATCTGTGTTTATCTGTATGCCGTTTAGGGATCTGGCTGTGGAGCCAGAGGTTGGGAGTTCGACCCACAGTCCCCACCCATGTGCACCGTCAAGCCCGCCATGATCATTGCAGAGAAGCAACACTCTGTTTTAAATCACACCCTTCCCGTCGGCCTTGTTCTTAAAGAATGAGCGAGATTTTCTCTTCCAGACATCGCAGGAAGGATTTTAAAGAAGTTGAAGTGGCCGATGAATCGCTAGTGTCTGGACAGTAGGTTAAGCGACAGGTCCGTGGATCACCTAATCCCAGTCTTCCCCACTTTGATGATATATAGCAGACACAATCCTATTGCCAGTTTACGCCGGCATAAGGGAAGCTGCTTAAAACCCGGTGGAGAGTTTTGCCACTCATCAATGAGACGCTGGCTAAATTCTTGGGCACCAAACACAACCAGCACCTCATTAATTAGTGGCCATTGGCCAGCAGGACTGAACACGGTTCCCCTTATGCGAGCGCAAAGCAGCCACAGGACTTTTGGCCATGGCCTTTACATTTCAGTATTTCCGAACGTGCGTCTCTGCCTATAAATTAACGTATGGACATTTCGTGCAAAGCTTGGCCCTCTTTCGAGGGTGTGGCTTTCTCCTTTTTTTCAGCCGTGCCTTAAGTGGCACTGATTTATCCCCTTAAACCTCACGTCCAGCTATAACCAAGCTTTGTTTAGACCTCTCCTGATGGCCGTTTTCCTGCTTATTAGACTTGATTGTGACGCTCCCTGGCTGTGTTCTTCCAAGGCACCATGCATATGCCGATGGCATGATCGGAATCATAATCGCTATTATTGTTATGAAAGCTATTCCTCTGTGTGAGGTTATTTGCTTTTTTTCTTTCAAAATGGCTACCCAAGGAAAACTTTAAAATGCAGACCGCTGCAGCGTGAGAAGCCCCGTCTCCTTCTGCTATTCCCTCGCCTGCTTTTATAGGCTTTTCTCCAATTCTAAGCTGCGCTGACTGCCTGCAGGGAGGGAAATGAAAGCCGGAAGGTTCATTTAAAGTGTATACCATCCCTTCCTTTACCCCCCTGTTGGCCCGGTTTCCTCCACACCATTTCATCTACGAGACGGAAAGGGAAACGGGTGGGAGGACGGTGGTGGTGGTGGTTTGGAGGATTAAAGTGGGTTAGGATCCCCGGGGAGCTTGCCCCTGCTCTGATGGACGCATGCCAGGCCCTCTGCTGACCCCCGTTAATGGGACGGTGTCAAAAATGTGTTTCTTCCCCCCCCCCTCCAAGCTTGGGCCCCTTTTCTGGAGCACTGCCTGGATTCCTCAGAGCAGAACGCCAGGCTCTGGCGAAAGGCACAGAGGCGGTGGAGGAGGGAAAGAGGTCGATTCGGCGGCTTGAGGCTGGAAACCGAGGCCTTGGCCGTTCCATCTGGAGAACCGCTGGTGGACGTGGCTGGACTGGGGAACAAGGTCTGGCTCATTGATCAACGATGAGACCCCGGGCCCTTTTTGGGCCAAGGGGGTGGTGGTGGTGGACCTAAGGCCCTGCCTTTGAATCTGCCCAGCCTGGAGTTTTCCCCGCCCTCCACAAAACAATAAAATTGGAATGAGTCTCCTAAGGCTCAGCAATGGGCGGCAGGAGATTTAGGCTGAAGTATGCCGCCTAAACCTCTTAGGCTGCATATTTGCTTTTGAATGGCTTTCGAATTTTCCTAATTCGAAAGCAAACTCCCCGTTTGCTTTCAGCCAATCCAAGGTTGCATTTCTGAAACAGAATTCAGGTCTCCGGCTGAGAGAGGGTTCACAGCCTTGCTGGGCGATTATACTACAGTAGGACCCCCCCCCCCATCCGCTGGATCGGTATCCGCTGATTCACCTATCCGTTGCCTAAAAGTACTGTATTTTCCGTGTATAAGACGCCCCCATGTATAAGACGCCCCCCACTTTTCTAACCCAAAATTAAGAAATCTAAGTGGGGCTTAGCAAGTGGAGGGGAAAGCAGGGATCAAAGCCCTGCAGGATCACTTTGATCCCTGCTTTCCCCTCCACTTATTTTTGTTCTCGCCTCAGCTTACTTCCGTGTATAAGACGACCCTCAATTTTTAGTCTAAAGATTTTAGACAAAAGTATAGTCTTATACACGGAAAAATACGGTATTAAATAAATAAATAAAAGGTGTATTTACTAGAACTGGCCCCTAGAGGGAGCCAGAGACTACACAATGAACAGTGCTTGCTACTTCTGCAGTTTTTCAGAATTTGTTTGGGTTTTCCCCTTTGTTTTAAGTTTCCCTGCCTGAGTATTTGTTTGATTCTTTTAAAAATTTGTATACTTCCTGCTTTTAGCTTCTAAACATTGTCTTTTAATGATTGATTGACTGATTGATTTCATTTTTTTTATTACTGCCCAACTGGCCAAGGCCACTCTGGGCAGTTTACGTTGGGGCCTTTTAAAGGAAAAAGGTGGTGCAATATATATATTGCATATAAATAAATGGGATAGCCCAGATATATAGCCCACCTCACCCGTGGTTGGTGAGGAAAGGGCCTACGATCGGGAAAACGCATCCTCTGCTCAGACCCTCTCATTGGGCAAAGGTGGGGAGACATTCGCTACGTGGCAGTCGCTTGCAAACCCACCACAAGGCGTTTGCAATGACGGGCCGTGCCAAGCCCATCATGGGGTAAAACGGGCCGTGTTGCTTTCGAGCGGCACAAATCCTGGCATCGTTAGAGGGCACCAAATTGTCAATTACCGACATTTTTTAGCGGCCATTAAGAGACAGGGTTGCAATTAAGATTTTTCAGCTTCTGGTGCCAAGAAGGCTTCAGGGTGAAGAGCCCCCTGCTTCTAGCCACATAAAGAAGAGAATTTAATCCTGAAACATGGGAGGCCCAGGAATTGAAAAAGCTTTTGTGGCATGCAAGCCAGCCGGAATCTGGGACGGCGAGATCTGGGATCTTTTGTATAGAAAGTTAAATTTGTTCACGCTCTGGAGAGAGTCACAAGATGACGGGACCGGCTTTTGAGACGTACATTGACATTTCAAACCCAACACGGACATTTCGTTTCTTTTATGGCTAAATGTGACACTCCAGTGTCAGGGTAGCGAAACTGGGAAAGGACCCCCAAATCCAGGATTAAGCGAAATGAGCCGAAAGTTGTAGGATTTGTAGAACTCTGCTCTTGTCCATTCTTGTGAAAATTCAAATCTCAGCCCCAAAGAATTCGAATTTTCATTTCGAAGAGGGAGAAATGATCCTTTACGCATCCAGGACTAGACTCAATTGCTATTCTCAGCTACAGAAGATCCTTTGAGTCCCTGGGACGTATGTTCAGTGTTCATTTGACTGAAATCCCATTGATGCAATTCGTTCAGTCTAGATGAGACTAACAATGGAACACAATTGTTTCCAGCCTTTTAATCCTTCAAGGCGGCCAGAGAGAAAGCCCTTGGCGGCTGTTGGGTTCCTTTTTCGTTCAGCTCTTAATGCTTAAGATGACAAGTATTAAAACGTGTCTTTTCCTGTCTTCTGCATTGACAGGACGCTTTGAGATGAAGATGTCCAGGCCTTGAGTTTGAGAGAAAGCAAACAAGCCGCAGACATGAGGCGAAATAGGTGGAGCCGGGTTCCAAGACAGACCGAGATGGAGCCGGAGAGATAAGTGAGTCACAAATCAGAGGCACGTAGAAGAGCTTGGCCCATCGGGAGAGGCTTTGCCACATCTAGAAGGCCATCAAGCCAGGAATCCGTCAGAGAAGGGCCCCATCGTTTCATCATTAGACAAACCCCTTCTCTCTCCTCATCCCTCTATCTACCTTGGGGGGAAAAATTTTTTTAAAAAAGTCTCTGGGATGTTTTGTGATCCAGCAACCCGCAACGGCTGACGTCAAGTCTAGGTCTACAAACATTTGCTTTGACCCACGGCCAAGCGGTGTGCAAAGCCAGGAAAACAAAAGAAAGGAGGGGGAGTGAAAAGGGGAAAAAATCTTATTATTAGAGAAGGGAGAAGCCAACAGGGTGAAGAGGCTTCTTGGCGTGAGATGCTATGGGTGCATTTCTTACAGATCGGGAACTGGTGGTCTCTGATGAGCTAAAGCTAAATGGGGAAAATATTTTGCAGTGGATGGTTTCTCTTGGGTTTACCTATCAAATCTCCATGACAGCAGTAGATAAGATCACACACTAACCTTTCTGCCGATTTAGTCTCCTTCTCCCGTTCTAGAATCACAGAAGAATGGAGTTGGAAGGGGGCCTCGAAGGCCATCGAGTCCAAACCCCCTGCTCAAGGCGGGAATCCCGATCCAAGCCGATCTCACATGGCCGGTCCCGGACAGCCTCCTATTGAGATGGCACTGCCATAGGACAGCCGGTTGCCCACTCCTTGCCTAAAGGATCCCACCTGCCTCCTCTCCCCTAAATGCCAACCATCAGATCACCATCAGACCATGTGCGAGCGTTCGTGGTCGAAGGGCCACTCTGTCAAGCTGGTACCAGGGGAGAGAGACTTAAAAGTCCAAAAAGGGGGGGGGGGGGAGGATTATTATTATTATTTTTAATGGCCATAACAGCGAAGAGAAAGTGGGAATTTCAAGCCACCTGGAACCCAGCCGGAAAAGCCACGGACGGCGAAGCATGATGGGAGTTGTAGTCAAACACCTTTGAAGGGTGCCAGGGTGGGAGACTCTGCCTTCGAGCGGCAGCCACTGGGCAAAAGCCGGAGAGGCACTATTCTGATGCCAAAGCTTGGGCTGGCATCCACGGGTTAAGTCTTTTTAAGCTGTCACGACTTCCTTTGCTGTTTGACCCAGGTGACACAAACATGTAAAGCAAAAAAGCGCCATCTACCGCCTTGCAAAAGCCAAGCAGGGGCTTCCCCTTCGTGAGAATAAATTTCCAAGCGCCGTCAATTCACACATACAGTTTCTCCACCGCAGGGCAAAAGGGGGGGGGGGGGGAGAGAGGAGAAAACTTCCTGTACCTTTTACCATGGATCATAATGAAGGCCAAAGATCTCACACCCAATTCAAAACTGAATGTTGGCAGGTGCCACCTGCTCTACAGGTGTGACTTCAGAAGACCAGACCCTCCTCCTTTCACCGAGTCCTAATTTTTTCAGAAGTCTTAACCAGACCAAAACTGGCCGACGTCGGTCTGGTTAAGACCGATAAAAAGATGCATTTATATATTTAAACGATCTGCGTGTGCTAACAACGGAACCCGATGCACCCCACAGCCATTTCAAGTATTTCCACGCTTAAGGACTAGAAACTTGGTCTTCTCTGCAAATGAAAACCAGCATTCTCTAAACGTTGGATTCTCCAGCCGAAGCTGTTTTTAGCACAGAGACCAAGCCCTTCCCGATGTCTTTCCCTCCCGCTACATTCTACGTATCCTTTGCGCTTCCCTTCCTTAAATAAATCTGAAATACCCTAATCCTCCTGAATCTTGTCTTCTTGGCTGGGTGTATAAGAGTGAAAAAGGAAGCACTCTGCGGAGTTTCCTTTGCTCACGTAGACCAAATTTTTTCCAGGAACAGAAACAGCAGAAGACATCACTAAGTAAAAGGCAGCTGCCCCTTTCTGGCCCGAGACGGCGTGGTTCACAGCGGCCTCGGGGGCAGAAATTCAATGGCCCTCCATCACTTCCAGGTGGACAGGTGAGAGCCTGCAAAATCAAGGCTGTTGATACTGGCAAGAGACCCTCATCTTGGGAAAATGTGGACGGCCACTTAGGGGTCCTCCCTTAGTACATAGAAAGGAGGAATGGGTACCCCCTTTGGCCCCACAGATGTTACTGGACTGCGGCTCCTGTCATCCTTCAGCCCTGGAGACGCTGGCTAGGAATGATGGGAGACGGAGTACAGTTGGAAAGCCACACATGCAGAGGTGTCTGAAGGAAAAGAGGACCACCTCCCAATTATTATCTTAATGGACCACAGCCGGACAGACTGTGTTATGGATGGTGCACACCGTGTGCGTGAATTTATGCTAACCTTTCTCTGGGCAGTTCTGTTTCCTTGGGGAGGAAGGGGGGAAATCCCGTGGACCCCCCTCGCATATGTTCCGTTTTAACTGGTAGGTGTTGTTTATTTTAGCTCAGGGGTTCAGGCCTCTGGTTGCAGAGCCCGAGGTTGGGAGTTCAATTCCCCCCAGTGGTCCTTCATTGACGGGGGCTGGACTGGATGATCTCATAGGGTCCCTTCCAGCTCTGCAGTTGATGGTGATTTCTTTGTATGATTATATGTTAAACAGACTGGCTTTTATCTTTTAATTATGCTCTTGCATTTTAACCGGTCTTTTATGATTAGCTGATTCTGAAAAAAAAAAAAAAAAAAACACATTGTTGATCCTGGCCAGAGTCCACTGGTCAGTATCAAATTAAAAATTTGCAATCAGCACCTTTGACCATCTACCAGTGGGGAGGGGGGGGGGATTAATGCTAAGTTAAAGAATGTACAGGTCTGCAGATTTGTGCTGACTACAGTTCCCATCATGCCTCGCTTTTGCTGGTTAAGGCACCTAGATGTTGCGTTCCAACATCTGCAGGACTTTAATGCGCCACACTCTTGAACTGAAACATAACTTAATATGTACACAATTGCTTCCTAAATTAGCGTGTAAATGAGATACATGTCTTGGGGAGCCAGACGAGATAAAATTCGGATTATTTAATGGTACTTAATGAATCCAATTTAAGATTATTTAAATGCATAGCCCATGCGGTCACTAAGGGTGACTCCCATTAGGAAAACAAAACAAAACAAATACAGATGAGCAAATATTAAATATTCCCAGTTCACTGACGGGTGGAGCCTACCACTTTCGACCCTAGCCACTGTGGCTGTTTCTTTCCAGTTGCAGTAGACATACAATCAAAATTGAACCTCTGTGTACAATGGCAGTCTACCTCTTCATATCAAATACTGCAGACAGGGAAGGATTAAGGCCTTCATGCCCTGTTGGGGAACTTCCTGAAAACATGACTGTCTGCTGTGGGAAACAAGTATCTATTAAATGAACCTTATGTTACTCTGGTGTTCTTCAGACAGTCATGCAGGGCTTAAGTTAAAGCAAAACATCAATTATTCACAGTTATCATTCACTCTTCGGCTCCACCTTCTACTGTGGTCTGTAATTAAAAGGAAGGAAGGGGATCCGACTGTATCCAGAATACACTTGAGTTAGCCAGTTATGTGCCGTCAAGTTGGAACTAACTTATAGCATGCTGCTTATATACTGCCCCATAGCTCTTAAAGCACTCTCTGGGTGGTTTACTATTGAGTTACACAAGCTATGCATTGCCACACACACACACACACACACACCAGCTGGGTACTCAATTTACCGACCTCAGAAGGATAGAAGGCTGAGTGAACCTCTCTAGCCGGCTACCTGGGATCGAACTTGGGTTGTGACTGAGCAGAGTCTTGACTGCAGTACTGCAGTTTAACCACTGCGCCACAAGCAAGCCTAGCAGGGCTTTCAAGCTAAATAAGACATTTAATGAGTGGCAATAGCTAATGAACACACATGTGGGATAAAAGGGAGGCAGGATTTCCCGAAAAGACACTGCCCCCCCCCCCCAAATCCCTGTTGTTGTTACATGGCATCGACTTACAGCGACCCTAATAGAGCTTTTGAAGGACGTGAAAGATTTAAGGAGCGGTTTTACCCATCCCACATCCCCAGTGAACTTCCACAGAAGAGGAATCTCAAGGCGGCAGCGGCGGGAGTAAGGAGACGAACTTCTCTCAACGACCGCTTGTTGCTGCTTCCGAGCCCACCTGGCCCTTCCAGACGGCGATGGGAGGAGAAGCTCTCCTTCCTGGCATGTCTTAAGGTGGGTATTAAATGCCAGAGGTGAGATGCCGCCCCGACGCAGGGAGGGTGCCGTGCAAGTCGGAGCAGGCCCCCTTTTGCTCACGGGCGGCCTGGCGTCGGCGGCGAAGGCGCCGATTCAGCAAAATCACAACAAACTCCGGCACCTCCTTCCTGCGAACCTCTTGCGGTGTCTTCTGAACCCGCTGGACCAAACTGTCCCGGATGCCAGAGCCCGATCTGGCCAGAAGCCCAGCCCTCAAAACCCATCTTCAGAGGGAGGGTGTGGGATGCGTGCGTGTGGTGAGGCAAATCTCATGCCCACGTCCCTGTGGCAATTCAGGAGGACTTCCAAATGGACAACGGGGCTCCCTTTCAAACAGACGTGATTAATAGATTATTAACGCAAACAACTGCTCAGTGAGTGAGAGTACCTGATCGTGGAACCCGGAGCGACGAGTTCGAATCCACCCCCATGACCTCCAGGGAGAAGAACCAGCCTGGGTAGCCTTGGGCAAGCTGCACCGTCCCAGGGTGCCCCCTAGAGGAAGGGAAGGGTAAACCACCTCTGAGTGCTTATAAAACCTAGCAAACCCCTGGCAAGGTTCGCCATCAGTTGGCGTTGACTTGACGGCACATTATGACGAAGACGGCTTAACACGGATCGTCATTGAAAGGGTCTTGAGTGCAGGTTTCTGCGGGGCCAGCCCCACCATAAGGCAGAAGGCGATAGCAGCCTTCCGTGGCCAACATGGGGAACTATAGAAAGGTAGAGTGGTGTTCCCTAAATGAGTCTGTTGTGAGCCCTCAGGTGTGATCCCCCCGGTCAAGCTTTAAATAAGACTGAACTGATCGTCTGGTCCGCTTTCTTGGTCCCCTAGGGGGAAGCAAGGCAGCACATAAATCAATCAATAAATATTTGTACGTGGACCACGAGGGGCAGCCATCTTGTGGATTGCCTCTATCAGTAACCGTTCTTGATTGGTGGTGGTTTGGGGGACCCCCAAGACCCGGCGGAGCGCCTACACTAACCATTTGCTTCGCTGAACATCGTCTGCAGTTCCTTCCTGAGCAGGCGTCCGCTGTGTTACAGGAAAGGACAGGGCATTCCCTTTACAGAGTGCGTCCCTGGCGAAGTTGCCTGGCACCTCTCTCTCGCTTTTTTTCAGTGCTCCGTTGAGATCTTTTCAGGCTTAGAGGTCCTGTTTCTTAAGATCCCAAAACGCACGGGCTATTGGTGAGAAGCATCCTCGCACCTGCTTCTCAGGGAGGCTCACCTTTATTCACCTGGACCGCACACCTTTCAAGGAGACCCTCTTGCACGGAAGGCGAATATTTTTTAAAAAGTTTCCCAGGAAACCCTTGGTAGATAGAGAATACTCAGAAGGGGTCTACTATTCCCTTCTTCTGGGCCCCCCCCGAGGATGGTGCGGTTTTGCTCAAGGCCACCCTGGCTGGCTCTTCTACCGAGAGGCACGGCGGGGGATCTAACCCGCGATGCCGGGCTTCGGGGGGCGCAACTCACCGAGCGATCCAGCCTGCCTCGCAACCGGAACCAGGTGCAAAATGTGTCTTCGCAAGGTGGGCCTCGAACGGCGGGTGAAAGGGCAACACGGTGCCCATTTGGGAATTATTTCGCCGGAGGAAAACGCTGATTCTGGGACCGTGCGGCTTGCCCAGGGCTACACAGGCTGGCTCTTCTCCTACCAAAGCACACTGGGGGGACCCAACGTCTGCCCAAACTCAGGGTGTCCTTTTCAGGGGCGCCTTCAAGGCAGAGCGCTGGGGTAGAAACCGAGAGGCCCTCCCTGGCCGCACGGCCAAGAGCGTTCTAAAATACAGCACGAATGGCTGGCTTCCCCTGTTTTTGGAATAAGTAAAGCCGTGACTGTTGGGGCTGCGGACTTCCATAAGAAGACGGATCCCGGAGTCTAAAGTCACCAAATGGTGATCCTCTTTCTGTCATCAGGGTTAAGAACGGCCTGCCCCAGAACAAGAAGACAAGATGGTCTATTGCAGTTCCTACCTAGAACATCGAGTTGGAGGACGAGTGGCCCTCCAGGTAATTTTGGACTCCAGTTCCCATGATCCTCTACCACCGGCTAGGCTGGCCAGGTATGATGGGCCAGGTTTAACCCAGGCAGGCTCTAACTGCAGCCTGACCGAAGCCTTTTAGAGCCTGGGGGCAGCCTTCTTCCCCTGTTTCTTGCTCTCCTCCTCTCATCCCAACAAAAGGTACGGTGCTTCTGACCATGGAGGCTCCACAGAGCCCTTAGGGCCAACCACCACGAATTAGCCTCTCTCTAATCTTGTCACACAAACCAGAGCACACCCAACACATGGCACTGCGGGATCAGACCAAAAGCCTTATCTGGGCTGGTACTCTGTTTGCAACACACAGCAAGACTCCACCTCGCTGGCTGGGCACGATGCGAACGAACAACAGTATCCAGAATCTCCGTATCCATGAGTCAGCTTTAGACTGTAAGCACCTTGGGGCAGAGACCAATCCTTTTTCCTTATGGTACCAGATACTATATATAGCGTACTAACCCTGATAAGATAAATGCAGGAATAGGGGATACCTTGATTGGACCATTCCGAAAATAAAACAAAAAACAGAGTGAGTTTGTTTGTTTGTTTATTTTGTTGTTTTCTTAATGGACCAATAAAGGTACCCCCTATTCCTGCATTGTTACTGTTTTGAGGACCCTGCGGCTGTGTCCGGATTTTTTCCCCTAACACCGATACATAACGCAATCACATAAAAGTGAGGATTTAACAATGCTAGTCATTAGGATGAGAAACACGAATCTCAGCCATCGCAGTGTGTCTGGAAAGGCCCTTGGAGGTCATCTAGTCCACCTGCCGCCTCCTCGGTGTAAGACAACGTGCTGCCAATCCCTTCCTGACAGATTGTCCCCCGTCTTCTGCTTAAATGCCACCAGCGAAGGATAGCTCCCTGCCTCCGAGAGCAGTCTGTTCCCCTGTCAAACCGATCACGCTGTTCTAAAAATAGGCGGCCAGCTCTGACTAAGCCTCAGCACCTCTTCCACACGCTTGCAAAGGGGGAAAAAATAAATAAAAATCCCCGTTTGGAGCCTCTCCGGGGCAGAGACCTGTCAGGGGGTTTGCGTTTCGCAGCCGTCCCGCGAAGCATCGCTCCCAGCCTCCATCAGGTTGTCATTCCACATCACAGCACGATCAGAACTGTTGCGACCCCCCCCCCCCTCAGCCGCCCCTCTCTCCGGGCTCCTTACCTGGCTGTCCAGCATCATCATCATCATCATCTCCCGCTCATTGTCCCCGAAGGCCGTCCACGCGGAAAGGTTGAAGGCAGGGCGTCCTGATGGGCGAGGCGTTGCGATGCCAGCCGGTGCGCCCAGGCGGGTCCGGGGGTCCCTTTCCCTTCCGCCCTCGCCAGATCGGGCGAGCGGGCTTGGGGGCGAGCGTGGCGAGCCAGCCCGATCGCCTCCTTGCCCGGCTTCCTCCCCTGGCTAAGGCAGGCGGCAACCGTAGCCGCAGGTCGCCGGCCACGCTGGCCCGGCGGGCGAGGCGAGCGCCACCGCCACCACCACCGCCACCACCACCGGGGAGCTGCTCAGCTGGCCAAGCCCATAATAATCCCGTCTTCCTGCTCTTCTCCCCCAGGCGGAACCAGGGCGATCCCCCGCCGGCGGCTCCATGAAACCCCGCCAGCCGCCTGGCGACCAAGGGAAAGGGGGGGCCGATCCTTCTTTCCAAAGCTGGTCAATGTCTCGCCCGCCCAACGCCTCCGCCGCTGGTCAATTTCCTTTTGTTGTCTGTGCGCTCCCGAGCCTGCCCGGCTTTTCTTCCCAGTCCTGGTTTCTCTCTCTCTGTGTGTGTGTTTTTTGGAGAAGCAGAAGGGGGTGTCTCTCTCTCTCTCTACGCTCTCCCTCTTGGCCGCTCCCTCGCGAGGAGATCCATGCCAAAAAAAAAAAAAGGAAGGGAAAAAAAGACAACCCCCCGGAGAGGGAGGGAAGGGCGCCGGCAGACGATCCAGCCACCTTCGCCCGGCTTTGGAGAGCCTTGGAAAGGCAGCCGGAGCCCCCCCCCCCCCCGTGCGATGTGCGGCCGTGGGGGGGGGACGACGACGCCGGAGGAGGAACTGAAGGGACTCGAACAGGCATTGAAGCCGCTTCTCCTCCTCTGCTGACGACTCGCTCGCTCGCTTTTTGTTTGTTTTTTTCTTTTCTCCCCCACCTTTTTCCTAAGGAAACAAAAAAAGAAAAAGAAAAGCAGAAACAAAACTTTCTTAGCCAGCTAGGGAAACAGGAGAGACGCCCCAAGTTCGAGTCCTGGGTGTCAAGTCCCGAGTTCGAGTCTTCGGTAACAAGCCCCGAGTCTTGGGTACCAAGGCCCGAGCCCCCCCCCCCAAGCACCAAATCAGAGTCCCTATTAAAAGCCAACTTTTCCTCCCAGACCAAAAAAAAAGAAAGGGGTGGGTGGGTGGGTTCACAAGTTGAGTCCGAGTCGTTGAAAAAAGAAAACCTGAGTTGAACTTAAGTCACTGGTGTGAACTTAAGTCCGACTTGACGGCAAGTCCCACCACTCAAGTCCTCCTACTTGCCTGAGACCAAGTCAGTGGAACTGAGTTTGTCCCCCGTTTGCCTACACGCCGAAGGGGAGACCCTCTGCAGGAGACTCTAGACTTTGAGAGAAAACTGTGTTGTGTGTTTTAAATTAGTGATCAGAGTGTTTCTGATCATGTACAGACAGCCTGCCCCTTCTTCAGTGAAACCCTTTAAACTATTTATTCCTTCATTCATTCAAATGACAAGAGGCCTAACATTTCTTCTGAACCTGAGGAAAGGGGAGATGTTTTTATTACAATGGGCAAAGTGTTTCTAAGAATCCTGAGTGCCCATGTAACACTTTTTGCTCTTACTGGGGGGCAAAATATGCACTTGTGTATTATTATTATTATTGTTTATCAGATCTATGGCCATAGGACCTCTGAGCAAGTGCAGAATTCCCTTTTGAGTAGAACACTGAGAATTATTTTGTTATGACCTTACCTATACAGGCCATGGATATTTCACACACCTTATACAGGTGTGAAGGTTGGACAGTAACGAAAACGGACGGGGAAAAATGGATTTCTTTGAAATGTGGTGCTGGAGGAGAGCTTTGGGGATACCCTGAACTACCAGAAAGATGAACAAGTGGGTCCTAGAACAAATCAAACTTGAACTCTCTCTCTCTGGAGGCAAAAAAAAAAGGTTGAAACTGAGGCTGCCTTTCTTTGGGCACATCACGAGAAGGCAGGATTCTCTGGAAAAGACAATCATGCTGGCAAAAGTGGAAAGCAGCAGGAAAAGAGGAAGGCCAAATATGAGATGGACTGACTCCCTATAAGAAACCACAGGCTTGGGTTTGCAAGAGCTGAGCAGGGCGGTGGAGGGCAGGACATTTGGGAGATCCCTCCTTCATAGGGTCGCCGTGAGTCGGCGGTGACTTGACGGCACATCACAACAACAACAACATATAGGCTTTTTGATTCTTCTGCGGGAAACCAAAAAGCCTTTGGAGATGTTCTGTATTTCCTCCCTCCCTCGTGCACATGCCGTGAAAGCACAGGAGCCTTCTCTCGGCCTTAAATGCACCAAAGAAGAAACGGGAGCATCAAGCTGAACCCGCCACCCGGGTTGTGTGTGTGTGGCCGTGCAGGGTCGTTGTGAGGTCCGCTGATTTTTAAAGATGCCAGTGGAGAGCTAAGGCGCAGCAGGAATGCCATGGGGAGGATGATAGGGCTGGGTGGGGTAAAGGAGATGTCATTTTTGCCATTCCTCCTCCAGATCCAATGAAGGCGCATGGAGGGGGAGAGGAAGGGGCCCCCTTCTCTCTCTCGGAAACAAATGTGGAGTTCTCCAGAGAGGGTTGTGTGTGAAGAACTCTTGCTCACAATGCATTTGACTCAGCTCCTCTAGAAAAAAGACCCCCCCCTGGTTCCTCTTTTATGGGGTCCGGCTGAATCACGGGGAACAATTGCACAAAGCGGCCCTCGGTCGCTCGGAAAGATGGCTGTCGTGTACACACCGAGATGAAAGCCAGAGAGCTGCCGCCTGAGCTCTCAAAAAGAGGCCCGGATCCGGCCAGAGGCCCAGCAGGGCCCTTCCAATTAGCGGAACCCCCTCCCCGCGCGCTACCGCCTCCTCCCAGCGCAGCGAGAGACGGGGACATGTCAGGCCTGCTCCCCGCACACAGGCGCACCGTTTGATCTCTATTCAAACCGAAGCTGGCACATTTTTTTCCCCGAGAGTCGAGAGGAAAACAAACGAGGCGAAAGCAAGCGCCTGCCTGCAAATCTCCTTGCGTGATCAGTTGGGTTGGTGTGGGTTTTTTTTTTGCACCCGCTTTTGGCAGTCAAGAGAGCCCCGGCAGGGGTTGCTATGGGAACAGGAAGGCTGCCTATATTATTTTTAATATATAAAAAGCAGCATTTGTGGTTTAACGTGGCTAAGGATGAGGGTGACAAGCTCCATGGGCCCCAGTGGGCACGGGAGCTGAAAGCAAAGCGGGAAAAGGTTGTGTACGGGTGCAAGGTTGGGCGGTAATTCAACCTCCCCATGGCATTTTAATTGGGGGAAACATGGTTTTTATTCCCACGTCCCCACCAGCTGTTCCTAGGCAACGCCTCTCGATTTAACAGGTATTGTACCTGTTCTATCACCATGGATACCAGTTGCTTCATACTTCAAAATAAGCAATCTTGGGGTAGACACACACCCTCTTTGTGTGTGTAGTTTTTAGGCTTGAGCACTGCCAGGTCTCAACATGCCACCCTGATGATACCCAGCCTGATTTCAGAAGCTCGGTTCGTTTGGGTACCAACCAGGGAATATCGGGGACTTCCAAGTAAGGCTAGGAAACAATTTTGCCCAAACCATGGGAAAAAAAACACTGCTTGGAAAAGTTGACAATCCTGGGCTAGATGAAGCAGAGGACTCAGCAGAAGGCACTTCCCATTTTCCTATGTACAGTAAGACCCCCCATATCCACAGTGAATCATTTCCAAGGGCTCCCGTGGATGCTGCAAAATGCGGATAATAATAAACACTAATAGTAAACACTCAGAGCATGGTCTCTGGCTCCCTCTAGTGGCCAGTTCAGGCAACTTTGTGAGAAATATATAGTTTTCTAGGGGTTTTCTTTTAATGTTTTTAGTATTTTCAGACTGTGGATAAGTGAATCAGCGGAGACTGGCAAAGGAGGAACAGAAAACTCTGAATAGAAACACACTTGCTTGGATGGGACTCCAGGTCAATCGTTGACCCTCCTAGTTCTTAAATACAGAGCTAGTATAAACCTAGTTCTGCCACACAGATGGGCATCCAAAGGGTGCTTTGCAGTAAATCTACATTATTTAAAGCCCTTAGGATGCAAACGCAGCCGGTGGGGTCCAGATTAACATCACCAAGGACCTGCAATTCAACCATCCAGTTCTCCCAGGGACAGAATGGAAACACATTCTCCCCTGACGGTTTTCATGGTTTCCTTTCCTGCGACTACACAGCCGGCCATTTTCCTTTGCGGTCAAAGGCATCACGGCAATGATCGATGGAAAGAGGAAGGAAAAAAACGAAGCTTCTCCAAATGGTCTAAGAGGGCAAATAATGCCCACAAATGGTGGGAGAGGAACTCTCGGGAGATCCCCACCGTTTTAGCCAGTGGCATGCCTGGAAATAAAGGTTGCCCAAGTGGAAAGAATCTTCCCACCAAATCCCAGTAGAGTTCAGCACTCAGCACCAAGTACAACTCGATCGAAGCGTGCCGTCGGTGTTCTCCGAGAGCCTGCCAATACTCACAAAAATTCAGAGTATAGTAGGACCGCCCCCCCCCCCCCCCCGGTATCTGCACCGAAAAACACAGATTATAGCAAACACTAGTCCGTAGTACAGTGGAACCTCTACTTACGAACGTAATCCGTATTGCAATTCTGTTCTTAAGTTGAAACGTTCGTAAGTAGAGGCAAAATTTCCCATAGGAATGCATTGAAAACCATTTAATCCGTTCTGGCTGTTTTTCGTTCTTATCTAGAGGCGTCGTTTGCAAGTAGAGGCATTAGTTCCCATAGGAACTAATGCAAAGCCGGTTAATCCGTACTCTACCACTAGGGGGAGAATTTTTTTTTTTTTAACCTAAGATGACCTAAGGTTTTTTTTTAAACTTTTTTTTAAAGGGAGCGTTTTATTCTGGGTTTTACTTGTGTGTTTTTTTAATATTGTTCTTATTATGAGTTTTAATATGATATCTTTAATGCTTTCTTAATATTGCAATAATTTATTATTTGGCTTTTAACGTTGCTGCTTTTAAACACTTTAAGCTGCCCTGGATGCTTCGGGAGAAAGGCAGTGTATAAATATTTTAAATAAATAAGCCTGCTAACACCTCCATTTACTTGCCTCGGCCACGTTAAAAAGTATGCTGCTTATATACCGCCCCATAGCGCTTAAAGCACTCTCTGTGCGGTTCACAATTCAATGATGTAGGCGACACACTGCCCTCATTTTACGGACCTCGGAAGGATGAGTCCACCTTGAGCTGGCTACCTGAACCTGTTGGGATCGAACTCAGGTTGTGAGCAGAGGCTTGGCTGCAGTACTGCAGTTGAACCACTGTGCAACGAGGCTCCACCTTACCAGTTACAGTTCATCTGTGTTGCCATGTTTGTTTCTGGGATATGTGCAACTACCTTAAGCAAACATTAGTAGGCATTGTCTGTTCTGTGCTGGCTGAGTTGCTTGTCTATTCGTAATTACCTTTAACCGCTTTGGAGTGCAGCTCCGTGTTTTGCCTTTGTGCAGACAAAACCGCCTTAAACGTCTGAGTCAGAACGAGAGCGGCCACAGAGAAAAGAGGACAGGGTTCCTGTGCTGAAATTCGCTCTGCAACGAAGGTTCCAGGAGCCCTGATTTCCTTTCACGTGGCCATCCTAATTAGCATACTCATTTAGCTGCTCTAGCATAATCTCTTCTGATTGGTAATAATCCTCTAATATCTCAAGACTGTGTCTCCCCTCCTCCTGGTCTTGCTACCTTCATTTTAGCCGGATAGATCAATCACTGAGCCGAAAGTCTATTGTGAACATGTTCAATATTTTTGCACCAGAATATAACACGGGTTGTTCTGCATGCAAAGTGTATAATCTACCACAGCTCTGCAGCTTCGCCCCACATGGCAAATCAGCAGCGACAGTAATGATCTACTCAGTATAATGATAATGTATTTACACATTTAAATGGCCTTAATCTCTGTTTAACACACACACACACCCCGAATCAGAGTGCTCAAAATTCTTTGGAGGCTCTTCCTTCAACATTATAAAACTTAAATTATCCAAGATTTTCTGGAAAGAGAAAAGTTTCTGATGTCATATAAGAATTCAAGATCGCCAAGGTCCACGTCTCATGGCAGCTTAAAATAAATACTGTACAACCTTAATCGCAAACGAAATTCGCCAAATCAGCTTCTACATAAAGTAGTTTCTCCAGCAGATGGTGCACTAACACTGTTGGGAAGTGCAAAATCATAATTGTGTTTTTGCACAGAGATTTTTCCTTCCATACTTGGAATTAAAGATGCCATTGCATGAATCATAAGAGTTTTTTGTTGCTCAGTCCTCCAGTTGAGTGCACACTTGGGTGAAAACAATGATCTCAAAGTGAGAAAGATAACTTTGCTTCTAGATTATGTGTGTGTTACGTTCTTATTGGCATCATGATTACTACTACTTATTTGATTCTTTCGTAACGTTTGTATACTTACTGTCTGCTAGCTTTTAAACGTTGTCCTCTACGGATGTAAGCCGCCTCGGTATCCTTTTTAAGGAGAAAGGTGGGGTAAAAATATTTCAAATAAATAAATAAATTACTTGTACTATTATTATTTGAAAATACAAGATGCAGTATTTGGCTGGTATTATATAACAGATACAAGTTTTAACCCTAAACCTGTCAATATAGGCGTAATATGTATGCTTTTCCTAGTATTGCTGGGTTTTTTTTTGCATCTTGGGTAATTTCAGAGATCTCCAGCGGATAATATTTTATAAAATTCCACAGCATTGTTTCCAATGCCCTGATGATGATGGGGACCACTGAAACGTGATTCATATGCAAGCAAGTTATTTCTCTTGCCAGGGCTCTGCATTTTGTTAATTTCCCCCGATTCTTTATCTAAAACTTTGGCATCCCCCGACATTGCCACCATTATTTTTCTTGTTGCTGTTGTTATGCCAATCCATAATTGAGTAGACGATTTTATAGAATTTGGGTGAGTTTTGTTCGTGCGGATCAAGAGATTTTAAAAACTATAATTTCCTTTTTTAAAAATGGGATCTGTCCCAGTTTCTGTGATTATTTTTTTTTTAAATGGAGTTTTCTCAGACTTCATCTGGCACAGGTGAACAATCCAGGGACCGATTTCACAGGACCCTCGGGATAATTTGGAAAACCCTGTAAAAAAAGGTCACTCCAGAGCAGAGCCCAGTCTGTTCATCCTACTTCATCTTGCAGGGCAGAGAAAAAGAGGGAGGGAGGGCAGAAAGCCTGTCCAGATGTTTTAGACTAGAACTCCCACTTGAACTTGAGTTGTCTTTCAGAACATCTGGAGGGTGTCTCTGTGTGTGGATATATGCCAGATTTCAACTCTTCTCATCCAGAGACCGTGGGCGACTCTGATTTTGGGTGTGCCGCGACGCCGCTGTGGGTTTTTCGTCAACCCTTTCTGAGTATTCGCTACAAGGAAAACCCTGAAAAGGGTCATCGTAACTCACCCTTGACTTAATGGCACATATTTATTAGAAGCTGGCTGGATAGCTCAGTGGCTTAAGTCTCTGGCTGTGGAGCCAGAGGTTGGGAGTTCGATTTCCCCCACTGCGTGCCTCCTGGGAGAAGAGCCAGCCTGGGTGGCCTTGGGCAAACTGCACCGTCCCAATGTTGCCCCCTAGAGGAAGGGAAGGGTAATGCACTTCTACGTTAAAAAAAAAACCCTGAAAAGGGTCACCCTAAGTCAGAATTGACTGGACGGCACGTTATCGTTGTTATTAATAAATAATTAGGTTTAATTTCATTATAAAGAACGGGATGGTTCTCTTGTCCTTTACCTGCGGCAGGGGAAATGTCTTGCAGGAGCATCTTTGAAAAGAGACCGCCAGGTTGAATATTGCGTAAAAGGTGGAACCTGAAATGAGAACGCTTTCATTGTGCTTGCCGTCATCTTCCCTTCTTATTTTTTTGCCAGATAAATGTCTCTTTCAGCCTCCCTGCAACCTACCGCCCACTTTCCGCCGGCTTTTGGGGAGCCGTTTCCCTGGAAACAAGGCCGGCTAGGATTGTTACCTTTGGCATTGCCTTCATGGCTTTCTTCTTCCCGGAAGAGCTGGTGCCTCTCTTCCCTCTTATGTTTTTCTCTCTCAAGAGCATAGCTACCTGACATGGTTTAAAAACAAGAAAGACAGTTCGCCTCTCAAAGGGCACTGGCCAATCAGACCTTGACAAACCCTTTCTCTGATCCCCAAGACTGCATTTTAGACAACCGGACAGCTGGCTTAAATAGAGGGAAAAACACATGAACATACATTAACACATTATTTGCTGAAGGTAAATAGTTCCTGAAGATTACTGTTCAAATTTACCAAAGGCTTCATAATGCGCTAGTTTCACCCCTCTCCAGTGTTGTGTTACTGCCATTATTTTTCCAGGGATCAAACAATGGTTAATTGTTGATTTATTATACTGTATTGAATTTATTTTACTCCTGCTAATAATCCTGAACACCACTGAGTAAAAAGAGTATGGAAAACAAATAATAATTCATTTGTCCTCATTTCCCCCCCACTGATTCATCTGTCGATGAATCAGCTACAAAATGTAAATACGATTAGAGCGTACCCAGACTTTGTATGTACCGTATTTTTCCGTTTATAAGATGACCCTATGTATAAGACGACCCCCCCTTTTCTAACCCCAAAGTAGAAAAAGCATGGATCAAAGGGCTTCCTTTTTGCTAAGCCCCGTGCCTTCGCAAAAGGCAGCGGTAAAGAGCTGCCTTCCGAGTATAAAACGACCCTCAATTTTTTCTCAAACCATTTAAGGAAAAAGTGTCGTTTTATACACTGAAAAATACAGTATACCTTTTAAAAGATTCATATGATGGGCGACTTTTGGAGATATAGAAGGAAAAGTAACTTACAATTTACAGTGAAATCCTAGGCACATTTACTCAGAAGTAAATCACATTGCATTCAAACCAGCTTACTCCCAGTAAGCCCACCTAGGATTCCAGCATGAACAGCAAAAGCAACTTCTTTATATCAGAAAGGGGGAAAAAATCTTTATTTTCACCCCTTTTGCATCGCTTCAAATGTCACGCCTCCCAAATGTGTCTGATCACAAGTTTCATAATCCCCGACTATGGGCCATGATGGCTACAGCTGATGGAAACTGTGGTCAAACCAAGTTCTATTTTTAAAAAAATATTAGCGATTAAAACCAGCCTTCAGATATTATTCAGTGAAAGTTTAACTAAGGAAACTAAGAGACAAAAGTAGCATAGAGGCCACTTAAAGCTTGCGGCTTAAATCAGGACATGAGAACAAATATATCAACAAGCTGAAATGCCCCAAAAGGAAAAAATCAGAATTCCACAAAGCGCATCCGCATGCTTGGATCAGGACGCTTTTCTCTGGTCTGGATGCCCACCTTTCAAAGCTTGGAGAGAAAATAAAATAAATGTATGTTTTGGTCTACAGCTTGTAGAAACCCTCTGGTCCACATACCCATTGAATGAATGGTTTCTACATAACCCTCCAAGGTAGAGGAGCGTTCTCCTCCTTTGGATCTGGTCACTTTGCCCCGAACGCCAGGGTGAGGGTGTACACGCTTCCCAACGCTAAATTAGTAACTAATTACTAATCACATACAAAACGCACGTTAGTCTGTGCCTGCAAAGACAACGGAGAATCGTGCGACAACTTTAAAGCCACAGTTTTTATTATGTTGGCTGCTTGTGCGGACAAACGTCGACTTTACCGGATACCTGAAGTGCAATCTTAAATTAGCATATAATATATGTGTGTGTGCATGCATAGTATAATACAGCAGCATTAGCAACAAATCTAACAGTTGGCGAACTAGCACCGCGAATGGGATAAAAACCTGTTGACCTGATTCAGAATACAGGCAGCGTAACGGAGCTTCTTCATAAATGGCAATCCAGTGGTTTCACGCCGAGATCTCACTTTGAAGTCCCTTTGTTTAAGAATATCCCAATTAAGGCCAGTAACAAACTGTCCTGGGAAGCTGACATTTTCTTCCACTTAGTTGATGAATAGGGCACTTTTCAGACCTGTGTCGAGTTTATTAGGCTATGTGAGGACGCAATATACACAGAAATACAGTCGTTCTCTCGGATCCACGGGGGAACGGTTCCAAGTGGGTGCCGAAAAACACAGGTAATCAGTGAACCCTATACATAGCATGGTCTCTGGATCCCTCTAGAGGTCTGTTCTGGTCATGACAATGTGGAAATACCTATTTCTGGATTTTTAAATATTTTTAATATTTTCAGACGGCGGAAAAGTGAAAGCACAGAAACTGATCCCGCGGATCCAGGGATCCCACTGTGCATTCTCGGCAGATGATCACATCTATAGAAAATCAGTACGAGAATAAATCCTTGATATAGCATTGATATTACGTCCTGTAAAAGCTGACGTGGGTATTGGTTGCAGGATCTGGTCCCTATCCCGTGTGGTCTTTGGTTTATTCCTGCCACTGAATACCTGTTCTATATGAGAGGCTGCCCGTAAGCAACTACACATGTACCCTGTAAGGTCTGGCAAATAGCAATATTACTGTCCAACACAATTTTGTTGCTCAGAGAGGATTCTTTGGAGTATTTTTTTAAAGGTGTAAGCTATAGATAGGAGCTTCCCAAGGGAAAATCGCCTCTTTTTAACTCCTGGTCTTTTCTGTAGGAGCCCATTCCTTTCCTCAGCATGCCTCCTTGAAAGAAGAGCCAGCTCGGGTAGCCTTGGGCCAGCTGCGCCGTCCCAGGACACCCCCGGAAGAAGGGAATGTCAAACCACTTCTGAGTGGACTCTCTACCTGGAAAACCCTGAAAAAGAGTCACCACAAGTCAGAACTGACTTGACGGCACAGGATGATGATGCTACTAGAGCTCTCAAATTCTTCATCTGACCTAGGGGGTGACTACATTAGCCATTTACCCCCAGCACGTGCAGAGGATCAGGCCCAGATGAATCAAATTTAAACCCGGCGACTGCACAACAGAAATCTCAACATGTGGAAGCTTGTGATGCCATGGTGGCGAATCATCTTCTGTTTGTTCAGCTGGCAGGGATGGTGGAAATGTGCTCCGACCGGATCGACAGTGCTTTTTGTCCGCTTTCTGATGTGACGGCAAAGTGGTACTTACAGGGGCACTCCCCCTGCCACTTAATGCCTGGTATCTGGAAACAGAGTCGGTTGAGTTTGTTTTTTCCTTTTTCGTTAAAGACTTTCAAAGCAGAGCTGGAACATAGCATTGCTAGGCCACTTAAAAAAAATAAATTAAAAAAAAAAAGGAGTGGAAATGAGTCATTAGCACCTTGTCAAAGGGAGCTTCTGCTATTCAAACATCGTTCTCAGTCTCTGCCGACTCCTGCAAATTGATGGATGTCTGGACGGCTACAGTGAATGGCTACACCCGATTTGGGGGGAAATGCAGATCCCAGTGTATTTCCCCCACTGTGTAGTCCCATCCCTACTCAACATTACAAGTCATCCACTGCTAAACGACCTGAACTTTCAACCTTCTCCTCCCCATCCAGGCACTAAGAAACAAGATCAAACCAGGGTTAATTCCTTAACTGCCTGTAGTTCTTCACCACCGTTGAGAAGCGTACGAGCCTCACCTCAGGCGGGTTGGGCTTGGTGTCATCCCAGACGTACTCTGGAGAAAGAAGTTTTGAAGGTTTATGGGAAAGAAAATGCCTGTTCAAGTGACTCTCCTCTTGCCAAGCTGCCATGACGCCGTTGGCTTTGTCGGCCAAGATGGTCATGTGGCAAGCCCTTGTAAACTCATAGACGTTTTTAGTGAGACCTCCGAAGACTGCTCCTGCGTAGTAAAAATCCCCCTCTTCTCTGTGGATGTAAGCTGTAGATATACTTCTTCTTTCATAAGGGAAGTCTGTTCGAGGGACCTTGAAGTACCCGGGGTGAATCGCTGCCACCATCTCCCCCAAGGTCTCTGTGCCCCATGGGTTATGGAACACCATGTCAATGTCCAAGCAGAAGAGGTAGTCCACCTCTTGATGGGCAGTCTCCGAGATGTATCGGTTGATGGCCTCCATCCGCCGCATGGAGATCTCCTCCCAGCGGCTGTATTTTTTGATGGGGACAAGGCTGAGGTTCCGACCAGGCTGCAGATGGACCACGGGGACTTCTTGAGGATGGTCGGTGAAGATGTAATAGTTCACACGGTAGCCTGTCATGAAGTAGCGTTCCGCTGACTCCAGGAAGCGGCCCACAAATTGTACGTATCTAGAGAAACAAGAGTGCGCTCAGGGACGTGGTCTAAGACAGGTGTGAGAAATGCGTCCCTCTCCAGACGGTGGTGTTCAACTCATGAGCTTCCTCGCCAGTGGCTATGTTGGCTAGGGCTTACAAGAGAAAACAACCCAACAAAACCTGGACATTTTATTGAGCAATCAGTTTCCTGATTTGCAGCTCACGTCTTCAGATTCCTGCATCTAAGGGAAAGAGACTGCTGTCCACAAAAGCTCGTGCCAAGTGGAACCTGTTAGGTACTATAAGACTCTTCGTTGGTTTTGATCCAACAGATCAACACAGCATCCTCACGATACTTGCTGGAATGCACGTCCTGGACGGACTGCCTCTGTGCTTGTCTGCTCAAGCAGAAACCTAGATGCTGAGCTTGGAAACCACGATTTTTCGGGAGGGACTAACTCTCAGAATCCCCCAGCAGGCCGTGCTAGATGGGAGACTGTGGAAGTTATTATCCAAAAAGTAACTTCCCCATGTCCTTTCCGAACCTTTTCCAACCATGCTGCCTCTCGCAAGAATAAAGTAACTAGCAACCGCTCTGCCCAGAGCAGAATCTTTGAAACGCTGCTAAATTGGGGACGTTTGCCATTTTTTCCCTTCCCGCACCCCCCTTTCCCTGGTCTTTCTGCTCACTTTCCAACAGCAAACGCCGTCACTCCAATGGTGAGGTTCAAAGGCTTGTACGTGTGATCCAATATTTGGGAGTTGAACGTTCCTTCCCAAACGATGGGTGCTAGCCATGGGGTCAGTGTGAGAACATCAGAACGTCTGGAGAGAGAAAGAAAGAAAGATAAAACATGGCAATGAAAGGTCAAAGAGTCTTGATTCGACCCAACGGGACACCTTACTCGAAGTCCACCAACTGAAGCAGTCATAATCACTGGCCGGCAAGTTGATTCCGACTTACAGTGGCCCTTTCTAGGGTTTCTGAAGTACTGATTACCTCCTCCTTTTGGGGCCCCCTCTGAGCTTGCCCAAGGCCACACAGGCTGGCCCTTCTACTGGGAGGGCACAGTGAAGAAGCACATTCACGATCAGGGATCCAACTCACTGAGTTAGCCAGCCTGCCCACCAACCAGAACCAGGTGCAAAAGATGGCTCAGAAAGGGGGACCCAGAAAGGGGGTTGGCTCTGCAGGTTTGCTCCAGGAATGATTTCCGGAGGAGGAGAACTCAGGTTCCCGTTTAAATCGGACTTCATTCCCTCCCTGCTCTCCACAATAAGCTTTCTGGCCCTTGCTAGCAAAAACATGACTTTGTAAAGTGAAAAGCACGAGACATTTCAGTGAGCCAGAAAATCAGAGGTGGTTTCTAAGGAAACTGAATTTCCAGGCAGAAAGGGCTTTGGGAGGGTCTTGTCAGTTCGATGACATGGCCAATGAGCCTGTCAACGGTAACGTCTTATTACAGGGGGAAAGGCAGCTGTTGGTACCCACATGGACTTGTAAATCCTTTCTTACATCCTCTTTTAGCAACACGTCTTTGTGTTTTGACGTTCTGCTCTGCAGCCACAAGAGCCTGTGCCATTTTTTTTGGGAATTCAGATCCTCCAGTATTTTTAAACGATCCCTGAAAACTCGGCTTTTCAGCCGGGTCTTTCCAGAGTTCACAACATCTTAACGTAGTGGTAGTTCCAGTGTTTATCGTATCAGTTCCGCCATCTTGCTTTTAAATTCTTTAAAAATTATTTCTAGTTCATCTCATGTTGTTTCGTGTATGTGCTGCGTTGTTCAATTTTGATTTTTTATAAATAGTTTGCTCACTGTTCTTATTGTTGTTTTAATGTCATAATAGTGTAAACCGCCCAGAGTGGCCTTGGCAACCAGATAGGGGGGGTATGAAAGTCAAATAAATAAATAATAAACAAATATAAAGGCATAAAATGTGCAGTGAACCTGGATTCCGCAGTTCCTTCAATTCTTCTGCATATTATCCAACTCGGTCTTCAAACAGAACTATTCATACATGTACTTAAACAGAACCACACGCCTGAGCACCCGGTACTCAAGCTGATCTCTATAGATACTCACGTCTGCTCCAGGGCACTTGGCTGAGGATAAAATAATCTGGAAAAAAAATGAACAAACAAAAACCAGCCATGTCATAGGACAAACTAGCAGAACGAGAAAGGGAAAGCTTTCAGCTGATATTCTTCATCTACTACTTACTGTGGAAAGAGGCCAAGCGATCTCTCCCCTCTGTACTGCAGTCTCATGGAACTGGTGCAGAAAGGGAAACAGGGAATATAATTAACATGAAATATTAATTTGAGGAAGCTGGAAGTATTCACAGATTGGTATCGAAATGTTTGAACGCACAGAAGGAAATTGGGACCAGAACACAAGTTGCCGTGAAAAAACGATTCAAATGGTCGCAGGCAGCAAATGTCATTTCTGCAGTTCCAACCGGGATTTCAACCCCTTCTGTCTCAGCAACGCAAAGGCGTTATCTTTTAGAGACCTTTTTGCTTTCCATTCCTCTCAGGAGGCGGCACTCAGTGATGGTTGGAGGATCAGCCCAAACTTTATCTGCCAGGTGAGCCGAACCCAAACTCTTTGCCCACAGAGCCTCCATCTTGTCAGGGTTTCTCCGTTTTGTCAGGATCAAGCTTCCGTTTATTTGTTTATCTGATTTATGCCCCTCTTTTCCCCAAAAAATGGAACCCAAGGCAGCTCCTAACTGGGGACCCAATGCAGTATAAAGGTTCCCCTTGACATTTAGTCCAGTTGTGTCCAACTCTAGGGCGCGGTGCTCATCCCCGTCTCCAAGCCGTAGAGCCAGCATTTGTCCGAAGACAGTTTTCCGTGGTCATGTGGCCAGCACGGCTAGACACGGAACGCCGTTACCTTCCCACCGTGGTGGTACCTATTTATCTACTCGCGTTTTAACATGCTTTCGAACGGCTAGGTTGGCAGGAGCTGGGACAAGCGACGGGAGCTCATGCCGTTGCGTGGATTCGATCTTACGACGGCTGGTCTTCCGACCTTGCAGCACAGAGGCTTCTGTGGTTTAACCCGCAGCGCCACCGCGTCCCTCAATGCAGTAAAGTTAATAATAAATAACAATCTTCTGCTGTCACATCAATTCTGACTTATGGCAACTGGCTTATGCTTTATCTAGTTCTGATGCCCCCTGGCGCGAGAGGCCGAGCAGACAGCATCCCAGGTGGCCAAAACGCCGTGCCCATCCCTGTGAAAAATTCCAGATCCGTTGGCAAATGGGTGTCGAGAAGGTAAGGAAAAGAGAAATACCACTTTCTTTCTCTTGTGTTTCAAAATATCACCTTCTTTTCTGTGGTGTTGCCAGCCTTCACCACCACCCGCTTGATTTCAGCAAATAATATCAGTGGGCTGTCTAGTCAATACTGACTTATGGTGATCCTTTCCAGGATTTCCCAGGTAGAGAAGACACAGAAGTGGTTTCCCATTCGCTTCTTCTGGGGGTGCGCTGGTAGCACCATGCAGCTGGCCCAAGGCCACCCAGGCTGGCTCTTCTCCCGGGAGGCACGGGGGGGGGGGGAATCAAACTCCCAACCTCTGGCTCCACAGCCTGAGACTGAAAACCCCTGAGTTATCCATCCAGCCAGAATAAATGCAATTTGAAAACTATTATAGATATTGAAAACACAGCTCGATTAATGTGTTGAAAGAGAATACAATAAAAAAATAGATAAACTTCGAAACCTCTCTGCTACAAATAATAACAACAGGGGGATAACAATAAGGTGCCCCAGGATGCTCCGACTGTTTTCCAGGAACAAAGTCAAACTTTGGAAGTTCTTAAGGATAACCTCCCACAAAGCCAGTTCAACCAGGTTTTCCTTCAGTCGTAAGCTCAAAGGAACGAGTCATATTTAAAAAATGAGGTGTCCTGCCAAATACCGGGACATGGTTTGTACCTGTTAAAGGTTTCAGTCGTCCGTTCTCACGGCTAGGAAACTCCACCCCATTTAGCCCAAACTTTATCTGCCCTGTTCCCAGCCCGAGCTGGAGACGCTGAGATTGAATCTGGGACCCTGTGCGTTCCAACGGGCAACCCTGTTAGGCTAACATCCTATTCTTGTTTCGGTTGGCTGAATGGACACCATTTAGAATTCTTAAGAGACTTCTGCCTGCGTGGAAGGACAGACATCCAGAGCAGAACAATCTGAAAGGGTGGAACTTAAGCTCTTAAAAGAAAACAAGGGGGCATCTCTTCTCGTGAAAATACTATTCCCAGAAAGCTGCCTTAAATTTTCCAGCGGGTGGGGAAGCAGGAAACGGTACTTACAAGATATCTGGGCAGGGCAGATAAAATGGCAAATGCTTGATTGGTTCTGTTCCAAGTAAAAGCCTGGTAAGAGAAAGAAGTAATTAAAATAAAAGTCGATTTCTTTGAGATCCCAGGAAGGTGAGAACACCAAAGGAGGATCAGAACAGTTTTATTATGTTTTAGAAGCCTAGAAGAAACAAATGAGGGAAGACAAAAATTGAGAGAAGGGTGCCACATTTTTTCCATCTTCTCCCCCCCCCCCCCAGCTTTCAAATCTGGGGTCTGGGATGAACCCAGAGAAATTTAGTGCCCAATGTTGGTATCCTGAGTCTACTGGAATATTCCTTAATAATAATAAAAAAAGAGAGGGCTTTGAAAGCAAGACTCACCAGATAAATACAGGAACAATGGTGAAACAGCATCCAAGAAGAAGAGGTCTCAATACTTTTTGGCTCTTCATGTTGCCCGGGCTGAAAGAAGCAGAAAATAAAAGCAAAACAGTTTCATTGTAATCGATAGAAGGAAATATTAATGGAGAACATGCCAGTTTTCAGAGTCCATGGGTTGATAGCCTCGTGGCGATCCTTTTGACACCTTGAAGGTTAACAGATTCATTACGGTATATGAGTTTTACAGATGACTTTATAAGAGCGTTATATTACCTTACCTTATCTTACTTTATCTTACCTTATAAGAGTGTTATGTTAAGTTACAGGTTTATAGTAGATTTACAGGACGAGATGGGAGGGGAGAGAGAGAGAGAGAGAGAGATTCGGAGGAGGGATTTTAGACAGTGAAAGAAACAGGAAATGAAATGAAGAAAATTCCATCTGTAACAACTATACCACGAACTCGAGGCAGTTGTCAGTTTGGAGATGCTGACAAGGGTCGACACAAAAGCTCGTACTGGCACCGATCTGTGTACCTTTAAGGTAACATTTATTTAAGTACACTCCCTAGTTTGGCCATAAAAGCAGGTGTGGTTAATGCCAAACATTAAATGAAACATGGCAGGTAGCCATAACTTCAAAAGATACGGTAGAAGTAAAGTTAAATCCAGTGTGTGTGTGTGTGTGTAATTAATCTTGTACTTTGGATTTAGCAATAAATTTTGATGGTGTATTTCTTTGCATATGTACCCTGTTTCCCCAAATATAAGACCTAACCTGAAAATAAGCCCTAGTAGGATTAGTGGCTAAAGGAACCCCAACAGCAAATAACAGAGAGTAATGAGTTACGAATCACAGACTTGACTTCGGAAGCTCGTTCTGTAAAAATGGCAGTGATTAGTTCGGAAAGAACATGGGCTAGGGAAAATGACAGCAGATAAGAACATAACTATTGTAGTATTTCAACGGTTTAAGAACTCTTGGCTAATATTTAATCAGTTGGGATGTGTACGAAGCATCTACCTGAACACTCTTCACAGGGTTTAAAAGCTGCTATGCCTGAAGGCTGTCTTAGAGTTAAGGCAGTTTTTAATATTTACTTGCTTTGAATTATTCAATTGTATTTTAATGAGCATGTAGTTTAATTGTTTTTTAACCTTCAACTTAATCCTGTTTTAAATTCTATTTCTTTTAATACTGTGAGCCGCCTTGAGTCCCCTTATCGGGAGAAAGGCGGCATATAAATAAAACAAATAATAAATTATATTTTAGGGAAGAAAAACTACAGAATAAGAATCCTGAGGGAAACAGCCGAGACAAAATGCATACATATGTATACATGTATACATTTGCTTTTTCTTTCATTTTGTATTTCTTGTTGATATGCTTGATCCGGTAGACAAAGACGGCTAGTGGATCAAAATCTGTAACCATGCACACGTTTGACCCATTTTCGCTGGAATAAAAAATATATTTACCCAGAAACCCAAGCAACCCTGAGCGTTGCCTAACTTTTTACAAAAAATGAAAAATAAAAAAAGACACTGATGAAATACCTCTTGAGTCAACCGTTGATGCCTGAGGTAACCCATCAGACGGCATCTTCCCAACTCTCAAGTCTAGGTTTATAGGAAGACGAGGAGGATGATAATAATAATAATAATAATAATAATAATAATAATAATAATAATAATAATAATAATAATAATAATAATAATAATAATAATAATAATAATAATAATATCCCACAAGCATCTCTCACCATCCCCTGACAACAATACATATGTATCGTTTTGTAGCACCTTAAGGACTGATACATTTCATTGGGCATAAACTTTTACATTGTACTCACAATTTATCAACCTGACCCACCTCACAAGAGCGTTGTGAAAGTAACAGAGGAAAAGGAGAACAATAGACGCTGCCTGGAACTCACAGGAGGAAAGACAGAGTACCAATGCAAGAAATAAAGGAATAAATAATAAAAAGCTTTTCCAAGCTCTGTTGCACAAACACACACAGAGAGCCCTTCCTGTCAATGCATCTGCAAGCTAACACAACTGGATTTTTCCATTCCTGGAGCAAAGCTGGGCAGGAATAGAAAGACATGAGAAAGGAACAGGTGAGGAAGGCCGAAGAAGAGCCCATAAGGACGAATCTGGCTCTGCACGGATCCAAGGACGGCATTGCTGATCATCCGGGCAGGGCGTGCTTTCCATCCACATGCAGTAACTAGGCCATAACTGGGAGGCATCTCCTCACTGGTGAAAACCTGAGCAAAATGAGACTATTGCCTTTTGTTCAGACCCACAACACGCAGGGGAGAGCGACAGTGTCGAAACGGCCAAAGGAGACTCACTCTGAGCCGGAAAGCTGGCGGGTGGGATGCTCTTCCACCCCGCCGGCCCTTTTTACAGGATCATGGCCGGGCGCTCCGGCTATGCTTTTCCAAAATGCAACGCCGGCGGCCAAACCACACCGCCAAGAGACCAGGTGGTGTTTACCTGAGCCACAACCAGGAGAAAGGCTTTGGGGAAAAGGAGGAGAAGAAGGAAAAAAAAAGGAGCCAGGGGATTGAACCATCCGGGCTGCAAACTGGAGCTGCTACCTACCGGCAGATTTATATGCCAGCAAGGCACTGGAGCGCTCCCAGTGCTTTGCTAGGCAAACGCCCGAGAAATGTACAACAAACTACATTTATTCCAATACAGTTGTGTCATCTTCTTCCGGTTGCTGCACCGTGGTGGAGGGCAGGGTTTCACTTAACTGGGGCTTATTTTTGGGGTAGGGCTTATATTACGAGCATCCTGAAAAATCATACTAGGGCTTATTTTCAGGTTAGGTCTTATTTTCGGGGAAACGGGGTAGTGAATGAGATGCTCAAAGGGATTTTAACTCACCTAGTACTATTTAAAAGCAGGCTCATTATTTTTAGCTAGTGATAGAATTTATTGTCCTTTTTTTTTTGGATTTTCATTGTCTGGATTACATGGGGTGCTTATTCTGTGACTTACTCTATGTTGTGAACCACCAAGGGAGTGATTGCACTAACGGGTCAGTAGAGACGTGGAAATAATACATCAATAAATATTAGCTGGCTTTAGCAAAAACAAACATACAAAATGAAACCACCCCGCTCAAACAAGGTGGCTTCTTCTTAAAGTTAAGATAGTTTTTAATGTTTGCTTGCTTTTAATTATTCAATTGTATTTTGATTGTGTAGAGTTTATTTTTATTTTTTTAATGCTTAACTTATGACGTTTTTAATTCTGTTCTTTTAAATCTTGTGAGCTGACTGGGGTCCCTTTATCGGGAGAAAGGTGGCCTATAAAACAAACAAACAGATAGATAAATAAATAAATGTATCCCAATGGGAGACTTTGAAGATTACATCCCATTTGTTCTATACTAGAAAAAGTGGATTATCATCTGCGAAAGCTCCTGCTGAAATACATGGATTCATTTTAAAGGTGCCACAATACTTTTTTTTTTGCATTTTTGCTGGAACCCATTAATGTCTCTGAAAACTGCCAGGAAGGACCGAACGTTTATCTTGCCCCAGCTTGCCCACCATGCAAAAATGAGGAAATGGCTCTCCTTCGGCTGATTTCAGAGTTTTGAGCCAAAGGGAGGGGAAGACAACGAGCGAAATTCGCTCCGGCTGCAATGCACGGAGGGGAACCAAACTCCCGACTCGTGGGTCCACATCTATGTACCAAATTCAGTGAGTACATAGTTCTTAACTCCTGAAAACTACTGACAGTGACAGCTGGGTTATCTTTATGTTCATTAAAGCCTGCCTGCCTGCCTGCCTGCCTTCTGATAAAGAGTGATCTCAGACATCTTGGCTAAAATAGCCCCTATTTTCATAAATTGCATACAGGAGAACTCTCTCCTCTGCAGGGTCCTTCCAGTTTAATTTGACATACGGGGGTGGAGTATCCTTTCTGTTTTTCTGCTTCGGAGTCTGCCGCTGCCTGTGCCAACTTTAAGCTGCCGGGGTGGAGCAGGCTTCCAACGGAAAGTTAAAAAAAAAGGAATGCTAGATTTCAGAGAAGCCTTCGCTTACCAGACACAGTCAGACGATCAGGAGAGGAATTCAATTTCAGTCCTCGGAGGCTAGCAGTCTGCCAAAACATGGCGCTTGGGTGTCGTCATGAAATAAATGCTTTCCTTTTTGCAAATCATTACATCCAGGTTTGAGGTTTGGTGCTTCCTTCCCCCACGCCAATTATTTATTTATTCACAATACTTCTGTACTGTTTCATAATCAAAATCAGCCGGTCGGGGTATATCAGAGAATGCCAACAATAGAAAGGCAGGAAAAACAAATTAAACAGAGCAGAGATAAAACAGGAAAGCCAAGCAGAAGTCCCTCACACACATCTCTGGGTTAGAAACAGTTCTCCTTTCGTTGCTGGCGGGCAACGGCTGCTTGGCATCCTTATCTCTATTTTGTTTCAGTGGCTCACACTCAAAACCAAACCAATTTTTCAACCTTGTTTTATCCTTTGTTGACGTTTGCTCCCTGCCGTTGGAATTGTCAGAATCTGTTTTTCGAGTGAAAGAATCTCCCCTCACCTCCTTCACGGAGCCTGTTTTGAGGAGATCTGTTCTTTCCCACGGGGTCAACACTTTCAAATTCCCCGTCTGGAAATCCTGCTAAGCGAAACAAGCGCCGTGGGCAGAAGGAAGGGTAAGGGAGTGTTGTGAAATTTGGCGGCTGGTGTTAGAGAGATTGTGAAGGTTTGGTAAATTGCAAAGCGGTAGACGTAGGCGCATTTCCCTTTGCTGTTCCTGGAAATCATCAAGAAAAGGAATCACCCTTAATCAGAAAAGCTTACAAAACCTTGGAGTTTGTCCTTTTTTTTTTTAGAGTGACAGTTTAAATGGCCAGAAAAAGCAGATGGAATGGTTCTTCGCACCAATAGGAATAAGACAAGGAGGAAGACGCTGAATCTGCATGCATGGCAAACAGAGGATAACTCAATATGAGTGCTTTTGCTTCTACAAATTCTCTAAATTATTTCCAAATTACGGATTCTCTGTACAAGCGCTTAATCCACGGGGAAACGGTACCAGAAATTTATTTAGACTCTGGATTCTGGAGCCCAAACCGACGTTAACTGCCATCAGATCCTGAAGAACCATTAAATGGTGAGCAGGCACAAAATATCGGTCTCAAGATGAAAAATCCCATTCGTATCCCATGAAAATGGAATACCGGAAAGCTTTTCCCAGCTCCGGTGTTGAACAAATGGGATCAATGATGAAATGGGGGAGATGACATGGCATATCAGTTTGAGACAGACAAGTGTATCTGTGGGTCATACTGTGGCAGATTTAACCCAGCCATTCTAGATAGCTCAGTGCTTTAAGTACATAGGTTGGGAGTTCGATTCCCCCATGGTGCCTCCTTGACAGGGTTTGGACTCGATGATCCCATAGGGTCCCCTTCCAGCTCTGCAATTTGAAGATTATTAGTATTAATATTGTTCCTGACAGGCACCCTATGGGGCCAGGCACATTTCATGGGGGGCTCAGACTGGAAACAATTCTTCACACCCAACCTTATAAGGTTCGTTATGTGACGTATGCAATCCTGATTCAGCCTGTATTTCTTTTATATTATGTTTCTGGACATAGTCAAAAAAAGGTGAGAGTGGCTGATTTCAACCCACTGCCTTGACACAGAAGAATGTCATTTAGTTCCCTGGTTAAAGAGAAGGAAGTGATGGGAAGCCAAAGAAAAACTGGGCTTCCTGCTTCAAGGGACAAACCAAGGTGTGACAAAAAATTCTGCTTCATTTGTAGTAAAGGCTGCCAGATGCAGGGAGAAATGTATAGGCTCTGTCGCTGTCCATCAGCATGGGGATATCAAAACACCGCAGTATGACTGTAACCTGATAAAACACCACTTCCAAACAGTCTTATTTGCATTTTAGTAATATGAATCTGTTCTACAAGTAAAGTTTTATCAGGCTGAAAGGGGAGAAAACACGGAGGCACCGTGCAAAGTATACATATGCATACTTTTTTGTGTATTTTAGCCACATAATATGTTTTATGAATTGGTTGTATATTTTTAAACTGCATTTTGTATATTTTAGCCATAAATATGTTTTATGAGCTGGTCACCCGACCGTAATAAATAAATTCATTCATATGCATACTTAAGATGTCCTCAATTTTACTGTGTCGGTTTTAGCTGTGGTATTTCTGTTTTTAAGCTAGCTGGACTGACCGTCCTGTTTTTATTTTGCAACAGCCTATGGCGAGTGCAATAAACATCAAATCAAAGTTTTAGGGTTTGCATTTTAAGGTCATTGCCTAACTTTCAACTGAATACCGCAGAGGCATCAGGAAATATCGACCAAGGTGGCCCGGAAGCGATGGTAAGACTCCCTTCTTAGCAGCCACCGGCTGGATCTAATGTGGCTGGGAAACCAGGAAACCACCCTCAAGGTTTAAGGGAATACATAAATGGCACCACGCCTGAGAAATATATCTTCCCCAGCTTGGGCTGTACCAAACATTGGGCATAAGTTGGACTCAATGTCGGGCATGGATCCAGTGATGCTATGACCCATCTCCTGGTTGATGAGCTAGCTGGACTCCAGGCGCCACATTGGGGGGGGGGGGGGGCTGGATATAAAGTGAACCCTTTGTAACTTTGGAGGGGGGGAAGAGGGGAGACCTGACTTGCCGCCCCCAAGTTGGGCCACCCATCTCCGAAGGTCTCTATTCCACATTTTTAAAGGCCTTCCTCATTTCACACCGCCACAAAACCCGGGCAAAGTCCAACGGAGGCACCATGCAAAGTAACTTGCTAGCTATTCCGTGAAACCTTAGAGATAAGCGTATTTCTACCCTTTTATCTAGAGAAGGATAACTCAAATCGCTGGAGAGCCCTCACTTTACCTGCAAAAGGGGCTACCGCGTGCAACCCCTCGCATTTCTAGTTTCGAAACAAAAAGAAAACAAAAATACGGACCACGGAACGGGAAATGCAAAATCTTTTTCCAGACTGCTGGAAAGATGCCATTGACCAGAGTAGACAACTCGGGAGGTAGGCAGACAAATAATCTTTTACTTACGATATCCTGAAACATTTTCAGGTGGAGCCAAAGATCTCAACTGCCAGATGGTTGACCCCCATATAACGTTTGCAGAATCGTTCTACCTATCAACCCAGCACGCAGGGGGGGAAAATGGGGGATATCACAATGTTATTTCAAAACAATATATTTGCTTTTCTCTGAGTAAAATATCTATTGGTACACGAGGGGCGAAAAGAGATGTGTGTGACGGAAGAGGCCGATTTATAAATACAGCTGCTTGATTTTCTGCACAGACTTTTTCCACCAGTTTGCCCAGTGCTGAGCCTTCATCAAATGGGCCATGTTCTCTTCTTTAATCCTGGCAAATTCCATTTCAAGTAATTGCTTGAATTTCTGTGCAAACGATGCAGCCCATGAAAAACACAAAAACAGATAACAGAATAAATCCTTTTTGCTGTATTCACGACTTCGATATGGTCTTTACTGTTCGGTCACCCTGGTCTTTCATGGAATTCTGTAATGACATCTTTTTATAGCTCACTCACATTTTTCTATTCTTCCATTTGTTTTCTTACAAAAAAAAAATAAAATCCATTAATGAGGGAAAGATGGAATGGCGGCATGATGGGTTTTTTTTTTACTAGTAGTACTATGAGTTATCATTCAGTAGCCTTTTCAAAATCAGGGCAAAATGTAAGTTAGGAGATTCTAATCTCTATTAGAAACAGATTCAAGTCGTGTTTATTTCCCGGTGGCCATTTGCAAAACAACATTCAGTGGAACGCAAGACACGGAAATGAGAAAAGCTCGTGCTAGGACAAGCAGACCTCCTTCCTCACTTAGGGGAGCACTCCTTTTGAATATGAGCTAACCGTATTGCCTAGCTTGACCCTCAGTCAAGCGATCCTTGATGTTACTGGGCTCAGATCCTGAGAGGCAGACACTGTCTTTTCTCCCCGAAGAGAAAAATCCTGCCTCCTGCCGTTTTTCCCACTGCTGTGAACCTCCTGGTGAAACTCCAGTGCCACATCTCTCCAAAAGACTAATGAAGATGGATCGGACTCAGAAGACCTCTCCAGAAGTTTAAACTGCAAAGGATGCGTACTTTATAGCATGCTGATGAGTGAAGTTTAGGAGGCGCAAGAAGCTAAATCAAAGGGCTCCGGCACTTTTTAACCATTATGCAGAAGAGGGAGTTTTCTCAGGGTAGCTCCGTCTGGCAGTTGATGTCATCTGAAATGCCCTCTTCTACAGATCTCTTAAGAGGAAGTGGAGCCCTCGAAGCTCGCTGGCCTCGGACCATCGAAATTTTGCTACAGCTACAACAGAAGTCACTGGTGGGTGCGACCCAAAGGCTCCGTTACAGCCTTCCCTAACTTGGTGGCCTCCAGACGGGAAACTCTTTCGCCACCGGAAGGTCAGCACCGACTTCACTTGCAAGTCAACTGCTGACCGCGGTTCTCTCTGAGATAATCCCACGGTGGCATGGCCAATGAGTCCTTTGACTTGACAATGCAAGTAGGGAGAACTTAGGCTTCTCTGAGTCTGATTTTTCAGGAAAAACCACTGCGCAAGGTTCCCCCCTTCTGCCTGCCAACTTTCTCTAAGTGTCCTATAAACACCTCGGTTTCTCGCCGAAGCAGTGCAGTAAAACAGTTCCCTACCAGGTAAACCGCGTCTCTCTCTTCCACGGCTGCCCCATGGCCCAGGGTGCTCTTGGCTGTTGTCACAGAAGCGGTTTCTCGACAGATAATTTGATTGGGAAGACCCCTTAGGGCGGTCCTGGGGAGGCCAGGCCAAGTCCTTAAAAATCAAAGGGAAACACACACCATGTCTGTCAAAACTTGTTGGAGCGTCCCTCCCCGATGTCATCTGCCCGACCCACCAGATCTTCCCAGGCTGGGCTCCTCCGCGTAGCCACCCCGAGGGAGGCCCAAAAGTCACCCACAAGAGGCGGGGCCTTCTACGCAGTGGCACCGGCCTTATGGAAGCAGCTCCCGGAGGAGTTACGCCTGGCTCCCTCCCTGCTGTTGTTTAGGAAGCAACTGAAAACATCAGGGAGGTCTGTCCTACGATTACCGAGAAATTGCCTCTGGTGCCATTTGGTTTTTGTGCTGTCAAGTCTCCCAATTTTACTGCTTATTGGTTTGTTTAGTATATGTGTTCGCTTGTTGTTAAACGGGGCAGAATAGTGCTTCTGCACTAATGGGGGGGTACATAAATTCAATCAATCAACCATCCATAAATAATCATAAACTTCAGTGAGCCTGGAAGCTGAACGGGCAGCATTATCTCTGGGTTTGTAATAAGGGCGAGCACGACCTCCAACAAAATGCGGCAATGTATTTTCATCTAGCTGTACGTACGGGTTCCTGGAGGTCTGTTACATCCTGCTCCATATCAGAAAAGGGGGAGAGAGAAAATGCAGCTCTCCAGAGGTTGGGCTCGAATAGTGACTGTAGGGGTTGGTTTGTGGGACTCCGGTTAGCAGTTTAATTCAAGACTCGAATCACCCCCTAAAGTCATTGTTGCAGGAACCGGTGGGTGACTTCATTACAGAGTCTGTAACTAAGATCTTGTTTTCTGTTGTAAAATCTGATTTTAAAAGCCTTATTCATCTCACTGATTCCTTTTTCTAAATAGGTGCATGTTTCAATAATTATTTTAATCTTGTTCTTATTGTTGGATTCTTTTAACTCGGGTCCACGACTGTATAATAAAAAACGAATGCACGCAAATCGACAGCAACGTTCACACATGCCAAACCGATGCGGAACGAAGCAATTCAGGGGATTGGATCATTTTTAAAAAGCCCACGCTGGCGAAAAAAATTCGATCGCTTGCCCAAATAAATCGATTTGACCTGTGCATCGTGTAAATGGAAATTTAAATCACAGCAGAATCGATATAAATAATGATTTAAATGATGGCAGAATCGCTATAACTGCGGTTTCTTAGGGTCCCTGCGATCACGCCTTGAGCTACAGCCGCGACGCAAGAAAAATGATGTGCAAACCCTGTCCAATGGCTCCCAAATGTTACCTGCTCCCCCGTTCAACCATCAGCCTACATTCTTCAGTCTCTAAGGAAAGGCCTGCTTTTTTACGCCGGAGGAGAGTGCTTGTCTTTTCCTGAGGGCTCTCGGTTTCTGGAAAAGGGGAAAGTTCCGATTTAATGGTCGTGAGATGAAATATTCTCTGTTATCACCGACACTTGTTTTTAGAAGGACAGACGTTTTACCCTGTCATATCAAATGACAACCACCACCACCATACATACGCACACACACACGTCGTTGGCCAGTGGCTGAAAATCAGCCTCCTGAATCCTGCTGGTCAGTGGATATTGTAAAAAAAACCATGACAGTGGCTGCCAATCTTTTTTCCCTCTCTCTGCGGCTTCTCCTCTTCCCAGCTGCTTCCTTGCTGGTGGAGATGACCCGTCCTCACCCATGAAGCCCCTCCGATTCTTTTCAGAGAAAAAGAAGCAGCGTGCCTCCAAGTCTTCGTCTGGGGAGTGGGGGGGGGGGATACGAATCTTCTTCCACCATGACAAGATGGAGATTCGAGAGAAGCCCGGTAGGCAGTCCCACCCTCCCCTGCATCCCATCCTGGAACAGACTGTAAATCGGAAGGCAGACAGACAGACAGGAGAGGCAGGCTGCCGAGGACCTGTCCAGACTGGCCACTTTAGGTGCCGCTGGATCTGGCTACAAAAGGGCTGTTGAGGTCAGGGGGAGAAGCGATGTGCCATTTGGCAAACGACTCCTTGAAGCTCGATCAGCTGTCAATTAATCGCTTCCCCTGATCCTCTGCAGAGGGTCAGGGGAAGTGAAATTATTTTTTTTATATCGCTCCTTTCTCCCTCTATTGGTGACATTCTGTTTTCTCCCTTCCCTCCACCCCCCTTTCCTTTCCTTGTTCTTCCTCGCATCACACACGCACACACTTTCTCCCTTGGTAGCTGAGGCTGCTGGAGGCTCCTGGCTAAACAACAAGCATACCAAAAAGAATGCATGCCCTACCGCTGGACCAGAAAGTTGTGTGACTGCTCTTAAAAGGGAAAGATGGCTTGATCCAAGTAGAAATACTTGCCGACAAGGTGTTTTCCCCCCCCCCCCCCAATCCCTCAATTTTGCCCTCAATTATCCATATACCTTATACATATGCCAGTGTGGACTGGCTGGTCTCCCTTTGCTCTAAGGAACCAGTGTTCTCCTTTTCTCCTTGCATCTCACCACTGGGATTCTAAATCGTGAAAGCTAGTGCCAAAATAAAATGTGGGACTATGTGGGCCAGTGCAAGACTTTTTACGATGCTGGTTTGTCCTGTAAGGGGGAATTAATCTGCACATTACCAGTCAGGGGAGGCGGTATAGCTCAGTGAGCTGGCTGGCATGCCTGGCTGTGAATTCTTCACTGTGCCTCCTGGGAGAGGACCAGCCAAAACCATCTGGAGCAGGGGGATGGGATGACCAGCCCTGCCACCTAGGCAGCCTTGGGCAAGCGGCACAGTCCCAGAAGGGCACCAGAAGGAGGGCCTGGGAAACCCGTTGTGCATACAGTAGGACCCCCCCATCCGCGGGATCAGTATCTGCTGATTCACATATCCACGGTCTGAAAATATTAAAAGAAAAACCCTAGAAATATCTATTTCTGAAGGTGAAATTACCAGAACTGGCCACTAGACGGAGCGGCAGAACATGCCGTGTGTAGCATTTCCCATTCAAGTAGCATTGGCTATAATCTGCATTTTTCAGCATCCATGGGGGGAGGGGGCTTGGAACCGATCCCCCACGGATACCGGGATCCTACTGTACTTCATACTTAAAAACTTTGGAAGGATCGCCCTTAAGTCAGAACTGACGCAGTGGCACATCATCATCATTATCCGTCAGGCTGATGGCAGCACTGAAGAGCGTGCTTTGAAACAAATAAGCCAGAAGCCAGGTTTTCAAACACTCCGTCTTCTTCAAGAGGTTGCAGTGGTCAGTCTGGGTGAATCCCAGAATCGGGCCAGAACTAGCAGGTTCTTTATACTAAGAAGCCACCCGCTGCAGCTCAATGGCTCATTACATCATGCATATAAAAAGCAGCTCCTGACGGAGCCTTGATTCCCAGTGTAGTTTTTTCCCCTTGCAGTGAGTTGCTGGTTTTTTGTTTTGTTTTTAAAGAGGAGGTAGCGTCGAAATGGGGTGCCCAGAGGTAGGGTCCATCTGACCACCCCCTTCTTCGGTTGCCCAAACACACCAGGCTTCTGTCAAGACTCAAAGCCAGGGGGTCACCTCCCTCTTGGACTTACTTCCCTGTTGTACGTCATCAAAGGTGAGGCTGCCATCCTGCTCCGCCAGGATCTTCTCCGTGCAGGCGGCCAGCGCGGAGACAAACCTCTGGGCGCATTCGACAACACAGACCTGCCGGAGAAAAGCAAGACAGGAAAACTGTGGTCTTGTTACATGCATGGACTTGTTGGAGCATCTCTTCCCCAGTGTCATCTGCCCGACTAACCGGATCCTCCCAGGCTGGGCTCCTCTGCGTAGCCACCCCGAGGGAGGCCCAAAAGTCACCCACAAGAAGCAGGGCCTTCTACGCGGTAGCACCAGCCTTATGGAAGCAGCTCCCGGAGGAGTTCCACCCGGCTCCCTCCCTGCTATCGTTTAAGAAGCAACTGAAAACATGGCTTTTCAGGGAGGCTCTCACACCGACCACGGCTGATTGCTATTATTGGGAAATTGTCTCTTAACACCATTTGGTTTTTCTGCTGTTAGTGTTTCCATGTTACTGTTTATTGCTTGTTTGATGTATGTTTTAACTTGTTGCCAAACCACCCAAATTAGTCCTTCTGCACTAATGGGGCAATATATTAAGTGAATGAACGAACGAACGAACGAACGAACGAATGAATGTTCGCTGGATGTTTGGTAGGAAGCGAGACTCTGAAAGCCTGAGGTGCATGCATTTTAAGTCCTATTGTCTGTCTGTCTCTCTTTCTTTTTTTCTTTCAGCACTGGCCTGGCTTGTTCTGTTTAGGGGAACATAATTTCACACCGATTTCACTGTTCTATCTGGGAGGGAAAAACTCGGAAGCTTCTGATATTTCATTCCCGGCTCAGGGGCTAGAGCGGGTTGCGGCTTTTTGGCTCCAGGGGTTCCCAGATGAGACGGAGGGCCTAGATCCATTTCAATCTGTCTTCAGCCCTGGTTATGGGACGGAGGTGGCTTTGGGGTAGATGACCTAACTAGACCTGGGGAAGGGTGTCCCTGTTGATTCTGCTGGATGTCTCCTCTAGTCTAGTGGTCGGAAATACCAAAGGTTCTTACGTCAGGCTGCCCTGTAAGGGCGGCAGGGTGCAAACGTTTCCATACCTCGAGTTGCTTGGTGGAGAGCCGGATCCCCTCGGCTTGGTCTTTCTGCCTCTCCGTCTCCTCTTGGCACAAGGCCTCCAGCTGGGGAAGGTTATGGGGGTGTCCCAGGGTTGGGCAAAGTTTCACTTTGTTCTTGTCCTTGAAGGGAACAGGTACCGGAAAAACATCTTCAGTCTGGAGCACTAGAAGAGAACTCAAGTTCTTTTTCCTTTGACATCAGGTCAAGATGTGCCTCCCGAGCCCTGCTCCGGTGGGATCCTCGAGGCTCAACTCTGCCTGCCGGAGCCTATGCCTCCCACACTTCAGAGGCCTGGCTGCCTCTTATCGGTGTGGACAGGGAGTTTAATGACCAAACAGGGCCACTCCAGGTTGCACGGGGAGGTCAAAGGAATTCTCCGAACCTATGCCTCGGCAGCAGGTTGTGTGAGTCCAGTCCTATCCTGAAGACACTTACGTGTCAGGAACAGGAAGCTCAAAAGGGGAACCAGCCAGAAAAAGGGGGCAAGAAGACGGCTGGGATGAAGGTCTGGCTCCCTTCTTGGGCAGGACATGCCAGCTACCTGGAAAATTGGGATGCTGGGAACAACTTCACAGTGCTGACGTAACATCTCTGAGCCTTAAATGGGCCCGTATGCGGATGGATACAGCAGAACCCCTGGACCCGCAGGGAATCGGTTCCAAACCCCCTCCTGTGGATGCTGAAAAATGTGGATAACAGTGAACACTACACATAGCCTGGTCTCTGGCTCCCTCTAGACCATGGAAAAGTGAATCAGCGGATACTGATCCTGCGGATAAGGGGGTCCTGCTGAACATGATGCGTAGACCCCTGGCAAGCGGTTACCCCAGGAGCCTGGGAAGTTCCTTATACAGAGATACGGTGTGCCTGGGGGTTCGGCCACCCCATGAAAAACAACACTGTTTCCGCAAGATTTAGCCCCACCGTGTTATTCGCCCATGATGAGCCAATCTTGCGGTTAGCAACTGGGGGGGAGAAGGTAAAGAAACCAACAGAGAGTAGGAAAACTTTAGGGCTGTCAATGGGACAAAAAAGGCACTGTGCCCCAAAAGAAGGGGCTTTCTTCCCCACCCAGACTCTTCCAGGGCACTCAGATCCCCCTTACCTTTGCAAGATCTAATTTCTGCAGCTGGTCTTGGAGATGGCCCTGGATCTTCTCTGTAGATTCAAAAAGAAGGTGTTCGTGATCTTTTAGACATTTCCAAACGACTAGCTGGATGACACGTGGGAGCAACTCCTCAAATCTCTGCAACTGACCCCGAAACTCTGTTAGGTTTTGGGAAACAAAAGGAGAGAGGATGGTCCGGTTACTCTACAAAGGAGCAGAGTTTAATACAGTAGGACCCCCATATCTGTCAGGAAATGTTTCCAAGCCAGCGGATACTGAAAAACGCGGATTACAGCAAACGCTATTTTAACAGCGAATGCTATACACAGCCTGGTCTCTGGCTCCCTCTCGTGGCCAGTTCTGGTCACTTCATCTTTAGAAATATATCTCTTTCCATAATTTTCTTTTTAATATTTTCAGACTGTGGATCAGCGAATCAGCGGATGCCGATCCCGCAGATAAGGGAGTCCTGTTGTATTATGAGAAATCCAGCGTTCATTTAAAAACGGGCGGGAAGAGGGAGAAAATGTCAAGCTGTGATGGCTGGACACGAATAAAAGATTTCATCCTGAATTTACCAGATGTTGTAAATTTGTTGTTGAATTTACCCGAAATGCAGGCCACATGATACTCGTCTGCTTGTTGCAGGTACATGAGAAGTTTCTGGCCCAAAACATCAATACACTGTTCAAAGGTTTCTTGTAGGTACTCGGGTCTAGTGATTTGATGCTTATCTCGTCTATAGAATTCCTTTAGAAGATGGAGAGAAGAAAAAAGGAGAAAGAAAAAGCATTTTAAGTGTTTGGGAATGCCAGAGGCGGATCAGAGGAAAACAAGAAAGCCACGTTCGACTTGAGGGTTCAATAAGATGGGCGTGGGAACACATCTGCAGGCTCAAGCTTTGGTGGACCACAGGACAGAATAGTTGAGTTGGAAGGGGGCCTTGAAGGCCATCGGGTCCGACCCCCGGCTCAAGCCAGGAATCCAAGTCAAAGCCGATCGGACAGACGGCGGTCCAGCTGTCTCTTGAGTGCCTCCAGCGTTGGAGCGCTCCCCCCTCCCCCCGAGGTCATGGGTCCCGTTTCCGTACGGCTCTAACAGTTAGGAAGTTTTTCCTGATCTTCAGCCAAAATCTGGCCTCCTGCCACTTGAGCCCTTTAAACCAGATTTAGGCTGGAAGATCACGTCGTGCCACCGTGAGCCGCTCACCATAAAGACAAGCCTCTCGGGGACCCCCATGAACCTCAACGGAGTTCACGCTCAAGGGAGCAAAAAGAAGGAGCGGTGTTTTGCCAAGAGTTCTTGTTTTTCAAGCTTTACTTTCTATTTGTTTCTGGTTATTTCCTAAACATTTGGTGGTGGGGGGGGGGAAGTCCTTCTCCTGGGCTTAAAAAAGAGTTTGCCATGGGAAGGAAGATGGAGAGGTTGCCCCGTGTCCCTTAGAGCAGTGGTTCCCAACCTCGGGCCTCCAGATGTTCTTGGACTACCACTCCCAGAAGCCTTCACCACCACCTCTGCTGGCCAGGATTTCTGGGAGTTGAAGTCCAAGAACATCTGGAGGCCCAAGGTTGGGAACCACTGCCTTAGAGGAGAGGTGGGTCCTTTTAAAGGGCAAAGCCGGTTGGAAGAAGGAAACAGTGAGGTTATGTCAGAGACTCTAAGCTTAGGGTTAAGGTATAAAACATCCCCTGAAAATAAGCCCTAATGCGTTTTTTGGAGCAAAAATTAATATAAGATCCTGTCTTATTTTCGGGGAAACACGGTACTTCCTTCCTGAAACTATGCAGACCAGTGTCATTAATTTTTTTAAAAAAGAAATTATTTAAAGAAAAGCTTTTACCTCAGCGACACCCATCAGATTATCAAAACTGTCCCAGAGGAGGCTGAAGATGATGCCTTTAAAATGGTCATTGCTGAACAGGAAACAAATGTGAAAGGGGAGGTTAGGTGGTAGAAGCATGCCGTGTTGACAGTGCCACCCAAAACTTAACTGATGGGTATAGACCGGAAAAGCACCATCCAGGCCCTGCCCATAGGCTGCCACTATAAACCAGTTTGCACATCTTAGCCCTCCTCGGCTGGGAAGAGATGAAACGTACAAGGGGATCGCTTAGTTATGTGCCATAACAAAATGGGTTCTGTTGTTGTACTGCTCTAACAAACAAGAAGTTTTTCCTGAACTTCAGCCTAAATCTGGCTTCCTGTTGCTCGAGCCCATGATGATGTGTCCTGCACTGAGGGATGATGGAGAACAGATCCTGCCCCTCCTCTGTAGGATAGCCTTTCAAGTATTTGAAAAATGCTATTGTATCTCCCCTCTGTCTTCTTTCCTCAAGGCTAAACCGGCCCAGTTCTTTCCGCCTTTCCTCCTAGGGCTTGGTTTCCAGTCCCTTGATCATCATGGGCGGCATCACAACATTAAAAATAACAGCAATAATAGTATTATCCAACCTCAACAGCAGTTCCGCTAATTAGCTCTCTTACAGCCGCCGGAACCACTGGTTTTCCATCTCTGTTTTCTATTTCTGTGTCTGCCGTTCTCTGGAATCCACCAGTGAAACAGATCGATTGCATGTAAGAACTTGAGCGTTTGATAGAAAAATCAATGCCAGACTAGCTCTGGATGAGTAGGGACGTCCCTTCAGGCCAACTCCCCCCCCCCCAACTTACTCCGTCTCTTTCGGCTTGTCCCCAAAGATCTGCAACTTCCTGTCCGCCCGGGTGAGTTTGACGTATTTCTGAGTGGAGCTGGTGCTGCGTTGCAAAGAAAAAAGAAGTTGAAGCGCCGTTCTGCCTTTTCACCCCTCTGAGCCATGGGGTGTTTTTGAGATCCCAGAGTCGGAGGAACACGGGTAATCAAAACAAGCAACGGCAGCCTCGTTCAGGAACTTTAATAATAAAAACGTGACTTAAAAAAAAAAAGTAGTGTATGATGCACTGCGGAGTTTGGCCCACCACCGGTCGGCAGCCCGTCTCGAGGGCCACAGGTTCAGAAGAACCTTCACTGGATAAGGTCACAATCATAGAATAATTGAGTTAGAAGGGGGCTGTAAGGTCATCCAGCCCAACCCCCTGCTCCAGGCAGGAATCCTAATCAAAGCACATCTGACAAGAGGGTTTTCTCTTGAAGGCCTCCAGGGTTGGAGCACCCGCCACTTCCTGAGGTCATGGGTTCCGTTGTCGTACTGCTCTAACAGGGCATTTTTCCTGATCTTCAGCCTAAATCTGGCTTCCTGTCGCTTGGGCCCATTCTTACACGTCCTGCACTCTGGGAGGATCTAGTCCATTTAACGCTAAGGGTGTGGGAATGGTGTGATATTCCAGTTTGCTCCTAGAAGTCCTGAGCATCGCTAGGGGTAGCTGTTCCTGACAGCCTTTAATTCTTGTATTGTTTCAAGGTGTGTACAGGTGGTGGCCGCTTGAAGGGGTGCACCTGTCATCCTGCAGCCATCTGGAGGAGACAGGATTATAGGCCAGCTTGTGGAAGGACTGAACAGCAGCTTATCACGACCAGGGGAACAAAAGAGAGCTCAGTAGTTTAGCCAGAGGTTGGGAGTCCGATTCCTCCCCACCGGGCCTCCTGGGAGTAGAGCCAGCCTGGGTGGCCTTGGGCAAGCGGCACCATCCCAGAAAAAGGGAAGGGTCAACCACTTCTGAGTAGCCTCTACCTGGAAAACCCTAAAAAATTGCTTCGAGGGCAGACAATTATTATTATTTGCTGAAATCAAGCAGGTGGCGGTGAAGGCTGACAACACAAGAGAAAAAAAGGTGATATTTTTGAAACACAAGAGAAAGAAAGCGGTATTTCTCTTTCCCTTACCTTCTCGACACCCGTTTGCCAACGGAGCTGGAATTTTTCACAGCGACGGGCACGACGTTTTGGCCACCCGGGATGCTGTCTGCTCGCGCTCTGGCGCCAGGGGGCATCAGAACTGGATAAAGCAGTCGGGAAATGCACTCGATCAAAAGCAGCTCTAGAAAGTAAGCCACCACTCGGCTTGCCCGTTCTTAGAAACCGACGCGGCTGGGCTTCGTACGCATGGAGAAAGACTTCCAAATGAGTGCAGACGAGGGATGTGCACCATGCGCAAGGTTTAGTAGCACAGCAGCTTCCTGGTCTTTTATACATGCCAAAAGGCTTCAGATTACCCACATTTTGAAACAGAAAGAAGACTGGAGACGTTGTGCTTTCTCCGTGGATGTTTCCAAGGGAAACTGCGTCATCGGCCACTGTAACCTGGGATGTGTTTAGCAGCTCAGGTGGGCACAACTATACAATGATGGAGAAACCAGACTTGGCTGCAGCTATACACCAGTTAGCTACCTCTAGATCAGAGTAAAATCATGTATTCCGCGTGCGACCGCTTTCGAAAATGACCTGGGAATTTTAGTTGGTTGAGAACACAATTATTCGGAAGCTCGTTATGGCTAGGGTTGTCTTTTACATTCATTGCTGACCAACCCAGGGTTTTTCCACTTCAAAGAACTTGCCTTACTTGAATTTTAAAGCTCTAAGCAAGAGCGACGTAGTGCTAAAATTTGAAAATGTCGGGGCTCACCGTAACAGTCACTAGAGCAGCTTGCCCCCCCAGAAAGGAGAACCTAAAATTGCAGGATCGGTCTGCATCGGCCTTGGAGGAGCAGGCCTTTTGCAAAGTGAACGGCTCTTCACTGCCTATTCTAGATCACAGCACACCGAAATACTTTACATGGCAACACAGAGAGCTTGCAGGAATATGCTGTTCTTAAGAAAGCAGCTGAGCTCAGATGGAAGAGGGAAGCTTGACTAGCGTGGCAAATGATGTCATTGTTCCGACTAATCAGAACATCCTCGGGATTCAATCCTTCAAGCCCTAGCTTCACTGCATTGTTGTCTTACAGACCGGATTTTTGAGCAACGGTTGTTTCCAAATGGGTTTTAAGTAACACGTTCCTAACGGACATGCGACCCCGAGACCCGATTTGGGGAAATCTGCAGGATATAAATCGCATCAATGGATGCTATTGAAGTTCTACAGACCGAATCATTCTATAAAATATTGCTTCCCTCCCCCATATGCCATTACTTTTTCAAATTTTAATATTAAATATAAAATAGCATTGCAATGTTTTACTATCTCCTTTCTTCAAAAGACTTTTGTCTGTTAAACTGGAAGGACAAAATACAGATGTATCGGCTTTGCCTATAAATATTTTACATGAAGGAAATGAATACACCAACGAGCCTACAACTATATAACCTATGCTCCCCTCAGAATCAGAAAGCAGTTAGATACCAAATGGAGAATTCATGTTCCAGTGATGGAATGGAATTGCTTGCCTGTGGTGGTCTGACCAAAGCTCATTCATCTTTAGCAGATGCATAAAAGGTAAGTCAATCGACTTACATTATCCCAAGTAAGAGCATGGACAAGTGGCAAGAGAAAGCATTAGCTGGAACTGGCATATACTAGGGATGCTGACAAGTCTTTGGGTCCGAGTCCCAAGTTCAAGTCTTTGGTACCAAGTCCCGAGTTCGAGGTACCACCAAGTCCCAAGTCCAAAATCCTATTAAAAACAAGCTTTCCCCCCCAGACTCCGACTGGAGGCCCAATCTTGGGGATATACTGTAAATACGTTCACCAGACGAAGCCGGTCATAGGCATTCCATTAAGTGCGAGATAGGAGACAGACTTAACTAGTTCATTTCAAAGCCATTGGTCGTTAACTAGAACTGGCGGCTTACGTGAAAGATCCAGCTGCCCGCCTCCTCCTTCTCCCCCAATCGACTGCGAGCGTTCTCTGTCTTGCGCCGTGTCAATGACTTTTCGGAAGCGCTGGAATCTGAAGCAAGTCCAACCCAGGTAAATGTCAGTGGGGGGGCCCTCCCACGAGGCCCTCCGCGCTGCCCCAGGGGAAACCTAAACGGGACAATGCACGGGAGCCTCCGTCTAGGGAGGACTTTCCGCCCAACCGCCAGGGTGCTTGGGGGCGAAAAAAGCACAAGGAGGAGAGATGTAAAGTTTCCCAAAAAAAATCCATTTTTTTCCTGGGGGGAAAAACTAGGGGGGGGGGCATTTTTGCCGAGAAAAAAGAAAAAATGGAAATTTCTATTTCTCCATCAATCCAATCTTGACAACTTTACATACATACATATTTTTTTCTGAAAAAAAAAGTGTTTTTATCTGTCTCTCTTTTTTTTTAAATGGAAATTTTACATCTCTACTAAGTAGGACAGGTCATTGCTACCCTAGAGAAGGCTCCAGACGTCTGACGCAGAACCTTTGCTATGCTGTTCTGAAACAGAGATCTCACCTAAACTACTTTTAGGCCTTAATTCTCAGCTTACACTTACTTTGCGCCAAGTTACTTGAAGCTGCATGCAAGAGACACAAAGATCTGATGGATCACGATTTTAAGCTATCATTTTCCTTTATCTCTTTTTCCCCCTTCCGTATTGGCATTGCGACTGCCTTATAAATCTAACCTGTAACATGTTTAATGTCTTTGGCTGGTCATGGACCGTCATCATAATAAACTAACTAACTGTACCCCGATAGAACTACATTTAAAAAGAGGCCGAGTGATTGTTCCAACATCAACCTCATTACAGGGCAATATTCATATGTTGTTTGAATCTTCCATACCAAACCGGGAACCCAAAACGTCGACGTCCCTATACGTTTCTGGAGGGGAAATCTGCACATTTAGGAGTAGCCTTTCCAGCAGGGTTCAAAAACCAAACTAATTCTTTGGCAGCTTCTCTCCCTCTCCCTCTTGGGAGGCTTGTGACGCTTCCCGCTGCTGCCCTGGGCAAGAGACGGCATCCTCTTGATTGGGGTGGGGACCTCGGGGGAGCTTACCCAGTGAGGTGCCGGATCACACTGAGCGCCGCATCATCGAAGGCTGGCTTCCCCATCCGGCTGGGGTTGAGCAGCGCAGTGCACTCCACGCCCATCACTGTCGGCTTGGTCTCTTGCACGGAAAGGGCCGACGGGAAGGAGGTGGTGAGGGAGGTGCGGACTGAGGGACCGTTCAATGCGGAAGCCACGGGCTCCTGCGTATGAAGAACCCGGAAGAATTAGAACGCACCTCCCCGTTGCTCAACGTCCTACATTTCAGGGACTGATGACCCGACGGCGGTCGGAAGACAAGCAAGGGGGTGGGGGGGGCTCTTGGACTGGGCAGCTTTCTCAAAACGAGAAAGTCCTCGTTATGTTATCTTAGGTTGGACCACCTCCAAGCATGGCAGGTAAGCAAACAGCAGTCCTGGGGCTGAACCCCTGCTCCCGGGGCACCCCACACGCTCTACCTTTAAGACAGAAAAAGGCAAGTTGAAGCCTCTAGGAATGGTGGCTCACCTTTTAAATAGAACAGAGGGACTACCCTGTACCATTGAACAGCTCAAAATACAGTAGAACCTCCATACCTGTGGGAGAACGGTTCCAAGCCCCCCCCCCCCCCCCATGGATACCAAAAAATGCGGATAATAGCAAATGCTATACATAGCACTGTCTCTGGCTCCCTCTAGTGGCCAGTTTTGGTAACTTGATCTTTAGAGATACAGATGGTGACAGCAGCCACGAAATTAAAAGACGCCTGCTTCTTGGGAGGAAAGCGATGAGAAACCTAGACAGCATCTTAAAAAGCAGAGACATCACCTTGCCGACAAAGGTCCGCCTAGTCAAAGCTATGGTTTTTCCATGTATGGAAGTGAGAGCTGGACCATAAAGAAGGCTGACCGCCGAAGAATGGATGCTTTTGAATTGTGGTGCTGGAGGAGACTCTTGAGAGTCCCCTGGGCTGCAAAGAGAACAAACCTATCAATTTTGAAGGAAATCAACCCTGAGTGCTCATTGGAAGGACAGATCCTGAAGCTGAGGCTCCAATACTTTGGCCATCTCATGAGAAGAGAAGACTCCCTGGAAAAGACCCTGATGTTGGGAAAGTGTGAAGGCAAGAGGAGAAGGGGACGACAGAGGATGAGATGGTCGGGGATTACGGGATTACGGGAAATTATTGGGGAGGCAGAACTCCAGAAAGGCATGATCGGCGAAGAGAAAAACTGGAAGGAGAGGCGAATAGATTCTATAACAGCCTTGTTAGATAATTCCCTCATTTTTACTTGGCAGTCCCGAGACCGGAGGAGTTTCCACTGAGTCCTCTCACCGAACACAGAGCCTACAGTTTTGGCTCTTGATTGTAAGCGGTCATGAGCAAAGCCGCTCTTTTTTGCTTAAATTATCCTCTCTGAGCCTCACGTCCCTGGACAGAAACAGATAATGCATCATTGTCATCATCATCATCATCGGGGAATATTTACCAGTCCTGGCAGAAGGCAATTGAGGTATTTGCTTCTCTTCTTCAATTCTTCCATCACCGACATGGCAAATTCGTAGAGTTCCTCGGGAGTGATGGACTGAGCAAAAAAAAAAAAAGGAAAATGGAAATAAATGCAAACGTGAAATAAACCCTCCAGACTGGGCGTGCGTAGCTTGCAGAATTCCGGGGTGTGTGTGTCTGCGTACACTCCCCCCCTGGTTCCTGGATGGCCCCGACCCCCTCTGAGGTCACCCGTCCCCAAATAATTCTCATCAACAGTGTCTTAAACTAACCCTCCTGATCCGTCGCGGCATTCCTAGCTGCTTCTGCAGGACTCACCATGCAACAGCAAATACCGGCACAGATGTCTTAACCCTTGGGAAATCGCCACTGAGATTTACACCGATTAAACAACACGAGTGTAAAGGTGTTGTTATGTGCCGTCAAGTCGCCTCCAACCTCCGGTGACCCCCATAAATGTGGGACCTCCGAAACGTCCTGTCCTGAACAGCCCTGCTCAGCTCTTGCAAACCCAAGCCTGTGGCTTCCTTTAGAGAGCCCATCCATCTCATACTGGGTCTTCCTCTTTCCCTGCTGCTTCCAACCCTTCCCAGCAGGATGGTCTTTTCCCAGAGACTCCTGCCTTCTCGGGATGTGCCCAAAGGAGGACAGGCTCAGTGTCAATATTTCTGCCTCCAGAGACCGTTCAGGCTTGATTTGAGCTAGGACCACCTTGTTTTTCTTTTTGGCAATCTGTAATTTTGAGAGCCGGCTGGAAAGGTCCCTGGACTGGAGCATCTGGCTAGGGTTAGCAATTCAGTTCCCAATTTTGCCTCCCAGCAGAGAGACCAGATAAGATTGCTGGCAGGGTGTGTGGCTGATGGGATTACACACCCTTCCCCTTGTGTGTGGCCTTAGGCAAGCCACACATTCCCAAAACACTGTCTTTCCTCCGAGGGCTTGGGTTTCCAGTCCCTTCATCATCCTTGCTGCCCTCCTCTGAACTGGCTCCAGTTTGGCAGCATCCTTCTTCAAGTGCGGTGTCCAGAACTGAACACAAGACTCTTAGATGAGGCCTCACCAGTGCCGAACAGAGGGGGGGGGGGGGGACTCATACCTCGCATGATTTGGAGATTATGCTTCTGCGAATAAATTCTAAAATCACATTCGTATTCGCATTTCTACTTCGGGGGAATGTGTAAGTCTCCCCAGAAGAGAGTCTGAAAGCCACTGCTTTTGACCCGCAGCCCACGCGTGTACCCTCCGCCGACACAGCCTCGGAACTCACTTCCTTATCCACATTGGGATGGGCACAAGCATCAATTCGGACAACCAGCTTCTCCAAAAGGGAGTTTAATGTCTGAGTCTGCACGTTAGATACGGCCACCTGTAGAGGCAAAAAAAGGCAGAGAGTAAAGCCAGAGGCTGATTTCGGCCTGGGAGAAACGGACAGAAGGAAAGATTTCTCTGACTCATCATCCCATTTGGAGTTTAGGGTTCGGGAAGACACAACTCTAATAATCCTGGAACGGTAGAGCTGGAAGGGACCCTATAAGATCATCCTGTCCAGCCCCTGTCCAGGAGGCTCAGAGGGGGAATCAAACTCCCAATCTCTGGCTCCGCCAGACCCACGGAGCTCTCCGGCATGTGTTCCACCAGGGAACGGCTTCCCCAAACACAGGGCTTCCAATGGATGTGAATGAGGTGGTTTGCCAGGGAGAAACAACAAGCGGGGGGAAAGTTTGAATTACGAAGTACCCTCAGCCTGAATTTGATGGCCTTGCTATTTCTGAGACCCACCTTGAAAACAAAGAGTGAGAATCTGCGGGTGTGGAATGGTTCAATGTCTCGTCCCACTCGTGAATCCTCTGGGGAAAATCCACGCACGGAAGCGTTAAGATACAAACAAGAGGCTGGAGATCCTGGCTTTCCACCGCGATGTGTGTTTTTTTTAATTTGAAGATTATTTTACTGTCTGTTTCGGTCTTTTAGCATTCCATCACCCAAAGGAGGAACACTTTCAAGCCGAGATGAAAGCGCTTTTTCCTGGGCTACATGAGGGTTAAACTACTGGAAAAGACTTCTCTTTTGTTTTTTTGTAAACATTTCCTCCCAACTGGTAAAAGACATGTGCTTATGAAACCACATCCTACATTTAGGACATTTTCCATGTTACTGATCACTGGAAGTTAACGTGTATGCGGTAGAACGCCTGCTTCCTACAAGGAATGCCCAAACTCCCTGCGAATCCCAGGCTGGATGGCAGAGGATGCTAATCCTGAGAGAGGCCTGGAAGGAAAAAAATCAAGGAGCTGGGCCTTCTTGGCAGTTACTCTCTTGCGCTGTAATGAGTCGCAGCCTGAAATTCGCCTGGCCTCCTCTGTGGAGACCTTTGAGAAACCTCTGAAAACTTTTCTGTCCCAGCAGGCCTTCCAAACGACGACCAGCTGAAACAGCATGCTGAGACGATAAGCTTAACATCCATAATCGCCGCCTGATTTTAAAATAATTTTAAATGTGATTGTTGAATTTTCTGTTTATTGGTTGACATGTTTAAATGGTTTATTGCCGTATACCTCCCGGAGTGACCGTTTGTCAGATGGGCAGTTTAGAAATTTTAAAAATGAATGAATGAATGAATGAATATGGACTTAATTTGCTAGTCTGATTACTGTTGTGGGTCCTGTTATAGCACCAATCTCCTTAATGACTACTCAGATGATCAAGCCCTCTTTCTTATCCTAGCCTCTTCTGGTTCGTACCTCTGATTTGATTTTCACTTGAATGTTCGTTAGAAACCGCTGGATTTTCTCCATGAAAACACGATCCATGGCCAGAAAACGAAACCTGTTTTCAAACTTGCCAATCACCTCCGTAGCCTGGGACGTGGGGAAGAGAGGGCGGTGGGGAAGAATTCAGAGAAGAAACAACAACAAACAGAGAAATTGTTCATTTCGATTACCGTTCCAAATGGAATGCTTGGAACCGCCAGAGAGAGCCGGGCTTCTGCTCACCTGTTCCAGGTAAGTGGATTCCATTTTTTCCAGGTCAATCATGATCAGGCCTTCGACAAAATCAATGCGCCCACTCTCCTTATGCAGACGTTTCATGAAGACGTCTAGCTCCTCAGAAGAAAAATTGCCTCCGTCCGCAAATAATCTGGAAACAAACATCGCAAGAATCATCACGCAGAGCAGACCGGTGTAGCATACTGATTAGACCGCCAGGCCGTGATTTGGTAGGTTTAGATGCCCCCAAGGGCCATGCCCATTCACCAGACGATAGGGAGCTAATCACTCACCCTCAGCTTGACCTACCCCGAAGAGTCGGTGTTGCGTGGATAAAGAGAGCAATGCTTAAATCTAATGTGAGATTAATCAATGCAACTCACAAATGTTCATTGAATAATAATGGGGAGTTGAGTCGTGGGACTTGCTGTTAAGTTGGACTTAACTCGCACCCGTGACATCGTGCCATCTTTCCCCCTTAGGTTGTTCTAAGCCTTTTGACAGCTGGCTAGAGAGCTCAGGGGGTTGAGGTCTCTGGCTGTGGAGCCAGAGGTTGGGAGTTTGATTCCTTCATTTGTGCCTTCTGGGAGAAAAGCCAGCCTGGGTGGCCTTGGGCGACCTGCACCGTCCCAGGGCGCCCCCTAGAGGAAATGAAGGGTAAAGCACTTCCAGGTGCTTTCTACAAAGAAACCTTGAAAAAGGGTCACCCTAAGTCAGAATCAACTTGAAGGCCCTTTTAAAAAAAAAAAAAAAAAAAAGCCTTTTGACACTGTGTATATAACTCTGCAGGGCGCCCTGAAAAACCACACTGCGGAAATCCACAGTATTTTTAGAGTCGGGCCTCTAAAAGCAAGGATGCAAACAGAAGACACTTGCGATAAGGTAAGAGCATCTCAGGATCAGAGGCCTTCAACGTGAGCACTCACGTGCCGCTCAATCGATGAGCAAAAAACAGTGGATGTCCCCGGGGTGCAAATGTTTGGAGGAAAGAAATACCTGCAAGCTCTCAGGAAGTCGGTGTTGGCCTCTCGTAGTTTCCCCAGGGCTTCTTCCAAGTACTGCCGGTAACTTCGCAGGGAAAGCTGCATCACCTCCACGTGGTTGATCAGCTCAATGTGCAGATTGTTACTGAGGCTCACCAGCCTAAGAACGGGGAGGGGAGGATCGGATGCATTCTTGACAAAACGGCCCACAAACAGGATCTGTGTGAGTTCCCCACTGGCCTGCCGAGAAACCCAGCCCCCCCCGGGGGAGGGGGAGGAGGAACCCAAGAAGAGGGTTCTTAAACAGGCCAGGATAAAGCTCTCATCCATTGTGAACACAGTGCTATAGAGCAGTGGCTCTCAAGCTTAGGTGTTCTTGGACTGCAACTCCCAGAAACCCCAGCCATCACAGCCGGTGGGGAAGGCTTCTGGCAGTTGCACCCCAAGAATGCTATACTTCTGTTAATGCATCCTAAAATGTATGCTCTTTTAGGATGCATGAACAGAAGTCTAGTCTCCAAATCCCGTGAGGTATGAGTTCCTCACTATTCAGGACTGGTGAGGCCTCCTCTGGAGTCCTGTCTCCAGTTCTGGACACTGAACTTTAAGAAGGTTGCGGACCAACTGGAGCCAGTTCAGAGGAGGGCAACCAGGAGGATCAGGGGACTGGAAACCAAGGCCTAGGAGGAACGAGTGAAAGAACGGGGCAGGTTTAGCCTGGAGAAAAGACTAAGGGGAGAGAGGAGAGCCCTTCTCAAAGACTTGAAAGGCAGTCCTACAGAGGAGGGGCAGGGTCTGTTCTCCATCCTCCCAGAGTGCAGGACACGTCATAATGGGCTTCAGCGACTGGAAGACAGATTGAGGCTCAGGAAAGATTTCTTAACTGTTAGAGCAGTACGACAATGGAACCCATGACCTCAAGGGGAGGGGGTGAGCGCTCCAACGCTGGAGGCCTTCAAGAGAAAATGGGACCCCCCTCTGTCAGATCTGCTTTGATTTGGGTTCCTGTCTTGAGCAGGGGGTTGGACTTGATGGCTTTCGGGGCCCCTTCCAACTCCATGATCCTATGATTCTATAAGGAACAGATAGTATCACGGCCATGGAAGTTGCAACTCTCTGGTGAACGTCTCAGTCGGGAATCCCCTGGGAGCTCCAAAACATGAAGCTGACCTCTCGGCCCGGCTCTCTGTCAGGAAGATATTTTCCATGTCCTGGATCCTGTGCCGGAAAGTTCTGCTGATGTTGTTCTGGTCCTCGCGCAGCTTGAAGAAGGCGGCTCTCTCCTTGTTCAAGGCTTCCACCACGCCGGTGCAGTGGCGCGCCAAGCGCTCGCTGTGAAACCGGAGCTCCGCTGAGAAAGAAAAGGGGGGCATGGCATGTTTCGGGTTGAATTCAGGAACAGCAGAGAATATGCAGGGCTCCAAGATCCACACGGGACGGATCTTTGCCCACGCCGGTGGGCCCTCCGGCTCTGACGGACCACAACCCTCCTCCCCATCCCCAACCGGCAAGCTGGAAAAACATCTCGGGATACCCAGTCGGACGTGGTAAATGTCCTTCTCGATGCGCTCCCGCCTCGGCTCGTGAAGGTGGATGCGTAGCTGCACTTCAGAGTGGAGCTCCTCCTTCTTGGCCCCCACGACAGACGACGTCTTGGCTAAAGTGTCAGCAAACCACGTCTCCAAGTGTTCGAAGAACTGCAGCCGGAGCCTAGGATTGGAAAAGACCGGCGGAAGCAGAGAGAGAGAGAGAGAGCATAAGGTGACACGTCCCAGGGATTTTGTAGAATATCTGAGCAGGTAACCTTAGAAGTAAGATCACGGAGGTCCAGCCCCTCTCAAGGAGGCCCCCGTGGGGGAACCAAACTCCCAACCTCTGGGCTCTGCGGCCGGATCGCCTCAACCCCTGAGCTCTCCGGCACTTCTGAATGATGAAGCTGGAAGGCACCTCAAGGGAAATCTAGTCCAACCGGTGGCGCTTGGGCTAGGTGGCCCTTGAGGCAGGTGGCGAGATATAGGGCAACATGAATTCCTATAAAGACTGAACTCATGAAACCTGTCAATATGTCCCCCTCCTCCTCTTGTTAAAGTGGGATTTCTTTAAAACGGTGAATACACCACCCCTGCCCGGGGGACTGGAAGCTCAATTATATCTTCCTCATTAATTTGAGAGGTTTCTACACCGTAGGAACCCCTTATCCACAGGATCGGTATCTGCTGATTCACTTATCTGCAGTCTGTAAATATTAAAGTTATTAAAAAGGAAAAAAAAACATGCTGAAGTTACCAGAACTGGCCACAAGAGGGAGACAGAGACCATGCTGTGTATAATGTTTGCTATTATAATAGCGTTTGCTCTTATCCGTGTTTTCCAGCATCGGCGGAAGGGCCTAGAACTGATCCCCCGCTGATCAGGGGAGTCTTACTGTATTCTTGTATGACTAACAGAATGGGGAGAGAATGGGAGGCGAAGAGAGGAAAAAACAACTTCCTACTCACTTATTTCTTATATCTATGAAGAAACTTTCCGGGAGGTACACCTGTTGCAGGTAGGAAGGCAGTGAGCTGCTTTTCAGCTTTCCGGCGTAATATTTCTCAGATTTCTTGCCCTTACCCTTCCTCAGGTGTTCAAATAGCTCGTAGGTGTTGCCGCTCGACGTTGTGAAGACTTCTCTTGCTGCCGCTGTTCCCTCCGAGGACCTCTGCGTGGGGGTGAAGAACAAAACAACGATGGCACTGAGTCCCAAAGGCATAAATTTGTTCATAGGTTTGTTTTCCGCTCCTCCTTTCAGAGCTGGGAGCTTCTTCGCCATCCGACGAACGCGCATCTCGGGAATCAGGGACCGGTCTCCTTTGGGGTTCTCCAGCTTTTCCTGGTATTCACTGAATCGCTGCATCGATTCAGTGGGAGGGGGGCTCTCAGTCTGGCCCCTTCCTCTCCTGCTTCAGGCAAACAATTAATTTATTTCCCCCCCGCCCCCCCCCCCCAAGCATGTATTGAAGCATTTATGGGCCCACCCTGACTTATTGGGCCAAAATAGGTCAGAGGCGGGCCCATCTGGATCAGTGAAACTTGGGGAGGAGTTGACTCGCCGGATCAGTGGGCCTACTCGGGGACAATTGACTAGGCGGGATAAAATAATAAATAAATAAATAATTTATACGCACACACTTGTTCCTTATTTTACCACTCTGGGGGGGAAAAAGATCCAAATTGTTTCAAAACTCGGGAACAGTGGGGGGAACCAGATGGAAACGTCACAGGGGCTAGTCAATAGTCACACATCTTCACTATCACAAATACTGAGGGGGGGGGGGGGGTCTGCTCTTGGCTAACACCAGGGATGGTCTTCCCCAAACGGCAGGAAAGGGAAGAGGAGAAGCAGCTTTGAGGCGTTGTATGGTCCTGTGGTTGGAACCTCGGGGTTTCCCTCTGGATACGCCATTCCTTCAAAGCTCGGTGAGAGATGCAAACGAAACCCGTGTTTGCATCACACCTTTACCTGACAAGAATGACGTGTGTGTGTGTGTGTCCCTGTCTTTCTTCCTCATTGCTAAAGCGAGATCCAGCTCACCGGTGCTGATTTTGCACCGTCGTCTGCCTCGCAGGCAGCTCCAGCCTCCTGCAGGGGACTGCTCCCATCCTCTGACTTCTCCATGTCATCGCTTTCCAGGACAAAACTGGATTTTTCTGCAGGGGTGTCCCTGCTTTTGCGTTCCAGGGTAGAGCTCTCCACTTCGCCTGGTTTCTCCGTCTTCTCGGATCCCTCCACCCCAGCAGCTCCATCTTCTTCTTCTTCGGTCTCCATCTCCTCCTCCTCCTCCTCCAGTGGTTCTCTGTCTTCGTTTCTGTGCCCGAGGGCATCTTCCGAGGTCTCCTCTGTTCCTACAGCTTCATCCAAATCATTGGCCACATCTGCTCGAGGGGCGCAAAAAAGGGAACATGGCGAACGAGCAACGGGGAACCAAAGAAGAGCACAAGGAAAATAAGGAGCCCCCGGGCTCCCAAGGCATGTACAATCATTCTATTACCATGGGGGCAGCAAAGGCCGAGAGGAGGTGGAGAATGGGACAGAAAGCAGGCTTATCTGTACATGAGAGGTGACAAGATCTGTTACAGGATCTGTTCTCCATCCTCCCAGAGTGCTGGACACGCAATCAAGGGCTTGAGCGACAGGAAACCAGATTTACGGTGGACTGAATATCAGGAAAAACTTCTTAACTGTTAGCAGTACGACAATGGAACTAATGACCTCAGGGGGAGGTGGTGAGCGCTCCAACACTGGAGGCCTTCAAAAGAAATTTAGACAACCAACTGTCCGATCTGTTTTGATTTTGATTCCTGCCTTGAGCAGGGAGTTGGACTCGATGGCCTTAGAGGCCCCCTCCCAACTCCCTTCTTCTAGGATTCTATTTTACAATTTCTAGTACTTTTAAGACTAGAAACTTCCTGTAACAGGGAAATGATTTTCTCGTTATTCCAGCTAGCTTTTCCCAATTTGGGGCCCCTACATGTTACTAGCATGTAATCTCTGTCATTATGAGGCTGGGAGATAAGCAGGCAAAGATGATGGGAGTTGCTGTCTAATCCTTCGAGGGCCTTGCATTGAGGAAAAACTCTGCCACGCTTGTTGTACGTGCAAGAACTACGATGACTACAACGTTTTGCCTCAGTTTAGGAGGAAGACTGCTGTTAAGCTGAAATATTCAGATGCCATTTATTCCGCAACGATGCAGATCTCCCAAGAGGGGTGAATGCTTGGCTAAGGGCCCCGGTTCTTCCACAGAACATCTGGAGGCCATATGGAACACATCTCACTTTCCACACTCCGTGTTCCGCCATATATGGGGATCCTCTCCTCCTTTCTCCTCTAAAAAAAAAAGGATCCAGCACTGTCTTGATGGAGCAAGAGATTTGAAAGGAAGAGATGGAGAGAAAGGAGCACGAAAGGGACACGTCTCAGACATTTTGGACGGGGCGGGGCAGCTCCAAACAGACAGACAGGCTCAACGGATTAAGTGTCACCGGCCAAAAAAAGGCATCCACAATTACTTTTAACAGAGAACAGAAGTTACCTTCTTCATCAGCCAAAGGTCGTGTTTTCTTCAATGGTCTCTAAATGAAAATAAAAGATGGACAGTGTGACAGTGGATAACAGGCAAGACTGAGCAATTGCAGAATACTGACCGCCTGAATTTAGTACACACCATTTATAAAATGCTTTAGCGTCTTCTGAAAGCCAATGAATGTTTTACTTTCTCTATTTCGTTCTGCATTTCATTCCTCCCCCCCCCCCCATATGTCTGAAGAGGTGGGCGTGATCCACGAAAGCTCACGTTAAAATATAATAGTTAGTCTTTAACGTGCCACCATGTTTTTGACTTGTTTCGTTTCTTTGGATTTTGCCTGATCTGCTTGCACAGACGGACAGGGCGACCTTTTCTAAAACTAGAAAGCAGGGAAACCTTCTGGAATTCATAACAGTTTTGGGGCGGGAAAGAGGAAAAAAAGGGCACACCCAAGGAGACAACAGCTTTTCTCCATCTCTGCTTTGCCCAGTCAATTTTTATAGAAGCTGCTGCAGTACGGCTCTCATTGTTCCTGGCCTGCAGATGATGAGAGCCATAGCCTAGCACATCTGAGGGGCAACGAGCCAGGGAAGGCGGCACAGGGCCTCTTTCTCCTTAACGAAGCTGAATTAAGGGGCACATACCCCTTTATAGATGTCCTTGACGTAAAAATATCGGCTGAGGGAGAGGCTGTAGGAAATCAGCTCGTGCAGAATATGGTCGGGATGAGCTGTTACTTTGGACAGGAGGTCTTGATGGAAAGCCGTATACCTGTTTAAAGACGAACCCAGAGCAAAGCAAGGTGACGTTAACGCCTCACTCCGAAGATGGAAAGCAGAAGCCAAAGAGACAGGAGAAAATGAGCCTTGCTTTTGCAATGTCTCCGAATCGGTGAATCTTTTATACCACTACCACCTTCATCTCTACAACCATCTAGGATTCCAGCCCTAGGAATTTCTGATGCTACAGCCACCGCGACCACACCGTTGTCTGTGTCACTATCCTGAACGGGGCCGACCTCACAGAGTATTCACTGGCCTTTTCTATCAACCTTTCTCTCGTAATAAGTCGAGATTGCATCGAGGTCAGGGGCGGCGTGAACTCCTTATTCTTAGGGCACCTTCCTCCTTTCTTCCCTCGGGAAGATAAAACTGAAAACGGGAAGAATCTGAGAAACCAAGAGGGTGGGAACCAGCGATTCGGACCCGAGTCATGGGACTTGATGTCAAGTTTCGACTTAAGCTGCGCCGGTGACTCGACTCATATTGTTTTTCCCAGCGACTCAGGATCAGCTCTCACCTCGGAATCCGCCCACCTGCCCCGTTTTTTCTGGGGGGGGGGGGGGGAAGAAGCTTGTTTTCAATAAGGACTCGGAACTGGGACTCAGGACTCCGTAGCAAAGACTCTGACTCAGACGTGGGACTCGGACCCAAAGCCTTGCCGACAACCCTGGCGTGAACCATCAAAATTCCTTCCCCGCCGAGATGGGTTGTTTTTTCACCCACAGCCTACAGGGAGGCCCCCCCCCCCCCCCGACGTACCCGGCTCGAATGAACTCCAAAGCGGTGTAAATTTTCTCCAGTTGAGATTTCAACTTGTCATCAGAGCTTTGGGTTCTCAGTCTGTCGACAGAGACGTCCAGATGAACTTCCCTGAGCTGCTTGTGTGAGGAAGGGAAGCAAGGGGCATGGCGTACAATTAGACTCAAAAGGGTTACGTTGCTCGAATGCGCAGGCCGGGCAGCGGAAGCGTTTGAAAAACCAGCCTGCAAATCACTTCCTGACCCTAGAGATTGTGGCAAAATGATCCACAACGGATACAAGGTCCACACCGAAGTGAAAACGTACCCACGCACCCAACACCTAACTGAGCATCCACTTAATGTGTTATTACACTGCACTCCCGTTTTCTTAAACCCCCGAGCCGGTACGCTGACCTTGTTCAGGTTTTCGTGCTTGTTCCGACATTCGTTCAATTTATTGTGAAGCTCGTCCTCCTGATGAGCGAGGCGGCGCTGGTGCTTATCGAAAAGGACCAGAGCATCCTGAAAGTGCTGGTAAAGGTGCCGGCAGTTGACCTCCGTGTGTTTCGCCAAGCGTTCCAAGTCGTCCTGAGGAAATCAGTGGAAAAGGACCAGCGATCAGAGGGACAAACGTCACCAGGAAATCATCATCATTATTATCATCATATCGGTAATAATAATAATAATCATCAGGAAGTAATGTCATGAGTGAGAAGGATCTTGGAGTTATTGATATCAGTAATCATCATCATCATCAGGAAGTAATGTCATGAGTGAGAAGGATCTTGGAGTTGTTGTAGATCAAAAGCTGAATGTGAGCCAGTCATGAGATGCGGCTTCAAAAAAGGCCAATGTGATTCTAGGATGCATTTACAAAAGTATGATCTTCAAAGCCTGTGAGGTACTGGTTCCCTTCTATTCTGGACTGGTGAGGCCTCATCTCGAGTCCTGGGTCCAGTTCTGGACACCGCACTTTAAGAAGGATGCTGACAAACTGGAGCAAGGTTCAGAGGAAGGCAGCCAGGATGACCAGGAGAATGGAAACCAAGGCCCGTAGGGTTTGCTATTATGTATAGGGTTTGCTGTTATCCACCGTTTTCAGCATCTACAGAGCAGCTTGGAACCAATTTGCCACGGATATGGGGGTCCTACTGTCCTGTGAAGATATATTTGCATTTCTCTGTCTTGAATTCCACCTTCAATCAACTTGACTACCTTTCTGAAGATTTCCCCATGTAAAGCGTAGACCCCACGGTCTCAACAGATCCATCAAGGACACGATGGTTTTCACGACGACAGCGTGTGCAGAAAACCACTTAGGACGAGGTGTTGGCAAACTTACATCCATTGTTTCCACCTCTCGCTCAAATCGACTCTGCAGCTTCCCCACCAACTGGAAGAAGCAAGGGTTCACAATCTTCTCGGCCTCTTGTTCGGAGCAAACTTTCATCTGCAACAGTTTTTGCTGAACAGAGCGGAGAAAGGGGGGGGGGAGGTTATTAGGACCCTGAAATGTCCAATAAACGCACCATCTGAAGGCTTCGGAAGCCACTGGTCAGATGGACAGGAACACTGCCCACATTTTCAGGGAAGGGATCAAAAAGGGGGTTCGTCCCACAAACCTTGCACTCCTCGACTTTGGATAAACACGCCTGGCAAACCTTCTCGTACTGGATGCGAATTCTCATCATGTACTGTACGTTGTGAGTGTCTTGGGACCAAACAGAAAGAAAGGAACGAAGAAGCAGGGTTATATCAAGACTTGAAGCGGGATCTTCACAGACTTCCACAGTGCAGGTGAACGCGGGAAGTGCCCTCCAAAAAACAGCAAGCTGTATTATTACCGCACAAACTCCTATGAAACCACTAACGATGGGAAAAAAATTTTTGCAATCAATAATTTGCTTCCCTTTCATAACAACGGCAAATTTGCTGCACGCTACTTCGTTCTGTGCCAACTCACTGTCTGGAAAAACAGAGAAGACCCTCCAAAATAAGGGAGGCCAGCCATCCTTTTTTTTAAAAAAAATGACAATTGCAATACGCTCAGTCCTTACCTATACGTTTATTTATGGCCACCACCGATTCGTACCATTCATTGACCTCGGCTTTAGAGTGGGTCGGAGGTAACAGGTTGCTAAAGAGACAGGAAAGAGGAAGGAAGAAAAGCACTTAACCAATACACCTCTTGAGGATGGTGTTACAAAAGTCAGTATCATTTACAAAGGAGGATCCCCATATCTAAAGGGGATGGGTTCCAAACCCCCTGCAGATGCTGAAAAACGTGGATAATAGTGAACGCTACGCATAGCATGGTAGAAGAAAAAAAATCTAGGAAAAAAAAAGTATTTTCACTATTTATTGCCAGAACTGGCCACTAGAGGGAGACAGAGTATGTACAGTGTTTGCTGTTAAAATTGCGTTCACTATCATCCACGTTTTTCAGTATCCGCAGGGGGATTGGAGCTGATCCCCCGTGGATACGGGGGTCCTGCTGTATAATTTAATGAATGAAGTGTGGGAGACAAACGCACTACCTAGAGAAATACAGTATGCTTCCTGACCTTTTGTTTCTGACACAAGCTGGGACCTTCCTGTTCCTACCCGGCGCTTCCTCTCCCAACCACCCATGTTTTGACCCCATCATGGTTGGAAGCTGCACTCCGTTCCTCTTTTCACATACCACAGAGAGTACAGAAGCGCTGTTCTCTTTTCATGGAGCGATCGCTGGTCTTTCAGCATGTTCTCCAATTCCGTCTTCACCGCGCTTGGGTTCTGGATTCTTTCGCTTTCCATGAACTCTCTAAAAGATACCCACAAAGACCAGATGATGTATTTTGAATGGGGTGCCTTGGAGTTATAAAACAGGCGTCCGGAGGAAGCAAACTAGTCAAAGTGTGCGGCTTACATACCGCCTTATAGTGCTTAAAGCTCTCTTTGGGTGTGGTTGGCAATTGAATTATGGAAGCGACCCATTGCAACCCTCAGCAAGCTCAATTTACTGACCTCCGAAGGACAGAAAGCTGAGTGAACTCCGAAATGGCTATTTGGGATTGTGAGCGGAGTTTTGGCTGCAGTACTGTAGTTTAACCACTGCGCCGCGAGACTCGGTGGCTAAACGGCAGTACTAGTAATATCCGCTAGGGATAGTATTGTACTCTCTGCCTCAGCTCAGCCATTGATGGAAGAAGCAACTCCTGGACAGCTCTCTCTTGCTCTTTAGCGCCCCCTTCCCACATGGCCAAAAGGTGGTACTGCGGCTTCCAGTTCACAGAGATGAGGGATACAAATCTGGTTCCTCTTTGTCCTCACAGGGACGGCGCGTTCAAGAGAGCAAAAAGCCAGATCCTTACTTCAGAGAGCTCACAAATTAAAAATAGCCACATGGAAAGCAATAAAGGTTTGGGACGAGGAAGATTCTATGGTCCAGAGGCTGCTAGACCACAAACCCCCCCTTGATCTCTCCCCTCGTGCTGGGAGGTCTGGAAGGAGTCGATTCATGAACATCTGTAGGGCCACACAGTGATAAAGAAAGGGTAAGGAAACAGTTGTGAGAAAAGATACACAATAAATGTATAATTAGTCCATTGAAACATACAGTGGGACCCCTGCGTCCGTGGGAGATTCCAAGCCCCCTCCACGGATGCTGAAAAACGCGGATTAGAGTGAACGTTGTTTTAGTAGCAAACGCTATTCACAGCATGGTCTCTGGATCCCCCTAGTGGCCAGTCCTGGCCACTTCACCTTTAAAAATATATGTATCTAAGATTTTTCTTTTAATATTTTTAATATATTCAGACCGTGGATAAGTGAATCAGCGGATACCGATCCAACGGATAAGGGGGTCCTACGGTACTCACAGGAGGATCATTTTGTCGAGCAGGTGATTCCTCAGGCTATATGGAAAACGGACGGATTGATTTACCGTCCATCTGGGCAACCACGAGGAAGATCACCCGGCCCCTGGTTTCCCTGCCCGTCTTTGGGCCCCAGCGACCGGTGCGTGGCATTTGGGAAAAGAGTATGTCCGTGAGCGTGAAGCGGCAGGATCCTCACCTCTTGCCAAAGGCCTCACCTGAAAGTGGAGATCACCCCTTCCTTTTTGATCGCTTTCCAGATCTTTTTTCGCTCCTCCAGTTTGCTTCGATGGGAGACGTCCCTCTTCAGGTCTGCTTCCGTCAGGTTAATGAACAGCCTGGCTATGGCTCTCTGATTAGCCAAGAGCGCTTGGTTGATCATCTGTGATCGGAAGAGACCACGCAGACTTAAAAATAGCTCCAAGGGCAAAACACGAGCAACAACAACAAACCCAAAAATACCTTTGCAGGTTATGGGAAACCAGTCGCTTGACTTCCACAGAAGTAAGAGGAAGTGAGAAGATGACATCACAGTAACTTTCCCAGGTGGCAGCCGTGTGCAGATCACCTCTGAGATGGCTGAGGCTCAGGACCCAACCCGACCCCTACCAGGAGGAGGGAGCCCTTGGGACGTGGGCGCATGCGCTGGCCATCACCCGGATCGGCCCCCTGTCATGTGGCCGCCAGGATCATGGCAGGGGTGAGCCGATTTTATCCTATCTCTCCCGCCTTGGCTCGCCTGCGCCGGTGACTGGTTGCGTTCCGGATCAAGTGCAAGGTGCTGGCACTTACTTACGAAGCCCTTCAGCGTTTGGGGCCGTGTTAATGGTCGGAGCGTCTCTCCCCAAGGTCATCTGCATCTGCATGGCCAGGTGCTCCTCCGGGAGGCCACACCAGAGAAGGAGGCCAGCAAATCTTCATCGAGAAGGCAGGCCAGCGGCACTCACTCTCTGGAATCACCTCCTGTTGGAGCGACGCCTGGTTCGCTCCCCCCCCCCCCCCACACACTCCCTAATTTCAAGAGGCTGCTAAAGACTCATCTCTCTCGAGAAGTCTTTGGTGCCAACCTCCTCTGAACTTGGCTCGCCTCTGTATTGCTGCTCGTATTGTTTCCTGGATTCTTCAGGAGCTCATGCATCTTCGATAAGCCCCCAAATTCACATCACCATGGCCTAATCTATCCTTACACCTGTTCCCACCCATGCCAGAAATGACTCAGAACAGATTTCGACTTGCAAATTCCGGGTCTCTTCCACTACCCAACCAAGGCCTCATGTCGAGAAGAAGTGAGGTTTTACCATGGCTTCCTTATGTATGAACCTGTGGACCTCCGAGGGTAAGAGATAGGAAGCGTCTTCCAGAATCTTGGTGTGTATCTTCAGCGAGTCTTTGATCTGGAGATGGAAAGAGAAGGAGGGGTACAGCGCGGAGAATCACGACACGGGTTGACTTTTCGTTAAGATGAACAAACTAACAACAGCAGGCAGTCTAATCCAGATACTTTTCACAGCATCTCAGCCCTAAAGGAGACTTGTTTCCCCCAAAAAGACGATGTTGGGGGTCGGGGTGGGAAAACAGGCCATGGTCCTCCGAGCAAGGCCAAGAAATCTTCCATGTGAAATACGGCCTTCTTCGTGGTGGCCCCAAGATGCTCTGGAACCTGCTCCCAGTGGCGCTGCGCCTGGACCGCTCCTTCCCAACGTTTAAGCTTTTAAAAACATGGTTATTTCGAGAAGCCTTTTATGACATTCCTGCTTGATTTTCTCTCCGATTCTACGCCTTGCGTTCCACCTTATCTGATAACTGATAGGAAGCCTCCTGTAGCATGTTTTATAGCCTCTTGCTTTTATTTATCATTGTTGCAAGGTAATATTTTATTTTAAATACACGTACTGAAGATTGTGCCCGGCTACTTCTGCCCTGAATTTTTGGGGGCATGGGTTTATAATTTTTCTGCCTTGCTCACAGGTCGCGGGCGTGTGCCCAAAGAAGTGGATTTTTCTTTCCACAAAAGATCGCATTAATTGTCTGATTTTTAGGGCTCTAATAAAAGTGGCCCATTCTTCTACCTTTGTGTTATGCAATGACCACCCCGCTTCCTTTAGATTTTTTTTCTCTCTCGCAAAGAACTATGGGGCAGCAAAGGGCTGGAAACCGGAATCCCAATGTTATTATTCTTTGCATCTTCCTCATGCTAGAAGACGGAACGGCTGGCTTGCGGGACGCTGCACCTAAGTGTCACCCCTGTGGGTTGCCGTGGGGTAGCATGGCAGGAACAGAGGTGAGGAGCTCCACCTCCGCCTCGGAGTCCCTGTTATCTGCTGCCTTTTTCCTTCAGCTCCAGCTCTTCAACCTAGGAGGCAGGAAGCACCGTTGACTCACCCGGCCCGTCCGAACCACCTCCGCCTTCAGCAGGGCTTCGTCCAGTTCTCGAATCCACTGCCTTCTTCTCAAGGTCTCCTGGACGACAAGGGACCACATTTTCTCAAAGTCCTGGAAGGAAGAAACGGAACATAGGTCCCACCGGCGTAGGAGCTGGGCCGTGAGCCCCATGGCACCCGATATTCTCTTGGTGATTTATGTCTGTGTAGCTCAAATTGTGTAACTCACCACAGCGAATGGCTGCTAATTAAGAAGGCCATGGTGGCATTGCTAAGCACATGCCTATTTCGCCACACAGAGCGTCTTGCACACGGTTTACCTTCCCAGACAGTTTGTGACTGCAAAGAAGTGTGGCTTGCTTTTTAAGGTCAGAAAGATGCAATGATTTCTGTCTTCTACAGTCTTCCTTTTAAAATTATTACTAGGATCCTTGTGGTCCACTGGCGCCTTTTCCATTTCTAAGTCAGGGTGTATCTCAGATCCTCTCAAAAGTTAAAGCATAATTGAGAGAGGAGGAGGGTGCAGCCCTGCAGACGCTGCTGGCTGTCACTCCCACCACTCCGGCTGCCACGGCCAGTGCTGAAGGATGATGGGAACTGAAGTCTTAACAGCGCCTGCAGAGGTGCACATTCTGCAGCCTCGGTGCTATCGCTCCACTCAAAGCGGTGTTGAGCGCATGCTTTTGCTTAAGCGTGTGCATGCTTGCCGGCCGCAGCTCCGCCAGGTAAGCCTCAGAGTTGAAAAGCAGCCCACCTGAGTGTGTGGTTAGCAAGAACAAAAATATGGAGAACTGACTTTATGTAGAAAAACTAGGATGGGCTCCCAAGGAGATCAGGAGTACAAGCCGAACAGTAACTGTGCAGCTGTTGCATCTCCAAAAGAAAAGCAGCCACACTAAACACCCTTGTTTAAACGTACACAGCTATAGATAGGGGTGGTGGTGTAATTTTTTAGAAATCTGAACTGAGTAATGCACAAAGTTTGTGAGGAACTCACGGTGCCTGTGGGTTCTTTGTGGTGACAGTAAAATTTAAATATTTTGAAATCACCACATGGTCTACACAGGGCCAACATCAAACGGCAGTTGACCCTTAGTGAAGTGACTGGAGCCAAAGTGTCTGGTGTGGTCTCTTACTTCGATGGTGTAGGTCTCGAGACTGGTGTTGCTTGCGACGGTTTGGAAAAGAGACGCGATGGTTTGATCCGATTCCGACAGTTTCCTCAAAAACAACGTCCCGGGTACCAGTACAGCCTGCTCCATGTCCTGCAGAGGAAAAAATCACGTCCAGTGGATATCCGTCCGTAAGGGGTCTGGAGGCCTGCGAAACGAACTACCCTCAGAAACGGTGCTGAGAAGCAATGTCTTACCTTCCCAAGGCGCGCCAACTCCTCCCTGAGTCTGGCCACGGCATCGTCGTAACGGCATTTTCTGCTCTCTGAGAGTCGCTCAATGATGTTGCTGTTTTTCTTCCCAGGAACTGGGTGGAAGGAAGATATGAATGTAAAACTGCAGGATTAACGGTCAGACTGGCATCAAGGAAATAAGGCATCTCACGGGGTTTTATAACCCAATTTATGTACCAAAGCAAAGCCAGAACCTTGGCTGTTGGGTCCACAATTAGAGGGTAATCCTGAGGAAGCACTAAGCAAACTCCTCGATAAACAAGAACAGTATTTCACTCAACTAATTTGCTTTTGCCTAAATTTACTTGCCACCTTAGCTGATACCGGGGGCCTGCAAACACAACTTTGTGCTCTGGCTCTCAGGCATCACAGAAGGCCTTTGGGCTTCAGCGAGAAAGGCACTGAACATACAATTTGCTGCGCGTTCAAGGGATGTAACGTCCAGCCTCATAAAGGACTCAAAATTTTGTTTTTATATGGATATGCAATGAGAGCAGTGTGGGATTTCAAGGAAATCTGTACGACCGCAAATTCTTCAGCCTGGTTTTGTATCATTTGCCTCAAATCTGTGTTGGGACAAGGGACGACTGATGCCGTGTACGCTAAGAGGTGACCACAGGGGCTCCAAATTGAAATGGTATCATTTACTAATGACTTCAGCGAGGCCTCGGACTTCTCGAGCCGCCACCACGTTCTCGCTTTCTTGACTCTTGAGAAACGCCAGCATCGTGGCTTCTCTGAAATGGAAACAGAGGGGGAAACGTTTATGTTTAACAAACGAGAGTCAAGGTAGGAAATGGTCGTGCTTGGGTTAGGAAATGCCTAATATTTGTTTTGCCCAACCTTGTGAGATGGAGGCCACAAAAGTTTCAAACTAGCTGACATTTTTACAGAGAACAAATCACTGAAACGAAAGGGACATGTTCTCTGTTCCCTCTTGTGGCCAATTTTGATCTTGCATCTTGGAAATAATTACAAAAAGGCAAAAGGCAAAACCAAATAACTAGCAACAACTCACTGCTATGACTTGCATCTCCACTCTTATGCCAATATAAGAAAACATCAGGATTTTTCTTATCACTGGGCAGCTATATTTATATTTCTTACTTGTATTGCACTGGATTTTCAGTGTAGTCATCATTTGGCATTCCCTCAATCCATGCCTGCTGACGCTGTGTTAAAAACCCATGGCCGGTACATGTTTCGACATCCTTCACCAGGGGGATATTTCCTGGAATCTGGGGCACTTTATGCTGTGCTAGTTTGTTTCTCGCCTCCCTGAGAGTACGCACCAGGTTTATCTTGCAAAAGCAAACATTAAGAAGTTAAGAAGTGGAGCAAAAAACAAAGATGAACTAAGTTTTTTTAAAACCTATAATTCTACATCACGTCCATAAAGCTTTTTAACTGTATTCTTGTGTTAATTAATAATATTCTTATCTAGAGTACTGCATCAGTAAGTTAATTATGTATATATGGATGCATTTATATGATGTTGTCCCAAATAAGCTATAATGTTGTAACTGTAATTATTTTGATGCTATATAACCCTCGAAGAAGGCTGATAGGCTGAAATGCATCAGGTATTTTACACTAAAATAAGGAACATTATATTTTCTACATCCTGGGAGTTATAGTTCAAACAGCAGAAGGGGCGCCAGGTTGCACTAATGCACTTTATGGGATCAGCTCGTTGAGATTCTGCTCTTTCTTGTACCTCATCATCAAATATCTGCCTGTAGACTTTTCCACTGGGAACCACTCGTGACACACCCACGAGGATCATTTTGCAGAGCGCTCTTGGGTTCTCGGTCTCTCTGTTTGTTTGCACTGCAGCAGAATTTTTTGCTGGATCGACTGAAGAAAAAAACCCAAATAGACAAAAATATTAGTGATCAAGGAGTGCTTAAATGAATGAAAATATTCCCCCCCCCAAAAAAAAAACCCTTATTATAAATATACTTCACACTGAACAAACTGGGGGGGAGAGAAAGCAGACAAAAGAAAATTAAACACAAAAATCTGATGAAAAAGCATCATGTGTGTGTTCTGTGGTGTTAAAGTGAGAACTGACTTACAGTATAGCAACCCTAATAAGGTAAGTGAGAGATTTAAGGAGTGGTTTGACCACTTCCGATCCCCCAGGGAGTTTCCAGGGCTGAGCGGGGATTCGAACCCTGTTCTCCAGAGTCCTCGTCCGTCACTCTATCCACTATATAACACACTGGGAGGAAGCATAGCGTTAGTTAAAATAATTAGTGAAAGAGAGAGGCAATATACACACCCCTACACTTTTAATACATATACTGTACCTCTCTTTTACAACATTCTGGCACCTAATATATGAATGTGTCAACACATTATATTGTATACAGTCACTCGCCTCGCAGTCTAGTCAGGAAAATCACCATCAGGACTGGATTCAGATTTATTTAAAATTTTAAAAATAAGAGTAAAAACAGCTAAAATTAGGGCGAGATACATAATAAATATATATGATGCCTTAATCAGTTACAGGTGGTACTTGACTGTGATTAAATTAAAATATACCCAAATTAGTGAGTTGTTCAGATTACGCCGTTATATTTTCGGGGCTCAGTCCTGGTTTTAGTCCAGAGTCCTTAAATGTCTCCCTGCCTCTCGCGGCCTGTTATTTTATATCAGTCTGCCTGACTGTAACTGTTTTACCTTCCCATCGCCTACGACGGGTGCAATAAATAAATATTTATATTTAAAAATATTTTAAAAATAACCATTATTAAGTATTTCATTAAATAATACTAAAATTAAATATCAAAAATATTTTTACCCCGCCTTTATCCTGAAAAGGACCCAAGGCCGTTTACACACCATCACTGCTGAGGACTAGTAACTTGTATCAGGCCTGCAGTGGGATCCTGTGTGCACTTTTACCTCAGGAAGGCATGGCCTATTCGGAAGACCTTAGTTAGGGTCAGATAATGACAATGTCATAATAATCATTGGCAAGCCTGCTTTTATTGGCCTGCGTGAGGCCTGAATGCTTTGCAATTTGCATTTACAGTATTTGTTGGTTTGTTTGTTTGTACAAGTCGTGCTTATGCAAATATGCACGAGGCCTGGATACTTTCAAAATTGCATTTATTTATTTATTTAGGTCATGCTATGCAAATACAAATAATGTTTGAAGGCCCTCCCCCCGCTCCAAATGTGTGTGTGTGTGTGTGTGTGTGTGTGTGTGTGTGTGTGTGTGTGTGTGTATTTTGCAGATATTGCAGTGTCTTTTACACACACACACACGGCTGAAGAAGCGATATATGGCGTGTGGGACCTCCCTTCGCAACGCCTCCGTCCGGGGCCCCTCTCCGTCCCCCTCCCGGCCAGCCCTACCTGAGGGTCCCTCGTTTCCCAACCCGAAAGGCGCCTCCGGCCTGCTTAGGCCCAGCTCGGCGTCTCTCTTCCGTCTCCATGGTAACCAAGCGAATGGCGGGCGCGGGAGAGAAAGAGGCTCTTCTCGCGAGAACCGGCGGCCTTCAACATGGCCTCCCCGGCGCGGCGTTGCCATGGAGACCAGGACCCTACCGACACTTCCGGGTTTTAAAAAAACCCAACCACCCCCTTCCAGCCATTCTGATAGAAACTGCAAAGCTGGAAAGAGACCCTTTGGAGCATCACGTCCAGTCTCTTGTTTCGGCCCCAACAAATAAAACAAATATAAATCATTCTAAATGCATTGGTTGTGTTTTTTGTTCCCCTCTCCCCTCCCCCCAAAAAAGGCGGAAGGCCAAATAAACTCTGAGCATGGGCCGAGTTCCCTGGTCATCGGAAGCTTCCCTTTAAAGCAAGGGTGGGCGCATGTGGGGTACACGTTTACCACCACATCCCTACTTCCCCCATTTTTCCCCTGAAAAACATGCTGTTTTAGAAGTTGAAAAAAAGCCAGAAATGTCACCTGCCTCCATCCAGTTTAATAGTCTTCATTTAAGATAATTCAAGATAACAAAATTCTACCATTTAAATAAATAAAAAAAATTTACAACAGCATTCTTCCCTCCCGTTGCTTCATCATCTTTTGATCTGCTCTTCTTCGAACCGCCAACCCCCAAAGGCCTCAAACCGCTGAGCTATCCAGCCGTTCTCACGCCATGTCCTGTGGTTACCCATCTGCTTCTAACAGGGCTTCCCCTTCTTCCCCTGAGGTCACTTCCCGGTCCACAAACACAACACAGAGAGACAGAAGGGGTCCCCCCAAAATAATTTTATTCACGGGTTCAACCCAAAAGTCTCCCAAGGGAGGTGGGAGAAAGCGCTCCCGAGTCCAGCTCATTTCAAGCCAGCCTTCTCCAAATCCTCGGGCAGGATCCGCCCTTTCTTGCGGGCTTTGGCTTTCTTCTTCTCCACCTTGGCGAGCTTTTTCTTCTGCAGGTTCTTCCGCCGTTTCTCCTGGCGCTGCTGCATCTTGTCCACCACCTGCACCGTCCGCTTCTCCCACTGCCTCTGGCGCTGAGCCTTGCGCTTCTCCTTGCGCTTGAGAGCTGCCTTCAGCCGATCCTCATCATCGCGGATCTTCACCCCTTCCGCCTTGTAGAGGGCGTTGGTCCATCTCAGCTTCATCTCCATCTCCTTGGCCTTCTCCTCGTTCTTGTCCTTCAGCTCTTCCAGCTTGCTTTTCCGAGCCTCCAACCGGCTCAGGAGCTGCTTATAATTCTTCCCTGTCAACGGAGTGAGGTTGCCTTTCACAGCCTTTCTCTTCTCCCTCTTCTTCTCGGCTTTGCTCAGCATCTTTTCCTCCCCAACGTCCACCTTGTTAAAGACAAGCTGGGCCTTGATCTCCTCCTTGGGGGCCTCGGTTTCCAAAACAGCCGGTCCCGTTGCCTCCTCGGCTTCCTTCTTCTCCATCTTCTCCTTCATCTTCAGCTCTTTCCTTCGGCGTTTCTTTCTTTCCTTCTCGTATTTCCTTCGCTGCCTCTTCTGTAGCACAGCCGGGGTCAACTCTTTGGCGTTTCCCTGAAAGATGCAGCAAGCGGAGAAAAAAATCAGTACGCTTTGGAGGAGAAAGCCATAGTTTAGCTCAGAGGCACACTAGGTTGGGTGGTTTAGTCCTAAACCCACCAACAAAACCAAAAAGCAGGGGGAGTTTTTTGGCTACATGAACAGCCAGCCCTGTCCGGAGAAGCTTCTAGGCTACAAAATCAACCATTTCAGCATTTTCTTCTGGAAGTGAACAGAAGTGATTTCTGGTTTGAAAAAAAGGGGGTCTAAATTCCTGAGTCTAATTTAGGTGCAAGGTCCTAAGAAAATAAACCTAGATGACAACTCCAGCACCATTTTCTAGGAGCACAACTGGCCATTTTTACTGGTCCCAACATGAGAAGGAGAGCAATCCCACAGGGATCTAAGGAAAATGGTGGCGGTGGGTGTAAACCTCCAAAGCCAGGGGGTAAGGGGCACCGAGGCAGACCCTCAGCCCCTGGAGGTTGCCCACTTCTGCTCGAGACGTTAAACCGGGAAAAACAAAATGCCAGTCACCGATCAGAGAGCAGAGTTACTACAGATTGAATTTTTCCAAGAACGCTCCTTGATGTCCAGCTGGATTGTTGAGGCTCACATGAAGGGATGCACGCTGGGCATTGCCTGTGCATTAGCAACCTTCTCTATGCAGCCAACCAAGGTCAAGAAAACTGGTGTTTGAAAAGCAAATGGAAAAAAAGAAAGTTACTGCTGTCAAAAACCTGAATTGTTCACGTTGCTCATTCCCTTTGTCAAGAATCCCAATCATCAGGGCAGAACTGTATCACATTCACAGCTCTGAATGCTGAGTTGGCTCCGTTCTAAACTCACATGCATCTTGCACCAATGTTTTGCAAGTGGATTTAATTTCCCCCCGTTTTGAGATCAGTACTTCTGCAAGAACTGGCTTATTTCAGTTTGGACCAAGGCAGCCTAAAGCTTACAGTGTGACGAAGCCTCGGATATATTTCTATCGGACACCAAACTATGCAAGTCTCTCCACAAACAAGCCCCATGGAATTCAATGGCACTTACTTTTAGATAAGCAGGTATAAGACTGCATCCTAAAAGTAGCTGAAATCTTATGCTTTCCCTCCAGACTGTGAGAATTATCCTTTTTTTTACGAGGAGGTGATGAGGTGTGCCATCTGTGTTCTGGAACTACAAAGCCCAGAATCCCCCAAACACCAGCGATCGTACCTGACCGGAGATTTCCTGGATCTTCTCATGCAGCCTCTGTCGCAAGAGAGTTAAGCCAGAAAAGGAACTTGACGGGCTCTTCCCATCTGTATGGGAAAAAAGGCATAGGCCATGATGTGAGACCCAGACGAAGCAGGGCAACGGCACAGAAACCCCGTCCCCAGCTGCCAAAAGACATGGTTCGGTGAGGCTCAGCCTTTCCAAAATTGCACATCGAGACAACCCACTCAAGCTGGACGCTTCCATGGCTCTACCCGACCCATTCCCAAACCCAGATTGGCTATGAAAATAGGTTTACCTGTGGCACTGGCGTTCTGGACTCTGCTCACTTTCCCTTCTACAGTAGCTGCTTTGGTAGCACCGGGTGCAATGGGGGTAGCTGGATCAGACTTTGTGCTTGGCTTAGCCGCAGCTCCTTGGTTTACCAGGGGTACCGCCTGTTTGCCTGGAAGAGCGCCTGCCATCCTGTCTCGCTTCTTCGCCTTTTTCTGTTTCTTCTTCTTCTTCTTCGGTTGACAGCCCTCATCTCCCAAACCAGTTCCTTGGACGGCGGGAAAGGAAAGGAGTGGGTTTAGTGAAATGAGAAAGCGGCAACCTCCCTGCCTCTAAAACATCCACTAATATGACATATTTCCACACCCACTTCCCAAGACAACTTAAGAGGTGTTGCCTTTCCACATTTGGAAGCCATGATTTCAAAGCCTTTCCCAGGGGCAAAAAGGATGGACTACAACAGCAATCATCCCCAGCTAGCATGGCCAAGAGCCAAGGACGATGAAAGTCACACACCGACACCTTACAGAGATCTGAGGTCGGGAAAAGTTGTAACATGCATACATTTGGGAGCTAGCTGTCCGTTTTAGGAAGTCTGCATTGCCCAGAGAAGGTCTAAAATCTCATCTCGAATTTAAAAGGATGAGGCGAGAAGGCAAGGAAGGCTAAAAACAGCCTTCACCCGCTGAAAGACCAATGGCCCGATTTGATAAAAAAAAATTAAGGAGTGGTCTGAAGCATACAATACCCAGCAGGTCTGGGTTCAAATCCTGGCTCAGCCATGGAAACCCACGGTGTGTGTGTGAACTTGTAAAACCACTCCTTAAATATCTTACTTAGCTGGAAAGCCCTAGGGGGGTCGCTGTAAATTGGTTCCGACTTGACAGTACATAACAAAAATAGCTTAAGCACATGCTCTGTATGGAGTACTCCACTTTTGGCACTGCCAGGCTTTTTAAAATAAGAGATGTCCAGTTGAAACCACAAGGCCAGTGACTTCAGACCGCCAATGGGCAAGCCAGCAGCTCCACAGGTATTGACGGGCTGCGATGCCCATTACCCTTCACTACAGACTACGCTACCAAGAGCTGATGAAATCTACAGGAACATCTGGAAGGCCGCAAGTTGCCAATCCTTGGGGAGCAGAGGGACACCGAGTGTGACAGGGCCGCTTCCTGTGTCCTCTCACAGACAAGGCCCACTCCATGGAGTGCAACTTGCTCTTAAAATCTAAATTTAGCTGAGAAAGAGGTCACAGAGAACATTCAGTTTTATAATAACCAAGGAGATGCTCTTTGACTCCCAGATCCTAAAAATACTGTGTTAAAGAGGTAAACTGAAGACTCCAGAATTGTTACCGAATTTCCTTTTTCTCGGTTCCCGGACTTCCTGGACGCAAATTTTCTTTGCCAAGTTCTGCAGGTAAGAGTCTTTGTTGACTAAACTAGTCATTTCTGACCAAAGTCTTGTAAAAGTATGATGATGCGGCGGCGGGGGGGTGGGGGGAACACACAACAGGAAGCTCTCACAGACAGAAAGCGGCTTCGTTCAAGACAATCTGGCGGGTTCCCTTCAACGGCTCTTCGGTTCTTCTACCGAGAAAGCTGTGTCAAAACTGGATCGGAGAGGAGGAGAACTGGCCGGAATCCGCAGGTCTGCATTGATCGCTTTCATACCTCCCATGGAAATTCAACCTGGTGAATCAAAGAAAAATTGAATTATAGGCAAAAATTATATAGGGCTGAGGATCAGTAAATGCCCCCCCCCCCAACGTCCAAGAAAAGGAGGACGATTAAGCGAAAAGAGGGAGATGCAAAAGCCGTTTAGAGAAAACAAGTCTATCTATCTGAAGCCGAAAATGAAAATCCAAGCTGGGCTGTTTAAGTGGATTCCATTTACATCCTTTCTCTCTTCCAATACACAGAGCCATAGCACGTGCAAAAGGGGTCTTTTAAAAATAAAACTAAAAGGAGATTACTTTTTTGGCTACTTTGAACTCTTTAGAACCCCCCCCCCCTCCAGTGCGGGGCTCTCTCTCCGCTCAAGGAAGGCTAGGGAAAGGGGGAAAGGCCTCGCCCCCTTACCAGATTCTCTCCCCCCCCCCCCCCCCGGTGCTCGGCGCTGTATCCCAAGCCATACAACCTCACGCTCCCCGCCGCCTGGAACGCACATGGCAGGTAAAGGAGCGGCAGCCAGGCTCACGAGCCGATCGCCGAGCGAGCGAGCGAGCGAGCGAACACTCACCCCTCCCTCCCACGGCAGCTGGACTCCGCGCTCTACTGGCACAGCTTGGAGGGCGGGGTCCGAGAAGGCGACGGCCGGCTGGCGGAAGGGACCAGCCCGGTGCGCCCAAGAAGGCGCTCCGGGTGCAAACGCCGTCAATGGTAAAAGGTTCCGCCCCAACGTTTATACCACCAGGTGGAGAGGCTTTTTGGTCCATTTGGCCTCCTCAGGTCTCAAAAGCTTTGTAGCCGGCATGATGGGAGTTGTAGTCGGAAGCATGAGGCGGAAATGAAGTCTTCCCTGCCACTGTTGTCAAAAAAAGAGTCGTTTTAAACAGACTCCCATCCTGGTTTCATTTTTTAAATTTAATTAATGACATTAATTAATACCCTGCCTTCTTAAAAAGGAGCCCAAGGCGGTTTTGACTGGTGGTTTCAAACCTGTTCCTGATCTCCTTGCCTAATATCTGCCACTTATAAATACATGGAAAGGCATTGTGACTCGCCCCCCCCCCCCCCACGAAAATATGTAGAAGGTTCCCAGCAGAAGAAAATACCCGACAAATAAATCAACCCAACAAATCTCCCCCCACGCCAGGCCCTTTTAAGTATTGCATCTAGTCTGATCTCTTCCTCTGTGGTTTCGCTATGCCACCTGGTTTCCTCTTCTGTTGTTTTCAATGGATGTGTGTTCTAGGGCCGTACGCCGCCCGAGCATCAGTTTGGACGGTGGGCAATATTAAAAAGTTGGAAATGAACGAAACATGCCATCAGCCTTTTCTTGCACGAGATTTGCAGCACCATTGTCTCTCCGCATCTGTAAATCTCCATTGCATTCAGGGGGACTTTCCTCCCCGGTAACTAATACAGACTTGCAGCCACTGCTGTGTGACGTGCCGTCAGCCTTAGGGACGCCTCAAAAGAAAATCCATTGAAACTGAAGCTTATTGATAAATAGATTATATACGAATCCGTAAGGGGAACTTCCACCCCGGTCACACGCTGTCTGTAGGAAGACCTAAACTGATTTCCGCAGGTCTGCTTTCAATAGGCTTCCGTTTTGGAGCCGACGTTTGGTCTTCTAGATTGCTTTCTCTTCCTTTGAGCAAAGACCTTCGAAATAACATGCCATTCGGACGTCTACCTGGCACGAAGAGAGTGCTTTTCTTTAGTTGGGGGAAGCTTCCCTTCATGCAAATGTGAGCCCTTGCAAGCCAAATCCTGCTCCTGTTCAAGAGAGAACGGGCCGGAGTGAGAATTCAGCTTGTTCTCTATGGGGTTGTCTTGCACTCGAGGGCAACAGAGGGAGATCGGTCGGGAAGAAGACACCTGCATTGAGCTTTCTATCCGGACAACTATGGAGTGTCTGGGCAGGTCCACGTAAAAAGTTGGGCTCCCTCCTGAGGAAGCCACATCTGGTTCTGTTAGGCCATCTATTACCGCCAAATTGGCTCACTGAAGCACGCTTTAATTGGGCTTACTTTTTGAAGACTCTCTGGATTCATGCACCCACAAAAAACACCAGCAAAGAAGTAGCCGGATATTTTCCGACAGTGGATAAGCGAATCAGTGGATACTGATCCCGCAGATAAGGGGGTCCGACTGTATCTAGCTCTAGAATGGAGTAACAAAAGACAGCACTTGTGAGATTATACCAAGCAATTTGGCACAATACAAGCCACTTGAAATGCCCTTGGTGGAAAGCACAGATTGGAACACTTTGGGACCCCCATGAAAAACATCTTGGGACATTTTTCTCTCCTTCGTTTACACCCCCTTTTTAAAGATCCAGGATACATCACCTCAATGATCCTTCATTTGTCCTTCCTTTTGTAAAGGAAATAAATGGCCAAACCTACAGCGTCACAAAACACAACTAGCTTTATTCGACCGTCTAGTTACAATGAGGGGGAAAAATGCTTTTAGACGAGACAAAACGTTACCTCTAAGAAGGACAAAAAAGCACCTTAAACACACAGTTCCAAGTTAACGGCCAGGTCGAACATGGACGTTAAATATGCTTCTAAACTGGCCACATTTCATTTTAATCGGTCCTGCTCGTCTGCCTTCAACAGGAACACGTTGAGATATTTTTCCAGAGAGAGCTAAACACCGGGAGATGCAATACATGTGCCTGCATCTGAGCAGGAAAAAGAAGTTGGCAACCTTACCTGTGTATCAGAATTTTTGCATTGCTTTCAAGCAGCCTAGATTCCGCTTCACGGACTGCCACATTGAGGGCCCTATCCAGAAACATTTGTCAGAGTATTTCCCCAAACCCACCTGCTCCGATCCGAGACACAACCCGGATGCAAATGGGACTCAAGTCGTCTGGAAAAAATGCAACGTGCAGCAGATGGTCATTAGAGAAGCATGGCCAAAGGACGTCAACGCTTGGAAAAAAAAAGTATTTGCAGGATACGAACCTGGCTCATAGCTTATCGGACTGATCTGGTAGAAGAAGACTCAAGGGCAAAGGATATTTCAGCAGAGCTGGAAAAACACATGAGCTTGGCCCGTATATGTCTGTCAAGGCCCCTCGACTGTTCCTCAAGGTTGCCAACTTTTTTTGTTGGCTCGCTCCTGAGCTTTTTAACGATGGTCTGCTACGCCAACCAAGTATCCCCTATGAATTTACTTCCATGCCAGGAACAACTATAGTTACTTAATTTCTTTATCCCAGGGTGCTTTGGAACTACACTGTGTACTGGGTGTGTGTGTGTCAGGGAAGTGGTTGCATACGCAATCAAAGTGCTATTTATGGAGCTGGTAGTGAAACAGTGTTGCTTCAAACTAACTAGCTAGGCCTTTAATGGGTGCCCCAAAGTTAAGTGGTAGGAAATACATCATCCTCTCAGTTACTAGGTGTTTATGGGTTTAGAAGTCCAGGATCAGGTCTACTAAAAGCTGCCCAGCCGGCTTTGAAAGGGAACGAAATACCCGAAGTCTGAAGGGTCACTTCATCATCAGATACAAGCGTTCAGACTCTCACTCATTTTAATTTCTCAAGTTTCAGAATAAAACAGGGATGGAGAAGCTGCGGGACGGCAGGCCCATCTAAGTGGTGGTCGGACTCCAACTCCCATCACCCTGGCTAAAGCTAGGCTGGGACAGATGGGAGTTGGAGTCCCTCTGAAGGAAAACCCCTCCCACCGGGATAAAGTTGAAAGCAAAAACACCCCAAAATGGTGTCAGTAGTCCTGCTTCAAAAGTCCTATTCAGATTTTAAAAAATAAACAACAAAAACCTATATTCTGGGATTCCTGGCATTAAAAAAAAAAAAAAGAGGGGGACGCCAAAATCTTAAGGGATTTAAATCTAGCCCTCGTGCGGGTAACGGAAAAAAAGGCTCAAGCCCAGAAAGGCTACGAGACCAGAGAGGACTTTCCTATCAGGGTATCAACTTTGCCCCTTGGCGGTTGAGCATCCCGTGTTAAAGGCTCTCTCGGCTCCAGCCAAAGCGGAAGATGATGACTGGCGGGGGGGGGGGGGGGCTTGATTGGGTGAAGAGGTCCCAGGAAGGCTGGCAAATGTCCGCTCAACCCAACGGACGGCGTCTTTCCGAACGAAGGCGAGGAGAGTGCGGATCCCTTTCACGCGTGCTCCGGCGGGTCCTGCTCCGTGGCCATTGATGTGGCCGTGCGAAGGCGTGGAGCCCTGCGGAGCCGAGACGTTGGCCTCCATCGCGGCAGCCGCCAGAGGCATGGAGAGGCCCTCGGGGGACGGCGCGGCGGTGTCTGGCCTCCAGTACGCTTCGCACAGCGGAAGGTCGTTGGCATCATAGAGGCTGTAGCTTTTCCGGAACAAGACCCCCGTTAAAGAAGAGGGAAAAGGCAGGGAGGGCCAGGAAGGAAAGACAGACGGGAAGGAAAGGAACAAAGCAAGACAGAAGCAACAGCGTTAAGGAAACAGCAAAATGCAGCAAAAACTATAGATGCTTCGGGCTTCTCGCGCGCCCAGTCAAAATCTCTTTTTTTTTTTTAACAAACCCTGAATGAAACTTAGAGGAGTCAATTCTGAAACTGTAGGTACACGTAGGACCTGCTTATCTGCGGGATCAGTATCCACTGATTCCCCTCGCCACGGTCTGAAAATATTTAAAATATTAAAAGAAAAATCACCCCGCAAATAAAAATTTATAAATATGAATTTGCCAGAACTGGCCACTAGAGGGAGCCAGAGACCATGCTATGTTCTCTGGCTCCCTTTAGTGGCCAGTTCTGGTAAATACAACATGAAAATATATTTTTTGGGTTTTTTCTTTTAATATTTTCAGATCAAAGTTAAGCAAAAGGGAGTCCTACTGGATCTATCCAGAGATAAACACCTTTATGCCCATTCACAAGCTGATGGTGCCAGTTCTTTTTTTAAAAAGATAAATAGGTTGTTTGTGACCATTTCTTTCAGCTGTTTTCCCACGCAAGGACCCCCACTCTGAAGCAGACAGAAGGTGCGAAAGGAAGGATACATAGTGTGGGAAAGCAAGAAGCAAGCTGTGCATAAGACAGGAGAAGAAAAAAAAAAAAGGCAAGAGGCCCCTCAAACAAGCTGCAGCTTGTTCCGAAAAATAAAGAAACAGCCGAAGATTTGACACTTACTTTTTTTTCCACTGCTGTTTTATTTACAATAAAGCTTGCAAATATTTTTTTTTAAATAGGAGAGCAAGGGTAATACATATGTATATATTATATAGTTACATAAGAGCATGATCAATCTTTTTAAAAGGCCATATTTGGTGGTGGGTTTTTTCTTTTTAAATGCATTGTAACAGTCTGCCGCTGGAACGACTACTCCGGGCATCACAAAGGAAAGAAAAATGCTTTAAATACAAGGTTTCTCGTGTTGTTAGAACCACAGTGTACAAAGACCTGAGCGTTTTAGAGTTCCATGATTCGCTTGGCAAAGAGACATTATTAGAAGTGCGCCACTCTCAGGCTATGGCTGGAGAACAGCACATGGCTCTAGGTCACCGGATTCTGTAGGAAACCTCTAGATTGGGCAGATTTGTCATAAATGCCTCAAATCTGACATTTTCTCTTGCCTTCCCATACCCCAAGATCCGGCTGGAGAGAAAGCTATGCAGGCTACACATTATGAACATACGCACACACACACGGCGAGCTGTGTGATCAATTTATCGACCTCGGAAGGATGGATGGCCAAACCAATCATAAGCCCACTACCTGAGCCCATCAGGATCACACACAGGTCGTGAGTAGAGTCTGGACTGCAGTGCTGCAGTTTAACCACTGCACCATAAGGCTCATTCTACAATTCACAGAATGTGTCCCCCCACCCCCACCGTGGCCAGTGGCCATCCGTCCTGGAGTATTCTGGACATCGTGGTTCAAAAAGTAACTTCTCCAAGGTAGGACTGAAAGACACAGAACTTATGATTCAGGGCAGGGCCTGTTCTCACAAGCCTCGGTGTTTAATGCAGTAATAAAAGTTTCAAGATGCTTACTTTTGCAGGTCACCCAATTATTTTTTTAAAATAAGAAATCTTGTTTTTCAAAACTTCTTGGGCTTGAATAACTTTGTGAATTTGACTGGGAAGGAAGTGCAGGGCATGACTCTTCTGGGGGTGCAAGAGGGTGATGATGACATTGTTTATAACAAGAATAACAAAAGAAGATGCCCAGTTGAATGTTGAATCCATCAAAATGCAAAACACAGATAAGGCACAATCAGAATAAATGATGCTTCTCCTTCAGAACCACTTCTTTTTAGAAGAGGGTGAATAACTGAGCTGGTGTCTTTCCAGAAACCTCAAATAACCCTTCCAATGCAGATTAAAATGCCCCGTTATCTAATCAGTAGTTAAATACTTCACCCTGGATTGGGGAACATCTGACCCACATCTGGCATGGGGGGGTTCCCTCGCTGGCCTGTGGAACGTCTGTTTCTAATCTCTGTTTAGCGATCAGAGAATGGAGGTACAGAGTTATTTCAAGCCTACGAAGGTTTCTGCAGTGAAATGAGCTCTGGATTATAGCTCTCAGAACGTTTTGCATTTCTCTGGAACCCTGGTTTGCAAAGTGGCAAAGTTTTGCATGGAACAAAGAGTTCAGGTTTACAGGCCGGCAGACAAGATGGGAATTTTATGAAATCCACATGGGTTCATCAGGTGATTGACTGCCTCATCCATCTAGCGGTGATTCTCAAGAAATGGTTTTTTGATCTGCTTGCCTTTTAACTGGAAATGCCACAAACGGAGCTGGAACCTCTCGTTTCCAGAGCAAGCGCTCTGCCACTGTGTTACAGCCCAGCCTCGCTGGTTACAACCCTGTTATTTGTAAAAGACTGTAACAACCCTGTGTTATTCCCCAGCTATTGGCTGCAACAGAAAAAAAATCAAGACGTATGGCTTAGGCCAGTCCTCCTGATCAAGAGGTGATGGAAGGTCCAACAGTTTATAGGATTGGGTAGAATCTGCGGGCAGCCTGCAGGTTGGAGAAGGCTGAGGGGATGTTTTGAACACCCTGGACAAGTTGACTCTAAAAGATATTCTCGTTTGGAAGTTGTTGTATGGGGTGGAGAGCTGCCTGCGGAGCCAGAGGTTGGGAGTTTGATTCTTCACGGTACCTCCCGGAGAAGAGCCAGCCTGGGTAGCCTTGGGCAAGCTGCACTGTTCCAGGGCACCCTTCCAGAAGAAGGGAAGGGAAAACCACTTTTTGAGTCTTATCTACTTAGAAAAACCCTGAAAAGGGTCGCCATAAGTCAGAATTAGCGGACTGGCTAGCTCAAGGGTTTAGGTCTCCGGCTGCGGAGCCAGAGGTTGGGAGTTCGAATCCCCCCTGTGCCTCCTGGGAGAACAGCCAGTCTGGGTGGCCTTGGGCAAGCTGCACAGTCCCAGGGCACCCCCAGAGGAAGGGAAGGGTAAAGCACTTTCGGAGTATTTTCTACCTGGAAAACCCTGCAAAGGGTTGCCATACATCAGAAATGACTTGACGGCACACGGTGATTTTTATACAAGGTGGGGACAGGGCCATAACCAATATCATGATGGATATTCTCCATGCCATGGTATTTCAGAAGAAGCCTTACTGATGCTACACGGCCAACTTCCAAACGGCCACCCCAAGCAGGAAATCTGAGTCGTATTATAGAGGGTTAGAATGGAGACTTTTTCAGAACTGTTATTAAGACAGTTGCTTCGTCTCTCCAAGGACACACGTTTATAGTTACAAGGCAGTCTGTGGCATTTTTACTTGTACCTGGAAGAGTAATATTCTTCCTCCAGCTCGTACAGGTCGACGGAGATCTCATCGCGCAGCATGATCAGCTTCTTGTCGCATTCTTCCTGCAGCGCATGCAACTGCTGTTTGCGCTGGTTGATGGCTTCGTTGACCGAAGGAAAGTCGTTCAGGATCAAAAACTGCTTCAGGTCGGAGACCAGCTTCATGAGAGACTCGCCAGCACGGACCTGCGGCAGGCACATGGATTATTTAAAATGACAGCCTCACGGAGCCTTCAAATACCCAAGAATGGTTTTTTCCCCCGTAAATAGAATTCATTTTATTCATTGACTTGATTCATATACCACCTGATTCGTGCAACCACTACTCTGGGGGGGTTTACAGGTTAAAATTTAAAACCCCCAAGACCCCACGTAACAAACTTACAGTCGAAAAGAATAGGGTGACACAGCACTCATGAAATCATATATATAAATTACCCTACAAGATCTAAAATTCGTACCCCCAAAAATTAACAGCATCCAGACAATGTTAAAGGCAGCTTGAAATAATTCTGTTTTTTCCAAGTTATTGAACATCAGGAGGGAAGGAACCTGGGTTATCTCTAGGGGCAACCTGTTCCAGAGCCTAGGGGCCAACACTAAAAAAAATGAATTCCTTCTTTACAAGCTTCATAGGACAAAGACATCTATATCTGGAGTACTCAGTAAAGTAGTACCTTGAGGATTTTTGATACTCACTATGTTTGCAGCCCTGACATGCATCTCGTAGTTATCCTGTTCGCCTTGGGTGGCTCGCAACACTTGAGTTTCCTCTTCAACCTAAACCAAAACATTAGAGAACCGCGGAACTGTAAAATAACCAGGAATTAGGAAACAGAGAGGCAGTGTGGGCTAACAGCTAGAGTGAGGGACTTGAGGCTTGGGAGATCCAGGTTTTAGTCTCCTTGTAGCCATGAAATTCACAGAGCGGCGTTGGGCCAGTCCCCCTCCTCTTGGCCCACCTCAAAAGATTGTCGTGACAAAAACAGGGGAGAGATATATACTTAAAGGGAATATAAATCTAAATAATAAATAGCTAAATAATCAAAGAAGCTAAAGATGTTCCTAGTGCACTGGAGTAGATGATCCATAAGGTCCCTCCCGGCTCTGCAGTTCAAAAGTGATTCTTCTTCCCACAGACCTACCTTGGCGGTTTTGATGATCTCTGTGAAGTTATCCATGATGGACTTAATATCATCTTTCAGCCTCTTGTTGTAGGACTGAAGGAGCGTTTCTTTGCTCTGAGGGAGGACGCGTTGCTGTGACATTGTGAGGGAAGCAATGCCTTAGCTGTGGACCAAAAAAAAAAAAAAAAGGACAGGGAAGAGTCAAAACTTTGACCCAGATCTGGATTTTCTTTAAACACTTTGCAAGAAATCACCTGTCCTTCAGATGATAGGAGAGCACTCTTTTCAAATCCTCTGGAGGATAGCCTTTCAAGGATTTGAAAAGGGCTCTCCTATCATCCCCTCTATCTTCTTTTCTCAAGGCTTAAACCTGCCCAGTTCTTGCAGTCTTTCCTTCCTAGGGCTTGGCTTTCGTGCCCCTGGATCCTCCTGGTTGCCCTCCTCTGAGCTTGCTCCAGTTTGCCTGCATCCTTCTTCAAGTGTGGTGTCCAGAACTGGACCCAGGACTCTTTTGCTGCAATCACACACAGCCGTCAACTCAATTGGGACTGACAGAGCAGTTAATTCGTATTCCTGCCTTGAGCTTGAGGGCCTTAGAGGCCCCTTCCAACCCCATCATTCTAGGATCCTGGCTCCAGCTGTATGGAAAAAAATGCTTTTAAAAAAACACACAGGAAAAGATGCTTTCCCCCCACAACCTCTTGAGGACTAGAAACTTGCATGCCAGACACAAAACATGCATTTAAAGCAGCTTTCTCCTTCTGCCCCTCTCCAGCCACCAAAAGGGGCGGCTAAAGTCTCTGTGAGCAACCTCGCCATTATCTGCCTCCATAAAAACACGACCTCACCCGCATCCACGCTTCTTGGCCCCCATCAATGGTTTGCCATAATTTCCGGCCACGAACTTTAATAGTTCGTACCCGCCTTCCGCCATTGGCTGCGCCAAACCCCCGGACCCCCGATTGGTTCTTTGGGATGCCAATCTCTCCCTTTGACCCGGCAGGGACGGCGCCGACGTCTTAAAGGCACAAAGTCACCTTTTCGGGTCTCCAAACAAGGAACACAGAGAAAGCATCTCTATTAAAAAAAAAGATTCGTAGATCTATCTATAATCCACGTACGCTTTAGGCAACGGCTTTCTTTATGGCTTTACAACTCTATGGTTTAAGACAACACACCAGAGAGAAAAGCGGGCTTCCGTTTCCGATCTCTATGGTTTGCTCTACGTCACTCCCCGCGCGACTCGTAGCCTCTCGCGAGATTGGGCGCCTCGTAGATATATTACCCGGCATGCGTCGCTCTCTCTTTTTCTTCCTCTGAGCCAAGATGGTGAGTTATGGCGGGTCCAGCGTTTCGCGGTGGTTTGGAGGGGCGCCGGTGAATCCGTTGCCATCCGCCTTCCAGACCGGGGAGCGGAGGCCTCCCTTGGGCGGCGGAGGCTCGGGGCTTCCCTGGCGAGGCTGACGCCCTGCCTATGGGAAAGAAACGCCCGTAGGAAAGTCCCAGGTTCCGGGCTCGGTGGTAGGCCCCGATCCGGATCCGATCCGTTTCCCTATTAGCTCCGAGGAGAGATCCTTCGGAAAGTCTGGCTTTGGGCCAAAGGCCTCTTTTGATCACCCGATCCCATTAATGAATTGAATTCGCTTAATTGGCTTGGCCAGTTTTGATAGGCCCCAAAAAGGTGCCAGTTAATCTGGATTAACGGGTTGCGTTTACACGGCGCGTTGAAACCGGTTTCAGACCCCTTCGCCAATTGGGATTCCCAAATTGGTCACATTAGAAGAGGGTTGAGACTCTACGTTAAAACGATCTGTGGTTGTTTTACGAGGAGCCCCTTCCTGTTTTAAGGAGGATTGGAGGCGAAAAAAAGCAGGATTTGGGGGGTTGGCGTGTCAACGTGCCCCTGAAGGGGCAAGATTCCGTTTCTGTTTGGGGCTGGGGGGGCACTAGAGAGAAGCTTTGAAGATGATGGCGAAAGGACCCTTTCAGGGCCCTCTTCGGTTCCGATTTCAAAGCCCCCCCCCCCCCCCGGGGGGTGACAGCAACTCTCTGGATGATGGGAGGGAGGTCACGAACGGGTCCGTTTTTCGTTTTTTTGCAGCCGAAGGGAAAGAAGGCGAAGGGGAAGAAGGTGGCCCCCGCCCCGGCCGTGGTCAAGAAGCAGGAGGCCAAGAAGGTGGTCAACCCTCTCTTCGAGAAGAGGCCCAAGAACTTTGGCATTGGTGAGTTGCAAGGACAGCAGATGAGGATGACGATGAGGTTCTTTGAACCTGAATACGCAGCAGGACTGGGGATTGGTTCCAAGCCCCTTCCCCGTGGATGTTGGAAATTGCGGATATAGCAAACCTGGGAGAGAGAGAGCACACCGTCTCTGGTTCCCTCTAGTGGTAATGCACCTTGGAAAAATGCATTTTTTGGGCTTTTTTATTTAATTTTTTCAGGCAGCAGTTAAGTGAAACTCTGGGTATTGATCCTGCTGACACTGTGGTCCTACAAGCATGGGAATAAGGTTATTTTATATCAGTTTTGTTTGGGATGCGGGCCGACACCTCTGATAAAAACAAGGCTGCTTTTTTTGTCATGTCTCCAATTAAACATGCGTATGCAAATCTGTGCTGTGCTATATTCTGTTTGCCTTAATTTATTTATTTATTTATTGAATTTATATCCCGCCCATCTAGTCATTAGACTACTCTGGGCGGCGGAGTAATTCTCGTGGCTTTCGTGTTTCGACCCGGGGGGGGGGGGGGACTTGGATGTCCCTTTGAACTGGGCACGAGGTGATCCGATTTTGGAGAGCCTAACATTTGCCAAGAGGGTTCCGAGCAGATGATGCAAACGAATATTTGCTATCTGAAAGAATGGTGATGACGAATTTATCCACCAAGATCGCTGATGCTCGCCCTGCCTTAGGCTAGGATGGAGGGCCGGATCGAGAAGCATGTATTTTGACACGTTCTCTGCTCTTCAGGGCAGGATATCCAACCCAAGCGGGATCTCACCCGTTTTGTGAAGTGGCCCCGTTACATCCGTCTCCAGCGCCAGAGAGCAATCCTCTACAAAAGGTTGAAGGTGCCTCCGGCGGTTAACCAGTTCACACAAGCTTTGGACCGCCAGACAGGTAAACGCTGGCTTCCGGTTCGTGATGCTGTTTTAAGGCAGGGCTGCGCGGAAGGAAGTGGGGTGGCTTATTCTGAGAACCTGCGAAATAAGTCTAAGAGTTTTAGGCCTCTGGCTGCAGAGCCAGAGGTTGGAAGTTCGATGTCCTGCCGTGTCTCCTTGAGAGGGGCTGGATGCGATGATCCACAGGGTCCCTTCCAGCTCTGTAGTTCTAAGGTTATGTAGAGCTGCCAGATAGCTCAGGGGTTTAGCTCAGAAACAGCCTTAAGCAGAGGAAACTAGCAGATGCCGACAAGATCTTTGGTTCCTTGACTGTGTCAGCAAAGGGAGCGTATTGTGATCACTTCAATTTGCTGGTCCAGTTCTGTATTGGTAGTTGATGGATGAGAGGCCCTGAAGAGACACTTGGAATTAAGGAGACTTGCTCTGTATTTGCTCTAGGGAGCCGTGCTTTTCCCCACTGTGCAGATGATGCAAACAAATATTTGCTATCTGAGTTGACTTGACGACTCCCAACCACCAAGATCGCTGATGCACAAGGACTCTCTTTTGGGAAAGAGCAGGGAGTGGGGGTATGGAAAGTAGATGGAAAACTGCTTTTAATCATCCAACCTCTCTCCTAACCAGCTACTCAGCTTCTGAAATTGGCTCACAAATACAGGCCTGAAACGAAGCAGGAGAAGAAACAGAGGCTCGTGGCCCGAGCCGAGCAGAAGGCTGCCGGGAAGGGGGATGTTCCTACCAAGAGGCCTCCTGTACTGAGAGCAGGTAATCCTTTTTTAGCAGCGGTCTACCCTTGTGCTCAGTTAGCTGAATGGGTCGGCTCTCTGGATGCTGCTCTTTTTTCGGTGATGGGGCCATCGGCTACCGCAGCGTATGAATTTCTTCACCTGAACTCCAGACTGAAGAGCCAAACAGATGAGCTTTTTAACCGAGCTATCGCCGCTTGCCCCGTTTCTGCGTACTTAGTGTCACGATGGCCGAGGACGTGTTAACCTCCACAGGCAAGTTGGTTTCCTAGAGGTCGCCTGTCCTAGGAATTCTGTTTTTGAACGGCACCAAATGTTGTGTTGCAGGCGTCAACGCTGTGACCACCCTGGTGGAGAACAAGAAAGCACAGCTGGTGGTGATTGCTCACGATGTAGACCCTGTGGAGGTAAGAGCTGCACCAAGTGGATTGTGATGATGATGGTGTGTGTGTTTAGGAGTGGCACACAGAAGGACAAGTGTATACTTGGGGCTCTGGTTGGTCCCTAGGTGAAATGGAGCAAGAATTTCTGGTGGTGCTTCTTGGTTAGCGAAAGCCCACCTGCAATTGACAGAAACCATAGAGCCAGACCCGAAGTTGGGGGGGTGTTGAGCAAGGCTTAGATGGAAAGTGGCGTGAAGATTTCACTTCTCCTGTTCTTCCTTGCTGTGAATTGGCTTCTCTTGTTCCACATAATTCATGTTGTTGCCAATCTAGTACAGCTGAGTCTTCAGAAAACAAGGTGATCCTAAATTGCATTGAATGCCTTGTTTACTTTTTAAAACATTGCTGGTGTTTGATAACTGAATGTCATTTTAACTGTGTTAGTTAAATCGTGCTGCTGAATTTCATTAATCTTCAGATTGCCAGGCGTCTTTTTATCTTTTTCATATTGCCATTTACAAAAACTGGGCTCGGCTCTTGCAATGATGTTTGAATTTCTTCACCTGAACTCAACTGTGAAGAGCAAAAATTATACGAGCTTTTTAACCCTGAGCGATTGCCAGAGCCCGGTTGTAGTGGGTTTGCGCTGTGTTGCCCCTTTAATATCTAAGCAGTGCTGCTCTGCTCTGTTGTAGCTGGTGGTGTTCCTTCCTGCCTTGTGCCGAAAAATGGGAGTGCCCTATTGTATCATCAAAGGCAAAGCCAGGCTGGGCCGTCTCGTCCATCGGAAGACCTGCACCAGTATCGCCTTCACGCAGGTTAATCCGTAAGTAGCCTTCAAAATCCGAGTTAATAGAAGAGTTAATCCCGATTCACATGTGTAAAGGATCAGGTGTGGTTCTGTTTGGAGTCTGCACACCGGTTGAACAGTAGATTTTTCACAATGCAGTGGGGACTCCTGTATCTGTGAGGAAGTGATTCCAAGCCCCCCCTGCAGATGCTGAAAACCGTGAACACTATACATAGCTTAGTAAAAAAAACAATCATATATCTATTTTCACCATGTATTTATCAGAATTCTAATTAGAGGGAGCCATTTCTGGTAAATACATCATGAAAAATACATGTTTCTAGTTTTCTTTTAATATTTTAAAACTGTGGATAAGTGAAACTGAAGATGCAGGGGTCCTGTTCTAATAACTTATGCAAGCCATACCTTTCCTTACACCTGAACAAGTAATGCTTTGATCTCTCTCAAGCTGCCTCGATACCTATAAGATGGCATCAAGATACATAGGTTACTAAGAAATCAGTTTGGTTAGCCATACAAAAAGGCTTTCGGTGGCTGTTGTAAACTTAGCTGGATGTCTTTTTCCATTCGCAGGGAGGACAAAGGCGCCCTGGCTAAACTGGTGGAAGCTGTCAAGACCAACTACAATGAGAGATACGACGAGGTAAGGTCTGCTCCAAGGATCCTCGGTCACGACTACCAGTTCGTAATCTGACACGTCTCCCACCTCGACAGCCCCCCCCCCCAAAAACCCCGGAAAGAGAAGGCCCTGTCATTCTCTTGAAATGTGTTCCAGCTGTGCAAACAGACCTGGCTTTTTTTAGAGTGAAGGGCTTCTGGTTTTCCAGGCTGCCCTCTGAAATGAATTCCCTGTCTTGCTTCGATCCTCCCTCACCTTGAGAAAGGCTGTAAACGCATCCAGCAGTTCGGCCTGGGGGGGGGGGAGTCTGTGACCCCACCTCGTGACATCAGTTGGGGTGTCTGTGGATCCCGTCCTCTTTCCCAAAAGGCCCTCGCCCACCCTTGCTGCCATGCATCGACGAGACATAAGCAGCAATCGCATAGGTAGTTCTTTCCAGTGTTCAGAAGATTTTAACCTATTTTTAGATGTTCCTATGGGGGGGGCTCTTATGCTCGTGCTCTTTTTCCCCTTCCTGTTTGTGCTTGTTCTTCAGGTCTGCTTTGGCTTATTTCTTTGTCCTTGTGGGGGGTCAAGGCAGATGTTTCATCTCCCTTAGCGTAATGTTGGGGTAGCAGCTTGTTAGGCCCAAGGAGGTGGACTTAAATGTTAGAACCATGAATCGGGTAAACGTACATCTGTTTGTAACGCGACGGTCGCCGAGATCTTAGCCATCGAAATTCCTGGAAGGTTTTAGCTTTTTAAACCTAAAATGCATCTCCTTTTCCTCTTTTCTAGATTCGGCGCCACTGGGGTGGTAATGTTTTGGGGCCGAAGTCGGTGGCTCGCATCGCTAAGCTCGAAAAGGCCAAAGCCAAAGAACTGGCCACAAAGCTTGGGTAAACGGCTCACGATGGACCTCTAGTTTTCCTGTACATAAAAATAAAATATTGGGAAAAAAGCTCTCTGTTCTGAGTTTTTTCTAAGGCTTCCCCCTGCCTCTGGGATACCCACTGCGTAGTGGATAGCGTGACAGAACTGGTAAAAACCTTTTAAAAAAATAAACCCTAAAAGGCTTGGTTTTAACGTTAAATTCTCAAGAAATTCTGCTCACCTTCAGAACCCTTGAAGCGTTGACAGAACAAAACAGCCGCTTTCTAACCACACCACTCTTGTACGATGTGGGACAAAATGAAAGATAGCTACATCTTTACTGCCTGCTCTCGCAAGTAAACATGAACGAGGGAACTCACCCACAGCATGGAAGGGATTATTGTAGATTTTAACTACACTGCTAGCAGCTTGCTCTTAACCTCCACTGACAAGGTATTCCCGAGGCCCAGCAAACGCGGCAGCGTCTACAGCACTGTGGAGATAAGCGAATTTCGGAACGGGCAAAGTAAAAACGGCTAGCAAGGCCAACAGCCCTAAGTTGTGACTTGCTGGTAAATTCTAACACAGTGCAAACTCCTGAAAATAGGTAGCGAAGGCAGCTGTGAGATTGGGGCAAGACCCTTACTTGTGGTGGGGGGTGCAATGAGAAGCCCCTGTCATTTTCAAAGGCTTAAGTGCTTCTGATCAAGTTGTGGTTTCTGTAGTTAGGGGCGGGACCAAAATCCCTGCAAGGAATCATGATTTATTTACTGCTACACACAATACAGTACTTGCTCCATTCAAGTACACCAGGTCTCATACACCCATTCCCATGCGTCAGGATTGCACCGCTTCGTTTCCAACGAGAACGGGAGCTAAGTGTTGCAACTGGATCGGGGCTCCCTCCCTTCAGAACTGCCTGCTAGTTCTTCTCTTATTTACTTAGTGAATGGTAGGGACAGAATACCGCCCGAGCAACCGGAAGATTAGCCGACGGGGCGGCCGGGCGGCCGTCGTTTCCTGCCAGAGAGGGTCAAACCCAGCTCTTCCTTGTTGGGTTACTAAGGGGGCAGCGAGGATAGAGAATACTTGAAACAGCGGGGTCTGCCCCCCAAAAGTTCCTCGAGGCCCCGGGGTCCGTGCACGGAGGAGCTTCCTGGCTTACCGGCGGACGTTCAGGAGGTACTTCTGACACCACATGATAAGAGTGATGGCAGACAAGCTGTACCTGTAGAGGAGAAAGGAGATGATGAGTCAGATGCTTGGAAGAGGCTGGCTGGCTGGCTTTGTTTCACCAACAAAGGAAAATGTTTTGCCACTCACCAGGTTAAGATATACCCGAGATGCTCATTGCGTATGACCACTCTCGTCTGGCCTCCAATTGGTCCCCCTGGAACCGTGCTTTCTGGGGAGACACAAAGTTAAGAAAAGAGTCGATTGGGACGATAAGCCGCAGAAAACCTCACAGAAAACCAACGTGTGCAACCACGACGTAGCCGTAAGGGCAGGAATACTGGGTCAAAATGAAAGGACCTGGGAAAAGCTATTATGAACCGCCTACATTCATCCGTAACGTGACATCAGAGGGCAGAGGAATATAAGGAGCTTTGGTGCGATTAATTTAAAGAAATCCAAATGGGGAAAACGGTGTGTGTAAAACTAACACCGGTTACGTTAATTTTCCCACTAGGACCAGGTTCTGCAGTCTGTTTTTGCCTATCACGTCTTTTGAGGACCCTAATACTGGCCACGGCTAGACCACAACCTTTCAGCTTCTGTGATTGTGTACAGTAGAACCCCTGTATCTGCAGGGGATCACTTCCAAGCCCTTCCCCACTGGATGCTGAAAAATGTAGAATGCCATTTTATGAGCAAACGCTACACATAGCATGGTCTCTGGCTCCCTCTCGTGGCCAGTTCTGTTAACTTCAACATTAAAAACATATATTTCAGGGGATTTTTCTTTTCATATTTTTAATATTTTCAGGCTATGGATAAGCACATCAGTGGATACTGATCCCGCAGATAAGGGGGTCCTCTGGTATTTTTTTTTTTTAATACTCACTGACCCTGACCAAAGGAAAACTGTGATCATTGTAGCTGCCCAAAATAGCTCTTTTCCATTCTTCTTGATCTGGGCATCACACCTCGAACAAGGAAGCTGGGCCAAACCAAGAAGGAGGCCCCGAAGCCACCATGTTGTTCGGAGACTTACTGGCATTTGCGTCAATTAAAATGGGCTCGGCTCCGGTCACTCTGGCCATGGCCTCCAGATCCCGGTAAAACCACTGGTTCCTTCCGACGTCGTTTTCGGCTACAAAGGATCTGCGGGGTTCGGACAGTCTCACCAGCCCGGTGAGTTCAACTTCCTCTTGGATCTAGAAGGGGAAAAAAAGTTAAATATTTCTTTCTGGCTTTTCTCAGACCAACCTGTTGATCCCCCACAAATGGCATGCTTCCAGAACACTGCCTTAAAAGATAAGCCCTCTACGGATAATAGCAAATCCTGTATATATAGCATAGTCTTTGGTTCCTTCTCGTGGCCACATCCGGGAATTACATCTTGGAAATATGTATTTCTAGGTTTTCATATTTTCAGACTGTGGATAAATGACTCTGTAGATACCGATTCTGCGGATACGGTGATCCTACTATATTTATCATCGTTTCAGAGTGCCTGCTGAAATCCCAGAAGCCAAAGAAAAATATGAGTGAGACATCCAGCGGCTGAGGTCTCCTTCAAGTGACTGGTGTGAACACTGAACCGATTTAGGTAAAGTAACTAGAGTTGCGGAATAATACAATTGTGCTCCACCAATTTTGTGAGAAGACCAGAGTATTAGTAGCTTTGGAAATAGCTGGCAGAGGCAAAGAAAGATAGAAAACACCAGCGAAGTGCACAGACCACTACATATACCCAGCTCCGATACTACCAGGAACAGTTCTAGGTTCAGAAAAATCTGCAGGTTCAAGCTTGGCCATCCCAAGCTTTCTGTGAAACCATGAGTGCCATCAACTTAGCTTGTTTTCTCTTTTCCTCCCAAGAAAGAAGAGACACGAGATTGTTCTCTAAGCATGGAAGAATCAACGATAATACAGCAGGACCCACCCCCTCGTATCCATAAGAGATCGCTTCCAAGCCCCCTAAGCAGATGCAGAAAAACGTGGATTATAGCAAACATTATATTTTGACAGCCAATGCTATGCATAGCATGGTCTCTGGCTCCCTCCAGTGGCCCCTTCTGGTAACTCCATCATTAGAAATAGATATTTCTAGGATTTCTCTTTTGATATTTTCACTATTTTTCCAACCGTGGATAAGCAAATCCGTGGATACTGATCCCGCGGATAAGGGGGTCGTCCTGGGATTGGTTTCCCTAAAATGCAGGCTGTGCGGGGTATCCTAATGTTGCTTTTGATCTTGCAGGGCCCAAAGCTTGAGCACTCTGCAGTAAGTGCACCCTCTTACCTGTCCTTTCAGCCGGGTCTCTGGATTTATTTTTGCTGAGGCCACGAATCCTCTGTTGACCAGAATTGTAATCCTGGGAGGAAAAAGGGAGAGCCCGTCAGGCTAATAGGACAGAACATGTTGAAACGACCTTTTTGGCCATAAGCAAGGAATTTTTAAAATTTAATTATTTTTTTATTTTTAAATGGGGGAAGAGATGTGGGTCAATGGGTGTGGTCCCCACAACTTCTGGATGTGATACACCCCTCCTGTATAGAACCGCACTATGACTGAGACTCCTTGTGGGTCAGCAAGGGTGCAGGGAGGGGGAGAGTGAAGGGTGGACACCACAAATACTGGATCCACTGAAGTGGATCCAGAGGTGGGGGGCAGGATCTGTTTTCAATCCTCCCAGAGTGCAGGACAGGTCAGAATGGGCTCCAGTGACAGGAAGCCAGATTCTGGCTGAATCTCAGGAAAAACATCTTAACGGTTAAGAGCAGTACAACAATGGAACTTAATGACCTCAGGAGGTGGTGAGAGCTCCCAACGCTGGAGGCCTTCAAGAGAAAACTGGATTGCCATATGCCAGATCTGCTTGGATTGGGATTCCTCCCTTGAGCAGGGGGGATTGGACTCGATGCCCTTCCAACTCCATGATTCTGTGTATTAACATGCGCCTGAGACAACAGACTGTGCAATACCACTTTCTTTTTCTTGTGCTACCCAGTCAAATATTTTTTTGAAAAAGGTTAAGTCAATGGGGCTTCCTTCCGGGCAAGTGGATATTCTGCCCTGCCAGAAAGATGAACAAGCGGGGGTCCTAGATCAAGTCAAGCCTGAAGGATCTCTGGAGGCAAAAATGTTGAATCCGAGGCTACCCTACTTTGGGCACATCCCGAGAAGGCAGGATTCTCCGGGAAAGACCATCAAGCGGGGAAAGGCAGCAGGAAAAGAGGAAGCCCCAACATGAGATGGACGGACTCCCTCAAAGGAAGCCACGGGTTGAGTTTGCAAGAGCTGAGCAGGGCAGTTTGGAGAGTGCTCCTTCGTGAGGTCGCCACAAGTCGGTGGCGACTGGAAAGCAGAGAACAACAACCCGTCGGGACAAGACCTGCAGCCTGGGAACATACCTACCCCAGGTCTGTGCAGTAGAAGGGGGTGATAATGTGGGCACCGCTCTGCACGGGACCCATTCCCATGCCCATCTGAGGTTTCCCGTCCTCTGGAGTTATCAACGTACGCGGCAACAGGTGTAACTCCTTGGTGTGGTCAAAATACCCTCGGACGTGGACTGGCATGTACTCCATCTCTTCTAGCTCCAGAGGGCTGTGGAAAGAGAGCAAACCACACGGCTGGAACAGAAGATTCAGCCGGCGCTGGAGGTCGGACCCCTAGCTGCCTTCTCCCCGACTCACACCATATCTTGCCTCTGCAAACAGGCTTCGTTCAATCACTAGGTTTAGCGGCCTCCAATCAGGAGGCTTAGCTTCCTCCCATCACGAGCCTGACGTAACTGACATCAGCGGATGCTGAACAAATGAATTGCAACGGTGCTCAGAGGCAACAGGGACTCCGAACGTCCGAGCGTTCTGAACCCAGAGGCTGAATAAAGTTAAAGTGAGATGCATAATAGGACAGTACTGGTATGTAAATGTTACCTAATTACTAAATAAAAATGTGTTCTGTTTTATGTTTAAAATGTTGATTTCTTAATTTTGGGTTAGAAAAGTGGGGGAGTCTTATACATGGGGGGGTCTTATACACAGAAAAATACGGCATTGAGACCACCACTGGTGGAATAACATATTTAGAGGAGGCTACCTGCAGAGATCCACAGGTGGCCCATACCCCTCCCCAGACCTTTGCAAATACCCTGGACTGCCAGAAAGATAATACAATACGGCCCCTGCACCTGTGGGGGATGAGTTCCAAGCCTCCCCCACCCCATGGATGCTGAAAAATGCAGATGAGAGCAAACACTATTTAAATAGCAAATGCTATACATCACAGGGTCTCTGGCTCCCTCTGTGGGCCACTTCTGGTAATGACATCATGGAAATACATTTCTCTAATGAATGCTATACAGAGTATAGTTTCTGTCTCTGTCTAGTGACTGGTTCTGGTAATCTCATCTTTAGAAATATATTTACTGTGGTCAATGACCAGGAAGATAAAAATATATATTATTTAGATAAAATCACATAATATTAGAAAATATATTATAAATATATATTTCTAGGAGGTTTTTTAAAATATTTTTAGACCATGGATAAATGAGTCAGCCAATACTGATCCCGCAGATAGGGGGGCCCTACCGTACTTCCTCACAAAATCCTCACCCCACCTCCAATTTTTGAAATTAAAGTTTCAGAGGTTCGGGTTGTCCAACCTGCCTTCGTCCAAAAGATAAAAAAGCATGACCAAAAAAAAAAAACAAAAACAAAAACTTTTCAAAGTCAAAACTATTGTCAATAATTCTTGTCTTTTTTTTTTTTAAGCGGCAGATTTATCGCCAATATGTCTAGGAGTCTATTCAGGGCCTTGTTGTATGTTTGCCAAAAAAACCCAAAAAACCCTTTTTGAATAACTTCAAAAATTCAACCCCGTGGGAAGGTAACGGAAGGAAAATTAGAAAAGCAAAGTTCCCTTTTGCTTTACTCCTCCTATCAGTGTATTTCCAAGAGCCACTGATATAATGAAATTTAACAAACAAAGCTTCTTTTACCATTTTGTGTCTGTAAACTTTAAAACTTTGTTTCATTTCTGCAGCACTTAAAGCAGGACCCTTCGGGCTTTGGGGGAAAAAAAAGATTCCTAGACACACATAACTCTCCAAGTGGAAATGACGGCTAGCCAATTTTCTGCACCTACTCTATGGGGAGCGGCACGGGTTCCGCCGATGTCCTTGCTTTTAAATTAGCGATGATTTCCATCTTCCATTTTCTCCGCTGAACCTGAAACACACAGAAATGCTCTCAGGGGCCTTGTGAAACAACATCCGACATGGTCTTTGCTCAGCAGTGAGGCTCCAAAAGGACACTTCACACACTCTCTCACACGCACACAAACACACACAGGCTGTGGCAGAAACACTGGGCTATTACAGAGCTCATCCAGGCAACAAAAGGAGAAGCTTTTCTGCCTGGGCTCCTCAAAATCAAATTATATTTGTTAAAAACACACACACACACACGTTTGGAGGAAAAGCGGACTCTCAGTTCCCTGTAGATTTCACATACTCTGTTGTTGCAGGAGGCCTGGGTTCGAATCTCGGCTCCGCCACAGAAACACACTGGGGATACCTTGAAAGCCCTATTAGGGTCACTGTAAGTCAGTTCTGACTTGACGGCACAGAACGACAAAAATATACAGTAGGAACCCCTGCATCCGCGGGGCATTAGTTCCAAACTGCCCCACAGATGCTGCAAAAACGTGGATTATAATGAATGCTATTATAATAGTGAATGCTATACATGGCATGGTCTCTGGCTCCCTCTAATGGCCCGTTCAGGTAACTTCATATTTAGAAATACGTAATTCTAGGATTTTTCTTTTACTCGTTTTTAATATTTTCAGACTGGGGGGGAAGAGAATCAGCAGATACTGATCCCGCGGATAAGAGGATCCTACCGGTGTACGAGGCACAAACAAACAAAAAAGCAATCATCCCCCAAACCACCCAGCAAACTAACTTTAAAATCCCCAAATAAACACATACAATAAGATCCCAAATGATGGCGGGATCCAGGAAAGACAAATCGGAACTGACTTAAGGGAGGACGCCTTTGAATGTGTAGCCGGTAGATGGCTGATCTTGGAGTGGAAAGATTTAGACCAGTCCAACCATCTCAGCCAGGAATGCTGCAACTCTCCCGGCACCCCGCCAGCCCTCAGCTGAGTGCCCTCCCCCCAAGAGCCAACTCCAGATTGAACATTTACCTGCCACGTGCCAAGGCAAAAGGTTGTCACAGGGATAATTAAGGTCACCCACTTGCCTAATTCACTCGGTTTCGACCTCTTAGCAAAACGAAGTCTGACGGGCGTCTGGGGAGGCCCTGGGGAAAAGACCACGAGAAAGAGAGCATGTATAGGGTCAGTGGGAAGCATTACAAAGGTCCGGAAGCACCAGGGGAAGCCAAAGACTCATCGCTTCCAGTTGGCCAAGCAAAGTGTACTGCTTCTACGTTGCTGCATAGCGCTAGAGTGCTCCCTGGTCAGTTTGCAACTGAATGATGCAAAGCACCACGCTGCCTCCCCCCACCCACCCAACGAGCCGGGTCCTCAGTTTACCAACCTCGGAAGGATGGAAGTCCGAGTGAACCTAGAGATGGCTACCGGAGCCCGTCAGGATCGAACTCAGTTTGTGAGCAGAGTCTGGACTGCAGTCCTGCAGTACAACCCTTGCACCACGAGGCTCCTTCAAGGAGGATACGGCCGTTATCCTTTCTGTGCCTAGCAGCAGCGATGAAGGGATGAGGGCCTTCGTCACCCTGATTGAGCCTGGAGGCTACAGATTCTGTACTTGGGAGTATCAAGGACCTCTGTTTAGGGCTTAGAAGAGAAAGAGGCCAGGTGGGGATCGTAAAAGTTCTGGAAAGCAAGCCCAGCAAGGAAGAGTCCAGGTTTAGCTGGGGGAAGAGGACACCAAGAACCGACATGATCATCATCCTCTACTATTTTGAGGGATGTCACATTGAAGAGGCTGGTAAGCTTCTTCATCAGAGCTGCAGAGAGCTTGCTTACTACAGACCTAGAGTAACAGATTCAAATTATGAGAAAGGTGATGTCGACTAAATGTTAGGATGGACCTTGATAGTGAGAGATCATGAGAGGCTTATAAACCGGAATTAGATGGCCACTGGTCAGGGGCCACCCATTGCCGGACGTAATTCCCTCCCCATTTCTGTCTTCCATATGTGTTTTTTACTGAATCGAAGTAAACAGATTTGTGCAATAAAAGCAGAGAAACTCTTGAGTAGTGCCCCTTTCAAATCAGCTCCACAGCAGAATCCCCTGTATCTTTGGGGGGGGGGGGGGAGGGATCGGTTCCAAATCTCCCCCCACGGGATGCCGAAACCCTGTGGATAATAGTGACTGTTATACATAGCATGGTCTCTGGCTCCCTCTACTGGCCAGTTCTGGTCAACACATCACAGAAATACAAATTTCTGGGATTTTCAGGCAGTCGATAACCAACTGCAGATACCGATCCCGCAGATACGGGGATCCTTACTGTACTTCTGCCAAGGCAACCTATCTTCAAGCATTCTTAAATTTTTCTCTTCACCTTTTTCTCCCAACAGATCAGAACGAGCTCTCGAACGATGGCAGAGAAAGAAGGTCCTTCCGCTGACATAGGAGGGCAGCTGAAAGAAGAAGAAAAAGCACACATTATTTACCATTTTTTCTCCCAAGGGGAAGCCACCTGGGATCCTTGTTTAGGAGAAAGGCGGCGTGTAAATATTATAAACATTACAGACACAGGATGTAGAGAGAGAAGCCTGGATTTCATACCCTGCTCTAGAATAAGAGTGGATTTTTATAGCGTTCGCTATCATCCACGTTTTTCCAGCATCCGCGGGGGGCTTGAAACCAATTTTCCCCGTGGATACGGGGGTCCTGCTCCACTTTTATCTCACCCCTTTCCCCCCCTTTCCCCCCCCTTTCCCCCCCCTCGCAAGTCTTAAGAACCAAGATCTCCCTAGAAATCCTTTAATTGGGACCCCTCCCTCCCCTATAGGGACCAATGAAGCTAGAGGGCTTGAATTGTTAAAATATTAATTAGAAGCAGGACTGCCGGGGGGGGGGGAAGGAGGGAGAGGATAATTAAGACAAGCTCCCCCCCCCCCCGTAAAAAGGCTGTTTCTGAGGCTCCCTACCGGTCCCCTGTTTCCACATCCGCGGAGGAAGCCCCTCAGACAGGCGGCCGCCATTTTGCCTCTTCCTCTCCCTCCTCTCTGGGCCTGGTTTTAGTTCTTCTTCCTGCCCCGCCCCTTTTTGCGGTTCACGTGACGCCCCACTTCCGGTGCGGCTTTCCGGAAGTGCTCTCCCCGCCACGTGGGTCGAGCCAGGCTTGCGGAGACAGGTTTTTTTTTTTTTTTTTTTCCTTTTCCCTTTCCTGGGAGGGCGAGTGGGGGAGTTGTTTTTTTATTTAAATCAAAATAAAAATAAATGAATGGTGGATTTTAGCGGCGGCCGTTTTCTCGGATCCGCTTTTGTTTTCTTCCCCCCCCCCCCGGATTTCTGGGAAAGGAACTGCAGGCAGTACACAATTATTTGTTGTACACTTTTTAAATTACATTTTTTTTTATATTTTAACCATATAATATGTGTTATGAACTGGCTGTACTTTTTTTTTTTTAATTGCATCTTGTATATTTTAACCACGTAATATGTTTTATGAATTGGTTGCATATTTTTAAACTCCCATTTTGTATATTTTAGCCGTATAATATGTTTTATGAGCTGGTGACCCGACCGTAATAAATAAAATTCAATTCAACTGCAGGCAGAATTAAAGAGGGGGGGGGGGGAGAATGGAAATACACACACACACATTAAAGAGGGGGAAAAAGGGGGAAGTATTTATTTCTTTACAGCGATTGATTCAGTGTATTTATTCACACCGTGCCTTTCTCCTCAAGAGGAGACTTTCAACACACACACACACACGTGTAAATATATGTGTGTATACACACACACACACACCCATCCATTGAGGAGTGGTGTGTCCCCCCCCCCCAAAAAAAAAATACACACACAGGTAAGCATTGGGAGGAGAGGGGGAAAACCAGTCAAGGAAACAACCGTGGGTTTTTGTATTATTTTGCTTTTTTTTTGGCGGCTTCAGCAGATGGAGTCCAATGGGAACCGGAGGTGCCGGCTGCTGCCGCGCGTATAACTCTACGGCTTTGGCCTCACCCACGTGGCCGGAGGGCTCGCGATCGGATTGGCTACTCATGCTCCGGGTCCGGCGCTGGAACGTTGGGCTCCGCCTCCATCTTTCTTAAGGGCGGCCGTAGCCACGCCCCCCCAGAGGCCCGGGCCGTTCCAGGGTGGCGCGAGAGCATGTGCGAGCGGTCGCTGCAGCTGCAGCAGCAGCAGCAGATCGAGAGAGAGGATGATGATGCCCGCCTAGAGAGCTTCTTGAAGCAACACCCGAGCTTGCGCGTCCTCCCTCCGGGGAAGAAGGTGGGTTCAGCCCCCAAACCGCTCCTTCTGTCCAGAATAGGACAGGGCGGTGTAGTGGTTAGAGTGGGACTGGTTTGGCATCTCAAGGGGCTAGTCCTCAGGAAGCTGGCTCAGCTTAAGCCAGTCACTGTATCTCAGGGTGAGCTGCCTGACAGGTAGAGCAGAGGGGGTTAGGCTGTGCCAGGTTTACCGCCGTTGAATACTCGATGGTTTTCAACTTTAAACGTTGTTTTTCGTTGTTTGGGTCCTTTTCAAGGAGAAAGGCGGGGTAAAAATGTTTTAAATAAATAAATAAAAGAGCAGATTTTTTTAAAAAAAGGACAAACACTTTAAAGACCACCTGCTGTGTTTTAATGGGAGCTTTCGTGGACAAGTCCACTTCTTCAGACAAAAATAGAAAGAAAGATATAAACACAGGCAGCAGGAAAAGAGGAAGACCCCAATGCGAGATGGATTGACTCCCGAAAGGAAGCCACAAGCTTGAGTTTGCAAGAGCTGAGCAGAGCTGTTGAGGACAGGACATTTTGGAGGTCCCTCATTCACGGGGTTGCCATAAGTCAAGGGCGACCTGATTGTACATCACAACAACTATCAGTGATGTCTGGGAATACTCAAAAGGTGTTAGTTGTAAACCCCTTCCGGGTATACTCTCCCTGGAAAACCTCGCAAAGGGTCAACACAAATTTGAATTAACTTGACAGCACATCATCATGATAAATTACTATTCTTTGAAAACAGATCAGAAACAACTTGAACACCAGTTTAAAACCCGCGTTTAAAAACCAATGGCCTTACAAAATGGCATGGTGTAACCCCTAACCCTTTCCCATGAAAGGGAGGGAAGTTGCATGAATTATCCAGCAGACCGGACAGGGGTTTCCAAATTTGGGGACGGAAGTTTGGTTCGTAAAAGTTTGCACGCAAAACACAGACATTCGAGAACGGAGCTCCGGAGGTGCGTTCTTTTAAAAAGTGGTTTTAGACTCCTGGCATGCGAACGAGGCACTCACGGCATGGACCAAATGCAGACTGATTTTATCTCTCGCTTCTAACCCTTGTTTCTGACTGCTTCAGATCCGTTGCACACTGTCTGGCCACGAGCTGCCGTATCGATTGTCTGCACTTCAAGCTTACACCAGTGGCAAGAAGTACCAGAGGCTAAGCAAGGTCCCTGGTGTGTTGGATTACAGCGAATATGAGCCACACATCGTGCCCAGCACCAAAAATCCGTATGTGTCTCTCTCTCCCCCTCTCCTGATCAGCTTTATCTCTGTATCTATCACTGTACATGAATGTGTCCTAAAATACAGTCTCACTTAAGCAGAATGCAGAGAATCTAGATTTCTCCCTGACCCACAAAACCCCCCAACAAGATTCTAGTCCTCAGTATCTTGAATTCCACCAATATGCTCTTCTAGAATCTGGGGGCAAAACCGGGCATGATTGGATTATAGTTGTTAGGTTGTTTGGATTGGTGGTGTGACGTCGTGGTTGGACTTTGGGGGTAAAATGTGGGGAGATCTGGGTTCGAGTCCCCTCTGAGGTATGTATGAAATTTAATCGGGTGGCCTCGGGCCGGCCGTGCTTTCTCCGCCTGACCTCTGTGAGGATAAAGTGGGAAGGAGCGGCGCCTTAGGTAAAAATGGAATTCTCCATCCTGCCACCTTCAGAGACACACTGGTTGAGGACACGAGAGGGGGTCCTCTTTTTTTGGCGTTTGCTCCCAGCCTCTGGAACTCCCTGCCACGGGAGACTACATTGGCCACCTCCCTGATGTTTTCCTGCTGAAAACCCTTCCTGTTGAACGCCTTGCTAAGATGTCCTGCACTTTGCTAATTGTAATTATTATTTTTAACGGATATCTTTTTATTTTTTTACTGTACTCTATTTTAATGATCGCTGGTTTCATTATGTTTAAATATTTTATAGGGGTTGTTGTTTTTTTAAAATTACGCTTGTTTTCAAATTCTATTCCTAGCTCCCTTGGGGTCCCATTTTTGGGAGAAAGGAGGAATAGAAATAAAGCAAATAAATAGCACAATTTAATCTTTCTTTTCTCGCTCTAGCCATCAGCTGTTCTGCAAACTTACCTTGCGCCACATCAACCGGCTACCGGAACACGTTCTCCGTCACGTCCAGGGGCGTCGTTATCAGAAAGCTCTGAGAAGGTGTACGTGATCTGCGATCTGCCTCCGTCTGCTCCTGCTTTTTGGCCGATTGTTTGGCAAAGTGGCTTCGCCTTATAGAATTTTAGATTACTGTAGGACCCCTCTATCTACGGGAGATCAGCTCCAAGCCCTCTCACGGATACCAGAAAAAAATGTGGATGATAGAAAACGCCATTTTAATAGCAAAAGCTATACATACATAGCATGGTCTCTAGTTCCCACTGGTAGCCAGTTCTGGTAAATTCATTGTTCGAAATATATATATTTAGGAGATTTTTCTTTTAATATTTTTCAGGCCATGCTTAAGTGAATCTTAGGACTCCACTGCTCCGCTAACTAGTTGCGGTGGTATCCAATAAGTCAGTGAATAAACAATGGGGCTGTGATAGACTGCTCCTGGATAGGGAGGTTCCGTTTAACTGTCCATGTTCTGTTTCCAGCGGTTGGCTTCAAGTTTGGGGGTGTTGGGTGGGAGGGACGGGAACTCTTCTCTCGCCCTGCAAGTCGGGCCCCTCGAAACCGAGGGACACGGATTTTCGCCGTGTCCCCCCCCCCCCACGGGCCTGGCCCACCCTGATCTGCGCTCTTCCCGTTGCAGACGGAGAATGCCAGAGGGAAGGGGTCGAGTACGTTCCCGCGTGTCTTCGCCAGAAACAACGGCGGCGGCAGCATCAGGACCATGAAGCGGAGGGGAGCAGGCAGCCCCGGCGGAAGGGGGAGTTTTGGGAGCCCCCCGGGAGTGACGAAAACGGCAGCGAAACAGACGACAGCCTGAGCGATTTGTACCCACGTGAGTCGGCGCGGCCGAGGAAAAAAATACCAAGTCCGTAGGAGGCCCGCTTTAGAGGGAATATAAGTTACCGGTCCCTATGGTTCCAGCCGGGTTTTTTCTTCGCTCCGAGGGGAGATACTTGGAGCCACAGCCGATCTCACGCCCCTTGGAGGGAGCCAGGGGAGAGCCAGACCTCTGGTTCACCGAGCTTTGCTTCTGGACAGCCAGCAGAAGCCACCTGGTTCTCTAGTTTGCACTACATCTCCCATCAGCTCCAGCCAGCATGTCCTGTTGCCAGGGACTATGGGAGTTGTCCTCCAAAACACCGCACTTTAAGAAGGGTGGCAACCAACGGGAGCGAGTTCAGAGGAGGGCACCCAAGGAGAATCAGGGGGCTGGAAACCAAGCCGTCGGAGGAAAGACGGGAAGAATTGGGCAGGTTTAGCCTTGAGAAAAGAAGCCAGAGGGGAGAGAGGAGAGCCCTTTTCAAAGACTTGGAAGGTCGTCCTAGGGAAGAGGGGCAGGATCTGTTCTCGATCCTCCCAGAGTACAGGACACCTCATAATGGGCTCGAGCGACAGGAAGCCAGATTTCGGTTGAATATCAATAAAAACTTCTTAAGGGTTAGAGAAGTACGACAAGGGAACCCATGACCTTGGGAGGGGGTGAGCGCTCCAACGCTGGAGGCCTTCAAGAGAACCATGGGGCAACCCTCTGTCCGATCGGCTTTGACTTGGGATTCCTGCCTTGAGCAGGGGGGTTGGACTTGATGGCCTTTGAGGCCCCCTTCCAACTCTATTCTGTAAGACATTTGGAAAACCGCAAAACCATTCCCGCACCCTGTTGTTGAAAGTCTGGGCCGTTCCCCCGCTGCGCTTCCATTTAACGTGGGAGGCCCGCCCACCAATGCGCGAGTGCACCTCTTGTGTCAGGAGCGCCCTCGTGCAAGGAGCAGTCGTGATGAGGAAAAGCCGTTCTCCGCTTTTTGCCCTGGCGTTTGCACACAAGCGATGCAACCCGGCATGGCTGGGGTTGTTGACAGGAAGCTCGAGAGAGCCCCCCGTTTGGCATCAAAATTCAGATTATTTCGCCCTACTTTGCTGTAGAGGCCACGGATCTGGTCTACAGGCCGGGGTGGACGGGCTCGGTCCTCTTTGCTGCCGTAGAGAGGAAGAAACGGTGGGAGTTAATTTTTAATCTCGCTTTTGGGGGTGGGTTTCTTTTAGCTGAACTTTTCGCTGAAAAAAATTCAGCCGAGGAGGAAGGCGGTGGAGACGACTTTACAACCGGCAGCGAGGAGGAGGAGGAGGTGGTCCCGATCAAGCCGAACAGCCATCGGAACGGAGACGGAAGTGAGGCGATGGATGGGGACCCTCGGAGGGGCTCCAAGAGGGAAAAGGTGAGGCAGAAGCCATAAAGCCACTGGGTCAAAACAAGGCCATCTGTTCCCCCTGGTTTGACTACAAACCCATCCCTTGGTTCCTAAAAGTAACCTGTAGCTTAATTTCTGTCTTGGCAACCTCCGGCCTATCTGGAGCTGCCCCTGTCCGAGCTGTTACAAGGACTGCGTCTCCCTTGATGAACCTGCCCGGGTGTTAAGACTGTGGAACTCCCTGCCACTGGAGGCCAGCCTGGCCCCTCCTTGGCTCTCCTTCCACCAGCAAGCAAAGACCTTTCTTTTCATGCAAGCTTTCCCTCAATGACTAGCTGCTGGAGTGTGTGTGTTTTTTTTTAAATGGATTGTTGTGCATGTTTTAAAATCTGTTTTTAGTATTGATTTATTTACCGTTTGTCATAGAATACTTGTTTAACCCCTTTTAAAATATTTTTATACTTAGTTTTTAGCTTTTAAGTAGCGTCTTTTAAGGAGGCCAGCCCCCCTTGAGCCCTTCGAAAGGAGAAAGTCAGTGTAAAAATATTTTAAACAAGCCATGTTTTCAACCGCACTCTCTCGTGGCGAGGTGAAAATATTATAAATGAATGAATAAAATAATAATATGTTCTTAACTGCAGGGATCCATTCTGCACTCTAGTGGCCAAATCAATTTTTTAACCTGACCAGGGGTATCGGGGAGCCTGTCAAAGCACAGCAAAATTGCTCTCCACCGCTGGACTTTTTCAGACTACTTTTCTTTTAGCTGGGCAGATGGCAATGTGCTGAGATCGCTAGAACCATGGCTTCTGGCAAACATTTCCTTACTCAGGCGGTTCACACTCATGAGGTCTAGAAACTTCAAGTCCATTTCAACACAGGCTCCCGCCTGCAACCGATGACATGGACTCTCTCTTCTTTTACAGAAGCAAGGAGGGGGGCTGAAGAAGAAGTTCAAAAGTCGGCACAGAAAACCCAATTTGGGAAAGCCACCACCAACAGGAAGTAGACGGTGATTTTGTGGACAGTTCCAGACGTCTGTGGGAGACGAGCCCAGGAAGCTGAGAGCTTTTATCAAGGGGTTGCATTCGTTTTAGGTGGAAATCCTGATTTTCTTGGAGAGAAAAAACAGAATAAACGGTCGTGTCTGATTTATATACATTCTTCTATTGTGAATTTCTAGATCCTTGGGCGAGCGGCAAAGGCCGGAAATCCAATGTATTTTGTCCTTCCCTTCTTTATAGAAATCTGGTATAGATGGTGGATCTTTAGAGAAAGGCTCGGGTTCATTTGCAAGAGCCCAGCGGGCAGCATTCTGAAATCATAGGAAATGGTTTGACTGGACGGTCGCAAAATATCACTTTCGTAATCCTGTGAAATCAGGTTGGGCGCCATTTGTGGATCTGGGAGCCAATTTTTCCACCGCCAGCAATCCTCGTTGACCACCAAGTCTGGAAATAGCTAAACACGTAAGGCCGTGGTTCCCCACCTTGGGTGACCCTGGCGTTCTTTGGACTTCAACCCCTAGAAATCCTGGCCAGCACAGTGAGGAGTGAGAAGGCTTCTGGGAGATTTAGTCCCGAGAACAGCTTTGGGGGCCCCAAAGTTGGGAACCGCTGACTTACGGGGGGCACCTGACAAAACCGTGAAACTCCTCTTTCTCACCTGCCTTTCCCACCAGGTGGGAGAAAAGAAGGAGGGTCGCCATTCACAAGATAAGGGCTTAAAAAGTTCCCAACCCATCTTACATGACAGAAGACTGATGCCAGTGAATTTACCCATGTTTTGTTTTATTCCAGATGCAAAATCCAGGGTATTCCAAAACTTACAAAAGATGCTTAATGGTAGGTGAAGGGAAATGATTTACAGGAGAGAGACGTTCACAGAGTAGCTGTCCCCCTTGGTTTCTACCGCGCTGTAGCTTCCTGCAGGTGCTTCTTCCAGCACCTACTGTTTTGCAGGCCTCAAAAAAACCTTACTCTAGGGCATTGCCAGGGCTCAGCAGACACGCTCAGATTTCACAATATTGATTTCTGCCATGTGCGTACGTAGAAGGACCACCACTTCCCTAAAGCAAGGAATCAGTCGCCCAAAAACTTTTTTGCTAAGAGGTTTCCGGTTTTCCTACCTTTTTTGGTTTGTTCCGGGCCTTGCTTTGTCAGGATGAGCATCCTTCACCATGGAATTGTGAACCGTGTAGACGAGAGGGAATAAAAAGGTTGAATATCACAAAGCCAGACAAGAGATTTGGGACAGAATGTGTGTTTTGTGTGTGCGAGAAAAACTCATGAGCCTCGAGATACTGCTCGCCCCACAACTTGGGTGTTTCACTGACCTCGGGCCGTCCCAATGAACAGGTTGGGAGAGACTAAATGGGGAATATTTCACAGAACCCATAATTAATTTAATCAGATCCACTGCCATAAAAGGAGGCAAGGGTCATTAGAACTGACTTTTGAAAACAGATCTGCAGCTGTTCGCCACGGAAACTAAACAAAATCCACAAGTAAAAAAGCATCTGTCTTCTAAAAACTTCAAGGGGGGGGGAGAAGGGGCTGTCCAGAACACGTAGGAACTTTGGTGTCATCCAACAAAGACTATTCCTAATGTATTTGAGGTTTCTTTAACACCAGTCGGTAGTGTTGAAAAACAGCAGCTGTTTTTAAGGACAAACAGGTAAGAAACCAGTCTCTGGAAGGGGGTTTGAATCACCTCGGTTGCCTTGGTGCGCTGTTATAGTTTTAAGCCATTTTTCACAAAATTATCGAAGTAAGGGGCATAAATCTCTGCTACAAGGATCAAGGTGCCAATATGATTCCCGCCCCCTTAATCCACAATGACATCCACCCGTTTCCTCCTTCCTCTCTTTCAAGGGCCTTGGGTCTGTCTTCCTGTGTCATAATACTGTCCTGCGTTATTTTTAACGTATTAAAACCCCTTTCCGAAAAAGGTACAAGCTGCGCGCATGCTCTCTCTGTCACTAGCATCATCAGTTCTCAGCCCGCAAGGCGGCACCAGTTAATTCAAAGAAGGCGAACAAAATCAAGACTCAAGATGGCACACCCAAGCACAACGGAAGTATACAAAGAGGGTATGTGATCACAGTAGTCATTTAAAAAACAACAACACAAAACCATGGTCAATGAAAGGTGGCCAGTGCGGAGGCACAGTGGCGTTTTCACAAGCCGGCTTCTTAAACGATTTTAGGAGCTTAAAAAAGAGAAAGGATAACAGTGATTCTTAGGCAAGCGATCCTTGATGACCATGTGAGATTCTGTCCTTATCAGTGCGACCGTCAACCAAAAAAAAACAAAACCTGAATTCTCAAAAAAAAGGAACGGTGCCTTTGAGAAGCGAACCTAGGCACATATGTAAAACGGTGGCCGTTCTTTTTAATTTTTTTGTTTTTAATTACACCCCCACCCACCCCGGTGAACCCCATGTTGGAAGTCAGTCCCCAGCCTCCCAAATGATGTGGGTTTCCCCCCCCCTTCCCTGATCTACCACTCTTTTTTCTTCTCGTCCATGGAGACGCCGCCGGGCCCGAGGGCCACCACCAGGAGGAGGCCTCCGATGACGGACATGGTCTGGAAGAAGTCATATTTCAGGAAATCGTGCATGGGCTTGTAGGTCGGGATGGTCCAGAAGGCGTTGAAGTAGAGGTTGATGGCGAACAGCCAGATGACCAAAGTTAAGGCGGCCAGTTTGGTCTTGAAGCCGACGGCGACGAGGACCATCAAGGCCGTCCCCACGATGTTCTGGAGGATCTGGGGTGGCAAAGAGGAAGGACGAATTACTCACACACACACACACAGGGCTCCGCGTTAGGGGGAAATGGAGCCAGCCGCCCGCTTGATGCTTATCTACGCGGCAGAGTTTTGATCCCAGTTTAGCTTTCGTGGCTCCAACCCACAGAACACCGAGATCCGGAGGTTGATCAAGCGTGTGGACATCTCTGCTAAGACCTCTAGTGCTGGACAGTAACGAATTTTCAGTCCCATCAGCAAACTGCAAACCCCCAGGTCTTCAAGAGGAAGCCATGGTAGTTAAATGTGGTTATCAAGCTGGTGTAATAGTGGAAATGTTTATGAAGAGATACCTCCCGAGGCCATCCCCCATATACATACTGGTCCCAGAGCACCGATATATATATAGTGCTCCTGTTCCAGCAGCTCCACTGGCGGCCAATCTGTCTGCGGGCACAATTTAAAGTGCTGGTTTTAACCTACAAAGCCCTAAATGGCTTGGGTTCAAGCTATCTAAAAGACTGCATCTCCCCCTCTAGGAGCCTGTCCTGGCTTTAAGGCCATCAGGAAAGGCCTTTCTCTCAGTCCCACCACCTTCACAGGCACTTCTGATGGGGACACAGGAAAGGGCCTTCTCTGTGACTGCTCCCAGACTGTGGAACTCCCTCCCACTGGAGGCCAGCCTGGCCCCCTCTTGGCCGTCCTTCTGCAAGCCGGCAAAGACCTTTCTCGTCAGGCAAGCTTTCCCTGAGTGATTGGCTCCCTTATTGGGGTTATTAAATGGATTGTTGTGCCTTGTTGCTTTGAATGTGTTTTTAGTATTGATTTCATTTAACTTTTGTAATATAATACTTGTTTAATCTCTTTAGCTTTTTAAATATTGTCTTTTTATTGTTGTAAGCCGCCTTGGGTCTTTTTAAGGAGAAAGGCTGGGTAAAAATGTCATTCATAAATAATGATAGATAATGAATACTGGCTGGCCAACCTTATCCTAGCCCAGCACGCCACGGCAAAAGTGTTTTCTTTGTCCTTATTTCTTAAACTTCCTAATTCCTGTCCTCCCCACCGCCGTCCAAAACATGATGAGTACGAAGTGTACAAATTTAACATGAGCACAGAGAAAAGATTCGGGGAACTTCGAGTTTGAGAATGACGAAGCATCTAAAACGAGCCACAGAAGAGTTACGAGATTTCTCCGTATTGAGCAATAGATCTCAAATCTTGAAAGCTACAGATTTAGAAACCCTCTGAAGCCGGCTTGCAGTGTTCAGGCAGGCCTGTGAAGGAGCTAGGTAAAGGTAAAGGTTCCCCTTGACATTTAGTCCAGTCGTGTCCGACTCTAGGGCGCGGTGCTCATCCCCGTTTCCAAGCCATAGAGCCAGCGTTTGTCCGAATACCGTTTCCGTGGTCACGTGGCCAGCGCGACTAGACACGGAACGCCGTGACCTTCCCACCGTGGTGGTACCTATTTATCTACTCGCATTTTTACATGCTTTCGAACTGCTAGGTTGGCAGGAGCTGGGACAAGCGACGGGAGCTCACTCCGTCATGTGGATTCGATCTTACGACTGCTGGTCTTCTGACCCTGCAGCACAGAGGCTTCTGCGGTTTAACCCACAGCGCCACCACGTCCCGTGAAGGAGCTAGCCTAACGCAAAAGATGATCTGTCCCCTTCAGGAGGCTACAAAACTGACAGCCAGGTCTCCTAACGAGCTCTCTGCATCAGCCTTGTAAATAACTAAACCTGGGCAAGGCAGACGTGTACATCGGCCAATGGGTTAATTAACTGGGGTTAATTCATGTTTAAATTAATTAATGTTTAACAGGTAATTCAATGCAAATATGTTTTTTTTTTCCCCCTGTGATCTGCTCCATACATCTCTTCTCCAACCAATAAAGATGCTTCAATACAGTTTCTGAGTGTTGTGATTTGGGGTGGGGGTGACATTTATAGTACTTTTTCAAATCCTCGAAAGGTAGAGGAGGGACAGGATCTGTTCTCAAGCGTCTCAGAGTGCAGGACACATAGCAATGGGCTCAAGCGACAGGAAGCCAGATTTCGGCAGAATATCAAGAAAAAGTTCTTAACTGTTGGAGCAGTACGACAACAGAACCCGTGATCTTGGGAGGTGGTGAGCGCTCCAACGCTGGAGACCTTCAAGAGAAAACTGGGCCACTGCCTGTCTGATCTGCCTTGATTTGGATTCCCGCCTTGAGCAAGGGGTCGGAGTCAATGGCCTTCCGACACCATGATTCTGTGACTCTAATTTGGGCACTTACCGAAAAGAAGCTAACATCAAAATGCAGCAGCGTCATGAACATAAGGACGAGCAGGACCCGGCCGCCCAGCTGCATGTACTGCTTCGGGGAGCTTTCCCGCATTGTGGGCACGCCAGCAAACATGCTTTTCCCTTCGGACCGAGATTCAGCCAAGAGCAGCAACAAGCCGCCTCCGAGAGCCAGATTTCTGTAGACACAGAGAGACCTCATTAATTCAGGATTAAAAGCCCTACCCCAAAAGCTAGAGGGGTGGCAGAAGACTAGCAAAATTGGTTCGACCTGCGTAAAGCAAATTAAAATGCCTGAAATATCATTTTCTAGTTGCTACTGGGTTTTTCTGATGACAAGTTTGAATATTAAAGGAACTCATATCAATGTTTGATAGCTCAGTGTTTTAGGTCTCTGGTCTGCGGAGCCAGAGGTTGGGAGTTCGATTCCCCCCCTGGGCCTCCTTAATAGGGGCTGGACTGGATGATCCATAAAGGGTCCCCCTTCCAGCTCTGCAGTTCTCAGATGATGATGATAATTATAGTATTCTACAGCACAGGCTGGACATTAATACCAGACCCATGTTGGCTGGGAATGCCTGGAGGTTTATAGTCTTAAAACGGCCACTTTTTGAAGTATAGCTTTTGGAGAAACGAACAGTTAAACGAGGCTGCCGTGATACTAAGGTCACCCAGTTCTGGCTAGCATATTTAAAAAGGAGAAAATAAAACCAAACCAAGTTAGAATAAGTGAAGAAGTCAGATGTACCTCATCAAAAACTTCAGATCCCATAAAATGCTGTACGCAATCGTCTGAAAGGAAACGAGACAGGATTGATCCGTGCCACGCGGACGGCCACAACACTCTGCAGGATCTACCCAGCTTTTTAAAATTAATGTCAAGCCCAAAGCCGTCAAATCCAAGCAGCTCCGGAAGGAACCGATCTCTGTGCTTTTTCTTCCTTCCCTTCCCATTAAACACCGAGGTCCAAATCTTGTGTGGGAAATGAACGGTGTATAAAAGGAAACACGGAGTCCTGTCCTGACTTTGTGGCTTGCCTTTTGCACAGCCACACCCCTGATCTTGCAAGCACGATTCCATGGGATGCACAGAAGACCGCCCCGCAGGAGGGAGAGGGGCCACTTATCCGGTTGCCATCGTGGTTTGCGGTTCCCCTAACAGGATTTTACCCATGGACAGTAAATTCAAACGTAGACGCGTCATCTCCTGTCTAAAAACATCCATTATATTAGCGGCATCCCATAAAACAAGAGGGGAGCGGCGAAGGAGCAGGGGGGTGCGACTCAGTGGCCTTCCAAGCCCCTTCCAACCCCATTAAAATGCCTGAAATATAGTTTTCTATATTTTCATTATTGTATGATTTTTTTCTATGATTCTATGAAATCAAAACACTGAGTACTGGCACGCTTGAGTGAACCTCTAAGTATGTCAAAGAGCACCACATTTTAAAAAAAATCTACTACAAAACATTTAAAAAAATGTAAAACGGGGCAAAAAGAACCTAAAAAAACAGCTCAGTGCAAACCCACTGAGTCTTGAATGGATCCTACATACTCCGCAATCATGTGACTGCTGAAGGGCTCAGGGTGCAAACTCGGACGTAAAATAAATTTAGATGTCGGATCAAAACATATTAGCAGAAAATTAATAGGGAGAGGAGGTGGGTAAGGGGCCATTTTCTAACACAGTATTCTGGAATTCTCCTTTGTGAGTAAGGTCTTACCTGTAACGCTATTATTCCGAATAAACCAAAACAAGCATACTGGACAAAGTTTCTACTCAGCACTAAGACGCAGCCGCCTGAGAAGGAGCAAGAAAGAACAAGAAAGAAAAAGACAAATTAAGGGTGCTGGTGAATTTAGCCCACACTTCGCAACAGGTACCTACGATGCTGAAAACTATCCCCCAAATGGGTTCAAAGCAACTTGGACAACTCCTTGAAAGTGTGGACTAAAACCCAGACCAGCTTCACGGCGCCACAGACTTCGCAGTCAGAAGCCACCCCTGTGCCAAGGAAGGGCCTGGGGATCGCTGGCCGACGGAAGATGGGCTGTAGCCCCCGGAGCGACAGCTTCCTCTGAGCCTCCTTAAACAACAATCTTCTGAGGTAGGTCAGCTGGGAAGACAGGGAGACTTTCTGAAAGGTCTTCTACTGAAATTCATGATGGAAGAGATGCCTTATACTTGATAATAACCACAGGCCATCAAATCAATTCTGATTTACGGCATCCCCTTTTTCAGGGTTTCCTAGAAAGAGAAGACTCAGATGGGGTTTACCCTTTCTTTCCTCTAGGGGGCGCCCTGGGACTGCTGGGAGGCTTGCCCCAAGGCCACCCAGGCTGGCTCTTCTTTTCTGGAGAATCCGAGAGGATTCAAACTCGCAACCTCCAGACCCCGAGCGGTCCGGCTAGCTTCTTATACTCAAAGCTAACATCTGGACAGCTGCAACTCAAGTGTAGAATTGGTGGGCAAGAGGTGGTCAGGATTGGGCCTGAGAAGAAATGTTTCTCCTCTTCCTGAGAAGGAAAAGGACACCGTGCGCCACTTACTTAACTGCCCGAAGAGATTGAGGAAGACGAAGACGGAGGCCAGGAAGTAGCCGCAGTTCCACGTGGCGTCGATGTAGTCCCGCTGTTCGCTCCACTGGAACCACATGCGGATCCCGTCTTCCAGGAAGGTGCTGATCAAACAGAGGCGGGCCACGTGAGGGAGGTACTGCTTCGTCACCCGCAAGAACTGCCAAGGAAGAAAAGGTGGCATGAAGAATGAATGGGCAAACGCGCAGAATCCACAGGGACCAAGGGGAGGTGTCAAATCGCCAGAAATTTTGAACCCATATAAAATGGGGGGTTTTTTTGGGGGGGGGGAGGAAAGAAAACCCTGTATTTTTCCCAATTTTTCTGTGGTTTCTTTTCTTTTCTTCCAAAGCTGTTTTATATTTCTGGAAACTGTACCTCTCCAGGCTTCAAAGAGGCTGACTTACCTTTCGGGGGAAGAGACACGGGTGGCCATTCACAGCCCTCCAGAAGTTCTGATTTTCAAACTCTCCCACCAGGCTGACTTAGAGGCGATGGGAGTTGTAGTCTAGGACATCAGGGAGGCGCAAGGTTCTTCAGCTCTATTTTAGGGGGGGATTTTTCTTGCCCCCTTGGCCACAGCAGTGACTTCACAGCACACAGAAGCACCCAGGCGTTGTCCACCGCCTAGCCTAAGGGCAGCCCTGCTAGATAGATGATTAGACCCAAGGTCCAAGCCATCCGCCATCTTGGTTACCCCTAATGCTTAGCCCGATGCCTCCTTGAAGCCCGCAAGCCGAAGACCAGGCCAGGTCTCAGCCTCTGAGATGCAGATTTAAGGAGGCAAGGCCAGAGCACTGACTCATACAGAGGCATGGCGGGCAGTTCTAGCTAGTTTTAAGGAATGCATCTCCACCATGGAGAGTGATGATGGAGGAATCAAATCCCACCCACGGGCAGAACAGGGTGACCATCCCAGAGAACGGGAACTCATGCAGGGAGACTCTAGCAACTGGCCTCTTGTTCATCTGTAATTTTAGATGATTTTAGAAGTCTTCACTGTGTGGGGGGAAGTAATCGTTTTCCTTATATTTTTCGATTCCCCCCTCAGACAGACCTTCTCAGGACTCAAACATACTCACGGCTGACGTGGAACGACACTTTCTCGGCTTCTGTGTGCCCTGAGATGCACCGGTGATGTTTTTAATCCCTTGCGCTCCCAGAAATTCGTCCGTTCAGAAATTCCACCCAAAATTCAGAAGCTTTCACCCTATCGCCACCCTGAGCCTAAACCAATCTACGCAAACCAGCACATTTTCAAGACACACTAGGGCGCAGCTGCATAGGACACACAGAAGCAGCAGGTTACAGTAAGACCCCCGTATCCACAGGGGGTCAGTTCCAAGCCCCCCCCGCGGATGCTGGAAAACGTGGATGATAGCTAACGCTATCCATAGGATGGTCCCTGGCTAACTCTAGTGGCCAGGTCTAGTCATTTCATCGAGAGAAAGACATATATTTATTTATTTATGGGATTTTTCTTTTAATATTTTCAGACCATGGACAAGCGAATCAGCGGATACTGATCCCGCGGATAAGGAGGTCATACTGCAAATCAAAAATCCAAGAAACACAGTCCTCGTGGAATCGTACAGGTTAAGAGTGATTTTCATACCATTTGTGGGACATAGCTGGTCAGTTAATTAGCAAAGATAAAGTCTGTCCCAATAGCAACCTTCTCGGCTAACGGTTGCCACCCACCTCCGTCACGCTACAAGGCAGCCATTTATGCAGCCTGGCTGGTTTAGAGGTCCGTGCTGCAACTCGGGCAAGGACAGAGCAAAATGGAAACCAAGCATGGCAAATCCAGGCATGGGTGTGCATGTGCACCCATATATATACACACACACACAATCCATGACTCACACACAGAACTGGGCTCGGACGGCACTAACCGAGGAAATCTATAAGAAGAGGAAAAAGTACAGCGAGTCGTTAGTCGAGACAAACCCAGCCTTGTCTTGCCGTCACTTTGCGCTTGGAATCGAACAAGAAATCTGGGCCTCCGGGCTGTGTTTGTCGAATATCCTGGAATCCCTTAAAAATGGTTTAAATCAACGTATGAGTCTAGCCTTCAAGTGCACGAGGGACCCCCTGTATCCGCGGGGGATCACTTCTCTCTTGCTTCTGGACTCCTGTTTTAGATTATTTGTTATTATCCTGTTTTCACCTCTTACGGCCACCTGGAGCGTGCGCTTGTGCACAGAAAGCGGACAATCCGGCATTTCCCAAATAAATAAAAACAGGAAAGTGGGAGCGTTATCGGGCAAAACCCAAAGAAGCAAGCTAGCACGGCTACCTCTTCTAAAACTACAGGTAAGTGGAAGACTCCATCCCAGCGCAAAGCGCTCTTCAGATCCTGGAGATTCAAGCAAAAGAACGGAAATAGCCATCGGCAATGCCCAGGAGAGCCACCAACCAGCCGGGAACTGGCGCTTCCGTTGTGTTGGTGCCCATGTCCGGTGGGGGTCTTGGGCAAACTATATAGTCCCAGAAGACACACACACACCCCAGACACCACTTCTAAATACTCTCCTGGAAAGGGTGGCTCTAAATCAGAATCAACTTGACTGCACTTATTTTAAATATATATATATTTTAAAAAAACACAATCGCTTTTGTCTCCTGCTTGGTATCTTGGATTTTAAGTTCTCTTCCCCATCCTCTTGCAAACACAATCGAACACCAGGACAGGGGAATGGGGTTCTTCAGAAACTCATTTAAAAACAGAGGAACCCGTAACTGAGTGGAGTCTCTAATCTAACTTCTCAAGACTGTTCCAAAATCCGTAATTATCCCCGACGCTGCTGGCAAGTGGTTTGCAATTATCGAAGGCAACAGACGCCTGAGTAGCTTCTCTGCAAACATGGGTATTTTTTCCTAAACGCAGGGATTGCAAAAGGCTTCCCCAACTTTCTCGGCTACTCCCTGGCTATTTCCCTCTTATCTCTTGCTTTGATTCGACAGCCAAGAGATATTGAAGGCAAAGGATTCGTCTCATTATATAGCTATGGCTAACGGGGCTGGATTTCTAGGGAGAAAGACACTCAGCAAACAAAGGCTGTTATGGTTGCAAGAAAAAGAGAAATCGATTCTACCTGGTCAACTGACCAGATGGGCGGGATATAAATACAATAAATAAATAAATAAATACCTAACTGCCACTAAATACCACGGTTTCTCTCCCTTCCAGCCACCCATGGGTCCTGGATCACCATGACAAAACCTAAATGTTCTTCCCAGGTCTGGAAACCACAAGACTATTCAGCTTCCACAAACATCTCAGCTTTCTCCTTTTTTATTTTTTATTTTTTAAAAAATCAAGTTTCTAGCCCTTATTGTTACAAAGTCCTATCTGAAAAACCCAGGAGCTGTTCCTAATGAAATCTCAAGAGACCCTTGGGTTGCATAAGCGGACAGATTCGCCTGTAAGAACGAACACAAAAAAATAGTTCTTAGTGCCTTTGTGACTAAAAGATTGTATTTGGCACAGCACGGTCTTTACGTAAGATGAAACAGGTTGCAGTCCACCAAAGCTTAAACCAAATAAAACGCGTTAACCCTTTGGGTGTCACAAAAGCCTTTTGTTGTTTCTTCAGGGGATTTTAACTCTCGGCAGCGGCCACGAGAAAGCAGGATTCTCTGGAAAAGGCCATCCTGCTGGGAAAGGTGGAAGGCAGCAGGAAAAGAGGAAGAGCCAATACGAGATGGACTGACTCCTTAAAGGAAACCACAGGTTCGAGTCTATCAGAGCTGAGCAGGGCTGTGGAGGACAAGACATTTTGGAGATCCCTCATTCGTAGGGTTGCCGTACATCGGAGGCAACGTGACGGCACATAACCACAACGGCTGCTAAAAGGAACAGCCGACGGAGGCAATTTTGTTAACACGCTCAGATCTGCCCCTCCAGCCGTTCAAAGAAGCTTCAATTAAATCCCAGATCAATGTTTTTCAGGAGTCGCTCTCAAAAACGCCCCACCGTGCAAAGACATCTTGCATTACGAACTTGGTATTTTGTACATCTCTGCTCTTCCAGGAAACTACCTGGTTATGCACGGTAGCATTAAAGGTGGTAGTTGGCCTGTCGGCCGAAGACGGTCGTACGATGCGGAGGAAATTAAATTATTGAGATGAGTTGGCAGAAGAACTGATTCATCTGCACCAACCAGAGGTTTGCTGTTAAATGATAGTTAAACACCAGAGTGGAAAGCATGCCTGGGGCAGAAATCCACCAAGCGTTTCTAGAATTTCTAAATAAACCTTGGGATTAACTACAAAACATATTCAATTATGAATAATTATTATTAGGGTTAGGTTTCTTAAAGTTTTGTTTGTTTTATCATGTTGTGAACCACCCAGAGTGGCCTTGGTAGCCAGACAGGCAGTATAGAAGTTGAATGAATGAATGAATGAATGAATGAATGAATTTTGACAAATGCACTTTTAAGCTTAGGGCCAGGGACACAGCTGAGCTTGCTTGTAACATGTCAAGTCAGACTTTGGGTCCAGATGTTCTTGGACTACAACTCCCAGAAGCCTTCGCCACTCATGGTGTTGGCCAGGATTTCTGGGAGTCGTAGTCCAAGAACCTCTGGGGACCTCCAGGTTGGGAACAGCAGTTCTCGAGTTACAGCTGGTGAAGGAATAAATGAAGATCAGACTGGAAATAATAAAAATTATATTGTCCATCCTCTCTACACCACGAGTAGGCAAAAACCTCCCACGGGTCTTTAAAAACAAAGCGGGCTTAAAATTCAGTGGCAGGCCGTGTCTGATGCATCCTTCCACCCCCAAAAGTGGCCTGCCCTTCATCTGCCCCATAGCAGACAGACCGTTCTACTTTGGTCCCACAGGGTGGGACGGATCGGTTGACTTGGACCCATTAAGAAATCCCAGGCTAAGCTGGAAGTCTCTAAACAAACATCGCTCTGTTTCCCATCACTGGGGGACCGTTTGCACCACCAAGCATGTGGGTTTAAAATATGCCTATTTTAAGATACAGAATCAGTGCAAGTTTTCTTTTTAAAGGTTATTTTTAGTGGGAAGTTCACTTGTGTAGTGCAAAAAATACCTTCTTGTACACAATGCGCCTTTCAGAAGGTATGTTTCAGAAGCCCAGTTTTACAACGAGGACAAAAACGCATCTCAGAAATAAACACAGAGATACACGTATGTATGGTTTATAACCTTTTTTTCAGGGGAAAAACAATTGTGGGCGATCTTGGAAAACTGAACAGAAGATGCAGATGCAAAAAAAGCGGGGGGGGGGGGGAAATCTGTCCCACTTCTGCTTTGAAGAATTTTGTGAAGAATCACAAAAATTCAGTATCTGCTAAGCTGAAGACATCGGAAGGTCTGCTTGAAATACTGAGAATTAAAACTAAATAATTTGTTGTTCTAGATTGGAGGTTTTATGAGGGTTTTTATACGTTTACTCTCTTAATTTACGTTGTATAGTTTATGTTGCTTCCTTAGAAGCTTATAAACCCGAGTTGTGGCTTATCTACTAAATGAGTAGGGTACAAATTTAAGAGGAGAAGGGGACGACAGAGGACGAGATGGCTGGACAGTGTCATCGAAGCGACCAACATGAATTTGACCCAACTCCGGGAGGCAGTGGAAGACAGGAGGGCCTGGCGTGCTCTGGTCCATGGGGTCATGAAGAGTCGGACACGACTTAATGACTAAACAACAACAAATTTAAATAAATAACTACAATAGGTAAATAAATTATTGTCCTTGTTCTGTCGTTATGTTGCTTCTCACTTATGCAGCCCTACCAGGTCTCCAAAGTATGTTAAGACAGTCAAGGAGTGGTTCATCATTGCCATCCCCTTGTGAGTTTTCATAGCCAAGTGGGGATTTGAAACCAGCAATCCCGAGCCCTCATCTGGCATCATTGCTAAGGTTGGGTCCCCAGATGTTCCTGGGCTACAACTCCCAGAAGCCTTCACTAGTAAGATGTGCTGGCCAGGATTTCTGGGAGTCGTAGTCCAAGAACATCTGGGGACTCAAGGTTGGGAACCACTGTTCTAGATCATGGTTTGTTTTGTTCAGCTGATCCTCCAGACCATGGTTTGGAGGGTCATTTGAACCAACCCAAGGATGTCGTCTCAGGGTGTAAAGCAGTGGTTCCCAACAGGGCTGCTTGTCAAGGAGGCCCAGTGGGGATTCGAACTCCCAGCCTCTGGCTCCGCAGCCAGAGGCCTAAACCATTGAGCTATCAAGTGGAAGGACATACTGGGAATAATAGGTATGTAGATTTTTGTTTCTGGACTGCAACTCCCAAAGTGAACCAGAACTTTCCTGGAGCTCAGTTCCCAAATCAGCAAACGGTCTTCTCTCCTATACCCTTTGGCTCCGGGAAAAAAAAAACACCTACTCCTCCGAGGGCTTAATTCCCTTCCCTTGGGTTTACGATTTCAGCCCCAAAACCCAGCAAAACGACAGGATCCCGCAAAGTTGTCTTTGGGAGTAAAAGAGAACCGGGGCCAACCTGTTCCTTCTGAACCTTAAAAAGTTTTAAAATAGTCCGACTGCCAAAGCAAGAGAGATCCTGGTAACCTCTCTTGAGTCTCAAATGACTTATTGCACTAGGGTAAATTAAGGTCAAGCAATGAAGATATTCGTTACCAAGGCACATAATCCCATTTTCAAAACCAAGGAGCACAGGTACCGACTCAAGTTGCTACTACAGGGTTAAAGAACTATAGCAGACATATAAATAAGGATAAAACAGTTGCCCAGACATATGGTTTACATCACAGTTCCAATGAGGTCTTCTGCTTAGAAGATTAACTTATACAAAAACTATGAACCATGAGATTCGCGGCATATTGTATTTTCCTTTATTTGGAGTTTAGGGACCATCACGGAGTTTCCCAGTGTTTTATCTTTGCCACTCCTAAAGGAGAAAAATCTTTCACCAGCTGCACTGTCGTTTCCCCCCACTGGTCTTGTTTACTTTGGAGAACATCTGGCCATTTTGTTCGAAAAGTAAACCAGAAACACAGGACAGGTCGGCTTTCTTTGTAAGTTTTTCTTTTGCTTTCTATTTTCTGTGACTCAGGGACAGGAAGGAACCAGATCCCACAAGAATGGGAAGGAAATCAGTGTTTCATCCCGTTGGGCAGATGGGCAGGAAAGAGGCAAGGGTAAAAAAATATATTTTTTTTTCCCCCTCCCAATCTGGTTTTGGTCCAGAATATGGAAATTTCTCCCAGCTAGTTAAAAACAAAAAACAAAACCCACAATTTCATCCAGAAATTTATTCTGGGATCGCCCTGCAGATTAGAAAGCCAGACATTGTTGTAATGTGCTGTGAAGATGTGCAATTTATGGGGGCTTGCAATTTATAGGGTCACTTGCAATTTATAGGGTTTTCGAGAAATTCAAGGAGTAGTTTCCCATTTCCACCCCTGATGGGTTTCCACAGCCAAGCGAGGATTTGAACCTGGAATCCGGGAGCCCTAGTCTAAGGTTGTATGTGTCACACCACACCTGTCTGTCTATCCTCATATTTACACATCTCATTAAGCAAAATCATACGCTGTAGGACATCTGCTGAAACCATGCTTCTGCAGAAATGGCAAGATCTCACCCCATTCCACCAACATCACCCCAGGACTAGAAAACAGCAATAGGGAGGCAAACAGACAAGCAACAGGAACCCCACAGCCAAACAACGATGGTTTCTAATCCCAGGAAGACAGCTCACTATCGGTGCAAAAACACAGCACAAAGCAATCTGCCATAAATATCCAGGAGCTTGGTCTCTTTTGACTGGTGAAAGCAGGTTGCTGACTGATCCTAATACTCACAAGGCCTGCAATAAACGAAAATGGATCTGGATTTTTAAAAAAAATCCAGCATTTTAAAGATGCAAAAAGTTAGGAAACTGGAGACGAAAGAAAGACATCCCAAACCCCTGTCACTCGGGCATGAGACACATGTTTGTCGTAAGAAAGCTAGATTGACAAATGATATTTATGTTGATGCCATTTTGGTGAGTTGTGAATTCATGTTGTAATTCTGATTTTTTTTAATTTCTGATTTTTGTATAACCATTTATACAAATACGTTTTAAAGGGTCATGGTTTTCTTGTGTCGTAAACTGCCCAGAGGGGCCTTGCAGCCAGATGGGCGGCAGAGAAGCTGAATAAATAAAATAAAATAAATAGAAAGGAGACATTAAGCAAATACCCCCTCTCCCCATCATTTTTATTAGACCCCTGAAAAGGGGCAGAACTTTGCCCCTTCAGTTTTTTGGGGGGTGGAAGGCAGTGAGTCGGAATATATATATATATATTTTCAAACTGCTAAATTCTATTTTGGGTCCATCCTACACTATTCTTGATGTCTGGGGCAAGGGGGGAGACTGAGAGACAACACATTTGCACCCACACTCCAGCATAATAAGAATAAAACATGTAAACCGAGAAAGAATCTTATTATTAATATAATTACTAGACACATGAATGGCAAGATAGAGCTAATAAGAATAATGGTAACACGAGAATGGAAAGATAATAATCATGAAAATAATGATAACAGTAAGGAGGATAACAATATCTTCTGTTAGGGCTATTATACCTGTGATTGAAAGGATAAATCTAATTATCATTATGTTCATGAACACATATTGGTATAGATGTTATGAAGATGATTATACAGATGAATAGAAAGTTGTAATGAGAATAATGTAAGTTACTAAAAAGCTAATAATAATAGTAAAACTAGAATGGAAAGATATTAACAATGAAAACAATGATAACAATACTGAGTATGATATAATAAAAAATAATCATCTTAGAATTGCAGAGCTGGAAGGGACCATGTGGATCCTCGAGCCCAGCCCTTTATCTTCTATTTAGGATGATTAGACCTGTGATGTGAAGATTGAATTATCATTATCTCCAGGATATTATTATTGGAGACATTATGAAGATGATTATTACACATGAATGGAAAGATAGATGTAATAATAATAGTAATGCAAGTTACCAAAAAGCTAGATAGAAGAAGACGACAAAATCTACAATTATTACAATCATCATCATCTTCATCATCTCAGGAATAACACCTTCAGAGCGACAAAAAATGGCAATATTAGGAACAGCATACACACTGTGCTGATCTTTAACAGATACGTACTTAGGTTTTTGGGTGAAGCTTGTAATTGTTGTATAATCCCACTCAATGTTTTTTATAATTTTGGTTAACTGTGTCTGAATAATAATGAATGGGAAACGAGATTTACCAATAATGCAATAATATCAAGATAATAATAATGAATGGAAAAGTAAATCCACCAAGAATACAATAATATAACGATAACCATAATGAATGGAAAAGCAGATCGACCAAGAATATAATAATATTAAGATAATAATAATGAATGGAAAAGCAGATCTCCCAAGAACACAAGAATATAATAATAATACTAATGAAAGGAGAACTTGATCTGCAAATACATAAATATAAAACCAGTAATAATGAATAGAAAACTAGATCTACCAATAATAATAATTAATAATAATGAGGAGGAGGAGGAGGAGGAATGGAAAAGTAGATCGATCAAATGAATAGTATACAAGAATCTAGAAGTCAGGCACAGAGGGATGATGAGGTGGCGTGCACAGACACACACACGCGTGCGCGCCCCCGACCCCCCCCCCTCTCTCTCCCCCCCCCCCCTTCCAGGAGCCCCACCTGGTCGGCGAAATCCTCGGCCGTGCCCATGAGGTCGTTCTGCCCCATGGCTGGCGGGGGGTGTGTGTCTGGGGGGGGGGTGGTCGTGTCGTCCCTGTGCACCGGGAGGCGCCGCCTGCACACCCAAAGGGCCCGGCCGCGCGTCCCCAACCGCCGCCGCCGCCTCCCTTGGCTCCGTCTCTTGCTGTTGCTGCTGCTGCTGCTGCTGCGGGAAGGCAGGCGGGCGGGCGGGTTGAGGCGGCGCCGGAAGGGGCGGGGCCACGGAGGGGGCGGGGTCCCCGCCGACTGCCACGTAGGCCAACTCTTAAAGGGGCCGCGCGCCGGGAAAGGAAGGGAGGCAGGAAGGGGGGGAGGAGAGGGGGATTCCGAGGAAACCCCCCCCCCAGGGATGATGATGATGATGATGATGATGATGATGGTGATGGGGGAGTGGCTCCTCCCGCCACGGCCAGTGGGTTTGGCACCCTCTCCCTGGATACTAACTCTTTGCAGGTCTTTTTGGCAAGGGGGTGGCTGGGGGCGGACTACAAAGCCCAGCATCCCTCACCACCCCAGCCGATCGGTGTGCCCTCGGGTTGGCAGGCTCAGTGGCTCCTGCGAGGTCGGGGTAGGGCGAGGCAAAGGCAGCGCCTTGCGCAGGGCCTTGGGGTGGACTACAACGCCCAGCATCCCCCCCCGCCCCCGCCGACTGGGGTCTCTCTTGGGGGTGAAGAAAGGTCTGGCTTTCTTCCTTCTCCCGCCATGCATTCTCGCCACGTCCCTAAAAAAAAGAAAAGGGAAAAAGGCACACGACCCTGCTGCGAGGTGCCCTGGGGTGGACTACAACGCCCAGAATCCCCCAGCCGGCAGAGCGGAGAGTGCTAATCCGCCCCCCCCCCCTCCAGGAACGATGCCCAAACGCTGGCCTTCAAAACAGGGTCAAGCCCACCTCGTCGCCAAAGTTTTTGGTGGGTTGGTTTTGGTTTGGGAGGGAGGGGGACTACAACGCCCAGAATCCCCCCAGCAACCTGTGGGGGGGGGATGCTGGGGCTCGTAGTCCCCACCCTGCCGACCCCCCAACGGAACGTGCTTCTCCTGCCTCGGAAATGAAAGAACGAGGAGCGGGCGGGGGCGCGGGAGGGTGGGCCACCCTCGGCCGTTGGGCGCCCGCCGGCCCTCGCCTGCCTGCCTTTGGCCCCCCCCGCTCCGGGCGCTCCCATGGAGAGATACGAGGTGGGGGCCGGAATGAGGGGCCTGGGGAGGGTGTAAAAGGGGTGACCCCCCTAAGAGGAGGGACCCTCGGGCCCCCCTTCCACCTCAGGGGAAAGAATGGGGGCAGATTGGGGGTGGGGGGGATTTGAACACGGATGAACGTGCACGTGTGGAAAGCAAAGGGGGTGTGTGCGTGTAGGGGGGGTCTCTATGGGGTCAGCCTTCAGGCTTTTTAACACCCCCCCCAAATTGATTGATTGATTGATAGATAGATAGGATAAGAAAGAAAGAATATAGATTAGATATGATCAGAAAGAAAGAATAGATAGATAGATAGATAGATAGATAGATAGATAGATAGATAGATAGATAGATAGATAGATAAAGAGAATCTAGAAGTGGCTGGAAGTCCAGTTCCACTTTAAAAAAATATAGTATTTCATTATGTCCAACACTTGCAGGAGGATTTATGTTCTAATTTTAAAAGTTCTTGGAAGTTTTCTACCATGGTAATTCACCCTTCCTCCTCCCCCCCCCCCGGGACTTTTTCGAGACGAGGACCATAAAACAGCCTTTTGGGGGGGGGGGGCGCCTGTGGATTTATTATGCTTTTTTTTTTTACTTAAATGTGTATACGGCTCCCCATGGGGGGGGGCAGGCGAAGCTGGGTTCCCACGTCGTTCCCTCCCTCCAGTATAGCGGCATGAGAGACCTTGAGGAACGGCTCTTCTCCCCCCCCCCCTTCCATCCCCCTGGGTCATGCTGGCAGTGGCAGATGGGAACTGGAGTGCTGCCATCACAGGAAGGTGGCAAGCTCCCAAGGCCTGTGGAAGAGCAACCCAGAATGAGGGGATGGGCTTTGTATGGGGTGAGGGACTCCCCCGAGGAGCGCGAAAGCGTTTTTAGGAAGCCTGTTCTTATGGTCATAGCGGGCTGGATCACTCAGTGGGTTGAGGTCTCTGGTTGCAGAGCCAGAGGTTGTGAGTTCGATTCCCCCCACTGAGCCTCCTGGGAGAAAAGCCAGCCTGGGTGGCCTGGGGTGATCTGCACCGTCCCAGGGCAACCCCCAAAAGAAGGGAATGGGGAAACCACCTCTGAGTGAGTTCTCTACCTGGAAAGGGTCAGCGTAAGTCTGAATTGACTTGATAGCACATCATCATCATCATCATTGTCCAAGCAGACAAGGTGGGGATCGCCTGGGCAAACAGGAAGCTTTCTGCTTGTGGAGCCATCAAGTCACATCCGACTTAGGGCAACCCTAATGAGTTTTCAAGGTATGTGAGATATTTAGGGACCGGTTTGACTCATGCCACCCCTGCATGGAGTCTCCATGGCCAAGCAGGGATTCGAATCCAGGTCCCCAGAGTTCTAATCCGACATTTTATCCACAACCTCACTGTAGCCTTTCTGTTCTGCATTTGCTGACGGGATTCTGTGAATCCGTCCTGCATCGTCCACTCCTGTTTGTTACCCTGACACTTGGTACTCTGAACATACTTTATATCTGTTTGCAATTTATTTTCAATTTGATTTCTTTTCTTTTCTCGGTCCTGGAATTTGGTCTCGTTTCACAGATATTGTGCCACTAGATCTTTTCCTGATTCCCTGTTTTATCTCCCGCAGGTTCTGCGGCAGGCGCCTTACGGGGCCCTGGGGATGATGCTGGTGGTGGAATCGAAAACGGAGAAAGGAAAAGACGGGAGGAAAAAATACGCATTGAAAAAGGTGAGAGGGATGATAAAGGGGTTTCCGTGACAATGCCTGATAAGACCAGCACAGTCTGTTGCTTCCACAACTTGGTATGATGATGATGAACGTATTCTGACCCCCGTTTACGAAGAGGTCGGCCGTGCAGCCAAAACATTCGTAAAGCAAAACGATTGTGCATTTCTGCACTAGCAGTTTTCCAAGCATTAGCCACGTTAAGATCTTTTTCCGCGTGTCTAACATAAAATAGAAATAAAAACAGAAATCTCGGGGTAACTTAAGGACCTGTTTCAACGTCAGCTTTTGTGGGTTCGGTGGATTTTACTCGGGAAAAGCTCAGGCTGAAACCGAGCTATTAGGTCTCTAAGGGGACAAGAATACTTTGATTTTATGGTTTTTTTTCCTCATTCGTACATTTTATTCTCTGGGCAGCAAATAAGATTCATATAAAAAGAAGTGTGTAGCTATTTAGAATGTACTTACGTCGCAGTGTATGCTATTAATATTTGATTTTTATTCAACATGGTTGTTACTTCTTTGGTATTTAGTCAGTATTTATAGCTGGATATTTACTTGTTCAATATTTATTTGTTCAGAGCCCTGTTTAATTGTTGGAAAAATCCTGCCTGGTTTCCATCGGAAAAGAGCACAAAAACCACACAAATGAACGTTACAGGTTGTGTGAAGAAGAAAAAATAATTTGGGGGGCAGAAAATAAAAGGGTCAGAAGAGTGATTAGTGCACTTTATAAATGACAATAATAAAAATGTCTTAAATGATTATTCCATTTAATCCCACTCAATTACTCCATTTCACAAGTATCTTTGTCCTTTGTTGTTTCGGACAGGTTCAATGCATCGATGAAAAACAAGCCAACGATGCTCTTAAAGAGGTAGCTTATTTATTACTTATTTATTTAATTAATTTATAGCCTGCGTTTCTCCCTTCAAGGACCAGCATTAGGTGGCTTACAATATGAAGAAGATAAAACAGAGCAAAACAATACAAATGCAGTAGGACCCTCGTATCCACGGGGGTTCGGTTCCAAGCTACCCCCGCAGATGCAGAAAAACGCGGATAACAGCAAACATTTTTTTTATACATAGCATGGTCCCGTTTGTGTCGCTTGAATTGTTATATCCCCGTATGTTATAATTTCCCCTATATTTCTTGTTTTCCCTAAAGGCTACGGCTCTGCTAAAAATAAAGCATCGAAATATCTGTGCCTACAAAGAATTTTTTATCATTTGGGACAACAAGGTGAGAAGGAAACCACGTTGATCAAAACTCCCCTCCTTGGCTCGTTTATTCGAGGTTAGGTTTTATTGAATTCATTGGGGCTTGGTGTGCTGAGTGAAACTTCAGCAACATTTCCAAATCTGTTCCAGATTTCATCCCTCTATCTTTGTCTGGTGATGCCTTACTGGGATCAAGGAGATCTCTCATCTCTGATTAAATCCAAGAGAAATAAACATGCTAGGTTTAAAGACAAGGTAAAAAAAAAGAAAAGAAAAAGAAAGCTTATATTCAATAAATAATAATATGTATATAGCATACACAAACAGACACACAAAATCATGCGAATGTCAAACTTGTGTATTTATCTCCATAGGTGATTCAGATGCTCCTGGGGCAGATGGTAGATATTTTAGTTTATATCCATCAACAAAACATTTTTCACAGGTGAATAAAAGAGTCTGTTTCTTCGATGTCCTTGCATAGAGTGGTCGCAAGACCAGATAGGCGGGGTATAAATGAAATAAATAATAATAACAATAATAATAATGTCATCTTTCTGCCCACTTTCCTTTGTTACATCTTTATTTTTTTTTTCATGGGCACAAAAATAAAAAGGGTTTCGAGGGAAAACACCCTTCCGGTGGGATACAGCTTTAACTCTATTTTGCTTGGCTGATAAAAACTTTCTGGTGTGTTTCAGAAACATCAAGCCGTCAAACATCCTTTTAACTGCCAAGATATCCTTCATGCTTTGCGATTTCGGCACAGAAACCCTTATGACGGATGAGACGAAATGGACGATAAGGGTGAAAGAAGGTAGGAGGAGTTCCCCCGCGCCAGGGCCCTCGTTCTGCAGAAAAGCAGTTGACTGTGGCTGTTTTGAATGTAGATGCTTACGCAGTAAATAGATGTCTTATCTCCAGAACAGGAAAGAGCTAAAAGCACAGAGATTGTAATGCAAAACTGACCTGCCATCTAGGACATAAAAAATAGGTCTAACTTCGCAGTGGCGGTTTCTTTGAAATGCGTTTGAAATCCCTTTATTCACCCCCGATATACCGATGCTCACCTCCTAAGAACATCTTTGCCTTCAGTACATGAGTAAGGGGGGCGGAGTGTTTCCAACCAGAGGACTTGACCAGAATTTACAACGCACTTACTAAACACAATTCAAGACGAAAATGTCATTTTTTTCCAGACCTAAGGGGTGAAAAAATAAAACCCCAGCCATCCATGAAATAAAAACTCAAAACTTAACGTTCGGCATCTTGTAATAATTCAGGGATCTCAACTCTTGAGTTGGGATACAGGCCCCATGTCGGATTGTGATGCTTTCAGAATAGATTCCTGGCAACAAATTGGTCCTATTTCCTTTAGATCCTCACTTCCAATCCTGGATGGCTCCAGAAGCGCTGAAGTTTTCATTTAGCGACAAATCGGACCTCTGGTCCCTCGGCTGCATTCTGCTCGAGATGATGACCTGCTCCCGTCTGAAAGTAGGTGGTCCCTCTGACGCAAGGGTTTCAGAATGCTCTTGAGATAGAACGACTGGGAAAATATACATAAATTCAGTCCCTCTCTGATCTTGAAGCAGCCACGCCACGGTGCTTGCTCATCTCAGGTCTAGGGGAAATGATACGAAGGACTGAAATGCTGAAACAGAGGGAGAGGCACGGATCCTGTTAGAAGCAGAGGAACAGGCCTGTGGCTCCCAGCACCACCAGCAAATAAAGGGAAAGCGTTCAGCTGGGACCAGTAAACGTATAGCCTTTAGGAAGGGCAGCCACCTTTTAAAAGACGGCAGCCTTACAAACGGACCTGTTACGCCCAGCTCTGCTGCAATGGATCTGTAAAGAACTGTATCTATAGTAGAACCCCCTTATCCACGGGTTCAGTATCCACGGATTCGCTTCTCCATAGTCTGAAAATATTAAAAGAAAAAAATCCCCCAAACATCTATTTCTATCGGTGAAATGACCAGAAGTGGCCACTTTAGAAGGAGCCAAAGACCACACTACGTATTCCTTTCACTATTACAACAGTGTTTGCTATAATCTGCGTTTTTCAGCATCCGGGGGGGGGGGGGGGCTTGAAACCGATCCCCGCGGATACGGGGGTCTTACTGTATTTTATGTGTGGCTTATTTCTTTTTAGGTGAACGATCATGTTTCATTGCTGCACGAGATTAAGGAGAACGCCAGTTGTGCTGAGGACACTTTGAAAGCCACCAAATACCATGCTACACCGTTATCTTCCGTGGCGCTGATGATGCTAAAGACTGAGCCAGCTATGAGGCCGACAGCACAGTGGGTCCTGGATCCCTCCTCTCCCTTTATTATTCTGTGCCAGAGCCAAGAGCCACGCTTCCCCATAGCCATGCACGTTGCAAGAAGCATAACATCACAGATCACAGTGTTTATTTATTTATTTCAAATATTTTTCACCCTGCCATTCTCCCTAAAAGGACCTGAGTCGGGCTTACTTCCTTAAAAAGACGATATTTCAATGATTAAAAACAGTGAAGGATACGAATATTAGGAAAGAATGAACAAATATTATATTCAAAATAGGAAATAAAATCAACACTAAAAAGACATTTAAAAGCAACACAGCACAATCCATTTTTTTTAAAAAAAACACCTCTCTATAAAAGCAGTGATAGAATGAGAAAGCTAATAAACACTACTGTTCTTTATAACCCATTTTCAAATGAGTCAAGAGCAGCCTTAAAAAATAGCATTTTGAACTAATCCTTTAAGGGTTTGAGTAGTTGAGAACCACACATCTTGTTCTATACCATAGAAAAAGAAATATGCTTTAAGAAATCACACAACCACTTATTAGACAAAACAGAGTCACACTTGGACACCCGTATCCACAAGAATCGATTCCAAGTGCCCCACCCCGCGGATGCTGAAAAATACGGATAGCGAACGCTATTTGAATAGCGAATACCATACATAGCACGGTCTCTGGCTCCCTCTAGTGGTCCATACTGGTCATTTCACCTTTAGAAATATATATTTCTCGGATTTTTCTTCTAATATTTTTCATATTTTCAGACCCTGGAGAAGTGAATCAGTGGATACTGATCCTGTGGATAAAGGGGTCCTACTGTACCTATTGGCACCGGAAGCCCCTGTGAGCCTCTCTTAAGATTCCTCAGGACAGCTGCTCCGCAGTAAACATAGACCAGCCATTCTATCACGGCTGGATGAGTGCTCCGCATTTTTGCAGGAGGTCTGCCCTCTGACTGTCGCAGAACAAGCCCTTCTGAATGGCCCCAATCAAGCTGTTTGGTTTGGTGGGTGTAGCGTTGGCCAATACCTTCGATATCAAAGTGCAGGGAGAGTCCCAGCTTTAATAATTAAGACAAACCTCCCCGCTTAATTGAGTTATTTGTATTTCTCCCCTACCTTCCAGTCCACGCCAGCTCCTAAACACGGTGCTTTCTTCACATAAACAGTTTCTTCCGCCGACCTAGATGTCCTTCCCTTTGCTTCTTCTTCTCTTTAGGGAACTGGTTGATCATCCATTTGTTAGAGACTGCCTGATTCTAGCCGGCTCTCCCCTAATAAAGGTGAAGAAACATGTACCTGCGGGATTAATGGACATCGTGCTTGATGCTGGCATCCAGACGGTTCTAGGTAAAGCTTACGAGTAGCTTTTAAACGGAAACCTATGCCTATTTTGGGGAAATACAGGGGAACGAGAGGAATACCAACATCAGGTCTTCCAGATTTATGTAACCGTCAGATTCTTTCTTACATCTTACTGGGTCTCCACCAGGGATCACGTCCTTGGATCTAAACCTGTGACTTAACTATTATGTTCCATCTGTCCGAAGAAGTGGGTTGTAACCCATGAAAGCTTGCAACGACACAAATCTGTTAGTATTTCAGGTATCACAGCTCTTGCGCTGTGTATTTGCATTGATTTGCCAAGTTACAGCACAGTTACTCAGAATTAAGCCCTTCTTTGAGGATGAGACAGAATGGCTCAGGCTAACCTAATCTGCTATTTTATTCAGCACGGCTCCTCGGAAGGAAGTCCAACTAATTCGCTGGGACTTTACTCCTAAGAAAAGGCCTTGATCTTGCATGCTTCACCCCCATTTGGCTAACAGAACCCTCCCAGATACCAAGTTCTGAACTATAATTTTACTTTAATTTGCCCTCCTGTTTTTATGATGGGTCAAAGATGTTTAACATTTAACGAGGGACCTAACGGATGATATGCCGTTAACTCCTGTGTTGTATCGACTCAGACTCCTAAGAAAGTGCATGGAAGTGGCAGATGTTGTTGTAGGACAGCGGGTGTTCCCAGAGAGCATGACTTTGTGTACCTTTTTCTGTGTGTGCATTACAGTATTGAAATAACACAACAGCTTCCTGGAGATACTTTTATGTAAAAGAGGACCTGACATCAAAACGCCAACTGTTTTTCTCCATTGCAGAATTCATGATGTCTTACCAAGAGATAGAGGAAGCGCAAGAAAAAAGTATCGAACGCCTTCTTGAGCTCTTTAAAAAAGAAGACGGTACGTTTGCTCGGGTGGCGTCTTTCCTTTTGCACCATTTGATGCCCCGAATTCAACAGTGATAAACAGCATGATCGAGTTCACGGATCTACATAGGGAGAAAGAGGACCCTGTGTCGTGAGAAATCAGAGTCACTTCTAGCTAAATCCAGGCCGTGGGGTCTTGTGAGTAGAAACTGCTCGCTCAGAGGTCAGTGCCAGGGTGAATTGGTGCCGAGTTTCCCTCTGATGTTTCAAGGAGCTGTCCTGGGTGCTGAACATGGTGCCCCTCAACAGACCCAGCTCCTTGCGTAACCCTTTTAAAGTTCAGACTAATACTGGGAGCAGATTTGCTGTCCCTTTTGACATCAGAGCCATCAGCCTTCACTGGTTCCTATCCTCTGTTTGTTACACAATTTGGCCCAGAGTAGACTTAGCTACGACAGAGGACGAGAGGGTTGGACAGTGTCATCGAAGCGACCAACATGAATTTGACCCAACTCCGGGAGGCCGTGGAAGACAGGAGGGCCTGGTGTGCTCTGGTCCATGGGGTCACGAAGAGTCGGACACGACTTAACGACTAAACAACAACAACAAAGACTAGCTAGCACTTTTCGGCTTTTGTCGATAAACACTGTAGGCCAGTCAACATCGCCTGTTCCCAGGCCATGGCCCGAAAAAGGGGCCATCTGCCTGAAGGATGGTGAGCCATCTCCACTCTATACCTGTTCACCTATTTATTTATTTACTTAAAACATTTTTACCCCACCTTTCTCCTTTAAAAAGGTGGCTTACATCATAAAAAGACAATAATCATCAGCCTATGTTTTGCAGGGGCTATTTTACCCTAATGGCCAGGGTTAACCCTACCGTTTAAAGACAAGTGATATCAGAGAATAGTAGCAGAGGATCACGAAAAGAATAAAATATAATCAAACAGCTGCAGTTTCTTCCCCACAGTTGATACACATACCTTCCTGGGACTTCTGGAGCCTGTGACTTGCGCCATGAATAATCACATGGATTCTCCGGAAGTACAGATTGCAGGATACTCTTTCCTGCTTGAGGTCACGGGAAGAGGTAGGGCGATGATGACTCATGGTTAGGTCCTGAACCCTGATTTTCTGCTCCTGCAGCACTGCTCCTCAAATAGAAGCGTTCTGTGGATCTTACAAGAGTCTTGTCAAACTCACAGCAGCCGTTTGGTATCAATACGTTTGGGTTGCTCGGAAGTCCTTTAAATCTAGCTCTCCTATATTTGAATCCCCAGAATTGCTGTAGGTCCTTTTCGTGAACAACAGGTCCCAATGGTTATAGTGCTTCTGGACGTTGTACCCAAAGCCATTAGGTTACTTAGACACCCCTATCCTCTTCTGTAAAGAAAAACTGATTTTTGAAGTTTTGATGCAGACAGTAGGACTCCTGTATCTGTGGGGGTTCCGTTCCAAATTTTCCTCCCCATGGATGCAGAAATATGTGGATTACAGAGAACGCTATTTTAATAGCAAACACTGTACCTAGCATGGTCTCTCGCTCCCTCTAGGAGCCAGTTCAAGCCACGTCATCTTTGGAAATACATATTTCTAGGATTTTTTCTTTTAATATTTTTAATCTATTCGGACTGTGGCTAAGTGAATCAGCGGATACCGATCCCGCGGATAAGGGGGTTCATACTGTATTGCCAAAGAGGCACGGGGAAAAAAATCAGTCGTCGGGGACAAGCAAATCTGACGGTAAGTCATTCCCGTCACGGCTGACCTTCCGACGGAGGAAATCTGTAGAAGGTGGTGGCGAAGGGTTTCCGTAGGACCCTTCCGGCGCCCGGAAGTCATGAAAGATTTCACAAACACCTATGGCTGGTGTTAACGTGAAACGTCGAAGCAGGCCAAGAGCGGCTGAATCCTGTCATCCTCTCTGCTCTCCGCAGCTCTGGGGCAGAATCTGAAGGTGGAGATGCTGGCCTGTGAGAACATTCTCAGTTGCCTCCTGAATTCCATGAGGACCTATTCGGACAACGAAGGACTGCTGTGGATGATCTGTACTTTATTCATGATGATGTCAAGCCGTGGTAGGTACCACGGGTGGTTCTGTCATGGAGCAGTCCCTCTTTGGGGGGGGGGGGCGGGAACTGCTCTGGGTTTTCGGTAGGGGTACACACAGACTTCCACCTTTCTAGGTCTTGGTTTTGGGCTCTTGACAGCTCTTAAGAAACAGGAGGCACCCAAGTCACGTCCGTTTTTGAGCGGGGAAAAGGCCTTTCCAGGGCTAAAAGCCGGCAGAGGTTGGAGAGGAGGGTGAAAACGGGTGTTTGATTTCTCCTCTTGGCTCAAGCACTTTTTGGGTGGGTTTGAAAGCCAGGGAGGGTCCTCTGACGGACGAAGAGGACGGTGAGGTCTGATCGCTGAGTCGCTTAAAAGGGAGAACTTGGCCAACGCCGGCAATGCTGTTTATACCGGAGAGAGGAATCTTAAAAAGCGATTTGTTGGCGTGGGAGTTATTTTCTTTAAAAGACCACCCCAGTTGAGAAACGGATGGTCACTGGCCACATTCTTTCTGCCTGCTTTTAGCAGTATACACAAAATATAACGACACAGAGTAAGAGCAGTCAAGTACATTCATGACCCGTTGGCTTTAGGGTTTTTATTCTTTCTATATATTTTTACAACACTCAATTCCACAGCTTCAGCCACGGACTGACGGGAAAAATCAGTCATGTATAGCGCAATAAGGGTCGCTCTTCATCCTATTTCTCTTCTTTTGCTGACCAGAAGCAGCTGCAGAGGCCCTGAGGAAAGCCGGGATCTTCACAGACATGCTGACCATCCTGAGTAACTTTGCTCATAACAAGAATATTTGCCTGGCCTGCTGTGGGGTCATCTGGAGTCTGGTTGCAAACGGTACTTAAAAGAATGCAACACCTAGGTTGGCTTCCGCTTTGGGGAAAATAAGGTTGAAGGAGGATCATCATCTTGGATCTGCAGAGCTGGGAGGGACCTGCTGGATCATCAAGTCCAGCCCCTGTCAAGGAGGCACCGTGGGGGAATCGAACTCCCAACCTTAGGCTCCGCAGCCAAACGAATAAGCCACTGAGCTCTCCAGCCGTTGGGCTACTTTCCCCCCAGTTCTTGCAAGAAATGGTTGTGGACATTAATGGCTTGTTCATGAGGCCACTGAGGAAAATGCAGAGTAAGGGGTGAAAAAAAACATGGATGCAGCCGTTGGGAGTTTTAAAGAAAAATGAAAGGGGTTGTGTGTTCAGGGACTGTTTCCCACCTCGTTTTGGTCCTCAGATCTTGGCCGATATAAATAATCCTTGCACGTTCTCACAGGCCGACTCTTTTGACTGTCAATGCGACAGGACTGAGCCCCGTCTGATCAAAATAGATGCCGGGGCTAAAAATAAGGCTCGGGGTGTATGTCAGAGCTAGAGAAAAGGAAGGAGGGAACCAGCTGCTAAACCAGGATGAGACTTGAGCGGGTCCAGGGACCGGTTTTCATAGAATCATGGAGTAACAAAGTTGGAAGGGGGCCTCAAAGGCCATCAAGTCCAACCCCCTGCTCAAGGCAGGGATCCCAATCCAGGCAGATCGGACGGAGGGTGGTCCAGTTTTCTCTTGACGTCCTGCAGTGTTACAGCGCTCCCCCTCTCCCCCTGAGGTCACGAGTTCCGTTGTCGTGCTGCTCTAACCGTTGAGAAGTTTTTCCTGATATTCATTCAAACTCTGGATTCCTGGCGCCCGAGCCCATTCTGACGTGCCCTGCCCTCTGGGATGATCAGAGACACTCTGGAAGCCGCACAAAGTGCTAAAAAAAAAAAAAAATCCAGAATGATAGATGAAACCCATTTATTTGTACTTTCAGGTTTTAAAAAAACCCAGCATTTTTCAGTGATAAATAGTGCACAAGGGACTCTGAGGCCCACAGAAACCGTCTTCGGGTCACTGCTGGGCACTCAACCCTACGTTGCAAGAAGAGCAGTTCATCTCTTCCCTTTATGACAACGGCACAGCTTTTAGAAAAAGGGCCCCGGCTGTTCCAGGCACACTAGGTTTATGCAAGACTAGATGATCCATAGGGTCCCTCCCAGACGAGGATAGATAAAGTACTATTTATTTTTCCACATTAAGTTGGCCCTTCCACTTCGATCATCCAGGGTTTTCTCCATGGTGGCACCCAGATGACGGACCTCTGAAACCCAAGAAAACCACGGCATTCTTGAGATGCCATTTGACTTTTGGCAAGCCTTTGGGCTTGACTCCTTAATCTTGTTTTGCTGCGGTTGTTTAATCTCTCTATCTGTTTTGATCCAGCTAGGTTTGGTGTTTCAAATTTCTTTTGCCAGGGTCTCGTTGGGTTTTTCAATTGTATGCTTGCCACGTTCTGCCTTTCTTCCCCCCCTGAACAATGAGAAATCTATGTTCTTTCGTCAACTCAGGGACCGACGTGGCCGAATACCCGCTAAAATATGCCATCGAAGTGGTCTCCATCATCCTCCACATGCACCTTGAAGATGGAGAAACAGCTGAGTCAGCGTGCAGTGCTTTCTGGGCCCTGTCTCTTCATGGTGAGTTTCCAGTTCTGCTCTCATGATAGGACTGGTGGGGAATGTGCCGTTCCTCAGACGCTGGTAAGCTGCCTTTCCCCCACCCACTTCGCAGCCCAAAGCTGCTCTTTAGGAGTCGTTAAAAACCACAGTGGCCTTCGTTTCACTGCATCTTCATTTTGATATCCTTCAGGCTGCATAGACGAAGCTCATTACGAACCCTACGCCTTACTTCTGTTGGAGGCGCTCCGGCGACACCCGGCGAGACCCGTGCTGGCCAAGAACGCTTGCTTGGCTCTGGCGAGTCTCTTGCGGACCTCTGGTAACCCCCTTCCCATCCTAACAAACAGGAGGCTGTCTGGCCAAACTAAAAACGAAAGGACTGGGGCCGATGAAAAGCTAGCGCATTGTTTCAATGCAAGCCTTTGTCCATGCCAATCCACTTCTTCAGCTGATGTGCCTCAGGACGCAGTCTTGAATCCCATGAAAACTCACACAGCCCGTCTTTAAGGGGCCAAAATACCGAGGTTTGCATTCCTTAGGCATGCTGAAATTTACTAACACCACCTCTTTGAAAATGGGGGATGTGGTTGGGCAACGCCAACTGGTAGGTCGGTCGCCAAATTCTATGGTCTCCTGCAGGGGTTCCCAACCTGGAGGTCCCCAGATGTTCTTGGACTACCACTCCCAAAAATCCTGGCCAGCACAGCTGGTTGGTGAAGGCTTCTGGGAGCTGCAGTCCATGAACGCTTGGGTTCTCCAACCGCTGGTTGACTACCTAAAGCAAACAGAAAAGGATAGAGCAGACGTCGCTGCCGCACCAGCTCAGAATAAGACCATTGCCCACAACATGTTTTGCACGAATCAGATGTGGATAAAGAGATCTGAAAAAGATGGTAAGTTTATGCTTGATAGGATCATACAAGGCTCCTTTCTCTTCTCAAAGTCAGTGCAAAGTTGCAGTCACAGCTTAAATTTCAGTTTCAAAAACGTATTATTGATCTCACAGATCCGTGGAGGGAAGGATTCTGGGTCCACAAAACCATAGAGAGGAGCCTTGTGACTTGCAACCCAAAAATGTGAGGCTAGGATTAAAACGCAAAGAGAATTGAAGAATTGACACGCCATCCTCTCCCTTCCAGAGTTATGTGGTTTCCGCTTCATCGTAACGGACGAGAAGGGCAACGGGACAGCGGTGCTTAAAGACTGCTATCAGTTCCACCGCGAGGACCCCGAAGTCGTGGAAGACATCTGTGTCCTGATCAACGAGATGTTCAAATACGGTAGGCACTGTTTGGCTTCAGGCCTCTGGATTCCCCCTCTCTGTGTAAACCAAACTCTTGTCCAATAAGCCCAAAGAAGCAAAAACAGGGTTCACGGATTATCCATCTGGCAAGCAAACTAAAACCAAAACTTAAAAATGGCACTTCCTCTAAAACTGTAAGAGACCACAAATTCTAAGAACGTGGGAGAATTTGCGGCTGGAATCATGTGCACTGTCTTGAGACCGAAGTCCACTGTAAGCACTTTTTTGTAGATGGATTTCATGGCAGCCTCTTTACTGGTGAAATAGACACTAACAGGTCATCAAGAAGGCCCCCTAAACGTCTAGCTCCCTTTGGGCTTCTGTGTCTCCAAGAACATATATTACTTTCTGCATCAAATACAGTTAGAGCAACGGGGGGGATAGAGAGACGTTCGGGTTCTCCAAGCCCTGTCTGGTGCTCCCTACTCATGAGTCAGCGCTCAAGGAACTTGGTTCAGCGATGTGGATATAATTAATTCTGCTATAAAATGGTAGTTGCTCTCATTTCTTTGAACCCGCAGATGAAATTGTTTTGGAGATGGTCTCACAGAACATTGCAGAGATGCTGACTGAAATGAGGAATAGATTTACTTCCAGTTTGGTAAGTAAGAACACCCACGTCTATAGCTGAGCAGCTGATATTTCACTATAAGCATCTTTTAAAAAATTATCTCCTTACCCAGAAGGTGCAGATCAGTTCATATAGTAAGACTCCTGTATCTATGGGGGAATCAGTTCCATACCCCCCCCGCGGATGCCGAAATATGTGGATTATAGAGAACACTACTGTATTTTAATTGCACACCCTATACATAGCATGGCCTCTGGCTCCCTCTAGTGGCCAATTCTGGTAACTTCATCTTTAGAAATACAATTTCTAGGATTTTTCCTTTTAATATTTCCAACCTATTCAGTCCGTGGAGAAGTAAATCAGCAGATACTGATCCCGTGGATAAGGGGGTCCTACTACAAATTATGTCCTTAAACCGAGCCTTTGAGCTTACAAAGCGTAAAGATCATAGTAGTCTTGAGTCACATTTTGATTTTCAATTGTAGTTTGGTAGGGCTTACTGAGGATCCCAGGGCTGACCCTAGGGGGCTTTTCCACATCTTTTTCCTTTCTTCTCACCGAGGACTAAAAAAAAGAGTGAGACGAGGCAGCGTCCTTCACCGGCTTTGCCTTTTCCCTTTGGGTGGTTGTACAGATCAGATCTTAGAGGAGGAAAGGAAAGGATGGGGAACATGTGGCAAGGAAGCAGGCCAGATGGCTGGCCAAAAGACCTCCCCCCCCCCCCCCCCCACAAAGGCCAAACGATCGTAGATGTAATGGTTGTGGATTATTCATTCTGCAGCAGACAGAATTTAGAAAACTGAAACGAGCACTGTGCACAAAAAGTAGACAACACGCCAGCCACCATGGGTGCTTCACATTCACGTTTGCATTTTTTTTTTTCCTTTTGCAGGAGATCGTTGCTCTTGCAAGCAAAGCACTCTCAACGCTGGAAAAAAAAAAGGCGACTAATCTCAAATGACAAAGATTTAGCTCTTTTTACTTAGAAATGCTCAGTATCGCTGGAGTACAGATCACCCCCCCCCCCCCCCCCACGCCTACAAGGCTGCCTTACCGGAAAGGAGGCATGAATACCCATTTTCTCCTTATGCCTTTTCAGCCTCAAGCTTTGTGACGTGAACGGGAGCCAGCCTCAGGAGCTTGCCTTCTTTGGAAGAAATGCTTATTCCATGGGGTGTTTAGGCAGTTATTATTTTTCAATGGTTATGCAGTTAATAAATACAGAACCAGATGCGACTCCGCTGTTCTTCATTTAGGCAGGAAGTGTAATTTTGCAGCGCCGGCTCGAGGCCAAGCCGCAAAGATTTGAAAAAACCCACCAAAACCTTCTGCGATGCTGAAGATGCAAAAAGATTACTCAGGGTCACACATGCAGCACAAATTCACCCTTTCCCCCCCCCCCTTCTGCTTTACTTTAAACGGCTCAGCCAAATGCTATATCGCAACCTACTTTTGAAAGTCTCCTTCGTTTCAAAGAGTGTTTGCCGGGCACCGCAGAAGGCTGTTAATCTGTCAGAGGGACCGATCTGAAACCTTATTGACTCTTGAGTAACCCGTTCTGTGGTTTGTTAGATCCTGGCCCAGAAGAGCAGCTAGTGACCTGAAGGCAGGTAGCCAGTGGTCTCCAAGTGCACACAGGTGAAGACGGCCTGGTAACGTGAGGTGCCTACACTTTTGTCGCTCATTTCTAACTCGTTCCAAACTTGTGCACAAATGAGCTCCGTTGAGCCTCGTGGCACGGTGGTTCAACTGCAGCACTGCAGCTAAAACTCTGCTCGCGACCCAGGTTCAATCCCAGGTTGCTGGCTGGAGGTTCACTCCACCTCCCATCCTTCTGAGGTCCGTAAACTGAGTACCCAGCTCGCTGGAGGTGGGCAATGTGTCGCCTGCATAATTAAATTGTATACCACCCCGAGAGAGCTTTAAGCACTGCGGGGAGGTATATAAGCAGCATGCTTTTCTTTTCTGCATTGCGCAGCAGGGCCTTTTAAAATATATTTTGGAGATCAAGCAGGTGCTCCCAGACTCACTTGTCATTTCCAACCGTCTCCTGTGACTTCCGAAACTCTAATGGCAGAAGACGCCACGGTGCTTATCTCTGCTTGTTTTTCAAATGCTTCTCTTTCAGCAGGAATTCCTTAACCCTGCTAATCCACCTCCGCTTGTATAAAGGTGGGAGAAACCTAGGTACCCCATTTTAGCTGGCTCCTTTTTAGCTTTACGAACAGGTGAGTCTAATGTCAACAGCCCGGGAAGGAGTTTCCTGATTTATCCGATCAGATGTTCAAAAGGCACTGCGAGAAGAGTGCCGGGGAGGAGACTCTCCCTGTCGGCGTGCCGTCCCCTCCATCAGGCGGGAACCCTTTAAAACAAGAAAGATGTTGCTCTGGCAGAAGAGGTGAGGCTGAAAGAAGAGGAAAGCCGTGGAACCAGAGAACTGTTAGGGGGAAGAGCTTAAGGTGGAAGGAAAGAGAGAGAGGAAGTAGTGGGAGAAGACAGAAATGGATGGATTGAATGAATGCATGAGAGAGAAAGGGGTAGGGAGAAAAGTCGTCAGAAGTTCTGTCTATAGAGGATTGGGTCCAGATAGCCAAAGAAGACCCCCCTGAACTGGAGAGTGGGTGCAACTTAAGGTCGCCAGGGAAACAGCTGAGCAGGAGTGGGGCAAGCAAGCGGGGGAGAGTGAAGGACAGGAGGCGAGAATAAGAAAAGAGAGGGAAGGCAGGGAAAGAAAACTTAGAAAAAGAGAGGGCCATGTGACAGCGGCCTTCGGACCAATCCTGAACAGTTTTCCTGCAAAGCCCCGGATCCGAAGGTCTGGGAAGGGCACAGGGCTGGATCTACTCTCATTAGAACCTGACGTATATCAAGCCGGGATTGTCCACCCCGATATCATCGCTGACGTGGCTGCCCGATGGGACTGAACTTACCCGACACAAAAGGGGGATGAGGAAGAGGTGGAAGTGGAAGAGAAAACCCAGGGAGAAGAGAGAACTGTGTTAAAGACCGAGTTTAATCCGTTCCTGCTGTAGTTGAATCAACCTGTTGTTGTTGTTCATGGTCTCTACACCAAGGGGTGAAACCCAAGGGAGGATCTGGACTCGGGGAACACTCCCAGATGCACACGCTGAGAACTGTTCCTATAACTTCCACTCACTGCTGAATCATTATATTCCAGGAGGCAGCTGTTTAAACATCAGGCACTAGAGGGGGGGAGATGCTGTTTCTGCCTTTGAAAATCACATCTGGAAAGAACTCACGAGCTTGACAGGAGGCATCGGTCTCTTCGTTTCCTCCGCGAGCTTGCAATGTCCTTGAACGACGTATTGGGAATGGATCAAATCATTTACCCGTGTCCCAGGGAAGAAACCTATAGTCCATCGCCTTCTAAACTCACTCCTGTCAGTAGAAAAGGCTTCAGGAAACCTTCAGCCCCAGGGAGGGAAAAGAGGCCAGGTTTTGTAACTAAAATCATTTTGGGTTCCTTTCCTTCCAAGACGAAAAGAACAGGCCATCTTGAGGCTTGAGTTTTTCACCCGTCAGTCCCCCCCAGGGTTGCACTGAGAAGGACAGGGCCAGAAATGTTCCACCTTCATTCTTTTCTCTGCCTTTAGTCGCCTAGTTATTGAGTCGAGTCACCGTTCCGGAAGGACGAGACAGCAGCAGGTGTTTCTCCTTTGTGGCTCTTTGGTTTTTTCCATCTAATTTCTTTGACAGGCTTTTTGGCCTGCGATTTTTCTTTGAGTGACGCTTCCCACTTTTTTTTAGCCATCGTGTAGAGTCTCATCGTGGCTTGGGCATCCTGAATCTGAGGAAGATGGAGGCACGCTGTGAGTGAAACACAAAACGGATGCAAGACAAGGGACCGGCAGTTGTCCCATGGCGGAAGGACTGCGGGATGGATCCCAAAACTAGTATTAAGAGGAATACATTAATAACAATGGTCTCCCATCACGTCAACTCTGACTTAGGGTGACCCTTTTCAGGACTTTACAGGTAGAGAACACTCAGAAGTGTCTTACCCTTCCCGTCCTCTAGGGGGCAACCTTGGGACTGTGCAGCTGGGCCCAAGGCCACCCAGGCTGGCTTTTCTCCCAGGAGGCAGAGTGGGGATTCGAACTCCCAACCTCTTGCTCTGCAATCAGATACCTAACTCACTGAGCTATCCAGCCAGCTAACCTTATCTCCTATTCATGTAAATGAAAAAGGCAACAAAAATGCAGGAATGATGGAGCTCCTGGTTGTTCCTACCAACTCTAGATTAGTCTTGTAAAGAAAAACCTAGTGTCTCTCTTAGCCTGGGAAGACTGATGCAATGCAAACGCTACCAGCATCTGGCCACCTTAAAGCTGATGGGCAACAACTGTCTTAGTTTTCATTTGGGGAACGAAATGTGCGATGGGGGCAACTCTAAACTTGTTACTTTTCTATAAAAGCTCTAGAAGATTCTGAGAGGACCAGCGCAGGCGCTGTCAAAACCCTATTGTGTGCATTCACAGAGGCCACGATGAAGAAACAGAAGATAAAATCTAAGAAGATGCAAGCCTTCAGTCCTTCGTTTTGAGCTTCTGCCCGTCAAAACAGCAGCACTGGGTTAAACACGCCAGTGGGTCAACCTGCAAGCTAACTTCCTCCAAGGCGGACAGAACATGCTAAACCGTTTGCCCCAAATAACGGACTATCTCTTTGCCACTGTAAAAACAGCAATAAAAACAGTTTGCTGCATAATTTAGAAACACAGATACAATCCAGTTTTGGTAAAGTTCGTGTGAAGGAGACTAGACCTAAAAACTAGATTGCAATCTAGTGTGTGAGGGGAGTGAGGTCAAACAAGGGTTAAGTCCTACCTAAATAAAATGCAGAAGAACAGGCAGATAACTGTTATAGATAGCTCAGTGGTTTAGATCCTGGCTGCGGAGCCAGAGGCTGGGAGTTCGAATCCCCCCCCCCCCCCGGGCCTCCTGGACAGAGGCTGGACTCGACGATGATTCATAGGGTCCGTTCCAGCTCTGCAGTTCTAAGATTATTATTATTTAAGTGGGACTAAACAATGCCCCCCCCCAGCCCTGAAGACAAAAATGAACAAAAATTCTTCTATTCAAGGTATAGCTGACTGGAAAGCAGAACGTTAAGAAAGACTACCTACCGAACTGTGTTCTGCCGTCTGCACCTTCACATTCAACAGCTTCTCACACAGCAATTTCAAGGACGGTCTCCCGCTCTATGTGAACAAGAATTCACTGCTGATCAATTATAGGAACTGTCGTACTTTCCTTCTTGTGACGCTTCACACAACTAACCCTTCTGACAGGTTAAGGACAAGAAAGCCGAACGAATCTTGATCTTTTTTAAAACAAATCTATCTGCTACAGTCCTTCATGCTCAGAATAGTGAACGATGCACAGATCAGCCATGGTTCTGCTAGAGAAAACCGCCACCGTGCGTGCTTCCGTAATATCTTCTTGCTCCCGTGCAATGCAAGACTCCATTCAAATTAGGAGTTTCTGGAACAACTTAGCAGCTGAGAACTGAAAATGTGTGCTATTAGAAAATAATGCTTTTCCTCTACGGATCTAGGAATCAAAACAGTAGTACCATCTGTTCACTGAGGCCTGGACCAGCAGTTTTATGCAAGAGTGCTTTTTCAGGCAAACTCATCTGGAAAGAAAGGTTGCTACAAGAACGGATTATCTTAAGTCACTAGCACAGACTTTATTTCTTTATCTACAATACTCCTGCTTCGAGAGGGGCAAAATATCGCTCCGTTCTTACCTTGACCTGCTGTTTGAAAGGTTTGTATCTTTGGGTGTCCCGGATTTTCTTTTTCGGATGGTCAAGAAAGAGAATCTGAAATCAATTCAGAGGTCCCCCATTGTAAGAATCGCTCAATGAACATGAAAAAGTATGTGGGATTAGATTCTTTGTGAAGTCCGAGCTGGGCATTGAGAAACATAAGCAAGTAACCCAAGCGAGAAGAAGTCGATTTACAAAGCACGGTGCCAATATCAGCCACAGGAAGGTCATCACAACCCGAACAGTGAGCTATCCCAAATTGAGTGGCCTCAAAGAAGAATAAAGGGGTTGTGGTATTTTAGGAGCTGAAACATCAACCTGGTTAGAAGCCCGTGGATGTTCACAACAAAAGACAAAGCATGTGGTTCTGTACCTTTAGGTCGTTGTGAAGAGCGTGGCCGACTAAGATCCTTCCCTTCAAGATGTCAGCCACCTCCTTCTGAACAACTTTAAAATCCTCCCCTAAACAAATCGAACAAGAATACTGAAAAAATATTATCAGTCAAGAAACCGTGGGAGGCAAAAGAAACATATAAGGCAAGGGGCTGAAATTTTTCAGGTATAGGGGAATCAGGCTTCAGGGTTGTTAGATCTGGTTTATTTTTTATTTGCAGTCTTAAAATCCACCAGGCAGAGCCACAGGCAAACTTTCAGCTAAATAAGAAGCCAGTTGCAATATAATACTAGGAACAGGGGCATTTTTCTGTGGATAGACTGCATGCACAATAAGAAGAAATTCCAGGGTCTAATCTATGGCACTTTAACGGGAAGTTAAAGACTCTCAGATAGGATGGCTGGAAAAGAACCTTTCCCTAAGACACAGGCAATACCATGCTAGAAGAGCAAATGGTTCGATTCAGAGTCAATCCGACTCTCTAATTATCGCATTCCAACGATTACCGTTTCAGTCGGCTGACTACCTACCTTTCCTTAAATTCTCCGGCCGTACCCCGCTGACTCTGGTCCGGTAGTCGCTCACTTTTTCCGTCGGCTTGACAAACTTGTCATAAATACACTTGCCAAACAGGTTCACGATGGAAACACGGGCCACCATGCTGTCTTCGCCGGTGGGACCCACGCCCACCATCTCGCAGTCCATGGCCACCGTTTTTGTCAGCCTGCAAGAGGGAGGATCTCATCCTGTGAACTAGCCCCTTGGAAGCCAGGCACATTGGCAGCCCACCTCCTACCGATCCCCTTTTGCCACTTCAGGATGGGGTGAGGCTCCCCTTCACGGGTTTGAAATGAATCCCGAGAGCGGAATGATTACAAGACACGTCGTGCTCTTTTAACAAAATGAAACACTCAAAAGAAATCTGAGCAGGAGACGTTACGTACGGACTGGGCCTCCGAGGGGTCTCGCCACCATCTCGCCAAGCTAGGCACTGAACTTTGCTTCCAATCTACCTGTAGCATTGTTTATGACCTCCATTACGCTGACGGCAAAGAGGTCTTTCCAAAGGGTGAAAGACTTCTCTGCGTGGCAAGATTTGACTGAGTCCTCTGCCGTGCATCTTTCTATTTCCTTTCTGTAGCCAAACTAAGAGGCAAGGAAATGGTAAGGAGCAGCTGAGCTCTGCCATCACCTCTACTGTTGTTCAAAGTAAGGAGAAGAATGTTAAGAGATGGGTGTTGTGGGTTTTTCGGGCTGTTTGGCCGTGTTCTGAAGGTTGTTCTTCCTAACGTTTCGCCAGTCTCTGTGGCCGGCCTCTTCAGAGGACAGGAGTCAGAACTCTGTCTGTGCTCTGGAGTTCTGACTCCTGTCCTCTGAAGATGCCGGCCACAGAGACTGGCAAAACGTTAGGAAGAACCTTCAGAACACGGCCAAACAGCCCGAAAAACCCACAACCACCATCAGATCCCGGCCGTGAAAGCCTTCGAGAATACAATGTTAAGAGACCTTTGTACAGCTGGCTCTAACCAAAGGGAGGGCACTCTGCCTGTCCCCCAGTTCTCAACTGGAAGATCAATCTTAAAACTTAGCGTCAATTTTTTTAAAAAAACATCGTTTTCAGCAGCTGCCAACAATCAGCCACTAAGACGCCTTTAAGAGGGATATTTGTTCCTTTTTAGTATTTGCATACTTAATTGTTTTAATTTTGTCTTTTAAATGTCGTAAGCTGCCTCTTTATACTCCCTGTGCTTAACTTTAAATAGTGTCTTTTAATGGTGTAAACCACTGTTGCACACTCATTGTTTTCAGCTTGAAAGAGTGTCTTTTAAGAATGTAAGCCACGGCAGGGTAAAAATGCTTTGAATAAATAAATAAATACATAAAATGTATATATTCACCAGTTAAAGCTTTATTTAGTCAAAAGCAACTTAGTGGGCAGAGATATTTAATGAGTAAGGCATTACGTTAAGAGCATTCTAACTATTTATTTATTTATTTTAAATAAATAAATATTTTAACTAGCACCACCAACAGTGAGGGATGGTTGACACAAAGCAGAGTACGTGTCCGCTGTTTTAAAATTGTTTCAAACTGTCTGGGGTCTCTATCCTGCCCTGCGATCTTTTTATGTAGGATGGGATATACATATTTTAATGGATAAATGTTCAAGAGAGCCTTTTCCAAGGAAAAAAAGAGCACTAGAACGTTTACCTCTTACGAACTGCGAATGTCAGCCACGAACTGCGAATGTCTGCATCGTACAGGAACGCTTACCCTTCAAACGCCTTCTCTTTCACCAGCGCCCGTTCTGCCAGCTGCTCGGGTGTCTCTTCTGGGATGCCCAGGTTTTTTCGGGCCACTCTGGCTGCTTCTGGGCCCAAGGCGGCTTCGATATCATCGGGATCCACGTCATCAAACCAGATACTAGCAGACAAGCGAAAGCAAAGCGGCCGAAATACAGGATAGTCAATATCAACCAGGGGGGAAAGTTGGCAAAACGTAGTGGTTATAAAAGTTTCTTGAGTGGGTGAAAATGAGGTAACCTCTTGAATGTTTTTCCCAACTCAATTGGAAGAAGAGTAAGAGACAAAGGCAACTGTCAGAACAGTTGGACCGGGATGGCAAGCTCAAGATAGAATGGAAATCAGATAGGGATGGGTGGCCTTCCAGATCTTAGAGGAGAGGGGCACCTCTCGTCCCTCAACACAGACTGTGCTAAATAAGGCGAAAGGGAATCCCACAGCTCCACCCTTATGGCATTTTCAGGTGGCTCATACTGGGACAGATGATGGATCCATCGCCCGGCACGGTGGTTCCCAACCATGGGTCACCCAGGTGTTCTCGGGCTAAAACTCCCAGAAGGCATCCCCACGAGCTGTCCTAGCTGGGAGTTCTGGGAGTTGTAGTCCAAGAACACCTGGGTTACCCATGGTTGGGAACCAGTGCTCTCGTGTGCTCTAAACCAGCCACTCAACCGGGACCCTATGGCCCCCCCCCGGCACATTCGAAGGGGGCCAGACTGGAAACAAGTCCTCAACCCACCCACCCCACCTGATAAGGTTCGTTACGCGACTTCTACAATCCTGATTTGGCCTATAGTGTCTTTCGTATGGTGTTTATGGCCGTGGCAAAAAAAAAAAGGTCGAGAATAGCTGCTCTCCACGGACTGGCCGCAACTCCCCAAGGCCGGTCCGGGTCCTGCTACCTGAGATCCTTCACAGGGCCAAGGCTGGGGGGACCTGAAGCTGGGAACTTCCGTATCTGAAGGATGTCCTCAATCATGAAGGCCACGTTCTGCTTCCTGACAGCACCCACTTACTCCACTGGCTTGGGGTCCTCTTGCTCTTCAGTTTTCCTCCTTTTATGTTTAATGTCTTCCTGTTTCCTTTCAGCACGGCCCCGTCCTTGATCTCTCTTGAGCTCCTTCGCCTTCCTTTGAGTCCAGGGAGAGGTCTTTCCACCCATGTTTTTATCGGATTCTGTGACACCCGGGCCCTTAAGAGCTTCAGACGAGGTCCCTTCCTTCGCAGGCTTGGGTGTCACCGTTCTACCACTTCCATTTATCTTTGGGGTGTTTGGAACGGTCCCTCCCTCTTGGGCTGTGTGTTTTTTCTTGGAATACGTCTCTGGTGCAGTCAGAGCGGAATTCAAACTGGCAGCCTTCTGCTTCAGAAGCTTACAAGAAACAACAGCAAAAACTTAAAAGTTGTAGGCAAATATTTAAATAAGAATCCAGTCCAAACTACAGGAGACTATTACCGCCTTTTACGGTATCTATGGGGATGGGTTCCAACTGCCCCCCTCCCGCAGATGTGGAAAAACGCGGAACTATAGAATTCTATACATTGCATATTCTCTGGCTTCCTCTAGTGCCCAGTTCTGGTAATACACCCTGGAAATACATATAAATACCATTTGCCCGAAAATAAGACCAAACTTGAAAATAAGCCCTAATATTTTTCAGGATGCTCTTAATATAAGCCCTCCCCCCAAAATAAGCCCCAGTTAAGTGAAACCCCACCTTCCACCATTGTGCAGCAACCAGAATAAGATGACATGACTATTTGAATAACATAGATTGTTGTACATGAAAAAATTAAAACAGCCCCTGAAAATAAGCCCTAATGTGTTTTTTGGAGCAAAAATTAATATAATTAATGTCTTATTTTCAGGGAATCATGGTATGTATTTCTAGGAGATTTTATTTAGCATCTTCAGGCAGCGGACAAGTGAATCAACGGATGCTGATCCCGCAGATAGGAGGTCCCACTGTAACTGGAGACTCCAGTTGCCTATCCCAAATTTAACAGCTGGTGGTGAGTTTTCAGTTTTTTGAAAACATTTGTGCCTACAATTCTTTCTCAGAGCTATAGGAGATTTCAATATCTGAAGTATTTTCGTGCTTAGGGAACATGGAAGCAGTATAGAAATAAAGCTTATAGGATCAGACAAACTGATGTCACACTTCTGGGAATATTGAAGCCATGGGAGGAATGCCCACCTCCCCACACACATACACAACCATAAAAGAACAGAAAGGTATTTGGTCTGATCTAGCGAGGCGAGGACGATGTTCTTGAACAGGAGTCATCCACCCGCACAAATCGGCCAAGGGGGGGAAGCGGAAGTAGGATCGCCATACACAAAACGGGATAATGCAGATGCAGAAGACCCACCCACCCCAGAGATGAAGGAAAAACCCCTGCCTTTCCATACCTCCTGCAACGCCTTCCAGTTCGATGACACTTCCTGGGGATTTTTCGGAGGCAATACCACTGGCCCTTTGGAATGCTTTTCCGAGTTCTCTGCTAAATGCTTGACTTTCTTTTTCCAAAATATTTTCTTCTTCTTCTCCTTCCTGTGCTGATTTGGAAGATTCTCCGAGTTAACCTTAGCACGAACTGCTGGAGCATCTCTTTTTTTACTTTTCATTTTTGCCACCTGGATATCTCAAACCTGTGCAGTCATGTCTAAAACAGAAACAAACGAGACCCCGTGTTTATCACACAAGCAACAGAAAAACGGCCTTCCAGTGATTCTTGTTTTTGTCTATTTTTTAAAATTTATTTCCTTCATCTAGGAGGTATGCTAGGTGGTCAAATAAGCCCTCAATTTTAAAATTAATTCTCTCCACCATCGCACATTTCAAAGTAAATAAAAAACAAATTCTCATTCCCAAACATTCGAAATGCTAGGGAAAAATAAAACCCCACAAGACAAAAAACAAAAGCCATAGGGAGAAACCACTACAAGGCAGTAGCACAGCATATGCTTTGTACGCAGAAAACTCTGGGTTCATCCGCCAGCATCTCTAATTAAAAGATTCTCAGGCAGCGGCTACAGTTAGAACTGCCAATATTAGCAAAGGTTTGCAGCTTTCTCTAAAAGTCTGTTGGATCCGCTAAAGTGAGTCTCCACAGGCAATGAATGCCAGAGCATTCTTGATGCAAAAGGAAATTCAGCCAAGCTTCCAGTTCAAACCAAAATTGACAGGAGAGCTCAAATCTTATTTATTTATTTTAATTTTTAATTAAAATATTACTACTATACAATAATAACAACCAGAAACAAGACATCAAAACAAAAATTCAACTAGCCTCACCAATGAAACGAAAAAGAAACAGACATATAACATACACGTTCCACCTCGTGTTCCCCACCACCCTTGAGACTAAATTACTTATTTTACTTTATATTTCTATGTGAACTGCCCAAAGCAGCCTTGCTAGCCACAGGGTGGTTGAGAAATTTAATAAATATACATTTTTAACTGCTCCTTTTCTCTCTGGAAATATTTCTCCAGAAATATGATTCTTGTCCAGGGGTATAACCTTTCCGTTTCTCAAACACATGCACTAAAAATTGGTAATGGCACAGCTAAAAAATCTTGTAAATAAATAAATGTTTAAATGGACTGTTATGCCCTGTTTTTTAAAATGTCTTTTAATATTGTTTTCATTTACTGCTTTCAATATAATACTTGTTTCATCTTTCTTAAAATATTTGTGCATTGACTGCTTTTAAGCTTTTGAATATCGTCTTTTCAAGGATGTGAGCCGCCCTGGGTCCCCTTTTTTGGGGAGAAAGACGGGATAGAAATATTTTAAATAAATAAAATAGATACTTTCATGGTCGCAAAGTCTCCCTGTAAGGAAGGCTCCCTTCTGATCAGACACGTGGAGGGGGGGGGGAGAGGATTAGTGGTTTCAGAGCACCCATCTTGCCCACCCAAACCAAACTGCCCTACATTTTTCCATTTCAGCTTCTCTGCTGGGATCTGGCCCAAAAGGAAAGTTTTGAGATGGGGCTGGCCCTACCTTGATCATCCTGTGCGGACAAGTAAACGTGGGACCCCCTTTTTTTCCTGGCCGATCCCTTTAATGCAGCGGCCCCGGAAGCTCCCAGGGCTGAGCCAAGCAAAGCATGCCCGTCCCACCCCCTGCCCCACCACGTGCTTCCTACCCGGAAGGCGGTCCACCCCGAGGAGCAGGTCCCTGGGAAACACGAGCTCAGTCATTTTTGGTTCCTACCAGGAAGCAGAATGGGGAAAGGATGGAGGAGTGTGTTCTCAGGCAAAATCCAAGGGGGGGGGGGGGAGAAAGAACAGCATTAAAAAAAAAACCCACGTGGCACCTATTCTATTTTAATGTTTTAAAATTAGTCTTTGAAGGTGCAACATGGTTTTTGTATAAATCTTTTCCATGTTATTTCTTCTCCTGTCTGATCAAGCAGGCCTGGTCTACAAAAGCTCCCATGAAAAATTATAAAAGTTAAGTCTTTCAGGTGCCACCAGGCTGTTTTTATTTTATTTTGTTTTCACCTAGAAATTAAAGTGTTTTTCATGCCACATCAACTGACCCGGAGTCAGCTTGTCTCTGCTCTTAACTGTATGGACTTCATATTTCAGATGCCTCTCATTTTTTAAGTGAAATATTTTACTATATATACCTAAACTAGTACATTTTTATTTTTTCCCCCATCTATAATAGTTTTTGTCCTTCTTGTCGTTGTTTTAAGTGGACTTGATCCACAAAAGCTCACATGAAAATATGATCGGTTAAAAACAAAAAAAGTAAAAAAATAATTAAAACGTGGTGGCACCTTAAAAGTCTTTTGTATTTTTAAGAGTCTGACAAAGTGGACTTCTCCATGAAAGCTTACATTAAAAAAAAAAGTTAGTCTTTAAGGTGCCACGTCTTTGACATTTTACTTCGTTTTCACCTATAATACTTGCAGACGAACATGGCTACTCCTTCTACAACTAAAATAGGTCTTTAAAGTGGCACATCGCTCTTTGTGGACTTGAGACACGAAAGCTCACATTAAAATATAAGTTAATCTTTGAGGTGGCACATGGTTTTTGTGGGGGGTTTTCTCCCCCTTTGCTTGCAAAGATTAACACAGCTAACTCTTCTAAAAGTCCCAACTGTGGAAGACTGTAGTCCAGAACTGGGAATAGGCTGTGTGGTTCAGAACTACACGAAAGCGTGTAGCACACCGTGTAGAGACGGGTAAGGGTTTTGATGTTTTAGCGGGGTTTTGTTTTGGTTTTTTTTTTTTTTTTTTTTGGTAACAGAGGGTGAAGCGCTATGCCCAATTCGCTGGGGGAGGCTCCTCCACTCCAACAGGATTTGTAAGCATATATGTATGGGAGAACCCCTGAAGTTGGAAGAAAACCATGGGATTCCACCACCCCCAGCGGGATTTTTCAAATAAACTCATAGATTGCCAGGCAAATTATTTGGATACTATTTTTATTATGGTGATGGAAGTGTTGGTTTGCTTTTAATTTGGAAGTTTTAAGTAGCCCAAATACAGCCATTGAAACACACATACAGCCATGTGGAAAGGTTTTCCCAAAATTGATTTTCCAACTTCTTTGAACACAAAAGCTCACCTGGCACTCTGGCCAGGCGAGCTCTTATGTTAGCCCATCTGCTGTGAATGCCGCTGCACCATTCACCATCAAGGCTGGACTTTACTTTAAGCCGTCATCAGCTAAATGCAGTGTATGTATTTCACCCTCACTGCGTTTCTGAAGCGCCCGTGAAGTCCCATCAACTTTTTCACAACACATTCATTCTTTCCGTTCTGTATGGCACTCCTTTAAAGATTCTTGCCAAACTCCGTTTCGGTTTTCTTACAGTGCCTTGCTTTAGGCCATGGCCATTTTTATACACATATAAATAACCATACAGAATTCCTTTTATTGGTTCTTTGCCTGCTATAATTATGCCCTTCCTCCATATAGCACATTCAAATCTCTGGTGTCACCTGCTGTCATTTTGAGTACAGCACACCAGCCCCTTGTCCTTCAGCCAATACACTTCCACTACCGAGTAGAAATATATTTGCCCTTTTTAATCATATAGCTTTGTTAAAAAAGAAAATCTTAATTGTTAGTCATGTGTGAGGTAACCCCTGTATACATAACCTATTCAAGACATGTGTTGAGGAGCTACAATTATAAATGCATATCCATTTGCCTTCTGGCTTATTTTATATTCCCCAATCACTGGCCGATAATCTCTTGGTACACAGAGAAGAAGGATATTAGAATAACCATTAAAAGACTGTGCTGCTGCCAATAAAACTTTATTAAAAGATATTTGATAAGCAGGGCTTGAAAATTTTTAGAATATCTCACCAGTCAGTCAAAAATGTCACCCATCAGCATGACCGGACTATAGCCTTGCAATTGATGTTAACAAATTTAAACTAGGTGCTTGTTCTCTTTTAGTTCTACGTAACAATGCGTACACACCCAAAATAGATTGTATTACTTACACCAGGGGTCCCCAACCCCTGGTTTGCGGCCCGGTGCTGATCCGTGGAGACAGATCTTCCACACACACCCGGACGCACAGCCCCTTTCCGCATGCGCACAAGTGCATGCACAATTGCCCCCACCCTTTGTGCATCAGCGTCCACGTGAGCACCCCCACTCCTTCGCACGTAAGCCCACCCTTTTGCACATGCACGGGGGGGGTGCCCTCCCTGCCTTCCCCACCCGGTCCGCAGTGTTAAAAGATTGGGGACCGACATACACAGTATTCGCCTATGTCTTAGTAGAAAATGCACTGCTGTCAGAGGTGCTGGCCTTGTGTCTTTGAACATGCCTGGTAGATTTAGCACTGAAGTACCATTTATCAATGGCTTTAGTAGGGTTAAACTGTGGTAGTGGAGGTCCATTTAGGTTCACCATCATAAGGTCATCTAAGCTTTCAGTCTCTAAACACGATCTGAATTTATTTTTGATCAGATTCATCATCTGGCTGAAACCCCTTTCACAGCTAACTGTAGAAACTGGTAGAACAGAGGCAATTTTAAGGAGTTGCAGAAGAACAGGAAACCTACCCCCATGGTGGTTCATTACCTTTCCCAGTAAACCCACTGATGACAGACTTTTTGCGCATATTTTGAATTCATACCATTCATCCAGGGCTTTCTGAAGTATGTCTTCTTTGCCCTCGTGTTGCAAAAGATCTTTGTAATGAGATACAAGTACGGTTACTTCCTCTTTACCGAAACTTCCCAAGGACTTTTCTGGCCATGTGAAAGTATCAAATATTGACATTGATCTTAATATGCCATCTGTAGCAGTGTTCAAAAAGCGCATCTTTACGTCAGCCATTCCCATCTCAATAACTTCTTTTCTATCACATTCAAACTTTTTTTGTCCATCTGTAACTTCATCAAGCTGGATTTCATTGTACATCCCAGTCACTGAAGTATTATTTATAAATTCAGTCTCCATAGGTCCTGGAGTTTTTTCCAGTTCTTCAAGACTGGCTATTGTTTTCTTGATATGAATCTGCACTTGATTTATTAGCAGATCAGGCTTCTGAAAAAACAAAGACAGTTTTTTCAAAGGCAACAAAAAATCATGGAGAAAATGCAAGGTTCTTAAGAATCTGTACTTTTTAAGGGTTTTCAGAATGCCTTTAGCTTTGTTGCTGTCGATCTCCTTCCCACTGCTCACATTTTCAAGGTGCGTCACCAGAGATCTCCAGTCTTGAATGACAGCTTTGATGGTCCCCACTTTGCTGGCGACCCAACGGACTGTATGCAATTTCTGCAATTTCAGCAGTTTTGTTGGCAAAACGTCTGCCGTTTCTGACAACTGCTTTTGTTTTTTACTGGACCCGTTGTAGAATTTGTACACAGAAATTAGGCAATGGTCAATTTCATCAATATAGGATACTCCTTTAAGTGACTTCAGCACACTTAACTGAAGTTTGTGTGCAACACAATGAACAGTTGTGATATGATTTGAACGATTGGTAATTTTAGTTGCCAAACCATTAACACTTCCTATCATCGAAGGTGCACCATCAGTTGCCAGGCCAACTAAACATTTTCCATGTCTCCAATCCAAGTTCACTCTTTGGAGTTCCTTGTCGACAGTGTCTAGGTAGCCTGAAGCAGTGCTATTTGCTAAGGGAGCAATAGCTAAATAGGATTCCTTGATACCACTAGCATTTATATACCTAACATAAATGATACATTCCTCCACGTCAGATCTATCATTGGAACTATCTAGTAACACAGAAACAAATTCTGAGGCTTTTATGTCAGCCACAACATCTTCTTTCACACTTTGTGCAATGTAATGTATAAACTCCTTACACTGTTTATTATTGGTATATCCTTCTAGCACTTCCACATTGAGTTTACCAACAAGCTCGGCAAGACCTCTAATGTCAGTAAAGGGCTTATTGTTTTTGGCAATATAAAAACTTATATTAAATAATACTTCTAAATGAAAGAACATTTTTTCGTCCATTGTTTTTAGACACTTTGCCACGGAAGAATTTTCTGGGTGTTTTTGAACATCTAATGCTTCCATGCACCTCATGTGTGGAGCTGACAAATTGTGAAACTTGAAAGTCTCGTGACGAAATGGTTCTTTGAATCCATTAACCACACGTGAAGATGAATCGCACAATCTTTTGAACTGTGGACATACTGAACATCTTGCAACACCACTCTCAACATTATACTCTAACCATTTAAACTCCTCCTTCCACTTGAACAAAAATTTTCTTTTTCTACTTTTTTGACTCTCAACTGCAGACCCAGCACTAGAAACACATGGTGACTGCGGGGCACCTTGTACCGTACAGTTTTCATTGTTAAACAGATTTTCTTGCGCCATTTCTTTACCCCTCACACACGAGCAAACAATTGACAGGATTCAACAGGCCAAGAGTTTCTACTTAGGACAGAGTAATTTTGGAAGCTTTGTGTTCCCCATTTTACTTCTTTTGAATGTCTCCAGCAAAAATAAAACTGAAAGAAAAATCACCCAGCCTCTTAAGGAGCCACAGTTCCCTCCCACCCCAGGATGTGTCTTCGTTAGGTTGAAATTGGGAGCAGGGAATCTCCATATTCTCCAGCATAGGACTACTCTACCTTCTCCTGCAGAGCTATATCTCTATGTGCTGCTTGAACTCTCTTCTCGCAAGAAGAGGGCAGTTTTCCTTTTGCAATGGGAGGGGGGAGGACTGCAGGATTAGAGAGACACGGGCAGAGGGGAAGGAGCTGTGGCTGGTCAAGCAACATTTTTCACTTGTCACAGACGAGTGCATTTTTCAAGCCCTGTTGATAAGAGAAAAAAAATTGTTACTTTTTGTCACATATGAGTAAGGCAGAGAAAGAAATATCTCCTGCCCTTATAACACCACTTTACAAGGCAAAAGTCAGAACTCATTAAACACCACAGGCCCTCCTAACTAACAAACCCCAGGGAACATTAGTAACTGGTCAGTCAGGTATCCCAGTTTATAGATTTTAGGCACCTGCTGGGGCTTACCTAACTGACTGCAATATAACAATTTTATTGCACGTTCTTAAAACTCAAGCACAAGGGGAACGCCACAGCCATCTTCAATATACAGCCTTGCCATTTCTTTCTAGACAGCCTTGGAATGAAATCTTTCTAGACAGCCCTACACAGCCTTACCATCTCTTTCTAGACAGATGTGAATCACAGCTGGCCATCTCAGAAACACAGCATCCTGCTTCCTAAAAATAAAAAGGACAGGCCTATTAGTAGGGTAGATAGCCAGTGTTGTTTTTTAAACCTTCCCAGGAGGGTGCTCAGAAAAAACCTTCTCAACAGCAGAAGTCTGCCGGTAATTCCAGCTTAGTTGAGGTTTTGCTTCATCACTGTGAGTCCTCCCGACACTAGGTCCGCATAAGAGATTTATAAGCTTACCCCTTGTGTGGCTCCGAGAGGCTGTTCTGCAGTGAAAGGCTCCCACTTCTCCTCCTGTCCTCCGGCTCTATGCAGCAGTAGCGACACGCCTGCAATACAAACCAGCCGATGGAAAATGGAGCAGCCAAAACCAAGCAGGGATGAGAGTAAGAAGAAAATGCAGTGGCAACTTCTGGGATCACAGATTAAAACTTATATCCCCCTCTTCCAGTCCAGATCGGTAGGATGTCCAATAAAATATTCAATGTGGAGTGCTCCATTCCATCCCTTCTCCGTGTCAGGATTATGTAGCCTACGCTCATTCACAAGGGTATCTGGTGGCTTCCCTCTGGCTTTTTCAGAGGGAAAACAGAGATTGCACTGTTAAGGGCTCCCTGCTCGCTTTCCGAAATCTTCCCTGCATATTCCCTCCAACAGACACTGCACCACAGCCCCTAAACACACGTGTTCTTCCTGGAGAAAGGGGTGGACACACGTATCCAAACCGTTCTTTAAAAATCCTGGATCCCACCAATCATTTCTACAGGCAGTCCTCCTTTCCATCCCAAGGGATGTTTTACCATACTTTTGTATTGCAACACCTATTTGCAACCTCCATACACTTTTCTCTAATGGGGGGGGGGGGGGAACCATGTGAGCTGTTGTTGCAAAAACAAGCTTATCTTCAGCCATCTTAAATTTCGCACACCCTTTCATGGACTGGAGCACACTCTTGCATGGCATTAAAAGGCGTTTCAATCTAGGCAAATTCGTGTCTAATAAAAACTGCCTTTAAAGGGCCAGAGTTCTCCCTTCTTACACATCTGTCTGGCCTCCACTTCCAGCACATTATCTATTCACTCTGAATCCCATCATCTTCAACCACATAAACGCAACTAGGATTTATTTGATTTCTATCCCGCCCATCTAGACCAAAGGTCTACTCTATTTCCAAATTTTAAAAAAAGACACTACTATCGGCTTGCCACTTAGTTTTCATCTACAGAGATACGAATTAGGCAAAACTTCACCTGCCAACATTATTCACATCATTTACTCCCAAATACAATCCTGGCATTTTTGGCTCTTCCAGCCTGATGTCCCCCTAAATATACTGGACTACAATTCCCATCAATACCCAATAAACCACACGTGGGGAAACACTAAGTCAAGGAAGGCCCTTTCCAATCCGATTTTGCATCGGATTCTCCGTATCCACCGGAAATCGGTTCCAAGCCTCCCTCCCGCGGATGCCGAAAACCGCCGATTACAGCAAACGCTATAGACAGCGTCTCTGGCTCGCCCTAGCGACCATTTTTTGCCAACTTCATCTTTAGAAATACGTATTTCTAGGCTTTTTCTTTTAATGAGATTTTCAGACTGCAGACCAGCGGATACCGGTCCCGCGGATAAGGGGGTCCTCCTGTATATAAAAAAAGGGCCTGTTGTTCTTGAGCCACGCAACCCAAAAGGGAGCCAAAAAGGCAACCAAAAGCCACGCTTTGGCGAGTGTATTTTTTTGGCGGGGGGGGGGGTGGAGGTGAGAAATAAAACGAGTGGCCGCGGTCAGCCGGAGAGAAGATCTCGTCAGTTCTCGCATCTGACGGCACTTCCTATCTCAGCATCATCACCCCGCGGGGAAGGGAGAAAAAAAGAAAGGAGGAAATCATCTTCGGGACCCCTCACGAGTAAAACTATCGATTCCCCCCACGGTGGAAGGCGATGAGGGAATCCCTCGCCACTGCAGGCCCTCATAAGCCGAGGAGGCGACGCAAGAAGTTTATAACCGCCCAATTAAATCACATTTTTCCCCTCACGGGGAACAAACAAACTTCCAAAAACGCCTTTGCCTTACCTCATTTCCCTCACGAGCCGCCACCACAAAATGGCGGACCTCAAAGGGCGAGGAAGCGCCGCGCGCTGGCTTTTAAAGAGGCGGGACGTACCATTGGCGGGAACTAGCGGGGGGGTAGGCAAACGCAGAGGGCGGGAAAAGGGAGCGGCCGCTGATTGGCTGGAGCATACCTTTTCGGCGGCGGCCGGGGGGTGCGTTCATGTGTGACCCTCGAGGTTCAGACTGCAACTCCCAGAATTCCGCTCCCCTTTGGTCCTAATGGTGGGAATGCTATTATTAAATTGGGCTTCAATCTCCTGTGCGCCTTTGTTCTTATGCGCCATCAAGTTGGACCTGATTCATAGCCACCCAAATGGGGCTTTTAAAGACATTTAAGGAGTGGTTGTACCAGTTTCCACACACCCAGTTAACTTCCATGGCTGAGCCGGGATTCAAACCCAGGCCTCCAGAGTCCTAATCTGGCACTCTGTCCACTACTACACCACACTGGATATATATGTGTGTGTGTGTCTTTGGTGGTGGCTGTTATGTGTCGTCAACTTGCCTCCGATTTAAGAATGAGGGATCTCCAAAATGTCCTGCCTTCCACTGCTCTTGCAAACTCAAGCCTTGTGGCTTCCTTTAGGGAGTCTGTCCATCTCGTGTTATTGGGTCTTCCTCTTTTCCTGCTGCCTTCCACTTTTCCCAGCCTGATGGTCTTTTCCAGAGACTCCTGCCTTTTCAGGAGGTGCCCAAAGCAGCACAACCTCCGTGTCATCATTATTTCTGCCTCCAGAGATCCTTCAGGCTTGATCTGATCCTGGACGCGCTTGTTCCTCTTTCTAGCAGTCCAGGGTATTAGTTACAAAGCTTATGTGCCCTCAACCTGAAAGTAAAGATCCCTGGACATAATGGGACTTACTTCTGATGGGGAAAAAAAATGCATAAAATCACATTGTGCAAAAGCTGTTCCTCCCTTGTTCTTCTTGTTCCTTTGGGACTTTTCCCAACAATGAATAAACATCTTAAATCAACCCTTTGGCTGTCAGAAATCCCAAACATTGCACAAGCTTTGCCCTCTGCCCTCCAACTCCACTGGGAGAAATTTTCACCGCAGAGAGCAGCCAAACCTCCCACCCGCTCTTGATTCCCACTCTCTGGGTGGGTTTCTGGGTGTTTTGCAACACAGAAGGAAGCTTGCAAGCCGAAAAAGCAAAACCTGAAGTTTCTTAGGTTTCTCCTTTGCTCAGGGGTGTCTTTTGCCCACCGTCTGATCATGAACGTAAATCCTTTTGTCTTATTTTTCACAGCCTTCCCCTTAGGACTATGCTGGTGGAGCAGAAGCCCAGCGGTGAGTATATGACCTTGGCTGGTGGGGGAGAGAAGGCAAGAGTTTATTTCCATCTCTGAAACCATTTCCAAAAGACGAGCCCTGTTCGTTGCTTCTGATTTACGCTGACCCTAGGAATCCGTGACCTGCAAAACATGGTGTCATTAACAACCTTTTGCAAACTCAAGGCTGTGCTTTCCTTAACTGAGTCAATCCATCTCATACGGGCGCTTCCTCTTTTCCTGCTGCTTTCAACTTTCCAGCATGATTGGCTTTGCTCATGAGTCTTGTCTTCTCGCAACGTACCCAAAGTACAATAACTTTGTTTTTCCTGTATGGTTGCTGGTTTAACACATGGAAAAGTAAGAAGTGCCCGGTCCTACCTGTGGAAAGGTCTTGTGAGCTTGCTCTACCTTCAATTTGAAAAACTGTTTTAATGTCATTATCCTTTCTGATTTAGACTTTTAAAATGTTTATTGGGGGAACTTTCTCTTGATAATAAGGTTTGTTTTGTTTTTAAATATTGATATCATTAAACCAGAATGGCAGAGAAGGCTGGCTTTGGGGTAAAAGAAAATATGTTCATTTATGTAGATGGCTACGGGTTAGTAGTCAATAATTCTTCTGCTCCAGAATCCAGTTCCTCGCTCTTATTTCATTGCTTCTTGGCGGATAAGAAGACTGTTCCAGTCTTGAAAATGATCCAGATTTACCATGCTTTTAAAAACCACTTTTACAGACATTTCTGGATTCTTTAGCAACACCTGATGGTCTCCCTTCTTTTGACGCCAACTCCGTCTTTGAAGGTAAGGAGACACAGATTCTATTTGCAGCTCACATTATGGTTAAACTGTGGTTGAACTTAACCATAGTTTTGTTTAAACCCGCTTGATTCCCCACAGGTAATCAAAATGAACCACATTTCCCCTCCATCGTGGCCTATATTAATGTCCACAATTCCATGCCATATAGTAGGACTTAGAATGCAAAGCACTGTGCGATGTGAATTCTTAAAACCAGTGTTACCTTTGGGGGGGGCATATTAGAGTCTCTCTACACTGGCAGATAGTTATGTTATCTGGTTCCCTGATAGCACTGTTTGGAGTGGGGAAAAATAACCTCGTCTACTTGAGTTTCTACTTAGAACGATCCATCCTTCCCCTTTAAGAGCTGGCCCGTCTCTTTCTGGCACCAGATTAGCGCGTGCAATTTTTTTGGCCTGATTCATTGAGATGCAAAATTGCTCTCTGTTCTGTCTTCACCAAGGGGTACTCAGAGTTAACATAGATTGTGCTGATCTTTTAAGCATCAGTCAAATCACACCAAATTTCACAGTGTGGACAGTCCCTTACATCCTTCATATTCTGAAAGCTGCTGCAGGCCAGGTGTTGTTGTGATCCATTGGCCAGGAACAGCTTGATTCGCACTTTTTGCAAGGCAGACCTTTTCCATCAAAATTCATTCTGAAATATTTAAAATCAAGACATCAACCATGATTGATGAGATGATGTCAGGCGTTTCCAACGCTCCACTCCTAAATTTCACAGTTCCAGAATTTGAACTTGTGCCCCTGACTTGTTCCTGCGGAGATGGCCACGCCGGACTGGAGCCGTGTGAAGTCCAACGTTGTTCCTTCAAAGCCTCCGGGAAACTCTATGCTTTTGAATTTTCCGAGGATCACGCTCTCCTTTCTCCTTCGTTTTTGAGCGAACGGAAGCTGAACTCTTCCACGAGTTTGCTAAAGCGTTTCTGGAGCAACTGTTTTGCTGGGGGAAAGGTGCTAAATCCCCCAGGAGCAGAACACCGAATCACGTATTGTGAAGGGCAGTTGGTGAGTATAATCCCATTTCACCATTCTTTGGACGAAGCCGGCCCTGCCGTTAGATAGAGTGAGGCAGCCGTTCTAGGTGGCAAAATCTTGGCTTGGACCTACCATTGAGGTCGATACCGCAGGTGGAGATGCTGAAAGGTAAATAATAATAATAATAAAAGGAAACGGTAGTCCCAGGGTGTAGAAAAGAGAATGTTCTTTATTCCAGTGAAAAAATGCTCAACGCATTTCGGCCGATCAGCCTTCTTCAAGGGCGTGTTTATTAAATTCTCACAAACTCTTTCTCTGTTTATCCCATCCGGAACTGTCTCCATTCAATCACCGGAGCTGGTTCAAATAAACAGAGATGGGGCTCTGAAGAAGACGGCTTTAAGAAGACGCCCTCGAAGTAGGCATTTTACACTGAAATAGACAACATTATATTTTCTACATCCTGGACTACGGCTCCCTCTTTTTTGACCTAAGATTTCCATGGATGTTCCCAGTTCCTTTCTGGATTTTCTGGTTGTTTGTACTGCAGATGTTGAATGGAAGCCCTTGGCTACTGCCTTTTCTGGTCCTTTTGGGTTTCCCTAGTTGGCCAAGCCTCTTTCCTATCACTCTACCGTTTGGTGATTTTTCCAACTTTTGTTTGTAAAAGGCTAAAATATGTCTCTTGAGTCAAAATGACTGACAGCCAGTTGTCTAAACTAAAATCAACTCATATTTTTTGATCTCACTGGTTTGTTTATGATTCAGCCAACCCTGGACTGTGTGGCCCCTGGTAACTCCTCTGAAACTGAGCTTGGTTCTCAGGCAGAAAGATATATATATATACCTTTGCTGTGTATAATGTAGAGATGGGATTATATTTCCTTCTAGCAAGGATTTGTGGTTGCCAATGGTGAGAAGATCCATATCAGGCCTGTGAAAAGCAGGCACCAAAATCTGCTGATGGACCCACAATCATCCCGTCCTCACATCATCTTCAAGACTCTGCAGAATGTGACCACAGTAGTGCGGAAAGGTAAGGATTTCTCTTGCGACCGAAGGAGAAACCCAAGGAATGGCAGGAAGGCTTCAGTTATTCTTCTGGGGAAATCCATGAAATCATATAATAATGGAGTTGGAAGGGGCTTATAAAGTCATGGGGTCCAACCCCCTGCTCAACGTAGGAATGTAAATCAAAGCAGATCTGACAGAGGGTGGTCCAATTTTCCCTTGAAGGCCTCCAACGTTGGAGTGCTCACTACCTCCCGAAGTCATTGGTTCCATTGTTGTACTGCTCTAACAGTTGAGATGTTTTTCCTGATATTCAGCCAAAATCTGGCTTCCTGCAACTTGATCCCTTTATTACATGTCTTGCACTCTGGGATGATGATCGAGAACAGATCCTGCCCCTCCTCTGTAGGACGACCTTTCAAGTATTTGAAAAGTGCTCTCCTGTCTCCCCTCAGTCTTATTTTCTCCAGGCAAAACATGCTCAGTTCTTCCTGTCTTTCCTCCAAGGGCTTGGTTTCCAGTCCCCTGATCAACCTTGTTACCTTCCTCTGAACTTACTCTAGTTGATTGGCATCCTTCTTAAAGTTTGGTGTCTAGAACTGGACACAGGATTCGAGATGAGACCCAATCAGTTCTAAATAGAGGGGGACTAGTACCTCACGGGATTTGGCGGCTATACTTCTGTTATATATGGGGATAGATGAAGAAAGAAAGGAAGGAAGGAAGGAAGGAAGGAAGGAAGGAAGGAAGGAAGGAAGGAAGGAAGGAAGGAAGGAACCATGGGCAATTGAGCGGCATTAAATCTCCGAAGTGGTAAATGATGCAAGAAAAACTGAATAACTGAGCAGTTGAGTTGCCTCTCTTTCCAATAACCCTCAGTTTTTTCTGATTCCTACACCCCTCTGTGTTCTGTTGCAGGACGAAGGTTTCCATCCCGAGTTCGCAGAAAGTCTGAGAGGAATGTGAAACACTTGGAGCTTCTGGTTGTGGTTGGTCCAGATGTCTACCAGTTCCACCAGGAAGACACGGAGAGATATATCCTCACCATTCTAAATATTGTGAGTGCTTTTTTGCCTGCATTTTACGATATTCCCCCCCCCCCCCGCCCCTGCGCTGGTCCTTTTGGGATCCTGTGTTCTTGACGTGATGAAAAGCTCAGCATGACAGATGCTCAATGCAGTGCATGGAAGAGTTGGTTTGTTTTTGAAAGTGATACATCCTTATTACTGATCGGCTGAAATCCTGTGGCTTACTGTAAGAACATTTGTAAATTTCAGTCCGTCCCTCCACGGTAACGTCAAGTATTCCTCTAGAAATGGCCTTTGGAAGTAATAGAAAACTAGGTTGTCTTCTTTTATGTCACTGTTCCCAGCGTGACCATCGGTCAGACGGGTGGTCTAGAAATGAAATGAATCAATGAACCGCCTTTTGCAACCTCATGCTGTCCAGCGGCCGTTGGCTTCAGGCCCAGCAGGCACGATGGGAGTCATAGTCCAATGCATCGTAGAGAATGGGCTCAGGAAAGCATTTTTAAGAGAACCTAGTCAGGATTTCCTGCCGTCACAGATCGTTGGGTTCCCCAAGCTGGTAAAACGATTGCAGTGACTCCGCTTCCTCAGATAACCAAGAATGAAGACGCTGAAACCGTTTTTGTGTCCTATTCTTGCCCTTAAAAAGCAGTTTTGGTGTGTTTTTCCACAGGCAGCCGAGCTGCTTCGAGACGCCTCACTGGGAATTCAGTTCCGCGTTCATCTCATTGGAATGATTGTCCTCACGGAGCCCGAGGTAAACGAAAGAAGAAGAGAAAATTTGGGGACTTCCAAGACCTGAAGGGGCTTTAATTTGGGGCCGGTGGGCTGACAAGCGCCCGTCTTTCTCTCCAGAGCAGCATCCGTCTGTCCTCCAACATCACCTCGTCGGTCATAAGTGTTTGTGAGTGGAGCAGGAACGTCCACCCGGAGAACGATTCTGATCCTCGCCATGCAGATCTTGTCCTCTACGTGACCAGGTAAAAGGAATCCCCCTCTGATCCTTCTCCAGTGGTGTGCAGTGGACGGACAGGACGGACTCTTTGGGGATGCTTACCTGTCCTTCTTCAGGTTCGACCTGGAGCTTCGTGATGGGAACAAGCAGGTGCACGGCGTCACCCAGCTGGGTGGAGCCTGTTCCACCTTTTGGAGCTGCATCATCACGGAAGACACAGGGTTTGGCCTGGGGGTCACCATTGCCCATGAGATTGGGCACAGGTGAGTGAGTGAGTGAGTGAGTGAGTGAGTGAGTGAGTGAGTGAGTGAGAGAGAGAGAGAGAGAGAGAGAGAGAGAGAGAGAGAGAAATCGCTCACCCCGGAGTCCTCGTTTTCCTTTTATTTGCTTTTTTAAAAATGTCTTTATTCCAGCTTTGGCATCCAGCATGATGGGGAAGGGAACCTGTGCCCCAGCAGCGGACACATTATGGGTTCTGCGGGCGGTCATAACAGCGTTGACTTGACTTGGTCTGCGTGTAGCCGGGAGCAGCTCTTCGCCTTCATCAGGTATGGTGCTGGGGCTTGATCGAATCCAGGGATTTTATTTTTTTTAATATGCTCCTTCCCAATACTGTGCGTTTTCGCCAAATCTCAAACAGGACGGGCTTCAAACATTTTGCTGCCTAGGGCTGAACAGCAAATGGAGCCCCCCCTCAACCAAGTCAAATACCCATGAGGTAGAAAAATCCTGCCAGCACATCTTGCCATTGGTGGCAGTAAAAAAAAATAAAAAAAAAAATATCTAATAATCTGTCTGCCACCCTTTCGTAACACCCAAAATCTGCTCGCTCGAGGAGATTTGCTGGTGCCGTCTGCCTAATGGTTGGGGCCAGCTTGTTCTTGATCGTGTTAAGGTGATTTGGGATTTACTGATGGAGTGCATTGGCCTAGTGCAGAGTGTGAAATTATTAAGGAGCAGTAACCATTCTGGATATCCTTAACGAAAGGAATTAAACACAGAGATAGAAAGAGAATTCTATATACGGAGAAGAGCAAGAAGAAACAGGAAGTTACTTCCGCAAAAGAAGGAATGACGGAGTACTAAGAGTACTAATCTGCATGTGGATCTAGAAAAGATAAGAAAGGAACCGATGTAGTCTATCTGTCTGTTGTCCTTCTACCCCCTACGAGCCCAGGCCGTTCGATGCACTGTTGGCGCTCTTTTCCCGAAGAGAGAGGGTGGGTCATCCCTCCATTTGAATTAACAAATACCATGGGTGGTGATAGTCATTCACAAATCATATCTTTCACGGTTCTTCACCAGTACAGGCCAAGCGAGCTGCGTGGATGACCTACCAGACTTCAAGGAGACCATCCCTGGAAGGAAGCCAGGCCTGTATTATGGGCTAGACGAGCAGTGTAAAATAGCTTTCGGGGAAGCCGCCACCGCCTGCACCTTCACCCGGCACGACCTTGTAGGTAGAACGCTTTTCGCTGGATTACGCCGAAGTCCCCTGAAATAATAACAAGGCTACACTTTCATATAGTGGCTTACTCGTTCTTAAAGGCTGTCGTGCATGTGGTTTCTGTAATCCGTTGCCTTGATTTCATTCATTGCTGTAGGCTGCGGGAACACTGGCCCTCCGGGTATTTCTGACACGCAATGCCTATCGGCAAAGCTAGCTGTGATAGATCGTCAGATGTGCATTTCTAAGCCATCAGCACAGCCCAGATTCACAGCCTGCCCTGCGAGATTAGACTCCTAGCAATAGATAGCAAATTGCCGTATCAAATGCCGGCACACCTAAAAATGCGACAGCAGCTCCAATCGTTATCCGCAGAATAGAATCTCAGCCTTCTGTAGGTAGAGTATGAAGATCCTGTCCAACCCAGGTTGGCATAAAGCAGAGGTCTTCACAGACCGAGAAAATGTGGTCAGTTGTTGTATCGCATGTTTGTGGGTTAGGAAAGATGTTGAGTCAAGAGGGTGGCTGGTCAGGAGTCTGTGCACCTCGACGCTTGTGGGCAGGCTCCGAACCGGTGGCTTTTCCCCATCCCCTCTCTTTCATCCACAGCACTCATGGTGAGCGTTAAGCTGGGTTTGTAAGAGGCAGGCTGGTGGAGCGATGCCTGCACCTTTTTCTTAGCTCTTGAATCCCCACCTCCTTTCCCCCCCTGATTTCTAGGACATGTGCAAAGCTCTGTCTTGCCACACAAATCCAGCCGACCAGTCCAGTTGTACCCGGCGTTTCGATCCCCTCCTGGATGGCACCGAATGCGGGATCAACAAGGTAAAAAAAAAAGGTCTTGTGATAAGGAGTGGAAGTACAACCCAGTGGGTGACAATACCCGTTGTTTCTGCCACCTGTTCACTTTATTTCCTTATTTATTGTAGGATGGGTAACTGATGCGCGGGGGGGGGTGTACAATAGGACCCCTATATCCGTGGGGGATCGGTTCCACCCCGCTGCCCCCCAGATGCTGGAAAATGCTGATTATAACAAATGCTTTATTAAGAGCAAATGTTCTACATAGCATGGTCTCTGGATCCCTCTAGTGTCCAGTTCTGGTAACTTCAGCTTTAGAAATGCCTATTTCTAAGATTTTTCTTTTAATATTTTCAATATGTTCAGACTGTGGGTCAGTGAATCAGCGGATCCCGATCCCGCAGATAAGGGGCTCCTACTGTATTAAAATTGTCCCTGATTTTCCACCTGTGTGTATCCATTGGCGTATGACATTTTACACAACGTGGTTTCCTCCTTTATCCTCTTTCTTGGGGTGATGTGCAAAGCGGCCTCTGTTTCTGTCATCCCCATCGGTCGGATCCCTTGAGCCGTGGCCGGTGCTCACGGCTGCTCCTTCTCCATTCTAGTGGTGTTCCAAGGGCCGCTGTAGCTCTTCAGAAGATCTGGATCCCATACACGGGCAGTGGAGCAGCTGGGCGGCGTTTACCTCCTGCTCCAGAAGCTGCGGAGGTGGTGTCACAGCAAGATGGAGACAGTGCAACAACCCAAGGCGAGTAAGACCTCAGTCTTGCAAAGCGGAGACGTTTCCCTCTGTCCCTGATGAATTCAACCAGCGTGGGTGAAGCGACCAGAGAGGGGCTTCACAGTGGAGAGAACCTTAAATCTTTCCTTTTTTTCAACCAAGCTGCTTGAGAGCCAAATCTCTCCCTGGTTTCCGCTGGTGCGCCTCTTTCCTGTGTTCCAGCAGCATTGAAGGTTGAGATTCAGTGCATCCCAGCTTTTGAGTCTCTCCTGCCATGCAGACAGAGATACCCTTTTCCTTCCAGGCCTGCTTTCGGTGGGCACCCGTGTGAAGGCAAAGACGTGGAAGCTGAACTGTGTAACACGCAGGTAGGCAACCCTTTAAAAATGGTGCACTCCGTTTCGGAGACTTTCTAATTCTCAGTTCTGTGTCAAGTTTCTAGTCCTCAGGGTTGTAAAGAAACTTTTAAACTGCTTCTGAAGGTTCTCTTGGTCTTAGATTCCCTCACCCATCTAATCTGTACTGCCCGTACTGTTTATTTATATTTTATCATTTTTTGTTTTCTCTCCTGTTGAACTGGGATTTTAATTACGCTGCTGTGTGTCTTTGCTGTAAAACCATCCAGAGTAGATCCCTCGGCCAGAGGGATGGTATCAAAACGAAACAAGCAAACAAATGAATAATCTATTAATCATCTTTCTGTCTCTAAAAAGAAAGAAGTGGAAATGTTTTGTACGTTGGAGCTTCCTTCCTGAAGCCGACGGGTTTGTCTCCCTTTCTGCAGCCCTGCTTGACAACCCAGAAGGATTTCATGGATGAACAATGCGCAGAAACGGATTCGACACCACTTCAAATTCACTTCACTTCAGAGCACCTGTCTTTCTATAGGTGGACTTCAGCTCCTGGCCACGTGAAAGGTGATACGAAGGAAGAGCGCCATAAAATGAGAGAGAGAGAGAGAGGAGGTTTTGGCCAAAGGATGGTGCATATCTGTAAAATATTCATTCTTAAATATAATTGAGGCCTGCAACAAAATGTTGCGATGTGAAGTGCTTCTTTTTAAGGCCCTCCCTTTCTTTCCCCATGTCTTAATTCTTTAACTGCTGAAAGCAGCTGATTCTCATGATTTTAGCTCGGGTGACAGGTTCATCCGTATTGTATCGTTTGATCCATACCCGGAGTTCACCACGGGCGTTGCCCTCCCATTTCCAGGAGATCCGATGTGCAAACACATGTGTCAAGCCTCCGGGAAGAACTTCATGGTGAGCCGCGGGGACCGATTCATAGATGGGACGAGGTGTGAACCGGACAGCCTGGAGGACGGAGGCAAACTGGGATGGTGTTTGATGGGCCGCTGCAAGGTATGGCCACGAATCTTTCGCGGGCAGCCGGAAAAGAGCGACTGTTCTGTGACCTTAAGACTAAAGCTTAAGTGGACAAACGTGGTTATGCTTCCTCCGGCCCGTCTGGAACATGAGCTGAGCCACCCGGGGCAGCTATTCTGATGGTTTGATGAGTCGTAGAAAACAGGGTGTTTCCTTAGGATCCCTGACGGTGAGGGTTTAATCTTGTCCCTCCTGCTCTTCTCTCCGGGTGCCACCGAGACCCTTGTTTCTCTGTGGTCCAGAGTTGCACTGTGGGAGCCTTGATCGGCATTCATGTTGACCTGGGGCGGTAACGTCCAGAAGAGAATAACAAGGAGTTAAAAGGTCTAAACACAAAGCCCCGTGAGCGACTGTTTAGAGAACTCGGTGTGTTTAGCTTAGGAGACGAGAAGATGGACAAGGACCGGTCTCCGTAAGTCATTTTTGCAAGTTTCTGAGCAAACGACTGGGCAAAAGCCAAGGCGTGTCCTTGAGGTTCAACGGAGGCATCATCGTCTTCATGTTCTCCTGGCTCATTGGTAGCCCCACTTCACTTCCGTCACTCCCGGAGGGAGATTTAAGCCCCCTTTTTTCCCTTTCTTCCTTTCTTTCCACACAGATGTTTGGGTGTGATGGCAGAATGGACTCTGGGGAGAGTACGGACGCATGCCAGGTGTGTGGTGGAGACAACACGACCTGTTCCCATGTGAACGGGTCTTACACAGAAGGAAAAGCCAGAGGTAAGGCGGTCTTCTCCTCCCTCTTGTTCTCCTGTCCTGGATTTTCGCTGTAGAAGTACATCCATATCTATCTCCTCTCTTTCATCTCTCTCTTAGAGTACGTTACCTTTCTGGTGCTGCCTCCGAACACCACCACGGTGCGTGTGGTCAACCGGAAGCCTCTCTTTACGCATTTGGGTGAGTGCAGGGACCCTGAGGGAGGTGGGTGCTGAATTAGCTGGGTGTGGTGTGGTGGTGAACCTGTATCCCTTCAGATGGACTCCGAACCCCATCAGCCCCAGGCAGGAGGAAGAGAGGAGAACTGTCGTCCGAGATCTGGAGAGACACAGGTCCTTTCCTCTTGGCATAGTGGAAAAGAAAGCAGAGGTCCCTGGAAAGGCCAAATTCTGCAAGAAAATGGTCTTGCACCCCTTGCATAGACCAAATTCTACTTTACAGTGGGGCTCCCGTATCCATGGCAATCGGTTCGAAGCCCCTCTGCGGATGCTGAAAAACCCAGATTATAGCGACTACTATTATGATAGCAAATGCTATACCTAGCATGGTCTCTGGCTCCCCCTAGTGGCCAGTTCTGATAAGGTCATCATTAAAATAGATATTTGGGGGATTTTTCTTTCATATTTTCAAAATTTTCAGACAGTGGATAAGGGGATCCGCCGATCCTGATCCTGTGGATAAGAGGGCCCTCCTGCAGGATTGGCCATTTTAATGCCCTCTACCTCCTGCCTTTACTGAACTTGCCACAGGCTCTCCTTTCCTGTTCCCCCACAGCAGTCCTGTGAGGGAGACGGGGCTGAACGAGAACGTTTAGCTCTTCTTCCCAGTAACCCTGCGAGGTAGGCCAGTCCGAGAGAGAAGGACTCGCCCATCAAAACACGCCGTAGAGCCACGAGGCGCTGTGATGCGTTTGCTGTGCCTTTCTTTGCAGCGGTAAAGATCCGAGGGCGGTACGTGGTGGCCGGAAAGGGAAGCATCTCTTACAACACCACCTTCCCTTCCGTCCTGGAAGACAACCGGATCGAGTACAAGGTCTTCCTCACCGAGGATCGCCTGCCTCGCTGGGAGCACGTTCACGCGACGGGACCCCTGCAAGAGGCCGCAGAGATCCAGGTGAAGCAGCAGCCGGGAAGCTCAATCCGGAGGAGGCTCCGACAGACACCCACCAGCTGCGGCGCGGGAGCCGTTCCTACCACGAGGCCCCGGTGAAATGCCGGGGAATACAAGGGTGGACGGACGGATAGATAGATAAGAAGGAAGGAAGGAGAGAAGGAAGGAAGGAAGGGAGAAGGGATAGAAAGAAAGAAAGAATGTAAGAAAGAAAGAAAGAAAGAGAGAGAGAGAGAAAGGAAGGATGGAAGGAAGGAAGGAACAAAGAAAGAAAGAAAGAATGTAAGAAGGAAGGAAAGAAGGAAGGAAAGAAAGAAAGACAGGAAAAAAGAAAGAAAGGTTAGAAGGAAGGAAGGAAGGAATAGATAGATAGATAGATAGATAGATAGATAGATAGATAGATAGATAGATAGATAGATAGATAGATAGATAGATAGATAGATAGATAGATAGATAGATTGATTCTGAGTGATGGTGAGCTTTCCAGAATTGTCTTCTACTATAAGCAGTAGAAGACAGTGGTATTAGCAGGCCCCCTTAACCAACATCGTAACTTTTTTAAGCTCACAAGAGCAAAAAGTGCAGACGTACCGTATATAGACCTGTACAGCAGGGCTTGTATCCACAGGGGATCAGTTCCAATCCCCTGCCGCGGGTGCTGAAAAACATAAATAATAATAAACACTATTTTAATAGTGAACACTAGCATGGTCTCTGGCTCCCTCTAGTGGCCCGATCCTTGCTAGAAATGCGTATTTGTTGGATTTTTCTTTTAATATTTTCAGACCGTGGATCAGTGGATACTGAGTCCGTGGATAAGAGATCCTACTGTAAAAAGCATTTTTTTTGGGGGGGGGGGGATATTTACAATGATGGTGGAGGTGAACTTCCCTAATGGCATATTTCTGGTTTTTCATGTTTGTGTGTTTATTTGTTTATTTATTGGATTTCTATCCCGCCCACCTAGACCAAAGGTCTACTTCTGGGCGGTGTTCTGTTCAACCCTTCATTTCCTTTCTCCCTTCTAGGTTTATAGGAAATATGGGAAGGAATATGGGGCTATCACCAACCCAGACGTCACCTTCAGCTACTTCCGACCGAACGAGAAACAGGCATACGGGTGGGCTCCCCAGCCTGGTCCCTGCTCAGTGAGTTGTGGGGAAGGTAAGGTGCGTTCAGCCCTAGCTCCCGACGTCTCTCCTTGGTGTGCAGGCAGAATCAGAGCCTAGATCAGCCACACTGGGTAGCGATGCTGTAATTCAAGGGGGCGTCCCTGGAGATCAAGTCCGGGATCATCCACACCCTTGTATTCCCAGTTATTATGTAGAGGTGTGAAAGCCGGACAGTAAAGAAAGCAGGCAGGGGAAAAAAGATGGATTTGTATGAAACGTAGTGCTGGAGGAGAGCTTTGGGGATACGAAGGACAGCCAGAAAGACGAACCAGTGGCTCCTAGAGCAAATCAAGCCCATACTCTCTCTCTCTCTCTGGAGGCAAAGATGATGAAACGGAGGCTGTCCTCCTTTTTGGGCCCATCCTGAGAAGGCAGGAGTCTCTGGAAAAGGCAATCACGCTGGGAAAGGTGGGAGGCAGAGCAGGAAAAGAGGAAAACCCGACACGAGACTCCCCAGGTCTCCTGTCTTCACCCTGGCTTTATTCCTAAGCACAAGGCTTTGCGTGCAGACGGGGCCGGGTTCAATCCTCATCATCAGCAGGTAGGGCTCTTGCCTGAAAAGTCGCCCCCCCTCCAGGCAGTGTCGGCAGAAATGGGCTAGAAGAAAAAAAACAGTGGTTCCCAACTTTTGAGTCCCCAGGGGTTCTCGGACCGCAACTCCCAGAAACCCTGGCCAGCACAGCCAGTGGCAAAGGCTTCTGGGAGTTGCAGTCCAAGAAGATCTGGGTTGCCCGAGGTTGGGAACCCCTGTTCTAAATGGACCCAGGTCCGGGTTCCGTCTAAGGCAGCATCTTATCCTTCTTTGTTCTCACGGGCTTGATGTCAGCGCTCGGATTCCTTTTTCCTGTGTTATTTTCCCAGGCATTCTGCAGATCAGTCATTCCTGCTTCGATCAGATCACGGGAGAAGCCACAGACGTCTTCCACTGTCTAAAGACTCCGAAACCTCCCCCCAGGCAGGAGTCCTGTCTCGTGGCACCCTGCCCACCGCAGTGAGTGAAGCCTCCTTCTGCTGCTAGTCCTCTTGGAGGAGAAGGCTGGTCTGGGGCTATCCATATTCCGTTTAAAAAATCCCACCTCGCCACAACACCCACATCGCTAGCCGTGAAAACACACTTCAGTGGGGTCTCTCCTTCTCCTTTAAATGTTGAATTTTGGCCGCCGTGGTTTGCTTGCTCCTGTCATCATGCGTTTGTTCAGAGTCTTGACTAGGGAGAGGAGAGCCGCCACTTTCCTTCAAAGAGTATTCTGAAGATGGGCCCGAAGTGTTATCTTGAAGGAACGCCACTCTAGATATTAAAAATATCCCACACCCCGGCGGCAGGCAAGATGCACGAATAAGCAGATGAAACAGGGTTCGGTGCAGGTTGAGTTCGATGCAGAAAGGGGATGGGACTGAACTCCATAGTTCGGTCTGAAACGTCGGCTCCATCCGTGTGCTTCCTATCCCAGTTTGTTGGAGAGAACTGGCCCTGCCCCAGTGGAAACAAGACGGGGGGTGAAGTGTCCGTAGGCTTCTCTCGTCCGTCTCAAAGACTCTGGCAAACAGTGAAATTGGATGGGGCCAGGATCAATCCAGGGGTGGTTGGTTTTGAACCGATGCTATCTAAGGTGCTAGCTGGCTGGGTAGCTCCGTGGTTGAGGGCTCTGGCTTCAGAACCATCGGCTGGGAGTTCGATTCCCCCACTGGGCCTCCTGCGTGAAGAGCTAGCCTGGGTGGCCTTGGGCCAGCTGCACCGTCTTGGGGGGTCCCCAGAGGTTCTTGGACCGCAACTCCCAGAAATCCTGGCCAGCCCAGCGAGTGGCAAAGGCCGCTCCCCCAGAAGAAGTGAATGGGGAATCACTTCTGTGTATTCCTAGCTAGGAGACCCCGGAAAGGGTTGCCATAAGTCAGAATCAACTTGACCGCAGGCACGCACGTGTACTTATCCAAGGTGCTGAACTGTATCCCAAAAATAGGCCCAACGCCCGTGGACAGGGCCCTTAAAGTTCGAGCCAAAACCCAGAGCCTATTCCCTGCTCCACTGGCAAGCAAGCCACCAGCTTTCTCTAACCTTATAGAACTGACTCCCTGCGTAATGGGATGAGGATTGTAAGAAGACCCTTGTGTTCTCTCCAAGCTGGGTGGCCAAAGACTTTGGGCCCTGTAGTACCACGTGTGGCGGTGGCACGAGGGAGCGTCCGGTTCACTGCGCAAAGGAAGACGGAGGACGGATCCTGACTCTACCTGATTCAGAATGCGCGGATGCTGCCCGGCCTTCTTCCGTTGAGTCCTGCAACTCTGATTTGTGTCCTCCCAGGTAAATGCAGGGCATGGCGGAAGCCATCGGGGTCCAGGTGTTACACAGTGGGATGGGTCTTCTGGGACCCCCTTCTAAGACAAGAAACATCCAGATATCTGTAATGGGTTCAGAATCCACTTGCATCCCAATTCCATTGTTCATTTACTGGGAAGTCTTTTAAAGCGGCAGAACATCATCTTGAAGGTGAGCGGTTGAGGAAGACCAGATGGGATCTGACAAGGGAACGCACACTTAAGGACAGGGGGGGCCAAGAGCATGATCCATCAGCATTTCATGGAATTTTTCTGATGCAGAGAACTTGAATGTGAACATGTCTGCATGTCTGTTCTGTTGGTTATCGCACGTAGTACATCATCTATTGCTGGTGGACGCAGGGAACTTTGAAAGTCTGATCCGTAACAGCTGGCTCTCTCCTTCCAGATGGAAAGAATCGGAGCCAGGCCCATGCTCTGCCATTTGCGGCATGGGAGTTGCCTTTTTGAATGTGACCTGCGTTCAAGTCCATGAGGGCTTGGAAACCATCGTGGAGGAAAGCTTCTGCTTGGCAGATGAGAAACCCCTTGACGTGGTGCCTTGCGTGGTGAACGTTTGCCCGTTAGGGTGGGACACGGTGTGTCATCTGTCTTGCTCCTGGCTTGGTTATATTTGCCAACGGGTTGCCTCTAGGATCTCTCTCAGCAAGGGTGAGGGGGTGTCGTTTGTGCCCAAATCCTGAATCAAGATATCATAGAATCGGAGAACGGTTGAGTTGGAAAGGGCCTCTAAAGGCCATCGAGTCCAACAGCAGAAATCCCAAGCACTCAGAAAACAGCCAGATGAATTAGCCAGAAACGAAGCCTTAGAAAAAGCATTTCAAGATTTCTGAATACTGACGGGAGGGGCTGAGAGACGAAACCATTAAATAATAATATAACAGGGAATGGGGACTGGAGAATTCCAGTGGGTGGGATTCTGCCCTAGGGCCCGGTTTTCACCACCCACGCTCTGTGCTGAGCCATTACACTCTTGCTGTCTTCTGAAGCAGAAAGATGTGCCTGACTCAGAATCTTCTGACCCGTTTTGGCCTCCTCGTATTGAAAACCAGTCAGTGTACGTCTGGAGTCCCGTGGCTGGAGACTGCACCGTTACCTGCGGAGGAGGTGAGAGGCTTCGAAATATTCCCAATCAAAGATTAACCACCGGCATTTGCTCATAACTTTAGAAAAGAGTCATCATCACCATTTGTATACCTCCCCTTTTCATGTCACCTTTCTGCCACAAATAAAATCAAATGTTTTTTGTAAAATGGCTCTGGAAATCTTTAAAGGCGTGTTGGCGGCGTCATGAGAACTAGCCAATAAGCATAATCTAATACTAGGGTTTTTTGCCAGTTCAAATGTATCACACTGACCGCTTTAGATGAATGCTTCCCACGCAGCTTTCCTTGGCATAGACCATAATACGTATCACGGGACATCTGTCTTGACCGTGTACTTTCAGAGGAAAAGAAATAGGTATTTGGAGAGGGAATTTCCAAAAAAATATTTTATATAACTTTAAAAAAAATCTGTTCCAATCACTTCTCTTCCCAGGGTTGATGCTGGTGAGTTACGTCTGTCTGGTTTTTGACACCCGAGAAGAAGCTCAGGAGGAGCGTTGTAACCAGACACGGAAACCATCAAGCCAGCTGGAAATGTGTAACCCTGTGCTATGTCCACCAAGGTAAATGCAACATGTACAATCCACCAATTATCTCTGGCTTTGCCGGAGTTTCCCTGCTTAGTCCCCTGGAGGTGGTGTTTACTCACCATAGGTGACCCATGAGTATCTGTGCCTGAGAAATGAGTTGGAATTAGGCTTCCCCTTAATGTTGATTCTCTGCTACCTCCCTGTGTTTTTTTCAGCTGGGAAGTAAAGGAACTTGCTCCGTGTCCAGTCACATGTGGTGGAGGAAGAATCCCTCTCCTGGTTCGGTGCATCCGACAGCATGTAAACACCACCAAGACGCTCCCGCACTCAAAATGTGGCAGGACGCGCAGGCCGGCCAGCAGCAAGGAATGCGCTACTGAACCTTGCCCGGCGAGGTAAATATCAAACTTTTTGAGAATTGCAAACAGTGATCACAGAATCAGAGAATCATGAGGTTGGAAGGGGGCCTCTAAGGCCATCCAGACTGACCCCCTGCTCAAGGCAGGAATCCAAGTCAAAACAGATTGGACAGAGGGTGGTCCAGTTTTCTCTTGAAGGCCTCCAGCGTTGGAGCGCTCAACACCTCCCCCTGAGGTCATGGATTCCACTGTCATACTGCTCTAACAGTTAAGAAGTTTTTCCGGATATTCAGCCTAAATCTGGCTTCCTGTGGCTTGAGCCCATTGTTGTGTGTCCTGCACTCTGGGATGATGATCAAGAACAGATCTTGCCCCTCCTCTGTAGGACTGCCTTTCAAGTCTTTGAAAAGAGGAACTAGTACCTTGTGGGATGATGATGATGCCAAGGTTGTGGTTGATATGACCATACTTTGGAGTGGGTGGGGAGAAGCTCCCGTCTGCCGTGTTGATTAGAAGAGCAAGATGACGGGAGGCAAGGAAAGCTTGGGGAAAAACTGGACTTTTTGGCATAATGATCTCCATCATCCCGCAGCCAGCCAGCTGGAGGACCCCGAGAGTTGGCGTTTAAAAACGGCATCCCTTCCAAGCTGTGGGAAGCTAAAGCCACACGCTGACTCCAGCTGCTTTCAACAATGGAACTCTGTTTGCCTCCAAGGTGGTTCTCCAAGAAGGGTGCCTGTAGCGCCAGTTGTGGTGGGGGCATCTTGCACAAGGTGCGGTACTGTGCACGGGAGACGGGAGAGAAGAAGGAGGAAGAGATTCTGCCAGATGCCCACTGTGAGAATTTGCCTCATCCCAAAGAACAGGAGGGGTGCAACCTGGAACCCTGTCCTCCAAGGTTATTAACTGCGTGATCGTTAGGCTGGGCAAATTGGGTTGGAGAGGTTTAGGAGAGTCATGGGAAAAAATGATGTTCCCAACAAAGCTAGGAAGGATCAAGGTCAGGAAGAGAGGTTTAAATTCAGGGTTGGTCAGAAAAACCATTATTTTATTTTATTTGTCTTATCTGTAGGCTACCTTTCTCCCAATAAGGGGACTCAGTTATATGCATCCATGGATGTACATTTTAATGATATGTTCGCTTATTTCGTTAGCAAACATAAAAGCAAAGAGTTGCAGCCGCTTAAAGGCTAGCAGACCTATTTCTGAGTAAACGTTCATGGATTATAATCACGCTGAGATGAATCTGGTCGTCTTGACGGTGCTACAACGCTTTGGTTTTTGCTTTGGTAAGACACGCTGAAGCAGACTAACAAGGCTCCCGGTCTGAAAACTTGATTTAAAAATGAAAACATTTTTAAAAAGTCTTCCCTGTCCTCGAGACCCGGGAGCACCACATAGGTTGAAACGGAACATAGGTTTAAGCAGAAATGCAGCTAAAAGCACTGTTCTAGAAACGAGGCTTATTGGTTTTGTCTGTGGGTGGAAAGACAATGGAGAGGTGGCCAGCTTAGTGTCCCCTTCTCTCCATGACAAGGTGGAAAGTCACAAGGACTGGTCCGTGTTCCTCTTCCTGCGGGCTTGGGGTGGCCACCCAGACCCTCTCTTGCGTGCAGTCTTCTGGAAGCCAAGAGGTAGAGCTGGCCAAGGACTTGTGCCCGGAAGCAGAGAAGCCTCTCGCTAGCCTGCCCTGCGTCGTCCGGGAGTGCTCTTACGAATGGGGATTCACCCAGTGGACGGAGGTACCATCCTTTGGTTTGATCGAGGTTGCCTTTACATCCCACCCCTGCAGTGGGGTCAAGGGGGGTCCGTGGCTCCTGCCCTACTTTTTTGGCTCCCGCCACCCCTTCGAGGTAGATCAGGCTGGGAGGCCGTGGCCGGCAGAAGGACCCGAGTGAGTTTCATGAACCACAGGGGGAACTGAACCCTAGTCACCTAACCCTGACTTCAAACAATTGTGGTCAAACGAGAGCATCGTATCTCTTGATTCTCACCTTTTGCTCATCAGAAGAGGAGGGGGGGTATACATATCATAAATTTTAGAACTACTGTGATGTCCTGCAGCCATATGTTTATAGGACGTTATGAGAAAATGTTGTCGAGCAACAAGGATTACTATTTTATTAGTAAGTTTCTAAAAATGTCAAACTCAGATCACACTTTATTTTGTCTCAAAATGCTGTCACTAGTTTCCCCTTTTCTCTTTGAGATCAATACGAAAAGAAATTATAAAGTGAACAAAAATGTCCTTATTATGGGCTAATTTGTTCTTTGGGCTTTATCATGTCTTTATCTTTTTATTTTTAACTAATGGAATGTACGTCGTATTTTTCTCCCGACAATGGGACTCAAGACAAATCCCAGAGAAATGTAAGGAAAGGAGAATACAAGGAAACGCAAGAGAAGATTAACGATTAAAACAGAAATAATGTAAAAGCACAGTTTAAAATGCAGTGTAAAAGCACATCTGTCAGAAGAGTACAGCTTTGAACCGGTAAAAAGCCACGTCCCCCAACAGCAAAAGGTTAAAAAGTCTTGGTTCCTGCTTCGAATCATTGGCTTTTGTCGCTTTCTAAAGACAAACTGTGGATTTCCCCCTCCAGTGTTCTGTTTCCTGTGGAACCGGTGTCCAGATGCGGCGGGATTTCTGCCTTAATTCCCAGACCAGGGCACGGGTGAACCCCATTTGGTGCATGCGCACCCCCAAGCCCATGATGGTGAGAACGTGCTCCGTTGCCCCGTGCTTCGCACCGGCCTCAGCAGACACGACTCTTGCATGTCTCCAAAGGCAGCCGACCACTCCAGGTTGGCACACGACCCCTTTCACGACCACCAGCCCCGCCAGACCACGATCCAGGGCTTTAGGTTTTCCACAGCCTGCCGGACCCGCTGTGTCTCTCAAGCACTCGAAAGAGATCGGGTGGGAAGATCCTTCGGAGGAGCACGGTGAGTGACGAATTTCGCGATGGGATTGCAATTAAATACAAGAGAGAACGAGTGAGCACAGGATTTGGTGGTTTGAATTTCTTTTTCAGCCTTTGTTTCAGCTTTCTGTTTAAAGCCAGGGTACTGTCCAGCCAAAGTTAAATACAGTAGGACCCCTGTATCCGCAGGGGATCGGTTCCAAGCTCCCCCCGCAGATGTTGAAAAATGCAGATCATAGCAAACACTGTTATAATAGCGAATGCTCTCTCTATATAACGTGGTTTCTGTCCCCCTCTAGTGGCCAGTTCTGGTAATGTCACTGTAGAAATATATTTCTCTAGCAAACGCTATAGTACAGAGCGTGGCCAGTTCTGGTAACTCCATTGTCAAAAATATGTTTTAAGAGGATTTTTCTTTTAATACGTATTTTAAATATGTTCAGGCCGTGGATGAGCGAATCGGTGGATACTGATCCCACAGATAAGAGGTTCCTCCTGTACTTCCAAGGTTGCTTATGCTTGTCATCCTTCCTTGTGACCTTTACCAGGGTTTTATTTCCTGGGGAAGGAAGTGACCAAAACCTTACAGGCATTTGAATTATTTGTATCTTCAGTGATGCTTCTAGCCCAGGGTGCTTTTTTCCTGCAGATCAAGCCATCTCATTCTTCGGATGTTTAGCGACTGTTTGGACAACGAAGTCTAGAGTTCGTTAGCCTTTCCTGTCTTCTGATCCTTCATTCCCCGCTTCTTTGTCTGGAAGCTTTCCTCCTGTCCTCCTTTTTTTTTTTTGGAGCGCCGAGTGGTCTTCATTCTCTGGGGCCGGGGGGTGGGGGTGGAATCCGAAGATGTTCTCAGAAAAAACACATCTGGCTCAGTTTGTGTTTGAGACCGGTCATGTCCCCGGAGTGCAGATGGGGGCGTTTGCCTCCTTTTTCGGTTGCTTTGCCCCCTCCGACCCGCCGCCTCTCCCTTCCTCCGGCAGGTGTGTGTGGGAGACTCTTCCTTGGTGCCACGGGGCTGATCAATATGACCGGGCTACGAGTGAGGGACTGCGCCGTGGCTATCGGCCGCCCCCTGCGGGAGATCATCACCATCCGGGTGCTTCAGAGCACCCTGAATTGTACTGCAGGTGGGTGCTTGACACACCGGTGAGCTTGAGAAGCCCTCAGTTCAAATCTTACCTCCTCCATGCCCACCCTGCAACATGCAGTATGCCCCGGAGGGGTTGTCCAAGACGGATCTCTGCCCCGGGGCACTGAAAACTGATGAAAAGACAAATAAAGAGGTGCAGGGGACCTTAGAAAGATTGACGAGTTAGGCTCAGCCTTCCTTAACCTTAAAGGATGTTGCAGGGTTCTGTGTTTTAATTGTATTATTTGTAGTTTATTAGTATATATATTAATTTACTGTTGTAAACTGCCCAGAAGAGTGTATTGCACTAATGGGGCAGTCCGTCCATCCATCCATCCATCCATCCATCCATCCATCCATCAATAGTGAAATTTCTAAAATACGGAGTCCAACAATTTTAAAAACAAAACAAAAACCACGTTCTGTTCCTCTCACTCACCCCATGCCCTTTGCTCCAGGTGAGATGTTGCTGTTTTCTACACGGATGATGTGGCGGACAGGATGTAAGAAACTGGGGCTCTTGGTGATCAACAACACCAAGGCCAACACGCTGATGGTGCGACAGCGGCTCCTGGTGCCCGGAAACGGAGTTGTGCTCCAGTACAGCAGCCAGGCTGCCCTGAAGAGATACCACCAAGGTGCGTTGCTGCGAAAACGGGCTCGGCCACCTTTGAAGTAAGAGTCATGTTTGAAGGATAGCGATTCGGGACAAACTTCCTAGAAGGCTAACCATGAGATTCCCCTGATGTCTCTTTCAAAACTTAAAAATATCCAGGGATTTGTGTGTTTCTTGCCCTGCGAGCTGTTTTCTTGATCCAGATCCGGCCGATTTGCTATTAACCCCTGTGGAAAGCAATGCCAGTGTCATTTCACATTCTGGATCTGCCGCTGGTGCTTACCCAGTGACTTCAGCCTATCGTTTTCTTCTGCTGCTTCTTTTCCCCCCCGCTGATCCAGACTGCGACGTGCAATTGTTTGGTCCTCGTGGAGAAATAGTAAACCCCGGGCCACCCGCAGACGGTGAATCGCCAGTGGCTTGCAGAACCTTTATAGATGTGGCTCCACGGCTTCGCATCGCCATTCGTGCTGTGAGCGTGGACCTGGGAAACGACACCAGCCAAAGACATTATGGTTATATCTTGGTAAGATCATTGTGTGCATTGTGATGTTCTTGGAATACCAGCAAACATAGATCTAGTGTTTTGGGGAGGCTCCGAACACTTCCCGTGCATTTTCCTCCTTAATCATCATCTGTGAGCCTGTCCTGCAGGAATGCTGTAAAATTTCCAGCACCCCCGTAAGACAGTTCCAGTGCTGCTATCATTGTAGTCATTAGCACGATTGTAGGAGAACAGGGGTCCAAGCGGGGAGAGAAACAGGGCCTCCTTATGTATGCAGTTTTAAAACACTGGTTTTTTTTATAGTATTCTGTTGTTGTTATGTGCTGTCAAGTCACTTCTGACATATGGGGACCCCATGAATGAGGCAAGACAGAAGTTGCTACGAAGCTACTGGAAAACCAATATCCTGATAGAAAATGTGACGATGGGCCGTCCTTTCCTTCTTCAGATTCGAGACGTCAGCGCCATGAAAACCACCGTCTTCCGTGGAAATCAGCTGTTCTACTGGGAATCAACAGGGAGTCAGGCTGAAATTGAATTCAACGCAGATTTGGACCACGTCACTTTCCGAGCGGAGTACTGGGTGACCAAGCCCAAATAAACACCGCCTTCCAGACATTCCACAATGGCTCTCTGGGTGACCCAAGGACTCTGAACGCCCTTGTATGTTATGTAGAGGAGGGAAACTGGCAGGTACAGGTTTACATGCAGAAAGGGGGAAGGAGTTGCATCTATTAAAATTCCCCTTTCCAGAACTCTAACAGATGCAGAAGCCCCGCATTTGGTCCGATTGCTGAGAAAGGGGAGGGAGAGGGCCTTACGGTACCCCCTCTCCCCTCTGCTATAGCTAAGAGTGGGACCCACTCCCAAATTCTGAATGCTCTTCCAGATGAGTTACTTGCATTCCTTTCACTTCCTCATCAAACCCTAATCTTCCCAGCATTTGTCACAACATCTGGACATTCCAGGTTTTTTTGGTGTCTACTTTTTTAGAGTTGTGCCAAGAGCCAACAGGTAGAAAGAAAATAATGTAAAGTGAGGGAGAGCAGACGGATAACGTCAGAGAATCTATAGCAACCCCTCGGAGAATAATGAAGTGGTGAAGCAGCTCAGCGCTAAACCACTCACTATCAGAACTTGAGTCTTGACAAACATCAGTAAATCCTATGAATTTTCAGAATAAGAGAGAGGGATAAATACATTTCCAAGTGCCCCATCTGGACCAACCTTAATCCCCTTTAATTACCCCTTTTTAAAATTAAACAGGGATCTTCCTGCTTCTCTTGGCTGCTAAGTCGACATATATATATATAGTAAAATTGCCATATGGATATGAACCTAACGTGTTAGCCAGAAATTAAAGTGTTTTTCATTCTGTATCCACTGGCCCGGGGTCAGCTACTTTTTGCTCTTAACTGCATGGACTTAAATATTTCAGGTGCCTCGCCTTGGGAAGTGAAATGTTTGACTCTATCGACCCAAACCAGTCATGTGTCCAACATGTTTGCCGTCACGCCTTGTCCTGGAGCCACGAGGGAGCATTTCTCCCTTCCGGCCCCCAACTTTGGACCACAGGGACCAGTTGGAAACTGGGCAGAGAAGTGATTTTTACTGGGAAAAAGGGTGCTGGCGTGGTTCAATAAGGAGAGCTTTATCCCTGGAGGTGAAGGGTGGTGGGTAAAGGGTGGAGGCCAGGGATGGGTGGGTCTCTCCCTCCCCAGGACTGCTTTGGGGGGGATCCTGGATGACACACCCACACACCCACACCCCTTATTGCAACCCAATTCTGCGTTGTTTTGCATTCCTGATGGTTTTGCAAACAGAAACTATGGGCTTCGGAGGTCTCTGATCCCTCTCCAAAAGCACAGATCGCCCCCAGGAAAGGAGGTTTCCAGCGGCTTTGGGGAGGGCTGTTGCCCCCCCCCTCCCAGCCCCCCAATCATCCCATGTCTAAGCCAAGGGAATGACTTTAAACTGGTCCCAGAAGTCGGATCCTGGGAAGAGGGAAGGGTCACTCTACCGCTGTTCTTGGCCAAGTCTAGGGCTTCCCCCCCCCTCACTCCTGCCTAAGGGAGGGGACCCGAAATGCACCTCGAATAGAGAGGTCAGTGGGAGGGGGAGGGAGGAAACAGCTGCTCCCAGGGGGGCGGGGCTTTCTCCATTGTCAGGAGCCCCACGGAGAGGCATTGAGGACTAGAAACGTGCCCAGGGCTGCGGGCTGGGTGGGCTTGGCAGGGGCCAAGCAGAGAGGAGTGGGAGGAAGGAAGGAAGGAAAGAAGGAAGGAAGGGAGGGAGAGGGGCTGCCTCTCCCCCGAAAGTTGCAGGATGATGTCCCAGGAAGAGCAGCCAGCAGGCGAGGGCTCCCCCACTGCACAAGCTTCCACTGATGATGATGGCATGACCTGGTGGTACCGGTGGCTCTGCAGGCTGGCCGGCATCGTCGGCGGCATCTGTGAGTATTGGCTTATTATTATTATTATTATTGCTTAATTACTTTCTGAATTGCTTTCTCCACCACTTCCTTTCCTCTCCTCTCCCTGCCAAGTGGAGGGGAGTTCCCAAGACGCCTGGAGAGAGAGAGTGTGTGTGTGGGATTTGCTTTAAATCTTTTTTCTTTTCTTTTTTTTGCCTGTGTATTTTTGCACGGGTGCAAAAAGACAGCAAAGGTGGGTAACTAACTGTACTTAGTGGACAACGGCTGATTAATTTCATTTACATCCTGCCTTTGATGAACCCGAGGCGGCGCAGATGCCATTCCTGCCTTTCTCTGGCCTCTACAGCCCCAGGAGGCAGGTCAGCCTGAATCTAATTAGCTCAAGGTCACCCAGTGAGTTGCCGGGCCAGGTGGGCGATTTGAACCCAGGTCTCCTGCGTCCTAGTATGACACGCTAACCACTGCACCACACTGCCTCTCACCCCAGGATCCATATATTTATGTTTCATTTAGCTACAGTGGGACCCTCTCTTTCTGAGGGGGGATTCCTTCCAAGCGCCTGCCGTGGATGCTGAAAAACGTGGATTATAGCAAACGCTTTTTTAATAGTGAACACCACGCCTAGCATGGCCTCTGGATCTCTCTAGTGGCCATTTCATCTTTAGAAATACATATTTCAAGGATTTTTCTTTTAACATTTTAAATATTTCCAGACCAGGGGGTACGGGAACCCGCGGATCCCGATCCCGCGGATACCGGGGTCCCCGTGGTACTTCTTTTTAGTTGCATTTTTTATCCTGCTTTTCCTCCGGTGAGTGCGAGGAGGCACACGTCACTCTCCTACTCTTCACAACCACCTTGCGGGGTAGCCCAGCCTGAGCGAGAAAGCGTGGCCGAGGGTCACCCAAGGCGTTCTAGGGCCCTGGAGGGGATTTGAACCGCCTGCAGTCCCAATCCGGCACCACCACCACTTGTGCAAAAGGGGTTCCTTATCGACTTGGCGCCACGTCCCGGTTCACCCACGAAACAGCAGGGACCTAAAGGCAAAATAGCTTTTTGGAAAGATTTCCGGAGGGGGAAATTGCCCCAAATCCCACGGGAATGGAAGTCGTAGTACTAGAAATCCAGGCAAGACGGTTTTGCACCGACTTGAAGGTTTATTGGTTTTTTTTGGGGGGGTATGTTTGCATTTTGATCAAGGACCTGCTTGTTTCTTGCAGGTTTTCTCTCTAGGTTCCCATTGAAACACAACGTTTTTGCAAAGACTGGTTAGGTTTACGCCGGGGTGGAGAAACCTGCCCACGAGTCGTAATAAACTCAGATGTAATCTTTCCTCCCACCATTATTTGCTTATCACTGTTTGCTTCTTTAGCCCGGAGCGTGGAAATGTGATTCCTTACTCATGTTTTCAAGCTGAGTCGCTGGACTTTGCCTTGGGGGTGTTTCAAACTTTTCCCCCCTTGTGTAAACTCCCCGGGTGATCTTTAATCGGACTGGCATTCCCCCGCTTCAGCTCCAAAATATGAAAAAGTTCCTTTTATAGACTTACAGGGCTTAGAATCTCCAGGTAGGAAAATCCTGACACTGCCTGGAGATTTGAGGAGTTCAGAGAGTCCAAGAATGGAACTTTACTGTCATTCTGCAAAGTAAGGGCCCAGCTCATTATGGGTTATGGGTGAGATGAAACAGCAGGTGGATAGATATTTTATTTATATTTTATTTGCTCTGCAAATGATACAGAATGGCTTAGAGGTTGAAAGTGTGCAGTCACACCTGTTGTGAGACTGGATGGTGAGACTCTATCTCGGTCTGTGTTTTGCCTTGGAGTGGGGACGGTTTGGGACCTAGATTGACCCCCTTGCGGGGTAGTGATTAGGCTTCGGGCACTCTAGTTGCCGATCCCTGCGTTCCCGGCTCAGTGCGGTTCCCCTCCCGATCCGCACAGCGCCGCTGAGCTCCCTTAACACCACCGTGTCGCAAACATCCGCAGGGGATCACGTGCGAGAGAAGCCCTCTCGGCCCCCGGAAAGGGCAGTAAAATATTATGTAAAATCTTACCTTGCGCCGGATAACTCTGCGCGTTAGGTCTCTGGCGACAGGGCCAGAGGTTGGGAGTTCGAATTCTCACCGGGAGAAGAGCCAGCCTGGGTAGCCTTGGGCAAGCAGCACCGTCCGAAGGATGCCCCCTAGAGGAAGGGAACGGCCAATCGCTTCTGGGTATTCTTTACCTAGAAAACCATGGGAAGAGTTGCCATAAGTTAGAATTGACTTGACAGCACACCATGACAATAAAGTCTTATCTTATGTAAAAGATAAGGTATTGTGTGAGTTATCTTAATTTTGGTATATACAGATTTTGATTGTATTCTTTAAAGCAGGTCTTGAGTGTGCCCATTTTAGAGATGAAGAACTATAAGGAAGGGAGGTTGTGAACTTCTTAAGGCCACTCAGTTTCTAGCGGTGGCGGCTGCTAAAATATCTCACCGATCCTTTAAAAAAAACGATTCTTCACTTACTGGGCTGCTTGATCCCTCCTCTCTTTGTGAGACTCTACTGATGAGATTTCTTCTCTGTCGGAGGATTCCTCTCGGGTCCTAATTCTAGTAAAGTCGATCCTTTTGATGTGCTAAAGATGAGGTCCCCGTGTGATCTGCAGTTTGTTGACAGAGGACCTCTGTCGTTTAGGGACGGTAACAGTGAAATGACTGATTCCACCCAAATTAGGATCCGAGATGGAGAGAGGCTGGGAATGGGTTCGTGTGCAAACACTGAGTTCGGTTCTGTTTTACTGCTGAGCATAAATTACTGGACTTAGGATGGGCTCAGAAGTAACCTGTTTTATAATTTGAAGGCTATGTCTTTTTGGTAGACCTTGGTGGTTGAGAAGCTTTGTTGTGCAGTGGTTAAACTGCAGTACTGCAGCCAAGACTCTGCTCTGAGGTTCACTCAGCCTTCCATCCTTCCGAGGTTGGTGAATGGAGTACCCCATCTTGCGTAATTAAATTGTAAACCGCCCAGAGAGTGCTTTAAGCGCTAGGAGGCGATATATAAGCAACACGCTTTTTGGTAAATCTTGGTGTTCGTGTCAACGAACGTGGGGCATGAAAAGCGTGAGTAAGGTACAGTTGTTTGTTCAAGGTAAAATTAATGGGAGAAGCCCAATTAAAAAAATTAATTCATGGGGAAATTAATGGGGGCCTGGTTTGGATGCAAGACATCTACATTGATCACAGCGACGTTGTCGCATCCAAACTAGCTCAGGGTCAAGTCCGGCCTTGAGGAGGAGAACCAGACGTTTTTGAGGGAGCAGATCTAGTCAACCTGACCTTCGTCTGTCTCCCGAGTCCATTTTGTAAGAGAGAAACCCTGTAAATATGGCAATTAAAATACGAACAGAGCACGTTCTGTTCCGACGGGCAATGTGGCTTCTCTGGAACCTTGGACCGAGACTTTTCGTGTTATTCGCTCCTCTTAACCGGAAGCTTTCTGCATTCAAGACGGACCCTTCCTTTGGCTGTTCTATTTTACTGGTCTTCAGTGGCTGGGACTGGTTTCAAGCCTGGGTGGCATCACCCTCACGTTCTTCTTTCCTGAGAAGAAGAGGAACCAGGGGAAGGGGAGACAAGGGCCGCTAAGGACCACTTCACCCATCAGGTGTCAAAAACCGGGTTGGGAAACCCATGAATTAAAGCCAGCGCATCTCCTGGACTCAGCCATCCTGGCTTGGAGGATGTGGAACCTTCTGCTTTCTAAAACAAAGGCTGAAAACATCCAGAGCTATCGTTCTGGCCGTCGTTCTCGGGGGCTTGTGCGCGTTTCCGTGTGTTGCTCTTTTCTTTGTGGCGTACCTATCAATTCAGCGGCCAGGTTAGCATATCTTGTGTGCCAAGCTCTGAGCCAGTCTCCCTAATACTGGGATTAAGTTACCTGCCGACGAGGGTGAAAGGGAATGGATGTTTCATATCGGATGCAGAAGACCTTCTTGCAAGTTTAATGAGCTTCTAGGCAAAAAGGCTGACACAGGGCTTCTCTTAGCGGTTGGCGCTCTCTCTCTTACGACTCCCGACAGGCTCCAGAGCAGCACAGGGTGAGACTTGAACCCATAACCGAAGGCCAGGCTTCTCTGAACACAACAACGGAGGCAACAGCATGTAAGAAGCGAAGCCGTGCGGTGTAGTGCTTAGGGTGTCGGACTATGATCTGTGTTCCTATCCCTACTCGGGGCATGGAAGCTCACTGGTCAGCCACCCTCTCTCAGCTGGAGGCGGAAGGCAGGATAAATAAATAAATAAAGGAAAAAGAGTCCTCTCGAACTTAACTAGTTCAGCATTCTCGTCCCACAGTGACTTAACCAGATGCTCTGACCGGAAGGGGCAGCTCAGACCGTCACACTTGATTGCTTGTAAGCAGGATTTTCAGAATCTTTAACATGCAAAGTATAGTAAGACCCTCGTATCCGCAGGGGATCGGTTCCAAGGCTGCTTCCCCCCCCCCCCCCGTGGATGCTGAAAAAATGTGGATTATAGCAAATGCTCTTATAATAGCAAATGCTATACATAGATAGTATGGTCTCTGGCTCCCTCTCGTGGCCGGTTCTGGTAATGACATGGTGGAAATAGATATTTCTGATGGTTGTTGTGGGTTTTCCGGGCTGTTTGGCCGTGTTCTTAAGGTTTTTCTTCGTAACGTTTCGCCAGTCTCTGTGGCCGGCCTCTTCAGAGGACAGGAGTCAGAACAACACACAGACAGAGTTCTGACTCCTGTCCTCTGAAGATGCCGGCCACAGAGACTGGCGAAACGTTAGGAAAAAAAAACTTAAGAACACAGCCAAACAGCCCGGAAAACCCACAACAACCACCATCGGATCCCGGCCGTGAAAGCCTTCGAGAATACATAGATATTTCTATTAATATTTTCAGACCGTGGATAAGTGAATCAGTGGATACTGATTGCACAGATAAGGGCATCCTACGGTATCCAGTATTTTGGGTAAGTTCCTTGGTTGGTGGCTACAGCTGTCATTTGCTCTTTCTTTTCCTTCTCTCTTTCAGCCTGCGCCTTTTCTGGTCTCTGGATGTGTATCACCATCCACCCTCTCAACATAGCAGCTGGAGTTTGGATGATGTAAGTAAACCCCGTGCCCTTGGCACGCGCACACACACACACACACAGACACACAATGATCCTAGGTGGGGCATTGTCCTTCCTCAACTCCTGGCTTTCCTCCTCCGTGACGGCATCTCTCGCTTCCCTCTCCGTTTTCACCCTTGCTGGGTTATGGGAGTAGAAAACAGTGTGTGTGTGTGTGTAATGTTGTGGAGAAAGTGTCAAGCAGAGGACAATCTGGAACGATCACTTAAACATCCCCAAGCAAGAGGCTCCACGTTTCCTCAAAAGTAATTGCAAGGTATCCTAGCGTTCACCTGATTTTTGGTCCTGTGTAAAAAAGAAGCACCCTTTTTTAGACCTTTAGTTCTGGTCACGTTCTGTTCTTATCCCTACGATGGTTATTAGAAAAATAAATAAGAAACCCATTTGAATCATTCCAAAGGAAGCCTTTGTTTCATTTGCCATCTAGGTCCCAGATTACTCTGGAGTTCTTCTTTATTTAAATTTGTCCCCAATCAGAGTCCCATCCAGACGAATCTGATTCAGAATCAATTTCCCATCAGTCATGAACCCCCACTTGCCAATAGCCTTTTCCACGGGCAATCCAATTAAATTCGGAATAAATAGGCTGTATGGTGACTGTGGCTGGTCCGTGGGTCCTTCCTCTGAGAAGAGGCGGGGAATACAAGCAGACAAGCTGTCAGTTTCCTGAGAGCGGGTTCCGCCCCACGGTTTGTCTGGACAAAGCTCCTATCATCACCGCTGGCCCTGGGAGTGCGACATCATCCTCCACCACCACCTTCAGGATTCCCTGTTCCCTTTGAGCCGAGCTGCAGGAATAGATTTCCCCAGAAGCAAGTGTACCGTTGCAGGTGATCTCTGTTGCAATGCAAAGTCTTTAAACGTGCTTTGGTCTTGAAGGAGCAGTTAGGAGCAATGAACCTTACAAAAACCCCCGCTCTTCACTGGTTGATGGGCACCCTCTGTCAGCCGGCACTTCTGGACTTTTCCTTATGAGCCTGGTGGGAATCCAGTTTCCGAATTTCCCACTTCCCAGCGGTGGGCGTTGAAGTAAGATCCAAGCTGCCCCTCCGCAGTCAGCTTCCCTTGTACGGACTGGGGGCTGAAACGCCACCCCTTCGCTTTGCCTCCGTCCACAGACCATCCGGAGTCTGCCGCAGACAAGCCTCGAAGCCGAGGCCGGAAGGTGAGACGGACACGTGGCCGTGCCCGGGAAAAGGCACGGCCACCGACTGGTGGCGTGGGACCCCTCCCGTTTTGACATGGGGATTCTCTTCCCAAAGGTTGAACGCCTTCGTCCTCATCTTGTGCGAGGCTCCGTTCTGCTGCCAGTTTGTCGAATTCGCAAACGCTGTGTCGGCCCGGGCGGACAAGCTTCGGCCCTGGCAGAAAGCAGCCTTCTACTGTGGGTAAGCGTCCCCTTGCCGACCGTTGCTGTCCACGGCGGGTTTGCGGGCGGGAGCAAAAAGCCACCCTTCGTGCAGAAGTGGCGTGCGGCAGACGGGAGAGGCCAACTTTTTTTTTAACAAGGTACGTACGTTGGTTAGCCTCAAATCAAAGCCTGGATCCCCCTTTTGGCCCTTCAGCCAAAAAGACCGGGAACCATGACAGCTTCTGCTCTTAAGCTTACCGTCTCAAGGCAAGGCACGGCACGCAAGGCCTGATGGAAGAGGAGGGAGGAGGAAAGACGGCGTTCAGGTTCCAGACCTTAGTGGGAGCGTCTTTAAAAGAGGAAGGCACCTTTATTTTTTTTAAAAGGCAACCAATCCAGACATGTTTTGATGCTGCTCTATTAACCGGACTCTTCTCCTCTCTCCCTCCTCTTGTACCTATTTTAGGATGAGAGCCATAAATACAACTTGAGGGCAATGCAAACTAACCGCTGGTACAAATACAGCCTTTTTTAACTGGAGTAATTTTTGGAACTGGCCATTGATAGCATTTCCTTGCTCTCCCTCCCTCTCGGTTTCTGTGGTTTATACTCATTTCAAAACAGAATGAGTATAAGCCAATAAAATAAGCCAGAATTTTATTTTATTATACTGTTTTTATTCCATTTTTATTGTTAGCCGCCCAGAGTAGGCTTGTGTATAGATGGGCGGGGTATAAATTTAATAAATAAATAAAATAAATAAATGATTTAAAATGGGCAGCCAAAACGCCCTAGGCTATAAAATTTGGCACCAGTTTCTCAGGCTGTGGGTCTTGTATTTTTTGAGTCTCTCTCTGGCTAGGCATGCTATGATGGACTTGAGATTCACATCTCTCTCCTCATGTCCTTTTTAACAGGATGGCTATATTCCCCGTCATCCTCAGCCTGACTTTGACAACCGTGATCGGCAATGCCATTGCCTTCGCAACAGGAGTGCTCTACGGACTTTCGGCCCTGGGCAAGAAGTAAGAACTCTTTCCCCCTTCTTATTTCACAGTGGAGAAGAACTTGGGGTGTGCACCTGTGTGCACGGGCGTGCACGTACAGGCCTCCATGTGCTCATGTGTGCAAGTGTGCAGAATTCCGTTTGCAAGATCCTGTGTTTACAGAGATGGCCCATTCCGAATTGACTGCAAATTCCGTTTAAAGCACATCTCACAGGAGTGGAAAAGATGGTACCCAGGTCAGTTGTGTATCTGTTGATTAGTCTGTTACTCAAGCGACTAATTACAGATGGGCAACTACAAAGTCCTTCCCTCCTCGCTGTTCGTCATTTTAAAGCCAGAATAAGGGCTCCTTCCTATAAAAGCCTCTGCTCGGTTAAACACACAGGGCCCTGTGCTTGCTTAGGCCTGTAAGCAGCGCTCCGAAGGCTCAGACCAGGGTTTGCCTTGTTCAGTGTTTTTGGCAACCATTCCAGGCAGGTCATGGCATGGCGAAGCCGCTTCGCTGCCAGAGTTAGAACAGCACATGGCATGCCCAAAAGTCAGGGTGCAGTGTCTCCCGAGGCAGAAAACCCCATCCATCGCTCTCTTTCCTTCCTGGCCAGTAAAAAAAAACCCCCAAGAATAACAGCAAATTAAATAGCTACCCATTTGCTACCCATTCCACAGCAGCTAAAATCAGCGGCATGAATTGGTCACCCCGTTCCTGCCAAAGGGTAGAACTGGCCAGGAAGGCGCTGGTAGCTGTTCCTCCTTTGGCGGGTGCTTTAAACGGTCCTCCTGGATGGAATCAGGAAGGACCTCAAATCCATGGACCGACTTCCCCGCAGGAGGTTTGCATTGTGCCAGGGGCTGCGCGTAGCAGTCCCCGTAGCGCTGTCATTTGCTTTTACAGGGGAGACGGCATCACATACGCCAGGATGCAGCAGCTGCAGCAGAAGCCAGGCGGTGAAGACGGCACGCCGGGCACCGCCGGACCCCAGGCCGTGTGACCTCGCCTCCCCAAACCACCGCTCCCGTCTTTGACACGGAAAACAAAACCCCAAAACCTGGGATCGCTCTAACACTGTGAATCTTAACCCTCTGCAGCTCTAAAAGGGCAGGGTTTAAAACAGGACTTATTTCCCCCTCCCCTGCTCTGTTTTCAGGTTGGATTGGAACCAAATAGGGCCACAAGCCGCACTCTTTGGATCACTGTGATCTGCTCTCCGTTAACCCCTAAAGTGCCCCATGGCAACGACATCTGATACGGTTTTAACACCAACGGCCATCCGATGACGCATTCCCTCGGCCTTGGCTTTTATCTCGAGAGCTGGGGAGAAACTCTTTTGAAAACTGAGAAAAGTCAGCACCGAAAAAAATCGTAGCTTCTAGCGACTGACCTTTCTCTTTGTGCTGTGAATTATTATTTTTTTGGGGAGGGGCTGATAATCTTTCTCTCCTTCATCTCTAGAGGGCTTCAGAGTCCCGTCTTCCTGCGCCGTGCGGTATCCGTTCTCGAGGGATTTTAGAATGTAGCAAACTTTTAATTTTGTGTGTGCTGGTTTTTGTAAGCTGCGGTCTTTCTTCGTAGGGGAGGGAAAAAAATGTGACGCTCAATTTATTTATGGCTTTCAGAAAAAAAAAACTTGGGAGATTTTTTTTAGCAACTACTGCCGTGTAGCACAAAAAGAGTTCTAAGCCTAGAAAAATATATCCTTTTTTTTTTTAATGTCAGTTCCTGCAACGGGCTCCGTGGGGTAGAAAAGGCCATCAAATTTATTCATGTCCCTAAGCCTGCCAAAGGGTACAAGGAAGGTCAGAGATGGGGTGTCTTGGTTTGCACAACCCGATCCTTTTCTGCTTAGGTGCACTAAGGTGCACAAATCCCAGTACCACAATTTTAGTCTTCCTCCGTATTTGTCAAGAAGAAACAGCAGCTCTTTAATACCGAGGAGTTGGCAGGTTCATCGGGAGCGACTGGTGCATCTCTGGGAGATGTCCAGGATCATCCCTAAGGGCTTCTTACAGTAGATTCAGCCTCACAGGCAATGACATGACGACCACCCTAAATGACCCTGATGGCGTGGTCAGTCTCGGGTGGGCTTCTCACGTGGAAGGAACCGTCAGCTCTGTGTCGTCCGAGTACTTGAAAAAAAATTCCCGGGCTCAGAGGTCTTTCATTATCGGCCCACGCTGCCTTCGTGAAGAACCTAAACGGGTACCCGGCTCGTTTTCGCTCATTCTTTGTATAAGTGGGGTGACACTCTTACATTTCAAATGTCCAGGTCTTCTGTTCACGGGGTCGTCTTTCTTCTCTATTTATATGGTATGTTAAATGTATGACTGCTTCCTCGCTTTGATTTAGGGAAAACCTAGTTTTGATTATGCTCTGCTTGGGTTTCATGTTTGAAGCCATGTTGTTGTTGTTGGTGGGGGATCCGTTCTCTTTCTGTGTGGCATTATTATTATTTATTTGATTTATATACTGCCCATCTGGCAGCCAGGGCCACTCTGCCGTTAGGTAATTCTCTCTTTTTTTAGGAAGGAAAGACGTGGAAACCGCAAGATAAGAGCCGAGGAATGGTAAATCAGGCTGCTATCCTTGTACTCATTTTCTTGGGCGTTCGTCCCATCGGACTCCGTAAGAGTCATCTCTGATTAGCTGTGTATCGGCCTGGGGAGTCTGTAGTTTTAGCGCTGAGCGTCTTAGTCGAATTCTGTCGTTTAGTCGAATTCGCCCTCTCAACTGCAGGACTACCTTCCACCAGGAGGGGTCAGTATTCCCCATCGGAATTATTATAATGGTTTGACGTTGAATACCTCTTTGTTTAGAAGGACTTATTCTTTCTTGACAAGGGACGATACATGGGTAGAGCTTCCCGTTCCATATATGAAAGGCGATTTTTCCAAGGAAGGGATGGTTTTGTCTGAAAACTTCTTGGGACTAAGTTTCACAGAGGAAACAAAAGAAGTTTTTTGCAGATGTTCTGACGTCTGGCACGATACCTCTCTCTTTTTTTAAACTGTGCTGTAAAACATCTTCTGGAAAAGATGACACTTAACTCAGGGCTGGTCTCATGGTAGGGGCGCCTGCCGAGAGCCACGTACGATTCCCCCAGAATCTTATCGGCCGGGTCATTCCTCCTGGCGCTTTCTGCCTATTCATTTTTGCTCTCTTGGAACGTATATGCATGGCGGGCATGAAAAGATGCCCAAGCCGCTCCACCTTTTGTTTTCTAATTCTAGACCCTCGTCGTGACTGAGCCCAGAAAGGAGGGACAGTGATAAAGTGTGACCACAACCCGTTTGCCCTAAGTTTTGCTCCAGTCCAGAGCAAACCTGTTCTGTTGTTTTTTTTCCCCCAGGACCTAAGAGTATCCGGTGCCTTTCGCACACTCCTGGCTGACGTGTTCAACATCTCCTTCTTTTCTGGTGCTTTTTGACATGTAGGGGCTGTATCTGAGACAGTGGCCTCCCGGCACCACAAAACTCTTCTAGAAGGCTGGTCTTAAGAGTTTGTAACGCACAGCATTCTCGCTTCCTTGTTGGGACAGTAAGTTTGGTCTTTCATGCTTTGACTGTCTTTATTTTTGGAGGTAATGAAGGAGAGCCTGCTCTTCGTGACCCGTTTGCGTCTCCCGGGAGGATTCCCGTCGGGACTTTGAAAGGAAACAAGGACTGCCCTCATATTGGGGCATCCGGTGGTACGCAGCCGTCCAAATTGATCAAGGACCAGAACGGATGTCTCTTCGGTGTAAGGCAGCTCCATCGGCTGATCGGCCAGCCGGCTCCTAAAGGCTCACGTGATGTATGGGTTCAGCAGGATTTATGTACTTGCTGCCCGATGATTAGAAGCCTTGAGAAAGCCCCGTTTTCTGTGAAATATCTGAATTTTTCTTGGGAGTTGCGACTCCCGTGCTGGATTCGTTATCTTTTCCCACGCCGGTGCCCTTCCGGAGCGACCGGACTACCACTCCCATAAGCTCTGTGTCAGCGTCGTCCCCCCCCCCCCCAAGGTGATGCTTTGGTTGAAGACCTGGTTTTGCTCTCCTCTCACCTGTGCATGGAGGGAAGGCGATAGGAAAGCCAAGTGCCCTCAGAGGGCCGGCTGGATCCTTCTGTTGGGACTCGGTCTGTGCTTGGACCACCAGGGAGGCGAGGGGAGAACAAAGCAGCAACACCGAAGCCATAGACTAAGCTTTTTCATACCTTTTGGGAGGGTTGGGGCAACTGAGCTTAGCACAAAATTAAAAATCGGGGGAGCTAATCACCTCTGAAAGACATGGAAGTCATACCTCTTGCGTGTACCACATAAGCAGACTTCAACGGCTAACGTTGTCAATACTGTCCCTTGTGTTACATCTACACTGTTCTGCGTGGACAAGGGTGGTGAGAGAACACGAAGGGACAGTCCTTCTGCCACCTGCTCTTCTTACCACTGCCTAAACTGGGCTTCTTTTTTGTGTATGCCGTGAATAAAAAGACCGTTCTACCTCTGGTAATCCGTCTCTGGTTTCAAAGGCTCTTGATTGAAATGGGGGTTGTCTTGATTTTCACATCCGCGCTTTTGATTCCCAAGGAGTGTAATGCCCCTACAGCGAGGGAGGATGCGTTTTTATTGAACCCGCTGTCTCTCCCTGAGTCTATGCGGCCCTTGTGTCTTCACCAAACTCTCTTCTTTGGGGGGGCAGGGGGGAAAGAAGCTAAGTTCTGTGTTATTTTCCAAGAGTTTTTTTCCCCACCAGTTCCTTCTACAGGAGGCAGATGCTGGGGCCTCGGACCAGCAGTCTCACAGAAAATAATAATCGGAGAGATTTCTGCCTATTGGGGGTCAGAGAGAATAACTGGGAAGCCCACGGCCGAGGCTGCTCAAGGCGGAGCGACCAAACTCTTAGTGGTTTCTTGAGGGGCTGGACTCGTAGCTGTCTTTCAAAGCCAGACGGAGCCGTTTTCTTTCATTAGACAGTTGATCTAAGTACAGAGCAGAAGCTGGCTGGGAATTGCTCCATGCTGAACCAAAAGAAGGCGCCTTCTAATTTCCTTGCAATAGATCCCCCCGTAGGTTTAATCCTGAACAAGTCTGTCCGACCGATTTGCCTCTGAATCCCATTTTCTCGCTCGGATCCCTTCCCAAACGGGCTGTTCCTCCTCCGTGCGCCACACGTTTAACTCTACCAAATGTTCCCCTCTACCCCCCCAACCCCCCCCCCCAAAAAAAAACCATCCAGTTTTTACTTTTTCATCACCCGACAAGGGTACATAGCAGGGATGGGCGCTTGAGTTGCAGGATTCTTTGTCGAGACAGACTTAAGTTGTACTTAAGACTCAAACTCCACTCGGGTCTCTCCCCCCCCCCCCCCCCAATTACTCAGACTCGGCTCAGAAAACTGCCCACTCCCCCCTCCTTTTTTTTCTGAGGGGAAAAAGCTTGTTTTTAATGAAAACTCAGGACTTGATACCAAAGACTCAGATTCGGACCTAAAGACTCGCCAACTTCCCTGGTACGTAGAAGCTTGCACCGTTAGTGCAAGTATGTTTTGTCAGGAAGGTCATATTCAAGTTGAAAAAAAGTCATTAAGCGCTCTCCAGTCTTATTCCAGGTCCGTTTTTATGGATTGTGCAATAAGCATTGCTTTATATTGGTGCTTTATAGTGTTCAAAGTGCTACATTAGATTAAGAACCCTTGCAACAACCTTGTAAGTGACATTGCTGGAGTCAGTTGTGTTACTTTGCATTTTTCCATGAGGGAGGCGGGCCGAGAGAGAAGCAAGCTACGGGCTTAATGCAAGGACATCTAAGAAGCAGTGGTGAGGTTTGAACTGAGAACTTGGCCATTTATATTGCAATCTCTCAGCTGCTAAACTCCCAGTTTTAAGCAAATTTTAACATTCTACTGGTGGCATAGTTCATTATCTCTCCCTTTCCAGGTGATGTACATACAGTAAAAAAGTGTGAGGTGAGATCCGTTCACTACAAAGACCATTTCCACAGCCATCGACCTGTGTCGGTCTCAGAAATGCCAAACCTGAGTTAACTATAACTTCTCCGACTGCCTCGAAGGATTCTAGAAACGATTTTCGTCCGGTGCGGAAATACGATTCTATCCGTTCCAAAGACCTCCCTCTCGTTTCAGGGAGGAGACACGCAAAGATGAGATTCGCCACACAGATGACCGAGAAGAAAAAGAAGGGCACCTCCAGGCCGTAGTTGTCCTGATAAATAAAACAGATGATCCATAAAACAGACAGGTAGGAGCCTCGTGGGCGCAGTGGCTCAACTGCAGCGCTGCAGTCCAAGACTCTGCTCAGGACCTGAGTTCGATCCCGACAGACTCTGCCGAGGATGTGCCTCTACTTACCTTCACCAAGAGGAAGACTCTGGTCAAGGCGAAGGCGGTCAGCCAGCTCACGAGGACGCACATCCCGGAGACCACCCCTCGGGCCCTTCAGCGGGAGAACCTCGCTCATCAGCAACCAAGTGATGGGGCCCCAGCCCATGGCATAACCTGGAGAAAGGAAGGGCCGGTCTTTGAAAAGCGAAAGCAGAACGTTGGGCTCACCCTTCCTATTAAAAAAATCCAAGGAGGCAACCCTGCTGGTCTGCATTCCTCACCTACTTACCTATGATGTAGAACATGGTGGCAATCAGGGGGATGATGGTGAGGCCGTGCAAAGGGGGTGCTGGCCGGGTTTTCATGGACACTGGTGACGGAGGAGTTATGGGGTGATGCAGGCACGTAGTGGATGTACAAACCCAGGGTCAGGTTCGAGACGAACATGATGACAGCTGCCAGGAGCGTGAAAGAGGGAACACACGGGTCTCATGAGTCACCTTGCTTCTAGGAAAACCCTACGTCGCGTGTAGGGTTCTCTCCCTGCATTTATTTGCACAACAGCCCTGTGAGGGCGATCAGCCGGAGGGAGATCAGTCAGGACTACAAGCGGGATCTCCCACATACTAGTCCAGTGGGATCGTCCCTCTCCCCCGCCCCACACTCCCCAAATGAAGTATGGAGGTGACTCTTTGCCCGGGAATGGCGAACAGCTGTAAGGCTGTCAAACGTCGCATCCCACGTCTGCCCCACACCTTCTGTCGGATACGGAGGATTTGACCACAGGGACAAACAGAAGGTTGTTTGCATTTTCAGAATCCTATTAGCGATGGCCACTGGTGCAACTGACCCGGCGTAAATCTCAATGGCGCCTTGCTGTAATAATTCAAGGCAGGCGTTCCCTAAATTGTATGGCTTGGCCCGCAGCAGGACACCGGTGTGAATACCAACAGGATTCTGGCCAGTGATACTGAGTGAAAGGTGGGAAGCCTTTATTGACTGAACAGGTTTGGATTCCCATCTTGAGAAAGGCAGATCCACGAACCGAGTGCCGGGAGGGAGCGTAGGAACCCCCTACCTGAGATATACAGGAGCATTTTTCTCCCAGCTTTATCCACCGAAAAAGCAGCAACCAGCACTGATCCCAAGCGGACGGCCCCGACGATCACTGCATCGTACTGGGAGGGCTGCAAAGATAAAAATCGTACGCCAGCTGGAAGGGGGACCTCGGATCCTGTCCTTCCTGCAAGGGGGAATGTCTTTCTGAAGAACCCTTCCAGGTTTCATAAGCATTCCAGAAGGCCGATCACTAATGGCTCTTAAGTTTGGCCTTTCTGATGATTTCGTAGGTGGGAGCTCTAAGGTGGCCACAGGAAACGCGGGACAGGGCATGGTCTGAAACTATTTGAAATATTAAAAGAAAAATCCCATAAATCTATATATTTCTAAAAGCGAAGTTCCCAGAACTGGCCACTAAAGAGAGCCAGAGACCATGATATGTACAGCGTTTGCTATTAAAACAGCGTTCTCTATCATCCGCGTTTTTCAGCATCCGCGGGGGCGGGCCTTTGAAGCCTATCTCCTGCGGATATAAGGGTCCTACTGTTTATTCCTAAAATCTGTTAGACTGGGGAAGAAGGGCACAGAGATGGGGCTGCAGGAAGTCCCAAGAGGCTTTTAAAGAAAGAATGGAAGGCTACGGATGGACGAGGAAAACGGGGCAGGGAGGCCTGGCTGGCATACCAAGATGACGGCTGTGCTGTCAAAGATCAGCTGCAAATAGACCAGGATGGGAGTGACCCCGGAGAGCTGCTGCAGGAACCTCATCAGGAGTGTGATCGCCAGTGGCTTGGCAATGTAGGGTTTTCTGATCTCAGTCCAGGAGATGGGCTCACTCTGAACAAAAACAGGGAGACAAAACCGGTCAGATGAGTGTGTTGGCCCGGCATCTCTTGCAACTGCCTGTGTCATCACGGGTACTTGCCTGCTCATGCTATAAAGGCAATTTTATGGGATGTAAAGAGCGCGGTGCCTTTTAATTTTGATTAATAGAGAGGGTGGAAGAGAAGATGATTGGGAGGCGATGCTTTAGATTTGCCAGGTGAACTACCCTATAGAGAGAATGATAATTTTTTAATCTGTCGGTCAATCAAAGGAAGCTTCGGATTGATCATGAAAGTGTGTTGGCCCGGCATCTCTTGCAACCACCTGTGTCGTCACGGGTACTTGCCTGCTCACGCTATAAAGGCAATTTTATGGGATGTAAAGAGTGCGGTGCCTTTTAATTTTGATTAATAGAGAGGGTGGAAGAGAAGATGATTGGGAGGCGATGCTTTAGATTTGCCAGGTGAACTACCCTACAAAGAGAATGATAATTTTTTAATCTGTCGGTCAATCAAAGGAAGCTTCGGATTGATCCCGAATGTGTGTGGCGTGGGATTTCCCAGACCTGTTCCATCACGCTGTTCCGGATCTGCTCGTACTCCCACCAATAGTCCACCTCGTCTCCTCTCAGCCACTTCAGTGCTTCGAGGGCTTCCTCCTCTTTCTTCTTGGAGATGAGAAAACGGGGCGAGCTGGGCATGAAGCAGAGCAAGGCGACCATGAGGAGAACCGGGACCTGCCCGGCCACGGCCAGCCAGCGCCAGGGGAGAACGAGACCTGCCGTGGGAAGAAGGCAAGGGGAGAGGTAGTCAGACTCCCAGTTGGTCTTCTCAAGGATACGTGTTTGCCATCGAAAATTTGAAATCTGGCAACAGGGGAACCTCCGAGTGTGGCTGGACTACAGCTCCCATGATCTGTCACCACTGGCCACGCGGGCAAGGGCCGATCGGAGTTGCAAGTCCAACCACCTCTGAAGCACCCCGGTCGCAAGAAGACGAATCACACGCTGTTGAAGCAGATAAACTTGTATTTTAAATACATCATAAAGGTAAAAGGTTCCCCTTGACATTTAGTCCAGTCATGTCCGACTCTAGGGTGCGGTGCTCATCCCCGTTTCCAAGCCGTAGAGCCAGCGTTTGTCCGTAGACAGTTTTCCGTGGTCACGTGGCCAGCGCGACTAGACACGGAACGCCGTGACCTTCCCACCGAGGTGGTACCTGTTTATCGACTCGCATTTTTACATGCTTTCGAACGGCTAGGTTGGCAGGAGCTGGGACAAGCGACGGGAGCTCACTCCGTCGCGTGGATTCGATCTTACGACGGCTGGTCTTCTGACCTTGCAGCCCAGAGGCTTCTGCGGTTTAACCCGCAGCGCCACCACGTCCCTAAATACATCGTGGCCTCTTTCTTTAAATGTCCGCTCAATTGTAAAGACTCTTCCCTTCCGAGAATGACCGGTCCAGAGAAGTTATAGACGAGAAGTTGCTTTATGGCACCGAGCCATCCCGTCACCTTTTCACCAGGGGTGTCCTGGTGTGTCTTTTCCTTTCCTCTCCATTTTATATATATATATTGGACTACAACAATAGCTAGTCACATGGATGTGGGTGGTTCTTGGGTTCAGCCAAGCAGGGGTCAATGCAAAGGATTCACGGGACTATTTTTGTTCAAACGAGTTGTGAAATCTCCTGAATTTCCCCCAGCAAGCCACAGGAAAGAGCAGGTCACCGAAACATGTGCAACTTAGGAAAAGGGCCCGAGCTGGTTTTACTGGTCCAGCTACTAGCCCCGGAGTTTATGGCTGGAAGAGAGGATGTCAGGGGTGGGCTAGGTGTGAGGAAAGGGAAATAACACCACAACTTTTCTGGAACAAGGAAAACGTCACTGGCAAAAACCTCCCTCGCTTAGCCGTGTCGTTGCCTGGAGGAAGGCTAAGGGCCACCCCCTGATCCCCTGTCTATTTTGAAGTCTATGGGTTATTTACATCTCTCAGGAGGGACACGCAATACTTGCCCAAGGCGTAAAGGAAAAGGGCACCCAAGACGGCCATGAGCTGAGGGCACGACCCCAAGGCTCCTCGGACTCCCGGGTGGCAGATCTCGGAGATATAGACCTGCATGGAAAAATAGGGGGGGAAAAGTAAGCAGTAGAATCATTCCTGCATCGAGCACAGGGTTGGACCTGATGGCCTTGTAGGCCCCTTCCAACTTTTATATGATTCTATGATTGCTGTGAACCATCATCTTTAGGCTGCTTGCTAGCAGAGCTTGGAAGTAACTAGTTAGAAGTAACAGTTACCCAGAATTAGTTACTTCTTGGGTAATATGTTCTGTAGTGAATAGCTGCGAAGTTGTTTTAGGAGTAATGTGTGAGGTTTGTTTGTGTTTTTTTAGCTACTTTTAAAAGGTATTTTAAAAATAAAATGCATCAATCACAGAGACATTCTGACAGGCATTTTCCAGGTTTTATGCCATTTTTTTTATCACTTCTAACTGGCAAGGGGATAGTTTAGTGGCCTAGATATCTGGCTGCGGAGCCGGACGTTGGGAGTTCGATTCCCCCACGGTGCCTCCTTGACAGGGATTGGACTGGATGAGCCATACGGTCCCTTCCAACTCTGCAGTTCTGAGATTATTAGTCCTTGTTTTTGTCTTTTTTTTTTTTTTTTTTTGCAAGGTGCAATATCAAAACTGACTACTAGGGGGAACCAGAGAATATTTCCTTGAAAATGGAAACAGGTGCTTAGATCACAGCCCTAACTCTCTAAGCAACTGCAAAGATGGGCTAAAGATAAATGGTGAATGATTCGTAGTTGACCACTAGACGGTTTCTGGTGAACTATGAAGCCCAGTGTGAAATCAAACCCTTGGCAGCAGAGCAGCAGAAGAGGGAGGGATCCAAGGATGTCGGAAAAAAGGCAGGAACACATCGAGAGGCCAACATTATGGTATGCTTGGCCAACCCTCAGAAATGGCCTTGGTCCCTCGAGCCCAGCGTGATCGACTCTGATTATTCGCAGCAGGAACTTTCCTCAGTATTGCATGGGGGTGGAGGTGCAGGATCCGCATTCGGGATCTGAAGCAGGTCCCCGCCACTGTGACACAGCCCTTCCCTGCTGTTCCCGTGGTCTTGTTTGCAAAGCGCAAAAGGAAATGACGGGCCGGCCTAATTCAGCACCCCTTCCACCATCCATACTTTAAGAGATTTCTTCACGGAGTTATATGTTGCCACACAATCTGGTAAGCAAAAGAGGAAGGAAGCCTAAGCAGGGGCAAATCTTTTCTCATCAAGGCCTGGTCAACCTCTCTTAACCCTTTAAAAAAAGAAAAGAAAACTCGCACCCACAGGGAAGGAATTACACAGAGCACCCAAATTCCAGCAGAAGTGGCGAAAAATTTGAAACACAACCCTTTATATGTTCTGGGATCTTCCGGTGTTCAAGATACCTGAAGAGGCTTTTCCTCATTTCTGTGGTTCTACCCCATGAGCTAGGGAGGGGAGAAATGGGGGGGGGGGGTTGCTTGTACTACAACTCCCAGACCCTGGAGTGGGCACAGCTGGACAACCAGGGCTTTTGGGAATTGTAGTCCATGACCATCTGGGGCTCTATGTTCCAGAAGCAGGGTCTTGCAGCTTTATAATAAGGACAGGGAGTCATCGAATCCTAGAATTTACGGGGTCGGAAGGGGGCCTCCAAGGCCATCGGGTCCAACCGCCTGCTCGAGGCAGGAATGCAAAACCAAAGCAGATCAGACCGGTGGCGGTCCCATTTTCTCTTGAAGCCCTCCAGCATTTGAGCTCTCTCCATCTCCCGAGGTCACGGGTACCACCGTCGTACTACTCTAACCGTCGAGAAGTTTTTCCTGAGGCTGAGGCTTCTGGGAGGCGAAGTCTAAAATATCTGGAGGACCCAAGGTACGCTCAACCCCAGGCTTCCAGTATCGGGGACGTAGGATGTACTGGGAGCACTCTCCTTAAGAGCCATGAAATGCGCTGCAACCTTTTGATGCAGCTCTCGGTGGCGCGGTTCTAAAGCTAACACAAGATTTATGCTCGGGTGCAAACGGCCATGCTTTGCAGGACGCTCGGCGGTGGAAGCAAGGCGGGCCGTGCTTCTAAGCAACCCTGTCGAGACGCGCTACTAAAATGAAATCGAGGGAAAGGGTCTACCTCGGGGGGGGAAAATTAGCGACCGCCGCGCGGGTGCTTTTGTCTCTCCGCGTCGTACTTACTGGGATGGCAGCCGAGGTCATGCCACCAGCAAATCCGGTCAGCAGCCGGCCGACGAGCAACATCCAGACCCTCTGGGCGCTGGTCATGAAGAGGTACCCAACGACAGACGGTACGGCGGAGGCCATGATGCTCAGCTTCCGGCCCAGGCGGTCGTTACAATACATGGTGCCCAGACCGCCCGCGGCGACTCCCAGGGTGAAGATGGACTGCGACACAGGGAGAAAGAGGGAGAGAGAGTTTGTAGGGAATCCTCTAACATCCAGATCGTGAGCATGGATGGCGACCCTGCATCCTGAGTGACGCGGAATTCACAACCTTTAAAAAAAATATATCTAGCTTTAAAAAAAAAACTTAACGTTTCTAATCTTTACCATGGCAAAGATAAGAAATTAAAAGTTACGAGCTGCAGGAAACGTCGTTCCCTTTAAATCATTACTTCTGGGGATAACGAGGCTGCAACGAAGCCAGCCGCCGTTTCAAAAGTAATGTAAAGAAGCAGGACGGAAGTGCCTGGATTAGTATAACGGGTAATGCTTCCCCTGTTGTTTTGCAAAGCTGATTTTAAAAGATTCTTTTGGATTCTTCATTCTTACTGGTTTTTTCAATTTCACACCATTTTCTTATCAACACTATTTTTTTTTTTTGGGTCTGAAAAGGCAACAAGCAGAGTCAGGAGGAATGTTTCATTTATTTATTTAAAATATTTTTACCCTGCCTTCCTCCTTAAAAGGAGTCAAGAAAGAAGTTCTCTTTCAAAGTAGCCTGAAAAAGTAAGCAGCAGTCATGGAGGGATAAATTTGGAAGCGTGGGCGCCCATCATCATTATCGCCAACCCACTTCCCTCTGGGGTAAGGGAAGTCCAAAAAAGCAGGAAACTGTCTCAGTCGAAAACACTCAAATCAGAAACAGGTCTTTTGCAAAGTCAATGGCTTTTAATGGGCCTTTCCACACCAAACCATCCTCAAATACTTTGCATTAAAGCAGGAATACTTTTGCAACAGTCATTTGTCTCTAGGAAAATCTATACCTGCCTCGGCTGCCGCGAGGATTGTAGCTAAGTTTGGTGAAAGCAGAGAAGTCTGGGAGGAAAAGGCGTCATAACCTGTCCTCGTCGTGTAAGCCTGCAAAACCTTGGCTCCATTATGCCAGGGCTCAATAGTAATCGTGTTTTATAGCATCCTCTATAAAATTAAATGTCAGGGAGAGAGGGCTTGGGTGTCATTTAAGCAGAACAATGCTCTCATAAACGAAAGAAGGGAAAATTACAAAAAAGAGGAACCGGTATTGCAAGAGGCTTCAGTTTACGCCATCAATATAAATATAGTGCTCCTGGATGCTGTGATGGCGAATGCCTCGGCAGTTCCTCACAAGCAGAACGCATGGTACAAGCTGCCGAGGTGGCGCGAAGGATGGATAAAGAAAGAAGCCGGGGTGTTTAAAACCAAATAAATCCATTCCTTCTAAATATAACTGCAAAACAATAGGACCCCGATATCCATGGGGGATCGGTTCCAAGCCCTCCATGTGGATGCTGAAAAATGTGGATTATAGCAAACCCTATTTTAATAGTGAATGGTCGTTGGCCCCTTCTAGTGGCCAGTTCTGGTACCTTCACCTTTAGAAACATATTTCTCAGATTTTTCTTTTACTATTTTCTGTCCCTAGATAAGTGAATCAGTGGATAAGGATCCCGTGGATACGGGGATCCTACTGTATTTTTTTAAAGCTTTAAGACAGCCACCTCCACCTTGGGGTTTCCTCCAGATACATCTCATCATCTCTAGCTTGGGATGATGGGGCCTGGAATCCCACTACTGGTTCCTGGGAGAAAACTTCCAACATCTCAAAAAGAAGGGGCAATTCAATCACTAGCCCCGATCTGGAGAGATTTTTTCTGATCTTCTCCTTTGTTAGAGGAACACCCGGCAAACCAAACCGTCTCCAGCCACAGAGGCAGCTGCCTTGAAATCGGCATCTCTTGACTCATCAGCGGATGTTTTTAACCCATCAGGCTGAAAGGAAAAAGTGACGGCCTTTATGGTTTGTGACGGGTTGAGAGAGGGGATATTAGACGTATCGCGAAGGGGTTGACGGCACGGTCTCTTCGTTCGTGTCTGAAAGCCCCTGATAAAAGCTTGCAGGCGTCAACGTCGTCGGCAAAGGTCCCTTATTGAATAAAAGCAGTTTGTCAGCTCTTTTTCCTGGTGTCTCCGTGACCCCTTTTGCTCCCACTTGACCCCGACCCTCACCTTTCCGAGCCCCTGCATCATGCACGGGGCCTCGCCTGTTTTGGTGTGGCTTGGCGCCTTCTGGGAACCGACTAAAATCTAAAAAGCTCCTTCTGGTTGGCATTTCCGGTATCACAAAGTGCCGGACAAACCAGTCGCTTGGGGATACTAGCAAATTAACCCTTAAGCAAGCCAAAGAAGACATACTGGGGTTTTTTCTTCTGTTTTCCTCCCCCTGCGGGGTGTGTGGTTTGTCTGTTGGGTGCAAAAGAGAAGCGGAGAACGCAGCCGGAAGGCAAAGTGTGAGCGGAGGGGTGTGGGTGTAACCGCCGCTGAGTGTGAAGGACTATTTTAGTTTTACACGGACACAGGTTGGCAGAAGGGATGATGAAGGACCTGCACAGCCTTCTGTTTGCAGGAGCTGAGCAGGGCTGTTAATTACGGGGCCGTTTCCAGGCCCCTCGTTTATCTGGTCTCCAAAAGTGGGATGCGACTTGGCTTTTTAGCAGGTGGCTCAAACTCTGAACCATCTGTTTACTGAACTTGAGGGCTGAGCCACCTCTAGGGAATTTTCCACAAGCATCGTCTGCCGTTCTGTGTCCTTCTAGCCAGCGTGACTTACCCCAAACCAGGATGCCATGGTCTCCCCCAGCTTCAAGCTGGGGTTCGGAGATCTCTCCAAAGCGGGGATGACCGGGGACGTGTAAACTAAGGCAAAACCAAAACTGAAGTTTCCTAGTACGGCAGCAAAGGCAGCGAGAAAGACCCGCTGGTTTGTAAGCGTCCTGAGAGAGAGAGGGAGAAAAAAGGATATAAATTAAGGAACAAAGATGAGGGCCATCAAGGCTTTTGAAAATTTAACAGGTGCCTGGTTTTCTTTTTGGGACTGTTTCTCTCCATCACGCCTCCCGCCCTCCACATCCATCATCTGCCCTGCCACGGGCTTCCCTTCCCTTCGCCGTAAGCGAAGCTCGGCTGTGCCTGGTTTCATTCACGAAAAACCACCCGTCCCACCGATGGATTGGAAAGAGACGCCGCATTTATTCGAGTAACTTTAGCAGAGCAGAGCAGACAGGTAGGTCCCGGCCCACCAGGAACTTAAAGTTGGAGTGACAATATCCAGGAGGACAGTAAGGGGGTAAAAAAGAGGAAGGCACGAGGGATGCAAGCAAAAATGATGAAATGGATGTGGGCTTTAATTCAGAGTCAAAGTAAACATTAAGTCGAATGCGTATTCCTTGCAATTAACATGGTTTCCTCAGCCTTTGAAATCATGCCTGTCTTCGCCTTCTGATGACTGATCACAAACCGAAGCATGGCAAGTGCAGGATACACAATAATCCTGCACAATCCTTTGCTACGACAAGCAGACCTCTTTTACCACTTAAGGGAGCATCTTTTCTAAATATGGACTAAGCACATTGTCCAGTTTGATCCCCAGTGGAAACTGAAGACAAGCTGCTTGAGCCAACAGCAGGACAATGAGACTGAGGCGTCCCACGCCCACCCTCATCACAAAAGTGCCCGGTGTCACGGGCAAAAAAGGAACAAATTCAGAATTGTTTCAGAAAGTAGAAGACTTTACCTGTAATAGTCTTTCTCCACTTGCCGGGCATCTCTCTCTCTGGTTCGATAGTCTTCTCCCGGCTCCCGACTTAGAAGCGGCTCCTGGATATTGGGATCCAGCTTGACTCAACCTTTGTCTTTTTTTCTAAAGAAAGAGAGAAATGGAGAGAAAAGCAAGCAGCAAAAATGGGGTGTTCCGTCCACAGCAGAAGCTTCTTCTTTCTCTCTCTCTCTCTTTGCCTGCTTGCCAAGGGAAGTTCTTGGCTGTTACGATCTGGGCTTTCCCAAAATGAGCAAGGAGGCCAGCCAAGTCTGTCGAAAAGCAAAAGCAAAATTAGAAAAAGGTGACCGAAATGTGCAATCGTGGAAATGAATCTCGGTTGTGGCAGCTTAATGGACAAAAAAAGAGGAAGCCAAGAGGATGTAGAAACTGGGTGTGGGAGCAAGATAGCGAAAAAAGACCCACGAGGCCAACAGTCTGCTAAGCCATTCCCAGCAGACGGCCTCTGGCTGCGGAGCCAGAGGTTGGGAGTTCGATTCCCCCCCACAGGGCCTCCTGGACAGGGGCTGGACTGGATGATCTTATAGGGTCCCTTCCAGCTCTGCAGGTTCTGAGATGATGATGACAATTAAAGGCATGTAAACATGAAAAGCTATTTTAACTTTAAAAAAGGCGTTCGGGGACTCCGTTGTGAGTGTTAAGAGCCTGCCTGAAAAGATGGGTCTTCAGCTGATGGCGGAAGGATAAAAGGGAGGGGGCCCAGGCTGATCTCCCACGGGAGAGCATCCCATAACCTGGGGGCGGCCACAGAGAAGGCCTTCTCTCGGGTCCCCATCAGCCGTGCCTGTGCTGGCAATCGGGACCGAGAGGAGGGCCTCCTCGGATGATCTTAAATGCCGAGAAGGCTCATATGGGAAGATGCAGGTCCTTCAGGGAGCCTGGACCGAAGCTGGATAGGGCTTTATGGGGAATGACCAGCACTTTGAATTGGGCCTGGAAATGAATTGGTGGCCATTGCCGTTGTTGTAACTGGGGCATTCTGTGCTCCCTATCACTGGCCCCAGTCAGCCGTCTGGCAGCCGCATCTTAAATCCAAACAGCAATCCGAAGAGTAACCCAAATAGGGTGTAACTCAGCCATGTGTCTCTGTAGCCATATCAGACATCTCAAGGAATGGGCACAGCCGGCGCACCAGTTTTAATGCACCAAAAGCACTCCCGGTCACCACCAAAACCTGGTGTACACCTAAGCACGCCCAATTAAACGGGGAGGGCCGAGGTGGGAAGTCCCACTTAGCTTGCAACATCACCCAGGGCCAGTCACCATGTTCCACCCAACAGGGTCGTCGTGAAAACAAAGGCAACGTGGACTGTTTTTTTTTTATATGAACTCTCGGACTTCAAACAACAAAACTGGCCATTTCGGACGGGATGTTATTAGTCAGGCTCCACTGCCACGCCCACGCCAAATTCGTCGAAACTATTGCTTCGCCTGCAGCTCTCGCTCCAGTCCCGAAATAGACTGTGCAAGCTTTAAGACCCAGCGGAGGAGGTGCTTTTTGGAAGGAGGAAATTTTCTTTTGCCAAGTACTGCTGTGGATGCATCTACCTGGCTTAAGGTGAGAGGTATATAAAGGCTCTCTCGGCAAGGTGTAAGAGCCGCGTGCAGCCTAGAAGGGAGAACCACTTTTTGTGGGGGAAGATTTGCAGGCTAGTCAGTTTTATGGAGATGGTAAGTCTTTTCTCCTTCATCCCAAAGGATTTTGCTAAATAATTCTAGAGGCAACCTGGCCTAAAGCTCACAGCAAATATGTTACTTCTCATTGCAAATATAAAAAAATGAATTTTATTTGTTTATTTAAAATATTTTTACCCTGCCTTTCTCCTCAAAACGACCCAAGGCAGCTGTGAGTTACTTGTTTTCCTGTTAATATTTCATTACTGAAGTTTCCATTATTAAAAGAAATCTTACGATTTAAAGAAGGGTATAAAAGTTGGGTCCTGTTTAACAGAAAAGCGGGGGGGGGGGGGGAGAATGTAAGCGAATAGCTAAAGAAGTGTGAAAAATTCCTGTCCAATTGTCTCTAAAAATGCAATGTAAAAAGTAAGCTTTTGAAAATAATTGGGGGAAAAATTACTAATTAGACCAACTTTATTCCTGCTTTTTGTCTTGCTTCTGAAATGTGACTTTGTATCCTTAATACTGAAAAAATAGCTTGTTTGTTGTTAGTACTTTACTTATAAATCATACTTTTCAAGCGCTAGGGAAAAAAAAGGGCAATCCTTGTGTGACAATCTTTTGTGAAAATCATGACTGTTCACATTACTACTTTTTGAGGACGACAGCTTTGGACCGCTCCTCTTGTACTGACTACGGCTGAGTCGTTTGGGCCATTTAAATTAAAAAAAAAAAGTTTGGTGCAAATGGATAAATGAGAAAAGGAACTTGAAAAGAGAAAGTAAATCTCAACGCAATTATTCCCAAAATAATATCCCAAACTTTGCATTGATCCCAACATAGACTGACCAGCTTTTGAAACAGGCTTCTGCCCTCCATCCTTGGGACGGCTGTTTGATCATTAGCCAGGTATAAATACTTCTTCACATGCCATGGAAATCCCGATGTGTGTTGTTATCTCAGTTGTTATTTGGGCACCCTGACTGCTGTACTATTCAGATTTTTTTTTCCATTCTGCGCAATCCTCACTGTTGTGTTTACAAAGAATTAAAAGCCTGCGGGGCAAACGACACTCGGGTCTCCGTAAACTTGTTTGGGAGGCTCAGCCTTAGGCTGCTGTTTTCGAGCGAAAGGATTGAACCATTTCTTTACCGTTTCGCATTTTGGAGCTGAACGGATTCAGATTTCTCTTATCCTCTCTCCTGGCTGTCGAGCCGGACAAACCGGACACGTTTGGCTGTGTCCAACGGTGCAAACCGTGCGATGGACAGCAGGGGGGAGCACGAGAGGATGTGAGTAAAGACGAGTCTAAGAAGTGAGCCCAGCTGCGTTTTCCAACACAGGGTCACAAGCACCTTTGAAATGATTCCACCAACATCCTTCTGGTTAATCTGAGTGGGCTGGAAATGACCCAAACCCACCAGGGCACAAAATGACAGCGTCCGTCTGGACCCCATCACAACCCAGCAGTGGCCAGAAGCAGAATTTTGCATTGAATGACCAATCCAATTTTTCTACTGATATCTAAAGTCTCCGTAGGAATTTACTAAATTCTTTCCCACAGTAAATTCCCTCCTGGCACAGTTCGGTAGCTTTATTCATATCCACACCTCCTAGCAACCGCAACTCTAGGTGAAGTTGTCTCGAGAAGTAGGTTCTCCTATCCATATTTTGTTTCTTCCTAAAACTTTTTATTTTGACTTCTTGGAAGAAAAACAAACAAACAGAGAGACAAATTATGCTCCGGTTGTCCCGCAACCTGACCGCTTCCTTCTACCGTACACCATGTTGTGACACCAGTCTGGTCAGGTTGACGGGATGAAGCAAGACAAGCGTCTGTCCCGGGCGAGTCTTTCAAAAGAGCATCGATTCCTGTGACCACTGGCAAAGGAATGGCACATCGCCGCTCATGCTCGCTGAGAAGCCAGCCTCACTGAATTCATCATCATCCCCTCCCCATATTGTCGGATGTGTACTTACTGTTTGGGACGAACCTATCAGTTTGCAAGTGAAGTCTTCCTTTCAAGAAGAATGCTTGGAAATCCAGAGAACCAACTTGCGCCGAGGCTCGGTGTGGGCAGCACGCCAGGCGGAGCGACAGTTTTTCACTGGGTCCATATTCCTGCAGCCTGACCCCGTGAACCTGATTCAGACGCATAATACTGACACCACCATGCTGTAGGGGGAGAAAAATCAAAGACAAATGACTTATTTTCCCATTCCCTCGCTCCCACCCCACCCACCCACTTTTTCCAAGCTTATCATCCACATTGCCATGCATCTGGCAAGTTCAGCCCTCCCTCCTCCAAACCTAGGATCCCCCAGATGTGCTTGGCTAGGAGTCCCATTCTCCCCGGCCAGCTGGCCGAAGGTGAGTGACTACAGCCCAACCCTTCCAGAGGTTGCCTGATCGTGATCACCCTTTCTTTCAGATTCTTGGCTATTTTGTAAATAAACAAATAATAAATCAATCCATAATAGTTTTCGTTGCAAGAGGCTACCCTCTTTGGAAAGCCAACGGAACCACTTTCTTTTATCCTCTCTCCTTCTCCCATTTAATGCTATTATTAAATTTAATATTAATAGTAATTGGTGCCTGATCTGACTGAAGTGCACGACATGGACCTTTACGGGGAAATCTTCCATTCAGAGACGAGCCCGTTTGGGGAAAAAAAAAAGTCTGCGCTCCAAGATGAAAGTAAGTCACCTTGGTTTGCTGTTTGAACCCTCCGGCCCCCATCTTTTGGCTGTCCTTCCGCCAGCAGGCCAAGACCTCTCTCTTCAGGCAGGCTTTCCCTCAATGACTGGCTGCCTGAGAGGGGCTTTTTAAAGGGATAGTTGTTTTAAATGTGTTTTATTGATTTTATTTTCCATTTGAATACAACGCTTGCTTAATTCTTTTGAAAACATCTGTATACGGTTCTTCGCTTTTAAATACCGTTTTTCAATGATGCAGAATGCCTCGGGTCCTTTTGAGAACGGTGGGATTAAAATACGTATTTGAAATAAATGAATATAACCAAGCATTTACTGCTAGAAACCATAATCCTTGTCTCCTTCCACGTTTCTCTGAGCAACCTGTTAGCAACCTCTGCCATCTGCCCTTCGGGGTTTTCCCCCAGCCATTTTCATGGTCTCTGGCTCCTTCTAGTGGCCAGTTCTGGTAATACAGGGTGAAAATCCGTATTTCTGCATTGTTATTGCTTTTTTGCTATTATCCACGGTTTTCAGCATCCACGGAGGGAGAGGGTTTGGAACCAATGCCCCGTGGATACAGTGGTTGTGCTGTATCTGGCTTTGGGTACCATCCACCTGGCCTCGAGTACTTTGCAAACAGGGAGGAAAAATCCAGCCTAGCATGTTTCTTATGGTAGAATAATAAGAATAAGAATAAGAATAATATGATGATGATGATGATGAGAGGACATCCCACAGCGTGATCCTCTTATGGTTTCAAATATTGCAACCTGTGCTCAGATTTTAAGGCTTGCCTCCTTTAGCCGCTGAAGCGTCTGCTTTGGTAATCCTGTCGTTGCTTTCCTCTCTCTGTGCTAGACGAACCAGATATACCAGGGGCGCAGAAGGATGGACCGCATCACCGGGGCCGCAGGACCGTTCCAGAAGCCTGTGGCGGCGACGACCCCCAGGGGCACGCAAAACTTGAACGCAGAGCTTCTCTGACTCCCTTGGAAGCTCCTTTTCCAGAGCCCCGGGATTCAGATGGCACCCCTTCCGTTCTCCTGGCGGCCGGGCTGGCCCTGGTGTTCGTCCTCGTCTCGCTGTGGCTTTTCCACCACGATGGCAAACTCGTCCGCTTCCACGCCTGCAGGGTTGGGAGACCGAACCAGACCGAGAGCAGCCACCGCCGAGCGCTGTGTCGCCTCCTTGACCCAAACCAGGTCCCCGTGACGGGGCGGACCGCCGAGCATCCCCCTCGAGGGCGGCCCGAGGGGACTCCACTCGAGGGCCGTGGGGTTTGGGCGGCCCTGGCGGTGGGAGACGCCGGCAGCCCCTTCTTGTGCCTCGTGAAAGCCGCTCTTCCCTTCAAAGAACATGCCAGCCACGCGGGTTGAATTGAGAAATGTCGGATGTGCCGTCTAATAAGAGAAGGGGGAAAAAAGTGAAAACAATAAAACTAACAAAAAAATGTACATTTACGAACATGACGAATACTTGATTTTTTTATATATATATGAGCTTTTGTGGACAAGTCTGCTTCGTCAGACTTTTCCACAAAAAGCCGACATTCAACAAATATAAAAGGTCGTCTTTAAGGTGCCGTTATGTTTGTGTGTTTTTTGGTCTTTTTTCACTTTTTATGTTCATTTTGTTTTTACCTACCCGGCTTGCATCAACAGGTTCCTATTAGGATAAGTGCTGACAAAACATCAGCCGCTGGGGCTCGGCTCCTTTTCAAAAGCTTCTTTTGTAAGCACCTTGCGGGCGAGGGAGGTTTGAGCTAATATTTTTTTCCTGGCGGTGATCAGGAAAAAAACACCATAAAACTTCACGCCGCTAGCATGCCAGCATTTCCTTCTTTTTTTCTTCCCTCCTGCACGTAAAGACAAGATCGCTTTGCACCTTTGAAACGCTGAGTTGCAACCAACTTGCAAATTACCCGTGTGACTCCGGCGCAGCCGTGGTCCCAAAAAAAGTTACTTTTCCCTCTCGGAACCAGAGATCTGCTGACCGTCTGTGCAGTTGGGACTTAACGACAAATGCACACCAAACTAGAGACGCTGCTACTTATTGAGAGAGCTGCACTGGAATAAATCAATAAAACAGGTCATTTTCTCCAGGATCTGTGTAGCTTCATGGAAAGGAGGGGGAAGAGGAATGATCAGCTCTGACCAGGGACGTTGGCAAGTCTTTGGGTCCGATTCCCAAGCCAGAGTCTGAGTCTTTGGTGCCAAGTTCTGAGTCTGCGTCTTTGGTACCAAGTCCTGAGTTTGAGCCTGCGTCTTTGGTGCCAAGCCCCGAGTTCCAAGCCTGCGTCTTTGGTACCAAGTCCTGAGTTCGAGCCTGCGTCTTTGGTGCCAAGCCCCAAGTTCCGAGCCTGCGTCTTTGGTACCAAGTCCTGAGTTCGAGCCTGCGTCTTTGGTACCAAGTCCTGAGTTCGAGCCTGCGTCTTTGGTACCAAGTCCTGAGTTCGAGCCTGCGTCTTTGGTACCAAGTCCTGAGCCTGAGTCCCTATTAAAAACAAGCTTCCCCGCCACCCACCCCCAGAAACAAGGGAGGGGTGGGTGGGTTCAGAGTCGCAAGCCGAGTCATTGAAAAACCCCCACCCCAAGTGGAGTCCCCAGTGCGAGTTCTGGGACTCTGGTTCCCATCCCTGGCTCAGACGAGAAGCCACGACAGCTAGTGGGCACGCTCTGCCCGTCCTCCTTCTTCAAGGAGCCTGGCAAATAAACAGCAACCGCCTGCCGACCTCACGGAGGAGGATCGCCAAGGGACAAAGTCCCCCGAGAAAGGCAGGAGGCGGCAGCGAACGCCCTGGCATCAGAAGGCAGAGCGATCCAGACACGCTTGCTGCAGGAGGCCGCTCTGCCTCCCTTCGGTTTGGTTTGGTTTGGGTGGCTGGCTGAGTGTGCTTCTTGCCAGCTGGACCCTGGGGCCTGCCTGGCTGTCGTGAGAAAAAGCAAGAGAGGAGGAGAAAAAGCAAGCCGCCAGCAACATGGGCCGTCAACCTCCCTGACCAAGTAGCCCTGCTCTCGAGGTACTTTTTTTTTGGGGGGGGGGCACACAGACAGCTGTGAAAGGCAGCGTGGCAAAGCTGGAGATTCGACGACACGTACAAAGACAGCCCCCCCGGTCTAGGGATGTGGCTCCGAGGTCCGGGGTCCTCCTTCTAAAAGCCAGAGGAATTTTAGTGGATGTAGAGCTTGGGGGGGGGGGGGGGGAGAAGAGATACTTTCTTGAACTGGAACTCCCAGAACGCCCACCAAAGTTTTAAAAGTAACTTTGGGGACTAGAGTTCCCATGTTGGCTGGAGGAATCGCAGCCCACCCCACCGCCCGGCGGTGCCCCCAGGTTTGTAAATAAAGAAGCAGGCAAAGGTAGAAGGGCTGGGTGTGTTTTCGTAAGCCAGATCGCCACCCCTTGATTCTAACGGCTTAGAATCAAGATGCTGACGGGAAGGGAGGAGGGAGGAGGAGAGGATGATGATGCTGGGCAAACGCAAGCAAGAAATTAGCTTCAAAAGGTGTCAGAGTTCTGGCTTGTTTGTCAAGAAACACTTCCTGATCCCACAGACCCGTTTTCTGATCCCAGATGCATGAAGAACGTAAGCTAAGCTGCCAAGAAGGACAGGCGCACTTTATTTATTTATTAGAGTTCTATCCCGCCCATCTAGACCAAAGGTCTACTCTTTGCATGCCAAATGCTCCCAAATTTAGCCCCCCCCGTGTCACTAAGTGCCAGTGCCCCACATACCCACCCCCCCAGCTGGCACGGCACCCCTTTAAAAGCTGACTTGCTTCCCTCAATTGTAACGGAATGAATTATTCCATCCATTTGACTTTGGGGAATGGAATTTGCAAATCTGCTCTCCCATCTATAGCAAAATGCCTTAAGCCAATCCCATGAACATCCCAAGGGAAATTCACACGGACGTCTGGATTCGGCAAAATTCGACTCCAGCCTTCGTGCCACAGCACGGAGTGAAACCTGGTTGGGAAGGTTTTCGAGAAGGATGTTGAAGACGACCTTGATATTCTAACACCTCCCACATTTCCCTAGGTACCACATACACAGGCTTAAGCAGAAACAGTGGGGTGGAGCGTGGGGTTAAGATGGACCACGCTTTGCTCAAATCCCCCCGCTCAGGTGATCTTAAGAGAGTCCTTATTTCATAGGGGTTTTGCAAGGACAAAACCAGTAAAGAACAAAGTACATCGCACTGGGGGCAAACTGGAAGAAACAAATGAAAAGAAGTACTTTGGCTAATCATAGGGTCTAGAAACTTGATTTTTTTTTAAGTGGGGAAAGAAAAGCTGGAATTCTTAGGAAGCTCTCCTTTATCCAACGTTGCTTCTTTAATGCACGTTCTGCTCTCCCTTTATCCCCTGCTCCTGCTTCCTCTCTTGCTTCTCTGTGCTGAATTTGAGATGGCACAGACCTCTCCTCTTATAGTCTGTCGCGTACCATGCCCCTGGACGTTGGCAATGTTGATTATCAGTATCCGGTGGTTCGGTGGAACTGTAGCGTGAAAATACTACCTGTTACCTTTCTGTTTCATCTTGCTCACAGCCCGGATCTGGCCTCAAACGCCGAAGTTTTCAAACTTCTTGGAGGAAGCTGGGCCTGCTCGTATCCTTTTTTCTCTTCTTTACTGGCCAGCGGCTGCAGTAAAGTGCCATCTGAATAGAAATCCGCCCAGCCTCTGTCTGGTCTTCCGAGCCTGCCAGGGATCAAGCAAGGCTTGGGGCCACAGGCGGGGTGGGTTGGACGCTCCGGTCCGCACAATGGTGGAGAAGCAGGGGCCCGAGCTTTCGCGTGACTGCCCCATTTGCTGGAGTGCCTACGACAACGTCTTCCGGACCCCCAAGCTGCTCCAGTGCCACCACTCCTTCTGCATCGAGTGCCTGGCCCACCTCAGCCTGGTGTCGGACGGACGGAGCCAGCTGCCGTGCCCGCTCTGCCGCCGCCCCACTGTCCTCCCGCCGGACCGCCGCGTCACCGAGCTGCCCACCAACGAGGCCGTCTTGCGCCTGCTGCGGCTGGAGCCCAACCCCATCGTCCTGGAAGGGCGGCAGCTGTGCCTCCGAGAGCCGCACAAGAGCTGGTATTTCCTCCGCCAGCCCAGGGTTTACACCTTAGACCTGGGGCCGGAGACGGAGCCCCACGCGGGGCACCCGCCCGAGTCCCCCCAGACGGGGACCACGAGCCTGCCTCACCGCACGACGCTGCGGGAATGCGCCCGCAACCCTCAGCTCCGGATTTTTACTTACCTGATGGCCATCATCTTAAGCATGACCTTGTTACTCATCTTCTCCGTCTTCTGGACCAAGCAGTTTCTTGGGTGGGGTGGGGGGTGAGACGTGCACCCCACGGGGCAGAACCTGGGGGGCAGCGTGTCACTGGCTTTTGAACTAAAGACACAGCCTTTATCTGGGCTAAGGCGGATGTCTGGTCGTGAAACTCACATCATTTGTATAATAAAAGAACGATCAGGTTGGGTGGGGAAGGAATATTTTTTTACTCACAAGAAAGACTGCGTGCAATTAAGCTGCTGCATCAGAAAGCCGGAAAAAGATACACGATCAAAGTCCAGAGTTTGTTTGCAGCTGAATGGGAAGAGCCAGCGGCTGCTCCGTCAGCAGGAATGTCGATCGGACTGATCTGACCATCAAAGAATAGGAAGCGGTCGGCGATCAGCGCTGTGAGCTATTTGCCTTGGGTGCCATTACACCACCCGGTCCTTCAGCAGCCAAAAAGGATCAGGAAACTCCAGCAGACCTATAGCTAGTCAAAAGTAGCCATGGCCACCCTTTCCTCCTAGGCAAATATACTGTGTTGAACAGAGGAACTAAAATATGTGTTATTTTGGCTGCCTCCATTTAAAAAATAATAATACAGAATTGGGGATAAAAACCCAGGAGTTTGAGGAAACAGCCAAAGCACGGCATGGCAGCTTCCATACTAAATTCTTTTTCATGCATGGGTTGAGGACTACAGAAAGTGTAAATGCAGCTGTCCAAATTAGTAGTTACAAAGTTACTTCTGAGATGTGAAGAAGGCTTAAGTTACTTAGATGCAACTAGTAACACTGAATTACTTTAAGATGTTATTTTAAGGGGTTTTGAAAGGAATTTTCCAAGTGTTTTTTTCCCTTTGCTATTCTTTTATCACTCTTAAGTGGCACAGGAAGTAAGTATTTTTGGCTGGGTTTTTTTTAACAAGTATTTCCAAGCTGTACTATCAAAACTGGGCACTAGAGGGAACCAGAGAGCGTTTCTGCAGCTTCCTGGCAATGCAACAGGACCAACGTAAAAACACTACTTGCACCCTCAGAGCAATGACAGTAACCTCAATCTGGCTGCTGAGAAAGAATGAGTAACACCAGTTCTTTTTTCTTATTAAAGATGGAACACTCTGAGCACTGCCCATAATTCCGCTCGGGGAGGCTTCACAGCATGAGTGGGAATGTTGCGGAAGACAGAACAGAAGAATTTAGGGAGGGGATGTGTTGCCCCACGAAAGATGACAGTCATGGGGCTATGACAGCTTTAGAAAAGTTCACAGCAGAACAGACGTCTATCAACGGCGACCCGTCATGACGGGGACACACAAAACTTTAGGGCCAGAGGCCATGTGCAACTCAATGCCAGCAGCTGAGAAGCAGCAGCGACAGGCAAAGATCCTTGCTTTCTGCTTGTGAGCTTCACAGGGGCATCTCGTTGGCCCGTGAGAAACGGAAACACAGGCCTCTGATCTGTCTTAACAGACCTCGGGATTCTTCCCAGGCCATCTGCACCCTGGCAATTTTGAACTTACCCCTGCACAGACCATGGTAGGGAGGAGGGTCAACATCGCAGTGGTGCAGACGGGCATTTGGCTGCCTAAAGGGGGACTCACACCCCAGTCCCTGACCACCTTAGCCTTTCCGGCAGCTGGAAAAAGCTCCGGCAAACATAGCGGACGGCTCGGCATAACTCACGGAAGAAACCCAGGGCAGACCAAGAGTGCGTAGTGATGTGCACCATTAAGGGAGATCTGGGGGAGATCAATCCTCTTCCAAGGACTCCGATAATCCGGTGGGGCAGGTTAGCAAGAACGAGAAGGCCAGTGGATATTCAGTGGAGCGAAGGCAGGCAAAGGGGGGGGGGGGGGGAAGACAGGCACTTCAATGGTCTCAAACTCTGAATGAGCAGCGCCTGAATTTCCAGCAGGCCTGGAAGAGGCACAACAAAGGCAGACGACGGAGACTTGGGAACGGAGGCATCAGCCCTGCTTTAATCTTTCCAAAACAAACACGCATACAAGATTATGTGCCTCCGTCCGACTGGGAAGAGGCACCAACTTCAACATCAAGCAGAGCGATGGCATCTCTCTCTGCCGCCGCCCTGGGTCTTCCCCCCAAGGAGAGTTATGGGACCGATCTCAAGCCACGGAACCGAGGTCTTTTTCCCACCTCCAGCCGTAAATTATTCGGAAAATAAAGGAGCCGCAGTCCAGTCCAGGAGGAGGAAAAGATGAGTACAAAAATAGAGACTCTGGAAATTTTTACTGAAACTCGGCTTGTCGTGTCTGTGGCATGTGGAGTGTCTATATAGGCAGAGATCCAGGGACCCGGGCCAATGAACCACTCTTCCCACGTGGTCGCTGCCAGGGGCAGAGGAAGGCAGAGGTCAGCGAGAGCCCTCCCCGCCCCCGTGGAGCCCAGGCTGTCTCCACAAGGGTCCTCCTTTGTGACGGGAGCCGGGAAGGGCCAGTCTGGCAGACGGGACCTGCCCTACTCCGCCATCCACAGCTTGAAGGTCCGGTCGTAAGAGCAGGTGGCGATCAGCTGCCCGTCCAGGGAGATGTCCAAGCCCATGACTTTACCCTCGTGCCCTGCCAGGGTTTTCAGGGGAGACCAGCCTGGGTGCGTCCAGACCTTGGCAGTATTGTCATAGGCTCCGGTGAGCAGGAAGTTGCCGTGATTCGCTAGAGAAAGCAGGGGGAGGGGAGAGAACGCCAGGTGAGGTGGGGAAGCGAACGAGAACGGGAGAGAAGATCACCAAAACAGGGGGGGGGGGAAGAATTTTTTTAAAAATCAAACTTCTACTGCTGTTGTCTCGAATCTGTGATTTGTGGGGGGGGAGTGGGTGCTATTCAAAGCCTCAGCAGACACTGCAGAGAAGTGAACTGTGCTTTTCCGTCTGCAAAGATGTTCCACCGGGGCGTGATAGGCACAGAACTGAGCTACGCTTTATATATGCCATAGATAAATCTCCAGATGGGTAAGGATCGCATCTGACTCCGTCCACTGTGCTTTGGCCTCACCCTGTGCCTTCAGCCTAGCTCGCTACTATAACACTCTTCACCACAGCTTTTCTGAAAGCAGAATTCGGCTCCTGGGCCGAAAAAGGTTCCCGTACAGGTGCAGGAAGAAGCGGGACCATGAGGTGACGTACCAAGTAGGCAGTAAAAAAAGCAAGAATTGTCGGTGTTTTCTGTGCCACGAAGGGTACAGGATTCTTCGCGAAGGGTCTCTGTTCCAGAACTTACAGGTATCTGATTCAACACAAGAACTTAAAAACAAGATTCTAGTTCTCCTTGGGGCAGAGAGAAAATTTAGGAATGGGGATAGCCTACAGTCAAGGCAGCTGAAGGATAAGGAGACTCAGGACAGGTAAGAAGAACTGGCACCCCCAAACGGCTTGTGAAACTATCCAATTTGCTGCCAAATTAAGGGGCACCATGGGTGGCAAAGCAGGCGTTTGATCTGACCCCAGCTATCAAGACTTACGCTCAAACTTCACTCCCGTCACCAGGTTCTGATGGGCAGGGATTGTGTAGATGCACCTCCTCTGGCGAAGGTCCCCAGACTTTACACGTGTTGTCGCCACTGCCGGTGGCAATGTGGTACCTGCAATGTGAGAGGGGAAGACCTCGGTGAAGGGCATACGCGAATGTTACTATGCCCCCCATGCTCACAAGCGGCCACCCTGGCTCTTACCCGTTTGGGGAAAAATTGATCCCATAGATTTCTTTGAGATGGCCTTCCAGAAACATGATACAACGCCCTGTGCGTAAGTCCCACACACGGCCAAAGGCGTCAAGGCCACTGGAAGAGAGGAAGGAAGAGATGACATGAAACACACACACAAACATGCACACACAATCCAAGGAAAGAAGCTGCCAGAGTTTGAACTCCTTTGGGTGAGCAAGTTTCATTGACCACGGGTTAACGGAATCAGCAGATACTGATCTCGCAAATAGCCCCCCCCCCCCCCCACTGTACATTCAAGTACATAGCTGGAATGTCAGAATTTCTACCCTGTTTGGAGGGAGTTTCTAGGTGGAAACATTTGGGTGGGATCTTCTAAAAGCAGAAAAAGCTCAAGTCTCCTTCTTCTAAAGTGTTTCGATTGGGAAGAGGAGCCAGAATGCACGGCTGATTGACAGGAACGTGCTCAAAAAGAGCCTTCAAGGAGATATGGCTTCTATAGGCAAGTAGCTTTACCCGGTGCCAGAAAGGGAGCCGTCAACGTGGAAGGCAATGTCATAAACCCCTTTGCTGTGGCCCTCTTGGTGCAGAATCTCCTCCTGGGCTTCAAGGTCCCACAGACGCCACGAATGGTCATAGCTGTGAACGTAAGTTTAAAAAATAATAATAATAAAATTTTAAAAAGATATTGCAGAACTTGTCACTTTTCAGGAGGTTTCTGTACAACCAGAGGCTCGAAACCCTGAAATGATATCCAGGCTTCTTCCTCCCATACGGACGCTTCTCTCTCTTAGCTCCAGAGCACAGGTCAGCAATGGGTAACCTGTCCCAGATGTTCCTGGGTGGTAATTCAGGTTGGTCTCAAGCCCCCCCAGATGCTGTAAACCGTGGATAATAGCAAGTACGATACACAGCAGGGTAAAAGAAAAACGTTCCAGAAATACATATTTCTGTGATGTATGTACCAGAAATGACCACTAGAGGGAGGCAGAGACCATGTCATGTATTTCTCAACAACAGGGATACATAGCAGGGTCTCTGGCTCCCTCTAGAGGCCAGTTTTGGTACATACATCACAAAAATATATTTCTAGTGGTTTTCTTTTAATATTTTCAGACAGATTCAGGTAAGTGAAACTGTAGATACTGATCCTGCAGATATTGGGGGGGGGGGGGGGGGTTCCTACTGAAAAAGACTGCTGTGCCTTCTAGTGGCCAAATTTATTTTTGAAAAAAAAAAATCAAAATAGATGTGGGATTAGGATTCAAAATGCAGCAAAGCTGCCCTCCCACACTTCTTCCCATATTCTGTTTTAATGCTCGGATTGTCCTTGTTCCTCCCCAGGAATGTGGGGAAGGGCTGCACTGCTTTATCTGGCCACCATTCAGCTTCACGGCAAATTTTGATTCTGTAAAAATAATAATAATAATAATAAATAAAAAAATAAATAAAAAATAAAAAAAGAGGGAGGGAACGAGGAAATTGCTTACCAGGTGGTGCCCAAGAACCTGCCAGACGGATGCCACGTCACCCGCGCCACTCTCACGGTGTGGCCCTCGATGTCAGCCACCGGCTCATCGCTGAAAGAAAGGCAAAGATATCCCAGCTGAAGGTTAATGGGAATATTTGCTGTCCTTAAAAGACGTGGCAATACAGAAGGTGACGATGCGGCTAGAGAACGGAAGCGCCGTCGTGGATCAGAAAAAAGACATTACTGGATCTGAGGAGGAAACCGTCTGAGCTGATCTAAGCTGGCTTCCTATGTTCTCGGAGGCGTGGTAGGGCGCTTCTGGCCTTCCAGGCCCTGTGGCGAACAACCCCCATCAGCCCCTCACAGGAGGGTCAATTATGAACTGCTGGAGAGCTCAGTGGTTTGGGCCTCTGGCTGTGGAGCCAGAGGTTGGGAGTTCCGATTCCCCCCACTGGGCCTTCCTTGAGAGATGCCGGACTCGATGACCCACAGGGTCCCTTCCCGCTCTGCAATGCTAAGATTAGATTACATACGAGGAACATGAGAGTCGTAGTCCACCTGAAGGGGCAAAAATGCCTCACCCAGATCATGATCATCCTCTTAGAATGGCAGAGCTCCAGCACCTCTCAAGGAGGCCCAGTGGGGGGGGGGAATTGAACTCCCAACCTCTGGCGCTGCAGTCAAAGACCTAAACCCCTGAGCTATCCAGCCGTTCTGAGACGGCTGTTGGACAGAGCAAACTGCTGGAAAAACAAGGTGTAGAGATGCCCACAAATGCATTTACTACAATAATTCCAGTTATTTCGGTGCTCCTGTTTCCCTGTTCTGCTCATCCGGTTTCCTCTGCTTAAGGAACAGCTCCAAGAACCACATGGGGGGGGGGAGGGGGGGCTTTGTTCCTTAAATAAATGATTATGGCTCCAGAAAGACCCACCTCCACCCAACCTATCTGTGGGCTAATGGTAGCCCACTCAGCTGCTCCCTGTACTTTCCACAGCCTAGATGTGTCATTTGGAAAGCCCAGTTCTTACAGAGGGATAGCCGTTCCCATCTGGCAACTGCCCAGAATTGAACTTGAAAGACACGACGAGAGGCAGAGCCACTGAGCACGTGAGCTGAATCAGGGACTCGTTTACCAGCGTTAAAACCTCTTGCCACCAGCAACAGTATTAGGCAGAAAAATCTCTACCTCAAGGGTCCAATTAGAGACAGTTCGTTTGCTTGCACGCTCTCCCTCTCTCTGCCCTCTGGATGTGTCACAGACAGAATCAGCTGCATTTCCCCAGAGTCACAGAGGTGCAAAAACCATACGAAGCCATCGCAAGACAGCTACCCGGGGGGGGGGGGGAGTGCAAGAGTGAACGGCGGTGTTGTCCCTGTTTAGCTACGGAGATGCAAACCGTACCCCAGGCACACAGCTATCTCTGCAGAACACGGCTGGGGGGTTGTGTAGGCTTCAAGATATTCCCGGAAGGGAACTCCCATCAGCCCCAGCAAGAGATCTACTGAGAGGGGATAATGGGAGATACAAGGCAGCGACCTCTCAAGACCCACATCACCTCTAGCCTTGTTCGACAGAGACAGACATGTGCCGGAGATTATTGTTGTCATTACCAAAACTGGCTACTAGAGGCAGCCCGAGATCATACTATGCAAAGTATTCGCTATTAAAATAGTGTTTGCTATAAATCCGCATTTTTCAGCATTTGTGGGTGGGGCTTAGAACCGATCCCCCACGGATACAGGGGTCCTACTGTATTTATTATTTAATTCTTAAATTTATGCCATGAGTTAAGTGTTAAATGGATGGGGCTTCTTGGTTGGACCACATCAAAAACAGTTTCCCGGAGATTCGCTCATAAAAAGACAAGAATTCTGGACTCTGGGGGGGGGGGGGGGGGTCCAGGCTGACCTCTCGAGACTCCAGAGCTTGACGGAGCCATCAGCTGCGCACGAGGCCAAGTTCACGTCCTTCTTGTCCAGGGAGATGGTGGCTTTGGGGTGGAAGACTACTGCCCCGACGTTGGTGTCGTGCCCTTGACAACAGGAGGGGAAGCCAGCCAGTTAGAGAGTCCAACGGTCCCAAATTTTCTCCTCTAGCTTAAAACCGAAGTTTCCCTTTTTTGCTTCTAAAATCAAGAAGGGCTCTGAAGTTCCATAGGGAGTTAAATGTGGATTGGCAGCTATTCAGCATTCAAGCCACCGTTGGCTTGATTACCACACGCCATCAGGCAGTCCACGCCTGTTTCCACCAGCCTGCTTGGTTTCTGGCTGTCTAAAGAGGAAAGAAGTGTTTTCCCCCAGTAGAAGGCATGTTTTCATTTATCTGCTGACAGCTAGTAATTCCCATCATCATCATCAGACTCAGCCGCTGCTCACCCCCAGCCATCTATCCTCATCCCTACGACAGTTCCTTACCAAAATAAAATAAAGGGGGGGGGGGAAGAAGGAGATTTGGGGAGAAGGTAAGGCGGCAGCAGACCCTCCTACCTCGCAAAGTGTGGACGAGATTGCAGTCTGGCACCGACCACAGCTTGCAGAGTCCGCTCCTGGGGGGGGGGGGGGGGGGAAGGGATAAAAAGAACAATAATCTTAGAACTTTTCACATCATCATCATCATCATCTTAGAACGGCAGAGCTGGAAGGGCCCCTCTGGATCATCAAGTCCAGCCTGTCAAGGAGGTTCAGTGGGGATTCGAACTCCCAACCTCTGGCTCCACAGCCAGAGACTTAAACCACTGGCCAATCCAGTAGTTCATTAAGGACAATCATCATCATCATCATCATAGAACTGCAGGTCTGGAAGGGACCTTGTGGATCATCCAGTCCAGCCCCTGTCAAGGAGGCCTGGGGGGGGGGGATTCGAACTCCTAACCTTCGGCTCCGCAGCCAAAGACCTAAGCCACTGAGGTTTATAAGCTTTGCCTGATGTTTTATCTTTCTGCAAAGTGTTTCTATCCTTGCATTTGCAGAAGCATAATGCGATGCAGACACTACCTGTCAACCACAACCATTTGCAATATATGGCGTTTACATATTTTATACATAAAGGAAACATCATAAAAGGAAGATAGAGTGTGAAATGATCATAATTAAGTATCAGAAAGTATAAACACCCCCTAACACTGTCAGTTTCAGGCTGACAGGAAAGCCTCTATTTTGAATATGTTCTTGGCTTCTCGCTGTAGGCACCCTTCAAAAACCTCTTGGGTTTCTCCTATACAAATGGGAGAAAATTGCAGAAAAACAAGGTGATGGAGTGCAAAAATAAAAATAAAAAAACTCTTACCAACAGGCTGTAGCCAGGAGCTTGGAGTTGGGACTGAAGTGGCAGAACGAGATGGGACGGTCATCCCCAATTTGGCTGCAGAAATTATTCAGAGACTGAAATGGAAAAAAAAATGGAAGAAGTTGCCAGGAGAGAAGTAAAAAAAGCGCGAAGTGAAAGGAGATAATAATTCAGGGCAGACAAAAAGAGGGTTGAGGTTTCTGGTCTAGACTGCTCCTTTCTCTTTCCCTAAATTTCTCAAGAAATATGAAGTACAGTAGGACCCCCTTATCTGTGGGATCGGTATTCGCTGCTTCCCTTATCCACTTGCCTGGAAATATTAAAAGAAAAATCCTAAAAATATGAATATGTACAGAATTTCTAAAAAACAACTTAGCAGAAATGGCCACTAGAGGGAGCCAGAAACCGGGCTATGTATGGCATTTGCTATTAAAATAGTGTTTGCTATAATCCATGTTTTTCAGTATCCAGAGGGGCTTGGAACCAAACGCCCGTGGATATGAGGGTCCTGTCAAAAGTGTGAAATACTGATTTACCCTAATCACGTCACAGGTCCATCTACCCAGTGGCAGCAGCTATAGGTCCTTAAAGCAGAGATATTTCCCAGCCTAGGTAGGGACTATCCTTTGGGCTGGAGACGACAAGATTGAATCGGGGACCTTCTCTAAGGTGAGAGGATGCTCTGCCATCAAGTGATCGGCCACGGATTTGGAAGGAGAGAAGAAACTCATTGGGGCCCCACCTTTTCTGCTGCGGGAGGTGAGGCTCCATATCTAAAGCGCCTTTTGGTCACAGGGTCCCACGGGTACGACATTCATCATGGTATAAAGAGTCCCCACCTACCCTCAGAGATTTGTGTAGCTCCTGTTTCTGGGATGTCCGTGTGGCCTCGGGGACCTCTTTGAACATCCGAGCTTCCTCCAGCCGCTTGTTCGCCCTGGGGCAGAACCAGAAAGCCTTCAGGCCTTTTCTACAGTCAAACAACTGCCTCCCCTCCTGGCCCACAACTGGCCTGCTGGTTTTCTTGGCAACAGGCATTATGAAAAGTGTAATACAATAATAACTTCTGACTTATGGAGACCCTTTTCAGGGTTTTCCAGGTAGAGAACACTCAGAAGTGGTTTCCCCTTTCCTTCTTCTGGGGGAATCCTAGGACCATGCAGCTTGCCCAAGGCTATCCAGGCTGGCTCTTCTTCTCCCAGGAGGCCCAGTGGGGGGATTCGAACTCCCAACCTCTGGCTCTGCAGCCAGAGACCTAACCACTGAGCTATCCTGCCCAGCTCTGTCATGAAACGTACAATTACAATCTGCTTTTTGGCATAGAGCTTAAAACCACCTCTCCCCATCCAGGACCTCCTTCCAGGAATAACAGATCTATACACGCTTGTCTGTATGTGTATAAGCATCTTACAGCATCAACCCCTTACCGAGGAAGCGAATAGCTGGCAATCCACATCCTGGCTGTCTTCAGGGTGTTTGGCCCCTCGTGGTACCAGGTCTGCTGATACTAAGCAAGGGGGGAAAAAAAAACCCGGGCAAAAACAGATGAGATCTGATGAGTATTCCTGTTCCATTTTTAATAAAGCGAGCCAAATGCCATTCCAGAAAAGTTACTGGGGGCTACATCCCAGAGGATGTAGGCCAAAACTAAAGAATGAGAGCAAAAATCACTGGTTTATTTTAACTTAAGGCTCTTAGAGGTGGCAACACACGCAATGGCATACCTTTCCTTAAATATGATGATTTTCAGAATTGTTCCGTTACTTCTGTATTTACAATACGGAACATCAAGCAGAGGAGGACCCGGTGTCGTGACCTGGATTGGGATTTGGGGACCTGGGTTCAAATCCCCACTTGGCCAGGAAAGTCACTGGGTGACCTCAGGCCACACACACACACTCTCATTATGCCCTACCTCGCAGGGCTGGTATGAAGAGTTGGAAAAAAGGATGAAAGAGACGTCATCTTGAGCTCGCAAGGGGAAAAGTGGAACTTGGATGGAACAAATAAATAAGGAACAGAAGGGGCACAGAGTATCCAAACATTTCCCTGAACCTGAGTACACGACAGAAGGCCTATTCTCAGCAGGGACTGCTCGTCCTAATCTCATTTCTCAGGGTGGAGGGGGCTGAGGGTGCTGATCCCGAGGGAGGCCCAGAGGGAGAGATCAAGGAACTGGGACTTCTTGGTGGTCACACCCTGCCTTCGGAATGAATTACCATTCGAAATTCGCCTGTCGCCCTCCCTGATGTCCTTTAAGCAGCGTCTAATAACATTTTTATTCCGTCCGGCTTTTCAAAATTGGCAAACCTAAGACCCCGAAGAGCATCAGCCCTTTTTAACCCAAATGCCGCCTGGTTTTAGTTCTGCTTTAAATTTTTATTATTCAGTTTGCTTTGTTAATTTAAGGCATCACGTTTGGTTTTTGTTATTTCCATGGTCTGCGAAAGAGTGGAGAGTGTGATATTTGGGAGATCTGAGGTGTGATTAGTGAGAAGAGTGAATAAATACTGTTATAACAAATAGAAGGTTGGGTCAGATGGGCATATAAACAAACAAACAAACAAACAAATAAGTAAGTAAATAAATAAATAAATTTCACTACAAAGAATTTCACAATGCGTTTACCTCCTCTTTCGATTTCTTGGATTTTTCATCATCTTTCTTGGTCTTCTTCAAGGCATCAGTGCCGACCACCGAAAGAATATTACGTAGCCTGTGCCAAGAAACAAAGTCAGGTTGAAGCTGCCCTGTCGCTTTTCCGTTCCTGCTTTCCAGAAACGAAAAGAACAAGGAGGGAAGAGGGCTCTCCCACCCACCACCCCCCGGGGGGGGGGGGGGGAAAGCCGAGAGGCCAATTCGCGCCCCCCTCTCACCTCTCCCGCCTCTCTGCGGGACCCTCTCCGAAAAGGGTGATGGGCTCCCCGAGGGCCCGTAAGCAGGCTTTGACCTCCGAATCGTCCGTGGAGACGTTGATTTGCCTGGCCCGCTTCCGGCGCTCGAATTCCGCCAGGACTTCCGCCTGCCGTTCGCTGATGTGCTCTTCCAGGTCGAACATTTCCCCTGATGACAGAAGAAAGCTGAAAACACAAGGCGGCAAGGCTCTGCCTGAGGTAGGCGAACTGTCGTACCAGCAGAGACGAGCCACAACCTGGCACACAAGTGTGGGGGATGCTGGCCAAGCGTGATCTGCACAACCCGACCAAAAAAAACCAAAACCCCATCCAATGATCACACAAACCCCGTCTGCCTCGGACAATATCCTCCCGCCAGCCAGTTTTATCAAGTTCACTGGCAAGTTCTCTTACCGCTGGTGATGTTGATATTGCCGGCCTCGATAGCTGCTTTGACGGCGTCCTTCCCCAACATCCCAGACTCTCCCTTGAGAAGACGTTCCCGCTCCTTCTCTTCCAGGCTTCCATAGAAAATCGGCCCCTTCTTGGCCGGGGGTCCATCTCCGTCGTCGGAAGCTTTGGTCTTTCCCCCCTGGAAGGAGGAAGGAAGCTCGTCAGCGGATCCAAGCATAGAGATGATCAAGACCAAAGGATAAGACAAGGGGAGGCACAGAACCCCTGAGAGTTATTAGCCATGGCTTTTATATAAATATAATCCCATCTTGGATCATTGTTTATTTAGTAATATATTGTTATGATTTTAAATTGTTAGATGATATGTTGTTACCCGCCCAGAGTAGTCTATATGACTAGATGGGCGGGCTATAAATGTAATAAATAAATAAATAAATATTATTTACTTTTTTTTTTTTTAATCGTAGACTTACCATTTATAGCTTTTTACACGTGGTTCTTTTAAACGATGTAAGCCGCCTTGGATCCTTTCTCAGGAGAAAGGCGGGGTAAAAAAATATTTTAAATATAGAAATCAAGGTTTATTTAGGTTTTTTTTTTTTACCCCCCCGCCCCCCCCGCCTCTGGCTCCATGGCGGCTGACGTCGTTGAAAGAACAGCCCTGGACGCTCACAAGGGGGGCGATACAAACACAAAAGAACGAAACGAAACCAATTAAAAACAAAACAGCAACCCCCAAACACCTCCCGAGCAAGAAGGTAGGGCAACCCGTTTCAAACCCCGCTGAGGGGAGCCAGCCAGTCGCTCAAGTTTGCGCCCTGACCGGCCTACCTCACAGGGCTGTTGTGAGGAGGAGGAGGGGGGGGAACGGGGGAGGAGAACCACCCTCGACACCGCCTAAAAAAGAACACGAAACTCACACGAGGAGACAGGCCCCAAGCGCCCCTTACCGCGGAGGCCCGCGACGTAGCCATGGCGACCCTTTTCCGTCGAAGCCCCCCCGCTTCCCTCAGCTCGGCACGGAAGCCCCGGCGAAGCGCGCGGGCAAGCACTTCCGGGGGCGCTCTGGCCGCCTCGGAGGACCCTCTATGGCCCAACGCTTCAGGGTTGTTCGAGGGGGCGGGGAGAGGGAAATAACGGCGCGGGGCATGCCGGGAGGGAGAGCCCGGGCGGGCGGGCTGGCGCGCGCGCCTCCCAGGCAGCGCGGCGGAAAAGGGAGAGAGAGCGAGCTTGCGCGCATGCGCGGGCGAGGGCGGGCGGTCGTCCGAGATGCTGCGGCGGAAGCCGACGCGCCTGGAGCTGAAGCTGGACGACATTGAGGAGTTCGAGGGGGCCCGCAAGGAGCTCGAGGTAGGCGGCGGGGTGGGGGTGGGGGTGGGGTGGGGGGCAGGCCCGGGGGTGAGCTTCCTCCCCCCCCCGAGCCGCTCCTTTAAAAAAACGGGCCTGGGCACTCTGCACATGCTCCAGAGTGTCCTTGCCTTCCCCTGAGGAAGCCAAGCCGATTTGGCCTGCAGGGAGGCGCCCTCTTGTGGCACAGAAATGTCGGCCCTGGAAGGGACCCCGCCCGCCCCCCCCCCCCTTTAAGACGGCCCTCCTTGTCTGCATTTGCCCTCTGGGGCTGCAGGAAACAAGCGGGCTCCGTCTTCCCCTCTTCTGTCCTCCAGGCTGAAGGGGCCCCCATAAAGGGCTGGGTTTCTTTTACAGGGACCCCTGTATCCGCGGGGGATGGGTCCAAGCTCTTCCGCGGATGCTGAGAACCGCGGATTGCAGCGAACGCTATGCATAGCATGGTCTCTGGCGCCCTCCAGTGGCCGGTTTCGGTAACTCGATCTTTAGAAATACATATTTCTAGGATTTGTTTAATGTTTTCAGACCGGAGAGAAGTGAATCAGCGGATACTGATTCGGTGGATAAAGGGGTCCTACTATAGACCCTGATGTTGGGAAAATGTGAAGGCAAGAGGAGAAGGGGACGACAGAGGACGAGATGGCTGGACAGGGTCACCGAAGCTACCAACATGAATTTGACCCAACTCCAGGAGGCAGTGGAAGACAGGAGGGCCTGGCGTGCTCTGGTCCATGGGGTCACGAAGAGTCGGACACGACTTAACGACTAAACAACAACAAGAAGTAGAGAATACTCAGAAGTGCTTTACCTTTCCCTTCCTCTAGGGGGCATCCTTGGGACTGTGCAGCTTGCCCAAGGCTACCCAGGCTGGCTATTCTCCCAGGAGGCCCAGTGGGGGAATCGAACTCCCAACCTCTGGTTCTGCAGCCAGAGACCTTAAACCACTGAGTTATCTAGCCCGCTAATAATTAATAATTATGTGCTGTCAAGTCAAATCTGACTTAGAGTGACCCTTTTCAGGGTTTTCCAGGCAGAGAAGACTCAGAAGTGTCTTACTATTCCCTTCCTCTAGGGGGAGCCCTGGGACTTTGTGCCGCTTGCCCAAGGCTAGCCAGGCCGGCTCTGCTCCCAGGAGGCCCAGTGGGGGAATCGAACTCCCAACCAGATACCTAAACCACTGAGCTATCCAGCCAGCTCACTATTAGCATATCATACTCAGTTGTCCATTATCAGTTTTCCATGATGCTGTGGGATCTGGATATTTGGAGTGCTTCTCCCTGTAAAAACCAGCCCCATCACCAAGACTGAAGATTAGTTTATTTGGAGGGCTTTTTCTGCCGTAGCTCCCCAACTGGGGAATGCTCTCCCCTTGGAGGCACCAATATTGGCATCATTTCGGCGCCAAATCAAGATGTACTTATTGACGAGAGCCTTTTGGGGGTTGAGGAGTGTGGCCTGCGCAGGTTTTAGTGCAATGTTTTTGAACATCTTGAGTGTTTGAAGCTTGTGTTATCTTGATTTTAACTTGTTTTAAATATCTTACATTTTAAAATGATTTTACGCAGCCTTGTAACCCACCCTGAGATCCTATAATATTAGGACAGGCTATAAATGTCTACATAAATTAAGCTATAAATGAAAACCTTTCTACTTCCTTGGAGCCTCATAGAAAAAGCTGACCAATCCCAGTCAAACAGACTGCATTGGCTCAAAAAACTTCACAGGTTTCGCTTCCAAGTAAAAACTTGAATAAAACAATAAAAGAGCAAGCTCTCAACAGGAATGTGTAATTTGTTTGACATCCGGAACATGACAGGACAGGTTTTTCTGTCGAAAGCTTGCTCTTTTATTGTTTTAATCAAGTTTTTACTTGGAAGCGAAACCTGTGAAGTTTTTTGAGCCAATGCAGTTTGACTGGGATTGGTCAGCTTTTAAAAACTACAGAAGTTTAAACCAACTCACTCACTAACTAAAGCCATAAATGTTTGAATAAAAAAACAAAGTATAAATGTTTAAATAAAGCTATAAATGTTTATGTAAATAAGTATTATCTACCACGTATCCAAATTCATATTTGCCTAATGCAACCACCGAGCAATGGTTGAAGGTAGGAGTCGTAGATCAGAAGCCAGCAGGAGGGCACCAGGCTGGCAACTGGCCTCAGATTTAAACCTTTGAAACACATAATCCTGGGATTATATACAAGTATTTCTTACAAAGGAGTTTATATTAGTATCAAGTTGCAAAAAAGGCTTTTCTTGATATATGCATGCATGAATCAACGGCTCCCTGTATTTCTTCCTTGTAGCAAGTCTGTTTTTGCAGCACTGCCTGCAGGGAAGAAACCTTCCAGTGCCATCGAAAAATGCTTCCATCGTGGCAGATAAACAGGTGTGGTCGTTCTGAACTTCTGAGCCCCCTTCCTGTTTGCTTTCCTAGAGCCGTAAGAAGCAGCGTGAAGACGTGGACGTGGTGGGAGCCAGCGACGGCGATGCCACCCTTGGGCTGGGCGCAGACCACAAGACCCAGGAGCAGATGATACACGACAGGATCGGGTACAAACCTCAGCCCAAACCAAACAATCGGTCAGCTCAGTTTGGGAACTTTGAGTTCTAGTGCCAGAGGAACGGAGCGTTAGCACCGGTGCTTATAGCAGTGAGCTTTGGGCTACGAAGGGATCATTCTGGATTTATAAAGAGCTAGTTTGGAAAGATGAACGGGCGTGCCTTCTCGTGGCGTTAAAAGAATTCAATCTTCTAGCAACCTGAGACCCAACTCTTTCCCAAAGAGACGATGGGTGTTTCCTTTAAAGGATTCCTTTTTGCAAACTCCTTGGATGGCATGTCTCAAATAAATACGTGTGTGTGTGTTTTAAAATACTTTTCAGGTAGAATTTTATAAAGGCGAGTATTTCTGGCATAGATTGGTTTTGAATCTTGCTGGTGGAATGGGAAGTTTTGTTTTAAACCCTGAGTTAGGGGCCAGAATTACGAAGAATCCACTGACTTTCCTGATTTGAAATACGTTGGGAAGCCAGGATAGAAACTTTCCTGAGTTTGCTCCCATTTCTCATGTCTCAAGTTCTAAGCCATGAATGGGAAGCAGGTCCAGTTGACAAAAGTCGTATATAAACATAGTAAATACAGACTAGTATCAGTAAGAACCTCCTGCCTGTATGAACATCCGAAAAATCTTTGATGGTGGGATCTTTTTTTTAAATGTCAGCATATGACCTTTATGTTTTATCTTGTATCCTAGTGAAACAGCCTGATTTAACACGAGGGGCTGTTTTCCATCAATCCACCATTTCTGTTAAGACACGTTCTGCTTTATTAGTGACATACACACAGATCATCAGCATGACATGGACTATGGATTTAATCTTATCTATATACATCCAGCATGGCGTTGTGCTAGAAAAGATACACACCCTCGAAACAAGTTAAAGGCACCATTATTTCTCGGACACACGAGGGTACTTACTGCACCAGCAGCATAATCCTGTAGGATCTTGAGGGAGCGAAGACACATAAATTGGGAATGGAATCATTTCCCTTTTACAATCACACACAATAGCACCAATACAAGATGGTACATTAGCAGAGAACAGATCCTCCCCACCCACTCCGATCCTCTTGGTTGAATGAAATTTTAAGTCTAAATTGGAGAGGAAGGCTGGTTAGCTTTCTTATCATCATAGAACTGCAGAGCCGGAAGGGACCCTCTGGATCATCAAGTCCAGGCCTTCTTAAGGAGGCCCGGGGGGGGGGGGGGGGATTCGAACTCCCAACCTCTGGCTCCGCAGCCAGAGGCCTCAACCACTGAGCTACTCAGCAGTTGTCTAATCTTAGAAGTGCAGAGCTGCAAGGGGACCCTATGGGTCACTGAGTCTGGCCCCTGCTCTATACGTCCATAAACTGTTTGGCTTCTTGAGTTCCTTGCTAATGCTTCTGGTCTGATTTCTCCCTCCTCTTGCATCCCATTTCAATTTTTTAAAAAGGAAGCTACATTGAAAGAAAACAGCCCAGCCTCCTAGATTTCTAGCCAAGGATGGTGGAGCTGAGCTGAGCCCATGGGGGATGGAGGTTGACCTCTGGTTTAAGAGCATTTGATATTCACAGTGCTAAGGCGCACCGTGGGAGCTCCTGGTAAGGCCCAGTGTACCACTGGCTCTATTGGGGTGGACAAGGTGCAGCCCCCCGTTAAGTGGTTGGGCAGGGGTCCACAGCGTTCACCCCTAGGAGAGCTGCATCCCAACATCATCTGGAGGGCCAGCCGTGGCTCTTTGTTCCCAAGCAGACAACCACAGCCTCCCTAGCAAGAGTGGTGTATAGGAGAACCAGCTCAATGCCGTTCTCTGCATTAAAATGAACTGAGAAGAAGGCAGCCTGCTTCCAACCACCCCTTTGGGCGTTCTCTGGACTAGGATCCTCAAAGCACGTTGTGGGGTGCAACGGACGTCTTTGGGAACGGCAACTTCCCTTCCTGGCTTAAAACTAGTCTGCGGAATGAAATCGGAAGGATTTTTTAGGCGGCCTCCCCGCCCGCTTTGTAATGCAGGCTGGTATGCCACGGAGGGCACCGTTTCTGTGTCCCCCATCCTGCTGGTTACTTGGGATTACTCAGTGTCCAGAAAAGGGGTACCTATTGGTCATTTACGCTTCTGACACACTGGGGGCAATAAGGGTAGATGTCACACTAGCCTGTCTTGCCACGCAAGAGCAGTGACATGGCACAGTAGCTCCATGGAGAGCCGTTCTAGGACGACAGCTCTACCTCGTGTGATGTTCTAGGAAGGGAGGAAGGAGCAAGAGAATTTTGCCCAGAAAACAAGTTCTTTTAGAAAGATGGGACGAATCGGCACTAGGGTGTGGCTGGATTTCACACGAGCCCCAGATAGTGGTAAGATGAGAAGTAGTGCACCAGCACCTGGAGGGTCATAGGTCCCTCACTTTAAGTAATTTCTACATGATTTTTAAAAAAATATATAGGTAAAGGTTCCCCTTGACATTTAGTCCAGTCCTGTCCGACTCTAGGGCGCGGTGCTTATCCCCGTCTCCAAGCCATAGAGCCGGCGTTTGTTCGAAGACCGTTTCTGTGGTCACGTGGCCAGCGCGACTAGACACGGAATGCCGTGACCTTCCCACCGAGGTGGTACCTATTTCTCTACTCGCATTTACCTGCTTTCGAACGGCTAGGTCGGCAGGAGCTGGGACAAGCGATGGGAGCTCACTCTGTCGTGTGGATTCGATCTTACGACGGCTGGTCTTCCGACCTTGCAGCACAGAGGCTTCTGCGGTTTCACCCACAGTGCCACCATGTCCGTTTTTTAACAACATACTTGCAGGAAAAGAAAGAAGGAAGGAAGGAGAAAGAAAGAGAAGGAAGGAAAAGAGAAGGAAGGAAGGAAGGAGACAGATTACCGGTGTAGACACAACCTTAGGCTGTCCAACCCAAGCCTCATTTGGGGTAGCTCCAGTCATGTAAATAATAACTCGATTTATTTAAGGACAAGACATGTGACCCTTTTCCTGCCTTCAAGTCAAAATGAAGCCAGAGCTTGTTCCATTGGTTTATTTAAAAGAATTTATAACGGTTGCTTTCTGTTTTCCCTAAATGTTGATTTGGGTTCGTTTATGCACATCTCACACCTCAAATCGGCAAGTCACAGTGGGCCACTGGAGCTGCGTGCCATCATCACGTTCCCTAGAGCCACACGACCACCGTGGAAAAGCAGGCGTTAAGCGTCCGCTGGGCCTCGAGGCGGCAGCCTGTCCCTGGGGGGGCTAGAACCAGACCAGGTTGGGGCACCAAGTTGGCTTCAAGACTCGGATGAAACAGGGGACACCAAGAACCACCAGTCTCTGCTCTTTTTACCCAGCAGAGGTACTCACGCTATGAGGGGTTTGTAGCTCGGTTTGTCTTCTGCTGATTCGATATCTGAGATGGGCACGAACTGGTTCGTCCCGGTTCGCCAAGGGTCCTGCTGTTCCGCTCCCCGCCTCCTCGGGCTCAAGCAGCCACTCCCCGGGCCCTGCTTGCTTGCTTTCCCCACCTCTTCGGCTGATCTCCCAGTCACGAGCAAGAGCACAGCCTTCTCAGCCCCGCCCTTTTCTTTGAGTGGCAGATCAGCCGAGAGAAGCCTGAGCTCTTGCCGGGACTGGCAGATCAGTCGAGGAGGTGGAAAAAAAAACAAGCCAGCTGGGCCTGGCGAGCGGCAGACTGAGCCAGCGGAAACCGGGCAGGGGAGCAGCATCAGCACCTGTGCTTCCCCCTTGACGAACCGGTTTGTGCCCATCTCTATTCGATGTCGCCCTCCTAGAACTGCTCCCACATTATCCCAGCATAGGCCGTTTGAAAACACATAACACAAAAAAACCATGGAATCGCCTGCGCCAGCAGGCCAGCTAGTTTTGATCACGGCACAGTCTTTTTCTTCCTTCTTCTAAAGATCAAACTGCTAATGGTATCTAATATACTGTATAAGCTGATCATCCTAAGAAAGCTGCCCCAGCTGGCTACGAGCTTTCCCCGCCACTCAGGAGCACGCCCCCCCCCCGTGCCTTAAGGAAGAGGGGACTACGTAGGGGAGAAGAGGGAGGGAGAGGCAGAGGGGCTGACCCACGGAAAACGGTAGGAGGGTGCCCCACGGGTTTTCTTGGCTTGTTTTGGGGAAGCCTGGTCCTTTCCAGAGGCTGCGAGGAAAGGGATTTGGACCCCCCCTTGGCCCGGCGTTAATGGCAGTGCTCCGTGATGTCCACCACCACCGCCTTCTTCCAGCTGAAGAAGAAGTAGCCGGTCCCGGCGCCGGCCGCCACAGCGATGCAGAGGTAGCCGTTATACGTCATGAAGATGAGCATGAGGAAGTAGCTGACCACCACCTGGACGACGTGGAGGGCCGTCTGGAAGAGGTGAGGGAAGCTCAGCATCTGTTGCCTGACGGATCCGGAGGAAAAGAAGAAGAGGGGTATCAGTAGGGGGCGACAAAAATATCTTCCCTGCTGGACAGACACCCCCTCGGATCTGGGGACTATCAGCCAGGATTGAAGGCGTTCAAATTTCTGGTTATTAAGGGGGGGGGGGGGAAGCATGCTGCATATATACCTCTCTATAGCGCTTAAAGCACTCTCTGGGCGGTTTAGAATTTAATCATGCTGGCTACCCATTGGCCCCCAAGCAAGCGGAGTACTTGATTTACCGATCTCGGAAGGATGAAAGGCTGAATGAACCTTGAGCTGGCCACCTGGGATTGAATCTGGGTCGTGAGCAGAGTCTGGACTGCAGTACTGCAGTTTAACCTCTGCACCACAAGGCTCAATATTACCTATAAAGCCCTATACAGCTTGGGTCTCTGCTGTTTGAAGGGTCGTATGACCCCCTACGAGCCTTCTCGGCTTTTAAGATCTTCTGGGGAGGTCCATCTCTTGGTTCCGCCACCTTCCCAAGCTTGTTTGGTGAGGACACGAGACAGGGCCTTCTTGGTGGCTGCTCCCAGGCTTTGGAATGCCTCAAGAAGCCAGGTAGGTCCCTTCCCTCTTGTCCTTCCGTCATCAGGCAAAGGCCTTCCTCTTCAGGCAGGCTTTTCAGCAGTAAATCTCTCAGGAACACTCATTTATTAACTTGCAGATTTCAAAATGTTTTCAAATGATCATTTTAATGTTGGTTTTCAATCTTAATACATGTTTTAATTAATTGTGTTTTTTAAAATACATTTATATAGCATTTTAAAACTCTTTTATGGATTTTGTTGTTGTGAGCTGCCTTGGGTCCCCTATCGGGAGAAAGGCAGCATAAAAATAATATAAATAAAAATAAATAGGATGGGATGGCGATTATCAGAACACTTGAGTCCTTCCACTAGAGAAGGCAGAGGGAGGGATCCTAGTTGACAGGAAGCTTTCCCTGAATGGTAGACAAGGTTCTTTGCACCCAGAAGGTGCCGGGTTCGATTCCCAGCATCTCTGGCTATTGCTAGGAAATCATTTTGCCCGAAACCCCGGAAAGGGGTTACTGTCAGTAAAGAGCTGGCAATCCTGGGCTAGATAACACCAAAATTTTGACTGGATAGAAAGCAGGTTTTCTGATGTGTCTTTTATAACGGGCCCTTCTTCAGCCTGGTGAGAACTGGGATTCTATTTTAGTTTTAGGTGAAGGGCGACAGGTAAGAGGTAAAGTTGGTGGAAGGATGAAGGATTCCTTCTCTGGCCTCTCCATGGGAATGATTCTCCTCCAAAATTCTAGACAGCTGCTCCCAGTCAGCTGAGAGACAACACAGAGCGAGGTGGAACGGTCGTTCTATTTAGGATCAGGGGGATTCCTAAGTTTTATGGCTCCTCTGACCCCCCTTCTATGGTTCCTCTGGCTCCCACCAACGGTTCCAGCTGCTGGTGGGGTCCCAGTGGCCTCCTGCGTTAAGCGTCGTCCTTTGAGGACTTACTCACCCGACCGTTTTGTGCGTCTCCATCAAAACTGTGCCGTTTGGTCCCGGGACAGGCATGGAGTTGTAGCGTATGCTGACCTGCGACTTCCGGAGAAGGCTCTCGCGGGCGATCTTCAAGCCCTCGTAGAACATGGCCAGAATGAAGATGGCCACAAAGGCACCGGCCATTTCTGATGGACAAGAGGAAAGGGACTAGTTCTGTCTAAAAGTATTTAATTTCTTATGGGAGGCCATGTTTGCTGATATCACCTGTTCATTTATTCATTCATTCAATGTATTTATATACCGCTTAGTGCAATGCAGTACTCTAAGCAGTTTACAACCAAACAAGAACCCACCAACCTACCACACCCACATTGAACTATCAAACATAAAACATGCACAATAATTTTTAAAAAAACCCCAAAGGATGGCAGGATCAGGGAACACACAGCTGACTATGAAGCTCAGAGAGGATGTCCTTGAATGCTTCTTGAAACTGGGGGGGTCTTCAACACCTTCCTCAAAGAAGGGAGGGAGGGGGCCTGGCGTGCTTCTCTCGGGAGCCCCTTCCATCGGGATTTTTACATCGGAGTTGGTGGAGACGGGTGGTCCTCCAGGTAGGGGAATGGAGCTGAAACCACCTCAGAGTAAGATGGCACGGCCAGCGCTTTGGCAATCATGGGAATGGTCGTCTACAAGATGTAGAGGCCAACTCTTTCCCCAGCGAGATGATGGGTTTGGGAGTGGAGCGAACAGGATAAGGGCTGCTAAGGCGACCCAGGGGGCCCCAATTCACTCACCTCCGGCCGTGTTGATGACGAGCCCGGAAAACAGCAAAGGCACGTTCGTATAGCTAAAGTGGAAGGTCATCTCCTACCCCGGGGACAAAAGAATCGGGTTTCAACGCGGGGCCTTGCGACCTCGCCATTTTGAAGAAGCTGAGGTTCGGGCTGTGAATCATCCCTGGAGACGGTGTGAATTCACCCTCCTGTATGAGTGGCGTTTGTGAAGTGTGTGTGGGCGGGGAGAACACGGCCAATGCCTACACCAGAGATGGGCAAAGGGATGCCGTCCAGCCCTTCGTGGACTACAATCCCCATCGACCCCAACTGGCCTAGATAGCCAGGGGTGAGGAACCCTGGGCGAGCTGGAGCCTGGAGAGCCACACGGCGCCCGCCCTCGAGTCAAGGGTCCGCCATTTTGAACAAGCACGGCAGTGGGTCCGGAAATGAAGGGTGTGCCAAACAAGGCTGGATTACAACTCCCATCAACCCTTGCTATTTGCTAGGGATGAGGGTCGAGCCCGTCCCTGGCTACCAGGCCGCCCTGTAAAGCATTCCTAGAAATACAGTAGGACCCCCTTATCCACGGATCACTATCCGCTGATTCACTTATCCACGGCCTGAAAATATTAAAAGAAAAATCCCAAATAGACATAATTTCACTCCTATATATAAAAAGAGTGAAATTACCAGAAAAAGCCAGAGACGATGCTATGTACAGTCAACCCTCGACTTACGAACGGCCCTAGTTATGAACTTTTCGACTTACGAACCGCTCTGATAGAAAAATATAGCCTCGACTTGCGAACTTTACTTCGAGTTACGAACCGAAAAAAAAAACCCTAAGTCATCTTAGGTTAAAAGGAAAAAAAAAGAAAAAAAATTCTGCCCCTAGTGGTAGGAACGGATTAACCGGCTTTGCATTAGTTCCTATGGGAACTAATGCTTCGACTTACAAACCGCCCCTCGACCTAAGAACCAAAAACAGCCGGAACGGATTAATTGGTTTTCAATGCATTCCTATGGGAAATGCTTATTCGACTTACGAACTTTTCAACTTAAGAACGTCCTTCCGGAACAGATTAAGTTCGTAAGTTGAGGGTTGACTGTATAGTGTTTGCTATAATGTTTGCTATAATCCACATTTTCCAGCATCTTGGGGGGGGGGGGGGGGGCTTGGAACCAATCCCAAACAGATATGGGGGTCCTACTGTATGAACATAACCAACTTATCAGTTACACATTGCTGTGTTGCGGAGTCCCCCGGCTCTACAACTGAGGTGAGAGAAAGGACCAACACCTGTGAAATCGTAGCCTGTGTCTTACATATAAAATGCACAAGGAACATGGGCTGTTGGGAGTCCACTTTCTTTTCTCCCCGTGGCGCCCCACCTCTTCCTTCCAAGAGAATCTGCAGACCAGCTTTTCGGGAGGCTGGGATTCGAAGGCCACCAAGGGCCCCCAGGCTGCCCGTTGGCTATTCAAGACCCACGTCGGACACGTGCCTCCTTCTGCCCGTGCCGAAAGTAGCACCGAAGAGACTTTCCGTGGTTCCCTGGGCCACGGCTGCCGCCTCCGAGCCTTTTCCTGGCTCTTCAAACGATGGGTGGCATCTTATACTCACCATCATCCCACTGCCGTGCATATGTCCCGAGGGCATGGTCGTGTGATGGTGGGCATGAGGATCGGAGGTGGGTGTGGCCAGTCCACTCATATTATGGCCCACGTGCGCCAGGTCGTGATTGTGGCTCATCTTGGCCCTCGACGTCGCACGGGGGGAGGCTGAGGGACTCTGGAAAGCAAGACAACAAACGGATGGCATTGGAAGAATCCATAGGATCTTTTCCAGCTCTGCAGTTCCAGGACGATGCTTCAAAGTCTATCGGGAGAAAGATTACCTGAAAGCTAGTCTGGAAACCGGAAGCCTTCTTAAAACCTAACATATTTAGTTAGAACAGGAGAGGACTGGATGATCCACAGGGTCCCTTCCAGCTCTGGCAGTTCTAAGATGATTATTTTTAAACAGAGGAGAAATTATGCTATTCCAGGAACCTCTGCTCGCCGTACAGGGCCATGAAAAGCAGCCAGGAGACGCCCCCCAAACGGTGGGGCTCAAGGCCTAACCACACAGCAATAAGAAAAGGAAGATCTGCAGAGAAGCTGGTGGTGGTGGGTGGAAAAAAATAAAGCTGGGTATTCAAAAAAAGCATAGCAAACAAAACGGGTGATCTGGAATCATCAGCATCGGACGTCGAGGATTAACAAAACAGGAAGTTAGCCGTTCGGGCCCAGAATGAACGCCGCGTCAAAAGTGGAAGGAGAGAAAACTAAGCAATCTGCTTTTAATTCAATCACGTCAAGAGCTGTAGACCTTTTTGGGCTTGACCAGGGTCCACTTTGTAGCCGCGGGGTTTCATGGCACCCACAACCCTTCTGAAATCACATCAGCTCCACCGCCTGAGAGAGGTGGAGCGCTTTCCCACCGCGTCGGTAAGGGCTCACTTACTGGGAACAGACCTTTCTGTAATCTCATTAGCCCAAACTGATAAGACAAAGCAGAAAGGGGTCTCGGTTGACCCGCGGCAATTCCAGAACGATCTGTCCTCCCCTTCCACCAATTATCTTGATAATTGCATTAGGTCAGAGACGGCAGCTGCAAAGGCCAAAATCCATTTAAGCGCGTTACTTTTGATGTCTACGATGCCTCCAGCAAGTTGAGAGAAAAGACAGCCACCAAGGGGAGGGATTAAAAACCCAGTTTTTAAGAGCTCTTTGCCACTGGGTAGTTTTTTCCAAGGCATCCTGGATCACGAATGGACTCTGGCACTGTGGTAAGCCTTAAGTATTCGGATGCCGGGGTTGTCAAAGAATAGCCTTTTCTGCTGTGGCTTTATGAGAATGAAATCATCCTCTTAGAACAGCAGAGCTGGAAGGGATCCTATAAGATCATCCAGTCCAGCCCCTGTGTCTAAGAGACCCCGTGGGGGAATCAAACTCTCAACCTCTGGCTCCACGGCCAGAAGCCTCAACCACGGAGCTATCTTAACACCACCCTTTTTAAGGGCCAATTTCAGCCTGTAAGAATTGCCAGTATTTAGGTGAAGCAGGCTGAGCAAAGCGCTTCACGGACGGCCAATGATCCTCACAGCCACCCTGTACAGTAGACTCCTGCAACCCATCTTACACATGGTAGGCTGAGGAAAATGGGCTTATCCCAGGCTGAAGGGTGCCTGGGTCCAAAAGGGATGGCTTCCAAGTTCACACTCACAACTACAAAAAGGTGCCATCTTCATCGGGATGCGGTAAAGGGGGCCTTCCTCATTCTTTAATTACTACCAATTACAGGAGGACCCCCTGTGTCCGTGGTGGATCGGTTCCCTCCTGCGGATACTGAAAAACGCAGATGATAGCAAACGCTATACATCGCATGGTGTCTCTCTCCCCCTCGTGGACCGTTCTGGTCACTTCACTTTTAGAAATACTATATATTTCTAGGATTTTTCTTTTCACGTTTTTAGAACACGAATCAGTGCATCCATGGATACCGATCCCACAGATACAGGGGTCCTACTGTTTGGCATTATCCTTGTGAACACCACGGATGCTCATCCTACTTCTAAGGCAATTCGCACATAAAGAGGACTGGGGGTGGCGAGGGAGAAGGACCGGCGGGGTTTGGGGAGAGAAAATGAGAAAGGTGATGGCAACCGGGAGACTTTCTTTCGTTGACACTGGGATTTGGAAAATAACAGGAATAACGTGTTGCTTCAATTTGAAAGACTTCTCCCAAGGAAAGACCTGAGAGAAGTGTATTAAATTCTGCCTGAAGCAAAACACATGAATAGCAAGAGGGTTCTCCTCTCATAAAAACTGAACCCACGATCATCCCACGACAGAGAATGGTCAGAGCCTCAGGACCGACCAAAGGGTTTATTTCTTCACACAGTGTACTGTGGAACTCCACGCCACAAGAGGTTGTGACGGCTACCATTTGGGGCCACTTTTGAAAGGAAACCAGACCCCCCAAAAATTGGGGGGGGGTCTCCTCTCATTTTATCTCTTGGGCTTTTGATCCGCCGAAACCTTGAGACACTGGATCTGAATGAGGCTGGGTCTTTTGCTTGCTGAAGATGATGATTTGTGGAGGCCTGCCCTCCCCTGTCCACCCCACTTCGATCGAGGTGGGGGAAGCGCGGATGATCTTCGAATCCCATAACCTTCTAAGAGACGACTACAGCCGCCAGGCTCACATCAAAGAGGCAAACATTTAGCAAACCCAGCAATTTTTATATATAAAATCAGGGCAAATGAGTACTGTCAAGGAATCTATTATATCAGTCAAGCTAATAAATGCTAATAAACGTGAAATGTTGAGGCAGAGTCTCCTCTTTCTGAGTCAGAAAAAGCCTCCGCTAAGAAAACCAGAGAGAGAAAACACACTGGTGAGAAACAGAGACAGGTGGTAGCAGGTTCAGACATGCTAACAGGTGTCTTCCAAAGGGATCACCTATGAAAAGGTGAGAGGTTGCAGGTACATCAAAATATACAACCTTCCTCCATCCTCAGAGGGACAATAAATTTTGAAAAGGCTTGGCTTGGTGGTAGCTTTGCACAAACATCAGTATAATATTATTAGCGTATTATAAACCCAGCATTTGCCACCCAGGGACTAGAAATCTTCTTGCAATTCGTTACAGAAACAAAAAGGCATGAATATATAAAATCCGGAAGGAAAGAAAACTTGACCAAATCTTTTTCACAACATAAAACCAGCCACCGAGGATCATCCTCAGGACAGAAAAGCTGGCATAGCATCAATCCTTTCACAGGCCTTATAAAATCAGAGATAATTTAGAGAAGACTAAAATTCACAGGTGGGGACATGGAAGAGGGCTTTCTCTATGGCTGCTCCCAGACTGTGGAACTCCTTCCCACTGGAAGCCAGCCTGACCCCATCTTTGCTGTCCTTCTGCAAGCAGAGATGGGCACAAACCGCCGGTTTGTGCAGGTTCGTTTCTTGGCCGAAACAGGTATTCGGAGTTTTCCCGGACCCGCCTCCTCCGGCAGGCGCCCACTCAGAGGCAGCGCCCTGGCTTCCTGGCCCCACCTCCTCCAGGTGCTGCCTCTTGAGTGGGCGCCTGCTGGAGGAGGCGGGACTGGAAAACTCCGAATACCTACACAGGTTGGCTCTTCTTCCCGGAGGCCCAGTGGGGAATCGAACTCCCAACCTCTGGCTCTGCAGCCAAGAGGCCTAACCCACTGAGCTCTCCATCCAGTCACCAGTACCCAGCCAGTAGGTTTTACTTCTACGTAAAAAGGCATTGAATTAAATGGCCCGAATACTCCCACCGATGACACTTGGAGGTGAATTGTCTGAAGTTGTATAACTCTAACATGGAACTGATCAGGTTTAGGGTGATTTTTTTAAAAAAATTCAGGGCAATTTGCTTCCAGAAGTCACACCATTTGTTTAGCTCCACAAGGGCATTTCGGGCCAAACTTTGAGATTTTCACTTTTGTAGGCAGCCTTATCAATGGAGACAAGATTTTAAAAAAACGATACAGAAAGTCATTCAAAACCCTTATTTCCAGGAGTGCGGGTTGTCCCATAAATGACCAGCAGAAACAAAAGGGGAAGGGAAAAAAACAACAACCCCATAAAGATGAAAGCTTGCTTATTTTATTCTGGACGTGCAAATCCCTTTCTTCCTCTGGGACAAGACTGTTTAAAATCCCGAGCGGGAGCTTCAAAGCTATTCTGCCGCAAGGCACATCTGCCCGCCACTCAAAGGAAGAGTCCAGCTGTGCTGACGGAAAACCGTGGGCGAGTCCAACTGGGTCTTCGGCTTCCTGCCAACGTAAAGCTATATGGAGAGACATGAAACCACACTCGGCAGGCACTGGAACTTCCAGTGGCTGAACCAGCTTTGCGTACAAAACACACAGTAATTAGACCCAAAGCCCGGTTAATCAGAACTACCGTATTTTTCCGTGTATAAGACGCTCCCATGTATAAGACGCCCCCCCCACTTTTCTAACCCAAAAATTAAGAAATCTAAGTGGGGCTTAGCAAGTGGAGGAGAAAGCAGCGATCAAAGCCCTGCAGGATCACTTTGATCCCTGCTTTCCCCTCCATCCTCAGCTTACTTCCATGTATAAGACGACCCTCAATTTTAGTCTTATACACGGAAAAATACGGTATGTGCACTTAAGAAGATTACAGTACACGGAAGCTTGCCTTTACACCTTGTTCAAGGAGGCACAAACCAGAAGGTTTCGTCTTCCCAGCATTGACCAACACGGAACACAATAGGATGGTGTATCATTCCACTCGGAAATCAAAGAAGCAAAATTAATCGTAACCCTTGGCGCTTTTCAAGGAACAACCGCCTCTTTGCCCCAGAGTGCCTCTCGAGTTTCCACTGCATCTGGGCAGGGTGGATTTGATTTAAATGAAACCGATTTCAACTGAGATTTAAATCACCATGTCAGTCGAAAGCGTCAGGTTTTTTTGGACAATTTAAATCAAAATAAATTTCAAATGTTTTGATTTCAATCATGATTGAATTTGATTTAAAAAAAAGCATTGATTTTTTTTATCCACCCTGCCTCTGGGTTATTCAGCCCCCACATCTGGAGGTTTGCTCTGAGATTCTAGGTTGGAGGGGGGCGGAAACCCCCACCCCCACCGGCCCTTCTTAGAGGCAAATAGGGAATCGGTTCTACACTTTGGCGGTCTTGTCACAAAGCAAGGCCATGTAAACAAGACAGGTCTGAGGTCTTCCCTGATGGGATCTGAACAAAGCAAGTGGTTCTGCTCGGAGGTAACTCTGATCCGTTCACTACAGAGAGAGCAGGAAACTCAAAACACACAAAAATGTGTCCCCTGCTTTGCAAATACACGCACGCACACACACAATTAAACTTCAAACAGATGTTGGCTAACATCCAGCCACACAAACACACTCCCTCTTCTCTCTCTGCTAAATCTGAGCCATTCTGCACACATAATTGCCACGTTCGAAACCCAGAGCCGAGCCAGACACGAATTATTTTTTTAGCCCAGCTACCAGCCAATCCCATCGTGAAAGCGTCTTACCTGGGGCCAAGTTCTCGTCAAACCCAACTTTGTTAGACTGAAAGGAGACAAGGCACCCCGGAGTGGTTCACTCCCTCCCTCCTGTCCACTGGGGCAGACACGTTAATGCTCAGCATCATGAGACTCCGATGCGGCTCCCAGTTTATTCAATTTCCTGGTCGACTCTGCCAGCTTTAACTGCTTCCTTTCTGAAGCGCTCCGCGTTGCAAAGGCTTGAAACCTCAGCAAGCCACCAAAGGAGTGAGTGAGAGGTTGAATATTCACGGAGAAAGGCACAGAGGACTTTCCCCTTAAGACTATGTGCACGCTACTGTCAATATACAGAATTTGCACAGCGGATGCACCAAATGCTTGTGTATTTGCTTCCCCGTGCCTTCTGCTCTACAGGTGGCATTTTGCCCTGTTCTGCAGGGTGATAAAGCCCCAACGAGACAGAAAAATAAAATTCGAAAGGGATTCGTGTTTTCTCCTTAATGTGCATCTCTATTTCAGCTCAGCCTTGCAGAATAAATAGGGGGGTCGGCCCAGAAGAGAACCCTCATGCGGTTGACCTTGATCCATGTAGATTGAGATACTTCAGGCGAGCGGAACCTTAACCATTCCACATATCTTTTGGACTACAAGGCCCACAGTCCTTGGCTGCTGACCGGCAAAGCTTCTGGAAGTCCAACATGATCTCAAGGAGCCATTCTCAACAGGGGCCACGTGGCCCCCGGCACATTTGAAGGAGACCCCCGGAAACAATTCTCCACACACCACCTTACAAGGTTTCTTTTGCGACTTATACAATCCCGATCCGGCCTATATTTCTTTCATATTGTGTTTATGGCCGTGGCTAGAGACAGGCATGAGCTGAACTACGAACTGGGGGGGGGGGGGGAACCTTTTGTTCTGTTTCGGCCAGAAGCGTTGCATGAACCGAACCACAAACCAGCCCAGTTTGTGGTTCGGTTCATGCAACGCTTCTGGCTGAAACGGAACGCTGGACTGTTTCCCACTCACGGATTCCTTTGGGTTCGGCAAAACAAATTAGAGCCGAGGGCGGCCGCAGTCCAGCCATACCTCGAAGGGTACAATTGGGTCACTCCTGCTGCTTGTGAAGTACACTCAACATATTAAAAAGATATATATCCAGAAAGACAAGGCCAGAATCCTGTTGCCCATTGATCGTAGCCTAAGGGAAATTGGGTTAGCCTTGGGAGCCAACTGCTGCTCTTTGACAAGATGGTCGTTGTGTTTCTCTTGCGCTTGCTCAAACACAACAAGCCCCTTATTAATTAGCAGCAATCTGCCGTCAAGAGAGAGGTGATTTTCCTTACATAAACATAGATCGGATATAGGATTATGGCCCATATCCACCTTTTAAGCATTATAACACAGCCAACATTTCCAGGAGAAGAGTTTCCACTCGAAGCAACTCTTTGCCTTTCGGAAGGAATACTCCTTTTATAGAGTTTGAATCTCTGTATCTAGGAGGTTTTGTTTTTTCAAAGGAAAACAGGAAGCGACGCTGGGTTGGCAGCAAGGAAGGCTGTCATCTTGGAGCAAGAGCAAACGGTCATGTCACTTTGGACTCTGGAACGGTACCCAGCTTTGTCTTGGCAAGGCAAAGAGAAAAAAAGATGGGCCAACAGATTAGAACTTTTTACACAAGTCCACCGTTCATCAGGGACAGGGAAATGCAAGGGGTGGAGGAGTGAGTAACAGACGGCTCTGAACGGCCCCCGGGCGTTTTTCAACGCAGCACCACAGCGACCGTTGGAAACCAAGGGGGGTCACCTCACAACAGCACACGGCGAAAGTCAGAAGTTGACAGAAAAAGCAGAAGCCCAAGGAGGACACTGAGGAGTGGGTGGAAAGATGAGGTTCAACGTTACATCCACATATAAAGAAAGGCCCTAAGTAAAATGTCTGGATCGCATTATCCAGGGGACAGGTGGAAAATCCCAGTGGGCTTCTTGGCATCTTTGAAATTGTGCTGTGGAATCCTTGCCAATAAATGCAGGTAGTTGTTGTTGTATTTAAATAAAAGCTGGGTGGGACTGGAAGTATGCCTTAAAATTAGCACAAAAACAAGTTTTTCAGTAAAGCAAGTCTCTGGGCCTTGATTTAGAGAACCACCCATCCTGGAGATGTTCCAGGACGGGCGATTCGCCATTTCAAACAAGGAAGATGTGGCAAGGGGATAATGGGGAGTTGCCCTGGAGAACCACTAGAATCACCACATTGCCCAGTTTACAGGATCTCAAAGGCTGCATTTAACACAGTTGATGGTGTGGCTAGAAGACTCATATTGGCAGTCCCACCTTTCAGCTCCAAGCTTTCTTCTCATTTATGTCCAGCTTTTAAATCTTTCCAGCGAAGATATGATCTCATGGCAGGTTTTGAGAAGGAGCGTCCTCCCACCCCCATAAGCTTAAGTGCTGTGTCCAGTTCTGGACACCGCACTTCAAGAAGGATGCCGATAAATTGGAGCACGTTCAGAGGAGGGCAACAAGGAGGATCAGGGGACTGAAAACCAAGCCCTAGGAAGGAAAGACTGCAAGAACTGGGCATGTTTAGATTTGAGAGGAGAAGACTGAAGGGAGAGAGGACAGCACTTTTCAGAGACTTGAAAGGTAGTCCTAACGAGGAGGGCCAGGATCTGTTCTCATCCCAGAAGGCAGGACACGTAATCATGGGCTCAAACTATAGGAAGCCAGGTTTTGGTGAAGTATCAGGAAAAACCTCTTAACTGTTAAAGCAGTGCAACAACGGAACCAACGACTTTGGGAGGTGGTGAGCACTCCAACGTTAGAGGCCTTCAAGGGAAAATTGGACCACCCTCTGTCAGATCTGCTTTGATTTGCATTCCCACGTTGAGCAGGGGGTTGGACTCGATGGCCTTCGAAGCCCCTTCCAACTCCACGATTCTAGGATTCTCAGCCTAAGGAAGCTGCGAGATTTTCTCTCATGGGGGAACAGAGGAAACAGTCTGGCCCATTCAACTCCAGAAAAGGAGCGGCTATGGTCCAGTCTAAAACTCCCCATTCACAGCTAGACCCTTGTCTTCTAAAGACAACTGTGGTGTTGAAAGGGACCCAACTCTGGCCTTGTCCATTAGATGTAACTAGAGATTGCCACCAGGGACCTTCTGCATGCAAGCCGATGCTGTGTTGGTTTGGAAGGACGTGTTAATGTCTTTCCAAGCCAAGCCGCTACAGGACTCGGAAAGGGAACATATGTCTCCATCCAGCTCAGAACTACTGGGGCGCAGGGACTTGCTTCATGCCCACCAGCATCGAGCGAGCCTCCAGTGGGACCCCATAGCAGATTTTTCTTTGACGCTTCCTGCCTTCCGGAGATCTAATAAAAAGTCCTTGGGGGAGACGGACGGGATGATAACGAACGTTGGACTAGCCAGTTAAAGGCCAGCCAAGTTTTGTTGACCCCCAACTCCTGAGATACACAGAACAAACATTTGAATCAGAACAATGGAAGTTCGGGAGATCCACGAACCATCGCGGCATCGCCACCGCCTCAGCTTCTTGGTCTTCTTTAAGCTCGGAAGGCCTGAGATCGTGACCCTGAAAAGGTTACTGAGGCGGCCGTCCTTCCTCCGCAAGTCAAGCCCCCCCCCCCCCATCAGAGCTGGCTGGAAACCAGCTTTCCACCCGTGCAGCCATTCCTCAACAGATCAAAGTTGTGACAACGCACCCACAGGCTGCATCCAGATCGACTGGGTGTACGTGGGAGAAAATAATAATTAACTTCTAGGCCGCTGACATGCCATTATCTCTCGTCTTCCAAGCCATTGCAGCCTGGAGAAATGAGACCCATCTGCTTAAGATGTCCAAGGGTATGGCGTTTGGAGGGAATCAGGGCCCATATAAATTATTTCTGCAATATACTAATTGAATCATCATCATCATCATGTGCTGTCAAATCAGTTCTGACTTCTGGCGACCCTTTTCAGAATTTTCCAGGTATTCAGAAGTGCTTTACCATTCCCTTCCTCTAGGGGGCATCCTTGGGACGGTGCAGCTTGCCCAAGGCCACCCAGGCTGGCTCTTCTTCTCTCGGGAGGCCCAGTGGGGGAATCGAACTCCCAACCTCTAGCTCTACAGACAGATACCTAACCCACTGAGCTCTCAAGCCAGCTATTTCCAGCTACAAACAGGACTTAGAATTTTAATCTTAGGACGGCAGAGCTGGAAGGGACCCTTATGGATCATCCAGTCCAGTCCCTGTCTGGGAGGCCTAGTGCGGGAATCGAACTCCCAACCTCTGGCTCTGCAGCCATATAATCCAGTGAGCTGATTCAATGGCCGGGATCCTGTGGCACAACTTTACATTCTCCAACGGTGATGATGTCATCAAGCCATGATCATTCCAGGGGAATTAAAAGTTTCCTATTCTTGTTCTCCCAGGTTCTGTAAATCCATTGGGGGGGGGGGGGTCCCTGTTATCCTACGGAAGCCTTGAGAACCGCAAAACAGGGGAAGGAAGTCTTTAATGCCCCCAAATTGCTGCCGGCTAAAACTTGCAATCCCTCCAAAATGGCCACAGGGATGATGACATCCCAGCAGCAAAGCGTAAAGTGGTGCAACAGGATACCAGCCAATACAACACAGAATAAGTCCAGGCAGCCCCCATCCTCCAGTTGTGGGTATTCTTCCAAACAACTCCATAAATTATTCTCGGCTTTTATTTTTTTTGAAGCTTCCGAGTGAAGCTTTAACCCAGGAATAGGGAAGTGATGTTGCTGAAAAAGGCAAAGAAGACAACAACCTACGTCACACCTACGTCAGGGAGTTCTGGCAAGCTTCAGCTGCCTCTGACCTAAGAGGACAAAAAATATAGCCAGCTGTTTAGAGAATCATTGAATTCAAGGTAGTTCCAGTTCTGGTGCCACGTAGTGTAACTGTGGAGCACGATGAGAGGCCCCCAGTTTTCAGAAACAAACCTGTTTTGGAGGCCGTGGCAAGCAGGGAGGCACCTGGGAAGGTTGGACAGAACTTGATTTGGGAAATACACAGGACCCCATTCAGGATCCGGCCTTTTCTGAAGGCACAATATTGACTTTTAAGAAAGTAAACAGTGAAAGACAGCTGCGGATGTTATGTTTTAAATGAACCGTACGATCCTGGCTTCGTACGACATACCAGCGTCACTTTATGGAGACTTCTTTCAAGCCTCCACCGTGTTCAAACGCTGCTTCCTTGACCAGCTAGCCATTTTAGCCATCCAAGAGGCCAGCATCCATTCTATTCCCATTCATGCCCGGAATCTCTGACTTGGATCAACGAGCGGTAAAGATTAACCTATTTTGTATGGATTCACAAAAGTCCTTCCTTAAGAGACCCCCGGCTAAACCACAGCCATCACAGCCTGGAATAACCCACCTGGTAGCCCAAAATATTTGTACGGTACCTTCTGATGGTTGCCCGAGGTGGAAAAAAGCTGCACTTCCAGCAACAGGGGAGACGGATTCGTGCCCTGGTCCAGCAGCAACCCTTCAGCATTAGTCCTGACGCCTGGCAACAGGACGGTGACGTCCGCTCACTGCCAACAAACAACGAAAATTGGACTCTTTACTCGGCGGGCATGCCAGCTCCGAGAGAAACACAGGATGGGGCTTCACTGGAAGGAGGAAAGCTGCCCTCATTGTTCTGGTTTTAATTCCATGAAGATATTTCTCAGCTTGGCAAATGGGCCGCCCAAAATCAGACCGGGCAGCGCCCAGGTGGAATCCACAATCTGGGGTGCAGAGGGCACCGTTTGTGGTGATTTTTGCTGCTGTGGTTGTTGACCGTGTCAGTGTCTGGGCACATTCACATTCTTACTCAGACGGAGAGCTAGTGATGGAGAGAAAGCCGAGGCTTTATCCCAGCGCATGAGCGGCACAAAGGGAGGGCTAGCCCTCGGGCTGTCACCGGCTACGAAGATGGGCAGAAATCTGCCATCTGAGCCCAAACAAACCTTGGTCTTCAAAGTGGAGGGGGATGGCACCGGGCAGAGAAACTGAACTGGAGCATGGTGGAGGAGACTCATCTCAGTGTCTGCTGGGCCACTGGTAAACTGGGGAATGACCCTGAAATAGAGTACAAGGTCAAGAACAAGCACACCACATAAGGTCAGAGGGACAGAGCTTCACCCTTTCAGGCAGAGTGGTGTGTGGCCACCCGAGGCCACCAAAATTTTGCTAACCAAAAGCAACAAAGCCACTGCACACTTAAAACACTGTCCTCCCACCCCAGCAGCAAATGTTGCTAGCTTTGCATTTAGAAATGATAATCACCCCAGCAGTTGCCTAACATTCAGGAACTGATAAGCATCATTTCAAACAAGGTGGCCCGTGCGTTTACAGGAACAGATCACCAAGCCACGAAATCTTAAATCCCGTTGTGTTGATCTAACCACCCTCTTTGGCTCCTTGCATGGATTTACTTACAGGGTGTCCTCTAAGCAAGGTGTTTCCGGAGGGGGGGGGGGAAACGGGATGCAAACCCTAAATTTACAATCTGTGCAGCATCTTTCGGAGAGAACAACTGACGGGGGAAATAAAAATACAGTTGGCTTCTCAAACCTCCATTCCAAATCTGGTTTTCAGAGAGACTCTTATTCCAGGGTTTTTTTCAAAGCAAAACACCAAAAAGTTAATCCACGGAGTGTAAAAAGGGCTTAATAACAGAAAGTTCTTAATTCCATTGAGAGAACTGCACGGCGCTTCTCACTACGGAAACCAGAAGCTGGCCAGGAGCCCAAGACGAATGCAAGATACAAAGGGGGGAGTACCATTAAATCTTGATTATTTTTTTTTCCAAAGAACGGCAACATGAATTGCACCACACAGTTGGAAAGGTCTCAAAGTCTAACCATCGGCAGGATCTTTTTAAAGGCAACCTAGCTCAGCCTCTGAAACTGTCAGCCTCATTTATTTTCTCCCCCGCAGGAGAGGAACCTTGGAAAACCAGATCCCTGAAATGTTTATCCACTTTTATCTGGTGGCTTATCTAGGAAGTGCCCAACAATCCTGTCACCATCAAAAGAGGAGCAGATATACTGTTCCAAAGTTATGCCAGCCACCCTCTTATGGCGTTTCTAAGCATGGGTGTAAAACTTTGATTTAATCTCGTTTTCAACCCTTCCCTCTCGAAAAAAATCAAATTTAATCTTAGCGAGAGAAAGAGAGACATAAACTACTTTGGATGCTTGGACAAACTTGGCAAATGAAATTCTTCCTCGGTTTCTCCGGGACATTACAAAAAAAACAACAACCCTCAAGCACATTTCAGATTTTCAAAGAGTCTAAGAGTTAAGAATATATTGGTTCCCTAGTTCAACGGACAGGTTGATCATATGGATCACTTCCCTCAAGTTACACCAGGGTGGGTTTGATTTATATCAAACTGGTTTCAATCACAATCTCACAAAAAATTGCTTTTTTTTGGGGGGACAATTTCAATCTTTAAAAAAAAAATCAATTGTTTTGAATTAAATCGTGATTAAAATGAATTTGATTTTTTAAAAAATCATTGATTTTTATCCACCCTGCTCTGTTCTCATTTTCTACCACCCACTCCTCTTTCATAGGGTCTCCAAACCTCCTTCCATCCATGCCTCATTTTCACCGACTTTTACTTCAAACTGATAAAGAGAACTCAACTCCAATTGATCGCTCCTCCCTTGCCTAAAATCTTAGGCCACTCAAGGCTCATTGTCCTTTCTGGAGCTGCTCCCAGACTTCCTTCGTTCCCTACTTCCTCATGCCTCCCACATCATCTTTCCATCCTGTTCTCCTTAAATCCGCTCCTTAGTGCTATCTTTTCCAGAGTCCTCTGTCCCATTCTCCTTCACTCTTTAAACCATGTGCCACAGCCCCCCCCCCCCATCCTCTCCCCTCCAAATCCTCTTTCCTGTTTGTTTATAATAATAATCCTAGAACGGCAGAGCTGGGAGGGACCCCATAAGATCATCCAGTCCAGCCCCAGTCAAGAAGGCCCAGGGCGGAATCGAACTCCCAACCTCTGGCTCCAGAGAGACCTAAACCACTGAGCTTTCCACCCAGCGAAATTTCCACTCTTGCACGCTCCTACCTTGTCCCTACTTGCTGTCCTCCAGAACTGCTGTACTGTGATCACCATGGCTAGCAGCCACATGGGAGTTGTAGTCTAAGACATCTGGAGAGCCAAGCTCTACCCCGTTTCTGCATTTTCCTCTTTTCTAAACACCCCCCCCCCCCGTCTTCCTCTTTGCTACTTTTGACCCAGAGATCCATCCCTTCCTTCTACTCCAGTTTCTCCTAACTGGGAACTCGGGGAAAACTCCCGATGCTTTTGGGACTACAACTCCCATCACCCCCCAGCCAATACGTGGGAGGGTGTATCCTCTGCTGTCTACAGCTGTGGTAGTTCAACGTTTTGACAAAAGGGATAAACAAGTGGGAGTTTATGAATAACCATTAATTAAAAAATGTAATTATGTAAATTTTTGGCACCCAGGAAGGCCCAAAACGCCTGGCCTGTTACAGGTACCTTGGATTTCAACTTCCCAAATCCCCCCCGCAGCCAGCTTTGTTATGCTGGGTAGGGGATTCTGGGAGTTGTAGTCCTACGTCTCCACCAGAGCTGACCAAGTGACGCCAAGGGTTGGGGTCCCACCTTCCTGGAGTTAGCTAGAAAGCGGGGGGGGGGGGGGAAGAGATATTCTGGAAGTGGTAGTGCTCAGCCTCTGGATTATTGGGGATTCTGGGAGTTGTAGTCCCACATCTCTAAATCAATGAAATATAGTGGGAGTTGTAGTCCCCCCCTCTAGAGCTGGTGGGGGATTCCGGGAGTCATAGCCCCCTCCTTCTGTGGAGTTGGGCGGGGGATGCTGGGAGTTGTAGTAACCCCCCTTCTACGGAGCGGGTGGGGGATTTTGGGAGCTGGAGTGGGCGGGGGATGCTGGGAGTTGTAGTAACCCCCTTCTACGGAGTGGGTGGGGGATGCTGGGAGTTGCAGTAACCCCCTTCTACGGAGCAGGTGGGGGATTTTGGGAGCTGGAGTGGGGATGCTGGGAGTTGTAGTAACCCCCTTCTACGGAGCGGGCGGGGGATTTTGGGAGCTGGAGTGGGCGGGGGATGCTGGGAGTTGTAGTAACCCCCTTCTACGGAGCGGGCGGGGGATTTTGGGAGCTGGAGTGGGTGGGGGATGCTGGGAGTTGTAGTGAACCCTCCCCCCCCCGCCCATGTTCCTGGCTGCTTTCCCCCACCGCGACCTTTCCGCCCGACCTCTCCGCTGACCCACCGCTTGTCCGCAGCGAGGGCCAATCCGGTCTCGCGCCGCTCCGCTCTTCTTCCTCCTCCTCTTCTTCTTCCTCCCCTTCTCCTTCTCTTTCTCCTTCTTCCTCCCTCCCGGGGCGCCCGGCGGCATTCGACCTCCTCGCCCCGCCCCTCCGCCCCTCGCCCCGCCCCCCGATCCGCCTCCTGCGACGTGTCTCCGCCGGAGCCGCAGCGCCGCGCCTCCCTCATTGGTCCGCGGCGCGTCACGTGCCCGCCCCCTTCCCTCCCGGAAGCCGATCCCGATTGGGCGGCCCGATTCCCACGTCTCCTCCTCCTCCTCCCACCCCCTCGAAACCCGAAACCCCGCCCCTTCCCAGACCCCGCCCCCTTCTCCCCCCTCGACGCTCCTAAAGCCTCAGGAAAAAAAAAGTCCTTCGGGAAACAAGAGCGAGGCGGAGGAAGCTTGGCCCTGCCGGGGACCCGTCCTGGCCGGCTTTCACGTGCCGCTTAGTTTCGCCGGCTCGGCTGTTTTTTTGTTTTTACGGCTCTGTCGTAAGAGTTCCTCTCTCCCCCCCCCGAGCCGCGCTTGGCGGCTGTTTTGCTTGCCTGCTTCGCGTTGGCGGAGGAGCCGCCTGAGGTGGGGGGACGATGTTCGGGGGCGCCGAGGAAGACGACGCCGACTTTCTGTCCCCGACGGGAGGGTGAGAGGACGGGAGAAGCTCCTCCCAGGGGAGGGCCAAAGTTTGAGGGGGGGGTGTGAGGCGCGTGTGGGGGTGGGGGGTGACAGGCGGAACCGGAAGTGGGGGTACTTCCGCTCACCTGCCTCGTTTTAGGCATGGGAGGGGTCGGTGGGTGACCAAGATGGCCGTGCCGTCCTCCTGGGGCTTCGTCCCCGGGTCCAGAAAGTCCCTTTGTCCAATTTGCTGTGGGGACCCCCTTATCCGCGGAATCCGTATCCGCGGATTCACTTATCCGCTGCCTGAAAGTACTATTTGGCTGCAGTTCCCCTCAGCCGTAGCTGTGAGGGGACAACTGGAGAGATCAGCACTGAGGGTATCTCACCTTCGTCCCTCCAGACGCTTCTGGCTTCAGCTCCCAGAAACTCCTGCCAGCCTGGTCTATATGATGAGGAATTCTGGGAACTGCAGTCCAAAAAGCTGAAACTTTTGATCCCTTCAGTTCTTGTTCGACTTTTGTACCCATAGATTCCCAGCTAGGCCAGCCAGTAATGTGGGACTTGTGGATGTTGTGGCCCAAGACACCTGCAAGGTCAGAAAAATCCCCATTTCTGCTGTGGTTCTTCCTGACTAAGCCTCATGTGCCCTCAAGTCCATTCTGACTTATGGCGACCTTTGGGGGGGGTGTGTGTTTCCAGGTAGATAAGTGTTTTATCCTTCCTTCCTTCTTGCCCAAGGCCAGGCATTCTGGCTTTACTTGCAGGAGGCCCCGTGGGGGGAATCGAACCCCCAACCTCTGACTCTAGTAGAGACAGAGACCTAAACCCTTGAGTGATCCAGCCGGCTGCTTCTTGAATCAGGGTGATAGAATAGTGCCAATGGAGATGTTTCTCCTCCGACGAGTTGGTCAGAAATCTAGGTGATCGCCTGGCTCTTGATCATTATCATCACTTCCAAGAGGTAAACATAAACAGACACAGTCAAGTCACATAGAGAGAGAGAGAGAAATGCAGGAACTGGTGATGCCTTTATTGGACCACTAAAAATATATATATAACAAAACAAAAAAACAGCGAGCTTTCAGTGATAATTCATCTTCCTCAGGCTGTGCACCAAGTTCTCATGGGTAGCTCCAAAATTATGTATGTTTATATTCAAACCCCAAAGTCTCGTAGCTGCTGTTGGGGGCCGGGTGGAGCTTCTTAGCTGGAGATAGCTATACTGTAGTCTGCAAGATGCTGGTGGGCAGGAAGGGGGGGGGAGAGAAAGCCTCTTAGGTGTTAAGTGATGGTATAGCCTTGAAAGGCTCAATGGTGGCCTTGGGAAGGTTAATTGTCTTCAGTTTTGCAAGGACCCGATGAGATAAGGGACCTGGGAGGTCAGATTGTGTTAGGGGTTGTGTTGATTAGATGAGTCTTGCTGCAGGAGGCGATTGCTGGTTGAGAGAATTTTTGCGTAGAGTGGCCGTCCTCTGTGGTCCAGGAGGAGAAGAAAGCTGGCGGGATGTGCCCGAGTTTGCTTGTGTTGCAGAAAGAAAGAACCCTTGCCCATAGTTCACCGTTTGGAAAGGATTCCTGGGGATGGGAAAGAAGGGAAAAAACACACACAACAGGATTATGAAAAGTCCAGAAGGACAACACGTATGCTGACACGGGGGAAATAGGTGAATTCCACCTTTGCACCACTATCATCAGAGTTCCTGGTTGCAAAAGAGAATCCTAGAAATATCAGCTCTGGATTTTCTGTTTTGAGAGAAGTTTCCGTTGGGTTTCTAATAATCAGCTTCTAACTTTTCAGGCTTTGGAGCTTGCCAACAACACAGGCAACGCCTAGTAAAAAAATCAGAATTAAATTTCCAGGAAGAAGAAGAATTACGTTCTCAAATGCTTGGCAGTTTTGCAGAGCTGAGGGCCAGTTCAGGAGGGCTGTTTTTGCATTCTTATGATCTGTGAGTCATTTACTCAGGGCACAGGACACGTATGTTGCTGGCTGTTCCTGCTTGCCAGTTCTCGATCATCCCAGAACGCGGGACACAACAATGGGCTCAAGCTACACGAAGCTTAGAATTAGGCTGAATATCAGGAAAGACTTCCTAACTGTTAGAGCAGTACGACAACGGAACCCATGACCTCGGGAGGTGGTGAACGCTGCAACGCTGGAGGCCTTCAAGAGAACATTGGACCACCTTCTGTATGATCTGCTTTCACTTGGATTCCTGCCTTGAGCAAGGGGTTGGACTCGATGGCCTTATGGGTCCCTTCCAATTCATTTATTCTATGATCTGACTTATGGAGAACCTGTGAATCAATGATAGCTGAAAGATCTTATCCTTAACGGCCCTGCTCAAGTCTCATAAACGAAAAGATGTGGCTTCTTTTGTGGAATCAGTCCCATGTCATGTGAGCTGTTCCTAATTTCCTGTTGCTTTCATTATCCCCCAGCATGATTATCTTTTCCAGTGACTCTTGTGCTCCTCATTATATGTCCAAAGTAGGAGAGCCTCGATTCCTTTGAGGGCAAAGAAATGGGACGTTTGAGTAATACTTTAAAGTTCTCTTTCTTACGAAGGGATTACTGCTAACTCTGATTGTCTTATTTCTACTTCCTCTTTTCTCCAACCCCCACAAAGCAGATTAGCCACACAGAGGCCAAGTGGTGTAGCCACCCATGCGCATTCTCCCTTCCAGAAGGGGAGAAGAGGAAGCCTGGATTTTTTTAAAAAAAACCCATGCTGCCTTCTGATAATTTTTTTTTAACCCGTGCTGCCTTCAGATAAATAAGAAAGTCTCCAATAATTTTATTTGAAATCTGAAATTCAGCAGCTACAACGAAAGTGTTAGTCAAAGTTGCAATAAAAATGTTCATTTCCATTAGAGATGTAAAATTTCTGAAAATTTTTGTTTCCCCCCCCCCAGAAAAAAACATCAATAAGTTGACAGTTCAGTTGATAACATTTCTTAGTGGATGTGAAATAGAGATGTAAAATTTCTGAACATTTCTATTTTTCTGGGGGGGAAAGTCCACCCCGGAAAAAACTGACATTTTTGGAAATTTTGCATGTCTAATTTAAACAAATAAGATTGACTCTGTTTTTCCAAAGGACTTTGAAAACCTCATACAACCTTCTTGCGTGCCTCACAGGTTGCGTCTTTTTATTTAATTTTTGAAATTCGGTTATATTTCTATCCCGCCCAACGAGTGGCAATGCGTCACGCCAGTTGAAATCACAATTTTTAGCTGCTCAGCTACACTTGGCTTTCAACCTCTGTGCGACCCTCAGTAGCGCCTGGTCAGCAGAAAATCCCCAGGGAAGTTGTTTGGGGGGGGGGTTGGACGAGAAGAATCGTCTTCCCTCCCAGCTCACAAGGTCATACGGCAGTTCCAAAAGATTCCTATTGTGCAAATCCAGGCCTGCTTTTAGAAACCTTACCTGGTTGCTCCTTCCCTCCTCGCACTGCTGATGCTTCCAAGATAAGAAACAGGGTCGGGGAGATGTGATTACCCTTGAGAAGACAGCAATGAAGATTGAACGGAGAAGGAGTAGGTGGAGAAGCAGCAGGCGCAGGAGGGGGAACCTGCCCAGCCATGGCGAATGCATGGCGAACCGAATATTTTTGGCAACCAGTCCATGGGTTAGTGTCTCTTCTGATCCTGCTTTCTCCCAGGGTGGGGTTCATCTGGGTCCTCGGAGGACGTTGACGTGGTCCTTCAGCCCTGAAATATTTTGGATAGAGTAGCACAGAGGTCAGTACTTGGTTGCTGGGATTTAACGTGGGTTGGTTTTCATTCTTTCAAGGCAAGGTCCTGGTTTGCAAGATGAAATTTGGAAGAGCACCTATGGGAGCTTCTTTTAAAGTTTTTGCTCCAACCATGAGATCATTCTACATGTGGCAAGCGAACATATAAGGACAGGACTTTTGTATTTAGGGAAACTAAGATGTCTTTATTTTTTTGCTGGTATGTGTCTAATGCTTGAGTGCTGTATTTCCAAAATGCTGTAAACACTTGAATGAAGAGTCTCTACCATTATAAGCAACATTTTGCCAGCTCTGCCTCTTCCTTAAGCGCTAAAATATTTACCCTGATCGGCTTACGACTGCTATCCAGTTTTTATCAGTATCCAATTTTTCAGTAGAACCCTGGCACCTTCTGCGTGTTGGACTGTAGTTCTTGTTATCCTCAACATCAGGACCATTGATTGTGTGTGTGGCGTGTGTAAGTTGAAGTCCGGCCCATTTGGAAGCTGCCAGAATTATGAAGGCTAGTGAGTAGGAACAGTGGTCTAAACCATATAGAGCAGCAGTTCCCAGCCTGGGGTCACATGGGTGTTCTTGGACTGCAACTCCCAGAAATCTTGGCCAGCACAGCAAGTGGTGAAGGTTTCTGGGAATTGCAGCCCAAGAACATCTGGGGACCCCAGTTTGAGAACCACTGGTCTAAACCACCAGTAACAAGCATAGTGCCTAAATACAGAAGGCCATTTTCTTAACTCTTACGGTCACACTTCCTTAAAAGCAGCAACCCCACACTACACACTTTCAGAATGAATGGTGTGGAGTAGAATGTGGTTATTTTGTGTGTTCTCCAAACAAAATGCACATATTGGGAAAATGTGTGCACAGAAATTTGTTTCTAGCTGTCGGTATTGTCTTTGAACGACGCAAGTCGCCTTGGGCCCTTCTTCAGGTGAAAGGCGGGGTAGGAATGTTTTCAGTAAATAAAAAAGGCATATATTGGGGAAAGAAACAGGCACAGAAGGGTATGTAGGGGGAAATGGCTTGAGGGAGTTTCACAGCATTGTGTTAGGAAGAATGCGGAGCAAAAAATAAAAAATGCATGCACATTTATTTGTCAGGTTGCAAACCACGAGATGTGGAAGTGGGACAGAACAAGCGGAAGCTGGGGGGAAAAGGAAGAACCAAAATGGCATTTCACACCCCCCCCCCCCAAAGCCGTGCTGAGCATTAGCATAAGTGTGTTGCAGTGTTGGAACACGTGGCTCCGGTGTCCTTTAAAAATGATCACAACCTATTCACTGAGTGGCAAGGAAACCTAAGCCTCTCTGTTGTGCGTCTGCACGCTTTGTTGAGCTTTCTGATGGAGTGAGTGGATGTCTTTCTCCTCAACAGGGCCAGGCTAGCCTCTTTGTTTGGACGGGATCAGACCGTGACGGGAAGCGGGAATGAGTTTTTCCACTACACGGCGCCCAAGCAGCCCAAGAAAGGCCAGCCAGCTGCTGGTAAGGAGCTCTTCGCAATGCCCTCGTGGGCTGGGGGCAGCAAAAAATAAATAAATCTCTAATCCTCATTTTGGGGGCGGGGAGGGGGATGATGAAAGGCAGGCTTAGTTCTGGCCTCTTCTGCCATGGGTTGCAATGCCAGCCAGTCAGCGTGTGGTTGGGAGGAAGGGAAAAGAGAATCTTCCTGTCTCCAGTGAAAGAAAAAGAACTTTTTCAAATTACAGTACAACCGCCTTATCCTCAAGATCAGTATCCGCTGATTCACATCCACCGTCTGAAAATATTAAAAATGTACTTTAAAAAAGTCCTAGAAATACATATTTCTAAAGCTGAAGTTACCAGAACTGGCCACTCGAGGGAGGCCGAGACCACACTGTGTTTAGCATTTGCTATTAAATTAACGTTTCCTATAAACCGCGTTTTTCAGCATCCGCAGGGGGAGGGCTTGGAGCCGATCCCCCGTGGATGTGGGCATCCTACTGTAATCGGAGAGACGGTGGAAGACAGACTTCTTCCGCTAGAAGAAGACAGATCGGAGGCAGTCTTGTCCTGCCTCCGAAAGCGAGCCAGATCCCCTTCACTTATACTGTTTCACCCTTAGCCAGCAAAACTTCACTGCTGCTCTGGACAGCTTCCATGGGTGGAAGGAAACAAAGCACCATCGTCTCCTTCCGCACAGGCTGCCCAACGTCTTGGGCTTCTCATATGTGTGAGTCAGGGATGTTACTTGTAGATTTCATGAAGGACTAGCGTATCTTTCCACCCGTCACTTGAGCAGTTAGTTTGCTTTGGAGCGTAGACGGGGGAGACTGTGTTACTCGGGGTCCTGCGTTTGCAAGCAAACTCTCGAGGTGCAATGAGATGCTTCCCTCTGTCTTGCTTCAGCCGCAGGCCCGCCGTCCCAGAAACCACCAGCTCCCGCAGCCACCTCTGCGCCGCCGTCTGTCTTCATAGCTATAGCCGTTCACGCCTACCGATTGTGAGTATTACAGCCGGGGGGCAGGGGAAAGTTGCATTGTGCATTTGCAACCTGGCTCTCACTTCAAGTCATTGGTTTTGGCACCTTCTTTGGGGATGGGGTTAGGGAGAAGGACCAGGGTCGATAAAAATCCATGTTTTTTTAAAAATCAAATTGATTTAAATCACTATTTTAAAAGTTAAATCATGATTTAAATAAACTTGACATCCCCTTGAGTTTGCTTGGTAAAGGGCCAACCCGAATGAAGGGTCGCACACGAACCCGTAGCCGGAAATGTAGAAGAATGCAATGTTACAAATGTGTGGGTTATTGTAGTAGGGCCGGTCCTTCCATTGAGTAGCATGGGAAGGTGGGAGAGGCAGAAGGGGGCGGCCGCCTTTGCCCTGTAAATTACTCTTCTGCTTCCAGGAATGGTGCAGGATCCTGTCCTTGTGTTATCTCTTCAAGAGAGCAAGAAACGTAACCCGTTTCTAGAGCAGGGTTGGGGGAAGCTGTGGCCATCCGATGTTGATGAAGTTCCGCTCCCGTCACGCCTGGCCTTTGGCTAAGGTTTATGGCAGCTGCGGTCCACAGCGTTGAGAGATCCGTCCATTCTTGACCTTGCTACGAGAGGAACTCTTGTGTAAGAATTATGGGCCGCTAACAGGTTTTTCCCCTCCTCACTTCAGTGCCAATGGACAATATGTGAAGCAAGGCAAATACGGAGCCGCGATAGTGGGGAGCCATGCCACCAGGGAGGTAAGAGAGGGTGCCACCTATTACTCCCACAAGATCTGTCGTTCGCTGCACAGGGGCTGAAGTTCTCTTTGCGTTCTGGTTTCTAGCTGTCGCGTCCTGTGAGAAAACTGGATATGCTTTTTCCACTTTTCTGCCTCTTCCAGCCCAGACTCCTGATGTGGGTGATAGACTAGGTTTTTTTACCTAGCCCGCTTTCTTAGGAAAATATCTACAGTGGCTTACCATTAAAAAATGTAATGCTTTCAGACTTCAGGCTCAACATTTGATGGGAGAACAGAACTCGCTCCCTTAAGCTCCTGTGCGCCTCTCTTCTTCCAGCGTTGCCATAAGGGGAATATGAGAAGCATCCCTTTTCTATAAAACACAGTTTTAACTTCTCTCCATGCTAAACCGTAGTTAACCTTAACTGTGATGAGTGCCAATCAGCCAGCTTTGTAAACCGTGGTTTGAAGTTAGCTTATTTCTCTTAATTGTGACCGAGGTAACTCTGGTTTATTGGGACCGGAGAGGTTGGTCAAGCCGCCATGAATTTAAAAATGCTTCTGAACGGCTTTTGCATCGTTTGTGCCTTCAGCTAGTTGTATCATTGCCAAAAATGTATTACCCGTGTCAGGTGATCTAAGGCTGCCGTCTCACGGTCACCTGTTTTGGCAGCCGGACCAATAACTTACGTTCTTCTTTTGTTTCCCTCTCTTCCTCTTGTACAATCCAGTACAGACTTCTCCTTTATATAAGCCAGCAGCAGCAGATTGCCAGTGCCAGAATCCATTCCGGGTTCATGTTCACGGTAAGCCTGGGCGTTAAGACTCTATGAACTGTGCCATGATTTGAAGGTACACAGCGCCCCTGCCTTTGTGAAGCTAATCCTATACACTTGGTTAGTTGTTGGAGGAAAATCTAGTTGGAATTCCCTTGAACCCATGGATAGGACTCTCCTTGGCAGTCCTATAGCCTAGGGTTGTATTGTGGGAGTAAAGGCAGAGTAGAAATAGAATATCAGGGTATGAAAAGGTCTTAGGTCTCTGGTGTCTCCTGTTTGTTGTTTTAAAGAAGAGAAAATAAGGATCAGGTCATTTGGGTTCTGAGCTGGGAGTCTCATCTTCCAGCACTATCTCTTGTATCAGTTTGGACTGTCTCATTATACAGTTTTCATGGTAGTGAAAGTTCAGTAGGGGTTTACCATTGCCACTTTCCGTGCAGTTCTGTCACAGGCATTCCAACCCACTGTCAATAATTTCGCTGCCAAGTATTTTCCCCATCTCATTTACAACACTTATCATAGCGTTGTCTGCTGATTTATGGTCCAGGACCAAACCTTCCTAATCTTGCAAAATGTTTCCCTTCTATTAAGATTCTTCAGTCCTCCTGCTATTTCAGCGATCACGACAGAGCAAAACTCAGCATCTCCACAATGAGGCCACCTACCACTCTGAACTTACATTCTTCCTTTTTTTTCCCCCTCTTCCGCAGGTCCAGCCAAATAACTACAGTACCTTTTATGACGATCAGAGGCAGAACTGGTCTGTCATGTTTGAATCCGAAAAGGCCGCTGTCGACTTCAGCAAACAGGTAGGGGCTTAAGCGACCAGAATCTCAGAATATCCACAGTGCCGCTGAGACCTTTGGGAGTTGAAGTCTCCCACGTATCTGGACATCTCCATTTCATGGACTTCATGTGGATTACTTCCTCGTGCACTTTGGGAAAGAATGTATTTTGATCTCCACATGTCATTAGATTTGAGCTTCTGATGGCCCCAGCTATCCTAGTTAATGATCAGATTGATTGATTGGTTGATTCCATTTTTAGTCCACCCTTTTTCCGTACGGGAACCCACAGCGGTTAATGCTGAATTATGACAATACAGGGTCCCAAGGAGTGATGCATGTTGTAGCTCAGAAACCATCTGGAGGTTCCCAATCACTAGTTTAGCTACCCTGGTTCCCCGAAAATAAGACCTAACCTGAAAATAAGCCCTAGTATGATTTTTTCAGGATGCTGGTCATATAAGCCCTACCCCAAAAATAAGCCCCAGCTAAGTGAAACCCCGCCCTCCACCCTTGTGCAGCAACCAGAAGAAGATGACAGGACTGTATTTGAATAAATGTAGATGGTTGTACATTAAAAAAAAAATTCCCTGAAAATAAGCCCTAATGCGTTTTTTTGGAGCAAAAATTAATGTAAGACCCTGTCTTATTTTCGGGGAGACACGGTAGATGCACAATTTCATGTCCTCTGATACTAAAGGCCTGGTTCTTTCTCTTGTAGCTCTGTATTGCCAAATATAACAGCAGTCATTCACCTGATGCGGTTGTGTGCCAGGATCTGATTGTCGGAGAGGGCCAAGGTGTGGAAGCCGGAGATGCGCTGGAAGCGGTCTTTACGGGTTGGCTGTTCCAGAACGCTGGACTTGGGCAGGTGAAACTTAGAAATGATCATGCTGTTTCAGTCGTAATTAACTTCCCTCTGTTTAGGTTTGGCACTGTCTCAAAGTCATCATTAAGTCTTTTGCTAACACGCCAAGTGCTTGTTTCTTTCTTTTTTTCTTTTTTTGGCTGAAAGAGAAGAAGGACCTGTCAAATCTGTCCCAGATGGCATCACAAGCAACAAAAAAGTCTTGTGATACCTTGAAGAACGAACACACTTTATTTGTTTTAAGCTTTAATGGACTTTGTTAGATCCGTGATGGCGTTGGCTAGGAAGCAGTGATTTACACGTGAGGGATGGTCATCGGTGGAGCAAGAGGGAACAGAAATGTAACAACAGTCGTTATCAATTAGTAGTCGAGAAGCAAAACATGCATTCTTGCTCTGTTAAGTTTATTAATCAATCTAGTGTAATAAAAAGCCTTTGTCCCTGTTCAAGCCACAGGAGATGGTGTTGAACCCAGTGATTGTAGCACAGTGTGGAGTTGCGTACATATTTCCACTGTTCTGTAGCGACAACTCCACATGCTGCTAGAGAACTGGCTTTTATGTGAGGATTAGGGATTAACCCGACTGCCTAAGATCTCAGGTGGAGAAATTTTTCCCCCAACCTTGCAACTTTCTTAAATTTAAGACAATAAAGACTGAACCAAGAAAGCAGCAAGGTGACGGTTCGTGATCCTACTTGGGTGTTCTCTAAAATTCGTGCTAATGCGGGATAGAAATCTTGGCATGATCTGTTTGATTGCTTGAGGAACAAAATCTGAACCTGCTGAGCTTTCAGGAGTTTGGAAGATCTTTCATCCCACCCTCTTTTTAACAGGTGTTTGACTCAAATGTGAACAAACCCAAGTTTTTGCGCCTGAAATTGGGTTCAGGGAAAATCATAAAGGTAAGCAAGCTAGCCCTGTTGGAGAGGAGAATCCTGGTAAATGATTTTACATTTATTTTTACCTGGGAGGTAGTGAGAAATCGGACAGGTTTTGGTTGTGGCCCCCAGCACCTGCCATGGACTCCATGAGGCCCAGAAATTGTGAAAATGGGACTCCCAAGTCACCCCCTGCCCCCCCCAAAAAAACATAGTCAAAAGGTGTTCAGGACCAGTGTTAACTCAGATTTTGGGAATTTGAGAAGGCTAAGCCCCCTGATCTATCTAGAGAAGGAAAATCTGTATTCTTGTGTTGTCAAGGAGCTAAACACTCATTTTCTTAACAAAAAAGTATATATTTTTTCAACTCTGAAGATCTGGAGTGGGGCAAAAACGGCTTTGCCAAGCTGGATGCTTTAGCTTTAGCTTCCGGTATTCAATACCAATAGAGGTATGTGGAGCTCTATATAAATTCATTTAAGTTCATAGTAAGTAAAATAAGTCACTTTTCTGGACTCTAGTTCAGGAACTCCCAATGTCCCTGTTGCTAAGGCAGTGGTTAGGTCACCCAGATGTTCTTGGACGGCAACTCTCAGAAGCCTTTGCCACTCGCTGTGCTGGCCCAGATTTCTGGGAGTTGCGGTCCAAGAACACCCAAGTTACCCAAGGCTCTAATTGAGACTGATTCGTTAGTTACTTCTCTGTGAAAGCCAGAACAGCAGTAGAAGCTTTGAACCGAAGACCAATCGTTTCCAACAACACATAGCCCCACCTAAAAAAAAAAAGATTCTCTCCTCCATCCTACTTTAAAGCCAGTTGCTTCCAGCTTAAAACATAGGCAAGTTACTTTTTAAAAAATTGAAGCAGTGGTTCCCAAACCTGGGTCTCTAAGGTGTTCTTGGCCTACAACTCCCAGAAATCCCAACCAGCACAGCTAGCAGTGAAGGCTTCTGGGAATTGCAGTCCAGGAACATCCGGGTTACCTAACCACTGCCTTTGCAGCATGGCATTGGTTATGCTGGCTAAGTAAGGGGTTTCCGGGACGAGAGTCCAGAAAAGTAACTTAGTTTGCTTACTCTTACCATAAATTAATTTATATATAGCTCAGCACACCTATCCTTCACCAGTAAGCTGGGCTGGCCAGGATTTCTGGGAGTTGCAGTTCAAGAACATCTGGGGACCCAGGGTTGGGGACCGCCTTCTTATGCTCATTGTTCTCGGCTTTAAAAATGGTCTTCTAATGATGTAACCTGCCTTGAGTCCTTTTTTTTAAAGGAGAAAGGCAGGGTAGAAATATTTAAAACAAACAAATAAATAAATAACCCACCAACCAATGTGGTCTTTTAATGACATAAGCTGCCTTGAGTATTTTTTTAAAGGAGAAAAGTAGGGTAAAAATAAATAACCAACCAACCACTTTTAGCCTATTATTCTCTCTTTCTGGACCTGAAGGGCTGGGAAGAAGGGATGATTGGCATGAAGAAAGGTGGGAGGCGTTTCCTCATCATCCCACCATCCTTGGCTTATGGCTCGCAAGGGGTCCCGAACCGTATTCCTCCAGAGTCCACGTTGGCTTTTGAGGTGGACATCAAGCGCGTGAGTGTTTTGTTCCCAACCTGTTCCTAACCAGCAGAGAATTGCCAGTATTGCTAATTTTTTCCTGTAATTTGGACCTAAACAGGCGATGCCTTTAACTTAAAATGAAAGGAATTACGGGAAGTAATAAACTCATCTTGATGGGTGTTTTTTAACTTGTCTTTTTATCTTTCTTAATTTTTGTTGCTGGCCATGAACAGTAACATTCTGCCACTGTTCCAAATGACTTCTTTCAGTGTTACGTTTGTCATTTCATTTATTTTTCTTGTTTTCCTATTTGTAAACCGCTCACCAAGGGCATTGCCCGTTTGGTGGTTTGTGTGTATCTCCTAAGTAATAATCATTAAATCGATCCTTAGTCTTGGCTTTAGACCTCCGTGCGTGTGAGTGTGTGAATATTCAAAAATTTGAGTTTATGGGCTGTAGAGGCGCTGCTCTAAAAATGAAAAGTTCCTTTAAAATGTGCCTCAGAAAAGGTTGCATTAAAAGCAGAAGTACATTTGAAAACGTGCTCTGGGAAGATAGTTTATCTTGCAAAACCAAAACATCCTCACTTGTTTTGGAACACAGAACTGATAAGATAACAAGGCAGAAGTCGCTCATGCAGTTGTCTGCTTTTTTTCCACTGTGAAAGTGGGCCCAGACTGGAAAACAGTCCGATTGTCTCAGTGGAGTAGCTCTCGAAGGATGGCACTATGAACAGAGAGCCCTCAGAGCACCACGAGATCAGAACATCCATTGGTAGTTTTAAGTCCGGGGGTCCGTCACAGCTGACATTCATTTCTGAAAGGGTTAGTTCCAGTGTGAGACCAGATAGCCGTCTTGACATTGCAGCTGACACTTTGAGAAGGGGTGGCTTTCTTAAATCACTTTTTCCCAGTGGTGGGAAAAAGACCTCCAGGTTCTTTACAGGAGATAAAGTCCTAAGCGGGCATTGCCTTTGGCAAGTTCTTGAGTGCCAATTTTGCTCTTCTAGGTGAGGCTTGGAAAGGAGGCCGCCTCCAATGGGCAGAACCAGGGGTCTCAGGAATCGCTTGCACCTTCTCCAGGACCAGCACCACCACCACCACCCGAGAACGCCACGACAGACCCAGTAGGGGGACCTCCCTCCACGCTACCTCCAAAACCAGGGTATGGAATTAGACTATATTTACAGCTTACTTTTTTGTGGCATCTTTATCCTTCTGTCCACTCATTGCCTTCTCATTGTGTAAAATTTGGCATCGCTTTTGTTACACTCGGTGTATTTCCATATTCTGACGGTAGTTAGTAGCCTTCGTGTCTGATGGCTTTAACTCTACATGTTCTACGAATGTACTAATTTATGTTAGATCCAGTTATTTTGTATACAGTTTAGCAGAGTAAAATGTCTGGCAGTTTACATTAAAAGTGTAAAATCGTACGGTGCATCCTCCCTTGAAATTCTACGGACTCTAGTCAGCAATCTCCATTTTAAATTATAATTGCCGGGAGCATTTTCCTCTTTGATTCATAATTTGCAAATTATATATCAGCCTTTGCTGCTTATATCTTTGAAGGTTATGCGGAAATAAAATTTAAAGTTCCTGCTTTGTGCTTTTTGAAAAAAATCACATTGCTAATAAGGAGATTAAAAAATTTTGTGTGTTCTTTAAGCGCGGTTGTGGCGTTAGGCCTCATCTAGAGTGCTGTGTCCAGTTTTGGACACCACACTTGAAGAAGGATGCCAGCAAACTGGAACAAGTTCAGAGGGAGGCAAAAAGGATGATCAGGGAACTGGAGAGGAAGCCCTATGAAGGAAAGACTGCAAGAACTGGGCAGGTTTAAGCCTTGAGAAAAGAAGACGGAAACCCCAACCTTTTAACAAAATCTTTAATGTTGGCCATTCCACGCAATCAAATGCCTTAAATATATCTAATGATAAAATACCTGCCTAAAGAAATTTAGGGGGATAATAGATCAATTATATCTGGGGAATACCTCTGTAGTAATAGTTAATGATGGGATTACAGAACAAATAGCTTTAGGCCGAGGCACTAGACAAGGTTGCCCTCTTTCTCCAGTTCTGTTTTGTTTGATTATTGAAATGTTGGCAAATGTAATAAGGAATGATGATTTAATCGAAGGTATGGGGAAAAAGAATAAAATAAAGATTAATTTATTTGCTGATGATTCCTTGTTGACATTGAAAAATCCGTTAGAATGTGTAGATAAAATTAGAACTCATTTAGAAAAATTTGGAAGAATAACTGGATTATGTGTGAATTGGCAAAAATCTGAATTAATGTTATTTAATCATAATAGAGTAGAACAAGAAAGGTGTGTTGAAAAATATGATTTCAGATTATGCAAATCAATTAAATATTTAGGAATAGATTTAGCAAAAAATATTCAAAAAATAAAGGAATATAATTATAATAAACTAAAGGAAGTGATTAAAAACAAATTACAGGAATATAGTAACTTTAAGCTATCTTGGTTTGGAAGGATTGCATTGATAAAAATGAAAATCTTACCAAAAATTAATTTTTTATTTAGAATGCTACCAATACAGTTAACAGAGGATGATTTGAAATTTTGGCAAGGAATAATTAATAAATATTGTAATGAAGGGAAGAGATCTAGAATAAATAAAAAGTATTGGTATAGAACAAAGCAAAAAGGTGGTATAGGTTTACCAAATATAAAAAATTATTATTTGGCTAACCAATTGAGGTTTATTGGGGAAATTATATATAATCCAGAAAGGCTAATTTGGTGGGAGATGGAATCATCAGAATTACAGGCAGATATAGAAACATATTTATTTGGTATAATTAAGAAAGATAAAATAAGGGAAATTAATAACCCATTTTTAAAGACATTGTTAAATATATGGTATAAGTGCAAAAAGAATTTATGTTCATCATATTCCCCACTTGGATTAGTGACAGAAATAGAAAATTTTCCTACCAATATGAAAGTATATGTGGATCTATTTAAAGAAAAGAAAGTGATTAGATTGAAAGATTGGTTGTATAAAATGAGATCGATAGATCAAATGAAACAAACTCTTCAGAATAGGAGCATTTCATGGTTGAATTATATACAATTAGAAAGATGGACTAATGAATGGGTAAATAAATATAATAAAGGTAGAGAATATACAAAATACGAACAATTGTTATTGTCATATGAGGACATTCGGATGACTGACTCAGTGAAAGGTACTGTGAGCAAAATTTACTTACTTCTTCTTAATTTAGAGGAAGAGGAAAGTGAGAAAGAAGGATTAAAAATAGTGTGGGAGCAAGATATTGGGAAAAGAATAAATGAAGAAGAATGGAGGATGATATGGAAAATGAGGGTGTTAAGATTTATGTCAGTAAGAATAAAGGAAAATTTTTTTAAACTTAGTTTAAGATGGTATTTAACACCGTCAAAATTAAATAAAATTAATGCCAATCATCCGAATGTCTGTTGGAAATGTGAGAAGGAAATTGGTACATACTTTCATATGTGGTGGGAATGTGAAAAAGTGCAAAGATTTTGGAAACAAATTTTTAAAGAATTAAGCTACATATGTGAAAAAGATATAGAATTTAATGCTGAGATTGCTTTGTTATCAATATTTGAGAATGTGGAATATGACAAAATGACTAAAGAATTGATAACCAACTTATTAACAGCAGCTAGATTGATTATAGCTAGGCAATGGAAATCAAAAGTCGAATTGCAAATTGAAGAATGGTATAAAGAAATATGGAATATAGCAATAAATGATAAATTAACTTGTAACTTAAAGGTTAAGAAAGGAGAGTTGAAAAAAAATAACTTTTATGATATATGGGGGAGATTTTTGGAATATGTATTAATAAGAGGAAAAGGGAAAGCTCCAAATCAAGAATCAATGCAGTTTTGGAGAAGAGGACAATAGAAGAAGAGGAAGAAGAAGAAGAAGAATAAGGAAGAGGAAGATTATGGCAAGAGGTCCCGCATATGGTGGTGGGGAACACAGTTAAATTGTATTTTAGTTTGTATGTTATATGTTTTTGTTTAAATTTAAAATTTAAAAAAAAAAATAATAAAAAAAAAAAAGAGAAAAGAAGACGGAGGGGAGAGAGGAGAGCACTTTTCAAGGACTTGAAAGGCAGTCCTACAGAGGAGGGGCAGGATCTGTTCTTGATCATCCCAGATTTCAGGACACACAACAATGTGCTCAAGTGACAGGAAGCCAGATTTAGGCTGAATATCAGGAAAAACTTACTAACTGTTAGAGCGGTACGACAACGGGACCCATGACCTCAGGAGGTGGTGAACACTCCAACACTGGAAGCAGCCAAGAGAAAGACTGCCATGTGTCCGATCTGCTTTGACTGGGATTCCTGCCTTGAGCAGGAGGTTGGACTTGATGGCCTTAGAAGCCCCTTCCAACTCCATGATTCTATGATCACATCCTCGCCTCTTCTCTCATAAATTGTCTGTTTCCCCCGCACAACACCTTCAACCTCTGTTTCACTCTTAGACTTCCATTCACACAACCCAAGTTGACTCTTCCGAAGTTTTTCTAGCTGGCTGGAGACGGCGACCGTGTGCAGTCTTTAGCTCACGCCAAGATTCACTCGCGCTAGAGCTGGCTTACACGTTTGCGTGTATGGACAGAAGTCACACGCTAGACATAAGAACGGACAATGAGGTAGAGCAGAATCATGCGCCCAGTTATCCCATGGATGGGATTAGAAAACAGCAGTGGTACTTCCGCACGAGATTCCTGTCATCAGAGCGGGCTGTGACACTCCCAGGAAAAAGGGTCTCTTTATCTTTGAAAGCCCTGTGAATTTTCACACGCCTTGAAAGTGTGCCTTGTGTTAATTCAAATGTGTTAATTTTTTTTTCCACGCTCCAGGGAGGTGCCTCCGAGAACCAAATCCAACTCTGTGAGTGAGCAGCTGACGGTACGTCCGTAGCCACGCCGTATCTGCGAATTTCGTTCCTTGGAGTCAAGCTAGCTTTTAGCGAGAAACCTGGGCCCTCCTCCAAAATGTTTTGGGCTGTCACTGCTGCATATCTGACCGTTGCCGAGGCTGATGGGAGCTGTAGTCTGAGACCACCGAGGCAGGCTCCAGCTTGCCCTGGAACATATAATGGACAGTGGTCTGAATATTTTTCTTCCTGTTACTGATAGAGGAGGCCTGTGGTCTGGATAGAAAGATGGATACTTCACTCCATCGTTCAGGCTGCGGAATCTTCAGTCTCAAAATTCTAACACAATTGAAATCTCACGGGCTGGATTTCTATAGAGTAGGACCCCTTTAAGAGTTAAGAGCCTCGTGGCACAGTGGTTAAACTGCTGTACTGCAACCAAAACTCTGCTCACGACCCGGGGTTCAATCCCAGGTAGCCGGCTCAAGGTTGACTCAGCCTTCTATCCTTCCGAGGTCGGTAAAATGAGTACCCAGCTCGCGAGGGATGGGGCAGTGTGTAGCCTGCATAATTAACTTGTAAACCGCCCAGAGAGTGCTTGAAGCACTATGGGGCCGGTATATAAGCAGCACGCTTTGCTTTTGCTTTTTTGCTTTTTATCCATCGGATCAGTATCCTCCAATTCACTTATTCACGGTCTGAATATATTCAAAATATCAAAAGAAACATCCTAGAAATACATATTTCTAAAGGTGAACCTACCAGAACTGGCCACTAGAGGGGGACAGAGACCTTGCTATGTATGGTACTTGGTTTTAAAACAGCGTTTTCTGTTATCTGCGGTTTTCAGCATCCACTTGGAGCTGATCTCCTGCGGATATGGGGGTCCTGCTGTCTGTTTCTGACAAAAGTTGTCACGTTTGTGTCAGAAAAGCTTTGGCGATTGGGGGGTGTGGACAGATCATGGTCCTGAGCTTTCCTCTTTCCGATTCCCAGAATCCTGATGCGGCGAAAGCGAAGCTGATTTCCCGGATGGCGAAGATGGGGCAACCCATGTTGCCTTTTTTCCCAGGCACAGCTCAAGCAGGGCTTGACTCAAGCGACTCAGAGATCGAGGTGCGTTTGCTTCAGCGTATTTTTTTAAAGGGGAAGGCATCCGGCTAATGAGAATGATTTTTAGTTTTGTCACAAAGTGGCTGTTGAGACCGGGGACCCTTCAGAAATGAGTTTTTTTGGGTCTGATCCCTAGTTTGAGCGGGTGGCTTATGGGGGATGTGCTAGCGTATCATCAAGCCCAATTTTTCATTTAATTGTTGTGTTGTTGCGACGCGACAAGCTGTAGGCCCAATAAAGGCCAAGATAGAACACACAACGGTGGGTGAAATGTTAAGCCATGATCCTAGATTTTTCCAGAGCTGGGTTTTGTGTCCGAGACTTTTGCTTATCATGGGAGTAACGCTTATGGATTTCAGTGTCGTTTTTAATAAGACGTGTCTTGGAGGGTGGAGTGGAAGTATCTTAAATGAATTCAAATTAAATATGAAACTGGGACTTCAACATCAATGCCACATTTGTATAGAAGAGAAAACTACAGTAGGGCTGCCGTATCCACGGGATCAGTATCCGTGGTTTCACTTATCCGCTGCCTGAAAAAAAACACCAGCAACCCAGAAATACATGTTTTTAAGGTGTATTACCAGAACTGGCCACTAGATGGAACCAGAGACTAGGCTTCCTACAGGTGGCTTCATGGAAATGCACTCATGATGGTCTGAAGTCAAGCAGCTTTGGGTCAAACGGAGAAGCCACGTTTATGGGGGGCAGAGAGGGGGGAGGCGGCCGTTGCTGGTTTCAGGGAAGCCCCCCCCCCCCCAGCAAACTGGAGGGTAGGAAACCCAAGTCCTTTGGCAAGACTGAGCCAGGGCTCTCTCTCTCTCAACCATTCATGCACACCCAATCAACTGGAAATAAGTGCTATGTTTATCCGCTGTTTTCAGCATCTGCAGGGGGGGCTTGGAGCTGGATCCCTTGTAAATGCTCTACTCTACTGTATAGTACAATTTTTTTAAAAAATAATAATCCTGTTTTCTCATGAATGAAATGCCTGCTTTTGCTCACTCCACGTTCTCTCACTTTAGCTGGTGCAAGAACTTAACCAACCAAGAATATTTGGTCTTTAACTGTATAACATGTATGGGTGTGAGAGGTGGTCAGTAAACAAAGCGGGCAGGAAAAAAAAATTAAAATGTAAAGGAAGCCACAGGTTCGAGTCTATCAGAGCTGAGCAGGGCAGTGGAAGGCGGGACATTTTGGAGACCCCTCATTCACAGGGTTATCCTAAGCTGGAGGCGACTTGACGACACAACATAGCTTTATAAACGTCTGGGGTGGGGTAAGAGTCTAATGGGGTGCAACCTCTGTAGGAATATGTCTTTTTTCGCCCCTCCACCCAGGATCCACACACCTTGCGTGGAACAGCGCAGCCGGCCGCACCTTCTCCCCCGAAGCCGTCTCCCCAAACCGTTCTTCCTCACACACCGACGCAAGGTGAGGCGTGTGTACCTCCCCACCGTGGGCACCTGTGGTGAACCACATGGATCATTTTACCCCTTGACTCCCCCCCCCCAAAAAAATCTCATTAAAATATTTTAAATTGGGCCCCTAGAAGCCTGCTGTAACTAACTTGATTTCCCTGTTGAAAGCCAACGGCGTGGGATAGGAAGTTGGGCATGATCATCAGGTCACGGACAGGAGGGCCTCTTTCTGTTGAGAAACTGGAATGGACTCCCTGGCCATTTATTTGGGAGTGAAACAGATGTGGAGGGAGGGGAAGTTACATTTAAATGGCAAAGGCACCCCGGAATTGTCGTTTGACATAGGAAAGAACTGGGCAGGTTTAGCCTAGAGAAAAGAAGACGGAGGGGAGACAGGAGAGCCCTTCTCAAAGACTCGAAAGGTTGTCCTGCAGAAGAGGACTGTCTACAGTGTCTCACTGTACACGAAGGTGTTTTATACTGTGTCTCACTTAATTTTGATCTTGTCAGTACAGTAGGGACCCCCATATCCACGGGATCGGTATCCGATGATTGACTTATTCAGCCTGAAAATATTAAAGGAAAAAAATCCTAGAAATATATGTCTCTTGTTACCAGAACTTGCCACTAGAGGGAGCCAAAGACCATGCTATATATAGCATTCGCGATTAAAATAATGTTTGCTGTTATCCACGTTTTTGAGCATCCGCAGGGAGGCTTGGAACCGATCCCCCCGCGGATACAGGGGTCCTGCTGTATCACAAAAATTGAGGGTGCTGCTACCCTTCCCTCCTCCAGAACCATCCGTGTGTTAACTTTGTACTTCTGAACATATATTTGTCAACCATATGGGCTAGAAACTCGAGTTGGCATCTGAAATCATTGGGACGGGCTAGAACATGATAGCATTGTTGGGTGGGTGGGTGTAGACTGGGGGGGGGGAAACAAGAGAGAGGCCAGGACGGCTTCTCTAACATAAGAAATGAACCCTGTCTGTACAGAGATTATTAACATTGATACCTCTTGTTTTTTTGGGGTTTTTTTCTCAGTGCCTCAGCCAGCTGGCTCTGGGCTCCAGGTGCCCACAGCGGCCATCCTGACTGCAGCGGTTCAGACACATCCAGCTGTTCCTGGAACTGTCCAGAGCTTTCAGGTACGGAGGTCCCAGTTAATGGCGTTCTTTTTATCATCGAAGAAAGAGGGCCATAGAAATGAGGAATCACATACAGTACAACCTCCTTCTCTGCGGGCCAAGAGCTGTGGTTTCACTCATCTGCGGTTTTCCCGCAGCCCTATATACACCATGTGAGAGTGCCCCCCCCCCCTTTGTGGCCTTCTCCCTGCTCTCTTGCATGTTGCATGTAAGGGTTCTCTTGTATCCACGGTTTCAGGCATCCACGGTAGATGGCGGAACCAATCCCCCTGCGGCTAATGGGGGTCGTACGGAATTTGCAAGGCAGATGCGCTCCATGCCGAGCGACTTGCGCCTGATTTTGGCCATTGGAGCTTTAGTCTTTGGCAAACTGCCATGGGTCTCAGGTGGCCTCTGTAAGCCATCCATTGGTGAGAAAATCAAGAGTTGGGTCCAGGGAAGGTGGAATCCGTCCCTCTGCTCTGCTGGATGCCTCTTCTGCGACGGGGATGGAAAACGTCCGGGAGCCGAGGAACTGTGTACACCTAGCCTTGGACCGCGGAGGGTTTGTTTTAAAAGTTGATTTGAATGTGTTTCAAATTAAAATACAACCCTCCACTCCCAGTGGTTACAGGAAGTAATGGCACCCTTTTTCTTGATCCTGCAAGCCGTTGGGTGGATGTTGGAACGGTCGTGTGGGGCTGCCTTCACCCCTTTCCTCTCCCCTCCCTCCCGTTGTGTTCCCAGCCCTATGCAGGCGTGACCTACGCTTACCCACAAGCCACCGCGGCCGCCTCTCAGCTCCAGCCTGTTGGGACCCTGTACCCGACACCCTTCCAAGGTATGTTTAGAGGATTTACCGCCTGGGCTTGGGAGCTGCTTAAAGCACAGCCACCTGACGGCATTCACACACCGAGTGGGAAGTCAAGACCCTCAGGAGACCTGGTTTCTCACGAAGGGGTGGTTGGCCGAGGCAGATGGGCTGCTTTGCTCCTGACCGGTTCCTTCCCGTGAGCGCCAGCAGGACTCTGGCCGTCGGCTCTGAGCTGCCGGAGAACTCAGGGGTTTGAGGTCACTGGCTGGGGAGCCAGAGGTTGGGAGTTCGAATCCCCCTGCCCCCCCCCCCCCCCCGGGCCTCCTTGGCAGGGGCTGGACTCCGTGATCAGCAGGATCCTTTCCAGCTCTGCAGGCCTAAGGTTGTTATTAAGATTATTCTAAGAGGGTTAGTTATTTGGAAGAAAGCAAAATTCTGTGTGTTCCTTATGGAATTCAAAGGCAAGGGTAGAGGATGCTATTGCCTTTCTCCCCAAACCTCTCTCTTTGTGAAACGATAGTCTCTTCCGGCAATGGTCCTCTGTCTAAATCTATAAATATTTGCCATGTAATCCTACTCTTAGGTCTGAAGAAGTGGACTTGATCTACGAAAGCCTGTGTTAAAATATCGCAGTTAATCGAGGGTCACAGCATTTTGAAAATCTTCATTATTTTTTCTTTTCGTTTGGTTTTTGTCTCTCTCTCTCTTTTTCGACCCATGCCTTTTCTCCGTCAGGCTGGGCCCCTCTGCGTTGTGGGTGCTTTCAGGAAAAAAAAAAAGATATAAGAAAGATTCCAAAGTCAACTTAGCTGTCTGCCCCAGGTCTGCTTTATAAAAAAAATAAAAAAAAAGGTTCCAAAACGCAGGCTGCAAACGCACAGATCGGGAGCGCAGGTTTGAAATTCCTAACTTCATCAAGCATCTCTTGGTGTCTTTCTCAACAGCTGGAGACATCGGTTCGTTTCTGATGACAGAGGCACGGCAGCAGAACACGGAAATCCGCCTGGCCGTTGGCAAAGTGGCTGACAAAATGGACCAGCTGGCCAACAAGGTAGCGACCGGTAGTTACAATCCTGAATTCTCGTGATAACTGTGGATACGGTCGGATTATAGTGAACGCAGAGGCCGAAAAAGCGGATTATAGTGAACGCTAGGCATAGCGTGGTCTCTGGTTCCCTCTAGTGGCCAGTTCTGGTCACTTCCCTTTTAGAAATACATTTTTCTAGGATTTTTCTTTTAATATTTTGGGACCGTGGATAAGTGAATCAGCAGATATTGATCCCGCGGATAAAGGGGTCCTATTAGCCTCTTTTAATCTGCCTCCTGGAGAAGAGTGGTGGCAGTGACTCACTTCTGGCTAGGAAGCACACAACGTTCGTATCTTGGGCGTCAGTTAACCCCATGTCCCATCATCCTTCCTGACCCGTTTATCCATCTCTGCTTCTTGCCAGCCCTTCTCACCTGGAATCGACGGCTGTTTGCCCCGGACAAACCAATGAACGGTTTGTCCCTCGCTAGGGCCGTGGCCTCATCCAGCTGTTGTTGTTTTTTTCTGCTGCTGCTGAGTCGTGACACTTTAGTGCTGTGCTTTTTCTCCTCCTTCCCCCACCTTGCAGATGGAGGAGCTGCAGAAGCAAAATTCAGGCCACAACCTGTTGCCGGGGTTTTCGTCTGTTACCATGGAAACCACCATGATCATGAGCAACATCCAGCGTGTCATTCAGGTAAGGGATGCTTGAGTTTATCATGATTTGGCTTCTCGGGAGGTGTGTGTGTATGTGTGTGTGTGAGAGAGAGAGAGAGAGAGAGAGAGCTTTCTTGCAATTTCCCAAAAAACTTCGGGGATGGACTTGTGATCTGTCAGGATGATGGACCAAGTCAGTTTCCTATGTAATGAGAGAGAGAGAGAGAGAGAGAGAATGGGCGTGCGTGTGTGTGTGTGTGTGTGTGTGCGCGCGCGCACACACACACACACACACACACACTGGTGCTGGAAAGCATGGATCTAGAATCTCCTATCTCTGATTTCCCTCTAGTGGCCAGTTCTGGTAGCACACCTTGGAAATGCGTATTTCTGGGTTTTCTCTTATTTAATACTTAGCGGACAAGTGAAACATGTGGGGTGCTGACCCCACAGATAAGGCGGTCCTGTTGTGTCGTGGCTCATTGAACACTGACTAGGAACGATGGGGTTTGTAGACCAACCACCCTGGGGCGCTGAGAGGATGCCAAGACAAGGCACGGGCCCTTGATGCTTCCTTGGCGCCAATGGCTTCCCCTTTGTGTTCCAGGAGAACGAGAGGCTGAAACAAGAGGTGTTTGAGAAGAACGGCCGCATTGAGGAGCAGAATGAGAAGATCAGTGAGCTGATTGCCCGGAATCAGAGGTGAGGGGCATTCTGCTCTGGATGTTTGTGTTTCCCTCTGGGTTTGAACTCACGGGTACCGTGAGTTGCCTATTCTGGCCCGGCCAGAGAGCTCTGGCTCGTTCTGAAACCTTGCGGATCTGCGCACTGGACGTTTCTGTCCTCTCTGCGGCAGGTACGTGGAACAGAGCAACCTCCTGATGGAGCAGAGAAACAGCTCGTTGCAGTTGAACACGGAGCACACGCAAGCCCGGGTCTTGCATGCTGAGCAGGAGAAGGTAAATTCAGCAGCGGGGTGAGAGACAGTTAACAAGAGGTCTTGCTTGCGTGGGTCGTAATCTAGACTCTTTCGCTTGAGGCTTGCCGTTGCTATTACAGAACGGAACTCTGCTAGGCCCATAAGCTTGCAAAGTTTGTTTGTTGTTTTCTACGCCTTGACCGCGGCATTTGTGGGGAATCGGTGCCAAGCCCCCCCCTTCCTGTGGATGCCAAAAACTGCGGATAATGGCAAACCCTAGACATAGCATTGTCTCTGGCTCCCTCTAATGGCCAGTTCTGGTAGTTACATTGTGGAAATATATATTTCCGGTTTTTTTCATTTAATATTTTCAGACCGTGGATAAGTGAAACTGTGGGTATTGGTCCCGTGGATACGGGGGTCCTACTGTACTTTTTATTTTGGATACGTTTCTGCCTTTTTCCGTCTTCTTTACAAGTAGCTAGATCACTGAATGAAGGCCAGAGGTCTATGGTGAAAAATCCACAGTGTAAAGTCAGTCTTGCCTGCGGTTTTTGCCTTTTGCTAGCTGTCAGTCACTTAACCCCGTTTCACAATCTGTTTCGTAATGAGTGCATTGCTGAACATGGCAATAGACAGCCAACAAGACCGGGCACAGGGCCTGGCCAGTTTCTCATCTATGAATCCAACAGAGGTCCGGCCAGAGAATGTAAAAAGCCAAACATAAAGCTTGGGAACACAGATCAGCACAACGCTCATGATCATATTTGGCTTAACTGAGTAGGAAGCACATGAAGTTGAATCTAAAGGGTTCAAGACAGCACAGTGTGCCCGCCTTGATTCTGAGCACGTCTAAAGATCTCATTCCAGCCTTTTTAAATCTAGCGCTATTCAAGTAGGTCAGCCTGAAGCTGACTAGGGATGATGGAATTGTAGTCCAAGACATGTCGGCGGTTGCCAGGTTCAGAAAGGCTGATTCCATCTCACCGGACGATCTTGCACGCATGTCTTCCTTGGAGGTTTTTAGCTGGAGCGCAAGATTTTAGATTCTTCTACCTGGCCTTCGAAAATGTCTTAACCTCTCCCTGAATCCCCGCACGGCTGAACCTCCGCCCTGTACTGGCGTAATTGGCTTGAAACCCCTGAACCTTGAGCATTTCTAGCTGCGGCGTAACCTTTTTCCTTTTTGATGATTCACCTCCTCCCTCTTCTGGTGGTGTTAACTTGCTTTCCTGTCGCTGCTTTTTCCCCCTAGCCTGCGCCGCCACCGGATCAGGGGTGGGAACAGGTGAGGCGTTGCCTTTGGCTCTTCCGTACGATAAGGAAATCATAAAAGTTTCAGGACAGGCCTTGAGGCTGCTTTCCAAGTGCTGAAATACAGGCACATTCTCTCTTTTCATTCTTTCGAGGACCTCTCTGGGGGCTTTCTCCTTAGGTTCTCCCACCCTTCTCCCGTGACAGGTCAAGGTGGCGGAGGAGCTGGCTGCCGCCACGGGGCAAATCTCCCGGCTTCAGCTGGAGCTGACGGAGCACCAGAAAAAGGAGATGGATCTGTGCTCCCAGCTGAACGTGGCTTCGAAAGAGGCGGAGAAACACGGGTCGCAGATCGACCGACTGCAGGCACAGCTGGCTGGTAGGAGGGAGAGGCTGAAAGGGGTGGAGCAAATCCAGGTGTTTCCTTATGGGGTAGAGAACAACACCCATTCTCCCCACCTCCCGTGTGGGCCGGGGAGGGTGGCACTTAGGGTACACATAGCAGCCAGCTTGTTTCTCGCTGGGATTTTCGCCCATTTGCAGGCCAAATAGCCTTGGCTTCGGGTGTAATTACACAGGCCAGTCTCCTGTTACAATCGGAGAATGCAGAAGGACCACTAGACACAAGGGGGTGCCTTGTTTTGTGGACTGTCCTGCACCCAGTCATGTCAGTTACGTCATTGGTTACATCAGTGGTTCCCAACGGTGGGTCCCCGGATTTTCTTGGATTAAAACTCCCAGAAGCCTTTGCCCCTTGTTGGGCTGGCCAGGATTTCTGGGAGGGGTAGTCCAAGAACATCTGGGGGACCCACGGTCGTAGGTGACACAATAGCCTGTGCAAACAGATGGGCAGAATGAAACCCCACAGGATCTTGTCCGTAAGGAGCACGCTGGCGGGAAGCGGTAGGGTGCTAGGTTGCATGTAAATACTGTAGAAATAAAACAGATTGGAAGAGAATCTTCTCCAAAAAAAAAAAAAAAAAAAAAAGAAAGCTAATTCAAACGTATAGTTTTAGCGTAGAGAATGGATCGGGCACCGTGGCGAAGTGAGAACAACCGAAACCTGCCCCTGGTGCGGAAGCCAAATGGCCAGGCAGGAAAAGCTTTCTGGAGTGATCATTGTGGGATCACCAACCATCTTCGTTGTCCTTGATGTCCACTGGCTGGCTTAGGGGCACACAGCTCGTTCCTCTAACGCGGTGCTTCCCAACCTTGGGTAACCCCGATGCTCTTGGACTACAACTCCCATGAAGCCCCGGCCAGCACAGCGAGTGGTGAAGGCTCCTCGGAATTACAGTTCAAGAATGTCCGGGGAGCCCAGGCAGGGAACCCCTGCTCTCACATCTTGTTGGGACTTTGAAAGGGGCCTCCCTTTGCTCAACGGTTGGGCCGGCCCTGGGGAAAGAGGATAAAGGGTTCTTCCGATGATACCTACGGAGGCGTTGCCCCAGCACGGTACGGGGAGCAGGGCGGTGGTTGGCTGGGGCTTCACGGGATGCCGACGCTGCGACTTTGTCCGTCTCAGAGCTTCAGGAGTTGTCCGAGGACGCCAAGAGCAAATATCAAGCGGAGAAGCAGAGCCGCAAGCAGCTGGACGGGAAGATGTCCGCTTTGGAAGAGGAGCTGGCCGACCTCCGGGGGGAGAAAGAGAAGCTGGAGAAGGTGGGTTGCTCGCCGGAAGGTGCGGCGACCTCAAGAAGGGTTTTATTTCAGATTTATTTCAGAGGTGGTTCGTTGCTTTCCCCGACAATAATGCAAATAAGATGGGGAAGAAGGTGTTTCATCCTCTAACCTGTGGTCCAGATCAGGAAGGTTTTTTTCTTCCCACTTTTATTTTCTGCTGGGAGTCTGGGCTCCTGACCTCATTGCTCCGTTTTCTTCTCCTGTTTTTTTGGTTTTTTTTTTTTTTTTTTTTTTTTTTTGCTCTAGAGCCTCTCGGAGAGGAAGAAGAAGTCCCTGGCGGAGCGGAAACGGGCCGAGGAGGAGATGGAGGAGCTTCGCAAGTCTCACCAAGAAGAGTCGGAGAAACTCCGGCAGCTTCTGAAGAAGTCTCGGACGTCGACGGACCAGGCTGCTTCAGAGCAGGTGAGAGGTTGGGAAGGAAGGCATTAACCCCTGCTCATTGATGGAATAATCAAAAGCGTGGCTCTCCTAGGCCTCCCCGAGAAAATCATGTGAAGATGGGTGACTTTCCAGGATTTTTAGAATAAATGTGGGGCACCTGTGGCTGGCCCGTAGTGGTCAGATTACAACATCTGCCAGACACTGGGCAGCTCAGCTAGTCCGTTAGGACCCCCATCTCCGCCAGGGATTGCTTTCCCCCGGAATGCTGAAAAACACAGATGTTGTTATCATAGTAAACGTTATACATACGCATGGTCGCCGGCTCCCTTTCGTGGCCAGTTTTGGTCACTCCGTTGTTAAAAATACATGTTTTGAGTTTGTTTTTTCTTTTAATATTTTTAATATTTTCAGACCGTGGATAAATGAATCAGCAGATACCAATCCCGTGGATAAGGGGGTCCTACTGTAGTGTGGAACGATAGGGTGTTGCTGTCCAATAGAAAGCTATTGGTGGCCCACCTCTACCTTTAGGTTGGAAGATCACCCTCTTCAACGCCTAACCCGTGGTTCCCAACCTTGGGTCTCCAGATGTTCTTGGACGAAAGCTCTCAAAAACCTTCACCGCCAGCTGTTCTGGCCAGGATTTCTGGGAGTTGTAGTCCAAGAACCACCTGGGTTACCCAAGGTTGGGAACCGCTGGTCTAGAGACAAGCATCCCTATTGATTTGGCTGCCAGGGACAGAGGATTGTTAATAATCATGTGCTGTCAAGTCAGTTCTGAATTGTGGCTCCAGTGCAAGAGGGAGACGAGGATGCCTTTCAAGGAGGGAGGGTGGGAACAGAAGCAGGGGCTAACGGGTGTGTTGTCCTTTTTTTTTTTTCATGGGGGCGAAGATGGCCATTTTGCAGACGGAGCTGGAGTCCCAGTGGGAAGCCAAGTGTGAGCGCCTGCTCAGCGCCGCCAGGGAGCAACATAGCCGTGAGTACCAGGAAGCGTGTGAGCAGAGGGACGCCCAGGAACAGAGGGTTACTCAGCTGGAAGAGAAGGCAAGTCGCCCTCTCGCCTGCCTCCGTTTTCTGCTTCTCCCTCCCTCTTTCCCCTGCTCTCTTTCTTGGTCTCAGCCCTGTGCGGACTCCCGACAGTTTTCCCCCCTCTCTGCTAAGCCCCAGCGTGTCGCTTTCCCAAACGCACAAGAAGCCACTCCCTTCCCTGCGCCAAACTTAAAATATTATTTTCTGTGCGACGGTAACCATGAAAGACAGGCAAGGAAGATCTGTGGCTGAGCACGGCAGCTCTCCATCGTTCCTGACTCTGGGCCATGCCTGGGACCCAGAGTCCAGTAATACGTAGAAGGCCACACACATGCCTGATCCTGTTGTGTGGACGCATGATCGGAGAGGCTTTCCTCTCCGTCCTGCCGCCTTCACAGGTGTATTGGGTGGGGACACCTAAGAAGGGTGGGGACGCCTTCTCTGTGGCTGCTCCCAGTCTGTGGAACTCCCTGCCACTGGAGGGCCAGCCTGGCCCAACCTTTGCCGTCCTTCTGCCAGCAGGGAAAAAGACCTTCCCCTTCAGGCAAGCTTTCCCTCGGTGACTGGCTTGCCTGAGAAGATTTTTCAAATAAATTGCTTACACTTCATTGCTTTAACTGTGCATTTAGTATGGCTTGTGTTGACCATTTTGATGATGCGAGCTGCCTTTTTATACGCCTTGGTTTTTTTAGCTTGAAATGCTGTTTTTTAAAGATGTAAGACACCATTGTATACTCATTGATTTCAGCTTTAAATATTGTCTTCCCACGATGCAAGCCTAGTGGGTCCTTTTTAAGGAGAAAAGCGGGGGGACAATATTTTAAATAAACAACTAAATCGGGATCAGATGGCCCAAGTCGGACCTTCATCTTGGTCTCGGTTTTCTTTCTAGATTTCTCAGCTCAAAGCTGCCAGGAGCCAGGAAGATGAGAAGCGGTCCCTGTCACAAGACCAGCTGGAGCAGCTTCAGCCTGTGAAGGAAAAGGTGAGTGCCTCCCTTTCAAGTCCAGCCTGTCTGCAGTTCGCAAGTAGAAGGGGATATTGGGTGGGAATTTTACTGAATCAGTTCCATTTGTGGAAGGACTGACGTTGTATTTTGGTTGTGCCTGCTGGTGTAACACCATCAAATGCAAAAAAAAAAAAAAGGAAAGAGGGATGCTTATCTACGCCCGCCCCCCCATAGCTCTTAAAGCACTCTCTGGGCTTCACAATGCCCCCCCCCCCGACACACACACAGCAAGCTGGGTACTCATTTTATCAACCTCGGAAGGATGGAAGGCTGAGTCAACCTTGAGCCGGCTTCCTCATCCCATCGGGATCCAACTCGGGTTGTGAGCAGAGTATGACGATGGAACCCATGACCTCGGGGGGGAAGTGGGGAGCGCTCCAGCGCTGGAGGCCTTCAAGAGAAAACTGGACCCCTCCTTGGTCCGATCTGCTTCTTGCCCTGAGCAAGGGGGTTGGACTCGATGGCCTTCGAGGCCCCTTCCAACTCCATGATTCTAGGATTTTAATACAGTCAATCCTCTTAAGGCCCCCCCACGGCTTTCTGTCTTCGCCAGGAGTCAAAAAAACTGGAGTTCATTGGGTTTCTGCCTGGTCTAAAATCTCTAGTCAGGTGGAGGAAGATCTCTTTCACCCAATCAGACCCTGTGCAACCCCGCTTAGCTCTTGAAAGAGAACCGGTGAGGCCTGACTGTCATTTCTCCTTCCTCCCTCGCTTGCTTTCTGTTCTTCACTCTCGAAACCAGTACTTAGCTCTCCAGTCCCAGGTGGCTGCTCTCAAGGCCCACTACGAGGAGAGGATCCGGGAACTTCAGAAGAGCACGGGACGCCCGTCCCCTGCCGGTTCAGCGGATGAGGTATGTTTCCACCCCCATCGCCTGCCTTCTCCAGATTTGCTAGGAATGGAGCCGGAGACGTCCCTCGACGGGGTGTAGAGGAACACAAGAACACGCAGCACAGTGTCCTCTTTGAGATGTAGCAGACTTTATCAATAAGGCCCAGGGGATGTCTTGCTCTCAAGCTGCTGGACTCGTAATTCCCATTATCCCCTTACCACTGGCTAGGCTGTCTAAGGCTAAACTTTTGCATCTGTGTCACGTGCAAATAAAACTTCCACCAGCCCCTCCCTGCCCCAGGAGTGCAATGGATGGAAACCCAAAAACATGGCTCAGCATTGGCTTTGGGGAAGGACATGTGGCTGGATTTGCACGATCTGCCGCCCTGCAGCTTCTTTGCTCAGCGAGATCTGCAAAAGGTCCCTTTTTTTTTTTTTAAGGGAAATTACCAGCTCCCCTGAGCCCTTGTAGCTCGCATGGAGCTCAGCCACTTCCACACGTTCGTTCATTCATTCTTCCAGCTAACGACAGTCGCTCCCGGGAGAGACTTTGCCAAGTGACATGTGTCGAAAAACATCTCTGAGGATTCAGAGGTTTCTTGTCTCCAGATCCCAGAATTCTCCCTTCTCCTGGTGGGGAAGGGGGAAAAAAAACCTCAAACAGAACCCAGGGTGTCTCCTGCTTTTGCTCCTTCTCGCCTTTCTGACTTCTCTGCTTGCCTCCCTCCACCCCCAAGGTGAAAAGGATCATGAACGGAGTCTTCCAGTCTCTGCGAGGCCAGTTTGAGCTGGAGGATTCTTACACTGGCCGGGTTGTCCTGGGGATCGTCATGAACACCATCAAGGTACAGCTCTCCAGCCCCGACTCGACACCTGTTGAGCTGATCCCTCTGCGCTCTCGTCCTCCGCGCGGTTTATACGGCGGCTGCTCGTCGCGGGAGCCGAGGCCAAGACGCCGAGGGCTGGGCCGCAATGTATCACTTGCTTCCTCCCGTTTTGATTTTGTAAAAAAAAGTTCATTTTGTTTAATTGGAGTTCATTTGAGTTTTCCCCACTTATTTATTGCCTGTGTCTTTTTGAAAGCAGCACTTCTAAGCCACTAAACCTGAAATGGGTTATTATTATTTTTTGGTTATTATGTGAGCCCTGAGATTCTTGGGAAGGTGGAGAAGGCGCCTTGCCATCATCATCTGCTCCATTTCTGTGGAACTGCAGTACAGACAGCGAATGTAATTACCAGAAGGGGCCACTAGAAGGAGCCAGAGACCACGCTATAAATTAGGATTATTTTGTGTCCCCCCCCCCCCCCGCCCAGCTCGAGTTCACTCCTTCTTCCTTTTTGCAGACTATCACCTTACAGCTGCTCCAGAGGCAGGAGGAAAAGGGCGAAAGCAGTGGTGATGAGGAAGGGCCAGATCCTGCTCCGAGGCAGCGATCGAGCCCGGTGGCCCTTGACGGGGAACCCCAAAACGTTTCTGCGAGAGCCACACTGTCGGTTCACGCGGAGCATCTTGAGAAGGAGTCGGACGCCGGCCCTCCTTCGAAAGGATCCGAGCCCAAATCTGCAGCTTCGGAAGCCCGCGAGGAGCAGCCCCTGTCGGCACCCGAGCCTCCCGCAGCGTTAGAGGAGGAGGAGGAGGAAAAGGGCCATCAAGAGACTGTCCTCTGTGAACAGCTGGGGGCGGGTGCCGAGGCCGAAACCAGCCCAGGTGGAGCGGCGGATGGGCAGCCGGGAACTCCCAAATCGGCAGCCGAGGAGACGGGGACACCCCAAGGCGCGGCGGGTGGAGGAGAGAGCAGCCCGGCTGTTCTAAACCAGGATCCCCCCACACGTGACCCTCTGTTGGGAGCTGGCAACGTGGATTCGGCTGGAACGCAGCCAGAGTCGGGCCCCAGCCCTGCCCACGTGGACTCCAGGTCAATACCGGGGAAGAAGGCTTATGCCCTTGAGGAGTGAATCTGTGTGAGCCTTCTCTGTGATGGCAGGCAGTGTGGGTTTACTCCACGACAGGGATGGAACTGGATCTCCCCCCTTTGCCATCTTCCTCCCTCCACTCTATTATTTATTTCTCTCTCTCTCTCTCCCCCCCCCCCCCACTTCCTTTCTTCACAGCTCTCTCGAGAACCAAGGGGGTTCGTTCAAAGCTGTGGCTTGTAAGCCATCTCCGTCCGGGGGACCGCTGGAGGAAGAAGAAGAGGAGGAACTGGTAAGGATTTCCTCTGGTGTGTTCCTACGTGAGATCTGGAAAGGCTTTTGTACTTTCTAGCGCTGACCGAAGTGTCGGCAGGCCTTAAAGCTGGCAGAGATAGATTCACCCTGCGAGGGAATGGGTTTGGAGGCGTGGGGGAAGATTTTAAGCGGCGTTTGCTCCCCGAAGGGACAGGTGCAAGTCTAAACTGCTTCCTCAAGAGGTAGCAAGCAGGCAGCCACCAGCTTTGGATAAGCACCGTGATGAGTGATACCTTTTATTGGACCACTATACAATCATAGATGGCAAGCTTTCGTGCAGAAAACTCTACTTCCTTAGTCTCTTCGCCATCATGGTGAAAAATTGTAGACGAGAGTCCAGAAATGGATGGCACAGTAGGACTCCCTTATCTCTGGGATCAATATCTGTTGATTCACTTATCCGTGGTCTGAAAAGATTAAAAACATTGAAAGAAAACTAGAAATATACATTTCTAAAGGGGGAGTTACCAGAATTGACCCCCAGAGGGAGCCAGAGACCATGCTGTTAAAGTCATGTTCTCTATAATCCGCATGTTTCAGCATCCGAGGGAAGGCTTGGAACTCATCTTCCACGAATACAGGAATCCTACTGTATGTGACTTTTTTTTTTTAAATGCGAAGTGAGTCAATGGGGACCATTCGCCTGGAAATCTGCAGTGTCTGGATCTCCGGCAAGCTCTTCCCATGAGGCCGTTGCCTTCGTCGTCCCCTGCGGCGCCTTGGCCTAACCCTTCCCCATCTCCATTTCAGAGTCTGAAGGGCCAGCCTCCCCCAACCCCGCTCTTTGGAGATGATGATGATGACGACGACCTGGACTGGCTGGGCTGAGCAGCTGGCTCTCTGAACCAACACACACGGCAGGACCTGGTGAATGCAAAGGCGCAGGCGCAGATGTTCTTTTTCCGAGCCTCTCCGGATGGCTCCTTCCAAGGCGGGAAGGGGGCAGCCGTCAACCCGAAGCTGTGATGGCGACGGGCGGGCGCCCTTTGGAGCCGGGGAGGGCGGCTTGGACGGTGTCTCTGCCTGAAGGAACCATCATCCCTCTCTCTTTCCTTCCTGCACGGCCGTGTCTGTAGACTAACCTTTCACTCTCAGCTCTCACTAACCCTAAACGTCTTGCGTAAACAAACACTGGGAAAAAAAATTAAAAGAAGACAGCAGAGGAACTGCCAAACTCAGACCCCCCACTAGTTGCGGGATTCTCTCTCTGTGTAATGAAAAACCTAAAAGTTTTAGAGGTGACGCGCTAGAATTCTTTCCCCCTCCTGGTTTCCTTCTCTCCCCTCCTCCTCCTCCCGCCCGTTGACTGGTCGGGGTGGCCACCCCGAGCCCTTTTCTCTGCTTGCCTCAAGAAAGAGGAATGAACGAGGGTTCAAGACCGCCTCCCAGGTCTCTTCCGTTACATCGTAAGATGGACCTTTGCCAGTTCCCAAGAGAAGAACCCGCGCGTCACTTTCGGACGGGGAAAATGAACCTTTAGTAGTCGTCAGTGAGTGGCTAGTTGGAAAAGTCATCAACCCATCCGTCTTTCTCACTCTGGGCATGTTTGTCTCGCCAACATTTGGTCCCGTTCAGCCTGTTGTGGGTTAGGTGGTCGGAGGGTTAGCTAGCAGGTACTCCGGCTTTTCCAGGCAGCTCAACGAAATTTTAAACTACACCCTGGGCGAACTTAGCTTTTCACGTACGATCTTGGCACACGGATCTGTTCCTTGTTCCATCTTGGTAGCAGAGCCTCTCTGGAAAAGGGCGGCCGAGGGCTCCTCTGGTGAATCTCCAAAGCGTACACCCATTTCTGAATTGCACCCAGAGTATTGTTTCGGGTGGTGGTTCCCCACCATGGGTCCCCAGACATTCTTGGACGGCAACTCCCAGAAATCCTGGATAGCTTGGGGTGAAGGCTTTTGGGAGTTGCCGTCCAAGAACATCTGGGGAACCACTGGTTTAGGGTGTAGGCTAGAAAAGAGGGTGTTTGGTTTTTTTGGGGGGGGAAACCGGGGCAGGAATCCGGTGGACCTTCTATTGGGAGGGGACCCGGCAGGATTCAAAACAGCCAGTTTCACGAGAACTTGGTTGGAGTTTCTTGAAAACGTTCTGTCCTTTTCGAAAACTTTCCTGACCGTTGCGTGGCCGTGCGTTCTAGCAGCAGGAACACACAGACACGACAAAACAGCTCTTCCTTTCAGGGAGCCTTACGCGGCAGAGAACCGTCCTGTTCGGATCCCACCCAGTCTCTAGGTTTTTTTTTGTGGGAGCTGTGTGGTGTTCACATGGTTTGCCTGCAGCTGCTTCCACACCCGGGAAGCTCCAAGAAAGGGTTTCACATCAAGGGCCGTAATATACGTCTTTTGAATTCAGAACAGAGGTGGGGAGGAGACGGTTGACAAGACGGCAGAGTAGGTGGGGAAATAAATAAATGAATTACATTTTCTGTTCACAGCACTAGCTGATTCTCAGGTTGACGGGACAACGGAGCCCACCTCTCCCTGGCCAGGTGTAATTTTAACTAGCTTTAGAGGACAAGAAAAGTCTAGCATAAGGTCAAATGGCTCTTGAAAGGATCGTCTGTAGCGGGAAATAAAATATGCAGCGAGGACTCTACGTCCTTCGCGAGACTTAAAATTCCTTCGGCTTCAGGGCACGAAATGCCTAGAAAGGTTTCTTTTCTGGGTGTGGACCTTAACAAACCCCAGCCTGGTTCGTCTCCTTTTCCAGCCTCGACAGAATCTGGAACCTGATTTCATTTATGTCCTGGGAAATAAAAGTGCAATTAAAGTAATTTAAATCTGGTTTTGCCCGGAATCTTTTATGAACATCGTGGCTGTCTGTACGTGCCTATGCGTTAGGCATACGCTCGCAAAAATCTTCCCGCTTTGCATTGTGTTTCGAATCTTAAAAATCCTTTGCGGGTATTTGGCACAGGACTGGCTCAACCAGCCCTTCAAGGTCGACCAGTCCTGTTAATTCCCCCAAATTGCCGAATAAGCTTTCATAAGATCTAGTAATTTACCAGTCATGACCGTCTATTTATTTAATTGCTTTATTTATAGGCCACCTTTCTCCCGATAACTAGTGACTTAAGTTTAGAGGTAATGAGTTACAACTAGCACTGACAATGAAGTTGTAGCAAAGTTGAATTCTAGTGGAACTGGGATGAGCATCTCCTCGGCTGGTATAACGAGCAATTGTTTCTGGTTCCTTCAAAAAGTTAATTTTAAAAGTGATTTAGTTTTCATTTTGTCAGCGTCGCGGCTTGCCAGTCCCGATCTTTCCCTCCAGCCACGAAAAGGAACTAGTGGCCTTAAAACAGTAACAACCTTGTGATAGGTAGTGGCAGGAAATTACTGTTTAAACAGTATTAATGAGTAACGATGAACGTCAATTACTTTTTTTTTTTTTAAGTAACTTACCAAGCTCTGCTAGAAAGCTGGTGAATGTTCTTACTTGTTAAACCTCTCGAGACTCCTTTGTAGAACTAAATTTATTTTTTTCCCCTTTTTCTTTTAAGGGAGTGCTCAGGCTGCAGCTTTCCCCCCTCCCTGTCCTTCTCTATAGCGTTTATTTTCTGAGGGAGAAGCGAGAAACATGGACAGCATCTTAGATTAACAGGATAAGTTATGTCAAGACGACGCTTTGGATGAGGATGCAGGTCAGTGAGGTGTAGTTATTTGTATCCACGCTAAGGCAGGGGAGATCTGAGGTCCCGTCCCTCTCTTGAGTTTATATCCCTTCCCGGCAACGAAGCTGGCTGGGTGGCCTACCTCCCAGGGGTGTTGTGAAACTGCCGGGAGAAGAGGGAAGAACCACATTGATCACCTTGCGCTGCGGGGCAGAAAAACCGTGTACAGATGTCGCAACCACGTAGAATACATTGGAAGGCTATTTTAGATAAAATGGGGTGTGTTTAGACCAAGCCCAGGGCTGGCTCTCCCATTCTGGGAAAAGAAAGCAAACGGTGGTGGTTTCACTCCCAGGGAGCGAGAAGGAGGTTTCTAAGAATGTTCTTTTTTTCTTCTTCTTCGGCTTAATTATTGCCCTTACGGTTAGATGGTCTGGATTCTAAAATCTTTGCCATCTACAAAATGATTCCAAAAGGCAGCCAAGGGCTCTCTGATCCTTCATTGTTAAAACCTTTTTATTTCTGAAGTCCTCGGTTTTACGTTAAAGAAGCGTATCATGTAACGGGGCAGAAGGCCTAGCGTGGCAGACGCCAGAATTACAAATTGCGGTTTGCACAGGCGACAGAGTGACGCCCGCCTTCCCCACGAGCAAAAAGGGGTAGACATGAGAAGTGCACAGGGATACACTCATGTCCATATTTACCATGAGTTTGAGGGGGGGGCCCTCAGAATCGGGCCTGAACTCTTCCCCAGAAGCAAAAGTGACAGCATCATACTTTGGACATACCACAAGAAGACTTTAATTTCAAAAAAATAATAATGCTGAGAAAAGTGGGAGGCAGCAGGAAAAGAGGAAGACCAAACGGGAGAGAGATGGACTCAGTAAAGAAGGCACTGCTGTGAGTTTGCAAGAACTGAGTTTGCTGCAATCCAGCAAGGTCTTTTTTGCTTTTCCGGGAACGCCAGTTGAAGCCGAGCGCAAAGGCGTCACCAGGAAAAAGGGAGACCCTTTTCCTCAAATACGGGCACGCGGCATGAATTCAGTCCAAGACTCCTTTAATCCAGACCGGGTTCAGGGTCCTTTCCAGGACGAGACATCCACGCGTGGTCTCACCCTCCACCCTATTTCTTTCGTCTTAGGAGTCGGAATTAAAAGTCAAGGAAAAAGCCGGCAGGGCTCCTTTTTAAATTATTATTATTATTGTTAAAACAAATAGGAGTTAGGAATTGGTGTATGCCTCAAACCACTTGCAGAGAGAGACGGACAGCAAATCCAGATCAATTAATACACACGCACACACCGCCTCGCGCCATCCCGGTGTAAGACTTCTCCGGATCTTCCCCTCCCGAGTCCGATCTACTTGAGGAAGACCAGCGTGAAGAAAACGGCGACGATGAGGAGAAGGAGGGCGATGGCGAAGCCGAGCCGCAGGTTTTCCACGGACTTGGGGGTCGGCCCGTCTCGGCTGGGGAGCTCCACCACCACCGCGGCCCTCACCTCTTGCAGGTGGAGCATGCCCCAGATGCCCATCACAGAATGTAGCAGCCTCGAGTATTCGGGAACAAAGCTGCTGACGGTGAAGATGGGGGAGCTCGGGCGGCGGCGGTTCGAGTCCAGAGGTGGGGCTGAGCGGCCGGGGGGCCACCGGGGAGCCCCTTGGGGGCCCTTCCCGTCTCCGGGCTCCTCCTCGGCCTCCACGCTCAGCCTCACCACCCCCGGAGCAGGAGCCATCTGCCCCAGCAGGACTTGGTCGTCCTCCAGCGCCTGCAGGCCTCCTTCCGGCACGGCGGTCACCCTCCGGCAGAACGGGCACACCACGAAGGAGAACGCTCGGCTCGGGCAGGCCAGTTTCCTTAGGCAGGCCAGGCAGACGGAGTGGCAGCAGTGTAAAAGCTTGGGCACCTGGAGGCTGGCCGCCTCCCTGTAGACCTCGTAGCAGATGGCGCATTCGGCCGTGCGCCCGTCGGACCGGGCATCGGCGGTGGCACCGAGGGGCAGCGACACCGTGGTTCCTTGCGGGCTCCGAGCCTGGAAAACGGGATCTGGAGAAGACATCCGGGGGCTTGGTGTTTCCGAGAACCCAAGGAGCAGCGGGTGCCTTCGGGGAGCTAAGCACGGATGCCGTTCATCACCCTTGCGTCTGGCCTCGATTTTGCCCGTGCAAAAAGCAGCGGTCCGTGGTCCACGCCTTTTGCTCTCCGTGCAAGGGGAGAATGGCCCTCCCGAGGCTTCAAAGGCTCCACCGCTCCTTTCGGATGGAATGGTTCTGGGGCGGAAGAAGCCAAGAAGTTTCGGCGATCGCTTGGTGCCCTCCCGAAAGTACCTTCGGAGGCGTCCCGCTCGAGGCTAAATAAAGGGTGCCCGGTCTGTTGGTTGAGGGTCGCTGGCTGGCCAAGGAAGGTGGACCTCCACTCCCGAGCCCTCCCGGAGGCTGAACTTTCATCCTTAATTGATGACTCGTTAACCAGAAACTCATTTTTTTTTCCCCTTTGTTTATGGTGTGCTCCCACCACAACCGAGATGGGGGGCTAAGCTCAAAGCTGGAAGATGAGCAAGTTATAAAAGCCCACCACAGAGACAGAGGCAGGCCTCTCGCCAATTTCTAAGATCGAGGATACGGTTGGAAAACTCCCGTTTATTGACCCTCAAGGCCGCTTTCCAAGACTGGCACGTCACCCTCTGCCATTTCAGAGGGCTGGAAGCAGCTTCTTCTTTTTTTTGCTGCGTGCTTCCATGTTTTTTATTTGTTTTCATTTATTTCCTGTCCTCCCCTTATTTTAAGCCCAGGATAGACTTTCCAGTAACACAACGGAGGAAGACTGCAACAAAATGTTGTGGCGTGCCGTACCGCTGGGTATTCGCAATTCCACTCCTTGCTTCCCGGGAACATTTCAGAAACCACCCACGTATGCTGGATCAGATATTCCGGAGTGGGAAGTTTCCTCTCCACACTGAGTGAATTTTTTTTAAAAAAGAGAAGAGTTCTCGTAGGTTGGCCACCAATTTATTCGCTCCGGTGAGCGAGCGAGTCACGGTTTTAACTGTGTTCAGTCATTCATCTGACCCTCGGAGCCTGAACGTTGGAAATACAGGGAAATGAGATGTTCGAGGGAATTTTACATCCTTCTTTCTGTCCTTTCGCAGCAGTTCAAACCGTGCTTTGAGAAAAGATGGTATGTGGAAAAGCAGTGGCTTGCGTGAACGCTGTGTGGCAGCTTTTAGCCAGACCTCCTGACAAAAGATAATTGTATTAAATATTAAATCGGGGGGCCATGACTTAAATTGGGCACCGGCTCTCTGAGGAAGCTGATCGTGGTGCTGCTGCAGTGCTCTTGATACCGCTTGGAGAGAAACTTGGTGAACCACTAAACTTTCGGCCTCTCTCAAAGGACCACGCGTGGAGGCCAGGACCAAGTGTGGTATCCAGTTTTATTTCTCTGCAGAATACAGGAGACAACATCAGAGCGGAAAACAGAGATTCATGCAGGGTATGTGACAGCAGTATTGTTGCTCCCGACGAACTAGCTTATGCTACTCGGTGAGGCTTAAAAGGGGCAGCCTGCTTCCCCTGTCACAGAACCCCCCGGGCCAGGGTGAAGCTGTGGGGAGCATGAGACCCTGTAAAGGCCTGGATTGGGCTCAACTGCCCTGGCCTCCTTTCTTCCTCGTGGAATTTGGGAATTGTAGTTTCCAGATGGGCAAGATCAGGGAGTTCTCTGCACCTCCTGAAAAACGACAACTCCCACTCCTCTGTGGGACAGATAGTGCAGAATTAAAACGTCCTCCGTTTTGGGATATAGGTGTGACCTCGGAAGGGCGGGGGGACACACAAGACCATCCTATGAGAGGTGGCGTGCTTGGCACGAGCGAGCGATGGCTCCAGCAAAAGCATTTGGCCGTCGGGGGGGTGCGGCAGCAAGGGATTCGAACCCAGCACTTCTGCAGGCCCTTGCTGAGGGTCTGGAAAAGACAACCTACAGCCTGGGGAGGAAGGGGGGGGGGGTGAAGCTTGGAAACATACCTTGTGGGGTTAACAGATCCCAGACTACAGCAGCCGAGAACGGTCAGCGATTCACAGAGCGTGAACTGAAAAAGGGTGGCCCGGGTGTGGCCAACTTTGATTATTTTTGGCTAAGGGGAGGGTATGCATAGGGAAGCCGGGGGCTTGCAACCCCCGGGGCTGCCCGCCATCCCAAAGCAAAGCTTTGCTCAAGGTGGAGGCTGAGCGTCCCTCCACAGGGCCGGTCTTTGCTCCTGTTTACTCTTTTCTAGCCATAAATCTGCCAGGCCTGACGGGTCGCTGGCTGACCCACCCACCCCGAAGGAAGGTGTCTGCTTGGCAGCATAAAAGGCCAATTACTGACTAATTAACCAAGAGAGGCTATTAACCACGCACCCCTGGGCAGACCAAGAATACACCTGGGGGTGGTGGGGCGGCCTTCGACCAGTCAGGCTTTGACTTTGCCTTCCCCACCCAGATTCCAGCTTTCGGTCGGGGAGAAGGGGTTGGGGGCTAAACTATCACTTTGGCCCCAATTCCTCCCTCTCGGGCGCAGAACCGTGCCCTGCGAAGCCGTTCTGCAGCGCTTCCTCCGACGGGTTGAACGGAAGGGAGGTTGCAGGCAACTCCGGAGCCGGCAGAGAGAGAGAGCCTCTCCGGCCGCCGCTGGACTACAACCCCCATCAGCCCTGCCCGGCTGGAGGATCATGTCTGGGAACTGGCGCCCGGGCACTTGACCAGCCCTGCCCACCCGGAAAAGCCCCGGGCTCCGTCTTCCTGCATTTCTGCTGGTCTGGACGTGGCCTGACCAACCGGATGCCCTCCCGATGTCTTGGGACGACGAATTCCATCCTTCCCTGCTGGCTGGGGAGGATGGAACGTGTAGTCCCACGTGTCTGGCCGCAAAAGGGGCGGTGGTCCCAAGACTGAGCTAAAGGCAAGCGACTGTCGGCCCTTTTTCCCCCCTGTGACAGATAAAAAGACGCTCCCTAAGCGTTTTTACCCTACCCATTCCAGCCTCGGTTCAAGCCCCGAAGATTTAAAACCTCCCCATGGCAGGCTGCCTTCTGTGGGGCGGGCCAGGAGCCTCTCCCCCCCCCTCGGATTCCCCCCCCCCCCGAGAGGTTGGGGTTTTGCTTGCCCATGTATTCTAAAACCTTGAGACAGAACGACCCTCCGGTGGTTCCCCGAAATGTATGGCTGCCTTTAGAGAGTCAGAGAGCTTTTTCCTCCCAACCTTTCGGCCCAGATCCTGGTCCTTCCGGGCGCGCAGACGGACACCTTGGCTTTAAGCGGGAGACGCCGGCGGCAGGAGGCGGCCCGTGGACTCCCGTCGGTCTCCGAGGGGAAGGAAGATGCCGAGCGGCCATGCTGTGCGGGCACGCGACAAAACAGGAAGACGGACGAACAGCAAGGAGGTAGTGCAAAAATAAACTCCGGGCAGGGGGGGGGGCTCCCCCCGTCGAGCCCTTCCCGGGAAGGGCGGCTCCTTCGTCCCCCGGCTACCCGCTGTGGTAAAGGCGAATCCGGTGGATGATGTCCTTCCGGCACAGCGGGCAGGTGCTCAGCGCGTCGGAGCACGTCTGGCAGCAGCAAACGTGGCCGCAGTTCAGAAAGACCACCTGAGCCTGGGAAGAAAAGGACAGAGACGGGACACAGACGGCCGTTAGCCTGATGCTCTTTCTCCGGCCCAAGCCGTTCTTCGCACACCCGTCCCTCTTTTAAATCGGCTTCCTGTTCTTCGGTTCGTTCTGCCCTGCGCCACCGTGGACGCGAAAGGGTTTTGCGAGCGCCTTGAAGGGCTGCCGGTTTGATCGGGCTGAAACTTTCCCGGAACCCAACCCACTTGGTTGGCGCCAGAGAACGCTTGGGCTAACAGGACACAGCCGGGCCCAAAGGCAGAGAAGTAAGAAGATGGACGAATGGGCCACGTAGCTGGCTGGATAGCTCAGTGGTTTAAGTGTCCAGCTGGGGAGCCAGAGGTTGGGAGTTCGAATCCTCCTGGGAGAAGAGCTAGCCTGGGGCAAGGGGCACAGTCCCAGGGCAACCGCAGAAGGAGGACACGGCAAACCAGTTCTGAGTACAGCAGGACCACTGTATTCGCAGAATCAGTACTTGCCGTTTCACTTATCCACTGCCTGAAAATATTAAGTAAAAAATTCCAGGAACACACATTTCCAAGGTGTATTACCAGAACTGGCCACTAGAGGGAAACCAGAGTCTTAAGCTCTCTATAAAGGGTTTCTATATCCACACTTTCTGGTATCTGGAGGGAGATTTGGGACCAATCCACCATGGATCCTGCAGCCACACTGTGTTCTCTGCCTGGAAAACCCTGAAAGACGTTGCCCTAAGTCAGAATTGACTTGGCAACACCTGATGATGATGACTAGGTGTCATAGAGACCAAGATCTGACAAGGAAGGAAGAAGGCATTAGAGACTGTGTGACGTCGCACCGAGTTTGGAACAGAAGGCCAGACTTCAGCAACCAGGGCTTGAACGTGTCATTAAAAACGGCTGCAAGCTGCTAGTCCTTAGGGAGGGAACTCCACCAGCAATCTGCGTAGGAAAACCTCTGCCTGGAGAAAGGGATCTGGCGACTGGCTCTTAGGAAAGTCTTCTGCCGAGAAGGGGCAGGGGGGTGAGATGTTATGTGAACCCACTCCTACGCTGAAGCCCGCGGGGGGGGGGGGGACGACAGTGATACTCTAGGGACCCCTTCCTACCAAGCAGGAGAGGCCCTTGAACCCAGCCAGAGCTTTGGGGGCCCACCTGGAACTCCATGCAGACGACACACTCGCAAAGCTGCTCTTCTGACGGCGGAGCAGAGGGGGCTTCGGCCCGGGGGGGCTCTTCGCTGGACGGCTCTGCCTCTTCCGTGGGCTTCAATAGTTCTGAAAACAAACCGGAAGGGAGACGGAGAGGTAGTGGACGGAGGAGGACCTCGGAAGGACAGGGGCTCAGCCTGAGAAGGGAGCAACGCACTCCCCTCCCATTCATGGACTTGCTTTAAAGCAGATCCTTGTGATGCAAGAAGAGGAGTTTCATTTGTTTTTCCAGAATGGGGTCCTGACTAAGCTTTGTCATAAAGTCATTCAAAAATCCCAAATCCCACCGCTGGAAATCCCAGGGAAGAACTGGGAAAGGCCCGCCTCGTAACGCGTGGGAGAGCCGTCGATGCTGCGGTGGGATATGAGGACCGTGTGGGCTGACGCACAACGTGGAGGGCCCCTCCGGACGGGCTTCGGAGAGCTGCCGCGTCAGATCGCCTGCTTTGCAGTGCAAGCGGCTGGAGGTTTGATCCCCGGCCTCTCCAGGTTCAGGCTGAGAAATGGCTCTGAACGAAACCGCTGCCGGTGACTGGAGGCAGACGGCTGGGGTTGCAGCTCCCTCCAGCCTGATGGGAATTGTAGTGTGTGGGAGGCGCTAGGCGGGAGGAGACCGGCTCGATGGACCAAGGGCTGGAGTCCCTTTAAAGCAGATTTCTAGGCGGAAGAAAGAAGGCGGGGCGGCCCGAAAGGAAAGGTTACCTGGTATGGTCTGAGCGACAGCGTGGATTTCACGGGCTTTCCGGAGGATGGCGTGTTGCAGGCCAGTTTCAGCTATTCCGATCTGTAAGAGAGCGTCAAGTGTTACGAAGGGCAATCCTTGAACGGCGTCCTTCTCCCCAGCGTGTCAGAAGGCGATACAACGGCTGATCGTATTTCCACTCCACTGCCCCCTCTTGCGATGGGCAAATCCAACTATAAGGAACCTATGGAATATTTTAACCCCGGGGTGAAAGTCATGTGGCTGGTGGACCTTGTACAGCCCAGTAATGGTTCACAGGCCCTTTTCCGACACCTTCACCAGAAAGGGGGTGCAGTAGGACCCCCATATCTGCAGGATCAGTATCCACGGTTTCACTTATCTGCAGTCTGAAAATATTGAAAATATATAACGAATATTAAAATTAAAAAAACTCAAAATACATTTTCATGATGTACTTACCAGAACTGGCCACTAGAGAGAGCCAGAGACCATGCGATGTATTCTTGTTGAGGAATACATGGCAGGGTCTCTGGCTTCCTCTACTGGTGTGTTCTGGTAATACATGTGAAAATACTTTTTTCCTGGATTTTTTTTTTAAACATGTATAGTGTTTGCTATTATCCGCAGGATTTCAGCATCTGCGGAGGTTTGGAACCAATCCCCCATGAATACAGGGATCCTACTCTATATATGAAAAAAAGAATTGCAGCCACTAGAAGACCAGCGGTGGCAACTCTCTTAGACACACACACACCCCATTAATTTTTTCAACCAAAACATTTTCATCAGCCCTCAAATTAACTTCTTAAATGCTTCTACTTTCATTTTGCCCCGAGCCCTTGAAGCTTCCGGTGGGCAGAAAAATGTGTCCCCAGGATTTTGCCCACTCCTGCTTTCATCCGTCTTGATAGGGATGATGCTCCAATTTATTATTATTATTATTATTTTAAATTGTCCTCTTTGAGTCCACCAAACCCCACGAGCAGGGGACACAGCCCACCGTCCACAGCCTTATACCTTTGCCAACTCGCTGGGGGTCATGGAACTGAGCATTTCGAGTGAGATCCGATGATGAGCGAAGATGGGGAGGTACTGATCGGCTGACAGCTCCGTCAGCAATTTTACCAGCTGCTGCTCCAGCCCTTCCTCCTGGCAAAGAAAGAGAAAGCCGCAGAGAAGGTCAGCCGTGCTGCTTGAGCAAACAGGTGGCAGAAAAGGCACTCGATAGCATTGAATGGAACCCTCCCTCTGCCTTTGGGATGAATCCCAGGCCAGGGAGCTTCCTTCTCAAAGCTCCCCAGAGGTCTGTTTCGGCTACTCCTAACAGGTCACCTGCAACCGAAGCGAAAGAGGCTTCTGATTCAAAAGCCGTTGGTACTGGATCAGCCAATAGTTCTCCTGCTTGGTCTCGCTCTTGGCTTCCAGTTCCCTCTACAAGGCAAAAAGAAAAAGACAATTAACACGTGTGGATTTTCAGTTCCTGATGTTCAGCTCGTTCTTCATAACCTCCCTGAATTTAGGGGCCAAGGCGGGCGTGGAAATGGGCAGGAGAACTGCCTGGTGTGTTAGCAGCCCCAAGCTTAGATTTATCTGGACTGTTTCTCCAGTGGTCCAACTCTGGAAGCGGAGCGCGGCAGGGAAGCCTAGAGGAATCCTAGAATAACTGAGTCGAAAGGGGCCTCTGAGGCCATCGGGTCCAACCCCCTGCTTAAGGCAGGGATCCCCATCCAAGCAGATCAGAGAGACAGAGGTCCCATTTTCTCTTGAAGGTCTCCAGCGTTGGAGCCCTCACTACACCTCCCAAACTCACAGGTTCCATTGTCGTACTGCTTTAACAGTGAGGACGTTTCCCCCGATATTTAGCAGAAATCTGGCTTCCTGCATTCTGGGATGATCAAGAACAGATCCTGCCCCTCCTCTGTAGGACCACCTTACAAGGATTTGAAAAGGGCTATCCTCTCTCACTTCAGTCTTCTTTCCTCCAGGCTAAACCTGCCCAGTTCTTTCTGTCTTTCCTCCGAGGGTTTGGTTTCCAGCCCCCTGATCCTCCTTGTCGCCCTCCTTTGAACTTGCTCGACTTTTCTGGCATCTTCCTTGAAGAGCAGTGTCCAGAACTGGACACAGAACTCGAGATGAGGACGACCCCCAACCATGCTTAAGGAACAGACAATTGAGTTTCTTTCTCCGTATTAGCAATGTGATTTTTTTTTAGAAAACTGAACTGGACACAGTACTCTTAGATGAGGCCTAACCCCCTGAGGAGAGGGGGACCTCATGGGATTTGGAGACTCTACTTCGGCCAAGGCAGCCCAGAAACGACATTTTTATTTCCTGGACCCCATGTCTCAGCATCCACTAACTCTACTGGGTGGGGGATTGTGGGATCTGTAGTCTGAAAAGCCATGTCCAAGCTCAGCTAGCTCCTCTAGGCCCCAGGTTTCTTCCCATCTCTAGGCAGCCCAATCTCACAGAGGAGCAGAATCCGGCCCTCTTACCAGGATCTCCAGCAGTTCTTCCTCCCGCTGCTTCTTCTCCTTCAGCAGCTGCTGCAACAGGTAGCTGAGGGCTCGCCGTTGCTCTGCTATCGCCTCCTGAAACCCAGCATCGCACGAGAATTTACGCCAGGCCCTGATGTTCCTTGGTAGCCTCCCTCCCAATCTCTCCCTTTTCTCCTCTGTGGCCCCAAAATCAGGCCAGTTCAATGGGCATCTAGAATCAGAGAATCATGGAACCGAAAGGGACACATAAGGTCATCCAGTCTGACCCCCTGCTCAAGACAGGAATCCCAATCAAGGCAGAAGGCAGTCCAATTTTCTCTTGAAGGCCTCCAGCATTGGAGCGCTTCACCACCTCCCCTTGAGGTCATGGGTACCGTCGTGATACCGCTCTAGCAGTCAAGAAGTTTTAGCCGTCTCCTCAAATGCTCCTTGGTTTCCAACAAAGACTTTCTGTTTGAAGCTAGTCTGGAGCTTAAGCCACTTGGACGGAACAGAACCGTTCCGATAATCATCCCGGGATTTGAACAAAGAAGAGACTCCGCTTTGTCCAAACGGCAGCCAGAGAGGCAGATCCCCAAAAGTTTCCGATGGAACACATTCTTTGCACACCACATTCCCCTTTGAAAAAGAAGGGTCTCTCAAATCTAACTGGACGGTGGTGTCATTCCCTATCTGACCCCTCTTGAATCCTACAGGGAGAGAAAAAGAAGCCAAAACCCCAAAACCGACGCAAAACAGGTGTAAATAGCAACTGGTGCTGAAGACTAATCATTGTCAGTTTGGTAAATTAGAAAAGAAGGTGGTGGGGGGGGGGAGGGATTGTCCTCTTAAAATGGCAGCACTTGGGAGAAAAATCTAGAAAATCGTCCCCTGGACTCTTCCCCTGGGAATTCAGGGCCACAAACCTGGGTCGCAAGACCCACCAAGGATGGGTTCCCTCCTCTTTCCATTTGGAAAACCTCCCACAGTTCTAACGTTGGGAACAGGCAGAACTGCTTAGGGCCGTGGGTCCCAACCTTTGTGAGTCCCCAGATGTTCTTGGACTAAAACTCCCAGAAGCCTTCACCCGCCGCTGTGCTGGCCGGGGATCCTGGGCGTTGTAGTCTAACAACCTCTGGAGACCCAAGGTTGGGAGCCGGGATGCTCGGCCAAAGGACTACGTTATCCATAAAAGAGCCAGAGCGAGCCTGAGCGGTTTGCCAAACCTCTTGGGGCCGTGACCCTAAGAGGATCTTTTCTCTAGGGCTGCATGGATTCCATGCTTCAAAATGAAGAGCCACATTCCCCAAGCAGCGTCCCGTCGAGAAACGGAGCCAATGAGCGTAAAACGCTGAGCAAATCCCAACGGATGCTGTTGGTTGCAGGGACAAAGCAAGGCAGGGGGTCAGAGAGGCCAAGCAAGCTTTGCCGTGGGGTTGCCATTTCTCTTTAGCTGCTCAAAATCTCTCTCTCTCTCTCTCTCTCTCTTTTTTTTAAAGCCATGGCCAAATGAAAGGGGAGTTTCCGCTTCTTAAAAACACACGCAGCCCTGGCTCTGCCCACTGAACGGCGTGTGGATGCACGAGTGAAGATGAAGCATGCTTTTTGTAATGCTGGTGGATTATTTGGAAAAGGGTGTATGCGTGGGGCAAAGGATCCTGAAGCAATACCAGCCAAATTAATAATAATAATAATAATAATAATAATGATGGAAAGAAGCATAAAAGGCTCATCAGGACTTGGTTTCTTCATCCCCAGACTTGGAACCCAGAAGCAGGTCCTTCCCGGTGGGTCTGCAAATCTTTTAACGGCGCGGCGGCCGTTTTGGGAGGCCCGCACGATCTGGGGGGACGGGAGCCAGGAAGACCTCCTCCCGCCGCTCTGACTCCGAACTAAGCACCAAGCCACCCGAGAGGTTGCAAAAGCAGGAAAGGAGGGCCCCGGCCGGGCGCAAAGAGGACGCAAGCGAGTGGCGTGGGTCGGGAAGGGGCAGCCCGGAAGGCCGACGTACCTGCAACGCCTCCGTGTCCACCTCTTGCCTCTTTATCTCCAGCTGGGTGAGATGCAGTAACTCTCTCTCTATTAACTTAATCTAGGCAAAAGACGAGACAAGCGGGGAGGGTCTGGTGGGTGTGTGAGCTTCTCTCGCACCGGCACGGACGTGGCTTTCCGTTACTGTGGTCTATTGTAGCCCTAATCAAACCTCTGGGAGGGTTTCGGCAAAACCTCCTTGGCGCGCCGGGAGCCAAACCAAGAGTCAGGCGAGTCTGGGGGTCCCTCATAGCGGCCAACGGACTCCCTCTTTGCCCCCTGTGGACAGCCCGAAAAGGACTAAAAAAGAGGTCCCTCTTCCCTGCTCCTGTGGGTTGTGACCTGAATTCATCGGACAAGGGGGGGGGCCGAGAGACCTCTCTCCTCCCTGACCTCCAACGAGTCCTCGTGCTAGTGGGACACAATCCAGCTTTCCTTCTGTTCTGCTAAGGAGGATCCACGGGTGACGCCTGTCCATTGGCGTAAATCTCAATGGTGAGCTGCCAGGACAAGACGTCGCCGTAGACATTTTTACCCTGGCATGCTGAGGGGCCACAGCAGATCCGTACGCCAACTTCTCTCAACTTACGGTGACTCTCCACTGAGATTTAGGTCAATGTGGGATAAAAACGTGACAGGCTCCTGGCCAACGACAGTGAAAGGGCGGCCGCTCTGCATTGCTCGGGAAGAGATCAGTTGCGAAGCCCGAGGGGTCAGGACGGCTCTGGGAGGGACCAGGTGTAAGCCACGAGCCCCAAGCATCTTGGACGGTTCGAAGACAAGAGTGGAACCTCCAAATCCAGGATGCTTGTGGAAAGGCACCAGACAGAAGACGGGATCCCTAAGCATCCGGGATGTACCGCAGACTCTTCCTGAGAGCTTGTTGCACATGGAACAAAGGCAGCGTTCAGGAAAGTCCACCATCTCCCTCAAGCACAAGACAGAAAGTCCAGCTGTCCCCCTAGCCAAGAGTTAGGGGTTGGGGTGAGAGAACTTGAACGCTCCAAGCCTCTGGCTGCCTGAACCTGCAGACTGGGTCCCGCCCCCCCCCCCCCCCCGCGCGCTCGTTGAGTAATAGGTTTGCTTCCTGTCGGCAGAGATGGATCGGAAGAAGCAGCCAGTGAGAGAGAAGCGAACGGAAAAACAATGAGAACACAACCGTCGTAATCATGATGGAGCCGGTGTTTTCATGGTCTGCCGTGGGATGGATGTGCAATGGAACCTCCCCAGGCGAGGGAAAGGAGGAGTGGATTCAGCTTGCAGTGGGCTCCCCACCACCACCACCACCAGGCCGAGCGACCACTTCTTCCCTCCAGGAAAGGCCAACTCCTTCCACCCACCTGGTTTCTGATCTGGCAGTGCATGAGGTCTCTCTTCACTTGGAGGGCTTCAAAGGCGGCTTTCTGCATCTCGTTCTGGAAGACGGAGAGCAAAGATGCGTATGAAGCCCAAGCCGGAGGGCACATCTCATACAGGGGGCAACATTGTGTAGCGCTGTTGCGCTGTATCCGTCGGCATAAATCTCAGCGGCAAACGGCTGCAGGTTAAGTGGCCAGCGTGGGCCTTGGTTGTCATGCGCCAAGTTGCACCAGCAAATGCCAACCCTGGTTTCCGAACGAGTCGCAGTTTGCTACCAAGATCAGCGCCAACGGTGTTTACTCCAGTGGGTATAACTAAAAGAATTTTGGCTGGTCTTGCTTACTCTCACTCATAACTGTTAGCAAAAGAACCAATTCTCCATCTTTTTTAGAGAAGATGCTGAATTCTCTGGGTCCCTACCTACGACGAAGTTACAGGTTCCTCCCCATAATCACTGTGCGAGGAAGAATCCACCACTGGTCAACTCGGGCCGACCATGTTTTTCTCTGATGCTTGGCTTTGGTTCACCATCTGGGGTGTTCCACCCATTAAGTACCCACTGGGTCGCCACCAGCCCTGCCCAGATCTGGTCCATACCTCCTGCAAGATCTGGCTGATGGCCTTGTTCTGGTCCATCTGTTGCCAGGCCAGAACCTGCTGGAACTTCTCGTCCATCTTGGCTAGGCTGAAAGAGAAACGTTGTGAGGCTTAAGAGTGGTCGGCTCTTGGACTACAAAGGCAAGTTATCATCATCCACTTAGAACGGCAGAGCTGGAAGGGACCGTATGGATCATCAAGTCCAGCCTCTGGCAAGGAGGCCCCGTGGGGGAATCGAACTCCCAACCTCTGGCTCCGTAGCCAGAGACCTCAACCACTGGGTTTATCTGAATGGATTAGAGGGTATAAAAATCTCATGGTTAAGCCTCATCTTCAGTCCTGTGTCCAGTTCTGGACACCACACTTGAAGAAGGATGCCAACCAACTGGAGCAAGTTCAGAGTAAGGTAACAAGGATGATCAGAGGACTGGAAACCAAGCCCTCGGAGGAAAAACGGAAACTGCTGGGCAGTTTAGCCTGGAGAAAACAAGACGGAGGGGAGATAGGAAAGCCCTTTTCAAATCCTTGTAAGGTGGTCCTACAGAGGAGGGGCAGGATCTGTTCTTGATCATCCCAGAATGCAGGACACGACATAATGGGCCCAAGTGACAGGAAGCCAAATTTCTGCTAAATATCTGGCAAAACTTATTAACTGTTAGAGCGGTACGACAACGGAAGCCATGACGTAGGCCCCTTCCAACTCCAACTTCTATAACTCTGTGATTCTAAAAGTACGTAGGTACTTTTATCCAGAGGTCCTTGGCAGGTGTTAATTTTTAAGAATGCAACTAATACAGAAATGAAAACAAAATACGAAGTTCAGTCCCTCTTTGGAAGTACCTGGAATAAGTCTGGTTCACTAAATCTTGCCGGCGTGACTCGTAAGCCACCTGGAGGAGCTTGTTCTTGTACGTCTCGGAGAGCATTTGCTGCATGGCCGCTAGGGAAAGAGGGAGAGTTACGCATTTTCTCAGCCAAAACCCCTTTTCCCCCCCTGTGCTGTTTTCTGTGCTTCTGAGAACGAAGAAAGCTGCTCTCTCTTCCCACGGTAAGCTGCTTTCATGAAGAAGCAGATCATGGACCCTGCTGAATCGGCCATCAAAGGAAGAACCAGAAGATGATGTTCTGTCGAGATGCAGCGCCAGGGAGAGAAAGCCAGACCCGCCTTTTGCTTGACTTTTGTTATGACCGGGTTATTGATTGATTTATTTAAAATATTTCTGTCCCGCCTTTCTCCCCAAAAGGACCCAAGGCAGGAAGGAGAAAAGATGGGCAAATGTCAACCATGAAATCTTGGGCAGCACTGGGGGAACATGGCTACCGCCTGAAGGCATCCTCTGCACTGACGTTGACGCTTTTGAGTCTGGCCGAGCACACGTGGTCTCATCCATGCCTGAAGACAGGGTGGAAATCCGCAGGGTGCGCCGGGAAAAGTCTCTGGGGCAAGGGGTTCGCCGTTTAAAAAAACCCCGTCCCCTCCACGTTCCTTGCTCGCATTTGGCCCAAAACAGCCCTCTTTGAAAAGCACCAGCGATTGTCCAGTTACGTCCACACTTCAAGGGGAAAAGATGGGGTCTCTTGTGTGTCAAATCCACGGAGGCCAAGAGGAGGGGGAAAGGGCAGGAAGGGAACCCTTGAGCCTCAGCGGCAGCTCAGCCTGGAGGCAGGAAAGGGCCGAGAGAGTCTTTAGGTAGTTCTTTAGGGGACGCCCGTTAACAGGTGGCGAAAACACCATCACGTCCCAGAGGCCGTGCAAAGCTTCTTTTCTGTTTGTGCAAGGGGCTCCCAAGCTTGGGTCCCCGGGTGGTTCTTGGACCAAAACTCCCAGAAGCCTTCAACGCTAGCTGTGCTGGCCAGGATTTCTGGGAGTTGTAGTCCGAGAATATCTGGTGACCCAAGGTTGGGAGCCACTGTGCTCATGGAAACCAACAGAGAGACGTGGAGGGACGGGGAGACGGAGGAAGTCTATGGCAAAAGGGTGCTTCTGGATGGCTCGCACCCGGAATAAGAGGTTGTGCGTCTTGTTACGGCAAAGAAGGGGGGAAGCGCTTAGAAAAAGGGCGCAATAACATTGCTCAGGAGCAAAACAGAATGAACGCAGGAGCCCAGGAGGGATTCTTGCACCCGGTCCAAGGGGGACCCATGGCGGGGGAAACTCACAGGCCACTTCCTTCCGACGTAGCTGCTGAGCCTCCTCCTGTGTGATGGCCATGAGCTGCTCCATCCGGATCCTGGAAACACAGAGGAAGGGTCAACCCCTCTGCCTCCTGCCCTGAACTTCCGAGCCCAAAGCGTGAGCTGCCCCATCGCCTTCCCGCGCTCTTCGTTTCTAAATCAGGGTAGAGAGGGTGGCTAAACCCGGCGTTCTGTCCCCAGAGGGAGGCCAGCCAGAGAATCCCCGGGGAAGCGGAAGCCTGGGGCATCCAAGCCATGGTCTCCTCTTTCTGTCTCCAGCGTGTGGCATCCAGGAGGTAGACTGCCCTTCTACATGGAGGATCTAAGGGAGTTGCTGTCCTACAGGACAACGCATGGAGGAAGCCCCTTCCCGTTAGACTATGACTCCCATCCTCCCCTGCAGTGGCGAGATGATGGAGCTCTCCTAGGTAGGCCTCCCACACCCTTCACGGAAAGATCGGTCTTCTGGAGGGTGCTGCGTTGAAGAAAAGGTGGGCTAGTGCAACACTTGAAACCAGGGGTTCTCCAACCTTGAGTCCCCAGATGTTCTTGGACTAAAACTCCCAGAAGCCTTCACCACCCGCTGTGCTGGGACCAGGATTTCTGGGAGTTGCAGTCCAAGAACATCTGGGAACCACTGAGGATGCCAGACTGGATGGAGTTTTCTGCACCAGGCCTGCTGGTTTGGGCCCCAGAAAGACTCCAAAACTTTTCATCAGCTGGATTTATCCCCCAGTGGGGCTGATTCGAGCGTCTGGGTCAGACTAGAGAGCCAGGATCCTTGTACCAGGAAAGCAGGGGGAAGAGGGGTTAAAGAACAGGCTGGCGCATGGCTTCACAGGCCCACCTCCCGCCAAAGCCTTCCCCCCTCCCTCGGAGATCCCCAGGTACTCACCGGTCGTTCTCGAGCGATTTAAGGAACTCCGAGCTCTGCTTCTGCCTAAAAACACATAAATCAGAGATTAAGAGGAGACGATGGTGTCGTCTTTAATTGTTTTTATGTTGTCTCCCTCTTCGTTTCTCTTTTCTAGTTCAAGCGGATGGGTACGTTTTACTCGATTTTTGTACTGTTGGGTTTTGAATTTATTTAAAGTGTTATTGGTTGTTTTCAACCATGCCGTGAACCGCCCAGAGTGGCCTCGTAGCCAGATACGCAATTTTCAATGGTCTTTTAATGCCAAATGTTTTTTTACGAAGGACCCGAATCTTTGGAAATTTTAAGGTAACTAGAGATTTTCAATGGTCTTTTAATGCCAAACGTTTTTTACGAAGCCTCTGGAATTCTGGACGTTTGTAAAGGGATATATTCCTTTTCTGCGTGATCGCTCGAAGGGACCGCAACAATAAAGGGGTGGACGGACCTCTGATTCTCTTCCAGGAGCTTCTCGATCCGGCTGGTGACGCCACGCTCCATCTCCTTCACCTGCTCCAGCAGCTTCACGCGCTCCTTTCCCAGGCGTTGCTGGTGGCGGGTCAGGCCCTGCTCCAGCCGCACCTGCTCCTGGGAGTCAGGGAGACACCCGGGTCAGTCCGCGGGGAGCCTCGTTCCCCCCTCCCAGCCGGCCTGATCCTCAGGTAGAGCCGCGGGGCGGTTCCCGGAAGGCCGGAAGCGTTGGCGAGACATTAGAGGGGAAAAACGTCACCGCTCAGAAGGCATTTTTACCTCCTTCATGCTCTCCAGGATTTCCTCTTTCTGAGCGTGGCTCTGATGCATCAGCTGGGCCTGTTCTCTCTGCTCCTGGTCCAGCCAGCGCTCAAACTCCAGTTTCTCTTGCATCTTCTGCTCCTGAAAGGCCAGCACGAGAACGGCATCAACACACCACTCCAGAGAGCTAATCTCCATTCTTGCCTCGCCGGGCAATTATTTTTCTCCTTTCGGACACTTTTTTCCTTGCCTATCGCTGTCTGTTCTTAGCCTACGTAGCATAAACATATAGGACTGTCCTATCTGTAGAGGATAGGTTCCAAAACCTACCGTGGATGCCAGAAACCGTGGATAATAGTGAACTCTCTCTCTATACATATAGCATAGTCTCTGGCACACTCTGGTGGCCGGTTCTGGTCATACATCTTGGAAAGGTGTATTTTCTGAGTTTATTTAATATTTTCACACAATGGATAAGTGAAACCACGGATAATGATCCCGTGGATACGGCGATCCTACGGTAGAGTCTTTGCCAGCCTTTTCTCAGTCTTCCTTTGCCTGCTCCAGGGTCCATTTACAGACTGCCCCGTTAGCGCAATGCAATATTCCGGGTGGTTCCCAGCATAATAAAATAGACACAAATAAAACAATAAGCGTAGAACTAAACTGGAGAAGAGTTAAAACAATGAATGTTTTTGAGTGTCCTGTCTGTAGAACTGAAAGGCTGGTGCCTTTGCTACAAATGACGCTATCATCATCATTAATAATAATAATGTGGAAGAAACACACTTCAGGGGTCCCCATAGTCATCGGGGGCTTTGGGAACAATATCAAGAAATTGCACACAATGCTATAAGCAGTTGCAGATCTCAGAAATCACAGCGCTGCAAAAATCAGCAATATTAGGAACAGCATACATACTGTGCTAATCTTAAACAAATACTTAGGTTTTTGGTTAAAGCTTGCACCTGTTCTATAATACCCGTCAATGTTTTTATAATTTTGATGGTACCTGGTGTTTTTGAATAATAATAATAAAGTTCCACGTATTCAGTGTTCAGACACTACCAGTTTGACCCCCAAAAGGAGGCAAACGAAGGCAGAGTTCTTACCTTCCGCTTCTCATAATCCAGAAATTTGTTCTGCGAGGAAAATAAAATGAGGGAAGGTCATGCGTACGTAAGTGGATTGGGGAAGGAGCTTCCACGGGGGTCCTGGTGAAAGTCTCCCAGCCGCCGCCCCCCTGCGTTCCACCCCAGGGGCCACCCCCACCCCCAAGGCCCTGGGCTCCTGTCTGCCGGCCAAAAGCCAAACCACTGGGACGGCGCAGGCTCCCAGCAGCCTGTCACGGGAACAGCCTCCCGGGATTTGCAAGGGACGTGTGCGGCCGAACAACTGCGCCGGATCCGACCCAAAGCCCCGTCTGGAGCAGGATTCTTGGTGTCCTGGTGTTCCGCCAGATGCTCCGCGGGAAATCCTCGACCCAGCAGGCAAAGGCCACCACGGCTCAAGGCGGCTTCCCCTTTCGCTCGCCCCCCGAGAGGGTCCCGAGGCACCTCCGTGCCCCTCGAGGAAGGCCAACGCCTCCCGGCCGCTCACCTGCCACTGGGCCTCGTTCTCCGCATATTTCCGCAGCGTCCTGTCCGCCCCGTCCACCGACGTCTCCCCTCCGTCGCTCTCTAAGACCGGGAGCAGGTACTGGGAGGGGGGGTTGTACTCGATGCCCACTTCTAGGAGAAAACCAGGCAGGAAGGCGTCAGGTCCAAAACCGCCCTGAATTGGGGGGGGGGCGCTTGGGACCCACAGCCAGCACGGCGCAAAGGGCGGGTCATGACTGGAAGAGACCCGCCAGGTTGGAAATCCCTCCTTAGCCGACAAGCTCAATGAAGGAGCCAAGAGAGGAAGCAGGTGTGTCGTCATTCCAAAGACGGACCGTGCGAGATCCCCGGGTTTTTGTGCGTAGCAGGATGGAACCCTCTACATTCTCTAACTCTCGTCGGCTTGGCCATCCAAGGGAATAACCCCATGTTCCCTTCGTGTCTTGGAGAAAGTAAGACCAGGCGGAAAGAACCTCCCGGAGCTCTGTTCTGCTGACCTTCCAAACCAGGGATGGAAAGAGCAGGAGCCAGCTTCGCGCTAGCGCACGGTTTGCAGCTCTGGTTCAGAACCGCTCGTGCAAACGTCCGTGGGCTGTGGGTCAATCAGGGTGGACCAAGATGGGTCCCCAGACATCCTTAGACTGCAACTCCCAGAAGCCTTCGCCACCAGCCGTGCTGGCAAAGGCTTCTGGGAGTTGCTGTCCAAGAAGATCTGGGGACCCAAGCTGGGGGACCCCTGGTCTGGTGGATCACGAGGTCCCCCCTTCAGAGCAACCGAGCATGGCGAAGCTCGATGGTGGAGACCAGTTGACTTAGCCGCTGGGTCAGTTCTTGGTCTGCCATGGGGGGCGCCAGGGGTTCTCCTGTGGCTCACCTTCGCACAGAAACCGCTGGATGGCTTCCGTGCCGGCGTTGCAGACCTTGCCCGGCGGGTATGTCATGGATGAGGCATCCAGGGTCAGCGTCTGGAGACACGCAAGGATATACAGAGACGGAGGTCACATCCGGTACCAGCCATCATCTCCCCGGAGAGGGACGTCTCGTCCTCCCCTTCTCAGGTTGCCAAGGATGACCCTTGGTGGAGGTCTAGGAAGGTTAGCAGACCCTTCGGTCTTCTCCTGCCAACCCCGAGACCTACCTCCAGAGTCCGGATGTGAGCCAAAGCGAAGGGCAGCTCCCGGACAAAGTTTTCGCTGATGTCTAAGGTCCGCAGGCTGCGCAGGCCACCCATGGTGGTGGGCAGTTCCTTCAGCTTGTTGCCTGCAAGCAGAAGGAGGAGTGGGAGAGACCACAAGGAGTCACACACTTGCGAGGGGTCTAGGTGCCTGCGCACATTCCTGCTGTCCTCGCTTACAGCGACAACGGGGGGAGAGCAGCCCCAGCAGCAAGGAAAGGATATGGTTAGAGGTGGGCAGCAGACCTTCAGATGCGCTGGACTTCAGCCCCCAGAAGAAGCACACATCTAGCATGGTCCAACTGGGGGAATTCTAGATCTTCTCTTTGTTAAATTTTGGTTAAATTCCTCTGGCTGGGCAGCAGAAGTGGAAGGGGATTCGTGGAGCAGCCTAGCTTCAGCTTCCCTAGAATGGCCCACCTCTTTTTGTTTGGAAGCGGCCCTTACTGTCTCCGTAACACACTCCGAGACCTTCGCGGATGAAAGCATAAAAGCCATTTCTTTACTTACAAATCAACAGCAAACTGACAAAACAGGATGGCTTTCAATAACAGACTCGAACAGATTCACTGCTTCGAGCAGAAAAAAAGAGAGAGGGAAAAACTCAAAAGCAGAGCAGTGGGGCCCTCTTTGAAGTCAGAGGCAGGAGAGAACGATGGGTCAGGGACAGAAATGTAAAATTTACCAGAAATGCTGAAGCCCTATCAAATGGCTTTAGAAAAGAAAAACAAACAGAAAAAAAAAAACTATTCCCCCCCCCAATTTTTCCGTTTTTTTCTTCTTCTAGACCTTCCCATCTCTACTCCCAGCCACGCCTCCTCCAGGCTGCATGCGAGGTTGCAAAATCTCCCAAGAAGATTCCCCATCCTTGATAAAGGATTGAGGCAGGAAGCAATCTGTTCCCCTTTGAAGTCCCCCACCCCCAGAACAGGGGAAAGAAACAGGAGACCTTCAAGATGTTCCGGGATCACAACATCCGTCATCCCTAACCAGCACAGCCAAGGCTGGGGGAGAATGGGAGTCATTGTCAACAACATCCGGCCGCACCATCTCCAACGTCTACACTGAGGCCTCGATCAAAGACACACAGACAGACCCGAACACACAACCAGAGAGAGGGAAGCATTTATTAATTTCAAATGCTCTCAGTGTCTCATTTTCCCAGTCTTTAATTTCCTCGTTATTTGGGGGTTTTGTACGCCTTTCCAATTAACAAGAGGCACCCCTGACTGATTTTGCCTAATACTACCAACTTTACAAGCACTTTTCTGCCTCTAATACGCACGTTTTCACGCAAGGACATGTCCCCCCAATCATGCCCACTTTTTAAAGGCAGCTTTGTTAAGGGAATACCCTTTGCAACATTAAGTGCAAATACTGAAAAAAAAATTATATTCTTCTTAGGGGAACGGTATTGTTATTTTTGCTTGGATTTTTCATACTCAACTCAACCAAACAGATCTACCTCATTAGTTATAAGAAAACACCCTTTGTCTCCCGTCACCTTTCATTTTACATTAACCAGACTTGGCAGTCTTCTGGATCATAAACAGTGGATCTCAGACAGAAAGGGACCTTTCTATTATCCATTAACTAATTCCTTTTTTAAAAAAATGAAGATGCCAGGGATTGAACCTCGAACTCTCAAAATACAAAGCAATTACTGTTTGCACAAACTGTTCTTTTTTTAAAAAAAAAATATCCCACTGTTCCTCCAGCGAACTGAGTGGGGGGGGGCATACATGACTCCCTTCCTATCCACACGGTCAAATTTTACAAAACAGGATTGAGGGGTTCACAGTCACCCTCTGAGATCAAGCCTCAAGGGGGACTAGAACCTGGATCTCCTCATTTGACAACTATAGTAGGACCCCTGTATCCACAGGATCAGTATCTGCTGATTCACTTATCCATAGTAAGAAAATATTTAAAATATTAAAAGAAACTTTTATTGGAAATATGTATTACCAGAACAAGCCACCAGAGGGAGACAGAGACTATGCTAAGTATAGTGTTCGCGGTTGGACTATATTTTCACAATGTCCTTACCAAAACTGGCCATTAGAGGGAGACAGAGACTGTACTATGTTTAACGCTCCTTATAATCTACATTTTTCAGCATCCGTGGGGCTGGGGGCTTGGAACCAATCCCCCATGGATATGAGGGGTCTTCATGTATATTATCACTGGCCTCTTGCCCTCTCCACACCTCATTGGGAATGAGTCACATTCCACCCAGCAATGTTTCATCCTACCTTTCAGATTTAGGGTTTGCAACTGGATGAGGTCCCCTATGGAATCTGGAAGTGCCTTCAAGAGATTCTTTTCGAGATTCAGAACCTATAAAGGAGAGAGAGGAAAGGTAACAAGTGAGACACTCACTGCTCCAGTGGGACTGAATCAAAGCTGAAATCCAGATCCAGGAAACACTGGAGCAAACGGACAGACGCACACATGCCAACATGTGCTCCTCACGTTCAGCCCTTACACAGCAGTGGTCCACCCAATTGAAATAGATATAAAAGACTTTGTAGTTTTCCAATCACCGTGCATAGAGTGCCAAGGTGATGTAGTTCGGAAAAGGACCTCTAGGAATCATAAAATAATTTAGTCGGAAGGGGGCCTCGAACCCCTTGCTCAAGGCAGGAATCCAAATCCAAGCAGATCGGACCAGGTGGTGGTCCCATTGTTCTCCAGGAGGTCTCCAGCATTAGAGCACTCACCCCATCTCCCTGAGGTCATGGGTCCCATTGTCGTACTGCTCTAACAGGAAGTCTTTCCTGAAATTCTGTCGAAATCTGGCTTCTATCACTTGAGCCCATTATGACATGTTCTGCCCTCTGGGATGATGGAGAACAGATCCTGCCCCTCCTCTGTAGGGCTCCCTTTCAAGTCTTTGAAAAGGGCTCTCCTGTCTCCCCTCAAGGCTAATAAACAGGGCCAGTTCTTTCAATCTTTCAGTACCTGGAGAGAAGTCAGTTGACCAATATCAACGGGAAGCGAGGTCAGCTGGTTCTCATGGAGATCTAAAACCTGGAAAGAAAGAGAAGAAAGCTTTAAAGTCCTACTCTGTTTGGCAAACATCTAGCCGTGGATCGCAACCTGGGGTCCCCAGACGTTCTTGGACTGGAACTCCCAGAAGCCTTCCCCACTAGCCATGCTGGCCAGGATTTCTGGGAGTTGTAGTCCAAGAATTAAGATTGCAAACCACGACTCTACCGTGATGGTGCTGAACCGTCAGTACTTCAGAAGAGGCTGAACCGTTCCTTTGTCACGCTTCGCCATTGGCCAAACCAGCGGGGGGCTGATGGGAACTGGAGTTCAATAAGAACTCCCATCGGCCCCAGCCAGGAAGCGGGAAGAATTCGGGGAGATGCCGTCCAGCGTCAAGAAAGGGGCATGTTCCATATCTCCCCCCCCCCCCCCCCCATTAGCCCGTATGCTGGCTGAAGCTTGCTACCCCTACCGAGTCGTTTCCAGTTACCTTCACCGTTTCGAGATTCAGGAGGCTGCAGGATTTGGGGACGAGAGCCGAAAGGCCGTTGGTGTGAGCAATTAGCACCTGGCAACAAAACAACTAGACTTAACTAGACTTCCACTTTCGTACAGGATATAAAAACACGTGTGATGTGAACAAAGAGCACTTCCTGAGTAAATAAAAGACCTTGGAGAGGGTTTTTTTTTAAGATACAGCAGGACCCTCTTATCTGCGGGATCAGTGTCTGCTGATTCACTTATCCACGGTCTGAAAATATTAAAAACATTAAAGATGTATTTTTAACAATGAAGTGACCAGAACTGGTCACTAGAGGGAGCCAGAGACCACGCCAAGTACAGTGTCCACTAGAAAAATAGATTTCCACACTGGCATGACCAGAACCGGCCACTAGAGAGAGCCAGAGACCACGCTAAGGATAGCATTTGCTATTAAAATAGCGTTCTGCATTTTTCAGCATCCACGGCACGGATGGAACTGATCCTCCCATGGATTCGGGGGGGGGGGGGGGGGGGGAGTCCTACCGTAATTTCTCCCAGAATCTCCCAACCAGTGCAGTTTATGGCTGAAGGATTCTGGCTCATCCAAACAAGTAAAGCTTCCAGCCTACTGGCGTATAAAGATAATGAACTGCATTTCTCTTCTGTTGCACGTAGCAAGTTGTCTAAGAAGACATGTCCAGAAACCACCCTATATTCCATTTTTATCTTGCTGTTCCCTCCGATATTCTACGTGCCTGCAAATCTGAGACAGAGAGTCTATTTGATCTGGCAAAGGCTCGGGAACTGCAACGCTGGCCGGAGTCCAGTAAGTTACAATGTGTAAGGTTAATGACATCATCAAGCTGCAGCAATTTCCCCCCGGAATAAATAAAAGGTCCAATTCTCCCTTCCCCCTCCAAAGGCTTTGAGGCTCCCAGTCTTTGGGGACCGCAGGAACACCCCAACCCCTTACCTTCTTCTGCAGGACTTTACAGGTTGCAAAGACGCCATAGGGAAGCTAAAAGAGCAGAAGAAAAAAGAAAAAGAGAGAAATCAAAGAACGATTGGTACTGGTTGACCAAAAAGGAACCAGTAGGGAATTCTTCCAGCCAAGTCAATTGGCCGGTTCGCACAAAACGCTAAGAATTTCAGCAGCCCCAGGGAATCCAAAGGAGGGAATCTTACGCACGGATTGGTTTGCCGTTCCCCAGCCCGCGCCAAGATTTCTGTTTTTGCTGTTTCCAAACAAACTGGGAATCGGAAGCCGAGGAGGACTTTCGGTTTCACATTCTAGCTCGTTAGGGGAATTAACGGGCCCGAAACCCCAGTTCAAATGTGACACTAAACTGAAGTGAGCCATTCGTGGCTCCTGCTGAGTCCGTGGCCCACGGGGTTGCCCGGGGTCTGTGTGAGCCCCATCAGACGCATCTCCACCATCTGTGCCACGTAATTTTAAACAATTTAAATATTTTAAATAAAATAATAAATTCATAATAAACAATTGCGGGACAGAGAAAGAGAGAGAGAGAGATGGAACAGGAGTCATATGACCAAGCCAACGGGATAACATTTTTGGCTCCTGAAAAAGATCTCTGTATTAATTCTAGATCATGAGCTGGTGGCTCTACGGTGACTGCCATTTGCGTGGTTTCCCACCCCTACGCTGCCAGCGAGGAAGTGGCATAAGAGAGAATTTACCTCAGAAAGTTCACACTTGGATATATCAAGGATATCATCAGCTCCAGCCTCCTTCGCCTGTTTATGGACAGAGAGAGGAAGAAAGAGAGACAGAGAGAAAAGTGAGTGGAAAATTCAAAATCAGATAGTCACTTCCCCTGCGATAAAGTTAGTTTGATCTCAAACCCAAATATAATTCCTCTAAATGATCAGTGCTCCACCAATACAGATTTCTTATCCGTAGGAATCTAATTTTCTTTAAAAAATTTTTACTGAGGACTAGAAACATCTGCCGGTTTATGTATCTTTGTAACTCAGTCTTACAGCATCTTGTGGACCACACTGTGTGGCCCCGAGATGCTGCCACAGCTAGATCATCTTAGGAAAGAGTAGATATAAATGTAGCCTGATCTTATTATGCCCTGCCTAAATGTCCAAATGGCTATTGGTTTTGAAAAGGGGTGAAAGAGTTCCTAGAAACCACCCCATCTAGGCCGGGGACTGGAAACCAAGCCCTCGGAGGAAAGACGGAAGGAACTGGGCCTGTTTAGCCTTGAGAAAAGAAGACTGAAGGGAGATAGGATCACACTTTTCAAAGACTTGAAAGGTAGTCCTACAGAGGAGGGGCAGGATCTGTTCTCGATCATCCCCGAATGCAGGACATGCAACCATGGGCTCAAGCGACAGGAAGCCAGATTTTGGCTGAATCCCAGGAAAATCTTTGTAACTGTTAGAGCAGTACGACAATAGAACCTACGATCTTGGGTCATTTCAGGGAGAAAAGGGGGGGGGGGATAGAAATGTTTTAAATAGATAAATAAATAGATCTCGGGAGGTGGTGAGCGCTCCGACCCTGGAGGCCATCAAGAAACAATGGGACCACCGTCCGTCCGATCTGGCGCCCCTCTTCACCCCGACTTACCAGGCACATTTGATACTCAAAGCGTTTACGGGCCTCATCGCTGGGTTTTCTTTTACGGAAAAAGGGCAGCATCTTCCTCCCGATCCTTCCCCTTGATCTCGATACAGACCGGGAAGACTGTCAATGGAAAAAAAAAGCAGGAAAGGGGTCTACAACCGCAACGACAGGAATTCCCGGGTCACGTCCTGGTCACCTTCCTAAGCAAGTCCTGCTTGACTGGTCCTTGGCAGGAATTCTGAGGCCTCACCCATTTCCAGAGAGGACAGCAGCGCTCCCTAAGATGATTATCATCATCTATATTAAGGATACCCTGGAGTGCCAGAAAAATGAACAAATGGGTCCCTAGATCAAATCAAGCTGGAAAACTCTCTCGGGAGGCAAAAAGGTTGCAACTGAGGCTTGTCCTCCTTTGGGCCCATTGTTTATTTATTGATTTACAATAAAGAAAGACATCATCGCCCCAAGGAGAAAAAGATGATCTGGAAAAGGCTGTCATGCTGGGAAAGGTGGAAGGCAGCAGGAAAAGAGGAAGGCCAAATAATACGAGATGGACCAACTCCCTCAAGGAAGCCACAGGGTCTTGACTTTACAAGAGTTGAGGACAAGACCATATGGAGATTGCTCATTCATGGGGTTGCCGTAAATCAGAGGGGACTTGATGGCCCATAACAAACATTTCTTTCTTTCCATAAGTTCAAGGCAATGTACGCAGCCGTCTTTTATCCACCCACCCACAGTAAATGTTGCTTTTCTCAGATGCTGGATCTGACCCATTTCTGTTAAAAGCTGGTGGAGACAAAGAAATAAGTGGCAAAAGGATTCCTCCTCTTGGCCAAGCTGTGTGTGACGAACCAGCGTGGGTCGGATCCTGGACCACGCCAGGTTTATTTACAAAATAAATATTTCCCTGAACGTAGAAAACACTATCAAATCCATCCCCCCCCCCCCCCCCGACGTGATGGTTTTCCGTTTGCAAGCGATGCGTCTTCTTTCGGAAGCAAAGCACATTCCATCATCCACATGTCATAGAGAAGATAATTATTGTCGAGGCCGCTGACAAACAGAATACTCCAAGCAAGAACATCCGGTGTGATGCCGGTTTATTACAAGCAAACAAGGAACACATTCGCCGGTATTTCATTTCCTACCGCTGTTATTTTAAGGATTGGGTTTCTGCGTATCCGTAAACCGGGGAGGAGAAAGAGGGATCAAATCTCTCCTTTAGACAGGGATAAAAATGTGAGCAGCAAATTATATCAAGAAAACCAACATAGGTTCCCGTCCTTCACGGTAACAACTCTCTGGAGCATTGATTCATTAGGTGTCTCGTGGAGTCGTGCTGTGACACTAACAGGAGCGGGATACAAATTGAATGAATAAATAAAATACATGATAAATATAAATATTTTTGAGCAGCTTGTCCCTTCTCCATCATCCTCGGCTTGGCCAGCAATGACTCACCTGAGCTGCAATTCCCAACCAACCCACCCAAAATTTGGAGGACCCCGAACTCGCCACCCCTGGGGGACAGATTTCCACTTTTGTCCCCGGGGGGGGGGGGGGCATCATCATCCCATGGATGCTTACCTGAGAGTCAGCCCCACCGGACATCACATGGCAGGGTTGAATTTAAGGATGAAACTGAGATTTTAAAAGGGGGGAAAAATAGTGTGTGAGAAGGAGAATTTCCAGGCTGAAGTTCAACAGGTGTAGCCTCAGCTGAGCTAGAGAGGGGTTGGATTTCTGCCTGTCATGCCGGCGGTCTCCAGCTGGCAGGAGCTCCTTGGTTGTGAAGGGAGGGCGAAGGAAACCCCAGGACAGCTTGGATCGCCCAGGTAGACTGCGCCTGAAAGGTGGAGGACAACGCCAGCTTTCTCTGGCCACACCCAGAAACACGGAAGGGCGTGGCCTGGGGTGGCCCCGCCCACTGCCTTGGAACCACGCCTCTGACGCAACCAGGAAGAAAGGCGAGGCTCCGCCCATAAGCTATGTAAAAGCAGGTCTAGGCTCCGCCCACCGTGGGAATGACCCCTACGGCGCCCCGTATGGCGTAGCCCCTCCCAGTTCTCGGTTCTTCTACGCGCCGTGGGTCTCCTCAGGCTTTTTCTGGGTTCGCCTGTCCAGCCCCTCCCGAGTGGGTGGCACCCCAGAAACACCGGGTCGCCGTCTCTGTGGGCCCGAGCGGTACCCGCGCCTAACGGTGACCAACGTTCCCGCTGCCCGAAACTAAGATGGCGCCCGCGGCCTCCCTTCCCTCAGAGACGCCCCTCTTAGTCATGGCGGCGAGGGAAAGCAGTGGCTCTCGCGCGGTGGTCATTGGGAGAACTGAGGGGGCGTGGCCGAGGACTATGGCGGGGAAGCCATATTTGGGGGAGAAACAGTTCAGCTTATTTCCGGTCGACGTTTCGACTCGGGTCCAAGAGAGGGAGACTTTTTCACCATAGAGGTGTGGCGGGCTAGACTTGGAAGCCTTGCTCTCCCATACCGGAAGTTGGGCTTGCGCGGGGCTCCAAGTGACGCCCACCGCCTGGCGGAGCCCGCTTTTTTTTTTTAGCCCAAATCTAACATGGCTTCCTTCGCCTGCGCTTTCAACGCGAGAGCCAATAGCTGCCGTCGTGGAGGGCGGAGACTGTGCCTAGTCTCGCGATATCTTATCCTTTATATATACCCTTGGCTCGCTCCTAGACTGTCTCTTTTTGCGCCTGTATTCTCGTGGTTGGGTTGGTAGTCGCTTCGCATCCGCCGCCATCCGCTCGGGGCTTAACCCGGCGACCCTCTCGCTGCCATGCCGCCCAAGTTTGACCCGAACGAGATCAAAGTCGGTAGGTCTTTCTCCCCGAGCGTCTTGCCTTCCTGGGTTATTCGGCGACGGGCCTCGCTCGGTGTTCCGAATGGGGCCTATCAATGAAGGCTCCTTTCGGCCTAGCACGTGTGAATGCTCCCCTGCTTGTTCCTTGCGCGCTGAAGGGGATATCGCGTGTCTGTATCACTCAGGGTGACGGGATCTTGGAAGATTCCTCGGTTTTATTACTAATTCTTTACCTTTTGCAGTAGAAATGATGTGAGTGCGTGGGAAGTAGGAGATGAGGAAGGTGAATATGAAATGGATTCACCCAGTAGTGGAAGCCACCACTTTTTTTTGCAAGACCTTAGCCCAGTCTTGCAAACGAATGCTTTTGGAAGTTACTGTTTACTAATTTAGAATATTCTATACCCCACTTTTCTCCTGAAAAAGCACCCAGGGCGGATTATATCATTAAAAAGGAATACTTAAAGCTAAAAACGGTCAGTGTGCAAGCATTGAAGAAGAGTCTAACAAAGACCATGCTAAAGAGGGTAAACAAAATAAACTCCAAAAACAGATTTCAAAGCAATAAAGGCACCACATTCTACTTTAAATCTCTCCCAGGCAACTAGTCCTTAAGGTGGAAAAATTCATAGGCAGTGGAAGCAGCTTCCTGACCCTGAACAAAATAATTCCTTAATTTTGTGTGATTTTATACGATTGGCTATTTTAGATTATTCCAGCAGAAAATAGGTGCTGTAAACTTAATTCATTTTATGGGACATCATTTTTTCTGAATCCCAACACATTTTATCTGGATCCAGACTTTATATTCGGGTGATGTCTCTTCCGGAGGATAGGAATATAGAGCACGTGTCCCTTTATAAGCGTATTTTCTGATTCCACGTCTAGTCATTTCCAGACTTTATCTTTCCTGAAGATTATTTGCTTTTGATCTTTGCCATTCCAACACACCCATGCTTCATATTTACCTCTCATTCGGGTATTTGAGGAAGTGGATTGTTCGATACCAAAGGTCAGCCTGCAGTAGAAAGTTTTGAGTTACCAGCTGCTTGATAATGTACTGAAAAATGCCAGAAATTGAACTGTTTTCTGTTAAATTGTGGTGGCTCTTCCTTCAAGTAATCCGTTTTTTGCACCTTCTAAAGAACATTTTTATTTATTTTTATTTATTGGATTCCTATCCCGCCCCATCTAGACCACAGGTCTACTCTGAAAGCGTGTCGATAAACATGATTCCGCTATTTCAACTTTTTGCTCACGATAATTCTTGGGGCTAAATCATGCTGAGATGACCTTACGCTGCCTCAAGAAAGATGTTTTTCGGTTCCCTTTAAACCTGTGGTCATTTCTAGGCCAGTCTTCTGTGAGATCCTTCTTGAATTCGTACTAATTATATGGATTTTTTTTTCTACCTGCAGTGTACTTGAGATGCTACAGGAGGTGAAGTTGGCGCTACTTCTGCCCTGGCTCCTAAAATTGGGCCTTTGGGTTTGGTAAGTTCACTCTTAATTTTTAGAACAAAACAGTGGGGGTACAGTAGGACCCCCCCCCCCCATATCTAGGGTGGATTGATTCTAAGCCCCCCGTGGATGCTGGAAAATGCAGATTATAGCAAACGCTATACGTAACATGGCCTACCTTGGTGTAAATTCAGGAAGAGGATTTTAGCAGTTTTTCCCACCTTAAAAATTAGGGAATTTCAAGGGTGTTATGAATACTCCCAAAATGACTTCACAAAAGTATCAAGCTTTTAGCAGCGTTGTAGAAAATATTACGAGTTGCGCTTTTAAAAAGTCCCATTTCTTGGGGATGAGTGAGTGATCTCCGGTTGCTGTTTGAATGTCGCCGTTGCCAATCCTGGCCTTTGACCCTCTGGCAGAGCTAACCACCCTGTGTGGGTATTTTTGTTTTTTTTCCAGTCACCCAAGAAGGTGGGCGATGACATTGCCAAAGCCACCGGCGATTGGAAGGGGCTCAGGATCACCGTGAAGCTGACCATCCAGAACAGGCAAGCTCAGGTACAGCCAACGCCACAAGGGACGACCCCAAGGGTCGGCTTCCCGGCAGGGTCGACTCAGCCCTTCATCCTTCCGAGGTCGATAAAATGAGTGCCACGCCGCTTGCTGCGTGGGAGGTCTCTGGGACCGGACCTTAAAATCACGGCGCCTTTAAGGATTTGGGGGGGGGGGGACCTTTGATTCTCCTGCTTTGTGTTTTGTGGGTTTGGGACACCGACCCGCGGAAATCCTTCATCTTCCTGAGAGTGTCCCGTTGCTGCGGTCCGACCTCACAGGGTTTTTGTGGGTAGATAGAGAACGGTTTGAACTCATTTGGGCTCGTCAGAGGGAAAGCAGAACACGGCTTTATCAAATTGCAGGATTCCGTGGCTGGGAAAGAAAACTTGGCTGTCTTTTCTTCCTGGACCTTTGGCAATAATTGGCTTTGATATGCTGTGACTCTGGATTGTTCGGATTGCTTTATAGGCTATAAATTCTGAACGGCCAACCTGTGAAGTCAGTCTTGCTGATTCTTTCCACGCCAGGGAGCCAGGCTTCGCCTACCTTACGCTTTCCAGAAATTTCAGATCCAGTTCCGATGATCAGCATGGCCCGTGATTGGGAATTCTGAGATTTGTAGTCAATATCAATAGATCGGGCAAAATCCAAAAACAACAACAACAACAAAACGCACACAAATACCCAAAGCCAAAACATGTGGCACCTTAAAGACTAACTTATTATATTTTAATGACAAGTCCATGAATCTCAGATTGAGGAAGATTGTCGTAGACTGAGGGTTTTGCTGGGTTCAGCCCAGAAGGTTGTGAGTGGGGGGGGGGGGGGAAGGAGTGGCTTTTATATATTGTTTTGAAGTCCTTGGGGTAAAAGAAGACCTATGAATATATCAATTAAATGAAATAGGTTTAATCTTTCTTGCAGATGTGTGGTCTAGGCACGATACTTAGTGGCAGTCCTCAAACCCACCCTATGGTGCTTCTACATTTTTATTTCACTGACCGGTGGCCAAACTTGATAGTAACTGAAAGAACTAATAAGAAACAATCAGAGAATATTCAGAAGTGGTTTCCCGTCCCTTCCTTCTAGGCGTGCCCTGGCACTGTGGAGTTTGCCCGGTCCCCCACAGGCTGGCTCTTTTCCCAGGAGGCCCAGTGTGGGAATCGAACTCCCAACCTCTGGCTCCCCAGCCAGAGACTTAAGCCTCTGAGCTATCTAGCTCACCTGAGGTTATTGCGCTTTGAGTGCATCCTGAGGAGATAAGACTCGGGTAGGGAGTGTGTGGTTTACCTTGGACTCCCGTCGTGCCTGGAGGGCAGAGCCGGCGGTAAGAGATCATGGAATTTGTAGTCCAAGAACCTTGAGAAGCCACACTATCTTATCAAAACTGGTACACTTGCTGTATCTGATGGCCACTTTATTGAGGTCTCCAGATCACACACCTGGAGGCTGTGGTGGGAAAAGGCTGTTTTTAACACCATAGCGGAGATGGTAACGGTTTTCAAAGTAGCTGTGTTAAGCAGTTTCCATACATATTATAGTAAAAGAAACTAGACTGAGCATTAGAAGCGTAGTATAAAGATTAGCAGATGTATTCTCTTGTGAGTGTTTGTAGATTGATGCGTCTGGGGAAGTAGATTTCTTTGAAATTTTGAGGTCGTACATTTGAGCTTCATTTTCAGCCAGGCTGCTTTGAAAGAAGAAAATCAACAGAAACCTGGAAGGGAGATCGACCCACACTTTAAAAATGCACCTTAAGTAAAAAATAAATAAGATTTCTGACCCATTCCAGTCTGCGGCTTAATACCGTTGGCTGGGCAGGTTCTCTGCAGCCGGTAGCCGGTCTCTCTTTCCCCCCCATCCCATCTCGTGACCCAGATTTTCCTCTCTTGCCTTCCAGATCGAAGTGGTTCCGTCCGCCTCCGCCTTGATCATCAAAGCTCTGAAAGAGCCACCTCGTGACCGCAAGAAGCAGAAAAACAGTGAGTGTTTGGTGTCAGTGGTGATGGTGTATGTGTAAGCCAGTGAAGTAAGCCAGTGGTTGAATGTTTAGAGATGAAATATTAATGGGGGGGGCAAAGGAGGACCGTAAACATTAACAATGGAGTTCTGTGATTAAGAGGTAGCGTAGCATTTTCTGCCTCTGGCAGGTAGGCAGTTCTAGAAATGGAAGATGGTGGAGAACGTTGCATCGGGATGGAACAAATAGGTTTACTTATGCATGGACAGGAGGTGATACCTTTATTGGACCATTAAGACTATAAAACAAAATACACTTGGCAAGGTTTCAACGGTGATTCAGCTTCTTCTGGCTGTCTGCCACGTTCTTGTCGGTCGTTCAAAAATTGCATGCTTTTTTTTCAAACGTCCCAAAGTTTCATGGCCAATGTAGAGGGGGTCCCCGGTTTAGCTTCTCAGATGGAAATGGCTGCAGTCCAGTCGTCTTAGATGGAAAAGGTGAGGTTACTTCCAGAAGCATTCCACGTGTGCTTTCCACGTGGATTCACAGTGACGCGTTCAAAAGCCCGGTTGGAGAAAAGCATACAGAAGGTTGTTTCCCAAACGGAGGGAGGAAGACCCGCCTGCAGCAAGGTTCAGAAAAATGGAATGACCTTGTCTCCTTTTTGTTTGCGGTAGTGCTTCTATGCGCAACAGCCACCCGCCACTGTTCCTGCCTGCTTCTCGCTGTGGCTTGTACATTCCAGTGGTGAGCTAAGAGCGAAGCCCCATTCTAGGAAACAGGTTTGCCCTCTCCGTGGGTAACTCTGTGCCGATGATTGGGAACAAACCTCATTTCGCGAGGCAAGGAATTTTCTCTTTCTGCTTTGGAGCGTGTCCGACAGCTCGGGAGCCCCCCCCCCCGAGGTCCCCCTTTTCCTTCCCCTTTTCCCACAGACTTTCTTGTTCTTTGTTCCAGTTAAGCACAGCGGCAGCATCAGCTTTGATGAGGTTGTGAGCATCGCCCGGCAGATGAGGCACCGATCCTTGGCCCGGGAGCTCTCCGGTAAGAGGGGAGAGGAAAGCGGGAAGTGCCTTGGTTTGGGTCCAGTTCACTCGGCACAACGACAATTAAGAATGGGAAACTGCTTTTTTTAAAAAATGTATCAAGCCATAGGTCCACCCCAGGGGGCAACACTGAACGTCCAGATTTTGGGACTTGGGGTCTCTAGCCACTGGCTTTGCTGGTTTAGCCTCCTGGGTGTTGTGAGTCTCAAACACCTGGAAAGCCAGAAATTCCCCACCCCAATTTTACCTGTTAGGAAACACACACACCCCCTATCTGCAGGACCATTATCCACTTGATTCACTTATCCACTGCCTGAAAACACTATGCATTTCCATGGTGTGTTTACCAGAACCAGCCACTAGAGAGAACTAGCCCTTCCCTCTGCTCCTATGTCCCATCTTGGGGCTCATGCGGTGGCCTTCCACAGCCTACGCTTCCCCCCTCCCTTCCGCCTCGGGCCACCTCACCAGACTAAGAGGAGGTTCGTTTTCCTATCACTGTCTACCAGGGAGATAGGTTTGCTCCGGAGATGACAGGGGTTCAGCTTTGGGCTTCCTGCACGCAAAACATGGGGTGTCCCACCAAGCTGTGGTCCTTTTCCTGTTAAGAACCACGGCGCCTGCTAACGCACTCACCCATTTATTGCTGCCTCACGAACAAGTCTCACGAACAAGTCGCCTTGACCTCCTCATTGCGTGATTTAGATGAGTTTCTTTGGAGACACAGATATGGTTTTGGGAGGGGAGAGGAGCTCCCAGTGTGTCAACATGTCTGGCCCACCAGGTGGGCTGACTGTGACCACAGAAGCTGGTGGAGGTGAACGATCTGATCCTTGGCCACAATCTGGCAGGAGATTCTCTTCCGCCGGCTACCTTGAAATAAGCAGCTAATGGCTTTCTCTCCTCAAGCCACGTTGCCTTTTAAGCTCCCAAGAACCCCGTTTGGTGGTGTGTGCAGGCCCCAGCGTGACTTTCTCCATTCTTGCTCCCTCCCACAGGGACCATTAAGGAGATTCTGGGAACAGCCCAGTCTGTTGGCTGTAATATTGACGGGAGGCATCCTCACGACATCATTGATGACATCAATAGCGGGGCAGTTGAATGCCCAGCGGTAAGTGCCACTTTCCCCTCAAATCCGCTCCCGATGTTGTCTGTTGCCCCCCCTTCTCACGAGGTTGACACGGTTTATCTCTTTTTTTGTTCAAATATTCTTCTCTCCCCAACAGAGCTAAAACCGTGGCCAACATGGATTTTCCCCTGCAAGTTCTGTATAGGAAATCTCGATCATAATAAAAAAAAAATCTGATTCTCAAGGTGCGAAGGTTTCTTTCTTCCCTGATACTTCTGATCTATCACCTAAAAACCATGGGTCCACTCACGGAGGAGTCCGTGAGCAGTACTACCTGTTCGGGGCCACTACCCTCTTAAGTGTAGGTGGACAGCGAAATTATAGCTGTGTGAGGCTGGCAATTCCCTCTGCCTGTAGTATCATTGAATTTTAATGGGCAAGTCTGAATTTTTTTGTTTGTGAGTTCCTTGCTTATATAGTTCCTTAAGCGTGTAAACTAGGCTTTGTACATACACATTTCTGCCTGTTTTCACTCCGTGGGCTTCCTTGAGACTGAGGGAGAATCAAGCGCTGGGTGCCACCGGAAAGGTGGCACATGATGGCTAGAGATGGGCAAGAACTAGCGGTTCAGTGGGCAGCCCAATGGGTGTTCTGGGTTCCCGAGCCCTGCCTCCTCAGGCAGGCGCCCACTCAAAGGCAGCACCCAGGTTTCTCTGCCCCCGCCCCCTTCAGGCGCTACTTCTGAGTGGGTGCCTGCTGGAGGAGGCAGGGCTCGGAACCACGGAACACCTGTGGGGCCAAATGGGTTTGTGCCCATCTCTAGTTAACGGCGGCGATCTCACAGTGCGGAAAAGGGCCCCGTCTCGTGCTTCTTTGGCCGTCTCACGCCTTGGATGAAGAAACTCGGGGTGCTGGGCAGCCGGGCGATGTGCCCCCTCTCCACGTTGTAAGCTGCTGGTCCAGGGGTGCCCTCTGCGAAAAGGAGAACAAGGGAGGAGGTGATCCTAGATTGTCATCTGAAAGGAGCGCTGTCTGTTACAGAACTACGGTGAGCACTCGCCTTCATAGTGCCAGTGAGAACGTCCAAACAGAGCTTAAAAATCTGAACACAGTTGCTACCGTTGACCCTCCTTGGTCGAATACCATGTTGGAAAAAAGCTTTCCATATGTTTTCACTGCACTGTCGGTCCTGAGTGTAAAGTAGACGAGCGTTGGATGCGTTTGGCTTAAGTACCCATCATTGTTATAGACAAGCAGGTCTACCAGTTCGGGGTATGAGGTTTTGCTGTGGCTTGTTGGATTACAATTCCCATCATCCCTGCACAACAGAGCCCTCGGCAAGGGGGGCTGAGAATTGCAGTCCAACAACGTGGAAGAGCAAACAGTCTGCAGCCTGCGTTATTTACAGATTAATTTTAAGTCAGCTTTGAAAGCCGTCGATGCCGACGTGTCTGGTGTCGAAGCAAAGTTGTCTTCTTTCAGCAAACGTTTAAGGCTCTTTAAATAAGAGTGGAGGTTTAAGCCTATTTAAATAAACCAGGTTTGCAGAAAAAGAAATGCTGGGGGAAACGGTTGATACTGAGAAGTTACCTTCTTTCAGATTACCATTGATAAAAGAGGCTTTGAGTGAGTCTTAAAATAAGCAGATTTTTAGAGTGTGCTTTTTTGCAGAAAATGACAATTTGGATTTTTTTAAAAAGCAGTTTTTGGGGGGTAGGTCTCATGCGAGGCTTCGGAGGCCACCGGGGGGGGGGGGGACGGGACCTGGGAGCTAATGCAAAACGTGAATTGGCCCTCCTTTGCTGGGTATTCACAGTTGCTAATCTCAATAATAATTGGGGGGAGGGTTGAATGGCTATTCTACATTTTCTTAGAGCCATGATCTTATGTCACAGTAGTGAATAGCACATGCTTGGCACACTTACTCCTGTGAGTCGTCTTCCCATCTCTGCCCCTCCCTGTCTTCCAGAAAAGATGTTGGAAAAGCAACGATCAGGAGGGGTGTCTGTGTGTGTGTCTGATTCTTTTTGATTTTCCTCACCTTTTTTGGCCCACCTGTAAATGAGATGTGGTGCGGGACTGATGACGAAGGAGGGCGATCTGTTCAGGATGTGCTTGTAAGCCTGTTGCGTGTCGTACCTGTTGGGCGCTGGGTCGTTGGCCGTGTCTGTAGCGAGAAGGGGGAAACCAGGGAGGGAGGCGAGTTCGAAAGGAAGACAAGGCTGTTTTCCTTTGGAGCGCAGGGGGCTCCAGGAAAGGGAGGAACTTCAGAAGTGTACGTTGTCTCAGCATGGAAGGTGACCCATTGCTGGCCTTGTGCCTGTTTCCTAACCTTGCTGATATAATGATCATTATAATCTTAGAACGGCCGAACCAGAAGGGACCCTATGGATCATTGAATTCAGCCCCCGTGAAGGAGGCCCAGTGGGGGAATCGAACTCCCAACCTCTGACTGTAGAGCCAGATGCTTAAATCCATGGCCAGGTCACTAGGCTTCACTAGACACTGGCGCTCCCCTAGGTCACTTGACAGACGGCTTTCTAGGGTGGTGATCTGACTTGGCATACAAGAGGTTGTGAGACCCTCTCATAAGAGACGTTTGAACCCACGACCAACACCATCCGTCCGGGGACTCCGCAGTTAGCGGTTGTGGAGGCTTCTTGGTTGCTCTGGACTGAACTTTCACTCCTCCGTCCACCCGCCCCAAACCCAGCGAAGTATAAAACGCCTCTGCCCTCTCCTCACTTTTGTTGACGAAAGAGAACTCCGTCTTTTGACCGATGGTAAAATTTGGGCTGGTGGGACGGTTGACGAGCTGAGATCCCAAGGTCTGGCCGTAGTGAAACGGAGAGGGCCACTGGAATGAAAAGAGAAGGGAGGACCAGATGTGCCGAAGCCACCCCTCCGTTGTGGGGGGGGGGAGAGTGAGCCAATGTTTCCAAATGTTTTAACGACAGCAACAATCATGATAATATTAAAGAGCCCCCCAAGAGACATTGGGGGTATTTCATCAGGTTCTCTCCCCATCAAGCTGTGTTAAGCCTGGGGGAGCTTTCGAAATAACATTTTCTACACTTGCTAAGCCTTTTCCAGAAGGCCTCTCCCACACCTAAAACCGCTTAAAATGGTGAAAAAACAAAATCTCTGCTTCTGTTCTGCATCCACTAGATTGACGGATGGGTCTCCATGGAGTTTAAAAAAAAATTATGTGAGTGGTTGCTCCCTTATCCAGATGTGCAGGTGTGCATTTGGGTGGGCTCTGGGCTTCTGGAGATTACCCGCTGCTGATGTAAACTATGCTATTGGAATGAAAAAAGTGTGGAGGAAGTGGAAGGTTGTGAGGAAAGCTCTGTTCAATTTGAGTACGTTAGGATCCCTGCATCTGCAGGAGATGGTTTCCATTTCACCTTTGGATGCTGAAAAACACGGATAATAGGAAACACTATTATATTAAGGAATGCTATACATAGCATGGTCTGTGTCTCCCTCTAGTGGCCATTTCTGGGAAATTCATCGTTAGAAATATATATATTGGGAGTGTTTAAAAATGTTTTTAATATTTTCAGACTGGATAAGTGAATCAGTGGATCCTGATCCCACAGATAAAGGGATACAGACAAGCCTTCTGGGTTCAGAATGTTTAAATTCTGGGTGAAATGCAGTTGCTTAGGGTAGCAAGCTGCCATAGAGCAGACCCATTGAATCAGTGGGGATTTGATCAGTCAACTCTGTAAGTTCCACTGGTTGAAACAGGCCTACTCCAATTGCAGCTCAGCCTAGTAAGTTGCAACTGGGGCAGGCGTGTTTCAATCCATGGACGTTGCAAGCTTGAAATTTGCCTTACCCAGAACGAAGCAGCACCAAGGTCTCTAGAAAACCCAATTTTTACTTGGCGGCATAGATTTTAGCACAGAAGATGCAGAGATGGGCGGGTTGGTGTCAGTTCTCAAAATAAATTCCTGGGCTCCCAAGACTTCTTCTGTATCTGGGTTCAAAACTCCCATAGCACAGTGGTTCCCCACCTTGGGTCACCCCAGGTGTTGTTAAACCACAACTCCCAGAAAACCCAGGCAGCACAGCTGGCGGCAAAGGCTTCTGGGACTTGTAGTCCAATAACACCTGGGTTTCCCTCGGTTGGGAACCACTGCCATACCAGATCCTGTAAGCTTGAAATCCTTCGTTCATGGGTCTAGCAAAGCACACAGTTTATGCTTCTCTGATCTCGAGGGGTTCTGTTCAACCGCGTCTACCCCATGGTGGGTGACACCTACGTTTGTTTCAGTGGCAAAATCTGCTTTCCTGGTGAAGGGATTCTTGCATAAGAACCAAGATTTCTGCCAGGCGCGGCGTCCTCCACCCTCTGGAGAAACAGGGAAAACCAAGATGAGGTTGGAAGAGGGGGGAAAAAGGGGGTTGGGGGTGGAATTCCCAGTATCCTGGCCCTAATTTCATGCCATCCGAATTCTATGCCATAAACGTCTGCAAATTTAATCTCTCTGGCCTGTGGCTCTGCCCACCGTTGGCACGATTCCTAGTTATCTAGGTTTTTGTGGCACAAAACGAGCTGGAGTAGACCCACAGAAACAATGGGAATTACAAATGTATTGTCTCTCCCATTGATTCAGTGGGTCTCCGTCTTATCTGCTGGACTGAGGTCCATGGCCTAGACCTGTAGCCTCTTGTTAGAAAAATGTTGCCCATCATCCTCGCCTTGAGGCCTTAAACACTCCAGAGGATGCTTGCACTGCAATTCCTGGTCAGCAGAAAAATGAATGAAGGGATCCTCTGGCCACATCTGGAGAGCCAGGCGTTGCTGAGCCCTGCCTTGGCAAACGGCCTTTATAACTCTAGTCCCCGACCCTGTTGCCCTCCCCGTTACCTCTGGGGGGTGTTTTCCATCCAAAGGTGTAGGATGGCGCACAGGTTTCCCTGAAGTTCACACAGGGGGGTGAGTAAGCTGCCGGTCCCGGACTGTCCACGTTGAGGATCAGTTGCAGACGGCCTTCTGGGCTCGCTCCATGTCCTTGGGGGGGGGGGGGGAATACGGTTATTACGTGCCACAAAGTCACACACACACCCCGTACGGCAACCTTAACTTGTCTTTGCAGAGCGTGAGATGTTGAAGAAGGGCTTGACCAGCACCAGCCCCCAGGGAGTTTTCCTGGCCACGTGGGGATTTGAACCCAGGTTTTCTGAGTCCTAGACCGACACTCTACACTACAGAAACAATGAACTGCTGGATCGCTCAGTGGTTTAGGATCAGAGGTTGGGAGTCCAATTCCCCACTGTGCCTCCTTGATGGGCTGGACCTGATGACCCACAGGTATAAGGACTCAAGTCACACCAGGCACTCGACTCGAACTCGGCTCTGGTTTTCCCCTCAATGATTCGGACTCGACTCATTGAACCCACCCTCCCTCTTTTCTGGAGGAAAAAAAGCTTGGTTTTAATAGGGGCTTAGATTTGGGGCCCGGGACTCTGGAATTATATTTATTAAAAATATTTTTATCCCACTTTTCTCATCCTCATCATTAGAACCTTTAATGGTCATAAAATAAAAAGAACCTAAGGCAGCTTAGAGAATCTTTAAAAGCTAGAAACAGTAGATGTGTACAATATTAAAAAAGAATTCAACAAGTAGATTAAAAATGGTAATACGATCAACACATTTAAAACAACAGGACACAACCATCCATTTAAAAAAACCCTCTCAGACCACCAGTTATTAAGGGAAAGCCCGCCTGAAGGGGCTTGGTACCCAAGATTCAGACTTGGTACCAAAGACTCAAACTCGGGACATGGACCCAAACAACTCTGATGATCCATAGAGTCCCTTCCAACTCTGCAGTTCTAAGATGACTATTATTATTAATGCCTCTGGGGATCCATGAAGGGATGTGCCAGGGGTTCAGATGCCCAGTGGGTAGGGTTGGCGAACCATCAGCCCCAATGCTTTTAAGAGAAGCTCGAGGCAACGCTTTCCAAAGAGGTGAAGCTTTTCTGGAAGTTATCCAAAAACAACACATCTTATTGTCTCTTGAACCGATGGCACCCAACTCTGTTGGCAGACGACGGTGCCAATACGTACTGCTAAATTGTTATTTTATTTATTTATTTTGGCTCCTTGGCGGCAGGGCTTTGGAATTCCTTGAGGTGGGGCTCAGCCCAAGCTTTTTTTTGCCACCCGAGGCAAAGCGAGACATGGCCTTTGACCCCCCCATGGGAATCAAGGGGCATAGAAACCCAAGGCGCGCACAGCAAAACACAAGCCCACCCGTGTGTCTGATTTAAAAATGCAACGGAGTAAATCGTGAATCATTCCACTGTTGTTTCATGATGACACCAAATCCGTCCGGGCTCATTCTGCCCAACGGTAGGGCCCGCCTGGCTGTTTTCTCCTTTGCCCCTCCCCGTGAACCAACGAGAAAACGTGTGGCGTTTCTCCACGGACTCTTTTTCCCTACTCACTATTTTTTCTTCCAGAATGAATGTCGGGGAAGATGGGCTGCGTGCTTGTTTCTCTGTTCAGGTGACCCCTAAGAAGAGAACAGAATGCAGTGTGTAAGGCAACACAACCTTGGCAGCCCCAAGGCTTGGTGCATGGCCAGAGCAAGCAGTGTGTGTGTGGGGGAAATATAGGCATTTGCTGGAATCTGGAGAGGGCAAAGTTCCCACCATGGGCCCATGCTGCCATCTTCCTGCCTGGCATGGACCTGTTGGTGGTAGCTTCCTGCTAGGCAATATTTCCTACATTTTCCCACTTGGTGCCCATTAGAGATGCTTCATTAATGTTTCTGTTAGTGTTAATTTCTAGCAGTGTGACTCAACAAGAGCTCCTTTGCAAAATCTATGACTAGAGTCCTCTTAGATGGAAGTATAGCCCTGTTACTGCGGTAGTACAAGATTCTGGCTTGAGCAAATGTTACTTATATGCAAGATCCCCTATAAATTGGCTAACTTTCAACAAATGGTTTATTGAACCTAACACAACCCCAGTTGTGTGTGTTAACGACGATGAGTGTTCCAACTTGCATCACAATTTGTAAACTAATTTTTCTACATTTTTGGTTGACCATCTCTGCCTTAAGTCTTGGTTAGGACAAACCTTTGGTACAAATGAGAAAAATACTCCCTCCACCTTACAAGGAGGGCCCAAATTAAGATGAAGGCTAAGATGATAGCCTATATCAATTAGAATAGAGTCCTTAAACTCGTTGACGTGACAATTCTCCTAGAATTCCCCTACACAACATTTCTTGTGGTTAGCCACCGGAGCGATCCAGGCTTGGCCTGCTCCAATGGGACTCAATATACTCTTCATTCAACATCCTGTTTTAATTGACGTCGGATGAAGTTAATCCATTTTAGAGCGGAACGTCATGGAAATAATTCCGGACCACGGAACCATCACTTGTCCCCATTACCGATGGGATGGTAGATGTCTCTTGTAGAGCAATGAGGCTTGGGGTTGTATTTCCAGGTGGCTGTTGTCCAAATACTGCTGGGCCAGAAATTTGATTTGTTTCTGCTGGAACTCCATTTCTCCAGGTCAGCGATGTTGACCCATCCTGTCCGCCATGATCTGGAACGTCAGATAAACATTGTGTGACATCGGTGGATCCCTTGGTTCTAGAGCTCTGTGGATTCCATTCTAACTGGAAGCAACGCAACAGAAGGGACGTGATTTGATATGTTATTTAATCCACTGGAGTAGAGGGTGTGCCCCAATGAACTGCTGGATAGCTCAGTGGTTAAAGTCTGTTGCTGTGGAGTCCGAGGTTGGGAGTTCAAATCCCCCACGGGGCCTCTTTGACAGGGGCTGGACTTGATGATCTATAGGGTCCCTTCCAGCTCTGCAGTTCTATGATGATGACGACAATGACATTCTCCAACACCAGATGTTGGCCCTGCTCTTTCCTTAGATGCCCAGAATCTGTTGGGAGAAGTAGATATATCTGGCTTTAACATTTGATGGATGGGTTAGTACTCTTTCTGATGGATCCAGCAGATTTTAACCCAATGGGAAATCTTTCCATGTATGCATCTCTTTGCCAGAAGGAGGGATACTTGAGCGGTTGCCCATTGGAGACACATCGGCCTGTGTGATCTAAAACGGATACAGAACCATCCATTTGCTGTCGTGATCCATATTTTAACCCGTCTAAATTTCATGCGAATGTTGTCGTTCGCGGCTTTGAGTGTCCGTTCTGGAGAAGGCAAACAGGTACGAGTTTGTTCGTCCTGTGTATCAAAAGAAGACAGAGGCTTAATCAGTTGAAATAATATAGGATTTGAAACAATATATTATTAATATATTATTTTAAATGATTAAGCCAACTCCTATAAACACACACACATTCAGGGTTGGTTTAAAAATTTGAAATAAAATTTCCATATATATGGAATTATATATATACTGTATATATATAAACAGAATACATATATATAAAAACAGAATATATATAAACTGGCATAATGACTTGTCCTGTATTTTTTTTCCAATCAGGTGTCAAAGTTGGTGTTTTAAAAAATAAATATTCATCTTGGGGAAGAGTTAGAATCTCTAATATATAAACGTTTTTATTTTTTATTATGAATATTATTATTTTATTTTATTTTATTCTATTCCATATATACTTCTATACAGAAACAAACTCATATGTTCCTATTATGTATCGTTCTCTGGGGATCTATAAATCTGTTTTTAAACGTGAAACCTTTATTTAAAAAACGTGCCATAACATAAGGCGAGAGAAAGCGCACTCTTCCGCGCCTGAGGGGAAAAGGGGGGAAAAAAAGGCGCCAAAGTGGGCGGCGGCCCCTTAAAAAGGCGGGGCGGCCCCGCCCACCCGGGGCGGCCCCCGCCCACCGGCGCTCCACGGAGGGACTTCCGTTCTCCTCCAGCAGGAGGGGGGCGAGTGTGAGTGAGCATGCCCGCGAGTGTCCATGGCGTCATCAACCGTGGCCGCCGCTGACGGCACCCGCGGCGACAGCTTTCCCTCGTCACGTGGGCGGGAGGGAGAGAGAGAGCGCGCGGCGGGCCGGGCCGGGCCCAGGCCAAGCAACCAACCAAGCAGACAGGCCGGCCGGCCGGCCGGAGTGACGTCAAGGCTTCGGCGGCGCGGGGGGGCGTGGCCGAGTGACGCAAAGCGCGCGGATTGGGCGGCGCGGCCAAAGGGGTGGCGGCCGTGGCGGCGGCAGCGAGCAGAAGCCTCGGCGCCGGCGGCCGTGGAGGAGGTGGCGGCGGCGGCGGCGGCGGCGGTGGGGCGGAGTTGCTGCTGGGAGCTGCCCCGCCCCCCCGGCTCCCCCTCCCTCCCTCCCTCCCTCCCTCCGGGCGTGCGCGTGGCCTGGGCGGCGCGGGCTCCCGTCCTCCGCCGCCTCCGCTTTCCCGCCAGGCCAGCCAAGGCCATGACCGACTTCAAGCTGGGCATCGTGCGGCTCGGCCGGGTGGCGGGCAAGGTGCGCCCCCGGGGGGGGGGAGAGAGAGGCCGGGAGGGGTGGGAGGGGAAGCCCGGGACGGGCCTCGAACCCCCTGCCCTCCGCGCTTTGGAGGTCCTGCGTGACGTCACGCGGCGCCTCTTTGACGTCACGCGGCGCCCCCCCACACACACCTAGCCGGGGAAGCCTTCTAAGGGGCCCCTTTCTTCTTATTTGCAAGGGGGCTGACTGAGGTTCCCTGACCCCTTTCCAATTGAGGGGGGGGCTGGAAGGTTTCCCCATTAGGGGCCCTGTGTGATGTCACGCAGGGCCCCCTGTGATGTCACACAGGGCCCATGGGAGCCCCCCTTCTTTTTATCTGAAAGGGGGCTGAGGGCCTTTTTATTTGAAAAGGGGCTGACTTGGGTCCTCAGCCCCCTTTCAGATAAAAAAGAAGAGAGGACTTAGAAGCCCCTCTGATGTCACACAGGAACCCCCCCCCCTCGTGATGTCACATAGGGGCCTTGCAAATGGGGGGGCTTCTTTTTATTTGAAAGCTGTGGTCCGTCAGCCTCCTCTAGGGTTCCCAGTAGGGTTTGTGAGGCAGTAACAGGACTAGCAGAGTTATTTCATGCTTCATTGTCTCTTATTTCAGACAAAATATACCCTGATAGATGAACAAGACATTCCACTGGTGGAGAGTTACTCTTTTGAGGTAAGAATCAGGGCTCTCTCTCTCTTTTATTGTCATCCTCTTAAAACGGCAGAGCTGGAAAGGGTGACCCTCGAGATCATCCAGTCCAGCCCCTGTCCAGGAGGCCCAGTGGGGGGGAATCGAACTCCTAACCTCTGGCTCCGCAGCCAGAGACCTAAATCTCTGCTGTCCAGCAGTTCTGTTGATAGTCTCATGTGCCTTAATTTTTTTTAAGCCACAGTTTCTGCAAATAAAACTTTGGTAACGGGTGATTTCTGGTCTAGCACTAAGAGGCAACAGACTTACAAAAGAGATGTGGAGGAGAAACCTCTTGTGAGGAGCCCTTTCACGAATGAGAGCACCAGCATTTACTATTTCATAACTGTTGTCATTACTATTTCACTTCATGTGCTTTTTTCCTACTGCCTGATTATTCCTCTTTAGCTTCTCCTTTAGGCACTGCTAATTGCTAGCCAGTTTCCTCACTGCATTCATTCTATATAACTTATAGATCTCCTAAATTGCATGTGTATGTCCAGCATCCTGCACTGGGGATGATCTTGCTTACAGGCGCTTTAATTTTATAATCTGTCGGCTGATTTATTTATTGATTTAAAATATTTTTATCCCGCCTTTCTCCTTAAACCAAGGCTGGGCAGCCGTCTCTCTGGGACAGTCTGGAACGTTTGGAGTTCCTTCCCATGTTACGTTGGTGTGAGTAGTCTCAGAGAAGAGGGGAAAGTCTGAGTCGGATTCCCATCCCCTTTGCATCAGGTTGGGAGTTCGATTCCGCACTGGGCCTCCTTGACAGAGGCTGGATCCATAGAGTCCCTTCCAGCTTGGAAGTTCTAAGATGATGATGTTTTCGTGGCAATGGCTGTGGTTGTACAGGCATTGCTTGTAGAGAAATTCTCCATATGAGGATAGACAAACATATCTTTTATGCCAATGTATCTGTCAAGAAAGATGTCTCTGATTTGTTTACGGTGCCTTTTATTACATCACAGAGCAAACCACACCTCTGGTAACAAGTAGAATTCCGGAACTGTGAACAAAAGATTTTTTCCCCCCATGTTCTGTTTTCATTATGAGCTACATCTGCTCGGACCTACTCGCTATACACTTGCCTGATCTTTAAGATTACCTTTGGGATCAGGTGGACATTAATTGAGAACAAGGATTTCCATGTGGTGACACCCCATTAGAGGGTGCCTCCAAATATATTTTTCTTATGGTGCTGTCATTCACATGTTTTAGGCTATAAACAGATACTATTTTAATTTTCTAGGAATTCAATTTTGCATTTCTTCTTTTATCTTCCCATACCTTCTGTACTTCCCTTTTACTCGCCTTTTGCTTGTGTATTTTTATAAATTTAATGGGATTATTTTTTTTTAAAAAAAAAATGTGTGTTACGAATGGGCTCTCTTTTGGAAATCAACTGGGCGACAAGCATCTTTCCAATGGGCATGAACTGACGGGCTCTCTTTTTTTTGGCCAGGCTCGAATGGAGGTTGATGCGGACGGAAACGGTGCTAGAATTTTTGCTTTTGCCTTTGACAAAAACCGAGGAAGGGGTTTTGGACGCCTGCTGCATGAATTGCTGTGGTAGGTATTCTTGGACCAAGGAAACGAGGTGGCTGAACTCTCGTAATCAGTCACGACTAAGGTAGACCCACTGAATCAGTGAAAACCAGGAAATCCCCACCGGTTCCCCGGGCTTCCTCAAGTTGCAACTCACTGATGGGTTTCAGCCAGCAGTAGATTTCCAAATGCTTATGTTAAGCTTTTGCAACTGCGTGCCATTGTGTGTTGTGTGAAGCATGATTTACGCTACGTTTAGTATCCTTTCTCATTTTCTTCATGGGTTTATATATTGCTCGCTATGTGAATATATTAAAGTGCTTTATGCTGACTTAGGCCGTTGGCCTCTTTGACTTGGTATCACCTACGTTGGACTGTGCCTGTCCTGGGTGTCACATTGGACTCTGTCATCGTTCTGGTGGTGGGAAGAACTGAATCTGAATTGAGCTCAGATGTGGGCTCCCGTATCTTGACTATTGTGCCACAGAAAAAGGTGACCAACAAAACCACCTCTGGAGCCCAGGTTGATGGGAGTAGAAATCTTTCATAAATACACCAATGATTAGAGGGAAATGCATGGGCTTCCATATAGTGTATGGGATGTAGCACGTTCTGTGTTTCTCCATCAGAAAACCTATCTGCCTTTTGTTATTTTCCCTTCCAAACCTTTAATATTTTGGGAACCGGAGGCAGAACCCCCTCTCTCTTCCACCTCTTTGTATCTTTGTCATTTCCTTGAAATTTCGGGCAAGACCAAATGGATGCAGGGAAAGTCGGCGAGATTTATTGATCTGATTTAAATGCTGGCCCATTACATCAAGTGCTACTCTGAGCGTTCAGCCTGGAGGCAGGCGGTGCATCATGGCCTCTCCCATGTTGAAGAGACCCTTGTCCAGCAGGCCGAGGCCAAGAGGCAGTCCCGAAAGCAGCAAAATCAGGGAGCTGGACAGGGGACAGATTGTCTTTGTCCTCAGTGTGGAAGGGATGGTCACTCTCGAATTGGCCTTCTCAGCCACACTAGACGCTGTTCCAAGTCCTCCATACAGAGCACGTGACCCTCGTCTCTCGAGACTGAAGGATGCCTAATCTAACTCTGGCTGGTTTACGGGTTAAAACTGAAAAAACCCACAAGAACACCCCCACCCCAGAACCGCATGTGATCAAACAATATGGCAACACAGCCTCCTGGAGAGACAGTTCTTGAAGGGAGCTTTGAGTTCCAGTTTTAGAAAATTTCATGAACAGGAGGACGGAAGGAGCCTGGCATATCTCAGTTGGTCACACGTCGCCCTCCCTGGGATTATTTCATTGAAGATGTAGATTTAATGAGAGGATTCATGTATCCAAAGGTAGCGCAACGGGTCAGTGCAATCAACAGCAACAAAAGGATTTAAACAGGCGAAGTTAGACAATAAGTTTAAAAGGTATATGAAGGTATTTTTAGGGCAGCCCACAAGGCGGTCACTGGGAGCAGCCAGGTAACGCTTTCGTCTGTTGAGAATCTCATCCGGCTGGTTTTCTCTTCCAGGGAGAGGCATCGTGGAGGCATCGCTCCGGGCTTCCAGGTGGTCCACCTGAACGCCGTGACCGTGGACAACCGTCTGGACAACTTGCGATTAGTTCCGTGGGGCTGGAGACCCAAAGCTGAAGAAATCTCTAGTAAACAAAGGTAAACCTTTTAACCTCTAGCGCGGACGAGAAGGATTTGCCCCCTGGCTTTCCTAAAGTGTGTTGCAAATTGGGAAATGGTACTTTCCTTTCTGTGGGCCTGACCTGACCTGACATTTAAAGTGGACCCTTTTTCCTAGATTCTTTCATCCCTGGGTTGCAATTGCTATAAACGCCTTGCGTTGAAACACACGGTTAAAACTGCATGGTTCCTAGTAGGTTGAAGAAGGGGAAGGATAGACACACTGAACTGTGTGTCTGGTAGCAAGTGGCTCCTCTCCTCTTAGGCTTTATACCCCAGGTACAGCGTGAGAGCCGTTTGTCTTATGATCCAGGAATGTATGGGAATTTACTTTATTTATTTAAAATATTTACATGCCGCTTTTCTCCTAAAGGATCCGAATCGGCTTACGGTATTAAAAGAAACAAAGTTAAAAGCTAAATATTAAATTATTACAATCCTTAAAAAGCATTAAACTAATATATTAAAACGTATAACTAAGAGCAACATTAAAAGCACAAGTAGAACCACAGAATACAATAATTGCTTTTCGGAAATCCCTTGGTCAGCTAGTCATTTAAAGGAAAGCCTTCCTGAAGAGAAAGGTCTTTTCTTGCTTGTGGAAGGACAGCAAAGATGGGGCCCGCCTGGCCTCCAGTGGGAGGGAGTTCCAAAGTCTGGGGGCAGCCACAGAGAAGGCCCTCTCCTGTCTCCCCATCAGAATCGCCTGTGAAGGTGGTGGGGACTGAGAGAAAGGTCTCTCCTGATGACTTTAACACTCGAGCAGGCTCATCAAGGGAGATGCGGTCCTTGAGATAGCGTGGATCCAAGCCGTTTAGGGCTTTATAGGTTAAAACCAGCACTTTGAATTGTCCCCGGAAACGGATCGGCAGCCAGTGGAGCTGCTGGAACTGGTGAGTTCTATGTTCCCTGTAACCAGCCCAGTTAACAATCTTGTTCACTAATTGTGTGTAACACACTGTGGCATAAATACAGCTGCTAGTTGCAGATAGAGTAGACCTACTGAACTTATATAATGGGAAGCTGGCACTCCTATAAATCCTGATGATTCATATGGGCTTCTTCGGACTGGAAAACGGTGTAGATCTGGGATTTAGCACAGCGGTATCAGAAGTATTAGAAAGAGTGAACCAACAGCGAGTGAGCATTTGAAAGAGAATTGTAAAATGCCAGAAGCAATCTTTAGAATTACACAGTGCTCTTATTTGGCATTCAGTGGCCAAAGCTATTTTTTAAAAAGCGTTTCTAGAGCTAGTTTGATGTCGATTCTGTTACTTTCTGAATAAAAGGAGCCAAACTGTAAACCCTGACTTCTCAGAGATGAATCCATATGGGCAGCGTGTGTGTCTGTAAAATATAGTTAATTGCAGATATACCCTACCGGAAAGCTATTACGGCAGAATGGATTCTTGTTTTCTCAAGCTGAGAGTTTTGATGTGTCTGTCTGGTTGACTTTTGAGCTGTGAAAGAACTCCGTTTGTGGTGGTGTTCGGGGTGACCAGGGCTAGGAATTTTAGCCCAGGAGCTGTCTGGATGAAAATGTGGTTTTTTCTCCGTGCAGTAACCAAGTTATTATGTGGCTTGCTTCCTTCTGCTTTGGAAAAGTTGAATGTTCATTCCTCATAGTCAGCGTCATCATTTTAAACCGCAGAGCTGGAAGGGACCCTCTGGATCATCGAATCCAGCCTTTGTCCAGGAGGCCCAGTGGGGGGAATCGAACTCCCAACCTCTGGCTCCGCGGCCAGAGGCTGAACCCCCCCGAGCGCTCCAGCAGTTCGTTGAACACCTTTGCTGAATCAGCAATTCACCTGCTGTGTTTCTTGTTGTTGTTGTTGAAGGGAACAGAGCTTATACTGGCTGGCCATACAGCAGCTCCCTACAGACCCCATTGAGGAGCAGTTCCCCGTGCTGAATGTAACACGCTATTATAACGCTAATGGAGATGTGGTGGAAGAAGAGGAGAGCTCCTGCACGTATTACGAATGTCACTACCCTCCCTGCACAATGATCGAGAAACAGGTGAGAATCCGCAGCAAGGCGTGGGGAAGGCCGTTTCCCCCGCTGGAGGCCGGCTGCGGCAGGTTCGCCCTCTTCAGGGCATTGGCGAAACGTTGGGGTGGGGGAAACGTCACGGCCACCCCCTAGCAGATAGATTCCTCGCAAGAACTTTCTCTGCGCCGTCTAACCGGAGAATTATCTTGGGCAGTGGTTGCTAGAGGTCAGTTTCTTGCAGTGGTTGAGTAATCATAATAATTAATAATAATAAAGGGACCCTCTGGATCATCGAGTCCAGCCCTTGCCAAGGAGGCCCAGTGGGAGAATCGAACTCCCAACCTCTGGTTCCTCAGCCAAAGACTTAAACCACTGAGCTTGCCAGCAGTTCATTCGGAGTTCGATTCCCCCACAAAGGTGCCCCCTTTGACAGGGGCTAGACTCGACGATCCAAAGGGTCCCTTCCAGCTCGGCCGTTCTAAGATTGGCTTGGAGAATAGTGTGAGGTCGATGCCAATGTCGGCGGAGCCCGATCCTGCTGTTCCGAGACCGGTCTTTTTCTCCTCTGCACATGGCTGGGAAGGAAGGGCACAGTGGGTAGCGAGGCAAGCATGAACAGTTTTGAGTTGCCCCTCCATTGAACAGGGGGCGTGGTAGGGAAGGGTGCTTATAAGATCTCGGAAAAAGTTGTTCTGCAAAGCGGATCCTCCTCCTTTGTTCTGCAGACTGTCCTTAAAATGCTTTTGGGGAAGGGCCGAGTGAATCGGCCCAGGAGTATCGGAGGGGCACATGCTTTGAGTGCAAAAACCCCAGATTAAATCCCAGCGTCGCAGACAAGGAAACTCTCTTGTCTAAAATCCTGGAGACCTGTTGGAAGGTAGTGCAGAAGTGCTGAGCTAAATGGCCCAGTGGTCTCTCGTGGCATAAGCCAGTTTCCCCGTGTTCCTAAAACAGAACTGAGAAAAGGAACCGAGACCACAGCGTGGATTGTGTGTACTCAGAAACCAATTGTGGTGAATTCAGTAGTGCTTACGGTTGGGTTGGGTAGACAGGGGAAATCATAGACACGGAGGTCAATGCGATTTGCAGGTTTGAAAACAGAAGGTAACTTTTCACATGAGAAGATGGATGTGGGAGTTACAGGTTGTCGTGACACAGGTGTTCATATCCTCCTGTCTACCTACCTTCCAAGATGGAGATCAAAGTACAGTCGAATCTCTGTATCTGCGGGATTGGTATCTGTGGCTTTCACTTATCATGGTCCAAAAATATTAAAAAATATTGAAAGAAAAAAACTAGAAATACATATTTTCACGATGTATTTACCAGACTTGGTCACTAGAGGGAGCCAGAGAACGTGCTATGTACTGTACACTTTTTGTTAAAAGAATAAATATCATGGTCTCTGGCTCCCTCTTGTGACCAGTTCTGGTAAGACATGGTAAGAATACTTTTTTCTGGATTTTGACTTTATAGTGTTGATTAATATCTGCAGTTTTCAGCATCCATGGGGGGACTTGGAACCAATCCCCCGCGCATACCGGGTTCCTACCGTAGCATGTGTAGAGAGCCATGCAAACACTGAACATCTCTCCGGGGCTTTAGCAAAGTCGTAGACTAAAGGCTTTGAAGGCTTCTAGTCCCAGGACTTTTGGCTGGCTAGGGTTTTTCTTTTCTTTTGGGTTGGGGGGGGTGTGTCTCTCTGCGGCTTTGAACCACGGTACTGATTCCTTGTTCCGTGCTCCTCTCTCCAGTTACGTGAATTTAACATCTGTGGGCGGTGCCAGGTGGCGCGGTACTGCGGTTCGCAGTGCCAGCAGAAAGACTGGCCGGCTCACAAGAAGCACTGTCGGGAGAAGAAGCGCGTCTTCCACCAAGAGCTTGGACCGGAGCGATGACTGGCTCGCTGAGGCCTTAAAAGCCACCTCCGTGGGCGCCTCCTCCGAGGGGAGGTGTGCCCGCTTTGCACAGACTGCTCACTTGAAGCCAGAGGCACTGACAACGAGGAAGAAGAAAAAACACACACAGAGATGACAAACCAACCCCTGTGATGCTTGAGGAAAGGGACAGGCTCGCCCCTTCCAGTGTTAGTCTCAAGCAAAAAGACTACTGTGGAAGCTGTTCTAGCCAGATGCTTCCTGTTATTTATATGTTAATATGTTTGTAAAGTTGTGTACAGGTTTCTCTCTCTCTTTCTCTTTCTCTCTCTCTCTCTCTCTCTTTTTTTTTTTGGTTAGCAGTTCTCTTATATAGGACTCATTTACTGTAATGTTCAGGTGAGAACACATTGTTGGTTGAAATAACTGTCCTGTAGCGAAAGCTTTTCCTCCCCGTTGCGGGGAGAAGGCCAGGGGAGCTAGCTCAGACATCAGCAGTTACTCTTGAACAACTCTGCATGGAAGTTGTGTTTTCAAGTAAAGGATTGAAATGGAGTGGCTGCCTTTTTTTCAAACCACCCACCCACCCAGCTTTGAGTTGGTGCAGATGAATCTTCCCCGGTCCCTCTGAGTTGAGTCGTGGTCCTGATTTTTCTCCACGACGTTGTTGTTCTGATTTTTTTTTCCTCCTCCTACACCACTGTCCGCACTCCCAAAGTTATCAAACCGTTGGCCTGCTTCCTGTCTTAACGACTTCCTGTCACAACCGTCAGCCGTATTTTCTGGCTGCTACAATACCCTTGGAATCGCAGAATAACTTGAGTGCCGAGAGGTCTCTAAGGCCATCGGGTTCAATCCCCCTGCTGAAGGCAGGAATCCCAAGCCAAGCCAACGGGGATGGATGGCTGTTCAACTTTCTCTTGAAGGCCTCCAGCGTTGGCACCATCTCTGTTTCTGATCAGGTCTGGGACAACAGGAGAGAAAGAGAGACCTAGTTTTAGTAGAGCACTCCTTCCCAACCTTGGGCCCCCCAGATGTTCTTGGACTACAGCTCCCAGAAATCCTGGCCGGCAGAGCTCGTGGTGAAGGCTTCTGGGAGTTTGAGTCCAAGAATATCTGGGAACTCAAGGTTGGGAACCACTGCGATATACCGTGAGACAACATCGTTGGGTTGGTTCAGATGACCCTCCAAACCGTGGTCTGGAAGATCATCTCAACAACACCACGGTCTAGAGCAGTGGTTTCCAACCTTGGGTCTCCAGATGTTCTTGGACTACACTTCCCAGAAATCCTGGCTAGTACAGCTGGGGGTGAAGGCTTCTGGGAGTTTTAGCACAAGAACATCTGGGGACCTCAGGTGGGGAAACCACGGCAAGGCTAACGACCTTCAAGGTGTCGCTGTAATCTGGCCTATCGCTTTCCATCATCTTTTGCCCTTGGCTAGGCTGTCTGCCGCTTTGGAGCCTTAATTAGAAATAGTTGGTTCTTCGGACAAGTGGTCGTTATTGTGCAATGCAAGGTAAACAATCCTTTTGCCCCAGGCAAGAGTCCTCTCCAACCTTCATGGGTCGGTCTTTCATCTCCGAGGAGAAGAACGTCATCTCGGTGGATCAGTGGCTTCAAAGTTTGAGAATGGTGGGAAAGTTTGAGCACAACCCGGACTGCGGCAAGATGTTGCCCTTAAATACCGGTGGTTCCAAAACTCTGGTTTCTTGTCTGTGGGCGTGCATGCACATGGCAGGGGAAGGAAACCAGCTTCTTTACGAGGCTTGGCTGCAGCCAACCACAGTGCAAATGCTATCATCCAGTTCTAAGGCAGGTAAGTTACTTTTTAAATATATATATATATATACCGAGAGCTCTTCCACAGAAACCTACTGTATATTTTTGCCTGTATTGCTGGGGTCACAAGCCAGGTGGCGATTTTAAGATCAATTCTGGCTCCTCTAAGCACGACGACCTAGGTGCTTCAAACCAAGGTGGCTCCCCATAATCTCTTCCCCTTGGCGGTGCTGGCTGCGGCTTCGAATCCTGAACAGCGTTGCCGTGTTGGTTCAAGAGATCCAGTGTGATCCAGAGGCAGGCAGTGTGTTTGTCAGGGCTTCCAGATTGTGAAAGCACACTTTTGTGACGTTTTGGCCCACTGAAATAACGCGATTGCCTGGTTCGGTTTGGTTTGGATCTCTTCAGCGGCCCCGCCACCCTCCAGGAAAACTTACTTTTTGACCAAGCCTACAGCTTAGCTCTGTCTGGATAGCTCAGTGGTTTAGATATCTGCCTATGGAGCCAGAGATCGCGAGTTCGAATCCCCTCGGGATCAGCCTGGGTAGCCTTGGGCAAGCTGCACAGTCCCAGGGCGCCCCCTAGAGGAAGGTAAAGGTAAAACACCTCTGAGTCTTCTCTACCTGAAAAACCCTGAAAAGTCAGAATTTACATGACAGCACATAATAATAATAATAATAATATTATTATTACAGCTTAGCATAGCTTTAACCTGCCCTGATTTCCCTGGGTGAGAAAATTCATAATTTGAACTTGCATTTCAAGACGCCTTGATCAAAAGGAAGTCGCGAAGTGTCCTTGAATATAAGCAAAATTCTCTGAATTTTTGCCTGTTGTTACTCTTAAGTAATTGAAGACCCCACGCCTCACCCCAAAGTACAAGCCATTGGGGAAAAAAGCATCTGTTGAAACGAGGAGAGCTTCGGAGCCGTCAGACGTCACTGGGTTATGAAGCATTGGCTGGTTTGCGGCGTTTAAACCCGTTACTTTCCCCTTGCGTTCAGATTTCAAGATCCTTGATTCCAAATGGACTTTTCCGCGTCGACCTGCATTATCCAAACGGCTGAAGTTTGCTCCGGGGGCCCAAAACGCACCCCCCTCTTGAAGCCCCCACGGGCGTTTCTGCTCTGTGGCCTTTTGCAGTGGAGGGAACCGGACCCTCCTCCCAAGGGCAGGTAGCCCCTGAGCAGGTTCACAGGGGGGTCCTTTTCAATAAATCGGTTTTTCCAGTCTCTCCACCTGCGTGGATCCTTGTAGATTTATCCGCATCCTTAAAATTGATGCCAAGAAGACAAATATCCAGCTGTGCTTGGCAGGGGGCGGAGTCTGGAGGTTGAATGGGACCCCTCCCCTTCCACCCTACCACTTGCTTTAAATGAATATGGCGGCCGGGAGGGGCGGAGCGAAGGAGGGGCGGGGCGAGGGTGAGAGAAGGAGGGGCGGGGCGAAGGAGGGGGCGAGGGTGAGAGAAGGAGGGGGCGGGGCGAGGGTGAGAGAAGGAGGGGGCGGAGCGAAGGAGGGGCGGGGCGAGGGTGAGAGAAGGAGGGGGCGGGGCGAAGGAGGGGGCGGGGCGAGGGGAGCGCCTCAGGGTCGCCTCAGGCCGCGAAGGAGGAAGAGGAAGAGGAAGAGGAAGAGGGGAGCCGCCTTCCGGGCCTTCCTTGCCCTCCTTCCTCCCGCACCGCCCTCCCGGGTACGGCGTCCCCTCTGCGGGGCCCCCCTCGGGAGGCCCCTCCCTCCTTCCCCCCCCCTCGGAACCGCGGGTCTCCGCCAACGCGCCTGGGAGGGATAGGGAGGAGCCTCCGGGACCCGCGGCGCTTCCTTTCCCGCGGTTCCGTGGGGGGGGGGCGGGGGAGGAGGAGGGAGGGCTGTGGGAAGGCCGATGGGCTTCTTAGTCCCGGGGGTGGGGTGTTTGGGGAGGCCCTTCCGCAGCCCTTCCCCGGGGCTGTACACGCGTGTCTCTTGTCGGGGAGCGCGTGCCCCCATTCACACAACCAGCTTTCAAAACAAAGAATCTGGATGACGGGGGCGGGCCTGGAAAGCGGCTATGCCTGCATGATCTCTCTCTCTCTCTATCTAAAATATTCTTGCCTTTCTGCTGGGGAGGGCAGGGCAACTCCGGTTCCCATCCTCCCGCCCTAGGTTCTGCTGTTGCAAAGAGCCGATGGGCTTTGGAGTCCCTAGCCCTCCTTGTGCTCCACCAGGGCTGAAGGCAGGATGGGGCCTCCCAGGTGGAAGGGTAGACTCCAGCGCCCATCATCCTCGCCCAGCCAAGAGGGACGGATGATGGGACGTGTAACTCTTTCTGCAGGCCCGCCCCTGTTTGAAACGGGGATCCCAAGGCGCTGCTAGAGAAGCCATCCCTGGGGGGGGGGGGTGTGTGTGTATATTTTAAGGCATTAAATGCTCTGTTGCGATGCATTAAAAAGGGGGAGGGTTGTAATCCTATAATCCAAAATCAGATTATAGGATCGGGGTTTCTGAACCCCCTTAAGCCAAGCCCCCTCTCGTGCCTGGTTCTGACTGTTGCTAGAGGCAAAAGGTTGTCATTGAGGCTGCCCTACTTTGGGCCCCTCCTGAGAAGGCAGGACTCTCTGGAGAAAGACCCTCCTGCTAGGAAAAGTGGAAGGCAGCGGGAAAAGAGGAAGACCCCATAACACGAGATGGACTGACTCCCTAAAGGAAGCCATAGGCTTGAGTCTGCAAGAGGGGGTTTATTGAGGACAGGACACTTTGGAGATTGCTCGTTCATAAGGGTCAGCCTAAGGTGGAAGCAACTTGGGTTATTTTTCTTTGAATAGGTTAAATATTTTCAGACCGTGGCTAAGTGAATCAGCAGATACCGATCCCGCGGATACGGGGGTCCTGCTGGACCACATTATAAATGTTTTGTTTTAAATCAGAATGGCAGAGTTGTTGACCGTTTTGCTTCCTGTGCCGCCCCTTCCTTCCAGACCAGGATGAGCGTGCTCTGACATGGCTTCGCAGTGCAAGATTCAGACGTTGCAAGTGGTAGACACCGAATACACGGCAGACGCGACGGAGTGGTGCCCCGTGGAGGGCTGGCACGGCATCCTGGCATGCGGCACCTACCAGCTGAAGAAACCGGACACTAAGGTGAGCAGAAGGGCTTCACGAAGCAGGAAATAGGGTAACGACTTCGGTCATTTAAAGACTCAACGGTTTGCACCTCCCGGATAAAGCTCGTAAGATATATTTTGCGGTTGTATGTTTCTCATCTCCACTAGCGACCCGTCGTGTCCCGGATCAGGTTCAAGGTTTCGATGCTTACATAGAAAGCCCTCCACGGTTTGGGACCATGTTACTGGTTGAGGCATCTTTTCCCAGTTTCCTCTGCCCGATCCTCCCAGGTGGGGCTCCTCCGCGTTGCCACCCCGAGGGACTGCCTGCAAGTCGTCTTCGAGAGGCAAGGCCTTCTTTGTGGTGGCACCGGCCTTATGGAACCAGCTCCCGAAGGAGCTATGCTTGGAGGAGAAAGGCAGGGTCAAAAAACAACAACCATTTAAATAAATAAATGAACTTAAACTACTGCTTTTTAGGGAAGCTGTCCACGCCAACACTGGCTGAATGTACACCTCTTGTCTTGCTTTAATAGGGAAAATTATCTCCAGTGCCCTTTGGTTTTATGCTGCGAATTGTCAAATTGTTTTAACTGTTATCGTTATATTTGTGTTCTTTGCGTACGTTTGTTTTCTTGTAAACCACCCAGAAATAGCGCATTGCACCAATGGGGCGGTGTATAAATTAAAGAAAAAATAAGAAGAAATTGTGGCTTTGGTGTTCCAGTTCTGACCTGTGGGTTCCCCTACTACGGAATGAAAAAAGATGGTAGGGAAAATCCTGCACGGCAACCTGTTCATTCTTCTCCCTGTTGCAGCCTGGCGAAAATCCGGAGGAAAACAACGAGCCCCATGTCCGTCTGGGTCGCCTCTACGTGTATTCTTTTGAAGAACAAGCTTTCGCACCACTGACTGAGCTGCAGAGGCTGGAAATGGCGGCTGTGCTGGACGTTAAATGGTAGCGCTGGGTGCAGATGCTCAGACCTGACCCGAAGGGCTTCTTTGGGACGTTTTTAGGAGGATGAGTCTATGAGAACAATGGTGGATGTGCACACTTTCACCCCTTTTTATTTATTTATTTATTTGACTTTTATCCCGCCCTTCTAGACGATGTCTACTCAGGGCGGGTCACAATAAAATCATTCATAAAAACAGTTAAAAGAATAAATTAAATTGACATATTAGTGTCGATCAAGATGGGAAAATAGACAAAAAACTAAGTAAAAGTAAAAGTCAAGTATTGACAGGAGGGAAGGCCTGCCTGAAAAGCCAAGTCTTTAATTGGCTCTTAAAAACACCCAGCGAGGGAGCCAGGCAGATCTCTGATGGCAAGCTGTTCCAGAGCCGAGGGGCCACTGCTGAGAAGGCCCGGTTTCTTGTTCTTTCTTTCCGGGCCTCTCTTGGCGTTAGGCCCCTCAGCCGTCTTTCCTGGCTATAGCGAGTGACTCGAGTAGATCTAGGTGGGAGAAGGCGTTCTGCTAGGTATCGAGGTCCTAAACCGTTTAGGGCTTTATATGTCATCATTAACAGTTTGAAATCAATGCAGAAACGATTCTTCAACAAGAAGAATACATAGCATGGTCTCTATCTCCCTCTAGCGGCCCGTTCTTGTAATTCGCGGTGAAAATATGTATTTCTAGTTTTTTTTTTTCTTTTAATATTTTTAATATTTTCAGACCATGGATACTGATCTTGCAGATATGGGAGTTCTGCTGTACCAGGTAGTAGTCAGCCTTGGGGCAGACAAAGCAGATGTTACCCTGGTGGTTTTGTAATTTTACTTCTACTGCCAATTTTTGCTAAGGCCGACAGAGCCAATGTTAGATCTGATTCGAAGCCTCCCCTCTTCGGTGGAATTTTCTACCATGGGGGGGGTGGACCTGCTTCCCTGTTTGTTAAGTGTGAGTGTCCATGAACCATCTCAGGGTGTTCCTTTTGGGGCAAGCCCAGCTGTGTCTGTCGAAATGTCAATTTCTAATTTGAACTTGACTCTTACCCTGAGAAAAGTCGCAGGGGGTGGAGCAAGGAAATATGCAGCCCATTTGAGCCACAAAATATTTGCCGACTGCAAAGACCGGGGTGGGTGAAAGTGGACGCACTTGGAATCCAATACCATTGTTCAGGAATTCGTCTTAAGTTTTCATACGTGATAGTTGTGTCAAGAAACTTCCTGCCGTTACGTTTCCTTCCTTTAAAAGGAGACCTAAGGACTTACGGCTGACATTTCTCCTCTCTTCCGTTCAAGGTGCCGCCTTCCCATTGCTGGCCGGCCTGTTCTAGGCCTTGCAAATGCCAAGGGAAACGTGGACTTCTTCCATCTGATAGGAAACGAGGTAGGTGAACGGAGCGGAGGCGTGGCTTGTGCGGAGAAGTTTGGTTCCCAGGTGGGCAGGGCAGAGATCTCTCTCTGTGCAGCCGTTTTTTTTTTTATTTAATCATCATCATCATCTTAGAACTGCAGTCCTGAAATGATGATACTTATAGTGCTAAATAGTGCAATTTTTACGCAAAAGTAGAACCAAGTGTTAAGTGAGGCTGGCTCCTGTTGTGTATATGATACAGTAAGTAAAAATAAAGGTTCCCCTTGACCATTAAGTCCAGTCGTGTCCGACTCTAGGGGCTGGTGCTCATCCCCGTTTGTAAGCTGAAGGGGCCGGCATTTATCTGTAGACACTTTCCGTGGTCACGTGGCTGGCATTGACTAGACACAGGATGCTGTTGCCTTCCTACTGATGTGGTACCTCTTCATCGACTCGCATGTGCAGGCTTTCGAACTGCTTAGGTTGGCAGGAGCCGGGAGAAGGCAAGGGAGCTCACTCTGTTGTGCGGATTCGACCCGCCGACCTTCCGATCGACAAGTCCGGTGGCTCGGCGGTTTAACCCACAACGCCACCTGGGTCCCTATAGGATACAGCAGGACCCCCATATCTGCGGGGATCCGTTCCAAGCCCCCCCCCCCCCCGGACCTTGAAAAACACAGATGAAAGTAAACAATATTTTAATAGCAAACACTATACAAAGCCTGGTCTCTGGAATTCTGGTAACTAGAAATATACATTTCTAGGATTTTCCCATTCATATTTTCAGACTGTGGATAAGTGAATCAGCGGACGCTGATCCCACGGATATGGGAGTCCTACCTTACCAGCAAAAGATAACATTCTGTGCTGACCAACACTTGACATGCACACATGCTTTGGGCTAAGAACAATGTCCGTATGGTGTGATCCCGCCCGGTTCCCTTGTTAGTGTCGAATGAGATGTTCCCTCTTGAGCCGGCCTGACTTTGATCAGTTCGCTTTTCCCTCTAGTAGCAGAAGAGCTGCAGGCTGGAGGCGCTGAGCACCGTCGAGCTGGGAGGGGAATGTCTCGCTTTGTCTCTGGACTGGTCCGCGGGACGAGCGCAGTGGTGAGAAGCCGGACGAGGGTTGTGGTGGGCGGGGAGAAACTCTGCTCGTGCTTCCCTGTTTCGGTTCTCAGCGGGGCGTAGCTGACAGAGTGATGGACTGTGGGGCTCTGGGTTCGAATCCCCCCCCCCTTGGCCAGGGAAACTCCCTGGGGGAGTGGAACTGGTCAAACCACTCCTTAAATATCTCACGTACCTTGGAAGTCCAATTAGGGTCCCTTTAAGTCGGTTCTGACTTGATGGCACAGAACACGCACACAAAAACTCTTTATTTCAGGAGCGGAATAAAATGAAAACTAAGCCCCCCGGCCTCCTTGAAGGCCTTCGCTCTGGCATTTCCTCCTGACAGTCCAGTCCAGTGGGATTAGCTGTCTTGGGCTTATGTCTTTCATGCTTATATTTTGAGGTGGGGGCTTAGAACCGATCCCCTGTGGATAAGGGGATCCTCCTGTACAGTGTAGCTTAACTACCACATTAAAGTGGCACATACCTTTGACTTTGGGTGTACCTGCTGAAACAGACGAGCAAGACTACCTTGGTTGGAAATGAAGATGTTTCCTGTTGGCATTCAGCAGGGCTGGCCCTCTGAAGCTGGTCTGCAGTGATTCCAAAGGAAGGCTGAGCTTGCTGACCATCGACGAATCGTCCCCTTCCGTACGCATCTCGGACCAGTGGAAGGCACACGACGCTGAAGCCTGGATCGCGGCCTTCGACTACTGGAACACGTGCGTTGTGTATTCAGGTGCGCATTTACTCTCTCAGTGAGTCCTGGAGCTTTATGGCTGTGTTTCCACCTTGTTGTGGGTTTTTGCATTAGAGAAGACTCCGAGGAACACGAGCAGATTTTTAAAAGGCCATTCACAGTGACATGAATTGACAGTGGGCCATCCCTGTCTGTCTCTTTCTTCCCCTACAAGGAAATTTGGGGGTGGGGGGGGGGAAAGAGAGACCACCATTTAGCTTCCTCATGATTTGCCTGATCTACATTTATTTATTTAATACATTTATATTCTGCCCGAATTAGTGCAAGGCACCACTGGGGGTGGTTAACAGCAAAAATAAATACTATAGCTACCCCTAAATTCCCAGACACAAAATTAAATTATGGGGGCCTAGACATAATAGAACACAAACACACACATAAAGATATATAAATATAAATGTTCTGCTACGTCTAGGCCTTCTAATTTAATTTTCTATCATTAATTAGAGGGTAGCTGTAGTGTTTATAATGTTTATATGCCATCTGTCTCCCCATAGGGAACCCAGGTGGCTCACAACAGATAAAACTATAAAACAGACACAGTTTAAAATGCTATATAAATATCATCTTAAAAATTAAACGTATAATAAGATTGATGCTTTAGAGATGCACTCCAGCTCTTTTGGTATAGAAATATATATTTTTGTATAGAAATATACAAAGAGCCGTGCTGGACAAAATGAAAAAGCCTTCTAGGGTAACATCCTGTGCTTCACAGCGGCCAGCCGGCTCTTTGCCGGAAGCTCTCCCAACAGCTGGCGCTGGCAGGAAACGGCTTTTAACGGAGAGCTCGTTCTTGCCGGTACGGAGAAGGGGAACCAGGCCATTCCTCGTTTGTGGCCTGTGGTTCATGTTCTGATCCAGGAGCGTGGCGCTAGCATTGAGCTTTGGAACTGGCACTCGGGCTTCCCGCGCTTCCCACTTTGTGGGCGATGCTGCCATGTTTCCTGGAGAAGCCATGCGCGCCGAGCCGTTCCCTGCCACAGAGCTCCGCCATCTCTCTTTTCAGGTGGTGACGACAGCAGACTTCAAGGATGGGACACCCGGAGTAGCCCAGGGTGCCCCACCTTCAGCAGCGAGAGGTAAGCCATAGCCCGCCAGGTAAAACGGCGTTGCTGACATCTCCTGCCTTCGCTGGGAGAGGCCTCTGAGCGCAGGTGAACTGGGGTGGGGTGGGGGGAGAGAAATGTTCCGTGACGCTTCATCTGTGATTTGCAGGCATTCCATGGGCGTGTGCAGTATTCAGAGCCATCCTCTGCGGGAGAATCTCCTGGCCACAGGAAGGTGAGCCTCCCTTGAAACTCTCTAACCCAGAGATGGGGGAATGTTCGGTTTATACAAATCTACGGTATCTCATAGATGGGATGCCGGAAGAACAGTGCCTGCTCTTTGCTGGGAGATTGTACAGAGGAATTAGCGTAGGACCCCCATAACCTCTGGATCAGTATTCATCGTTTTGCTTATCTGTGAGGTCTGAAAATATTAAAGAAACCTAGAAATCTGTATTTTCGTGATGTATTTACCAGAACTGGTCACAAGAGGGAGACAGAGACTCTGCTATCTCCTCTTCTCGTTGAATAATACATAACATGGCATCGGGCTCCCTCTAGTGGCCAGTTCTGGTAAAAATGTTGAACATATTTCAGTTTTTTTTTTCTTTTACCATGCTGTGTTTAGCATTTCCTATTATCCACTGTTTTCAGCATCCGCAGGGGCTTGGAATCGATCCCCCACAGATACGGGGGTCCTAGTGTAAAATAATTTCCTAGGAACCTGCAAACTGAAAAGCTACCTGTAGTCGTTGCTTTAAACCCTGCCCTGTGTTTCTCCAGCTACGATGAGCACATCCTTTTGTGGGACACCCGGAACATGAAGCAGCCGTTGGCAGACACCCACGTGCAGGGAGGCGTTTGGAGGTTGAAGTGGCATCCGACACAGGAACGCTTCCTGCTGGCCGCCTGCATGCACAGTGGCTTCAAAATCCTTGACTGCCAGGGGTGCATGGGTGAGTAAGGGTGATCTCGAGAGTAAGCACGGGAGCAAGGAGAAATGGCTGAGCCGTGAGTTGGAGCCACCAACCTTGGCTCGAACAGCCATGGCTCAATGTGAAAATTGAAGGCTGTTCCCACAGCGTGGGAAACGGGCCGTTTTGGTGACAGACGCTCCTCGCTGGACCTAGTTGATGAGATCAAATGCTGGAGATAAACAGCCCAAGGCAGCCCAAGAAAACCATAGAGGGGTTTCTAAGCAACGTAGGACCCTCTTATCTGCAAGATCAGTTTCCAGTGATTCACGTATCCATGGTCTGAAAGTATTAAGGAGGGAGCCAATTATACACAGACCATTGCTGTGTATAACATTTGCTATTAAAATAGTGTTTGCCAAAATCCACATTTTTTAGCATCTGCTAGGGGGGAGGCTTGGTACCGATCCCCTGCAGATACGGGGGTCCTGCTGTAATCAGAATGTAATTAAGGAAGTTCTCTGAAAACGGCTATGAAAAATGGCTTGTTCTCATGATCGTCCTTCTGTTACGTCGTGCAAAAGAAGGTGAATTAGGCCTTGCTTTGATCCCTCGGTGCCCATGGGAAAAATGTTCAAATACTCCTTATGCGGCCGTCCACACAATGCTCCTTCCTCACTCTTGAAAGTAAGATTTGCAGAGTAACCTGCCTGAACTACTCTGGGAAGCCTAAGTTAATTTAAAATTACAAACAGAGCAGGGATCAGTACCCTCTTAATTAGTCTCTTGCCTGACTGGTGGTTGTCTTTTTCTGCCTGTTAGCCCCGAACAAAGAAAACTGCCGTGTTCTTTCGTCTTACGTCTTGCACAATTCTTTGGCTTACGGAGCGGACTGGTCAAGAGTTCCCCTGACCCACCCCTTCGTTCCATCTGCAGCGATGCCGGTGACTTGTACGGAGCAGGAGGCAGGAAATGTGGATCTCAAGGTCCAGAACCTCAAGATCGTTTACGAATCCCCCACAGCCACTTTTGACGTGATGCTTGACGAGGAAGACCCAACGCCTGCCTCCCTGGTCCAGGCAGAAGATGGTGGTGACCAGCAGCGACTGTGTGCTGATGGGAAAGATCCAGACACCAAAGGAAGCAGTGAAGCTGAAACAGTCAAAGCCCAAAGAGAGACCAGCCTGCTGGCCACGTGTTCCTTCTACGACCACGTCCTGCATGTTTGGAAATGGGAAACCAGCCAGGCTGGCCCCTTGACCTAAAGAGGGCCTCAGTATCGATTTAGCTGATTGCGTATATAGACGTCTTTCTTGGGCAGAAATTTTTAGCGCCAGGATGAGAAAAGTAGGCGTTTTGTGAACAGGATGCTTTGGTGTGACCTGTGTCACGTTTCCAGCTTTACTCCCGAGAGCCTCGCGTAGCTTTGAAGCCTCCTCAGGTACGAGTTGCTGAGTGGGTTTTCCCCCTTCCTCTTCTCCTCGCTACAGAAAGTAAGACTAATCTGGTTCTCTTGTTCAACGGTATCTTGGGTCAGTGATCATTCCTTTCAATTTGGGGTTTGGGTATCGGTCCGAGATGCAGCAGAAAGGTTCAGCTTTACTGTTGCTATTGGAACAATCCCTGCTATTTTTCCTGTGCAAGTAAATGCCTTTACTTGGGTTTGGTCTGGGTAAAGACAGGACCCAATGACTAGGTGCTGCAGGAAGGAAAAAATCAGCACTGCAACCAGTTTTACTAGCAATAGGGGGCACTGGTTGGGGCTCAGCTTTTCAGGCTTGGAGTTTGTTCCGCATCCACTGGAGAGTGAAGTTACTCCTAGGTTCAGCCAAGCAACTTGAGGAGGGAGACGAAAGAAGGGCCAGAATCCCATTTGGGATTTACGCATGCATAAGTGAAATGTCACAAGCTGTGATCACAAATTGCCCCTAAAAACAACACTGGTGTCACATGCCAGATCCTATGGTGCCAGCTGCTCACCCGTCTCATTCATTTGGCAAAATGCAGTTTCACTTACACATGTATAAATCATCAGTGGGGTTCTGGCCACCGATATACACTATCCTGTAGCACTATCTTCCTATCCTTTTCTCTCCAGGAAAATTCTAGCCTTTTTAAACTTAGGATTTCTTTTAACGTGGTCCCGGAAGCTAATGTGTTTACTGGAATGATCCTTTCCTGCCCCTTTTCTGCATCACAGAAAGAAGAACACCAGCAATGATCAGTATTAATACTGAGGACACTTTCCTGAAACTCAGGTACAAATTCTTCAGTGCTGCAGAAGTCCTTGGTTAAGGACAAACTTGTAATTTCAGATTCTGCTAGCCCAACTTTTAGGGCATTGATGTACAAATAACGCACACCAGTATTGTAAACGAGATCTTTAAACAATTGTTTGGACCTTTCTAAAATAAATTAGAACTTGTTCTTAGCAGAGTATTTTGAACTGACTGTTCTCTGCTATTCTCTTCACAGAGCTAATACAATTAGAATATGTAGATTCAGCATAATTGTATATGGTAATCAGTGAGGGCTGGTGAGTCAATGTCGCTCTCCTACTTGACACTGAAAACAAAGTTCAACTGGAAGTAACAATGGTCTCCACTAAGAACTTTCAGGAAAGCAGAATCTAGAACAGGCCCATCCAGGTATCAAGTGGCTGAAAGGGATTTTTTATTCCAAAATTCTCTATCTTGAGATATGCTTGTAGGAATATAAAACTTATCTAGCTGGCAGTAAAATTGTGGTTTGAATCAGGACAGTACAGAAAGTAAATACTGGTAGAGATCTGGGTGAGCTGAAGATCAGCAAGGATTTACAAGTTTCAATTGCTGAACAGCAGAGCAGTAATAACACAATAATTCTCTTTACCTAATTAATACACCTGAAAATAAAAGCAAGCTTGGGGTAACCAGAATTAGAATTTTATGCCATGCAACTGTGCACGGTTTCATCCTGTTACTCAGAATTTTTTACCCATTTGCCTTTTGCACAAGGCTACAGTTGACAGGTAGTGACAGATTTTACTTTCTTGGACTCAATGATCACTGCAGATGGTGACAGCAGCCACGAAATTAAAAGACGCCTGCTTCTTGGGAGGAAAGCGATGACAAACCTAGACAACATCTTAAAAAGCAGAGACATCACCTTGCCGACAAAGGTCCGCATAGTCAAAGCTATGGTTTTTCCAGTAGTGATGTATGGAAGTGAGAGCTGGGCTATAAAGAAGGCTGACCGCCGAAGAATTGATGCTTTTGAATTGTTGTGCTGGAGGAGACTCTTGAGAGTCCCCTGGACTGCAAGGAGAACAAACCTATCCATTTTGAAGGAAATCAACCCTGAGTGCTCACTGGAAGGACAGATCCTGAAGCTGAGGCTCCAATACTTTGGCCATCTCATGAGAAGAGAAGACTCCCTGGAAAAGACCCTGATGTTGGGAAAGTGTGAGGGCAAGAGGAGAAGGGGACAGAGGATGAGATGGATGGACAGGGTCACCGAAGTGACCAACATGAATTTGACCCAACTCCAGGAGGCAGCGGAAGACAGGAGGGCCTGGCGTGCTCTGGTCCATGGGGTCACAAAGAGTCGGACACAACTTAACAACAACAGTTGACAGATATCAAGGTGTTAAGAGAAGGACCAAACATTTCTAAGTCTGCAGGCTGCCCCACCTGAAATCTAACGCTTGATGAGATCCATTTATTTGTCCGCAGCATCCCATGCCTCCCACATTACATTCTGAAATAAGACAGAAATGGACTTAATATCCAGGCCCTACTCCCTTTTAACATTTGGCCTTTAAAGCTTGCTTGGTTTTTTTTTTTTTTTGGTACCTTTTCAATGGGCCAAAAAAATTTAAACCCCAATATGAATTCTGCAATTTGATTTGCACCAGTACAGTTATCTCTGCTTGACAGTGGAAAACAAGACAGATCCTCCAAGCCTGTGTCTAAATACAGTCGTTCTCCATGAGCGTGGACTCACTGAATCAGTGCGGTCTATAAAAGTGTTGCCTCACTCTTCAGCAGTTAATTCAGTGTGCCTAGTCTAGTTGGGAATCGCAACGGTATTTAGGCTCAGGTCTGTCTTCTCATTTTCAAGATTAAACTGCAGTTCTGTCCAGAAATAGAATGAGCCTCATGGATTTTTAAAAACAGTTTTATTCTTTTTAACAAAAATGGGATCAGATACTGACATTTATCCCTTCAAAGGCTTCAGTGTCTTGCGTCAGATCCAGTGGATCTGCGTAGCTGAATAACATTTCCAGTAACTTCCCACAAATACTCTCCAAACTGCAAAAGTCCATTTTCAATGATGTGGGCAGGCTGCTTCCTCCACAAGACATGAGTTATTTTTAATCCTTTCCCTTCCAGATGCCCGATAGGGGAATTTCCCAAAATGCACGTTTGTCTTCTATCTTTCTTTACCAGCTCTTCCATGCAATAGTCACTATTTTTGTTTGCCGGCAGCATCCACAGCTCAACCTCGGGAGGCACAAATCCCTTCCGATAATAATAAATTGATGGATTTTTCAACTCCTGTTTCTAAAGAAGCTTAACCATGGAAGGGCTGGTTGCTTGTTTTTTCTCTCTTCGGAAACAAGTTTTCATTGACGATCTTTGACATTATATAGCCTGGCTTCCTCCTGAGAGCTCAACCTCGGAAGGCAAAAAATTCGGTGAATTTTTAAACACATTTTCACTGATGGATCATCAACTTTATTACGGAGGCTGCTTTCTTCCTTGATAGCTCAGCTTCCGGCAGGTTTCAGCCGAAACCATACATGGGTGTTAAAAAAAATCCATATTTTTAAATAACGGGTGGCTGTGGTCGCCTTTTCCCCTTTTGAAATATGTTTTCACAGACGATCCTTGGCATTATTAGGGCGGCAGAGTCTTCTTCCTCGATCCAATTAAATCCCCTTTTTTCTCTCTTCCCCCCCCCCCCCGCGCGGTTTTTTGTTTTAAAGTCCGATGGGCCCCTTTTTGCTCGTTTTTCTCCGTTATTTCTCCCCCTTGGTCCGTTTCCTAGCGCACGAAGTTCTTGGGAAAGAGGCAAAAGAGCTTCCCTTCCTGGCTGGGCTCGAAGCCGTACTTCTCCAGCTGCTGCGGGTCGAACGTCCCGGCCCGGAGGTCCTTCCGGACCTGAGGCGCGGCCGTCTGCTCGAAGAGGGCGCGGGCCGTGAGGGGCGGCTCGGTGCCCGGAGAGGCCCGGTAGGAGACGTAGGCCTTCAGCCGGAAGCCCGTCAGGTCCGGCACCACCAGCCGCGGCACCATCTCGGGCACCAGCACGAACTTCCGGCTCGAGGTCAAGTAGCCCAAGGGCTTGCTGCCGCGGCCCTTGTAGAAAGTCCGCGGGCCTCGCTTGCTGGTCCAGGCCGCCGTCCGGTCGGCGCCCCGCACCAGGCCCCGCGCCACTTCGCCCAGCAGGCCCATGAAGGAATCGAGGTCGCTTTCTCCCCGTCTCCAACGGATTTTTACCTCAGACCACAGGTTAACATCCGGCGCTCTCATTGGCTCCGGCAGCGCGCGGCCAATCGCCGGCTTCGATACAAAGAAGGAGCCAATGTTTGAAAGGAAGCGGAGAGAAATTCGGACGCCCGGCCAATCAAGACAGGGGCGGGGAGGAGCTTCATGGTTTGCTGGCGGTCTGAGGAGCTCTGTTCTGATTGGTCGGCGAGGCTGCTTATGGCCCTGCCCATAGGGAAGGAGCTATCATTTGATTGGTTGTTGGCCCGCTTGCCTTTCCGCCCACATCCCTCCCATGTGAACTCTGACGTGGATTGGAGAAGCGAGCCTAGTGCTCAGTCTAGCTAAAAGAAGTCACAGGTGGGCGCTGCAAACACAGAGCTAGGAAATCAGAAGAGTGATGCATGGAGCAGCAGTCGTAAAGGAACTCTTTCTTTGTTCCTATCAGAAGCACCACAGTAGTACAAAGAATGAATAGATCAAATAATTTTCGCCCTGCAAGAGTATTTGGGACAGCCAGCACCAACTCTTCCATAGTTACGAAAGAACTAGAAAAGATTGGGCCACTGGCTTGCAGAGCCAGAGGTTGGGAGTTTGAATCCCCTCCTGTGCGGGGCTGGACTGGATGACCCCTTAGGATCCCTTCCAGCTCTGCAGTTCTAAGATGATGATGTAAAACAACCAGATTTGGTTTCAATATTGAATTGAATTTATTTATTATGGTCGGGTGACCAGCTCAGTTTGATTTCAGTAATTTGGTTGGCTTACCTAGCTCAGTGGTTTGGTTGGGAGTTCGAATCCCCATTGAACAGGGGCTGGGCTGGATGACCCCTAGGGTCTTTTCCAGCTCTGCAGTTCTCAGATTATTATTATTATCAATAAATATAAGAATGTGTCACTCAAGACCAATACCCTCCATACTATGGTATTTCCAGTTACGATGTACAGATGCGAAAGCTGGGCAGTGAAGAAAGCTAATGGGGAAAAAATATATTAATTGGAAATGTGAAGTTGAAGAAGAGCTCTGTAGATGTGATGCACCACCAAGAAAACAAATACAAGAATGTTAGATCAAATCGAGCGTCTAGAAGCAAGAAATGGTTAAATTGAGGCGATCGTCCTTTGTCTACATCCTGTGACAGGAAGGGTCACTGGAAAAAGAAAATAATGCTGGGAAGAGCAGAAGGTGGGTAGAAAAGAGGAAGATCAAATATGAGACGGCTTGACTTCATAAAGGAAACCTCGCTTCTTCACTCTTTCTGGATGGTTTAGAGTTAGACGAGCGCCTTGAGTCCTCTGGTGTTCTTTGACTACAACTCCCAGAAGGCTCCACCACGGGCTGGGGCGGCAAGGCCTTCTGGGAGTCGTAGTCCGAGATCACCTGGGGAACCGAAGTGGGGAACCACGGGTAGAGAGGAAAGGCAACTGAACAGGCCCCTCTCAGGGCCTGAACGCCTGGGGCGGAAGTGACGTCACGGAGAGCGCCGGGGATATAACCTCTCCCGACCTGGCGGGTGAACTCTGACCTTTGACTTCGCCCTCAGGGCTCGTTCCTGAGGGGAAAAAACCGTTGTTGGGTGTTCGGCTTCCCTTTTTCCCTTCCCGAGGCGGCCGGCCGGCCGGCCTGAGGAGACCCGGCCATGGGGAGCGAGGCCGCCTCGCCCGCCGACCGCCAGGTACGTGGGCCGGCCTCCCGCTCGGGCCCGGCACTCCCTTCGGGGCTTCTGGCCCCGGTTTTTCGCCTCCTTTCCTCCTCCTCCGTCTCCTCCTGAGGGAAAGGAATTGGATCCTGCTAACCAGGAACGGACAGCTTGCCAAAGTTTCCCGTCAGGGGAAAGTAACGACTTTCCAGTAACGGGGAAGTAACGACTTTCCAGTAATGGGGAAGTAATATTTTTTTCCTTCTCACGGGGAAGTAACAACTTCGCCATCATGGGGAAGTAACGACTTTCCTGTAACGGGGATATAACATGTTCCATCACAGGAAAGTAACAATTTTTCTGCAACAGGCAAGTAACGACTTTCCCATAATGGAGGTGTAACGACCTCCTGGTGTCCAGGAACGGAGCTCTCGTTGACGTTGTTCTGAAGTTACTAACTCTTTACTAAACCCTTTTTTCTGACTCGTGCTCTGGTTTAATGTTCGGGCTATAAATGTAATAAATAAAATAAAAAATTTAAGGCGGTGCCGATTTTTCCGAGGAAGGCTTTTAATCAGGGACCCCCCCCCGGTTCGCTTTTCTTCTTTTGACCTCCGCCGAGGATACATCATCCTAGGCCAAAAGCTGAATTTACTCTGTTTTCAACCTATTACTGTTAACCGTTGTGTGTAGAGAACTCAATATACAAATGTTGGTATTACGATGTTCTGTGTATTTGATGATGTTTGTTTTATTTATTGAAAATATTTTGACCCCGGCTTGTTTTTATCTCCAGTGAGTGGGATTCAAGGTTGGGGAGGATTGGGTTTAAATGCACATGTGGTTTGAAAAAGCCCTTTGGCGGCCTTTCGGCCCGTGATGTTCTCTCTCTGTTTAGCTCCCTGATAGGGTGGCGGTGGTGATGTGGACACGTGTGAGCCTATGTTTGTTAGAGAACTAAGAATATTGATAACCACAATCTAATTGGAGAATTGTGCAAATTTGAGAACGCTATCTAGTGTGTATAGAGCGATGGACCCAGGAGTACTGGGTTCAAATCCTTTCTCAGCTATGGAAACTCAACCGGTGGAGAAAAACTGGTAAAACCACTCCTTATATATCTTATAATATAAATATATCTTATTTATCTTGAAAGCCCTGATAGGGTCATTATAAGGCAGTTTCTGACTTGACAGCAGGTAGCCACAACAATATATTTTTATTTATTATTGAATTTATATCCCGCCCTTCTAGACAGGAGTCTACTCAGGGCGGCTCACAATATATTGTATACAAACAAATAAAAACAACAATTAAAATCTACAATAATAATATGATCAAGATGGGAGGAAACAACAAAAGCCAAGAAAGTACAATCAAGAATTGGCAGCAGGGAAGGCCTGCCTAAAGAGCCAAGTTTTTAATTGACTCTTAAAAACACCCATATGGGATGGGTTGTGACTCAATGGCACATAACAAGAACAAAATGTGTCGGTATAACTTTCAGTAGTATATCGCCTCTAGTTAAGAAGTCAAGAGTAGGCATTTGTCATGGTGGACCCAATCACGGAACTGGGGTGAGGCACCAAATGCAAACAAAAACTTCTTTATTCGATTCAGTTTGTCATTCAGATTTAGGCTGACGGACTTAATGTTGATGGATGCCTTTATTGAACTCCTGGAAAAAAAAATCACACAAATTGCAAGCCTTCCTAGGTAATGTTGGTGAGTGTAAGTAGTAAGATTCTAGCCAATATGTATTGCCTATGCTGGGCTTTGTTGCTAAGTTACATGTCACTTAATTTTAAGCTTTTAGACTTTCTTGGAAAAAGGTTAGGAATGTAGATGATGGTGATGATGACAGGCGGTGGATGGAGAGAGAGAACTAATAATGAAGATTCGATGCGTTCTTCAAGTTCAGAGGCAATACAGTAAGATCCTCATAGCTGCTGCGGATTGGGTCCAGGCCACATGGCGGATACTGAAAACTGTGGATAATAGTGAACATTATAGACAGAAAAAGAAAAAAACTCTAGAAAAACTAATTTCACCGTGTCTGATTTCATATGTATTTTTAATTTTAAATGTTTCTGTACTGGAATTTTTTTTTGTCTCCTGTTGAGTGCCAAAATGATGGATTAGGCTAGTTCATTTCTATTTTTTAAATTCAATATCATATAGATCGGTGGATGTTGCTATAACAGCAACATGCTGCATCTGTAATTTATGACGTGTGGAATATATGCAATGTGCTATACGGACCCATTTGAACATCTCGGCTGAGGCCGTGGGGCTGTGGCAAAAATCATGAAGTGGCAGTTGACCTGGAGGAAAAGGAGAGAAGCTATTACAGGAGTTGAAAAGATGAATGGACTTGGAACTGAAGCTCTTTCTAATTGTACTAATGTACCTCAGGACTGTCTGACTCTGCATTAAAGAGATGATGCCTCTCAGCTCTGCTAGCTTGTTTCCTTGTGGTTTCCTTTGTTTCTTGTTATGCAGCTAACAACTGACTCCCATACTGTAACACCTCCCTTCCCTTCTCAAAATGCACATTTCTGGGAAGACTTTGGTACTACACACTGTTTTCATGCTGTACTGTAACCAAGGCTAACTAAATCTAGGCACAATAACTGTCTATAGGAGGACTTCTGTATCTGCAGGATTGTATCTGCAGTTTCACTTATCTGCGGTCTGAAAGTATTAAAAAAAAACCCTAGATATACTGTATTTACATGATGTATTTACTGGAACTGGCTGCTAGAGGGAGCCAGAGGCCATGCTATGTTTTTTGAAGACTACATACCTAGCATTGTCTCTGGCTCCCTCTAGTGGCTAGTTCTGAAAATATGTATTTCAGGATTTTTTCTTTTACTGTGCTATGTATAGCGTTCACTGTTATCCACATTTTTTAGTATCTGCAGGGGTGGTGGTGCTTGGGGAATCAATCCCCTCAGATACGGGGGTCCTACTGTATTTTTCATGGTGGATCCCTCCCTCCATTTTCTTTTTTTCCGCTGTACCTCCCGTACGTTGGCAAGCTTTTGGGGTGCAGGGCCTTCTTTTGATATACTTTGTGAAATGCCCGGCGTGTAGATGGCACGAAATTCTCTACTCAATGGTGAATTGTTGGTGGCAACGAATGTTTCGTTATTCCATACCAATAAACAGACAAATGAATGAACATAGATGTGAAAGTGTGTTTTCTGAGCTTGTAATACTGGTTTGGCAATTCAGAGAAAGAAATAATGATTCATTGAGGGCTACTGTTGAAGATTCTGTCATTAAAAAAAAAAGGAGAAAGGCTTTCCCCCTCACCTCCTTAATCACCCAACCTTAATGACAAAATGACCTCAGTTGTTTACTCACTGTGCACATTCAGGGCTAAGCTCTGTGTTTGTTGTATTAAATGTGCCAAGCCCTTGGGTGGACCAGAAATAGTTCTCTGGATCCAAGCCGACATCATCTCCAAGGTGGCCTCAGCGAAGGGGAGAAACTCTGTGTTTGCCCGTCTGCCTATTCCAGCAACACATTCTTTCCTGGGCAACCTTGGCATAAGTCAGTCCTACGACAAGAGGAGGTTCCTGAGATGATTTGCTGAAAGGTAACGTTCCGCTTCGTCGTAGCTCCAGACTAAGAAGAAAGAAGCAGGATGCTAGCACAAAGATGCATTTCCCCTCCCCTTGTAATATCTCCAAGGCACCAACCTGTGCCAAAATCGTGTTGGGATTTTACCCATACGCAATGGGTTGCAGCAAGTAGAGCTGGCTGGATAGCTCAGTGAGTTGGGTACTTGGCTGCAGAGCCAGAGGTCGGGAGTTCGATTCCTCAACGTGCATCCCGGAAGAGCTAGCCTGGGTGGCCTTGGGCAAGTCACACAGCCCCAGGGTTGCCCCCAGAAGAAGGGAAGGGGAAACCACTACCTAGAAAACCCTGAGAAGGATCCCCGTCAGTCAGAATTGACTGGATAGCTCACAGTTATTATTAATAAATAAAGCACCGGGTGTGTTGTTGAGGAGGTGACCGGAAGTTCATTGCTTAGACATAACAAGTTCCATGATTCTTTGGAATTCCTAACAGGATTTGGGACATGAGGCTTAAGTTTCAGATTTAGATGAATTTTTGACTCTTTCTCCATGGGACGTGGTTCTAATCTAGCTGGTTATCTTTGGAAGTCTTTTTCCCCCCTCCCTTCTCCCTTTAGTCTGGTGTGTAAGGCAACTCGGCAGCCCTCAACCCATATTACATCTCTGCTGTTTTGTTCCTTAGGTGGACTTCCCCTCAAGTTCAGATCTAACCACACGGGTTCTTCAGTTTGTAGAAGACAGAATGCAAACAACTATGGTAATGTTACAGCCTGTGTGTAGGTGTGCTCTTAATTCAGATACAGCAGGACCCCCATATCTGTGCGATCAGTGTCCGCTGATCCACTTATCCTTGGTCTGAAAATATTAAAAGAAAAATCTCCATGTATAACCAAAACCGTGCTGCTCAGTTCAGTCCCGTGCAGTTCAGGGTTGAAGTATACAGATCTCATTCACCAGAGGATGACAGCAGACAGCACCGCCAGCACAGTGAATGCTGCTTGGCTTTGGGTGTGTGTGTGTGTGTGTGTGTGTGTGTGTGTGTGTGTGTGTGTGTGTGTGTGTGTGTGTGTGTGTGTGTGTGTGTGTGTGTGTGTGTGTGTGTGTGTGTGTGTGTGTGTGTGTGTGTGTGTGTGTGTGTGTATACACACACACACATATATATATATATATATATCATCAGGGGTAAGATGGTGGACTATGTCAAGGGGGCCATTCGAATAATGGCAATGATGTGACAGATTGCAGTAGCTCAGGAGCGATGACAGGGAATTATATTGTGGTGTTGTGTGGTGTGGAGAATCTCATAAAATCTCCCCGGTGAAATGGGAGTTCTAAGATGTGCTAAGGATGCTCATTGACAGTTCTGAAGTGGTCATAGAAGGGGGGACTTGAAAACTCAAGGTAACAGAAGTAAAGAGAGATAAAATATAAAATGGGTCAAAGCAGGTCAGTGACAAGGGTCTTTGCGTCTTGTCCCCTTTAAACTACAGAGCAACCAGGTACGGGGTATCAAAATTCATCTGGGCTCAATTTAGTTTGCTCAAATCCCATAAAGTCCAGGCACTGCCTTTTCCGCCCCCAACCATTGTGTATTTTGTTACACATTTCTAGTACAGCAGGACCCTCCTATCCACGGGATCGCTGATTTGTTTCTCTGCTGTCTGAAAATGCTAAATAGAAAACTAGGATGTACTTACCAGAACGGGCCACCAGCGGGAGCCAGAGACCATGCAATGTGTTGCGTTCTACGCTTCTGCGTTTTGGGGCATCCGCGGAGAGGGACCCGATCCCCCGCGGATACAGTGGTCTTACCGTACAGTTGGAGGAAAAGGGGAGGAAAGGGATGTGCCTAAGCCATGTGTCTTTTGTCTCGTTTCTTCCCACAGTTAACTGGAATGGTTATTGGTGCCACAGTCGCTTTACTGCTGATTGGGATCGTTGTCTATTTTGTTTACAGGAAGGTGAAGGAGTTGAGTAAGTAACCCCCGGGGTAGAGCTGGGCTTGATCACAGGAGGCCCTAACCTCACCTCCATGTGCAAAGGAACATATACTGACAGCACGTTGGCCTTTAATGCCTGCCTGTGGAACTCTTATGGGATGGAACCCATCTTCTTTCCAGCGGGACGGAAGTGTTAGTGTTTCCCTAAACGGTTTGAGAAAAGTAGGGTGATATTCAGAGCTGGGGGGGGGGGAGTTCTTTTTTATGGGCGACAACTGCCAGCCACAGATTCTGGGAATTGCCGTCCTTCAGAAATAACTGTTCCAAGCTCTATTTCACATTCTAACTGCAGTTGCAACACACACACACACACGCACAAAAATACACACCCAATCCCAACTATCGGCTGGCTCTTTCCTGTCTTCCTCTCGACTCAGCCCGCTCTGTTAACTCTGCTGCCTTTTTGTACAGTAAAGCCGTAAGCAGTCTACCAGCGTCAGCGTGCCATTTCTTCGCTTGCTGCTTAGATGCTGAAGCCGTACGGCCCATGGCAGATAGGTTATGGGACAGGGGGGATTTATTCTGTCTTTCAGAGCAACCTCAGCCCCACGTGCCTCAGTACAGGTTCCGCAAGAGAGATAAAGTCATGTTCTACGGTCGCAAGATCATGCGGAAGGTAAGGATCACCCCAGGGGCGCCCTCGGGCCCCGTCTCATTGCAAAGCTAAAAGCAAATATACTGCCTCACAGTGCTTCAAGCACTCTCTGGGTGCTTGACAAGTTAATTATGCAGGCTACACATTGTCCATTGCAAGCTGGGTACTCCATTTACCGACCTCCGAAGGATGGAAGGCGGAGTGAACCTTGAGCCGGCTACCTGGGATTGAACCCAGGTCGTGAGCAGAGTTTTGGCTGCAGTGCTGCAGTTTAACCACGGCGCCACGAGGCTCCATTGCAGCACTCAGCATTGCTACAAACGGAGGCATTTGCTTCGCAGCCGGCTTGGCCTTGGTTTGCTCCCTCAGCTGAGAGCTGGACTTGGGCTTCTCTTTCCCTGATCTCTCCTAGATATAAAAATGCTGGTAGATAGGGTGGGTCTCGGTGGGCGTGGGTTCAGCCGTGGCTCATGGCTGGCTCCCTTCGTGGCTCTGCAGACTCTCTGGGGCACAGCCCGGTGAGGTACAAGGCTAAATAATTGCTATTCTTGGCTAGAGAAGGCCTCACTGAATCAGTGGGAGTTAAAGAAGTGTTGCTTTGACACTGAATCCGTTGGTCTGCTCAGGCTAAGACTAGCAAGTGGATTTAGCTCTGTGTCTGTAACACCCGTTTTGAATAGTGCCGTGCCGTGCAATAAAATAAAATGAAATAAATTGGTTTTATGAGTTTTTGTTTTTAATACCTGCAGTTGAACTAGATATAGCATGAAATACAACTCCAGATCTGGAAATGTGAGGGGGAAGGAGCCCGACTCGTTGCTAAGGAACTGCTGACGATATTTATCTGCTGACGCACGCAGAGTGACTGGGGGAGGAAGAGGAGAGTTACGCGGATACGTGCTCTGGGGAATTCCTCAGACTTCCCAGACCCCCCCCCCCCGAAAGGGCAGAATCCGCTGGAACCCCAATGGGAGGCTGAGAAAAATGGAGACCGTGGAAGCGTCTAAGCCTCCCAGTTCCTAAACCAGGAGCGAACCAGCCAAGCCCACGGTGCTGGCTTATTTTTGCCTTGTAGGGCAGGTCTTGTCCGAGGGCAGCTCGAAGCTAGGAAATGGGTTAGCAGAGCTGTCTGGATGGGTGGCTTTCAGCGGTAGCGTTTGCATCCGACCCGTAGATGGCGCTCTAGGCCCCTGCCATTGAGGCTGCAAACCTCAGTCTGGGAATTTCGCTTTCCCAACAGGGCAGGTAAAAGTCTGGTGCCGAGGATGAAAGGCTCGTCATCCCACCCTGCAAATCCAGTTACCTGCCCCCCAACTGAATCCTCGTTTTTCCAGTGAGGCTGAGATCCCTCGCAGCACCGAGGGAAACCTCCCAGTGTAGGTCATCTGTGGCACCACCGCTGATGGAGCGATCGTAGAACTATAAATTAAATTTCAGTGGTCTGTCTCCCCGGCAGCAACGCAGCCCTCTAGAGCTGGGGTTCCCCACCTTGGGCCCCCAGAGGTTCTGGGACTACAACGCCCAGTTGCCTTCACCACCAGCTCTGCTGGGCCAGGGTTTCTGGGAGTTGCAGTCCAAGAACATCTGGGGACCCCAGGTTGGGAACCACTGGTCTAAAGGTTGTCAGACTGGAATATCCACCTCCGCCCAGACGTGCGTTGGCAATCAAAGTTCAGCCACCTCTTCCTTCCCTCTCTTTTATGCCTTTCTCTTTTGAGGTGTCCTCGGAGGAGGGTTGCTTGCCAGTGAGTTTTGCAGGCGCCTGTAGAAATCCACAGGGGGAAGAATCTAGAGGAATTATCCATTTTGCGATGCTCGACTTAAAAACCGATAAAATGTTGGCAAACCGTTCCGTCTCAAAAAGCGAAACCGAGAATCGTCTCTTTGCCCTTTTCGCTTACCGCTCATGTATCACACCTTCCCCGCTCCCAGGATTAGCTGGTGGTCCGTCGTTCCGCTCACGGAGAAAGGGACCGCGGCTCAGGGCTTGGCATACAGACGGCCACAGGTTCCCTTCCCACCCCATCCAGCTAGAATTTATTTATTTATTTATTTGAAATATTTTTACCCCCGCCTCTCTCTCTTTAGAAAGGACCCAAGGCGGCTTCCGTCATTAAAAGGCAATATTTGAAACGGAAAACCATGAGTCTCAAGAGGCCACTTGCATCATTAAAAGACAATATTTAAAGCTAAAACAAGAAGTGTGCAAATATTGGGGAAGAAACCTTCCCAAAATCCTGCAGAGATGCTGCAAGACAGTATGGACCATATGGGGCTTGGATGGACTAAGAGTCTGATTTGAGGTTGCCATCTTCCCGGAGGGAAGCCCCAGGACTATAACCGTATAAGCCTGGCTCGGAAAAGCCAAGGTCGTAGGTGTTTCTTCTGCCTGCTTCTCTGCCGGACCAGGTGTCTTTCTTCAGCAGACTCTGCTTCCTCCTAGGTGACGACACTGCCAAACTCTCTGGTCGGGAACACGGTGCCTCGGCAGCGAATGCGGAAAAGGGCCAAGGTTTTGTCCTTGGCCAAGAGGTATGGCCTGAGACCGGCGGCGGGACGGGCGGGCTGACACAGGGCCCTTCTTCACATGGGGCAGACCGAACACCCGTCCGTCCTCGAATCCAGCCCCCTTCGGTTCACCTGGTTGGAAGGAGGGTGGTTGTTTCCCCCCCTCCACCTCTGCAACTAAACGCGTTTTAGAACACCGGGGAGGCCCAAGCAGATGGGCAAGGGAAGAAGGTTGAGTCCAGGTTAGGAAGGAAGCAAGACCAGCCGGAGGAAGAAGACGGCGAGATGGTAGGAAGCTGGAGGAGGTAGGACCCACCCACCCTCTTCTGTACCTGTGAAAGAGCCCCGTGCCATTTCTTGCAGGATCCTGCGTTTCAAGAAGGAGTCCCCCATCCTTCAACCCAAAGAGCCTCCTCCCTCTTTGCTGGAAGCCGACCTGACGGAGTTTGACGTGAAGAACTCTCACTTGCCCTCCGAAGTCCTCTACATGCTGAAGAACGTCAGGTAAGGGCCAAGGCTGGCACACGAATCGGCTCGGACAGGCCCTCCTTGGAGAGCTGACGAGGCTTGGCGTGCCGGCCCCATCCTGCTGCCGTGTCCGGTGGCAGATGAGTGGCGCTGCCGCCCCCCCCCTCCGGGAGGTTCATGGGGAGGACACTCTGGGAAGGAGGTGGGGTTGCGGCTGGCACCCCTGGGCTGCTCCTGACCAATGGGGCTGCGGGAAGGTGGGGCAGAGCCGTTCAAAGGAGCTTCAGTCTGGAAAGGGTGGAAGAGATATGGAGCCGAGTTCATGGGCGGGGGGGGGGGGCACAAGGCTGAATGTGGATTGCCCCCAGTGCCTGGGTTTGTCGTCCTTGTGTGCCATCAAGTCGCCTCCGACTGGTCACAAGTCTATGAATGAGCCATCTCCAAAATCTCCTGTCCTCAACAGCCCGGCTCAGCCCTTGCAAATTCAAGCCTGTGGCTTCCTTTAGGGAGTTAGTCCATCTCGCATTGGGTCTTCCTCTTTCCCTGCTGCCTTCCACCTTTCCCAGCAGGATGGTCTTTTTCCAGAGAATCCTGCCTTCTTAGGATGTGCCCAAAGCAGCACAGCCTCAGTGTCATCATTTCTGCCTCCAGAGAGAGAGTTGAGGCTTGATTTGATCTAGGACCACCTTGTTTGTCTTTCTGACAGTCCAGTTTATCCACAAAGCGCTCTTCAAACACCGCATTTCAAACAGATCAGGTTTTTTTTCTTGTCAGAAAGATGCTGTTCAGCCTTGTTCTGTGCTTGTATCTGATAGTTCAGGTGGGACGTCCCTTGGGCGGTTCCTTGCCAAGCACCAGGAGCTGGTCCCGCTTACTTGCTCGTCTCTTCCTGCAGAGTCCTCGGGCATTTTGAGAAGCCGCTTTTCCTCGAGCTTTGCAAGCACATGGTCTTCGTGCAGCTGCATGAAGGGGAGTACATCTTCCGGCCGGGGCAGCTGGACAACAGCATCTACGTGGTCCAGGACGGGATACTGGAAGTCTGCATCCAGGAAAATGTAAAGACAACCATGGCCAGCCTGCCCTTTCAGACAAAAGGCCCCGTGTTTCATGAGATCCGTTGCATTGCCCCAGGCTGCCAAAGTGAGGGCGAAAAAGAAAAAAAGAGAGAGGAATTTCTATGTTTAATGCAAGGATATCGGGAGTTAAAAACTGCCCCGCAAGAGGAAAAAGAATGGATCAGGGAGAATTCAAGCTTAACACCTGACATGCTGGCTTTCTAAATGAAAGAAGCTTGTCCCTTGACAGAAAGCCTTCGTAGCTGCCCACCCCGCCCACCGTTGCTTTCAAGTATTCTGGCTGGGGCGGATGGGACTTGTAGGCCAAAACATCGGAAGAGCCACAGGCACCTTGGCCTGATTTAGACTAGCTTTCCCTATCAAGTGTCTTGCATTGCAGTTTCTGTCGTCTCTGATCTGCAGATGGGGAAATCTTCCTTTAAAAAAAAAAAGCTACATTGGCTTGGGGGGGGGGGATTCTGGAAGTTGTAGTCCAAGAGAGAAACTTCCCTGACCTTTTGCCTTGCTGGTTGGGACTGTTGAGGGATGTAGCTCAAGAGCACCTGATTAAGAAAGGCAGATAGATGTAGCTGTATTCCTCTTTTCTTTTTTTTAACTTTCCCACAGGATGGGACGGAAGTGGTGGTCAAAGAGGTCCTGGCGGGGGACAGCGTACACAGCCTCCTCAGCATCTTGGATGTCATCACAGTACGTTCACTAGGCCTGTCTGTACAGTTGTAGGTGTAAAAAAAAAAAAGGGGTGAGAATCCCGGGTTTAAATGATGGTTTGTCGTGACAGCTCTGTCCACAATGGTAGCTTGATCCTGGTTTGTCTCCCTTTGGTATGCTCTGAAACATAAGCTGACATAGATCATAAAGAAGAAACAGGCTAGGAACCAGAAAGACAAGTGCCAGTTGGTTGGTCCCTCTGTTATACAAACTGTACCTTAAACCCAGTGTGGACCATTCCTTGTGATATTGTGTATTGCATCTGCGTGGTGTGTTCTCCTCCAGTACTTTCCACAATAGACAGGAGTCAGTAATCTCCTTTTCCCTTGGTAAGGCTGCTTCTCGGGCTAACATTTCAGCCAAGAAGCTCTTGCCTTAGGCTGTTCTTTTTGCTTAATTATTTTTTAAAAGAAAAACCTCCTGTAATTAAGAATTGATCAGCCAGTTGGGAGCAGGGCCTTTGTGTGAAGGCAGAAGAGGACTTTTCATTTTTCTCCAGCTGTGGACAGAATGTATTCTACGGGGACAAACGCTTATTTTGCTGAATCGTTCAGAGGATCAGAGGCAAAACGAGGTTGGGACAGAGAGCAGGAGTTCTCTGGGTGGCTTGTGTAACCCTGCTCCAATAGGGGGTGAGCTATTAATTTTAAATCCAGAAAGAATCCCTGCAAATATTTGTTTTTTTAATTAAATTTTTTTAAATTTATGTAGACACATTTTTGCTGCAAGGTTAGTCACACATTGGTGTGTTGGATCGGCCCCCACACTGTGGAAACAGGCCCTGATCAAAGAGATGCTCAGGATCATCCTCCCCTCCTGAGAAATGCTCTGACCCATTTTGTGGAATTTTTAATGGCTTTTTTTCCTCCTACGTTATGTTATTTTATGATTATGATGCTTGTTCTGTTATTCTCATGATCTATCTATCTATCTATCTATCTATCTATCTATCTATCTATCTATCTATCTATCTATCTATCTATCTATCTACCTACCTACCTACCTACCTACCTACCTATCTATCTATCTATCTATCTATCTATCTATCTATCTATCTATCTATCTATCTATCTATCTATCTATCTATCTATCTATCTATCTATCTATCTATCTATCTATCTATCTATCTATCTATCTATCTATCCCTTCCTTCCTTCCTTCCTTCCTTCCTTCTTATCTATCTATCTATCGATCTATCTTTTGTGAGTTGCTCAGAGCACTGGTTCATCACAAGGTGGGCAGGAAGGATAGAACTTGAATGAATGAATGAATGAATGAATGTTTTTCTTCAGGGCCACCCCGCCCCATACAAAACGGTTTCTGCTCGAGCGGCCATACCTTCCACCATCCTTCGGCTCCCAGCCAATGCCTTCCACGATGTATTCCAGAAATATCCCGAAACCCTTGTGAGAGTCGTACAGGTGAGCCAAATGGGGCAGGAAATATCGGGGAAAACTTCCTAACTGTTAGAGCAGTACGACAACAGAACCCATGACCTCAGGGGGAGGGGGTGAGTTCTCCAGCACTGGAGGCCTTCAAGAGAACCATGGGGGCAACCACCTGTCCGATCGGCTTGGATTGGGGTTCCTGCCTTAAGCCTTCGAGGCCCCTTCCAACCCCGGTGACTGGGGCAGAAGCACAAATGCTTTGGCCTTGAATGGCTGGAGCGCAGCCTGTCTTCAAGCAACCACCGTTTTGCTACCCTTTCAACCTGCCTCATCCCTGCGGGTTTCAGAAGCCAAGCAGGGTCAGGCCTGGTTAGAATTTGGACGGGTGGCCACCAAGGAACGTCCGCGACCTCCCGGTGTGGCTAGGAAAGAATCCTGCCAGGAACCTCAGCAACCTGCTGCCAGTCAGAGTTTTAAACTATGGGCCCAAGGATCTGAGTTGTTTGGAGCCAGCTCCTTGTGTTTCCGAGACAGACGCAGCCCTCTTGAGGGCAGAACGGGTGCTTGAGCAGAGGGAATGGTGGGCTGCCGTCTTTTCAAAATTCTCCTGCAAAAACCTTCTCTCTGGTCCTTGTCCAGCTCCTGTTTTCCTCAACGGGAGCTTCAGAGACAACATCCAGGAGTTTTTGGGGGCCTGCTTTATAGGCCCTTTCGGTCTGTCCAGAGGGCCCAGTTCGTGGGAATCTTATTCCGTAGATTTTTTTATCCTTCCCCCACCTCCGGCGCCAGGGGCGAGAGTTCGCCCCTGGCGTATCTTCCATTCTGCAGGAAGACGGCAGTAGGGGGGACGAGCCTTTGGCCCTCCAGATGCTTTTGCTTAGGGGTCCTGTTGGCAGTGGATTATGGGAATGGTAGTTCCAGAAACCTGAGCGGCTAGAGGTTCTTTGTTTCTGCAAAATGTCTTCGCGTTGGCATCTAGCCGGGCCCCCATCCGTGCCACGGGTGGTGTTTGTGGCTGGTTCTTCCTCCCACCCCCGGGGAATGAAAAGATCGTTAGCGCTCTGAACTTTCTCCCGATCCCTCCTCTCCTGGGCTAATTTTTTTTCGGCCCGCCTGTGACCCTTCTCTCCTCAGATCATCATGGTGAGGCTGCAGAGAGTGACCTTCCTGGCTTTACACAACTACCTCGGCTTGACCACCGAACTCTTCAATTCTGTAAGTGAAGCCTAGTGGGGATGAGGGAGAAGGATGAGGGGCAGATGCCCAGCGATCCCTCTTTGGGCAGTGGCTGCGATCAGAGCTGCAGATGGACCTCCTCCATTAATTTGTCTGCTTCCTGTTAAAGCTGGTGGCCACATCACCCACCTCTTGTGGCATGACGGTCCATTAGTTACTCCTGTACTGCCTGAAAAAGCCCTTTTACTTCTCTGGCCCGTATCCATTGCAGGATTGATTTCACCCAAAATTGCCAAGTTCTTGTTTTCTGGGAGGCAGGACTCTTTTTTTTCCTTACTCGTTCTCATCGCGTGAGACTGAACTTTCGTTGTGTCTCACTGTGCCACCGTTCCCAACTTAACACGAGTAAGGAGGAGATGGGAAGAATAGACGCTGTTAGCCACTTGGGTCCATCAGCACGCTCAGGGAAAGCGCTTGGAGGGAAGTGGAATGAATTCCTCGTTCTCCATTCATGATCTAGAAACGGCGGTACCTAACCTTGGGTCCCCCAAGATGTTCTTGGACTAGAACTCCCAGAAGCCTTCACCACGAGCTGTGCTGGCCAGGAATTCTGGGAGTTGTAGTCCAAGAACCTCTTGGGGGACCCAAGGCTTGGGGGAGGACCACTGTCCTTAACATCCAAGTCAGGGGTGAAAAAAAGGGGACCCTTCCAGATGTTAGGTGCAGCTTCCAGCATAGCCAGTGCTGGGGAATGCTGGGAGTCGCCGTCCCACCACATCTGGAGGGCGGCGCTTTGCCCCTCTCAGTCTGGGGACCTCCCCCTCCATTGGGAGTGCTTTGGAAGCTAATCTGCTCTGTCGCTGAAGACAGCAGCCGGGAGCACCCCTTCATCCTGAACTCGCCTTACAAACATCAAGGGTGCTCTTCTGGGGTTGGAAGAAAGGGTCTCCCGCGGCTATTTCGAGTCGTGGTATTTCAGACAGGATTCAGGCGCCCTGGCTATTTACTAGGGACCCGGTGGACCTTCCTGGTCCAAATCCTACCAGAGGCTGGCTGACCTCTCTGTTCTCCGGCCCTTGCTAGGAGAACCAGGCCATCCCATTGGTGTCGGTCGCGAGCGTCACCGCTGGCGGCAGCGCCAACAAGGTCGTGAAGAGGCAGCTGTCCAATCTGTCGGAGGAAGACCGGGCCGAAAAGCAGGAGAGACTGGGGACACCTCCAGAGACAGGTGAGGTCTTCTCCGTACAGTAGGAAACCTCCCCGCTTATCTGTGGGATCAGTATCCGCTGATTCACGTATCCACGTCCTGAAAATATTAAGATGGGCCTCGCTGATCCCCAAAATGGGGACATTAACTCACTTAGAAGCGTTTGTCCCGATCGCCTCCCCTGCCCATGGCATCTCGGTTCGGATGGGGCCATCACGGCTTGGATGCAAAAACTGCACAAACCCCCACCTGCTCCCGGAAGAGCTGCTGCCTCCGGGTCTCCGGTCCAGGCAGACGGAAGCACAGAACAGACAGGCTCAGCCGGGGACTTATACGGCCATCACATCGTCAGCTCCTCCCAGCCCTCCGTCCTCTCCCCACATCTGTCCATCTCACGTGCCGGACACTTAACCAACAGAGCAGAGAAGCCCTGGGTGCTGAGATTTCTGTTTGTGGCCCTGATACGCCTCCCCCCGCCCTCCACGGACATCCACATCATGGGGATTACTTGTATAACTTTTGTAGAGGGAGCAGGTTCTCCCAGCCTTCTCGGGTGAGCCCACTTAACCTTTGTGTCCACGTTCTGAACTGCAGACGGAGGGCGATCTGGATCTGAGGTTCCCCTCAAGAGGAGCTTGTCTCTGACATCATCATCATCATCCGGACATACGGATACTGCCGGTGAGCAGAGCTGCCAGGTGGGGAGGACAATCAGCTGGGAGGGGGAATGGCGCAAGGGCTCCGATTCTCCTCAGGATTGCTTCTTGAGCACGTTTCCTCTTTTTGAACAAGGACGGGGAATAGGCAGCCCTCCAGATGTGGAACGGTCGCTCGCCTCAATACTTGGCAATACTGTCAACCCCGATGTTCTTGGACTACGGCTCCCAGAAATCCTGGCCAGCGCAGCAAGTGGCGAAGGCTTCTGGGAGTTTTAGTCCAAGAACATCTGGGGACCCTAGGTGGGGAACCTCTGGCTGAGAGCAAGAGGAGGTAGACATTTGATGCTCCAGATGTTTTAGACGGCAGCTCCCACTGTCCATTCTCATTGGCATCATTGGCCGGGGATTCTGGGAGTTGAAGTCCATTCCTGTGGCATGCCAGAAGCTCATCACCTCTGGCCTGGGGAGTTCGGGGAGCTCATGCCAGCAGCACCTTGGAAGTCCGGAGGTCTCCCACCTCCGTTTTAAAGACCTTCTAGGAGAGCGCAGCTGAACCGTGCTTCTCTCTGTCTCCAGGGCCCTTGGCTGGGGCCAAAGCAGACTTGGACATGGCCTACGAGAGAGCCAGAGTCACCTCCGCCTCCTCTTCTTCTGATGTGCTTTCCAGCCCAGCCACCTGCAAGGTAAACGCCCTGAGACCCGGGGTCTTTTTGGACCGGTTAGTTGACAGTGGACGGAGCGGAGCTGCATTCCTGCGCAGGCTGCTCTGCGTGACTCCAAATTGGGATCGTGTCCCACAGCGTTCTCCTGTTCTCATTGCGGCAGCTTTATTCCCTTTAAAATAGAGCTGCCCTGCTTCTCTTCATCATCATAAAAAAAAAACAGCTCAGAGGGGTTAACGAAAAAGCTGATGAAATGCACGCGTCCCTGTAGGGGCGGCCCAGACGGCATACATTGGTTTTGCGCAATAGTATGAAGAGTAGGTTAAAACAATCTGGGATAAAATCAGGGAGGCAGAGCATAAACGTCTGCCAAATGCGAGGCAGATGAGAAAGGACCGAGTGGATCGCCCACGGCTAGAAAGAGAAGGGGAGGCCTGTCAGCGCTCTCTCGGGAGCCCTGAGTTCATCAGGAAGCGGGGAACTGAGAAGCGGAAAAGTCGCCCGTGTATGTAGGAGGACGAGGGAAAGAGCATGCATGAAAGTACAGCCGTGAGCGGTTTTCCTCGCATCAGTGGCAACTCCGGATTGAAGGGAAGTGGAATTAGAAAACTGAGATGCGTGACCATTCCTCCGTGGAGTGAAGCAGGCGTCAGTTCTGGGTGCTGCCGCTCCTGACTTGTAAGCCCGTCACGTGCTTGAAGACGCACGCTTCGCTCGGCCATTTCGAAGTCGGTTAGATTCCCAGTGTGGCCTAGCGGACAGAGCGATGGGCGAGGACTCTGGAGAACAGGGTTCAAATCCCCGCTCAACTATGGAAACTCCCGGGGGGGGGGGGGAGTGGAAGTGGCGAAACCACTCCTTCAATCTCTCACCAAAGCCCTGTTAGGGTCGCTCATCAGTCGGTTCAGACTTGACGGCACAAAACTCACACCTTTAGAAGTAAGTTTGGACATGCAGTGAACAGCTGGATGGGGGGGTTATTCCCAGCAGAAAACCAGCATGAGGCCCTGATCTAGATCAGAAACACATTCCTGATAAGCCAAAATACACTTAAAACAGGTTAAAATGCTTTCTCTAATTACAGGGCAAATTTCACATTCCCTGGGAGCTTTACACGTGGTTCTCTTCTGAGGATCCAGGAGTGTTCCCTATACATCTCAATAATCCTTAGGAGAATGGCACTCTCCCCATAACGCAGAGATGGACCATGGGTAGAACTAGAGCAGAGACAGAGAATTTTAGCCCTCCGGGGTGAGCAATTCAAGGCTATGGAAGGCCCACGAAACCTTGGCGACCCACCCTCACCCATGTTCAGAACAGCATGGTGGTGGCATTCCCCACGGGGCCCACGAAGGGCCTGGCCAGTCTGCGTCAGGCCCGTAAGCCACGCTTTCCCTCACATGGCCCAGGGTCACCAGCTAAACCGGAATGAGATCTGACTTGAGGTTTCTTGTTGTTACGTCCCGCCGAGTCTCCGTTGACTTCCGGCGACCCCGTGACGGAGGGACCTCCAAAATGTCCCTGTCCTCAGCCGCCCTGCTCCGCTCTTGCAAACTCAAGCCCTGTGGTTTCCTGGAGGGAGTTAGTCCATCTCGTATTGGGTCTTCCTCTTTTCCTGCTGCCTTCCACCTTTCCCAGCAGGATGGTCTCTTCCGAAGAAACCTGCCTTCTCTGGATGTGCCCAAAGGAGGACAGCCTCGGTTTCAACATTTTTGCCTCCAGAGAGAGTTCAGGCTCGATTTGATATAGGACCCACTGGTTTATCTTTCTGGCAGTCCGGCGTATCTGCAAAAAACTCCTCCGGCACCACCTTTCAAACAGATCCATGATACTATGATACTATTGAGGCCTTGGCTAGATGTCTCGGCTGAACCATGGTTTCTGCCCTGGTGGGATGAACCTTGGACTGACACTCCTTCTTCCCCACTTCTGTTTCACGAGGAATCCTTTGCCAGGGGGTTCAGAACCAGGCAAATCCTAGTTCTTGCAAACCCGGTTTGGAAGCCGTGTCCCGAGAGGCGTTTCCCATCCCAGTCTGGGGGCAAACGACCTTCTGGGAACCATAAATAGTGGTGCAGCCAAGCGCTCGCCTCTCTCTGGTGACCACCTTTTATTTCTCTGGGCTCCTGTGCCCTTCTCTTTCCCCTGCTTCGCAACCCTCCCGAGGCTATTCATGAAATCAAGGATTAAGAGGAGATCAGTTCTGTATGTTTCCCTGCTTTTAATTCGAGTGTGATAGAAATCTGCGGCTGCCAAATGGAATAGATCTATGCGAGAGTCAACAGAACAACAGAACACTTTATTTTTACAAGACTCCTAATAAGCTCTGTTGACTTAAAAGTCAATAATGCTTTCAGCGTCTGTTACATTTCTTTCCGCTTTAACCTTTCCCTGAACTCTTTTCACTGCGTGCATCACCTCCCCTAACCCTCCAACCATCCTCAAATACCCTTCTCTCAATACAACAGTCAAGATCCTTTCCATCATCTTCCTGTGGCTCAAACCACTTTCAAACCCTTACGCAGCCGCCCCACCCTCCACCCTAAGTATCCCTTAGGCTGGGATTAGCTGAGCTGACGAGACAGGAAGAGGGCAGGTTGTGGAACTGCTGGGGGAAGCTCAGGGTTGCGGAGCCAGAGGTTGCGAGTTCGATTCCCCACTCTGCCTCCTACGAGTAGAGCCAGCCTGGGTGGCCTTGGGCGAGCCGCACAGCGATCCCAGGGCTACCCCCCAGAAGAAGGGAAGGGGAAACCTGTTGTGAGTCTTCTCTCCTTAGGACACACTGGAAAGGGTCGCCCTAAGTCAGAATTGACCCGATGACCTGCTGTTACAATCATGAATAAAGGACTTGCTCTCCTGTGAATTTTGGATTTGCATCGTCTTAAGAGAATGGCTGTTGGGGAGCAAATTATAATAATGCACCGGGGAAAGGACAGAGGTGGGATGCATTTGAGGCAGGGTGGTGGTGGGAGTTTACAACTCCCAGGAGTTCGACAACCCGTATAGACTAGTGACAGGTCTAAGGGGCACCAGCATCCGACCATGGATTGGTCCTGATGTCTGAACGCGTCTACACTGGAGAAAAGCCCTCTCTTGCCGGACCCAATCTCTGTTCTTGCATCCTCCTTTCCCAAAAGATTTCTTCCAAGCCAGTGCTGTCTCCGACGTTCTGATGCCTTCTCTCGCTGAGCTGCAGCCTTTCTCCTGGGCCAGGCCGGCTCCTCCTCCTCTGGCATTTTTGATTTGCCCCCTCCTGAGCTCTCCGGGCGTGTAAACTGCAGCGGAAGAGCAATAACGGTGAAATATTGATGGAGGTGTCCTGTAGGTTGCCATCACTGCCAGCTGCGTTGCAAGTCTGTCTCGCGCCTTAAGAAGGCTTGGGTGCAGGAGAGGCACTACGCGCTCTCTCTCGCTCTCTGGAAGCAGTTGCATTACCAGGGACCGTTTGAACTGACCGTTTCTTGCAATTCATGCAAATTGTGGCCCCTCCTCTGTGCGGCCACCTTCTTCTGGAGCCACCTTTTGCTTCCCTTCATTTCATGAATGTTTTAGATTTTGTTTCAGGAGGTGTCCTTTTCTGGGCTTTAAAGTGCCATCTTTTTGCGTGGGGTTGGGCATCCCGTGGAAACCGCGAGGGCAGGTTTTGACCATCCAGCAGCCGGATCTGGGCTCCTGGCAGCTTCCACAGCAGGCCACAGCCTCGCTGTCTCCTTCCTTGATGGGGTCGTGGGCCTGTAGAAGAGGAATATCAGGCCTTTAGTGGGTTTGGCTCAGAGGGACCTTTCTGGGCAGGATTGACTGGCAATCTCCCCAGTACTGGCCAGTCATTCCTTCTCTGCCTCTGAGTTCAAAGAGAGCCCCACCTCTCTGCTCAGGGTCTTCCCCCCCCCCCCCCCACTGTCTGTTGGAGTCAGTAAGTCTGTTGAAGTCTTTTGCTGAAAGCTGCCATGCTTTTATTCTTTCCAGTGTCTCAGAGCGCGTTATTGTGACTGTAAGTGCCCGTTGATGAGAAAAAAGGGGTGGACTAATCTGGGGAACTTGCAGCTATTCTGCTCTGTGCCACCCTGCACTTCTGCTGCACAGTGAAAAGAATTTAGCCAAACTCAAAAACGCTGCAAACAGATGGGCCGACCATCTGACTTAACATAAAGCCGCTTCCTAGATTCCCAGCTGATAATTTGGACATTTCCCACCAACCCCCTGACCGTGGGTTTGCAGAGAGAGGGGGGGGGGGGTCTGCATGGACTTCAGAGAATCGCTTTCCTGCAGACGTGGGAGAAGCTCTGGCTCTTCTCCCCCTGTGCAAATGTCTTTCAGCCAAACATACCTGAGCCGTTAAAGTTCTGGATGTCTGGGAGGGCAGGACCTGCATGCAGTTCTTCTTCTCTTAAGCCCCGCTGGCCCTTGGGCGGGTGGCCAAGAGCAGCTTTGAAGAAATAACTCCCGACCTGTCTCCCCCCCCCCCCCCCCCCAAGTCCATCTTGAAGAAGGTGACCGTGACGGAGATGCCCTCGGCCGTCTTCCACTACACACACAGCAACCTCCCTGTGCAGGATCCCAGCGCCAGCAAGCAGCTGGACGCCATCTTAGAAGCAGCCAAGAAGGACCTTCTGACGTTAATGAAACTGGACGTGAGTGAGCGGGTTTGGTGGTTTGGAGCTGGGCGTGTGTGGTTGAAGTTATTGGAAAATGCTGGCTTGCCGATTGATTGATTTACCTTTCTCTCCCGCCCCAACTAGAAGCAGAGCCACTAGTTTGGGCGGCTGACAGAGCAACACCAAAAATAACATCATAAGAGCAATGAAAGCAACTGAAAAAAATAAATAAATCTATGACCGGCCCATTTCAAACGACTTTCTCTGGATTGTCGCTGGGACGTTCTGTATGAAGTCCCGGGCGCCTACTTTGTGGCCACTCAGAAATCTGTGTAAATGGCCCTGACGCTGGGACTGGAGGGTTGCAACCCAGCTCTGCTAACCCCACGCAGGAAGCCGTATCCACTTCCGCCTTTCCCTAAAGTCTTCTACCGCTTCCCCTCCTGTGACAAACTGGGGTGACTGTGCTGCTTCCTCGCCAAGTATTTTTTAGACGGGGCACCAATTTGCTGCCCTTAACCGGTCTGTGCTTCCTCTCTCTCTTTTCGGCCTGATTAGAACCCGTGTCTCTTGAATGGGAAGGTGACCCTGCACCAGGTTACTGCCGGGACAGTGGTGTCGAGACAAGGAGACCAGGTGAGCCCTTCTGCTTTCCATGCTGGGGGGGAAACTGTAGGTGCTCTCACCTCCTCGGACAGGATTCTTCCACGCAAAGGCTTTCGGACTCCAGAGCTCCCAGGCGGAAGGGAAAATTCAAAGCCCTTGCGCTTCCGAGCCTTTGTGCTAAATGGGACTTCGCTGGTGTTCCGCTGACTCACGGATCCTGGCTTTTCCTAATGAAGAGCAGTTTGCAAGGGCGCGCAGAGCGGAGAGGCTTGCTGGTTTGCTCAGAGGTTACGTTAAAGCAGAAAAGGGATGGTAATGACAGCCGACAGAGGGCATCCTTCCGCTGCAGCCGCCCTGCTCCGTTGAAACAGCTGGAAGGTCACAATCCGACCCAGGCATACACGGGTCTCCAGGCTCTGAGTCAGGCAGGAAATCCGGTCGCTGTGTGTTGATTAAAACAGGCAGACTACCGACAGATGCTTTGACAAGGTAAAAGAGAATAATACTGTACATAATTAAGAAACCGATACCAGGATGCTCATAGTTCTGCCTCCATCATTTTGTTCTCGCCACTGTCGATAGGAGCTCCTTTTCAAAAACGTAAGGCCACAAGGATAATGACACGATCCATCTACACGGGCTGTTCGCGCCTGCCGTTCATGTGTTGTACTCACACATACCTCGGGGGGCGAACGGTCCGCGAATAACGTCAATAAAGCTAGCAGGACACTTTTCTCTGCTGGATCTGTTGGACCAAATGCGGGCTGGGCGATGAGGCGTGCCGTCTCCTCTCGCTGCCTGCTTCAATAAAAATAATAATAATAAAAACAGGGAGTCAAAAAGAAAGAACTGTACCCTTGAAAACTTCCAGGAGGCTTGAATCTTCTGTAGACAAAGGGCTCTTCTTATCAGAGACGCTCCTTTCAGGCGTGCCTTGTCTTTTGAATCCGGAAGTAAACATCCATTCATTTGTTTTTAACATTTTAAACAAAATGGAGAAAGCCCAGAGCACAGCGTTGGGGTTGGGTGCAGTTAAATTTCAATGTCCAGAACGCTGTTGTGGAGTGATTTGATATTCAATCTGAGAACGGCAGATCTGGAAGGGACCCTGTGGGTCATCCAGTCCAGCCCCTGTCAAGGAGGCACTGGGAGGGGGGGAATCGAACTCCCAACCTCTGGCTCTGCCGCCAGAGACCTCAACCCCTGAGCTCTCCAGCAGTCCGTCCATAACGTTCAGCAGCTAGAAAACTTTCAGTCCCATGAATCCATGGTTGCTGAGGTTCCGCAGCCTGCCGTTTGCATATATCACTCTAGGGGTTCAGCAAAGAAATAAAGAATAATCTGGATTTCCTTGAAAGAAGGGCCAAGTGTATTAGAAACAGTGCCTTCGCTGATCTTCACATGCCGTGCTTGCAGAGAGATGACTGTGAGAAGCGCCCTCTGAGTCTGGCCTTGATGAGCAAAGAGAGACAGGTAGACCACAGAGGTGTAAACGAGGGAACTCTTTGTCGTTCCAGGACGTCAACATCCGGTTTGTGATCTCCGGGATGCTGCATGTCTATCAGCGGAAGATCGACTCCGAGGAGGAGACCTGCCTGTTCATCACCCATCCGGGGGAGCTGGTGGGGCAGCTGGCCGCCCTCACCGGGGAGCCCCTGATCTTCACCATCAAGGCCAACCGGGACTGCAGCTTCCTCGCCATCGCGAAGTCCCACTTCTACGAGTGAGTCCCCTTGTCCGCCTTGACTCTCGCGAGAGAAGGGCAAGGGCTTTCCCGGGACGGTTTGCCCGAACCGACAGTACCGAAACGAAAAAATAAGGGGTCGGAAGGGATGGCCCTTTCTCTTTACCGTAACGTTGCTCGAAGCACGAAAGGGGGCGAAACCAGCCTTCTGCTTTTGCTCTCTTTCCTTGGGGTGTGGGTGGGGTGGATGGGGAGGTAGTCTTGATACGTGTGTCTGAAAGTGCCTTTGGGAGGTTCCAGGCTTCCTGAGCACCCATTGAGCGCCCTGTGTGTGCCCTTTGGCTTAAGGATCTGACCCTTCTGGAGATGTTCTCATCCAGGGTAGACCAATTTGTCATCCTTACGATCGTCACCCTACGATCTCCCAGTGGGGCCACTCAGTGACTCTGCCAGCCAGGCTGGCTTGTGGACATGGCAAGCTGACAGCATCGGTCGCTGGACTCCAACTCCCATCATGCCTGACCATTGACTGCACCACCAAGTGTTCACGGGAGAGGCAGTCCTTAGGGTGCCGCGTGTTCCCCACTCCTGCGCCAGGAGAGTTTCCAATTTCACAGGGGTGCTGAATCTACTAGTCCAGTGTTTTCCCAACCTTGGGTTCCCCAGATGTTCGTGGACTGCAACTCCCAGAAATCGTGGCTAGCACAGCTAGCGGTAAAGGCTTCTGGGAGTTTTAGTTCAAGAACATCTGGGGAATCCAAGGTTGGGAACCGTTGTCTTAAAGGCTGTGTTGGAAGGAAAAGACAGCCTGTCTTTCAAATATTTAAAGACTAGAAATAATAATTAATAATCGAATGCCATCAAGTCAGTTCTGACTTAGGGTGACTCTTTTCAAGGTTTTCCAGATAGAAAATACTAAGGAAGTGGTTTACCCTTCCCTTCTTTTGGGGGGTGCCATGGGATTGTACAGCTTGCCCAAAGCCACCCAGGCTGGCTCTTCTTCTCCCGGGAGGCCCAGTGGGGGGATTCAAGCTCCAAACCTCTGGCTCTGCAGCCAGAGACCTAAACCACTGAGCTCTCCAGCCAGCTTTAAGGACTAGAATCTGATGCTAAAAAACATCCCCATGTTCTTAAGATGCTGAATTCTGTTCTTAGTGCTGAATTCCATATATGGAGGAAATAAGCACCGAGTGCCCCACAACCTTGGTTCGAACTGTGCTAGGCTTCCTTATTATCTAGCTCATTGGAGTCATGATAGGCTTCCCAGTTGTCTAGCTCAGTGGTTCCCCAACCTTGGGTCCCTGGGTGTTCTTGGATGACAACTCCCAGAAACCCTTGCCGGCACAGCTAGCAGCAAAGGCTTCTGGGAGTTTTAGTCCAAGAACACCAGGGGACTGAGGCTTGGGAGCCGGTAGTCTAGCCAGTCAGAGTCATGCTAGGCTTCCTGATAGTCTAGCTAAAGCCTATGATGCCTTCTAATTTTCCTCCAATAACTGGATCATACCTTTTCTCCCCTTCCCTCTTAAGCTTCATGCCGTTCGCTCTTCTTCTTTCTGAACTCACGCCACAACGGCTCACTTCCGAGGAGTTTGGAGGAAGGGCACGTGTGTGGAGCCCAGCCCGCTGTTGCCTTTCGCCCCAGCTGCGGAGCCGACAAAGGCAGCAGCTTGGCAGGGGTGTCCCCCGTATGTCACACCCGCCGCGCTCCCGGAGCATCTCAGCCGTGGGATTTAAGTGCAGGGCAGATGCCAGCTAATTACACGGTTGTCCTCGCACGGTGTGGCTCTGATGAGCAAAATGCCGGGTATTTTGGGACGTTGCGCAGGGCAGGGGAATGCTGTGTTTTTGACGGCACCGTCTAATTAAGCCATCATCCGGGTGGGTGTAAAGAAGAAGAGGAGTCTAGCAACGTCTGTCAGCTTGCAGCTGCCAAGGTCATGAGAAGGTTCTGGTGACGATTTTTCCCAGGAAGCTGGCCTGTTGGGGGAGGCGCTCTTCGTAGTCCTGTCCTGCCGACCATGGCGGGGCTTGCTCATAAGAACGTAAGCCCTGCTGGATCAGGCCAAGGGCCCAGCTAGTCCGGCTTCCTGGATCTCACAGCGGACCCACCAGATGCCTCTGGGAGCACACGAGACCACAAGAGACCTGTCTCCTTATAACCCTCCCCCTGCAACTGGCCTTTGCAGGTCCCTTCCTTCGAAGCCTGGAGATTGTACATCCCCATCATGGCTTGTCACCTGCGATGGACTTTTGCTCCAGAAATCTGTCCAATCCCCCTTTTAAAGGCATCTAGGCCAGATGCCGTCACCACATCTTGTAGCAAGGAGTTCCACAGACCAACCACACGCTGGGTCAAGAAATCTTTTCTTGGGTCTGTTCTCCCTCTCCCAACACTCCATGGGAGTGGAGGTCCCCTGGTTCTGGTCTGGCGTGAGAGAGAAAAGAGCTCGCCTCTCTCCACTGGATCCATCCCTTTATCTCATCGCTTGTATTGCCGTTGCCTCCAACGTCTCTCCTGGGAATCCTTCTCCAAGATGACCCGTGACTCATGGAGGTCTCTTTAATGTATTTCTATATTTATGTACCTGCGTCTCTTGCTGTCCTGACCTCCTTCACAGCGCGAGGTGGCTGCGAAAAAAGCAAATGCTATTTTAGGATGCAATAAGAGAAGTATCGTCTCCAAATCCCACGAGGCACTAGTCCCCTCTCTATTCGGGCGCTGGCGAGGCCTCATCTCAGTGTCCTGGGCCCAGTTCTAGACGCAGAACTTTGCCGACAAACTGGAGCCAGTTCAGAGGAGGGCAAAAAGGAGGATCAGGAGACTGGACGCCCTAGGAAGGAAAGACAGAAAGAACTGGGCAGGTTGAGCCTTGGGAAAAGAAGACGGAGGGGAAAGATGACAGCACTTTTCGAATCCTTGAAAGCTCGTCCTCCAGAGGAGAGACAGGATCTGTTCTCGATCATCTCAGAGTGTAGGACACGTAATAAATGGGTTCACACGACACAAAGCCAGATTTAGGCTGAATACCTCCCGAGGTCATGGGTCCCGTTGTCGTACTGCTCTAACAGTTAAGAAGTTTTTTTCCTGAGATTCAGCCGAAATCTGGCTTCCTGTCGCTTGAGCCCATGGTGGCGTGTCCTGCGCTCTGGGAGGATGATCGGGAACAGATCCTGCCCCTCCTCTGCAGGACTCCCTTTCAAGGATCTGAAAAGGGCTGTCTTCTCTCCCCTTCCCAGGAGGAGGTGATGGTGGGCCGCTGCTATGGATATCGGGCGCGTTCACCCAGCCCCACTTTCTCCTTTCCAGAAAGCATTTGTCCAAAGTGCCGTTCGATCACGGAGCAGGTCGTGCACGGAAGAAACTCTGTATATACAACAAAAGGATATCAAGGACTCACAAGCTTGACTCTTTTCTTCTTTGCCTCTTAAGGATCTCAGCTTGCCTGTCAATTTCTCTGGCACCGCAGGTCTCTCTAGGCTCTGTCCAACCTTTGTCTCGCTGATAGACCTTCCTCCCGGGGAATCTTCCCTCGTGAGGCCGTTTCTAATCCAACCACCGCCAAAAGCAGCTTAATTAACGTTTCCAAGCCGTAGGTTTTCATTGGCCGTCTCTGATAAAGAAGGTATTAATAAAGCTCCCCTTGCGTGGACAGGTTGCTTGGTTATTTGTACAGTAAGCGAGAGGATTTGTTTCTCCCGAATTGGCAGGGAAACAACAAGGCTGCGGATCCTCGTGGGAAGGAGTGACCCATAATCTCCACAGCCTGTCCAGCAGCCGAGAGATAACTTTTTATCACAATGAAGCCTGGAGAGTGATAAATGCCACCATGGAGTTCCTGTTAGAAAGACTCTTCTGGGATCAGATTATTTGATTCTCAGGCACAGCGTGTTAAGCTATTTGAGCTGGGGTTTTTTTTTAACCACTGCAACACCTTGGCTGTAATTTTGGACCTACGAAGGACGCTTCTGCCTTGTTTTCCTCTTACAGGCTATAACTCCCTCTACTTTTATTAAATAAAGTCATGGGTCGTCCTGAGAAGTTAAAGAAGGAAATACCGGGGCAGGATGACAGCTGGAACCTTAGGAAGACTTTTATTTTAAAAAAAGTCATGGGTATTCCTGAGAAGGTAAGGAATACAGGAGCCAGGATTACAGCTGGAACCTTAAGAAGACATAGATAGCAAGTACAGAGTAATTACTGAATTTGGACATTGGCCATGAATAAATCTAGATTATTAAATGTTTTCTATGGCTTAGTTCAGTCCTCAGTCCGAATGGAGACTGCAGCCAAGAAAGCGGAAGACCGATACATGGAAGGGCAGCTGTTGAAATGGAGGCCGTCCTAACACGGGCAGATCCTGAGAAGGCAGGATTTCTCTGGAGAAGACCATCCTGCTGGGAACCATTGAACGCAGCAGGAAAAGAGGAAGATCCAATACGAGATGGACTGGCTCCCTAAAGGAAGCCGCAGGCTTGAGTTTGCAAGAGGGCTGTTGGGAAGAGGGCATTTTGGAGGTCGCTCCTTAATGGGGTTGCCATAAGTCGGAGGTGACTCGGCAGCGCATTAACAACAACGATCAGCTCAAATCAAGCCTGAACTTCCACTCGAAGCTAAAACGGCTAAGCAGAGGCTGCCATACTTTGCACGTATCACGAGAAAACATGATTTATTGGGAAAGACGGCCAAAGGGAAGGGAAAGCGGAAGGCAGCAGGGGAAAAAAGGAAGATGCAACACGAGACAGATCGGCTCGATAAGGGGAATCGCGGCCTGGCGTCGGCCAGGTTCGGGCAGGGCTGTTAAGTGAGAGAATCTTTTAGAGAACATTAATTCATAGGGGTTTGCCGTAGCTATAAATGGGGGCATAACAACCCCAGTTCATCACACGGTGGGAAAGAAATGGGAACAAGGAACCTTGGAGTAGAAGGTCACCAAGTTTGTGCAGCAAAATGGGCTGAGTGGGGCCCCCCCATTTCTTCTTCTTTTGCTCTTTTTTTGTTTTGAAAAAGCCCTTCTTGAGTACTGGTTTGTTTTTGCCCAAGCTGCCTCGAGGGCTGCTTTTGGATGGAAAAGCAGAGTAAATTATAAAAAAGAGGTGGAGGAAAAGGTTTGGTGTGACCCCTGCTGAAAAGCTGAAGGAGTAGTTGTTGTCGTCGTCATCATCTTAGAACTGCAGAGCTGGAAGGGACCCTATGAGGTCATCAAGTCCAGCCCCTGTCCAGGAGGCCCAGTGGGGGAATTGAACTCCCAACCTCTGGCTCCGCAGCCAGAGACCTCAACCCACTGACCTCTCCAGCAGTTCATTAAGGACAATCATCATCATCGTCTTAGAACTACAGAGCTGGGAGGGACCCTAAAGATCATCAAATCCAGCCCCTGCCAAAGAAGTCCCGTGGGGGGAATCGAACTCCCAACCTCTGGCTCCGCAGCCAGAGGCCTCAACCCCTGAGCCATCCAGCCATTCTCGGCTTCATCCGCCTCTCCTGATCAGCAACAATCTGCTTTATTTCTTGACCCTTTGAAGAGGAAATCGGAGGAGACTATAAAATATTCAAAGCAGCCTTTAACAACGGAGTCTCCCGCATGCTGTTAAAATCAATATTGTATTTTCCTTTTCTTGTTTTCTCCTCTCTTTTTTGATTTTTTTTAAAAATTGTCATACTGTTGTATGTATTACTATGTGGGGTTTCTGGGATTTTTCAATTTTAACCACCCAGAATAGTGTGTGCCCTGATAGGACAGTACAGAAAAAAAGAAATAAATAAGAGAGAGAGGGAAGGAGGTGGCTGCCCCTGCAGCGAAGGGAAGGGATGAGCTGTTCCTTCCTTTACTTCTGTATCCATGAATCATCACGAATAAAGTTGATATTCTATGACACAAGTGTCTTGCATTCTTCTCAATGATCCTTTGCATCTGACGGTCAGAGGCTCCGAGTCAATCAAGCCCCGGGTTAACACAGATCCATGTGTTGGTCACCTCCCGGCCCGTCCTAATAGCAATGCCTTGCTTTCCAGGATAATGAGGGAGCAGCCGACGGTGGTTCTGGGAGTGGCCCACACAGTGGTGAAGCGCATGTCCTCCTTCGTGAGACAGATTGACTTCGCTCTGGATTGGATGGAAGTGGAAGCCGGGCGAGCGGTTTACAGGTAGGGCGCAGACCCCGACGGGCTGTTTGAGGGCCCCTTTCTCCACGACGGGGCGGAAGGAACCTACCAAGCTCTCAGCTGAAGTGTTACATTTGGTCCATTAGCCAGTTTTGGGGAGAGAGACGGTCTAAGAGCTGATCTGTATGTACAGAGAAATCATTCCCAGACAACTGCTCCACTCCGGTCCATCAGCAGGAGATCAAGTGTTTTGAGCATTCACCTGCATTTTAAACCATTTAGTCCAATTCACTTACAGTGAACATTGCAGAGCGCTGGCTTTTGAGAAGCTTCAATTCATTTTTCACAATTTGCATACATTATAATAAAATAAGCATCTTCAAAGGGTGGGAATGCAATAATTTTGAGCTTGGTCGCCACCTTGACATGCAGGAAGTGTTTCCACCAGTCTAAAGCGAAGCAACCCTCCCTGGAGTTGAGCATCATCATCCTTTTCTATGGAGGAGGATCCCACAAAAACCAGACTCGGGTGGGAAGCTAGGACGATGCTTCCCCGTTACATATATTTACTGCCTTTTAGTTAATCGGGAGATGAAGTCAAAGATTAGCTAATGAGTCTCGTAAAAGGACTACGTTGTCAGTTGGGCGGCCAGTGTTATTTTACAGACATATTCAAATGAGAGTTTAAAGCAATTATTTAAATATATTTATCAAAAAAGGAAGAGAGGAAGAAAAGAAAGTGGGATATGTAGAAAAATTATAATGAGCTAGGCATATTCTTTAATATAAGCTCCTCGTACATCTGAATATATTTACCTGGAGTTTAAGAATGTAGATTTGTGTATAGAGAAAGCAGTTTACTTTTCTGGCCAGTTAAACCCAGCTTTAATACAGGGCTTCTCATTGTCTGACCTACCTCACAGGGTGGTGGTTGTGAGGATGAAACAGAGAGACAGAGTCACCTGGAGATCTCAGTAAGAAAGGCGGTGTATAAATGTAAAAAAGAAACAAAGCTAGTCATTTCTTCAACTTGTCATACATAAAATGCAGAATGATCTTTAGAGGGAGCAAACCACAGTGGTCTGAAGATACACCCTGTCCCAGAAATGAAAGTTAAGGTGCGCTGAAAGCATGCACATGCTTCCAGACTATTGCTGGAGACGTTTACGGATCAGCACACTCTTAAAGAGAGGACTGCATCGCTTCATGCTGGTGTTGCAGAATGGAATAGAGACAAAAGCACAGAGCGCTCTTATCTCCGTGCGGTGCAACACTGTCTTCCTTCCTACTGTTTTAAGAGATGCAGAACTTCTTCTTTAACCAGGTGGTGGTGGGTCTCTGGTCCACAGGCAGGGAGACAACTCGGACTGCACCTACATTGTGTTGAACGGGCGGCTTCGCTCCGTCATCAGGATGGACGATGGAAAGAAACAACTGGCGGGAGAATATGGCCGTGGGGACCTGATTGGCGTGGTAAGAGTGGTGGTGGTGGTGGTGCAGGCACTGCTGTCTTCCTGATTTGTCCCGGCACTCCCTCTGCCCTGCTTGGTGGGGGTGTGAGTGGGGGGTACCCATAGATTTTGTGTCGGGGGCACTCAGTCGAGAGAATGAGAGCCAGTGGAAAACGTGATAGTGACGGAGGAATTGAGCCATTTGGCATCCTGGGGGAAATGGGGATGGGTTTAAAGAGGAGAGAGCGAGGGACCTGAGACCAAAGGGAATGTACTAGAAGGAGGGGGGAGCGCTCGACCAAACCTCTTTTCCAGGCTCTGCAAAGCTGCTGGGCTGGTGAAGCGAGGACGAGCCGTCTGGGAATAGCTCAGCCCTCTCCTGCGTAATTAACTGTTCCACCTGATCCATTTAGCTTTATCGGCACAAATGGATCACTGTTTAGAGAGCCACGAAACTGTAGAGTCAGGACAGGGCTTCAAGGGTCATCTTGTCCAACCTTCTGGTTAAGCAGGAAATTCACAGCTAAAGGGTCCCTGACACAAGGCCATCCAGCCTCCATTTTAAAAACAGCAAAATAAAATCCACCCCATTTCAAGGGGATCTCTTCCTCTGCTGAACATCTCTTACTGTCAAGATGCTCTTCCTCGTGCTTTGTTGTTGTTTAGTCGTTAAGTCGTGTCCGACTCTTTGTGACCACCCCATGGACCAGAGCACTCCAGGCCCTCCTGTCTTCCACGGCCTCCCGGAGTTGGGTCCAATTCATGCTGGTCGCTTCGATGACCCTGTCCAACCATCTCGTCCTCTGTCGTCCCCTTCTCCTCTTGCCTTCACACTTTCCCAACATCAGGGTCTTTTCCAGGGAGTCTTCTCTTCTCATGAGATGGCCAAAGTATTGGAGCCTGAGCTTCAGGATCTGTCCTTCCAGTGAGCACTCAGGGTTGATTTCCTTCAGAATGGATAGGTTTGTTCTCCTTGCAGTCCAGGGGACTCTCAAGAGTCTCCTCCAGCACCACAATTCAAAAGCATCCATTCTTCGGCGGTCAGCCTCCTCGTGCTTAGTTGTGTTTAATTTTGGATCCTGCTGGCCAGAGCACTAGAAAACAAGCGAGCTCTACGTCGCCGGTGCCATCCGTCCACATATTTGAAGGTGGCGATGTTTCCACAGTCTCGTCTTATCCGGGTGAAATATACTCAACTGGGTTACCAGTTCTTCATCGGCGAGCTTGATGACGACTACTCCAGAGCAAGACCTAAAATGACGGATTGCTTTCCAGAAGCTTCACTGTCTTGATGGATGTCCTCTGGGTGCAGTCTAGCTTGTTGATTGTGAAATCTTTTGTCTTTTTCTATCATTGGGCCCTGGACGTGCAGCTTCCCATACCTTTTGCTCTCCTCTTCCATTCGCAGTGGTGGAACTAGCCAGTTCCTTCCACTCTGAAGATGCCACACTGGGTGTATGGCCTCTTAGCTGAGTTGCTATGGTCCTTGATTCAAGAGACACACACTCTCTCTCTCTCTCCACCCCCAACCCTGTTAGGGATCTACCCGATGCCTTTCTCCAAAAAGCAAAGGCCCTTTAGATCTCTGGCATCTGCCCAAGGAACAATCAGAAAACCACTGCTAGAGTATTGCTTTGGTCCGAACCGGGTCCTCCTGCGTTTTAATAAAGTATTAAATCATCATCCGTGAGTCTGCATATCAGCTTGGAACTTGGTGGAAATCAATCCGCTTCCCGAGATACTTTTTCCTCTTCGCATCTTGGCATATGTGTGTTACTAGATTCATAGAATCTCCATAAAGAAATACTAGTCATACACTGTCATGTAAGTTCTGACTTATAATGTCCCTTTTCAGGGTAGAGGGAATACTCAGAAGGGGTTGACCCTTCCCTTCTTCTGGGGGCATCCTTGGGACGGTGCCGCTTGCCCAAGGCCACCCAGGCTGGCTCTTCTCTCAGGAGGCCCAGTGGGGGGATTCGAACTCCCAACCTCTAGCTCCACAGCCAGACGCCTAAACCACTGAGCGATCCAGCTAGCTTGAATCCCCATAGGCTTAATGACTCTTCCAAAATTGATTCTTCAGTGTAGTATCCTGTTATTGTATCCATTTCAACAAGAGCTTTGGTGTTGTGGTAAATTTGCTTTGATATTTTGAAGTTGTCTTTGCCGTCCATAGAGGATCAGTTTTGCAAAGCAGACGTGGATTTAAAAGGTCGTCTTTAATTGGTCGAGGAGAAACAAGCGGTGGGATTCGATATTTCCTTCTGGAGCCTCTTGATTGGAAGGAGTGTGTGTTGTGTGTATGTGAGAAACGTGATGTTTAAGCCCGGTCCTTGGCCGTCCCTTGTGAAATAAACTCTGCAGCAAAACAAAAGCATCCAGAGACATTTCCACAATAAGCCTTCGATCCAGGCGCCCGTGATATATTGCCACGACGAGGAAATTAAATTAGCGAACGCTGCACCGAGCCAGCTCGCGAGGCAGTGAATTCCATTTTACGCTCCAGGAGATAAGGATATTATAGCCCGCTCTAAACATTCCAGTTAATTCAACTCATAAATTGGGGGAAGGGAGGATGCTGAACGGCTGCGATCCGAGCAACACGTTTTGCACCCAAGACAGTTTGTATTTCTTGTCTCGCAGCCGCTTGCCAAGCATATGGCCTTGAACCCGCCGAATTTCAGAAGCTAAGCAGAGTTGGGCCTTCTAAGTATTCGGATGGGAGACCCCCCCCCCCAGGGAATACTAGGTGTGCTACCAGAACGCTTATTTGTGGAATACATGCTGAGCAGTTGAGAAGGTCCCAGCTGCGATCTTCAGCATCTCCAGGTAGGAAAAGGCAGTTCCCTGCCCAAAACCCGTTAAAGCTGTTGCTACTCCGATTTGGCTGTCATGGGTGAGATGAGCCAAAGGGTGTGACTGTATAAGGCAGCTTTTTTAAATTCCTTATTATCCCATATATGGCAAACGTTTTTTGAAAATGCAAGATTTCAGAAGCCAGGCTCACCGAACACAACCTAGTCCCAGTGTGCTCGCGACAGACGTTGAAAAACTGAAGTAGGCCAATATAACGTCTTGGATGTACCTAAAATAGCTTTTTGGATCCCAACTGTGGGTGGGTTTTGAAAAGCTTATATGGAAATATATGATCTGTCAACCAGTGACCCTTCTGAGAGGTCACATCCGTCTTTGTTAAATTGATCACCTTGTACAGATACGGTAAGATCCCCATATCCGCGGGGGATTGCTTCCGAGAAATATTTTCTTTTGGTGTTTTTAATATTTTCAGACCGCGGATAAATGAAACCACAGATAGGGGGGTCCTGATGTACCCTGCGTGGTAAGCGTAGGAGTGTGTATCCGGGTGAAGTTGATCCTGTGCCCCTAGTTTTAGCCTTTAAATTCCTGCTGATCGTTTCAGATCAGGTAGCAATTAAAAAAGAAAAAAGCACAGACTGCAATTCTTACTCAAAAATATCCTTTTATTTAATATATGAACGTATATGAGAATAACAGTTTGCAAACACAATAATAAAGTGGAGTGTGTACAGATTCTCAATAGGAATATAACCAAACATTTTTAAATTGCCAAATGCAAAAAAAAATAAAAATAAACTGACTTCTGACTCCGTAGATGCTTTTCAGGTTGCATAGTTGTGATAGAAAAACATCACGTGACAATGCGTTGTACGTGTCCACCAGTCTCCAGCTGTTGACCAATCCAGCTCCCTTTAAATGCCCAACCAAATGGCCCTTTTCCTCTTCTACTTGCCACTAGTTATTTAGTGCGTAAAACCATTGAAGAATTCATCGTTTTTGTGTTGATACAGTGGGGAAAAGTAGGGTCAGCCTTGATCTCTTGCCACAGCGAAACGGGGTAGGAGCTCACAACGTAGGGTTCAATAAGAGCAACAAAGCATTCTAGATGAAGACCGAAGCCGGAGGTGCTAAGTGGCGTAAATGCTTCTAAGCGTCTTCGCCAGCAGAGACGAGCTCAAAGACTTGGCCGATTTTTCAACATCAGCGGTGTTGGCTAGTTAACTGATTCAAAGGTTTTCTTTAATTGAGAAATTGATCGTGGCTGATTTATGTAACTCAAATAAACTGGCCTGTCACCAAAGCCTTGATATAAAATGCCACCTTTCTGGAAACGTGGGCAAACTTTACACAAAGTGAACACAAACTACCGCTTGGGCTGGGCAAGCTGCCTAAACCTCGGCTTCCCTTTTACGGCCAAGAGACAGGACAGCCATCAATAACCATTGAATTACGGCAATTAAAATCCCCCCCCCCCTTTTACTGGTTAATCAACATGTGCTTTAGTTGACTAATTTACTTGGTTTGGGGAGGGGGTGTTTTAAAGGCTTGTGGCCCTAGAGAAAAGCCGTGATCCTTATTCAAACCGCGAGAAATTAATGCTGCCATTACTTTCCGTTCTGTCCGGAATTGAGTAGAGTTAATTTCTTGTGCGGTGTTTGATCAATGTTCTGTTGAAATCCAAGCAGGACCGGTAACTCAAACAGAGAGCCAATTATCTTATCCGTAAAAGGATAGGCAACTAAACAAGATAATCAATCTTCCATGAACCCCCTGCTGAATGGCTTCCCACAACTTGCTTCTTCTTTCTTTTTTCCACTATCCTTTGGTTTTAACATACAACGTGGAGCTTCACTTGATATCCAAGGATTGAAATAGATGAGAAATTTGCTCCATGGAGGTTTTGTTCGGGGGTGACCTTGTATACGCCTCTCACAGCAAACCAGGTGCAATTTGTGAGCCGGAGTCGAGATGCATCCAGTTTTTTGGTGCACCGTGGGTCGTGCATGCAAACGTCAAGAAATGCCAAAACTATGGTCTACGTAAGTGGTCCCCAACCTTGGGCCTCCAGGTGTTCTTGGACTTCAACTCCCAGAAATCCTGGCCAGCAGAGGTGGTGGTGAAGGCTTCTGGGAGTTGTAGTCCAAGAACATCTGAAGGCCCAAGGTTGGGGACCACTGGTCTACGTGACTCGATCTGCGGCGATGTGCGTCTCTTCGTGTATTCAAAAACGGTACACAGTTTCTTTTTTAATCATGGGGAAACAGCACAGAATGGACGTTGAGGTGGAAAATCTAATCATCAACATCTTCATCTTAGAACTGCAGGACTGGAAGGGACCCTCTGGATCATCAAGTCCAGCCCCTGTCGAGGAGGCCCCGTGGGGGAATCGAACTCCTAACCTTTGGCCCTGCAGCTAGAGACCTAAACCACCCTGCTATCAAAAAAAAGAGGTGGCCCCCAGAAGTGGGTTCAAAAGTTACTTTTGAGGACTTCCGAGTCCCTAAATGTAGGGGTGAACAAGAGGAAAAGAAAGGGGGGGGATTTGGAATTTCGTAAAGGCTAAGAAGAAGGTATACGACAGGGACCAAACCATGTGGCCCTCTAGTTTGGCTGCCCCACCTCCAAAAATGGCACCCTGACGATCCGTAAGGCTGCCGTTCCTTTGCCCTGTTGGCTGAGGACGATGGGGGTTGTAGTCCCACCACCTCTCGTGAAAGCCAAGATGGGGAGGGGTATTCTAGCAAACCCATCCCGTGCGCAATTCTGCTCTCTTCCCTGTTTGGTTTCTCACTGCTAGAATTGGGAGGCAGAGATGGGAGGCCTGGAGGGGAGGGGGGCGAGAATGGAAAAATTGGGAGAAAAACAGGCTTTTTTCCCCATTTTTTCCCCAAAGCTATTTTTTGGTTTTTTTTTTCCCCCAGAAAAATGGGGGGGAAAATTATGGAGTGTGGAATATGTTCTTTTACAATGATCAACGATACGTCTGTGACATGATATTCAAACTATATCTTTGACTTTCAAACTTAAGACTTCTGAGACTTTATGTATTTAAGGTCTGCTCCGGCTTCTTCTTTTGTGTTTTAGGCATTGCATTGACTCCGTACGACGTGTCTTTCCTGCCTTCTATCCGAAGGTCTCAGATTTCTGTCGTATTGTTTAACTGCCATGGTTCTCTGCCAGGGGTATAAAATTTACTAAGAATTTTCTTCCCCCCCTTTTCCCGTGACCTCCTGCTCCTGTGATATGACTTCAATACTTCCCTCTGCCTGCCAGAGATATAATCTCTCTTCTGGTCCTTTGGCTTCCTAGTAGAAATTAGGGCACTCTGTGCTTCTCCTGCTTCCTGTTTCCTTTCTCACCTTTAACGAGAAACGTAATAACAAAAATTCGGTAGACAGAGAAATGCCCGAAAGTCGGTAGACAGAGAAATGCCCTTCTCGGGGGGAAAAAGGAAGCCTTTTGTTCCGTCATGATGGCTTCGATGGGGGGGAATCGGTAAGATGGCAAAGGCCGAGAAGCCCTGATTTTAGGAGAAGAAAAGTCTTCTCACCGGTGGTGTTTTGTAGGGTGAGCGTTGCTTTGAGAATACCTGCATGATTGTCCTGTTTTGCAGATGGTGGTTGGTGTGTGTGTGTGTGTGTGAGAGAGAGAGAGAGAGAGAGAAGGTTGACACAGAGGTCTCTCCATCTGACATAAAAGATTGCCCCCTTGCTCCCAGACCATGGGGCCGACGCTCCCTTCTAATGGGGCTGTGATTACCTTTCTCTGGATGTTTGCCCTCGTCTTGGACTCGTCACGCCCCTGGCAAAGGATGCAAACTCCCTTAATCTACTCCAGAAACTGGGAGAAAGGTCTCCAGCAGAGACATCTGGGTGGAGAGGCATATTCTAATTTTTTTTTTTGTAATACAAAAAGACTTGGCTGCATCAGGGTTTTGCAGCAGAAAAGCCGGCCTTCTCCCGACCAAGACAGTTCCCTTGGCATGGATATTCCAAGAGCTTTCCAGAGGGATATTCTCTACCCGTGTGGCCCTTGGGATTGCAGTTCCATTAGCGGCTCCTCTTTCCATCTCTGTACATTGCATCACTAGCCGGGGTGGGGGGGAATACACCCCCCCACACACCCACACACCCCTCCTTATTCTGCTAGTGTGCAGAATCTGGCTCCTGTCTGAAAACGTTATTGACGGAGAAAATTTTGATCTCTGTTCCCTTAAAACTGTAACCTTGAGGGGCGGCTTGCAAAGACAAAACTGTCCGTAAAAATCAGTGGGTGGATGTGGCAAGCAAGGCACAACGGCAAGGTCGCTGGAGAAGTTCAGGTTTGGTAATGCAGGTGAGCCTAAAGGAGCTATTCCCCTCGGAAAGGGGGGGAAAAAGCCTCGCGTGGTCCAGCATCCGATTTTGCTTGGAGGTCAAGCAGACATTGTTGATGAAGCTCGTTCCTGCCGCATGATCCCCGATCCGGAGGCTTCAGATAATTGACACGCTCACTTAGCCGTTGATGGATTTTTTTCACCCATTCTTTGAATTTGGATAACGCAATCGTACCGATGCTTTGCGATATCCGTGCACTGGTATGTGAATCTTAGGAAAGCCTGCAGGCCTCTGATGGATTGTAGACTTTTCTAACGCTCTTGTGTCCTGAGCTGAACAATCCAACGCAGTTTGGCCTCACGAAAAGTAGCCCTGACGCCAGCAAGAAAGAGACACGGCTGGAAACGAGGTGTGCAAATGTCTCTTCTTTTTATTTCCCTTCTCATCCCACCCGTACCGTTTGACTCTTTTGATCTGCTTCCCTTTCAAGTGAAGGACAAGAATTTAGCTCAGCGGTTTAGGTCTCCGGCTGCGGAGCCAAAGGTTGGGAGTTCGATTCCCCCCCTGGGCCTCCTTGACAAGGGCTGGACTCAATGATCTCGTTTCTGGGTTTGGAAGCAATGCCACGGGGATCGAGAGCCGCAGCTTGTTAAAGGAACCAACTCCCTTCCCGCTCGATGATGATGATGATAATTTGCAATCAACATCGTGCGTTGAACTTGTCTCCCAGTCTGTCCTACATTTCGGCCAGCCGACTGAAACGATGTTTCTCACGGCCTTCCGTCATGGAAGGGGTTGTTTCTTTAATTTCTAACCAAATCTTGGATTTCTGCCTTTCTGACATATGTCTGATCCTACCCTTTCAATCTTGGGCTCCACTTTGCAGCAGCAAAACACCTCGAAATGGCAAGTGACGTCTGTTTCCTTGCCGGAGTCCATTAGTTGCTAAGCGCCGGACCGCTTTGAGTATCCTCTCTCCCTCTCTTTCACCTGTACTGCTGGCATTGATCGTGGTGCGGTGACACCAGGAGTCCGGCTATCTTCCCGAGTATGGAAATGTCAGCGCCTCCCTCTGGGCAGCGGGTGACGTCTCTGCGCTCAGCGAGATGTCTCATTAAGCAACAGGTCTCTTGTTTCTGGGTTTGGAAGCAATGCCACGGCGATCGAGAGCCGCAGCTTTTAAAGGAACCAACTCCCTTGCGCTAAAGCGAGCATGCATCTGACGTGCCCCCCCTCCAGTGCACAAGGCCATCTAGTACTTTTTTTGTGCGGCCCCCAGGATTTTGTGTGTGTGTAAGTAAGTCCACTGAGCACACAAACAGAATCTTTCCCTCTTCCTTCAAAACCTGGAGAATCCCATCTGTAGGGGGTACCATTCTTACTTAAAATATTGTGCACCCTCTACTCTTTGAGGGGGGGGAAGTGTGTTAAAAAAAACATGATTTTGTTTTAACCAAAGATAGCTTTTGAGAAGCAAAGTGTGCTGCTTATATACTGCCCCAAAGCGCTTAAAAAGCATTCTCTAGGCAGTTGACAATTTAATTATGCAGGCTACACATTGCCCCCATCTCCAGCGAGCTGGATATTCAACGTGTACCGACCTCAGAAGGATGGAAGCCTGAGCCGACCGCGAGCCAGGCTACCTGAGCCCATCACGATTGAACTCAGGTTGTGAGCAGAGTCTTGACTGCAGTATTGCAGTTTAACCACCGCGCCACTAGACTCCTTTGCTTGGTGCTTTGTTTGGAAGGCATGTGGCACTCCCAGGAATGTTTTGCAGCTGGAAAAACGTTCTCTCCCCCCCCCCCCCCCCGGGTCGTTGGAGCTTGGCCAGCCTTGCCCTAAAGACAGTGTCCTATTCTAGATGAATTTAGGGTTCCCCCAGAAAAAAAAAATGCATTATCCCTGGGAAACGAAGAAGAGGAAGAAGGTAGACAGGTTTGATCAGGTTTTCATGGACTGGTTTGCTTTAGAGGCTGACCCGGGGGTGGGAAAAATTAGTCAAGAGCAGTGACTTGCATGGAGAGACAGTAGTCAACCTTTCCTTTGAGGGACCTTGAAAACATGACTTTGTGGTTTATGGTGGCCAAGGTTTAGGACGGCGGTGCCCAACCTTGGGTCCCCAAGTGTTCTTGGCCAACAACTCCCAGATATCCTGGCCAGCACAGGATTTGGTGAAGGCTTCTGGGAGTTTTAGTCCAACAACATCTGGGGACCCAAGGTTGGGAACCCCTGGTTTAGGAGAATGAGGACATGGGATCTGGGGCTCGGGAGGGGAGCGTCCAGTAGGCGTCCTAAGACATATTCGTTTTGTTTCGACCGACCCATCGTGGTTGCCAGGGTGCCAACTCAGAAGCCTTCCCTCTCTTGCTCTCCCCAGGTCGAAGCCTTAACTCACCAGCCGAGGGCTACGACGGTCCACGCGGTTCGCGATTCTGAGCTGGCCAAGCTGCCCGAGGGGGCACTGACCTCCATCAAACGCAAGTTCCCCCAGGTAAGGAAATGGATCAGAGGAGCTTCTCTTCCAGCAAGTAGTTTTCGTTTGGGATCGAGGGCCCAATGAATTGGGCTTCTCCAAGCCTCTTCTATATCACAGTTGATTACAGCGGGACCCCCATATCCACGGGATCAATATCCGCTGTTTCGGTTATCCAGTGTACTAAAGCCCTGTATACAGCATACAAGGGGGCGGGCCTGGTGGCTTTTGTCCTGCCCCGTTATGGCCTTCGTCCTGCCTCCTTGTATGTTATAAAAGGGTTCCTTCCTATCTGCGGTTTCAGGCATCTGTGGTCAATTGTGGAACCGATCCCCCACACCCGCATTCAGTGGTTCTACTTCTGAAACCAGCTATACTGCTGCTAAGAGAGACTTCGTCTCCCAGGCGGTTCCATGATTTGAAAAGCCCACTAGGCCTTTTCTGTGGCTGCTCCCAGACTGTGGAACTCCCTCCCACCGGAGGCCAGCCGGGCTTCGTCTTTGCCGTCCTTCCACAAACCAGCAAAGACCTTTCGCCTCCGGCAGGCTTATTACTTCATGGCTGGCTGCCTGAGAGGGGGTTCTTAAATGGGTCGTCGTGCTTTAAATGTGTTTTTGATGTTGGTTTTGTTTTCCTGTTTTAGTGCGGCATTTATTTGAGTCTTTTTAGTATTTGTGTACTTCATTGTTTTTCGCTTTTAAATATCGTCTTTTACTGATGTGAGCCACTTCAGGTTTGTTTTTTGTTTTGTTTTTTAAAGAAGAAAGGCAACGTAAAAAGATTTTAAATAAAATAAAATAAATAAATGGATGAGCTAAGGCAAATCTGGACGCTTGCCCACTCTTAGAAGACTTGACTTTGGGGCTTCTTCCTCTTCAGAAGCTCTGTGGGCTGACATCCTAAGTATTTCACTTGCTTTTTCTTTTTAATTTATGCATTTTTTTCCTCTCCAAAAAGTGTCTTCTCTATATTTAGAAGAAAGCTCCATCTGTGTGTATTATTGCTCAAGCGGCTGTCGTTTGTCTTCATATTGAAATCAGGCCATGGAACTAGTTCTTGTTTTGATTTTTGTGGGTTTTTTCCCCCCGCCTCCCAAACCCAGGATCTCTGTTTTCTAAAAGGCAGGTGGATTTCTACAGACAACAGTTAAGCGCAGTTGACAAGACCTTTGAGTAGTGACAAATATTTGAGATTAGCTGGGGGCTTGTTTTTAATGGTAGAGGCAGGAATAATTTTGAAGAGTATCGTTACTCCTTGTTGCTCAGGGTTATCGCTTGCATTTTTTTTAAACCATGTTTAGATTATCTTTGTTTAAAAAAAATTTTTTTCCCACCACTATCTTTTATTTTGGAAAAAATATTTTTTCCTCCTTACACTCGCTTAGGATTTTGGAAATGGCCACCTTGTAAGTCTGGGCGACAACCTTGTGTTGTATTTGTACACGGTGATGGTGATGATTGAATAATGCTAAGGCTAAACTCTAGCCCGTCCACGATAATGCAAATGGAAATTTCTTTCTCGGTTTCTGGAAGTTTCCTTTACAAGTGGGTCACATCAGCCTGTCTGCCTCCTTGTTTGTCTTGAGCTCTACTTCTGGACTGGTTGAGGCTTTCGGGTTTAATTACAAGCAAAATCTGTCCATTAGAAAGAAGAGGGGAAAAAACAGGAAAAGGTTGGGGTGATGATACTCAGTTTTAACCTGCAACTAGAGATGGGCATGAACCGCTGGTTCGGTGGTTCGCGCTGATTCGTTTTTCAGCTGAACAGGTGTTTGGCGCTGCCCAGCCCCGCCTTCTCTGGTGGGCATCCACTCAGAGGCAACGCCCAGAGGAGGCGGGGCTGGGAAGCCATGGCGCTGCCTCTGAGTGGACGCCTGCCAGAGAAGGCGGGGCTGGGCAGCGCCAAACAGCTATTCGTCCGAAAAAACGAACCAGCACGAACCGCCGAACTGGTTCGGTTTGTGTCCATCTCTACTTACGACCCTATTTTGAACAGATTCTGCTTGAGGAAATGTAGCCCTGCATAGTCGAAAAGTGTTTCTTGCCCTGAGTTGATCATAAAACTTTGAATGGTGAGTTCTTTTTCCCTCTCTCTCTCTCCTTTATTTGTTTGTTTAAAACATTTCTGCCCCGCCTTTCTCCTTAAGAATGACCCAAGGCAGCTGACATCATTCAAAGACAATATTTAATGCTAAAAACAATAAGCAATACAAATACTAAAAAATATCGAAAAATATCATACTACGAGACGGTAAACAAATCAACACCAAAAACACAACAAGAATCCATTTTAAAAACCCAATCAGGCAGCCAGTCATTGAGGGAAAGCCTGCCTGAAGAGAAGAGTCTTTGCCTGCTTGTGGAAGGACAGCCGAGATGGGGCCAGGCTCGCCTCCAGTGGGAGGGAGTTCCACAGTCTCAGAGGAGCAGCCACAGAGAAGGCCCTCCTCTCCCAGGTCCCCACCCATGCTGCAGAGTCGAGGTGCCCAGATGGGTGTTTTTGGGCTACGACTTCCAGGATTGGCCAGGGAATTCTGGGGGGTGTAGTCCAAAACCCCCCAATCTCCACACCTCTGCTGTAGAGCTGCTGAGTGCGCAGACCTAGAAAAGTCTAAGTTAAAATCCCCACTGAGCCATGACACTCCGAGGAAGACGACCTTGGGCCGGCCGTACCCTCCGAGCCTGGGGTTAAACAGCAAGGCAACGCCCTCCGGCTTCTTCCCGACGGATGAGCATCCACACGATTCAGGTGGATGCATTCCTGTGGAAAAGCTACCGTAGGGGCGACACACGGCCCCAGTTCCCTTTGCCATCCCGATGACGTTTGGGGATTTTCAGATTTGTGCCAAGCCTTGCGTTGGCCATCCTGGGGCTTAGGACCGGACTCGGTAGATGCTTGTTTGTTTGTTTATTTATTTATTTTATGAGATTGCTACCCCCGCCCATCGAGACCCAAGGTCTACTCTGGGCAGGGCTTGCTTCGCTTTTCCTGGGCAGCTTAAAGGAGAAATTTGCTTTAGCAGCTCCAGTACGCTCTTTTTTCTAGCTGTCTTTCAGTCCTCCCTGCCCCGCAAGGCCTCTCTCCCTCGAATCCCCAGCTTTGTCTGAATCTGCTCTTTGGATCTTTCTCCCTCCGTCTCTCGTACGCCACGCATTTCAAAAAAGAGCTCAGGCGTACAGCTGGGCGTCATCGGCGGGGCGTCCGTGGGCCTCTGCTTGTTGGCATCACGGAAGGAGTTCGATCTTTCATGAGTTCGAGATGTGCCTGTCCTCTTTTTTTTTTTTTTTGCAAGAGACACACACTTTGCGTGCTGTCAAACTCCCAAGGAAATCGCGTGCCGCTTGCCTCGCGCACATCCGAAATGGATGTTCCCTGCCCGTTGCCACGGCAACGGCAGAGTGACTCACCCAGTGGCGGTACACAACCTGCTGTGCACTCACTCCAGGCTGTTTTTTGAGGCGGTGGGCCACGTGAAAGAGAGCGGCCACGGAGCGAAGCCTGCAAATTCCTCTTTTTCCCCTCGTCTCCTCTCCCCTGCCGTCCGTCTGCCTTTGGCCTTGGGACCTCGGGTGCCTGGGAGGGGGACACGCAGGGCGAGGAATACGGTCCGCTTCGCTCAAGATATTTACACCAACGCTAGCTGCGTTCCTCTTTCTGTATCATAGAAGCAGATTTGAACACATATCTTTATATATGAATGTTGTGATGTAGTGCATAGAGTTACAAACTAGGACTCTGGAGTGTGTGTGTGTGTATACATAGAGAGAGAGGGAGGGAGAGAGAGAGAGAGAGATAAGAAGGAAGGAAGGGAGAGATAGATAGATCGATTGATCGATCAGTCGATCGATGTGTGTGTATGTGTGTGTTTGAAAAATTATGTGCCATCATGGCGACCTTTTCTTCAGGGTTTTCCAGGTAGAGAGTACTCAGAAGTGGTTTCCCCTTCCCTTCTTCTGGGGGTACCCTTGGGACTGTGCAGTTTGCCCAAGGCTACCCAGGCTGGCTCTGTTGGCAGGAGGCCCAGCGGGGGGAATCGAACTCTGAACCTCTGGCTTTGCAGCCAGAGACCTAAACCACTGTACTATCCAGCCAGCTTCATAGTCTATGTATGCAAGTAGACATATGTATGTACTATTTGTCTTCCATTCTGCATTCTCCTAACTCCGGGGAGGGGGAAGGATCTGTGCGGTGTACTGACATTTCCCGGACCCCCTAGAAATTGTATTCTGGTGGGGAGGGCGGGTCCCTTCTTTCTCTGTAGGGCAGGAGTGAGGACCTGCGTGGCCCTCTCACCGGCCGAGCCGGAGGGTGAGGGACGGCGCTCGGAAGCTCTCCGCCCCCCTCGCTTCAAGTCAACCCCAGCCCCAAGAAAGCCTTGCTCAGAAGCCCGAGCAGGATTTGTCATGGAGCGAGTTGGAAACGGAGCACAAGAATAGATCAGCCAGAAGATCCACGGAGGAGAGGAGATTCAATAAATCCCCTTTGTACAAAGGTTAAAGATGGAGGCCATAGAGCAGGGAACCTTTCAGTATTACTTTTTCTAAAAAAAGAAAAGCCATGGGTTGCTCAGCCTTAGCGGACAACTTTGCCCTGAAGCGATGGCTTTTTCATAAAAGCTCTCTCCTCTTCCTGAGTTTTGGCAGTGGGCAATTTAAAAAAACAACGTTCCCTTTGTAGTCTTTGCTGCCTGTTAAAAGATGCTTCGGTCTCAGCGCTGTTGTACTGATCGTTGTCTTTCTCTCTCTCTTCCCCCCATTGTGTCCCTTTCCTTTCTTTTCTCATGCCAGGTTGTAACCAGGCTGATCCATTTGCTGGGCGAGAAGATCCTCGGCAGCCTTCAGCAAGGGGGTAGGAAGTTACATTCTTGGTTCTCCCTTTTAGCCCGGGAACCATCAGGAAAGGTGGCTTTATTGCAGGTGGTTTGGCCGAGCCCTTCGATTGGCCGAAGGAGCGGATAGGGAGTGCTGCTATTGGAGGAAGAGCTTCCAGCTTTAGCGCAACTCTGATAGAGCGTTCCGCTCTGGCATGCGGCCGCTCGGCGCCCTCCTGCCTTGAGCATCATCCCACATCCATCGGTGGGCTGGCGACTCTCCTCCGCCGGTCTTGGCTGGAGCAAAGTGAGCTCCCCATTCCCGATATGGGCCGGAGATGAGTCTTCCTCATCTCCCAGCCTCCTTACAGAAGATGGGTGGGTGGGCGGGCAGGCAGAAAGGCCGTGTTCCCTTCCCACCGGCTCCAGCAACATGAAGAGTATGTGGGAAGCACACCAAAGACTTGAGATCACCTTGCCAGCCCTGGTTACCCTCAGTCATGCCCAAGTATGGCGGGGAACTTTTGACCTCCCAGGAACTTTGGACTCCGGTTCCCATCAGCCTTAGCCAGCATAGCCACGGGTAAAGCAATCTGGGAGCTGGAACCCAAAGGGATGACAGAGCCCCCAAATCCCCTAACTTTTGCAACACGGGACTGTTGAAAAACCATCTAGGCACGTGGGTTCCAGTCTTCGGTCCTCTTGCTGTTTTGGCCTTCCAGCTCCCAGAAGTCCCATTCAGCATGTCCAGCGGAAAGGACTTCTGGGAGTTCAAGTCCAAAGCAGGTAGAGCAGTGCTTCCCAACCTGCCCCCCCCCAGATGTTCTTGGACTGCAACTCCCAGAAATCCGGACCGGCGAGTGGCAAAGGCTTCTGGGAGTTTCAGTCCAAGAACACCTTACCTGGGTTATCCAAGGTTGGGAACCACTGAGTTTAGAGGACCAAAGATTGAAAACCGCTTCGGGTCAAACTAGATGCAACTCTGAGCCATCCCGTTGAAGATGATGATTATTATCTCTTTTGGACTGTAACTCTCTGAATTCCCCAGCCTGGGGAGGCTGAGAATTGTAGCCGAGAAATTACTTCCCCTGCACTCTTGAGTGCATGTTTGAGTCAAGTCTTTATGACAAGTCAGACTCTGTCTCTCTCTCTCTCTCTCTTTCTTGTTTCCCCTGAAAAATCTCTCCCCTCCTACTCTCGCGTCTCTTTCCCATCTGAGCCAGTAGCAGTTTGGGGAGAATTTTTAACAGGAAGGGAAGAGGTGGGCACACGTCCCCCTTGTACCTCACTTGGGTTGCACGCGCCTCCTGTACATGGTGCTGATTTGCTTTTTTGTGGTTTTCCCCCTGAGAAAAAGCGATAGAGGGCACCCAGGAAGCATGTGATCCAAATGCCTCCATCTAATTGTATTTTGTGTACGCCTCTGGCTTTCACGGCCCGACCTTCAAATCTGACATTCTGAACATCTCCTCTGATCGCTTGGTGAAGCAGAGTGCTGTAGCCTTTGTCTCACCCCACCTCTGAAACCCGTGTCGCCTTAACTCTGCCTGGTGCCGGAAAATCAACGGGGGGGAGGGAAACCCTCCTGATTAAACCCGTGGGATCCACCGGGCCCACCTTCCCTGATTACGGGGCCATATTAATGTCGTCAATGTTTATTCTGATATTCAGAAGGCTCCCGTTCAGGGTCTGATGTGGGAAAGCCGTGGGGTCTCCTTGGTCGGTCCCCGATGCCTGCCGGCACGTCGCAAGGGACGGGGCCAACCTGTGGCTTTCTGACGGGCTGCCTTCACAGCAGGTCACCCTCTGGGACTGCACACGCCAAGCAGCAAATGGGACGCCAGCAACCCGGCCAGCAACCTCTCCACCGTGGCCATCATGCCAGTCTCGGAAGACGTCCCTCTCTCTACCTTCACTCTGGAGCTCAAGCATGCCCTGTGCGATATTGGTAAGAGCGCCGAAACGGGAGCATCGCCGGCCTTTTCCCGAGGCCAGCTCGACACCCCCGGGAGCTGTCTCTGGCACGGCTCTATTCCTGTCTTCCTTGCAGCCTTACATGGTCGACTGCAGTGGTTCCCCACCGTGGGTCGCCCAGGTGTTCTTGGACTGCAATTCCCAGAAGCCTTCACCATCAAGTGCACCAGCTGGACTTTCTGGAAGTTGTAGTCCAAGGGTAACTGGGTGACCCAAGGTTGGGAACCACTAGTCTACTGCTTCGGAAGCCTGAGGGCTTCTGGCACAGAAGGGGTCTTTCCCATGACCAGGTCCCTGTTGCCAACGCAGATGCTGGAAACTGAGCCTGTAACGGAGGTCCTCACTTGCTGAGCTGAAACAGAGATCCAAGACCGGACTGTTTCAGACTGGAAACTTTTTAAAAGACGCGTACTCCGAAATGTTTTGAAAAGAGCCGTAATTAGCACTGAAATATAGACACTAGGGGGCACTCGCAATATTTAGCAAGGTGACCCCGTCATAGGTTTCCACAGGCTAAAACCAAGAGTGCTCCTCTCTTGTCTTTCATAGGCAGTGTTCTCGTGGACATTAGACTGGGAATTTGTTCCCCCCTACCCGCTCTACCTTGCTCGAAAACAGCAAGCCCTTTTTGTGATTCACATCAAACTAGCGATGGGCAATGCGGAGCCCTCCCGATTTTGCTGGACTGCAACTCCCATCATGCCTGATCAGTAACACTATCGTGGGAGATGCAATCCAGGAATCCTGGTTCCCCACCCCTGCCCCAGTGAAGTGTCCAAATTTCACACAGGTGCTGAATCCACTAGTACAGCAGTTCCCAACCTGGGGTCTCCAGCGGTTCCTGAACTACCACTCCCAGAAATCCTGGCCAGGACAGCTCATGGTGAAGGCTTCTGGGAGTTTTAGTCCAAGAACCTCTGGGGACCCAAAGTTGGCAACCACAACACTAGTCATTTGAAAGTCCAAATTCTGGAGGAGGTCCCAAAAGTTGAAGGATCTTATTGCAAAACAAAAAAACAACAACAACCACACATTCAGCACCCTGGATAGCTCCTTTAAATTGCAAGCTAAAAGCTGTGGTTTCACCACCCTCATGAAATCGGTGTCATCCACCCTCCACTGCCCTGCACTACTAGGCAGGTCATTCCTGCCTTCTTGAGGCACTGACAATAGCTGGAAGAGTCTAGTGATAGGAAATGTTTGTTCAACACACACCGAGATTGTCCAGAACCCTAGAATCCATGGACACAGATCATCCTTTCCTCCGTCACACATCCTTCTGTTGCATTCTCCTTTAAAAAAAAAAAATCATCTTTCCCTGCTTTTCTCGATCTGTCCTGCCTCGCTAAGACGGTGCAAATCCACGTGACCGGTCTTGGCTGGTCCACCGCTAACGCCTGGTTCCGAGTCCCTTCTGGGACGTCGGCCAGGAGTAAGGTTTGGCTGGACAGAGGCCAAAGACGACCCTGAATTAGGGAGATGCTAAGCTTGTAAGTTTGAGGCCTGGGTAGCGTTTGGAAGCCAGAAAAAGGAAGTAAGGGTAGAGAGGCACAGAAAAATCGGTTAAGGCAGGTGAAGATCGGAACAGCGAGACTGGTAGGAGATGACATGGAGACGCTAAGATGTAACCAGGAAATTTCCTGGCAGGGATGATGGACTAGTCCGTGTTTCCTTGGGGATTATGGCCAGCTGCTTGCGCCTAGGAAGTGTGAGGATCCTTGTTGCCTGTGGCACACAGAGCCCTGCCTGTCTGGGCCTCCGATGCCCCTTTGCCTCTTGGGTTTCGTCTCACCAAAGTAGCGCTCGCGACAGGCTGTAGCGTCGGCTGCCCTGCTCTTCCTGGTGTTTCGAGTGACGTGGTTGCTGGCTCTCCCGGAACGAACGGCAGCTCCACCCTGCCAAACTCCCACTGGTGTGTTGTTGTTTTTTTAAAAACCCCAGAGACTCAGGCCATAAGAGCCGCTTTGTTTAATCCTTTCCACCCCTCCCTTCCTTTTTCCCCAAGCTTTGTCCGGCGGGCAGTATTTAAATGCTTGCAAAAAGAGGGGGCCCCACTGTCAGCGTCGTGCTGGTGCATGAAAGGATGACGTCTCTCTCTGGAGAACGGAGGAGGGAGCTGAGAAGCAGCCCTTTCGAGTCTAAAAAGAACCTCTGCTAAGCTGACTTCTCGTTCTCTGAAGAGGCCGTCTCCTCGGTTCATGCTGCCAGAGGCGCAGCGCTGGCCTCGGTCAAGGCGGAGGCTGGATCAGAGTGGACGGCGGGAAGAACCCTGCCGGATCGGGCCAGAACCTGAAATTGGGAGGGGGGGGCTTTTAGACCACAGGTCCCAGATTCCTCAAGCCAGCCTGCCCATCAGCCCCCACCGTTTGCCAGGAGGGTAATAGTTGTGATCATTAGGCATGATGGCCTTTGTGGCCAGGGGGGGGGGGGAAGAGGGATTCTTGAAACAGCAGTCGGAAAATAACTTAGGCAAACTCTGACGCAAGTCGAAATGCCAGCTATTCTTCATTTATTGAAAATATTTTGACCCTGCCTTTCTTCTAAAAAAAAGAACCCAGGGTGGCCCACATAATTGAAAACACAATATGCAAAGCTAAAAGCACTAAATTATTCAGTTATTCAAGAAGAATGGATAACATTCGGTAAAAAATGTGAGGTTAAAAGCGTTATGAAAAGCCAGTTTAGAAGCAATGCAATATAAACCATCCTGTTTATTGTCTCATACACAGCCAGTCACTGAGGGAAAGCTTGCCTGAAGAGAAAAGTCTCGGCCTGCTGGCGGAAGGAGAGCCAAGATGGGGCCAGGCTGGCCTCCAGTGGGAGGGAGTTCCAGAGTCTGGGAGCAGCCACAGAGAAGGCCCTCTCCCGGGTCCCCACCAAGCATGCTTATGAGGGTGGTGGAACTGAGATAAAGGCCTCCCTTGATGATCTTAATGCCCAGGCAGGCTCATCAAGGGAGAGGCGGTCCTTGAGATAGCTCGGACCCAAGCTGTTTAGGGCTTTTACAACCAGCACTTTGAATTGTGCCCAGAAACGGATCGGCAGCCAGTGGTGCCCAGGGTGGCAGGTTTAATCCATAGACCATCCATGGCCTACAGATAGGAAGATCTGGGAGGATCTCACCTTATACTCTTTTTTTCCTGGCTCTTCACATTTCCTAGCTCCCTCCCTCCCTCCTGCTAGCCCTGATGGCCCCCACCGGGCTACTAACACTTCTTGCAGGCTATTCAATCCAGGGAGCATTTTTTGTAAGTCCAGGAGCCATCCACCCGCCTTATGGGGCTGTGTCTTTTCTACGCTCGTGGTCCGTTGTGCAAAGGAATAACTACCCCCCCTTCTCTGCCTCAAATGTATGGCCGGTCCATTTCATCGTCCAACTGGGAAGCCCTATATTATGGAATACGGAGGTTCTCAACTCTTGCGAACCATTGTAAAAGCAAAGGGCTTACAGCGTCTGAGGTCTGTGTATCAGAGCGGGCACTGAAGTGTTGGCCTATTATGAGTTAAACTTTGGATAGATGTGGGGGGGGGGGCGCTATACATTTTAGGATGGAGTGGGTGCCACAAACCGAAAAAGAAATGGGCACGCTTTTGCGTTCTTCCATAGAGCACCAGAGGCTTCCTAGAGGAGATCTCTTCCCGTCGTCTGCGCCCTCTTTCTCAGTTATAAATATATTTGGGTGCGGGATCATCACTTCCAAGCGAGGTTGCAGCCCAGGGCTTTTGCCTAATGAGACAGCAAGCATCAGCCCTGCGCTGCAAAAGGGGGGGGGGGAGCCAGCTGAGTGTGTGAGTGACACACGCCACTTCGTTATGCACTGGAACGGTGACTCATCCCAGTGCATACTCAAGAGGGGTGTGTGTGTGGAGCGAAGAGATTGTTAGCTGGCTGGGTGCTTTTCACGTCCTCTAAACCTTGTTAGACCAGAGCAGCATCTGTTTGGTGCAGAAGCCGGTGGGTGTCAGGACCTGAGACCGTTTGTATCTCTCTCGGCTGTTTGGGGCTGATTGAATGAAAGAGCTGGACAGGGAAAAGGGGGTGCGATGGGATGGGAGGGGTGGCGTCAACTTTTAGGCAAGCTGGCTACAACAAGGAAAACATTTTGCTTAAGATCTTTTGAAAAGGAATGCTTCTTTTCATGCCCTGCCTCTAAGATCCATGTGTATTGGGGGGGGGGGGGGGAGAGATTGTAGTTAACTCATTCTTAATTTCCCGCTTTCCCACAAAGTTGTGGTTCCATCAGTTTACTTGTAAGCCACTTTTCTGCAAAGTCATATCCACAGTAAGAAAAAACAAAGAGCTTGCACTTAAGTCATCTTCAGTTTTTCCTGTGTGCAGCTTTCCACTAAGTGGAAGTGAAAGCTTCTATGAAAGGTCCATGAAAGCTCACGTTCAAATATAGCAGTTGCTCTTAAAGATATCACAAACTTTTTGCCTTCTTTATTTTTATTTTTTCTTTTGTTTTTGCCCGATAGGCTAGCACAGATTAATACGGCTGCCTCTTCTAAAACTTCCACAAAGTTGTGTCTGAAGCGGTTCCGTCAGTTTACTTGTAAGCCGCTTTCCCACTTGGTGGTCTCCACAGTGGCTTACAACGTATCAGTGAGCACCAGTAACATAGAATTCCCCCTAATAGGAACAATTACAGGTACAGTAGGTCCCCCATATCTGTGGGATCAGTATCCGCAGTTTCACTTATCCACGATCTGAAAATATTAAAAATATGAAAAGAAAAAAAATCCAGAAAAACCTATTTTCACATGTATTACCAGAACCAGCCACTAGAGGGAGGCAGAGACCATGCTATGAATACTGTTAGTGAAGAATACATCGCATGGTCTCTGGTGCCCTCTAATGGCCGGTTCTGGTAATGCCTGTGAAAATATTTTTTCTGGGTTTTCCCCTTTTACCATTTTTATATATATAGTGCTCACTATTATCCACAGTTTTCAGTATCCGTGGGGGGCTTGGAAGCAATCCCCAGTAGATATGGGAGCCCTACTGTAGTCATGCTGTCATTAGTTTGGTGCCTAATAAAGAACATCCACTGATCTATATGATATTGAATTTAAAAAATAAGAATGAACTAGCGTAATCCATCATTTTGGCACTCAACAGGAGACAAAAAATTTCCAGTACAGAAACATTTCAAATTAAAAACACATATAAAATCAGGAGTGGGCAAAGCGTGACTCTCCAAATATTGATGGAGCCATAAATCCCAAGATTTCACATTTCTGGCTATGCCAACCGAGGCTGACGGGAGCGGCAGTTCGGTAACATCTGAAGGGCGATAGATTTTGCCTGTGTCTGTAAAAGGTCAAATAGATCTGTGTTTTCTGTGGGATTTTCTGTGGTTTAAAAAAAAAGTTAAAAGCCTAGGTAGATGGCCACCCTCAAGTGGCCATCTACCTCCTTTCCTGTATCTCTCTCCTTTCCTGTATCTCACCTGGGCAGGTAAAGATTGCAGTACAGACATGTCTCAGATACAGTGCATGGAGGCAGCTCTTCCTATGCAGAGGGTCATCCGCAGAAGGCTTTCTGTTTAGTAGCCAGACTAACAAAAACAAGAGGAGGGAGGTTTGCCCTTGTATACAGCCATGGACTTCTCATAGTGCAAAGCAGCTGCATGGCAGATGATGATAATGATAGTACTCCAGAGCTGGAAGGGACCCTGTAGATCATCCAGTCCAGCCAGTCCCCACAGGAGACCCAGTGGGGGAATCGAACTCCCAACCTCCGGCTCCGTAGCTAGACACTGAGTTATGCGCCGGTTCAGGTTGATGTGGTACAGATTTCCTAAGGAAGGCAGAACTTTAAAAAAAAAAAAAAACAAGCCCTTATGGGTTATCTTTTTCCTCCCTACCCCACAAGGATAAATGCTCATCAGTTTTAAAATCTGGAGGAATTTCTAAGAAAAAGATAAAAGGATAAGGGCAGACATGTGACGATATGAAGAAAAGATGATTGTGTTACATTTAGAATACTGTGTGGCTTGTAAAAAGCAACTAGAGTGTTTTGTGACACCTTAAATGCTACCTGTCGTTGTAAACGTGGCCCTAGGCTTTCTGTTGTTCTTGCTCGCAACCCACCAGCACAGCTGCCTTCTTAGAAATTCCTGGTTTCTGCTTTTTTTACTTTTCTTCTGCTCTTGGGGCTGGCTTGTTTAGGAGCATTTATAAAAAGTTTAGAAGATTTTAAGGCCCTGTGCGCCAGTAGCAAAACATGCGAGAGACACCCTTGCATAATTGAAATAAAATATTATGTTGTCCTTGAAATGAATGGTAGGTTTGACTAAATAGGGAAGTCTTGAAGAAACAGATATATTTCAAAATCTGTCTAAAATGGAAAGCTGTTGCTGCATTTTGAATGTCTCAGGGAGGCTATTTTGCATAGTGAATTCTGCAGCATTAAATTCCTGCTAAGCACCCCTGTTATTGATTTTATATGCCTCCTTTGCACATAAATCTACCTAAAGCAGCTTAAGAACAGAAATTTATGCAGCTGTGTTCTTAGAATAAGCAGCCTCCTATCAATTATAATGAGCCAAATAACCAGCTTGGTTAAGGCTGTTAATGAATGAATGCATTTTAAATGCACCACGGAAGAGGCAGCAGCCGTTGCGTATACTTTAACAAACAAGCACAGCAAAACTGGAGTCAGATCTGATGAAATGGCTTGGTGTAGCATGCCGCGTATATAACCAGCAGAGTTAATCAAAGTGCCCAGCAGAAGAAATGGGACCCGGAATCCTTTTCTGGTCTGTGGCAAATGGTATATCATAAGTCTCTTCAGCACTCGTTAGACCTCATTTAGAGTCCTATATCTGGACACCACACTTTAAGAAAGATGCCAATCAACTGGAGCAAGTTCAGAGGAGGGCAACAAGGATGATCAGGGAAACCAAGCCTTAGGAGGAAAAGCTGAAAGAACTGGGCAGGTTTAGCCTTGAGAAAAGAAGACTGAAGGGAGATAGGATAACGCTCTTCAAATACTTGAAAGGTAGTCCTACAGAGGAGGGGCAGGATCTGTTCTCGATCGTGCCAGATTGTAGGAGACGTACGAATGGGCTCAAGCGACAGGAAGTCAGATTTAGGCTGAATCTCAAGAAAAACTCTCTAACTGTTAGAGCAGTACGACAACGGGAACCCATGACCTCGGGAGGGGGTGAGCCCTCCAATGCTGGAAGCCTTCAAGAGAAAATTGGACAACCGTCTGTCACACCTGCTTTGATGTGGATTCCTGCCTTGAGCAAGGGGGTCAGAATCAATGGCCTTAGAGGCTCTTTCCAACTCCATTATTCTATGGTTCTAAATCAACTCCGTTTCTTGTTCTTCACAGCTCTTAAGTCTCTGATAGCATCGAAGATAGTGTGTGTGCATGTGTAGTTCTTTTTCCGGTGCGCTGTATGAATCATAGAATCATAATTCTTGCTCCTGCTTCATTTATCGTTTTAAAAAAAAACAGCCTCCAGATCAGCTCATGGGAATGGAGGGATAAATTCAATGGCTAATCCCAAACACAGTAAGTCCATTCTATTAGTGGGGTTTGTATAAGTTGTGATGTAACAAGTCCTTATTCATTCAGTGTGTCTACTCTGGTTGCGACAGACAATTGGATTTAACACCCCCCCCCTTCACTTCTTTCGCATGCAAACTCCACCTCCACCACTGCTAGCCAAATTTATTAAGAGTCAGTAGGATGTTTTGTTATTTTTTTATTTGTTTATCAAGTTTGTAGACCGCCCGGCTTAGTGAAATCACGACTCAGGGTCGTTTACATAATTAAACTAAGCATGTTGTTGTTTAGTTGTTAAGTCGTGTCCGCCTCTTCGTGACCCCATGGACCAGAGCACGCCAGGCCCTCCTGTCTTCCACTGCCTCCCGGAGTTGGGTCAAATTCATGTTGGTCGCTTCGATGACCCTGTCCAGCCATCTCGTCCTCTGTCGCCCCCTTCTCCTCTTGCCTTCACACTTTCCCAACATCAGGGTCTTTTCCAGGGAGTCTTCTCTTCTCATGAGATGGTCCAAGTATTGGAGCCTCAGCTTCAGGATCTGTCCTTCCAGTGAGCACTCGGGGTTGATTTCCTTCAGAATGGACTAAGCATACAACCAACTAAAATAATAATAACAACAATAATAATAAAATTAGAAAATATAACACCACAAACAAAATACGGAGAGCCTGAGGCCTGATCAATTTAATCAAACCAAATTCATTGAAACTTGACATAATAAACAAAGCATACACTAGTGTAATAAAAAAATAATCAAGAACCACAATTATAAGTAAAGTCCACGGGTCTTACAGATTAGCCTAAGATGTTGCCAAAGGCCTCTTGAAACAGTTCTGTCTTCCATCATCTTATAAAAATCTGTAGGCAGGTTGCTTTTTTCATTTTTAACGGATGGTTGTTCCAGGAAAAGGGTGCCACTCCTGAAAGAGCCCAATTCCTTATATTATTTTTCTTCCCCCCCCCCCCCCTTTGAGGTAGGCACCTTCGATAATGCAGCCTGAGATGACCAGGTTGGACGGCATGATGTTTTTGGGGAGAGATGCTCTGATAGGTAATGAAGTAATAGGGTAAACAGAGTAACAGACTAGGACTTGGGAAACCCAGGTTCAGATTCCCACTCAACCACGCGAACTCGGGGCAGGAAGGCGTCACCACTGAACCTCCTCCTTAAACATCTCACATTCTTTGAAAACTCCACTAAGGCTGCCATAAAATCAGGTCCGACCTGGCAGCCTTGAACAGAGGCTTTACATCTCCCGGCCGAGAGCGTGCAGTTGTGGCCGTGATTGATCAGCCCGTGGGCCGCCGTCACTCGACGCGGGATTCTCCCATCCGTGTCCCATGCGTGGGCTTCCCGGAACCAACCAGTTGGCTGCTGTCAGGAAACAGACGGCCAGATGAGATGGGCCTTTTTTCTCCCAATCTGATGCAGCTTGGCGTTTGTCAGGTTTTTACTATATTTCACTCACGGCCCCAAACGCATGTCAGTCTGAAATGAACACAGTCATCGTAAAGACTTGGAGTTTTCTCACTGATGAGCAGCTAGTTTTCAATTCCCAGCCTGCCCACTCTAGGCAGCAGAGAAAGAATGACAGTATTTGGAGGGCATCACGGAGCCAGAGGTTGGGAGTTCGATTCCCCGCTGTGCTTCCTTGATGGGGCTGGACTCTATAGGGTCCCTTCCAGCTCCATAATTCTGAGATAATTATTATAGGATGTAATTTAATCCTATGAGCAGTTTCTACACACCTAGCTGGATTTGTAAGAAAACAGGATGGTGTAAAAGCATCCTTTTTAAAAATAGGTCCCAGGCTGGTCCCAGGCGGATTATGGAGCTATTCCGATAGAACGGCGAACCACATTTTGTCATTTCTGAGAACAGAGCAGCATAAACTCTGCATGTATATGCTCTCTCCCTCCTTCTCTTCCCACCACCTCGTATGTAGAATGTTTTGACAATGATAGAGGCAAGCCATGGTTTACTGTTTTTCTTGAAGCTGTTAAACAAGGGTTTGCCCGAAGCCTTATTTGCTCACAAACCAGGATTGCGAACAAGATCAAACCATGGTTTGCCGCAAAGCCAGGATCAGAACTTTCCTAATGGTTGAGCCATAGATCGCAGAGGTTCAGTCTAAAGCGAAGCAACCCTCCCTGGAGTTGAGCATCATCATCCTTTTCTATGGAGAGGATCCCACAAAAACCAGACTCGGGTGGGAAGCTAGGACGATGCTTCCCCATTACATATATTTACTGCCTTTTAGTTAATCGGGAGATGAAGTCAAAGATTAGCTAATGAGTCTCGTCAAAGGACTACGTTGTCAGTTGGGAGGCCAGTGTTATTTTACAGACATCTTCAAATGAGAGCTTAAAGCAATTATTTAAATATATTTATCAAAAAAGGAAGAGAGGAAGAAAAGAAAGTGGGGTATGTAGAAAAATTATAACCTCTGGGATCTGATCTAGTACTCCTCCCCCCCCCTTTTTCTGGCAGTCTGCGGTATTCGTAAATCTCTTGTCCAACAACATTTTTCAAAGGAAAATGGAAGGGACTTGAGTCACGGGACTTGCTGTCAAGTCGGACTTAAGTCACGCTGGTGACTTGACTTGGGTTCTTTTTTTATTCAGTGATTCGGACTTGACGCGCAACTCAGAACCCAACCACCCCCTCTCTTTTTTTCTGGGGTGGGGGGGGGAAGCTTGTTTTTAATCGGGACTTGGATTCAGGTCTTGGTGCCAAAGACTTGTTTAATGCGAAGGAGAAGCGTACGGCCGAAAAGCAAAACCGCACGTAGGAGAGCTGCTGGTGGAGGTGCAGGAGGCGGTCCCGGGGCCCCAGAGCCCTCTGTCCGGCAGCCCCGGTTGACTTTTCTTCCACCCCGTCTTCCCATCTGTGTGCGTGGTGCTCCGACAAGCGTGGAGCCACTTACTACTTTAATTCTCTGCCACCCTGTTTCGTTAATAGGAAAATGAGTTATTTCAGCCGTGCCTGGCCGAATCTGGCAGGGCTTATATTTCAGGTTTTGCAACAGTGCCGGCACTTCTGTCAATACCGCCGATGACCTTTTTTCTGCCCAGCACGACATCAAATCCCTCGTTTTCTCTCTCTTTTTCTGCCGCTTCTCTTCCCTCCTCCCCCTTGGACGTGCCATACAGCTGCAATTATTTTGTTGGGAGAACTTTGGCTCTCTTTTTTTTTCCTATTCTTTTCTTTTCTCTCTCTCTCTCTCCCCCCCCCCCCCCCCCCCCATTTGTGGCAGCAAATAAAAAATCGGAAAAGCTGTTTCTTCGGATGCAGGGTTCAGGGCCTCTTCTGTGCTCCGAAGGGAGTTCATCGGGAAAAGCTGAGAGATGAAGAAAAAGCTCGATGCTGGAGGCAACGAGCCCTGCTTTCGCGCTTCCAGGTTGATGCGAGTGAGCGAGGATCTGTGCTTCCAAAATAGCCGCTCACCTATGGCGAGCAAGAATGGTCTCCAGGCAACCCATCACAGGGGAGCCTGTGGAAACTAGAGAGGCCCGTGTTCGGTTCTTTTGTGTTTGCCCTCCTCTTTCAAAGCATCAAATGCCAGCTATCAGCTAAGTATAATTTGGGTACAATCATCAGTTCGGGGGATTTCTTATAGAGTTTTTTGGGGGGAAACTAAACCACCCTGTACCCAACCAACACATGTTCAATCCTGCTCTGGCTTCTTATATTTTTAAATAATATCTGTGTAAAAGGAGAACTATTAAACTGGGGTTTCCCCCCAAAGCTACAGAACATGGTCTGCTTTGCGGAGCAGCAAGTATTTATGGCAGAAATCTTTCCCTGTCATTCGTGCCTAGAATATTTTAACTGAGACTTGAACCCAAGACCTTATCCGTACAGAGTATGAGCTCTGTCATGTGACCGCCTGGCTCAGTTGCTTCCCCACCGGTTGGGATCAAGCTGTGGGATCAAGCCGCCCCTTAAAACTTCCCTGTTAAGAGCTTTGGGGGGGGGGGGGGAGTCAACGAACTCTTTCTTTGTGGCCATTCTCAGGCTGTGGAACTCCTTGCCAATGGACGCAGGCTGGCTACCCACCCGCCTTGCTGTCCTTCCATTGGATGGCGAAGATAATCTTATTTAGACGGACCTTCGGCATCGAAGTGTGCTTATAGCTGAAGGAGCTGATCCTTTTTATTGACGCGCTTTTACCTTCTTTCTCTCCTTTGAATGACTTTATTTTTTAGTTATTTTATTTTTCACGTTTGCTGCCTTCAGCCAGAATTGTATTTGGCAGAAATATGTAGGATGCGAATTGAGTGAATGAGCACCTAACACCGTCTTTATATGGTTATGGGACATCATCGCTCCATCATACCTAACGTTCTGACTTGCAGCATTCAAAATCCGAAAGGAGGGGGTGGCTGGCTTCAGCCACCTGTCTTCACCTGTCCAAACCTGGATTGTCCCCTTGTGTCCAGTGTTCGTTATCTGCTGATTGCCAGCTCCTCCCCCATATCATTTGCATATTTATAAAACAAGTTCCCGAATGGCTGGAGGGCAGGCCAGGAACCTAAAACGAAGGTCACCTCTTGTGCAACTTCTACAATATGAAAGCCAGCTTTTGTAGGGTAATAATAAATGCTAAATTCTCCACGTTTCCAGACACCACCGGTGCAGCTTAGAGCAGTGGTTCCCAACCTTGGTTCCCCAGCCGTTCTTGGACTGCAACTCCCAGAAGCCTCCACCCCTCGCTGCGCTGGCCAGGATTTCTGGGAGTTGCGGTCCAAGAACATCTGGGGAACCAAAGCTGGGAAACCACTGGCTTTGAGGAAGATTTTCTAGTCGTCGTTGTTTTAGAACTCCCAGTCGGGGTGTGTGTGGCCACTGGCTTAGCGATGTCGCTTCAGTCCCTTTTCCAGGCGTGCGGATGAGATTACTGATGAGATTTTTTTTTTATCCTAGGTCCCACCCTGCTCCTCACCAGCGACAACATCAAGCAGCAACTCGGCTCGGCCGCTTTGGACAGGTAAATAATCCCTATAATAATGTCCTTTGGAAGCGGCGGAGGAAGAAGCTGCTTCGCCATCCTCTGCGTTTTTGAGGAAATGTTGCTCTGTCGCTTTCTCCCGACGGAAGCGACCCGGGCTGGAAGAGCCGACTCGATTTTCAACGGCAGAGGAATCCGTTGGACGGACGGCACTTCCCCAGATTCTGCCATGCTGGGACTCTAAAGGAGCTCAGCTAAGTGAGGAGGTGGAAGTCTTCCTTGTTTTTCTGCTGCTGTGGAATGATGTACCAAACCGACAAGGGGAGGTTGTGACCCCGATGGGATATGTAATCTAGCAGTGAGTTGCGGTGGGTGGGTAGTGAGAACACAACACCAAATCAGGCAAAGCAAAGGTGTCGCTGTTTGCAAACCGCAATTGTGTTCTGGAGTTGTTATTTCAACTTATATACTAGTGTCAAAGCCCTCGCTGGGGGTTTTACAACATAGGTACGCTCACAGCAACATTGGCCTCCAGAAAACTGGGTACTCTGGGTAGACCTTCTCTGCCATCAGAGTTTGCATCTCTCTCAAGGAAGAGTAGAATCCCAAAACGTCTCTGTGCATCTGCAAATTATTATGATTAAAGCCCTCTTTTTTGGCACTGGAGTTACGATCCTTTGTATTAGGATGGCCGGAGGTTCTGCACCCCCGGCCTGTCGAGAAGGCACCGGATCCAGGTGGTTTTGTTTCAGCTTTAAGACTAGCACTTTTATTTGGCATCAGCTTTTGTGACCCACAGCCCATGCTCTCAGCTTATCCCAAACGAAATGTATCCGTTTGGGTGCCGCGGGATAACTTGCACCCTGGCACCCGTCCCGAAATGGTTTGGGGTTGTTATTTGAGATCGTGGAGAAACGGGGAGAAGTTTTGTTATGGTGGTGGAATATTCAGCTTTCTCCGGAGGAATCCGTCTGCAAACTGAGGAACTCTAAGCCGGTTAACCTCCTTGTAAGGACGTTGTAAGAACATAAAGGGAAGAACTCCACTCCTGCTATATATACATCATCTCGGGCAAATGGAATAAAGTGGAAACCATTCCAACCTGGTAAACTTTGGGATTCTCCAGTCGCAGGAAATAATGGTAGAATCAGACTGTTTTACATTAAAGTGAGCCAAAAAGAATTAATAATAATCAAAAAAACCTTATTTTCCTGTAGGCTCCCTCACCCCCCCCCCCCACACCCCACTTGTCAAGCCCCTGAAATACCAGGCAGCTGTCAAGTTAATTAGCCCTGCTTTTGAATGAGTGGATGTATTTCCCTTGCTTTTCTGAAAAGTTGTCACGAAATGTCTGATGAGCGGCTGGCAGCCACACATCCGCTGTCTTTGATGCGGGGGGTGGGTGGGGTTTCAGACGGGGAGAAACCGATGACAAGGACAAGACGAGAATAAGACGGGAAAACCCTTGGTTGAAGCTGATGTGAAATGCGGGATGCCGAGAAGGATTGGGGGCCGTGGTTCCCCACCTTGGGCCATCCAGATGTTCTTGGACTGCAACTCCCAGAAACCCTGGCCAGCACAGCAAGTGGTGGAGGCTTCTGGGAGTTGCAGTCCAAGAACATCTGGGGGCCCGAGGTTGGGAACCACTGGCTTAGTGCTTCTAGACACAAAGCCTGCTGAGGCTGCTGTGTGTAAAGGGCCCATGTAGGAAGCTCAGTATCTTTCGAAATACTGGAGAATCAGGCTGGTGTGGGCTAGGCTGGCCTCTCTTTCATGCCCTACTTGTGAGTGCCAGATAGATTTATTAATTTCATTTTACAGTGATCTCCCATCTTTCCTCCAATGAGTTCAAGCATTCCCCCCCCTCCCGGCAGATCGGTTTTTAATGTTTTGACTCTTTTTCCCTTTCCAACCCCCCCCCCCCCCCCGCTAGCATTCATGAATACCGGTTGTCTAGCTGGCTGGGCCAGCAGGAAGATATGCACCGCATCGTTCTCTACCAGTCGGACGGCACCCTCACCCCATGGACCCAGCGCTGCGTCCGGCAGGCGGACTGCATCTTGATCGTGGGCCTCGGGGAACAAGAGCCGACCGTCGGGGAGGTGAGCGGACAGGCCAGGGTCTCTTCTTTAGCAGGGCTGTGGACCAGTCACTGGGTCTGAGTCCCAAGTTCCCGGTCTTTGGTCCCGAGTTTGAGTCCTGAGTCTCAAGTCTGAGTCTTTGGTACTGAGTTCCGAGGCCCGAGTCTGAGTCCCTATTAAAAATAAGCTTTTTTTTTCCTGAGAAAAAATGACAGGGGTGGATAGGTTCCGAGTCCCGAGTCGAGTCCAAATCATTGGGGGGGGGGGGGGGGGGGAGTCAAGTTCGAATCCCTGGTGCGACTTAACTCCAATTTGACCGTGAGTCCCATGACTCGAGTCTTCACCCCTGCTTCTTAACTGTTTTTAGCTCTGCAGTTCTAAGATGAAGATGAAGCTTTAAATATCTTTTAATGATTTGAGGCGCCTTGGGTCCTCCTTAGGGAGAAAGGCGGGGTAAGACTACTTTAAATAAATGAATAAATGAAATGTTTAGCCCTTCATTGAGGCTTACATCAGACAAGGTGCTCCACCGCTGGAGGCGTTCAAGAGAAATTTAGACAACCCTCTGTCCGATCTGCTTTGATTTGGATTCCTGCCTCGAGCGGGGGGTTGGACTGGATGACCTTAGAGGGCCCCTTCCAACTCCACGATTCTAGGATTCGATGATTCTGTGAAGGTTAAGCGGTGGGGTCTGATCTGTAATATCCAACCCCCCTGTAATATCTCATCCTGACTTGGCGATGCCCGGGGATCAAACCTGCAACCTTTCCACAATTGACCACTTGACCCCTGGCACTGAGGTACAGCTGTTACCAAGGGCAGAACCTGAACCTGAAGCCGGGTTTAAGAGCACGCTTAATGCGTACCTATTGCGGCCTGCATTTAAGCATCCTGCAGAGCGCAAGGTGGCGACCGTCCCCGTATCGCATACGTCCCTGGATAAAAGCATGGGAGACAGACATCGGAGAATGGGGATCTCAGAGAGAGAACAGCTTTGCCCCTGCTGGGAGGCCGGCTGGGGTCCAACTCAGCGCCTCTCTGGAAAACGAGTCGGCTCTCTGTCTCCCATGCCCGATCGGTTTTTCGTGGTACGGCTGGCGCCCAGATTAAATAGCATGCGTTGGATTGTCTGGGATGAGAGGAGGCCCCCACGTGAGCTGCTTTTTTGCCCTTGATTGTGAGATCAACCTTTTTCGGCCTCTTTCTCATTTTCCACAATCCGGCTGGTCCAACGGGTACACACAAACCGGCTCGCTACCGGTTCCAGTGGACTGCAGAATTTCATGCTGAGGTTGGGCTACCTTTACAACTCCAGGTGCCTTGAGTGACAGCTCCCATCATTCCCTGCCGCTGAGGAGTGATGAGAGTTGGAGTCCAGAACATTGCAGGTGCTAAACGTTCCCCCAGCCCTCCCCCTTGCAAATCCTTCCTCAAAGGATCGGGCATGGGATGGGATTCACCAGCAGAAGAATGTATTTACTGTGTGGTCCAGAGATGAGAATCCTACAGCCCCCAACCTTCCAGCGTCTCCTAGAAAGGAGAAACACATTTCCTGGACACAAATATTGTGGCATCTTAAAGGCTAACTGCTATATTTTAATGTCAGCTTTCGTGGACAAGTCCCCCCCTCTTCTTTTGTAGACTCGTCCATGAAAGCTCCCATTAAAATATATAGCAGTTAGTCTTTAAAGCACCTTTTGTCATCTTCATTTTTTTATTTTTTATTTCGTTTTTGCCTGATGTGCGAGCAGAGATAAACACGGCTGACTCTTCTGAAAATTTCCTGGGCTGTGATTCTCCTCTCAGCGAGGATCTCGGTCTCCACGCCATCTGTTCTCAGAACATCCACCCCTTCCCACCGACGGGAAACGTTTTTATTTTTCCAAACCGGACGGGATGGCCCGTTTGCCGCTTGCTTGAGGGTGGAGCAGCAGGTGTCGCTCCCAGAAGGAGCCTTGGTGGGCGCAGCGGTTCAACTGCAGTGCTGCAGCCAAAACTCTGCTCACGGCCCGGGTTCGGTCCCAAGTAGCCGGCTCAGGGTTCACTCAGCCTTCCCAACTGGCTTGGAGGAGCAATGTGTAGCTTGCGTAACTGAATTGTAAACCACCCCAGAGAGTGCTTTAAGCGCTGTGGGGCGGTATATATAAGCAGCACACTTTGTTTTTTGGTTTTTTAAGAGGTCGAAATGACTCCTGACTCCTCTGGGCTTGCCCACGCTTGGTACCCTCGAGCACCAGCACTGGCAACAGGGAGGCTCTGCTGCCCGGCGGGGGGGGGGGGGGGGTCGGTTCTGATGCAGGCAGGGAGTATCAGGCGGGAGCTGGCCGCGAGGCTCGTGGGCTAAGGCCAGGAGCATGCCCAGGGGGAAACTGGTTCTCGGAGTCCCGGGGCAGCGATAGCTACACCCCCCCCCCGGACGGATCTCTTTCTTTTCATTCCAGTTGGAGCGGATGCTGGAGAACACGGCCGTCCGAGCCCAGAAGCAACTGATCCTGCTCCACCCGGGAGGACGGGCCCCTTCCTTCCCGGACCGTGGAGTGGCTGAACATGCGGAGCTGGTGCTCGGCTCACCTCCACCCTCCGTTGCCCACGGCGTGTCTTCTCCCGACGGAGCCTGCCCAAATTGGTAAGAAACTCTGCGACGGGTGGGCGGCCAAGGATCCTTATTCGTTTCCTGGAGCGTTCCCACTCTGTTCTGCCAGCATTGTTTCCCCGAGTGGAGCGGGACGGATTCGAACCCAGAGCCTTCTGTGTGCAAATCAAGGTCTCTGCCAGCAAACGGGGGGGGGCTTTCCCCTGAAAGGCGTCCTAAGAGCCATCCCCAAATGACATGTGGGGAACCCATGGCACTGCCTAAGTGGGTTATCCTGCATCTTGAACGGCGCTCTTTGCTTCCGAGCCTTCTGCTTCCTCTTAGATCCTCGTGAAGCCTCCTGACGGGCAGCAGCGGCTCAGTAGGAAAAGATCCGTCAAGCTGGTCAAAATGTTCTCCGTGCCCAATCTTCTTCTACAGCAGTGTCATTTTTGTTTCTGAATTATTTTTGTAAATGTCACAATGACGGGCTTCGAAGGAAAAGCACCGCAGAGAGATCACACCATACCTGATCTGTTTTGCGGTTTAGATGATGGACGTCGGCTGCCTGATCATGTATACCTGTCCAGGAGAATTTGGGGGGGGGGGGGGAGGAAAAACAGTGTCAAGACCACTGTATTTGTTAATGAGCTGTCCCCACCATTCAGAAAGGAAAAAAATATTGTCCTTCGTTGTCATTCACTTGGCATCCTTTGGTTGCTGATCAGCCCAAAATAACTTGTCCATGTTTGTTTCTGAAGCCGGCTACTGGGGATAAATGTTAACTTTGAGTAAAGAATATTTTAGATAATAAATCTTTCTTCATTTGTAATTGGAGCGGTGCACAATTTTAAAATTATGAATACATAGGAAATATGCTTTCTGGATAGCTCAGTTGGTTTTAGGTATCAGCCTTAGAGCCAGAGGTTGGGAGTTCGATTCCCCCACTTTGCCTCCCGGGAGAAGAGCCAGCCTGGGTAGCCTTGGGCAAGCTACGCAAGTCCCAGAAGAAGGACTATGCATCAACCCGAAAAACCCTGGAAAAGCATCATCATAAGTCAGAGCTGTCTGGATAGTTCAGTGGTTTAGGTATCTCCCTTTGGAGCCAGAGGTTGAGAGTTCGATTCCCCCACTGGGCCTCCTGGGAGAAGAGCCAGCCTGGGTAGCCTTGGGCAAGCTGCACCACCCAAGGTTGCCCCCTAGGAAGGGAAGGGTAAAGCACTTCTGAGTACACTACGTAGAAAAACCATGAAAAGGGTTGCCTTAAGTCAGAATTGACTTGACAGCACAACAATTATTATTATTAAGAATTATAGGTAAAATTAAAAACAAATTAAAATGCTCAGATAATTAGATTGTTTTTGACCCGAAGGGGCACTTCCACTGTTTTCTAGGTCTTCTTATGTACACGTGGTGGGGCATAAACTGCACAATGTATTATAGATAATATAAATAGCACAGTATAACAGAGCCACACAGAGTGTACACATGCATAATGTCTTTATAGATAAACAACCAGTGTGCACACTTTTCCTGGCTGTTCTCCACAGTATACACAGAATACCCTCCTTTTGTGTGTGTGTGTGTGTTTGGCACACTTGGCCTCAAGGAGCCTTGACCATGTCTCTCGTTCTCCCTCTGCAGAAAGAACTGTACGAGCGTGTGTTTCAGAAGCCCTCCAGACAGACACTCGGACTTCTCCGGCTGGCCCGTGTCTTGACTGGGAACGCGATCGCTTTAGTGCTGGGAGGAGGCGGAGCGCGGTAAGGCTGCCCACATGCTTTGAGATCACCATTGGACTTCCATGGAATCTTCCATGTGATGTTTCTCAAGAATGAGATGTACCTTCCGACAACCTGAAAACAGACCTACACAGAATGTGGATGGTTCCTGTTGTGTTTTTTTTTTTTTTTTTTAAAAAGGAGTCCATCCCATAACCTCTCTCTCTCAAAATAACTGATTTCGCGTCCCAGGGATTATCTTTAGTATCTTGTTACATCACTTATTCTGTTGCTTAGGTTATTTTTTCCATTCCTTCTAAGTCCCTTTTTAAAAAAAGGAAATCCATTTCAGAGGTCAAAAAGAAGAAAGAAAAAGGAACTAAAATTTGAAAATCCTACAGACTGCTGTGAAAAAGCGTTTGTAACCTCTAAAAAGTAACAGAAGAAGTGAGCATGACCTCACGACATGTTAAAAGAAAAAAGAAGGAATGATGTTATCAGTTGTTGATTGAAAAGGGAGAGCTGTCACCTCATCAGTAACCCCAAAGTCACTTAACGGCATGTTGGGTTGTTACTTATAACACATTATTTCCAAGCTGTGCGCCAGCCACTGGTGTTGGTTGGATTTCCTTCGACCTTCTTAAACTCACCTTTTTCCTGTTACGCGTCCACTCAGTATCCACCTCTGGTGCATCTTTGTGCAAACAGAGGGTCTTTGATTGATATAAAATAAGATTGAGGCTGTGGTTGTTATGTACTATCAAGTCGCTTCCTATGAATAAGTGATCTCCAAAATGTCTTGTTTTCTACAGCCCTACTCAGGCCTGGCAAACCCAAGCCTGTGGCGTCCTTTAGGGAGTCAGCCCATCTTGTATTGAGTCTTCCTCTTTCCCTTCTGCCTTCCATCTTGCCCCGAATTATTATCTTTCCCAGAGAATCCTCATAGAATCATAGAATAATGGAGTTGGAAGGGGCCTCTAAGGCCATCGAGTCCAAAACCCTCTGCTCACTACAGATCAGACAGAGGGTGGTCCAGTTATCTCTTGAAGGTCCCCAGCGCTGGAGCGCACACCACCACCTCCCAAGGTCATGGGTTCCGTTGTCGTACTGCTCTAACAGTTGAGAAGTTTTTCCCAATATTCAGCCGAAATCTGGCTTCCCTAGCTCATGCCGATGTGTCCTGAGCTATGGGATGATGGAGAACAGGTCCTGCCCCTCCTCTGTAGGACCACCTTTCAAGTCTTTGAAAAGTGCTCTCCTGTCCTTCCCTCATGATGGACCCAGAGCAAGAAAAGCTGAGCTAGGCCCCCCATTTCAAAGTTCCCATGACCTTTCCGGGCCTTCCGGTCCCTCTATCTGAAACCCGAAATGAGTGGGGTGGTAACCCACATCCAGCCTGGGGAGGAAGAGTCCAATAAAACCAGGTGATCCAGGAAAACAAATCATGCTCCCTGGTGGGGGGGGGAAGATGTAATTTTCTCACGTGGGTTTCCGGAAGCCACAGGAAAACAGCCTTGCGGGGGGGGGGGGGGAGCCACGAGTGACGAGACTCCCCCTTTATTCTAGAAAGAGCTTCCTTTTTGGAGAAGGGTGCAAGGTCCGATTCCCGGCTCCAGAAATTCCAGAACGGCACACGGCCTTTTCTTCCCCAGCCTCTCCGTTTGTTCCCCTTTCAGTAGCTCCCCGGTGCAGAGGTGGTTCCCATCTCACGAGGTGCGCTTGGCAAACCTTTCTGGGATCATTTAAGAACTCTGATTCTTAACACCACCCTTCTTTTTTGTCCTCAGAGGTTGCTGCACCCACCGGGTGGGCGGAGAGGAGGCTGGGCTGATGCGCACGGCGTTAATTGAAAACGAACCTTGGAATTTTTCTCGTCTCCTGTGCTTTTCACGGGGGTAATTAGTTCCCTGACGCTCGGCTGCCAGCCCCTCTGTGGATTGTTCTGGGGTTTGAGAGAAGCGCCATGCAGGAGGGGGAAAAAATGAATCGCCCACACGCCCACACGTCGTTCCAGCCCAGAGGACTTTTATGCTTCTTCTTCCTTTGTTAACAGTCTAATTTCCTGCTTTCTCTCTATTTTGGTTGAGGTTGACAAGGGAGAGAGAGAGAAAGAAGGAACACTGCCGGTGGAGTTGTCCATGGAGGGGGTGGCCCCCGAAACCAGCCGGGGAGAAATTTAGAATCCCGAACCCGGGCCAAGGTAGCGATTGTCTTGTCGTTTGGAGAGACCTTCCTCCCACGGCTTTGCTAACAATATTTCCTCCCCTTTTCCTTTCTTTCTTTTTTTACAACACCGCTTTAATCCTTTGCATCTTGGCTCTTCTTTAGGACGCCGGACGGGCCGGCGTGGGCGACGGGCGTCTCATGCGCCTGCTGCTGCTGCACCACCTCGGTGGCTCATGGGCCTGTTTTATTTATTTATTTAAAATATTTTTTTTACCCCACCTTTCTCCTTTAAAAAGGACCCAAAGCCTTTGTCTTCTTTATTTTTAAAAAAATCTTTTTTAAAAAAAAATCTTTGTTAAAAACATATATATTTTAAAAAAAAAATTTTTTACAAAAAAATTTTTTAAGTGCTTTGCTTATTTTAAGTATTAAAGGCTAGGTGTACCAAGGTGGATGGATCGTCATGTGACTTTTCTGGCTGTCATTGGTCTGCAGTACCTATCAGTCCTCACCGCTGGTCTTGCTGGCAGAGGCTGATGGGAACTGGAGTTCAACTGCATCTTGAAGGTCTAGAGCTTCAGCCTTGCGTGCGCCATTGCAGAGGACACTCCCCAGCCAGACAAACTCTACCACCTAAACTTGGAGATAGACGAAAGGGAAAGAAACATGGCCTTCTCTGTAGCTGCTCCCCGGCTCTGGATCCCCTTGATGAAAGAGACTAGGCTTGCCTGTCCCTGTTGTCCTTTTTTCAGCAGGCAAGAACCTTCTTGTTTAGGCAGGCCTTCAGCATTAACAGCTGGCTGGATAGCTTGGTGAGCTTAAATATCTGGCTACAGAGCCGGAGGTTGCGAGTTCGAATCCCCTCTGCGTCTCCTGGGAGAAGAGCCAGCCTGGGTAGCTTTGGGCAAGCTGCACAGTCCCAAGGTTGCCCCCTAGAGGAAGGGAGGGGATAAACCACTTCTGAAAACCCTGAAGAGGGTCGTCATAAGTCGGCATTGATTTGACGGCACTTTCTTTCTTTCTGCCGTTGACAACTTTGTAACCACATAAGTCATAATTCATGTGCTTGTTTTTCCTCTTTTTTGTAGGTAAACGATCATTGATATTTTAACTAAGAGACTTTAAAGTGCCTTAATTTTAATTGTGTTTTAATCGTATAGTTTAGTTATCGCTTAATTCTGTTTTTAATATTTGTAACCCACCCCATCTTAATTCTGCCCTTTTTAAACGATACAGTAAGCGGCCGTGGGTCCCAGTTCTGGGGGTAAGGGGGCACACAAATAAAATAAGAATGGAAGGCAGGGGGTTATCAGGAGGACTAGGAGCTTGGTTCTTAAAATCAGATCGAAGTGGATGTTCCTCAGGAGCCAAATTCAGTCAGCCAGCGTGTCAGTCAGTCACAACATGCAGGCGCTCCTGAGAAAATAAAAGAATACACTGGGATTCTGCATCTCTCCCTCTCTATCTCTCTCTGTTTCTCTCGGGCTTTCCTGGCATCGAAGGGGCAGAGGGTTTGAAACATATACATATATTTTAAAGCTGCTCCCCACCACAAAGTGAACTCTCTACTTTTAATCTGCCTGAAAGGGACGTCACTGCATCTCTGACAGCTACTTAGCATTAGCAGCAAACTGCTGGCGTTGTTTCCGTACACCCTTCGTTCTCTTGTGCTGAATCGCACGCACACACACAAACTCTGCATTGTGTTCTTTGCCAGGCTTCTGAAGTAACAATTAGGTTGTGAGTTTTTCTTTCGTTCTTTTGCACCACCACCCCCCCCCGACAAAGTGGGGGGCCCCTTCACGGTAATTATTCTTTTGCAATTTCTCGTAACAGACAAGAGAACAGCAACAGCGCGCACTCTTTCCTAGAGACACACACACCACACCACACACCCGCCCATCCTGGCATAAAAATACTCGGGCTCCAGCAGATCCTGTGCTCAAATTACAACGTTTCACGTTGACGGAGCCACAGCTTATCCGGGGGAAAAGAGAGGGTTTTGGTCTCCTTCCAAGCACATACTGTTGCAACTCTTTTGTCCGTCCAGCGATTAGAGAGGAGATGCAAAACCAGATATATCTCGGTTGGTCATGCCTCAGAGGCGAGACGTCACCCATGTGTTTCTCATTGTGCTGACCCGAGGTATTTTGCCGCCCGAGGATCTGCTTCCAGAAGGTGACAGGATTGACAGATAAGGACGTGAAGGCCTAGAGGGGGGGGGGGGGAAGTGGAAAAAATTCGGAAGGGTGAATCTTCCGAACCCCCCCTCCCCTCCGTTTCTTTCCGCCAAATAAAAGTTTTTGATTTTATTTCAGTGGAAAAATTAGAAACTTTGGGGGAACCCAGGCCCACGGCTAGTGAAATATTTTCTCGAAAGAGCGAAAAGCTGTTTAAGACAAGGTTTGGTGCACTCAAGATGCCCTCCATCTGCTCAGAACGAAGATCTTTGTGTAAGACATGGTATAAAATGAGAAAGCGATCCTTTCTGGTCATACTGCAGAAATACACAACCTTGAAACTCAAGATCCTTTTGTTGGTTGGTTTGCACCCGTTGGGTGCAAAATGTAGACAGTTTGTTGCTTCTGCATATAGCAGGGGTTCCCGACCTTGGGGCCCCAGATGTTCTTGGACCGCAGTTCCCAGAAATCCAGGCCGGCACGGCTCGGGGTGAAGGCTTCTGGGAGTTGCCGTCCAAGAACATCTGGGGACCCAAGGTTGGGAACCTCTGGCATATAGGGTGGAGATGTAAGCAATGTAACAGTTCGTGTCATTAAAGCAGTAAGGGAAATTGAGATTTGATGTGGATGTAAGTAGCTGAGTACACTGGGGGGCCGCCGCAGATCTGTTCTCCAACGGACGGGAAGAGTTTTGAGGGTTCATGAAGACAGGAGGGAGTCTGGCCATGTTTTAAGTCAATCTGCCCACCCACCCTTGTCCCATTAGGTACTCATTTCACTCTCCCTAATGATAGAACCGGCCCTGGTCTCTCAGCGATAGATCGGACTGCTTGTGAACTGGGGGTACGGGAGGCGGGTGGATCCAAGGTTTCGTTGGAGATGGTGAAGGCAGAAAGCTTTATTCTGCAAATGAACGGTAATAATAGTTGCCTCTGTGTTACCCATCTCTGACTTAAAACTAAATTTCACAACTTTTTTTTTCTTTTAAATGCAGAGATTTGACATCAGCAGAGTTGCCCCCCGCCCAGTTCGGGGGGAGGCCTTGAGTTTTATCCCACGGCTGCCTTTTTAGCTTCCTGCCCACCTAACCTTACGCTGATTTATCACAAGCCTTTCTTTTGCCTTCTCTCCTCCTCCACGGCTCCAGCGGCTGCTCCCAGGTGGGCATCATCCGGGCACTCAACGAAGCAGGCATCCCGGTGGACATGATCGGCGGCACCTCCATCGGCTCCTTCATGGGCGCGCTCTACGCGGAGGAACGGAGCTACACCCAGATGAGGATCAAGGCCAGGCAGTGGGCAATGGTAAGGGAGGACTTGCCATCCGGCCGCATCGGATTCCTGCGAGCAAGTACACTCGATTTTTAGCTTCCACGCTCAGTGGGATAAGGGGGAGCTCCGTGTGGCCCTCCAGGTGTGGGTGGACTACAAATCCCAGCAGGCTTCCATCTTTGATCATTCTGCCTAAGAGTAATGGAAGCGGTGGTCTAGCAGCATCTTGGATGGCTCAACACCAGCGCCTAGAGCAGTGGTTCCTCACCCAGCTGTTCTTGGACTACAACTCCCAGAAATCCCGGCCAGCACCGCTCGTGGTGAAGGCTTCTGGGAGTTGACATCCATGAGCATCTAGGCACCCACCATCGGGAACCGTTGACAGATAAGAGACTTCCCCAACAGACGACTCCCGAGGAAAGCCCGTCTGTCTTCTCATTGGGCGTTGCCAACCCCTTGCATGGCGTCCGTGGGTGGTGCCCGTGAGTGGCTGCCCTTGTGCCACAGAACGGGTGTTTCCCCAGGGGGCATTTCTGTACCGTCGGCCCACTGCGTCACAATGGGGTTTTCGACGGTTTCACCCACTGCTGCTCCTTTTCCACTCGGCTGTCCCCTTCCGCGTTCATTCTTTTTTTTTCTTATTTTATTTTATTTTATTTTATTTTTTTTTTTTTTTGCTGAGGTCAGAAGAGAACCAGGAGTCAGGAAGGGAGGGCCCACTGCACGACTCGGGGGAGAGCCCGGGATGCCCTTGGGGTTAAAACAGAATAAACCCCCTCCGCTTTCATTTTTTTCTTACCAGGGTGGGGTGGAGGGACTCTGTACCCCCCCCCAAGCACTGGAAAGCGAAAGGGGGGGGGAGAATGGACTGAACCCCTTCAAGGCTACGGATGGGGACGATGCAAGTCTTGAACGCTCTTCCAAATAAAATACCTGGAAGTAGAAAAATTAGGAGATTTAGGGAGAGAGGCTGTGTTCCGCCCACGAGGAGACCCTGTCCTGACCCTTGTCCTTTCCCATTAAAAACAAACAAACACAAAAAACAGATTTTGAATCTATAAATGCACGATGGATCTCTCCTTAGTCTTGAAAGGAAGGACCAGATGGATCTTTTTTTTTTTTTGTCTCTGGGAAAACTTTCTGATCCTTACCCCAGTAATGCTGATGGTGGATGCTGGGCCGGAAGGACAAGAGTCGCCCTGCTGTCGCAGGGGTTGGCCAAAGTTTACATCGCAAATAGAAGTGGAGGGTTGGATTAAAATCCAATTGATTTCAATCGTGACTCAAATTACAATTTAAATGTTAAAAAATCGGAATTTAAAATAGTAATAATTTAAAAACTGGAATTTAAAAAGAATAGATTTAATAAATGTAATAATTTAATAAATCAAAATTATTAAAACTAATAAATTTAATAATTTAATAAATCAAATTATTGAAATTAATAATTTAAAAATGAGTATCTTTTAAAAAACAAAATTCAATTTAAGTTGCCCGACAATCCGATTTTTAAATTTGAATCGGGATTTAAATGAATTTTATTTTGCAAAAACCACATTGTTGTTTTTTTAATCCACCCTGGATCAAAAGCCCAGGGGAGTCCATGTCTTTGAAGGACAGTTTTGCCCCACCGGGGACACGGAAAGGGTTGGTCTTTTCTGCCCCGCTTTCTCTCCGAAGCTTTTCTCTCTTCTAACTTTTTTTCTCCTTCTCTCGTTCCACATGCTGCCATAGTGTGAGTAGAAGTGATTGACTGAGGTAACTTTTTCGTCTCTCTGAGTTTTCTTTCTTTTTAAAACCTCCTTCGGAGCAGGAATCATCCTATGGGGGGGGGGGGAACACCCTACTTCGTTGAGAGGGTGGGGGGGGGTGGGCTACGCCAAACCTCCATTCCTGAAATGGCCATTCGGAAACTCCAGTGAGAATTTGCATTTCGCAGGGACGCCTTTGGGTCCAAGTCCCGAGTGCGAGTCTTTGGTACCAAGCCCCGAGTCTGAGTCCCTATTTAAAAAACAAGCATTTTTCCCCCAGAAAAAAGGGAGGGGTGGGTGGGTTTCTGAATTGCAAGCAAGCCTGAGTCTTGGGAACCGAGTTGAGTCACGGGTGCGACTTACATCCAACTTGACAGCCAATCCCGCAACTCGAGGCCCCGCATCCTTGGTGGTTCCAAACCAGGAGACTTCCTGAGCCCCAAAACGTACGTCTCAGCATACGGCCCTCAGCAAGTCTCGAGTGCAATATGTCTTCCTGTCACTTATAGAAGCATTTCCCCTTTTGATTTATGGAGTGTGCGGGAATTGGTTTCGTGGGGATTTTTCGAGAGTGTGGCCGTCGGGCTGGCCTTAATTGAGAAAAAGGGACTTAACAGACGGAAAATGCAGTTCCTTCCAGCCGACCGGCGTCCGTCGCCTTTTGCCCGGTTTGCCTGAGCCCCCCAAATCTTCACGGGCCAAACCAGAGCAGGTCCCTGAACTCGCAGCCTTCCATGACTTGGTGCCATTGTTGGACTACATAGCCCATCATCCCAGCCACCACGAATCTCTCCTCCCTCCTAGGGGAGCAATAATCAGAGTCGTGTTCAAGTCCCCCTCTTGTTTTCTAGAAGGAGGGTGGGGAAAAGTTGTAGCACCACCCTGCCATCGCGCCTCACAAATTCGCTTGGTGCCTTCATTTTGTACAAATTTGTATAGTTTTTAAAAGCTAGTTCTCGCTGGCTTTAAGTGGTTTTGCTAAACCGGGGTCATGCCTCGCCTGAGGAACTGGTATCACGAGACCATGGAATCCATGTGGCCGCCTTTGGCCGTTTTGTAAAGCCGATATAGAGCGAAGGCAATGTCTTCTGCCCTCGCTCGGAATAGACAAATCCCACTTCTGTTTCCATTCCGGCTCTCCCACAACAATTGGCAACACCGATGGGTTGCGTGAGTGGCAGGGTGGGACCTTTTCCCCCGGAACTTGCCTTTCCCCTCTCTCTCTCGACCTTTGACAGAAAACGATTAAGCCTGCCTTTATTCACCCAGAGATAAACACCCAGTTCCCTTGCAAGTGGATTGCACAGACAGGACAGAAGCAACACCTGTTTGGAGGGATAGCAGTTTTATTGCCTTCGAATTCATAAAGCGCCGATGCCTTGTTTGTTTCTTCCGGCTGGAAGCTGTCGTCTCAACCATTCCAAGCTTGGGTTGTCTCCTTTATATTTACTTCCTGTCTGTGTCCTGCATTTGTTCCTCTTTCATTTTAAAACAGTGGATCAGTAGCTAAAACCAGGATTTGTAAGCAAATTTGTTCCATCAAGCCTCTCCTGCAGGCCATCACCTTTACAGAACAATCCCCATTTATCTATTACACTCATTGGGCCAGTTTTTCTCTCCTAGCCTGACCTGCCTGATAAATAATGGTGGTTGTTGTTATACGTAATGCAATTATGATAATAATTGTGTGCCATCAAGTCAGTTCTGACTGATGTTGACTCTTTTTCAGGGTTTTCCAGGTAGAAAATACTCAGAAGTGGTTTTCCCTTCCCTTCTTCGGGGGGGGGGGGGGGCGGTTTAAGGTTAGGGTTAGGAGGTTGTGGGGCGATGGGGGGGGGGGGACAGGCATGCTAGCTTGAGTTCACTGGACGGAGGGCAAATGTAAGTGTGCCCAATTAACTAACAAAGAAATAAGTACGCACGGGTAGACTCTGGGGAAGATAGATACGGCACTCGACTGGCAGGAGAAACAAGGATGGCTGGAAACGAAGCCCTTCAAGGAAAGAGTGAACCAACTGGCCCTGTTTAGCCTTGAGAAGATGGAGGGGAGAGAGGAGAGCCCTTCTCAAAGACCTGAAAGGGAGCCCTCCAGAAGAGGGGCAGGATCCGTTCTTGATCAACCCCAGAGTGCAGGATACGTCATAATGGGGCTCAAGCGACAGGAAGCCAGATTTAAGCTGAAGATAAGGAAAAAACTTCCTAACTGTTAGAGCAGTACGACAATGGGACCCATGACCTCGGGGAGAGGTGGTGAACGCTCCAGCGCTGGAGGCCTTCAAGAGAACATGGGGACCCCCCTCTGGTCCGATCTACGTGGACTTGGATCCCTTGCCTGGAGCAGGGGGTTGGCTTGGTGGCCGGTAGAGGCCCCTTCCAACTCAACTGTCCTACGAGTCTAGGAGAAATGGAGCCACGCACTGTGTGCCAACCGGCCCGGCGCACTCTACGTGTCGTGGTGGAAGCTGTTCCGACCGGTGCCCTCTGAGGCAAGCTACGTGCCCGGAGCAGAAGCCAAGGGCAGAGAGTTCCCGGGTTTATTTCGGGTGCAGTGACTTTGGCTCCTTCTCGGCTCGTAGCGCACCTCCTGCAGCCGCCGGGGTGGGCTTGGCTCCGGAAGGGGTGCCACCGGCCAGAGAACGATGGCCGGTGACTGCCCGTCGCCTCGTTGTGTCTTGGCCTGCCTCGCGAAATAGCTCCCACCTGTTGCCCCAGCGTGCCGAATCGAGATGAGGAATGACTGCGGGTGAAAAAGGCTTTTAGGTATTTTTAGAAAGCGCCCGCCCCTGCCACGCCATTCCTCACCCTCCGCCAGGGAGGGAGAGAGAACCAGGTCGATGGAATTACTGCAGAACAAACGGAAGGCCTTTTTTTTATAAATCTCTTTTCCAGGCCACATCTGTCTCTTAGGTTCATCCTCAAATCTCACACAGTCAGGGTTGGAAAACAAAATAGGGCATCTGGATAAGCTGGTCCCCCAGCCCACTAAATCTTTAGGACAGAAGCTCTGAGCATGTCCCCCATTTGCTTTGCCCTCTTTTAATGTTTACGCCCGGGGACTGACAAACTCCAGGTCTCCTGAGAGGTGACAAAACGTTTGCCGGGGCTGTCCCGAGGGCCAAATCAGTGTTTGCCTCCACCTAAGCAAATGGGGAGGCTGTGTAATAAAGCCAACATCCCCTGCTAAGAAAGGCTTTTCAGAAAGCTTCCCTCTGAGACCATATCCGTGGTTGCTTTCTCTCCATAGAATCATTGAATTGAAGGAGCCTACAAAGCCATCGAATCTAACCCCCCTGCTCAAGGCAGGAATCCAAATCAAAGCAGATCTGACAGAGGGGGGGTCCAAATGGAGCGCTCACCGCCCTCTCGAGGTCATTGGTTCCATTGTCGTACTGCTCTTACAGTTAAGATATTTTTCCTGATCTTCAGCCTAAATCTGGCTTCCTGTGACTTCAGCCCATGGTTACGTGTCCTGAACCTCTGGGATGATTGAGAGCACATCCCGTCTCTCCTCTGGAGGAGTCCCTTTCAAATATCTCCCCTCCGTCTCCTTTTCTCCAGGCTAAACATGTCTAATTCCTTCCTAGGGCTTGGTTTCTAGTCCCTTGATCAGCCTCGTGGCCCTCCTCTGAACGTGCTCCAGTTGGTTGGCATCCGTCTTAACAGAGTGGTGCTAGAGTTCCATCAGGCGGGAGACTCCTGGTTTTTGCCCTTCGCACAACCGTCCTGCGATGGATCTTTGCAAGTTCTCCATCTTAACCCGTCCATCTCTTCCACCTTAAACTTGAGACGTTCCTTTCTTAGCATTGATAGCGTTAGTGGGGTATTGCCTTAGCCCCGTTGTCAAGGTCGGGGGAGCATTCTTCCAAGGTCGGCTTAGCTTCTGTTGGAAGCTCGTCAGAGCATCTTTGTGTGGAAGTGTCGGAAATAGTGAACACGCTTTCTCCCGTGACATCCATTTGCCCGCTGGCTGTGCAGAACTTAAAAGGGTATGTGGAACGGATTCTAGATTATGCGACGTTCATGCAGGAAAACAAGCGACACCCAACAGGCTTGCCCTGGGTAAAATAGGGTGGTGCCCTAAAAAGTTGGCCCTTGTGATTGATTGATTGATTGATTGATTGATTCAATAAATAAATAAATAATTGATTCAATTGATTCACCTTGGCAGGTGAATCAGCAAAGATTTCCTGGGATACAAAACTTTTAAAGCCCTCCTGCTTTTAGATTAGATCAGTGAAAATGAAAGTTTAGTCTCTGTCCTCCATTTTTATTTTTATTTTTGAACAATAGAAAAAGTCTGGCTTTCTCTCCCCCCCCCCCCCCTCCAGAACATGAATTCGGTGTTCAAAACTTTCCTCGACTTGACCTACCCCATCACCTCCATGTTCTCTGGAGCCTCCTTCAACAGCAGCATCTCCGACATCTTCAAAGACAAGCAGATCGAGGTAAGAATCTATTTATCGGCTGTTTTTCTGCCAGAGAGTCAGGGCTGGCCAGAGCTCCCCGTGGATGATACCTTAATATAGTCCCCAGGACAGCAAGGAGCCCCAGCTTAACCCCTCCCCGGGGGCTCTAATAGCATTTTTGTTAATTGAGCTCCTCCACCACCACCGAGGCTGTCCTGTCTTGGGCACATCCTGAGAAGGCAGAAGTCTCTGGAAAAGACCATCCTGCTGGGAAAGGAAGGCAGCAGGGAAAGAGGAAGACTCAATAACAAGAGATGGAGTGACTCCCTAAAGGAACCACAGGCTTGAGTTTGCAAGAGCTGAGCTCCTATCAGCCTGCGCTGCTGAGGGACATGGTCGTCCCCACACATCCAGAGGCACCAGGTTGCAGGCGTTGGACGGAAGCCATCAACCTGCAACTCAAATGCAGGCGCAGTTCCCAGCCCATCCTGCAATTCAGTGCAGAGTTTTGAAATTCAGATGGAAAGACTGTGATCCTTGTGGGTAGCGGCCTTCTTCCCCCCCCCCCCCCCTCAGCTCTTCCTGCTACAGATTATGTAGCTGGTCCTGCCTCTTTAGCCCGGCCATCGACGGACGGCTTGATCCCTTCTATATTTGTAAGACACAATCCTATAAAATCTTGGTGTGGTTATATTAAAGGGGACTTAATTTCAGCATGCATGGATGGATTTAAAATCTTTTCTGCCCAGCTTGTCGGGTGTGTCCCTCGGCATTTATAATCCGGCTGACCTGATGTTCCTTCATTTACGTACCCTGGTTCGCCGCTCCCTTAAACCAGTTCCTCCTTGAAGAGTTTCTTAGCAGTCAACATGCATATTCTCTGTGTTTTCCCACCCATATTGATCAGAGAATTAAATTTCATTTGTTTATTTATTTACATTTCTGTGCCACCTTCTCCCAGTTAAGGGATCCATTTTAAACTCATCTCGGCACACATGCCACAGACGCTTTCTTACAGATTTGTTGTGCTGTTGCGTGTTTTTTCATGGTTGCGGAAATGTTTGTAAAATAAATACAAACGCCCATTCAAAAAAATGGTGTTCACCTTAACCCGAATCAGCTGGTATCAGTAAACTCATCGATGACTATAGTGAAATGGGAAGGATTATCTTATCGGTCTGTCTGGCTGTCTGCCCATCTGTCTCTCCATCAGTCCATTAATTTTTTAATTCATTCAGAGGGCTAAAAAAAACCCCAAAACACACTTACTAAAAGTTAAGATTGATTGAGCTAGAGGTGGTCACTTAGCGACCTCTGGGTCGACTGCATTAAAAACAGTCAGCCAATTCTGAGAGTTAACACAAGTAGCAGGCACTTTTTAACTCTTCTTGTTAGGATGAATAGAATTAATATTTCTGTGCTTGATTTAAAACACACGCACAGGGTTCAGTTCCACTCGTTATCAAATAAATATGCTGAAGATCGTCATCATCATCTTAGAACTGCAGGGCTGGAAAGGGACCCTCTGGATCATCAAGTCCAGCCCCTGTTAAGGAGGCCCAGTGGGGGAATCAAACTCCCAACCTCTGGCTCCACAGCTGGATGCCTAAACCCCTGAGCTCTCCAGCACTTGAAATGTTGCTTCTTAGAATCTGATTTCTAAATATAAGAGGGATTGGTGTTTCCAGGTTCAACTGATGGGCAGTACTTCTCTTAGTACTATTGAACCGCCGTTTTTACCCCCAAGTGCTGAGAAGCAGGAGGGATTGCCCACCCTCGATGTAGTTCAAGGTCAATCTCCCATCTTGTGGCTCGTGCAGAGAGGTGACAGGCAGGCTCTCCCCTGCCTCGGGTTGCTTCAGGATTTCATGACCCTTTCCTAATTCTGTTTTCCATGGCACTCAGTTCTGGAGCTAGCAGTTTAATAAAGCCCTTTCTGCACGACAGGACCTCTGGATTCCATATTTCATCATCACCACAGACATCACCGCTTCAGAGATGAGGGTCCATACAGATGGTAAGTGTGTCTCTGAGCAAGGTGTGTTGCGGGAATGCTCTCCCGAGAAGCTGCATCAGGCTTAAAACTTCATTTAAAAGCAAATAGCCACCGTTGACAACCTTTGCAGCTGGACTGCCTAGGTTTTCTTACATGAATAGAGGGAAATGGCCCCAGTTTTCCTAAGGAGAACCTTTCTGAATCTCACAAAAATGGCCATCTAGGCCCAGTGGTTCCCACCCTTTGGGCCCCCAGATGTTCTTGGACTGCAGCTCCCAGAAATCCTGGTCCCAGCACAGCGAGCGCTGAAGGCTTCTGGGATAAGTAGTCTAAGAACATCTGGGGACCCAAGGTGGGGAACCACCGGTCAAGGCAACCAGTATATAACCTGCCACTGTTTTCTGTGTGTACAAGGCCCTGATGGTGGTGAAATGCCAGCCACTTTTCCTTGCAGATCACCCCGCCCCCCGGGGCAGTGAGAGAGGAAGCCTGCCCAAGAGGCATGCTGGGTGGGGAAGGGCGTCAGGGATTTCGCCTGTAGCAGAAATTCACTTATGGAACTCCTCAAGGAAAAGACAGGCTGGCTCCAACCTGGTCGTCCGGTGGTGAAAACTCTGGTATTCACCTGGCGTGTGGTTTTGAAAACTGGCTTTAACATAGTTTTGAAATCTGCTTGATGTTTTAACCTGTTTTCTTGTGCTTTGCTTCGGGAGCCCTGGTCGGTAGTGGCAGGTGGAGAAGACTCTCCCTTCATTCATTCATTCCATTTCATTGCAATTCATTCATTCATTCATTCATTCCATTCCATTCCATTCCATTTCTATCCCACCCATCTAATGCCTGACCGCTACTCGAGGTGGCTATCAAAGGTTAAAACACAACCACCCAGTCCCGCCCACAAGGACATAAACAAAGAGAAGCAATAAACATTAATAACCCAGGAGGTCCAAAAAAGAAAGGAACTTGGATGGCAAATCAGAATCAACAGTTGATTCAATTCATGGCCCCACGAGGATGTTATTCAAAGGAGCAAGATGTTCCTCAAGGCCTCTTCACACAACATGGTTTTTACCTGTAGATAGTAGATATTTTAAATCAATAAAGGGGGTGAAATCCATAGGAGGGACATCTGTACACTGAACCCCTGTCCAACACTGTGACAGCAGTGTCTAGACTCAGCCTGTCGTGATTCCTTCCTCCTCGTTTCCATCTGTGATCAACTGGGACACCTGCCAGCAAGACAAGAAGGGGCACGGCCCTTCCCAAGGCAATGAGCCGACAAAGATACACTGCCCCTGAACAGGGAGGTTCTGCTTAGCTGTCACAGCTCATTTCCCTCGGTAGGCTCCCCCTACGGATATATCTTCTTCCCCTTTCCGTCCAACCAAAGCATCGGGCTTTTGATTCCTTTTCAGCCCGAGGTCACGTCATCGGTGAGGTGGCTTGTTTTTGGCCTGCCTCTTTGGAGGGCGATCCTGCTTCCCAAAACGTAGAGTTATAAAGGGGATTACAGTCGTCTGCGGGAGCTTTCTGACCCTTTGGAGGGGTGTCTGGCGTGGGCGAGCACTGAGGCCGCATGCACGTCTGCCTCCCCCCCCACCTCCCTTCCAAGTCTCCCCCAACCAGCACGGCCACCAGCCAAGACGCCTGCATCGTTCTGGGTGGTTGTAACCCAACCCAAGTCATTTCTCCCCTCCTCGCCAGACTGCCCTCCCTCCGTGCCAGGAGCCCCCGTTGATTTAGCACCTTGGCTTGTCCTAAGCAGTTTTTTTAATGCACCGTTAGGAAAATAGAAGGGATTTTGCATTAGAAAAACAGATGGGAAAAGCGAGCAGGGAGCAAACTCATCTCTGAACGGCCCAGTCCAAATGTTCAAACAGTCTGGCCTTGTAATTAACTAATTAGATCTCTTCAACTTCCTTGTTCTGGAAGGCTGAAGTTGCGCCAGCTTAAAATTTATGGCGGGATGCACTGTGTAGCTTTCTGATCCTCTCCAGAGGCGAAAAGGTTGCCTGCGTCAAGGGCTTCCACCCAACGTCCCAGGCTTCCATCTTCTTCCTCTCATCTCGCTTGTCTTTTCTCCCTGAGGGTGGGTCGGGGGGAACCGCTGACTTCTCTACTTCCACCCTACTCCCCTATTCCTTGGCTTGTGCCTCTTTAGAAGATGGAAATTTGGAGGAATGAATGATGAGGGCCAGCCTCGGACCTTGCCACTGTCCGTAGGGAGTGCGTCCAATGCCTTTCGGCTGATTAAAAACACTGCTTTTAATGGTTATAAATTCCCTCGTCGGGCAGCGCTGAATAGAAATAATTGAGCTGATCCAAGAGAGAACAGAGTTGCTTGCCAAAGGAGTGTGGAATTCCCCCCCCCCTCCGGGCTGTGAATACCAGGGGTGAGAGTAATGGTTCCCAACTTGGGGTCTCCAGAATTTCCTGGACGAAAAGCTCCCAGAAGCCTTCACCCCATGCTGCGCTGGGCCAGGATTTCTGGGAGTCGTCGTCCGAGAACCTCTGGGGACCCACGCTTGGGAACCACCGGCGTAGAGAAGAGAGGACTCTTCTTGAGTCTCAGTGTCAAACTCCTTGTCGCTCATCCCAAACTTCAAAATACGCCCCGGGTGTCATCCACGCCACCCGCGAGGGCTAGTCCTGATAGGAGAAGACAAAGCAAAAAATGAAAGAAAGCCAAGTGGGCTGCTCATGTACCCACCCCGTAGGGCATGGAGCACTCTCTAGGCAGTTTACAACATAATTATGCAGAGAAGACCTTGCCCCCCCCCCCCCCCTGAGAGCTGGGTACTTGATTGACCGGCCTCAGAAGGATGGAAGGCTGAGTGAACCTTGAGCCGGCTACTTGGGATTGAACCCGGGTCATGAGCAGAGGTTTGGCTGCAGGACTGCAGTTTAACCACTGTGCCACGAGGCTCCTAAGTATGTCACATTAGTAATATAAGTATAAATGCCGAGAGAGAGAGAGAGATGCTTGGGTGTGAGTGTGATGTGTGTGTGTCACATTATTTTCTCATTACTCAAGGGTCCAAGTGCAACTGCAGGCATAAAGTTTTGTCTCATTTTTAACCTCACCACAACCATGCGAGGAAAGCTAGGTTGAAGAAGCGCGACCGGTCCGGGGTCACCCTGTGGGGTGTCTTGGCTGGGTCAGGATTTGCACCCGAGCCCCCTTCTGCTGTAGCCCAGAAATTCAATGCTCTGCCCCAGGCTGACGTCCATCCTTCCTCCATCTTAAGGCGACGGAGCGGGCTTGGGGGGGGAGGGGAGTTTGGCCGCTGCGCTTTGTCCGTCTGGAGCGGGCGACGGTTAGCCTTTCTTTGCTTTTCCCCGTAGGTTGCATCTGGCGGTACATCCGAGCCAGCATGTCCCTCTCAGGCTACTTGCCCCCACTCTGCGATCCGAAAGACGGCCACCTCCTGATGGACGGCGGGTACATCAACAACCTCCCAGGTATCGTGGCAGGGGGTTTCTCGCACGCCGCGCTTTTCCTTCTCCTTCGCAGCCGGATCCGTTGTGGGCTCAGCTGCAGCTTTCTCTAGCGTTGGCCTTTAGCAAGGAGCACGGCGGGGTTCGAACTCACGCTGAGCGGGACAGGGTTTTAACCTATAACACAGAAGCCACGCTCTTCGACCGGTCCTGGAGCGGTGCTGATTGATTCCTGAGGCACTCCGTCTTCACTGATGAATGAATACACTTTTAAAGGGCTGGGTGGTGTGATGATGAGGGAGTGTTCCTCCTTTTTAAAGGGCAGCATCTCATCATCAGAACTAGGAAGCTGTTTATTATCTGGCCCCAGGGAGTTTGGATGCTGCACGGCAGGCAGAAGTGGGCAGATTCCAGCAAATTTCCTGCCCTCAAGACCTTCTAGAGGCCACCACGCCCAACCCCGAACGAACGAACCCCGTTCTAACGCCAATTGCCAGTCTAAATTAAGCAGACCCATCGAACGCTATATCATGAGAAGACAAGACTCCCCGAGAAAGGCAGGAAGGGCGGGGAAGAGTGGAAGGCGGCAGGAGAAGAGGAAGACCAGATACGAGATGGACCGACTCAGTCGAGGAAAGCACAGCTGTCATTTGCAAGACCTGAGCAGGGATATTTTATCACAGGGCCTTTGGGAGCTCATTGTTTCATCGGGTGGCCCTACGTCGGAGGCAACCTGATAGCACATAACAGTGACACTGAATCAGGGAGACTTGGGCCAGTGAATGTGCCAACTGATGCACTGAGTCTGGATTAGTTTGGACAGACCAGTGGGTTTAGGTGCCGTTGTATTAAGTGTCCCCGGCAAAGACCTGCGTTAATGAACTTTTCATCTCAACTTTTCTCCAAGCAGCTCTGGAGGGATGGATGGATGGATTTATTTATTTAGATCAGCTTCGTGGCCGAGGGCCGAGCTCTGAACGCTTGGTCCTCCCTGCCTCTAACTTCGTCACCGTTGCTGCGGCGGGGCGGGGGGAGTGCCAAATAAGCCAGAGGGCCGAATGCTCTTAAATTGTGGGGTCTTTCTTTTTAAATGTAAGCTGCAATTGCATGCAGGAGGAGAAGGCCTTTACACGGTGGGAGAGACTCTCCCTCTTCAGCCTGCTGTCTTCCACCACCCGCTGAAAACTGAAATGGCACATCCCTCACGGAGGCCTCGCTCGCTCGCTGTTCCTCTTGTCTTCTCACCCTCGCTTCCCCGAGGGACACTGAGTCACACCGACTCTTTCTATGCAAAAAGAAAAAAAAAGAAAAAGGCTTTTTCTATCCAGAGAAATACTTTCTTTCTTTCATGTCGGGGCTTCAAAGTAAATGGCTGGAACAGGGAAGGCCCATAAATTACCCTAATTTTGCTGAGCAGGGGAGAATTTCTCAGAGAGCAAAAGGACCCTCCTGTTTGCTTCCCCCCCCCCCCCCCAAACCATCAGGTCTGGAAGCCGTGCGGCAGAGACGCTGCCAAAAAGCTTGCGTCAAGCCGAGCCCTCGGCCAGCGGGCAGAGCGAGACGGGAATGACGGGGCCTTTCTTGTGTCCCGACAGCGGACGTGGCCCGGTCCGTGGGCGCCAAAGTGGTCATCGCCATCGACGTGGGCAGCCGGGACGAGACCAACCTTACCAATTACGGCGATGCCCTCTCCGGCTGGTGGCTGCTGTGGAAGCGGTGGAACCCGCTGGTGGAGAAAGTCAAGGTAGTAGACATAAGGAACGTGGGCTCCTTTAAAATAAAATAAAAATCACCTAGGGTGATCCGCAGGGATACCAAGGAGACTAGACAGGCTTAGATGTTAAGAAGTGATCTTTCAGCCTACCACTTGTCTGCAGAAACACACCTAGGCCAGATGGATGTGTTTTTTCCCCCCCCATGGGATAAATACTTGGTGAGTAAACCTGTTTCTCTGGCTGCTTTCTGTGCACGAGGACTCCCGCCGGCTTACATGGTACAGGATAGGAAGTAAAGTCGTACCTTGAGCCGCCTTCCTTTGCCCCCAGCTTTCCCCACATGGAGCTGAGATCAAGCCTGGTTTAGCTGCCACGGCTCCCCAGACCAGGGTTTCCGTTCTATGGGGACTCCCTTTCATTAGAACAATTCAAGCTGTTTCATGAACGTTTTTCAGCCCAAACGCTCACCAGGTGCTCAGGGGGAAGCAGCAGCTGTTGGCTATCTTTGGGGTCAGCCGACCCCGGGCGACCCCGCCTGATTCTCCATCCCGATGCTTTACGCCTCCCACAGGTGCTGAACATGGCGGAGATCCAGACCCGGCTTGCCTACGTGTGTGGCGTCCGCCAGTTGGAGATGGTCAAGAGCAGCGATTACTGCGAATACATCCGGCCGCCCATCGACCGCTACGGCACCTTGGACTTCGGGAAGTTTGACGAAATCTGTGTGCGTTGGGGGTGCCGGGGTGGCCGACCGATGGGGTCGTGTTCCTCAGAGGGAAGCGCTCTTGCCTCATATGTGTTAGATTCCTTCTTGCAGCAGGATTCAAGTATCCTCTGTTGGCAGGGAAAGCTGGAAGACCCGTGCTCTTCATATTTATTTATTTATTTATCCATCTCATACATTTGTCTATCGCCCGACTTAGGGACATGCGTTACTCTGGGTGGTTAACAGTAACTATAACCCTAACCCTGTCCCACCCCCAGTCCCAAACCGGCCAAGGACAAAACCAAACCATCCCTCTAAAAAGTTTTAAAAGTAGAAAACCGAACACCCCCAAACACGAACGGGGGTGGTAAGTGAAACCAGATCCCGCTCCAGCATCCAGGGAGGATGTCTCTCAGCGCTTCCTTGTCAAGCTTCCTCTTCGGCATCCTTTTAAACGCTGTCGAGGAAGGGGCCTGGCGGGATCTCCAGAGGGAGCCTGTTCCAGAAGGGTTCGGGCCACCACCGAGAAAGCTCCGACCCTGGTAAAAAAAAAATCGCAGGGACATGCTTGCCTGCAACGAGTCTGAAAACGGTTTTATTTTGAAGGCCAGTGTGGGGTGGCCCCCCCTCGGTGCTTCCCCTGCTTCTCACCCACTAGATGTGCGGGCAAAGGGCTCTGCTTCCATGCCTCGCGACTCGGGCGCACGAATCCGGCTCGGCTCTGACAACGGTTTCCTCTTCTGTTCCCAGGAGGTGGGTTATCAACACGGGAAGACGCTCTTCAATGTCTGGTGCAGAAGTGGCGTCTTGGAGAAAATGCTGAAGGACCGGCAGGAGCTGTACAAAACCAAGCCTTCGTGTGTGAGTATCCAGGGAGTTGAACCGGGGCTAAAAGGAGAGGAGAAGAAAGACCACACCATCATCAGCGTACCTTTGGCTCTCCAGGGCGAGCAGAGAACCTTGAATCCTCCGGATCTTTTGACCCCAGATCCCATCATCCCCTCCCTGCCCAGCACGGCCAGTGGTTCCCAACTTTGGGTCACCCCCGGTGTCCCTGGGCTGCAGTTCCAATAAGACGTCGCCAACAGCTCGGGCCGGCCGAGGTTTCTGGGAATCGCAGTCCAAGAACACCCGGATTACCCAAGATTTGGAACCACTGGATTAAAGGATTCTGGGATCCAAAGCGTCTGTGACATCAGGGATCCCGACACACACACACACACACACACACCTCTCTCCCCAGTTGCTCTTCAGGCTTGACTTGTTATTAAACTGCTGGTGGATTTGACAGTGAGGGGCAGAAGCCTGTGTACAACAGATCCAGCTCCCTAGGAGGGAGGAATCGGCCACCGCCAGCCTTAGAGCCGTAGACGGCCCTCGATCTCCTTTCGAAAGCCTGCAAGCGATGGGTGTGGACTTCAAGCAAGAGCGGTCCTGTCTTCTTCCGGAACGGTACTCATGGAGAAGAGAGAGACGTGGGTGCCGTAAAGAGAGAGAAAAAAATGGTGGTCTGCCTTCAGCTCTGATCGTTTTCCCCACACACACACACTGTCCGCATGCCCACCCACCTCCCGACATGACTTGCTAGAGATTCCCCACCTGTTCCTTTGGAGGGAAGGATTTGAACTCTTAACCTCTGGATTTTCGGCAGAAACGCCATCCAGCCTCTGTACCGACATACCTTTTGATCGCACCGGCGCACTGCGTTTGGCTGTAAGCGGCTTTGAAAGTCGGTCTTGGCCTGAACATTCTGGCTGGGATGGAGGAGAGGGGTTGAAGGGTTCAGTCGTGGAATATATATTCCCTTCAGCTCTGTTCCCTGGGCTGTGCCAAGAAACTCAAAAGACTCGATTTCTTGATCATCGAGTCCAGCCCTTGCCTAAGAGGCCCCGTGGGGGAACTGAACTCCCAACCTTTGGCTCCGCAGCCAGAGACCTCAACCACTAAGCCATCCACAGTTCTTTGGACAGGTGGAAGTGAATCCTGTTGACTGTCAACATCCATCAGCACATCTCTCTGTGTTGCCACTGATCAGCATGTGTTCCAAACTGGAAACCGGAACCATGACATTTTTGGATGTTCGCTCTAATGTTCAGATAATCATCATCATCATCATCATCATGTGCTATCAACTCAATTCTGATGTAAGGTGACCCTTTTCAGGATTTCCCAGGTAGAGAAGACTCAAAAGTGCTTGACCCTTCCCTTCCTCTAGGGGGCAATCTTGGGACGGTGCAGCTGGCCCAAGGCCACCCAGGCTGGCTCTTCTCCCAGGAGGCCCAGTGGGGGAATCGAACTCCCAACCAAACCACTGAGCTATCCAGCCAGCTCTATTATTATTATTTTTCCAGATAACACACCTGATTAAAGTAAAGGGGAAAAGACTGTCTCCTTGTACCACGGGTTGATCCGAGCGCCTTGCAGCTCGGGTCGATAAATCTTAGTCAGCCCGCATGGCGTTGTGTCTCCATAACTACTTTTAAGATTTTGCCACTTGTCAGCTGGCGGCCTTTAATAAAGGCTCCATCTGCCAGATGTTGCTTCCTCCCCCGGGTGCCCCTTAAGTTTGAAATCTCACAATTACCAAGGCTTCTTTGCTGTGTTGCTTAGTAATGGCCCCTTTTACAGTCTCCCAGCCGGGACAAAGGAGCAGAAAGTGGGACAGCCGTGGGGATTCGGTATCCCAGAAGGAGTGTTTGTTCTGCGCCCCTGTGCACTTCCTCATCTGCACCTGGATACATCCTCAAGATCTCAGACATTACATTCCTCACTTATTTATTTTACATGAATAGCCTGTCTTTTCCTCCAGCGAGCTTGGGGTGATGCCCGTGGCTGGCTTTCCTCCTCACATCAATCTTGCGAGGTAGAAAGATGGCCCAAGGTCACCCAGGAAGTTTTATGACTTTGTTCAAGTCTAGAAACCTAACCTAGACAGCATCTTAAGAAGCAGAGACCTCACCTTGCCGACAAAGGTCCGCATCATCAAAGCTATGGTTTTTCCAGTAGCGATGTATGGAAGTGAGAGCTAGACCATAAAGAAGGCTGACCGCCGAGGAATTGATGCTTTTGAATTGTGGTGCTGGAAGAGGCTCTTGAGAGTCCCCTGGACTGCAAGGAGAACAAACCTATCCATTCTGAAGGAAATCAACCCTGAGTGCTCACTGGAAGGACAGATCCTGAAGTACTTTGGCCATCTCATGAGAAGAGAAGACTCCCTGGAAAAGACCCTGATGTTGGGAAAGTGTGAAGGCAAGAGGAGAAGGGGACGACAGAGGATGAGATGGATGGACAGTGTCATCGAAGCTACCAACATGAATTTGACCCAACTCCGGGAGGCAGTGGAAGACAGGAGGGCCTGGCGTGCTCTGGTCCATGGGGTCACAAAGAGTCGGACACGACTTAACGACTAAACAACAACAAGTAACCTAAGTCCTATACCCCATTGACTCTTCTTTTAAAAGTACGGAATTACTTCTATACCACCAAAGCCCTCCAAAAGTTTAGTTGCTGCTAATAGTTACAGCTTTTAAAAAGTAACTCTTTACTTTTGAGAAACAGGAAAAGCAACAAGAATAGATACTTTACAGTTACTTCTAAAATGGCATACTTCTTCATACCACTGGCCCGTGGTAGAAAAGATGCTCTCCTTTCATTTACCGTGACGCCTTGCGAGCTTTTAGGGAAACCGTGTGCTATTGTTCCTCCACCATTTGCTACGGGTATAGGCACACCCTGTAACTAAAAAAAAAAAAAAAAAAAAAAATCCACTATGTACTTACATCACCAAAGCGGTACAGTTCCCCTTCCTTTCATTGTAGTTGTAATGTCTGTTTCACCTGGGTTATTGAGAAATCAGGGATGAATCACAAGCAGCTCCTTCCCTGCAACAAGTTACAAGCTCTCTGCATATCGTGCAGTCGCGCCCCCCCTGCAACAGCTCCCATTGACGATGGCAGGCCGTAGGGCCCAGTTTTGGCCCAGGAGGTCCCTGGCGAGAGAAAAGCTCCACACCTTCCCCCAGGGATGTGGGGCTCGGGGCTTGGTACCCAAACTCAAACTCGGGACCCGGACCCAAAGACCTGCCAACCTCCCTGCCTTCCTCCCTCCGATCCCACTTCAGCTCCTCTCCTGCGTTAGCAGGACTTCGCCCCCGGCTGACCATCTTTCTCCCCCCCCCCCCCCCGGTCTCTTTTCCTCCATCCATTCTGGGTTTATATGATTAGTTGGTGCTGTCCGTTTTTTTAGGGTTCTTGTTGCCGCTTGTAATGCTTTTCTATTTTTTTATTTTTTATTTTTTGGTTTTGTTTCCTATTCCATGTGTTGTAACCCGCCCAGGGCAAGTGCCTCGGCACTAATGGGAGTGGGATACCAATTGAACGAATAAAGATATAAATCAAATAGCGGCCCACTGGGAAAGGATCTAGAGAAGGGCCGGGGACGTGACAACCCTGAGCCTAGCTCAGCCCTCCAAGAGCCCGGTTTGGCCCAGGCCATCTCGTGAGCGAATGTCGGGGGTTGAATACAGTATTTGGGTTCGCCGCGCACTCTCCTGGCCTCCTTCTCTCTCCCCCCCCCCCCCCCGCTTGCTTGGGCTCGAGTGGCCGACCTGCGCAGGAGGCGAACCTAACCGACCAAGAAGGACTCTACAGCCGTGGCATTAAAATGTGATTTCTTCTCTTCCAGCTTGTCACCTGCCCCACCACGTCCTTCACGGACTTGGCCGAAATCGTGTCCCGGATAGAGCCGGTCAAACCTCTCGTGGTGGATGGTGAGTTGCGGTCTGGGAGGAAAAACCCTCTTCAGGCATGCCTCGGCAATGAGGGTCTCCGTTTGAGGGCCGGGTGGTGGTTCCCCCCCCCTTTTTTTTGTGACATTCTGATGCGGGCATTTCCCCTTCCTGCTGTGAACCCAGCGCCTGCCTTTCTCGGTAGCGTGCAGCTTGGCTGGCTTACTAGAGCCATCTGGCACTCTTTGCTGTTCAAGATGCCTCGTGTGGGCTTAAACGGATATAGAAAAAGGTTCACCTGTGCTTGATAAGGAATCTTTTGGGCAACGGGAGCCCTCCGGAGGTCGTCCAGATCCTCCAAGGATGAGCAACTTCGGCAGACCAGGGGTGCAAATGTTTGCCCCCCCACCCAGCACCCACCTGGATTGCACCAAGCCTCCAGATAGCAGAAAAACAGAGAAAAACCGTCGTAACAGGACATCCCCAGACAGCAAAGTCTGGATTGGGTTCGAGGAGACTTGGTGGAAAACCCCACAGGCTCCTTCAGCAAAAAAATCTCTACTCTTAGAGACTTCCAGGAGCAGAAACCTTGTTTTTTATTCCCTAAAAATTAGTTGGCCTTTTTGCTTAGGAGGCTCTGGGAAAACTTGAAGGTCATAAGAATTGCTTGGGGGAAATAGACGTATCCCGCGGGCTACATTCTCCATTCCTGCGCTAGTCCTTTTCCACCTTGATCATCCCTACTAGGTAGGTAAAAACAAAATAAAAGAATAATTTTTTTTAAAAAAAAAGACAACTGTGGAGACACCCTAAAGACTCACTGTTATCTTTGAGTGTGAGCTTTCGTGGACAAAGGCCTGAGGAAGTGGGTTTTATCCACGAAAGCTTGCATTCGAAGATAACCGTTTGTTTTTAAGATGCCACCGTGTTTTTCTCTTCTTCGTTTGTTCTTTTATTTTTTTATTTTGTTTTTCCCTCCAGCGCTTGCACGGACGAACACGGCTGCCTCTTCTGCAGCTAACAACCGATTAGGTGGTTTTGAAAGGAAATGTTTCAGATCCCAGTCTCTTGAAGCCAGAAGCCTGAACCAGCCTTCACAAGCAGGCCAGCCGTCTGGAAGTCACGGCTTGCCTTGACCCCTTTAGCTCGGAATAGCATTTCTCCTCCTGGTTGAAACACCGTTACCGACCCAATCTGGGCTATCACAGTGGATCTAGCTCAGTGTTTCCCAACCGTGGGTCCCCAGATGTTCTTGGACTACAACTCCCAGAAATCCTGGCCAGCCCAGCTGGTTGGTGAAGGCTCCTGGGAGTTCCAGTCCAAGAAACCTCCCCGGTGAGGAACCACCGGTCTGGTTTAGCTAAGCTAAAAGCCACAAAGCCCCCTCTCGCTTTCCCTGATGCTGGTTTGCTTGAGAACAACCTCTTTCTTTTCCCTTTCTCTCTCTCTCCTCTCTCTCTTTCAGACGAATCCGACTATCAGACGGAGTATGAAGAGGAGGTTCTGGGCAGTCAGAAGGACGACTACGCAGATTTTCTGAGCGGCCAGATGGGAGAGGACTCCGATTCTGTAAGGACACCCGGCTGCAGGGGTTCTGCTGGCGAGGCAGTGTGTGTGGGGGGAGAGGGCTTCAAAAACAGTGTTGAGGCGCAGTTGAGTTTGCCAGACAAGTCTGCCCGGAAGCCACCTCTTGGCAACGAACTTGTCCTTAGGGAATACACTGTATACATTCAGGGGGACTTTGACGTGTTCCAGATGTGACCCTCCGCCCCAGCCTAACGAAACCTTTCGCCTTCCTTTTTCTCCCGACAGGATCGTGACGTCCAGCTGCAGAAGCGGTCCGGCGCCGGCAGCCGAGAGGACCGACTCGCGGCGTGATGGGGCTCGCCAACAGGCCAGGCCCCTCGCGCGGTCTCTCGGCTCCTTCTTGACCTGACAGAACCTCCCCGGTCGAGATGCAGCCGTGTTTTACTTTTTTCCTGGCTTTTCTTTCTCGCCTAAAACCAGGCTAGCAAAAGAGGCCGAGAGACCGCCAGCAAGGGGGGAGCCGTCCCGTTGTCCTTCCGGGTGCCAATCTGCAGAAACTTTCCTTGCCATGATGAAACCGTGGGTTGTGTTTTATCGGTTATTCAGTAAGTGGGGGGACACAAGCGTTCACGATGCCGGGCTACGCTCGTTCCATGCACAAGGACAGGAAGTGAGTTGTTCACACGTGTGTGCGGCATGTGTGGAAGAGCCGTGTGGAGAAGCAGCTTCTTTGCACGCTCAGTGAGTCACCCCATCCCGCCCCCAAATATGTTTCTGTTCTTGCGCCAGCCTTTGTAAGGGGGAGCGAACGGTTCTGCTGGCAGTTAGCAGGAACCTTGAATGTTAAACGTGCAAACGGATCGGGACGTTCCTTGCATCCGACACAGCGTGACAGCAAAGCCATCTGTCAGGAGCCGGTGATGGCAGTAATCAGCTTCTTGCATCAGAAACCGTCCATCAGAGTGACTTTTCGGAGCCTGCGCACGCTCTCTCTCGTTCTCTGGAGCAGTCTGTCTCGAAGGATCTTTCTTTTCCTTGCGTCTTTCCCAAACCCTTGACCGCAAGAGGCCTGGCGTTTTCCACTGACGCCAACGGACATCATCACGGCACCAGATAACCTTGTCTTCCAAGTCACTGTCGGTTTCACTTTTTCCTTCCCCAGGTGTCCTTACAAAGAATAAAATCCAGAAACCAAACCTCTCTGGTGCCGCTACTCCAATTCATTATAATTATTATTATTATTTAAGGAGCCTTGTGGTGCAATGGTTAAACTGCAGTACTGCAGTCAAGACTCTGCTCTCGACCCGAGTTCGATCCCAGCGGGATCAAGAATGACTCAGCCTTCCATCTTTCCGAGGTCAGTAAATTGAGTACCCACCTTGCTGGAGGGACAATGTGTAGGTTGCATAATTAAATTGTAAACTGCCCAGAGAGTGCTTTAAATGCTATGGGGGCAGTATCTAAGCAGCACATTTTGCTTTTTTTTTTACATTAAATATTTATTAGTTGACAGATTTTCTCCAGCGATCTCTATTTATTTATTGGTTCTATTTACATGCCACCCCTCCAGCGGCGAGCCACTGATCTGGGCGGTTTACAACGCGTAAACCCTGATGGACGACACCAGATCCATTTTCCAGACCCATAACCCTCTAGGGTTCCCTGAAGCAGAAGCTCTCACACAGGATCTCCCCAAGGGTTTTGGCCAGAGCAGCAGTTCCCAACCCAGAAATCCTGGCCAGCGGATCTAGTGGCAAAGGCTTCTGGGAGTTGTAGTCCAAGAACATCTGGGAACCACTGAGCTAAAGGGGAATCCTTCTGGGTCTTCTTGAGGATCCCAGGGATTGACCCCGGGAGATTTGGCATGGAGAGCATACGTACCATCACTGCAATAGCGTGATGCTAAAGATCCCCCTCCGTTTCACTCCTGCTAGGCTTGTTCAGGAGAAATGCAGGGAAGGAGGGCAGCGTTCCCCATTTTAATGGTTTGAGGCAGCTTTCTAAATAAGCAGAACTGAATGCGTCTTAGATCAAACCAAGCCTGAACCATCCCTGGAGGCAGAACGGATGACACTGAGGCTGCCCTGCTTTGGGCGCATCATGAGAAGGCCGGAGTCTCTGGAAAAGACCCATCACGCTGGGAAAGGCAGCAGGAAAAGAGGAAGACCTAATACGAGAGGGACTGACTCCCTCAAGGAAGCCACAGGCTTGCGTTTGCAAGAGGTGAGCAGGGCGGCTGAGCACAGGACCTTCTGGAGAGCCCGCATTCATGAGGGACCCCATAGGTTGAAAGTGACTTTGACAGCACAGAACAACAAATTTCTTCAGATTTCCGACTTCAGGGTGCTCTACGACGTGGTTCCTTTTCCCCCCCATGACTGGCTTTGCCCCTCCGGGTCGTACGAATTCCACAAAGCTTTACCGTTGACCATCCTAGCTGCAGCTTCTGTGAAACGCAAGTTCCAACACTTTACGGAGAGTTAACCGTTCCACAACAACCCCGGCCTTACAACCACCACGGGAGGTTGCGTGGCGTTCTGTCGGACTTCCCCACCTCAAGAGTAAACAGATCGGACCGCGAGGTTGTGACATTTTGGTGTTGCTCTACGTCAAGGCGGAAGAGTCGATGGCCCCGTGGCCCGACCTGATCCAAGTGGACGTCTTGCGTTGACGCCCCTCAGCTGTCAGTCCCCGGAACATTGTGTGGCGTGTTTTCAGCCAGAACGCGGCACTTGAGCGATGATCAACGTGTAGGCAATGGATGCGGCCGGATGGAATTCAAATGTGACATTTCTCAACAAAACAGATGGATGACTCGGGACATTAGCATAGGTCGTAATGCTCAGAATATTGACATTTTCCAAGATTTGCTGGCGTCTGAGGTTAGAAAAGAAAACCCCGTCCCCGCCCCCCCCAAAAATAACCCAGGCTTCTGTCTCAACAAGAAGGTGCCTTTAACCCGACTTTTAACACATAACAGCCCCCCAAAAACCCAACTGGGATTAATCAAATATTGGAGAAAGGGGTATATAGAGCACATTCTTTTTTTCCGTGCCTGGTTTAGCCTCCAGCATCTCCGAGGAAGATTCCTGGATGAAACCACAGGAAGCGCTGAGTGTGAACAGCATCGAAGACGACAGACCCATGTTCTGGTTTGTTTTAAAACCATTTCCTTACCTCCTAACTCCAAATAGCCTTGTTCTAGCTCCATAAGAGCCTCGGGGGGGGCGCGGTGGTTAAACTGCAGTCCTGCAGTCAAGCATCTGCTCACCCCCCCGGTTTTGATAACTCGCTGGAATAGCTGTTCGTGGATTACAGCAGGTTTCTCTCCTAGCCCTATCTGGATTCAGGGAGGATTCCCTCTTGGAGGTGCTAAGAATCGAACCTTGTACCTCCTGCGTGCAAAACACGGGTTCTTCCCGACCCGGGGGCCATGACCACCGGCCCTACGAGTCCGGGTTGTCGCAGGCTGCCGTCAGACCATCATCTGCAGGCCCACAGGCGTTCACCACCACCGTGTCAAATGTCCAGTAAACGAGGCTGAAGTTCGCTCCTCGAACCTCAAAGAAATCAAGCACACAAACCACATTTTTATTTTTATTTTTTGGTATTTCCAGCATCCTTTGGAACCATCCTTCCCGTTTCTGTTGGGGGTGGTTGCAGCTTTTGGAGTTTCAGATGGCTTCTTTCCCTACTACTCTCCTGCCCTATCTCTTAATGGTTTATTTGAAGCCATAAACTCAACACATGACTCTCTGCTTAGGTGAACTGCTGGATAGCTCAGTGACTTAAGCATCTGGTTGGGAGTTCGAATCCCCACTGGGCCTCCATGATGGGGGCTGGACTCGATCTATAGGGTCCCTTCCAGCTCTGCAGTTCTCAATTCTAAGAAGACGTAAACGACCAGTTTTATACAGATGATGCCAGTCTACACATCTTACCGTCCCTCAAGACTGATTGTGCTGGGTAGGGTTGAGGTGGCCGTTGTAGGTCCAAACATCTGGAGGACCAAAGGATCGCCCTACCAGACTTTTAACCCTTTTGTATATCCCTTCCAGCTGGCTGGATAGCTCAGTGGTTTAGGTCTCTGGCTGTGGAGTCAGAGGTTGGGAGTTCGATTCCCCCACCGTGTCTTCTACCAGCAGAGCCAGCCTGGGTAGCCTTGGGCCAGCTGCACCATCCCAAGGTTGCCCCTAGAGGAAGGGAAGGGTAATACACCTCTGAGTCTTCTCTACCTGGAAAACCCTGAAAAGGGTCACTATAAGTCAGAGTTGACTTGATGGTACATTATTATTATTAATAATATTAATTTTCAGTGCTGGCCTGGCCAAAAACCAAGCCTAGGAACTAGCTTTTGAATCCTTGAGCTTAACATTTTGATAAAATAAGAGGATAAAATTTTATTCTGGGTCAAGGGCCGGCTGGAAGCCTGAGCCTTGTACATTGCGATGCTTTTAAGTGATGATGATGGGCAAAGTACCTTGTTCCTCCATGCTCTACTTTTTCAAAAGCCTCTGGGCTGAAAAGATATACTGTATATACGGAAATAGATATTGCTAACACGATGGATGGCGTTGAAGATTAAACGGGTTCAGACGGCAGTGGGACATCCAAAAGTGGGTGGGGGTGGGGGGGTTGAAAATTGCAACGCTTCTTTCTGAACATTTTAAAAAACTCAGACATTCAAGTTAATTTAATTTCTGTTACTGATTTAGACTTGCAGTTCCTTGCAACAACAGAGACTAGTTGTTAGGGAAAATACTAGCAATGTTTCCAGTAGTATTTCCAGCAGCCTCGTGTTGCAGAGGTTAAACTGCAGTACTGCAGTCAAGCCTCTGCTCACAACCTGAGTTCGATCTTGAGCGGTTTAGGTTTAACGCTATGGGGTGGTAGATAAGCAGGGTGGTGGATCAGAGCGAGATCACCCACTGGTTTTCCCACTCACAGAGTTTTCTAAATCTATAATACAATTCCCCAGCTGGCCTCCAAAACCCATAAGGGTCCCTTCCAGCTCTGCAGGTCTAGGGTCCTTATTCTAAAACTATTACATGCAGATTGCTACTCCTAGGCTCTTGGCTCTTTCTGTCCCTTGTTCTCTCTGGGTGAGGTCCCTTCTTTTTCCTGCTCCCTCTCCCTCTCTATGGTCACTTCTGGTTTCTTGAGGACTAGAAACCCACCCACCCCCAGTGTTCTTGCCCTGGAAAGCCAGCTGTGCAGGTTTCTGTAACTAAATTGAAGACAGAACCGGAGAGCCCGGGAGCTGCTAATTCCCCATCCAGGAGAAACAAATACATATATTTATTTATTTATGGCCCACGTCCCTTTGATTTAAGCAACGGGCCTCGGTTTATGTGTGCCGCGGGAATCGAAATTGGAACAAACAGAAGTAGGGCGAATTCTTATAAGCAAGCAACTGAGCGTTTCTGCATTCCTGGGTTTCAGATTTTGGCTGACCTCGCCGTCGGGTTCGCCGTGTGCTGGATGTCACATTTCGGAGACGACACAGCACTAAATTCGAGGCTTCGAATCTTAAGAGACTGCAGGCCATTTTTTCTCCCGCGGCTCACGCGACGGCGGCTCTCTCTGCCACCGGGAACGAGACGCACCCATGTCATGTGAAGTGTCCAGGTTGGAATATCTTTGATTCGACGTTAATTTGTCGTCTTTTTTATTTTTTAAACACAAAATTGGAAATTTTGCGTGTGTGCACTCTGCACGCCAAAGTTCGCCCCCTAGAAACCCAGAGGTGGTTAAAGTGGAATGCGCAGCCGGCTGAGCTGCGCACCAGCATGTGACTCATGGGCCACCTCGTGGCTTAGACTTTGTGGTTGTGTACACGGGGTTTATTTTGCAGTTGTGTTCACTGCCTTCCGTGACACCACAAGGAGCCAAGCTGGGTCTCGGATTTTTGGCCCTGAAATCTCACGTCGTTCCTGCTACACCTTTTCCGATACTTATCCTAGGATTTTAATTCCTACAAAAATCAATGGGGGAAAATACTGCATTCTATGTGCCCGGCCGGGAGACGTATCTCGTTTCCTGATTATTTTGATCACTCAGAAGAATTGGCTGTTTTCTAACGAGAAAATGTTCAGGTGTTGGAGGTAGAAGTTTTTTGTTGTTGTTTTTTTTGGTGGGGTATGATCTGCATGGTCTGTGATCTTCCTGTAAAAGGATCGGTGAAATTGGGGGGGGGGGGGGGGGCTTTTCCTGATCCCTTCCCAAAATCCTTAGATCTTGTCCTCCATTTCAAGGAAAGAGCTTGAGTCATTTTAAATAGGATGATAGTTAACGTACGGTCACCTCTGGACACGGAACTGGATCTGCTTTTTCGAAAATGCCAATGGTTGAGAATTTTCTTCGTTTTTTTGTGAATCAGAACCCACACACTTTGCAGATATTTTCAAAATGTTGATGGGGGAAAAATGACATTTTCAAAGGCTAAAGGTGAAGGAAGCACACCCGACGGGTTCGACCACCCCTAGTCATTGACTGTCACTGAGCACCAAAGCAACACACACATTCCCAGTGTGGTGCCGTGGATAGAGTGATGGTCTAGGACTCTGGAGGCCTGGGTTCGAATTCTCGCTTGGCCGTGGAAACTCCCTGGGGGAGTGGAAGTGATCAAACCGCTCCTTAAATATCTCACTGACTTTGAAAGCCCTCTTAGGGTTGCTGTAAGTTCCGACTTGATAGCGCAGAACACACACACACAAAAGATAGGTAGTCTGGTTTTCGGCAGGGTTGTGTCCTGCCTTGCCACCGAATTCCTCCGGGGCTGACGTGACCGTGTCCTGCCGTTGTAACCTTCCTTGATTTCCTGCTACTTCCTCCATTTTCTCCCCCTTCTCTCAGAAAATCCATTAAGGAGATAAGTCGACATGACCGTAAAGTGTGTTCAAACTGCTGGCAAGGCAAAAACGTCCACAGCACCTGTCTTGCTAATGCAAAAGTAAGTAAACATAAGAGTTGGGAGTTAGTTACAGATTTTACTTTCTTGGGCTCCATGATCACTGCAGATGGGGACAGCAGCCACGAAATTAAAAGACACCTGCTTCTTGGGAGGAAAGCGATGACAAACCTAGACAGCATCTTAAAAAGCAGAGACATCACCTTGCCGACAAAGGTCCGCCTAGTCAAAGCTATGGTTTTTCCAGTAGCGATGTATGGAAGTGAGAGCTGGACCATAAAGAAGAATGGATGCTTTTGAATTGTGGTGCTGGAGGAGACTCTTGAGAGTCCCCTGGACTGCAAGGAGATCAAACCTATCCGTTCTGAAGGAAATCAACCCTGAGTGCTCACTGGAAGGACAGATCCTGAAGCTGAGGCTCCAATCCTTTGGCCATCTCATGAGAAGAGAAGACTCCCTGGAAAAGACCCTGATGTTGGGAAAGTGTGAGGGCAAGAGGAGAAGGGGACGGCAGAGGACGAGATGGTTGGACAGTGTCACCGAAGCGACCAACATGAATTGGACCCAACTCCGGGAGGCAGTGGAAGACAGGAGGGCCTGGCGTGCTCTGGTCCATGGGGTCACGAAGAGTCGGACACGACTTAACGACTAAACAACAAAATAAACAGAAGCTTGAGATCCCCCAGAGATGGGTGTAAAGTGGTGTCTCTTGGAGAACCAGCTTCCCTGTCTGGTACCTCCCCAAAATCTGCTCTCATTTCCAGAAGCGATCTTATCATCTTTTAGCACACAACGGTCCGTGTTTCGACGTCCTCGGACATCTCTTCGTCGGAATAACCTCCTTTTTGAGCACGGTCGTGCAGGAAGACGGAGCCTGATTCTCCTTGCGGGTGTCAAAGTCTGATTTGACAGCAAGTCTCTGGACTTGTCGCCCCATCCCTGCTCCATAATACCAACTGGGACCCATCCTGTAGGATCCTGGGATTTGCATCTGGCAGCCCGCTTCTGTTGGTTCTAATCATCAAATATGTCGGCTTAACATACGGTATTCCTTGTATTTTATTTTTTTCTTTTACCATGTTCTGATGGCGAGCGCCTTTCCTTGCCTTTAATGTTACGCAATTCATCTTTTTTTTTTTTTGCTGCACTCATTAAACGCCACCATTATTTCCAAATCCTCTTGTCCTAATATATCCTTTTAGGAGATCCATCAAAACCCCACTGGAGTCAAGAGACCGTTATCTCTGCCTCCTTTCTTAATGTCGCTGGTCATTAAAATCAGCCTTTCCAGAGTCAGCAAAGCCGGCCGTGTTTTTTCCTCTCCGGCTGAGTAAGCCCAGCCTTGGTGGCTGAATAGATAAGGCAGAGCAAAGTTGCACAGTGATAGTAACTATAGGAGGAATCGCTGAATTCCTTTTGCAGTGCAACTGTAACTTTTTTAGTTCCTTTTAAAATCTGAGGGTGGTCTGCTGACTGGTAAGGAAGAAACGTCTCTTGTTTCACTGGCTCTTGTCTGTTGTGGACGTTAAAACAACTTCCAGGTGGTTAAGAGGAATATCTGTTTTGTACCATAGGCCAGGGTGACTTGTACCATTTATAACGGGGGGCTTAAATTAACTAAAACTAGTTATTTCGTTATTAAATAACTAAATGTAGTTAAGGAAAAATTAGAGCCTTTTAAAAAAATGTAACTGCAACAGTAACTATTCTTAGAGGCTTTGGTACTATAACCATAACTAATGACTTTTCCAAGCTTGGTGCTGGAGGACAGTGGTAGACTGCTCTTGAATGAGGAGGTTCAGTTTACCTGTAATAAACAAGGATGATAAGTCAGATTAAGCCAGCCCACACTGTGTTCTGAAAAGATCAAGAAGGCATAAAGGTACATTCTTGTATATTTGCTGGGCTAAACTCTCTACAGCAGTAGTTATGATGACGATGATGGCATAACTTGGCTGATCTGCTGCTTCGCCTCGCTTGCAAAAGGTTTTTTTGCTGTCACGTGCCATCCCGTCTCCTCTGACTTATGGCAATCCTATGAATGAGTGCTCTCCAGATTTTCCTGTCTTCGACTGCCCTCCTTAGCTCTTGCAGTCTCAAGCGTGTGGGAGTCAGTCCATCTCATATTGGGTCTTCCTCTTTTCCTACTGCCTCCCACCTTTCCCAACATGATGGTCTTTTTTCCAGAGAATCCTGCCTTCTCACGACGTGCCCAAAGCAGGACAGCCTGAGTGTCATCATTTCTGCCTTCAAGCTTGGTTTGATCCAGGATCCACGGGTTCGTCTTTCTGGCTTATATGTCAGCATTTTCTCTCTTTCCAAATTGCCAACTGCTGCCTTCCATTTCTGGAACACCGAGATAAACGTCTTTAATTGTTCTGCTGGCTACTGTCCCCCCAGAGAGGAGCAGCTAAGCTTGGAAACCGCCGAGAAAGTGGCTGAGAGTTGGAGAAAAGGAAACACAGGAGCTGCCGAGCCGTTTAAATTCTGGGCCTCATATCCTGGCTCTTCCCTGCCAATTACAGAAGGATAGATGTTCGGCTTCTTGGCAAGAATCGAGGTCTGTAGGGTTGCCAGCTGACCAAGGAAACAATCAGCCCAATGCACTCTGCCTCCAGCAAGGGCAGCGATCCACTTGTGAAGGTGATCCCCTTGCAAATATATTTAATAAAGCACAATCAGTCGCTTGAGGACCTCTTAAAGGCACAGTGACACAGGCAGGCTAAAAAGGTGGCAACCCTCAGGATGGGGCTTTTGAAACCAGCAGCCAGTATGTTTGGATACCAAATGTGGTGTAGTGGATAGAGTGACAGTCTAAGACTCTGGAGGCCTGGGTTCGAATCCCCACTCAGCCAGGGAAGCTCACTAGAGGTGTGGATCTGGTAAAACCACTCCTTAAACCTCTCACTTGCCTTGAAAGGCCTATCAGGGTTGCTGTAAGTCGGTTCCAACTTGATGGCACCGAGCATAAACCGTATATTTTACCAGCTCCTCTCTTCGCTCTCTGAGCCATATCTGTGGGCTGTCCGTCAAAATCTTCCTCCCGCACTCCCTAATTCTTTCTACCATCCCAACATGTAAACAGAAGCACATTTCCTTGATTGGCATAATGTTTCCCAATTACGCCAATTTGGATGTTTGCTAATGAGTGGGTTTTTTTAATGATCACCGCCGCATCTCGGTCCCTAATTGATCTACGGCGCGGCGCCGTCTCGCCTGCATGGATGGGAAGGCTCAAAGGAGCATCTGGTCAGGGTAGGGGGAGATGCTGGAGTGAGTGGCGGGAAGGTGGGGATAATTAATTTATACATCTGAAACTATGGCTATAATTGGCAGGCTGCAGGACCTCTGCGTTAGCCACTGTCACAGCCTCTGACACCCATTAGCCACCCATCTGTGCATGGCATGATCTGAAAGCCCATGGATTTGGCCCCTGGTGAGCCGAAGCTAGGCGGCTGTTTAGAAAAGGCAACCTGTGTTGCAGAGTTTCGAATTTCTAGTTAAATTCCTCTAGCTGCCCAGCAGAAGTGCGGGGACTCACAGAGCAGAATAGCTTCCAGTTCTCCAGAGCAGTCCACCCCCCTTCCTCATCCACTGGCACTTACAGTCTCAGTAACTCACTCCGAGACATTAGAATCACAAGCACACCAGGCAGGAGAAGAAGAGCGCCAGGAACAAACAAGAGGAAAAAGATAAATTTCCGTGTAAGACCTTGTCTGGAAGAATATTGCTGTCTTTCTGGCTGGGGTGAGCAAGGTGGCAAAATACAGAACCCCTAGACTGAGAAGAGGTCGCCTTCTGTGTGTGTGTTTTTTTGGCTCTCGTCAGAACCGTTTGCAAGCCGAGGTGCCGTCTCTGTCACGCCCGGTGGGCTATGCATGTTTTTAAAGAAATAGACAGACAGACAGACAGGGTGTGAATTGTAATCTCAGTTCTGCTCTGCTCTCATTCCGCTTTCTAACTAGCACAAGAGACTGGGTATATTTCAAGACAGAGCGCTCATCGGGCTCAGGGAAAGAGACCCGGTGCAGCTATTAGGCCTCTGTTCGTTCGTTTGTTTCATGGAAAGAGCCAAGCCATTAGAAGAGACAGGACAACGTGGGAGAGCTGAACATGGAAGACTCGGTCGGTCGGTACCTCCTGTAAAAATTCTGTATTTGAAGCTGGAGGGGTTGAAGAATAAAAGATTCCGCTGGAAAACGCCCACCATGTACCAAGAGAACGGTCAGAACATTTACCGGCATAAACTATGCAAAATTGGACAAATCTAATGAATGTCTCTCTTTTATATATATATATATATATATTTAGGCTGGTGAGGAGTGACCAAATGGCGATCCAACCGTGGAGCGCTCGCTCTTCTGTCATCTTTCTGGTTTCTTCTGTTAAAGGTACCTTTGCAGCCTTGAGGGCTAGAACCTTGATCTTGTTTTTTTTTTTTTTTTTTTAAAGATGTTTAGTTATATGAATTAGCTACCAGTGACCCATCCTGGGCTGTTTTCTTTCCTTTAAAGACAAAGAGAAGAGGGAATGTCTTTCTAGCATCGGTGGTTCCCAACCTTGGGTCTCCAGATGGTCTTGGACTACAACTCCCACAAGCCATCGCCACGAGCTGTTGCTGGCCAGGATTTTCCATATCGATCTGGTCCTTGATCAGCTGCAGAGAAGAGGGCTTGGACCTGTCTCCTAGCTAGCACAGCCAGGTATCACCGGGTTCAATCCCATGGGTTTATGGGTCCCCTCAAACTTCTCTGTTCCCACCATGTGCCACAGCTGTGAGTTTCATAGTAACAGGAGAGTGAGGGGAATTTTCCTAAAAGCAGTATATTTGTATAAGCTATCCATCTCATAATGCCCAGTTTTCAGATGGTTTGGCCTGGAAGAGGCCATTAAGAGCCATTAGCTTTACAAAAGACCCGCCCCTGGTGGAAATGAAAACTGCTAGAACGGGTTTGCTGTGGAGGGCAGTCATTTTAGTATTTCCTATTAAATCTGAAAATTAGAGGTGGGTGGACCTCAGTTGGGATCATCTCTTTAAACATTTCCTGTTTCAAGCACGCTGAGGGTCAAAGCTGTGCTTCGCCTTTCCTTGCTGCCCTGTCCACCTGCTGAGTCGTGGAATGCGCTCTGCACTTGCTCAGAGGCCTCACCGTTCTTCGGGCCGTGCTTTGTGGGGCTCTGATCGCTTGGCCCGAACCCCAGCCTTCCTCTCCTCTGCACACCCCTGGATCGGGACACCTTTAGCAGAAGAGGGCCTGCGAGGCACTCTTTTAACCTCAGAACGGCCGAGCAGGAAGGGACCCTTGTGGGTCATCCAGTCCAGCCTTGGTCCAGGAGGCCAAGTCGGGAATCGAACTCCCAACCTCTGGCTCCGCAGCCAGATGCCGAAACCACGGAGCTCTCCAGCAGTTCGTTAAGGATCATTATCATCCTCTTAAGACTGCAGAGCTGGAAGAGGGACCCTCGGGATCATCGAGTCCAGCCCCTGTCCAGGAGTCCCGGGGGGGTGGGGGAGAGGAAGGAAATCAACCCCCCCCCCCAACCTTTGGCTCCGCCGCCAGACGAGCTCCCCAACCGGCGCGTCCTCCGGAGGGCGGCCAGGGGGCGCCTTTTCTCCCCCCCTCTCCCCAAATATAGGCAGGGCCCCCGCCCGGGCTTCCTGCGCTGCGCTGCGCTCCGCCCCGCTCGCCCGCTCGCTGGCTCTCCTGCGGCGCCGGAGCCGCAGTCAATGGGCAGCCGCGATGCGCGCCGAGGGCCGGCCGGGCGCGGCTCCTCCTTCGCCTCCGCCTCCTCCTCCTCCTCCTCCTGCCGCCGCCGCCCGACCGCCGCCGCCTCCAGCGCCACTCGCGGGCTCCCTTCGGGCGGGGGACGAGGCGGCGGCGTGAGCTCGAGCGGGAGAGCCCCGGCCGCCAGCGGGCCCGGGCCGGCATGGGCGGCGGGGCGCGACGATGAGCCCGGACGGAGACCATGGGCACGGCCGTCTCCAAGCGCCGCTCGCTCCGCAACGAGGCCGTGGCGTCGGTGGCGGCCAAAGTCCGGTGAGGCGCCGACGCGCCCCCCCACCTTTCCGTGGGGGGGTTTGGGTTGGGGGGGCCCCCCCGCCGACGGGGATCAAGGGAGGGCGCGCCGGGGTGCGTAAAAAGCCCGTGCGTAAAAAGCCCGCCGGCGCGCCGGGAGCAGGGCGCGGGAATCGTCTCCCTCTATATATGTGTGTGTGTGTGTGTGTAGTTGTGTTGCCGCGTCCCACGTCGCAAACCGGCGGGAGGCAGGAGGGGAAAAGAAAAGCGGGGGGGGGGGTGTCCAGGGGGCAAAAGGCGGGGGTGCCAAGGCAAGGCGCAAGGTGCCCCCGTGCCCAAAGGTGTTGAAGATCTCTTTTTTTTGTGGGGGGGGGGGAAGGAGGAATTGGGGTGTCGGTGCAGCTCGAAGAGGGGGCACTTGTGCGCAGGAGGGGGGGGGTCGAAGGAGCGTGCAAGGACTCCCAGGCGCGCAAAGGAGCAACCCGGTGCGCGCTGGCGGGTGCAAGGCAGCAGGGCGGGCGAGGCGGTGGGGAGACCAGCTTCTCCTTGGAGTCTCTGTTTGGGGTCTCCAGCCAGGACAGCTGGTGTGTGTGTGGGGGGCTCTTGGAGCGGAGAAGGTGCAAGGACCCCAAGGAAACAGACACAGGTATGCCCTCCCCATGGCCAGGCGGATTCACCAGAGATGGAGAGGTTTGGGTGACTCCCCAGCCCTGGAATTAAAGGGGGGGGGGGAGGAAATCCATTTGTGGCTGGTTGCAGCAGGTGGCAGGCAAACCCGCCCACCTGCCCAAACCACAAAGCCCCTTTGGTGGCTTCTTCCAGACCCTTCCTCCGACCTAGGCCTCCTCTTCCCCACACATTGCATCTCAAAAATGTGTGGGACCAGGGCTGGGGGTGGGAGGGATGGAGATGCTGGTGCCTTTTCCGCCACCCCCACCCCCGGGCCAGCAGACCCGTGAGCGTTTGATTTGGCATTTTGGACTCCGGCTGTCACTCCCTGCGGAGTTAAATAAAATAGCAGCTGACCAGAGGTGTGAAGCCCTTGGCAAGGGGCCTGGGGGGGTCCTTGCCACCTCCCCACCACCACCTTCCCCTTTAGCTGATACCCGAGGAGCCCACCTCTGCCTGGGTCAGCTTTCCGTTCTGTGAATGCAGCAAACGCGGGTCTGTCGCTGGCCAGGTTTCCTGCACGATTGTGAAATCTCATTTGGGGGGTGGGAAGAAAGAAGAAGCTTTTCTGTGCTTTAGCCGGGGATCACCGTCTGCCTGCATTGAAAGAGCCTCTTGGTAAAGGACCTAGTGCCACGCTGATGCCCGCCACCCCACTCCTCAGAAAAAAAGGGGGGACTCGGACTCAGGGCCTTCGCTCCGTGTTCTGGTACTTTGAGGGAAGCCGATGAAATTGGCCCACTTCCCCCAGATCGAGAAGAGGACGGCGAGCGTGCCCGGGGAGGTTTAAATTGCCATTGGGACCTTTGTTTGCAGCCCCAAGACAAACCTCGCAGGAGGGACTTTTAAGACTGGTTGCTTTGGTTGGCTGCATTTTAAGGAGGAGGAAGGCTGGAGGAAAGAGAGGAGGAAGGCAGTCGAACCGTTGCAAGCGTGAGGAGAGTTGGTGGAATTAGTTTGTAAGGGCAAACTTGTGGATCTGCTGTTCCGGAAGGTGTCTGGATTCCTCGGTGCTCAAAGCCCTGCCCTCAGGAATAAATGGGTTTTTTGCTAGGGTTAGGCTCACCTGCAAAATACGAGGTTGATCACGAGCAGGAATCATCCTCTTCTCTTGCATCTTCATGCACAGGTCTAAGTGGGGCGCCTTGTTTGTCGGCACGGTTCCATATTCCGAGCACACCGCCGGCTCATCACAGTACACGTTTTGGTACAAAATGTAGAATCTGGAGGAGATGAAGGAGCTGTCTAGGAGCAAACAGAGTTTCTAGCCCTCAGTGTTTTGATGGGGAGCTTGCAAAAATACACTTGGTAAAACTCAGACGGTGGGGCAAGGGGGAGCACTTTGGAGCTGTCTGTAAATGGTTGAAGAATATGTTCTGAATTCTCTAACAAACGGCATCTTCCGGATATCTTAATTTTGGGGCCCATCATTTTACTCTTCCCAACCCCCTGCCATGGCCTTGGCTTCTGAAAATCTATCCATTGCTTTCTTCATTTTTTCCAAGACTATCTTCAGAACAGTGATAGCTAGAAGTTTGTTGATTTTTTAAATAATGCTGTCATTCTCAGAATTTTAAGCTGTACGCAAGCCATAATGAGTTTTCACTTAAGAGGATAGGCACCCTTCTGCTTGGAGAGTTGTTTTTAAAACTGTAGTTGTCGTGTGGATATTTCCAGGGGAGTGTTGTTGTTATATGCTCAGTGCTTGCAAATTTAAGGCGGTGGCTTCCGTTATTGAGTCGATCCATTTCATCTTTGGTCTTCCTCTTTTCCTGCTGCCTTCAACTTTTCTCAGCATTATTGTATTTTCCATCAAGCCTTTTCTTCCTGGAATCGCCCAAGTAGGATCGCCTCGGTTTTTGTCATTTTGGGTTGTAGAGAGAGTTCGGGCTTGATTTGCTCTAGGAACCATTTGTTTCTGGCAGTTGGTGGTGCCCATAATTCGCCAGATTTGCAGGGGGAAGAAAAGATGAAATCAGAGGTGAACAATCTGGGTAAGTCCAGAGACCTGTTTCTTTGCCGGCGGAGTCTTCTAGCAGCTTTACAGACCACAGAAGAGCCAGAAAACAGGCTTAAAATGGAGCAGAAGTGGCTAGGAGTCCATTTCATATTTTTTTTTAAAAAATAGCTTTTTTCTTAGTGTTAAATAGGTGAATTAGCACCACTGCTTGAGTTTCCCAGGGGGGACAGTTTGCCTCCTCACAGGAATCTAGTGAGAAGGGGGGGTCTCCGAGCCACTAAAACAGCCTTAAAGGGCCATCTGTGTTCCTCTTTACCCACCCTAGATTAAATGGTGCCAGCTTTAGCCATTTGCTGGTATGTGACAAACACACACGCACACACCCCCCCCGCCCAACAGATTTCCACGAAAGGAAAACAGGTAGTATCGGATGGGGGAGAACATGCGCTTTGTCCCCACTTTGAGAAAAATGCCCTTCAAGATGAGATCTTTGGGGAGTCTGTATTTTTCTCTCCTGCAGTGCCCAAACAGATTAATTAATTAATTAATTTAATTTAATTCATTGATTTATATACCACCTCCTTAGCGCGGCGCACTATTCCGGGAGGTTAACGGTCCGTAAGATCAGACAGACGGACAAAGCAAAAAAACCAACAACAACCGAGTGAAAATCATAAAAATGAAAGTCAGGCCTTAAAATCCGATGCCACCGGAGAGCCTCAAAACATGGCAAAAACAAACCAACGCTTTTCTTTCCAGTGGCTGGTGTTCGGGGGCGTGTGGCGTCTGGATCTCCAGGGACGAGGAAAGCGTGGTCCTCCCTAAAGCACCGGACTACAACTCCCATGAGGCGTTGTCGCTGGCTGTGCCAGCGGGGGCACATGGGAGCCGCAGTCCGGCGCTGTCTCGAGGGCCACTCCTGCCGCGCCGATGGTTCCGTTGCTCGAGATATAGGACAAAATGGAGAAATGGAACAAAATGGCACCCTTGTCCCATATACAGAGGCTGGTCGGTCTTTGTTTTGGTATCGCCAGCGGTCCTTGTTCGTCTCCAAAATCGGCAAACGGATTGAGAGGCCGCAGAGCAGAGAGTGTAATACACTTCTCTCTCTGCCCAGTGGCAGGGCCGGCTCCCTTAGCCTGACTGATAAAAATCCAAGCCTTTCTCCCAGTGTGTCTCCTGAAAAAGGGACACTGTGAGTCTTTTCGTACCGTCGGGTTTGCCTTTTTTACGATCCTCTCCGAGGCTTTTACGAGAAGCTGCTCTCGGACCGAGTGAAGGGGAAAATAGAGATCACACACACACCCCCCCCCCCGGGAAGGGACGTCCTTGATCACTTACCCGCTCGGCCCCCTCGTCGGACCCAAAGTGGGTCTCGATGGGATGGGAGCCTGGATGGGCAAACCTGCTTCCTAAATGCCGCCGGGAGTTTGAGTGGGAAAAGAAGGACAGGAGGAAAAACAACAGAAATCCGTTTTTGGAGAAACCGTCCGGTTTCTGGTGCTGCTTTCCCAGCTGCCGAGGAAATATGTATCCTGAAATGAGATGAGAATCATCCATCTGCTTTCTGTAGGTGTTTGGGTAGATAACCTTTTTCTCTCCCCCCCCCCCCCCGCCATGATTGCAAAAATTTTAAAAGAATTAAGAATTATTTTTTTAAAGAACATTTTATGCTCTCCTCCTCAATCTAACCCAAGGGCATGGCTTAAGGAAGGGGATGGAGCCTAGTGATAAAAGCACAGGCTTCCATAAGAAGGTTACATGTACGATTCCTGATAACATCATCATCCTCTCAGAACGGCCGAGCTGGAAGGGACCCTCTGGATCATCCAGTCCAGCCCCTGTCAAGGAGGCCCCGTGGGGGGATTCGAACTCCTAACCTCAGCCAGAGGCCTCGAACCCTGAGCAGATGGCCAAGCGGGACCAGGAAAGAATTTTGCCTAGAACTTCTGGAGAGCAGGTGCATGGCTGTGCGTCTACACATGAGTAGATTTTCACAAAATCTAGGGTGCGATTGGCAGAGTCCAGGCTTGGAGCCCCTCCAGCGGCATTATCTGCCGGCGATTTGCATGTCTTGTAATAATAATTATAAGCAAGTGTTTGCATTTCCAAAAGAAAATAATCCTCCTAACACAGTGGCTTCTTATAAATAGCGTACCAAAGGTCTGCCCCTCCACACACTCGGCCTTTGACAGAGCTTGGAGATTTGATTTGGCGGGTGGGGGGTTTACTCCAAAGCCCATTGCTGGGGGATCTTGGAAGTGGGTTAATTATAGGCCGTCTAATTATTTCTGCTTACAGTGAACCGAACAGGGGTTTCATGGTGGTTTACCGTTGCTTGTAACTTATTGTGGCTTGTTCTAGTGTGTTTCTGTGACCAAGCCGCGATTTGAACTCAGGTCTCACAAGTTCTGGTCCAGGATTCTACTGATGAATGAATTGATTTATAGACCACCCCGCTAGTGCAAATGCGCTATTCTGGTTGGCTTACAAAAATAAAAAAAATTAAGAACACAAAATGATAAGAATTAAAACATTATAACAACTCACAGCATAAAACCAAAGGGCACCAGAGGCAATTTTCCTTATCACCGCGGGACAGGAGGCACGCAGTCAACCAGGGTCGGTGTCGGAAGGTCTCCCCAAAAAGCCACGTTTTACGTGGCCTCCTAAACGAGCAGGGAGGGAGCCAGGCGTAACTCCTCCGGGAGCTCGTTCCACAATGGTGCCACCACGAAGAAGGCCCTGCTTCTTCTGGATGACTTCTGGGTCTCTCTTTGGGTGGCCACATGGAGATCAGGTAGATGTCATTTTCTATATTGCACTAGCTCTTCTATGCCACATTGAAGATTATGGGTCCAAAATCCCAGTTGTTTTTTTTCAAGCCCTCGTTTTTGGCAAAGGGAAGGCTTGAATTTATGCCTTTTCCCGGCCGGGACAGGCAATACCTGGCCTTCATCAAAGGTTGGCTAGTTGGATGGAGCATCTCACTGAACGATGAGGTTGCGTTCCCTCTGGACCGGGGCATGGAAGCTCGGCATCCTCGCCACGGCTTGTGACCACTGAAGATGGCTACTAAAATGGGAGATCAAGCTGACTCTGTGTCGAGGCGCGGCATCAGAGATCCAGAGAAACACAGCCTGAAATCTCCAGCGTTTGAGCAGAGCTCTTCATTTAAACCCCACCTGACCTGGCGAAGCGCTTCCCAAGGCGGTAATTAACGATCTACATCGCAACCATCTTGGCTTGTGTCCTTGTAAACAAGCAAGTGGTGACACCACTTTGGAGGACTCACACACACACACACACCCGACACACCGAGGCAAATATCCTTGGTGAAGATTTCTGCTCGTTCTCCCAACGGGATGGTGGATCACGCTGAAAAATATTCTGGAGATACGTGCTGAATTCCGTTTCCTGCAAGGCCGAAGTTCTTGAGCGTTGTGTGAATTGACAGCTTGCAGAACTCAGAATTTTTAGTGTCGATAGAAACCTGTGTTCATTATGGATTGCTTGTGGTGGGATGGGAAATGGTTATGTCTTTCACCCCACAGCTCTGGCACTGGGCTTGGAGAACCGGGCAGATCAGATGCCTATTGAGAGTAAAGACGAGGGAAACAGTCTGTTTTCACTTACCTGCGTGTTCAGAATTTGAAGCCACGTTTGCATGTCCCGGTTGTGAATTTCTGTAAATTCGCCAAAAGCAAACGGAAGCAAAATTCTCCCACGTCCGCCCGCACCCAATGCGTTCAGCGCAGCTATTCACCACATGGAGCGGACCGAGTTATACGCGACCACCATATGAAGGGCAAAAATCCTCTTTGGGGGAAAAAAGAGGAGTCGACCCCAGTTTAGCTGGATTGTGTTTGAATTCCTAGGGGGTTCAGCATTGGGGCTTTAAGAATTAGGTGTTCCAAGCCCTGGGCTTAGGTCCGATGTGACGGCAACAGAACTGCTGGTTGGCTCAGTGATTTAGGTCTCTGGCTACGGAGCCAGAGGTTGGGAGTTTGATTCCCCCACGGGGCCTCCTTGACAAGGGCTGAACTCAGTGGTCCATGGGGTCCGTTCCAGCTATGCAGTTCCAATATTATTATTATCATTATCATTATTATTATTCAAAAATATCAGGCATAGTCAATCAAAATTCTAAAAACATTGACTGCTATTACATGACAGATACAGGTTTTAATCAATAACATCAGCATCTGTTAAATATCGGCACAGGATGTATGCTGTTCCTAATATTGCAGTTTTTTGTATCTCTAATCGTGTGATTTCTGAGATCTGCAACTGCTTGTAATACGGTGTGAAGTTTCTTGATATTATTCCCAAAGCCTCGTTGACTATGGGGACCCCCGAAGTGCGTTTCATCCAGAAGCGAGATGTTTCGATGGCCAGGTTTCTGTACTTTGTTAGTTTTTCCAATTCTTTATTTTCAACTCTGACATCTCCTACCCTGTTTCCCCAAAAATAAGACCTAACCTGAAAATCAATCATCATCATCCAGTAGCTGCTTCTTGGCTTGGTTAGGTGGCACATGGCATATTGAGAGCTGTTGAAACGGTGTGACATGTCCTTTTGACCTTCCTGGGGAAGAAAATCACAAAACAGGGCTCATCTATGACTCAGGAGACTTGGGATCAAATCCCCATTTAGCCAGGGAAACTCCTAGTTGGGGGGTAAAACCACTCCTTAAAATTTTCGCCTTGAGAGCCCTGTTAGATCTTGGAACTGCAGAGCTGGAAGAGTTAGACCTTAGCTAGTGTTCTGGACACCGCACTTGAAGAAGGATGTCAACCAACTGGAGCAAGTTCAGAGGAGGGCAACCAGGAGGATCCAGGGGGCTGGAAACCAAGCACCACGAGGAACGACGGAAAGAACTGGGCAGGTTTAGCCTGGAGAAAAGAAGACGGAGGGGATGATAGGAGAGCCCTTTTCAAAGACTTGAAAGGCAGTCCTACAGAGGAGGGGCAGGATCTGTCCTTGATCATCCCCGTGTGCAGGACCCATCATAATGTGCTCCAGCATCAGGAAGACAGATTGAGGCTCAGGAAAAAGTTCTCAACTGTTAGAGCAGTACGACAACGGAACCCATGACCTTGAGAGGTGGTGAGCGCTCTAATGCTGGAGACCTTCAAGAGAAAATGGGACCCCCCCTCTGTCAGATCTGCTTTGATTTGGATTCGTGCCTTGAGCAGGGGGTTGGACTTGATGGCCTTCGAGGCCCCTTCCAACTCCATGATTCTAGGATTCTGTGATATATTTCAGATTTCTATGTGTCGTTGCATGTTGGGTGCCTGCATGCCATTGCATGCCCTGAGAACCGGGAGTCTGTAACTCCCTTCTTTTTCAGGCAGGGGCACATGCGTGCACGCTCTGGTTCCATGCATGCGCTTCATGCTGCGTAGTCTTACATCATGCGCCTATCAATGAGAAGATTCCACCCTGTTGACTGGAAAGCAAGAGGGAAATGTGCAACTCTTTCTTACTCCGTGCTCCTAGAACTTGGCTTAACTTTGGATCTCGGTGTTGTGAAACGTCTCTGAGGTTTCCTGGGCTTGTCGCCGGGGAATGCCGCGCGTCGTAAAAAGCACTGCGGTGAAACGCGTGCCTGGAACAGCACCCCCATCCTCAGCTGCCGTGACCACGAATGAATCTTCGGTGGCCAGCTCTGGCTTTTTTGTCTCTCCTCGAGACATCTTGATCCGGCCTGGTCTCTCTCCTCTGCTCTCGTGCGCTAAAACTGAGTCGGGTTACACGGAAGGAAGCTTGGGCGGTTAGAAACCCGATGCTCTTTGAGCTCTGGGCACACCTGCCACCTCCTCATCTCCCTGCTTGGCTTCCGTCCCGCACGGCCTGTCGTTTCCCGCAGGAACAGACAACGCCAAGCCCGTCACCTTTTCCTCCTTGCAGACGAAACTCCGATGGCTTCTACTTCGAGAAGGTTGAACCAAAACGCTTTGCGGAACCCCTCAGATCGACGATTTATTTTATCGCCAGCCGGCACGGGCGACGTTTTTGCACAATGCTGTCCCTCACCACCCTTTGCTTCCGCCTCGATCCTGCTCATTTTTTGCATCCTTGCAGTTCTTAGTGCAGGAATGCTGGTTTGTTTTTAAATGTTCCTCTTGGCGTGCAATTTCCTGGTGGGTCTCACAAGGTGCCCTTCACACTGACTTTGTGCTATGCGTCCGTGTTAAACCGTGCGTGCAGGCAGCTGTAAATGGGTTGTGCCTTCATGTTTCCTGCAGCCTGAGGCAAATGATAAGGTGCCCACACCTTCTGTATTATACAGAAGGCAACCAGACTGAGAATTGAATCCAGCTTTAGAACGGGCAACGGGGCATCCGCTTACACCACAACAGAAAGGCGAGCAAGCTGGTTTAAGGAGCTTACGGTACGGGCAGGAACAGAATTTTTTTGTGGATGTGATTGTCTCGATCGAAGTAGCTCTTTGGTAGGACTGGAGACAAGTTGCCAAACCAAAGCAGCCGGGCTTTGAGGGTTTATCCATTTGCAAGATTGGTGTGACCTTTCGGAGAAACTCGGCGTGCAGAAAAACAAAGCCGCGGACGTGTTAAAAAGGTGAACCGCCGGCACGTGGGCAGGTAGCAAAAAACATTATAAACAGGCCTGGTTTGGCCCGTGGGAAAAATATTGGCATTCGGTGAAATGTGCCAGGAATAACTTATATGAGATAAAATGTGTAAACAGCTGCTCATGTAGAATCATAGAACAGTGAAGTTGGAAGGGGCCTACAAGGCCATCAAGTCCAACCCCCTGCTCAACGCAGGAATACAATCCAAGCATATCTGCCAGGTGATGATCTAAGTTTTTCTTGAATGCCTCCAGTGTTGGAGCATGAGAAGACGGCTGGGGAAAATGTGTATCAATGTAAATGTGAAAAACAAGAAGTCTGACCGTCATATACGAAAGGATAACTGGGAGAAAATGTTGGCGCAAGTTGGAGAAACAAGGCTGAGATGGAGAGGGTTTCACGTTCCCCCTCCGGGCAAGCCACATGGCTCACATCCGTCTGTCTTCCGACACAGGCCATTGCCTCATTCTGTCTAACGGAAGGGCCGGCCTGGCCCTCTATGTGTGTTCGCGGGGGGCAGAAAATTGGTGTGGGGCCAACAAATAGTCAAGCGTTGTATAGGATCAGGGGAAAAATTAAGATTTTCTTTGGTAGCGCTCGGTGAACGGATGGAAACTTGTCTTCACGTCGTGGTGTGTGTTTGTGTTTTGTTAAAAGGCACGGAAGGGCAGCAGACCGATGATTTGGACAAAAGATTTGACAAAGCCTTAATCAGGAGTCTAATGATAATTAGCATTTGTCCAGAGCACGGCCCTTCAAAGACTACAACTCCCATTAGCCAGCTATTGGCAGGAAATACTGGGAGTTCTAGTCCTAACCACTTTCAGGGCTCCACATTTTACTTGCCCTGTGGTTCAGTTGCTTGATGTCCAGTCTGGCTAAAGAAATACTATTTTTAAAAATTCATGCTCTCTGCAACTCACACGTAATGGGTTGCATCTATTTCTGAATCACTATTTTCAGAGATTTACAGAAGCTTCTCCCCCCCCCCCCCAAAAAAAAGGTTTCTTGGTCAGCTGGGGCCAGAGGTAGTGAGGGCTTCAGAGGGCCACGTGGCGAGTTCTCGGGCAGCTGTATTAGGATTCCTTCATGCCCGATAAGGCCCATTAATGGCTCTGGTGGCAGTGCGCCAACCAAATGCATGAACGCCTTTGACGGAGGAGCCGAAATGAAGACGAGCGAGCGAATAAGAGCAATATTCTGTGGCTAGAAGATCGCCAGAGCTCATGGGCTTGGCTGGAGGCCCAGGACTGCAATCTGAAATTCCAACCATTTGTTTTAAAAACAAAACCGGTTGGGAAAGGTTAACACGATCGCATAATCAGATTTTGAACCCAACTGCAGGAAAACCCGGTCTTTGGTAAAACAGAGAGAACTGGCAAACTTAATGGGAAGAAGGGGAGCCATGAGCCATGTCCTCACCTTGGTTTGCCTTTTAGATCAGAGGCACGTTCCTATTTTTTATTATTTATTTATGGAATTTGTATACCACCCAGCTTAGTGAACCACTGCTGTGGGTGGTTTACACATAAAATTGTGGTGAAATGATAGCAGAAATACAAATCAATCCATTTAAATAAGTTTAAAACTTCACCTACATACCGTCCTGGGGTCCCCATATGTTCTTGGACTGCAACTCCCAGAAACTTTTACCTCCAGCTGTGCTGGTCAGGATTTCTGGGAGTTGTAGTCCAGGAACATCTGGGTTACCCAAGGTTGGCAACCCCTGAGAAGAACGGCCGCCAGGGGTGACATTAAATCAATTTGATTTTTAAAAACCATGGATCTTTTTATCCACCCTGCCCGCTAGTCATGAACGGGACAAGGTGGAAACAAAGATGGTAGAAAGAAAGACAGAGGTTGGCATAAACTGTTGTTTTGGGTACCCCTATTTTGGCATTTATAGACTCTGGGATTCTTCTCACTTGCCGTATCGCTGAGCCAGGTCTCCCCCATCTTGTAACTGTGTGTTTGCTTTCTTTTTCCGAAGGGCAGGACTTTGCATGTCTCCCTGTTGAGTTTCCTTCCGTCGTTTTCGGCCCAGGGCTTCAGCCTATCCAGATCATTTTGAATTTTGTCTTCCAGCGTGTTGGCTGTTCCACCCAATATGGTGTCATCGACAAATGGGATTTGCCTTTCCGGCACCCCCCTGATCCCTGGTCGTTAATCACAGTGTTGAAGAGCCCCGAACCCAGGGCTGAGCCTTGGGGGTACCCCACTTGCGACCTCCTCCCAGTTGGAGAAGGAGCCAATAATCATCACTCTCTGGGTACAATTCTGTAGCCAACTGTGTCCCCACCGGGCAGTTGTTCTATCTAGCCCACACCTTGTTAGCTTGTTAATCAGGAGATCATGGGGCGCTTGGTCAAAAGCTTTGCTGGAGTCAAGATGTACGTCTACTCTACAGCATTCCCTGAAATGTGGCTGCAAACAGTTCCTCGTGATACTGAAGTCAAGGTGCCCAAGCTTAGAGAGATTGGGGGGGGGGGGGGGTTTCTTTGACCAGACTTCCAGTGATCATGTTGGTGGGGGGATTCTGGGACTTGTAGTCGATAAATTGTCCCAAGAGGGGTGCCCCGAAGAACCCCCCTGTGGCAACCTCTTCTTTCTTTCTGCCATCTTTTCTTCCTTTGCATCCCGTACATTGCTAGGGACCAGGGTGGATAAAAACGAGTTTTTAAAAAAATCATCATCCTCTGAGAACTACAGAGCTGGAAGGGACCCTCTGGATCATCCAGTCCAGCCCCTGTCAAGGAGACACCATGGGGCAATCAAACTCCCAACCTCTGGCTTTGTCTCCAAACCCACTGTTGCATTTCTGTGTGGTTGTGTGCATAGTTTTGTGTTCACACATTTATACCCTGCCCGGGTATCTTTGATGAAGGCTAAGAAAAGAATGAATAAGAGTGTAAATAGAGGTGTCCGTGTGTGCGCGCAAGATGCTGTACAGAACACAGTGGCGTCGTGATCCTCGTTTAGAAGGCTTTTAGTTTTCATTAGATGGACGAGAGGACCATGTGGCATGGGGGGGGGGGGAAGGCTCAGGATTCGGGTTGGTGAAGACAACGCACAACTGTACGATGAAGCCAGAAGCCCTGGGGGCTAAAACGGCTTCAGCAGACTCATAAATAGATTTCCCAGCGCTCTAATTTTTATTTAGAATAAACGGTGGGAAGAGAGAGAGGGAGACGCATAATGTCACTACAGTGTTTGCTTCCCACCTCGTTTTCCTAAATCAAAGATCTCTTGACCAAAAAGTTGCCCATCGGCCAGATTTTGCCGCTGCGGTTGCTAACCATCTTTTTTCTCTCCCCCCCCCCCTTTTTTCCTCTCTCTGCTTCTCCGGCCCTTCCGTGCGTCCGTGAAGAGCGGCAAGGGCCTTTGGAGATTATCTGTCGCAAAATCATCCCGAGGGCAAGAATGGTTCAGGTAAGGGGCCGAATCCCGAAAATTCGGGCCGTCGGTTTAAAGGGACGTCGGCGGACACGTGGCTGCTGTGATTATGTGTGCTTCGGTTATGCGGGAGGGCAGGAACGAAGGGCTGAGCCCATGTCGGATTAAGATCCAACGGCCTGGTGGATCTTGGGCTTGGGTTTTCATGTTCCTGAGAGCTGTGGGTTTGTTTCGGCTTTCTAAGCCACGTCGGAGTTGGAAGGAAAATTCACAAAGGGACTAGAAGAAGCAGTCATCATCAACCTCAGATTCCAGAAATAACATCATCCGAGCTCCAAAAAAATGGCAATATTAGGAACAGCATATATAGTATGTCGCTATTTAACAGACGCTTAAAGTTTGGGTTAAAACTTCCACTGTTATATGATAACAGTCAATGTTTTTATAATTTTGATTGACTGTGCCGGGTTTTTTTTTTTTGAATAATAATAATTGTAATAGTCATCATCATCATGTGTGTCAAGTCGATTTTGACCCACGGTGACATTTCTCAGGGCTTTCCTGGCAGAGAAGGCTCCAAAGTAATCGTGTTTGTTTATACGCCTTGGGCTCGTTTATTTTAAAGAAGAAAGGCGGAATGAATGAATGAATGAATGAATGAATGAATGAATGAATAAACAAACAAACAAACAAATAAATAGTGGCAGAGATCTGCGTGGTCTTACATGGTGAACATTTGGCAAATCAAGGCTTTGAGGTCTTGGGTAAGTTTTTGTTTGTTTTAAAATATTCGTGTGTTGCTCGTAGCGGTCAAAAAAACGGTTCAAGGTTGTTTAGAATCGAACAACAAAAACACACTCTGTGTGTGTGTGTGTGTGTGTGTTTTACAGAGAGAGATTAACTAAAACAAAACCACAAGCATGCCTTTCTAATGTGCAGTACTTAGTTAAGTACTTAACTGTCTTTCTCCCGAACGAACCCAATCACGAATTAGTTCTCGAGAATATGCCCAATTTCTCCTTATGTGTCTAATTTGCCTACGTCAGTTCGGGATGATCATTTAAATAGTCTTCGTGTTGAATTTTACATTTCCACCGTGAGTGGGAAAAATGTGTTAAAAGTAAGATTACTTGTTAGAAGATTTTTTAGACACACGGGGGAATATCATGACTTCAAGAAACGATGCAGGAAATCATAATGTCGTTCTTTTTAATGTATCATGAGTAATATTTGCTGATTGTGCTGGTGGAGAGCAATTTGGGGGCTTTTCTGTGTTTTTGGAAATGATTTTTACTAAAAAAAATTTAATACCAATGTATTCCTAATGCATGGCTAATGAATAACAAGTATTTGTTACTTGGGAGCGACCTTTAGTATTATTTCCATTTTTATCCTGCCGTTCTCCCAGGAAACGCTGTGGGTGGCTCCCTTTCTCTGCTCGATTCCCTCATCACAACAGTCCTGCAGTGTCAGTCAATGCTTCTCGGAGCCTCGTGGAGCAGTGGTTAAACTGCAGTACTGCAGCCAAAACTCTGCTCACGATTTAATCCCAGGTTGACTCAGCTTTAAGTCCTTTCAACGCTGTTAAATTAAGTACCCTGCTTGCTGTGAGGGGGCAATGTGTAGTCTCCAGAATCAAATTGTAAACCACCCAGCGAGTGGTTTAAGCACTATGGGGCAGTATATAAGCAGCATGCTTTTTATTGCAGTCAAGACTCCACTCACAACCTGAGTTTGATCCCAATGGGCTCAGGAAGCCGGCTCAAGGTTGACTCAGCCTTCCAGCCTTCTGAGGTTGGTAAAATGAGTGCCCAGCTTGCTGGGAAGGGCAGTGTGTAGCCTCCAGAATCAAATTGTAAACCACCCAGAGAGTGCTTTACGTGCTATGGGGCAGTATATAAGCAGCATGCTTTTTATTGCAGTCAAGACTCTGCTCACAACCTGAGTTCGATCCCAATGGGCTCAGGAAGCCGGCTCGAGGTTGACTCAGCCTTCCAGCCTTCTGAGGTTGGTAAAATGAATGCCCAGCTTGCTGGGAAGGGCAGTGTGTAGCCTCCATAATTAAATTGTATCCTGCCCAGAGAGTGTTTTAAAGCACTATGGGGCGCTATAGAAGCATCACACTTTGCTTTTGCTTTGCTGAGAGTGGGAGTCCAAGATCAACTAGTGAGTTTCATTGCTCAGTGGGGACTAGAAACCAGGTACCTCCCATCCCAGTCTAGCGCCCGAATCCCCACACCCTACTGGTGAGGAATTCCCGTTGGTGCCGATCGGTCGCCTTTCTTGACCCCGTTGCCAAGATCTGCACTTTCCCACACCCTAAAGGAACTATGTGCGTGGCTTTCCCTCCTCAACGCTTGGTTCTCACCGCAGAGTGGGTGAGACCTGAGGAACACCCACACACCCACACCCCGGTCTTTGTTTCAGATCACCTACTGGCGGATTCCTACGTCGGGCAGGAGGACTCTCCCGAGATGCACCCGGCGAGCCAGAACAAGCGGCGGCTCTCCCTGATTTCCGACGGCAAGTTTGAGCGGAGCTTCTCGGAGGAGCACGGGGAGAAGCTGTCGGGCGAAGGCCCCAAACCCCGGGTCTACACCATCTCAGGGGAGCGGCCCATGCTCTCGCACCACCAGAGCGAGAGCATGGAGCTGGTGGTCATCAAGGGGGCCGAGCCGGAGGAGGGCGAAGAGCAGCATGGAGAGGAGGAGGAGGAGCAGGCGCCGAGCTCGCCAGGGGAGCCGCTCAAAAACGGCAGCAGCTCCCACAATGTCAGCCGGGCCGCCAAAGGGAGCTGGGCGAGCCACCGGCAGGTCTCCGAAGACTGTCCCGCCTGCACCCAGCTGGCCGCGCCGTCTCCGCACGGCTTCGAGCCCTCGGAGCCTCCTCCTCCTCACCACCACCACCATCATCACCACCACCACCACCCCCCGACCGGGGAGAACAGCTGGCGGCGGAAGAAGCTGGAGAGAATGTACAGCATCGACCGTGTGTCAGGTGGGGGTCGGCGGCCAGAACATCTGTGTGTGTGTGTGTGTTTAAAAAATTGTTTTATTTATTTGCCATTTATTTATTCCGTAAATTTATATGCCGCTGACCTCGTGTCCGGCGCCGCTCTCAGCCGTTGACGAAGATTAAAAATAAGCAATAACCCCAACTGCTCAGTAAAACCAATAAAATAAATAAAAGGATGTGTAACCAATAAAAATGCAAGTACAGTAGGACCCCCTTATCCGCGGAATCAGTAGCCGCTGATTCACTTATCCACGGTCTGCAGATATTAAAAATATGAAAAGAAAAATCCCCAGAAATATATATTTTGAAAGATAAAGTTACCATTACTGGCCACTAGAGCGAGCCAGAGACCATGCTATGGCTAGAAGCCATGGCTAGAAGCCATACGGCATTCTAAATAAGCTTAGCATTGGTTAAACCGAACGGGTGCTGCGCCAAGAGACTGTGGTCATTAACCCACGAAATTACAGGTTGTGTTGTGAGAGCAATTAAGATAATATATTCTCATAGTTTTGGAAACATTTCGAATTCTGTGTCACAGGTGAGTTACCTGGAAGGTTTTCTGCCCGGCCAGGGACACCCTGCAAATACCTGTTCCTTCTCAGCATGCCTTCAGAGCCGAGTGCGAATGTCGCTCCGTTGTAATCCAGATAGTCCATCTGCTGAGCAAAACGCATAATTGTTTCGTAATAATAATTAATGCGCTAAGTTGACTGCAGCGCCACCATCCAGTCCGGAAAGAGAAGCTTGGGGGTCTTACACAATTACAGCGATAACCAATTAAATGTTATCTCGGCATCCAATTAAACGTTGCGGTTATCATTTTCGTTAGGGTACCAGCAGGGAAATGTGGTTTTTTTAAAAAAAAATGATGACAATTAGCACCAGAGATACAAGTTAAGATCTACAGCGGTTGGTTACTTGCTGAAAGAAGATAACGGCTGGGATGATTAACATGTTTTTGTCCACGGTTTTCGGAATTGGGTCGGAATTGATTTTGCATCCTAGAGTTCCCATCCTCATCCTGTGCCGTCAAGTCCATTCTGACTTAACCGCGACCCTTTTCAGGGTTTTCCAGGTAGAGAAGACTCGGAAGTATTGGCTTTAATGACGTAAGCCACCTTAGGTCTTTTTCAAAGGAAGAAGGCGAGATAAAAATATTTTAAATAAATCAATAAATGGATCCCCATCCCCTTCTTCTGGGAGGGGGGTCACCCTGGGACTCTGCAGCTTGCCCAAGGCCCACACGGACTGGCTCTTCTCCTGGGAGGCACCGTGGGGATTCGAACTCCCAACTTTTTGCTCTGCAGCCAGAGACCTCAACCCCTGAGCTATCCAGCCAGCTGGCGTTTCCGTAAGACAAGGGGGAAAAGCTTCTTATGAACATTGGCCGGTACTTAGACTGCTGTGGTTAGAAACATGTTTTCGACTGTATATTTAGCATGGGTGATATCAGCGATATCATTTGTACAGGGTGCAAATTTGTACAGGGTGCAAATTCTCCAATACGCCAAGTTCTTATCCTTTGTAGCTTAGCTGATTAATCTGGGCTTGCTCTTTATTTGTTCGCCTTCCGGCGCTGGTGGCTGCATAAGACCCTGGATAATTCTGGATCTGAACACAATAGCTGCAGCGAGTGTTCTCTCTCTCTCTCTGTCTCAGCTACACACCCACACACACGAGCTACATTCGTGCCTCACTTCCTACCGCTGGCAAAATAAGTCCGATGCTACATTCAAGGCGGCCAAAGGTGTCTCTGCACGATATCGTCGCGGTAGTTCGAATGCCGCTTTAACTGCCGCGGCGCCGTCCTAGGGAATCATGGAGACAACTATGCAAATATTCCGATTTATTTGCTGAAGGGTTCTCGTGCCCGACGCTGAATCCTAGCAGAGAATTCTAAGGTGGTGGTTCTGTCATGGCGACCCCACGAATGAGCGACCTTCCAAATTTCCCGTCCTCAAATGCCCTGCTCCGCTTTTGCAAACTGAAGGTCGTGGCTTCCTTGAGGGAGCCAGTCCGTCTCGCCGTTGGGTCTTCCTCTTTTCCTACTGCTTTCAACCCTTCCCAGCAGGATGGTCTTTTCCAGAGACTCCAGCCTGCTCATGATCTGCCTGAAGTAGGACTGCCTCAGTTCCATCATTTTTGCCTCCTGAGATCCTTCCGGCTGGATTTGATCTAGGACTCACTGGTTTGTCTTTCTGGCTATCCATCATATCCTCAAAGCTCCAGCACCACCTTTCAAACGAACCCTTTTTTCTCTGTCTGCCTTCTTAACTCTCCAGCTTTCAAACCCATGCATGGCAATCGGGAACACAAGAGTGTGGGTGATCTTACTATACTATAAACCCCAGGATTCTATAGGATGGACCTACGGCTCTTAAAGTGATATCGTTCTGCTGGAACTGGTCCATAACGACTTCCTTAACAAGGCCATGGTGTCCTCGTACAAATACGAGCAAGAATAATGGAAGAGTCCACTTGTCGAATCTCCAGGGCGTGGAAAGTTACTTTTTAAAAATACTTCAAGTTACAGTTCCGTCTCCCTCTTAACAGTATTTAATTATATTTACAATTTTTAAAAAAGTAGTAAAGGACCAGCTGATAACTGGGAAGGAACTCTCTGGTTTTCTTCTTTGGCGGTTCGTAACGGGGTTTTCTTTTCTTTCTCTCTAGACGATGTCCCCATCAGGACCTGGTTTCCGAAAGAAAACCTCTTTACGTTCCAGACAGCTACGACTACTATGCAAGCGTAAGTTTAAAACGCGAAAGGGTGGAGCTGTTGGGAGAGGCGAAAGGCAGAGCTTGGACGAGCGCCTTCCGGATCAAAAACGCCTCCGTTCCCCCGGTCGTTCTTATTTTTAACAGTTGAGCAAAGTTGTCTGGATTTTCTGCACTTCTCCAGGGAACAAGTCCACAAAAGCCAGTTTGAAAATCCTTATGAGGAATCCTGAAGCAACCCCTGTTGTGGTTTTGTGTGTGTGTGTGTGTCTGTGTTTTCCTTCCTCTGGGTTTTCCATTTCTTTTCTTTTTCCCCCCGCAATGATTTGATTGGCATTAGCACCGTTTGCTAAACAGGGTTCTAGAAGAGTAAACGTTCAAAGGCTGTGAAAGAGAACATTGCTGGATAACGACAGCAATATATACAGTAAGGCCCCTGTATCTGTGGTTTCACTTATCTGCGGTCTGAAAAATATTAAAAATAGTTTTTCTAAAAAAACTAGAAATACCGTATTTTTTCGTGTATAAGACGCCCCCATGTATAAGATGCCCCCCACTTTTCTAACCCAAAATTAAGAAATCTAAGTGGGGCTTAGCAAGTGGAGGGGAAAGCAGTGATCAAAGCCCTGCAGGATCACTTTGATCCCTGCTTTCCCCTCCACTTGTTTTTGTTCTCTCCTCAGCTTACTTCCGTGTATAAGACGACCCTCAATTTTTAGTCTAAAGATTTTAGACAAAAGTATAGTCTTATACACGGAAAAATACGGTACATCTTTTCAGGCTGTATTTACCATAACTGACCACTAGAGGGAACCAGAGACCATGCTAGGTGTTTTTGTTGAAAATTGCATATCATGGTCTTTGGCTCCTTCTAGTGGCCAGTTCTGGTAAATACATCATAAAAATACTTTAAAAAATATTTTGCCATGTGATGTATAGTGTTCACTATTATCCACAGTTTTCAACATCCACGGGAGGGGGGCTTCGAACCAATCCCCCATGCATACAGGGGTCCCATTGTATATTAATGATATAATCTCTTTTGTTTTTCTTCGTGTGCATGGCAATCAATTTCTTTCTCGCCTTTGCACAAGGCACATGGCCGCGTTTGCAAATTTTCAGTGTCACAATTTAAAAAAAAAAGAAAATCCAAGCCCAGAATCATTTCTTTATTAATATGCCTTTTCTCTTTTCTCTTCTCTTTGCCTCTATGCCTTTTCCTCGGGGACCATCAGCATCTCGTAAGTACAGCCACCCCTCTCCCTTAACTTTCCTCTGCTTTTTCTCATGTTTGTCAGTACCTTTGGGGCAAACGCCAGCCTTTCCCTGGGATCCGGCCCAATCTGTGGTTCTGTACAAAAGAGTCAACGGCTGCCCAGATGTGGCTTCTGCGCTTGCGAGCAACTCTCGAGCCAGAGATGTTATCGTTTCTAGATTCTCTGCCTTCATATTTCCCTAGACTTATTTACCTAGTTCTCCAGAGCTGCTTTTGTAAATTCGGCAAGCGGGAGCGTGGGATTAAATCCAGCCATGAAATCCCTCCCTTTCTTTTTCTCCTTGGCTCCTGTTATATTTTTCCCTGCTTGTTTCATTTCACACCCTTCGGGGAGACCGGGATGAGGGTGTTTTTCTTGAAAACAAGCTTCCGCGGGTCTTAATGGGTGGGACGTAGAGGAGGGCATGACCAGAGATGTTGCTTTTCTAAACGCACTCAATAAATGGAATTTTTATACCCTGTAATCCACTAAGACAAGCTCAGTGGTTTAGGCCTCTGGCTGCGGAGCCAGAGATTGGGAGTTCGAATCCCCCCTGGGCCTCCTTGACAAGGGCTGGACTCGATGATCTAGAGGGTCCCTGCTAGCTCTACAGTTCTAAGATGATGATGACGATGATTATCTGATGAACTACTGGATAGCTTAGTGGTTTAGGTCTGTGGAGCCAGAGGTTGGGAGTTCGAATCCCCCCCCCCCCGGGCCTCCTTAACAGGGGCTGGACTCCGTGATCCATAGGGTCCCTTCCAGCTCTGAGGTCATTATTATTATTATTATTATTATTATTATTATTATTATTATTATTATTATTATTATTATTATTATTATTATTATTATTATTTCACTATTTAAGTTTAAGACCAGTAACACCCGAAAGCTTGCCTCTTTCTCTCCCCCTTTCCTTTTGCGCTGTAGGCTGAATAGGCATCAAATAATATGTTTTGGAGGTGGGTCATCTAGTCTGACCCCCTGCTCAGGGCAGGGTTTACAATGCAAAATTCTGCAGCAGCCGCCCTGACAGACGGCCGTCCAGCTTCTGCTTAAATCTCTCCAGCGAAGGAGCGCTCAACTCTCTCCGGCCTGTCCTGCTCACAATCCTTAAGAGCTTTCTCCTAACACTTAGCAAAAACCTGCTCCTGTTTTCTTATTTCTTCCCTGCTCCTTCCGTCTCCGTTTGCTTTCGAACTAGTGAGACGCTCCCTTTCTCTAATACTGTAGTTTTTTAAGTAGAGCGAGGGCTGCTTTAGTCCACGCTAAACACGACCGCCTTTCTCTTACAAACGGCCACCTCCGGGTCTGATCCTTCCTCGTGCCAACCCGTGTGTGACTAACATCCCGCGTCCGTCCGCAAATCTCGGCTTTTTCTGTGGCTCCTTTCCGTGGCTTGCGTCTCCTCCGGGTCTCCCCTCCCTCCTCCTCATCGGGGAGTTAGCTCCTTCTGGGCTCTCCCTCCTGTGTTCTCCTTTGCTTCCCCCCCCCCCCTTTTTCTTTCACATCATCCCACCCACCCCAGCTTTGAAGCTGTTCTAGTTTTGGTTTTAATGCCTCGAAATGGTTTCTCAGGGCATTCAGGGGCTACGCAGAGAGGAAGAGACGGAAACGGGAAAATGAGTCCGCAGCTCTGATCCAGAGGTACGAGAGAGGGCGTCTTCGCCTCGCACGGGTTCGATCCTCGCCTTGGCGCATGGGCCACCGGCCGTGGGCGCTGGCGGAGGTTTTAATTCCAAACCTTTCTGGCATCCGGTTGCCGTGTAGGCTGCTTACATCGGTTGGGGCGCCCAGGAGTTTTGCACAGAACGGATGCAAATAAAAATGTACCGCTCTGCTATTCTTAACGGGACACGGTCACTCCAGAAGCAAAATTGGCAAGAGCCTGGGGCCAAATATTTATTAACGGGGTGGGAACAGGGATGATCTGTCACAAACGCTTTTCTCTTCTTAGAAAGCAGCTTGGAAGAAACACCCGAGAAGCTGCTTATACGTTCCCCTTTTTCGAAATCAGACCAGCGGATTTCTCACGGGGAAGGAACAAACAACCAGAGTTGACCATAGCAGGCTAAATCCAGTCCATCGACAAAAAATTATTTTATCTGTGCCAAATGTGATGGAGTTTTAATTAAGTTGTACAGGCTTCTCTCAAGTTCTGCTGATAAGGGTAAATGGAGAAGAGAGCTTAAGTTAATTGAAGGAGAAGCCCTTAAGGGTAAGATAGGATGGGGCCTCACCAACTCTGAGGAAATCCATCTGTGGGCAAAAAAACTTTCAGCTCCTGAATCACCGTCTGGAAATCAGAGGCCTCTGACCCTCCAGTGCAGATACTGGCTGGCTAGCTTAAAAACCTTCTTGTCAAATTTGCGGATCAAAAATCGTAATATTCAGTGTGTATTTCGCTGGCTGGATAGCTCGGTGGTTTAGGTCTCTGGCAGCAGAGCCAGAGGTTGGGAGTTCGAATCCCCCCCCACTGGGTCTCCTGGGAGAAGAGCCAGCCTGGGTAGCCTTGGGCCAGCTAAACCGTCCCAAGGTTGCCCCCTAGAGGAAGGGAAGGGGAAACGACTTCTGAGTACACTCTACGACGTAGAGTCTACGTAGAAAAACCCTGAAAAGGGTCGCCAGAAGTCAGAATTGACTCAATGGAACTTAGTTATTATTATGCAGCAAAGGATGGGCCCCGTGGCCCTTTAGAAGCTGTTTAACTACATCTCCCATCATCCTTGACCGTTGGCTATGCTTGCTGGGGCCGATGGGGGCTGGGAGTCCAAAAACCGGAGGTCTGTCGTTCCCTACCCATGAACTCAGCAGGCTTTGCAACAGCTTCGTGAGAGAGGTGGATGGTATGATGATTGCCATCTTGCAGATGGTGAGCCCATTTCTCCAGCCTTGGGTAACCCAGACGTTCTCTCGGACTACAACTCCCAGAAATCCTGACCGGCGCAGCTAGGGGCAAAGGCTTCTGGGAGTTTTAATCCAAGAACATCTGGGTCCCCCCAAGGTGAGATTTGGCTTAAGGGATGCCCCCCTTTCCACACTTGCAGCCCCTCTGCGGATCCACCGCTTTGTGAGACGAAGAATCGCACATGGATTCTACCGGTCGTGGTTTTGCTGTGTGCGTGAAACTTTTCTTTAACATAAAACTTAATAAGAGCCAATATACAAAACCATAAAGTAGTTATGAACCACCCCACCTAGTAAACAAACCCAATGGCATTCAATCAGATCAACAGAGAGGGTTGGGAAGTTTCATCATCCTTGGCACCCAGACTTTTTAAACCTCGAGCTCTTCCCGTCCGGATCGCGAAAGGAATCCACCAACGTCGAAAACGCTTCGGCGTCTTCCACGTCCCGTTCAAAAGGAAACCTGGGAGAAAAGGCAGCTTCATGACAGGCGTCCCGTTAAGAAGGTCGGGCTGGCACGGAGCCGCTTTGAGTAGCCTTGGCTCCTTCTTGGCAAAGCCGAGTGGCTCAGTGGCGGGCGAGGTGGTGATCCTTCGGGTTTCGGCCAAGACGGCTCAGCTCTGCTTTGTCCTTCTGGTTTTTTTTTTGGGGGGGGGGAGCGAAGGCCGTGACGGAGGTGAGATCTGGGGGGGCTGTGGTTTTTTTTTAGAAGCTGCCCCTGTTGTGTGGGGTTTTTTTGATGGGGTCTCTTGCTTTCAGCCCCATTTCTCCTAGCTGGGCAGGGACAGACTTTATAAGGCGTTGGTCGCATGGGGAGGCTGCCGTCCGTTCCCCAGCTTGGCTGAGCCCCCCTCGGCTGTCTCGTCGTAGCCAAAATCTGCACCGGGGTGCAAAGCTCCCCCTTTTCTCCGCCCCAGACCCCTTGCTCGGAGCTCATTTGCACGTTTGGAGGGAAAAAAGTGGGGGGGGGGGATGGGATGAACGCTCCCCGCTCCTGACCACACCGGTGCTCGGCGGCCATGCTCTGCTCCGTGGGAGAAGCTTGAGCCTGGCTCCCGGCATCCCAGCTAGGACTGGCCTTGTGGCGCAAGGCGAGGGGGGCCCCCGGTGGGCACTGCTTGGGTTGTGCCACCTTCCGGCTTTTGCCGGCGCGAACGGAAAGCGGTTGCTCGAGGCTGGCTGAGAAGTGGAGGATGGTGGCCGTCTGTGTTACGAAGAATTTGAAAAGGCGTCCATGCTGCTAGTCCACAGGAGGATGAGTCCCGTTGCAAAAAGTCTCTCTGGAGGAGGGAGGGAGAGCCAGCATGATGGGTGGTTTTTTTTCTCTCTCCTTCTGCTCATCTTTTGCTTGTCTTCGGAGGACGTTTGGAGAGTTTAAAACATCCCAGAGCAGAAAACCTTTCCGTTCTGCTATCAGGATATCTCCGGTGGCCTCCCTCGTCCGGGCCACGGCTGCAAAAATTCGGCACCTTTTCCTGAGACGCGGCACCGCGCGGCTTCGTAGAGGATGGCGAGGTTTTCCCCCTGCGGTTTGTAGGGCGGATGCGACGAGTAGCCAAAAGCCCCCCGCCGTGTTCTCCCCCCCCTCCCGGGGTCCGGTTTTGCACCCAGGATCAACACCGTGGTCTTGCCTCCGGCGTGGGGTGGCCTCGGTCGCCAGGGTCCCCCCACGCCGGGTTTAATTGCGCACTGGGGACCATGTTCTGGGCCTAGCGTGCGCCAGCGGGGACGGTCTCCATAGTAACCAGACCTTGTGTGTTTGTGTGTTGTGTACTCTCGGAAGAAAGGGGGGGGAGGAAACGGGCTGGATCTCTTTTTATTTTTCCCTGTCTCTCTCACGCACGCAATGTCCTTTCTCTTGCTGAGCGCCATCCTTGGTGGGGGGGGGGGGGAAGAATCCTCCCACTCGCCCTTACATGCCCCCCCCCCGTGGGTCTGGGTTCGGATCCCTGCGCTCCGGCAGAGAGGCTAAACGGACTTGACTCACTTTGCTCCTGTTTCCTTGGGGGGTTTTTTTTTGGGGGGGGGGGGGGGGGAGGAGGAAAAAAGCCAGGGGCAGCCCCTTCGCCTGCTTTTGGTGAGGGCCATCTCGAGCCACACACACACACACACACGGCTTGTCCTCGTTCTCTTTCTCAGCATCCGCTTTCGAGCGTGGCACCGAAACTCGGCGCTTCGCAAATTGTCTAAACCCGTTTGTCGTCCTGAATTTTTGAGCAGTTTCCCCCCCCCCCCCCGCTCTTTGAAATAATGTCTTGGGAGCTCCTGTTTGCCCCAGGGCGAAACCTTGTGCTTTGCTACGAACGGGCAGGCGCTCTTTGCACCCCACTTTCTCTTAGCCCCCCTGAATCAGGTGTGAACAACTCAGGAGGGGTCAGGAAGGGGGGACTCCCCCCCCCCTAGTTTCCCACTCCCAGGCCCCACCAGGCCCCCTACAAAGGACCACAACCACACTCAAAACGGAGCTTTCTTTAAAAAATGCACGCTCCCATTTTCATTCAGAAAAGGGGTTTGGGGGTTTTGCAGAAGGTCGGGGCCCTTCGCTCGATTTTTATTGCAAGAGTGTCGCTCCCCAAAGGTGTCCAGAAGTGAGGAAGGATGATGGCAGGTTTTCCTTAAAGGTTGATTTTGCACCCAAGCTTCAACCCAGGGTTGGCAGAAAGAAAAAAAAGTAAGACTTTGCCGGTGGTTCGATGGCTACACTTTAGGCCTACTCGTGTCTAAATCTCCAAATCCCATAAGGTATGAGAGTCGTCCCCCTCTCTTCGGCACGGGTGAGGCCCCCTCTGGGGGTCCTGTGTCGAGTTCCGGACATTGCAGTTCAAGACAGGACGCCAACCCACTGGAGCCAGTTCAGAGGGAGGGCAAGAAGGAGAATCAGGGGACTCGAAACTGAGCCCTCGGAGGAAAGAGGAAAAGGTTGAGCCTGGAGAACAGAAGACGGAGGGGATGAGAGGAGAGCCCTTTTCAAATCCTTGAAAGGTATTCCTCCAGAGGAGGGGCAGGATCTGTTCTCGATCATCCCAAAAGGCAGGACCCATCATCATGAGCTCAAGGGACAGGAATCCAGATTTTGGTGGAAGATCAGGAAAAACCTCTCCCACTGTTAGAGCGGTAGGACAACGGAACCCCATGACCTCAAGGGGAGTTGTAGTCCACGCCGTTGGGGGTGGAGGAATGGGGGCAAATCCAGATTGCCTACGCAGAGTGTGTTTTGGATACCTCCAGGCAGAAAAATCCAAAATGGCGGACCCACATGGTGGTTGAAAGTGGACCAAGGTCTGACCTGCCATCCTCTGCCTCACCCTGTAGGGTGGCAAAGCTGGGTCTGACGGAGGGGGGGCAGAAAATATTTGCCCCCTGATCCCCAGGGATGCCGGTTTCCATCATTACTTTCTTTAAAAAGGATGAAAATCCCAAACTTTAAAGCTCTGCTAAATCAGACAGGACAGATCATTCCATGGGTGACTTCACGTTTTTTCTTTTCTTTTCTCCTGTATTTGCATCCTTTGTAGTCATTTTGTTCCAAGAGAGGAAAAAAATTCAAATTACCCTCTCCTCACAGCTGTGCCAGTATACATCCAAAAAGCACCCTCTGGTAGCCAGCTTAGGTGAAATGAACCCAAAACGGGCCACCAAGAACAAAAGGAAGGAAGGAAGGAAGGAGCTGATGATGGATAGAAGGAAGGAAGGAAGGTCTCGGCATGCTTTGAGGACGACTGTGTCTTGCAGTGGCTAGAAGATTTTCTTGAATCTTTGGTGGTCTGTGTTCAAGTCCAAACGGAGCCATGAAGCTCACTCTGGACCGGTCATATTTCTGAGCCTCATCTTCCTACCTTAGAGGGTTGATGTGCAGATAAAGTGGGGAAGAGCAGAAGAGCCTTGGAGATTCGAACCCGTTGTAGGAAAAGCATGAGATCTCAGTAAGGCCGATAAATAGCCACAGAATGTTGACAGCCAACGGGAAAAAGAAAATGTTGAGAAGGGTGTTAAAAATCAGTGATTTTTCTTTCTTTCTGGAATCTGCCATTGATGATGATGATTAAAAAACACCAGGCACAAGTCCATCAAAATTATAAAAACATGGACTGGTCTTATAGAACAGATACAAGTTTTAACCAAAAACCTAAGTCTCTGTGGAATATCGACATAGTGTGTGTGTGGTTCCTAATATTGCCGTTTTTTGTCGCTCTGAGGTCGTAGTCCTTGTCGTTATCATTAGCCTTGTAAAAAAGAACTGCAGAGCTGTACGGGACATCCCCTTCAATAAGGGATTCGGAGAATCGGAAAACGTGACACGGGTGACCCCTCGTGGTGGCGGTTGGTGCGAACACGCTTACTAACAAAAACAGAGATTGCAGAAGCAAGACACTCTGTCCGGTCTTGGATAATAACCCTTTCTGAGGACTGCAGCTCCTCGAAATTTGAACCCCAGCCCTACAGGGCCACTGGGAGGTTCTGGGAGCAGTAGTTTACCCCAGAAACAAGGTCTGCAGACTACAGACCAGGAACAGTCCTATGCAGCTCAGGTGGTCTGGGGTAGAAGTTACACTGCTTGCTTTCCTACGCCGTGTTCTGTTTTTGGGGTGTTTCGCATCAGGATCCTCGCTGGAAACCAGAGGCAAAGGCCTTGCTTAGTTAGGCCAACCCACGTCTTTTTGCTGCCTGAGGCAGAGCAGCAAAGGATCTCTGCCCACGCCCCCCCCCCCCAATACTCCAAAGCTATTCGGCTTATTTTGGCACACAGAGCAGACGATTCGGCGAGCATTTCTATGCGTTCCAGCCAGTTTAAAATGCTTATAATAGCACCCCAGAACTCCTGCTGAAAGGGGATATATCCAGTAACTTCCAGACCTCTGTGGATCACCCCTTCAGCCCCTTGCCCCCTTCCTAGGCTCCCCCAAATTTCTCTACACCCCTTGCGATGTGTTTTCCCTTGTGGCGCAGTGGCTCAACTGCAGCGCTGCAGTCAAGACTCTGCTCACGACCTGAGTTCGATCCTGACGGACTCAGGTAGCCGGCTTCAGGTTCACTCCGCCTTCCATCCTTCCATGGTCAATAAATGGAGGACCCAGCTTGCTGGGGGGCAACGTGTAGCCTGCACAATTAACTTGTAAACCACCCCAACAGTGCTTTAAGCGGTATGGGTATATAAGCAGCACCTACTTTTTTCTCCCACCTGCCCCCATTGGTGGTTTCTCTTCATCTTGAGGATCCTCTGTTTATTCTTGTTGCTTTCTTCCCCAGAAACTTCAGGAAGCATCTCCGCATGGTGGGGAGCCGTCGCATGAAGGCGCAGAGTGAGTGAGTGGGGAGAGGCGGGAGGAGCTGTGCAGAGCTGACGTATCTCTTAGACTCACCTGTAACCCATCCTGGGTCCATTCAGAGACAGTACGACCCCTGTATCCGCAGGATCAGTATCTGTGGTTTCGCTTAGCTGTGATTGGAAAATATTTTTTAAATTAAAAAAATAATTAGAAAAACATATTTTCACCATGTGTTTTCCAAAACAGGCCACTGGAGGGAGCCAGAGAGGATGTCATGCATTCTTGTTGAAGAATACAGAGCTTGTTCTCTGGCTCCCTCTCTTGGCCAGTTTTGGTAATACACGGTAAAAATACTTTTTTTCTGGATTTTTTTTTTACCATGTGATGTATTGCACTCACTATTATCCACAGTTTTCAGCATCCGCAGAGGGCTTGGAATCAATCTCCTGCAGATACGGGGGTCCTACTGTACTGGCGGTGACGACTCTCATCATCATCCCCAGCTAGAGTTCTGTCGTCCCGGCGGACGAGCATTGGCGCCCCGAGCGTGGGGAGGGGCCCAGCGGGGGAAAAGCAACCCTCGCTCGCTGTCATGTTTTCTCATCTCAGCCGACCCATATAAAATCGCACAGCCTTGCCTGCCTTTGGCCCACCTGTTCGCCCCACAGTGGAGTAGTTAGCGCCCAGCTGGGGACGCATTATTTTGCTGGTTGTTAAAAAGCTGTCCTTATTCGCCCCCTTCTTATTACTATTATTATTATTATTATCATATAATTTTTTTAGCCTTTGCCGAGCGGCGAGAGAGAAGCTTCAGCCGGTCCTGGAGCGACCCCACTCCCATCAAGCCAGAAAACCTCAATGATTCCCAGGAAAGTAGGTTCCTGTCTGTCCTCAGTCTCACCCCCTCCCCAAAAATCTCTCGAGTTAACTGGTTTGGCCTGGACTGAACGTTAACTGGGATTCGTGCGGACAGAACCGAGCTTGTGCTTATCTGAGAAAGCTGAAGCGAGCCAGGATCCGACCCTCTCCGAGGTTGATCCGGGGCCATAAACCTTCTACCGCTTGGCCTCGATGTTGATTATTTAGGGTGGTCAAGACAAGACTCTCCCACCGTGCGGTGGCCCTGCTACCCATTCCCAGGGAAGCAGCCCACCCTCCCGACGAGAGAGGGGTGTTTTATTCAGCGGGCTCTCGTGCGTTGCCTCTTAGCTTCTTTCGGACTCCTGCCCCGGTCCTTAAAAAGTAACTTCCCAAGATCGGCGGCTCTTCGTAGCCGAGCATGTGTGGGCCGAGGATTTCACGGTTCAACATGCACAAGTTAAATGAAGAGGTGAATGGGAACACCAGGGAGTCCTTCAGAGGATGCGTCTGTGACCCTCTAGATGCTGGATTACAGATCCCATCAGCCTGGGTCGTGGGAATTGGAGCCCTAAACATCTGGGCAGGGGAACGCAAGTCCTCCGTACCTGGAGATGGCAGCCCTGAACGAGATAGAGGCCATTGCTTCCCCACCTTGGGTCCCCAGATGTTCTTGGACTACAACCCCCAGAAGCCTTCACCATGAGCTGTGCTGGCCAGGAATTCTGGGAGTTGTAGTCCAAGAGCGTCGGGGGGGGGGACCCGAGATTGGGAACCCCAAAGATAGGCTAATGGGTCTGGTATACCTCCCATTTCCTATACTCTCAGGATTAGCAGGCGAGGAACCGGTTGGGGGCCAAGACAGTCTGTCCAAAGGCAGTTGCAAGCGCCAGATGCTTGCTCTCCTTTTGAGTTCGACAGCAAGCATCTTTTGGGGCTTCATCTTTGATCATCATCCATAGGGCAACTTACGTCCTGTCCTCGTCCCGCCGGGAAGGAGTTCGATCATCCTGCGGGTCCCCTTCTTCACTGGGGTTGCTGGAGGAGGGTGTGTGTGGTTGTGTGTCGCGGGCCCCTTTCGCAACGCTCTCACTGCTGTGCCTCCCGCAGGCCATGAGCTCCAGGATTCGTGCGGCGCCCTCGACAAGGGGGTCGACTTGAACTGGGAGGCGGAGAAGGAGGCGGAAGCCGCAGCCTGCAGGGGAGAAGATTTCATCCCGCCAAAGATAATGGTGAGCGTCGGGACAGGCCCGGGAGGGGGTTTCCAAATGACAGGATCTGCAGGGTGAGGGTGGTGGCGGCAAGTCACCATGGCGGTGTGTGAACCCCCCGGTGTTCAGTGCACTCCTCCATAACATATAGGCTCCCTCCTGTGCAGTCATGGGCTTTGTAGTTGAGCTGGTTGTTCAAGGAACTGCAGGATACAGTAGTCTAAAATAAAAATAATCATGTGCCGTTAAGTCAGTTCTGACTCACCGTGACCCTTTTCAGGGTAGAGAAGACTTAGAAGTGGTTTCCCCTTCCGTTCCTCTAGGGGGCACCCTGAGACGGTGCAGCTTGCCCAAGGCTACCCAGGCTGGCTCTTCTCCCAGGAGGCACAGAGAGGGGATTCGAACTTGCCACCTCTGGTTCTGCAGCCAGATAATTAAATCTTGGATCTATCCCGCCGGTGCATTTCTCAAAATTAATTCCATCTCCCGCTTCTTTTTTTCCCTCCCCCCCTCCCCCCTTCCAGCTCATTTCCTCCAAGGTGCCCAAAGCGGAGTACATTCCAACCATCATCCGCCGGGATGACCCGTCCATCATCCCCATTCTCTACGTAAGTCTGTTGCAAGGACCAGCTCCGGGTGTGTTTGTGAGTTTTCGAAATGAGCAGAGGTGGAGATTTTCTCTGGATTCTCTGTCAGCTATAGTAAAAAATTCGCCGTTGCTGTTGATTGACCCCAGCAGTTCCCAACCTGGGGTCCCCAGAGGTTCTTGGACTAAAACTCCCAGAAGCTGTTGTCCCCCAGCTGTGCTGGCCAGGATTTCTGGGAGTTGTAGTCCGAGAACATCTGGGCGCATCCCCGGCCTGTCTTCCTCCCTCTTTTTATCGTCACCACCCTTTCAGGTGTAGGTGAAGCCGAAGGAACGGTCGGCCGTCCACCCGGCTCACTTTTGCTCCCGATGGAGGGGGGCGAGCGGGACAGGGAGAAATCCTGCTCTTTGTTGTGTCAAAGAGCCAGAGAGATTAGTTTGAAAAGAGAACGACTTAGAAGTACGGCTGCTGTCATTGGTCTGCCTTACACAGCGCAGCGTGCTGTCAGGTTTTTGCAGTGCTTCAAAAACCTGCAAAACCTATTTAACCGGGATGACAAAGGAGGGTTAGGAGGAGAATCTAGGGCAGGGACAAAGAGGGCCCTATAATCTCTTCCCATGGGCCCTGTCATGTGGGGCTGATCGTCGCTGTCGGCTAGCCCACCTCCACTCTGATCATAGGATGATGGAGTTGGAAGGGGTCTCTAAGGCCCTCGAGTCCAACCCCCTGCTCAAGGCAGGAGTCCACATCGAAGCAGATCTGGAAGAAAACAGTGGTCCCCTTTTCTTTCAAAAGCCTCCAGCATTGGAGCGCTCCCCACCTCCTGAAGTCATGGGTTCCGTTGTCGTACTGCTCTAACAGTTAGGAAGTTTTTTCCTGATATTCAGCCTAAATATGGCTTCCTGTCGCCAGATCTAACGTCACCCCTTATTATGTGTCCTGCACTCGGAGGTGATCGAGAACGAATCCTGCCCCTCCTCTGTAGGGAGACCTTTCATGTCTTTGAAAGCGGCTCTCCTGTCTCCCCTCGGTCGTCTTTTCTCAAGGCCAAACATGCCCAGTTCTTTCGGTCTTTCCTCAAAGGACAGCCCTTCTTAGAATAATTCCAGCACTCTTCAGAAAAAATGACTGCCTTGCTTCCAGCCAAACTCGGTGAGCGCCTGAGCCTTGTGGGCCGGTCAAATCTGGGATGCTCAGACGTGCTTTTCTGTTTTCCTTTCAGGATCACGAGCACGCCACCTTTGATGACATTCTGGGTACGTGAGCGTTTGGGAAAGGCGTGAGTGGAGGGGAAGATGTCACTGTTGGAGTCGTTATTGTTTCGTTGCATGGATCGTCCACCGCTCTGTCCATAAGCTTAAGACGGGACATGTTGGCTCCTTCGTCCCCATCCCTTTAGGATTACGAGAACCTCCGTTCGGGCTGAGATAAAGGGATGGGCCCCAAGTTCACCCGGTTAGAGGATGCCGAGACTAGAAAAGCGGATGTTGAGTCTCAGCCCGACGCACGAGCCGCTGTGCCGCGCTGGTTTTCCGACATTTTGAGTGAACCTTTGACTGGTGTCCCGGGGGGTTGGAATATAAGGGGATTTGGGAGGGGATCAGAGAGGTCCCCCTTCCCCCCCATGATCTCCACAAGAGATCTCCCTGCCATGGGTACGGGAAGAGGGAAAGGGAAGATGTCCAACTGGAAGGACTGCCTTCCCACAAGTAGGCCCTTGACTTTCTGTCCCTGGCTTTCCAAGCCCGAAAGCAGGCCGTGCATTTTAAAAAATAAATAAATTGAGATCCCATCTTTTCCTCTTTAAGCGCAAGGGGACACACCTTTCCCTCTTCCCTCACTTGATGCGCATCGCAGCCCGGTGAGGACGAGAGAGGACGAGCGGGCCCCGTGGGTTTGATGGCTCATGAGGACTAGCACCCCACTTTTCAAGCCCGCAGTCCAGCAGCCTAACCCATGGACACGGGTTCCATTTCCTTCCTGCTGGTCTCGTGGGCCTTCTTCCGATACCCTTGGCGGTGCCAGGAGTTTGAGAGATATTTGGCCCTCCTTGGGTGCACGATCCGGAGTCATGGCCCTCTTGCTCCCCGAGGCTTCCTTTGAGGGCCAACCTTTCCTCGTTGTGGACCGGGGCTTCGTTCCCCGTTGCACATCTCGCCGAATTTAGACTTCTCTCCACCCGGTCCGTGAATCACCCGGGGGCCTTTTTCTCCTCCCTTCCTTCTGCAGAGGAAATTGAGAAGAAGTTGACCATTTACCGGAAGGGCTGCAGGATCTGGAAGATGTTGATTTTCTGTCAGGTAGGGAATCATCCTTTCTTCCCCAAGCACCCTCTGTACTTTGCCTTGCGTGTTCATGGAGCTGTCGACCTGGAAGACAAGACCTTCCCCTTATGAGAAGATGGTTCTCATCAAGCCTTTCCTTCTCCCCATCCTCCCAGCCACGGCTCCACTCTAAGGAGAGACGCTCGACTGCACAGCCCCATCCTGTAGGCTGGGACGGTCTCCCTGGTTAACCCCCCAGGGCATCCCGGATCCCCATCTTGGGTGCCTTCCGGAGAGAACCTTAGACTAGGTGGACTCAGCGTCCACCACCAGCCTTCTCTTCACAGACCCTAGAAAAGAGGTGGGCTGGAATCCAGCAGTAAGTTGCAACTAGAGTAGGCCCACTGAATCAGGAGGAGTTTAGCGAGTCAGCTCCTCTGTCGTTCCATGGATTCCTCCCGTTGTGAGTTAAAACTGGATTTCCGCCCTTCGTCAATCCGATCCACGCAGGACTGGTTGTTCCCGTCTCAAAATCCCTGTTCTTGACATCCCTTTCTCCGTTTTGAATATTTACACCGTTACAGGGATGAGGGTCCCGGCGGTTTTCTTCCCGGTCCCAGAATCCACCTCTTGGGAGGAACCTGGAGGCTGTCGTGCCGAGTTTAGGATCTCCCAGGATCCGAGGGCACCCCGGAGAAAAGTGGCCAAAGGGGGGGGGGGGCTTGGCTAGGCAGAGCTGGCAAAAGGAGGAGAAAGGCGCTTGCTGCTCTTTGCTGGGAAGCCTCACACTGTCTGTTTCACACTCTGCGTCTTTCCTTCTTGCAGGGCGGCCCCGGCCACTTATACCTCCTGAAGAACAAAGTCGCCACGTTTGCCAAAGTGGAGAAAGAAGAAGACATGATCTGGTAAGGGCAAAGCGTCAGCCCTCTTTCTTTATGCCATCTGTCCGTTCCGCTGGCGTTATTTCGGGTCTGAAATGCAATGTGTGTGTGTGTGTGTGTGTGTTATTTGGTCCCGTTCCGCTGAATTTCAGAGGAGGTCATTCGGAGCCTTTCGCCTCCCCTATTCCGAAAAGAGGGGATAAAATATGTCGCCCTGAAAATGTTAATTCCTGTGGTTCATCCAAGGGAAGGAGCAGCAAAATCTTTAAAAGGTGTGAAGGTGAATCATTCCCAAATATGACTTGACAAACAGATAAAGACCGATTAACAAGGTACAGCAAAAAAGTGTTTTCTAGAAAGGAAGAGGTGGTTTTATAACCATATCTGTGGTGAGCAGCCAGTGTGTACAAAATAAAGAATAATAGCTGTGAATCCAACCCGCATATGATCTCTGTTGAAGGGTATGTCATTTTTTGCCTCGTGAAATGTGTCAGATTTTAAACAGGGGGTTCCTGGCAGGTCAGGGACCGATCCTTTTCTGCTTTATCAAAAAAGCATCGTGTGCTGAGCGCCAGGCCTCGACGTGGTTGATGCCAACGGGTGGCCTCTTGACCCGGTCAAGTCGAGCCGAGCCCGACCAGCCGTTTCTGTTATCCTAGGAGGCAGAAAATCACACCCCTCTCCTTGTTCCTTGAAGCAGATATACAATTCAAAAGTAAATCATCAATGGTCTGCTGATTTTCCACAGTAAAAAGGCCCGTCTTTAAAATGCTGCCCACCGTTTCTGTTCTTTTTTGCTTCTAAGTTCGATTTGCTAGGGGTTCTGCCCCTTTTCCTATTTTGGCCTGAATCTCGTTGCTTGTGAAGTGTCGAGTAGACCCGTAAATCCCATTGAATGGCTTGGGTCTCCTCCGTTTGAGCTTTACAATGAAGTTCGGTTCCCCCCCGTTGTGTGCGTGCCTCCCGGGAGAAGAAGAGCTAGCCTGGGTAGCCTTGGGCCAGCGGCACAAAGTCCCAAGGTTGCCCCCTAGAGGAAGGGAAGGGTCAAACACTTTTGTGTCTTCTCTACCTGGAAAACCCTGAAAAGGGAGGTCATGTCGCAATTAACTGGACTTGACAGGGGATATAAATGAAGATAATAAATAAATTACAGGGCTAGGGCATGTGCTTCCCTGTGTGAAATGGAGTGAAGTTGACTAAAAGCTAGAGTTTCCAGATACTCCACACTCTAAACCAAAGGGAGCATGGACGTTCGGAGGAGCCAGCTGGGAAATGCAGGGCATCCGCTTGGTTGACCTTCTTTTATCGCGCCAGTGCGCTACCCTATCCACGAAGGTCCTTTTGAGTGCCCCCTGCAAGCCTGAGAGATCGGAGGTAGAGTTTCTTCCTCGTGATCCCGTGGAGTCACCCTGTTGGATTCGTGCCCGTCTGCCCGGGCGTGCGATACGTGTGCCCCTCGAGCAGGGAGAATGGGGGCTCCCCTCCAAAATGGCGGGAGCTCAGCTCCGGGAGGGTCCGAAGACAGGCGCAAACCCCGATCGGGTGGCTCCCCAGAGAACCCCCCCCCCCTCAGAGGACCAGCTGAGATGCCCCCCGTCTTGTTTTGCAGTTTCTGGAAGCGGCTGGGCCACCTGATGAGCAAGTTGAACCCGGAGCCGAATGTCATTCACATCATGGGGTGTTACGTCTTGGGGAACCACAATGGGGAGAAGGTGAGACCTGGGAGCTTGAGTAGGGAGGGAGAGAGAGGCGAAACGCTCCCTTCCCCAGAGCCTCGTTCCGGGAGCAGGGCTCACGCCGTTTATGGGATTCCGTGTAGCCATGGAGCTCCCCAGATCATCTCTTGTTTCCTGTTTTTGATTCCCCCGGCCCTCCACGCAACAGAAGCATCCCGTCTCCAGGGATCTCCTCCATGTCCCTTGTTTTAGCACAAAATCCACTGTGCTGTTTTATTTCAGAAAGTGACTTTCCAGGAACGGTGTGCCAGACGTTCTTAGGGTTGGTTGGTTTTTTTTTCCCCCTGATCACAGTTGCCATTATTGATTCCAGCCGGCACCCTCCTTTTTTCCTTCGTCTTGTTTGCTCCTCAAAAAACCATTTTCATAGGGGAATGGTATCGGTGCCGCTGTATATCCTGAAAAACTTTTTATTAAAGAAAAAATGTTCGGGAGAAGGAGAGAAGAGTAGCAGGGCTAGAAATGGAGACCCCCCCCTTCTCCCTGCATAGCAGCGGCTCTGGTAGGGCGCTGTGCCCCCTCTTCTCATCTGTGGTTCGGGGCATCTCGTTCCTACCAGCCCCTTCCCCCTCCTAGCTCTCGGTGCCCCCCTCCCATACAAAGGAGAGGGAACGGCTGGAAAAAGCCATCACGCTTGCCTTCCGTGCTCTGACCCAGAAACGCTGACTGTAACTGGGCCAGAATCCTCCTCTCCCGGTTCCTGCCAAGCTTGGCATCAGAGACGGGCCCCTTCCGGGGGGGGGGGGAACCACAGGGGGGGCTGATCCCTGCCCTACCACGCAACGTGAAGCCACGGCAGCAACGTGAAACCCTGCCGATGTCCTGTGAACATCTTTGTCCTTTGAACATTTGTGGGTGGGCCACACGAACGTGGTTCTTCTAGCCAAACCGGACTTGCGGGAGATTGAAAACCAGATGCAGGTCTCTCCCGTGCACCTTGTTTTGAAAATGCATTTCTTTCTTTTTTCTCTTTCTTTGGAGGGCTGCTCCCACACAGCAGCGTGTGTGATGATGGCAGGGTAGAGACACAGAAAAAAAATATATATATATTTTTAAGGACACCTCCAGCCCGCTCCCATTTTAAAGAATTTCTCCGCCCTTCTAGTGGGAAACCAGGGAAACATCAGGAGACACATCCTTCATGCCACAGAGACGGCCACCACCGCGTTGGCCCCAGCTTCTGTTTTGTCCAAGCAGTAGGTCCGGCCTTGTTGACCCTCTGGCCTCTTTGACGTGCTGGCCTCCAGTGACGATGGCCTGTCCGAGCACCGATCCCGCGTTCTTCCCCCCGGTGACCTGGTGTCGCTTTTCCTTCCAGCTGTTCCAGAATCTGAAGAATCTGATGAGCCCCTGCCGCGTTATCTTTGAATCCCCGCTCGAACTCTCTGCTCAAGGTAAATGACGGGTTGGTTGCCATGAGGGGCAGCTCCCGCCCAACACCTGGCCCCACACACACAACTTCTTGAAGTAAAGTTAAGATCCGTAGGTTTGGAAACGCTTGGGAATTTCTGTAGGGACAGTTGCAACCCTCCTGTTTTCCTCCTGGCTGGTTAGACAGCTCTGTTTCTCAGAACCCCTAAAAAAAATCCTAAGAACGTATTCTCAAAGGCTTTCACGGCCGAGATCCGATGGTTGTTGTAGGTTTTCCGGGCTGTTTGGCCGTGGTTCTGGAGGTTTTTCTTCCTAACGTTTCGCCAGTCTCTGTGACTGGCATCTTCATAGGACAGGAGTTAGAACTCTGTCTGTGTTCTGGTGTAGTGTGTGGGATAGTTGAGTATTTGTAGCTGTGGGATCAGCTTTTTGTCCTTTTCAGGAGATTGAGTGATTCCTGTGATCAGGGTGTTTTTTGTTATGGGTGTTGTGTTCTGATAAGAGGGGAAAGATTCCTCTGAAGATGCCGGCCACAGAGACTAGCGAAATGTTAGGAAGAAAAAACCCCAGAACACGGCCAAACAGCCCGAAAAACCTACAACAACCTGTCCTAAGAATATTTGGGTCCCACTGGGGGTCTCTTGGCTCTTTTCTTACAATGGCCACAATTCAGAGTCAGTGCGCACATGTTCAGTATTAAGCACACTGAGAGGACTGGCCTTTCTCTCTGCTCCTTTCTGCCGTGTTTCAAATAGGTTTGATTCTGCACTTATCAACGTAGCTGTAGACATAGGCCATTTCCCTGCCCCACAATACAACAGAAGTGTCACTGGGGTCAGGAAATATCACATAAATCCTTTTAAGGCTTCACGGTATTATTTTTATTCTTCATAAACACCAGACACCGTCAATCCAAATTATAAAAACATGGACTGGTCTTATATAACGGATGCAAGTTGTAACCAAAAACCTAAGTATTTGTTAAATATCGGCGCAGTATGTATGCTGTTCCTAATATTGCTGATTTTTGCAGCACTGATGGTGTGATTTCTGAGATCTGCAACCGCTTACAATACTGTGTGAAATTTCTGAATATTGTTCCCAAAGCCCCGATGACTACGGGGACCACCAAAGTGTGTTTCATTCACCAGCTTCAGTGGTTCCCTATCATCATCGTAGCTTTGGTAACAATATCAAGAAATTTCACACATTATTGTTATTATTCAAAAATACACAGCACAAGTTTTAATCAAAAATCTAAGTATCTGTTAATTATTGGTGCATTATTATTATTATTATTATTATTATTATTATTATTATTATTATTATTATTATTATTATTATTATTATAAAATCCCAGGCACAGTCAATAAAAATTATAAAAACATTGACTGGTATTATATAACAGACACAAGTTTTAACCAAGTATCTGTTAAATATCAATTTATTATTATTGTTGTTGTTGTTGCTGCTGCTGTTACTCACTGATACAGAACATTTCAGTGCCCAGTGCTGCACTGAGTCTAAAAGGACAGGGAGATCTCTGCCCCAGAGATCTTACAATCGATAAAACCAGAAAAGAGGGGAGAGTACAAACAGAACCGGGGTTGTGGCTGTGGACTTCTTGTAGGCGCGACCCCCCCCCCCTCCAGCTGACTCCGTCTTCTCCCCCGTTTTTGGTTTCAGGGAAGCAAATGATCGAAACCTACTTCGACTTCCGCCTTTACCGCCTCTGGAAAACCCGCCAGCACTCCAAGCTGCTGGATTACGACGACATCTTATGAGGGGCAGCCTGGCGCAGACAGGGAGTTGGTTGGTTTCACCGGAACCCCAGGCGGCCGAGCAGCGCGCGAGAAAGACCTTTTTTTAACGGGAGAAGTGGCGGTGGGAGCCCATCGGTGGCTCGGCAGAGCGAAACACGGAGCGTCATGGGCCGGAACGTCGAGAGGCTCGGAAGGGGCAGCCTGCGTCTTCGGGCGTGGCTCAGGCCGGCCCGTGCATCGGACGGAGGGGGCCTTCTGGATCGAGGCAGGTTGGCCCGTCCTGACGGGACGGAGCCGATCACCAGGTTGCAAAAGGGCGAAACTCTCCAAGACATTCCATGCTCAGGTTTTCTTAACTACGGAAATACGAACTGTTCCTAAAGTTCCTTTTTTTCTTGCGCTACGAGATGAAGCAGGTAACCGAGAGGACCGTCCTGCTTCACGCATGGATGTTCTCTCTCATTTGGAAGCAAAGAACATATTGCGCACCTTGGCGATGCGAGGTCTGAAATCTTTATGGGGCTTTGCTGGGACTCAGACTTTTAGAAAGCGTGTCCATTTTAATAGGGAAAGCATAACTTATAAATATATATATATATAAGTGCGATTTTTCTACGAATAGAGGGATTATTTACTTAGCTGTTGCCATAAACACACACCCACAACCAATAGAGGAGGTATTTTTGGTCTGCTTGAAAATATATTTGAAACAACAATATATCTTCTGTAGACAGCTATCTATCTATCTATCTATATATAAAGTGTGAGTTTGTGTGCAATCACCAGCAGGATGGTTTTTCACACACGTTTTGGCAGACGTGTCTGTCTGCGTTGATTGATTTAGTTTCCGGATGAGCCGTGGAAGGGAAAACGCCTCGGGAGCTTCCCTTAAAAGGGTCGGTTGGCTTCCGAGCCGCCTTCTTCGTAGCTTGGACTCTGCCAACCATTTTTAGTTTAGAAATATGGCAACGTGGCTGAGAAAGAGTTCTCTCTAATTCTGTGTGTGTGTATGTCTGTGTGCACATACACACCCACCCTACAAAATAGAAATTAATAGCCATGTTAAAAAGACTGTCTCTCCTTATCTCTGTGCACTTATTCTTACCATCTAGGTGGTTCCTCCCCCCCCCCAAAAAAAAATTCAGATTTTAATCCATAGGTCTGTATAGAACAAGGAACAGCAGCACTGGTGGAAACTTGAGTTGTGGAGGGAAAACCCTCCGCCGGTGTGTAGCACAGCATTACAACACTGGGACATAGTTTCAAAACACAATACCTACCTTTCTCGCCTTGGTACAGAGAGGAGAAATTTGCCGTCGGTTTGCGAGCAAAATCCGCCGACACTCTTATCGACATACCGGGCTCGTCTGGTGGGCTGTGCCAGTTCGGAAATGCCAATTCTGTGCGTGTTAGCTTTTGGAGGGAATGTGTTCAAAGTGTGTGTGTGTGTGTAGGGGTAAGCTTCCTCTGTGTTCTTACCACGTTTGGGTGACGTGGATATCTGAGAAAAGTCCCAGGCTCTGACAGATGTGTAAGTTTCCGTGGTTTCGCAGGAGAGACGATTGCAGTGTTTTCTTTTCGAATCGGAAGGACCTGCCGATTTGCCCGATTCAGCTTTTCTGCTTCGTTTCTTTAAAAGATGACAAAGTGAACCAAGTCTGTATTCTTAACCTTCCATGTGGTAAAGTGATTGTCATAACAAGCCTACGTGGCCCACGTCCTTGTCCGGGAGGCGATACCCGTCCTTATCAGCGGTGATCACTCCCCCGGCAAATAACCGAAGTCCAGCGTTCGTGGTCTCTGTCCGTGTGTTGTAAAATTCGTCGGAGAAGCCAAATTAGAGAGCAGTCTAAGTTGCTTGAGAATGACTGCAAAGTTGAAGATTTGGCCCTTAAAAATCATTGGTGTTTTTTTTTAAAGGGGCTTTTCAGGTCCTGAATTCTTTCCATTTTTGAGCATAACATTATAAGGATAAATCTCTCTCTGTTTTTTTAGGGGAAAATGTATAAATCTATATAGCAACAGTTCGCTGCAGTGGGGTAAATGTGTTATCTGTCCTTCCCACCCCACCCGAGCTGCATTGCTCTAAAAACATAACTATGAAGAGCTGAAACATGAAGACATCAAAAATAAGATTTGCCAAAGCTTACTTGGTAAAACCAACAATATCTTACAAACAGTTGCCTAAATATTAATGGAAGTCAGAGCAGCCAGCCATCTGCTGGAATACCTGCTATTATTATTATTATATGCTAGGTTCTTCTGTTTCCTCCCCACTGTTTCAACTGAAGGATGTTAGACATCTCTTTTGCAGGATTAGACCACATCTAAGGATAGAGAGATTTTTGCTTGATTCGTGACTGGATAAGACGTTTTCGGAGTTTTAACAGATTTCTTCCTAAATTTGAAAGCAAGAACTTGAGGTTCGTAAAAATCGGATGCAAGAGAGCGTTATAACACAGATTCTCTCATCCAGGCAGAGTGTCTTAAAAAATGGATTTCGAAACCATTTGTTGTTTTTCCTGAGTCAGGATGGCCACTATTTTTCTTGTTTTGACAGCCTGCTTTGTCTTTAACAATACAGGGAGCGATGCCCTTTTCCGTACTCCAAATTGCCGTGTCTGTCACCTCTATACCATGTTGAGGATTGAGAATTGTCTTTGAGTTCCTTCTTGATCAAGAACTTTGAAAAGTTCTTCCTAAATTCGGCAGAAATGCTTGAGATCAGATTTTTTTAAAAAGTGTACATAGGAGAAAAAAAAAAAACCTGGCAGATCTCTCCATTCTTACCCAGAAAAAAGGAACAGGGTTAATGCAGTATAATTCAAGTTTCATAAATGATTCTTTACTGGCACCCAGGAAGCTTGTCTACACCAAGAGTTAAACTTGAGAGGCCTCGTTTTCCAGGACGGCTGCCAGCATTGGTGCAGTGTGCTCATGGCACAGGTAGTCTGCATGCCTGGCGGCGGTCTGATCCTTGCATCTACAGCAGAAGGCGGCCGTGGGATCTGCTTCAGAAGGGGTGGTGGGCAGGACGTTGAATCAGGGGCTTGCGGGAACCAGACAGTGGCCACTCGAAGGCCCCCAGCGGAAAAGTTCATAAGCCAGGCACGTGATGGAGAATGTGATCCCATCATCTCTTCTTTCCAGATTGCCTCTGGAGACAGAGTTTTCTGGTCTTCACCCTTGTAGGGAAGGATCTGCTGAAAAGTCTGTCCTCCAGAAACTAACTGGGTCCTTCCCCAGCCGCACCTTTTCTGGAAAGCCAGATCCAGCCTTGGCAACACTTGGTGGCCGTTACATGCCTGATGTTCCTCCCAGGGCGATCTACCTCCTGCAGCTCAGAGCTATTCATACCTGTCTTCTTCTCATCCAATGAGGTGAACGACTATGTGTCATCCTCCTCTTCATTTCTGGAATGATCTTGATTCTCCTTCACCTTCGGTTCTTCCCGCTTTCCCCGTACAATTTTGTCTTCTGGCGACTCCTTGAGAGTCTTGTTAGGATTCTTATTTCCGGATTAATTCCTCTACGATCGTCACACCCTCCCTTGCCGCTTTTTCCTCCCGCTTTTTGCCACGGCATCCTGGCATGTGAGATTCACAGTATTTGGATCGTTTCCTTCAAAAGGAGAAGGGAAGGCCGCCTTGTGGTTTGGAAGAGAAGCCAGGCTGGTTATTGGGTGGCAGCTCTGACACGGGAGTGGCCGGGTGTGATTTTATTTTATAGAAGCCGTGGCGCAAACATTACTCATCGGTACCCCTTCCGCCGAACCAGCAGAAAGGTGGTACATAAAGAAAAGGAAACGAGGAGGTAAATCCGATGGCCAGCATCCTCTCTGTCTGTCGGTGAGCAAAATACTTATTGAGTTGAAAGCCATCTGGCCTTCCTCTGGCGATGCTGCTTTATGCCCCTGGCACGCTGAACTTAACCGTGCCGTCTCGGGTGACGACCGACGGCCCCGGGGGCCGAAATCAGGGGAGGCGCAAAGGGTGGGTTTGGCTTGTCTTTACGGCACGAGCTGCCGGTGACCGTCCAGCTGGGAGGCTGCCTTCCGCAGATCTTCTCGGGCCGACGTGAATGCCTCCTGCCCTTCTCCCGGGAAGGCTTTGGTTCATTCGCACGCGGATCCAATTCGCAGCGGCCCAGCCCGGTGTGCGCAGAACGCTCTCTTAGCAAGGCAGGGAAAAAAAGCCATTTTGTTTGCACTGCAGTCTTTTCCGTAACACCGTCGTTTTGCCAAGGGGGGAGGCTGGCCAGGGCGAGTTGCCCTGGGGCTTCTGGTTTCTTTGGCGCTTGAAGGGTTGCACTGGCCTTCCAACCCTTCCTGCTGATTCTGGTCCATCTCAGCGAGAATGATCCGGAGCCCGAGGTTGGGAGTTCGATTCCCCCCGCGGGGCCTCCTTGACAAGGGCTCGACGCGATGACCCGTAGGGTCCCTTCCAGCTCTGCGGTTCCAAGAGGATGAGGATGATTGTCCTTAACGAACTACTTACTGGATAACTCGGTGGTTTAGGTCTTTGGCTGAGTAGCCAGAGGTCGGGAGTTCGATTCCCCACAGTGCCTCCTTGAGAGTCTGGACTAGATAATTCATAGGGTCCCTTCCGCTATGCAGTTCTAAGATGATGATGATGAAATCATCACCACTCTGAGCTCCTGTTTCCTAATCTACGTAATCTCAAAATGTGAGGGATTAAGACCAAGAAGGGTCTAATTCCCTACTGAGCTAAGACCCTTTTATACAACAATGCATACAGGAGACAGGTGTGCTTCCTGTTGTCCCATTGCAGCAGGGTTCTGTGTTCCGATCCTGGTGGGGGGGAGGGAGGAAACCAACCAGAAGGAGGAAATGGCAAAATGTTTCATGGTAGCAAATCCTGACCCGTCCCCTGTTAGCTCATCCTTCAAGTTTTGGCTTCTTTAAAAGGGACAGCCGAGCGCTGGAATTTGACCTCACAAGGTCTGCGCTGGATTCTAAAACTGTGAGTGTGCAGACGTTGTCCCAGTTTTCTTTCTCTCTTGTTGTATATATATTTGGAGGTTTTTTTGTGCAGCGAATGGCTGACCGAATACCATTTTCTGCCCCTCTCCGAAAATTTATTACGGTTCGTAGTTGGTATTCTTTGTGACTGGACTGTGTTTTGTATTGGTGTCACGCTGGGGCTTACCCTTTCTTGTATTCAGCAATAACATACCGGGGGGGTCTTTAGGACAATAACCCTATTTTTTTCTGATGGCTCATATCCACGATGTGAGGGTTTTTACTTTACTGTTCTCAGACCCCAGGGATACGACTGCCTCTTCTTATCAAGCATGAAGTAACTCTGGTCCTCAGCCTGCAGGCAGGGAGGCAGGATGAGCTCGGTTTTGTTCCCCATGTTTTCGAGACATGGATGTAGACGATAGCGGGGGTGACGTCGTCCTGTCCCGCTGTCTGGCCAGTCTGAGAGACAGAAGGGCGTCGATAGAGCAGGTTTCAGCATGGAGAACCCATCAAGGCTACAAGAGCGAGGCGACGGGATTTAGGGACCGTGTATTCTGCAACCCTGACTACAATTTCAATGAACCACTACCGTAGGACCCCCTTATCCACGGGATCGGTATCCGCTGATTTACTTCCCCATAGTCTGAAAAGACTTAAAATATTAACATTAAAATCCTAGAAATAGAGATTTATAAAGATGACATTACTAGAACTGGCGACTAGAGGGGATCAAGACTATGCTATTTATAGTGTTCAGTAGAGAAATATATTTCCGCAATGTCATTACCAGAACTGGCCACTAGAGAGAGCCAGAGACCATGCTATGTGGCTATTAAAAATCGCGATAATCTGCATTTTTCAACAATCTGCAGGGGTGGGATTTGGAACTCATCCTGCAGATACGGGAGCCCTACTGTATCTGGATTATTTGGGAGTTAAAAAAATTAACATGGAGTTAAAAAAAAAACCAGGGTTGGATAGATTGGTTTTATACGCCGAAATTGTGGATAATGGAATTCTTGTCTTCGATGCATGTAGCTACTAAGAAGTAATGTTTCCTTGAGTAGGAGAGACTTGTAGAAGGGATCCAGAAAGGCACAGTGGTTAGAGGAGTAGAGCATGAGCCAAAGGTCCTGGGTTCAAATCCTCCCACAGCCATGAAAATTACTGAGGGGGGACTCAATCTCTCAGTTTATGCTACCTCACAGGGTGGTTGTGAGGGTAAAAATGGAGCATCTTGGATGCCACTCTGAGCCTCTCAGAAGGAAGGGCAGGATAATAATACTAATAAACACCCACGGATAATAGGAAAAACATAAACTGTAGATACTTCTGTTCCAAATGGCTTAGCTGTGAGACGGTTTTTGAGACGTCATGGCTGAATCTCATGACCTGGAGAGCTTTTGCAGTTTGGGGCCTCCTTTAAGCTTTTGCTGCAGGGTCCCAGTGGTGCCGCAACCAGAGGGACAGGTGTTGGTTCACTCTACACAGCGTTGAAGACGGACTCGGGTGTGTTTTCTGAGTCAGTTTCTTCCACGGCAGAAGAGATAAGCCGCTTCCTTTTGGACCGATCGATCGGTGGCTTACCTCTTCTGCAGCAGGAGCCGCCGAAGGCCGTGGTATCCCGTCTCCGGGATGTGACTCTCTCCCTTCTTCAGGCAGTGGCCACCCACCTCAGGGGTAGAGGGGCGAGGGGTATATGCGCTCAACAAACGTCTGGTTTGATGGCATCTAGTTCTACCTTGGCATCCATAAACCTCCCTTTGAGCATTCAGTGGCATCTGGCCGGCCAGTGTCCGAAAGGGAGTGTAAAGGTTTGACTGGACTTCGATACGACCCTGCCAGAACTGTTCTTCGTTTTACTAACCCTTCTTCTTTAGCGTCCTTAAGTAGACAACTTGACGTTGTTAGTTGTCCACCAAGGAAAGCTGCCTTCCAGCTTACTACTTCAACTCGGGCTCTTCATCTCCTGTCTTACTCCTCTGTATTCCGAGATCCTTTTCCCCCGAACCAATGGACGTTTCTAGGTTTTAAGATGTGATTTAATAAAACGAAACCTTCAGAATGTCAGAAACGTGGGTCGTGTTTTCTCTTTTTAATTTTGACGTTTTGTTTTCTACGGGGAGCACAGAATGCCGGAAGTCTTTAAAGTGCCGAATTCCCAGCCGTAATCCATGAAAATACGGAAGACGAGCAGACATTTATCAGCCAGTTGGGCATTCCCTGAAAAGGGTTGCCGTAAGTCAAAATTGAGGTCCGTGCAAAACGGGGTCCGCCTTCTCCACTTACTATGCCCTCCTGAGCTTGGAAAAGTTACTTTTTTAAAAAATGATCACTCCCAAGAAGATTCTAAGCTCCACGCCATATGCTCAATTCTGTAGGCTCACAGTGAGACCAGATGTGGCACACTCAAAAAAAAAAAAACACTGCGAATTTTCTACAGAAAAAAATGCATGCTATCTTTTCAGAGGAAAACCATGAAGAGGAAGCCGACATGGGGAAAAATGGGAATGAATAGGCAGTTATCAGGAGGGGGTGTGTGTGGTTTTTCCTCCCCACCCTTTTATCACACATCTTTCAGCTTTTTTATGTGTGTTCAGTGAAGCGGCAGAATTAACAGGCGTCCAAGGCCACCGGCAGGATCTACGTGTCATAAGTGCCGTCTTATGCTAAGCTCACCTTTCAGAATCATCCTTTGTTTTTAAATGCATTATTTTCCTGTTTGCCCCCAAATACACCCAAACAAAATTTTGTGTCTTCTCTTCAAGATCTGAAGGACGAGGGTTGTGAGAGGGTCCGTATTGATCCCACGACAAGGCAATGCAAGACTTGGGGGCGGGGCATTAATAATAATAACAATAATAATTTGGGTTTTTTTAATTTTATAACAACCAATCAAACATAAAATGAGACACAACTCACCAAGAAAACCTTAGTAACACAGACGAAAGTAATACGTCAGGATAAAAAAGTTCATTCCAACCGGGACCATCTGGAGATATAACTAATGATGATGATGATAAACAATAACTTCAGTTACTGTTATAGTTCCATCCTGCCAAATCCTGGGGTTTGTGGTAAGAATTTTCTGCCCGAGAAATCCATGACGTCTCAGGAGGTAATGCTCCATCTCTTAATCAAACGACCGTTCTCAGGATTGCATGGGGTAGAATCGGGACCAAGCAGTTTTCAATGTACAGGGTAGATCCAGTTTTTTAAATGAAGGCAACGTAACTCATCACGCTAGAATGAGGGCAGAATTTGGCCGGCTCTGGCTCAGAGGGCAGCCAGGGACAGGCGCTGGGCCGGTTTCACTGGGCTGGAAAACTGGTTCTGTTCTGGGCAGGGTGGAACCAACCGCTCGTTTTCATTTACATCATGTTCCTAACCTTTTTTGGGATAATAATAATGGTCCTTGGGTTCTTTCGAGGAGAAAGGCGAGGTGTAAAAAAATAAAAATAAAATAATCCTAGAACGACAGAACTGGAAGGGATCCTGAAGATCATCCAGTCCAGCCCCTGTCAAGGAGGCCCCATGGGGGGAATCGAACTCCCAACCTCTGGCTCTGCAACCAGAGGCTTAAACCCCTGAGCTATCCAGCGATTCACAGCCTCTTTTCGGTTTTCAATACATCCTCACCCCTCCCTTGCCTCTCCCCCACCTCTCTTTTAAGAAAAACAACAAAAATCCATTTGTAATTTAAAATTCCCTAAATGCTATAAAAATGGTTTTGAATTTACAAAAAAACCCCGAACACCTGGCCGTGTGTTTCCTTTAGAGATCCTGAATTCCAGTAATGATATCCATCAGAGATATAATGCTGATAAAAATATGTGGTTTCTTTTTTTAAAATAAACAGTCTCACAAGGCCTTTTTTTTTTTTTCCTCGGCACGAGGCAGGCCTCCCAGTTTGGGAAATATAGCCAGCTACTGAATTGCGTGCATGCACCATTAGGATTAAATCGAGCAGTGAGAGAAGGCTGGGGCTAAAAAGGCAGCCTGCAAAACCTTGTGTTGCTAGAGCTGGCGTTGCAGCTGCGAACACGGACGTTGACAGGATGCAAGTTAAACAGGCAGTTTGAAAAGTTGTTATGTGCTGTCAACTTGCCTCCGACTCATGGCGACCCTATGAAGGAGGGATCTCCGAAATGTCCTGTCCTCAGCCGCCCCCGGCTCAGCTCTTGCAAATTCAAGCCCATGGCTTCCTTTAGGAAGTCAGTCCATCTCATGTTATTGGGTCTTCCTCTTTTCCTGCTGCCTTCCACCCTTCCCAGCATGATGGGTGTTTTTTTTCCCCCAGAGACTCCTGCCTTCTCATGATGCGCCTGAAGCAGGACAGCCTCGGTTTCAACATTTTTGCCTCCAGAGAGAGTTTGGGCTTGGTTTGTTTGAGGGCCCACTGGTTTGTCGTTCTGGCCATCCATCGGAAATACAATCGTGTGGCTGATCTTGGCCTTGGTCATCCTGACCCTTGATGACCTTTTCTAATTCCTTCATTGCTGCCTTTCCCCGCTGAGCAAATATACACAGTACCGTTTACACAAGTGGCGTGTTTATGTACACACCGTATATGTACTTTTTATACATACATACACAGTGTCTAGGACTGGTGAAAGACAACCAGCTTGCTGGTGTTCCCTGAAAAAGCAAACGGTAAATAAATCCAACTTTTTCTGTTGTGAGATAAAATAGGTGGAGGGAATTGTCCAGTTTGAGCCCTTCTTTGGTGAGGCTCCGCCGGTTGCTAAAAAGAAAAAAAAGGAAGTGAGCCATTGTCATCTAAGATGCCCTGTGATTTATGGCTAATTAGGGGATTAATTAACAGTACGTCTGCCACCGCACAGGCTGGACAGAACTGGGCCACCATCAGCTCATGAGTGATAAATGAGCTCACCTTGAACTCGCCTGGACGGTAATTCAACGCAGACGAGGCGTCCTTCGTCTGAAATCACCGAATTTCTTGCACCCATCTGGCCGGTTGGACCCCCTTCTCATGGCAAGGTGTCGGACCATAAAAGGCAGCTTGGTCCATAACCCCGGTGGGTGCGCTCCACTTTCGAAGGAAGGTGAAAGAAACCCAGGTGGGCTTCCGCTCCAGACTTCCAAGAGTCAAACGGATAAAGGGGTTCGAATGCTCGGGGCAAGGCGGAACAGATCCCTTCAAGTCAATCCCGCTTCTGCTCCATATTTGAAGAAGAATAAGAGCTTTGGGACAAGGATCACGCTGTTTGGAGACACCCTCTGGTTGTCCAGTCCAAGCTTGGTTTCAAAATAAAGAACCAGAAGGCAGAGGATCGAGGAGCTGAAGTTGTATTCCCACAACCGCAGGGCCTTCTCTGTGGCTGCTCCCAGACGGTGGAACTCCCTCCCACTGGAAGGCCAGCCTGGCCCCGTCTTGGCTGTCCTTCTGCCAGCAGGCGAAGACTTTTCAAGCGAGCTTTCCGGCTGCTTTGACTGTGTTTTAAGTATTGCTCAGGTTTCCCATTTCCCAGACTATTTGTTTGTTCCTTTTCAATCTTTCTACACGTGTTGTTTTTAGCTTTAAATATGGCCTTTTAAGGACGTATGACACCTTTGGATTCTCGTCATTTCATTCTTCGATATTGCCTTTCAAGGACGGTAAGACGCCTCGGGTCCTTTTCTAAGAAGAACGGCGGGGTAAAAATATTGTAAATACATATAAATAAATAAATAAAGTTCACCTTACCAAACTGTTAACCACCACCCCCTTGGGTAAGATGTATTGCAATTCTCTTTAAATTAAAAAAAAAAAAACCCAACTAATTATGAACAGTACCTATATATTTGTTGGTGTCAGGTCCCCTCAAGTCACCTCTACCCCAGGGTGACCCCATGAATGAGCGATCTCCGAAATGTCCTGCCCTGCTCAGCTCTTCAAAGATCAAGACTGTGGCTTCCTTGAGGGAGTCAGTCCATCTCGTGTTATTGGGTCTCCCTCTTTTCCTGCTGCCTTCCCCCCTTTCCCAGCGTGATGGTCAGAGAATCCAGCCTTCTGGTGATGGGCCCAAAGCAGGACAGCCCGAGTTCAAACAAAGCTCTCCTCCAGCATCATATTTCAAACGAGTCCATTTTTTTTTCTTGCCAGCTTTCTTTACTGTCCAGTTCTCACATCCATACATAGTGGTTGGAAACATAAGACGGTGGATGATCTTGGCGCGTGGGATTTCATGCTGGTGTGTCTGATTTTTGTCCCCGTCTATGGGGCCACCCAACTAGATTTGCACTGCATGTGTTTGTGAGTTATAACCGAGAAAAGTAACTTCTCCACACCCCTGCATCACCCCTGGTACACTCCCAGACCTCACATCTCCTTCTCTTTCGCTTTCGTTCTCTCTCTCCCTCCCATATTCTCTCCCCATGTGGAAAGACCTGGTTTCTGGGGAACACCCTAGAAATTACACCAATAAATCTATTTGTCTCCCTGTGAAATCTAAAAAATGCTCATCCTGAACTCCTAAGCCTTCCTCATTCCATCTCAGGCCATCGTACAGACCGAGTCACTTCAATGTGACAGTTTTTTTTCTCCTCACACACCCCTGCCTGCATCAACCTGCTTCGCCTGTCATCCTCCCCGTTGACAAAAACGCCTGGACCTCTCAAAACCTTGCGTTCTTTGCCGTGAGCATAATGCAAGTTCAGAAACAGGATGACAAACCTAGACAGCATCTTAAAAAGCAGAGACATCACCTTGCCGACAAAGGTCCACATAGTCAAAGCTGTGGTTTTCCCAGTAGCAATGTATGGAAGTGAGAGCTGGACCATAAAGAAGGCGGACCGCCGAAGAATGGATGCTTTTGAATTGTGGTGCTGGAGGAGACTTGAGAGTCCCCTGGACTGCAAGGAGAACAAACCTATCCGTTCTGAAGGAAATCAACCCTGAGTGCTCACTGGAAGGACAGATCCTGAAGCTGAGGCTCCAATACTTTGGCCATCTCACGAGAAGAGAAGACTCCCTGGAAAAGACCCTGATGTTGGGAAAGGGTGAAGGCAAGAGGAGAAGGGGACGACAGAGGACGAGATGGTTGGACAGTGTCATCGAAGCGACCAACATGACTTTGACCCAACTCCGGGAGGCAGTGGAAGACAGGAGGGCCTGGCGTGCTCTGGTCCATGGGGTCACGAAGAGTCGGACACGACTTAACGACTAAACAACAACAAACTCATATCCACTTTAAAAATGAAACAAAACAGTGGTTCCCAATCTTGAGTCCCCAGATGTTCTTGGACCAAAACTCCCAGAAGCCCTCGCTACTTGCTGTGCTGACCAGGATTTCGGGGAGTTGCAGTCCAAGAACATCTGGGGACCCCAGGTCGGTTTCAACAATGGTTCTACCACGGTTGAACATCTGGGGACCCCCAGGTTGAGAAGTACTGGTTTAAACAATGGCTCTACCACTGTTTGGAGAGTGGCCCAGTCTCTCTCTCTCTCTCCGTCTCTCTCTCCCTCTCTCCAGATCTGACAGGTACCAGCTCACCTGTGGCACCTGGACAAACAGGTGGAAGCAAACACAGTAGCCTTGACCCTCGCTGTGTCAATGTATCAAGGAAATTGTTTGATTTCTTCCGTGTGAAGCGGTTGTCGCTCGGTGCGCTCCTCTAGGGACGTCACACAGACACACACACACCCCCCCCGAGGCCTGGCCTCTGCCCAAGGGGTGTTGCCTGAAAGACTGCAGCAAAAAAGAAGAAGAAGAGGGAAAAAGGGGAAGTCAGGCGTTCCTGTCCCAATGACGGGTGAGGGAGGGAGTAAAGGGGTGGCGGGTGGGTTGATTGGCCGACGGACGGGCGACAGGCAGGCAACCTTTGTACACCGTGCGTCAAAAGGCGCACGGTTGGGTTGCTGGCGACAGGTTGGCTCCATCGCGCCAGCTGTGCAAGACCGAAGCTTCCTTTGCTCACGGACCAGCCCCCCCGGCTCTCTTCCGCCCCCTGGAGGTAAGTGAGAAATGCCCCTCCTCACTTTTTGGGAGCCGCAAGAAGGCGCGGGAGTTCAACCGGCCGGTTTTGTGCTTGTCTCTGAATACTAGACCTCTGGGTCTCTTGTGCGTCCAGCTGGCAGGCGACACGCCAAACATGGTTGTGGCCCGGAGGGAAATTTCCAGCCACAAGGGGTGGCCCTGTTGGCCGGGTTTGAAAATGAGGCTAGGCTCAATCCGTATGCAGAGGAGAAGTCGCTGTCAGGCTGCTAGTTCAGGTGGCCATATGGTGGAGCCTCAACCACCAGGAGCAGTATAGCTCTGAGTACCAGTTGCTGTGTTGACTTGACATTGAGCCATCAGTTCAATGGGTCTACTTAAGCGGGAGCTACGTAGCCATTGGCTTTAGACCCTTGTCGGCTGTAAGCTCATGGGGGGGAGGGGGTAGACCTAGCCCAACAAACTTTGCTGCCCGAGGCAAAAAGCCATCCATGCCACATCATTAGCTGTTGAATTGAATTGGTCAATAATAGGTTCGTCATCCTAAAAGCCAGCAAGCTAGTTTGGGGGGTGGGTGGGGTGCAAACAGAAAGAAGGGAAGAGGTAGGAAGCTCCGAAAGGAAGGGTTCCATGTGTCTCAGGATCGGACCAGCCCCGTTGGGTGGGCTTGAGTGGGAATCATGGTCAGCCAACCGCCAACTTCAGTTTGGGGCATTGTGGTATCGTATTTCCGATCACCGTGTATAGGTGTGAACGCTGGACCGTTTAAAAAAAGCTGATGGGGGAATCGTTCGAAATGAGGGGCCGAAGGAAAGCTTTACGGATACCCTGGACTGCCAAGAAAGATGAACAAGTGGGTCCTAGATCAGGTCAAGCCTGAAGGATCTCTGGAGGCAAAATTTATGAAACTGAGGCTGCCTTTCTTTGGGCCCATCCTGAGAAGGCAGGATTCTCTGGATAAGACCATGATACTAGGAAAGGTGGAAGGCAGCAGGAAAAGAGGAAGACCAAAGATGAGAGGGACTGACTCCCTAAAGGAAGCCATGGGATTGAGTTTGCAAGAGCGGTGCAGGGCAGTGGAGGGGCAGGACATTTTGGAGAGTGTGCATTCATAGCGTTGCCGTAAGTGATGGGTGAATTGACCGTGCATAAGAATAACAGTGTTGTGGTATCTCTATGTTTTGCTGTATGAGGCAGAGAAGCACCTTTAGTGCAGAACGGTGATCTGAACAGGGCAGACAGCACAGGAGGAGAAAGTTTTAAAACCCACAAACACACCTTGTGTGTTGCTTCCAGCGTTGTGCCTCTTATGCAAATCCGTCTACCCCCATGGTTATATTTGTCTTTTTAAAAAATTCCGGGAGCTGAGATCCCCTCTATGTTGGTCCTACGTGAATACCCAGAACAGTTTAGTGGATAGAGCGAACGGCCTAGGACTCAGGAGTACTGGGTTCAAATCCCTCCTCAGCTATGGAAACTCACTGGTGGTGTGGAACTGGTAAAATCCACTCCTTAAATATCTCACTTACCCTGTTAGAGTTGCTACAAGTCGGTTCTGACTTGACGGCTGATAAAATAACACGTTGATCCTACCCAGCACGGCTGTTGTAAGAATTAGAAAAATGAATTTGTTGTTGCTGAGTGCCGTAAGTCATTTTTCACTTGAAGCAGCTCCATGAACTGATGAGCTGAAAAAAGTGCTATTACAACCCTGCTTTGCAAATTCAAGGCAAATGCATTCCTTTAATAAGCCAATCCATCTCATGTTCGGTCTTCCTCTCTTCCTCCTGTCTTCAACTTTTCCTAGCATTATTTAATTTGTTTTTCCTAGTGAGTCCTCTCTGCTCATAATACAGCCCAAGGTATGATAGCCTAAATTTAGTTATTGCACTTTCTGAAACGAAAGGTTCTTAATCCTTTGAAGGAGTCAGCCTTGAATCTCTTCGGCATCATTTTCCACTAGACTGTCTCGATAGAAGTATGTAAAATAACTTTGAACTTTCTCAGTGAGTTGGGTACCTCGCTGTGGAGCCAGAGGTTGGGAGTTCGAATCCCCCACTGGGCGTCCCGGGAGAAGAGCCAGCCTGGGTAGCCTTGGGCAAGCTGCACAGTCCCAGGGCGCCCCCTAGTGGAAGGGAAGGGTCGTCCACTTCCTAGTACTTGATACCGAGAAAAACCAGGAAAGGGTTTCCCTAACTCAGAACTGGCACACTATTATGTTATTATTTAAGTGGAAAATAAATACTACTGCCGTTGCTGAAATCCTGTCCACGTAAGCCAATGACCAATGCAAACCTCTTGTTTTGAGGCTGGCAAAACATAGCAGTCCTTTAAAAACACAAGAGGACTAGAATCCTCAAAATGTTCGGGGAAGACGCTGAAAGGAAAATGCACACAAGACTCACTTCTCTCCCAAAAGTGCAACCAGATTTTGGGTTCTTTTTGAGGAGAAAAGCAGGGTAATAAATAAATGAATAAATGAATGAATAAATAAATTAATAAAAAAAATTAAAAGCTGGCTTTGGGGAAAACTGTTTTAAAAATAGCCCAAGACTCTTACCCTGAGGGTTGAATTTTAAGACCCCTTCATGTCATTTTCACAACACATCATATTAAAAGTGAAGACTTGCCGTATGCAATCATTTTATTTCCATTGATCTCTCATCTCTCTTCCAACAAACTCAATAAACCATCTGAGATTCTCTTCTCTTTCTGTTTTAAACTCTCACAATCACCCTGTGATTTAGGAGTGGCTGAGGAGGAGTTTGACGATTCCTGGCTTCCTTAACTGAGCTGAGGATGGGATATGAACCGCCGTCCTCCAGGTGGTCTTTATACCTCATAGAAACATAAATCACCTTAACTCTAACAGTAGGAAGAAACCCATCAAATCAGTTCTATAAGCCAAATGGAGCCCAATCAGAGAGCAATTTCTGCAGGCGGACAGGAAGTGCCATTAGAAGCAGAGCTGGCTTAAGCGGTAAAAGATGTATGATTATCCTCCAATGGCATTCACTGCTTTGGTTGCAGATTAACTTGCTGTTCTCTGACGGATGGGTCATTCGGAGGAAATAAAATGTTCTGTTTACCTGTGGATTATCTTGATCACTTCCAGAGGTGTAGCTCTCTACCTGTTTTCGCCTTCAGAGCCTTCCGCGTCCCCCCATACACACCCAGTTCATTCAAACTGGAGTTTTAAATATTTTATTTAGATGGATACATTCAGTTACAAAACACGGCAGATTATCTGATTAAGCTCATGTTTTGAAACGGATCGATTATCTGCTCCCAGCCCTCAAACACTATCCTAGATGGCAAGAGATTCCTTATTCAAAGAGATTGGTCATCAAAACACCGGTTAGAAATGTCTGGTGCCACCTTATTGACTGTGAAAATGTAATCCGAACCATCTTTATCAAAAGTTTTCCAGTAACCAGGAAACAAATTACATAGAACAGAAAGAGTATAATTTGATGCAGGCGATAACCATTTTGAACAACGAAAACAATAGACTACGATATGGCTGTTGTTGCATTTAACGCTATAAAGGTGGACCAAATCTGGTTCTCCAAATGTTGTTGTCACACTACAGGGCCCATCATCCCTCAGCACAGGTTATGCTAGTCAGTGCTGATGGGAGTTGTAGTCAAACACATCCAAAAGGCTGCGCTTTACCGAGTTCCATTCTAAGGTTGATCTCGCTTTCTAGATCTTCCTTCCGAGTTCTGAACACCTTCGTTGCCGGGTGAAATGATAAGAGAACAACTCTCTAAATCTTTTACGAACGAAGCCGATCATTACGTCACAATCTCTTTTTAAAATTTATTTTTAAAGGAGATGGGCTGAGCTGACAAAATGACCGGGCGCCCCAAGGATTTACGACCCTTTAAAATAAAAACGAGTCCTTGCTCTCACGGCAGAATGGCGTGTCAGCTTGCTATAAACTTGTTCAAACAATACTACACCCTCGGCTGTAGAAAACCCAAGCGTACTATTTTAAAGCAGAGCTTGGAAGCTACTTCAACACTACAAATCCCTTATCCCTCTCTCCCTAGAGGTTGCTGTGAGGGGGTCATGATCAACATGGCCCCGGAAACAAACAGAAAGTGGGTTCGACCTTCTCTTCCTCACGGCCTTGCTGACGACGATTTTTGTGTTCGTCTTAGACTATGGCGCCCATCATCCCCAGCTAGTTGTGGAATGATGGGAGTTGTAGTCTAACCCGTCTGGAGGGTGAGAAGCAAGGGGAAGGCTTGACACATCTCTCTGCCGCTGTTTGGTGAAGGTGCGTTCTCTGGCTAAAGGCCCATGGGCCACGTTGATCATAAGGGCAGGTACCTTGTTTAGATGAAACCCATTTGGTTTATATCTATATCTATGTCTATATATATATCTATCTACCTTGTCTACAAGGCATTTATTTGGACAAATTGACTTTCTTGACCAAGTATTTACATAAGATCTGTTGTAGACAAACAGACAAAGCTAAGCCAACCAAGCAGGTGGAAGGCAAAGGAACTCACGCGGAGGTGTGAAATAAACCTTATTGAAAACTTGCCATTAGCTAAGAAAAGTGCTGAACATGTTTGATAGTCACATAAGGACCATTTCCCCCCACCTCAAGACGTTTTGCAAATGAGCTTGCCTTGTTTTGTGCTGGATCTTCGGGAGCGAAATATAGGTTTCAATGATCAGGTGAGGATTCGAACTCTGTCCTCCAGAGTCCTAATCCATCACTCTTATACCACAGACATAGAGGTACGGCAGGAGCAAACCTGGGCAGGATTCTGACATCTCCCCTCCCACCGCCAGGCAGGGCGCAACTCTTGCAACAAGCAAACTTGTGAACAACAACTCCCACAATGCTTGACCAAGGGGAATCTGGAAATTACAGTCCAAATAAATGTAATTCCACCCCCCAGCTCTAGATAGTTTCTTCTTGATTTTCTAAACCGCCTTTGCCTTTCTACAGGCAAACGGACCCGTTAAAGTAAACCAATCCGCCCTTCTGCCTTAGCCCTATAGCCAGCTTGATGTTCATTGAGTAAAAGAGAGCAAAAGTTTCACGAGGAAAGGAATGAAGTAATTTTCTTGAAGGAGCACAGCCTGCAAAACCTCCCAAACCTTCCCCACTCAACCCTGGCCAAAACCAAGATGTTTATCTTTCTGTACAACATTCTTTGGCCTCAGTTCCAGATAAGCCACGCCAGTAAACCTGGCCGGCCTGCCAAGAGCGACACGTTAATCTGTGTAAAGGAGTGGGCCTGCCCCACGAAAGCTCACAGTGAAATCCAGCAATTAGTCTTCAAGGTGCGACTGTGGTTTTTGCCTTCTTTATTTTTCTTTTGGTTTCGCTGAAAAGACCTTTCCCGTGTCTACAAGCGTTCTGTCGCTGCTGACGGCTGAGGAATTACCTTGGAAAGCTATGTTTTAGGAAGAGAAAATGTTCCAGATTTCATAGAACTGTAGAGTGGGACAGGATCCCAAGGATCATTCTAACCCAACCGCTGGCAATTCAGGAGAGATGTCCAAACTCTGTTTCAAAATCTCAAAAAAAGTGTGAGTCAACCACCTCCTGAGACCTTCCCCGCAGCCCAACACGCGTTCACATGAGTTAAAATACTGGTTCATAAATTGCTGGGCACCAAATCACATGTTCAGAGAAATCTGTTTCTACAAGGAGTGCTCCTGTAAGTGGCAAAAAGGTGTAACTGTGAAAACACATTAAAGAGAAGAATATGTGCATAATCTGTATTATCAGTGGATTATGAAACTACAGTTTTCTTTCTGTGTCAAATTTCTGAGACAGAAACACCAAAGCAGATCACCTTGCTGGGGAGAAAATATTATAAGAGCAGGAAACATGCAATTCTCAGATGGTGCATTTTGGTCCTGGGTGAAGAAAGAGCTGGCGTGTTATGAGAAAAGTAATTAGCAGATTCCCACCCTCATCATATGCGCCATCAGTCATGTACAAAATAAACTAGAGAGATTTAGATAAGTCGTTCACAATTAGTGCTACATACGTTATCAGTGGGAGATCAAAGTTCTCTAGATAGGCTCCAGCATCTTCCAAAAAAATTATGAAGAATTCACACAACCTTATTTAATCATCATTTTTTTCTTTGGGTTCCGCCTGATATACCTGCACTGACTAACAAGGCTACCTCTTCTAAAACGACAATTATCAGATACAGGAGGACCTCAATATAGCTGAAAAATGCTATATATTAAAAGGTCTCCGGCTCCCTCAAGTAGCCGGTTCGTAAACACACCCTGGAAATACATAGAAATAGATATTTCTCAGGGCAGGGTTATTTAGTATTTTCAGACAGTGGATAGGTGAATCAGCGGATACCGATACCGCGGATAAGGGGGTCCTACTCTAATTATTAAAATGTTGAGGTGGGACTTATGAGATCCTGGTTTTATAGTCCTCACTGAGCCATAAAACTCATTGGGTGAACTTGAATCGGTCATTTGGTCTCAGAATAATCTACCTCACAAGGCCGTTGTGTGGATAAAGTAGAGACAGCTGCATATATTACCTTGAGCTCACCAGAGGAAGGGGAGCTGAGAGGTGCAAAATAATACACACAAATACCTCTCAGCACAAATCGGGGCTGGTTGCCGAGGATTCTGAGAAATCAGCAACGGCAGCGTTTTAAAAACGGTTGGTTGATCGCGATAATACCAATGCGAAGTTGGGAGGTTTTGGTCTTTTGTGATCCATGTAATTAGTTTTGGCCCAACACCAGAGGGAAACTATGTGCACCAACATCCGCAGGGTGTTCCCTGGGTTCAAATTTCAGGTGATTTTTCAGTGGTGTACTACAGGGGAAAAAATATATATATATACACACATACATATTTTAAAGACTGCAGAGGGAACGAAAAGTATAGGCTACTGCACAGGCATTTTGATGGACATTCACCCGCATGCCTAAGAACCTGGCGTTCATTGTAACCATGTAAGAATGCTCCTAATTCACCCTGTTTCTGATGTGCAGGTAATAATAATTTGAGAACTGCAGAGTTGGAAGGGACCCTATAGATCATCAAGTCCATCCCCATCTTAAGGAGGCACAATGGGGGAATCGAACTCCCAACCTTTGACTCTGCAGCCACATGCCTAAACCACTCAGCTATCCAGCCAGCTATAATCATCTTAAAACTACAGGGTCGGAAAGGACTCTATGAATGATTGAGTCCAGCCCCTGTCCAGGAGGCCCAGTGGGGGAATCGAACTCCCAACCTCTGGCTCCATAGACAGAGACCTAAACCACTGAGCTATCCAGCAATTGTCTAATAATCCAGCTGTTCCGGTAGTGAGTGCTATTGCTGGTGTTGTTGAAATAGCAGTAATGACACTACTTCACATTTGCCGTGCTTATCTTCCCAATTAATTTTATTCCCAGAAGTTGTGGGAATGGTTATCTCTGAAGAATTATATGAAATTTATGGAGCCCGGATTTATCAATGGCCTGTATTGAAGAGATTGGTGCAATATCGGAATTGGCCACTAGGGGGGAACCAGAGAGCATTTCTATGTATTTTTCTGCCCAATGTAAATTCAACATATTAATAACATGCAGTGTAACAGATTATTTGCACAATTGGAGTAACACAAATGCTATAATGCAATATTCTGACATTCCCCCAGCATGCTATTTTAACCACATGAGCAACAATAACACCATTTTCCAAGCTGGGTGAGAAAGAGAGGGCTAAAATTGATTTTTAGTCAACAGGGGCCATTTATTTCCATCAAGTAAACACTGGAGAAACAGAGGTGAAGAATGGTACATATTCTCATTCTGCTTTCCTTGAGTGAGGCATCTGGTTGGAGGTGGCTTTCCTCCAGTCTTGCTTTTCCAGTTAAAAAAAATAAAATAAAATAAAAATTACACAGTAACGTCTAATGATAAGATAGAAAACTAGTAATTTTTTTTAAGGCCATAACGTCCCTATAAAAACTGTTGTTAAACACAGCCAATAAAACCATAATGCAACAGGAGTTACACAGAACAGCAAACCAAGGTGTCTCATTGCTTGTTAAAAGCTCGTTAAAAGCAAGGAAAGAGCTCTAGAACCTATGAAGTGAGACCCTCAACAAAGCATGCCATGGTTCTGGGTTCCGGATAAGTCAACTTTTTGTTCACTTCATTTATTAGGTTTACAAGCCGAGTTCAAGGCAGGACACCGGGTTCTCCTCTACTGGATTCACACAACCATCCTGTGAGGTAGGCCTCTTCCAAAATAACTTTTTTTTTAAATTTAAATTTTATTTCTAAAGAAAAGACAATCCATCATGTTACAAGTAATAAATACAAAGCTTAACATAGTAACCTGTCATCTTACTTGTTATATAATTTAACTATTTAACTGTTGACCAATTGCTATTCCCCACAATTCTCAAAATCACATTTACACCATTCCCCGTCTCATCTTAAAGAAATATCGACCAACAATCTAAATGCTCCAAATTGTTTTTCAAACCACGGGTCTCGAGATTTATTTTATTGGCATATTTTAATAAAGGCTTCCAATTTTCAGTGAATTGACTGTGCCTTATTGCCTCTTCTAAGATAACGGACTCCACCCCTCAACTCCAACCTATTTTTCCCCCATTTTTCCTTGCTACGGTCAACATCCTGTTGTTTCTGTATAAAATTAATCTCCGGGTTTGCCTCTGAATCTATGAATAAGTACATACCATTTTATGCAAATAGGTATCTCCTTTGAATCGTGCTTGCCCGGATGTGTGAGTAGCTATTTATGACGGAGCACCACCCCACTAGGAAGCTCTGTCCCTAGCAATTGTGGCCCTTCTGATTTCCAAAGATAGGAAATATATATATATATATTTTTGACGACAACGTCCAGAATACTCCACCCAGCGCAGCGACCGGTGGCTGGAAGGCAAAACGGGTAAGCTTCCCCCAGCTTGGTTCATTTCCGAATGCAGGGGAAACGGGCCAGATGCCGGCGGGATCAGCAAAGAAATGGTTGTGTTTTTATATTCCTAGAAATGGGCTTCAAATTAAAAGACTGGCATTTCGGGGGAGCCCTGCTGGTTCTAGCCGTCTTCTCCCTTACAGCCCTGATCCTAAGCTTGGTAGGAATCCACAACGTCGCACGACCTGTGGGGAACCGGGTAAGTGTGCAAAAGCAATACCACAGCTCTGACTCAGGGGTAATAACATAGCTCATGCCCTCTAGTGTGCAAAGATAAGAGATATATAATTTCTATAATTTTTTAATATACATATATAAATTATAGAAAATTTTTATATATCTTATCTTTGGCCACTAGAGGGCATTAAAGGACTTTTTCATTTTTTTAACAATTTTTTTTTAAACGAAAAATATTTGGAAGGTGGGCACGGTGCAGGAGAAAAACCCTAAAAGATTTTTGGGGATGTCTTCTCAGACCTTTAGAAGTTGCCAGTCACGAGTATACCAGAACCCAATGAAGGTTAACTAGTCAGGGTGCAACTTTGAGCCCTCTTTTAAAAGAAACAGCACGTCAGTCACTTTTCTCAGCTCTGACAAAGCTGCACCATTTGTATCTGTGAAAAATTGGTGGGGGGGATCATAACAGGAAATTGGCATATAATTATATAATTATAATGCCTTCTGATTTTAATCAATGAAACACATTGGTGTTTGGAAATGAGCATTGCCTTTTCCCCTGCACTGAAATTGAAGCGGTCAAGTCAGACTGAACCCCTCCTGGTATTTCCCCGACTACAGCTCCCAGCATTCCTGGCCAGGGCGGATGGGTACTACAGTATAATAACATCTAGAGGGCCCTGCTTGGCTCTGCCTTGACAGAAATTATATTTATTTATTTATTTAACTTATATGCCGCCCACACTACCCAAAGGTCTCTGGGCGGCTTACAACAATTAATATATCATGTAATTTGCTAGAAAGAGCTTGAGTTTGGTTTCACAGCGCAGGTTTTACAAAGCTTATTTAGAACTGCTGCATAACTCTGTGGTTTCGCCTCTGGCTGCGGAGCCAGAGGTTGGGAGTTCGAATCCCCCCCTGGGCCGCCTTGACAGGGGTTGGACTGGATGATCCCACAGGGTCCCTTCCAGCTCTGCAGTTCTAAGGATATTTATTAATATTACGTATCTCTGACCTGCAGCTTCCTCCCTGACTCTTTTCTTTTTAACCCCTCTCCTTCCAGTATGGGATGGTGTTCGACGCAGGTTCATCCCACACCTCCTTGTTTGTGTACTGGTGGCCAGCAGACAAAGAAAACAACACTGGCCTGGTCAGCCAGACTTTCTCCTGTCATGTCAACGGTCAGTTTTCCCCCTCCTGCTTCTGCTAATAAACACCGTGAGGCGCCTGAATGTGTGGAGAGGTTCACAAGGACCAAAAAGAAAAAGAAAAAAGACCTAGAAGTTTGGGGTCTGGGGTGCTCTCCATGTTTGGAAGACCCTTCTAGAGGGGCAGAAAATCAGGGTGGGGAAAAATGGACTCCCAGGAGTCCAGGGAGAATTTCGACCTGGCATCGGCCCTTGTCACCCGTATTTAACACTCTCATAACCCTCGCTGCTAACCAACAAGGGTCCAAGTTTGTGAGAGCCTTGTAAATCAGGGAAGCAAAACGTCCAGCTTTTGGACCAAATCTGCCCCCTCTTGCTCAGATGACCGCATCCCATTACAGCAGGACCCTCGTATCCACGGGCACCGGTTCCGCATCCCCCCCCCACGGATGCTGAAAAATCTGGATTATAGCAAACCCTCTTAGCGAACACTATATATAGCATGGTCTCTGGCTCCCTCTAGTGGCAAGTTCTGATAACTGCATTGTGTTATATATATGTGGGGGGGGGGGGGTAGAGTTGAGTGGGTCTCAGGGCATTGCTGTGATTCCCTCAGTCTCCAGGCAGGGAGACCCATCTCAGGGCAAGAATATCTGGAGGAAAAGAGAGTTCAGCTTCCATGTAGAAGGCACTTGCAATGCGTGAGGATCATGCTCTACCCAGGTTGCTCCTGGCGCATTTGCTCTGCACCACCGGGTCTGCATGCGTGTTGCTCCCCGTGGTGTGATGCACTTGTGCCCACCTGCTCTCTGCCCCGTCCTTTCCCCCTTTTCTTGCCACTTGGATGCACCGACACTGGGCCCATGGGGCCACCGGGCATCATGTAGGGAGAAAGTGGAGCGCTAGCACTCTGACTCCTGAGCCTTCCTCTTACACATACCCCAGCAGTCATTGATAGGGTGGAGGAAATCCTCCTTTTTCCAAATGCTTCCGTGACATGACAAGGTCCCCGTTATGTTCCAAGAGTCTGTCCCTCAAATCTCAGAGTGGGATGCTGTAAAGAGGAGGCAGGACGTGTTCTGAAGTTACTATAGACCAGTGTTTTGCAACCTTGGGTAACCCAGGTGTTGTTGGACTGCAACTCCAAGAAGTCTTCGTTCCTAGGCCAAGATCTCTGGGAGTTGTAGTTCAGGAACAACTGGGGACCCAAGGTTGGGAACCACTGTCCTCGATGTTGCTCTGCGGGCTCCTACCGCCTGCCTCACTATCACGTCAATGTCCTTCCAGGGCTCATCATCAGCCTCTACTTTAGAGAAGACAGGCAGCCAAGATGAGCAAAAGCTCATGCAGAGGGACGTCCATCGTGAAGGGCACTTAGCCAAGACAGAGGATCTAATCATCCTCATCTTCGTCAAGGGAAAAGATACCCCTGTCATCTCATTTTGGCACACTGGGCTCATAACCCCAACCGTATTTCCCTCCATCACAGATCCCTGACTGTGAAGGAAAAGACAAGTGATGAACCAGCTCCAGATGGGTTGCTTCTCTGTGAGGACTCAAAAGCTTCTCCTTAAGGCCACCACCTTGGTCTCCCTAAGAGTAGGACCGGCCCTGACTGCTTAAACATGGCAGGTGGATCAGGAACAAGAAGGACAGGGTAGAATAGTAAACAGCACAATTAGTTAGGTGCTGTCCAGTCGGAACTGACTTATAACGACCTTAATAGGACTTTCAAGGTCACTGAGATCTTTAAGGAACGGATTTGCAATTTCCACACACCCCCCCCAGTGAGCTTCCATGGCCGAGCGGGGGATTCGAACCCTGATCCTAGTACATCACACCGTCCACTAATCCACAAGCTCTTCTTTTTGCATTTTAGGGTCTGGAATATCAAGCTACGCCAATCATCCTCCAAAAGCAGGTGATTCCCTTCGGGAATGTCTGAATGAAGCCATGACGGTGATTCCCCCAGGACAACGGCGGGAAACACCCGCTTATTTGGGAGCTACAGCCGGCATGAGGCTACTCAGGTAGGAAAACAGAGGGACGAGGGACGGCAGAGGGAGGTACTGTACAGCCAAGAAATCAGGATTATACTGGAAATGAAGGGAAAGCTCTCATAATTAATATGCTTTCCCTCCCATAAGGCAATTTCCTAAGAGGCGATTTTCCCATTCGAGGAAATTAAGATCATGTTTACCGTGCAATGCCCAGCTGCCGAGTAAAACACACTAAATGCAAAATAAAGAGCTGCAGAAAATCATGTGCTATGACAAAATGTCTTTTCTAAAAATCTGCTAGGCGTCTTGTCTAATTTGAAGCTTAACGGCCAAGCTGATGCTCATATATAAAAATATAAACTTTTGAACTATACCTACATAACGTATATGAATCCCGTTCTAAGAAAATTTCATATGGAGCTGTTTCTGTTGACATAGTATTACTAATCCTTAACTTTTATTTTTCAAAGGATACTCACTTAAAATTTTTATTCTTTTTTTTTTTAAGCAATTAAGTTTCTGGTCCTTAAGGATTAAAAAAAAAAAAGACTTGAAAGTATAGTCACTGTTTAAGGATCGCCCGGAACAGAGCTAGGAAGATGAGTTTTTCAAAGGAATTTGTTCTATAGAATTCTTTGCACTAGTTCCAAAAGTATTTTTACTGTCAATGTTACATGCTTTCTTTCATTACTGGATTTTTTTACTCCTGTTTCCTTTGCTGGAAAGCAAATACATCCAAAGAGTAAGAAAGTGTCTAATTTTTTTTAAAACCAAATGCTTTACAAACACTTTGTAGCTCCTAAAAGGTAACAAGGAGAAGAAATAAGTAAATATTTCAGAAATAAAATGTATGTTGTTTCCTGCTGTTACCCTTCAAAGCATAACATTGTTGTTACTTGAGCTGCAGTGGGTTACTTATTTCAAAGTTTTGCCGAGAATCTACATTTCCAGCAATCAAATCACCCATTAAAAGAAATCCGTATTTCCTGCTATTATGACATTTTTCTTCCAGGTACGCAGTTTATTCGAAGCTCCATGTCTGAGCAATGACTTGCAAATGAAGCCCGGGTTTGCCTTTCAGCGACCAATCACAAAACAGAAACCAACTCATTTGCCAGATGCAGAGGCAGGAACGCTTGACCTAAATCAAGTGTCTTTTCTCTTTTAAAAGAGCTTATTTTCCAGTAACATCCAGTTTCAGCCACACAGAGATACAGAAATCTGGTGTGTGCGGGTTTTTTTTTTTTTTAAGGAGTGCTATCATATCATCCTCACTGCCAAGCTACCCGCAAAGTTCTTTCTTCACAAATCTATCCTACAGGATGGAAAATGAATCTCTGTCAGACGAGGTACTGAAGGCGGTGGGCGAGACCATCCAGCAGTATCCTGTGAGCTTTCGTGGTGCTCAGATCATTTCAGGAGAAGATGAAGGAGCTTATGGTTGGATTACGATCAATTATCTGCTGGATTCTTTCACCAAGGTGGGGTTTATCTTGCCAGACAGTAGTCACACATCAGTCCCTTTTAACCACTAACTATTACTATGATTCTTTTAATTTAATATTTCTTTATGCTTAGCTTTTCAGGGCCAAAAGACAACTCAGAGGTTTTAAATCCACGTTGTAAAGGAGGGGAAACCCCATCTTTAGAAAGCTGAGAACACAAATATGACAATACATTTTGGCCACACAATTCTGCTGCGCCACCAAAATAATTCCCATATAGTTCCCCAAATAATTCCCAAACTCCATATGATTAATAATAATAATAATAATAATAATAATAATAATAATAATAATAATAATAATAATAATAATAATAATAATAATAATAATAATAATAATAATAATAATAATAATAATAATAATAAACAACCTAACCACGCCTGGCTGTCTGGTGAGGTACACCAAACATCTGTTGAATATAACCAGCTTCTGGTCAAAAATAGTCTAATTATCTTCACATTTTAATTTATTTTTAAATTTTGACTATGTTTCCATCCATAATGTTAAATTGTACAACACTCTTATATGTAGTTATTGAACTCCTCATTGTTTCATAGGGCAGGGCTTAGGTCCGAGCTTGCTTGTGTTGACTGATTGATTGATTCTTCATTTACGTATTTGAAATATTTCTAGCCCGCCTCTCTCCCCGAAAGGACCCGAGGCCTTTTCATACTACAACTTCCAGAATCCACTGGCGGATTCTGGAACGTGTAATCCATAGGAGTAGTTTCCCCCAGTTCTGTGTAGGAGAAGATCAGCCTCCAACACAACAGAGTACGTAGATCTCAAAATAATATCTCTCTTGCTTCTCTAGAGGATTTCTCTCCTGGTTTGTTGCCCCCACAGTATTCTGCTCAGGACCAAGACTGGATTCATCCCTCATCAGCCAATATCCTAGGGGCTCTGGACCTTGGCGGGGCATCGACTCAGATTAGCTTCGTTCCCGCCGGCCACATCGCCGACCCAGCCGAAGCGGCTCACTTCCGACTCTACGGGTTCAATTACACCATCTACACCCACAGCTACTTGTGCTACGGACAGAATGAAGCCCTCCAGCAAGTAATCGGCATTATTATTGTAAGTCAGTCTGTTGGTTATTCAGAAACTGTTGCCCAAACAAACAAACAAACAAACAAACAAACAAACAAAAAATTAAAATTCTCTGTGTCCACCTCAGCCTCCCTAACGGTAGGACCGGCCCAGAGTGCTTGAACTTGGCAGGCGATTCAGGGTGAAGAGGGTGGGTTAGAAGGGCCAATAAACAGAGGGCAGGGGGCTCAGAAAATGGAGGAAGTCATCTGGAGGGCTGTAGAGTTGGAAGAAACTTTGAAGTTGACTTCCGAACCACAACAGCCGCCTGAGATACAACGGGAAATGTTGTCTTGCACCCACCAACCCGTGTCAAGGTGGACAAGCTCCCCCTCCCTTACAGTGTCAGTAAAAACGTAATCATTACAAATTAAAGCATTTCCAGCCCACTTGTAACGCCCAAATTTGCTGCCTGAGGTGTGGACAGTCTTTCCAATGGTCCTGGATGATGAGGACCATCATCCCTAGCCAGCATAACTAGAGGTGAGGAAGGCGAGGAGCTGAATCAGAGCCTTCTAAAAATGGATCATACAATCTTCTCATCCACAAATGACCCCCTTCCATATCAATAGGTTTATGGGTTATCTCTCTTTATTGCAAAGGATTCCAGGATTCTCGAATGCATATTCAGCCCACACAAGACACTGACCAGAGAAAATGTCAAACACGGGAAGTGAGAAAACTTGGAAAAGTTGCTTTTCCTGGTATTGAACTCCCAGCAAAACACAAAGCCACACAACGTGAAGAGCCATACAATTAATAGGGTGCTGCCACTCAATTCCAACGCATGTACAAATGTCATGTGTATGTTTTATCGCAATCAACGTTTTGCTTCTCTTTTCAGGGACGGGATTTACAAGCCTGCGAAACCATTAATTGCACGCAAAATGCATGTCCCGTTGAAACAAACAGTAAAAAAAAAAAAGCATAATGCCCGGATTCTAGACCCCAAAATAAACAAGTGTATATTAAATAATTTAACGAAAGCGATACATGAATGGGGGGGGGGGGGAACGCATGCAGTGGAAAGCAAAATACAATGGGCATCCCATAATACTTTGTTTGGAGGAACTTAATCAGATAAGACAAGGAAAATATCACAAGACTTCTTTCGTAAGCTGCAAGAAAAGAATTGGGGGGGGGGGGAATGCACCAATGGGTTGAATTGACCCAGTCCAAAAGAAATCATGGTTGAGACAGTTTTCTAAGGATCAAATTTATAGTTTTATCCGAGCATTTTGAATCTGTATTTTCGAAGGCTCAAATTTAAAGTTTTATCCAGCGATTGTTAATCTGTATTTTCTAAGGCTCAAATTCAAAGCTTGATCCAGCTGTATAAGCGGGTTTTACAGAGGCGTGGGTACGAAGAACACATCTGCTTGCACCCACCGAGCGCAAAGCAATCTCACAGAAATGGTGTAGAGGAAAAACCGATGCCGCCCAAGATGTGTTGCCGCCTGAGGCAAAGCACAAGATGGCCTCGCCCCTCCATTCTGTGTCCAGATGCGGACCGGACGGGTGACCGAACTTTACTTCTGACATGAGCAAGGGGATAGGGCTCCCCTGGAGCTGTCCCAAGACATTTTGCCGTCTGAGGCCGAGCAGCAAATCCACCCTCTAACGCATCCACCCCTGTCAAAATCCACCCCAGAACATTCAAGGAACTTTTAGCATCTCAATAGCCAGTCCGGCGAGGCAGAAAATGGCCATAAGAACCTTTATTCACTCTCGGTAGCAAAAATACAGTAACAATTAATTAAATCATCACAATTTTTTTGCCTCCTCATGATATTTTCTCCCCAATTACACAGCCTGCCCCAGCTCTCAAAAACATTAATAAAATGCGGCTTTAAACATCTCTCTGCTTCCTCCAGAAGGTTATTATTGCTCCACGCGGAAATAGCAATTTATTTAGATAAGTTTAAAAATAGCCTTACCTAGAAGTCTGTAAATAATCAACAAAAGGAAGTTAGTCTCTCATTTTTTTTATCCCAGCTGGGAGACTTGCCAGCCATTTAGGTGCACTTTTATTGACTCTGCCCTAAAAGGGAGAGCCTCTATTTGTTAATAAGCCTAACTAAAATTATTATTCGAAGTTGGAAAAGTTCCCCTGCAGCCTCAAAAGTAGCTGCAGCCTCAAAAAAACAAATTTTCCCCCGTGTTTTCGGTCAAAATATTTTCTGCTTTGTGGGGAAACACGTGCTATGCACAGGGGTTATATCTGAATAATACATATTAAAATGCAACAGAAGCAATTATAAATCTAAAAGCAGGAAAAGTTGGAAGGAACAACACAAATTTGCATATAGTTTCATGCAAACAATGTGGTATAGTGGTTAGCTCAGGGGTGAGCAAATTTGGGGAGCGTGAGGGCCGGTTTGACACCAATTTTACCAAAATCTGTGGAAAATTGGGCAAGGGGTAGGAGAGGAAGTGACAGTGGCCAGAAATTCATTTCTGGATTTGAAAAGGTAAGTAAATTTGATGTCAAAACACTGAGGAGTTCCATGAACGGTTTTAAGAACGAGTCGCTGTTTCTAGAAGCTTCCAGAAGCAGCATTTTTTTCCCTTTCCTTTTTTTCTTCTTTTTGCTGAGAGGGAAATTGCTTTATTTTGTGTTATGTTATTTTTGACAGTGAGGCAGCGGTTCCCAACTTTGGCTCCCCAGATGTTCTTGGACTGCAACTCCCAGAAGCCTCCACCCACCAGCTGTGCTGGCCAGGACTTCTGGGAGTTGCGGTCCCAGAACATCTGGAGGACCCAAGGTTGGGAACCACCGGGGGGGGGGGCTAGGGGCCGTCACACAAACATGTGGATGTGTCTGCCATCCAAGGGCTAGTATTTTGCTCCTTTGTGGCTTATTGTGTTGGTTGTGGGATTGGGAGACCCAGATGGGAATCTCCATGAAACTATGAAACACCTTGGGTTGACCTCGGATCCTTCAACGTCGCTGTCTCCCCAGGTTGGCCTACCTCACAAGATTACTATGAGGATAATGTGGACAAGAAGAGAAAAGTCAGAAAGTTGGGACATATTAGTTAATTGTGTGCTGTCAAGCCTTGGGGTTTTTTTAAAGGCGAAAGGCAGGATAAACATATTTTAAATCAATCAATCAACAATAAATAAGTCAATTCAAACTTATGGCGACCCTTCTCATGGTTTTCTACTCACCAGTGTTCAGAAATAAGAGCCCAATGTTGTCAAGGTGTATGTTTATGACAAGTTTACAAAACGCCAGTATCGAGCAACAAAGTAATTGTAGCAGTAGGGCCTCTGAGCGCAGACAGAGTGCCTTTCTCTCACCACCGAGGGCAAGACGACTGGCTCATTTGGATCCCTGGAATATATTTTCCGAAGATTGATGTACTTGCCAGTACCTGTTTGAGTAGAACTGTTGAATCGGTGGCGGAAACGGTAAGGCAATGCGTAGCCGTATCCCGCTGATTCCGTGGGTCTAGCTGGATCTAGGCCTCCAGATGTCCTTTTTCCCATCCCCGGGTCGTGGTCTCACTCTGTGGTTTGTCGTCCCCAGAATTCAAGCAGTTCTGAGGAGGTCACCGATCCCTGCTACCCGACAGGGTACAAGGAGTTGGTCAGGACGGTAGATCTATTTAGCAGCCCCTGTACGGAGAAACTGGGTTGGCCTCCCTCTTCCAGGAATGTGACTTTGGTGGGCGCCGGCAACGCCACCCTTTGCCGCGAAACCATCAAAAAAATCTTCAGCTTCTCCAACTGCAGCCACAACGACTCCTGCAGTTTCAATGGGATCTATCAGCCAAAGGTCAACGGGAAATTTCTGGTAGGGCAACTATTTCTTCTTACTTTGAAATAATCAATTACCAAAAAAAAAAAAAATTCTTAAAAAAATTAATTTTGGAAAGAATTTTTTTTTAAAAAAAATTTTTTTTAAAGAAAAAAATTAATTACAAGAGACATGGAAACAGAAATCTATTCATCCTTAGCTCGATCTCATGTCTCTGGTTGGGTTCCTCATGTTGCTTCCCCCCCCCCCCACAGGCGTTTTCTGCCTATTATTACACCTTCAATTTCCTGAACTTGACGGAGGGTTACCCACTAGCCACTGCCGAAGCTGCCATTGAGACGTTCTGTGCCAGAACATGGAATGAGGTAGGAACCCTACCTGTTTTGTATAGAGGACGATTCTGGCTGCATTGTCGTGCCGAGATACCTCGGGCGACTTTGGGCGGTTCGGTGCGCCTTGGCTTGGATGGAAAGGTACAGATCGGACTCTACTTCAGGGAGCAAAATCGGTTGGGTGGGTTCTGACGTGGCGTCTGTCTCCCTTCCTCTCTGCCATTCCCCCAGCTGAAATCCAGTTATTCCGACGAGGACGAACGCCATCTGAAAAACTACTGCGCCAGCGCCAACTATATTCTCACCCTTCTGTTGGATGGTTATGGCTTTGACAAGGACACCTGGGGAAATATCGCCTTCCGGATGAAGGTGAGAGCTGAGCTGGGCCTTCCAGCTCAAGCGAAAGACTCTGATGTTGGGAACGGTGCATAAAATACCTGCTTGACGCTAAGCCAGGTCATTGTTCCCACTAGCTCAGTGGGTTGGCTATGGGTCCCAAAGTGTTGCCAAGTCTTGGCCCACGCTAGCACCCCTAGTCTGGGTTCATCCTGACATCCTTCAGATCACCCAGCATTCTACCGATAAATGACTGATTCCACTGTCTCCTTCTCCCCCAGGCTGCTGATTCGGAGATCGGCTGGTCGCTGGGTTACATGCTCAACCTGACCAACATGATCCCTTCCGAGAACCCACGGCGGCTGAGAGGACACGAGGAAGGCGTGTGGGTGGCGAGCGTCTTCTTCATTGCCATCTCGCTGGCCGTTTGTCTCATCCTGGCTGTTCTATACTTCCTGAGATGAAAGCGGTGGTGTCCGGACAGGCTCGGCGTGGCAAACCCTCTTGGTTGATTCTCGGACAAGATCTCCTTGGCCGACTGTCGCAAAGAACAGAGCATGGCATTTCTATGGAAGATGCCGAGGGTGGGCCCATCACCCCAATGACTCTTCTCTTGAGGAACATTTTCACAAGGACCAAACTGGGTGGGCACCACCAAGCAGCTATTTCTCCAATAGTCGCTGGTGGCTTTCTCCTCTTTTGGAGAGTAGATACTGGGCCAGTATGTGCTTCCTGACTTTTTTCTCTAGTCCAGTAGCCACAAACTGGAATATCGAATCTTACCTCCATCACGAACTTGTCCTGAGACCTTAGCTGAGTTGCTCTCTCTCTCTCTCTCAATCTCTCTCTCCCCCAGTTGCCCATTTACGGTTTAATAATAGCGTTGTGCCTTACAGGGCAGGTACAAAGAGCATTGAGGACAATGGTTCAAACACCTTGGAGCCTAAATCTTAATTTTATTGTCTGCTCTAAAGAAGGTAGAGAGTCACTGGGCCAAAGCTGTGTTCGGGTAAATCTAGGAAGCTCTGCTTTGTTCTGGAGGTAGATCCACCTTATATCGTTCTTTGTGCGTCATGTGCCCGGTGCCGGTCAGACAAGGCTGACTCTTGACTTTGACAGGCTTATATGTCTGAACCAATGCCTCCATGTTGGGCCAGCCCTTCCCTTGGACACAGTGAGGCCGTTGCCTCAGGAGGAAGATTCTGGGAGGTGGCAACATGGCGTTGGAGAGGACACCAAGTGGCCTGCTTTGCACCCCATAAGCTAGGCTGCTGCCTTAACCACCCTCTTATTAAGGTTGAAAGCAAATACATCTGCTCATGCAATTAGTTTTCGGACATGGAATGGGATGGGGTGCCCCCTTTGTTTGTTGCCTCAGGCCGCAAAATGTCTTGGGATGGCCCTGCCTCTGCGAGAACAGGAATGATTCAACGCTGTTACAGTCCGGTCTTCATCCAAAGCCTCTATCGATGTGAGGCTGGACTAATTGTGGCTATTGGCGGGAAAGACAAGCTTTTCAAGAAGGAGGCATCTTTTCAGCAATGGACCAAGGAAACGCGGGAAGGTGGATTGGTGCCGGGACACCGAGCAGCAAAAAAATATATACATCCAGAAAACGAGTGAGAAAGACAGAGGTGGAAGCCAAGAAGAAAAGCATCAGCTCTGGTGCAGAGCTAGAAGGGAGGGTGCTTAGTCTGGAGATGGGGTCTTGTAACCTATCATCAAATGAGTCTGACTGATCAAGTGACAGACGGTATATGTAATGGTTAGAGCATGAGACCAGGACACGGGAGATCCAGGTTTCCAGCCCCCATTGAATTATGGAGTACTCACCTTGGACCAGTCATGTTCTGTTGCGGCCTGACCTACCTCACAAAGTTACAACATAAATGTAAAAAAAGAGTGTGTGTCACAAATATAACAAGATAGACCAAATAGACGTTTGGGATAGACGTTTGACCAAATACAGTTTTACCTATCAGAGCTATAAGATAACTGTATGGTTAGAACTCTGGGGAAGCATTCATGTGTCAGGATATGCCACAGTTTATGTTAGCCATGGTTTATCGGTGAAGCTGCCGATGGCATGACAGATGACGAAAGAAATTCTATCCCCATTTCCATTTTGTTTCTCTCTCACCCTTTCCTGCCGGCTTCTGTGTCAACATGAAATCCAACCACGTGGTTGTGGATTTGAATCAGAGCTAGGAGAAGTTCTTGTACAACTCCCATAATCCAATAATTCCTGTAATAGCTTCAGATCCTGGTTTGTGGCTGGTTAACAAACTATGGTTTGTTTGAGGTCTGTTTCGGCATCACACCAAGCCAGGTTTCAACAAAACGCATCACGGCTAGCTGTGATGAGCAAACACAAGCCTATATGTTGCCAAACTGAGCTGCTCTTGGTCTATTCTGTGCTGTCTCTGGGTCATTATTATCTTACTGGTTTAAGATTTACCACCCACACTCCAGAAAGTCTTCACTGGATGCAGTGTTAGCAGACATTTCAGAAATCGAGGTATGTTACGGACAGCTAATGCAGCAGGTCTAATTCTGGACTTGCATTTCTAGTCTACATCTTTCCAATATTTTAGAACCTGGGCTAAACCATGTCTGCTGTTACCAATTTTTCAAGTCATTGAATAATTTACTTGATTATGTTACAAACCTCTTCAATAAATAATTCCAAAATATGATCCTGGATTAACTTAATCTGAAATGGTCTACCCAAGATCTCCTTTCAGGACCAGATGTTGTACTGGGACAGGAGTTTCTTTTCCAAAAACATCCCATCTTCTTTTTTCAAGGTTCTCGTCTTTAGGATTCTGCAAAGGTTTGGTTGAAACTGAAGAAAAACATATAATGGATGCCAAATGATAAAAGCACAAGATCAACGGTCGAGAAGCCTTCCTTCTAAATAAAATTCGAAAAGTGGGTAATTGAGTTGTCATTATGCCGTATTTAAAACATGTAGGGCACCCAACAGCAGTGCAAGGCAGAGTATTTTCATATGCGGTGGGAATGTAAAAATATATTGAAATGTTGGCAATTGGAAATAAATGAAACAATTAAGTTAAATATAGAGACATGTCCTAAAATAGCAATATTTGATAAGGAGCAATGGAAATGGGCTACAAAATAATTATTTTTAAATTGATCGACAGTGGGTGGATGAATAGTAGTAGCAAGGCACCGGAAAGTATAACATGATTTTCAGTTAAATGAATGGTATAAAGACATATAGCTATTAATGATAAGCGGACGTGCAGTCTTAGAGCGAAGAAGGGTTTGTTGAATAAGAATATTTTTACAGATATTTGGGGATAGTTTATTGATTATGTATTTTAAAAAGGGGAAGGCTGTGCAAGTTTGGGAGAGAGAGAGAGAGAGATCTCATCAACCAAGCAAGTGAGATCACAAAGTCTTCAACAGAGACTTTCTCTCTTTTTCTCATCCTAGCTTTCCTTTTGCAAATCAAGTCTAGCATCTTTTTTGTCCCAAACTATCACAGATTGTTATTGCTTGGGCAAGGAAATGCAAGTTGATGACGTGGTGGGATTCTGGCCATAGCCCCAAGAGTCACTGACAAAGCCTTTTTTGTGCTGACTGCAGACAAATGAGGAACCTTCTGTTGGTGTTGGTATCTGGTTATCGTCAATCCACGGGTTTCCTTCCCCCGGATTACAAATCCACATTTGTCGCATCAGTAGCACATCCCCAATTTTGTACCCTGTTAGGGTTTGAGGAGGCCTTTTCAGGTTTTTGTTTTATGCCTTTTTAAAAGAAAAAATAATTTTGGGAGAGGTGGGGCATGGGAGCAGAGCAGCCTGCCAAAGTCCAACGTTCTCCTCTTTGCCAGAAAGGGCGGCGAGGAATTTCGTAACCCTCTTGGCAAAGATGTTTCATGTAAAGAAACAGTCCATTTTCAGCAAGATTTCCCCTGTTTTTGTGTGGAAAATTGTATAACCCGTGTGCTTGTCTGCGGCTTCATTTAAGAAGCTGAAGCACTAGATGTAGTTGGGTTTTTAGCATCCTGCACAGCCAGTCTTTCTGTGCTTGCTTCGTGTGGGTGTCTTGTTTCTCAAAGGGGAAAGGGTGCCAGAGATATTTTACACAAATTGCACAGGACATGGAGGGATCTTTTCATCTCACTGTTGTCTGGAGATGAGGAATCTTGTGGGACATCCTTGCTAAGTTTCTTGAAATAGTCTACAGGGACAAGAGTAAAGAATTTAACAAGTATGTATTTGTATTTTATTTATTACGGTCAATGACCAGGAAGATAAAAATACATTATTTAGATAAAATCACATAATTTCAGACCATAATAAATAAAATACCGTACATACTAGAACAAATATTGTTTCCATCCTGAATATAAAATAGTTTAACTATGGCTTCCTGAAGAGTCTATGTAGTTTCACTTTACGAAAGTTATGATGGTAGGTTTTATTGTGGCTCACAACGAATTGTTTTCTGGGAACCCACACCCTGGGAAACTCCCATGCGCACACACACAAAACAAAACGTGCACTGACTTCATTATGGAAGACAGATGGTATAGAAATTATTTTTAAATACGTGTATAGGAGAGATGGTATAGAACTACTTTAAAATTGAAAAAAAGTCACCACCACCACCACCGGTCTGTCCCGGCAGTTGAAAGTGATAATTCTCAAAATATGTGCTCCTGGCTTTTGACAAAGATGCTAAAAATAAATCACATTTATCTGGGACAGTCTTGATTCTTTATTTGGGGGGTGGGGTGTTCAATGGGATTCTCTCCCTGACAATGCACCTTCTTCTCCACTGGCTGTGGTTCTATTTGTTTAAATAATTATACAGAAATAATGGTTAGATCATTGAATTGGGCAGGGCTGGGTGACAGGTATGAAGGGTATGCCCCCAAATCTACCCCAGTCACGAACTGCCTACAGATGAGGGAGATCTGAGTTCAAGATCCACCCTCAAGCTACGAATTCATTGACCTTGAATGTGCATCTCTCTCTCTCTCTCTCTCTCGGTTGTTTTGTTTTTAAATCTTAGTAGCTTTTAGAGCCTGAAAACGAGGGATTTCTATTCATATTGATCGCAATATCTAAATATATCAGCATTTTCCCCTCTTGGTAAAAGGAAGCTGAATTGCCTCTATTAAAATGACAGCTGGACCATGTGGTGAAGTTTCTATGCGTCACAGCAAGCTTCCCAGAAAAGACAACTGTGGGGAATTAATCTGATTTACTGCAAATTCCAGGGAGAAGAAAAACAAAAAAACAAAACAGAAAAAGAGAGGAGGAAAAGAAAACCAACAGAATTTATTGGTCATTTGTCAATGTAAAAAAACAAACAAACAAACTCAAACATACTCAAACTCCACAGCAACTGTGCCATTGCGGAGGAACTGGTGGTTACATCCATATATTATATTTATGTACACATCTGAATGCCATTTCTAAATACAATATGTACACGGTCATACAATAGCCAAAAACAAATGATGTAAAAGTGAAAAAAGTTAGATTTTTTTTTAAAGTTTTAAAGAGACGGGGGGGGGGGAGGAAAAGAAGAGAGAGAGGAAAAAAAGATTGTTTGAGGGAATTGTATGTGCTCTGGGACAAAAATGGCAGATATATCCACAGTTTCGAACTTCAAGTAACATGGAAAGGAAGTGTCCCCATCTGGGCAGCCTTCAAAGAAAAAGAGGCAAAAAGGTGCATCCTTGCTTAATTTTGATTGGTGGTTGCTAGATGATGCACTGGAAGGGCTGGCTGAGGCCTACCTCTCTCCTAGTGTGTTGCCTAGCAACCAGTTTCTAGGATGGCCAACTGACCAGAAAAACCACACCTGGGCCGGCTCCTATGCCTTGAACACCCAATTTTGATTGGGAGAAATCAAACAAGTGATGTTTTTCCTGGCACAGGGATAACGTTTGTTGGCTCCTGGATGTCTCCGGCTTAAACTGTGGTTAAAGAAAGTCAGAGGAGCAAGGTCCGAAGAAGGACGTTGGTATCTCTCCTCGTCTCTCCTGTAACCAGGGACCGATGCAGCGGCAAATTATAGCCAAACGGTGTACTGAGGCAATGCCTTTCTGGGACCATAAAAAGAGGAATTTAAACAAAAGTGCACAGAGGCACAAAAATTTGGAATAGCTTTCGATTAAGGTGCAAAAGTCAGGCCCTCTTATCTCTAGTTCCAATAAATGCTGTTAAATATTTCCTTATAACCCCATCCTAAACACTAGGCTAGAAGGACTAGTGGTTAAGTCCAGTATTGTCGTCGTCGTTATGTGCCGTCAAGTCGCCTCTGATTTATGGCAACCCTATGAATGAACACCCTTCAAAAGATCCTGTCCTCAACAGCCCCGTGCAGCTTTTTGCAAACTGAAGCCTAGGGCTTCCTTTAGGGAGTTAAACCACCTCATATTTGGTCCTCTTTTCCTGCTGCCTTCAAATCTTCCCTAGAATTATGGTATTTTCCAGAAAATCTTGCTAGCATTAGGCCATTGTTCATAGGTGGTCTTGCTCGCCATTCCCATGACAGCCAAAAGGAAAAATCTGACTTTTGACTCAACACATTCATGGTAAAAAAAAAAAAAAGAGAGAGATCAACTTGCAGGGGTGGTTAACTGTGCCTCTCCAGATGTGGTCAGATGACGCCTTCTGCTACTGCAACACATGGAACAATGAAGGATGGGAGATGTAGTTCAGCAGCATCTGGAAGGCCACAGTGGCCCAAGTCTGATGCCCTGGAATCTAGTGGCTTAAACCTGGGGATAATATTGTAGGTCTTGACACACATTGGCCACATTCAAGCTGGAAGACAGAACTGGGGGACTATATATTCCATGTGCAGAAATATATTTTCTCCTCCATTCGTTTTGCATATTGTGATCTGTGCCTCTTAAAGAGTGTGCAGCCAAAGCATTTATTTTTGCACCCAAACCGTGCGACGGAATGTTCACTAACATTCCAACTATGGAAGCAGAAGGGTCAATCACAGAATGTGGGGCAATCCCAGCCGCTAGGAAAGTGGTTCGAGGAGAGTTACTGTCTGTGGGGCTTCACGCAGGAACAAGGGACAAGAAGCTGCCACAGGGGAGCGACGTGGAAAGAGAAGCGGCCTGAGGAAAAAACCAATGCCAAAGAGAAAGGGGTGTCGGGAGGGCTGTGTAGCTTACATTTAACATACCAAGACAAAAAAAAAAAAAGCAAGCCTAAGACAAAAGAAGTGAAATTTCCTCTAAAATGCTACATTTCATGATGGGTGGAAGATCACGGAGGAGAAAGCTATAAGAAAAACAGAGGAAAGTGAACACCATTTAAGAAAGACATGTTCCATAACAAAATCTGATTGACCACTATATGAGTTCCAGAGAATTATTACTTATTATATACCGCCTATGAACCCGTTGGGCTCCAAGAATTATTTTGTATATATGTCTTAAGTACTTAACAACATTACAGTAGAGAACAGAGCTGTGCAGAGGTCCATTGTCGGCGTACAACTCCTGGATTCTGGGAATTGTAGATTTCCCCACCCAGAAAAAAAACACACCCAAACAAATCTACGCATCTGTAGTAGAGAATATCAGATTCTGGGTTATCTGAATTCCAGTTATCCCCAAATGCTGGGCTCCCTCTCTAAACAATATTTTGCTTCTTTGTTCTTCAAAGCTTTTGATAAGAAAAGAGAATATATATATATTAAGGACACTAGCTCTGGAACCCAGGGTTTGCAGTGGACCTGAAATTAAAGATGTTCAGGGCCACCATCAATTACAGTTCTGAGGATTATTTGGCAGGGGGGAAAAGGTAGCCGTGGAATTTTGTATTTAACAGCAGCTTTGAGGAAATGAAGGGTGGTTGTTTTTTGCCACAGAAACTCATGAGATGGCAGCCTCACCCTTAGAAGTGAATCAAATATTGCTGCTTAAGACAGATTCCTGAAAGTTCTCACATTTTCATTATCAATAGGAAAACAAAGCCTATTGTTTATTTCCTAAAGGCCAAAAGCCAGTGAATGTCAGGAGCTGTGAAACCTCATTAGATAATCAAACTTCCTTTGCTTTTTAAGGCAGCTCTGCTTCTAACTTTGGAGCTGAAGTCTTCTTTGTTTCTCCTCTCACTGTGATAAGCATTAGCAGAAGATATGCCCGGCCCGCTGGCCCTTTTAAAGTCACAGGAACTTGGCAAATCTCTTGTTCGCTGTCTGGCCCCCTCAAAAGGTAATGAGTTGTGAATCCTCTGCATAAAAGCTACCAGTTCACCTCAAATTGCTCCTTCTCCCAAATGTGCTAATAGGGAAATTTGCCAATCAATCTTGGATATTTAAAAAAAAAAAAGGGCTATTAGGGAGAAGATCAAACATAAGGAGAACTTACATTTTGTTTTCTGACTGCTATACATACTTCCCTTTACTCTTTCGGATTTATTAAAAAAAGAGTCCAGAATGTTTTCAGAATTAGCACAAAGGACTAGAAACTTGGGATATTTCCCCTTTTTAAGCAGGGAAGCCAAGCTCCTCCAGGAGTCTCATCTCTATTTCACGACGCCGTTTGGTCCAGAGAGATACCCAAAAGTTTTCAAAAGCTTCCTAGTAAAAAGGGAGGAAGGGTTTGTCGTACAAGTAGAGGAGAGAGCAGGCGGCATTAAAACAAAGTTTTTTTGTTGTTGTTTAGTCGTTTAGTCGTGTCCGACTCTTCGTGACCCCATGGACCAGAGCACGCCAGGCCCTCCTGTCTTCCACTGCCTCCCGAAGTTGGGTCAAATTCATGTTGGTTGCTTGAATTTGTTTTGGTTGCCAAAACAAAGTTAGGTTCCTGTAAATCTTGGCAAAATTATTATTATTTTTGGGGATTGTCGTTTTTTTTTATTAAAAAAGGTAACTTCACCAAGCTCTGAGTTAGAGAAAGGTTTCAAGGCGGATTTTCTTTTTTCCCTTTTCCTTTGGCATCTTTTTCAACCCAAATCTTGGTACAGAATGATTTGCAGGTCAGTCCATTGGGGCTAACAAGATCCCAAGCAGAAGGCGATCAGCATCATTTGGCAAATAATACCAGGGTGAACGGTCTTTCTGCTACAGAAGCCTCTCCTCGAATCCCTACTATTTATATCGGCCAACGGAGGGTCTTCAGTGACCTTCTGGCCATTAACATTCTTTTAAAGAAGAACCTGTGAAAAGTAAATCCAGTGTGGAAGCATTCACACACGCCTCCTTTCTGTGCCCAGTGATGAGCATCCAGGACCCACACGTCTAAAGCACAGAATCTGGCGACGTCATTTGCCCGGTTGGAAGCAGCTATCCTCGCTGCCTTCGTTTCTTGTGGGATTCCTTCAGGATTCACCGAAGATGGTTCCCGGAAAGAGTCTACGGTCCTCCTCAGAACCAAGATATACCTGGCCGGTGGGAAGTCATTTCTACAACGGCTTTGGTTTTGAAGAAAGTCGTCTTTGTTGCATCGTGAGCAAAGAGGAGAAGGGTCTGAGAGGGATTTTAAAAAGGCCCTCTCTCAAACTTTGCCGGAAGGAAGGCAACTTTTTGGTCCTGTGGGTCTCTTAGCCATGGCGGAGGGAGAAAGCAGCTGCCATGGACGCTTCCTTCGAGCCGAGGTGGCCAAGATGGATTCTGACCGTCACTGGTGGAACCACCTCAAGGTGGCCTGCGTTCCTCTGGGATGGCAACGGTGTCCCCGTGACTTCGGTGGTTTGTCACACGGCAGAGAGTCCACCTCGTGCCATGTGGAGAAGGAATTCGGTTGTTTGGGTGAAACCAATCCGGATTTGCCCGCCGCCGCAAGGAAGCCCAATGGGGAAACTTTCCAAAGTTGGAGGCCAATACGGGATAACTCCCAAACCGTTCTGGATTTTCTCCGGGGGTCCTTCGCCCTCCTCGTTGCCCATCAAATGCTCCCGTCCATCTGCTCGACCAGGAACAGGTGGATGGCCTCAAACGCTGGGCGGTCTTTGATGTCTCGGCTCCAGCATGTCATCATTAAGGAGAAGACGGGATCTGGGCACAAAGAGGGTTGAGACAGATAGGCCTGTGGCGGGAGGAAGAATGAAAAAACACAGAAGGATATCACTGTGGGACATCTGAGTCACAAAAATCTGGGTTCGGCTGGAAACGCCATCAAGACACATTCTCATCCACTACCTTTAAGGGTCACACAGCTCTCTCAACCCTGTTGTCTTACAGCGTAATTGTAGTCAACAGTACGTATTCTTTCCACCCACTTCTGGAAACATTTTTCAGGGTTTCCCAAGTAGAGAAGACTCAGAAGTGCTTGACCCTTCCCTTCCTCTAGGGGGCACCCTTGGGACTGTGCAGCTGGCCCAAGGCCACCCAGGCTGCCTCTTCTCCTGGGAGGCCCAGTGGGGGGATTCGAACTCCCAGCCTCTGGCTCCGTAGCCAGAGACCTAAACCACTGAGCTATTTAGCCAGCTACCTTTGCAGGTAGGGTGGCTCTAAGAAGATGGGCCATATGACCTTGAGAACCCCCAAATCTAGGTTGGGTCCACAGAGCTGCCAAGAAACAGCTGAGCTGGGTGGGATTGGATTTGGGGGGGAAAGGGTGCTGGTGATGCTACTTTCTCCTTCCTCCTCTTTCCTCCCGTCAGGGTCATCACACGGTGGAAAGGTGGAGAGTAAAGCTTCAGTTGAGGCCAGCGCAACATCTGGAGAGCATTAACACTGCGCAATTCTAAGCAGGACACTGGCCAACACAATCATATAACCATATTATTATAGACTGCAAATTCAGTAGAAAAACATATGATGCAAAACAGCATTAAAACAAGCTGGCATTAAAAAAAAATCAGTGTTAACAGCCTGATCTTTAAAATCCTTTTTTAAAAAAAAAAAACGTTAAAGAGGTGGGCTATATAAATTCCCTGTGGCAAGAATCGGGGCCACGGTGGAAGGGGGTCTGGCTCTTTTGCCCACTGGTCTGGCAGACCTCAAAGGCAGTTGAGAGAAATCTCAAAGGCCTAAAAGACTGATCTTATTCAAACTAATCCGGGGAGCGAGATGGTGAAGAAAAGAGAACAAAATAAATCTGGAAAGCTTTGGCTCTGACTGGGAACTCTTTCTCATTTTCCAGTGGGTGGCTGATGGTTGCGTTCTGGGGCAACGAAAGGTGATGACAGTCGAGGATACACAGCAGTGTGGCCTTTTTAACAGTCCAAAGATATAAAGATTTTTGAGCCCATCCTCTAACCGACAGGTCCTGGTTCAAATTAGAAACCATTCAAGAAAAGGAGGTGAGCAGGTGTGACTATAGCAGCAGTATAGCACACAGGAAAGGAAGGGAAACCAACTTCCTGCCATCTTGAACAACTCAGAAAGTCAGAGCCTCTTTCCTCTGGGTTTTTTTATAATCAGACTTTGGAAATTAATGCATTGATTTGGTTTGTTCACATTGAAATGGTTTCTTTCATATCGAATGGGAGGACCCTGTCTAATCTTTAAAAAGTAACCTCATTGTTAAAGTAACGCTGTAGCGCTAAAACCATTCCCTTGAAAACATTTCACAGACACATCCGTTGGCTTGTGTCGCTGTGTGATGTGAAAGTAATGATTTTAATGGTAATGCCTTCATTTACCATGTTCTTTCCAAGCAATCTGTTTCATGGCGGTGAGCAGAAACTAAGAAAATTGGCAAACACAGCAACACACGTGAGACAAGGGGAAGAAAGCATTCCGGTCTTTGCATGATCCCACACGATCAGATGCTGAGACCAGGGCACAAGTGGGAAAAAGCTGTCTGGATCCCTTTATGCGTTTCCTGTACCTGCCGGCCTTGATCCCGGAAGAACTCTCCTGTGTTCTCAATGACCTGCTCATCGGTCAGCCAGCTGTACGGCTGCTCCTTGCACAGAGTGAACATCTCCCACAGCGTAACGCCAAACGCCCACACGTCACTAGCCGTGGTGAACTTGCCCTAGAGTGAGAAAGAAGACAGCTACAGTGACTTGAAAGCCATATTAATCATAGGATCGTAGAATCCTAGAATAGGGAAGTTCGAAGGGGCCTCTAAGGCCATCTAGTCCAACCCCCCGCTCAAGGCAGGAATACAAATCAAAGCAGATCTGGCAGGTGGTTGTCTACGTTTCTCGTGAATACCTCCAGTTTTGGAGCACTCCCCAGCTCTCGAGGTAATGGGTTCCACTGTCAAGATCAAATCAAACCAAGTCTCCATTTTTAATTAAGAATTGTCTTTATCAAGTCCTCTGCAGGCAACTGTTGTTCAAGGCAGCAGGCTTGGGAGTGGATAAATCCATCAAATTCAGCCTCTCTCAGATTTATTAGTTTGTGTCTCCCTTTTTGCAAGTCTGATTGCACCCTAAGAAGTGTAGGTGTGATCCTTTCCGAAAGGGGGAAGCCGTTCTGCTAATCATTCTGATTTGTCAGGGGCTTGAACCCACATGTCAACTTAGTAGGGGCCCAGTTAATGCCACCTGCTCGGCTCAGGGTGTTGTGTCCCTTGTCCATTCCGTCTCTGCCCTTACCAAAAGGATGCTCTCCCAGGCCATCCAGCGGATCGGCAGCACAGCCCGTCCCTGGATCCGGTAGTAGTCCCCACTGTACAGGTTCCTGCTCATGCCGAAATCGGCAATCTTGATGGTGTAATTGTTCCCAACCAAGCAGTTACGAGTGGCCAGATCCCGGTGCACAAAGTTGAGAGAAGCTAAGTACTTCATGCCGGAGGCGATCTGCGTAGCCATGAGAAGGAGGTGGAGGCAGCTGAGACACAAAACAAGACACACACACACACACACAAAACAAAAACCAAACACAAGACAATGAATGGAAGGTTCTTTAAAGTCTATTAAACTCTGTTGTATTTCTGGCAGACCTTGAGTAAACCAATGGACAGGCTTTTTGCTATTTATTTTTAAAAACTCATTACATTTCCCACTTTTACAATAAACTCAAGGTGACATAATACAGCTGTCCTCCAAACAACCCTGCGAGGCAGGCCAGACTGAGAGGGTATGACTTGCTCCAGGTCACCTATTCAGTTCCACGGCCAAAGGAGGGGATTTGAACCCAGGTCTTCTAAGTCATAGCCTAGCACACAGTCATAATATAAATATGGTCTGATTTCATCAAGAAGCCCAGTAATTGCACAAAAACGATGTAAAATGACACATTTTTAGACGAAAAATGAAAGCGGTGGAGAGATCGCATCATTCCTCCTCCCCCCCACCATCTGAAAATAAGGTATGTTCCAGACAAACAACAGGTGAGGATTCCCAGAAGCCTCTGGCTGGTCTTTGTGGGAAACAAATAGTCAATTTAATATAAAATCAGATGTTAAACTGAAAGTGTAATCATCATCATCATCTTAAAACTGCAGTGCTGGAAAGGACCCTATGGATCATGGAGTCCAGAACCCGTCAGAGAGGCCCAGTGTGGGAATCGAACTCCCAACCTCTGACTCTGCGGCCAGAGACCTAAACCCCTGAGCAGAGTTCCCTGGGATTATCCTGTCTTCCCTCCCACAACAGGATTTCCTGAGATACATTCCTTGGGCTTGGAACTTGCCAATTAAGCTTTGTTGACCTTACAATGACCAATCACAGAACAAAGCATGCTAAATGCAAGATTTGTAGGTGAGGAAAACCATGGGCTAGGAGAAACAGAGGTGTTTCATCTGTTGGGGGAAACCCTCTACAAGCAATGGGTGGAAGTGTCATCTCGTGTGACCATCAACAATGGTATCCTCTTATATTCCTATGATGTCTATCTACCGACCCTTGGCTGACGTCTCGTCCCTTGGCCCACCTCATCCCCTCCATCACCTGACACAAGGGAGGTTGTTAGAGAGCGTGAAGGTGCTTCTGCTCTGCCGTTGCAGAAGGAACTGGTGGAGATCCCCATTCTCCATGTATTCCGTGATCATGCACAGCGGATCGTCCCGCACGCAGACCCCCAGTAAGCGGATGATGTTTGGGTCCTTCAGCCGGGACATGATCTTGATTTCTTTTAGGAAATCATTCCTGGAAACAATAAAAACCAACCAAGAAAGCCAGCCTGTTACTGGATGAAGGAAACCTATGAATCCTCAGTGTGTTTCAGCCGATCGATGGATGACTGAAATCCAAACGTAGAGGAATCTTGAGCAGCATAGATTAGAAGACACTTCTACTATATTCAACAAGGCTCACTCTTGAAACAGTGGGCCTATAGTTGCAGCTTACACGTTCCTAGGGAAATGGATATTTTCTTCGTTTTCAGATGGCCTATGTATGTACCAAAGCAAGCAACATTAAAAGAGGCATTTCCTGAGAGCGAAAAAAGGGGGCTGCCTCCTTTCAGATGGCATACGCCTGTTTACAATTTTCATAAAATTCTCAGTTTACAATTTTCATACAATTTTCAAAACATCTGGAGGGCACACAAGCTAATCTATTCCTACAGTAGTCACCATTATAATATGTGCCATCAAACTGGATGCAGGTTCTGTGCATCGGGAGAAAGAGGCTTGCTCCCAGTCAACCATCCGATGAAAGGCCACCGGGCTTTGGGGCTAAGTCACTGCTGGGACAGAGTTTTCTCTAGACTGACGTTGCAGCTTTTGAGCTCACCTGGCTGTCTTAGTGACGTTAGGTCTCAGCATCTTTACGGCCACTAGAACGGCCTGGCTGGAAGCCTCCGGAGAAGCACGGCCCAAGAATTCCAGGAGACCGTCGGCTTCACAAAGATGGACCTGCAGAGGAAAAGAGAATCGAGCAACCCTAGAACAATAGTCTAACCCAGTGGTTCCCCACCTTGGGTCCCCCAGAGGCTCTTGGACTACCACTCCCAGAAATCCTGGCCAGCGCAGCGAGTGGCAAAGGCTTCTGGGAGTTTTAGTCTGAGAACCTCTGCAGACCCAAGGTGGGGTCTAACAGACTGGGCATGGAGAAGACCTCTTCAAAAGAAGCATCTCCCTTCTATGTTAAGAACCAACATGCCTGCTGACCATGTAGGGTGGAAGGATGAACCCGCTCCCAATCTAATGGGGGAAGGAAGAATCCAAAAGGTGGCGCTATCTTAGGGCTGGAGAAGCTCTGGTTCTCTTGCTGGACTCCAGAGCCCTCTGAGGTGGGTCAGGCTGAGAGAGATTGAGAGAGAGAAAGAGAGAGAGAGAGGGTTGGACAAAGGTCCCATTGTGAATGTCTTGGTCCAGTAGGAACTAGGATCTGGGATTTCCCATGTCTCAGTGCAAAGCCCTAACCACTGCACCATACTGCCCCTCCTTGGGATTATGGAGAGCGTCATTTGGAGGTAGGTGGGCAGGGGAGCAGTATATCTAACCTCCCCAAACTGCCCTTCTCCCAGTTTCTCCTTGAACTGCAGCTGGTCTCTCGGGAACTCCGCAACGGAGATGTCCTTCTTGGTCAACGAGTCCACCGTAATGGCCGGCACCGCGTACGTGTTGTTCCCCGTGACGCCCTGAAGACTGACAATGTCTGTCTCGGCATAGTGGGGGACGTTGTTTTGGAACCCTTGGTGAGGCGTGCATTTGGTGAGGTCCGGCTCAGCGTAATCGCCGCTGCAGGCTGAAAGGAGGAGGAGAAAGAAGACGGAAACGGGGGTTCAGATAAACGTCCGGTGCATCGATCCATGTGATTTAAACTGAATTTATCTGGTGTTGGTTGATGTTTCTCGGGCTCCTTAGTGAGAACCCGTGTGGGGTAGTGGAGAGAGGGCCGGATTAGGACTCAGGAGACCTGGGTTCAAATCCCTGCTCAGCGATGGAAACTCACAGGTGGGTGGCAACGGGAAACCACTTCTTAAACATGGGATGTATCTTGACAACGTCATGAGGGTGGTTATACGGCAAAAGGGACTAGATGCCACAATACGACAACAAAACTCCCTAAGTGACTTAGAGTTTTTAAAACTCATCCACGGCACAGCCGGCAGCCAAGTCAACACAACGATGCCATCAAACAGAGATCTAGAAGGTTTCGGCCAAGGATCGGCAAAATTCGTTTGTGTGAAAAGGTCCCTTCCAAGGGGAGTAAAGAAAAGACCTCTCGTGCTCCATAGAGGGTTATGGGCCCTTTGCATGAATTTATTTTTAATTTTGGGGCATTGGAAGGCATAGGGGGGTTTATGGGCAGACAGGGGAGCCCTCCAAGGTCTGGAAGGTCTGGTTTATTTTTTGAGACTTTTCTATGGCTTCTGATTTTTTGAGACTGTTCCACGGCTTCTGCACCCCCTTCCTCACAGCTCTGTCACGCCCATCCTGATGAAGAGTCCTGTGTGGCTCAAAAGCTAAGCGCCTCTGCATGAGACGTTAGTGCTCCAACAAAGGTTCTCATCGCCCACCCTTGGTCTTGCAGGAGATGATTTCAGAGATCGCCCCACTGAGATCAGGAAGACCGGAACCCCAGGAAAAGAGAGAAGAGCGGGAAAGACGGTGGTAAAAAGAGGGAGGGGGGGGAAAAACTGGCCAAAGGAGAAAAAGGAAAAGGGATGCCATAAAAAGATCGACCCATTTTTGTGACCCCCGCCTGCCCCCGTGGCCCCTCCCATTGCTAGAATTAATTGAAGGAACAAAGCCCTGCATAATTAAAAATAGTTCTCCCGCTCTATTTTATTGTAAGCCAGGTAGCACAACTGGAAAAACTCTTTTTTAAAAGTCTTGGTGTGCGTCAGAGCCTGTACTAATTTGTCTCTCAGTAGGGCCAGCCGTAGCAAAGAATCCAAGCAAGTTCTGTCTATAGGCTTCCAAATGTCCAGCTGCCACTGTGGACATCATCCTACCTGAGTCCTCCGCACTCTGGGACAGCTCTGGCAATTTCTGGAGGAGGGTGATGGGCTGGTGGTATTCGAGGTCCAACGGAAAGACCCTCTCATAGGTGGGATTCGTCTGATGGATCTGCGTCTGGCCACTGACAATCCTGGAGCTGTAGAAGGAGAGTCGGACCGTGGCGTCATCTTCCAGGATCCTCCGAGGAGCCTTGGGGAAGGGGGACGAGAAAGCCGGTGAGCTCCCTGAGCGGAGGACGAAAGACAGTCGCCTGCCTAAGGGAGGAAGGTTCAGCAAGGGGAAAGCCTGGATCCGGTTTGTTGAAAAGCTCAGGGTTGAAACAGAATGAAATGGGTAGTTCCGCGGTTAGCAGGCGAGAGCACGTGATCCCTCCAGAGAAGTGTTCTCAAAAGCTGCCGTGTTCGCAAAACCAACATGCAAACAGAGCCTGTGGTTTCCTCACCAGGACTGACCACTCAAGAAAAGCCAACTTAATTTGTAACTTGCAAAGTTGTGAAGATAATCAGTCAGAGGATAATCCTATGTTTTTTTACAGCTTATGCCAGATCTGCTTCTAATTGCAAAGCTGTGCCTTTCCTATGTTTTGGCCCTTTTGATGTAGAAAAATACTGAATAAACAAAAGACTGGTTGTTGTAGGTTTTTTTCGGGCTGTTTGGCCATGTTCTGAAGGATTTCCTTCCTAACGTTTCGCCAGTCTCTGTGTCCGGCATCTTCAGAGGACAGGAGTTAGAACTCTTGTCGGTGAACACAGAGACTGGCGAAACGTTAAGACGAAAAACGTTCAGAACACGGCCAAACAGCCCGAAAAACCTACAACAACCATCAGATCCCACCCATGAAAGCCTTCAAGAATACAAAGAAAAAACTCTTGCCCTTATGATTGAGAAATTATGCTTGAAGTTAGGACAGTAAATATTTGCGATTTTGGACTAGGACTCCCAGAATTACCCAGACAGCACGTGCATATTTCTACTTGAAAATGTCTGAGTTTTGCAAAAGGCCAGGAGATAAGATTGACAGGTAGACTGCCTTTATATAGGGAGGCATCATTTGGCCAACGTGACCTCGTCTACAAATAAAATGCCAACCATTGGCATTACTCTTGCAGAGCTCAAAACAGGTCACGTTTCTCGGACTACCCTTCCCAGCATCCCCTGTTAGCCACGCTGGCTGGTGGATTCCGGGAGATGGGATCCAAGGTGTTTAATTTTCCCAGCTGTGAAAAATCCCATCCTCTGATCCTGCCCTGCTTGGAGCAGTCATTTCTCTCCCCATCTTCTGCCCGTCAAAGCTGGCACCCTTTCCACGCCCGCTCTGTGTTCGAGACACCCTGAGCTGCTCGCCCAGTTCCACAATCCCGCCCCCACCGAAGCCATGCTTCACAGGAGTGTGCTCCAGAAAGCAGAGCCAGGCACATGGGAAAGATAGGGGTTTCCCCTCCGGCCAGGCGGAACTGGCCAACTGGCCAGCCTATGGGACACACACTACCGTCTCCAGGCGCTTCTGGGTGTACTGCCTCCACAGGATGGTGATGATGACGACAAGGAGCAGGAGGATGATGGCCACCAGGCAGCCCACCAAACTGGAAGTGCTGGAGCCATCTGCCTTCAGCAAAACCAAGGGGCTTGTTACAGAAGTGATCGTCGTTCCTGGAAATGTAGGACAGACAGTCAACAGAACTACCCAGATCTGCTCATTTCAGCCTCTGCGGTTCACTTTTCCAAGCTCAAAAGTTCAGCTCATTCCGAATGTTCCGATTTTCCTTTCTAAGCCGGCATGCAAGAGATTTCTCCTAACGCAAATCTCTTTGTAAGCAATTTTACTCTAAACCAACCCGTGAGCCCGAGAGGAGAAAAGGAAGACGGAAGAGAAAGGATTCTAAAGAAATCTGGATTTTATTTTTTGGTGCATGTGTTAGAGAAAGGGAAATGTTATACCCCCTGGATAGGAATCGCTGTGTTTCTGGAGAGACATTTGGGGGGGTGGGGGAGCGACATAGCATAAAGTAAAATAAATATGTAAATGAATATGGAAATATTATTGAAAATGAATAAAAACGAATAAAAATGTATTAAAATTTTAAATGTAGATATAATAACAAGAAATAAACAAAACACCACTAACGGATCCGCTTAAAAAGAAAGGGGGGGGGGAGAAAGAAATATAAATATAACATACATGGTCAACTCCGTGCTCCCCACCATTCTCGGGATTAATTTGTGGGGGAAAGGGCAGCTGTGTTCACTTCTTAAAGCAAGAAACACAGTCCTTACCCCAGATTTCGTCTGTAGCATTCGTTTCCTCTGATGGAAGAAGCACTGATGAGGTGGTGCTCGAGGCCAGGGTGATCACAATAGGATCGGTGGCGTCCATGTCCACTGGAGAAACAACAGGTATAAAAAAGAATCTCGTCAATCACGAGCTGTCCAATCACCAGTCGGTCATCCCAGCTCTTCTTGTTTCCGTTAATGACAACAATCATCATCATCTGTTATAGAAGACCAGCCAATGTTTTATCATTTCCATTGACCGTGCCTGGTGTTTTTGAAGAACAACGACAAGAAATACGATTCAAGAAGAAAATGATGATGATGATGATGGGGATGATGAGACAGCTGGCATGACCAAACCCTGTGATTTAACAGGATCGCTCCTGTTGTCATTAACAGTAAAAACAACAGCATAGTTCAGTCAGAAGCGGGAGATAGACTATACAGTGATTGTCCTTGTCATCATCATCATGATCATCAGAATCAAACTGGGATGACCAAAGCAAGATTGAACTGGCTCGTCGCTCTTCTTGTAAATCAATCTGCTATATATATAGACGTCAACATTTCTGAAGTCTGCGTTTCGTTTCGGATCCTCCATACATATATTTATTTGCCATAGGGAGTGGAGTGACAAGCAGGATTATGTTCTTGGATGGGAAGTTAAGTGTTTACTTGGGGTGGAAGTTAAGGTAAAGAAGTGTTTACTTGGGGTGGAAGTTAAGGTAAAGAAGTGTTTACTTGGGGTGGAAGTTAAGGTAAAAAAGCCCTCATGGGTGTGCTTGCATATTAATGCTGCTTCCGTTTGGCGGGCGGTACATACCTATAATGTTCTTGGATGGGACATGGGAGGACACAGAGGGAGGCATTCACCTGACTGGAAGGAGACTTCACTGATCATCATCCAAGCATCAGCAAAGTAGAAATGGCAGAGAATGGCTTTGCCCACATGGTGGTGGAGGGGGACGGTGACAAAACGTGCACTGGGGTTCTTGTCGTCCAAGACGGTGTCTGCTCCCACCGGCTCCGGTTCCCACTCAGCAAACAGCTGTGGCTTGAAGAAGCACTCCACCCTTTCGAAGATCTTCACACCCTTGGAAAACATGTTGTTGCAATGGACCTGGAGATTGAAGAAAAAGGGTTGGCTGGAGGAAGTGCCTGTGCCGTTATTGTGGAATAATGGAGTCGGAAGGGGCCTCGAAGGCCATCCAGTCCAACCCCCCCTGCTCAAGGCAGGAATCCCAATCAAAACAGATTGGACCGATGGCGGTTCAGTTTTCTCTTGAAGGCCTCCGGTGTAGGAGCGCTCCCCACCTTCCAAGGTCATGGGTTCCGTGGTTGTACTGCTCTAACAGTTAAGAAGTTTTTCCTGATATTCAGCCTAAATCTGGCTTCCTGTCACTTGAGCTCATTATGATGTGTCCTGCATTTTGAGATGATCGAGAACACACCCTGCCTCTCCTCTGTCGGACGACCTTTCAAGTCTTTGAAAAGTGCTATCCTATCTCCTCTTAGTCTTCTTTTCTCACGGCTAAACCTGCCCGGTTCTTTCAGTCTTTCCTCCGAGGGCTTGGTTTCCAGTCCCCTGATCACCCATTGTAGCCCTCCTCTGAACTTGCTCCAGTTGGTTGGCATCCTTCTTCAAGTTTGGTGTCCAGAACTGGAGACAGGACTCTGGATGAGGCCTAAACAGAATAGAGGGGGACTGACGCACCACACCCCTCTGTCCGACTTTAATCAACCTATTTAGTCTGATCCTGCCCTCTCTAGTTTTGCTGTCTGTCTAGCCAAGCCCTCGGCGACGGTACTCAGCCCTCTGTCCCTCTTGGGGGAACCATGGCCATCTGCACACAAAACAACTTCTAGGACACCACACAGCCCTTACCTTCATGGAGGTGAAGTTTCTCTGATGGTCAAACTGGAACTCCATCTGGACGGCGCCATTCTGAAAACTGTCGTTCCGCCAGCCAACGTAATCATAGCCTGGCCACACACGGTACTGGTGGCTCTTGGTGAAATCGTCCAAGCCTAAGATGCCGTCTGTCAGTTGGCCCAACCCACCGTGCAGGAGCCTGCCAAGAGAGCGCTTGCCTTGACACACACACCACCCAAGAGAATTCCTAGACTAAGAGAGGATTGGCCACAGCATTCTGATTAAAATTTTTCTGGATCCATTTGAGAGATGCAGTTCATCGTTAATATATACACACTGTGCAGACATACATTATAAATATATACATTAACCACTAATACATACATACATACATACATACATTATAGAACTGTATAACTTTAGTATACAGTAGGACCCCCTTATCCATGGGATCAATATCCACTGCTTCACTTATCCATAGTCTGAAAATATTAAAACTATTTTCACATGTATTACCACAATCAGCCACTAGAGGGAACCAGAATACTTGTTAGTGAAGAATACATAGCATGGTCTCTGCTGTCTCTAGTGGCCAGTTCTGGTAATACATGTGGAAATCATTTTTTTTGGGCTTTTCCCCTTTTACCATGCTCTCTCTCTCTCTCTCTCTCTCTCTCTCTCTCTCTCTAACTAACTAACTAACTAACTAACTAACTAACTAACTGCTCTTAGAATTTTTTTGGCCAGGATATTGGTAAGGAGAAAAATAATTTTAAGCCCTTATCTTACCTCCAGAGTCTCAAGACTGGTCAATCTTCCCTAAACTGCTGGTATTTATATAATACAAAAAACCCCTTGTTTGTTAATTTCGTGCCCTTAAAGTCATGCACAGATTTGCAGCATCCAGGCACAACATTTCAGGAGCTTCCCTGACTCATTTCCTCTCATGGTGACTAAGAGAAACAGAATAAGTGATATCAATGTGTGTGTATCTATATATTTTACTTCTTCCAAATGTGGAATGGAGCTTCTTTCGGTTAGAGCATTTTGGGGAGAGGATTTCCCCCCTTTTCTTCCATAAAGACTGCACAGTGTCCTGAGAGCTATTTAATATCTGTTGAACCCACAGAGACCTTGGGCTCTCTACCCGTTTTTTAAGAGCAAGAGGGTGGGGTGGAAGAGAGAAGACTTCCACCCGACCAGGTCACCTCTTCTTACTTGCGCTCCTGGTAGCCATCGTAGGTGGAGTCGTTCAGATACACGGTGGGATGGCCCGGAGCGGCCATCACCTCTCCTTCGGGCATGTGGTAGGACTCTAAACCGTCTAAAGGAAAGGAGAAAGCTGAATGTCAACAAAAGAACTTGCCCGCATGATGGATAGAAACAAAATGTTCTTCCTCACACTTCCGTCCTCACTCATGGCACCCACAAATCACATTGAGGCTCTAAACCAGAGAACATAGCTAAGGTGGGAAGCAGACCGAGCCTGGAAAAGAACACTTTTCCAGCCATTTTCCTTCCTGTCTCTGTAGTGCTTGAAAAAGTAATTCACGGTTACTTGTTACAATGTTTGAAAAGTAACTTGTGGCACTAGCCATTACATCATTCTTTTTTCTTTTTCCCCCCTCCTTGTTACTTCAAATAGAGAAAAAAAAAACACTTTACCTTTGACAATGCAAAAACATAAAACTTTAGAGATTCTGAATAATTGAGTGACATAAACATTAAATACATACATACATACATACTTGAAAAATTCCCGTCAAAATGTCTCTGCAGATGCCAAATGGCCTTAAAAAGTACTTTCAAAAACAAACTGGGGGAAATAAAATCACTCATATCAGTAAAGCACCTGCTCCAACTTGTGACATTACTGCTGAAATTACTTCCAAAAGTAACTCATTGCAGCTAATTAAATTGCAGGTAAGGTGTTATTTCCAAGCTTTAGAAGCAGGGAAGCCAGCAGACCACTAAAAATTAGTAATGTAACTGTAGCTAAACTCACACCTGAGCACTGCTCTATTCCTACTGAGGATCTAGAACAGAATCACAGGATCGAGTGGAAGTTGATTGGCCTGTTTGTGTCACCTGACTCCTGTGGTGTTGCGAGCTGCAATACCACCTCCTGGCCAGTGGTGGTGCTGAACTGGAGAACAACTCAGCAGAGTCATCCTCCAGTAAGAGGTGAGATACCAGCTAAAGCAGTGGCTCCCAACCTTGGGTCTCCAGATGTTCTTGGACTACCACTCCCAGAAGCCTTCACCACTAGCTGTGCCAGCCTGGATGAGTTGGAGTCCAAGAACATCTGGGGACCCAAGGTTGGGCATGACTGAGCTAGAGTAAAGGGTCTTGGGTTCTGTGGCAAGAATTCCCTCGAAGCCTTACCAGAACTTGCTTTTGAGATGTAAATCCTTACCAGACCAAACACAACCATAGAGTTCTACTCGCATGCAGACGGTCATAGGCTGCTCAGTCACTGGGATCACCCGGATGTAGCGGGCGATGACGGGAGGGCGAAGATCTTTCAGGACAACATCATACGTGTCCACATTGCCTTGAATCACCTGGAACAGGGAAGAAGTTACCAGATCCCTCCAGGAAAGACACAGAAATTGAGGAAAGCAATCCATTTTCTGGAAGGACCCAAAATTTCAATAAGAGCTATTCTTACTTTCTTTTTGGCAACTTTTTGATTACTCCCGTTATTCTCTACCGCAGCATTTCTATCTAAATCCTGCCACATTTAGAAACCTTGAGGTCTCTACTTGTGGCTCTTATCCAAATGGACAACGGACAACGATAATTATGGGGTGAAAAGCGTAGATTTCTGAATCCTCGCTTTTTGAGGAGGACTAGCTTCTGATGGAAGGACAGATCCTGAAGCTGAGGCTCCAATAACTGTACTTGGCCATCTCATGAGAAGAGAAATCTCCCTGGAAAAGACCCTGATGTTGGGAAAGAGTGAAGGCAAGAGGAGAAGGGGACGACAGAGGACGAGAGGGTTGGACAGGGTCATCGAAGCGACCAACATGAATTTGACCCAACTCCGGGAGGCAGTGGAAGACAGGAGGGCCTGGCGTGCTCTGGTCCATGGGGTCACGAAGAGTCGGACAAGACTTAACGACTAAACAACAACAAAAGCTTCTGATGGAACATATCTGATCCTGGAATTTCTTCCCCAAGGGGAAACTCCGAACAGTACTTCTCTCTGTAAAGATAGGCTTCAATAGCGACACCCCGTTTTCTTGGTGAAGGGGTACCTGGTTTCCTTAGAGATCCAGCTAGAACGGGACTGGAGAAGCTGGTCTGCTTTCTACAGGAAGTCTGAGGCTCCATGCTGCTGTTGAATGTTTGCTTTGTTATTCATACAGTGGCCAGAATCCTGCTGGGGATTTACGATGATGAAAATAAAATCCCCATAAACCCTGGCAGCGAATTGCGGCCACTAACATTCCTGGTGGTATGGCAGCTGCACAACTGCGCGTGCCAACCAGACAGGTGAGTGGCAGCTGGTTGTGATCACGTTGGTTTGGAGCGCTTGTTCTTGTGCAGCAAAAATCAAGCCTTTGGTTTCTTTCTTAAGGGCCCCCAGTTTTAGCCATGGAAATCGTAGTAGTTAGTTTCTACGTTCCAAAAAGCAGGGGAATCTCCTTAGAAAAGAAAGCGGATATCTACTGCAAATTAATGTGTTCCGTGCCAAAGTATCTCTTACTTCTTGGTGGCCGCTTGACCGTTCTCACCCACCTGCCTGTTCTGACGATCCTTCCAAGACAACCAGCGCTCCCCGTTGCGGCTGTAATCGATCCGATAGGCCCGAGCAAACTCCTTCCCAGTGGCCCGCGCATGCCGGCCTTGAGTCCCCACCAGGGTGATGAAGTAGAGTTTATGGAGGTCAATCTGGAGGAACTGCACATCTTCAGGTTGCAGGAGACCCGCTGGGCACCAAGCCCCGTCACCCTCCTCTCTCAGCAACCTGAGTGTGTGCGTGAAAGAGAGAGAGAGAGTAAAATCAGAGAATCATGGCACTGGAAGGGGCCTCTAAGGCCATCAAGTCCAACCCCCTGCTCAAGGCAAGGATCCAAATCAAAGCAGATCGGACAGAGGGTGGTCCAATTTTCTCTTGGATGCCTCCAGTGATGGAGCGCTCACCAACTCCCGAGGTCATGGCTTCTGTTGTCGTACTTCTCTAACAGTTAGGAAATTTTTTTCTGATATTCCGCCGAAATCTGGCTTCCTGTCACTTGAACCCATTATGCGGTGCCCTGCACTCTGGGAGGATCAAGAACGGATCCTGCCCTTCCTCTGTAGGACGAGCCTTCAAGCATTTGAAAAGTGCGATCCCATCATCCCCTCCGTCTTCTTTTCTGAAGGCTAAACATGTCCTGCGCTTCCAGTCTTTCCCCAAAGAGCTTACTAAAAAAGTAAGCAAAACCAACCTGAATGGGCAACTTTGTAGAAGTCATTTGAGTCTCTCATAAATCACGACTTCTTTATTAGTCTATTTTTCTCATTGACTTTCAACCCCCTGGTAGATTTATATTTAAATTCACAAAAAAAAATGTCTTTTCCTCATTTAGTAATATTTATCCAGTGACCTCGAGGCAGCAGACCCTCCGTCAGTCTTCACAAAAACCCTGTGATCAGATTAAGAGATCAAGCTAAGAGTGTGACTGGCCCAAAGTTATCTAGTGAGCATCCTAGCTCAGTGGGGACTCGAACCTGTATCTCACAAGGCCAGTTTGCTCCGGAGAAGGGGACCCAAGGCGGCTCACAATATGAAAAGAAGAGAATTAAAAACATAACAAGTTAAGCATCGAAAAACATTCGTTCTGGCTCACCGTGCGTACTGAGGCCCAGTAGAGTCGTACCACTGGCTGGAAGCTGTGATGTCCTCATCTCTGATCGTCCCTTCGTGCATTCCCAGAGGATACCGGCATATAGCTGTGGAAGAGGAAAGGGGGTAAAACTGGGCGCAGATTATGGTGATATTTTTAAATATCTTCAATAATTGTGATGATTTTAACAGTTTTATTGATCTCCTTTTTCCCTGGGCTTCATAGAGGTTTCTTAGCTGCACTCTAGGTTGTTTCTTAAGTAGAAGGGTGGAACACACATAGTGTGTAATAAAATAAACAGATAAAATCCCGGCAATCATATCATTTATTTATTAAAGAAAGACAGCCCAGGAGAGACCAGTTTGTGAGTATTATTTTAAGAAACTCAGTTCGATGCCCCTTTATCTACCCATAAACAATTTTTCATTTTCCCTGTGTTTAGGATTGGTATTTTGGGGGATAAAGAGGTGAAAAGTGGCACTAGAGGAGAGCTTTGTGAAAAACTTCGACAGCCAGAAAGAGAAACATGTGGGTCATAGAGGAAATCAAAGCCTGAACTCTCTCTGGAGGCAAAAATGTTGAAACGGAGGCTGTGCTACTTTGGGCACATCCAGAGAAGGCAGGGGTCTCTGGGAAAGACAATAATGCTAGGAAAAGTGGAAGGCAGCAGGAAAAGAGGAACACCCAATGTGAGGTGGACTGACTCCCTAAAGGAAGCCACAGGCTTGGGTTTGCAAGAGCTGATCAGGGCAGTTGCGGACAGGATATTTTGGAGATTGCTCAGGTATGAGGCCAGTATAAGTCGAGGGTGACTTGATGGCACATAATAACAAGAGGTAAAAAGGGAGATGAGTCCATTCCACCCGATGAGAGAGAAAGAGGGAAAGAGAAAGGGAGACAGGGGACCCATCAGTTCTACCGAAAGACCAAGCCAAACCATCAGGCCGCTGCCGTTCTGGAAACCTTTCGATCTTAACAGCAGGGCACAAATGCCATCACTCACTCACTCCATCAATTAATCAGTGCCATTAGCATTGCTTAAGTTTGCTGTTCCTTCGCCTGGATTTGAACGGGATTCCAGCTCCCAGTTCCGACACGTTGGACTACAAACTCCATAATCCCCCAGCCAGCACAGCCACTGGCGGTCATGGCAGCGGGATGCCAAGGACAGTGGTCGGGGGGGTTGGGGGGAAGGATGAAGGGTTCCCAGCCCTGCGCCAGCCTCTGGGCCTGGCTCAGAGTCAAGTCTGAAGCTTGAGAAGGGCATCCATGGGGCAGGGAGGGGAGAGAAGCCCAGCCACCCACAGAAGCCCCGTCGACTTCCTACCGGGGTTGACTTCGGAGCTGAAGCACCGTGAGAGGCCAGCCAGCAGGAAGACCGGCAAACAGAGCATCCTTCGTGATGCGGGAGGCGCTTCCCACTGTCCGAGGATCAATCGGGCGGTGCCCTTGGGTGGTCCGTCACTGCCATTCACGTTTCTGGAAAAAGAAAAGAAAGGGAATTTTAAAAAAAACCATTTGGTGTGTAGCTACCTTTCCGGTTGCTTAGTGTATGCACCTATTTGGAAAAGACTTCAGGTCCTGGGTTCTAGTCTCGCCCTCCTGGAACCTGAATCTGGCCCTCTCGGCTTCCATTCGCAGTTTCCCAAGTTCATAATGTTTTTCTCCTGCTAAAAAGTCTTCCCAGGCTTCTCCCAAGGACTTGAATAAGCCCTTTCAGCCACAATAGGCTGATATTGAAACCGCTGGAAAGCTCTGTGGTTGAGGTCTCTGTCTGCAGAGCCAGAGGTTAGGAGTTCGATTCCCCCACGGTGCCTCCTAGACAGGGGCTGGACTGGATGATCTTATACGGTCCCTTCCAGCTCTGTAGTTCTATAGTTATTAGATAATGATGATGATTAAAAAATACCAGACAGAGTCAATCAAAATTATAAAATCATTGACTGGTATTACGTAAGAGATACAAATTTTAACCAAAAACTTAAGTATCTGTTAAATATCGACGTAGTATGTATGTTGCTCCTAATATCGCCATTTTTTGTAGCTCTAATTATGTTATTGCTACAAATAATGGCATACATACTGCACTGATATTTAACAGATGCTTAGGTTGTTGTTGTTGTTGTTACTCAAAAATACCAGACACAGCCACTCAAAATTATAAAAACATTGAGTGGTATTATGTAAGAGATACAAGTTTTAATCGAAAAACTAAGTATCTGTTGAATATCAACACAGTATATATGCTGTTCCTAATATTGTTATTGTTAATGATAGATTATTTTGGGTGCCATTGTTTTGCTCTGCCTCCCCCCTCCATAATTTCACAGCATCTCGGCGAGAATTCATCTATAATTCAATCTGAGCCTCAAGCCGAAAGAAATTCCTCACTCCAGTTTCTGAGATTCCGGGAAACGGGCCGGAAGAATGACAATCATCCTTCCAAAGTGACCCCTACAGAATGGACTCCTGCTGTTTTATTCCCTGGAACATGAGACGAACGTCTTGCTTAATTCTTTCTCCTAGTGCCTGGGAAGAATCCTCGTTATAAAAAGATGATCGTTTTCCCTGCGAGGTAGTCGTTGGTCTGCTTCAGTGGGTTGTGTGGCGTGTCCTTTTTCCCCCAAAGAGGGGAGAATATAGAAACTCACAACTTCACAGATCACTTTGTCCACCGGAGTATTGTCGACGGAATCGCCACCCAAAAGGGGTTCAGATTCTTACTCCGGTTTGTAGAGACGAGAATAGTTATATTGGGAAGAACACAGCTGGCTTAGTGCCTCTCCTGAAACCTCCCCCCCCCCATTTTAATGTATTTTATTATGAACAATTAAGAGAGTACAACCAACAGGGAAAATAGCAAAAACTATTACAGCCGTTAGAGGGGCATGCGGGCAATCCCACCCAAAAAAAAGCATAAAACAGGGGATCTACATATGGCAATAATAATATTAAAAGTTTGGTGGTGCCGATTTCCTACGCCACTCGATCCACGCGGGGAGAGGGTCCTGATGCGCTTCCCCCCCAAACTGAAGGCACGTTCCCTTTTCCGATGGCAAGAGGACCCCGTTTTCTTGCTGACTTTGGCGTCAAGCTCAGGCCTTCTGCCCCAAGTGAACCCTAAAACATCCCTCGCATCCTGGTGGCGAAGCAGGAAAGCGTTAAAACTCTTCCCGCCCCGGGGCCCGGAGGCAGATCCAGTTTCTAATTGCTAACAGCTGGCGGAGTATACATTTTATTTTTAAAAAATCACCGTTACCACCACTGGGCGAACAGAAAGACGGCGAGGCATCCATGCTGAAAGAAGCAGGGCTGACTTGAGGGGGAGGGACATGGAACAGCTGCCTTGAACTTTGGGTGAAATGCACTCCTTCCTTCCCACTGTGTGAAACCCTTCCTTTTCCCTTCTTTCCTCCTGCTGATCCGTTCCAACGTCCAGCCCTCTCTTTTATTGGTGCATGGGGCACACACGATGCCCGATGCGTAGCCTCTTGTGTGCTGGAACGTCTCTGTCATCCGGAGTTTTGGAGGAAGTGGCTTTGTTGCTCAACAGCTCCCAAAATCCTGCCGGCCATGCTGGGTGAGGAGATTCTGGTGGACCTGATGGGTCATCGAGTCCGGCCCCTGTCCAGGGGGGCACCGTGGGGGAATTGAACTCCCAACCTCTGGCTCCCCGCCAGAGACCTAAGCCACTATCCAGATCTGCAGTTCAAAGGTTGAGAGCGGCTTGATGGCGCTCTCTCTCGCCATCATCCCCTACCCGCCTCCGTGCTAAGCCCTCTGTAAAGCATGATCTCTCGGAAATAGGGGCGAACGCCCCCCCCCAGGTCTCTCCACATCTGTCAGCCTTCTGGTTGCATCTAGAAACACTTCATATCCCCCTAGATCAAGTTTGGAAATCACGCACCACCCCGAGATAATTTTTGGCATCCTCTCCGAAGGATCATTTTTGGCACCAAAAAGGTTAATTTTTTTTTAAAACCTCACCCTGTATGAGGAGAATCATGTCTCTTGGGAGCCTGGTTCTCTCCTAGAACAAGATTTTGAAGCCTCTCTGCACAACAGACTTTCTTTTAGCAAAAACTGAAACGTTCAGTTTTGTTTTTTAAAAGTAGAACGAAGGGATCTTCTGTTGACTTGGAATCTCACTTGATGGGGTTGGTGTGGACCCCAGAGGGTCAAACCCATGGAAAAAGGGGTCCTGGGCCCTCGGATCATGGCCTCATTGATTGACGGATAATTGTGTCCCTTCCTGCTTGATTCACCCATACAGCTGGCTTTCTCTCTCCAGTCTTTTGCTTCCAGAATGTGTTACGTGGTGAGCGGAGCCAGCTCCATGTGTGAAATGGCCATGCACATGGCATCCGAAAAAGAGAGGAAATGCATCACAAATACATACATGAATAGATATATGCATGCATGCATACATTCCCGTGGACAAAAAACAGACACACAAGAGCCTTAAATTTGCATTTGCACAGAGATGTAGCTTCAGAACAATAATTACTATAATTTAAATATAAATGTATCTCAACATATTGAAATATATATTGAAATATATTGAAAACAATATACACAATTAATATTACTCCTAAGAATAAAACGTAGGATAAAGTTTTAAACAATGCTCGGAAGGCTGAAATAAATAGAAGCCTCTTCAAAATGCATTTAAAAATAAATCCAGCGGGCGAATTTTTGGAAACAAGGGGTTTCTGCCATGTTCGAAGCCCTGTTCCTAACAGTGGGCCTCAAGTTCTTTCAGAAAATTTTGATACCAGCTGCAATGTGTGAGATGGTTCCAAAAAGTGTACGGTAATAATATGGTAATAACAACAATAATCTGAGAACTGCAGAGCTGGGAGAGATCCGAGAGGTCATCAAGCCCACCCCCTGTCTAACCACTGACCTATCCAGCAGTTCCAGCAACGTTCATATCGCTTTAAGGGTCATGTGGAATCTTGGGATTTGAAGTTTAATGCACCACTTCGAATTCTCTATTAGAGAGTTCCAAAATGCCAGGGGTTCCCAACCTTGGGTCCCCAGATGTTCTTGGACTACAACTCCCAGAAGCCTTCACCATGAGCTGTTGTGCATCTGATACCACAGTTGGTTTCATAATAACCAGTCTTGCCAGCCGCGTGGGATCAGGCATGCAAAGGGGTGATTTGCTAGAACAGGGAGGGAGAACCCAATACCCTTCTGGGATTCCTGCATGGGCCAGGGCAATCATGGGCTCAAGCCACTGGAAGCCAGATTTAGGCTGAATATCAGGAAATACTTCTTAACTGTTAGAGCAGCACGACAACAGAACTCATGACCTCGAGAGGTGGTGAGCGCTCCAACGCTTGAGGTGTTCAAGGAAAAATTGGACCATCCTCTGTCAGATCTGCTTTGTTTTGGATTCCAGTCTCGAGCAAGCGGGTTGGACTGGATGGCCTTCTAGGCTCCTTCCAACTCCATGATTCTAGGATTTTATGATTCTATAGTGTTTACATGCCTGACACTGAAGGAGGCATTCATTCCTCGCTTTTAAGATTTCACCCCGCCAGGCTTTGCTTAAATGAGCTGACTCATGAAAAACGACAAATCTAGTCATCCTTGAAGACAAGGCTGTGTACTGAGTAGGCTCAGTTGAGTTATAGGGGGCAGAGATCAGAAAACAAAGCCCCTCAGAAAGCAAGGCTAGATCCCAGCACATCCACACCTCTCTTTCTCTCCTCAGTTCAGGCGAAAGCTCGTTCTTCTGCACGCTCTTAGCCATTTCACATCCTCCACCAGATCCCCCACCCACCCAGTTCATCCTCCGAGCTCCGCTGCAATTCTTAGCATAGCTGAGAGAGGAGGGTTGGAGGGGGAGGTAACAGCGGAAAGCAACCCTACTAGTTGTTCTGTCATCACGTATGGAATGGGAGGGCCGAGAGGAGAAGGCTATGGCCAGCTCAGTAACGGAGGGGGTGGCATGGTCACCATCAGAAGAAGGGAAAGACTTCAAAAACAAGGGGAAAGTGTCCAGAGATACCCCCGGTACCCATTTCCCACGCCTTTCCTTGAGTCCTCTCCAGCAGAAAGGTAGAATTTTTAAAAAAATAAAGTAAATAACTCACCCCCATCCTGTCTTCACTCGGAGGACATCTTCCCCTGGACCAGTGGTTCCCAGATGTTCTTGGACTGCAACCGCCAGAAGCCTTCGCCATTAGCTCCGCTGGCCAGGATTTCTGGGAGTTGTCATCCAAGAACATCTGGGGACCCATGGTTGGGATTCACTGCCCTAGACGGATAGCTCTGGTGAACTACCTGTAGTGACAGTTGCTGCTTAATTTATTTTTACCCCACTTTTCTCCTGAAAGGGACCCAAGGTGGCTCATGAGCGAGAGAAGCACCATCATGGTGTTAAAGGAATGTTATCCTTCCACTCTGCTACCTGAGGCCACTGCCTCACGACCTCTAATGGTAGGGCCGGCCCAGGTTTGCCCCTACCAGAATAGACCCACTGAATCTAGAGGATTTCAGTAAGTGTTGACTTAATGATTATGACCCTCAAGTCAATTCCAAGTGATGGCAACCCTGCCAAACTTTTCAAGGTATTAGGTACTCAGGGGTGGTTTCTTACTCCTGCCTTTTGGTGGCGCTCCAGGGCCACTGTGCAGTTTGTCCAAAGTCACACAGATGACAGCAAATGTAACCCCATCAACCACACATCCTTTGGCTGATCCCAGCTGGTTCCTGTCCCAGGAAGGCACGATGCAGGCTTGAATTCCCAGCCCTAAAGCTCTCCAACCCACTGAGCTATAACTCAGCAATTCATGGAACAGCTCCCTTCTAACTTGGATTTCCAATTGGATTTAGGCAGAGGTATGGGCATGAACCGGGGAAAACGGCGGTTTGTGACAGTCCGTGATTTGTCACTATTCACGAACTGTGAACCACGAACTTTCCGACGAAAGGAACTATTTTGTGGTTCGTGCAATTCAGGACTTCAGGAAGCGGAAGAATTGCCCCTCGTGAGTTATAGGAAGCTGGCTCAAGAGCGCCTTCCTGAGGGAACTTGTTTCGGGGGACTGTAACTCAGATGTCCCAAAATCCAATCTTCATCAACCTGGGATGGGAAGGGGAGGAGACTCAGCTGAAGACCTGGTGCAAATTTGGTGTCTTTCACTCCATATGAGGGCCGTTCTACAACTCCCAGAAATCCCGAATCCCATGAACCGTGAAGCATACGAATCATCAGCGCCGATAATAATTTGGCACTTTGTTTCGCTCTGAAAAGGTGTGTTTCCTTGATGTGCCCCCAAACAAACCACAAAATGGCCTAAATTCATACATTTTGGTTTGCTTCGTGGTTCATTTCATGCCCATCTCTATTTAGGCCCGTATCTCCAAATATATGTACCTACAGAATAACAGATGATCAGATCAGTCTTCTCCGTCAGGTAAAACCATTACATTCTTACTCTAAAATCAAATAATTGCACCAGTGTCTATTCTGCATCCATCAACAAACCTATGTGACAACAGCTATCAAACCTTTTAAGCGTAGCGATCTGGTGGACGTTTGAGCTGACTGGCCATAAATATTGGCGTTATTTCACCGTCAACAGGCAGTGTTCATCAGATGGAGGCGCCACACACTATCAAAGAGGGAATACTTTGAGATAATGGAAGATGGTATTATTATGGCACCCCCGAATGTGGAGACTGGGCGCCATTTTGATCTGCCACCTCAGATCTTACTCCTTCATTTCTTGTCTCCCAATGTAACCTAGCTGGTATTCTCTTGAGCGAAAGGTTTATACCTCTCATATTGGGAAACACAGTTGATTAGTATGGCCAACAGGTTACCAGTGACACCAGTCCAGTCAAAACATAAGCCCTGTGTTGGATCGAAGACTTACAAAGTACTCCATTCTGCTCCCTCCCTGGACCTCGGGAAACAGACACGGGTTCAACAGCACCATCGGGCTTCAATTTCCTGCACATGATGTTTAGAAGCACCCCTTTCTCTCATTCTAAGGATAGTGGCCCAAATCCTCTTGCATTGTTACACCAGCCTTGACGCAACCAGCGTAAATCTCGCTGCTGCAAGTTAAGAAGTCAGCGTGGGCATTTGCTGGGCATACCGTGCAGCACAACTTGGCGCACAACATCAATCGCCTACGCACTAACTTCTTAGCTGGCGACAATCCTTCATTTAAGTCAACGGCAGACTCAACTAACAGGATTTGGGCGGTCCTATAGCTATCGAAGCTAATAGCTACGGATATCATTACCTTTCCTGAGGCAGCATTTGTCGAACGCCTTTCATTGCAATAATGTTGAGGAGGGGGTTGTGAAGGAATATCACACAACGCTGCATTCTATTTTGTGAAAATACCACAATTTGCCTTTAATAACATCTCTCTCTCTTTCTGTCATTCCTTGTAGGGTGTCAAGGCTATATTTTAAGATCCGGACACCCTGGGCTCAAATCTCCATTCACCTCTCAAAGAACTTTGGATTAGTCACTTTTTCTTGGGCTGAGCTACCGCACAAGGTCGGTGTGAAGACATGGAGGGGAGAACAAGGGCCTAGTATACCGCCTTGAGTTTCTTGAAGGAAAGACAGGATAAATATACCAAACGAATAAATAAAAGGGAATGGATTACTCCGAATAAGACACAGATTTGTCTGAAATTTAGAACACTAATGCATGCATTGTCACAATCATCATCATCACAGAACAGCAGAGCAGGAAGGGACTCTAGGGATCATCAGGTCCAGCCCTTGTCCAGGAGGCCCCGTGGGGGAATCGAACTCCCAACCTCTGGCTCCACAGCCGGAGACCTAAAGCACAAGAGCTATCCAGCAGTGCTAGAAATACTATAGCTCGGGAACCGGAAATGTTACGTTGCTGAGCCTCAGCAATCAGAATCCTCCAGAGAGTGGCTAAGGATGATTTCTATGCGTTGTAAGAAAAAGTAACTTTTCCCAAAATCTGTCTGAATATCTCACCATAGGGTAGAGGCCCAAGACCTGAAATATACATTACAGAGAACCCGTCGTTGGGAAAGAGGAGGTCTTAAGTGCTGAGAACGGCTGATTGTCACAGCCGGAGCTTTTCCACACCTCTCCTAGACTGCAGATTAGCTTGCTTTATTTTGCGATTGGCCTTCAGGTGGTAAACATGGGGTTCATTAGCAAGTAGGATTGTCCAGTCACAAACGTCTGCTTTAATCCCGTCTCTGGAACACGAATGCATTCTTAGCTTCTGACAACACATTATCTCAAACATATAGTTTGACACCCCCTTTATGATGATTATGATGATGATGATGTTTTAACCAAAAACCTAAGCGTCCATTATATAGTGACACAGTATGTATGTAAATGGCAATACAAAAATATTGCCATTTTTTTGTAGCTCTGATGGTGTGATTTCTGAGATCTGCAACTGCTTATAATACTGTGTGAAGTTTCTTGATATTGTTCCCAAAGCCCCGATGACTATGGGGACCCCTGAAGTGTGTTTCATCCAAAGGTGAGATTTATAATAATAATAATAATAATAATAATAATAATAATAATAATAATAATAATAATAATAATAATAATAATAATAATAATAATAATAATAATAATACCAGGCACAGTCAATCAAATTATTTTAAAAAAACAGAATTAGGCCAGGCGGTTGCTCATACATGCCTTTCCTTTGTCAGTTTTTCACACAGAGGATTGGCCTCAATAAAGAAAGACACCCATCCCTCTTGCACGTTGGAGACAGGACTTGGTGCATCTCCCACCCTTGCGTGAAGGAGGTCTTGTGCATCATCATTATCATCATCTTAGGACTGCAGAGCTGGAAGGGACCCTGTGGATCATCAAGTCTAGCCCCTGTTAGGGAGGCCCAGCGAGGGATTCGAACTCCCGCCCTCTGGCTCCGCAGCCAGAGGCCTCAACCCCCAAGCTGTCCAGTAGTTCATGAAGAATAAACGTCATCCTCATCATCACTGAACTGCAGAGCGGGAAGGGACCTTATGGATCATCCAGTCCAGCCCCTGTCCAGGAGGGCCCCGCAGGGGAATCGAACTCCCAACCTCTGGCTCCGCCACCGGAGGCCTTAAACCCTTGAGCCATCGTGCCGAGCATCAGAGTCCTGGGCTCCAGAATGCCAGCGCCTTTTCCCCTTCCGCCTGCCCCGGAGCGCAGCAAACAGAGCCAGCGTCAAATCCCCCCCCCTTCCTCCTTCCTCCCCTCCCTCCCTCCCTCCCTGGCATCTTCCACCCTTCCTGGCTGGGTGGGCTGCCCACGCCTGCCTCCTGCCTCCCAGGCACCCCGGTGGAAGTTCCCCCTCTTTGGGGGCGACTGGCGTGTGTGTGCAAAGAAGGCACAAGGCGCAAGGGCCCTGGGAGCCTGTGTTTGGTTGAGAGCACCAACAAAAGTGGGGTGGGGGGGAAGGGAGGGATTGAGGAAGAAGCATGCAAGAGGGGGGGTGCGAACCCCAAATAGGCCAGGAAACCCTGGCGATGCCGCATTCTTGCCTACCTGCCGGGCCTGGCACCTCTGCCGCCCGGGCCATGGCCACCGGAGGCTTCCTACGGCCATGGATCCAGCGGTGCCCGCCTTCCCCACATCGCCTCCCCTGCGCCAGCAACTTTTCCAACAACAGGCGATCGGCTCAAACTTGTGGCAGAGAGAAACTCCTCCTCTCTTTCTGCTCCCTCCGTCCGTGCGCACAGGGCCCTGGAGACTTTTCCTTGCCTTTTGTCACTCCAGTTCCTATAGCAACCTCCTGACGGAGGCGATGGAAAAGGGCTGATGTGCGTGTGTGTAAGGCACAAAGCTGCTGTCTCTTCTGGGCGCCCTCCTCCTTCCTCTTGGCTCCCCCCAGCCCACACCTCTGGCTGCGTCCAGCTCCCACCCCTCACGGCTCAGGAATGGCTTCCCCGGGCCCTCCAGCCCGGCTCGCGCTCGGCCTGGAAAAAAAGGCCCAGCGGTCCAGGCGAGCGGGAGAAAGAACCACAAGCAAGGGGTGGTGGTGGCAGTGGACAGAGAACATGTGTGTTTGTGTGTCCGTCCCGCGTCAGAAGATCCAAGTGTGGCTTCCGCATTGTCCACAGCGACCCACAAAAGCCGGACACCGGGCCTGAGGAGAGGGCCGTTCCTCTACGTGTCCCGAGCCCAAACTTTCTGAAACTTTGAAAAAAGTTGTGGGGATGCCCAGTGGTGGGCCTCGATTTTTTTTGGGGGGGGGAGGCTGTTCTGGGAGCCTCTTCGCAACCAGCAACGAGGTCTGGGTCACCATGGTTATCTCCTTCAGTGGGATTGTTCTACAACCGATCAACACCATTTTTTAAAAAAATGTGGACTAAAATCAGCCTCTCTGGAATTCGGGGCCCACAAGCGTAAGCTGCATTAGCAGGTCCGCCCCGGGCTCGCTGGCCATGTCTGTAGGGCTTCAACCTGGGGTTCTTGAAGGGGTCACCCCGTCCATCCGTGTCCCCACGAGTAACAAAAAGAAACAACACAAATTTTTAAAAAATCCTTTTGTGTTTCATTTTTAATGATCTCTGCCGCCTTGGGTCTTTTTAAGGAGAACGGCGGGATTAAAATATTTTAAATAAATACAATAAATATATTTTGCTTTCGTTCCATTTAATTCTCACGGATCCACGGCACAGGGCGTTGCTTTAAAAAGGCCAAGAAAGGAGCACCCAGCTATGTAAAATTAAATTTATCTGCTGCAAACACTCTGAACTGTCCCAATTTCCGCCTGATGTAGTTATCGGAAATGCTGTCCCATTTCTACATTGTTTTCCTCTTGTTTTCTTAGCTTTTAGGGACGCTTTGTTGACATTTTATTAGCATGAGTCGCCCGTGTCGTCATTCCTTAGACTCTGGCTCCATACCCCTGGATTGTTAGATGGGGAATTTTGTGTGTGTGTGTGTCTTTGTCTGTGTACACACATGTGTGTGCACATATAGGTACACATGCATGCACGAAAATAAATCCCATGAGTGCAATGCACTTTTCTGGGCAATGGACAACGATCAAACAAAATACCAATTAAATTAAAATAAAATAAAACACACAGAGAATCGGTGTAGATGAAAGAGGCATACATTACGAACTACACGCAGAACACGAGGCACATCGAGAAATGAGAGCGTGTAAGAAGTGATTTGTAACTACTTTACTTATCATTAAATTGCATATAAAGTCTGGTCTCAAGCTAGGATGATTCCCAGCTTAGCTTCCGACACTCCCCGGAGTTGCCAACATTTCACCCAGCCCTGCTCCTGTGCTTTTACAAAGCAGCCAGCATTTAGGTGGGTAAAATTTTCCCTTGACCTGCAAACGTACTGGGAGGGGAACGTTTTTGCCTGCTGAACATCTCACGGTAGCCATTTAGAGGTGGAGGAGCAGAGCCAGTAAAAGACAGTAAAAGATAGATGATATCATCATCTGTGCACTGGAAGTGGAAGCGGCTAAGTACAGGGCAGAATCTATCCCACGAAAAAGAAGAAGGATGGAGAGAGATGGATCAGCAGGAATCAGCCCTCTTCCCATCCCTTTTTAATTTCCAGAGTTTTGAAGATGATGATGATCATCATTATGTTAGAACTTGCAGAGCTGGAAGGGACCCTATGGATCATCCAGTCCAGTCCCTGTCAAGGAGGCCCAGTGGGGGAATTGAACTCCCAACCTCTAAACCACTGAGTTGTCCAGCCAGCTAAATTACTGAACCCTAATTTGGATGCCTCACATCACCCTCTTAGAACTGCAGAGTCGGAAGGGACCCTATAGATCACTGAGTCCAGGTCTTGTCACGGAGATCCAGCGGGGAGGAATCGAACTCCCAACCTCTGGCTCAGCAGCTAGAGACCAAAAACACGGAGTGATCCGGCAGTTCTGGGTTCTGGGAAGTCAATGGTGCAGGGTGGGGTCTCCTTCCCAGGCAAATGGGATTATCCAGGAGGACGAGCCAAACAGCGTTGACCTTGCCGGGAACAGCCTGTACACAACGCGAAATCTCACACCCGCCAGCCCTTCCCTCCTCTGGGTTTTGAAGCAATACCCAGAGAGGTGGGGCAGTGTGGGACGGAAATAGCTGACATGGCTGCCGGCTGAACGAAAAGGCCCAGAAGCAGCCCCCAGGCCCATGGGTACCGAAAAAGCAGGGGGTTTGCACTCAGAAATACATCATCTTCCCTGTACATGTGTGAACCCATGCTGCGTGTTTCGAAAAAGTTGCTTTTGGGGTGGGTGGGGACTACAACTCCCATTATTCCCAACCACCAAGGAAACTGTGCTTTCTGGGGGTTGTAGTCCCTCCCCTCCACCGCCCCCCCAAAAATACAAGGATGGCTGGGTTGAAGCTCCAACACCATATACTTTGCTGAGGCCAACCCAGAAATGTGCAAGCGAAAGGACATTGAAGCTTAAATTGTACCTTTTTCCCTTGTACTTTCAAAACTTCGTGCCTGAGCCATCAGATTTTCATATCGATGTTTACCTCCCAAGGACCAATCGCAAACCAAAACAAATTCTCTTTTTGCTCCACAGGAGATGTACAGAGATTTACAGAGGTGAATAGCTACCAGTTCCCCAGAGTCCACCCCTTTCTCACTCACTAGCACTTCAAGCCTCAGTAACTCACGCTGAGACGTCCGTAGGAGAAAGAATATAAAATGTTTCTTTCCTTGCAGTTGCTTGAAATGACAGACTTGTGTGTGCTGATTTCTTTACTGCACACATGCCAGCCGGTAACTGAACAGATCAACAGCAAGCAAACAACTGCCACCAAGTGAAAAAAAGAGGGGGGGATACAACTTCCAGCAGAGAGGCGGGGTTCTCTTTGAATTTCAAAAGCTGGAAGGAATGATTGGCTAGTGCTGGATAGATAGACAGTTACCCCAGCTCAGAAATGTCTGTCCAACTCACTCAAATTGCAGACAGCTTGTGAGGCTGCAAATAAAACGCCGACAAGATATACAAAAGCCTTTTACCTCTTAAGGGAGCTCAGCTTCTAATGATGTGATAATTGTATTATCTAGTTTAATCCTCATTTTGAAGCTGTCCGTGAGCCGCCATCGTCTGCCTTCCTTAGGGATGCTATGTGATGTACACAGCTCTTGTATTGCCACACTTTATGGCTGATTTTGCCCACCCCCCGGCTCTTGCGGCCTGAGGCAGTTTTCATACTTCCCTTAATGGTAGGACCAGCCCCCATCAAAGGAGCAGGGGTTAAAAACCCTCGGGGGGGGGGGAAAGAATTTGGGGCAATGAGATATAGCAAGGAGCCCTTCTTGGAGAAAGTTGAGGGCACGGAAATACTGTTGGGGTGTTTGGTTCGTGACAACGTTTGGTGTGAAGAAATTTGAATGTCATCTCAGCTAAACTTCCTCTTGTTCTGCAGCAAATGAAATGGTTCTGTCAGGAACCTACAGAGCAGATTGAACTACAGTCTCCCTTAGTAGACCATCCCTTATTGCCTAGTTTTCCTCAACTGACGCTTATTTGTTTCAATACTCAGAGACTCTGGTAACATAGAATGGGTAAAATGTTTCCGTCTACTAACAGTTCTTCTTATATAAAAATAAACATCTTTTTTTTAAAATGTTAACTTGTTACATTACTGAGCTTCACTGTTTCATTAACTAACTGAATGGTTAGCTAATGGTTACATTGCGGACACAACTCTTTACTCTCATGGTTCGCTTCTGACTTCATGACACACTGACAGAACACTAACTGGGAAAAGGTGGGGGAAAATCTTAATTTTTTTAAATTAAAAATCTTTTTAATTTCCAGAGTATCTTTAATTTCCTGTCATTCCCGTCCCAATTTCAAAAGCTTAGTGGAAGAAGCAAGCATTTCAGATATCTGAAAAGAGTAATGTGTGTCTCTCTGTGCAGTTTGCTGGTGGGGAGGAGAGGGGAGAAAGAGAAAAGAAAGAGGGGTTTTGGAGTTTGTTTGTTTGTTTGTTTTGCAACCTTGCATGCTGCCTTTAGTACGTTCGGCGGGAGCGAGACTTTCTGGATCAGCCCTTGTTAAACCGCAAAAGGCAAAAGGCAGAAATCAGTTGGAAGTGCAAGGGCTTAAACCGGGGGGGGGGGGGGGGGACACAGTCTGGATCTGTAGGAAGAAACTCCATCTCTTGCTTTAGAACCACAAAATCCTCTTCTGTGCAATTCATCCGTTGTCATGAGTGGAGCCTGCAGTCCTTCAGGCTTACTCAGAAGGGAGGGAGTAACGCCTGCAGGTCTCAAATCAGGAGGATTAGGAGGCTAATTGGGGAGGCAAACACAGCCAGGTAGAGGAAACACCTGGAGGAGGGGGGGGTTGTTGCGTGCGAAGCACCGTCCCACACTCATGGGCGAGGTCGCCAACTCTGGCGGGAGCGAGACTTTATGAGGAGGTTGCACAAGCTGTGCTCGGCCAACTTAGTGGTCGCCTTGGCGGCACCTCTTCCGAGACTATACAAATAAAAATAAGAACATGCCCGTAACACCCTGATCCGGAGTCTGCGAATAATTGCTCAAGGTGCCACCTACCCTTTAAGCACTGTTGAAATCTTGGTGTTACTACATCTTCCCCGAAAGGCAGTCAGTAGCAGAGATAGGGAGGCAAGGCGCGGGACTCGCTGTCCAGTCGGATTTAGGTCACACCCGGGACTCGACTCGGACTCAGGTTCTTTTTTTCCAATGACTCGGATTCGACTCGCAACGCGCGGAGCCCACCCACCCCTCCCTTTTTTCTAGGGAAAAGAGCTTGTTTTGAAGAGGGACTCAGACTTAGGACTTGGGACATGGTATCAAAGACTTGGAACTTGGGACTTGGTATCAAAGACTTGGGACTTGGGACTTGGTGCCAAAGACTGACTTGGGACTTGGTATCAAAGACTTGGGACTTGGTGCCAAAGACTGAGACTTGGGACTTGGTATCAAAGACTTGGGACTTGGTGCCAAAGACTTGGGACTTTGTGCCAAAGACTGAGACTTGGGACTTGGTATCAAAGACTTGGGACTTGGTGCCAAAGACTGAGACTTGGGACTTGGTATCAAAGACTTGGGACTTGGTGCCAAAGACTGAGACTTGGGACTTGGTATCAAAGACTTGGGACTTGGTGCCAAAGACTGAGACTTGGGACTTGGTATCAAAGACTTGGGACTCGGACCCAAAGACTTGCCAACAACCCTGGTCAATAGCCGTGGGTGGCATCTTACTCATCTCCAAAACTAAAAAGATGGATTGTTAAAAAGCAAACAAACAAACAAACAAACAGAACAGAGGATGAAAGGAGAGGCTGAATGGCTTACAGTCACATCTGTGGGTTTATAGGGATACATGCAAAAATACAAATGAGGACTGCCCTCCCCAGGGTGGCTCAACTGGCACCAAGACTTTTGGTTTTGATGCCAATTCAAAATATCCTTATTTATTAGAACCTATTGGGGTTAAAGATCGTGGCCTGCACAGGTTTTCATGCAATGGCTTTTATGTTTGAATGTTGTGTTTACACAGTTTAATTTTTAAATGGTTTAAAACATCTTAGGTATTAAAATCGTTTTATACAGCTCTGTAACCTACCTGAGATCCTAGCATATAGGGTGGGCTGTAAATAAAGATGAACAAGCGGGTCCTGGATTAAATCAAGCCTGAACAATCTAAAATGACAAAACGGAGGCTGTTCCTACTTTGGGCACATCCTGACAAGGCAGGATTCTCTGGAAAAGACCATTGTGCTGGAAGGCAGCAGGAAAAGAGGAAAACCAAATAACATGAGATGGACTGACTCCCTAAAGGAAGCCACAAGGCTTGAGTTTCTAAGGACTGAGTAGGACTGTTGAGGACAGGGCATTTTGGAGATCTATCATTCCTAGAGCTGCCATAAGTCCGAAACGACTTGACGGTACATAACAACAACAACAACAGCAATTAAATAAATAAATATTTTTAATGCTGTAAACAGAAAGACAATAGATTGCATTCAAGGAGGGAAGACAGGGCTAGGAGACCAAAAAACTTGCTGATTCAATAGTCCACATGTTAATTGTTGATGGACAACTGATTAAAAACACTTGTTTAAGAACTGCATTTTAAAATGTTATCATGCAAAGAACTTAAAAAGAACAAAAAAACAACAGGCCAAAGACAAGGAAAAATATGCAGTAAAAACAAAATAATATTAACAGCAACAATAATACACACACTACAAAAGGCTTTCAAATATCTAGAAACATATCCATGCACATTTAACTTGTCTGACAAGGAAAAAAATTTAATGCCCCTTTTCCTAAATCCAAAGACTGTGTCAGAAACCAATTTGTTAACTGTATTCTCGAATTTGTTAACATTGAGCAGAATCCTACGCCAAGATAATATATTACCCACATTTCCAGTTCACAAATATATTCCGTGATATATATACGATCTCCCCTTGGCATCCTCTCCTGTTCAGTCCAGTTGGTGGAATAAACAGGCAAAATCTCCCGTGCTCATAATCACCTTCCTTTAAGGGCGGAATGGAAGACGGAGGTTTAGTAATAAATAATAGGAAGGAATAATGTGAGAGAGAAAGAGTCCTGCTTCTTCTCCCTTTGAAGGAAAATGGCACAGAAAAAAAATATATATACCTTTAACGAACCTCCTGGATCTTAGAAATGAAGGAAGAAGGCTGTTGCTCGTGTATTTTTTGGAAACCAGATTTAGCCGGGGTAGCTAAGATGTGCCAATATATATTTGCCAAAGGTGTTTCCGACATCAAAGCTAATATACAAACTTATGCGTTACGTTCACAGTTCAGAAAATGTACCTGTGTGGCCGCAGGTAGTACATAGGACATTTTACCGTTCTTGGGCATGCGTTGATACGGACTTGCGCTAAACACAGACCCATCTCTTCCCGATTCAAAAGATTTCCCTTTTCAAGGCTTGCAACTCATCACACTCAAATGGTTTTGTTAAAAAGAGAGGCACGCCAATTATGTGTCCCAAACGGGGAGCATTATATGAAACTGGGGCGGGTGGGTGTGCTATCACCGTTCAGAAATAAATTGGGGTCATCAAGCTGGTTGCTGGGGGCAGAAATTTAGAGATATCCTAGTCACACATATCGCTCTCTAGAATAAATTCAGTCCCAAACCGAAAATGATGTCAATCCAGGGATGTTGGCACGTCTTTAGGTCCGAGTCTCAAGTCCGCGTCTGGGTCTTGGGTCCCGAATCCTGAGCCCCGAGTTCTGAGCCCGGATTAAAAACAAGCTTTCCCCCACAAAAACAGGGAGGGTTTGGTGGGTTCTTCTGAGTTGTGAGCCCAGTCCAAATCATTAAACAAAACAAAACAAAAGAGTCGAGTCACTGGTGCAACTTAAGCAGACCCATCCCTGCGTAAATCTATTCCTGGTGGAATGAATATTTCACCCCTTTCTTTCCAAATGCCATGGCACTGTTGTTTGATCGGCTGCACGCTTGGTTCCAAACAGAATCCGTTCTACGCCTTTCCTTTGGCACTGAGCCCTCTTTTGCAGAGTTTCTGTTCAAGGTCTTTGAGCATCGGGGTCTCCCCTCGTTCTCTGGGGTGTAATCCACAGAACCAGCTTTTTTTGGGGGGGGGGACATGGAGGATCTAGAACCCTTTCTCCTTCTCGAGCGGGGGGACCATCCGGCATGTTTGCTGGGGTGCCACTGGTGTGTCTTTAAAGATAAGCTCACCCTTGAGGTCCACTGCCAAGGCTGTTGAGGTCCTCTCCAATGGCACTGTTTCATCTCCTGAGGAATTGGATAGAGTCTTGAGGTTTGGAGGGACTGAATACGCATCATGCCGCTGGTCCTCAGTGAGGGTCCTTTCTTCTTGGCCAGGCTCTTCCCTCAAAATCTGTAGGACGATCACGCCGACAAAGATGAGCAGCCACCTTTTGGCAGCATCCGTCTCCTTCCGGGGCCAACGTCTTCTGCTCAGAGGTGGGTACAGGATTCGGCTCGGCTTTCTGCTTCTCCGCACCAGGGGGCCCGGAGACATCTCCACGGGCAGTGCCGGGGGGCTTTCCGAAGGACTCGTCCTTGAAGATTTGACAGAGAGAGGTGCGCTTGGGGTAAGCGACATCGTTCAACCAGACCTGGTGGCCACCGTGGAGAAAGCTCAGGAGTTGATGAACTGGCTGGACGGCAAACGCCTTCAATTCCAAAACCGAGGGATTGACGGAAAGTGTAATTGAGAAGACAACCTCCAGATCCAGGATTTTACAGCTTACTGAGTCACAAAAGAAAGAGGAGCGCAGAATTCGGCTCTTGCTGTGGTTTTTAGCCTCTCTGAGGTCTTTTTATCTGATTTTGTTCTTTCCTCCTTAACCACCGCCCCCCCGGCAACCCGTCCTGGGTTATAAATACTTTATTTGCTCTGATTCACAGCCGTCTTTGCCTCGAATCACTCACCTGTCTACACCCACAGGTAGCAACAGGGAGTGAGGCCAGGAGGTTCCCGCGTTGAGCCAAAACCTCTGGCTGAGGCTGAGGTCCCCGGAAAATCCTGGAAAAAGTTCAAAGAGGCTGCCCTTATGTGGTAGCCGATCGCTAATAAATACTGGCTACCTCTTGCAATAATGGCCAAACAGCACAGAGACAGACAGGAAACTATAGGGCTGTGAATTAGAACATGGGTCTATCTTTCTGTGCTGAAATTGAGGACGCCGACAGGAACTTTCTATGGTCTTTTTGAGGGGTTGAATCCGAGACCTTCGGCGTGAAAAGCTGTAGCTACCTGTGTGATAACATCCGCAGAAGGAAGGATTCATAGCTGGAGACGCACAGCATTATCGGTTGCCAGACACCTTAGCCCACATTGAGCCCAGGAACGTCAGCTTTGGTCCACGGTGGCTCTCCAGAGGTTTCCAAGATCCTTCCCGAGATCTACCTGCAAATCTCCGATTTTCTCAATTGCTCTCCCGCCCTTATGGTCACCGGGTCTGACCCTACTTAGCTTCTGGAATCAGATGAAGTTTGTTGGCTTGTTCGTAAAACCCCATCTGTATTTTTAGGTTGATTTTTTGGATTCTTGCCTTTTAAGGTTGATTCCATGCTTTGACTTTCAAGTCACTGCGAGATGCCATGAACCCACTGCTTAATTCATGTCCTAGAAAGAGGAGAAATGGATAGATCAATCACATAGACAATACAAGCATTGAGCCTCCCTTGAGCCTCTTGGGGGAAAATGGTCTTTCCACCCCCACCCCACTTAAGTTAAAGCCTTCTTTTTCTTCCTTTTGTTTAAAAGAGATGCGCACGACAGCCAAAACACGGCCAGTTCTGCAGTCTTACCTACACCGTGGCTGTACTGGTCACCTCGAGAGCAGCATTATAGGAGCCCTGGATCAGTACCAAACAAAACAAAAAAAAAAAGAAGAAAAGGAAAGGAAAAGGAAAAGAAACGAACTGTCAATATTTGCAGGTTTGTGATCCGGTTGGCTAGGCAACCCGTTTTTTTTCTTTTTCTTTTCTAAGTCTTCCGTGTGGGAGGGACAGTGAGAAAGGCCTCAGGTTAAGGCGTTTCCCCCCAAGGCTATACTGATGAGCCCAGATGGCTACCTGCCACCAGCACCCCCACGTCTCTGCTTTTCTCAGGAGGCCACACGGCCATGGGCTTTGACAACCGGAAGGTCCCTGATTACTGTCCTGGGTGTCTCGTGCTCAAAAAGGTGGCTTATCAACTAGAGGTGGGCACGTACCCGTTGGTCAAGGCGGCAGCACAGATGATGAAGCTCCCCTTCCCACCTCCTCGGGTTCAAACAGCCACTCCCCTCGCCCAGCTTGCTTGTTTCCCCCACTTCCTCGGCGGATCTCCCAGTCACCCGCAAGAGCACAGTCGTCTGGTTAGAAAAGTTTGCGAACTTTGGTCTGAGTGGCCGATCAGTCAAGAGAAGACTGAGCTGCTGCCGGGACTGGAAGATCCGTTGAGGTGGTGCAGAAAGCTAGTACGCTGGGCATGGCCTGTGCTGCCACCTTGAGGAACTGGGATGAGCTGGGATGAACTGGTTTGTGCTGATCTCTATTGTCAACCTATCCAGCTCTGCCCAATTGTTCCCTCCCACCTCTGAGTTCACAGAGAGCCCCACCTCTCTGCTGAGCGGCTCCTTCTCCTCTCTTTAGTCTCCTGAAATCGACTTTGGTAGTTTGCTGTTGAGTTGTTCACCACTGTAAGTAATTAAATATTTTCATCCTTTCTCCTACAAATGTCTCAGAGTGAGTTACTGAGACCTTAAGTGCCAGCTCATGAGAAAGGGGTGGCCTATCTGGGGAACTTGTCGCTATTCTCTTCTGTGAGTCCATTGGTGGCCGTTGTTTGCTTGCTGTTGATCTCTTCGGTTACCTCCTAGCATGTGCACAGTAAAGAAAGCAGTCTACACAAGTCTATAATTTCAAGCGACTATAAGTAATGACATGTTTTCATTCTGTTTCCTACAAATGACTCAGAGTGGGTTGCTGAGATCTTAAGTGCCAGTCAATGAGAAAGGAGTGGTCTGTCTGGGGAACTTGTGGCTATTCTCTTTTATGAGTCTCTGTCCTCCTACTGCATAGCAAAAAAAGGAATTTTACCAGAAATTCAAAACTGTGCAACATAAATTTCAGCAACCTTGGTCAAAGTCCCGGTTGTCCTGCCCTGGCTCGGATCACAGCTCCACCATCGAGAGACCATTGAGTCAACAATGGGGAGCTGTGAAGAAGTCAAGGTGTTTATCTCTTCTCGCTTGGGCGAGCGAAGCTAGCCCGCTCCTGTTGGGGCGTGGGTGCGAGAGGATGTAAAGAACACAAAGGCACCTGTTGGTATCAGTCAGAGCTGGGGAATCACCCACTTGGCCCCTTGGATATTGAAAAGTTTAGCTGGCAGCAGAAGAGACAAAACCAGAAGGGAAAAAGAGAGAGGGTGGACCCGGAAAACTTAACGGCTTAAAGGTGTTAAATTTAATTTCACCAGCATCTCAATGCCGTTTGACATGAGAGGTTGGCCCCACCTGAAACACACCCTGGGCCGCCACAGGTCATGTCTTAATAAAATTGCTTTTCTTATTCCCGTCTCCAGGAAAGTTGCACCCAGTGTCATCCAGGCACTTACGGCAACAACATCTGGGCCTTTTCACATCTGTTTGCCTGCGCTCTCGCTTTGGCCCCAGTCCTGAAAGATAGCCGCATTTCGCTTATTGATTCCAAAATTTCAAACTCACCCTGACCCCAAGGGCTGGGCGGAAGACGTTGCCAATAAAACATGCATGACAAAACGCACAAAGAAAAGACCAAACGGAGGAGAAGCCGGACTTCGGCTTCCAGTGGCTGTCCCCTTACAGAAAAACGGAGCAATATTTTTCTTAGAATATTGTCTACATAAAGGAATGATCGGCACCTCTATGTGTGAGAGGATAACCAGGTGAAGACGCCAGATTACTGGGGTACATTTTTCTGTAATGGGTCTACGCTCTTGTGACTTGGACCCTCTATTTTGGCGGAAATGTTTGATTATTAATTTTGTTGGCTTGTCTGAAAGGCTCGCGTCGCCTTCCCCAGCAATTCCACCCCAACTGACCATCAACAGGTCCGAAGTCAACAACGAGCGTGCCACTGAAATGATCCCACAATCTTATAAAGTAATAATAATGATAGTAACAATAATTACCTTTCAACTGCAAGGAACCCTCTGGATCATTGAATCTGGCCTGTGTCCAGAAGACCCAGTGGGGGGAATTGAACTCCCAACCTCTGGTTCCACAGCCAGAGACCTAAACCACTCAGCTATCCAGCCGTTGACAGCTTAAGGCCAGGAAAATAACTGTGTTCAAGCCTGCAGGGGCCACCACAAAGAAGGCCCTGTTTTCAGGATTGAATGAGATACTCCAGTTAGCATTTCATATGAAGAAGAAAACCAATTAAATGTTTTTGGCTATGATGACTGAGCAATCCAAGGGAATCTTCCACACAGAACACTTGTTCTCCATAAAGGACAGGTTCCACACTAATTCTTTTTCCTGCCATCTATATGATCTTCCCCTTATCTCAAGTCACAGAGGGCTTTCTGTTCTCCACGACTTTCCACTCCTTTTTGCTCCTTCCAAAAGCGTGGTTTCTTTAGTTGATCGTCCCTCCCAGCCACACATAGACAACATGCGAGGTTGTAAAAACTCCAGCCATGGAAAGGGGACGAACTGGTCTGCTGGTCCTTGCAAGTGGGAGGATGTTTAACCACCCACCTTGAGTGTATGTATCACATCCTTGGGCAGAAGAAAATTTAATATGGGCATGGGGTTGCCCGCGGTTCCACCCTGGCGCTCCCTCTTTGCCCGCAACCTGCCAATTTCATGGGAAACAAAAGCTAACCATTCAGCCGTACGGCACCCGGTTCCCCTATTGCTAGCTGTGATGGGGAGAGGAAATGAGCGGAAATAAGCAGAAGAGCACCAGGATGGCTGCCGTGAGGACTTGACGGGGCCAACAACGATGGACTGGGAAATCTGTCGGGATTCTGCGGTGATGAGAAAATCTAAAGGGCAAAGATCAAGAAGAACTGGTGAGCCAGTATAACTCAGATACTTTGTGCGTTGAGTGTGGCCAGCATTCAGTTCAAAGTGAATGAAGTGAAATAGTTAGAGATTTTGTACACACCCGGGTTCAGTCAGCCACCCGAAAGGAGACGGCCGCCAAGAAATCGGGAGACGACGGAGACTCGGAAAGACAGCCGTGAAGGAATTGGAAAAGATCATCAAGTGTAAGGAGGTGTCTCTGGAGACCAAGGCCAAGATCATCCACATGCTTGTATTTCCGATCATCATGTATGGATGGAAAAGCTGGACAGCTCAGAGAGCTGACGGGAAGAAAATTGATTCGCTTGGAATGTGGTGCTGGAGGAGAGCTTTGTAGGTACGATGGACTGCCAGAAAGACAAACCAGTGGGTCCTAGAATAAACCAAGCCTGAACAACCTCTGGAGGCAAAAATATTGAAATGGACGCTGTGCTACTTCAGGCACCTCATGAGAAATCAGGAGTCTCTGGAGAAGACAGTGATGCTGGGTAAGGTAGAAGGCAGCAGGAAAAGAGGAAGACCAAAGACGAGATGTACTAACTCCCTAAAGGAAGCCATAGGCTTGAGTTCATAAGAGCTGAACCGGGCTGTTGAGCACATTTGAGAGATTGCTTTTTCATAGGGTCACCATGGATCAAAGGTGACTTGACGGCACATCACAACGACGGAGCCTGACACCACCTGAATTCTTTTCGCTCCTGAGACAGAAAAATCCCACAATAGCAACTCACCATTCTTGTGGGTAAAAAAAAAAAGGCCCCAAATCCTGATTAGTTGTGTAAGGGACACCGCTCAAGAGCTTCCCTCATCAGAAAACAGCTACGGTGTTGGGCTAAATCTTTCCTGCAATTAAACACGTCTTCGAGAAACTTTTGCAAGGTTTTAACGGCTCAGCAATTAAAAAAAAAAAATCAATGCAGCTATTTTGCCAAACAGACTGGTGAATCAGATTCCCCCTCTCCTAAGTTTTCATGACTCATTTGTTTGATAATTATTATAGTTAATTTCAAAAGACATATAGCCTCCTGCAGGATACGCTGCTTTGCCTGATGAGACACATACCTTGTGTATGTGGTTAAAAAAACACACACACACCATTAAATAGTTCTGCATATGATGTGCTATTTTTAGGGAAAGGTTATTAATATACTACTGCTGACAGTGCAGAAAAACGCCACATGGCAACGAAGATAATAACATAAAATAAGATCTGAGTCACCCCACACGGCTTTCTCAATCCACCTGCCTTGGGCCCATAGATTCTCGCAATCAGGTGTGCACAAGAAAAAGTTATTTTTAAACTCGAGACCCTGAAGGACAAATCCAGGAATATCTTTGCTATTTTGGGTGGTGCTTGAAACTTAGAAGGGATTCGTCAATGTGTCATCTTTCAAATACCTGGAGAGGCGATGGCAAAGGTGAGCTTCTAGATGGAGTCGGACTGCAATGCCCATGATTCTTTACCATTGCTTAGGCTGGCTACCGATGATGGGAGTCGTAGTCCACCTACCAGAGGACCACAGCCGCCCATTCTTGGGCGAGGGATAGATTTGGGGCTGGTGGGAGGCAGAACTGGAGAAATTACTTTTAAAAGAAGAGGGACTGAAATCCTGTTACTCTAAGTGACTCCACGTAAGGCTGATGATGTCATTGGCCATGGGGATTTTTTTTAAAAAAATAAAACATTCACCCTCAGGGATTAAAGACCTCCCATTCCATCCTGTACACCCCCCCCCCCCAGCAGCTTTCCGATGGTGAAAGGCTTTCCGGGGGACCCTTCAGGGGGGTGAAATCAGAAATGTTATTTTAAAGTAAAAGTCACCCCCTCAACGGATAACATCATCAGCCTTACAAGCTGTAACTTATGCAACAGGATTTCAGCCAATGCATATGAACTGATTGATTTGATTTCTAGCCTGTCTTTCTCTCCCCCCCCCCCCCCAAATCTTGGACACCAAACCTAAGAAAATAATACGAAAGCACCAGGTGATACACCTGTATTTTGGAAAAATACTTTTTGTTTAAATCACTGACACTGATGTTCATTTCCAAAGATACACATGAGCCCAAAGAGATGTGAACAACAGAAAAGTACCTATTTTTCTTCTTCTAGAGAGCTGGAGAATCACTTGATGAAAAGCTGGGAAACTCATTTCCAGCCTGGGCTAATATTGGCAGTCTTGAAGCCCTCTCCCTTCGGATTTAGCTCCACCCCTTCTGACTCAGCCCCGCCCCTTTCTATTTGCAAAGGTGACTCTGTTGCTTATGAAATAAGCCATTTAACTCAGGTGTAATACAGTTAATGTTATTATATTCCTAGCTCTATGATACCGAGTATGGTGTAGTGCAGTGGTCCCCAACCTTGGGCCTCCAGATGTTCTTGGACTACAACTCCCAGAAGCCTTCACCACCAGCTCTGCTGGCCAGAATTTCTAGGAGTTGAAGTCCAAGAACATCTGGAGGCCCAAGGTTGGGGACCACTGGTGTAGTGGATAGAGTGATGGACCAGGAGGCCCGGGTTCGAATCCTCTCTCAGCCATGGAAACTCAGAACTGGTAAAACTATTCCTTAAATATCTCACTTACCTTGAAAGTCCTGTTAGGGTCTCACTATAAATTGGTTCTAACTTGATGGCACAGAACAACATTCCTAACGCTACAGGGAGAAAGGCTAGGTAGAAATGAAATGAAATCAAATCAACAAACTCAAAAGCAGTGGGTAGTTACTTTTTGAAAATAACTAGTTACTTCTTGCTTTATGGAAATAACTCATTAACTTTCCTCATTCTCTGCTACTTGAGGAGAAAGCTGTTTCACCGTTCATTAGTAACATGTTTTTATTAATCAATTTTTTAAAAAAATACACGCTGTAGAAATACAAAAAAAACCTGCCCAAAACCTCCAAAATGAACCCTGAAACAACCAGAAGTACCAAGTAATCCTTATAGCCCGCACCTTGTACATTTTCACCTTATAGGTTACTTTCAGTTCCACCAGAAAACCTTTTAAAAAGTATACTCTTCTCGTGCATTCACTTTATCGTTTTAATTTGGGGGGAAATTCTGAACAGTTAGCTTGATTGGTGCCAAAGGCCAGCGACTCCATATTCATGTCTGTGTGTGTTTAAACGATCTGTCCAAAGTGTTATAAGTCTCTTGTCCCTCCAAAGTAGGTTCAGCACGTTGACTAGTTTGGATTAAAAACCCGAGCGGATATACAGAATTTGAGTCGCTGGCCTCCCCTGGTCTCCTCAAACTCCTTCATCAAGTTTTGTTTTAATATGATGAAACAGACCTTTCTCCCACCAAAATATGGTATTGCCTTTTTTTAAAAAAATTGACATAGTTTTAAATCCATAAATAAATGGGCCAAGCTAGTTAGGGGCCAGGGAGAGCGATCTGTTGCAGCTTTTCAGCGATTTTAGCAGACGCCAAACTCAACGAACGTCCCCTGAGACTGAATTCATTGTTTTTGAGAAAACAGATTGAGTGTGTGTGTGTGTGTGCCTGAGCAATGTTCAAAAAGCAAAGTTCGCAAACTTTTCTGACCAGACATTTTGTTGAGAACCATATGGAATAATTCCTATTTCTCCATTTAACACTGATTTATCTCTTCAGCACCTCCGTGGCCAACAGGACAACATAGCCCTGTCTATGCGTGGAAGAGCGGTTTAGGTGGTGCGCGAGTGATAAAATCTCATTTCGGTTCATTTTAAAAGAATGTACATAACCAATTGCTCACTTCTTCTGGAGGTCTGGACACTTCAGAGGCAGGAGAAAGCAAAAAAATGACAGTCTGCCCATCCTTGACGAATCATAAAACTGCAGAGCTGGAAGGACCCCAAAGGTCATAAAATCTGACCCCAGGCCAAGGCAAAAAGTGTGTGTGGCTCACTTTGACAGCGTGTTCATTGCATTGCTCTTATCCTTATTTATTGGGGTAGACATTAGACCATTAATTAAGCCAGTATGTTCTTCATATCAAAAAGGAAGTCAAAGAAATAGTCCAGATATTTTTTTCCCCTCTGTCTCTTATAGGAAGTTAGCTGGCTGGACAGCTCGGTGGTTTAGGTCTCCGGCTGTGGAGTCAGAGGTTGGGAGTTCGATTCCCCCACTTTGCCTCCTGAGAAAAGAGCCAGCCTGGGTAGCCTTGGGCAAGCTGCACCATCCCAGAAGAAGGACTATGCATCAACCTGGAAAACCCTGGAAAACATCACCAGAAGTCAGAGCTGGCTGGATAGTTCAGTGGTTTAGAGACTGGGAGTTCAATCCCCCCACGGTGCCTCCTGGAAGAAGAGCCAGCCTGGGTAGCCTTGGGCAAGCTGCACCGTCCCAAGGTTGCCCCCTAGAGGAAGGGAAGGGTCAACCACTTCTGAGTCTTGTCTATAAGTCAGAATTGACTTGATGGCACAGGAAGATGATGGTTATAGGAGATTAACCGTGGCCACCACCTGCTTACAACCAGTTACGGCAAACTGCTGGTCCCCTTTGGCGTAATAGCTGAGCTGCCCAGCCAAGCGGTCGATGTGGCTGGGGTCAGGATAGATGCCTTCGCTCATCATCTCCTCGTAGAAGCAGCTTAAGACGTGGCTCTTCTCCAGCAGCAGGAACGGTACAATCTCTGCCAGGGTCCAAAGGGGATGGACTTGGTGGAGGATGGGACGGAGAACGCCCTGCAAGTCTTCTAATTTTCTCTGGGGTTGCAAGAGGTCAACGGAGATGTTCTGGAGGAGAAGGTTGGTGACCTCCTTACCTCCGAGGTTGCTGATGAGGACGTAGACCGCATTGAGGAATTCGTTGGTTTGGTTGGTCTGGAAAAATCCGCCCAGCGTCTCCAGCAACGCCGGAGGCATGAATTCCATCTCGTCCAGGATAAAGAGGGGGATTCTCTCTTCCGTTTCAGCTCGGGTGACCATGTCGCTGATGGTGGCCGATAACTCTGACTGGCAGGAGGTTGGGGAGGTATCCCCCGGACAGTGATGCAGGGAGAAATAATGGAGGACCGACTCGGGGCCCATGACGGAGCGGAAGTGTTTGGCCAGCAGCCGGCCCACGTGGCTCTTCCCGACCCCGCTGGGGCCGTTGAAGGAGACCACCAAAGGTTTGTTGTGGATGTGGGTGGCCAGGTAGTCTTTCAAGAGGCCCATCAAGCTCTCCACGGCCAGCGTCTGCCCAAAAACTTCCCGGTTCATGGTCTTTTCCAGCCCGTCCAGGTCGTATCTCAAGAGATTGTCATCCAGGTTCTCGATGGCGTTGAGGATTTGGAAGCAAACGATGGCGACGAGCAGAAGAAGACACCTCTTGGCTTTGCTCTTGTCTTCCGTGGGCAAGTACTTACGGGAATTGACCGGGTACAACACTCTGAAGTTTTTGGACCTCTTCTTCTTCTTAGAGCTTCTTGTGACCGGGGGCTGCACGTAGGGGTCGAAAGTGAAATATTGGGAGCTCTCAAAGCTGCTTTGGGCTAAACGGGAGGCGGAGGCGCCGGCCACTTTTGCTTTACCCAAGGAAAACTGGTGCTGGAAGAGTTTCGCCTGAGGATCGCCGGGCAAAAAGGTTTTTTTAAGGACGCTGGCTGTCCTCCGCAGACGAATGACCGCCCGGACGGGAGAAGACAGGAGAGAAAGCTTCTGCGGGCTTTTCAAGCCAGGCTTCCGGCCGGGGTCCATCGCCCCCTCTTTCTGCACACCTCGCCCGTTGATCTCCTCTGTGGAAATAAAGAGAAGCGTGAGGAAAGCAAGGAAGGCAGTGTGGTGCAATGGTCAGAGCTTCTGACATGTTTTGGCAGGGAATTAAAAACCTGCCTCTTGTGTTGCACGACATCGAGTTCAACCAGAGGTTTTAATCTTAGAACGGACCGCGGCAAGGGACTCTGTGGGTCATCCAGTCCTGCCCCTCTCAAGGAATCAAACTCCCAACTTCTGGCTCCACAGCCAGATGTGTAAACCCCTGAGCTATCCAGCCGTTAAGGAATGATCTATCTATTTAATTTAAATACATTTTAAAGGTTCTAATTTCTTTTTCATGTTGTTTTTAATGGTTGTTTTTCGGGTCACTTTTATAGGGCTTTTAATGGTGCTTTTTGTGTAGCGTTAATGGAGACGAGCCAGCCTGGGTGGCCTTGGGCAAGCTGCACAGTCCCCAGAAGAAGGAAATGACCATTTTTGAGTCTTCTCTACCAGGAAAACCAGGAAAAGGGTCACCATAAATCAGGATTGGCACAGGGTTATTATTTTATTATTAAATGATTGCAAGCTACCTTGAGTCCCCTAAGGGGAGAAAATCAGGTTATAAAATAAATAAACAAACCAGGGCTTGATAATAACATGTAATGAAGTTACTTAGTATAATGAGTTCCATTTTCTAGTTACTCCAATGATGCACTTAGAGGCATTTTGATAGAAAATTTTCACGTTTTATAGCATTCTCTCACCAGTCCTAAGGTTTCTTTCAGCGAGTCTACGGGAAGTTAAAAAAAATAACAACGCATTACTGTTTAACTTCTCTAACAAGAAACAGGAAAAAAAATTAAGTTCAGATAGTTTTTAATGTTTCCTTGCTTTTAATTGTCCAGTTGTATTTTAATTAGCCAAAAGTTTAATTGGTTTTTTTTTTTAATGTTTTACTCATGCTTTTAATTCTGTTCTCCTTAATATTGTGAGCGGCCTTGGGTCACCTTATTGGGAGAAAGTTGACCTATAAATGAAACAAGCAAGCAAGCAAGCAAATAAATAAAAATTAACTTTATAAAGTAATCTTCCAAGCTGTGATTCCAACCTGATAGGATATATGGGTGATGAATATCTCTATCTGTTGTCCAGAGAGAACTCAGCTGCTTAGGCTGCAGCGCCACCTCGAGGCCACTGCCTGTCAAGGCATCTCTTCAGGTTGGAATTAATTGCTGGATTAATTGCTGGATAAATTTTAATGGCTCTGAAATACCCTGAAGGCTAAACAGATTGGAAAAAAACGTCAAAAAGTTGCAAAATGCAAAATGTTAAAAGATAAGTGTGTTTTTTTGGGGGGGGGGGTTTGAGGAAACCTAAAATAGCGCAGGCTGGCTCAGTTCTCTGGCTGCGGAGCCAGAGGTTGGGAGTTCGAATCCCCACTGTACCTCCTGGGAAAAGAGCCAGCCTGGGTGGCCTTGGGCAAGCTGCACAGTCTCAAGGCACCCCCAGAAGAAGGGAAGGGGAAACCACTTCTGAGTGATCTCTGCCTGGAAATCCTGAAAAGGGTTGCCATAAATCAGAATTAGCTGGCTGAATAGCTTAGTGGTTTACGTATCTGGCTGCAGAGGCAGAAGTTGGGAGTTCGAATCCCCCACTGGGCCTCCAGGGAGAAGAGCCAGCCTGGGTGGCCTTGGGCAAGCTTCACTGTCCCAGGGCACCCTCGGAAGAAGGGGACGGGAAACCCCTTCTGAGTCTTCTCCACCTGTAAAATCTTGAAAAGGGTTGCCATAAGTCAGAACGTATTTGATGGCACATGATTATTATTTAACGGTGCAAGAGGGGGGGGGGGATGTGACCTATTTAAGAGATGAATTGGATTTTTTTGGGTGTTAGAACAAGAGAAGCTGGAAGCTGGCTGAAGGCCACAAAAACGTGATTGAGCGTACACTGTGCCCACAGTTGAGTTAACAGGAGGCGAGAGAGCCGGTGGCTCTGACAGCATGAGTGGAACCCAGTCCGGGTTTTAGTCCGAACATCACAGGAGCTCTCCAACATGCTGAACGCTGTCTCCCAAACACCGCCTGTCTCACGACGCAGCCACAAGAGCGCTCTTTCGTCCCGGGGTCATGCCATGTTGGTCACTGCTGGAGACAGGAAACTGGGTGTTTACTCAGCTCGTGCAGAGTTTTTTCCTTCTGTTCGGACTGTCTGGATCCATTCTGAATTGCTATTTACTCTTCCCCTCCAGCCAGCTTCCTGCTGTATATTCTAGATCAGAGGAGCCGTAAAGGGTTCTGTTCTTTTTCCAGCTCTTTTTGATTTCCGAGGAAACCAGTGGAAGGCCTCTGCTTTAAGAAATCAAACCATGAGCTAGTTTAAAACACACACACACACACACACACACACACACACACACACACACACACACACACACACCAGCTTGTGATAAGGCCTTTGCATTTGGACAGGGGGCCGAAAGGAGGATTTACTTATTCATTTTTCAATCTGCCTTTCTCCTTAAAAAGGACTCAAGGTGGCTTACGTCGTTTAAAGGCAATATGTAAAGCTAAAAAAAAAGAGTAAGTCTAAAAAATATTGAAAAGGATCAAACAAATGCCACCCTAAAAGGCGGTAAAACGAAGCAACATGAAAAACAAAAAGGTACAATCCGTTTAAAAACCCCACTCAGGCAACTCTTGCTATTGACTGCCATGGTTCAGGGCAAGCAATAGGAAATTCCTTCTATATTTGACACATACTGTATTTAGTCAGTGGAACTGCCTGCCACAAGGTGCAGCCGGTCACCAATCTTCAGAAATTCAAACCAGAGGTCTTAGAAGAGGCAGCCGTGTTCGTCTGCGCTCGCATATCAGGCAAAAAACAAAAGAATAATAAATAATAAGGAAGTCTGAGGAAGTAAGCAGTGTTAAGAAGACGTGTCTGAGGAAGTCCACGAAAGCACACGTGAAATTATTGCAGTTAGTCTTCAAGGTGCATGGCATTTTCGTTTTCTTTACGTTTTCTTTTTCTTTTTCTTTTTGTCTGAGAAACCAGAGATCGTGATGTTCATTTTATAAAGCAGTCCTATCCAGTTCCAACTCCTGATCCCAAAGCATGTAACTGGAATTCCAGCAATTTTAATGTAGCCTCCAGAAAGAACTTAACGGTGACTTAATTGTCAAAAAATGTCAGAAAGCTAAAGGCCAAACGGGTCAGTGGGATAAAACAGCAGGAAGTAGTGAAGGCGCGTCCTCTGTAACTGTAAAAGTAACTACTGTAATGTTATCCTTTGTAATGCGGAACTTTTAATTTTTATGCTATAATTACTAGGGGGGGGGAGGTGGAACTAATAATAAGTAACTTATTATTTGATGGTTGTTGTAGGTTTTTCGGGCTGTTTGGTCGTGTTCTTAAGGTTTTTCTTCCTAACGTTTCGCCAGTCTCTGTGGCCAGCATCTTCAGAGGACAAGAGTTAGAACTCTGTCTGTGTTCTGGTGCAGTTTGTGGGACAGTTGAGTATTTATAGATGTGGGATCAGCTTTTTGTCCTATTCAGGAGATTGGGTGATAAAAAGCTTTCGAGAATACAACTTATTTGTCGTGAGATAATTCTAAACTTTGATTGAGACAGGTTCATGGAAGTCCCTTCTATATATAGGTAGTTCAAATGCAGCAATGGAGTTCAGACAGATAAACAAGCCCCATACTGCAGGTTGTCTCTGGTTTTTTTTTTTTGTCTGTCGTAATTAGCAATGAAACCACAGAATATTATTCATACATTGCGTGTGTCGTATTATCTAATCTCTTTGTCTTGGCCGTAGGTGAGTTTCTCTGAAGCACCCGGCCCCACCGTTTGGCAACCAAATGGTTGCCAAATGGCTGCTGCCCAGTTTGCTCACAGGAGGTTCCCCGTCGCATCCCCGCACGAGTGCCCGTTCTGAGCTTATTTCCGTCCATCAAGGAACGAATGAGCAGCACAGGAGCTCGGCTGCTCATGCAGGGGGACACCGCAGGGCTGTCGTGGGATTTATGGCTTCAATTTTTCGCTCTTCCTTGGAGCAGTTGGGGCGGGAAGGTGAGAAGCTCTTAGGCGAACAGAAGGATCCAGGGAGCCGGCTTTGCATATACTGGGCCTCCGTCGGGCCCTATAGCGGGTTGGAATGCACAGCCAGTTATTTATTAACGCTGAGGTTTGGATCCGGGGCTAAACGTTGCAGGCTAAACCGGCCGGGTCTCATTCCTTATCAGAAACACTTCAGCGTTGCAGAGAATGAAGCCTGCAAGGCCAAAAGGGGAGGACAGGGGAGAAGATACCATCAGGCTTCTGTATAAGAAAAAATAATGATAAATGCAAATTTCCCCCTTAGCTGGGATGCTTTAGTAAGTGCCTACCGACCTTTGAAACCACCAGGCGTCTCGTGGCCGCTTCAAGACAGCACGTTTCCTTTCTCACAAATTTCCGCAGCTTGTTTCCATCAGGGGTCAACTTTTAGGGGAGCGCAGCCGCTTCAGCCTGCTTTGGCCAGACTCTTCTGGGTCTTAAAGGCTAAAAAGTTTTTATCTGACCTAAGCGGTTGCTGGACACACTCCTTTCCTTCAGATCCTCCCTCGCCCACACCTGAAATTTCTGCCGAGTTGAATTTACACCTCATTTTTGACTGTCCCCCACTTTCGACGGGCTGTGATTCAATGCTTCGCTTTGCATATATGATTTATTCTTCTTTGCTTTCCTGCTCTCGAATATATTTTTTAGTTCTTCTCCACTCTATGTCACCTTGAAATTACAGTCGATGTCCTGCTGATGCCATTGTGATCATCTTAGAACTGCAGTGTCGGGAGGGACCCTCGAGATCATCCAGTCCAGCCCCTGTCAAGGAGGCCCCCAGTGCGGGAGTCGAACTCCCAACCTCTGGCTCGGCAGCCAGAGACCTAAACCCCTGAGCTGTCCAGCAGTTCTGTATGGTTTGTTCACTCCAAAATCACAGTCTGAGCCTTGGGGAGGTGCTCCTGGATCTTTATATGACAAGATCACAACTTTTTTAAGGATGTGGATCCTTCTGATTTTTGCAACCTGTTGTAGCCGTGAGGGATGCTACTGTCCAGTCGTTTCCTCACTGTTTTACCTGTTCATTTTCCAATCTGGGAAACCCTGAAAAGGGTCGCCATAAGTCAGAAATGACTTGAGAGCACATCCTCATCATCATCATCATTACTACTACAACTATTATTATTATTGTCACAAAGAAGGAGAATGTTTTCTTGGCAGGGGGCTGAAGCGATGAGGAAAGCTTCAGCTGCTTTATTCCTTTTTCATGTTAAGGGCAGAGGAGCAGGACTGGTTTTAAAAGTGGGCAACCCCTTTAGATGCTTCCCTAACCCAAGAAGCAGGGGGATGCAGAAGGGTAACAAACAAGCCCAAAATGAGCCAGCCCTTCCCACGTCGTGGTCAACGAGACACGGCCCAGTCTGACTGGGCACCACGTGCCGCCGCAGAATTTCAAAGACCTGGTTTCGATACAGCACATGTATTTCTGCCTAAGGGAGGAAGTGGATTTTGTTGCTGCTGTTTTGATTTTTTTTTTTTAAATTTTATTTTATTTAGAAGCCATAATTTTGCACACTGTCTCATGCCCAGAATGTAAACGCACACCCTAAATTCTAGGCCTAGAACATAAATAGTTTGCAGAAGGCCAAGATCGGATACATTTTTCACTAAGTTGCAAAGTTCGCCCATTTCCCAAAAGGATCTATGCATCCATACATCCATGTGCCCGTGTACAATTCACAACCCGTTGCTTTCTCTGTTTGCACCCTGCCGAAAAAAGCTGCAGGCTCTTGTTTCCCTGCATCGAAGCCAAGAGACAGGAGGTTTGCCGGGGGGGGGGGGGGAATAAGGGTTGGGGGGTGAAATCAGCAGTTCAAAAGTTGCCAACTTTTAAATACACCCATGTTCCTCTGTCTTTATAGCTGCAGCTCAATCTGAAAGTACTAGCAGGTGGATTTTTCCTTGCTGACATTTCCTCCCTAGGATCCCTGAGTCTTTTGCCAGTGCACAAAGTTGGCTGGATCCATTCTCTTTATCATTTTTTTTTTAAATCTCCATCGTCAAAGGAAAAGCTGTCATGATAATTGCACATTTCTCAGCTGTTACAAATACAAATGTCCTTTCAGGTCGCCGGAGTGGATGGCTACCAACCCTTCTGTACGGCTGCCAAGTTTGTTTGGTTTTGTTTTTTTTTTGTTCCTGTGGGCTTTGTGGTGCCATTCGATCTTTCAGACGCGATCGTTCGTCATCTCTCACAGGACGGAAAAGCCGCTGCTGATTTCTCCAGGTCCAAATCGGCCGGCGGCTTTTTCCGGTTCTGATCCCTCCGCTCGTTTAGAACCCAACTCTTAAAAAAGAAAACTCTGGGCTCTTTGACCTATCCATTCCAAACCCCCACCACCACCACCCCCTCGACCGACACAGAGAGACAGAACATTTACCAGGTCTTGCGAACTTCACCAGCCGGGTTTTTTCCTCCCTATTCCGAAGACCCTAAGAGCCATTTCCATCTGGAAGCTGAAACGCCGGGGTTTAGGCTTGCTGGCAACCTACGCATCTCGGGGGGGCCTCCACGGCTGGAGCTGAGAAGTGCAGCTGCCCGGGGAAAGGCACTGCGGCCTGCCTCTGGGAGTGTGTAAAAAAGAAAGACACACACACCAGAAAGCTAGGATGGGAGTGCGGGGCCCCCTCCCTCGTGCGCTTCCTCCTCGCACATCGACTTGAGGCCTTATCTCTATCACGCTGCACACAGCTGTGTTTAGCTGTTAGTGTGCAGGCTGGCTCTCAGCCTCGGCTGTTGCAACAAGAGAAGTTCAGAAACACACACACACACACTCCCTCTCGGAGGCAGCCAGACCATTCATTGGCTGCGTCCTCCCTGCATAGGAAACCTGGTTCTGGCCACAAGCCGGAACGGACCGTCTGGCCGTCCATGGTAGGACGGCCCTGCCCTCCACCCAGAGGAGACCTCCGGGTCGTCCAGAGGTGACGCGGGTGTCGAGGCAGGCCCTGCTAAAGCTTGCAAGCCCGTCTTTCCTGGACGGCATGGGATATCCTAGCTGATGGGATAAAGCTGGCTCGATAGCTCAGCGGTTTGGGTCTCTGGCTGCGGAGCCAGAGGTTGGGAGTTCGATTCCCCCATTCTGCCCCCTGCGAGTAGGGCCAGCCTGGGTAGCCTTGGGCAAGAAGGGAACGGTCAGCCACTTCGGACTATTCTCTAATGAGAAAACCCCAAAAAGGATGGCCATAAAACCAAATTAGCTGGCTGGATAGCTCGGTGGTTTAGGTCTCTGGCTGCAGAGCCGGAGGTTGGGAGTTCGAATTCCCACTCTGCCTCCTGGGAGCAGAGCCAGCCTGGGTGGCCTTGGGCAAGCTGCACGGTCCCAAGGCTGCCCCCTAGTGGAAGGGAATGGGAAACCACGTCTGAGTATTCTCTACCTGGAAAACCCTGAAAAGGGTCGCCGGAAGTCAGAATTGACTCGGTGGCACCTGATTATTACCCAGCGCGTTACAGAGAAGCCGTCACAAGTAGTCTTGGTGTCCCCAAGAAGCTGCAGGAAATGCAGGCACCTCTGTGCCTCTGGTTCCTGCGACGTCCCTCTCGTTTTTGCTGCCAGAAAAGTCCACGTGAAAAGTAGGCAGAGGAGAGGAGCAGACAAACCAGCAGCCTCGTCTTCCTCCATCTACCCTGTGCTGCTAACGGTCTGCTTCCCATTGCCGTAGTCACATGCCATGCCCACAAGGGTTTGTCTCTGGAAGGAAGGAAGGAAGGAAGAGATGATGATGGATAGAAGAAAGAAAGAAAGAAAGAAAGAAAGAAAGAGATGATGATGGATAGAAGGAAGGAAGGAAGGAAGGAAGGAAGGAAGGAAGGAAGGAAGGAAGGAAGGAAGGAGCTGATGATGCATAGAAGGAAGGAAGGAAGGAAGGAAGGAAGGAAGGAAGGAAGGAAGGAAGGAAGGAAGGAAGGAAGGAAGGAGCTGATGATGGATAGAAGGAAGGAAGGAAGGAAGGAAGGAAGGAAGGAAGGAAGGAAGGAAGGAAGGAAGGAAGGAAGGAAGGAAGGAAGGAAGGAAGCTGATGATGCATAGAAGGAAGGAAGGAAGGAAGAAGTGACCTTATAACTTGGGTTGCAATACCCTAGCTTCAGAGAGCTGAGGTCCCAAAACATCTGGAAAGTTTAAAGGTTGAGAACAGCTGCTCCAGGAAGTTAGGCTGGTGGACTTACTCTGGCATTACCCAAAAAGGCTGCCAACTGTCTGTTGTTCAAGCTGTGACTTGAACGGAGGCTTCAGTCAGAAGGTTTTTGCAGGTTATCCTGTTTACCTTGGTGCCATGGATTGGGGACAAGACTCAACCTGCTGAAAAAGCGTGAAGAGTTGGCAGCCTTTACTACACCCAGAGTTTGGAGCGGATCACAGCCACTGAAGGCCGGGTGGGGTGAGCGAGTAGGAAAAAAAGGAAGGATGGGAAAGGAGGTCAAAGGGAGGGGGAGCAGAAGACAAGAAGGCATTTAGAACTCACAGGCTAGATTGGGCTGTCTAACAGACAGGAGTTCAACAGGTGAAACCTCCCATTGAGGAAAAAGCTGGATTAGTACCATTTCTGCTTGCTGTAAGCTATGCCAGAAAGAAAGAAAGAAAGAAAGAAAGAAAGAAAGAAAGAAAGAAAGAAAAAGAAAATTTAAACGTTCTAACACTTTTAATATGATCTTCATGGCCCCTTGGGCACCCCATTTAAGAACCAGAAAGCCACATAAGTCAGATTCAGACAGTGCACATTATCAGCATGCACTCCTCAAATTGCTCAGGGCAGTACATTCCGTTTCCAATAAAAAAATAAAATAAATCACAACAGCCCTATAAGGTAGGCTAGAGCTGAGAAAGTATTACAAATCTCTGATCTCCTTATAAAGTGTACAACTAATGATGCTGGTAATATAAACCCAGATTTCCATAGGGAAACCATTTCTTTCTTTCTTTCTTTCTTTCTTTCTTTCTTTCTTTCTTTCTTTCTTTCTTTCTTTCTTTCTTTCTTTCTGGGCCCCAATGGGCTTATAATAAGAACAGTCCCCTATGCCGTTATCCAAGGAGCCAGCTTCCGTCTCCCCCCAAAATATTCAAAGCAAACTCTGCAGATCAAGCAGGAGGTTGCTAACGTTTGCAACTGCCTGCCATTGCTCGGCTTTCTCAGCAACCTCCCAGAAGCGTGTCGCAAAATTAAGGTGCCTCTGTTCACTCACCGCCACAAGATTCCCCCGTGTCCTGCGAACCGAGCCCCATGGCGTTTGCTTTTGTGTCTTTCTCCTGGACCAAAGCGGCCGAGTTTCAGAAGCCCACCTGCTTTGTTTCCCTCTTCTCGCCTTTTACCGGGGTGTGAATGCTAGACTTAGGATCATGCAAAACCCTCGGAAAACACTCAACAATGGACAGGTGTACTCTCTTGTTTGCATAGCCACCATCCTGCCCCTCCCAGGGTAGGTAGGTGGGTGGGTGGGTAGAAAGGAGCACAGTTTCAATGCAGCAGTAAATAAGATCTGTGCAGAGATATACGGCATGGTATTTCTGCCGATCTGTTTACGGGTACAGTTCACAGTGCTGGTTTTAACCTATAGAGCCCTAAACGGCTTGGATCCACCCTATCTCAAGGACCGCGTCTCCCTTGATGAGCCGGCTCAGGTGTTCAGACCATCAGAAGAAGCCTGTCTCTCGGAAACCTGTCCACCACCCTCATAAGCGTGCTTGGTTGGGACACGGGAGAGGGCTTTCTCTATGGCTGCTCCCAGAGACTGTGGAACTCCCTCCCACTGGAGGCCAGCCTGGCCCCGTCTTGGCTGTCCTTCCGCAAGCAGGCCAAGACCCCTCTCTTCAGGCAGGCTTTCCCTGAGTGACCGGCTGCCTGAGTGGGGTTATTAAACAGATTGTTGTGCCTTGTTGCTTTCAATGTGTTGTTGGTGTGGCTTTTGTTTACCGTTTTTTAGCATGGTGTTTGTTTGATCCTTTTTTAGTATTTGTATACTTCCTGTTTTCAGCTTTGACTATTGTAAGCTGCCTTGGGTCCTTTTTAAGGCGAAAGGCGGGGTAATAAACATTTTGAATAAATAAAATATAATGGGAAGGGATGAAATCCACAGCTAAGCACTGTGTTTTCCTGGGTGAGCATTAGAACAGGGATTGTGGCTTTTGACACTGGCCAGCGTTGGGGAATCATTAGGAGCATCCCGCTTGGGAGACCTGAGTTCAAATCCTACCGTTGTCCTGAAACCCACTGTATGGTCCCGGTCCAATCAAACACCCTCAGCCTGATTTCCTTTTTTTACAGGGTTGTTGTTATCAGGATAAAGAGAGCTAGGGGAGAGTTGTGGTGGTTCAGACTTGTTCAGGTGGAGAAATTCGGAAGAAAGGTTGCCAGTTCCAAGGAAAAAGGTGTTTTCCCAGAGCTAAGGAATGCTTTGCATGTAGCTTGTGACCTCTTAGATAAGACCGGTGTAGCAGGTTTTTATACCTGAGCGCTGCAACTTGATCCCAGTTTATCCCAAGGGATTGAACCTTGAGATAGCGCAATATGGACCTGCCAGATGGGTTGGACAACAACTCCCATTATCCACACCTCATCAGAGGATGATGGCAGGTGTAATTCAACATACCTTTGTAATAATAATAATAATAATAAATGTTTTCTTACGGTCATTGACCAGCAAAACATACCTTTGTAAAATCCCTTAGACTCGTCCGAATCTCGTTGTGAGTCTTTTTGTTCCCGGGACCAATGTGGGAAGGTTCGTCAACTAATTAATATCAATCATCATAACTAAAAAGACAAGGCATTTGAAGAGCGGATGCTGTAAAGTTTGGGATATCTCTTGTTTTGATTTTGCCAGCCTCAGGAATGAACTGCCATAAACGGCCATGGATCATATCCTCTCAAGACAATACTGCATGTCCTGCATTAAATGCAAAATTATATTGCATGTTGTCCATTTTGCCTTGTCAAACAAAGAATATCTGTACATATCAAGCATCAGCTACTAAAGGCTATGGCACTGTGAAATGTTAAATATTATTTTATGTCCTTATTCAAATATTAAGGACCATTGAAAGTTAGTTCTCAAATATTGTCAAATACGCTTTTTTTTTTTACTGCCAAACTGCATTGATCACAAAGACCATTGCATGCCGTCTAAAATACACTATGAAATACTAAAAACTATTGTAAATATTATGGTTCTCAAGTACTTACAAGTATTGTGTGAAGTTCTAACTGTTAACATACTTACGATCACATTATATAAATACTAAGTGCCATTGTGTGTTGTCTAGCGAATTATCCCAAACAACAACAGTCCAATATAATTACTGGAATAAAGTGGAAACAAAGCAAAGTATAATTCAAACATCATTTGATTCCAAACACAAGTATAAAATATTTGGATAATATTTCACATAAGGCCTGTGAGCCGAAAACACTTGCTAGCAAATAAGTGCTATTGAGTTCCGTGGGAACAGTTTCCCTCAGAAGATTCAAAGGGGTTTTAAACAGAAGTCCGGGGCACAAATTTATTTCCGTGGAACTCGGGGTGTTTCTGCAGACCGTTTATCTTTAGGGAAGCTGGCAATGGCTGCTTTCACTCGACCGGAAGTGTAGATTATCTGAAGACTGCATTCTTTGAATTTCAGACACCGGGAAAAAAAAGGTCAGGATGGAACCGCACCCAGAAAATTTATATACAACAGGCTAATTCCAGAGGCTAGAAGGCGCCTCACCCCCACAAGTTTTTACCCATATCATTCCCTTGCTTTCCATCTTCTTCAAACAAACCTGGTTCGTGTGGCCGCAGGCTTTTCCTCCTGCAGGTTCGCTGCCAGCTTCTGGAACAAACAGAGCACTGGGCAGAGCAGGTAAAAGGTACTCAGGAGCGCCCTATACCCTTGTCACCAGCAATTGAAAAGTTTGTAAGTGCACTGACTCACTTAAATGTCATGAGGTTTCTGTCATGCTTCATTTTGTCCTGCCGTCCCTCCTTTTTTTTTTTTTTGGCTTGATGCCCCATCTTGAAGAAACGTTCTGTCGAACAAAAAAGCTTGCAAAGTTTCTTTAGGATTTGGGGCCTCTTCCTAGTCAAGGTCTCACTTGACTGACCCTATATGTAAGTCTTCAATAAATGGACCGACGTCTGACATTCGTTACAGAAAGAGTCTTGGGATATTTTATTCTCACCTAAGTATAGGGAGGGGGAAATGGGGGGGGGAGAAAGGTAGTCTTATATCTTAACATCAAACTGATTCTATCAGTGTGGATTTTTAGGCAGCCAAAACGGAACCATTCACGCTCAAGAGAGAGGTGGCCACGGGTTTTTGGAGACCTTCGATATTGCACAGTCTAAAAACAGATTTTCAGGAGAAAAACCCAAAAATACACCAATGAGGCTGAGCATGCTTGCTGCAAAGTTTAATGTTCATCTGTCCACAACGGTAAGTAATGAAAAGTTTTTATTCTTTCCCCTACAAATATCTCAGCGTGAGTTATTGAGACTGTAAGTGCCAGTTAATGAGAAAGGAGTGGACTATTCTGGGGAACTGGAAGCTATTCTCCTCTGTGGATCTCTGTATTTCTGCTGTGGAGCAAAAGGGACTTTAGAGAAATTCAAAACTCGGCAACGGATGTCTTATCTTGCTGGCGCTACAGATTGGGGAGGGTGGGAAATGTGTTGCAGCTGCCAGAAGGTTGAAATGTTATGATGCAGGTTCATTTGAAGTTCCTGAATTTAGGGAAGTTACTTGTTTGAAGTACAGTTTCCAGACTTCCCCCACCCCGCATGACTGAAAGGTTGGGACAGTTGTAACTTTCATTTCAGAGGGTTCCCACCCATCAGCTATAACCCCATCTCGTGATCTCCCACCAGAAAAAAAGTGAAGAAACTTCCGAACAAGGAAACGTATTTTTAAAAAACTGTTTCAGGCACCATCCCTAAGAGGAAGCAGGAAGGAGGAAGAGGCAAACCGCCTTGGGCTTACTTCCGCATTGCCTCAAGGAACAGGAACATCGTTGTTTTTTTTAAAAAAGGACACCCTCCCTTCATTTCTGGACACAAAACAGCTGGCGCGTTGCTTGCTCCATCCAGCTGCTATGCTGTTGTGCTTTCCCGTGGCCATCGCACATCTGGATATTTAATTGAGGTGCTTCATATAATTCTCAGGGTGGAAGAGATCTCTCAAGATCATCGAGTCCAGCGGTTCCCAATCTGGACTCCCCAGAGGTTCTTGGACTAAAACTCCCAGAAGCCTTCGCCACCCGCTGTGCTGGCCAGGGTTTCTGGGAGTTGTAGTGCAGGAACCTCTGGGGACCCAAAGCTGGGAAGCCGTTGATCTCCTCCAATGGAGGAAATCGGCTGCTAGAACCCGTCTCGCGGACGGTCATCCGACGTCCATTTAGAAACTTTCAGTGAAGAGGCACAAGAATGTTTATCCTCCAGCAAAAGATGATGAAACCTGTTGGCCCATATAATGTTGCTTAATCCTTCTTCTTGACCACTATCGCTCACGGCTGCAGTTGATGGAAACGGTGAAGTCCTTTTTAGGGAGAAAGGTGGCATAGAAATATTTTAAATAAATAAAATAAAATAAATATCTAGCTGGCTCCGGGAGTCTTGGCCTGCAGTCGATGCTTGGAGTCCAAAACCGGTGTGCATTTTATCTCCTGTGTGACGGCAGGAAGATGCCATACAGGGATGGTACAACCTGCTGAAAATCTGGAGCAAGTAGCGGTTGGGTTCAGCCAGAAAGAGCCGTGTCTTAATGTAAATCAGTGCTTCTATTCATAAAACGCTGGAGCCCAGCGGCAAAACCGTCACGTCCGAGAAGTGCCTCGTGAGTTCGTTCTGTGCCTTCAAGTTGGAATTGACCTATCGTGACTTCAAGAGGGCTTTCACGTTAAGCGAGATTATTTAAGGAGCGGTTGGACCCGTGGCACTCCCCAGTGATTTCCCACGGGCCGAGCGAGGATTCGAACCCTAGCCCGCCAGTTTGTCCACTCCATCATACTGGGTCCCCTCTCGGAGCATGTACAGAGTGACTTTCCCTCAATTCAGAAGGAAGCACAAACTGCAGCTTGTTTTTTCTGTGCCTTTAAGAGCAGCCCAGAAAGGCCTATCAGACGAACCAAAGTGGCATGTTGGAAAATACCCCCTTCTGCTCGAATAGTCAAGGTTCTGGAAACCCTCTCTTCCTGTGGGCTTGGGAGTCTTCATTTATTTATTGCCTTTTTACACCTCCTTACGGCTATCTCTAGGAAGATGGAAAGATCTTCCTCCGTCCACTTCTAGCAGGTGTGATACTACTGCCTGTCTCACAACTGGGAGACATAGCACACAGTTGGGTCAGCATCAGTCTGTCAATATCACCCAGGGACCCTCCGACTCGCCTTCCTCATCCATTTCTGGGACAAAGGTATGGACAACGCTGCTCTTAGCACCTCCCTCTGATGCATTTGTCTTCTGCCCCCTCCCACCACTCCCCTCCAAGGCTTTTCCCATCATCATCCTCGTAGACCTGCAGAGCTAGAAGTCAGCCTACGGATCACCGAGGCCAGCCCCCATGAAGGTGGCACACTGGGGAATCGAACTCCCAACCTTCTGGCTCTGGAACCTTTCGTTCAAGTCAGCGCAGGAAGGAGCTGTGCCGTTCCCAACGGAGAGGGGACGTGTGCGAACATGTACTGGTTGCGCCTCCCTCGTGCATTCTCAAGTCGAGCAGATCCTTCATTAGTGCTTAATACAAGTTCCACAGAGGGACGGAACTTGTATTAATCCTCTCGTTTTTTTCCAGCTTGAAGCAACACACACAGCCTCCCTCTGGTGCATCTTCACACAACCCTGTACAGGTCAGGCTAGAAAAAAAAAGTGGCTGCTGCCAAGTTCTGCGCCGCGGGTGGCGAGAACCTGGATCTCCCACCCCAGGCTGGCGCTCCAAACAGCTCATGCTGGCTCTGTTGTTGTGACAAGGCTGGACTGAACGTGGCATCTGTGGCTCTTAAGCCACTGCTTCCCCACCTTGGGTCCCTGGGTGTTCTCGGACTGCAACTCCCCGAAATCCTGGCCAGCCCAGCGGGTGGCAGAGGTTTCTGGGAGTTGTAGTCCAAGAACGCCCGGGGAGCCAAGATTGGGCGCCGCGGCTCCAAGTTCTTTCAAAAAGTTGGACGACAAACATTTTGCAGTCAGGTCCACAGCGATGTGAAGCTAGAATCAGCAGCCTCCGATTACCAGGCGAGCTGAAAGCGAGTTGTTCTTCGGAAGCTTGTTTGTTTGGCCAGTATACGAAGATGCAAGCTATGACTTGCTTTATCGGCCAGAGGGGAACCTCCTCCCGGCCCCTCCTGTACGAAAATCCTGGTGAGAACCACATTTGTGCTTGAAGGGGGGGGGGGGGGAGACAGGCAGTTGTCCTGCTTTTACTCCCATCTCTGGCCTCCTGGTGGTTCAAATGATGGGAGCTGAATATGGAGGAGACACTGGGTTATAGCTGAAGGGATGGCCTACCCCATATCTCTCCATCAACCCCCCCAGTTTCTGTGCTAGCTGTGGTGCAAGCTAGAGAAACCTTGGCACAGCTGATGGCTTGGATTAGAACTCCCGGGATCTCCTATTTTGGAAGAAAATTTACAAAATATCAAGCCACGCTTGTTTCAACGCTGCCAATGGAGACTGCCGATTCTCCCGTGGCCAGACAGAAAAGACAGGCTACTAGCTTTTTTGCAGGAAGGTAACATGTTTTTTTGTATACCCATACGCTTATGTATATCCATATTGTATACTGCATATACAAACATGGTTTCTTGCATACAGGCAAAGGGGTTGAGAAAATGACCAACGAACTTAAAAACATGCACCGTAATCGGAAGCTACGTATTCAATCTGTATAAAACTGTTGTTGCTATGTGCCATTCAGTTGCCTACGACTTACGGCGACCCTATGGATGAGCAATCTCCAAAAGGTCTGGTCCTCAACCGCCCTGCTCAGCTCTTGCAAACTCAACCCTGTGGCTTCCTCTAGGGAGTCAGTCCATCTCATATTGGGTCTCCCTCTTTTCCTACTGCCTCCCATTTTCCCAGCCGGTAACTATGGATCTATTCCATTCATGGGCTCCTGCTGGGGGAAAAGACAACGATTGGACTCAAATGTGAAAAAGCAATATTGACCACCAAAGAAGGGTCGGCACCCAAGGATTCCAAAGACGGAACACTTTTAATGGTAAAACGCTGGCCAGCCGGGCTGGCTCATGCCTTCACCGCGTATTTCCGAGGGGGATACAGGCGCTCTTTCCGCTGCTGTTTCTTGGTCTTCAGACCCTCTTCGTGCTTGTTGAGTCTGCGCCGCATGGCGCGCGTCTTCTTCGGCCGCAGGTCCAGGGGCTTGTACTTCTTCCCCTGTTGGCAGAAAAGTAAGCAGCTGAGTGCAGGGAGGACTTTTGGGAGACCCGGATCGGGGCCCGATCAGCAGAAAAGGAGTCGGAGGCCAAAAACGCCACTCCTGCGGCAAAGCCTTTGGGCTGAAGCCCGAGCAGCGACTCTGGAAAGGATCTCAAGGTTTGGGCTAAGCAAGTGGAACGGAAGCAGGCTTTCGGATCATCTGGGCATGAAAACATAAAGCCAGCCTCAAAGAAACTGTTAAAAGTCCAAGTGTCGCGCAATCAAAACCCCTGGTTGTAGTTGTAAAGGGGTAGCCGGGTTAGTCTGTGCAAGCACAACAGGTGGGGGGGGGGGGGGGAGACAAAAATGTGGTGGCACCTTAAAGACTCACTTTTATATATTTTTTTTCATGTGAGCATTAGTGGACAAGTCCATTTCATCAGATATAAGAGAGGGAGAGATAACCTGGAAAACATTTATACATGGCATCGAAGTATAGATATCAAAATATCATGGTTTAGTTGGCAAGAGAGTCAGCGGGTGTCTAACACTGTGATGATTGTGTATTTGATATGCATTTCTTTCATAGAAGCTTGTGCTTAGAAATTCTGATTGTATTTTGAAATCTACACTTTGATGCCACTTATAAATATTTGCCATGTTGTATCTCCTTCTCTTATGTATGATGAAGTGGACTTCTCCATAAAAGCAGACATTAAAAAAAATCTAAAAGTGAGTCTTTAAGGTGCCACCACGTTTTTGTCTTGTTTTGTTTTAACTCAAAATTCCCAGTTCCTGTTAATCTGGCAGCCCTGAGCCACTGGCAAATTTCCAAGTCATTTTAAAGGTTGCAATAGTCTAAACTGGATTTAGAACATCGTTGGGGTCAGGGCACCATGTACCTCCCGGACAACTGCTGGCCGTAATGGCCCAGCGAAGGCTGTCCAGCAGAAGAATGCTTTAGCAAGGGCAGATTCACACTGCATCCACGGGATTTCAAGCAGTGTTGGGTGCGAGCCCTGCAAACCACAGCTTTGGAAAACCACCCTGCTCCGAGACCAAGATAACCCACCCTTTTCCCATTTAAGTCAACCAAAGTCACTGGAAGCTTTTTGGAGACTCCAGGGGTCTCCTGTCAAAAGAGACTGGAAGGTCTACCCGCCATGGTTTCATCCATTTCTTTAGTACGTGTTCACTTAGCAGAGACCCACTCTTTTATTCTGTGAAATTCAAGGTCGGCAGGCAGACGATCAAGTGGAAATACAGCTTCGAACTCACCTTGTAGAACTTCCTGAGGTTTTCTTTCTGGGTCTGGTTAATGACTGTCAGCACTCTGGCAATCGATTTGCGAACAACCCGGCTGCAAAAAGGGAAGAGGGAGAGAGGAGTCAGGAAAGAAGGAAAGCTGGGAGCAACCCTGGAGTTCAGCATTCAGTCAGGTGTTCGGGGGCTTACGTTCCTTTTCTTGCCAAGAGCCAAGTCACGTCTGGAAAAGCAACTGAAGGTTGGGGATTTGAGAGAACTTGAGTCTGTTTGTTTTCTACAGCAGGCTGAGGGAACGCCAGAGGTTAAGAGTCCAACTCCCATCAGCTCCACCCAGCGTGCTTAATGGATGGGGATGACGGGGTGGATTCCCAAAACACCTGGAGGGAGGGGGGTAGGAGGGTCGTTGCCTCTACTTAATGGAGAGGTGGCTTTCGTCTTGCGCCGTGAGAGAAGGAAGCCAGATATGGAAGTCAGGTTGGCCACATCTGGCCCCGCGGATTAGAGCCTTCCCGCTCCTAAGAATTCAGCACAGGCCGGAGAGCGGGCTGGCGGAAGGATGGCTTGCACGCTGTCCCTTCTCTGCCTGGCTGCTTATGACTCTGTGCAAGCTGTGAAGGAAGAAAAACACTCCTCCACAACTGGGGTGGTGACGCAATGGGTTTGGGAACGGGGCTCCCTCTCCCTGAGAATCCTGCCCCCCTTCCAAGCCTATGGATCTACAAAGAGGAGTATGTCTCCGGGTCACCAGCATGAAGAGAGGGGCCACCAGCTTCTCATTTGTGTAGGATGCTGGGCTCTTTAAAAAGCTACCCAGAGACAGACAAATCACTCTGCAGCTGGGAGGCTTTATCCAGGAAGGCATACGATCCTAGAAGTTGGCAACGAGGAGGTCAGAAGCCAGTGGCTTCCGCCATGGGCGGCAGACACCTTATTTACATGAAATGCAACGCATGTGACTGCAACACATGACCATCAAGACCCGAAGTCCTGACCAAGCCAGAACATCCGCAGAGCTGTGGGGCTGGAAGGACTCACATCTTGGAGAGTTTGGAGGCGGCACCGCCCGTCACCTTGGCGACACGGAGCTGAGACAGTTCCACCTTGAGGTCATCCAGCTGCTTCAAGAGTTCTTCTTTCTTCTTCCCTCGCAAGTCGCGGGCTTTGATTTTGGCCTAGGAGGCAAAGCAGACATCGAATTCGGAGGGCCAGCTACGGCACGGCTTCCGATGAAGGCTCCTCTCCGTCTGGATTGCGGGATCAAGCAGCTCAACGGACAAGCAGCTCAATACGGAACGTCGCCGCTAAACGGTAAACCTCAAAGGTGTTAAAAAGAGCAACAGAACCGGCAGGCGCACACTCCCCCCCCCCCATTCCTGGCACAAAGCTAGATCACCAGCACCCATCCGGGGCTTATCAGGGTAAGAAACCTGGTGCTCTTCAAATATTTTTAAAGACAATACTGTGAACACCACCCATGCTAGCTGGGATTTATGGGAGTTACAGCTTAGGATACTGGTGAGATCTGGGTACCAGAGTTCCTAATCTTGCATCAGAAACATCCCTAGAGATGGGAGGTATAGTGCGCCATGGGGGTTTAGATCTCTGGCTGCAGGGCCAGAGGCTGGGATCCATAGGATCCCTTCTCACTACGCAGTTCTAAGATTATTATCTCAGTGGTTTAGGTCTCTAAGTGAAGAGTCAGAGGTTGGGAGTTTGATTCCCCCACGGGGCTCCATGATCCAAGAGGGACCCTTCCAGCTCTGCCGTTCTAAGATTATTATGGGTCACAGATGCTCCATGGAGCCCTCTTGTGAAACAGATTTAACCGAGGAATCCCAATCAGATCCTCTCCCTTCTTAATAACCTGGCTACCCATTTGATAATCTCAAACAGAGGGCTGATTCATGCACCCTATTCTCCCCGGCAGGTACCTGAATTATTTTTGCACAGGCCCGTTAAATATATAGCTTATAAGCAAACTATGAATATTTTAAGAACTTGATCTAAAACCATTGGGTACCTTGACCAGGTTAAATGGCAATTAATCCTACAAGTATCCCATTGATGGTGATGGGAAATTCTCTCCCTAAAGCAGATGACCTGGAATACCCCATCCATCCCTCCATCCCTCCAAAGCAGCCTTCGGGATCCAAAGACCCAGTGCAGCCAGTGAGTGGCAACTGGGCCCCCCAAACCAGAGGCTAACCCAAATTCCTTTATAACTGGAGTTATACTGGAACCGACCCTAAAACCTTTCTGGACAGTCCTACACGTGTCACTAGGTTGAGGGCCAACCCAGGGACTGCAGCTCCCAACAGGGTCGCCAAGCAGGCGGGCGAACGAACCCCTCGATTGTTAGGGAGTCAGGCACGGGAACGGCTCGCTAAAGGCCCCTCCAAACCCGGGTCCGCCACCGTGTCACGTGTGAACGGGCCCTGGCGCAGCTGTTTTAGCTTTCCCCCAAGGAATAAAAAGGCGATCCCAAGCAGGCTTCCGAGCAAGGCATTAAATCCGGATTTTAAGGCCCGGAAGCGTATTGCCGCCCCCCCCCTCCAAACCCCCATTCCCCCCCCCATAACGAACTCTGCGCCGCTGCGGCCTACCGACTTCCCCGCCCTTGCCTCCAATAGCCGTCCCGCGGTGGCTCCCCATTCCTCGCGGCTTTCCTTCGCCGACCTCCTCCCGTCCCGTCCCGTCCCCACTCCTGACCCCAAAGTCCCTTCCGACGACGATGGAACCGGATTAAAACCTCCCCCCCGTCCGAGACTCACCATAGCAGCAGCGAAAGGCTCAAGCCCCCGACCGGAAAAAGAAAGGACGGAAGCCGGGAGGGAGCAAGAAACCTGCGCACTGGATCAACCAATGAGCTCACAGCGCACGGGAGGGGGGGGAAAGGAGGACAGAACGTCAAGGCTTCTCCCACCCCTCACCCGGTCTTGCAATGGTTTAATCCATATAGCTGATTGAGGACGAATTTTCCCCCTGGGGTTTTGATCGTTAAGCTTTCCGTCCATAGAGCGCGAATCGCGATCGCAATCAAATTATTTAGCAATTATAAAGCAACGCGATGCAATGCACTAAATGCTAATCCGGACTGGGAAAAAAGAAACCCCAAAGAAATCTCAAAGTGCCTGTTGATAGCAGAGTCATATGGCTCTGGAAGGATGATTATTTTGTGATTTGTTGGGTTTATTCCTAAACAATTAATTCCTGGCTTTGCCTGAAAATGGTAGAGGCTGCTCTAGGAGCAAAATAATACATACAAATTTATTTGTTTGTTTGTGTATAAATAAATATTTATTTATTTATATTTATATTTATATAAAATAAAAGTTGTGAAAAGTTGTTCAAGCAACATACTAAATGTGAAAGTGTCCACCCTCACTGTACACTTCCCCTGTTCCAAGGATGAATTGAAGAATCTTCATGGGGTTTTATCTAAATAAAAGTTGGGGTTTTTTAGGGACCACTTTCAAAACAAAGTGTCGGGAATTGCCAGCCTTTGTGGTGGAGTTTGGGGATGTTGTGTTCCAGTATTGAGTGGACTTTGATCTCCAAATGTTTTTGCTGTCATAAATGTTGTTTGTTGTTATGTGCTGTCAAGTTACCTCCGATTTACGGTGACCCTATGAATGAGCAATCTCAAAAATGTCCTGCTTTCAACTGCTCTCTGCTCAGCATTTGGAAACTCAAGCCTGTGGCTTCCTTTAGGGAATTAGTCCATCTCGTATTGGGGTCTTCCTCTTTTCCTGCTGCTGTCCACCTTGTCCAGTGTCTTTGTCTTTTGCAAAGAATCCTGCCTTTCCATGATGTGCCCAAAGGACGGCTTCAGTTTCAACATTTTTGCCTCTAGAGAGAGTTCTGGCTTGATTTACTCCAGGACTCATAAATGTACTAGTTTGTAAATGCCGCAAGACGGATTGTGAAAACAAAATCTCGTGGCACCGTTAAGACTCTTGAGGTTTGTTTTAGTGTGAGTTTGTGTCTCAAGAAGTTCACATTGGAATAAATCTTTGAGTCCTAAAAGTGTCCCGGAACTTTGATTTTGTTTTGCTTTTGACATACATGGCTTTGAAATAATAATATAATCATGCATGGCCAAGGCCAATATTGATTTATGGCAAACCTTTCCAGGGTTTTCCAGATGGAGAATACCCAAAAGTGTTTTTACCATTCCCTTCCTCCAGGGGGCGCCCTTGGGATTGTGCAGCTTGCCCAAGGCTACCCAGGCTGGCTTTTCCCCCAGGAGGCTCAAGGGGAGGGGGATCCAACTCCTCTGGCTCTGGAGGCAGATGCCTAAACTACTGAACTATCCAGCAAGCTCTGACTTATGGGGATACTTTCCAGAGTTTTTCAGGTTGATACATAGTCCTTCTTCTGGAACTGTGCAGCTTGCCCAAGGCCACCCAGGCTGGCTTTTCTCCCAGGAGACACAGTCAGAAATCGAACTCCCAAACTCTGGCTCCGCAGCCAGAGACCTAAACCCTTGAGCTATCCAGACAGCTATTTCACTGCTTACCTAAAATAGAAGCATCTCACCCCTGTGACATCACAAGAGGCACAGGTGACATAATAGGGGCTCACCCCCCTTCTGGTTTTGCCCCCAAATGTGGGGTGCTGTTGACTTTGGGACCCTAACTGGGGCAGTCTGTGTGTACCGTTGTTAAGGGGAGAGGGTGGAGTAGAGGCCACGATTTCTTTATTTAAAAAGTGTATAGCCTGCCCTATATCGTAGGATCTCTGGGAAGTTTACGATGGGGTGTAAAACAGTTTAAAAACATAAGATATTTAAAACCATTGAACATCAAGCCACACAAAATGAAAACTCAAACATGAAAAAACGTTGCACTAAAAGGCTCTAATCAAGAAGTACTTCTTAGTGCTGGAATTATGGCCAACAGTGAAGGTTGGCGGGAGTAGCTCTTACAGCTGGAAATAATAGAATTGGGATATTGGGGCGGCCAGCTGTGAAAGGAGAAAGATGTGAAAAGGACCTTGTCCATTACAGTCCTGTTCAGGGTCTTGCAAACTCAAAGTCGTGGTTTCCTTTCTTGGATCAACCCACCGCATGTTCAGTCTTCCTCTTTTCCTACTGCTTCCAACTTTTCCTAACATCACTGTCTATTCCAGGGAGGCTTCTCTGGGCTTGACATGGTATGGCGCTAATCTTAGTTTTGCCATTTCACTAACAGACCAATTTGCCATTTGCAGGGCTATATCAAAAGATCATGAACGCTCTCTTCTTTTACATGTGATCATCGTGTTGCAGATCATGGCGGGGAACCTTTGGGTTTCCAAATTTCATTGGACCACAGCTTCCGTAATTCCTTCCTCACAGTCCTCCTGGAAGGAGCTGACGGAAACTGTAGGCCAAACAACAACAAAACACATGCCACCCTAATTTTCCAAACCGTTTCCACGCTTGGTATGAAAGAAGGATGCTATTTAAGTGTGCGAGTAGAATTTATTGTACTGTGCGTGTGTGGTCAGCGAGCCCTCTTTTCATCTAGCCATACCTTTCTTCCATTTCCCCAGCCAGTCCGCATTCTGTGAGCACTGAAGACGTCCAGTTTGCATTGGGATCTTTCTGTTTCTTTCTAAAGAAAATTTTTATTATTATTATTATTTGCAAATCTTGGGATTTCTTCAGCCTGTCAGGGGCAACTTCTCTCTTGCTCATGCAGGGTGCTTTTTCGGCTGCAAAAGAATTGGCGTGCACAGAATCTGTTATGATTGCATACAAGAGCATTTTCAAAATATAGATGGGGCTTTAAAAATGAAAGACCGAATTCAACCCCACCACCCCCGGGGGGGAAAAAAAGTCGATGCAGGTAAACCTGCGCCTCTTTTCTTGCAATGCCGCCCTCTGGTCTGAAGGTGGCGCTCGGTCTCCCCGGCTTCCCCGCTCGAGAGAGCTGCTGAGGGACCAGAGCCCCGAGGGCGAGTGACAGCCAGAGGAGCCAATCGGAGGCCAGGGTTGGGGCGGCGGGACCAATGAGAGCATCGAAAAGGGCGAGGAGGCGGGCCGAGCGAGGCCGTGCCCAGGTTAGGCGGAGGGGGAGGCGGCGCTCGCTCCTGCGCTCCCCTCCCGCTGCCGCCTGGCTCGGGAGCGCGGATGGTGAGAGGGGGCTGCCCCACACCGGCCGGGCCTCCAGGTGAGGGAGGGAGGGAGGGAGGGAGGGGCCGGGGGGGGTTGGAGGGCGACGGGGAGGGGGCTTTCGGGGGCCCTGAGGAGGGGATATGGGGGGGCTGGTGGTTCTTGAAGGTGGGGGGCCTGGGGGAGGGGATATGGGGGGCTGGTGTTTTATGAGGGAATGTGGGGGGGTGTCCCTATTGAGGGTTTCTGGGGGGGCTGTTTTATGAGGGAAAGTGGGGTGTCCCTGTTTGTGGGGGGGGGTGTCGTTCATGAAGGTGGGGGTCGTGGAGAGAGAGTGTTGAGGTATGTGGGGTGCCCCTGGGGAGGGAATTGGGGGGGAATTGTGGTTTCTGAGGGCACGGGGAGGGGTGACCTGGTTGGGGTCCTGGGGGGGAAATGGGGCAGCCCTAGGGAGTACGTGTGTGTGTGTGTGTGTGTGGGGGGGTGCTAGTGTTTTATAAGGGAATGTGGGGGGGTTGCTGTGGGGTGTGTGTGAGGAAATATTGGGGTTCCTGGTGAAGGGAAGGTTGAGGGGCTCCTGAGGAAAATGTGGGGGGTGGGGTTTATAAAGGTGGGGGTCGTGGGGAGGCAATGTGGGGGTGGGTGGGGGTGGTTTATGAGGGAATCGGGGGCTGGTGGTTCATGGAGGTGGGGGTGCTGGTGAGGGAGTGTTGGGGGGCTGGTTGACAAAAGGAGATGGGGGGTGTATCCACTGAGGGAATGGGTTTTTTTTTGAACAAATGTTGGGGTTCCTGGCGGGATGAATGTTGAGGGGCTGCCGAAGGCATGTGGGGGGTGCTGGGGGGTTTATGAAAGGAAATATGGGGGGGGAGGGAGGGAATGTTGGGGGGTCTGTGGAGGGCATAGGAAAGGTCCGACCGAGGGAGGCAACGTACAGGTGAGGCTGCTGCAGTACGAGACCGGGCATGTTGGGGGGCTGGTAAGGGAATGCTAGTCACCTTGGGTTTGTGGTCCAGTTTGTAGGGTGTGTGGGAGCTGGGATTAGAAAGGCATGAAGGGGTTTGGGGGGGGGAAAGAGAGCTGTGTGGTTGGGGGGCCTGGGGGGGTGACGGGAGCGGGAGTGGTCAGGGTCAGCTGACCCATGAAGAGGCTCTGTTGGGGTCTGTGATGAATGGGGGTGAGGATTGCTTTGAGCTTTCTCAGTCTTAGGTGTGGAAGGGCTTGGGGGGGGGGGTTCAAGGAGGGAAACCTTTGGAGGTGCCTGCACGGTGTGGGGGTTTGAGGTAATGGCTTTCTGAGGCTTTGAAGTGGAAAGGAAGTCATGGGAGCGACCTTGTGGCTATAGTGTAATCTGGGGGGTTCAGAGTGATATGGGTCGAACATTGGATGGTGGGGGGGGGGGTTGGAGTATGACAGGAGCAAATTATAGACTGGGTATAGATTGGGAGGTGTGTGAATTACGGACGCAGGAGTTGGAGGGCCTGGTGAATGCATGGACTTAAACTTAAAGAAGACTTTGGGGTATGAGAGAATGGTAGAGAAGCAGAAGATTTGGGGTTAACTTGGTTTGGGGAAGCAGATGTAATATTTAAAGGAATCCTAATTGGAGAGAATAGGTGGTGGCCTTTGTGTCACGGTGTGTGATGGATCTGGGCTAGAGAATTAGAATGAAATCTAGATGTGGTTTGGGGTTGATATGGAATAGGTGTATGGTAGTGGCTAGATTGTGGAGGATATGCCTTCAGAGGTCATCTCAATGACTGCAAGTGTTGGGCAATGGGTCCATCTTGAGAGGGTGGCTTGGTGACTTGGACTTTGGGGACATGAATGTGTTGGGCGTGTGGGGGTGGTGTCTTATGGGAAAGTGAAGGGGGTCAGCAAAGAGCCTGGAGGTTTTCAAGAGGTAGGATATGAAGAGAAGTGAGAGGGTTTGAGTGTGTGCAGAATTGAAGGCAGGGAGAGAGCATGAGTTGGAGACTGAAGATTTTGGGGGAGGCGATAGAAAAATGTTGCAAGAAAATATAGAACCCAGTGTGGGGCTTGGTACGAGAACTTAAGGGAGCCCAAGTTCCTGGAATGGTAACTGCTTATTTTTTGTGGGTAGGTGATCCATTCTTTGCTTTTATGTGCATGGAAGGGGGGGGGGGGGCTTCAAGTAGGGACAGCTTAACGCTAGTAGAGCAAAAAGAGCTTCCAAGAAAGGCTTTTTTGCTCAGCTCTGCTCAGGTCCAGTGGCTTTACAATCCTTGCATGTCTCAGAGTCTAATCGCCTGTCTAATTCAGGAGCTTACGTGTGAGTTGTGATTGTGGAAATTCCTGATGACGACGACAACAGTGAGATTTGTGTCTTGGGGTTGTCGTCCTTGCTTGTCCCTGCAGCCCTCTGTCATTGCCTTCACTCTTTCCCCCGCCCCTACCCCTCTCCAGAACCATGGCTCTGGTGGAGAAGCCCCCTTGCAGACGGAGAAGCAGGGTAAGTACCTCTCTCTTTTCTCCAGCCCCCTCTTTCCCTAGATTGGCTGTGATGCATTCAGTAAGGCTACGTCGATCATGCTTCACAACTTGCCCCCCCTCCCATGTCATGCTTTTCTCTCTTGCTATTCCAGTAATTTCATGTGTCTGTTGTGATGCCTCCAAAACCAGTGGGGAGAAATTACATTTGGTCTTGGTTTAAGACGGAGCTGATGGTGAAAAGGTCCTCTCCTTTTTAATGTTTGGTTGCCCTGGAGAAGGCAAGGATGGAAGATGGAGCTGGATTCCACAGCTCTTGGTGCTAAAGAGGGCTGTTTTAACCGCAGAGAGATGAGTTTGCTTAGTGCTTATTATGGGAAGGTAATGCATCATGCCCTCATTCTTGAGGATGAATCGAATTGTGGAAGTGTGCCTTTGTGGTCTTAGACTAGGACTCCCGTCATCCTCTCATTTAAGTGCTTTGGTGCTTTGCATGTACATTTCTGCATCGCTTTTCAACTATAGAAACCACGTCTGGAAATGTACACTGCAGTTGTAGCAGCTGCACTTCCTGTTGGCTCTCAGTCGGTGTCTCAATGACTGAAGTGAAAAATTGCTCCCTTTTGTGGAGCGACAAGCTTTATTCCACAGGTTTTCTGATGGTGAAGTAAAGTCACGACTCCTCGGAGTCTCTAAAATAGATGCAGTAAGCAGCCCCTGGCGTGTAGGACTTCACCCTCCTCTAGAGTCTCTCTTTCCTTCTCTCTCTTTTTAAACCTATTCCTGGGAGGAACATACTTTCCACCCCAGTTGCTGAAATGACATCAGCTCCCTGTGCGTGTGAATAGAAGCTTCTTTCCTACGTGAGCGCTCTCAGCCGTGTGCAGCCAGCTGCGTTCTGCAGACCTGCCTTTTTTTTTTGCTGTAATGGCTGAGTAAGGGTTACATGGGGGAAAATCTCAGAGAGGTGAGAGGTTGGAAAACCTTGCATGGGGTAGCATGGGGAAAGCATGCTGTTTTGAACGGGAGGACCAGAGGGTGGGGAGCATCATGTTGTCAGTACAACCTTTGGGGGGGGGGGGGAAAGCATAAGAAGCCAAGCTTGCTATACAGGAAGCTGGCATTTTCTCTCCTCCCTCCTCCTCCATCCATGTCTGCTGCTTGTCAGGAGACCTTGTGTTGCATTCCTAGAGTGCTTTGCTATCTCTGAGGAGCTTTAGGAGGCAGCTCTGGTGTGTGTATGTGTGTGTTTGTGTGCTTCATCCTCTCTGCTTGATAGGTAGGCTGTTCTCTTATGTGCCCACAGAGGTGCAGAAAGCAAGGTAGCTGAGCTTTCGTGTTTAAGTAGAGAGAGCGATGTGATGGTTGGTGGGAGGTTGGGTGGGAATGCGGGGAAACGGATAAAGCAGAGTGGCTTCGGAAGGGATGGTCATGAAGCATATCTGTCACACGGATACGTAACTGCCACTCTCCTTCAGCTGTGGTTGCCATTGCTCCATGCCTTACAAATTCTACAAGTGGCTCAGGTCTGTTTTGCCAACAACCTTCTCCCCCGCTCGACCCGTGTGTGTATTATGTGATGTCGCTGACATTTTCCCATTGCTGTCAGAATGTCAGGGTGAAAATTCCTTATGAGGATCATGATCTTTGCTGTCTGTTACCGGAGGCTGTTGGACATGCACCCTGTTGGTGCTCCAGTGGCTGAACTGAGTCTCTCTCCCCCACCATAACTTTGCAAGTGCAATACATGGATTCATATTTGTACTGTAATACCTTGAGCCACATACCTGTATCTCATACCGTGTCACTCCAATCCTTGATGGCTCTTTTAATGTCCTGGAGGGCATAGATGGGAATTTCAGATCCGGAGGCAGACCAGCTAGTGTTCTTCATTTGCCCATGTGGTGTGTGGACACAGTGAGTTTTATGAGAAGAAGGTGGGAAGAAGGGAGAATTTCCCAGCATAAAACAGGGACTTCCAGCCAAACTTGCCACACTCCCTCCTCCTATGCACTCTTTTGCCTTAGAGCACCCTCCGCACCTGGAGCTTGGGTGGCTGCGTCCACGTCTGTGTTCCGCGGATCCCAAATACTTTTGTTTTAGAAAAACAGAAAATGTTCACTTGCTTTTGGCCACTAGTGGCCATTTTGTTTTTGTAAAAAAAAATGACAGAAATTTTTTGAGGCTGTGGAAGGCCTGGAGGTGCTGGGAATGGCTTAATTGTCTGCCCTGTCCCTAGAGGGCACAGGGGGACTTTCTGAGCTAAATACAGTAAATAAATAATTTCGGGTGGTGCTAGAGAGTTCCATGGAGACGGTAGAGCTGCAGTTGAGGCTGTGGGAGTCTTTGTATGGTCTGTTTAGCAGACTAGCTTAGAGGTAGCTACTAGTAATACTGAAGAGGCTGGTTTAGGTCCTTAAACGCTTGCTGGTCATCGTTCTTGTCCAGATCTGACAATCCTGGAAATACCTTTACGTGATGGGTTTTGTCACCTTTATACTCCTCAGTTCTTCTAAAGATCTCAGCAGTGCTGAAAGGCCATCACTATGAGCTCTTAGCTGGCCAACAGGGTGGATTAACTAAATCTCCACCCACCTTCAACACCACAGTCAACTTTCCCATTTTTATATGTTTCTTAATAAACAGATGTAAAGCCTGGTTCTTTTAACCATTAAGATATACAGTATAAATGTGTGCTATAGTGTAATTGAGCCTTCACAAAGTCTGGGGTCATGATTCAGAATCTCAAGACACCCCCCCCCCCCCCGACCTCCATTATATCTGGTAAAAGCTTGATGATGGGTTAGGGTGTTCCATGGAAAAAAATCTGCATGCTGGAAGATGGTGAAATCTGTGGATCTCCAGAAGTTGCTGGACTCTAAAGCCCGGAAGAAGAGTCGGACACGACTAAACGACTAAACAACAACAAAGCCCATCATTCCAGCTATTATGGTAGTAATTATATTCCAAAAAACATTGGAGGGCCCCAGGTTCCCCATCACTGTTTTGCAGGATTAGGGAGTGGTCAGTTGGAAAAGCCTTCTGCCTGAAACCCTGAGGAGATACTGCCAGGTAGAGTAGAAAATCATCATTACCTGAGAACTGCAGAGCTGGAAGGGACCTTATGATCATCAAGTCCAGCTCCTGTCAGACAAGCCCAGCGGGTAATCGAACGCCCAGCCTCTGGCTCCACAGCCAGAGATCTAAACCAGTGAGCTATATTAGGCTTATATGGTTCTCAGTCTCTGGTTTAATTTTAAATGTTTAATTTTAATGTTTTTCCCCAAAATCAGCTTTGTTGAGCTAAAATTAGAATCATATTTCTCAAACTGAGCCCAGAATTTTAGTCACTGCACATACAAATTTTTTTGGGGGGGGGGGGAGGCGGGGGAATTGGCTTTAAGCAGCTGGCAGAAATAAATAGTTGTGTAGTTACCTTTTTTATTTTTTGCCTCATTTGAAGATATATTTTATGACTTTTGAAGTCTTGCTAGCCTGTGCCAAGACCTCAGCAGAAATAGTTTCCAAGCCCTAACAATGATAGGGCTGTAGAAAGAGGTGTGTTCTCCGCACTGTGATGAGCAGCAACAACCTTAGCTTTGTGGCACCTAGCGATGCTAAAAAAAATTTCGTACTCGGCTGAAGCATATGGGGAGTCCTCGTTGGTCCTAGTTTGTGCCAAGCCGAAACATCGTAGGTGACCTTGGGCCAGCCCTCCTATGGACAGCTGTGTCCTTTGCCTTGTGCTCCTTGGAGGAAATGGGAGATACAAACCTTATAAATAATGTTAATCATATTGATAATGATGGTCCTAATGTGTTAGGACCTTCCTGAGCAACTGACCTTGTTCCACCACCTTAGTGGAGGTATTAGTATTTATTTGTTTCTTTTTTGCCTCCCTATGCTCCCAGAGATGTACAATAAAAGAAATACAAGCGGTCTTTGAAAACAAATTAAAAATTAGTTTTAAGAAAGCCTGTCCCCAGAGCTCTGCACCTGATGGTGTATAGCCACTATCTTAATGCCCCTCAGTGACCCTGTGACCGCTTATGCCAAAAATCAAAGTGGCAGCCAGTGCTGATTCAGGGTGCTCTCATTGTCTGCCCCCACTGTAGAGGAGCCAGGACCGACCGTGTCATTAAACCCATGGTCGCCACCTACCTGTTTATCACCACCTGAGCCAACCACTGCCACCACAGCTGCAGAAGTTTCCATGGCATGGCTGCTTCTGGACCAGTTGTGTGGTTTCCACAGCTGGTTTTCCAAGCCAAGGCATTGGGGAGGGGTAGCCAAAAAATGTATCTGTGTCATGCCATAGATCACGTTGGATCAGGAGACCAGGCATTTTTTTCCTCAGCCATGCTAAGTTGTCATCTGTCTCCACTCGTCTCCTATTCCTTTTCAAATAGCATCTCCTCCTTTTCCTCTGAGTATTGCCATAGGAAGTAGCTGGATGCCTGCAGTTGTGGGGTGGCGGTTCTCTTCTCCTCTAGACTAGTGTAGGATCCTGCATCACATCTGTTACCAGAGAGCACTTTGTCTTAACTTCTTACATCCATCAACAGGTTTTGGTAGGTTTCTCTCCCCGTCTGTTGTCCAGGAGCTAATTAACTGCCTGAAGCTGGTTTGTGAAGACTTCTTATCTGGCCCATGGCAGGGGCAGTGGTTAAACTGCAGTACTGCAGTCAAAACTCTGCTCACGGCCTGGGTTCAATCCCAGGTAACCGGCTTGAGGTTCACTCCACCTTCCATCCTTCCAAGATCTGTAAATAGAGTACCCAGCTGCTGGTGGGGGCCAAGGTGTAGACTGTGTAATTCAATTATAAACCACTCAGAGAATGCTTTGCTTTTGCTATAACACCCCCGTCACGATGTGGGAAAATGATATCCATGCTTTCAGAAGGAAGGAAAGAGTTGTTTTAAACAAGAAGTTGGGAGATTCCACATATCAGTATTGACCTCTCTCTTTGGGTATTCTGTCTAACAGCTTGACTGTGCTTGGACTCACAAACCGCAAAAGCTTCTGTGCCCACTTGACACCCATTTTTGTTGCAGATCTTGAGAAGAAGAAGTAGGTGGGTGAGCTAGCCTTTGCTTCCCACAGGTCTGCTTGTAGCAGGTCGCTTGGACTCAGTGAATCTTTGGTCCGTTCCAGCAGGGCAGGTCTTTGTGTCAAGGAGAACTCATGAAAGCCACTTCTAAGGCTGCACTCAAAAATACTTGGACGTGCCTTACTTGCCTCTAGTTTGGTAATGGTTGGGACAGGAAGGAGGGGAGCTGGCAATACTAAAAGGGCCTGCATGGGACACGGAGGCTTCTGGCTGCCGTAACCTCACTGCCGGTTCTCTGACGGTTGACTTTAATAGGGGGGAAATTATGACCGAGATTTTGTGAGCTCCAAACCCTAGCGTAAGCACAGCTGCTTTGGAAAGAAGAGTGCGTTGGTGACCCGGGGTGAACCTGGTTGTGTAATACTTGTGATGTCTTCATAGTTCTGGCTGTGGTATGGAAAAGCTGAGAATTCTTAGGATTGCACCTGCCTGCAGGGCAGAGAAGGCACAAGAGATGCTGGATGTTGGTTTTTAACGATGAGGTTCGTTTCTTTCCTTTATCCCTCCCCTTTCCCCCCTCTCTCCCTTTTTGTTCTCTCCATCGTTCTTATTGCCTTGAGTATGTTCTTGCAAACTAAATGGCATTTGAACTGAAATATCAAGTTACGCTGGTGTTCGGTTCCAGCTCCTTCTGTTGGCTCTGCCAGAACCACAAGGGATGGAATCTGCGCTTGGCAGCGGCTGGAGGAAACAGAGCATTATTACAGCAACCTGGCATTGGAATAAGCACATATATGTGTGTGTGTGTGTGTTTCTCTCCCTTCATTCCACTACACTAAGGAGGAAGAAGCAAAAAACCTCAAACTAGCAGGCTATCTGGTTGGTGTGCCTGTGAACTTGCAGCTAACTAGCCAGGTGTTCTTGGGTTTGTTTGTTTTTTAGTCACACCACTCCATATAAATTTTGCCCCCCCCAAAAAACCCCAGCACTACTATAACAAGGGAGCAAGGGATGAGTGCCCCCTGATGCAAATAAGGTAATTTATTTCAAAAGCCTCATTTTTTTGTGTACGTATATGTTTTCTTTGTTTTGGTGGATCTGCTCCATGGGAAAATATTATTGGGGAGTATTTTTTCACCCACCTGGCTCACTGGAGGAGTGTTTTGTTTACATCACGCTTAATAGGTGTTCTAATATTGATTTTATTTACCATTTTACTATAATACTTGTTTAATTCTTTTAAAATATATTACTGTTTTTGACTTTTAAATACTGTTTTTTTTTTAATGTTGCAAGCAGCCTTGGGTCTTTCTAAGGAGAAAGACAGGATAAGAATGAATGAATGAACGAACGAACGAACGAACGAACGAACGAATAAACAAACAAACAAATAAATAAATAAAACTCAGGATGGCACTATAAGCGGGGATAGGCAACCTGGCACTCTCCAGACATTCTGCATTCTACAGCTCCCATTGCCCCCAATGGGGTGAAGCAGTATGGGTGTTGTAGTTCAAAATATCTGGAGGATTCCGAGTTGCCTACTGCTGATGTGTTGTGTGGTGCAGCACAGTCAGTGTTCAAAAAAAGTATGTTCTCCCCCCCCCACACACACACACAGAGCAACCATATTATCTGCCCCTTAAGCTAGAATTGGACAATGTACAGCTAGCTGTTGAGTTGTTGGGTTGCATCTCCCAGCATTTTCCTAGTTGGTTGTGTGGGCTTGGATTGACATGAGTCTTGCAGCACTTGGATGTTGTCCAACCCTTTTCTGGACTGAATGCATCTAACTTTCAGTTTAGATTCTGGTAATCCTTCAGGTTGTGAAGGATGGCCTATCTGTAAAATTATGATGTCTATCAACTTGCTTAATTTTTAATGAGCTATGGTAGAATTGTGAGCCTGTCACATTCTATATCAGAGATTTCATTTTTTTAACTTGCATTTTATCCTGAACATCCTGGTTGGCTCTTTTGATAGTATGGTACAGTACAACCGTGGTATCCACGGGGGATTGGTGCCGAACCCCCCCCTCCCCATGGATGTTGGAAAACAGAAATAGCAAAGCTATACATCGCATGGTTTCTGGCTTCCTCTAGTGGCCAGTTCCATTAAATACATCCTGGAAATATATATAAATATGTATTTCTAGGGGGGTTTATTTAATATTTTCAGGTAGTGGATAAGTGAATCAGCGGATACTGCTCCTGTGGATAGTGGGGTCATATTGTATATGACGAGGTTAGACCAAAAGATATAACTATATACTGAGAGCAATATAGTGGCCTGGGTTTTGAGCCTAGCTTTCCTGCAACCAGGCTTGCTCTACATAGGAGGTGGTCATGGTGCACCTATGGGCCAAGGGCCGTCTTTTGACCTCCAGGAGTCCCCTGGACATTCTCCCTCCCCTCTCCCCTCACTGAAAACAAATGGGATTTTGAGCAAAACGGGTCCTTTTGAATGCCTAGAATCTTTCAAAAGAGGTCAAATTGCAGTCAGGCACCCATACCACTCAGGTAACCCAAAGTGGAGGGACGTCCGGGTATTTCCTGTTTCCTTTTTGTATGTTTGGCTTTTCATGCACTTTTGGGAGTGATGTGTCTTGTGGTGGGCCCCAGAGTTGGAAAAAATTACCCATGGATGCCCAGACCCCCTAGACTCACCGCTATGTTGAATTTCCTTCTCTGTCTGAGATAGAACTTGGGAAGGTTAGTAGACCTGGTGGCAATGAAAGCTGGTTGGGTGAATTCTGGTAGTTGTAATCTGAAATGTAACTTTTCCAGGCTCTGCAAGTTGAGACACAACTGCACAATCTCCTAAGCATGGTTAGCAGACCGGTCCTCGTATGAATGGGTTGCCAGGTCATTAGCTGATGGGTTTAGTTGTGGGTGTCTAGCTTGAATGAGTCTCTTCCTTCCCCCAAGGGCTTCTCCTTCAGTGGCCTGTCTTCTGAAGAAGGAAGAAATTTCCCAGGCGCTCAGATGCTCTCCAGGAACTTGGCTGTTCTAGGGATGCGTTTCCTGACTGCTCGAGGTAAGGAGGCCGGGTTTGGCTCTGCCATGAGTGAAGCTGGCAATTGGCCACCTGACACGCAGAAAATGGATCTGGCTCATTTCCATTGCTCTGTAACATTGAACTGCTAGAGAGGTTTTGTGTAGCAGGAGACAGTGCCTTATAGCCCTACTCAGACAGCGGACGTCTCTGGGCAAAGGCCTTTTTTGTCTGAAGGCTGTTGAACATTTCATGGTTTTGGGCATGCGATCATAACTTGCACCGCGTTAGTGATTGTCAAGAGAGGCTGCCCGCTCATAGGTAGCCGAAACAATAACAGTTGCACACAAGAGGGAGATATTGACAGATTCACGGGAACCTCAAGGATTGTATAACAATAGTTTTTGAAGACCCGATAGGCATGATAAGAGAAGAGACACATTGCTCTCTATATAGGTGAAAAAGAGCAAAGTGACTCATTTTCTGGTAAATTCCTGGTTTATGCTGAGAACCTATTTTTAAATGGTCTCCAGATGGGAGCTGAGAGCTGCCTATGGAAATGTATTAAGGTTTAAGTGTTGTTGCGATTGAGTACAATTTGCTATCACCTCTCTCCCTTGAAAGACAGCAGCCGAGAGAAGACCCCCTGTTCTCTTGGAGTTGGTTCTTCCTTCTTCTGAAACATCCCGTGCTAGGTGCAGTAACCCTACTGCTGCAGACTAACTCAGATGCAGTTCTTCCCCCTTATCTTTCAAGGAAGAAGAGACAGTGGATGGGAGGAAGTGACTTGTGATACTCATACTGTATAATTCACACGGAATACTGAAGGTCTGGGTTTTAGTGGTTTACAGGAATTGTGCAGAGATGCCAGGCTGTCGCAGCTTGAAGGGCTGAGCTGAGGTGGCGATGATATTCATTTGCTTTTATCTTCACGTTGCAAATTGGGAAGTACAACAACACGCAGGGGATTTTGCCATTGTAACCCCTTACTGGAAACTGGAGGGCTGGACTGAGGGAGAGTAGCTCATAGCACCCAGCGCCATGACCTGCCCTCTGTGTTGGAGCAGAAGGGGAGATTCTGCTTTCTCTCCCACCCAGTTGTGAACAGAAGCCTCGTGTTCCATGGACGTGCATGCAGATTGGCTGCACTTTAAAAAATGTGCAGAAATGAAAACAAAAATATCTTTTGGCATGCGGCGTTAAAGAGAAATGGTAGAACAGTGACCTCTTTCTTCAATGAATTGGCATCTATGATTTTTTTTTTTAAATGGTTCAAGTCAGTGTCAAGACTCTCCTATGGTGGCGTCTGTAGCCTTTGACACTTGTGTGTGGACTGGACATGAGGTCATGAACTGCGGTGAAAGAGAACACTGAGGGTGGAGGCAGGATAAATGTGGTATTAATTGCTAGAAGCAGCCGCAGCAGGAGAGGGAAAGGGAGAAAACCAACTGTGAAACAAGTGGTGAGTCATAGAGCTTGTGCTTTCCCAACCGTATGCTTTGGTTTACAACCTCCATCATCCCTGATGGTTAGCCATGTTGTCTGTGGCTGATGAGAGCTGGAGTCAAGCATCATCAGAGGGTCTGTAGTGACTGAGGCTGGCGTTGACAAATAAAGAACATTAGTCCTCAATTGGTAGGTCCCAAATTAATTGCAATTCAGCTTGAAGGTGAGCTGCAGCATTGATTTTTTAAATTTCACATGAAACAGAGGGACCTCCATTTCTGTATTGTATCAGGGTGGTCTCAGTTGCAATAGCGTGCTATCAAAATTTGGTTTCCCAGATATTTGTTACCTTTGTTCTGTGTTGTTCATTCATTCAGGTTACAATTGGCTTTGACTTTGGGACTGCATTTGTTTCTTGCTGTAGCTCACTTAACCAAAATTTAAGGTGATGTCCCTGTAGTGTCAGGTTAATGGATGTCTCCTTGATGTGTTGTCTTAAGGGAATACCACCCCATGTAGAAGATTTCTGTCTTTGATTCATCCCTGGCTACTCTCATATTGGCTGAAATTCTGTTGCTTAGCGTAGTAAGTCCCAGCTAGAATAGGGCCAATGGATTTATGGAACTTAGTGAGCAGTTTATTCACGAGTTCCCTACTGATTCGGTGGGCATCCTTTATTTGCGACTTTCTACGGTAAGCAACAGGATTTCAACCTTTGTGTGTTACCTTTTTAGCCAGTCCTGTATTCCATGCTTGCTTAAGCCAGTTGTTTCCCAATAAATCCTCCGATTTTTTAAAAACCTTTTTTATTATTTCTAAATGTGGGCTGCTGCCAGTCATACTGCTCTTAAGGCTTTCTGTAGCAGCTGCTCCTGTGAGTATTGACAATGGGAACTTCAAAAAATGAATTGTTTGGTTTGTTTTTTCCACCGTGATGACGTTGATTTCATTCCAGGAGCTCTGTGGTTTCAACCCTGTCGTCTCTCCTGCTGTCACTTTAAAATCAATGGAACCAGAGACCAGATATAAAAAGAGAACCTCTTTGTCTTGAATAGTTATGTACAGAAGGGAACGTCGATGCTCCTTCTTCAGTACATGTAATTTTCCATTCTTGGAATCCTCAGGAATGGTGGTTTTGCACTAAAACAAGAAACAGCTCCCACTGCACAGTTGTTCCCTTCCCCGCGCCCTGTTCCACAGGTACACTATCAGAAGAAACCAGAAGAGAGTTTTGGGCCACTTCTAGTTTTGATTCTTTTGGGATTTAATTTTTTTCTTTTTTCAAAACCAGGACTGGTGAGGTCCTCCATAGGTCCTGGGGATGGAAAATTCACCTCTGGTTCTTGCCCATGGTGATTTAGAGTTCGTCTCTCTCTCTCTCCTCCCCGCTGATTCTTCCCACTTTGATTGTATTGTGAGAGAGCCGCTAATTTTAAAAACACATCCTCCTATACAAGTATACAATTTTCTGTGTGGGTGTTTAGAGGAAAATAATTATTATCATGTTGGCTCTTTGTAATTATAAACAACAGAGTCTCCGTGACAGTGTCATGGCAGTGGTAGCGATATCTTCTCTTCCCCAGGGTGTTTAAATGGGAGAAAAGAGCCCTCTGGGCCAGGGGGTTACGGAGGTTAGCAGATGCCACCCTGTATGCAACCCGTTTGCTGCAAGAAGGTGTGGTGGGAGAGGAAGAAGGCATGGAATGCATGTTAGCAACATCTTTCCCTTTTGAATGTCTGAGTTAAAGGTTAGTTGCTGTGGCTGAATCAGAAAAGGAAGCTGAAACAGCTCTTGGCGCTGCAGCAATAGCATCCAGGCCCTAGGAAGTGGATATTTTTACATTTCTGCCCTCTCAGACCTTCACCTCTGCCAACATGGACAGCCTGGAGCGTTGGTGAGGAGATGGGTCACTTGTTGCCTGCTCTGGCTGGCTTTGACGGCACGGGGCCGTCAGCTGAGGTCGCCTCAGTTACGTTTTGGCGCACGGCAAAGCGGTCACTTTGCTAGATGCCGTAGATTGGCCTTTGCAAAATTGAGACCTTGGCATGCTTGGAAATCTTTCTCCATTGGACTGCAACGTCCAGAGCCCCCTAGCCAGCATGGGAACTGTAGTCATGTTTTCAAGCTTTGTAGTACAGAAAAACGCCTGCCCAAGTCTCTGCCAAGTCGCACTAGTGAAATTCAACAGCATTTTTAAAAGGTGGTATTGGTCTTGGAAAAACAAAGTGCACAGGAACACACTTCATGGGCATAAATCCTCCCTAATAATAAGGCACATGCTGCCCCTGCGCCTTGTTTTTATAGAATCATAGAATCATGAAGTTGGAAGGGCCCTCCCCCTGATCAATGCAGGAATACAAATCAAAGAATATCTGCCAGGTGGTTGTCTAAATTTCTCTTGAATGCCTCCTTTGTTGGAGCACTCACCACCTCCCAGGATCATGGGTTCCATTGTTGTACTGCTCTAATAGTTAGGAAGTTTTTCCTGATATTCAACCGAAATCTGGCTTCCTGTGACTTGAGCCCATTGTCACATGTCCTGCACAGATTCTGCCCCTCCTCTGTAGGGTAGCCTTTCAAGTCTTTGAGAAGTGCTTTTGTATCTCCCCTCCCTCTTCTTTCCTCAAGGCCAAACATGCCCAGTTCTTTCAGTCAGAAATGTACCTTTTTTGCCTGCTGCCAAAATCAGTTATAGCAACAATTTTAGGGGAAAATGAATTTTGGGCTGCTGTTCTATCACTGGATTTTAACAGCGTGGCAGCACAATTCCCCCATCCCACGGGGGTGTGTGTGTGTGTCCAGTGAAGATCAGCATCCTTGGAAGGCTCCTCATTTTTGCAATAAAGGAAAACCTTATAGCCCCTGATCGCATGGTGATCTCCCTTCCTTCCTGGTCTCAAGTGGAACAAATTGATCAGATCCCCTGTTTACATTTTGTAGACATTCAGTGATGTCTCAGCTGAACATGGTGTCCCTCAGTCCTGAAAGGTTAGTAGATCATTTGAAGGGACACAGGGATGAATGTACATCCTGGAAACGGCTATAAAGACAAAGTGAAGATGAGATGGCCAGAGGAAATGCCCAAAGGTTAGAAACCATGTGGATATTGAATGTGACCATAGATACAGCTCTTCTCTCGACTCAGAAAAGGGATCCAGGCCATCAGTGAGCAAAACTAATAGGGTCAGAAATCCTGGCTTGGAGATCTTGGTGGCACGTTCATGTTGAAGTGCTGTAGGCGTTTGAGAAGGAGTCCTGTTAAATACAAGGGATTTCTCCTTCGCTGATGTGAAGGCTGTTTTGGTGTTAAGTCTTGAAAAAAAGGAATATTTGCCAACTTGTGTTATACATCTGGTGAAGTGGGTTGCAGTCCAAGAAAGCTTATGGCAAATAAGACCTGTAGGTCTATCGTGCACCACTGTTTCCCAAGACAGAGCCATGTTTGTCTGTAGCAGTACGTTGACTGAATTAAAAGAAAAAAGATGGAAAGGAACTTCAAGGAAAAAAAAATGTTGTAGCGTATTGAAGCCTACCAGATTCGTTTTTTACTATGAGCTTCCAGCGATTAAAATCCACTTCCTCAGATACATCATTTCCCAGACATACTGTGTGCCTGAGGAAGTGGGCTTTGATTCATGAAAGCTTGTGCTGAAATAAATCTGTTAGTTTTTAAGGTGCCACAACGTTTTGTCCTCTAACTTGGTCGACAACCTGCCCCAAGGTTCTTCTGCCACAACAGACTAAAACCAGATATCACTCCCCCCACCCCCAGAAATGTTTCTCAGCACTGTGTTTAAAGTCTTGTAGCTTTGGCCTTCTGTTTGTTGGTTTGTTTTTCCTAAGGTTGTCGATGCAAACAATATTGCAGATTGGTATTCCTGCATCTTTATCTGCTTCTGGGAGGCACCTGTGGTTTTGACATACTCTGAAGACAAATTTCAGTAAAATACAGACATAGTAAATTTCTCTTGATTTGCCCTCTTTGCTCTTAATGTGTAATCATTAGGGCCTGAAAGGACCTTTGATGGCAGTAACTTAAGAGCACGCCTGTTTTATTCTCCAGTGTACTGTGTTGGGTTCAGGTTGCATTGGCATAAGCTGGAGAATTTTACGACTTTGAGATAGAGAAGCCCAGCTTGAAAGCAGATCATATAACATGTGTATGGAATAAAAAAGAATAGTGTCTGTAATTAAATCTTCTTGCCAATGGTCTTTCTTTGGCTCCGGAGTGGAATTCGGGACTCACTTTAAATGCAGAGACCTCTCCATCAGTCACTCTGTATTGGATAAGAAGCATTGTGATTCAGGTATCTCTCTGGGAACCAAGCAGAGCTGATGACGCTTAATGTGTATTTTATTCCACATCTGCACTGCAGTTCAGTTCTAGTAAGCTTGGTGTCAGTTCTGAGTCTTTTTTGTTTTTAAAAAAAGGAAAAAAAGATTCTGCATTTCCAGTTATTTCGTTTCTAGGGCAGTTTACAAGCACATACTGAAGTGGCACCAAAATAAAATCCAAGCAATTAGAACAATGAAAAATCATAACATTAAAAAAAAAAAGGAATAGAATTTGTTTTGAATGTGATCGTCTGTTTTATTCTGGAGCTCCAATATGGGAAACACTTCCTCCACCTGTTCTGAAAAATAATCTAGCAGTCAGAGAGGAAGAGAATTAGGAAGTGTTGGGACTGGGGTCCATAAGGCCTACCATTAAACTAGAGGCGTTGAAGCGCTCTTCTCTGTCCCTTGCAATTCTGAGACCTTTCCGGGCCACCGCTGGCTTCAGCCTTTTGGCCAAAGGTGGGAAACCTCTTTCATCAACAAGGGTTGGGTTCCTTTTTAGAGGTATCCTAAAGGGCCATATTATTGGGGTGGAAGGAGCCAAAGCCAAGAAGGTAGAACCAAAGAGGGCCACATAATTTAATGGAAAGCTTTTACTTTCAGTTAGGCCACCGGCTTTTAAACATTTCAGGAAGACACCCATATAAAAGATGGGAAAACACCCAAACCCATAGGGACATAGAAAAAGGGCGTAGCCATCTGAGGAGGTGCAGAAGGATAGATTCAGAGCCCACAAAGAACCCAGATTTGACCTGAAGACTTGAGGTTTTCCACCCTTACTTGAGGTGACATTTTTGGAAACCAGGGATACTTCTTGTTTAGTTACATATCTGCACTATAAACTGGGAATGTGTTTGCATCTCTCCAGTTGTAGCTGGACCTCAAATCCCGACAGCACCACTAACATGGTGCAGTAGACCTTTGGTCTAGATGGGCGGGATAGAAATCCAATAAGTAAGTAAGTAAGTAAGTAAGTAAGTAAGTAAGTAAGTAAGTAAGTAAGTAAGTAAGTAAACAAACAAACAAACAAACAAACAAACAAACATGGCCAAGGGAGAGCTTGGAGCTTGTAGTCTCTCTCACACCTGGAGGACCCCATATTTCCACAAAGCTTCAAAGAGTGGAGGGATTGTAGAAGTTATAGTCCAGAAGTAAACTTTCTAAATATTGGCGTCCTCTGCCTGCTACGAACTTCCCCGGATCTGAAACCATTTAAACTCCTTCCACCTTTTGAAGAATTTAGGCATTTTGGTCCAGTGTTGACAACTCTGCTCTCCCCTTTTCCAAACGACAGTTTGCTGAGTTCTCTCTAGGTAAAAGGAGATTTTGTTGAGCCTGTTCGAGCTCATGGAATGGATAAGTAGGACCTCATAATCATGTGTGTGTTCGATGGATGTGTGTGTGTGTGTTTATAACCTGGGTGAGTACTGGGAATACTCAGTTTCCCTTGGAATTTTTGAGTCTTTTTTTTTTTAAAGAACTTTTGGGAGATAGGAAGGGGCATAATTAAAGCAAGCAACAATGGGACTTCTTAAAAATTGAACTTACCTCTATAGAGAAGTGTTGAGGGAAGTTGTGGTTATTAGAGAAGCATTTGGCATTCTATATGAGAGAGAGAGAGAATGTACTTATGGATGTATCTGGGGACACCAGAACACAACATTCTCAACAGGTGGTTGTGTACCATCAACGGGTTACAGAGGTAGCTTAGATGGAACAAAAGGTTTTATAATTATTATTATTTATTTATGTATTTGACTTCTGTACTGCTTATCTGACCAGAGGCCACTCTGGGCGGTTTAGAGCAATAAAAATAATCATGGCAACAACACACAAAGAGAACAGACCAAAAAAAATAAAAAATAAAAAAAAATAGAATAAAAGCAAAATTGACAGTGCAATTAAATACATTTAAAAGCATTAAGAGGTGGGTGGCAGTTAAAACAAGTCAATGGCTGGTAGATACAGCAGTGTCAGGTAAAATGATTCATTCCAAAACCAAGCAGCAACTGCTGAGAAGGCCCAGTTGCTTGTTTTCTCCCTCCTGGCTTTCCCCAGGGTTAGGATCCTCAGCTGTCCTGCCCATGTTAGGCAAGTAGAACGGGCAGTTCTGGTTGCAAGTAGGTGTTTTGCCATGTACTGCCGTCCTAAACTGTTTAGAGCTTTATCGGTTAAAACCAGCACCTTGAAGCTGATACGGAAACGGACCGGTAACTAGTGTAAGGCAGCCAGTATTGGGGAGATATGTTGGTATTTATTAACTCCCATCACTAGCCTGGCCACCATATTCTGGACCTATTGAAACCTCCGTGTCAGTCTCATGGGCAGCCCCATGTAAAGAGCATTGCAGTAGTCTATTCTTGAGAACCTTTGCTGACCAGTGAACCACTATACCTGGCTAATGGAATACACCTTGTGTGTTCCATTGCTGCAGTTCAGAATAAGTTCCTCTTACCTACCTTCTGCTTCTCTGTTTTTAAATGCCTAAACCTTGAAAGGAAGAAGACTCCTCTGAGAGGCTGCTGTATCTCTTTTCAAAGACATCCGCAGATATTTGGGGTACTCAGCCACAACCCTCTACACATATAACATAATGCACACCTTTTTAAAAAAAAAAATCTGTCTAAAAGCTAGATGGGCTGTCAAAACAAGCAATGAATGGAAGGGACAGCCGTCAAAGATGAATAGAATTAATTGCGCCTTATTTTCATGCATAAAGGATGACCCGGGTTTGGGCTCGGCCCAGTCTTATTCTTGCAGCCTTAATTGGGCTCTGTTGTTTGCTTCTAACCACCAGCTATTAAATGCTAAAAATATCAAGGGATTCTATTTCTTTCTTTCTTCTTTTCTTACGGCATTCTGATTTCTGTTGCCTTGAATACACCTCTTTTCATGCTTGGCACATTGCTGTTTTTTTTTTTTTTAGCGGAAGCTTTTCGATAGTCGTCCTGCCAGTTTTCTTGATTTGCTCTTGTTGATGGAGGGAGCTGTTCACAGAATTATAGAATGAGTTGGAAGGGGCCTGTAAGGCCATCGAGTCCAACCCCCTGCGCAAGGCAGGAATCCAAATCGAAGCAGATCTGACAGATGGTTATCCAATTTTCTCTTGGATGCCTCCAGTGTTGGAGAGCTCAACACATCTCCCTGAGGTCATGGATTCCATTGTCGTACTGCTCTAACAATTAAGAAGTGTTTTCAGCCTAAATCCTGCTTCCTGTAGCTTGAGCCATTTATTATGTGTCCTGCATTTTGGGATGATCGAGAACAGATCCTGCCCCTCCTCTGTAGGACTGCCTTTCAAATCTTTAAAGAGTGCTCTCCTATCATCGCCTCAGTCTTCTTTTCTCAAGGCTAAACCTGCCCAGTTCTTTCAGTCTTTCCTCAAAGGGCTTGGTCTCCAGTCCCCTGATCATCCTTGTTGCCCTCCTCTAAACATGCTCCAGTTTGCTGGCATCCTTCTTTAAGTGTGGTGTCCAAAACTGGACATGGTACTCTAGATGAGACCTAACGAGTGCTGAATAGAGGGGAACTATTGCCTCACAGGATTTTGTTGTTGTTGTTTAGTCGTTAAGTCGTGTCCGACTCTTCGTGACCCCATGGACCAGAGCACGCCAGGCCCTCCTGTCTTCCACTGCCTCCCGCAGTTGGGTCAAATTCATGTTGGTCGCTTCGGTTACACTGTCCAACCATCTCGTCCTCTGTCGTCCCCTTCTCCTCTTGCCTTCACATTTTCTCTTGTGTGTCTTCCACAGGGCTTCTGCTACTTTTCCCGTGACTTGGAGGTAGGTTTACAACAGTTTCCATTTCCACCAAGTGTCATCTAGATCCGTCAGGCTTAGGTATTGCTTCATAAAAGGGATGAGCAACATTTTCAGAAGGCATTTGATGTGGTCCCTCACCAAAGGCTGCTGAGAAAACTCCACAGTTCAGGGGATAAGAGGGCAGGTCCTCTTATGGACTGAGAATGGGTTGAGAACCAGGAAACAGAGAGTAGGTGTCAATGGGCAATTTTCACCATGGAGAGAGGTGAATAGCAGTGTGCTTCAGGGATCTGTCCTAGGACCGGTGCTTTTCAACCTGTTCATCAATGACCTGGAGACAAGGGATAAGCAGTGAGGTGGCCAAGTTTGCAGATGACACAAAACTTTTCCGGGTGGTGAAGACCAGAAGGATCTCTCCAACTGGGAGAATTGCATAATTAATTTGTAAACCACCCAGAGAGAGCTTTAAGCACTGTGGGGTGGTACACTTTGCTTTGCACCCATTCCCACTAAGGTCCAGTGTGTCTTTCGTTTTAGTAACATCAACACTGTATCTTAATTTTATGTGTTATTGTTATCTTGCTTGTTTTTGTTTTCTAAGCAGTTTTAAAATATTTGTGAATTATAAATAAATGTCAGCATCTTTTAATGATCTCATGCAGATGCCTTTCCCAGCTCCAGCGGCTTCTTTTTTAAACTGGAAATGGAGAAGTCCTAAGGGGTTTATGCAAAAATAGGCTTTACCTCAAAGCTTTGAACAGTCTCTAGTGGCTTGCCAAGTCAAGGCAGTTTCATTCACCAGCTTGCTCAGAGTGGTTAAAGCCTTCCATCAGACTTCTCCTGCATTGCCCTTCCATTCCCCCCCCCCCCCCACTGTATATAGCCTCTTTTAATTTTAGTTTAGACTCACTGGGTCATGAGAAGTTTATCGCTGTCCAAAGCTTGGCTGATATTCAAGGAAATAATTTGCTATCTAATTAAACTGGCATTTTGTAAAAGCATTTTAAAAAAAGGAGAATAATCAAGTTCAGCGAGCGATATCCTGCATGCCATCCGCCCCCCAAGCGAAGAAAAGAGCGCGGGAGAAAAATAGAGAGAGGGAAGTAGCGGGGGGGGGGGGGAAACCCAGCTGTTCTGACACAATCATCTGGAAGCTAAAGAGAGAGGAAAACCTTCATGGCTCTGGTGGGCCAGAAATATTCAGCTGGAGTGATATTCAGTATGTTATCCTCTGACTTTCCCTTTGGCTATTTTTCCAGCCTGCATAATGGGTGGGTTTGGAAGATGTTTAAAAAGCCTCTTTGTGTGTTAGATGCAGAGACTGGCAACAACAGTGATCCCTGTGAGAGAAGACTGTGTTATTTAGTGCTTTTTTGGTGTGTGTGTGTGTGTGTGTGTGTGTGTGTGCGTTTTGGTAGTGGTGGTGGTGGGACGACTAAATGGGCAGCTACGATTCAGATTTTAATGAATGAATGGAAAGTGTAAAAGCTCTTTTGTGTTCCCTCCCTGATGGTTGTTTAATAAGAGGACATGTGAGAAGCAAGAAAGGAAGAGAAGACAGGTGAAGCGGATAAGTGGAAGGAGAATATACCATTATTTCTATTTATTTATATTGGGTATGGGTAAGTATTGGAGGGTCTGTGAGTTGCATCCACCCCATTTATATATATATATATATGATATTTTGCTTTCTCACTCCTATCCCCCCCCCCCCCACGCATATAAAAAAGAAAAATTAATATGGCGAATCTTGTTCCCTGGCAGCTTCTTGGGGATATGGTTCTTCATTTGAGGGGTTGTTTTCCTCGGGGCCTTGCGGGATTGTGGCATTCATAATTCCCAGTCCAATTTTGCCACGCCTAGGGAGCTCAGCGTGGCATACATGGCTCTTCTCTTCCCCATGTTTATCCCCAAACACCCTTTTGAAGAAGGTCCAGTTGAGAAAAAAAGGGTGTGCGTTTTGTAATTCTGGGATTGGGTTAGGGGGATGAGGTTTTGCAGGCAAGGTGGCCCTCCTTTCATTGGGCTGCCAGTGTGTCTGCCCATGATTCCCAGCAGAACCATCAGAAATTAGGAGGCTTGCTCCTCCTTTTCCTTCGTTTTAAATTTCTGAAAGCCGAATGGCAGCTGTCTTTCTCCTTTATGAGGCTGCCAGGAATTGGTGGAAGGAGAAGGTGTGCCGGCGTGTTTAGAATTGTTAAGCAGGGGAAGTCTAGATTAGCTTGGAAACTCCTCAATCTAATATTCTGACATGTCTTTGGAGATGAAAGAGAGCCAACCCTTATGGCTTTCCTTCTGGAATGTCACATCATCTACCTGGTCTTTTGGGATTTTTAAATTAATTTATTAGAGCTTTTGCATCCATATTATTAAATGTGTATTGCAAAGATCTTAAGGTTTGGTACAGGTAGTAGAGCAACATTAGAAAATGAGAAAGCATTTAAAGTAGGTTGGGTAGTGTGTCCGGTATAAGCTAAAACAGTCTGTGATTACTGGGGCTTGAAATCTTGAGGTTGCAAGCTTTTTTAGGGCATGGGGTCATTTAGAGATGTGAGGACAACTTACAAGTGACTAGAGCATTCATTATAGTAGGACCTCGTATCCGTGGGATTGGTATCTGTGGTTTCACTTATCCACTATCTGAAAATATGAAAAATATCTTTAAATGGATTAATCCCGTTCCCATGCATTCCTATGGGAAATGGTGCTTCGACTTACGACCATTTCGAGTTACGCCCATCTTCTGGGACGGATTATGGTCGTAAGTCGAGGCACCTCTGTAGCTGGTACCTTATCGTGTTCTTTAAAAGAGAATGAGGCAAATCTGTGGGATGCTAGGATTTGCCCGTCAGCTACTGTTTGTGATGAGAGTGCCAGCTTCTCCTCTCACTCCCTTCAAGGAACATGTCATCAGATGCAGAATTGGGGACAGGATGCCATCTCCTTGCTCCTGCCTTTGTGTGTCTGGTAGCTGTTTCCGGCTTCCTTGGCAGCAATTCTGACCCCCCCCGCCCGCCCCAATTCTTGGCCTGTAACTGGATGACAGCAGAATTTGTTTATGGCATGTGTGCCTACTTGCTCTCTCTTCAACACCTTGTCTAGGGATGCTGAAGGATTGTTCTGAGCCCTTTCACGTGGGAGACAGCATTTCATTTGCTTTTTCAGAAAGCAAGTTTAAAGTGTGTGTAAAGCTCCAAAATCTATGGAGAGGCGCAGTCGTTTTGTTAAGAACAACTGCCATGCACAAAATATAAATCTGTGTTTAAAATTCTTTTCCCCATCCTCTGTGCCCCCAGTTGTACATTATACCTTCAATGCTTGTTAAAAATTCCCCGAGTATAAAAAGTATATTTAAGCCTTTTCTCCTAATGTGTCATTTTGGTGGGCCAGTCCTTGGTAAGGTTGGCCACAGGAACTTTGCTGCCCGAAGCAAAGTAATAAATCATGCCCCCCAAAAGCCCAGTGGTTTAGTTATTTATATGCTGCTTTTCCACAGTAAACTATGCCTTAGGCTGCTCACCGTAAACAAAATGTGTTTGTTGTGTTGAGGAGGGAGGAAGGCATGTTATAAATCATTAAACATTAAAATTAAAACAAAACATGCAGAAGATCTATAAGACTTGAAGAGAAACCAAGTTTCATTTGGTGATTATGTTGGCATTCTCTCAGCATCAGCTTTAGAGTGCCTGCAAGTTTTTATTTCGCAAGCGTAAATAAAATATGCCTTTCCAACATCCTTTGGCAAACAACTTGATGAGTTAAATTAAAAAACACACACAGGGTAAGCTGTACAATTACACTGCAAAAGGAGGGAAAGTGCTGTTATGCTACCATTGTTTTGTTACTTAGTAATGCCGTACTGTACTGGATAGAGTGATGAAGTAGGAATGATGGAGTAGGACTCACGAGGCCTGGGTTCGAATCAGGGGAAGCTCGCTGGGGGAATGGAACTGGTAAAACCACTCCTTAAATATCTTGCTTACCTTGAAAACCCTATTAGGGTCACTATAAGTCTGTTCTGACTAGATGGCGCATAATAACAACGCCATCATTACTTTCAAGCGGTGTTGTCTGGCTCAGTGCTGTGCACTTCTTGACAGATGGTGGTTCTTCAAAGTGTGGAGTGGAGATCTTGTTGCCCCCCCCCCCCGCCCCCTTGATTTTAACTGGTTGAACCCTCTGTGTTTGAACTGGGTATTATGGTTCTCTTCCGTCCTCATTTGCCTGGGTGCTGTCACCTGTTGGCCAGCAGTCTCTGTGCATTAAATGAATGTTTTGAAATTATTACTGTTTTGTCTGTTTTGAAGCTGTGGAAAGACTGTTGCTCTATATGTTGAAAGGGGTGGACGGATCTAGCCTCTCGTCCTTGTGACGGCTTTAATGCTGGATGCGAGACCCCTGATGTCACGCATCGTGGTGTGCAACATGAGGGAGCAAAATGGTTTCATCAAGGAGTTGTGGCAGACCCTAGCAGCTTTGGTAGCTTTGTCTTTTTGTGAGTATTTAAGTGGGTGGTCCTTGAACACCATTTTTAAAAGAAGACACTTAAATGTTTAATCTATGGCAACTTTAAGCAAAGCCTTCTTTAGAAGAAAAGGAAGAGTCAGCATGTAGCTGGCATTTGGTTTCACCGTTTATCAGAAAGAAGGTATTCTCGTGCATAACTAGATGCAACTCTGTTCCTGTCATTTTCACCCTTCCCATTGACTTGCAAATCTGCTGTGCTTCAAGGTACTTTATGATACTTGTTCTAACCTCGTGGGCTGCACCATTGCTGAGTGTGTTATAGTCTATAGTTAGTTAGTTAGTTAATTTAAAATATTTTTGTCCCGCCTTTCTCCTTAAAAGCACCCAAGGTGGCTGTGCCATCAAGTCAGAACCAACTTACAGTGACCCTAATAGGACTTTCAAGGTAAGTGAGGTATTTAAGGGATGGTTTGACCAATTCCACTCCCCCAGGGAGGATTTTTTGTCTTGCTTTGTTTTGGTTTTTTTGGGGTTTTTTTCTGTGGGATCTAAAATCACTGGCTCCCTTCCGTGGATATGACTTAGACTGGACTTCTCCCTCCAAGGACTACCCCTCTCCCCACTGCAAAGCAAGGTGTGGGACCAGAGCTGAGTAAATCAAATATTTTTCAGGTTTCTTGTGTGTGGGTGACTTCCCCCACGCTGCTGTTTGTTGCGGATTGACTATGAGGAAATCCTGTATTAACAAAAGTGTGTGGTGGTTGTTGTGGAGTCATTATTGCTCATGTGGAAATCTTTATTAATAAAAGTGTGTTTGTTTGTTTTGCGTGTGTGTCTCTCTCCAGCATTTTGCACCCAAGCTGTGCAATCAAACCACCTGAAAGTTCGTAAGGCCGTGAAGGGGCAGCCTGGCTTATGTGGGGAAGGGGAAGGAAAGGACCGACTGAGAAGGAGAGAAAATGCCGTAAGAGGAAAATAAGTAGGCAAACACAGGAGGGAAGGGAGAAGAGCAGAGGGAAGGAGGCGGAGCATAGTGGGTAGGGGTGCAGGATTTTAAACTGAGATATAGCTGGTGCTTCTGGTAATGTGTGATGAGAAAAACACTTTTGGTTAGTTAACCAGGCAGTAAGTCAGTCCTAGCAACTCTGAGCAAGGCAGGCAGTCAGGGCTTGAGCTGTTTTTCTCCATACTATGAATGCCCGAGGTAGAGAGAGTAGGATTTCAGGGGTGCAGGGCGGTCAATGAAATGGGCTTGTGCTGAGATTGGCCAGCCCTGCAGACCTTACCTGTATTCACCTGCAGTTGTTTCAACCAGGGGTCGTGTAAGGCAGGGAGAGGCAGGAGCAGGTTGGATCTTCTGATCACTGGTCGATTTGGAGAACACCAAGCGTGGGCATCTCAACATGGTGAACAAAATTGTTGGTTAAAAAAACCAACAAAGGGAAACAAAAATCTGCCGTGGCTCACTCAGCGCTTCTCTCTCAGCCTCAGTGGTCTTCCGTATAACTGTTTGCCTTTTACCCAGTTTTTTGCACGGCTTTGCTGGCCATTTTTAGAATTTGGGGTTTGGTTCACTGATCTGTTAATGACCCAGATGAGGTTGTGTGTTTATATATGGGGTTCTTTTAGATGCTGGAGGCAGCTTGCTTCTTCCTCTGAGTGACCATTTGGCACTAGGCTCTGCTCCTTTCCACAGTCCTTATTTTCCATCTGTCTCTTGCAAGCTTGAAGTCTCTCTACTCCTGGCATGAGGGCTCTGTGCACAAGCGATGAGCCAGAATCACCTGCCTCAAATTTTACTTCAGACATGAATTTGCTCTCCTTGTTCTCAGGACTCCATGATCCCTTCTTCAAAGATATAGGAATAACCCCGGTCTATAGACAGGAACTTGGAAGATGTCTGAAATGCTTTGGATACACATGACATCCGGTACCAGGAATGTGGAACCTCCCACCCAGCCACCCACACCCGGTGTTTTGGACTGAGCTCATAGAAGCCCCAGCCCAAACATGGCACATAATAAGGAAATTACTGGAGAGGTCATCCAGAACATCTGGAGAGCCAGACATTTGGTTGGAAGCCTTGTTTACACTTTGAGTGGGCAGAAAACAACCTGAATCTACTGGTGGATCAGCAAATATTCCTGACTGACCGTTGTTTAAGGACAGAATGCCTCCCACCCTCCCCACCCCACGCAAAAGACATCATACTGGTGAAAAGAAGAAAGCGTGGACCTTAGCTAGTTGTGTGTGTGTGTGTGTACATGTACTTTATTTGTGTGATAAAACTGACTTTTCTTCAGTTCTGGTACCCTGAGCAAATCACCAGGCTCAGAATTGTGTACTTATACACAACTATTTCACCTTTGACGATTAAACCTACCTCCAGATCAACAGAACTGCGATGGGCGCTCCCATGGCCTCACAATACACAAACAATTTTAAATCAAAGGATCTGTCTTTTGCACTCAGGTCTGGTGGATGGAACTTGGAGATCTTGCAGAAAAAAACTCAAAGTAAATCCTACCCCAACCTGACACCTGTGTGTTTCTGCTGGTGCGATGTAATACCTGCTGTCGAAAGAAACGGCCCCCAAGGGTTTAGAAAAGGCTGTTCATAGTATGGAGGGGCTTTAGGGTGTAGCTTTCTAACTCTTTGTTTTATCTACAACAAGGAGATTAGATCAGGAGTAGGCAGAAAGTAGACCAAGCTCTCCTGGTAGGTCTCGGTGGAAGCATCCCGCTATCAGGCTGCTAAAATGACGAAAACCTTTTAAAAAAATCCACAGGTGTGATGATACATGTTTCCCATCCATCAGATGGAATAAGACTTTGTTATGAATGCTGGCTAGATTGGTCTGCTCTGGACAATGTGATAAGCTAGGATTCTGTGCGCTCAGGTTTATTGGTGCAGGCTGTGCAGTTACCTCCACTTCCAGCAGGAGCAGCTAAAATGTGTGGCTACGTCTTTTATCAGCAGCCTGGCCCAGCTCCCTCTGGCTTGTTTTTTTAATTATTATTATTATTATTTTATTGTTGTTGTTGTTTTTTACGCCCTGCAAATCTCTGAAGAAATCCAGGGGTGCCTTTAGGTTTCCTTTCCCTGATTTTGTTGGGGCCAAAGCCTGTAAGACCTTGACCAGCATGGATGGATGGATGGATGGATGGATGGATGGATGGATGGATGGATGGATGGATGGATGGATGGATGGCTGTCTGTCTGTCTGTCTGTCTTTCTTTCTTTCTTTCTTTCTTTCTTTCTTTCTTTCTTTCTAACCTATTTGCATCCTGTTTCTTTCTTTCTTTCCCCTGGGAACTCAAGGCAGCAAACACTATTTATTCCCTTCCTCCTCAGTTTATCTTCACAGCAGTTGGGTGAGGTAGATCCGGTTGAGAGAGGATGATTGGCTCAAGGTCACTCAACAATCTTTGTGGGTGCCCTGGGGATTTGAGCCCAGGTGGCCTAAGGCCTGATCCCACCCACACGGGCACTTTCAGGTGAGGACTGGGTTTAGAAGGAAGCGGTGGAGGAGGCTGGCGTGCCAGCTTTTCTCCTCAGGTAAAGGTGAGCCCATCCTGTTACCAGCGCCCTTCCTTGGCCTCCCTCTCTCCCCATCTTTCTTGCCTCTGGGCTGGGGCGCCGAAGAGTGGTTCCTTGGGCCTCTGAGTGCCCGTTCGCTCTGCTTGATCGTGTGGGTCTCCTTGTCCTGCCTTACAGGCAAAGTCTCTAGCCGGTAGGACGTCTCCCTATTAATTCACCGGGTTTTAAGGGCTACGATTCCGTTCCTTTTCCCTCTCTCCCGACTAGCAGAAGCATCAAGACTTATAGATGTGAGCTTAATCCTCCTGATGGCAGCAGGACTCGGTGTCACCCACCTTTTGTACCTCGTCTGTTGAAGTGCAGAGCACGTCCACAACCCTTGCGTTGGTCCGCCTCAGAATGCTTTGAAGCCGTTTCCCTGCAAAATAATTCCACTGTTCCTTTTTTCATCCGCTTCCTCCTTTTCTTCCCAGTTGCCCCGTTTCTTCCCTCTGCCTCTGGATATTTTTAGACTGCTTGGAATCTCTGCTTCTCCTCTCTCTTCTCCCCGTCCTTCCCCCCAGCTTTGTTTTTCTGTCTGAGGCCAGGAAATTGGCATTAATTCACCCCCCCCCCCCCCCAGTTTGCTCACTTTTCTCTTCATTCCCACCCTACCGTTTTGTCTGCCTTGCCAGATCTTCCATCTGCTTCCTATTCCTGTGGCTTCTTCAGGCCACCTTGTTTCCTTGACTATTCAGTCTCGGCATGTCTCCGTGTAGTCTTCTACCTGTTTGTGAAGGTGTTGGCAGAAAAAAATACAGTCCTCTTTATACATAAGTCTATGTGGTTATGCTAATATTGAAGCATCTGGGGCGTTTTTGGTGCAGCTGCCAGGAAGGTGACCACCTTGGCACGCTTTGGATTTGATTCAAGTCCCATATATAGGTGCAGAGGCACACTTGAGGTCTTGCTTTGTAGCTACTCTGCACCAACGTTTTCAAGAACATGGCACCTGCTAAGGCGACCAGTGGAAGAGCAAGTGGCAGTATTCCTTCCTTCCTTCCTTCCTTCCTTCCTTCCTTCCTTCCTTCCTTCCTTCCTTCCTTCCTTCCTTCCTCCCTCCCTCCCTCCCTCCCATCTGACCAATGGCCGCTCTGGGTGGTTTACAAGCAATTAAAGAGCATAAAAACAGTCAAAATACATTAAATTCATTAAATTAAACTTAAAACAAATATTAAACAAGGCTAAAACTGGCAACTATACCTCTTACTTCAAGTGGGAATATGACTAGCAGGTAGAGACATAACAAAAAAAAATCTGTTTCAATTTCATAGCATTTCTTCAAATCTTACCTGAATTTTCTCCTTGTTTTGGATAGGGCTATGAAACCTTTCTTTCCATACTTAAATTTGCACATTTCCCCTAATTTATACATGTACGTGTTGCTTTTTACTCAACGTCCGCCATTTTGTACATTGAATGAAGCATGGTTTGTGCATATTTCTTTCAATTGACCATTTTTGCCTTCAAGTTTGTGCACACCTTATGGCTTTGAAACACCCTGTGAGACTCACAGAGGTGCAAATTCTTGAGGCTAAGTGTTGTTTCCTCTCCCAGTGAGTCTTGAGAGGTGTAAAAACCCCGTGCGGTCAGAACTGTCAAATCCAGTGAAGTCCTTTTCTACCTTTAGCGGCAGAGTTACTGTCCTTTGTATGAAGCCTGTGAAAAGACGCTGTATCTCTAGGACAGGACTGAATCCTTCCTAGTTCACAAGTGGGGAGGTGGAAACTTGACTTCTACTCCTGCTAAAGAATAATTCAATGGATTTTCAACATCAGCAGAGCAGGACTGCAACCAATATAATTTAGGCTTTAATCTGATCCCAGTTGGCTGAGCCTAGTGAGTTTACTAAATTAGCACCCCAGTTCTCAAATGGAAGACTCAGGTTTTCTGTGTAACTTTTGCATCTAAGAGTAACTTTCCTAGCAAAATCCATTTTGCCATGAACGTTTGGACTTTAAATTCTTCACACTGGTACAAACCAGATGAAGTGGTATCTTGATCCATGCAAGCTTGTGTATTGTAGGATGATTTTTTTTAGTGGTCTATAAAGGTATCGCCTCTTTTTGCACGTGTCGTTTCATTTTATTTTAACCTCTGCTGTCAAGAGTCTGTGCAGCAGTAGTACGGCGTGCGACTTCTTGTTGGCTCTGTCCAGTGAGTCTGGTTTCTCCCTTCCTACCTATTTGCTACTCTTACCTACAACCTCGAAGTGAGGATAGATCTATACGCCTCAGTCCAGTTGCTAATACCAGGTAGAGAAGATCTGTTGAATCAATAGCTGAATCGTAAAAACAATGCTTATACAAATCCTGTGGATTTTATAAGTCTCCTATAGATGGGTGTACCAGTTAGATTTAGGCCGTAGTGCATCTGGCTCTCTGTGTTGCTGGAGTTGACGGCCTTGGCCGGGTGATCGTGTTTTTTACACAGGGAAGAGAAATCTCTTATTAAAGAGAGAAGTCTTGGGGGATCTATTTTAGTCAAAAACAACAACCGCAGGAATAGACGACTTGATTTATGTGAGAAGAAAAACAACAAACGATACCCTCCCAGCCTTTTCTTTTCTCCCTTCTCCCCATGTGAATTTTAGATGGCCTCAAGGGGTTTTGGTGTGGAGGGAAGGAAAGGATATGCCTGTGTGTATTTTCCCTCTTCATCCTTGTGTTGCTCTACGTGCCAGAGTCCCAGCTGCGATACTCGGTTCTGAGGCTCCTACCATCCATGGCTAATGTAGATTTTTGTCCTTTTTTCCTCCCCAGGACTGAGCTTGCCCTGAAGGAAACCATGTCGACAGGCGGCGTGGAGGATGACATCCCACAGGCAGAGAGGAAAACAGTCACAGACTTCTGTTACCTGCTGGATAAATCCAAGCAGCTTTTCAATGGCCTAAGGTCAGAGGGGTTTTGTGGGTGGGAAAGGAGGGGTGCTTTTGAGGCAGAACTGTGTTATCCTAAATTGGGCATGTGTGTGTGTGTATGGGGCTCAACAACCTTAAAATCTACAACCTGTTTCCCCCCCTCTTATTTTTGCAACCCCATTTCCCTCCCCCTTGTTCTGTTTTACATAATTTTGCCAGTCGCAGGGGGTGACAAGACACTCCGCAGTGCACTTCTGAGCTTTTGAGATTTTCGTGGGCTGTCCCTAAAACACTTTAACACCACCTGCAAGGGCAACACCATGTGATGTGTACACCTTGTGGAATTCTTTGTGTGGCATTTGTTTTGCCTGCGTGCAACAGAATTATTGATCCTTTTTAGGGTGACACGTGCACAGCTGTGATGATGGGCAGAAAGATTTGGGAAGGTAAAAGACAGAGGTCAAGAGGGTAACTGTGGATGTGTTGATTTTGTGTAGCTGTAAAGTAAAATATATCATACTTGACTTGTAGAAGAGAATTGGAATTTCATTGTTATTTATGATTGTAAGACGTGCTCTTAAAAATTAAAAAACATCCAGGATTCCATCAAATCTGCCTGGATGGTCTTAACCTTTGTCTTTCCAGATGTTTTGGACCTAATTTCCCATAAGGCTAATTATGGGAAATTTCCCTAATTTCCCATAAGATCCATATTGGCCATGCTGGCTAACGCTTCTTGGGGTGGAAAGCAAAATGCAGGCTTGGACTCTGTGCCCCCTACTGTCTTAGGAAACCTACTTTTACGTACTAAATTTTAAGCTTGTCTTAAAGAAGACATGATTCTTTCCCCAAATTCACCCAATCTGTTTTTAGAGGGTCTTCAGGGCGCATTCTAGTGGTGTGTGGGTCCAAAGGCAGAAATGTGGAACAAAAATACCCATGTGTTTTACCTTTGTAGTGTAGTGGACAAAGTGACAGACTAGGACTCTGGAGAACAGGGTTTGAATCCCCACTCCGCCATGGAAACTCACTGGGGGAGCGGAAGTGGTAAAACCAACTCCTTAAATCTCTCACTTACCTTGAAAACCCTATTAGCGTCACTATATGTTCATTCTGACTTGATGGCACATAACAGTGTTTTAACTTTTTGCTCCAGTTATCATTAATTAAGCCTAAGAAGAGGCATTTTGACGCTTTAGAAAGTGGTGGTAGACTGCTAAACAATTTTACCATGGGGAAAGGGACTTCTGCTGGACTACAGAGATCCGGTTTCAACCCAGGGTCTCAGGTTCCCCACCCCTCCAGTAGCAAAGAGGAGCATCCTTTCTACTGTTGCATCATATAATGCAGATCCTATAGGTTGCATTGACTGCCAGCCGTTTGTTTGTTCATTGATTCATATCATGTCTTTCTCCTCAAGAGGGCCTAAACCATTCGGTTTGAACCCCAAATTCTCCAATTCAATTGTTATGGGATTATAATTGCTCCTGTGTCGTGGTGGACCCTGATCTTCCAGCTGCTAAGAGTTTGTCGTCTTCCCAACATGGCAAGCAATTTGAATTGCTAGGGACTGGGCTTCCTTTTTTCGCTGTTCCTATCTGAGGATCTCTCTCTAGCTTGTTCGGTGGATTGAATGGGGTTGTATATGAGAAACTATGTTCAAGACCGGTCCTTAATTGTCATAGCTGATGCCGAATCATGGCTAGTTTGTGGAATATGTAGCATGCTGAATGTTGTACGCATCTCACATCAAGGATGTCAATAGCAGAAGCTCACATTGAAATGAATGTGTTAGTCTTTCCAGCATCACCCTACTTGTGTTTTTATAATTTTTTGTTGTTGTTGTACATGCTGAAAGAGAGTAACACAGCTATCTCTCAGAAGACTTGTATACTGATAACGTGAACACACAGCAAGACTTCTCCAATAAGCGCCCCATCCAGCCGTCGCCCGTTTGTTGATGGTGAAGGGGAGCAACTTGTATCTGTTGGTGCAAAGGCTTATGGGTAATAGCGGGGATGACATTCACAAAAAGCTGTGCAGGTAGAGGAACGGTGTGTGTGTGTGTATAGGAAACGTTGCATCCATCCCGGCTAGCTGTTGCTATAGCTGCCCTGGCAAGCTGGAACAGAATTAATGAAACACAAGATAGTGATCGGCCCTGTTGCTTGCTCTCTTGGCAGGAGTTAAGGAGGTGTGCGTATTGGAGCAGCTTCTTGCTTGAAACTATTCATTGTGCTAAATCTGTTTCGTTCCTTCCCTGATTTGGACAAGGTGACTCTGAAGCTGGCGGTTTTTGTTACCTAAGCACTGATCCCTTCCTTTGGGTGGGTGATCGCCTTCATCTGTGTGTTAGGCTGAAGCGGCTTCATCCAGCAGCAGATTTTTTTTTTCAAAGCTACGTTAAGGTCAGTCAGATAAAAGGCTGGGAATTCTCTCTTAAGACCCTTGTTCGGCCCTTCCCCCGATGGCGGAGACCATTGCATGAGGGCTTAGTTGTGTGTGTGTGTGTGCGCGCACGTAAGGATTGGGGCTTTGACCCTTCTAACAGGGATGGGGACTTGAGTCACGGGACTTGATGTCAAGTCGGACTTAAGTCACACAGATGACTCAACTCGTTTTTTTTTTTTTTTTCCAGTGACTTGAACTCAACTCTTGACTTAGAACCCACCCAGCCCTCCTTTTTTTTCCGGGGGGAAAAGCTTGTTTTTAATAAGGACTCAGACTTGGGACTTGGGATTTGGTACCCAGTGGGCAGGGGAATTCTGTTCATGTAGAAAATGGGTGCATCAAAGAGACAATTAATCTTAATCCCCTTAATATGATACTTTTCTTTGTGGATGTAAATATAGTAGCTTTTGGTCCGACGTGGTACAGCTCAAGAACTTTCTCGCTCACTTTCGGCTTTCTCTCTCTATCACCCCGTTCTACATACACACAGCCTGCGCCGACCTGTTATCTTGTGTAAGTGTGCGCGTTTTACCTACTATTTCAGTCAGCCATAGGCCACATGGCGGGTAGCTACAGATGATAAAAATTGCAGTCCACAACATCTGGTCACAGTGCACGGTGGGACAAAGTTTCTTGTTCCAACAGCCTCCTACTGTGCTACTCAGGCTGAATATCAGGGGAAACCTCTTAACTGTTCGAGCAGTACGACAATGGAACCCATGACCTCAGGAGGTGGTGAGCACTCTAACGTTGGAGGCATTCAGGAGAAAATTGGACCATTGTCTGTCAGATATCCTTTGATTTGGATTCTTTGCCTTGACCACGGGGTTGGACTTGATGGCCCTAGAGGCCCCTTCCAACTCAACCATTCTATGATTTTATGATTCTACTGGAGTGCTTGACAGAACATTTTTTTAAAAAAAGTAACAACCCCTCCCTCCCAAGCAGGCTGAGATGGTATAACTCATTCTAGTGTTTTATTCCCTTTCTAGTTTTGCTGCATGTATGAAATTATGTAGGCAGCTGGAGCCCCAGACTCTGTTTTTCCTGTGTCCTCTGACCATCAGCTGTGCCTGGTCCATCAGACCAAGTGAGTTGGGCCAGAAGATACTGTCCGCGTTCCTGCAATAGGCAGCCTGTTTCCTCAGAACAGGAAACGGAGACAATTTAGCCTTACCAGGGTCCTCAGAAAACCTGGGAGTGTTTGAAAGGCAATGGAGATTGCCTGACATCGCTACCTATATAACTCCCGACTTTGCCGTTGGGGCTTGTGGGCAGAGCAGATGTTACCTGCGTTGCCATCTCCCAAGGCGATATGCAGGTTACCAACAGGAAGGGGAGAGACAGAGCACTGAGAGAGACCACAAAGGCAGGGTCTGTTTTCAGTGGCTTGTGGAACAAGGTGGGGTGGAGAACTAGCAGGCTGTTTTCCAACCAGCTCTGGTTTGGCGGCTGGATGTTTGTTATCCTTTGGCCTCCTTCTGGGGAGAAACCCATCCTTTTGTCCGGGAGCAGCTGTCCCATTCTCAGGTGTCAGGCCGGCCACTCTTACCTAAAAATCAAGGATGAATCGACCACATCTCTGACAATGATGAACTGACTTTCACAGGTACTTAGTTATTTCCTGCATTTTTATCTTGTCTTTCTGCCAGAAAAATAGCACTCAACGGTGGCTAACGAGCACATTTAACACCAATTTAAAGCAGTAAAATGATTTGGAACCTCAGAAGCTGACTTATACTGAGTTGAAAGCATTGGGTCCTTTGCCCCACGGATGCCTGTTCTGTCTGGTGGCAGAAAGGGAACATAAACAAACCTCAGGCACAAATTCTTAATGTCATGAATCTCATCGCTGATGGGAGGTCCTCTGCTTGGGTGGAATGGCTGTTGGATGAAAGCTGGGGAGAGGTGGCTTAGGGTGATTCTGCTTTCCTCCTCACTCACATATATATATATATATATGTGTGTGCACATTTTTTGGTACTTTCTGGTGTCCCCTTGTGTCCTGCCCCTCAGCCAAAATCACAGATTTCAAAAAAGAAGTAGCGGCAGAACATCTCGAGCCATCCGTGTTGTCATGGGCATTAGCCAGTAGGCGCTCTCTGCAGCCAGCTTTCCACGGTTTACTCAGATTTCCAGAACACTATTTTTCATCGCGTGCCTCAGGACAGAGAATAGATTCTTTCCCCCCCTCCCTTTTTTTTTTTTTTTTTTTTTGACTGAACAGGATGAGGATTCATTTCAGCCTGTCCTAACGGTTCTTTTTAAAAACTCTGGCCTCCTTCTCGAAGATTTTGGAAAGCAGAATTTCTCCACCCACAGCACTAGTTCTTTAAAAAAAAAAGCAGGGTGAGAGGCTCTGTGGGAAGGCGCAGGAGCTTTGGGGGGAAGGCCAGGAAAAGGTCTCTAGGTGATGGGTGTCCAACGTGTGGGCCTGATTTCCTGCAGGGCTAGAATGCTTTGGCCATGGATATTGCTCTCCTTCGCCGATATCCCCAAGCTTGCGACGCACTGCGGATTCCACCGACAGCCCAATAATTGCCTTCATTCTTTAAAGGCCTTTTGTTGCAGCTGCATGCTGGGCTAATAGCTTCTTTCTATTATGAACCCTGAGGAACAGGAAGTAAGTGTGTGTGTGTGTGTGTGTGTGTGTTAAAAACCCATACACCAAGGGAAGAGAGTCCGTGTCTCCATCTTAAGACAGGGCAGGTTCCTCAGCAGACGCGTGCGGTCAACATAGGGACAATTTATTCTCGAAGGCTTTCACGGCCGGGATCCGACAGAGCACAGACAGAGTTCTGACTCCTGTCCTCTGAAGGTGCCGGCCACAGAGACTGGCGAAACGTTAGGAAGAAAAACCTCAAGAACACGGCCAGACAGCCCAAAAAACCTACAACAACCATAGGGACAATTACTGAAAATTCAGAAGGCAAAGGGTTGCGGTGAAACATAGAACGGAAACACCTGGCCAACATCCAGCAAAACTGGGATGAATTATATAAAATATTCCTTACGTTCTGCAGCATCCCCCTGTTCTTAGTTCAAAACCAACTGAATCCTGCCTTCAGATTTCTTTCAGCATTTTGAGGTATGGAGAAACGCAGCAGGTGATGCCAAGCAGGTGTTGACTCCTCATGTGTGCCTGAACGTTCTTATTCTGGGAGAGATTGCTTCTAGAAAATCCTTCGTGCCTATGTGTGAGGTTCACTGAACACAGACCGGCTTTTTCCTCCTAGAGACGGAAGCTTATGAACGGCATTCAAAAGAGGCTTCTTCTTCTTCTCTGCATCGTGTTTACACAGCACTGTCCTGGTTTGTGATTTTCTACTGGGGAATAGAAGTCAAAAAGACAGATCATGGCCCAAAGGAGCTTCAGCTTTGTGGGAAGAAAACGGGGAACAGACAGAGCGAATCTCCATTCTGTGTTCTACTGCAGCTTCTTTCTTGAGAAGTCTCCACTTCTGGGCCCACTTTCCTTCATTATTTAGCAAGTTTCTGCAGTTCTGTGATGACGATGATGATTAAATAGTTTGGCCTCTAAAGCTGTATAGACATTTGCTGGGAAGCTACGGCCCCTCTCTCATGATTTGAGATTAGCCTTTCCTTAAACACACATGTCCGTCCGTTGCCCTGTAGAAGCCAAGATATGAGGCGGAATAGCCTTTTGCAGTTGCTATTCTGCCCATTTGTTTTGAAAGCAACTCACCTGCGTCTGCTTTTCAGGTGGCTTTTTAAAGCCAACCAATAAAGCCATATCAGGGATTGGCTCATTCATTATATGAAAAAAGGAAATCTTGGAAGTTCTAGGGTTTTGTGCTACTCTGTGCAATGTTCTGAATGTCATGCAATGATGCTCAAAAACCAAGCAGGTAAGGAAGCAAGTGTGATGCGGCAGCACATTATTGCATTTAGTCACAGGCAGACATCACTGCGCAGCTTTGCCTTCCTACCCTGGAAAAATATCGTGGCAAACACACATTCATGCAGCGACACCTACAAATGACTAGTTTTCAAGAGCCATGCTGTGTGTCTGGCCTTTTCCATCGTCCTCCTCCTGTGGAATACTCTAGCTAAGCTGCCTGCCTGCCTGTAGCTTCTTCCCTCTTGGTAGGTTTGTGTTTGTAGATAGTTGTTGTGTGTGTGCATGCAAGTTTGATATTGCCAGTTGGATTCCTAAGTGCAGTCCAGAATCCCTGTGCGGGCCAGATTCTTAGAAAGTTGAATCCGGTACCTGTGCCATACAGTAGGATGAACTTCACATAGAAGTCTACATCTGAGTTAGTTCAGATCAGGGTTATTATAACCGTCATGCATGTGTGATGAGAGAGACGGCTAGGGGTTTTGTCAATAAAAACTGGGAGTTGAAAACCCACGGCTGATGTACTGAAAGTTGTCCAGGGACCAATCTCCTGTTTCCCACTCGGGTATACATCCACAGCACACCACATCAGTCCTCCTGTCCCGTCTGCCACACACCGTCTTAGTGTGTTTGTTAAGGTGGAAACAACCCACGTGTACACTCCTGGAGGGATAGGTGCATAGAAAAGGCTGGAAATAGAACAGCACGGCTAGAAGGTGCAAACAAAAACAGAGCACAGGGAGATGGGTAGCACCACGTTGTCTCTGAATTGTTTGTTCCCACCATGGGGGGATACCCCTCCCTGCCCACCCCTGTGTTAATAACATGGAGGTCCTCTCATTTTGGTATTTTCTAGAGACTTACCTCAGTATGGGCAAAAGCAGTGGCAGTCTTACTTTGGCCGGACCTTTGATGTTTACACCAAACTCTGGAAGTTCCAGCAGCAGCACCGGTAAGGGAGAAAACGGGGTGGGGTGGGGGTGGGGAATGGTCGTACCGTTAGGCAGAGGGAGGCAGCAGGTAGAACAGCATCTGGAGGACAGTGTTTTAGCTCCCCAGCCCCCAAATGGAAGAAAGCATGGTGCTAGAGAGTCAGACGAGTTTAGCAATTCTCCCAGGGATCTGTAGTTCAACGTGGAAGGCTTGACATCCACTCCAGGGTCCTCTCAAAGCCTCGTCTAGACTAAAATTCCCAGGATTTGGGGAAAACAAAAACAAAGCAACCCAAGTGCCCAAGAGGCTTAAAGTGGCTAGAAAGGAAGGGAAAGGAAAGGAAAGGAATACTTTGGCAGTAAAGAATATAGTATGTCCCTTGTGATGGTGTGAGCCATTTCAGTTGGTTAGCAGCAGCAGAGCTTATTCTTGCCTTCTGGGACTTCAGCCTTATTCAGAGGTTGCTGACCGGGTTCTCTTCAAGCACTTAACCCTGATCTCCTCCATCAGTACTTTCTTAAGGTGGAAACCAAGTCTGGAGAGGAAGTGTTCCTGTTTACATTGAGGCTCTCCCCACAAGCAAGCATCCTTTCTTTCCAGGATCCTTTTTCACATGAGCAGCCTTCATGCGAACAGGAAATTTCCCTTTTTTTTTGGACTCAGTGCCTTCCACTGGAGGAAAGCATTGTGGAGAGGATGTCTGAGCTAGGCCCTCCCTGCTCCCATGCTGGAGGAAATTAGGAAGGTTAACCCCAGAATAAAGCTGATGTGTCTTAAAAGGGATAAAAGGTAGAGTTTTATCCCATTGTAAGCAATAAGTGTGGAGTGACTGTATTAGGAGTTATAAAAGGTTGACACCAAGGTTAGTGTATCACTGTTGGTTTGAACATATAAAACGTGACCCATTCTCTCTTTTTCTTTTTCCGGTCCACAACGGAAGGCAAGTCCTGGACAATCGGTATGGCCTGAAGCGCTGGCAAATTGGAGAAATTGCTTCTAAGATTGGGCAGCTTTACTACCACTACTAGTAAGTCACTCCCACGCCTTGCGGTTCATGGCGGACAAGGCCACACTGATCAGGATGGTTGCATGCTATCTCTGGTCCCAGAGGCTGAGATGCTGCCTTTTAGTTCCCTTCGTCAGTCATAGAGAGGAGGAAAAGAGGAGACTGGCTCCTTGCCTTCAGAACGTCCAACACAAAATTAAAAGCAAGCATGACCCGTGCTGATGATAACCAATTTGATTTACACCCTTCCTTTCTTCATAGGAGCTCAGGGCTGTTAACGGTTTCCATAAATTATATAAAATTGAAACTACAAGTAATTTGTAATCTCTGCTGCAGTATAATTAATGAAGAGCGAGGGAAACAAACAGTACAAGACAAAGCAGAGAGCTATTTGTTCCCCAAAAGCTTTTAGAAATAGCTACAGTTGTGACTGGTGCGTAAAAAGATTAAAGTATGGGGAGCAACCAGGCCTTTAACAGAAGAGTATTCCAGAACTAAGGTGCTACCATCAAAAAAAAAAACCCTGCCACGTGATGTTTTACAGAGACCCTCTCTGTCTCTCTCTCTCTCTCTCTCTCTCTCTCTCTCTCTGTGCCTTGCATGTGTGGCACGGAGTGGCAGACCGTTTGGCACAAGGCCAGAAGTGCCAACAAAAGTGGCAACGGCATGGCCACTCCCGACTCTCCGGTCGGCTGTTCCACCTCTGCTCTTCTGGCATAAAGCTGAGCTCTCCTGTTTTCTCCTGCAGCCTTCGCACCTCTGAAACCAGCTATCTAAACGAAGCCTTCTCCTTCTACTCCGCTATCCGGCAGAGGTCGTACTATTCTCAAGTCAACAAAGAAGACAGGTCAGGCCATGCCTCAGTCTTGTGAGTTTTCACACTTTACAAACGAGATGTATGGTATTGTAAACTAATGATTCTCAGGCAGCAACTCTTGGTTCATCCTAGATGTATGGACCTTGTCCTTAGGATTCAGTTGGGGACCCAGGAGAGGGCCCTCTCTGTGGCTGCTCCCAGAGAATGTGGAACTCCCTCCCACTGGAGGCCAGCCTGGCCCCATCTTGGCTGTCCTTCCACCAGCAGGCCATGACCCTTCTCTTCAGGCAGGCTTTCCCTGAGTGACCGGCTGCCTGAGTGGGGTTATTAAACAGATTGTTGTGCCTTGTTGCTTTGAATGTGGTGTTGGTGTGGCTTTTGCTTACCTTTTAGAAGTGTATTTGCTTGATCCTTTTTAGTATTTGCGTACTTACTGTTTTCAGCTTTTAAATATTGTTTTTTTTAATGCTGTGAGCCTCCTTGGGTCCTTTTGCAAAGAGAAAGGTGGGATAAAAAATATCTTAAATACATCCATAAGCAGCTTCTGTGTCAGAGCCAGCGATCAGTGCTGAGCAAGGTCAAGACAGAGAGAAAGACAAGACTTGACCAAGTCAAATCCAAAAGAAACTCAGTGCCCTGGGGAAGTCTGGCCTGTGCAGGAAGAATCCATAGCCCTTTCCATGGAAGAGAGATAGAGCTCAGATGGTCTAGCAATGTTCACAATAGAAAATAAAAGAAAGAAGACCAAATATAGTAGCCCTTTAAAGACGGCTGGTTTTATTTCAGTATGGGATTTTTCAGATCAAGATCCACTTCCTCTGACCCAGGAGTGGAAATGCATGTCCTGTGTATTTATATATGTCCCCATCACCAGGTGGGGTACCCAGTGTGGCGTTCTGGATAGATTAATGGACTAGAACTCAGGAGATCTGGGTTCCGTTTCCCAGCTCTGCCAAAGAAACTAACGAGGGTGTGTGTGTGAAACTGATAAAACCACTCCTTAAATATTTCACTTCCCGTGAAAACCCTGTTAGGGTCACTATAGGTCAGTTCTGACTGGACAGCACATAACAGCAACATGACCGAGAAGACAGCTTGACAGTCTCATTTTTGTCTTAACAAACAATTGTCACTTTGTCTATTATGTGTGTCCTCACCTGTGCATAGGTATATGTATAAATATAAAGGTTGTATATGAATCCTACAGGCCTCTGGAATGCTAGCCCAACAAACCGTCCAGCTTTCCAGATCCAGGAACCATATAAATGCTTTTTTCTTCCTACATCACGGATACGCTTACAATGTAATAATTCCTCCACCAGATCCACCTTCTTCCTGTGCCTGATCACCTTCCTTTCTTTTCAGTTTACTGAGTCGTTCTTTCCCCCCTTTTGCTTTCCTCTTTCCAGGCCGGAACTGGTCGTTAAGAAACTGCGCTACTATGCCCGGTTCATAGTGGTTTGCCTTTTGCTCAACAAAATGGATGTTGTCAAGGACCTAGTAAAGGTAAACAGTCGTGCCCTTGCGATATACAAAGTGGACGTCGAGAGGAGCAGAAAGAGGGGAGTCAGCCCCACAGCAGCCCTGCAAACGTAGGAAGATAACTGATCCTGATGTGATTTAAATATAGGTTTCCCCCATCCAAATCAAAAGCTCTGGCCACTGTGCGATTAATTCCCCAAAGTGTGTGCCGTGATTAATTAGTTAATTAACAGAGGGGTCTTGAGAGCCGAAAGTCTCTGACAGTAGAGGAAGCTGCTTGCCGTGACTTAGTAAGATGCATTATTCTGTCAGACTTGCTTCCTTCCACTCAGCCTTAGCTGGGCACAGATACTTTTGCAGCATTAGTAGTAGGAGTACTGTACTAGCATGACTTATGCTTGTCTTTTCTCCAGTCCACTCACTACTGTACAGATGCCTGTCCTTTTCCTAACTTCATACTCACAACAGCTCTTTGATGGAGGTCAGGCTAAGAGAGAATGAATGGCCCAGTCACCCAACGAATTTCTTCTCCCTGTGGGGACTGGAAGTTCTAATGTAATATTCTAACTACTACACTGCGCTGGCTGTTGTGATTGCGTTGTGGAGCCCCTCCGAAGGTAGAGCAGCAGCAGAATTACCTTGACCAGTCTTCGTGTCTTCACTCAAGAGTAAATTCTCTGGGTTGGCTTTCATCTAACCCAGTGGTTCCCAGCCTCAAGTCCCCACCTGTTCTTGGACTGCACAAATCTTGGCCAGCATAGCTAGCAGTGAAGGCTTCTGGGAGTTTTAGTCCAAGAGCCTCTGGGGACCCAAGGTGGGGAACCCCTGGCCTCAGCAGTCATGGGGTCTCTTGGCCTTTCCTACTTTAGAAGCAGGTCATGTGCATAAAACATGCTCAGTTATTCTGGCTAGGAGCATGACAAATGGGATAATTCCTCTAACAGGTGGAAAAGTGAACAGAGAGGGACACAAACTGCTGGTTCGGCGCAGTTCATCTCCTGGCTAAACAGATGTTCCTCCGTTCGGTGCCTTTCCCTCTCCAGTGGGCACCCACTGGGTGGCAGCGCCCCACCCTCCCTCCTCCAGGTGTTGCTGCTGACTGGGCGCCCACTGGAGGGGCAGGGTGCTGAACCCCGCAGTTCAGCGGTTTGGCCAGAAAGGAACTGTGCTGAACCAGCGGTTGTGCCCATCTCTAAGAGTGAAACTGCAGTGCCGCCTGTTTTCTTAAAGTGCCAGCTCAGCGGGTGTAGTGTTTGCCTTGGGTGCAACGAAAATTTGGGGGCACACTGCTTTGTGAAAACATATGCACAGCAGAGAGTAGGAATGCCATGCTGGCCGGTTCTGAGAGTATGTGTGAACGCATGGAGATATCACTTATTGTAAAAGGAGCCTCACTGCCTTGCCTCCAGGGCAGTCTTCTAAACTGGACACCCTCTGCCCGTGCTTGGACCACAGCTTCCAGCATCTCCAGTCTGCGTGGCCCATGCCATTGTGGCCGAACAGGATGAGAGTTCTTGCTCAGATACATGTACAAGGTGCACAGCTGGGAAGGATTTCTGTGTGGTGTGGCTGCTTCTCTGGAACTATGTTAGTTACTATGTTAGTCACTTGTTTGCTGTGTTGCGTGTTGCGGTCGCTCCCCAGCCCGTGGGAGCGAAGAAACCTGGGCAAGAATTGCTGGGCTAAACCCTCTCAGCTGTTCAGAGCTGCCGCTCAACCTCTGCTTTGTTTTCCTCCCTTCCCAGGAATTGTCGGACGAGATTGAAGACTATACCCACCGATTCAACACGGAGGACCAGGTGGAGTGGAACCTGGTTCTCCAGGAGGTGGCGGCCTTCATCGATGTAAGAACTGAAGGCCAATCTCTTCTGTGGTTCCGAAAAGTTAAACATTGGCCTGGAAACTGGACAGGGATGTTTTGCTACCCTGTTTCCCCGAAAATAAGACCTAACCTGAAAATAAGCCCTAGTCTGATTTTTCAGGATGCTCGTCATATAAGCCTTACCCCCAAAATAAGCCCTAGTTAAGTGAAACCCCGCCCTCCACCCTTGTGCAGCAACCGGAAGAAGATGGCATGACTGTATTTGAATAAATGTAGATGGTTGTACATGAAAAAAATAAACCATCCCCTTAAAATGAGCCCTAATGTGTTTTTTGGAGCAAAAATTAATATAAGACCCTGTCTTATTTTCGGGGAAACACGGTAGGACAAGCTTGGGTAACCCAGAGGTTCTTGGACTGCAATTCCCCAAAGGCTTGGCCCACACAGCGAGTGGCAAAGGCTTCTGGGAGTTGCAGTCCCTCTGGGTTACCCAAGGTTGGGAGCCCCCTGTTCTAGGACAGTGGGAAGTCACTGGTGGCCCTCTTGCAGTTTTGGACGATGCCTCTCTAAGCCGACTTTTCATTGTTGGCCTTGTGGAGAGGATCAGGGATATGGGCAAACCCCTGCCGCCGCCCCAGCCCTGTTGTGATGATACCAGACAACTTCATGTGTGGTTCTGTTGTTGCAGTGCTGTTTTCCTTTCTAGCAAGAAATAGGATCAGCGATGGGAAAACTGAGACCCAGCCTTTCTAAGGCTCGCACAGACCGCCGCAACTCTTTCCCTATAACATCACCGTTTGACCGTTTCCTAGATGGTGTGTGTGTGTTTTAGCAAGACTTCCCCCATTCTTTAAAAAAAAGATGGAATGCTTTCCTTAAGACTTTATAACGGGCACCGAGAGTGCGGAACTAAAACTTCCCGGCCTTTTTGGTCCTGTCCTTTTGCTTTCGGCCCTCCCGGAATGCAACCCCCGAGAACTCCTCGGAAACCTGAAAAAAAAAGTTCTCCCTCCTTGATCTGGATAGACGTGACCCTGGGCTGGGCTGTTCTCATCGGGAAGCCCTCATTCTCTTGACCGTCTCTCTTTCCAGGCAGACCCAGTGATGGTCTTGAACGACGACAACACGCTCGTCATCCTCTCCAATCGGCTCTCTGAGATGGGAGCGCCTGTGCTGGAGCAGGGGATGATAGTCGGGCAGCTGACTCTCGCCGATGCCCTGATCATTGGCAATTGCAACAATCAGGTGAGATTCTGATGGGGAACATTTCGTTCCATGTCTCCAGAATAAAAAGAAGAAGGCAAAAAAAAGAGAGAGTAGTTTAGGTCTCTAGCTACAGAGCCAGAAGTTGGGAGTTCGATTCCCCCCCGGACCTCCTTGACAGGGGTTGGACTAGATAGGGTCATTTCCAGCTCTGCAGATCTAAGAGGATGATGATGATAATAATAAAAGCAATTCTTGTTGCACAGGAAGTTGGAGCATAAGAAAACCATGGCTTAATGAGATGAAAAGTCCTTCTGTTCTAGCTAACTGTTTCCCACAGATGCCTTGAAACTCATAACAGTGAAACATTTGAAAAAACAGCGCCCTCTCTTCCATAAATGACCAGGGCTCTGTTTACAGCAGGGATGGGCCACTTTGGTGGGCCTTGAGGCCCAGTTTCCCCTCTAGCCCCTTAGGGGAGGTGATGCCCGACTCCAAAAATGTCAGAAAATACAGAAATCCTAATTTTGGCATCATGCAATGTGGAAGTGCCCAGAGGTCCACTGCTTTTTTTTTTTTTTGATTTTCAGTTCTTAACCACATTGTCAAGTTGGGTGCTTAGGTAAAAACAACTGCCCTTGGAGTGTTTTCCACTCTCAATCTCCCCCCCCCCCAGTTGGGTAGAATACGTGGGTTTTGTAGGGGTTGAACCCCCCCAGAAGACCATGTTTGAGGAACTGTATGTGGCTTGCAAGTCTTGCTTTGTTCACCCCAGTTTATAGCAGGTGTACTTTAGTCATGGCTCTCCACAAAGAATCCTGGGAATTGTAGTTTTAAGTAGAAAAACATTTTTAAAAAAGTACAAAACAAAAACATATAATACAAAATAATATAATACAAAAAAAAACACAACAAAAGATTAAAAAACCTAGATAAAAATAATACTACTACAATATAATAATAATACAAGAAAATACACAGCAAAAGATAAAAAAAAACCTTGGACAGGTGGATGTGGGGTGGGTGGGGAGGATGGCTAATGTAAAGAAGTCCTGTCTCAGTGTGGCCACTAAACAGTGCCGTGTGTGGCATGGAAAGCAGAGTCTCCCTTAGAAATCATAGTGATATTGGAGGTCGATGGAGTGGGAAGAGGCTGCCTGCAGTAATCCAGTCCTGAGCTGAGTAAGACTTTGAATAGTAATATCATTACTTTAAGCCTAGCTCAGTAGCAGATGGGCAGCCAGGGTAGATTATTCTGTGCCGATGAAAGATGTGTGTGGTAAGACATGTGCAGCCATTAATTTAGCCTCTCTGTTCTCTCCCAGCTGGAGCTGCTGAATCAGCCGGAAGGGCAGCCCCACATAGAGCGCAGGGCCGTAATCTAATTTCAAGGCTGCTGGTGGATAGATCACAGGGACCAGGGTGTCCCTCTCTGGGAACAGCGATATCTGGCCGCCTGCGGAAGGTGCTGCAAATGGTGGCCTCAGTCTAGTTGCCAGTCCCCGCTAGAGTAAAGCTGTTGAGCTGAGCCAGCACTCCTCTGATTCAGTCGGGCTGCTCTTGTTAGGAGAAGCGGTTGGGTCCAGAGACCTCTGTCCGAAAGAGGCCTCACCCTTGTCACGGCTTCCCAGGATTTGCTAGGAAAAGAGAGCCAGCCGTGTGGTTATCTCTCCTCAAAGGTCACTTTTAGTAATGCTTTTAGGAAAGGCTTCGAAGGCTTCTCTCTGCGTCGGGTGCTACTTTCTCTTCTGGCAGTCTTCTGGCGTGGCCACTTTCTTGCATTTGCCCTGGGCCAGGGACGGGCAGCCGCAACAGGCTGAGGAGTCTGGTTTGTCACCCGTGAGACACTTTCAATTTCTCACCTCTACAGGTGGCAAAACCCAGCAAAAACTGAGAATGGAAATGATTAGGAGTAATTTCTAAGAAGAATCCTTTCTTGCCAAAACAAAGCTGCACACCTTGTCTTACTAAGAGAACGATTCTCCTCGTTTGATTTTTAAAAATCTTCTGTTGCTTTGGGCGGGGGGCGGGTATCACAGCTTCCATTTGACCCAACTCGGGGAGGCAGTGGAAGACAGGAGGGCCTGGCGTGCTCTGGTCCATGGGGTCACGAAGAGTCGGACACGACTTAATGACTAAACAACAACAAAAATCACAGCTTCCAAGGGCTACAAATTGGTTTAGGCCCCACATTGCCTCTGTGTGTTTTGCCACCAATATGAAATGTGAGGCTTTGTGTATTGCCCTCTAAATAGATTCAGCTGCTCTTTTCATCCTTGCACGCTGCTTGAGCATCTCATGTGGAAAAGTGGCATACTGTGTTTTTTTTAAAATAAAAAAAAACTGTTTTTCTAATGCTGGCTGCCGGAAGCTCTAGAAGTCAAAGGGATCTATCTCACGGTCTTAAAGACAGCCATAACCTGCAACCTGTTCTCTTTGGCAGGTGAAGTTCAGTGAGCTGACAATCGACATGTTCCGGATGCTGCAAGCTTTAGAACGAGAGCCCATGAACTTAGCTTCACAAATGAACAAGCCTGGGTTGCAGGCAAGTCTTTTATTTTTATGTTTTCATTCGCCAGAGTTAGCAACCGGCCATTATTTATCTTTGGGAAGGGAGGTCACAGTTGTTGGTGCCTCCTTAGATTTCCACATGGGCGGACTGCCACCTTCGAGAGAGAGCTATCTTGAGTAATCCAGTATTTCTGCCTTTCTCTCTTTCTCTCTTTTTAGTGAAAACTGCAAGCGCTGTAGTTGTACAAGGGGTAGCCATGTTAGTCTGTGCAGGCATTAGAGGTAAAAGCAAAATAGAAACTTTTTTTTTTTTAAAAAAAGACAAAAACATGGTGGCGACTCAAAGACTAACGTTTAATTTTTTAAAAATGTGAGCTTTCGTGGACAAGTCCATTTCGTCAGACATTAGAGAAAGAGATTTAACACGGCAAATATTACACATAGTGTCAAAATCTAGATATCAAAATACAGAGATTGTGGTTGGTTGGTAAGAAAGTCAGTGGTCGCTGACAAGAGCTGCTTTAGGAACGTGTCTGTTTTTCATCTTATCCAGGAGACCACCGAAAAACCTGCAAGAAGGGAAAATCCTCACAAATATTTGCTCTACAAGCCGACTTTCAGCCAGCTCTATACTTTCCTGGCTGCGTCGTTTAAGGTCTGTGCAAGAAGAGGGAGGGGTGGGTTGGAGGGGGTATGGGACCTCGGTCCGGCTGCAGAGTCTCCTAAAGCAGAGGTCTTTCCCAGTTGAAATGCGGATGGATAGCTTTCTGCCTTTAAAGTCAAAGACATTCAGGAGCAGGGCCAAAACTGGGTAAAGAGAAATTGAAAAATGTCGCTGTGATGCTGCTGTTTGTACAGTAAACACAAGTCTGCAATTAGGAAGCAGCAAAATAAGATGGTACGTTAGCTTCCCCCACCACAGTAGCATTAAAGGTGGGTGGGAAGAGCCTTAGTATATACCTGGGGTGGGCTGCTTGCGTTTGGCTAGCCCTATCTGGCCTGAGAGCTGTATTTGTGGCTCGTAGATTCTGTCTGGCTCCAAGATCATTTCTTTCCTTTTGAGTCTCTCCTAACATTTGGGAAACCTGGGTTCAGATCTGCCAGGAAGCTCACTGTGCAGCCTTGGGCGAGTTATCCACTCTCAGGTCGACCAGCTCTGCAGGGTTCTCGTGAGGATAAAGTGAAAAGGAGGAGAGCCATTTTCGCTGCCAGGCCTATTGATGTAAAAACCCACAATAATAAAATCGATAGCCCCATGACACAAGCGCTCGGTGTACTTGATTCATGCATTCACAAATAAACCTTGCCCGTCCTTTTGACTCTCACCGCCGCCTCCCTGTCTCTTTCAGGAGCTGCCTGCAAACAGCGTCCTGCTGATCTACCTGTCGGCCACCGGCGTCTTCCCTTCAGGTCGTTCGGATAGTGAAGGTACAAATAAAGGAATGCTCCCTGTCATGCACAGGGCTTGAATTCTCTTTATGATCCCCACAGACTGACCGGAGAAGGCCTCCAAACTCATTCTCTCAAAGGAGAAGCTGCTCCCTCCACACCACTCTCCCGAAGCGGTGTGGCTTCCCTTTGCTGACATGGCAAGTCCATGTGGCTTGTGTGTTTGGGTTTCTTTCTCAGCTTATTTTTTTTGGGGCCACGTGGAAGGCGTTTAGTGATTGGAAGCATTCGACCTGGTTCTGATCCCTGCCAGTTCAGATATAATCATCTTTGCGTTTGAAGAAGAGGACGTAGGTGCCTCTACCTTAAGCAGAAAAGGGAGCTTGGCCGAGCCACTTAAAAAAAACCAAAAAACTAAATGCAGTGAACATAATGCAAGAGGTTTGGCTTTTTCATTTCTTGTGCAACATGTAATCTGATAGCTCTTTTACACAAGCATAAGCTGGCGATCCAGAAATGAGGATCTCTGCTTTAGTAAGGCCAGTGAGCAATCCTGCATTGACGGGGCTTTGTCTTCCACTCAGTAGGATTCCAGCACCACAACAGTCATTTGCTGAAGCTCTGCACCCAAAGTACCATGTAAAGCAGGCATATGTCTCCCTTCTCTTCCCTGGAGAAAAAGAAAGAAAAAAGTCCCAATTCTGGAAAAACAAGCGCGCGCGCGCGCGCACACACACACACACACACACACACACACACACACACACACACACACTTCATATAGATGCATTGGCAGTGAGAAGAGACAAAACAGAGCAAAGCATTCTGTTTTAACAGGGAGGGTGTGTGCAAGCTTACCGCAGAGATGACTGTCAGCCTGGTAGGTATCAGAACCATGCCTTAAACGTCGGAAATTCTGAATGCTTCTGAGGTTCGCCTGGCCCATGGTCAACATGGTTTGAACCCCAAACCATTAACCCAGTATTGGCAACCTCTGAGCTGGCTGATAAATGGCCATGCTTGAAAAAGGCGCTTGAGATGGTGACTATTTCCTTGTTCTATCATCATGACAATTCAAGCCCTTGTCATGACTTCGGTAACTTCCCTCCACCCTCCTTACCTCTACTGTTGTCCTCCTGTATCCTACTTGGCCGGATCCCGGGACGCCGTTCTCCCTTGTTTTGAACCGCCCTGCTCTTTCCCTTTGTCCCTCCATATCAACCCCCTGGGGGTTAAAAACAAACCAATAAAAACGGCTGAAGCCAAAGAACTGGTTTCACCAAAAAATGAAGCGATTTGGTTCTCATGGTATCCCGGTAGCATTCGACAAAGACATTCTTCTGAGTAGATGTTGTACTAGATTCACTCCATCCACTTAAGACTTGCATTCCTTTATAAAATGCATGCTTGTTCCATCTTCCTTGCACGATCCATAAACCTTTCCAGATATTGTCCCTGGGGAAAAAAAATCCTGTAACAAAATATTACAGGGTATTTTTTTAAAAAACAACAAACCAGTTTCCGAAGCAACTGTATTAGCCTCTTCTGTGTGCTTTGTTGCCAAATCCACTGTGGCTTTTGTAACCTGCGCTTTTGTCTAAGCCTGCTGCATGAGTCTTGTTCTTCCCAGCGAGCAGGAGAACAAGTGTCCTTTGGAGAGCCTTCTGCATTGACTGCTTCATTCATTTAGTTAAGAATGCTTCCATATAGTTTCCAAGTTAGGACACGAAAATATACCATCGTTCAGTAAAACGCAACATGCCGAGAACAGCCCACCGCAGTGCAAAGCACGGTGTAAAACAGGGGCCTTCGTTTCATTCAAAGCAACACGGAACAGCCAGGTTTTAAAGAATCGTTTAAAAACAGGAAAGGGACTCGCCCATTCATCCTGGAGCAGAGCATTCCAAAATAACATAGCCACACACCCCCAAAATGTTACTTTTCATGGGCAAATATCTAATAGGGCTTACCAATGGGGTTTGAGCTGAGCTTCTGTGGCTGAATTTAGGGTCTGGGCAGGTTAGCATCCTTGCAGGTGGTCCTTTAAACACTTCCGTTCAAAGCTATTCAGGGCTTCAAAAGTGACCACCTTTAGAGCTGCCGTTTTCCATTCTTCTTCTCATTCCAAGTGGGTATGTGCGGGAAGAGCGAGCCTAAGGCAAGGGTCAGAAACCTCTTTCACCCCAAGGGTCAAATTCCGTTCTAGAAAACTCAGGGGCAGCATTTGCCGTGAGTGTTGAAACCTTAGGAGACGCAGAAACGCTCAGCCTTGGCCTTTGAAAGCTCTGCCCGGTGATGCAGCAGATGGCAGTGGAGGAGGTTTTTGAAGAAGGAAAATGGATCTTTGAGGTGCTTCCTCGCTTTTTGCACACACACACACCCTTCACCTGCCGTTTGCTGGTCTGTCTGCTCTCAAGTTCCAGTGCCCTTTTATCCTTCCCGCGACCCAGATTGGGGCAGCCCCGAGATATTTTGCAGCCTGAGGCAGAGGAAACAGTGCCCTTGTGCCGAGCTGAAGTATGCAAGACCCAAAGCGAGTCACCTGATCAGGGATCCAGGAAGCCGCCCTACGCTGAGTCAGCCAGCTGGTCCATCAGGCCTAATTCTGTCTGCTGTGACTCACCAAGTTTCAGACAAGCCTCCTTTCTAGCCTTATCTGGAAGCCCCAGATCCTCCTTTGCGGTACCTTATTAAAATGCCAACCAGGCGTGACTTTTCTTGGCTTCCAGAATCAGACCAAGTCAGGAGCGTTCAGGGTGGTGCGGTGGTTTATAGTGACGCCTGGAGCAGAAAAAGTCCATCATTCCCTCTTAGCCATTTACTGTCTTTTCACGGCACTCAAAATCGGTGGCCCGAGGCGGCCGTCTCATTCTGCCTAATGGTCGTCCGGGCCCTGCGCCACCTCATATAGTGGACTTTGGAATTCCTGAGTCTTAGAAGCAATGGAAGCAGTGGGGCTGCTGAAGCCCTTAGGGATAGAACAGTGGTTCCCAACCTTGGGTCACCCAGGTGTTCTGGGACTGCGATTCCCAGAAACCCAGGCAAGCACAGCTGGTGGGGAAGGCTTCTGGGAATGGCAGTCCAAGAAGACCTGGGTGACCCAAGGTTGGGAACCACCAGAACAGGAGAACAGCTGGCTTCCTTTGCAGTTGCCTATGGCTTTGGTACCAACAAAAAATGGCCTCTAAGAGTCTCAGGGTACCTTGAAGAGAGTTTGGGAGGAAGGTTGGAGGAAGCTCTTTCTCACTGGCCAATGAGTTTCTGCAAAGGAAAGTCCAGAGATGTTGGCAAGCCTTTGGGTCCAAGTCCCAGGTCCGAGTCTTGGGATCCGAGCCCTGAGTCCCAAGCCACAGGTCCAAGTCCTTATTAAAAGTCATTGTGGGACAAAAAAAACCCAGCCGAGTCTGAGTCGAGTCACTGGTGTGACTTACGTCCGACCTGACAGTGAGTCCCATGACGTGAGTCTTCATCCCTCATCAAAAGGGCCTGGCTTGGGTTCAGACAACCCTTCAATGGGATTATAAAGCCATTCAGAATCTAGGGAGGGGGAAAAAAGGCATGAGGGTTATCTCCCATAGGAAGAAAGTGGCTGAGTATGAATTATATTATATGTGCTTTATTATGGAAAACGGAGCTCATCCTGTCTGTCATGAAGCTGGCACGGTAGGCCTGATGGGTACAAAGCTTATTATTATGAACCACCTCAAGAATAGCTCAAGCCTTTTTTTTTTTTTTAAAGCTTTCCAAAGTACAACGTACTCTCTGTGTTTCGGTGTCGCTTGTGCTGTGGTGGTTTGTTGGTGCTCCCCAAAAACTCTGGAAAGGTTCTTACTGACCGGTTCCTGTGGCGAAAGGATAGACTCTGGTTCTTGAATGTGTTTACTGGTGTGTGATGGACGTTGTGTGTCTCGATCTTTCCTGTATGGGGTAAACGCAGAGGTGGCTCTAAAGACAAGCATGTGTCTTTGGAGCCTCCCATGGTTTTAAAACAAGGACTGCCAGCTGGCGGCCTCGCAAGCCAGATCTTGCTCTTCAGGCGGCAGCATCCAACCCCTGGCGTGTCTGCCAAATTTTCATCACGGTCGGGTGAGGTTATATAAGGACACAGCCAACTTGCCTTGGGTCCTGTTTTTACAGGTGAAAATGACATGGAAGCTACATGAACTTCGGGATAGCTCAGGGGTTTAGGCGTCTGATGGCGGAGCCAAAGGTTGGGAGTTTGATTCCCCGCTGGGCCCTCCTTGACCAGGACTGTTGCCCGATGAACCACGGGGGGCCCTTCCAGCTTCGCAGTTCTACGATCACATTTGGCATTACCAAGATGGGTGGCAGGAGCTGGATTAAATCAAATGTACAGGCTGCGGGTCCAGCTGGTAGCCTGGTCTTCCCTCAGTTTTGTACTTGTCTCGTTCTGTGTTTGTTCTTGGCACCAGCCTGCCTGTGGTCACTGCTGTTTATCCTGGTTCCTTTTTGCTGTTTCCCTCCCTGCAGGTCCCTATGATTTTGGGGGCGTCCTCACAAACAGCAACCGGGACGTGATAAACGGGGACAGCATCCACAAGCGCAACCAGTCGTACAAGGAGATGCACTGGTGAGTAACCCATAGGAGGAAGAACCAACTGCCTTCTCTTCTGCCCTTGAGGTTCACTCACTTCCGTTATGCCTCCTTCGCCAGAGGTGACTTTTGCTTTTCAGTGCCACCTCCCCTAGCCTTGTGGATCAAAGCATCAATGGTTATTGTTCTTGCTAGTATTTGACATTCCTTTGTCTCGTTTGCCTAAATCCTGAGAACACCAACCAAAGGGAGAGTTTGTGTGTTCTAGTTCAAGGGAGGCCAGAGAAGGCTGCCGAGGTGGTTCAGCTTGCTGGTTCCTGCCCCCCTTCCCAGTGGGGAGAAAATTGTGATGTGAATGATGGTTCCTTTCCATGGATGTTTTTTTTTTTTGTCCCCACCCCACCCTCTAATTTGGAAAGAACTGTACTGGATCTTAGGGAGGAGGAAGACGACGACGACGTGGAATGATAATTGTCCCTCTCTCCAGCTTCGTGGCACACTTTGAATGTTTCCTGTCCTCTCTTTCAGCCTCCACCCTGGGGATTTGTATCCTTTCACGAGGAAGCCTCTCTTTGTCGTAGTGGACTCCTCGAACAGTGTGGCCTACAAGGTAAAAAGCCTCAGCCGAGCGGCTGTGTTTCGGGAGCTCTTTGGGCAACTGGAGTCCAGAGCGAAGGGCATGCGTCCAAAGCCTCCAAAGCCATCGTTCTTGAACGGAGCGTCTTCGTTTTCCTCGTTGTCGTAAACAAATGCCTTTGCCTTGTGCACACAGAAGTTGGGTTGGGGGTCTAGATTTGAACCCAGCCCTGCAAAACCTGAGTATACTTTTTCCCAAGAGAAGAAAAACTCTTGTGTCACTCAGGATTGTGCCCAAAGCTTTAATCCTGAACTTCAGCATGCTGTTGAAAGCAGAACTGCTGGAGACCTTAGAGGTTTAGGTCTCCTCTGGCTGCGGAGCCAGAGGTTGGGAGTTCGAATCCCCCACGGGGCCTCCTGGACAGGGGCTGGACTCCGTGATCCACAGGGTCCCTTCCAGCTCTGCAGTTGTAAGATGATGAGGATGAGGATGCCTTTTTGTAGCTTTCCAAACTCTTATATCAGCTTTCAACTGAATTCCATTTCAGGGTGGTTCTCAAGTGCCGTGTTCCAGTGGTGGGCAAAGCCAAAGCTGGAAGGGTGATGGACTAAACCCATCAAGCTATTTTAACTTATTTTACAGATAATCTATATTAACATAATTTACTGATGGTAACTAAGCTTTAGACGGAGACCTCTTATTCTTTCACTGGTCAGAAAATGGGCTGGGTTGCAGAGCCCTGTGAAAGGAGAGACAGCACCAAATGAGGATGGAAAAAGGGGATGATAGAAAAAAGGGAATGGTCATCTGGGGGAACCCGATGGACCTTCATTGTATAGTTCTTGTCAATGGTGGGATCTCCTTTTAAGAAACCAAAACAAATGTTAACATGCAACCTAGCATGTGCTGTGAATATTCTGATCCTTATTTCAGCTCATGTATTAGTCTTTTGCTGTTGCTAATTCCAGCACCATGGGCATGCTGCTATTTTGCACAGAAATAAGGATCTTTTAAAAACTGTTTTTTTCATCTGAGCTTGGCCAGCCAACCTCATAAATCGGCCAGGGCTGTCTGATGGCAAGGGAGCGTTGTGCTTAATCAGCTTTCTGGGTACGGAAAGGAAGGAGTGGGAGGGAGAAGAGAGTGGATGAATATTGCTCTGATGAGACCCAGCTGGTCTCTAATATGCTAACAAGCTTAGCAGGAATTAGCTTAACAAATCTTAGTGGAATTGGCACATTTGGAAGAGAGTTGCCGGCTCGCTTGTGTGTAGAGTTCTGGAGAGAGACCAGACAGTGGCCAGAGCCATAGCTTACATCTGTTTTTTCTCTCTCTCCTCCCCTGAACTGTTCATCATCTTCTGGGTCGCTTTTCCACCAGAGAAACTGTGATAGGCAGTGGTAGACCCCTGTTCCTCCACTGCCTATCACAGATGGCCATATGAAGCAATCATTTTTATTTTAATATTTTAAACAAATTGTACCGTGGATAGGCTGCCTTTCTCCTGGTGTGGGGCAAGTATTGCTAGTAACACAATAAATTACAGATTAAAAAGCAATTACACTGTGGTCATAATTCAAAATCCATTAAGCAATTGAAAGCATTTTATACTTTAAAAATACACTTTAAAAATAAAGCATCCAGGGACTCTGTCATAGTCATTAAAAGCCTGGCTGAAGAGGTGGATCTTCAGATGACAGGGGAAGGATAGGGGGGTTAATTTATCCTCCCGAGGGGTGGCATGCCATGGCCTGGGAAGAACCACGTCTTCCTTTAAATTGTCTGCCTTTGAAAACACTTGGACTTCTCATCATTGGACTGATGTGTAGAGAAAGTTGAGTTTCATGTCCGCGTGATGTCCCACGGTGTGCTTCATGCACTGCTTTGGATTATCTGAAATGAGACAAACTGAACCACATATATATATATATATATATACAGTTTGTATGGATCTGAGTATTTGTATTTGACTAACAATCCATCTGTGGTTTTAAAGAGATCGTTCTTTCCTCTGCCCTTCAGTAAAACAAGCTCTGGGAAACTGTCATGAGTAAGCAGGGTTGAGAGTTTGTCTGTATACGGAAAAGTTCCCTCCTTCTGGGTTAAACACTTCTTCCAAATGTATATACCATGGAAGTGTTTAACTCAGAGGCAGGCAATATATGCCCACCGGCTTCATGCATGCCCTGCCTCTGATTCAGCGCCCTCTGCTGCCAACCTTGCAGCTAAATTTTGGTATTTCACTATTTAAAAAATGGTACTTTTGGGGAGAACTGAGCTGTATACCCTCAAATCACACCCCTGGAGTGTATAATTTTATTTTAAAAACAAGGTGCATGCTCTCTGGGCCCCTGGTTTCCAAGTAAAACTGCTGGGGAGTGTGACAGTGAAGCTAAGGTGTAGCCCCCCCCCACCACCACCCATGTGAAGAGAGGACATTACACCAAGTTGCCTAGTTCAACCCCTTAAACTTCAGTTTGCATCTGCAGGAAGTAAACAGGCATGCAGAGTTTTTTTTTTTACAGATGTGTACAGCAACATTGAGTACAGATGTGCCTAAAAGGCATGCCTGTGCTCCATTACGCAGTGTGTGGTCCTTCGCACCTCAGCCTCCTCTCACTGGTTCTTCTCCTTTTTGCATACCAGTATCACACCTTTGCCAAGGCCATAGAGGGGATTCTGGGAGGCGGTCGTCTCTCATTCATTTCGATTTTTATTTATATTTTGGACACCACCCAGAGAATTTCTCTGATTGAAACGGGGTTGCCGTTGCCCTGCAGAAGCAGTGACGTTATCCCATGTTAAATTACAGCTGTAATGAAGTTCCATCTCTTCCACTGGGAAAAGGAACTGGGGAATGAAATTATTTATTTCTCAGCTTTGTGTAGCACTAGACGCTCCCATTACAGTGGCTGAAATATGTCCCTCTCTTTAAACCTTTCTCTTCCAGAATTTCACAAACTTGTTTGGACAACCAGTGGTGTGCCTGCTGTCTCCCACAGCATATCCGAAAGCATTGCAAGGTAGGAAAGGTGTTTCTCCTCTGTGGCAGGGGTTGTGTTGCTGATTTCTAATCCCTTATTTTTAAAAAACTGAGTGAACAAGAGATGAAAACTGCTGCTTCACACTTTTTTTTCTTTCTTTGACCCATCCTTTCAGGAGTGTTGAGCCATCTCTGACAGGGACAGAGCATCTCTCTCTCTCCCTCCCTCTCTCTCTCCACCCCGTCTTCTGGGATTTTGAACATTTGTCTTATTAATGTAACTGTTGACGCCAAAATTGACTACCTCTAAGCAAATGTGAATTTCTGCCCACGTCGTAAAACTGCTCTGATGCAGTCCTGCTTGTTATCTCATGGCTGGGAGTATTATATTCAGCCGTTTCTGCAAACGGAATCATTTTCAATTCCCCCAGCAGCAAAATTACTGTCTTAGGTTTTGGGGCATTATAGATCATCGAATAGCTGAGTTGGAAGGGGCCCATAAGGCCATCAGTTCTGACCCCCTGCTCAAGGCAGGAATCCAGATCAAAGCAGATCTGACAGATGACTGTCCAGTTTTCTCTTGAAGACCTCCAGTGTTGGATCGCTCACCACCTCCTGAGGTCATGGTTTCCGTTGTCATACTGCTCTAACAGTTAAGAAGTTTTCGAAATCTGGCTTCCTGTAGTTTGAACCCATGATTCTGTGTCCTGCCCTCTGGGATGATTGAGAACAGATCCTGCCCCTCTGTAGGGCTGCCTTTCAAGTCTTTGAAGAGTGCTCTCCTATCATCCCCTTCATCTTCTTTTCTCCAGGCTAAACCTGCCCAGTTCCTTCAGTCTTTCCTCCTAGGACTTGTTTTCTAGTCCCCTGATCCTCCTGGTTGCCCTCCTCTGAGCTTGCTCGTTTGTCGGCGTCCTTCTTCAAGTGCGTTGTCCAGCCCTGGACATAGGACTCTTAGACGAGGCCTGGGGGGAATCATGCAGCATAAAAAGCTTTGCTTTGAGGAGCTTATTTGCTTGACCAACTGAATTGGGCGTTTCTCTAGAACACATCTGGGATCTTCCAGATGTGCAAGACTACAGTACCCACACTCCCTAGCTAGGTAGTGCACTTGTGGGAGATTTTGGGAGTTATAGTCCCGCACATTTGTAAAGTGTGATTATGGGGAAAGCTGCTCCAGACTTATCAGTTACTTATTAGTTAAGGTATAATTTCCTAATTAGGGAGCTAAATATTTCCTTGATTGAAAGCTCTCTGTATCAATTAACTTTCCAACCCATTTTTCCAGTCCATATAACTGTAAATGGTTGTGGTGGTGTTGCTCTCTGAGAGAGCTGTCCCATATCTGCTACCTCCCCGCATGAGGCCCAGTCTGGTGACATAATTTGTGACACAGGAAGGTGGTGGTCAGCCTAAAAGAAGCTGGAGACCTTCACCCTTTGGCGTTGGAGGTAAGTTCTCTTCTGTGCCAGGAAGCTTCTGAGTAGAGGGTTAAACATTTAAGTATTGTTCTTGTGAAAATAACAATACATTTGAGGGGGGGGGAAATCAGAGAAATACTGGGAAGAGCTTGCCTCTGAGCTGACACTCACACACCTTACACCAAATGGTGGAAGGTCTCCAGCAGGGGAGGTAAAAACAGGGGGCCGTATTTAGCGCTTGCCGTACCCTTTCCCTTTTTCTTGTTCTGCCAAGTCTTTAAAAATCACAGCAGAACCAAGAGCAACTCGAGCTGAAGGATCAGCTTTCGTTCCGTTGAATAACCGGGGCCGTGAGAAGCCATGAAGAACATAACCCTGGTTTGTGGCGTTGGGTTGGAGACAATTTCTTTAGGATGGGGGTTGGGGTGGGTGGGCAGCTGTAGAGCAGCTGGGGGCGCCGCCCGCCCCATTTTCCGTGCACCCCAAACCTTTCAGGGATTGCAGTAGTCCCCTTCTTTGAAACTAGAAGTGGCCAGGAGGTCACTTCCCATCGTGCAAGGAAGGGAAGCTATTTGAGAGAAAAGGGGAAGTATTGAAATGGACACCTACCCCCCCGCCCCCCGCCGCCCTGTAGCTTTTGGCAGTTCATTTGCCCATTTTTAGCCTGATTTTCTCTCCTTGGGTTTTCTTGTTGTTGTTGTGATGAGGTGAATTGCGTCCCGTCCCCCCCAAGCTGGCCATATGCAGCCTGTGGGGGTCACACAGTGCCCCCTCTCCTACTTTGGGTTGTTGGTGTTTCCTTACTGAGATGATGATGCTTCTTTATTGTAGTTCTAGATGTTGCTTCATTACTGAGTTCTAGATGATGCTTCATTACTGAGTTCTAGATGTTGCAGAACTTTGCTCCCACGTTTGGCCATACTGGCTGGGGCTGATGGGAGCTGGAGTCCAACCTTTGCCTGGAGGGTTACTGCCTCGCAAGACAAGCTTGCCAAAAGCTTAAGAAAGAAAAGTAGAAAACGGCAACGTTAGGCACAAAACCAAAGAACGCTGTCCTTCACAGGGATTGGGCGTGAATTGTTCGGCCACCGGTCTCCGGTTCATTGTGGTTCCTGTTCTTATTATTGCAGCATTTGCATTATCGCTTTTATCTAAAAATAGTGTCCAAGGTGGCTAATGTCATTATCTGAAATGATCTGAAACAGTAGAACATTAGGGTCCTTATACTAAAACACATTAAAAGGCTAAACTGAAAAGATACGTGTCCGTATTCTTCCCAAATAGGAACTTCTAGCACCTCTGATAAAAGCTGTGAAGACCTGATGTGGATATAAGGAAAAGAGATATTTCTAATTAAGCTTCTCTGGCATGGGGTCAAGGCTGCAGGTTGTTGCCGTTTTCTGCGTGCTTAAGGACCTGTCTGTTTTCCATTGACTTCCAGATCAGTCCCAGCGAGGCAGCCTCTTCACCTTCTTTCTGAACAACCCTTTAATGGCATTCCTGTTTGTCTCGGGATTATCAAGCATGAGGAAAGGATTGTGGGACAAGTGCCATGATTACCTTCGCAAAATCAATCGGGATATCGCACAATTACTGACTCATTCCCGCACCATCGGTACGCTTTCCTGGAACAAGCCAGGAGGGGCAAAATGACTGTGGAGGAGTTCTCTTTGTTTGTTTTCGTTTCTTCCTTTATTATTGTTTTTAAAAGTCTTTCCCAGGGAATATACTATCTTATGTGGTGAGCCTGTGAAGAGAGACAGAAGGAATGGATGATTATATTCAATGAGATTAAAGACATTCTAGGGACAGCTATACAAAGATGTCCAATGATAGCATTGTTAACTATTGTTAACTATATTTGGAAACTGTCAATTAAATAAGGGAAAAATGGAACTAATTGTTCTGTTAACAGCAGGTAGATTGATATTTGCAAGGAATTGGAAAAGTAATCAACTGTTAATGTTGGAAGAATGGTATAATGAGATGTGAAATCGAGCTATTAACGATAAATTAACTTGTGAACTGAAAGTTAGGAAAGGATTATTGAAAGAAAATAGTTTTAATGGGATCTGGAACCCTTATGTAGAATATGTATTTACAAAACAGAAAGCTTATATCTCAACACAAGAATTATTATATTTTTGGAAAGAGACGGGGCACATGATATAAATTAAGAATATATAATGTATTGTGATTTTATTTGTCATTTATGTTTTTGTTATATTAATAAAATAAAATAAAAATACAAAAGGCTTTCCAAATTCAGTTTTAAGAGCTCCCTTCTTCCTCTCTGCAGATCAAGCCTTTCTCCAGTTTTTCGGAGACGAGTTCCTTCGCTTGCTCCTGACAAGATTCATCTTCTGCTCAGCCACCATGAGGATGCACAAAATCTTCCAGGTAAGGCAGGGCAGGCCTTTCCCCCCTCTTACTGGTAGATAAGACCGAACGTTCAGCCGTCTTGCCAGCCGTTGGGTCTTCCGTTGCTTGCCAACCTCCGTTCTCTGCTCAGCTGTCGGATTATTCTACACGCGCGGGGGTCGGTGGAGAGGGTCAAGGAACTGAAATGTGGAATGTATAAACATTGTTCCCACCTGGAATGTAAGGCATTCTTTTGCATTTCAGTTCCTTTGCAAATCTCCAGGCATGTGTATATTAATCTGCCGTCTGACCCAAAGCTCCATGCATGTGTTACAAGTGGGGTGTGCAGGACATAAGAACTTGTGGCGGTTGGAAGATTCTTTCTCCTGTCTACAAAAGACAATCGTAGCAACTTCTAGAAACCCTTTGTGATAAGTGCAGTTCAGTCATTTTGGCCCAAATCAAGTTGTTACTTGACCCATCAATTTAATTGCCGAGTGGTCAGCCTTTGAGTCACTCTGTTTACTCTAGTTGTGACTGAAACTTGGATTTGTGTAGCGCAAAAGAGATGCCGTTTCACATATTTATATTTGGTCTGTTTTTCTTAAAGCAGGTTTAATTTTTCTTCTTTTGCATGTTTATGTGGGTGGGTACAAAGTTTGACATTTTATAAACCTTGGGATCAAGCTGGAAAATGTGACTAACCGCTGCAGAATTGGTCAACCCATAAAGCTTTTCTAAAATTAAAGGGATTTGTAGAAGCTGATGGTGTTAGGGCAGGGATGGGCAACCCGGGCAGGCCTAGGGGTCAGTTTACTCCCCAGGAATGCTGAACCACAACCCTGGCTTAAGCTTTCTTGAGCATCTGAAACAATTGGGTGTAGTCCATGAAAGTGGATGCCATATAACATATATTAAGTTTTTCAAATGCAACAAAACTCTTTTTGCTGCAATGAGCAAATTTCGATGCCTCCGATGAACTGTTTTCCATTTCTGTCAATACCGGGAAACTATGATTAATGTCTTTGGAAGAAACCAGGATAGTATAAGCTATGGTTTGATATCCTGGCTTGTTCTAGAACCACAATTCCCAGATTCAGATGGGAAGACTCCCTGGTCTTTCATTCATATTTAGGAATGGCGTATGTGGCCAAAAGGTTAACCATTTAATTTAAGATGAGATGGCATTGTCCACGTTTTCCTACTAATTGTCCACATACAAATTGTCCACATTCTCCTACTAATAAATCTTGAGTTGTGGACAGATGTTTTATAGCATCTGGGTAGCCTTGGTCGATGCGATATGCTCTGAAATGCATTTCTGTTCACAAAAGCTTTGCCATAGAGTTAAAATTGTTGGTTTTCTCTTCCTTTCCTCCTTCTTACTACACTAGGAAACTAGAAATTATCCTGAATCCTATCCCCAGCTGCCAAAGGATGAAACTGTGGAGAATCCACACCTCCAAAAACATATTTTGGAGTTGGCTTCCATGCTGGATGTTCGAAATGTGTTCCTGGAAACCACGCTTGATGAATATTAAAATGGAAACCTGCATCTGGGCTTTCTTACTGCATGGGTTTTTTCCCCCAGCGACACATTTTTGAAACGGTGCAGTTTTTTCTAATGTGAAGATCCACCAAAAAAAAAAAAAAAAAAAAAGGAATTTACTTGATTTTTATTTTTAAACTTATGATTATTTTTTTAAAAAAATAAAAACGGCCGTTGGGTACTGCTGTTCCATTCCACATGGGGACAGTTTTATAAAAGAATTCCTCTTGCCTCTTTAAAAAAAAGAAAAATTAGACTGAATAAATGTTTCGGGTTTTCCTTTTTGATTTGGTGATTGAATCCACCTTGGTGTCCTGTATAATCCTGGTATTTAAATGCTCTTGGTCACTTTTAGCTCGTGTGTGTGAAAATCCTTTATTTTTGTACAATTTTTTAAAATGTGGAAGTAAAAAAAAAAAAAAAAGAGGAGAGAGAGAAAAATCCAGGAAGAAAATGGTCTTCTTGTTGTCCCCAAAGATTCTGAAATGATGGGACATTTGGTGCAAAGCAGCGATAGCAATAAAAGCGTCTTTCAAGACACAAATGTGTTCGGTCAGTTCAAGCATGAGGTCAGCTCCTGTGAAGAGACGGCAGAGGGATCCCAAAAAATGGAATATTTATTCCCCATGGTTTAGAAATCAAAGTGTTCAAAGTCTGTTTTGCATGGGGGGCTAAGAATGCTGGACTTTTTCAGTCACGCTCCACTTCCCCGGAAACCTGCCTGAAAGAATGTGCTCATAGGATCTATCATCACATCAAAAAGCTGGACCGATCTCTCCATTGGAAGGAGGCTCTGGGCCTCCTTTCAGAATCTGGCTCTCCTGGCCACGAGAAGAGGGTGGTGAGAACCAGACTGGATTCTGAAATCCCCAGAGGGAGAACTGCTTGCCTTCCATCTCTCCATTTATTGCCTGGCTTCAGCCACGATCCTGCCTAGAACTGGACGAGTCCTGGCTCGCCACTGGACACGACAAAACACATGGCAACGTATTGCTGTTTGACCCCTGCTACTGCCACACTTGGACTGTCAAAGAATCTGTCCTGGCTAGAACCCAGGAAAGAGAGCATCTTTTTTCCCCTCAACTTGGTTCCGTGATTGATGGCACACCTCCACCACTCCGATGCCGTGAAGAGAGACTTCTTCCATGCCTCTGTGGCTGAGCTGCTCGGAAATAAAACTTTGCCACAAGATTTGTGAGAAAAAATACTTGGCGCTTCTCTCACTGCCTTTGCAAAATGCAGATTTTTTTTCCCCCTTGGCCAGAGCTGCTTTTTAGAGGAGAAACAGGCAGGTGGTAACTTTCCTCCCACCTACACACCTGGTAGAGCCCCTTCAGTCGTCATTTGCTCTATGGGAGTCTCCTGCAGACCAAGCTTGTGTGGCGGCTTTGGGAAAATTCAAAAGGAGACGGCAAGGGTAGAGACCTGTGCATTGGGAGCAAACAGAAGAAGTGAGGAGATGATCTGGAGGAAAGATGGGTGTTGGTTTGCCCAACTGTGTTCTGAAACCAGAGATCTGTCCCCTGACACTGCAGTGAAGCACAACTGTCTTGGAAAGACCTCAGCGTTTGATTCCTCCACCCTGATCTGTGCTCAGTAACTCATGCTTTGTATAGTAACATGCTTTGCATGTCTAGAATGTAATTGGATGTTTTCAACTCGGGGGAAGAGGAAAGTCCCGGCCAAATAATACTGTAGGTTTTGCGTTGGTGCGTTCTTGTGATCGTCTCGAGTGGTCCTGGATGGGTGGTGAGCCTTGTGGGTTGGAGGAAAGAAAGTCTGGGCATTGCAGTCCAGGATCTAAAAGGATTCGCCCATCCGAGCATGTTTTTACCTGTGCGTGAGCCTACTTTGTAATGGGGTTGCAGACTATTTTTAAGGTGTTCAAAAGAAGACATGATTTTTTTTTCCAAAGCTAGGGCTGAGGAAGGAGGAACAGAGCAGATGCTTCTTCCTTCCCCCTCAGATTTTTTTTTTGCTCAAGTAAATCTTAGGTCTATTGAGGTGTTATAGAGAGAGAGTAAATCTTAGGTCTATATCCAGGTGTGCTTACCGTGTAAAGAAAGGGGTATTCCAGTTCTGAATTTTGTTTGTTCCAGCGTCCGGAGGGCAAGGCGTCTAATGCAGGAGAGGCCTGCTCATCTACCTGAGTTGGGATATTAGCTTTCCACGGGATGAAAACTCTCTCTTGTTGGGTTTCTCGCCGAGCCTGTGTTAGAAGGGTGACGAAAGCAGGGACTGGGGAAGTGGGACTAGAGCGCTCCTTTCTTTGTGCGGTGCGTTTGCAAAATATATAACATCTAAATAGGGTTGGACTTTCCCGGGGATTTGCTCCAGGAACCTTGTCGTGCAAAACCACTGCCCGAGATCCGACATCGCGACCGGTGAATCGGACACGGCACGTTGGGGGACTCGAGCCCAGTTGGAGTTTTGGGGGGTGGGGGTGGGGGGAGTAAATAGTAAGCGGTGCCTTAGGTCGGGCATAAAGTGCAATGAGGACATAGGGGTTGAGTTTTAGGGTTTTCACACACCCTCCAAAGCCTGTGTCGAAATGTCTTTAACTTTGACAGGCAATCAGAAAAGCAGTTGAAGAGCAAAGGTTGTTTTCGTTGGGTTAGCTGTGGCAACAGGCAATTGGCCATTTTCTTTTATGGTGCTTGGTCCTTCCCCCCCCCCCCCCCCCGGTTTGCCTGTTTTGAGGCTTGTTTGTTTGTTAGTTTTAACATCAGGGCAGGTGGAAGGAGTTCCTTATATGTGTTACATGCACTGTGCCTGCCAACCTGGGGAGAGATGCATCTTGTAAATGTATGTGTATATCTGTAGATATTTATATATAGGATAGCTTGAGAACCATATGTATACAGAATAAAGATGTATGTACACAGGTGCTGGGCAGAATTCATTCCACGTAAGAGAGCATCGGTAAAAATACTGTGGCTCAGGCTGTGATTGCATGGGAGCCCACACTCCAGGCGTGGTGTTTTTTGCCTATGTGGAATGTCTTGGAAGACTTCATGGCCCCCAAAGCAGATGGACGGAGGGCTTGTGCATGTCTTAATATTCAAGACAAATTGTTAACTCTCAGCTAACAGTGATCTTGTCATGCTCACCAACCAGAGCTTAAGCTTCATGATACGGAAACCGCCCTAGAATACATTGGTGCCATTGTAGCATTATTTCCTCTGATGTATCTCACTCTGAATAGGCTTTGTTTTGACAGCTACGCCGAAGGGGATGTTGCTCAATGTTCTGGCCCCACTGCAGCATTATTTTCTGTGATGTATCAAACTCTCAACGGGCCCTAAACAGAAAAGTCATTCCTAGGGGAAATTGTTATCTAACATGCTGGTGCCGCTGTAACATTACATTCCTTTGATGTATCTCACTCTGAATAGGCTTTAAACCGGAAGTTATTCCTAAGGGAAACTGCTGAGGAATGTGAAACACGTGTGTTCAGCTTGCAAGCAGTGGTTGTCATCTAGAAGCCTCTTTCTTGCATCTATGATAAAGGAGGAGGTTTTCCCATCTGCCTGTGGTGATCCTGTGAAGATTTTCACAGCAGGACCCAGCTGTCTGGCTTCGCTTTGTGTCTTTATGCTGGCACCGGTTGTGTGCACAAGGCTTCCTTCAGTATGTCTGTATTCTGCTAATAAAATATCTGTCACCCGTAAGTCTGTAGATCGAAGCAGAACTTTTGACATAATGGATATAACAAAACACAGACGATTGTCGACCTGTATTTCGAAAGCAAATAAGAACATATAGTAAAAACTGGATATTCTTTAAATGATCTACACCTATTTATATAATGTTGCTGTGTTGCTCTTTCTGGTTCCATTGCCCATGAGGCAGCTCCTTTCCAAAACAAGTGTGAATGTCTGCTAGCCAAACACTCACCTTTCTGTCAGCGTGACGCAAGGCAGAGTCAGCAGAAGGAAGGAAATTAAGGAAGAGAAGGGATTTCTGACCTCATGATGGCTAGGACAATCAATGTGTGAGGGGTAGCCTCTACAGTGGCTCCGATCAGGTAGAATATTTTTTTGTCACGGCCACCAAAGACAACAGAAAGCACTTGCTGAAATTAAGACAATTAAAAGCACTGTCTGTCCTTTTTGGCGATACATGTAGCTGGAGAAGATAAATTTCACCCTTGTGGTCAAGCTGGACCGTGTGGCACTGTGGAGCAGGTCTCTTATGAGGTGGCAGGAACAACTGCTGGATAGCGGCATCCTTTCCTCTGTTTTGGAACTGCTTTGGCAGCTACTGGTTTTAAAATCAGAAAAATATGCTGGAGAAAAATCAAAGAGCCTTCTTAATGTCCCATCGCTCTGCTCTTCTTATATGTGTTCTCTTTCTGCTGATGTTTGTTTTAGAAGGATCTTAGCTTTAAGCTCATTAGAAAGTCTGTTCTGGTACCAAAACTGGGTGAGCAGAAAGGTTCCTCAGTGGCTTTCTTAATTCTCACTAAAGGCGGAAGCTTAAACATTAATATTTCACCTCTGCGTTGGCTATAATGTGCTTCTGTTTATACAAGCATTGGCGCATGCGAAGGCTTTGTGGAAAAAGTCATAGCTCTATGGCCGAGCACATGCTACGTAAATAGACGGTCTTGCCTTTACTATCCAGTTCTTTTTAAATGAATTAACAACTTCTATTATTATTAGGTTCTCAATGCCCTCCTGATTCACAAGAGATTTATTCCATACTCTTTGCTATAAGCACAAGAGCAAACTACATTGGTGTTAATTTTCAGCAACTGCTTCTGTTAGAAGAATATGAAAAATGCCTTTACAAATCTTTCTTCGTTTATGTATCTTTGCTTTTTTCCCCTCCTGTGTGAGTATCACCGGGTGTGTGATGCGCGCGCACACACAAATACGTTGCATAGAAATCATTGGTGGCTCATATAATGCTTTAAATTCTTTGATACAGAAAAGCAGAACAGAGAGAGAGGCAGCCGGCAGAGAGCCGGAGCTGTAAGGCTGAAGGTCTGGTTCTGATAAACTGTTTTTCACATGCACGTAAAGGGCTACGTCCAGTTATTCATCCCAGCTACAGCGAGTGGGACTTACATAAGTGTTGACTTAAACCCTGTGAGGCTACTCTTAAGAGTCTTCACTCACGCGTTGATCCCGCTGTGTATCTGAAGTGCAGTCTTGAGGGAAGAAAAAGCATCCTGCTTTTCAGTATTCAAAGTAGCTAATATCTTTTAGACGGAGTTCCCTTTTTGCAGTGTTTTATACTGTCTACAATATGGTAGCAGTTTTAGATCCAACGAGCCTCTTTATCAACAGAGAACAATGTTATTAGGACTTCTTGCCCTTTTGTATTGAAAATTCTATCGAAAATTCTTGCTAGGTTCTGGAGTGAAAACGTGGACGTGGAATTTGTTAGCTAGTCTCTTTGTCTTGAACCCAAGAGATAGCCCAACGGTTAAGACAAGAAAGAAAGAAAGAAAATTAATGGTGAGCAAGAATTTTTGTTTTAAGCTTTGGTTCTTTTCACTTCCAGACCTGAATTCTGTAGGTTTGTTGTGGGTGGGATACTTCTGTAATAATACTCATACATCTGGGTACCTGAATGGCAGCTGGATAGATCCCTGGAATGTATTCTAGTACGATCACGTGACACACAGAGCTGACATTTCTGTGTAAAGCGTCTCACAACTGATGTGATTGGTGGAAGTATGCTCTTCTGTAATAATGAAGGGTGAGACTTGATATTTATGTCACCAAGAGCTGTTTGGCTTTCGTATGTCAGCCTACGAAATAACTTTCTTTTTTAAGACCACTGAACACATTGGCATTTCCTTGGCGAATGCCACACTGTGATCAACGGCCATCTGCTGCCAGTTCTTTAAATTTCCGAAGTAGCAATGAAATGGAGCCAGATCATATCGTTCAGCCTTGCCTCGTCGTTCCTGCTATTCTGGGATGCAGGCTCTCTGTAGACATCCCAGATTGTGGGAGAAATTCTCTCTCTCTCTAGGGATTAGTGCATAGAGAATAAAGTTGACTTCTGCTTGGCCTTCTTTCTTGGTGATCTGGCAGCCATATGGGCTTACTTGAATGCACTAAGATGCTGATGGACTCTCCTTAGAAATGCCATGGAGAAGTAGCCGGGACGGCTTTCACATATAAATGGGGGGCCCTTCTGGATAGATGAATAGGAAACACATGGCCCTTCTGAGGTTGGGACTACAACCCCCATCATCCCTTTACCACTGACTCTTTTGCCTGGAGCTGGTAGGACTTGCATTCTGGAAAAATTATTAGGATTGTGTGGCAGTCATGCCTCGTTTAGCATCTTCTAATGCTGACGAACCAAAGCAGTCGTTGCTTCAATTCACATCTGGAATTCACATCTGGATTTCTAACTTAGAAGCTGTTTTCTGCTTACTGGCATTGCACACTTGCTTTAAATTCTCATGCACCTGGTAGAGAAGCTTCCATGTGAATTAAAAGTGAAGTACGTACACATAAACTAGGCATTCTAACCGGTTGCTAAGCTGTCAGCATTGTCTAGGAGGCTACGTTTAGGCCTTTATCACTTTGATGGAGCCGTACTAATTAAAAATACAAAAAAAATAAAATAATACTTAACCTAGGCAGTAGAGCCAAGACATGAACTCAATGTCATTAAATATAATTTCTATTTATACTGTGCCCTAAAGAACAAGAAACATTCCCCCACCCCCTCATTTTGCCCTATTGAGGCTAAGGGGGGAATTTTAAAAATGAAAAAAATAATAATTATTATACTGCTTCCTAGAAGAATTGGTCTATTTTTCACCTTTCTCTCGAAATGGAGGACTCTGAGCAGATTACTTAAAGGTGCTTTACTAGGTCAAGTGTCTGAAATCAGTAAGGGTTATTTTATTTTATTTTTCCGATGCAAGGAACAGCTACCCTGTTTCCCCGAAAATAAGACCTAACCTGAAAATAAGCCCTAGCATGATTTTTCAAGATGCTCGTAATATAAGCCGTACCCCAAAAATATGTCCACCATTGTGCAGCAACCAGAAGACAATATGACGGTAAAATAAAAAATCCCCTGAAAATAAGCCCTAATGCGTTTTTTGGAGCAAAAATTAATATAAGACCCTGTCTTATTTTCGGGGAAACACGGTAATTCAGATATTACTTTACCTGAAAAGGCGGGCGGGGGCTAAGGATGAAGGCAAACTTGCTTGAAGTCTCAAAACAAAGTTAACAGGTGAAAATCTAGTTTTACTCTTTTTTTTTTAAATGGTGGCTTTGAATTCTAATACCACTAAGGCCTGATCACTGATTCTGTTGTGTATCTTTTTATGCCTGTTTTCTCGATGCCATTTTGCATGTTTATGCATATACCTTTTTGCGTCGTTTTTTTTTTTCTTTTTTTGCGTCTAATCCTGTAGATTTGTAGATGCTTGGTTGGACAATGTAATAATTATCCTGTGTTCTGGGCTACTGTTCTTTTCCTAGCCTTTGCTCGTGTGGGCATGTTTGGCTAATAAGGCAGGAAGTATATATAAATTCAGTGGGTACAAATTGCATTTAACCCCCCTACTGCCAAGTAGAGGGGGCGAGAAGACAGATTATACTTCACATCAGCAGTTATTTTTTAAAAATTGTGATCATGGGTTGGTTCCTGCCCTAATCACACTTAGTAACTATAGTAATGTAACTTAGCTACATCCATTGAAATCAAGATGGCTTAAATTTTGTATACTTGGTGATTTCACTGGTTCCACCTAGAACTGCTAAGTTTAGGGCTCAGAAGTTGGGAGTTCGAATCCCCACTGGGCCTCCTTGACAGGGGCCGGACTCAATGACCCAGAGGGTCTCTCCCAGCTCTGCCATTCTAAGTATTATTCTAAGAGGGTAAAATCCATTGCCAAGCGCTTTAAGTCAGGAAGGGCTACAAATCCAGAAAAATCAAATTTCCAGACTCTAATGCCATCCGGATGGGAGTCCTGCTGAAATTCTAGCAAACTCATAAAAAGTTGGAGCCAAGCAGGTGCACTGGAATATTATCTGTACCTAAGAATGGCACATTCTTCGCAACGGTCTCAAACTTTGTGATTTTTTTTAAAAAAGCACGCTTGTATTAGAAAGTAACATGCTTTAAAAACATTTTTTCTAAAAGCTGAAATAACTTACCTTCTTAGTGGTAAAGAAGGAACTTTTAATAATCTGTGGCAAATGCGTGTCTGTAATGGAGATGTTATTGAACTGTGGTGCCAGTTGTAGGGGGGGGGGAAATATACAGCTGTATCTCTTAGGATCTCTCTCACAAAGAGGTTGAAGCACAAACATGTTACATGTAATTAACCTGTTCAAAGTGCCGCTAGTCCATAGTGCATGTGATAATGCCGTAGGGTAACCTCCGTAACAGGTTCACAAAGCCACTGTTACCTTTGTTACATAACCCATGTCTTGATGTCCGTCTCCTTGCATTGAGATTTCTGCAACATTCCTGATTCAATAAGTCCAATGTGATGCTTTTTCTTATGCTGAGATGATTAGGGGTCATTCTTGTTTACAAAGTTCCCCCCCTTAACGAGTTATTTGTTACACACTCCATACCCCACCATTGATGTGAAAACCTGATGTCTGACTCCTGTAATACTGTACATACAAAACTGTGTGTGTCCCTGATGCATCTGAATTACTTAAGCCATATGCTCAACCACAAAGGTTTCCTTTTTTTCCTCATCCGTTCGGACATTTATACAGGTTTGTTGGCTACTGTTGATCATTTAAGCTGTGGTTTGTGCATTTGTATTTCCCAGGATTTCAGTGAAAGCTAACTCAGCAAGATAATAATGGTGATGAGGCATGTGGCAGTTCTTTTTTTTTAAAAAAAAATAAACAAAAAATAAACCCCAAGTATCTGCAAGCTTCCTTTTGGAAGATTATTCCACTAAATAGAATTTCCAAGTTAAAAACACTGTGATTCTCTACACACCTGACATAGCATCAAGGGAACAAAATACTGTAAAAAACAAACAAACACCTTTTATGTTGTGTTAAGTAACAAGGATATGACGTTTCTGGGGTTTTGCTGTCAATGTATTGAAGACGTTCACGTTGATTGATGTTTGCTTAGAATGTTGAGTACATTCATCAGTTGTGAATTATTGTACATGAATTTTGTATCTGAAACCCACTCAAATTGTATGTATTACCAATATATAATAAACATATTTGCCTAATGATGTGCAGCTGAGCATTCAGAATTTCATCCTGGAGGTTTCAAACTGATACAAAACCTTTAGTGCATGATCGATAGAATCCATTACTCTATAAATTCTAGTAATGTAGTATTTTCAGTTCAGTTGGAGAGATTTCTATAGTCTTTGACCATTCTGTCCACTCTTAGCTGGTTGGATAGCTCTGCGCTTTAGGTCTCTGGTTGCAGAGGTTGGGAGTTCGAATCCCCACTGTGCCTCCCGAGAGAAGAGCCAGCCTGGGTGGCCTTGGGCAAGCTGCACCGTCCCAAGGTTGCCCCCTAGAGGAAGGGAGTGGAAAACCCCTTCTGAGTCTTCTCTACCTGGAAAACCCTGAAAAGGGTGGCCATAACTCAGAATTGATTTGATGGCACATGGTTATCATCATTATTATTACCCGTTCTTTGCTCCACCTCGAAATCATAGCAGTGAATTCTTATGAAAATTTTGTTAACCTGCCAGATGTCTGGATGACTTGCATTTATTTTATAGAAAGGTTATTTTTTGTCCCATTGTGATTAACGTGGATGGTTTCATTCAAGTGTCTGAGAACTTTGTTTGTTCTCTTATTTTAGAAAACAACGGAAACTAGTAAGCAAGAATTATTTGCATGCTTAGCTTAAAACTATGGAAATCATGTTCATGACAGGAAGAGCCCATTCCATCCCTCGTAACAACTTATTTTCGAAAGAAGCGGAATAATGGAACATGGAAGGACAACCTGCTTGCTTAAAACCAGCTCTGACGTCGGATTGAGAAAAACAGGCTGCAGGGAGCCGTCGCCCCTCTCTGCACCACGGAGGTAGGAAACACCCCGTTTTCTTTGGTTGCATTTTAGAGATTGGCAGACCTGTGTTTTCGGACTGCAACTCCCAGAGCTCCCCAGGCAGTTTGACCCCTGGCCATGTTGTCTGATGGATGCTGGGAATTGTAATCCAAAAAAGAGAAGCACACCTTATTTGACACAACGCTGTTGACATTGTTTTACGCTGTTCAGGTAGAGCCTTGGGTGAAGGACAGAAGAACTCCAGTGTAGTTTTTATCTTCTCCCTGTGATGAAGGATAGCGCTTCTGCTGCTATTGACCAGGGTGCTAAATATTTATTTATTTGATATATTTTTATCCCGCCCCACTTAGTAAACTTCTCTGGCTCAAGAGTCAATACAGGCTGTTCTTTTTCTTTCCATATTTTCAAACTATGGATAAGTGGATCAGCAGATACTGATCCTGTGGATACGGGGGCCCAGCTGTGATTAGGGATAATTGACAAGCCACATTTGTAAGGCGGACTGCCTGCATTTCATGATTTCTAAAAAGACATTTCTGCTCATCTGTCTAATATCTCATGGAGCCCTATTCTATGGCAGCTTAGGCTACAATAAATCTTGCAGCACCATGAAGTGGCCATGAGGACCCTAATCAGCCGGCTTGCCCTTCCAGATGGGTGCGGAAGGTACTACCTATCTCATTCACCAGTAGATCCCCGGTATCTGCGGGGGACTGGTTCCAAGCTTTCCCGTGGATGCTGAAAAACGCGGATGATAGCGAACGCTATACATCGCATGGTCTCTTGCTCCCTCTTGTGGCCAGTTCTGGTCACTTCATCTTTAGAAGTCTATATATTTCTAGGATTTTTCTTTTTTTTAAGATTTTTAATCTTTTTAGGGAGCGGATAAGTGAATCCGCGGATACAGATCCAGCGCGAAAAAGCGATCCAGCGGATACGGGGGTCCCGCTGCACTAGTTTGGGGAATGGGTGTCGTAGTCAAAGCGTAACACTGCTGCCGGCACGAAAGGACGACACAAAGCGAAAGCCGCCACTCAAAAGTTTTCCCTCCCCTCCTTCGTGGCTGTGGGAGGAGCTTCTCTAGCTGGAGGCGAATGGGCGGGGCAAATCCAACTGCTCCCATTCCCCGCCCCTTCCCTTGGCCCGCCCTTTTTTGTGGGCGTCCGCGTCGCCCGCTCGTCGCCTTCTGGCGTCTGCTTGATCCTCTCCCTTCCAACGTCCTTCTCTCCACCCTCCGCGCACGCGCCCTCGCTCCCTTCGTCGTCACTTCCGCCAGCCGTCGCGGGGGTGGGTGGAAAAAAGGGGGGGCGGTGTTTCCGTCTCCGGCGGCGTCTGAGGCGATTTATTTATTTATTTATTTATTTATTTTTTTAAATTTGGTGGGTAATTTCCTGTCAGAGACCAGCTGGTGAGTGGAGAGGCGGAAGCGGGCGGCTGAGGCGAATTTTTAATTTGGGAACTTATCAGTTCCCCTCAGGACGATAACCCTTCGAGCCAATGCCGGCGGTGAGGCCTAGTGGTTAGCGTCTGGCTTGGGCTGGGAGGGAAGGAAGGGGAGAGGAGGGTCGCCGAGGGCGGTGGGGGAGATAGAGAGCCCCCCCCAAACCGTGGATAGGTTGGGGGGGGCTCTTGAGGCCCAGGGGGGGTCAGCTCCTCGCGCTTCTTAGCGGGTCCCCCCCCCCCCCCCCGGCCTGGCTGGCTGAGGGGTTTGAGCCTCTGGTTGCGGAGCCTGAGGTTGGGAGTTCGAATCCCAACCTCAGGCTCCGCAACCAGAGGCTCAAGAGACGTCTCTGCTGGTCCTCCTCGATATCTCGGCGGCCTTCGATACCGTCGACCACGGTATCCTCCTGAGGAGGCTCTCCGAGCTGGGAATTGGTGGCCTGGCGCTTGCCTGGCTCCGATCCTTCCTGGGGGACCGTCCTCAGAGAGTACAGCTCGGCCCCGTGGAGCCTCAATTGTGGGGTTCCGCAGGGCTCAATCATCTCCCCAATGCTGTTTAATATCTATATGAGGCCGCTGGGAGGGGTCATCAGGGGGTGTGGAGCCTCGTGCCATCAGTATGCTGATGACACCCAGCTCTACATCTCCTTTTCTCCAACTGCAGTGGATGCCCTTCCGTCCCTTCAGCGCTGCTTGGAGGCTGTACTGCGGTGGATGCAGGAAAATGGGCTGAGGCTGAACCCGGACAAGACGGAGGTCCTGAGGGTGGGTGGCCCTGCCATCAGCGGTCTGGGGAACTCTCTCTCTCATTTGAGGGGGGGGTGACTCTCACCGCGAAGAGTGAGGTTCGCAGCTTGGGGATCCATCTGGACCCGGCGCTCACCATGGAGACTCAGGTGGCGTCAGTGGTCCGCTCCGCCTATTTTCATCTTTGGTGGATAGCCCAGCTGCGACCCTATCTTGATGTTGGGGCGCTCACCACTTTGGTCCAGGCGCTTGTAATCTCGAGATTAGACTACTGTAATGCTCTCTACGTGGGGCTGCCTTTGAGATCTATGCGGAAACTCCAGATGGTGCAGAATGCGGCGGCCAGACTCCTTAGTGGTGTGAGAAAATATCATCATATCTCTCCCACGCTGGCCGCTTTGCATTGGCTGCCCGTTCGGTTCCGCGTCGATTTCAAAGTTTTAATGCTTACGTACAAAGCCCTAAACGGTTTAGGGCCTCGATACCTGGCAGAGCGCCTACTCCCACCAAAATCTACCCGTATCCCTCGATCTAGCCAGGAGGTGAGGCTGAGGAGCCTAACGCCAAGGGAGGCCCGGAAGGAAAAAGCAAGAAACCGGGCCTTCTCGGCGGTGGCTCCTCGCCTTTGGAATAATCTCCCTCCGGAGATCCGCATGGCCCCTTCGCTGGGCATCTTTAAAAGTCAATTGAAAACCTGGCTGTTTAGGCAGGCCTTCCCTCCAACCACTACTTGATTTGCTCTTTTCACCTTTTCCATCTTGAATTAGTTTGATTATGATGTCTTATATCATTGTTATATTTTAAATTGTTTTATTTTATATGTTGTTCGCCGCCCAGAGTAGTCTATTGACTAGATGGGCGGGATATAAATTCAATAAATAAATAAATAAATAAATTCAAATCCCCCCACTGGGCCTCCTTGAGAGAAGAGCCAGCCTGGGTGGCCTTGGGCAAGCGGCACCGTCCCAGGGCAACCCCCAAAAGAAGGGAAGGGGGAAACCACTTCTGAGCGAGTTCCCTACCTGGAAAGCCCCGGAAAGGGTCGCCACCGTCAGTCAGGATTGACTGACGGCACATGATGATGAATAAACTCCCTGGATTACTGGGTGAGTTAGATATCAGAGGTTGGGAGTTCGAATGCCGCGGTGTGCCCCCTAGGGGAAGAGCCCGCTGAGGGTGGCCCTGGGCAAGCTGCACCGTCCCAGGGTGGCCCCAGAAGAAAGAAGGGGATGGGAAGCTACTTGTGAGGACTCTCTGCCTAGAAAACCCTGAAAAAGGGATGCCCGAAGTCAGAATTGACTTGACAGCATGTGATTTATTATTATTATTATGAACAAGAAAAATTTGTGAGTCACCTTGATTTTGCCGGAGGAAAAGTAGGGTGTATATGTGGTTAATAATAAGATAACAGGAAGATGGTTTGCCCAGGCATTAAAGTAAATAGCGTTAGGAATGGTTGTAGAAAAGGTAGCTGTGTGAGATAAAAGCAAAATAAAAGTAAAAAAGTAATAAAAAGAAAAGAACAAATGGAATGAGGGCCTACCAAGGAGTGTTTATTTGCATAATAGAGTAAATGAGGGAATCCTACATCCTTCTGTGGCCTGTCTTTGTCTTACCTTGTCTGCTCCCTTTTTATTACTTAGTAATTTATTAGGGTCCACCAGGTAAAAGTCGCAAAAATCGCAACCAAGAGTATAGTCCTGTGGGACTTTAAAGGCTTAACAGTTATGACATGTCTTAGCGTTCAGGTTGTCCAGTAGTCTGTCTTCAGGCTGGGGCATACATTAGAAGGGGTGCAGGGGATGATGGGGCATAATGTTGGAGTTTAACAGAAATAGCTGAGTTCCAACAATGACCAAACAGTTCCTTTTTTCTCTCACTACCAGCTTCAACATCCCCATTCTTTTTTTTTTTTACTTCAGCTTTGTGGGACTCAAAAGCTAACTGTTTTGTGGTAGTTTCATTTGCGCTTATAATGGTAGGTCCCCGTAGGGAGTTTCAGATTTTCTTTTAGTGTCCCAGCAGTTACATAGATTTCTTGCATCTATCACTTCTATTATTACACTTATAATAACATTCGTCCTGTCCTTTCTCCAAGGAGCAATGGGCAGTGTACAGAGATTTTCTTTCTTTCTTTCCTTATTCCTATTTTACTCTACTTTTTGGAGAAAGGTTATTCTAAGAAACTGAGCATCATACTTGGATAGAGATTTGAATCAAAACGCCCTTCTAGCTCTGAAGTTGGTAAATTGATTACCCAGTTCACTGGGATGGGTGGGTGGGGCAATGTGTAGCCTGCATAATTAAATTGTAAAGTGATTTAAATGCTGTGGGGCAGAATATAAGCAGCTCGCTTTGCTTTTTTGCTTTGCTATCTTTCTCAGCATACAACACAGACCCTCACAAGCAGCATTTCCAAACACCGTGGGTCTCTGAGGGTGATCTTACTGTCTGGGCAACTTTCTTTTTGGAGCAGGTCATTCGTAAAGTACCCTTTTTATAAGCATCTTAGGGCCTTAATTGTTAATAGCAGTTTGTCAGCATTTGTGCCAAAGTGGAAGCCGTTGGTGTTCTCTTACAAATGCTGAGATATGTTCTGTGTGCAATTTGGAAGTTCTGTTTTGTGTTTCCTGACTGATCTCTAGACTTCTCAGTGACATTGAAGTAACAGCCAAAGGTATTTAACTGTTGATCGTTGCTAAGGACTGCAGATGGTGCAGAAGGTCTCGGGATGAAAAATGTTTTGCACACTCAGGACTCCAAAGCTAAAGCTAGACCTCAGAGCATCCTGCTTCTGAACACTTCATCCTTCAGAGAGTGGCTGGCTTTGTCCGGAAAGGGTCACACATCTGTAATTTTTCAGATCATGTTTCGGAGATCCTGGGCTGGATGAGTCCTTCTGTCTTCACTTCTTCTGCCTTCCCTCCAGTCAATACCTGATCTTTTTATCTTTTCTATTTATCTTTATTTTTTGTTTTATAATTGTTATGGAAATTGTTTTTGTAATAATTTTGTGATTTTATCTGTTGTTTTATGTTGTTTGGAAGCCGCCTAGAGTGGTCGCAAGACCAGATAGGCGGGGTATAAATGAAATAAATAATAATAATAATAATAATAAAAGCTTAACAGCAGCAAAAAAATTTTCCCCTCCCAGTTGCTTGCTTCTCCTTACTAATCCCTTCCCCCACAATGTAGGTAAGGCCCGAGTGTGTTTTCAGAGTCAACCACTACATTTCTAGGGTTAGTACTGCCAAATTGGGGCAGCTTTCTGGTGAAAAGAAGTTCTCGTTGTGGGAGCCTTGGAAAAGCAGAGTTGATTCCACAGTTATAGACACGCCGTGGCATTGCAGAATCAGCCTGAAGATGAGCAAGGCGCTCCTCCGGGTTCTGTATTTCAGACTGGAAGTGTTGGGTATCTGATAGTTACCGTGCAGTTACCAAGGAACCCAGTGAATAATTTATGGTTGCTCAGATCGATCATAGGTAGACCAAGTGGTTGAGCGAGGAGAAGGTTTCGGGGTTTAACTGGAACTTTCTTTCTCCTCGTTTGGCATCTTTGGAGGGTCTGCTTTGCTCTGGCAACTCATCTTGCTCCCCCTTACATGCAGTAGATAAAGGGAAAGCCAAATTGACAATTAGGGCTTCCCTGGCCCTAAAGCGGCCCACATCCTAGAGCAATGCAGTTGTAGGACAAAGTTCTCTCCTAATTCCTCCTCTTGTTTTAAAGTTTCTGTTGACTATTGAAAGTCCAGAGGGAAATAACTGGGAAGTATGGATGTGTCCCGTGTTTGATTACATTCAGACAAACAGTTGACAGTGAATGCTGCCATAAATGTGCCAAAGGCAAGTGAGGGAAACTGCCGCTCAGCACCGTCTGCGATTCCTTTGATGTGTTAGCCCAGCCTCAGTGATTGCTCTCGGGTGTTATTTTTCACCTGTATTTTTTCTGAGAGATTCATGAACAGGATAATCAGAGATCATAAACAAACATGGTGACGTTCCAGACTTGGCCTCAAAAAGGTGTTTCGTTGGTTTGTGTATCTCGCCTATTGCTAACAAAGATGTTTTTTTGTGGCAGTTTCCTGAACAGGTTTAGGAAATGCTTCCTTTCGATGGTGGCTTGCCAAGTGCTGAGTTTCTCTAAGCCTTTGTGTGTACTTTTTCAGGCAGGTGTCCTGATCAGAGACCATCATCTGATTCTAGACCTTGGAATGTATTTCAAAACAAAAAAGGATGTGTCCTCACTCTTCACTGGTTCAACACGTCATAGTGCGTTGGAAGGGTATTTTACTGCCTGAACTGAGCATTAGATCCTGTTGCTTGGGCTAGCTTTCAGTGGCTAAATTTAAGTTAAGGTAAAGGTTTCCCTTGACCTTGAGTCCAGTCGTGTCCGACTCGAGGGGGCGGTGCTCATCCCTGTTTCCAAGCCGTAGAGCCAGCGTTTGTCCGAAGACAGTTTCTGTGGTCACGTGGCCAGCGCGACTAGACACAGAACGCCGTGACCTTCCCACCGTGGTGGTACCTATTTATCTACTCGCATTTTTACATGCTTTCGAACTGCTAGGTTGGCAGGAGCTGGGACAAGCGACGGGAGCTCACTCCGTCGCGTGGATTCAATCTTACGACTGCTGGTCTTCTGACCTTGCAGCACAGAGGCTTCTGCGGTTTAAGAATGGGTTGCGTATATATGTACTAATTCACATGTATTTGCTGGTTGATGGACAGAAAAGGGAAAGAGAACAGAGGAAATTTAGAAGGGGGGCGGGAATAGGTCAAAGAATTTGAAACTGTTCTAAGAACAGACTGTTGTTCTTGAGCTAAGCCTTATACCTAGACTGGTCTCTGTTCACCCAGTTCTCTTGTCAGAGTTGATTTTTATGTGTTTCTCTCTTCTTTATTTTGAATTCTAAGCATCACTGGACTATGAGCCCCTTGAGGGAGAGAAACTGACTGGATGGACAGTAGCTGTGGGCGAAAGGAAAATCTCGTCAGTCTGTTGCTGTGTTTTGGCTGCTTGATCTGGGACAGTTGTTTTGAGACCTTGCTTGTGGCTTTGGGGAAATGTTTGCCAAACTGAAGAAGAAGATTGCCGAAGAAGCGGCTACCACGTCACGGCCGGGAGGGGTGGCCAGAATGCCCAGATCGGTTAGCAAGGAGTCGATCACATCAGTCGGAGCCGATTCCGGAGATGACTTTGTGAGTATCTGAGAGCAGGTTCAGATTTAGCCTTTTCCCCTCAAAGCAGCGTTGTGTTTATCCACTCAGTTCTTACCTTGGAGACAGTCCATAGAAAAAAGACGACAATGCAGTAGGACCCCCACCCCCGTATCCACAGGGGATTAGTTCCAGGTCTCCCCCCCCCCCCCCACGGATGCTGAAAAACGTGGATTATAGTGAATGCTATTTTGATAGCGAATGCTACACATAGCAGGGTCTCTGACTCCCTCTAGTGGCCAGTTCTGGTAACTTTATCTGTAGAAATATATATTTCTAGGATTTTTCTTTTAATATTTTAAATATTTTCGGACTGTGGATAAGCGAATCAGCGGATACTGCGCCCACAGATAAGGGGGGGGGGGGTTTCCTACTGTAACTTGTAAATGTGGTTAATAGGTCTTAGTTCCTGATTTTTTCCAAATCTTAACGGTCTTCCTATGGGTCTCTTTCCAAGCCCTCGGATGGAAGCAGCTCCAGAGAAGACCTTTCGTCTCAGCTGCTCCGAAGGAATGAACAAATACGGAAGCTGGAAGTCAGGCTGTCTGGTATGTTTCCCTTTTTTTTTTTGCTGTGGCCTCGCCCATTTCACAAGCTGTAACTATTTCTGACTGCAAACCAAGCCTGCCCTGTCACCACTGGAAGTGGCAGACTGGGCTTGCAGTTCTGCCTCCACAATCCGCGGCAATAAGACTTCTGGGTTCATTTTAGGGGATAGTCTCTCAGTATTTTGAACTTCTTTGCCAATGGAAACAGGACCACTGCTCTCCTATTGTATGATGAGGAAACGCAACAAGTCCCTGTTCTCTGAATGGTTGTAGACAGGTGGGATTTACAAACGTCATGTTCGGGCGATACACTTGGTTTAAGGAGGGCCCCAAGCTACAGGTGCATCGGAAATGCTTTTCCTGTGTCTATAAAATTGTAACCGTAATGATAGACTGTAGCAGGGATGGGCAAACCATGATCTGTGGGTTTTATGGAGGCCTCTTCTGCCTCCCCCCTCCCCGAAGTGATCCTTGGTCCCAGCTGGGAAAAAAAAAAAGAGGGGTCGTTTTCTGCTCCTGAAAGCCTCCAGGAGAAGCATTTTTGACATCAAACACTGTGCAGATCCCCACAGATAAAAGCACTTCCACCCAGGAGTGAAAGTAGAATTCCTGAAATTACAAATGCCTTTAAAAATAAATAAATAAATCGGGCTTCGTGCAGCCATGATAGATCCCGGGTGAAAAACTGTCCCCTGTCAATGACTCCAGAACTGTTGGAAAGATTTGCCACCGCCTGCCCCCCCGGCAAAAAAAATCCCACCCTTTTACCTGGTGGTATCAATGGACTTCTAAGGCCCTGCAGTAGAGAGGCATCTGCTTGAAAACAATCGAACATTTGATCCAACAGGAGGCTCCTTGGCAGCTGGGTCAGAGCCCCCCCTTGTTTTAGTGCCGGAGTACGTGTGATTCTTTGTCGCAGGCAAAACTAGAGCCGCTTCCTTTTGTCTGTACCTCCCTCTGCCTTCATTTCTGATGTGCAGTAGCAGTGTTTCGTGTCACTAGCATCGAGCCCTTGACATAAATGATTTTCAAAGGAAGAAAGTCATTGTCCACCTCCACTCACCATTTATTTTTCGTTATCTCCCCCACCCCCCTCATCTCCCTGCTTATTCCTACTGTCTTGTTCATTCTGTGTGGTGTCGTCTCCTCCTTTCCCCCCAAGATTACGCTGAGCAGGTCCGAAACTTGCAGAAGATTAAGGAGAAGCTTGAGCATGCATTAGAGACGCATCAGGATTGTACGTACTCGTCTTTTCTTTCCTTTTTGTACAAGGTTGAAAGACTTGGAAAGAGCAGTGGTTAGAATCTCTCTCTCTCTCTCTCTGTGGCTGCAGTAAAAAGAGGAGAAACAAGACCAAGCTACATTTTCCAGGCCAGAGCTATGGGGACTGGAGGGGGGGGGGGGGGGTTGAGCTGGAGCACAACAGGACCCAAGTAATCACAGCGAGACAGTGTGGTGTAGTAGTTAAGAGTATCAAACTGGGACTTGGGATATGCTGTTTCATGTCCCCTTGTGCACGCACACACATGTATTACTAATACAGTAGGACCCCCATATCTATATGCTTTTTTCTTTTAATATTTTTAATATTTTCAGACCATAGGTAAGTGGCTCAGTGGATTCTGATCCCACGGAGAAGGGGGTCCTCTTGTAATGAATAAAAATCTAGCAAAGGCAGCAGGTGTCTTACGTTTATATTGTCCATGGCCAATCCAAGGTTTTCTTTCTGCCTGTTGGTGGAAAGGCGGGGATGTGGCATTCCCCTGTTTGCTTCTGTGCCTGCAAAGAGAGAGAGGGAGAAAGGCAGAGAAAATGTCAGTCTTGGGAACAGACGGGGTTGATTCATGCCAATTTTTTTATTTCAAGAGTTAAAAATGTCAAATCACAGCACTGCTTTTGTCTGATTGTTATTAAAATTTGGCCAGAGTCTAGAGGGAGGAGTGAGAAAGCTGGCAGTGCTAAAAGGTTGCCTTCTGTCTTGTTTTTTTTAAAATACATATAGATGGCTTTAAAGTTCAGTGTGTGTACAATCAAAGAGAGGCATGAGACTTGAATTTAGTATTGATTTCCACTTTGTGCTGTTTAACTCAGAACTTTTACTCTTTCTCTGTTTGATCAGTTGCATATGGTGATTTACTCGTGATTTTGTACTTATTAATCTCCTGGAATCTGGATCTTGGGGGGAAACTGCTCTTAAGCATAGTTTAGCTTTCCTGCTTGAGCAGCCATTTGAGCTTCTTTCTTCCTTCCGATGAAGCAGCTGAGATGTTAGGTTTTAAAAGTCGGGGGAGATGGAAAGGGAGTTGGAGCTTCTCTGCTTATAGAATTTACTTCCGCTCCGTGATGTTTTATTGCAAATCATTGTTGAGCTGCTGTGAGGCTGGAGGGGAAGAAAGAAGCTCATGACTGAGGATTGTAGATTCTCCCTTTTTTTCATGGAGAAGTATGAGAAAGCAATACCCGCGGCTCATAGAGTTTTCTGTGGTTGCCTTTCCTATACATCTGAAATTTGGGAGATCAGGGGTGGCAGAGGATCAAACTATATCTAGCTCCTGTCAAAGGATTTCTCTTCCACTCGCTCTCTGGAGAGAAAGCAGTATTGTTTCGAATGCAATAAGATCCCAGGTTCAGCCCACCCTGCAATCTTCCGTTCAAAAGGTTCTTCTGGACTGGGTGAAGAAATAATCTCTGCTCTTGTTGGAGTTTTTTTTTTCTTTCTTAATGGTCCTTAATGTGGCACAGTTTTGAGGATTCCTTGCTGAGCTTTCAGGTGCAACGAACCCAACGTTCCCTCTAATTGTCGTCCTTACGGCATGGGAGACTCGCCCGTTGGCGTGGGGGGGTGAAGTTTCATCCAAAACCTGGAAGTGGACAGGCATCAACCCCGGCGGCCACTGAGTGGCACCGGTGGAGCTCTGTGTGCCCACGTGCGCAGTTTGGAGGGAACGTTGGATGAGTCTCATTGGAGTTCTTCTGGCACACTCTGTCATCTAGAATACAGTAGGACTCTCATATCTGCAGGATCAGCATCATTTATCTGTGATCTGAAAATATTAAAATTATTGAAATAAAGGGTCCATAAATAAGTATTTTCATGATGTATTTACCAGAACTAGCCACTAGGGGGAGCCAGAAACCATGCTGTGTGCTCTCTGGCTCCCTCTAGTGGCCAGCTCTGGCAACACAGGGTGAAAATACTTTTTTCCTGGATTCTTTTACCGTGCTATGTATAGCGTTCACTTTTATCCGTGGTTTTCAGCATCAGGGTGTGTGCGACCCTGGACCCAATATCCCATGGATGCGAGGGTCCTACTGTGTAGGCTGCTGCCTTATACTGAATCAGACCATTGGTCAGTGTTGCCAATCCTTGACTGGCAGCAGACCTTCCCGGGATCCGGGCAGGATTCTTTTCTGGTCCTCCTTGGAGGGGGTGGGGATGGAATACGGTACCTCCTACAAGCCAGTAAAAGCTGCCTCTGACCCTGCTGCGCTTCAGGAGCCAGACAATCTGGGCTTATTCAGAATGGGTATGGTGTTGTCCTCCGCAGCCTTTGTGAAGAAACTCCAGGAGCAGAATGAGGCTCACCAGGCCAGCACGGCCAAGATGGCTGAAGGGATGACCTTGGCGCTGGAAAAGAAGGACCAGGTACACACAGAGAGAGAGAGAGAGAGAGAGAGAGAGAGAGAGAGAGAGAAAGCCGTGGTACCCAGAGTCTTCACCCTGTAGGCATGCAGAAAACTCCTAGAGGTTTCCTGGACACGGTGGTACCTCCCCTTGTTCCACCCATTTAAAAAAAACCATTTTTTAAAAAAATTGACGGCAACTGCTGGGTTGCATGGCAGGACATGGCCGTCCGCTTCCGTCACGTCCTGCGAATTTGTGTTCGTCGTCAGGACCTTCCGAAACCAGATTGGAGGCTTTTAGCGGCCTGCGTCTTTCCTGCCGTTTGAAATGCTTCTTCTGGTGGCCTGTAACCAGGGAGCGACCAGCTCCTTTTGACCCATGCGAAGACGGCCTGGGACAAACCTCTTTAAGCTTGGTGATAGATCAGCGGTCTCGGAAAGACAGCCTGTTTGATCATCCCAGATCGGATGGGAGTGTTCTGTTAGTGAGGTGTCCCTTTAAGAAAGAAAGGCTGCCCCTTGGTGATGTCACAACAGCGCCGGCTCTTGCTGTTCCTTCGGCTGAGCCGTGAGCTTCTTACTGGCTCTGCTGCTCTGCGCCCCCCCCCCTTTGTGGCGACCTGCAAGGCAGCCCCTCAGCCCCGACCCTGTCGTTTGGTGTAAGTGCCCCGATGTTCATGTGTCATTTTCTCCTTTTTCAGGAATGGAAGGAGAAGCTCTTTCATCTTGAAAAGGCGAGTGGCTGGCTTAGGGTGGCTTGTTTGTGGGTAAAAATGGCAAGGGGTGGCCCGAACCCCCACTTCGGTTCCCATCTGGACTGCAGCCATCCAGATACCCGGCAAACCTGCCTGACGTTTGGACTGGAGTCGGGAAGTTCCCTAAACGTTCTTTCCTGTGTTTCTGCCTTGGGTGCTTCCGCAGGAGAGAAAGCTGCTTTCGGCACAGTTGCAGGAGAGGGCCGAGCAGAGCTTGCACCTCTTCCAGAAGAGGGATGACTTTGATGAGCTGGAAGGCTTTCAGCAGCAGGAGTTGGCTAAAGTCAAGCACATGGTGAGGTTTCCTAGAGGCTGTCCCGTTGGGGACAGAATCAGGTCTCCAGGTCTTCGTAGAGGGGGCAGGATCTAGGGGGCCTTGGACCACCAGGTCCCCCAGAGATTGCCAGCCGCGGCTCTCCCCCCCCCCCCCCCCGCCTCCAGCCTTTGTGCTATGGAATTCTGCTTAATCCCTCCTATTCACGGATAGGCTGATTTTCATATTCTGCCTGCCTTCTCTCACGGAAATCAAGGGGAGAACGTTTAGGAGCCCAGACGATCCCGTGGTAGAGAGAGCGAGGTATCTAGCGCTACCGTAAAGTACTATCTCCAAGCAGTGAAGTCCATGTCAAATATGTCCTTGGGGGGGGGGGGGGATACATTCTAGCCAGAAGTGAGGCCAAAGGAGAAAGGAACAGACCCAAACCACTAACCTACTTGATTTAAAACCCTTTGCAACTGTTGGGAAGCTGTCATGGGATAGTATTAGGGTGGAAAAAAAGGAGGGGGGGTATGGCCTTCTGGGAACAGCCCTCACCCTTGGGGGCCCGAGAAGGGCACCCTTTTGATCCAGGGCCTGAGGTTCTCCACCTGTGGCCTTGGCTGGCAGGTGACAGCGCTCAGGGGTTAGGCAAATGGCCTTCGCTTGCCTGCCCAGATGGGTTGAACCAGAGAACCTTCTTTGTGCTGGGCGTCTGCTTTAGTTCTGAGCTCCAGCCTTTCGCTTCCCGGCACAGGGCCAATCCAAGAGCCACTTAGCTTTGGCAAGGGTGCTCTACCCCATGACTCTACGCTGTCCAGTTATCGTGAGATAACTTCTAGCTTCCGCCGCCACCCATGGCGGGAAGGTGGACCTGGATGGAATTGCCACCACCACCACCCCAGTCCCCTGTCCCCGAATCATCAGACTTAGGCTCTCTCGGATGTGAAATGGTTGTTTCTTTTTTCAATACCCAGCTTTTGAAGAAGGAGAAATCCTTGGCCTGGGTGCAGCAGGAACTGGCGTCCTCCGCCGAAGAGCTGGCCCGCGCCCAGGAAGCGCTGCACGCCTCCCAGGATGCGTCCTCCCGCTTGTCTGGGGAGCTGCAAGAACTCAATCGGCAGCACGCGGACCTGCGAGCCGAGAGGTGGGGGGGAAGGTTGCGCTGCGGACGGAGGGGCCGGGAGGATTGCCTGACGCGGGCTTGTTGTATCTAAATCCTGGGGAGGGAAGGGGCCCGTGCAACTTGGGTGGAGCCGAAGAACCTTTCCCATTCAGTTCTGCATCAGCTGTGGCTGGCGTTGGTTTCAGTGCTATGGAGGTCAAGCCAGCCAATCCCTCTACATTTGTGTGTATCGATCCATCTGTGACGGCCTCTGTCCGGGATCAACTGATGTGTCGCCAGGTCCCACTGGAGGCTGCCTGTTTTATCATCCTGAGCAAAACCCCTACCTCACAGAAAGCAATCTGGGAAGAGTGAGAACCTGTGGGTCCCCCCCCCCCATTCCCCAAAACACACACATGCCCTATTATGTAGTGACTGACGCGGGCAGCTTGAATAGGGGAGGGTGCTTTGCCTCTACATTGGGAAGGTGCTGGATGGCTTCTGGAAGGGCTCGTAAAGAGGTCCGCCACGTGTGGTTTCATGCGTGTGTGGCCTGTAAACTGGCTTCCTCTCTGCGCAGGGATGAGCTCCTAGAAGCAGAGGAGAGTGCGGAAAACAAGATCACCTCCCTGGAGCTGCGAGCTGAGGAACTGCAAAACTATATCCAACGATTGTCAGTAGATCTCCAACATGTAAGCAGAGCGGCTGAGTAGTCTTAAGTTGGGAGAGGAGGAAGCCGTGGCCGTCCCTTGGTGGTTCGGTTGCAACTCCGGTCAGCCCTGGTCAGCATAGGCAGGGGTCGGGGATGCTGAGCGTGTTGGTCCAAGCTGTTCCCCCCCCAATTTTCAGGCTCAAGTCACCGCCTCTGATTGCGGGAGGAGACTGGAGACGTTGCAAGGGGACCACGAGTCGCTGAAAGTGGAATACGAACAGCACAAGCAAAAGGTACGGCCTGTGCTTTCCTGTGTGTGGCCGTTCGAAGTGGCAAAGGGGGATGGGCCCTTCCAGGATTTGTCTGGGGGCATACCGTAAATATTTCAGGAGACCAGAAAAGCTGAAACATGCAGAAATGAAGAGGACATTACAGGAATGTAAGCTCAGGGGCTTACGTAGGCCTCTGGCTGTGGAGCCAGACGTTGGGAGTTCAAGTTACCACGATGTCTCCTGAACAGCAACCCGCTGTCCAGCCCATGACCCTGTGTGTTCCGACAGATGAGGATCGAACTAGAGGAGAAAAGCCAGCTTGTGGAGCTTTTGCAAGACAAAGTGGCCACCCTGGAGAAGAGATTAGAAGGCAATCTGTCCGGCGACGAGCACGTTCGGGAGCTGCTTCGGGAGGTAAGCCTGGATCGCTGGGGCCAAGGTGCTGCGCACGGGGTGGGGTGGGGGCATCGCTTCCTTTGATTGTCCAGCCCCCTGCCAAGGCTCTTCCAAGGCTGTGAGATTCTGTCCTCAGTGCTCTAATATTTCTCAGTCCACAAAAAGCAACCGAGAGGCCTGTGGCATGCAGAAGACTAATCGCCAAGAGTTTTTGAGACCTAAGCCTTTATGGACTGCAGCCCCACTCTGTAGGGCTGAATGGGGTGCTGTCTGTTTAAGTAATTTTTCTGGGATTGGGGAGACCTGCTTGAGCCCGTGGCAGGCAAAACGATGAGTCGTGTGGCCAGGGATCAGGGCTGGAGCTTAGCACTCCTGACAAGCTGCAAGTTTGGGGGAAAATATAGGACTGTGCACTCTTTCAGCTGATTTTTTTTCAGTGAGATGACTCGTTTTGGTTGAGGGACTTTAATAGGATGCACCTGTAAGAAATTATTATTTCCCCAAGATAGTTTTTTTAAATTCCTTGTTTCGTAATGGGTGTTTACATGATTGTATTAGCATGAATGTATTAATTGCTCTGTATCTTACTTGGGATGTGTGTGGGGGCTATCTTGGTAGGGATGTTCTGTTGACTGGGCTGCGTTGAGGAGCACCGACTGGCAGAAAAGTGGCATGTAAATTAGTGGTGTTAGTAATAATGACAATGGTAGCAACAGCAGCAGGAGAAACCAGAAATGTCAGCGACTACTTCTAACCCCTATAGAAAAGCGCCCTGGAACAGAGGTTGGAGGACGCCAGACAGCAGCTGTCGGCAGTACGCTCAAGCCACACAGAGAGCGTGGGCCTTCTGGAGAACGAGGTATGCTGGGTGGAGCGCTGTGTATCCCTGTTTTCTGGGGAATTCCCGTCAGCAAGGGAGGGAATTATCCTTGGTTTTCAGTGCAAAGTCTCCCCCCCACCCCACCCCACCCCACCCCACTCCCAGGAATGTATGATGTAGCCCTGAGGTTCCTTTGCACAAGTACAGTGCCTTTTCTGAACTTCTGAGTAGCTGTAACCCACCTTAGATATTTGATGTTAAAAGACAAAGCTTTCAGTACAGAAACGCCTTTTTGATCGGAAGTACCTTTCACTTTGGAACGGTGAAGTGAGGGGTCCCAATCAAGGCTCCTGGTTCTAAGGAGAGATGTGTGCGCATCTGTATGTATGAGAGAGAGAAAATGATCCTTCCTTTCACCGAGACCTGAATCGGTTCATGCCTAGTCACAGCGCATAGCGTTTGTGGGATTTTCCCACTTTGGACTGCGGAGGAGGGAGAATCCCATGCGCGAGTGCCTCCCACGCCTCTCTGCCCCTCCCCTCCATCTTACAAAAATCACAGGGAGAAAAGCCCCGTCAGGAGGTAGGCGGGGGAGCAGCAAATGCCGTTCAGACCCCAGAATCCCGCCCTCCCCACGGTGCCACCCAAAGCGGTGCAGCTGGTGAAAGTTGTGCCAGGTGATTCTCCTGGTTGTGCGTTTCAGCTCAAGAGTCAGAGATGGTGTGTGTTACATCCTAGATCAACAAACTGAACGGCGAGTTGGCCGAGGGGCAGGCGCGCCGGAGCGAGCAAGAGGAGCTTGTGCGCGGTCTCTGGGAAAGCAGTACGCAGCAGGTAGCTGGCACGTTGAGCTGTGGCGGGGTTTTTTTCTCTTTCCCTTTTCCTGTGCGGTGAGGAGGGGGAGACGGGACGAATGTGGAGGCCACCAGGCCGGAAACAGAGGAGAGACGGATTCTCTTGTTCTGTAGCAGAAGGATCTTGAACAAGCCCTCCGGCTTGCTGAGGAGGTTGCAGCAAAAAGCAAGGAAGACGTTGAAGGGAGAGATCGGCAGATCCAGAAGCTGGTGAGTCCGTTTGTTTGTTTCTTTGTTCGGAACATTTATATTGTTGTTCTGTGTCATCAAGCTGGATCTGACTTTATGGCGACCCTAATAGGGGTTTCAATGTATATTTAAGGAGTGTTTTTACCCGTTCCACTGCCCCACTGAGTTTCCATGGCTGAGCAGGAATTCGAACCTAGGCCTCCTGAGTCCTAGCCCGTCACTCTGTCCGCTGCACCACCCTGGGTAACATTTGCCGCCTGCCCTGTATTGCAAGATTTCAGGGTGGGTCACAGAGTCATAGAAGACAAGTGGGGTTGGAGAAGGGACACCGGGGGACATTACGTATCAAGCCCAGAGCTCGGCTTTAGTGAGGAGTTTCCCTCCCGTGATGGGAAAAGGCCATATTTTTGGCCTACAATGCCCAGAACACCCCATGGCGACGGGTCATTCTGGAACTTGTAGTCAAAAAAAAAAGTTGTCTCTGACGCTTTCCTTTCTTCTTGCACCCTTGTTGGTTCTGGAAGAAGCTTTTGTGATGAAAGGCCTGAGAATAAAATACATCAGTTTTTTTTAAAAAAAATCCCAAAGTAGCACACCCTTTGTCTCACATCTCATATACTTGCACGGACACACGCGCCCACGCTCTTAAGGGAGTGTCAGCAAAGGGCTCTGCTTTGTTCCTGTCCTTTTTCTTCCTGTCAGCAAACAGACCTGGAGCTGGAGAGAATCGGGTGGCGGGAAGGCCTCTCGGCTGCGGAGCATCAACGCGCCGAACAGGTTGGGAGGCTGGAAGAGCAGATCGCAGCGCTTGAGGCCGCGCAGGAGTCCGAAAGGACAGTGGCGCAGCACACGGCGGTGAGTGTCCCTTGCTTGTTCTGAGCAATGCTGAGGCAAGGGCATCGGAAGGGAGAGAAGACCTGGCCGGTGCCCTCCCGTGAGGCTGGGGCTGAAGTAGAAATGGATGCGCGTCATTCTCACACAGCTAGCAGAAATCCAGCTTGTGGACCACACGGGGGAAGGAAAGAGACCCGCGTGTGTCTAAAAGGAAGCCACCTGCCCCTATAGCCCAGGCACGATGATCCTTGTGCTTACCGACCAACCAATCTTGTGCTTCCATGTCTTCCTTTAGAGCCAAGTCGAAATGGAAAATGAAGAACTTAGAGAGAGATGCAGAAGTTTGGAAAGCTCGTTGAAGAACCGAGAAACTGAGCTGGAAAGACTAAAGGTACAAGACAGGATGGGGAATCTTCATGAGACCGCGTTTGGCCTTTTCGAACCCTCTGTATTTCCCACCGTGACCTTTTGTTGTGGGTCCTGCATGTTTCCACTCACAAGTCAGCATCTGGGAAGACCCCCTGCATCTCTTTCTCTGCTGGAAAGAAGATCTTGCACTGGGACTAAACCAGGGGCCCAGAAGAGACAGCCCTGTGTATCACCCCTAATATATTGTCCTCTTCTCTGGACTTGAGCTGGATCCCAGTCTGTGGAGTTGAGCTTGAAAGCCTGGAAGGAGGGGCATCCATAGACTTTTATTTATTTTTCAATTCCTTCCAGGGAAATGAGCTGGAACCTCAAGGAAGCTTAGCTGCTGTCTAGTCCAGACATGCCAAATATCAGAGATGGTGCTGGACTTTGAAAATGTATAGATGACCACTGTGGCTGGATAGCTCAGTGGTTAAGATCTCTGGCTGTGGAACCAGGGGTTGGGAGTTCGATTCCCCCGCTGGGTCTCCTGGGAGAAGAGCCGGCTTGGGTGGCCTTGGGCAAGCTGCACCGTCCCAGAAGAAGGGAAGGGTCAACCCCTTCTATGTATTCTCTACCTGGAAAACGCTGACAAGGGTTGCCATAAGTCAGAATTGACTTGACGGCACACCGTTCTTGTTGTTGTTGTTTGTTCTATAATACTTCTGTGAATGGAGATTTCTGTCTTCTCTTTACCACTTATTCTGTTGTCCTGCTTGTTCCTGTCATTAAGAAGGTGTTTGGGGTGATGACGTGGGTGAAGGGAAGGACAGATCTCTGGGTTGGCTATAAGGATGGCTATGTTTCGGGGCCCAAAGGTGGTACCCCCTTGAGCTGACCATAAAGCTGAGAGAAAGGAGCGTTTGGAATTTCGAACTCCCAGCTCTCTTAACACCAGGCTTCCTTCTGCATTGCAGGCAGACTTGAGCAGCGCTGCAGAAAGGGCGGAAACTCTGGAAGAGATGCAGAAGCAACGGGAAGAGTTGCAGCAACAGGTGGGACACAGCACAGAGGGGCGTTTAGAGGGGAAAAAAGGGGGCTTTCTGGTCTCCTTGAGGCCCTGCAGAAACGGGCTCGGGGCTTGTCACAGCTCTCCGGCGCCTTCCTGGTCCTGGCTGAGGTTTTGGGCAGATTTTAAGAGTTACAAATAATTTGTCTCGCCCTGTCAGAAACAGCTGGGAATTAAATGGCTTTCTTTCAGGGGTACTAAAACTTTTTTTTTCTGAAGAGGTGCCAGAGCATGGATAAAGTTCCTTGCTTCCATTACAGTTCAGAATCCTGGGAGCTGATTTAGAACTTAGGGACGTTCTGCCTGATGAGATAAAGCGGACGCCTCTCTCTAGACCTTTCTGTTCAGTGTAGAGCCATTCATTCCATCAAAGGAGTTTGAAGAGTTCTGTAGGAGCCAGACTTCCTGATCGGGGGGGGAGGGGGGCCTCTTTCGGCAAATCCACAGCCCTGCAGCCTTTGGTCTAGGATGGGATGCAAGCCAAGGGCCACATGTCACCAGCCACAGCAGCCCGTACAGCCTCCTCCTAGCCCCCCTCGAAATATTTTTTTGGAGGGGGCAAAGCGGAAAGTTGCAACCTTGAAGCTCCAAGGAGGAGTTGCAATTCTCCATTTTAAAGCTATTTTGGCGCATCTCTCCAACTGGAGGTGAATGCCCACTCATTTCTAGTTTGGGGAACAAACTAGGGGAGTCCCGGTTTAGTGAAAAAAAGGGGGGCAAACCCCTGAAACCACCATGTCTGCCTTCTCTGTTTTAGTTGCTTGCCAGTTGGCTGGTGCGAGAATGCCATTCTGCGGTCCCAGAATTACTGGCTTTTGCCGCCATCTCCTTCCTGGCAGGGTGGTGGTTCTGCTGTAAGTTCGTTACAGTTCGTTACAGATGAGGCCCAGTTGATCTCGTACAATTATTCTTGGCAGCCTTTCGATTTTTGGTTTCTCCCCGGGGTGGGGGTGGGGGGGGGTGGGAGAGGCTGTCTCCCATACATTCCCGTTCAAGCAGTGTTTTCACCTGCCGCCTGCTGTTCAGAACAGAAAACTGCATGTGGACCTTGCATTTTCATTTGGCTCTTTAGGGAAAACCATGTTTTTTGTGATTCCGTTGATTTCCACAGTAAGAGGCAGTCCAACCCAGAAACCTTCCCAGAGACCTTCCGTCCTGTTTCATCCACTAAACGATTTCTGTAGCGCTGGGACGATGCCTGGATCAGTGATAGAACCTGAGTGGGGTCGGCCCTGACCTAGCAAAGTCACTGTCGTCTCTGGGTGGGCAGTACAGGAGCGGAAAATATGGCTCTAGAGATGCCGATAAGGTCAAGGTTATTCAGAAGACGTTTTTGTAAAGGGAGGGCTTTGGAATTTGTGGGTTGGAGATGAGGAACGGAAAGACGGGAGAAGCGAGGCAGGGAGGGGGCAGCGGTATCAAAGCAATGTTTTAGAAGTTACTTTTTGGTACGTGATCTTCCACTGACCTCCCCAGCGAAGCCTTCCAGGAGCTCTCCTCTGACAAAGTAGTTTCCTCCGGTGGCAAACCAGGCAGCATAGGAAACAAACAAACAAAAAAGGATCAGGTGAAGATAGTTTTGTATTGGGGGGGTTTTACGAAAGAGGGAGTTCACACATTTGCATGTGTGCTTTTTGCAACAGGTTGTAGGAACAAGCCTTCGTTGCAAAGGCTGATGGGTAAAGGCAAGGCGTAAAGAGACCATTATGTTGAAATCCAGGGAGTGAGGTTGGATTCAAAAAGATGATGAGCAGAAAGCAAATAGCCACAAGGACCCCTGTACAAAGCATTGAAGTGTTTCTGTGGTGCTCTAATTGTGGAGTGCCAACTCTTTGGTGTCTTTCTCTCAGCAGGCAAAAGCCATTTTATTCTAGACGGGTGCTGTTTTTTTTTTCCTTTTCTTTTCCCCCCAATTCACCATGTTTTAAAATGACTTTTTCTTTCCACGGGCTTTTGAGATTACCTTTATTTGTATTTATAGTTTTACCTGTATGTGTTTTCTTTTTGTTGTGATCCACTTCGGCCCCTGCTTTAGGAGAAAAGTGGGAGATAAATCAAATACACAGATAATAAATAAACCCAGTGAGACCGGTTCTGGGGTCTGCAAACGGAGGCTAGTGATCCATGCAGCTGCGCAAATACTCGTCCGTTTCCAGGGTGGAAACCTTCCGAAAGAAAGCTTGGCGAGTCTCATTTTGTGACCCTGTTTTCTGGTGGTTAGGTTGCAGATCTGACCTCCCTGATAAAGGAGAAGGACCGGCTTATTGCAGAGAAAACGGACTCACTTCTCAAAGAGGAGGAAGAGCTGAACCACATGAGGCAAGGTGAGACCCCGTGAGTCTTAAGCCTCGACCATTGCTGAGAAGCTGTTGATGCTGCGCCTTGGCCCTTCTCCTCCTATGAGCCGGCGAGCCCTGAATCCAGTACCTGGTTGTTGTTTTTTGTGGTCCTGTCCACTAGTGGTGGATCTTCTTCGCTCCCCTTGTGCCTCTCCTCAGGAGCTTCTGCATTTCGGGCTCAGAGCGCTGGCTTTGACTTGCATTATCCACAGTACAATATTTAAACGGATCTTAATTGGAGGCCATTCTTAGTTCTTAGCAAGTAGTCCTAGGATAGTGTATTTGAGCCTCTCTAGAAATCTTTCCCACCCTGAGTCATCTCAGTTGAGTAACGGGCTTGCAGGACGGTCGGCCTGAGCCCAGTAGGAATGAACTCCTGATGTTTCTTCAGAAGGGGTTTACTGTTCATTTATTGGTTTATTTAAAATATTTTTATCCCACCTTTCTCCAGTTTTCCTTTCAAAGAGGTGGGTGTGTGCAAAGCACCTGATGCTGAAATAAGATGATCTGAAGTACTCCCCCAGGTGCTTCTCTCCCTTGCTTGGTCCCAGCGGGTCTGGCAAAGGGCCAGTTACTAATTGGGAGGTCACAATCGCAGATGCCCCTGTGAGGCCTTGGAAGCTTGTCTGCTCTCAAAGTAGGACAACGGCTCTTGGGTCGCAGTGGGAAGGCCAGGGCCGGAAACACGTCAGTGATGAAACTCATCACGGTGATTCCAAACGAGACGTCGTTTCTTGGCCCGACTTTGCTACGAGGCGCAGCAAGGGAGAACCATTTATGTCACCCTGACCTTCTAAGATGCATAGAAATGGGATTTTTAAAAAGTCAGTGGGACTTCTTAAGAGCTCACACAGAATAGCGGTTAAAGTGGTGGACTAAGAGCCGGAGGTTTGGGGCTCTCCTTTTGGTCCGGTTGCTCCCCTCTCGGCCTTGACTGCCTCTTGGGGTAGTTGTGGTGGTAAAACGAGAAGTTTCGAGAACCATTCTGAACCTCTTGGATAAAAGGATGGAGCCCAGAAAAGCATGAACGGACCCAACCCTTGGTGGCCCCCAGGAAGCTGTTCCCCCCCAACCTCCTCTTTTCCTTTGTTCCCAGGCCACGATGCCCTTTTGCTGCAGGGGCACCAGCTGCAGTCCAGCCTCGACCTCTGCCAGCGCCAGGCCGCTGAGAGGGAAGCTGCGGCCGAGGGGGAGAGGCGCACGCTGCAGGCGCAGCTGCAGGAGGCGCAGGAGTGCCTGGGAGCCAGCGAGAAGCAAGTGAGCAGCTAGACCTTTAACCCAGGGTGGGGAGAGCCCCGCCTCTCCTGCCAAAGACCGAGAGGGGAGCTTCTCTTCTGGAGTGCCTCTTGATGCCCGGACATTCTCCTGCGTCTTTCTAAGTGTCCCGCAGACCGCCCGTTCAAGAACCTTGGGCGGGGAACAACGTCTGCCCAAGACCCAGAGGACTGGCGAATTCAGGAGCAGTATCTTTCCACTTCTGGGCTTTGCTTTCCCCCTCATCCTGCCAAGGAGAAACCTACCTGCCTTGAACCGTTCCAAGCACACACACGTGGCCCCCCTCGGCTCGCACGAAGCCTGCTAAACTCTGCTCCTTCTCGCCTTCTGCTAGGTTGCGATGCTGGAACTGGCATCCTCCGCTGCCGAGGAGCGCCTGCATCCTCCAGAAGATGGAGGAGGGGAGCCAAACGGGGATGTGACGGCCGCGGACGTCGTCCAGCTCCAGAAGGAGAACAGGGACCTGGAGCAGCAACTTGCAGAGAAAAACAAGGTGTGGGATCTGCCTTCTGTCCTTTTTCTCTGGAGCGTCTCTGAGCCTTTGTCTTGCTCCTAATAAAGCTTTTCTCCTCTCTCTCTAGCATGACACCATCTGCCACAGGGAACTGTAACTTCCTTGCCTTTTTCTTCCCTCAGGAATATCTTAAAAAGGGATTGTAATTTAGTTTTCACTCTGTTTCTTTCCCCTGAAGTGCCTTGGGTGGGCAGTGTCTCGATTTTTGTTCATGTAAGCGGCAAGCCCACTGCAAACAGAATTGCCACCAGATAATGATAATAACGATGATGATATTGGTCTTTTTATTCTTAAACTCTTAATTGTAAAGAGTTTCTGCTAGCACGGTGGAGTAGGGCATGTGTAAACAATGCCGGGAGCCCTAGCTTTTAACAAGCCAGGCGGTCAGGATTCAGCAGGATTGTGGCTTAAAAGAATCCACAAATATTTGAGCAAGCCACGCAGGGGACAGCCTGTGCCAATCAAGAGCTGGTCTCTTTCCTGCAGTTAAAAGAGGAAAAACGGCATTTCTGCACTGGAAAGACCACACCACAAATGGTTGGGTCTATCGGAATCTCTAAAGCGGTCTTTCTTAGGAGACTTGGAGTGTCTGGAAAAGGGAAAAAGCAAATCCAGGTATCTTAACTAGAGGGCCTGTTTTGATTTTCAGTCCACTTTATGCAGACCGCAACTGAAAAATACGAGAAAATTGTCCCTGCGTTAAAAAAGAAAGAAAACAACTTGGACAGAGAATTCCCCAACCCACATCATGGTTTCTCAAGACACTAAAATAATGAACCAAGCTGGGTTGTTTAGTGGTTTAAGGCATCTGGCAGCAGAGCCAGAGGTTGGGAGTTCGATTCCCCCGCTAGGCCCTCCCTGACAGGGACTGGACTTGAGGGTCTAAGGGGTCCCTTCTGGCTCTGCAGTTTGATGATGATGATGATAACACAGAAAAACATTCAGTAGAAAAGTGAGTTGGAAGGTGTCCGGTCCGCTGTAAGCCGATGTTCTTCTCTCCCATCTCCCCCCACTTTTCTCCCTGGGCAGGTTATCAAGCAACTGCAGCAGAGAATGGCAGAGCTGAAGAAAACCTTGCAGAAAGAACTGGTGAGTCTCGTCTGAGCCCAAAGTCTTCCTAGCTCTCTCTCGATCTGAATACGTGCTTTCGACCGAGGGTACCGGAAAACAAAGCAGGCAAATAGACAGCCAAAGGGATACTCAAGACTCAGGAGATGCTGGAAGGCAGGCCTGGTCGAGCTTTTTCACCCCTCGAGAGAGGTTCCCCTTCACACTCTAGCCCGGCGTGTTTGTCTCTGCGAGTCTAAGAGAGGCGTGCCTCCAATGGACAACTTGGGAGTAAGGGCAGAGTCCCGTTCCTTGAGAATGTTCCCTCCCTTGACTTTCAAAGGAAATTTGAACCAGCTTAGGTTTAAAGTCTTTCAGGAGACGCTCTCCTTGGTGGTCTTAGCCAACATCCCAAGCAGATTTGGCAAGAGAAACTCCAGAGAAGGCCTTCTTTTGGTGTCTTCTCCCAGGCTCTGGAAATGTTTACCGCTCGATAGTTTTAGTCGGCGGGCAAAGACAATGTTTAGACAACAGTCCTTTGCCCATAAGCCAGCTTGATTATATTCTCATTGGTTCTTATGAGCCGTTTTTCTTTCTGCTTTGCATGTTGTTCTGTTGCGCACACACACGCACATCCCTTGACATTTTGTTTTCTTGGTGTTCGCCACCTCAACCATCGCTAGGGGGAAAGGCAGGATAGAAATACAGCCGATCCCTCTGCACAATTTAGGCAGGTGGCTAGATCCATCTTTTTCATGTGCGTTGCATACACTTTTTAATGCAAGAAAAACCCGCCCGAAAGGCAGTTAGGGTTTTTGCAAAGAGCATGCGGCCAGGACGGGTTGGGGAACGTGGCATGGTGTCTGCATGGCCGATGAGATGTGGTCTACACCATAGCTTGCATGCATGGGATGGTTATGTTTTGCTTTTAAATTAACACTGTTTTCCCTTTTTTAGAAAATCCGGCCCGATGGCGAGGTTCCTGAAGTGCCCAGTGCTACTTTGACTGTTACAAACAACTCCGATCTGAATGATTCCCGAGAGATAAACTTCGAGTACCTTAAGCATGTGGTGCTAAAATTTATGTCCTGCCGGGAATCCGAGGTAAAGAAACAAAGGGGGGGAAAAAACCTACAAATGGTTTCCTGATTAAGCATTTTTAACCTGTTGCTTGGGGGCTTGGAATCAACTTGTCATTGGAATTCCATACACCTTCTAGAAGGCTGTCTTTAACAATAGTTGAAGGGGAAGTATGAGAAGCTTGCTCTGGGTAAGAAAGTCTAAATCCTGGGTCCAACCCTGGGGGTTATGATGTGCTTTCAAGTTGGAACTGACTTATGGCAACCCGAAGAGGACTTTCAGCTGGATGGCTAACTAAGTGGTTTAGCTCTCTGGCTGTGGAGCCAAAGGCTGGGAGTTCAGTTCCCCCACTGGGCCTCCACAGAGGAGCCAGCCTGTGTGGCCTTGGGCAAGCTGCACAGTCCCAGGAGGTTCTCAGAAAAAAGAGAATGGAAAGGGTCACCCTAAGTTGGAACTGACTTTGACAGCACACAATTATGATTATTAATAGGACTTTCAAGATGAGATATTTATGGAGTGATTTTACTAGTGCCTCCCCCCATGAGTTTCCATGGCCAGGTGAGGATTTGAACTCAGCTCTCCTGAGTCCTAGTCTTGTTGGCTGTGTCACACTGAGTATCTGTAACGTTGAAAAGTGTGTGCAGACTTGACCATGGAAAGGTCAGGGTCTCCGATGGAAAACTGGAACGGAGATAACTCAGGACATATCAGACTAGAAATCGGCTCCACTGCCTTTCGTGCGAAGGAGTTCTGCTCCGTAGCCCCACCTTGGGGAACGTTTCTGCTGGGGATGGGCGTACGGCCCCCGGTGACTTGGCGTTCGTTGCGTTTCAGGCATTCCATTTGATCAAAGCCGTGTCTGTGTTGCTCAACTTCTCTAAGGAGGAAGAGAACATGCTCAAAGAGACCTTGGAGTACAAGGTAAGGCTTTGTGGGAGCCCGCGATCCGTTCGCGCGGGCATCTCTCTTGGTTCCAGACTGCAGCATCTGGCAGTCTTTGCGATGCAACACTAAGAAACCGACCGACCGACCAGGCTCTTGCTGCGGTGCCCTGGCCACGGCTCCTCCAGAGAGGCGCTTTTTTGCACAGTTCTCCGCAAGCCCGTGACGCTCCCCTTGGATTAGGCTATCGGCTGTGCAGCCGTTTTAGTTTTTTTGACACAGGCTACACAACAGCATGTGTTAGGGTAGGATGAAGTTAAAGCTCACACCCAATACACTTGTGAATGGCTCGCTCTGCGGAGGAGCAACCCTGTTGGGTTACTGAAGCTGCCGCGCTCGTGAATTTGCCAACTCTTGGTCCTTCAGAGGCGCGTTGGGTGTCCAGGGTGCAAATGGATGCAGCTTCAGGGGCCGACGCTTAAAAAAAAACAAAAAACACATCCACACTGAAAGGGTTCTCCTGCTGCACACCTGATTCGTGTTGTGCTTTCTTTCCCCCCTGCTAGATGTCCTGGTTTGGATCAAAACCGCCCCCCAGGGGTAGCGTTCGACCCTCCATCTCAAATCCGAGGACCGCCTGGTCGTGAATGGACCCGAGGACGCACCACCTCCCTGCCTCAAGTAGCTTTTTCTTTTCTTTTTTTCCTATGAAAACAATGCAGCGCCCACTGATTGAGGTGTCTTCATTGCTCTCGCCTAGTATTTGTGTAAAGAACTTTGGGGGGGGTGAGGGGGGCGGATAGCTACAACGGTTAAAAAGTGTCCTTTGCTCTGCAGCCTTTCAACCTTTCCGGGACGAGCACACTTCAGGGCGGGCCACCCAAGGGGTCCCCTGCAGCAGAAACGGGTTTCAGGTTTCCAGGGGCAGGGAGCGATGGGGTTGTGAGCCTCGGCAGCAGAAGCCACAAAAGTGGCCGTTGCATCCATGGAGACGGGAGGGTCATTCTGCCTTCTCAACCTCTGGGCGGCTGCGGCAACCGGTGCGTTCGGTCGAGCTGGACGTGGTGCCCTACCTCTCCCAGCCATGGAGAGGGCCACTTTCTACAGAGCTGGTCCGCTTTATTTTTCTTAAAGAAAAATAATTTTTAAACGGTCTTTATGACAATACTCTTTGCCTTTTAAACGGATGTATTAAATGTGGTGGTGGTGGTGTAGTAGTAGTGTGTAGCTTGGAAAAAGAATAGCAGCCAGCCACTCCTTTTGACGAGGGGAACGGAAACCGAGCATCAAGAAGAAGGTACCAAACGGCAGCCTTGTGGCAAAGGCTCCTCCTTCTGTGATCACATGCGACTGAGCCTGCTTGGAGGGAGACCTTCTTTGCAAGATACTGCAGAGCCTTTTTCATGCACAGCCCGCAGAAGACACGATGCTGCTCCTAACAGAAGGATGGCTAACTTCGCTGACCTCCTTCAGAAGGAGAAAGTGCAGAATCTGGTTGCAATTTATAGTCAGGCCCCCCCCCCCCCTTTTCTAGTTCTTAATCAAAATGTTTTTTGGATCCCCTTGGTGACAGAGTTCAGTTTTGGTTTTTTTGTTTTCAAATTAACCAGGGTAATTAGAGGAGGCACCACATACTGTACAAAACACCAAGCGTGCAAGATAGCAGGCTGCCGTTCTAATAGTATGACTGCGTATTGCTAAGCAACAGTATTTTTTATCAACCACTTATGAAGAGCAGAAAAATCATCCTGGGGCCTTTGCTCTTTCTTGGCATAGAGATTAAGAATTGGTACTTCTGGTGTTGCCCGAAATGTACCTTTGAGAGAGAATTTTAAGATGTTACAGAAAAACACTCTGGACGAGACCGAGATGTATATATTCATCAACAGTAGCAACTAATGCACTTTGTATTAAGAAACACTACACCTGGGGAGTGTGTATATAAGGGGAAAAAAAACCTTTATGGACGGTTGGTTAGTCCACACACGCCGTGCACATATGGACCGAATTATGTAATGGAACCTAATTTGTGGTGCAATACAATTTTTGATTAAAACTTGAGGCTGACTTACTACCTTCCTGGTCATGCTTCAGAGAAGGTATGCTTTTTTCCAGTTTATATTGTGTGTTAGAAATTTAACCGGTAAGACTTCCCTATCCAGTTAGACTGAGAAAGTTACGCTGGATACTTGCCGGGAGAGGGCTCCTTTTGTACAGGGGGAAAGAGCTGTCATGTACAGTAATGGAAAACTCTGGGCTCTTAGATGTGTTTGTGTGTACAGAAGAAAGGCAAGCAAAACCACTAAGGAAGTGACATCTGTAGTGTGTGTGAAATGCACCCAGAAAGCTCAGTGTTGTTTGCTTCTGGCCTTACTGGACTACCCGCTGGTCAAGTTCACCAGGGAAGGCACCGCCATGGACCGGACACAGAGGAGAGAGACACGCGCCTGTGGCATTCAAATTCCGTCGCTGGTTTATTCAAACCATCCAAGAGCTTTTATTTTGACAGAGCAGCAGGCACTTTACATGAAACCAACTCCAGACTGAGCCCAGCGATTCTCGACTATGTACAAAAAAGCCCTCTTGCATAAGAAAAAAAAAAACCCTCAGACCGATGAGGCTCTGTGTTGCTTCTGACATCACACCTAACCCTAACCCTCCCCCTAACACAAAAATTTGTTAAATTTAAATTAAAATCTTGCGCACGCACACACACACACACACACCTACTGGGCCAGCGCAGGAGCTGTTCTAGAGACAGCCAGACTCCTGTGCGCGCGCACACACTGACAGACATGTCCCTTTGCAGCACACGTTGGATGGCATCTCTCCCCCCCCCCCCCCAGCTCCTGAATCGTATAGTCAGAAAACATGAACACATAAAACCTTCCCCCCACCTCTGTGGTTAAAAGGACGGCTTGCCGAGAGAGGAAGGAGACTTCTCTGCCCCCCCCCTTCTCCCCAACATGCCGAATGTCAGTAGATCGTGGTTCCCAGAACGATGGGCCAAAGTGTCGTCGTAGCCAGTTTCCTTTCTCCTGGCTGCAAAAGAGTTCTTGGTGTCTCCGCTCAAGTGAACAGGTTTTGTATTTTTTTTGTGTGTTTTTTTTTAAACAGTTTTTCGTGCAGTAAGAACTCTGACTATGGATCCTAGTCCACCTACTGCTAACGCCTGGAAGGACGGAAAAAGAAAGAAAAGCAGAGTTAGTGGCTGGGAAGCGGCACGGAAAGGATCTCTCCCACCCTGCTCAGTCGGTCCTCCTGGGCTTGGCTGTGTAGGAACGATTCTCAAGAGGCCCCAGCTTGATAGGTTAACCACCGCCTGCTCTTCGCGTCCCTTGCTTGCACGTGCGAATGCCATTCTGCTCCCCTGCTCGCTCAAGATGCAGCCTCAAACCAACCCACAGCAAGCGAGATAAGAATGTTTAAAACAAACACTTCCCAAAAGCAATTCAGAGGACACATGTCAATCTTTGGAATTTTCCAGAGGCAGGAGTGCCCCGAAATTCTCCAACCGGCAGACAGCTTCCGACTAAGGTTCTACTTTGTGAAGCGGATTTCCTCTAAATTCTTCCACTAGCTTTCCTCCCCCTCCACTTCTCTAGGATGCAAGAAGGGGTTGTGAAGCAGAGACCTACAGACTGTTGATGGAGGTTCAATCCAGCTGCAGCTATGCAAGCTTTGGTGGGGGATCAAACCTATTCTAAGACTGAGGAGAGGAGAGAGCAGCATTTTCAAATACTTGAAAGGTAGTCCTACAGAGGAGGGGCAGGATGTGTTCTCAATCATCCCAGATATGAAATAATGGGCTCAAGCTACAGGAAGCCAGATTTTGAATGAATATCAGGGGAAAAATTCTTAACTGTTAGAGCAGTACGACAATGGAACCCATGACCTCGGGAGGAGGTGAGCACTCCCAACGCTGGAGGCCTTTGAGAGAAAATTAGACAGCCATCTCTCTCATGTGCTTTGATCTGGATTCCTGTACTGAGCAGGCGGCTGTACGCGATGGTCTTAGAGGCCGCTTCCAACTCTGTGATCCTAACCTGATGTACCTGGACAAGGAATCCTTCTGAAGTATCTAAAGACACAGAAGTATCTTACTATTCTTCAAACACAGTAATATGAAAGAGTCTCAGTCAACTGATTCAGTGCCTGAATCTATCTCACGGTGTAAAGCGACAGCTAAATGCAAATTAACCCACAACCTATATACCTGAGGATGCTGAAATTTCCAGGGTAGTATTTCAGTCCTGCCCCCATGCCAGGAAATAAGCTCGAGAGAACACAACTTCAGTCAACCACAAATGGCTCAGAAAAGGCAGACTACCAGGTGTTAGTATTTCTGTGACTACCGTCTATGCAGCAGGCGACCTTTTACTGCTTGCAGCGAGCGAGCAGAGCAGCTGAGGGGGCCTGGATCTCCATCTCTTTCACTCTGAGTCATTGGGTGTGTTTGTCAGAAGTTTGGGCGTTGTGTGTGTTTTTTTTTTAAAGAAAGCAAGATCAGCCTCCTCAACTCCATCTGGGGCAGGTGCCGCTTCCTGCCCTCCGACAGACGTATTTGCGCTTGGCAGCTGCCTGCCAAGAAAGAGAACCACAACATATTCTCTTTCTGCTCAGAGTCCTGTGGAAAGGGTGCCTCTAGGATCAACTGAGGAACCTTATGAAACCTTTCTTGGAAACGCCTTGTTGCTCTGAGCGCGGGAAGTTGTGGGAACATGATGTGCGGCAGTTCTTTCTTCTTTACCCCGTAGGAAATCAGTTGTCAGATTTCACACGCCTTCCCACCCACCCCGCCAGCTCCCGTTTCCACTGGAAACAAGACGGCGAGCAGAAACAGGTTTCATGTTGTCATGAGAACACACATCCTCCATCCATTCACCCCACGGGTGCATCTGCAGGGAAAGCTGCGTCCCCGGGAGCCATTCACAGAGCAAGGGCGGACAGCTGCTTGTATGCTACCCTGTTACCAGGAGCCGACACTGGTTTTGTAAGCTGCATTTTCTTCCTCCAAAACCTATGGTTCACAGGCAACACAATTCCATATAGGGGCAGCTGCCAGCTGTTTCAGAACTGTGTGCAGAAGGATGTTTGTCCCATTCCAGTGGTTCCCGACCTTGGTCACCCAGGTGTTCTTCGACTACAACTCCCAGAAACCCTGGGGCAGTACAGCTGGTGGGGAAGGCTTCTGGGAACCACAGTCCAGAGACACCTGGGTTCACCAAGGTTGGGAACCACTGCTCCACACAAATATCCTGCACACAGAACTGTAGCAAGAAAGGGACACTGCTAAGCTGGCCCCTCCCTGACACACTGGTTTTCTATAAGGAAAGAAGCTGACGGGTCGCTTTGCTTTGAAACATGCCGGCGTTGAAGCCTCTCATCTCCAGCCTCAAATTGCAGAGGACAGATGTTATGACTGGGTCCACCTGGCCTTCACCGCGTCAGGCCAAGGAGCTGCAGACTGTCAACTCTAGAAATCACAGCAACTTCCCTTTCCAGGCGGAAGCATGACCCAGATAATTGACCTCCAGGTACATTAAAGCAAGGGCGTTCGTGTGCAACAGACGGATCGTTCGTATCGCACAACGGCATTCTACTGCTTGGCCCACCAAACCAGGGTGTAGCTACAAATCCAACCGACTGCCTTGTAAAGCGGGACACCTTGGGCCAAAATCGAAGAGCGCTCTTGGATGTAATCTGCAGGGATGCAGAAGATGGCATGGGGCCTGCCGAACTGGGGACTACAAGCCAGGTCACCTACCTTTTCGTGCCACTGAAGTAGTATTGCACTGCTATTTTCCGTGGGCTTTTCAAATCCTTTATATATGTACTTCATTAACAAGTCAATACCGTTGTTGTCTAAGGAGTTCACCGCTTGCTCGATCTCACTCCCTTTGAAAGAGGTCAGGACCCTCAGCACCATTTCCTGAGCCCGCTCCTGAAGAAACGCACACAGACAGCAGAATGAGGCTGCAGATACTCTAGATTCATACGGTTTTCTCGTACAGTTTGCCTGAAGGACGGTGGAAGACTGGATTCAAAGGCACCCTGAAAAGGGGATTGGAGCGATGGCGACATATCTATGGGTTGCATTCATAACCCACCTTTCCTCCACACACCCTTGCGATGTAGGTCAAGCTGAAAGACTCCCTGACTTGAAGTCACGCAGCGAGTTTTATGGCCAAGTAGGGATCTGAGCCCAGATCTCCTGCATCTTTAGTCCAGCACTCGTAGTCCCATTATAGCTAGACTAAAATAAAATTCTCATGGCTTATTTCGACAGAAAGGGTGCCCTTGACTGGAAACAACTCTGGAATGAGGACAGCAGCCCTGGGGATCAATAACCCGGGGACCTAGTAGGCCTCGCCTTGTAACTGGGGGCCTTCTAGATCCCCATTGACAATGTCAAGACAGTGATGGCGGAGGCACCCCCTGGATTCCACTTACCTTTGCGGCTTGGTTCTTGGTATTAACCAGGGAATTCTGCAAAGCGGCATGGAATGCTCTTAGCATATCCCCTGTGCAAGACGGTGAGTCAAGGAATGAAAGCCGTGGAGCTGAGAATCACAAGCCATCTCCCCGAATCGAGCCGGGCTCCTTTGGTATTCCCTCTGCAGGGGCTGTACCTCCACAGGGGAGACCTTTGGGGCACCAGCTTGTCAAGCGGCATACATCACTCCCCACGGCCGCGCCAACTGCCTCGCTCCTGCCAGTCTTGATTCCAACGTCACCCGTTACAGAAACAATCTGTTAAATCTGAGGCTGGCTAAGAAGCCAAACGGCATCGCTCACCAAGCGGCTGGAGAAAACCTTTCAACCTGAAAGGTCTTCCAAAAATAGAAGTCACCCATCACGGCACTAAATACTATTCCATGCATTAAATTTTCGACGGTCCTGAAATTGCTCAGCGCAGGAATACGTTAACAGTCCCCTTTGCGACGCAGCCCCACCTGCAAGCTGCACAGAGGCCTCTCGTGTCAAGGTCAATTCCCTTTACACTTAACGTACAGCCATTCTTCACACCGAAGCTGACAGGAAGCCCTTTGCCACCCCGAGCAGAAGTGACAGGACGCGCTCACGGAAGAGTCCAGGTCTCAAAAGATCCTTGAACTGATTCCTGTCACTCTCTCCACATTACAACAAATCTGAGTTCACAAACCTTTTCCCTCAAGCGGCTTTTCAAGAGTTGGCTTATATAATTTTTAAGGAATCAGGCGACAGCTGCCCACATTTTACAAAACAGTTTAACTGATAATTGACAAGCAGCAGCAGCCCACACGGGCCATCTGCTAGGGCCAGATTTAGCGGCGACTGTCCTGCATTAGCAGGAGGTTAGACCTGATGACCCTTAAGGTCCCCTTCCCACTCTACAATTCTGTGATCAAATCTTCACACATACACTGCGAGCTTCATTTAGCCAAAACGTTTTTAAAAAGTCACCTCCAACAGTCTGCTCCTGTTGTTTGTGGCTGCAAGGGGTCTTGCTAAAATGAGAGCAAGATTTGCAATGACCTACTTAGACCCCCACCACAGATCTCCATGTGCAAGTTCTCACCCCAGCTGAAATGGAGGAACATAGACCACCTGCAACCCATACTCCAGCTTACATGTACGGGAGGCCTTGAATTTACAGACCAGCAAACAAACAACGTACGGCTCAGCCATGAGGGCCTTCCTTTTCTCAAGAAAGATGCTCAGAGGAATACAGAAAACTGCTATATACTGTCAAAACACTGGTATCTACAGACCAGTATGATCAATGCTGAATTGGTAGCTTTCAGGCCTCAGTTTTCCAGACACTACCTGAAGAAGCCCAAAACTGGGATATTTTGCCTATGAATTGTGGGCTACGGACCTTCCTCAAACCAACCTGGCCTGAATCCTTTGGAAATACGGACCACAGCATAAGCAAACCAATACCTGCCCAACGACACAGGAGTTACAAGAACCAGAGGACGGCTAAGCCATCCTTCCTGGCTAGTCTTATTTTTGGTTTCCAGCTACAAAGCAAATGCCATGAGAGAGCAGAAAGAAATCAGTATGGATAGTTTTGTGGGGTTCATGTTGCCTTCAAGTGGATCTCACCTCTGTTCCTTTCCTATAGTGTTTCAGCTGACATAGGACTACCCCCCCCCCTCCCCAAGTTCTCTGGCACTACTGGCAAAGGCGCCATTAAAGCTATTATTTTGGGCAAGGTAGTAACACCCAGAATTCTGATTTGCCAGCTTGACAGACTGAACACAGAGCTTTTCAAAGTATCCGCTACATAACTGAACACCTTCGTATCATGATCACTGTGTAGGTAGAGGCCGGGCTTGTTTAAAAACAATAACCTGTTCAACAAATAATTCATGCAGTTTAAATTTGCAGATATTTCTCTTGTACCTGATGGAGAGAAACTCTTGGCTACCGTAAATGGCACAATGATTCAATATATTTTTTTAAACACTATAAATGATTCAGAGAGACCTCTTCAGTAGAGTAGAAGCACAGGAGAAAGGGGGGGGGGGGGAAAGGCCTCCCACATCATGAGTTGCAGAATTCAAATCGAAAGGACATAACCCAAGAAGCGTTTTTGCTTTCCTGTTCCAGAAGGGCTCTTAATAAAAGCAGCAATCTGGGTTATGTCCCCAGGAGGCTGGCGGAGTTATTTTGAGTATCTTGACATCAGTCTGATTTCATTACAAGCCATACTAGAAGTTGCAGAAAAACAGTATAAAGGAATAATAGTACTCTTTCTAAAGCACTAATCTTGAACGGTTTGTCACATTCACCAACACCGGCATTTTCACTTCTAGGCAAATTTTGGAAGAAGGATGACCAAGCTGTCTTGTTTCATTCTCTAAGGAATGGAAGCAACCTCTCCTGCCAACACTACATGTGAACTCTGCAATCTCAGTTTTCCCCTGCGTGGACTGGCCGGCTGAGAAACCCCAAGCCTCACAGAAATCCCAGAGGCTGGGAAATCACAAGAGAAGTGTTTTAATGGCTAGGAAGTCTCAGCTGTTTACCCAGTGCTGGTAATCCTAAAGGAGGAGGATGATGCTGACAAACACTCCCCCCAAATTGCTACTACTGTATAGAGTTTGTGGGATGTTACAAAGCAGAGTTGTTTGTAACTTTGTCATTTCAGATTCTGATACACACACCTCCTCCACACCCTGGCTAAGTCAGGAACACAGCCTCTGGGAAATGTCCTCATATCCACTATATACAAAAAAAGCAATCTGTCCTTTCTAAAAATAGAGAGGAAGCAAAATAACAGGTGGACAAGGAGACACTGCGGTGTTCTGTTTAAAAGAAAGGATTATGGGAACACAGAAGCAGAAGAAAATGAAATAACAGGATAAGACAGAAGGAAAAAGCGCAATACCTGGGATAGACAAGACATTTATATTTTTTTTAATGCAGCTTTCAAAGCATCAAGTGTTAAGAATTTAAATTAACACTTCTTTTGGCTTTTCTGCCATTCAGAGAGCCAAGCCGCTCTTCCATCTTGTCCCTGTTTCATAAAACGTCTATGAATGAATCTACAAGTGTGTGCCACCATGAGCTGCTGGATTGCATCTCTCAGTAATCCTCACCAGTGGTTATGTTATGGATAGGGTAGGTAGGAGCTGCTGCCTAAAGGCTGTGCTTCACTCACCCCTGATCTACAGGGGGGTCATTTGGGCTGGATACAGACACGGCCCAACCCCTGAGAGTCCAAAGGAAGCTTCGAGATAGGATTAAGCCAGCTGCCAAAGTCCCTGGGTGTGTCCACACAAGAGTTGTCACTCCTATGGGTTGTGTAACATGCCAGGGCTTCCTTTAGAAGAAACCTGCTGCCACCAGGCTCCTGGGAAAGCCTTCAAAACAAGGGCGAGGTCACCCTTTCCGTGTGTGCTCCGGCACGCCAGAGCTGCACCGAGTCTGCTCTCTGTAACAGAGAAAGAAAAGGGAGAACCTTGGGGTTCACGGAGAAACAAGCCCCTGGGTCTTGAAAGTTGCCACCAGTCTTTTCTTTCTTGTACTGAAAGTACTTCCTGGAAAAGGCTGTCCTAGTGGCATTTATGCCCCCGTTCACTAGCTCACAACCTACACCAGTGATGGCAAAACTATGGCACGTGTGCCACAGCTGGCATGTGGAGCCCTTTCTGCCAGCATGCGAGCCATAAGTTGCCGGATTGCTACCCCCCCCCCCCCCAGCCAAAGCTGAGCAGGCTGCTGCAACCGTGGTGCTGGTGCCCTGACAGGTGGTGGGTCAGGATCTGGAGCAGCTGGTGCTGGATCCGGAGTGGGGTCTCGAGGCACCTCCATGCCTGGGATTCCCCCTTCCATCACCACTTCTGGTTCTGCTGCCGCAGCACACCACCCCGTTCCCCCCCCCCCCAAATTTGGGCACACGAGCCCAAAAAGGTTCGCCACCACTGACCTACACCGATGCTTTTGGGGGGGGGGGGGGGAGTGTTTTCTCTCAGCCACTCCTTGACTTCCCGGGCCCTGAACCGTTCTTTCTGCAGCACATCCCAAAAGGGACAGGCTCCCCTTTTCACTGAAGGGACAGAGGCAAGGCAGCCTTTGCCACCCCTGGCAAAGACACACCCAGCTCTTGTCACTTTGGCTCCTGGGATCTGGCAGGACAAGTCCTTTCTTGCCAAACCCCATTCCACACATGACAGGCGGCATGCCTCACGGCCCCCGTGCACATGCTCACTGCTGACACACCACGGCCCAGCCTCAGGGCAGGGCTCACCTTGCACCGGGGCCATCTCCCCTGCAATGTTGCCTTGCCTTTACAACCCTTCCCAATTGCTGCCTGTTAAGCAACACACACACACACACCCATCCAGAGAGGGCTTTCCCACTGGCATCTGTAGCAATCTCCTGGCACAGCAGATCACCCCAAGCGTTTCACAGATCCAGTCCACACAGGCAGCAGTGACGCACCACCATCCACCCTGCTGGGATCGGCAACCACAGCCCACAGATCGCCTCCTTTGCACCACAGAAGATGCCTCCGTTTTACGGCCCTTCCGCCCCAAAACACACCAGACACTGCCAGCATCCCTTAAACAAAACATGGCAGGCAGGCAGGCGAGACATCAAGGGTTCAACCCTGGGAAAAGAGCGAGGAGGTCCCTGAGTAGACGAGGCGGGGTGGAGGGGCTCCCAGCTTGTAGTTAGGATCCCCCACACACAAAAAAAAGGGGGGGAGAATAGTTTCAACCCAAAGCAAAAAGAGGCGCCTTTCCTAAATCCTAAAAACAGGTGTGGGGGAGGATGATGGAAGGCACTCGAAGGGAAAGGAGGCGCTCAGATAGACGGGCTGGGAAGAGAGGCTCGAAGCAAGGCCGGGGGGGGGGGGCTCGCGATGAGAAGGTTCCCCCCAGGGGAAACCGCCCTTGGGGGGGGTCTGGGGGCTCCGAAGGACCCTAACCGCGGGGGTCTCCCCAGGCTTGGGGCCCCCAAGCGGGCGCTACCGAGATCCACCCACCCACATGGGCCCCAGAGTTTGGGGAGGGGGTTCACCGACCCCTGCCTCTTCTCTTCCCCCCCCCCCATGATGAGGATGATGAAGGATGATGAGGGAGAAGGCGAAGAAGGGAGAGCCGGCCCTCCTTCCTTCCTCCGAAAGGATATTGCCGCAGCGCCGCCTCCACCTCCGGGCCGGGCCCTCCCTCGCTCTCGGCCGGGCCGGCCCCGCTCCCGGCCTCGTTCCCCGCGTCGGCCCCGTCGGGCTCCTCCACGAAGCGGTTCTCGTCGAACTGGTCGATGTCGAGGCGCCGGAAGCGCGAGGAGAGCGAGCTCCGCGCCATGGCCGCCCCGCCGGAGTCTCTCTTTCCCCCCCCCCTGTCTCCCCGCAGCTCACGCACCGAGCGGAAACGGAAACCCCGCCCGCCGCCTCGGAGGCGGCCGCGGCAGGCGCAGCCAGCCAATCCGCGCCGAGGGGGGGAAAGCAGGGCGGTTGACGCCAGGAAGGCTCCTCCCCCTCGTGGCCCCCGCCCACGTGACCCTCGCCTTCGTTTTTTTCCCGCTCCGCTTCGAAGGCGAGGCCTCTCTTCTTACACGACCGCGGTTTAGACATCAATATTGCCTCAGTTCCCGACCCTCCCCCTCCGCCCCCCCCCGCACACAGAGACACAACTTCGCTTTTATTTATTAATATTTGTTTTTCAGCTCGACCGCTTCGCCTCATAATTCGCCAATTCGCTTCCTTTTTCGGTTTCCCCTTAAAAAAAAAAAAGGGCCACGGGCCAAACGGCGGGGTCTTATCCTGAACCCTTCGCGTCTCCCGGATTCCCCTCAGGCGCGTCGCGTCGGTTTTCCTTCCTCCTCACAGCTCCCTCGAGAGGCCGCCCGTCTTCCTCACGTTGGCCGCCTTCCCGCGCGTTTTCCCCTTCCAGTTTACCTCAGATCTTTCCAGGTCCGCCAACTTCGCCTCAGTAGCCAGTTTGCCTCAGGATCTTTCCCCCCCTCAGGGGGGATCCGGATTCCCGCCGGGCGCGACCACCTCAAATCCTCGTTTTCCTCATAACTTAGGTCCCATTGAGCTTGAAAGTACCTCAGACCATTTTTTCCCTCGCCCACTTTGACTGACTTCGAATTACCGTCCAAAGTGGCGCTGAAGTGGATTTTGCTCCAAAAAAAACCCTCACCTTTCAAGACTGTCACAATCCTTTGCCTTTCTTGGCCAAAATTTAAGTTTACTTGTGACCAAACATCACCACACTGGGTTTAATCCTTCACCCCATCAGTATAAACTTCAATTTTTTAATTGAAAATATTTTTACCCCACCTTTCTCCTTTTTAAAAGGTTTCTAAGGTGGCTTCATTTTTGCCTCACAACTTTTCAGTGAGCCAATACTTAAAAAGTACCCTATTTTACCTCAAATTATAACTGCCCTTTTCTATTCTTTTCTATTGCCTTTTGTGGACAAAGGGCACAATCTTCATTACACCCGTGGTGTATAAAACACCAATAATTTTAAAAATGTGTTTTCCTCCACTGTCAATAGTCTGCCTTCCTCCCCAATAATGGAATCCATTCAGTTATGCTTAAAATAATAATCATCGGCCATCAGTCGATTCTGATTTATGGCAACCCTTTTCAGGGCTGCTTAAAGGACCGTCTCTTATAGTCCCTGCTATGATTCCTGTGGCTTTTAGTAAGATGGCTGTTAAAAAGTTAGTTCCTCTCCCTAGATTAGTCTTTACCCAATAACTGTGTAAAAGGCTCAACCTCTTATTAATTCACTGGCTAGCTAACAAGTCTTCAGTCTTCCTTTTGGTTCAGCGTGGTGATCCCTGCAGATTCACAATTTCTCATTGGATACCGTTCTATCCATCGGCTTTCCTTTCTTCATGATGGGCACCGATTCCTGTTTCCAAGTGATTTCAGCTCAGGGGATCTGCTGAGCGGGTGGCTTTATATACATCCCATCCAGGAATCATCAGCCAATTAGATTCACAGACTTTAGAATTCTGTCACTCCCACTATATTAAAAAAAAAAAAAGAACCAATGGCTGATCATGGAATGTCCCCTTACAACCAATCAAACCTTGCCAGTTGAGATATTTTTTTTTCCATATAAAAAGGTGGATAGTTGTTGTTTTTTTGAGTGTCTGGGTTTTTTGTTGTTGTTGGTGAGACCTTCATGGAGCAGCCTTTAAGCATTGGATCCTCCTCTAATTAAGTCCTCAGTGGACGGATTAATTTCTCTCACACAACTCCCATTTTGAAAGAAAACCAGTGATCACATGCTGATTTGTTTTAAAACAAATGTGCAGTTATTTCGCATCTTGATTCAGCCTGGTTTGCCTCTCTATACAGTTTTCACTTGGGCCATTTCAAAACGGTCACCCATCACCACAGCATCCCAATTCAATTTTCCTCTGTCCATTTGATCTATTTCACCTCACTGCTACAGTTCTACAGTTGTTGTCCGTAGCATCAATCAGTGTGTCGCCACCCCACATTGCAAATCTTTGAAAAACTGGGATCCTAACATCAGTGGGGTTTTTTTTTAAGAAGTACTTATTTCTGACTTCTAATTCAGATCCCGATTTTAATATCAGCCAGCAATTATGTATCAGGGATTTTAGAAACTGAAGCGTTAAGAGGCCATACTCTAGTAGAGCAAACACAGAGAGATCCTTACAATGACGCAGTTGTATTCCAGAACCTGACACAAATTTTTCAGGGTATCAGAGACAATGTAAGATACAGTATAAATGGAGAGGTTTATCTCTTGGATAACTGTGCCAGTCATGCTCCTTACATAAAACAATATGGTCCAGCATTTATACAGGATGCCTGAATTAAAAACTAATAAATCAATATACCTGCTGCCTGCAACAATTACGTTTGATATATTTTTCATTATCTTCAACTATTCACCTCCCTTAGGACTCTGACCACAAATTACAGAATCTGGTTACACAACGTCAGGAATAAATAACCACGTCTGCCTCTTTTCTGGAAAGTACCCATGTGATTAAAAAGTACCTGGGAGCAAAAAATGCGATCGCATTTGCAAAATAAATACAGCCAATTCCCTTATAAATCCCACAGCCCCAAACTAGAGAACCTGAGGCTGTGCTAAGGAAGTATTTGGACATTCTTAGCTGGAAGCAGTGCCCATGAAGGGGTCACACATCAGCAGACATCAGTCTTTTATCTTAGCAAAATCTAACATATTGACATTCCCAGTGCTGTTATCACTGAGAAGTAAAATTGAGTTTTTAACATCCAGTTTCCAAAGCAAACCTTTGATCCACATCCTGGCAAAGACATCATCAATCTTCCAAGAGATGAAAATGAAAAGACGCAACACTCACGTCGACAACGAAGCGTTTTATTTTTGAATGTTTCACCTAGAGTCAGAGTCCAAGATACGACTTTATTAAAAATACAAGGTATCTGAGAAAAATCAGAACAATTATTTTAATATACAAATTCAAATACTTGTAGCGGGTTCCTGTATTTTTAATTGGGATCCTAAAAATTAAAAACAAAACAAAACCCAAGGAAAAAGAAAATTGGGGGTAGGGGGCTTTTAAACCCCTTATTTATACCAAGTTAAAACAAAGTATAAACAAGGACGATTCACTTTTCCATCTTCGGCATGTGTACTTCGATAGTCCCACCATGTGTACTAAATACAACTTTGCTGCTGAAATTTCTTAAAACTTTAACCAAAATAACCCCAACCACCCACCCACCCACCCCTCTCCAAAGACCAACACCTGGATGAAATAAGGAGATCAGGCTAGTTCTGATGTCTTGCTCTGTTTTATTTTATTTTATCTGAAGGGAAAGTTTATTTTCCCCCTGAAAACAAAACAAAACACAAAACCCCAAGAACTATAAAACAGCACAGTAAGTGCCTGGAGACATTTCAAAAGCACTTAAGACAATCCTGAGAAAGGAGGCGTGGGAGCAAAAAAATATGTGCGTGTGTAGGGGGAAGCGGAATTAGGATATGTACCACTACGGACGATGTACAACACATTTAGATAATTTAAAAATAAAAAACAACAAGGCAAGAGGCAGCATTTCAGCAGCGAAGTGCTCGATAAAAAAAGGATGTCACACAGAAACCTGGACAAGGAACCAGAGCAATGTCTCAGAGGAAATACGGCGTGGTCGTCCGTGGCGGGATCACCCGTTCTGAGTCTGGGACTGCACGGAAGAGCTTTGGTTCCCTCGTATTTACATCTTTAAAGACCATGATTGAGGCGATATTCCCACAGCGATAGCAGTAGTTCGGAGCAGACCACACAGTTACCAGCTTCTCGTCAAACATGAATTTGTAACCTTCGTGGACCAGCTGGTGGGCTCGGCAAATGAGCTTTAAGTTGTTGATGTGGACGAACTGTTAAAAACAGACAGATGGAAAAAAAGAGGAGGGAGAAAAACATTACAGCAAATGCTTAATCAGGCAATGCTTACTTTCCTGACAGCCCCCATGGCTACCTGCAGATGACCAACCCAAACCTCCTTAAGACAATATTCTATGAGCTACACGTTAAAACATTAAAACATCTCATTTTTTCGAGGACTCTCTTGTTCTTAATCCTATATTCCCACTTTTATTCTACAAGCTGGCGCTTCTTAAAGGGAATTTCCAAAGCCAAACATGTGAGCCAAACAGTACAGCAACAACGGAGGCATTTTTTAAAATGCTACATTTGGGGCTGGACAGGTTCCAACACTGGAGTGAGGCCAAAGAGCTCTTGACCCCCACCCACCCCCAAAAGGGACTTTTCCAAGCTCCTCTGACCACCTCAGCAATGTGACTTGAATGAAGCGGGCTCTACCAGTTTTGTCTTGTTTAAGTAATCGAATCCTGTATCAGACGTCTGAGAGGAAAGCAAAACTCAAACACATTCCCAACTCCCAAAGCTTCCCTGGACAACCACATGCAGTTATTGTCCTTGTTGGGGGGGGGGGGGGGGAAGAGTACAACTTTACAGTATATCTGTCCACATTGCTCAAACAATACTTCAATAAAGACCCAAAGCACCTGTGGAGCACACGAGCAACAGATGTACTCTTTTTTAAGATGCTTTTTTTTTACCTCATTAGTGACTTTCGCCCCAAACAGCCAGCCTGCACCTCGGGGGCTAATGGCCCAGGTGTCCACATCTTCTGGGTCGGACCAGACGAGGTCACAAAAAGCTCCTTTGTGAGGAATCTCTTGGTTGCGCTCAATGGTTCGGATCTGATCCAGGGTTTTGATGTCCGGAGAAAGGCCGCCGTGCACACAGAGGATCTGCTCGTCAATTAACTGAAGGGGGGGGGGGAAGGATAGGATTGTATTCACACCCTGAATTCCAAATACAGATGTTTGGGGAAACGTACGGTTTGAGGAACAGAAACCAAAAGGGTAGGATCAAACCACGGACAGAAAAGATGTCAATGAAACAAGAGGAGGAGGTGAATACTTTCTCCCCAGACCTGGACAAAAGAGTGGTCTTGGATCTCATTTTTGGGTGGCACCATAGGCTGCCACATTTGTGAGGGGAGAAGGTGGTACCAAACATTCTGCCAGTGGCTCTGTGCCACCCATATTACACTTTCAAGATATGTTGTTAAAAAAAAATTAAAGCCCTTACCGCTGCTACTGTGAGCATGTCAAAGACTTTGGTACAGTATCTCCAGGCATTAGCATTGCCGTATTTGGTTTGGCATTCATCTGTCGCACAGAAAAGGAAGAGAGTAAAGAAAACCAGGTTTCATTTGTCACAATTGCTCATCTCAACAAAACCAGAAAGAAGAGAAGTGTGTGTCCGCCCCCCCCCCCCCGCCCAGATGCTGGTAGACTGCAAATCCCGTAATTCCTCACTAATGAAAGTTGCCATCCAGTATCAGGAGAATTATTTGTTCCTCATCTCTGAGCTAAACTAAAAGTTTAGCTACAAAAACAGAAGTAGGAATAGGAAAAGCTTTTCACAAGGAAAATCCTGTCATTTGATGCTGCCAAAGAGTACCTGCACAAGTCACTCACTAGCTGGAATTCTCTTTGTCTTTCTATAATGCAAAGTTGTGTCTTGTTGCACCCAGGCAACGAGAATTGCCCAGTCTGATTGTGCAATCAGTCGCACAGCTTCCATAGTGACCAACTGCACAATGCACCTGCAGGAGTGCTTTGTGAACCGCACTTCCACCTTGGCACAATTCAAGCTGTCACTTGTGTAACATCGAGTTATGCAGGCATAGCTACTCAATAGGATTTCAGCCATTAATCTGGGTATTCCCTGTGGCATCTCAAGAGCAAAAACCTTTCAAAACAGGTTTTGAAAACCTTTCTAGCTGTTTTACAAGACTGATTTCCAAGATCCCTCATATAAGTGGCAAAACAAGTAACCCTTTTAATATGTGCACCAATGGAGAAAGAAAGCTTACAAAGACACATCACATGCAGAACAATTGTTCAATATTATCACAAATGGTTCAAGATGAGACTTCTGATAAACTGACAGATTATTTAAAAATTAAGGCAACCACACGAACTCTATAGGTTCCTATAGAGGCGAATTGTATTTCAATTCTGACAATTGTTTCTCAACAGGTTGAAAACCTACCATAAAATCCATACACTTGTGTTATCTGCCTGCTTTCATGATTTCCACGCAAAAGTGTGATACGATCAGGCCATTTTGCTTTTAGGGCCAGAAGATAAGTAAATGTCTCAAGACTGTAGTAGCCTCGGTCTACAAAATCACCCTGAAAGTTAAAAAAGCCACAGCATTTATGTACTGAATAACATGACATATTCAGGCTCCAATATTATACAGATTTTTGGGTAGTAAGTAGGATTCAGGTTATTGTGGCTTTATCATTTCACTGGCTCCCCATGTCTGTTTGACCCTCAACCTCAGTCGTTACCACAATAGCCAAAACGAACTACCAAAACTGAAATGCTAACAAAAGATTTGGTCCCTGTTAAGACTTACTTCAGCATAAACATGCACAGAACGTATTACATGGGTAGGACTTTATGCTCAATAGATGTTCAACAGTATCCTGGCCAAAGAACCAATAAATCCTCTTTCTCCCTACACTGATAAAAAAAATTGACCTATTTTTTAATCTTTCCCGTTCTGTATAGGGTTGAGTACATTTCAGATTTCCAGGCATGCAGGCAACGGGGTACGTAGAATTTTTCCAAGTACTGCTGATAAGGCATTCCATTCAATTTCTTTTCTTTCTTTTTTTCTGACAAGCCACTATTAGCTCAATCACTTTTTCTTGGGTTATGCTAAAAAAACAAAGAGGTAGGACATAGCAAGCAAGAACGCAGGACCCAAAACAAAATTAAAGCAAACAGCTACTCTGCTTCACCATGTCACAAAATTAACGGTACATTTCAAAACCCACTTGCTATGCACTTCTAATATTTTTCTAGGAGGCACAATAAGGAATTGAACTCCCAACTTCTGGCTCCACAGCCAGATATCTAAATCACTGAACTATCCAGTCAGCTGTTTCATTTGTACATACCATAAATATGTAGTTTGTGTCAGGAACCTGGCCTCCGGTTCTGAATAATTCACATAGATCGTAAAACTGAAAGGAAAAAGGAACAAGAAGAGAAAAACAAGAAGAAAATGTTAACAAGGCCAAGTGTTAATTATCAACAAATTGCATGAAGCCTGGAGTACTTAGAATTTACATCTTTTTACGAGGGTGATCGTTTTGCTAACCGGAACAATTATTTCAAAAGGAAGCTGGTGGCTATCGTGGGCTGTATAGCGCCCAGTGTGTGAAGTGAATGAATGCTCAAATATAAAAATCTCATAAATGGCTTTAAAACAACCCCTATCTGCCTGATCATCCAGTTTCATGCAGAAACTGGATGATGCTGCACCCAGTGCTAGACTTGCAGCACTATTTTTTTCCATTCCAACATTCAAAGGCATTCTTTGTTGCTTAAGTAGCCAAAATACCAAGCCTGGGAGAAGCAAAGGTTTGCAGAACTGTCAAACAAATAAAAACCTGTTTGGCATGTAAACCTCAGACAGGGGGGAAAACCTCATAACATAGCCATGTGGTATGAATATGGTCTGTGATCATAGGAAGAACTGCCTCCTGTTCTTGTGTTGGAGGAAACACGGTCAAAGACCCAGCCCACATGAAATTTCACCTGTCCATGGATGTCGCCACAGACTGTGACTGGCGTAGAAACCGGCTGCACGTTGGATTCTTCCAGAAGCAGGTCACAGACGTAGTCACACAAGCGCTAGAAAAGAGGAAAAATCACTTCCAGTAAGTTCAAGACTTCTCTTCTAGCAAACTCGCAAGATTTCTGCACGAAGGCTTTCGAGACAAGGACCAGCAACAACAAGCACATTGGCCAGCTGTTTGCCATCTGGACTGGCTGCCAGTCTCTCCGCACGTCCAGTGAAAGGCACTATAGTCTTTAAAGCTCTAAAATGTCTTATGTGAAAATCCCTTCCTCCCCATATATACCTACCTGGACCATAAGACAGGCATCAGCATTTCAGAGGCCCTTGCATATGAATTAAAAGAAGCAGCCATCTGAGAGAGAGAGACTTTTAAGTGGCAGTACCCAGAATATCTTTCACGGAAAGGCATGGCTGGCACCAAACTTATGACCTTGTTAGCCCCAAGGGGTCTTCCTGGCAATGAACCTAATTATCTTCTTTCCTATTAATTAGCTAAAACTTGTGCTCTCTACATGAACTATCAGAGACTTTGTCTATCCATACTATTCTCTGAGAACTCTCGAGTTTTGAGTGGTAGGGGTCTGGACTGTTTTTCAATCTATGTGTTTAATTTAAATCTCATCCTTCTGCCAAAAAAAAAAAGTTAAAAGGATAACAGGGCAGACCGGGCAGATGCTTAAACCAATGCACAGGGTCACAAAACAGAAACAGTGTTACTACGATGGACCAAAGGAAAAACACAACTAATGTGTACTCTTCTGCCTCCATGTAGTGCTCCTACAGGGCATGCATCAGTCAGACACAAATCTGTCCACCTGACAGGCTTTTGTCGTTGGACATTAAGAGAGCATACCTTTTCCCCACAGAGCAGAAGCTCACACTGTAGTAGTCACCTGGGAAGACAAGCTTCCCTAGAAAAGACAGTAATGCTAGGCAAAGTAGAAGGTAGTAGGAAAAGGGAAAAGCCCAATGTATGATGAATTGAAGTACTAAAGGAATCCACTGCTTTAAATCTGGAAGATCTGAGGAGGGCCTGTTAACAGACGGTCCTTTTCGAGGCTATTAATTCATGGGATCACCATAAGGCAGAAGCAACTGGACAGCAAAGAAGAAGAAGAATCATCTCAGAAAGAGCATATAAAAAGCACAGAGTGCAAAGAGATCATGGAGAAAAGGAGAGTGTTGCTAAGCTGCAAAGAGTTATGGGTGAATCCACAATACATTAAGCTGCAAACCCATTTCCTGGAGACCATCTCCAAGCAACGGGCCAAACAAACACCCACTCCCAGGGAAAGGAACCCATTCATCCAAGGGCGTTATGCCCTTGAAATGCTGGCACACAAAGCAAATCCTTTTGTAGCCTCTCAGCAAGAAGGGTGCTGGATTAGGACTGGGAAGATCGGGGTTCCAATTTCCGCTTAGACATTAAGTTCCTTCAGAGAGCTTGGGTCAGCCTACAGGGCTGTTGTGAAGGTTTTTAGAAGGGGAGGATCGTGAATGCCACCTTGTGATCCGTAGAAGAGAGGCTGGATGACCAATGTAAGGGTTAAAAAAACATGAATCCACTGGACTCATCAGGATTAGGAAGACTTGAGTTCCATCTCCCTCTCCGACACACAGCTCATACACTCTACTGCATTCACACTCTCCTCCTCTCTTTCAGCCTAAAACACCTCACAGGGCTGTTTGGAGGATAAGATAGTTGGAGGAAAGCACATATAATCTATTGAGGTCCTTGGGAAAAGAGCATAGTATAAATGTAGTGCAGAAACTGATCTTCATTTCCCCATAGCACAAATTGCACTGATGTGGGTAGCTCAAAAAATATAAACACATTCGATTTCCATCTGGCAAAAAGCAAACCATCCATCAAACAAAAAACAACAACCCAAAGCCTTGCAATTATCATGAGAAACACCTCTACTACAACTCCATTGATCCACTCATAACTCTCAAGCCCTAAAAGGCCGACAGTCTACGTTACATACGACCCAACTCATCCCAAAGTAGACTCCAAATACTCACTTTTCCTTCAAGGCTACCATATGACACAGACTTCTGAGTTGGCCCCCCCCGTGAGACTTACTCCGGAGTAAAGTGCTGGCACAATATTTACAGACAGAGCCTCTGTGGCAAGCGGGGTGTCGCCCTTTCGTTCGGACCCCGGGGCTCTGCTCCCCGGCTGGGCCAGGAAACGTCCTGCGGACCCCTCAGGCCGGCCACAGACTTCCTCCTCCTTCCTGGCCGACCTCGCAGGGCTGTGGTGTGCGGATCAAGCTCAGAGGAGGACCCTGGGCCAACCGGCCAGAATGAAGTCTCTCTCACACAACAGACCTGGGAGTGTGTGTGGGTGTGGGTCCTCATCCTGACACCCCCCCCACGCACCCCCCACCCCCCCAGGAGGAGCCCCGGCCTTGTGGGGGAGGCGACGGACCCAGACACCGCCTGGCCCTCGGGGGGGGGGGAGGAAGGAGAACCCACGACCAACCCTCCCCTCCTCCTCCCTTTATCCCTGAAACGTTTGAGCAGGGGGTCCCGACCCTCCTCCAGGAGGTTTGCAGGGGAGCCCAAGCCCCCCGCCCCCGGCTTCCCCCTCCTCCTCCTCCCTTTGGCCTCACCTTGAGGTCGTTCTCGGGCAGGTACTTGCAGAGCCGCGCGATCTCCACGTACTTGTCCAAGTCCAGGGGCGCCATTTTGGGAAGTCTGCCCGGGGGGGGGGGAAGAGAGAGAGAGAGAGAGAGAGAGAAGGGGAGATGGAAGGAAAGGGAGGCGAGGGAGGGGGGGGAAAGGAGACCGCGGAGGACCGGAAGCGAGGCCTGCGACTTCCGGCTTGGCCTCGGCGGGGTAGCAGAAGCCGCTGCCGGAAGTCCCCGCCGAAGCGAAGGCGGGCGCGCTCCTTGGGAAACCACGGGGGAGGTCCCCGTCCCGGTCGTCTCTCCTTTCCGGTCCCTTCGCTCCTCGTCGGAACAGGAAGGCGGGCTAGACCGGAAACGAAAGCCACCACTTCCGGTGGGGGGGGAAGGAGGTGGCTTGAAATCCCCACTGAGGGCTTTCTTTCCGGCCCTCAGAAAGGTGACTTCCGGTCCCGCCTTCCTGTTCTGGACTCCTGTGTGACGTCAAGGATCGCGCGGGGAGGGGAGGGGCAGGACGCAAGGCCTCCTGGGAGATGTTGTTTCTTGTTCGGTCAGAGCGAGGCAAGGAAGAAAAGGGCCAGTGGGGGGAAAAAACGCATTAAAACTATTAAATGAGGGTGCCTTTTATTCTATAATACTGTTTGTTTTTAGGTTGTGAACCGCCTTGGGTCGTCTTGAGAAAGGCGGGGTAGAGATATTTTAAAGAAACAATAATATAAAATGCAACAATTGTAGGGTTAATTCTTTCTTGAGAGTGCTGTAAGACTATATGTAGCAATATATGTAATATACAATATGTATTATATAATACATTATATGATACATATTGTGTATTATATATGTATTAATATGTTTTACAGCGAGAGGCTCCCTCAGCGCCCTCTTCTACATATTGCATATATTATACATATGTGTGTGTGTGTATAAAATACATATTTTTAAAATTTATTTAAAATATTTTTTACCCCACCTTTCTCCTTGAAAAGGACCCAAGGTGCCTTACAACGATAAAAGTCAAAAGTTGAAAACAATGAGTGTTTAACAGTGGTTAACATCATTACAACACAATGTTTAAAACTATGAACAATGAATAATGAGTTTGCTTAAAAACATTAACAGACAATATTAAAGCAAAGCTCAATAAGTATACAAATACACACACACACATATACATACGTATATACATACAAACAATATTAATATATATAATATATGCAATATGTAGAAGAGGGGCCATGTGAGTCTGAGCAAGCATTTCAGGCAAAAACAAAATTTTAAAAAGACAAAAATGTTGTGGCACCTTAAAGACTTAATTTACATTTTTATGTATTTTAATGTAATATATTTTAATGTAATATATTTTTGTGGAACTTCACCCACTTCTTCCTTTGTAGTTGGCTCTGTAGGTTGATACTGATATCAATGAAAAAAGGCTACCTTGCTTGAAATGTTCATTGCAGTTTTTGTTACTGGGAGCTTAAAAAAAGGGGCCAGGCTTCCCAAACTGGTTTCATGGTTCTTGGAGGGCGGATGGAGATCTGGATCTCTCAAGTTGAATTCCTGCACCCTTAACCATTGCAATTTACTGGCTGCCACCTTGAAATCTGTAACAGTTTTTGGCCTAATTAATATGGTACCACAAAGGGCTTGGCCGTTTTTTAAACTACAACTCCCAAAATCCTCTGCTAGCCTGAGAGGGATTTCTAGGTGCTTAAGTCCAGGGAAGTGGGGGAACATAGAAGGACCCCCCCAACAGGGTAAAAGCATTGTGGGTACAATTGGGTGTCCCATGGGCAGCAACGGGCAGCCGGTCAATTCTTCACTTCCAGAAGTGTTGCGCTGTAAATTTGCTAGATCTTCTTTTGTACAAATAGTTGAATGATCTTAACATATTAATTTGTTTTTAATTTTACCTATATTTCATAGGCACCTCTAATTCTAAGTTGTGCAATAAAGAAAAAGTGCAAAGGAAGTAACATTCCAAGGTCTGAATATAACTAAAACCTCTTGCGGCTTCTCATCATAAAATCTGTTTGTCGTTAAGGTGCGGGAGGTCTGCTCGCTTCATTTCAACAGACTGACGGAAATGACTGCTCTGGAAATTTCTGTTTGAACTAATTAATATTGCAGCACCGGTGTACGTTGTACTGTGAAAAACAGCCTAGGTAAGAAACAGCCTAGCCATTCAAATGATGCACTTATGATCTAAATGTCCTTTTCTGCGCAATTATTGTTAAGTACAAAGCCTTGGTATTCTTATATATTTGGTTATTAAAGGCAATATATAGCTTAGTTATGAAAATGAGAGGGACGTGGTGGCGCTGCGGGTTAAACCGCAGAAGCCTCTGTGCTGCAAGGTCAGAAAACCAGCCATCGTAAGATCGAATCCACGCGACGGAGTGAGCACCCGTCGCTTGTCCCAGCTCCTGCCAACCTAGCCGTTTGAAAGCATGTAAAAATGCGAGTCGATAAATAGGTACCACCACGGTGGGAAGGTAACGGCGTTCTGTGTCTAGTCACGCTGGCCACGTGACCACGGAAACTGTCTTCGGACAAACGCTGGCTCTATGGCTTGGAAACGGGGATGAGCACTGTGCCCTAGAGTCAGACACGACTGGACTAAATGTCAAGGGGAACCTTTACCTATGAAAATGAAAGTTTGTAGAGTACACGGTTGACTGATTTATTATTATTAGTTACTTCATTATTATTATTAGTTACTTCATCCAGAATCCTAATAAGGATGAATGCCTGTGGACATTGACTTGCACAAACGGTGAGGATGAATTGATGGTCATTTATGACTTGCACTTCCTGTTCTTCATTACATGCTAGTCACGTTACAAAGTTCCAGTTTACCACCAGAGGTTTAAACAGGAATAATGGCTCTTAGGTCTCATGAAGTGTTTATTAGCTTTCCTAGAGACCATGCTCTGTCTAGCATTCACTATAATCCATGTTTTTCAATCTCCGTTGGGGGGGGGGGGCTTTGAACCAATCCCTTCGGATACAGGAGTCCTACTGTATTTTGAGGTGGGATCCCTGTGATCTATTTAAAACATGAGCCGCCCTTCCTGGGGCTTCAACTCATCAAACAGAACTGCTGGACGGCTCATGGCTTTAGGTCTCTGGCTGCAGAGCCAGAGGTTCAGAGTTCGATTCCCCCACGGGGCCTCCTGGACAGGGGCTGGACTTGAAGATCTATAGGGTCCCTTCCAACTCTGCCGTTGGAAGATCATTATTAACTGCTGGATAGCTCCGGGGTTCAGATCTCTGGCTACAGAGCCAGAGGTTGGGAGTTCGAATCCCCCAGTGGGCCTCCTGGACAGGGGCTGGACTCGACGACCCTTCCAGCTTTGCAGTTCTACGATATTATTTGTCTGCCAACGGGCACTGGGGTCCAGAGAGGTCATACGACCTAGCCGCTCAGCCCCACCCGATGGCTAGGATGGGAGAGACGTCTGCCCATTCCCAGAGGTGCCGCCGTCCGTGTCAGGATACTAACTAGTCATTAAAAATGAAGTGGCGGCTCCGTTCCCCACCCGGCTTAGATATTTGGAGGAGGGTGAGGGCATGGCTGGGAGGGGAGAGACCTCTGCCCATGCTCAGAGGCGCCGCCAGCTATATTGCCCTACCCGTAAAAATTAAAATTAAAAGGAAGGCTGCCAAGAGACTGAAAGCCAAAGAAAAGCTGGCTGCTGTCAGAGAGCAAAAAAAATCTCGCAGGCAGCGTGGGAGAATCGGGCTTCCTGCGGTAGGACGCGCCTGGGGGCGGAGCTGCAGGTCTCCTAGCGACGGGCCCGGGAAGGGCGGGGCGCTGGCTTCGGGCTCCGCCCACCCCGGGTTTTTTTCCCTCCTCGCTCTGCTTCCATGGGGTCGGACCCGGGATCGCGGGCGTCGCTGCCGGAGCTGAAGCCCGGAGACAGCCCGGAGGGGGCCAGCTGGTGCGTTGCCTTCCAAACCCGGGAGCCCCGCTACACGTGTGAATGCGGGGGGCGGGGACAGGTCGCGGGGAGGAGGGCGGGAGTGGGTGGCCCAGGCGTTGGAAGCCTTGCAGCTCCAGCGAGTGGGGCGGACGCGGATGTTTTGCAGCTTCCCCCCCCCAAAAAATCTCCGCATCAAAGATGGAAGGGGCTTCGTGGCACGTGTGAATGCAGGTGGGGAGGCCCTTGGTGACACGTGGCCCGCAGCCGGCTCTTGAAGGCAACCGATCCCATGGGTTTCTGTGCTTCCTGTGGTCCTCTTCTGCTCCCTCTCCTTCCCCTGCTTGGATCGATTGCAAGCTCCCCGGGGCAGGGACTTGTCCTTCTTTCAGGTAGTTTAAGCCACTGGTTCTTAACCTTGGGTTACTCAGGTGTTTTTGGACTGCAACTCCCAGAAGCCTTCACCACCAGCTGTGCTGGCTGGGGTTTCTGGGAGTTGCAGTTCAAAAACACCTGAGTAACAAAGGTTAAGAACCACTGGTTTAAGCAACGGCAGCTTCTGGGTGAATGGTCCTCCCCAGATGTTCTTGGACTGCAACTCCCAGAAGCCTCCAACCACCCGCTGGGCTGGCCAGGATTTCTGGGAGTTGCAGTCGAAGAACATCTGGAGGGACCCACGGTGGAGCGCCCAGAAGCCTCCAGCACAGTATCGAATTCTGGGAGCTGTAGTCAAAACCGCCAAGGGGTGCCCCCCAATAGTCCTGCTTAAAAATAATAACTGTGGGGCTGAGGTCTTATCATAATGCAGAGGCATCTCCCTGGATCAAATCATGAGATCATGGCAGACTTTCTGGTCTGCAACTCAGCCTCTGAGCCGCTCGGGTGCCCAGCCTAGTCTACAAAGAAGGGCAGTCTTTCATGGATGCCCCCTATTCCCCCCTGTGTTTCAGGTACTCTTTTGTTCCATCTGGGGAGGGTCCCAGCGCCCGCGTGGGCCAAGATGCTTTGTATTTGCCTCTGGAATCAGGAAGCGCGAAGGGAAAAGTCGCCATCATTGCTGGAGCGAACCCAGACGGCAGCTTCTCTGATTCGTACTTTATTGATCTTGGTAAGAGATTAGGATGTGCGGAAGTGCATAGTCCATATTGAGATGATCACGTTGTGTAAGAAACTCTGCTTCCATTTTTTAAAAAAATAATCAAGTTCCTAGTCCACATGGCTTGAATTAACTAGGCTGCTTCTAGTGTCCGGATCAAGGGAAGTTACTACCCCTCTATTCTGCTTTGGTCAGATATTTCCTTGAATACTGTGTCCAGTATTCTGTATGCCGGTAAACTGGGCACCACAGTTTGAGGATATGGACAAGCTGGAACATGTCCAGAGTTGGACCACCAGGAGGGTCAAAGGGCTCTGTGGGGAACAATGGAGGGAGCTTAGTACAGTCCTTCTGTATTATAAGAGAGGATATTATGCCTAAACTTTAGGAAGTACATCTTGAAATGCAACCAGTTTGACAAGTGGAACCAACTGCCTTGGCATGCGATGGACTCACCTCCACTGGAGTTTTTAAATCCCGGGGGGAGCATCACCGGTCAAAATGCTTTAGCTCTAAATGTGCTGCTTCAGGAAGAAATTGGTCTGGATGACCCACGAGGCCCCTTCCGGCTCTCCAGATCTCTGGTTCTGTGTGTTGCAAATAGCTCAGCTCAGGGGTCTTGGCATTATAAGGTACTCTGCCCTCTGGTAGCCAAGGACCAAAGGCTTCAGTTCATCCCCTTTATCCACTACAGAGTCACACCGCTGGATTCCAACGGGATGGGCCGGCCTCCTGCCCCGATACGAACACGCTGCCTTCGTTCCCGCAAGCCAGCCCACAAGCCTCTGGGTGTATGGAGGGGCCAGTGAAGACGGGAACAGAAATTGTCTGCAGGTTCTGGAACTCTGTAAGCATTTGCATGTGTTATAGTTCTCTCGCTCATCAAATAATGGGGCATTATATAGGGGTGCGGGGGGATGCAAAGATGCTCAAGAAGTAGTTTACCATGGCCACCCCCCTCTAGTGAGCTTCCATAGCTAAGCGGGGATTGGAACCCAGATCTCCAGCGTCTGCATCGGACACTCCCTAGTTATCCTCGTGGCGACATTCAGACATCACATATATAATTCTTCATGGAGATATACTGGGAAACCAAGGTGGGGACAAATGTTAAGTAACCAACAAAATATACACAGGCCCCATTTTTCTAGTCTTCCTGGTTGTGAATATTCATTTATCCTTGTCCTTTCTTCTTAGCAACTGGGACTTGGGAGATGCCTAAAGTGACCGGTACGCCCCCCTCGCCTCGGACATATCATACATCTACGGCCGCCATTGGGGACCGATTATATGTGTTTGGCGGGGGCGAGAAAGGAGTGGATCCCGTCCAGGATCAGCAAATGCATATCTTTGATTCCGGTAAATGATGCGGCATTTTGTTTGGGCATTTCTGAAATGTGAACACTTAATCTGCCCAGATCAAAAATGGGGCAGGGAAGAACAGGTGACTTACCTGTAAATGCAGATTACTTACTTTTTGCTGTCATTCTTTGAGTGGTCTTCTGTGAATTCACATTTACGTGGGTTTCTGCGCATCTGTGAAACGTTGCCAGTGATGTTTTGCACATGTGTGGAAACCCATGTGTGTGATCCACAGGTAGACCACAATGAAGAAGAACTGGTTACTTATCTCTAACTGTGGTTCTTTGAGTGGTCTTCTGTGAATTCGCTCACGGGTTTCTGTGCATGTGTGAACATCACTGATGTTTTGCGTATGCACGGAAACCTATGTGTGAATTCATAGAAACCATGATCAAGAAATATGGTCATCCAGAGGTGTTAGGCTGTAGCTCCTACCAGTGCTAGTCAACATACCGCTACTAATGTCAGGATTATATAGGAGGAAGCCTTAGCAGTTAAAGTTTATCTATCTGCTACAACTGTATACTATAGAAATACTTTTGGGTGAAAGCTAAATCAATGACTGTGTCCCATTTTGAATAATGTGTACAGTCTGGGTCAGTTCTTCTATTTTAAGATTAGATGTGATAGAGCTGGAGGAGGTGAAGGCTAGGGCAACCAGAGAGATTAGTAAGGGGTGGGGTGGAGGACTGGAATTTCATCCCCACATGATGGCTACATTCATAGAAGGGGAAGGGGCTTGTAAAGCCATCGAGCCCAACCCCCTGCTCAATTGTTTTTGGGTTGTGGGTGGAAAGGAAACAATAAGACAGAGACTGATAGAATTTTACACGGTGCAGAAAGCATAGTGTCTCGTCTTAAACAGAGTCCAGTCTGCCAATTAATGTTTATTTGGAGTAACAGTGGCTCTCATCTCCTGCATTTCAAATTGAGAGGTCTTTCCCACCATTGTCTAAACTTTTCACTGGAAATCCCAAGGAATAAGGTTTATCTCTAGCCCTAGTGCAGGGACGAGAAACTTTAGGCCCCGAGGCTAAATCCATGTCCTTGGGCTCCCCAGAAACCTTCTCGACCACATCATTATTGTCATTTGCTCTCTAGCTTTCATACGGGGCTTTCCCCCACCCTGAATGTTTGAGACCTACTTACAGGCCATAAAGGTTGACATTACAAAATGCTGGTGTTTCCCTTTTTCCACCTCTGGAACATGGCCGCCCCAGAACTTAATTGGAAGTATACTTCAGTCCTCTGGTAGGAAAAGGTTTCCCTTGCTATTTCTAATGGATTTATTCTCTCCCCTCCTAGTTACCCGGACATGGCTTCAGCCAGAGGTGCACGGCCAGCCTCCTTCTCCTCGCCACGGTCACATCACGGTGGCTGTGGGCAACAGAATCTTCATTCATGGGGGCTTGGCTGGCGACACGTTTTATGACGATCTGTTTTCCATTGATATAAGTAAGTATGGCTGCTTGCTGGCTGTGCTCACTGCCAGAGCACTCCCGCCTGTCCTTTTTCAATCCTCTGCTCAAGAATATATATTTTTGGGGTGTGTGTGTGTGTGTGTGGAAATCAAATTCCTAGTCCATATGGTGCAAGGTTGGAATGAACTCATCAGATCTTCCAAAATATGCAATGTGTAAATCGTGTCCATCAGGGCTGGGAAGAGGCTTTTCTTTACGAAAAGTCAAGGAGAGAAGAAAGCCAAGGTGGTCCTTCTGAAATCTGCAGGGGGCTGCGGTGTCCACCCACAACTTGGGTGAGAAGAGAGCTGTGGTCCAGCATGGTGTCGTGCTGAATTCGGGATGACCGGCTCAATTGGCATGGATCACTAAGGGTTTCCAGTTCGTAGCCGTTTCACAAAAGGAACCAAAACTGCAGGTATTAAAAACAAGACAAGACACAGGCTGCTGCTGTGGCCAGCGGAATGTGCCTTTTCTTAGCCTCAGGTATTCCTCATGTGTAACAGGAGTTCGTTTTTTGCTCATCCTTCCATACCTTTCCTCATCAGTTTGAGTTTTGCCTTAAGAACCCCTTAATTTCTAGGAAATCAAACGCAGATCGGCGCAAAGCATCCGTTTGCCCCTGGCTCAGCTAAACTTTGCTCTGCCGAAGCTGAGCAGCCCATCCCTGCTCGCTCTTAAGAGCTAGGGGGGGATCAGGGCCAGGGAAACGGGGGTTCACATCTGGACTCAGCCACGAAGCTCACCCGATGCTTTTCAGCCGAACCTCCTTTTGCCTGCCTGTTGCGATGGGGATTACGAATGTGAAAAAATATATAATGGAAAATCGAACTCGGAATCTGCCGCTCGGCCGTTCTCTCTGGCAACCTCTGTGCTGTCCCCCCGAATCATTGGGAGGAACGGTTTTTTTTTTTCCTGTTCTTTTTCAAGGAAAAAGGAGACAGAGACTGTTCTGCCTTCTCTACCAAAATGATTTTTAGGTGGGACCCTTTTCAGTGGGGCTAGACAGAAGCACATTTGAAGCCATCACACTTGCACCACACGAGGATGAGACAAACGGTGGATTTGTCTACTTGCAGATGAAATGAAGTGGGAGGTGCTCTCGGCCACCGGATCTGTCCCAGGAGGGCGGGCCGCCCATTCTGCCGTCGCTTTTCAGGATCATTTATATATTTTCGGCGGGATGGATCCAACCGGAGCGTTAGACACCATGTACAAATTCCACATAGGTGAGTTGTCCTAAGCATAACCAGAACAGGAGGTGTGTTTGAGACTACAACTCACCAAATTCCTTATTGGCTAGGCTGCCTGGGGAATTCTGGGAGTTGTAGTGCAGAACTGCTAGGGGTTCTGACACTTTTTTGCTCTGTCCTTGCCTTGCGAAAGGGTGAGAAAAATATTGAGGAGGAACTAGACAAGACTGAAGGCCCGATATTCCTTAATCTTCATCTCCCACCAACCTGCACTGTCCTGGCCCTTGGTGAGGCGCTATGGAAGTGGTAGTTCATAGACACCTAGAGGGTCAAAGCACCTAAGCGGGCCACTGTTGAAACCGACTGCGGCCCTTTTAGTCCAACCGTGACTTGTTGTCCTTATGGCCTAATTGACAAGTTCTTCTCCTTGTTCTGTAAGTCATCTTAAAAGGATTTTGTTTGAACGCTGCAGAAAAAAGGGAATGGATGAAGTTAGAGTTCAAAACGCTCTTACCCGCTGGTCGTCTGGATCATTCCATGTGTATTCTTCCATGGGAGATACCTTCCGGTGGTGAAACCGTTGCCCAAGGTAACCTGGGGAAGAAGGAAGCACCTGAATCCTCCGGCCACAGTTGCCAAGGACAGGAAGCCTGCCTGAGAGCCCGTGTGGTCCACTTATGTTTCATCTTTGGTGGGATGAATATGAAAGGGGAGATTTACGAGGACTGTGCTATAACTCTTCTGAAGTAATAAAAGGAGTCTAAAGAAGGCACAATCTGCTGACAAGCTGAAATCTACTGCAGAATTCCAGTTGTTTTCTTTTGCTTTTTATGAAACGGCACTTCTAAGAAAGCCTAGACCGTGCACGTTGGGCAAGGTCTGCTTGTTCTTCGCCAGAGCAACCATCTACCGCATGGAACTTCTTAAAATGCCACGATTTTGTAAAAGCCGTAGTAGTTCAAAGCGGCATCAGCTTTAACTATATAAGGGAGATGACACTTAAGCCTGGGGTGCTCCCTATTCCAAGTTCACAGACCACCTCTCTTTGCGGCCTTGTGAAGTACTAAAATTTAAAGTATTTGTGTAGGGTTCTTTTAAGTAAGTTTCTGGTTCGGGTCGTTTGGGGAAAGACAAAACACGGGTAGTCGTTAACTAAAATCAAGCCTTCCCAACAGGATAACTTGGAGAACTCTGGCTGCTTTTATAGAGAAGAGCCATAAGCCGTCACAGTGCTAAAGTCCTAGATTCCACTCCTGTTTTATGGCTAATTCTCACTTCTCTGGGGCACCAGAAGTGAGCCCATGACACCCCACTTCGGGCCATTCACCCTTCACCGGAGCTGTGAAACCTAGCTTTCCGGGTGGACTGCAACTTCGGTTCTGCCTCGTCTGTAGTTTTTGACAAGTGATAAAGGATACCTGTTGTAACGCCACCTTTGGGCAGCCGACGTGCTTTGCTAGATGGGATGCTGCTGCTCCCCTTATCTCAGCAGGCCCATGGGTTGAAGTAGGGGGCTTTTGTCATTCCCGGATCTGCGCTTCCAAGCGTCCCGCCTCTAGGGAAGCCAGCCTGCAGGTCTGCAAATGAATTCAAGGTTTGGAAGAATCCCAGGATGTAGCCACGAAAGGTCCTCTCAATATTCTGCTTCCTGTGGTACCATGAAGTGAGCTTCTAGACCAGTGGTTTCCAACCTGGGGTAACCCAGATGTTCTTGGACTGCGGCTCCCAGAAACCCTGGCTCCGAGGGCACCTGGTTATCCAGGTTGGAAACCACTGGTCTAGATGAAAGCTAGTAGTTGTAGAAACCGCCACCACCTTGGAACTACAGAGCTCTGAAGGGACCCTATATAGATCCTCAAGTCCAGCCCCTGTCCAGGAGGCCCAGTGGGGAATCGAACTCCCAACCTCTGACTCCGAAGTGGATCGTCCGTCCCCCATCATCCATATACATTTCTCCTCGGGAATTATTGGTACCAGCCTTCTAAAAATTTGCACTTCCTTCCTGAAGGCAAGTACCTGCTAGCTGTCAATGGGAACTCCTATATTCCTGAAGCCAGCAAAAAACCCATGCTGAACGAGGGAAAGGTTCTGAGGTCAGATCCCAAAGTGTCTGCCTCTGCTGGCTGCAATTTGTGCTATGCCAAGTCCAAAATTTGTAAGAGCTACAGGCTAAGCACATTTAGAAATAACTCTAGAGATGCAGTTGAATGATCTGCTGGAGAGCTCAGTGGTTTAGGTTCCGCAGCCAGAGGTTGGGAGTTTGAATCCTCACTGTGCCTCCTTGAGAGGAGCCAGACTCGATGATTCATAAGGTCTGTTCCAGCTCTGCAGTTTGAAGAATTTTATTATTATATCTGGCTAGTCTGTCAAATTAAGTAAACCAACTTGCTATGGCATTGCTGATTGTAGCTGGTTAAATTCCGGCAAATCAACTTTTTACCCTAGGGGACTATCAAATGTTCTGCCATGTTACAGGAAGCCAGATTTAGGGTGAATATCGGGGAAAACTTCTTAACTCTTAAAGAGTAGTAGAACAATGGAACCCATGACCTCAGAAGGTGGTGAGCACTCCAACCCTGGAGGCATTCAAGAGAAATGTAGACAACCACCTGGCAAATCTGCTTCAATTTGGATCCCTGCCTTGAACAGGGGGTTGGACTCGATGGCCTTTTAGGCCCCCCCTTCCAACTTCATCACTCTGACTGACGTACTGTATCTTATCAGCACACAGTATGTGCCATTAAATGACGGCCTGGCACATACCTACTTCAGACACTTGGGGCATCGTTTCCCTTGGTCATGGTGGCAGTCCTACTTCATGTGAAATCCACAGCATCGGGAACACCACAGACTGAGCGCCCCTCTGCCTTAAAAGTCAGCCTGATGGCCTCAATGCTTTGTGAACACCCCTCTGCAAGGCACAACCTTCCTGAACTTCTACTACGGATGCACAAACCACACCCAAATCCAGTGTAAGTAACAAATTTATTGTTGTCACTTAGGAGGATAGAAAAGTTCTCCACAGAATGAACACGACCAACTTGTTAAATAGAACGGTTGCAAGGTGAACGGTTGCAAGGTGAACGCTTCTATGCCCCCCCCCCTCCTGGCATATTATCACACCCCTCCCTCCCCCCCCCCCGCTTCGGACATTTATCAGCTGCTAACGAAAAGCAGTAAACAGCCACTTTGGGCTAGCATTTCCAACTCCACTCAAGTGAAGATTCTGATCACATTCCAGATCTTTATAGAGTTCAAATAGTTTAACAAAAGTTCCAAGTCCAGTATTTACAGTCTCGAGCTTTTGGGGAACCCCCAACGCCTATAACTCGTCTTTCTCGCCCGCTTCTTCCTCGCTGGGGGGAGGGCCTGCGCTGCCGTAGAGCTTGCCCACAATGGGCTGCACCACCTCCTCCAGTTCTTTCTTTTGGGCTTTGAAGTCTTCAATGTCGGCATCCTGGTGGCTCTCGAGCCACTCAATCTTTTCCTCCACGGCCTTCTCCATTGTTTCTTTGTCCTCCGAGGAAAGCTTGCCCCCCAACTTCTCCTTATCCCCGATCTGGTTTTTGAGCGAGTAGGCGTAGCTCTCCAGCTCGTTGCGGGCGTCGATCCGCTCCTTCAACTTCTTGTCCTCCTCGGCAAACTTCTCGGCGTCGTTGACCATCCGCTCGATCTCTTCGGGCGTCAGGCGGTTCTGGTCGTTGGTGATGGTGATCTTGTTTTTGTTGCCGGTTCCTTTGTCCTCGGCCGTGACTCGAAGGATTCCGTTGACGTCGATCTCAAAGGTGACTTCGATCTGAGGCACACCCCGCGGGGCAGGAGGGATTCCGGTCAAGTCAAAGGTTCCCAGCAGATGGTTATCCTTTGTGAGGGGCCGCTCTCCTGCAGAGACCAACAAAACAGGCGTCAACACAAGTGCCGACTACTAGATTATGCCTGGGCAACCCAGGCCAGTGGCTTACTTCAAGAGCCTTGACTTACACATTTATACAGAACTTCATGGCTAAACTGCAGTAAAGACTCTGCTCATGACTGGAGTTTGATCTCCTGGGCTTTGCTTTTGGCTTTATGACTCATCAGCCAGTGGTTCCCACTCCAACTGTTTTAGCACATTAGCATACCACACAAGTGGCTGAAGCGTTATAAAAACTATATCACCAACTATTCAGAGTTGAGGAATACAGATCCCTTACCTTCATAGACCTTGATAGTCACAGTTGGCTGGTTATCAGAAGCCGTGGAAAAGATCTGTGATTTCTTGGTGGGGACAACCGTGTTCCTTGGGATAAGTTTAGTCATGACACCGCCGACAGTTTCAATGCCCAAGGTAAGAGGGCACACATCAAGAAGCACCAGGTCGCCTGAGAAAGGAGAGGAGAGGTCAGGACGTCAATGACCGATAAAACCATGCTAATTACAGTAAACTTTGTCAGATGTCCTACCACCCCTAGGGGCCGGCTTGCCCTTGTATGCACAGCACACCAGCCACACCACTTACCAGTGTCTTGATCCCCCGAGAGCACACCAGCCTGTACAGCAGCACCGTAAGCCACGGCCTCATCAGGATTGATGCCCCGAGAGGGCTCCTTGCCGTTGAAAAATTCTTTCACCAGCTGCTGTATCTTTGGGATGCGCGTGGAGCCACCGACAAGCACAATTTCATCAATGTCTGACTTCTTGAGGTCAGCATCCTCCAGAACCTTCTGGACAGGCTTCATGGTGGAACGGAAAAGATCCTGGGGGGGGGGGGGAGAGGGTAGGGTCCCATTTTTAATGTTCAGCCCAATTCCACACACTCTTGACAAAAAGCAAACACCATGCAGCAGTCTCACAGATGTTATTAAAGCCACACACACAAAAACGCTATGTGAGATATATTCCTACCCTCCATTACCAAGTGACTATGTTTATTAACACCAATGAGAAACACTTGGGGGAAAAAAAAAACACAAAGATGAGTAAAACTCTTGCCTTTATCAATAATCTTTGATTCAAGGTCCACCTGTTCCTTTCCTATGCTTGGGAGGTATTTTGACCTTCATATATGCCACATAAAATACATTTGGGTACCCTTGACTGCATCTTTCTCCCTTGAATACAGCATGTATTAGCTCATCAGGGGGACCGCTCTTTTTCTGGAAGGGAAACCGACCATCAAGACACCTACCATGTTCAATTCTTCAAACTTTGCCCTTGTCAAGGTCTCAGAGAAGTCTTCCCCTTCAAAGAAAGATTCAATTTCAATTCTAGCCTGGTGTTGAGAAGAGAGGGCCCTCTTGGCTTTCTCGACTTCACGGCGGAGTTTCTGCACGGCTCTGTTATCCTTCCGCACATCTTTCCCGGTCTTCTTCTTGTACAGTTTAATGAAGTGCTCCATGACACGCTGGTCAAAGTCTTCCCCACCCAGGTGAGTGTCGCCATTGGTGGCCACCACTTCAAAGACGCCGTTGTCAATGGTGAGAAGGGAGACGTCAAAAGTTCCACCTCCCAGGTCAAAAACGAGAATGTTCTTCTCGCCCTCTCTTTTGTCCAGGCCGTAAGCAATGGCTGCAGCCGTGCTGTGGAGAGGAAGACAAGCTTCAGTCTACTCTTCACTGCATAAGCGCCACTCCACGCCAAGACTTTTCCATGAGTCTACTTACGGTTCATTGATGATTCTCATGACATTCAGTCCCGCGATAGTGCCGGCATCTTTTGTGGCCTGACGCTGGGCGTCGTTGAAATAAGCTGGGACGGTGACCACAGCGTGAGTAACCTGGAAAAGCAAGACAAAACTAAATTGACTTGCTGTTGCCTAGACTTAATACCGTCTGAACAAATTGGTTTGGTTTTGCTTTTTTAAAGAATTCCACGGCGGCTTGGAAAAACGAGTAGTCTTTGCAAATTGGAGAAACGAATGTCTGCACGCTTCATGTGCAAATAAGCACTTTTTGGAAATAACCGTTAACTCAAGCAACAGATCCCATGTTCTGTATGTAGAAGACTGCAGGTTCCATCCAGTTTAGAAGGAACTTGGTTAAAAAGCCTATTCAAGAACTGCTAGTAAGCAGAGAAAGCTGTACAGAGATCAGCCTAACCACAGAAGACAGCTTCAGATGCATTTGCAACATCTACCTTATGCAGAAATCTTCCCTCAAAGCTTTAATATCTTACCTTCTTTCCCAGGTAAGCCTCTGCAGTCTCCTTCATTTTAGTCAGGACCATAGCTGAGATTTCTTCCGGGGCAAATGTCTTTGTTTGACCTCCTCCGATATCCACCTGAATATAGGGCTTTGCCTTCTTCTCAAGGACCTGGTAAGAAAAATAATCATACTCGCAAACTTAATATACTTGAAATAACATTCATGCACAACAATTCTAGAAACCTCAGCCAGCATGATTAAAGATAGTCTTCCCTAAGGAATTATGGAAACTGTAATTCAAAACATCTGAAGAACCAAGGGTTTCCTATCCCCTTCCTGTACAAAGATGCTCACCAAGTGATGTAACAAGACTGGCTCTCTTTTCATCCTGGTTAAAGGGAGTCAGCACTTGCCCAGCCCCCCTAAGGAGTGGCCATCGAGCCAAACGCAGCCTACTAGATACAATTATTGGCTGAAAAAACTGAAGTCCCAACCAGAAAGAAGTTAAACTAGATTTTAACGAGGCCATACAAAACAGTCGTGCACTCTATAAATACAGTCTGCTAAGTCAGAGTTTGATCAGACTAAAGGAACTGAAGAACTGTCCCTTTGAATGCAAGTGTTAGGACCGAGTTCAAATCCCTTTAAGCCATTAACTCCCTTGGCTATCTTCTTGTTTCACTTGGAAGCCTGCAGGCTCCCCCAAGGGAAAGGATCGTGGTACTTCTCTCTTTTTTTGTTAAACCTCTAAAGGAGATGATTTAAAAAGGCCCACCTTGAAAGGCAGGTATTTGATGTCCTGCTGTACAGAAGGGTCGTTCCATGTTCTGCCAATCAGACGCTTGGCATCAAACACGGTGTTCTCAGGGTTGGAGGTCAGCTGGTTCTTCGCAGCATCACCGATGAGGCGTTCTCCTTCGGGCGTGAAGGCCACATAGGAGGGCGTGATTCGGTTGCCCTGGTCATTGGCGATGATCTCCACGCGCCCGTTCTTGAAGACACCCACACTGTGGAAACAGACACGCGTGGCATCAATATACGCGCAAACAAACTAACCAAATGTTTCAAGGGTTGCGCGGGACAAAGGCGTTTGGTGTCATTTCTGGCCAGTGCTCATGTTTTTATCTCCAATTCTGCACTGCAGCAATCTACACAAGAGTTACTGAATCTGTAATTGTAATACAGTAAGACAACTCCCCATCCATGGGATCACAGTGTCCACTGATTCACTTATCTGCTGGCTGAAAATATTAAATAAAAAACTCCAGAAAGACATATTTATATGTATGACCATGGTACATTTATAGTAGAACTAGCCACAGGAGGGAACCAGAGACCATGCCATGGGTGTGTGTGGCAGTGACCCCCACGGATACCGTGGTCCTACTGTACACTAAAACATAGCATTTGGTCCACTGGACCAGCACCATGAGCAATGATGCTGAATTAGATTTAATCTAATTTTAATCCATGACATCAGACTTTTAAAAGTCTAATTTAATTAACATGAGAAAATCTTTTTAACATACCAAGAATATGTGGTGCCTAAATCAATGCCGACCACAGTTCCCACGTCTTCCCTTTTCTCCTCATCATCAGCAAACACGCTGCCGACAAGCAGCAAACATACAAGAACGTATTTCATGCTGTCGTCGTGGTCCGTCTTCCAACAAGTGAGAAAACACTATGGGAAGGAAAGCAAAATGGCAGGTATTAATATTAGGGCCCTAATGCTAGAATCTGCGCTTCAAACAGTTTTGTAGAAGCAACATTTCTAGTTCAACAGATCACATCCCTCATAAAAGCCAAGGGACAGAAAGCCTAATAAAGCAGAAGATGAGGAATACCACAAACCCACTACAACACCAAAAAAATATTATACTTAGGTGGCGTTTTCATCAGCATGACTGAGATTTAAAGGTGATCGAAGGAAAAATTGATATCAGATTTCCATTCTGAAGAAATCTAAAAATGCGTCTTCACAGAACATGGAAGTTAAGAGGAAATGCTGCTGGTTTCTTAAAGGCTCATCACTCATCATAGACAGAACATCTTATGTTAGACTATAGTTCCCATCATCTCTGTTGCACACAACTACGCTACTGAATCTTGCAATCCATAAACATCTGGAAGGCCGCAGATTTCAACCTTAAGCAAGTGATCTGGGAGGCAAGTCACGCTGCTGAGGAATAAATTCAGCATAACTTCGTAGATCCAGTTCTTGCCTCTGACAGAAAACCACGTTCAAACAAAAAAGGGCAAACCAAATACTGCTTAGAAAGATGTCACTTCAAATGAAAGGCGGTCACACAAGAAGAAAACCTCAGAGCCAGGAGAAAGCCATCTCCTCTCCCCTGCCAGAGATGTAAAAATCCAAAATCTTCCCCAAACAATCGTAACCCTTTTTACCCCCCTTTTAAAATCTGCTTCTCCCTCCTTCTATCCATACCTAAGTCCCCATTTGCCCTGTGTTTAGCACCCAGCATCTTTAACACCCACGGGAAAACGCATGCTACGAAGAGGACAAGTGGAAACCTCTAGTATGATGATTTTTTTTTCCAGGGGAAGGGCCCTGAAGCAGGGTGGATAAAAAAAATAATGATTCTTTTAAATAAACCAAATGGGTTTAAATTTAAACAAATTATTTAAATCGAATCCGAGTATCAAATCTACACAACCGTAGCCTTTCCCCCCCCTCTATTTCCCTTGTATTTAAAAGCACACAGATCCTCTCTGTATCCAAGGAAATAACACACCACATATATAACAGGAGAAGTGGGAACCTCCAGCATTTATTCATTTAAAATGTTTTCTCCTAAGGACCCAAGGCGGGTTACGTCCTTGAAACGCAACATTTAAAGCTGAAAGCAATGAATACATAAATAGTGATTTACATCATTAACAGACAAGGTTTCAATGACCAGCCTAAAGAGGCAGCTGACATCCTTAAGACGCAATTTTAAAACTAAAACCATGAGCATTGAAATGTTAAAAGAGGGCACAAATATCATTATGAGACACTTTAGGGGGGGGACATTAAAGTGATGTCAAAGAGGACCCCCCCCGAAAAGACACCCAACCAGCCCCCCTCTTGGCTCCATATCCAGGGGTTTTGTGCCAAGGGAAGCACGAATAGACACACAATGGGGGTGTGTGTGTGGAAAACAACACAACAAAGGGGCATTTTCTGTTGCAGGATCAACCCAAAGCTTCCCCAACCAGGGGGTTTCCTCCTCCATCATCCTCTTTTTCCCTACGATCCTTCCCCCACCCCTAAAATAGAGATGATGATGATGATGATGGGGAGGCTCCGACACCCTCCCTCGGGCAATACCCGGGAGAGGAGGAAGAAGTGCCCGGCGCTGCACGTGGGGCGCCTCTTGCGGCCCCCCCCCCTTTGAACCACGGAGCGGCTCTCCTTCCGGGCCTTCTTCCCTTCCTCCCTCCCAGGAGCCAGGCCCAGACCCGGCCTTACCTGGACCAAGGCGCCCGCACAACCCTCCGAAGGCTTTTCCGCCCAACCGCCGCTTTCCCTCAACAGACCTTCAGCTCCTCTCGCGCTATTCAATCGAGTGCCGGGCCCGAGCGGCCTGCCGCCTTTATATACCCTCCCGCAGCCTTGCGTGGAGGCCGGCCATTGGCCCGTTCCCCCTCGCTGGAGCCTCGCGATTGGCCCCGACTCACCCAGCTGGCCGGCGTCCATTGGCCCGCTCCGGGAGTGACGTCACGCGTCCGTTACGTACCGCGCCGTCGCCTCTCGGCCGCTTCCCTTTCCTTCTGGCTCTTCCCTTTGGCTTATCCCACCCCGGGTCTCATTGGCCCGTCCTACCGTTGTCGCGGACCAATCAGAGGCCACGGCGCGGGACAGGCGGAAGGAGCCTATTGGTTGCCTTATGATGTCATGTCGAGAAAGAGACATACTAGGCGGGGCTGGGTCTTTCTGGAAGTTACCATGGTAACTGGGCCTAGCCGGCAGGTTTAGGGGGCGAGAAGGGATAATTTATTAAGATTATGAATTAAAAGTAATATATTAATATTCTGGTTGTACAGGCCTCAGAATGTCCCTCAGAGAGACTAAGTTCGGGGTTTCCCCATCACACCTTTTCCATATAAATGTACAATAAAGTGTCACGTGTGAGTTTTAATACACGTGTACTTTGAGCCTGGGTAGCAGAATGGAGAACCTGCACTATATTAGCGGAAGTGGGCTTTAATCCACACGCACACCCCATTTTAAGTAAGCTTTTATGTTAATTCAGCAGTGTTTAATTATTACTATAAAATAGTGAACCATCCAGTGAAAATAAACCATTTTTATTTTATTTTAAAAGTTACTAGTTCTCCCTTTTTTCTATTCTTCCCATTTTTTAAAAAATATGGCTTTGGTGCACTATGATTTTTCTGGGAGCAACGCATAGCGAGATGGATGAACAGGTGAACACCCCATGTGGTTTTACGTTATTTTTCTCAATTACAGATATGATTTTCTTGGTGGGATACCGCAGTTTCTCAGGCATCTCTCCGTGTTAGGTAACTACCCGAATATAGGAAGAGAAACGGGACACAGAGAAAGTTGTCACCGCTAGAAAAATAGCATTCCAAAACTTTTTAAAAAACTTTTTTAGTGTGCGCTTTTGTGGCTGAAAATCCGCTTTTTCAGACATTTTTAAATCATCATCTTCTTTTTTGCTCTCCCTGTATCTAAAGAAGTGGAGCATGGTCGGTGAAGGTTCCCCCTGAAATAAGTTTTTTAACTGCTGATACATTCTGTCAGTTAAAAATCTCTTCTTTTTTTTTAACCAAAATACTTTTGGTGTTTACAGAGCCATTTCTCCATTGTTTCTCTTTATGTTAATTGCATTATCATTGTTTTTACTACTGATTGTTATAGATCCCTAATATTGTCAACAACCTTTAAGGACAGCTGATAAGACCACCATTATAATAGACCTTTTTCATATCCATTACAGTACTTTTCACCTTCTCCATGTTTGAGGGAATACCTGTTTACACTCCATCCATCAGAACAAATAGCCTGCAGCCAGGGAAAGTTGATGTGGAAAAAAGCCTTGCTTCTTTTTAAGATGTCACAAAAATCTTTGTTTTTCTATATATATATAGATATATAGATATAGATATAGATATATATAGATATAGATAGATAGATATAGATGGATAGATATAGATATATAGATAGATAGATTAGATATAGATATAGGTATATATATAGATATATATAGATAGATAGATAGATATAATATATTTTCTATATAGATATATATGTTTTTATATATATATAAACATGATTCAACATCTGAGGATGGAAAGCCACTCTCACACAGGGGGAAATTTTTTTGTAGAGTTGTAACATTTTAAGGTACTTGTGTGCGCAGTAGTAATTTGTGATGCTTTAAACTGGTGATGGGAAATGTTGATGCTGAAGGACTGCAGACGCCCATAATTCTTCACCATTAGCTATGGCTAAGGGGAGATGCAGTCCAAGAACATAGGGAAAGTCATACATTCCCAATGCCTACTTCACATGTCGGTTTTGCATAATGTTAATGTTATAAGGTAAAGTTACCCTTGACATTTAGTCCACTCGTGTCCGACTATAGGGCGCGGTGCTCATCCCCGTCTCCAAGCCATAGAGCCAGCGTTTTGTCCGAAGACAGTTTCCGTGGTCACGTGGCCAGCGCAACTAGACACGGAACGCCGTGACCTTCCCACCGTGGTGGTACCTGTTTATCTACTTGCATCTGCATGCTTTCGAACGGCTAGGTTGGCAGGAGCTGGGACAAGCGACGGGAGCTCACTCCGTCGCGTGGATTCGATCTTACGACGGCTGGTCTTCCGAACTTGCAGCACAGAGGCTTCTGTGGTTTAACCTGCAGCGCCACCACGTCCCAGGTTAATGGTATACCATCAAGTCAATTTAAGTTAGGGTGACCCTTTGCAGGATTTTCTAGGTAGAGAGTACTCAGAAGTGGTTTCCCATTCCCTTCTTTTAGGGTGCCCTGGGACTGTGCAGCTTGCCCAAGGCTACAAAGGCTGGCTCTTCTCCTGGGATGCACCATGAAAAATTTAACTCCCAAACTCTGGCTTCACACCCAGAAAACTAAATTATCCAGCCAGCACAGGTTTTGCTTAATTTTGGGTTACTGAATACTTGAGGGGTCTTTGAGTGGAAGAAGGAACTTTACAAAGTCTCGCATCTTTAACTAATCCTGGCTTTTGGGGCGAGGAACTTGATCAGAGGATGGTTTGAAATGGGCTCAGCAAGGCTATACTCAATTTAATTAACTGTCAGAAAGAAGAACAAAAAGGGTCTTTTACAAGCCATGATGGGGATGTACAATCTCCAGGCTTAAAAGGAAGGTACCTCCAAATGCCAGATGCAGGGGAAGGGGTATCAGGAGACAGGTCTCTCATTGTCTCGTGTGCTTCCAGAGGCATCTGGTGGGGCCCCTGTGAGAGTCAGGAAGCCGGACTAGCTGGGCCCTTGGCCTGATCCAGCAGGGCTCTTCTTATGTTCTTATGTCTGCGTGTAATGACTTGTTTAATTAAACAAGTTTAACTTGTTTTCTAGCTTGGGGTGTGTAAGATTTTCTACTTCCATAAATTGGCTGTTTGATTCTACACGCCTCACAGATTCTTCTTGATGGCATCTGAACAAGGTAAGGGTTTTTACGCCGAGTGAGATCTAGAGCTTCAATATCAGTTGCTTGATTTAATACTAAGAATTTGTTTGATAGGATATGGTGCAATAACAAGAAATGGTTAAAATGACTCACCGTCCAGTTCTGTGCTAGTTCACTGAGAAGTGAATTCCATTGTGTTCATGCCGTTTTTACTCTTCAGTCTAGTCTAGTAAACTTAAGAACACAAAGTCACTAATGCACGGTGCACTCCTGTCCACTATACTGACATTGGCTGAATGATTTTAGGATGTGCTGTTAGGGTGGTACACTATCTGTGGAGGTGGAGTTGTGTAGAGTCTTAGAATTAGCTTTTACACCATTTTATTGTTTTTAATGTAGGGCAGCGATGAGGAACATCTGGGCCAGTGGGTGATGTCGGACTGCAACTCCCATCAGCACTGTCTGGCATAAATAATGGTGAGTGATGATGGGAACTGTTGTCTGTCAAACATTTAGAAGGCCTCACATTTCTCACCCAGACTGAGAAAGCATAGTGTGCAGTATATGTTTTCTCAATGAATCTGTGACCTAGCATAATACTGGGTATTAGAAGTATCTAGAATTCATCTGGATTCATCGCTACTCTGGGAGTGATTCCCAGTCCGTTTTGAAGGAATTACAGCATTTAGACTTATTTAACTTATGAAAAGCTGTCTGGAAAACTCAGTGAGTTGGGTCCCTGGCGCCAGAGGTCAGGCGTTTGGTTTTCCTACTGTGTGTCCCAGGAGAAGAACCAGCCTTGTATACCAGACCTGGGCAAAGGGCGGCCCGCCGGACATCAAAACCATTTATAGCTTTTTGTCTAAAGTTGATCAGTTGCTTATCTTTAACATACCGCAAAAAAAAAAACACAACTCTGTAGTATTTGTGAAGATTACCGCCCACGCCACCCTCTTTGAACCGTAGGGGGGCGTGGCCCTGCGCCAGCCCCGCCGTCCCCTTCCCCGCCTCTTCCCTTCCTCCGCCCTCTTCCCAGAGACTACATTTCCCAGGCTCCCTCGGGCTTTGTTTGCAGCCCCCCCCTTCTCCACTTTTGCACGCAGGCGCAGTAGGAGAGCTCGCGACGGCAGCGTCTCTCTCGCTCGCTCTCCCCTTCGTGAGGGGGCTCGGCTCGTGAGGGGAGCGGCGGCCAGGCCGAGAGCGAGGAGGGGGGGGGGCGGCGGCGGCGGCGGCGGCGCTCCCAGCCCGACAGGTCGGTCTCCTCAGGCGGGAAAGGGGGCCAAGGAGGCCGGGCCCGACGCACCCTCCGCCGCCGTGGGGCCCAGGTTTGGCCTGAGGCGGGAGGGCGGAGGGGGTGGGGGTGGGGTGGGGGTGGGGTGGGGTGGGGGGGAGGGAGGGGGAATGGTTGGCCACCCCCTCCCCCCCGAGGCTTTGAGCGAGACCCCCCCCTACTCTCAAACCCCCCCCCCCCGAAAATCCAGTCAGAGCCTTCCCTGGGCCTCGGCCTCCCTCCCAAGGAAACCTCGGGTTAAAATTAGGCTATTCCCACCCCCCCACTTTGCCCCCCCCTTTCCCCCACCTCTTTTGTGTGGTCACCCCCCAACGCCTCCGCCTCACGCGCCCCTCCCCCATCAGGGGAGGCGACCCCCCCCTCCCAAATATCTGGCCTTGATCAGCTTATCCTGGGCCTCCCCCCCCTTCCATTTACAAAGCCTTAAATGGGGGGGGGGGTGTTCTCCCCTCCCCCACACCAGTCGTGTGTCTCCCTCCCCTCCCTCCCTCCCCCCCGTGCATGTTTTGCACTCACACCCACCTTGTTCTTTGCCTCCCTGTCCGTCCCTCTCGCCAAAGCTTCAAATCCAGGTGGAGCGACACCCGCCCCTCCCCAATAGGTCGCATGGATCCCCTTCCCTCCTTCAGCCTCAGATCCAGATCTCGGGTTCCCACCCCATGTTTTGCACTGACACTCCCCCTTTTGCTCCTGTTTCCCCAAATGATGTTTCCTCCCACTCCCAATTTTTGCCCCCCACGTCCTGTATTTTCCCCTCCGGTCACCAGCCAAGGCACACCTTTCTAAAGGCAATCAGGCCCTCCTTGTCTTTCTCCCTGGGGGGCTGTTGCACTTCCCACCCCATCCCCCATTTTGCAGTCCCCTTTGATGGCTTTGCCTGCATTTCCCCCTTTCAACCTCCGCTCAGACCTCATTCCCCGCCCATGGCCATCGACTCTGCTTTTCTGCTCCTCCTTCCGGCTTAAAGTTAGGATCTCTTCCCTACCTAAACACAACTGACTTTAAAAGATCCTAACCACATTGACATCTTCTCTGCCTCCTTTCATCCCTCGGGGTCGGTCCATGTGCCCCCCTGCATTTTACCCTGAAACCACATCCTCTTCTCTTTACATACCTTTCTGCTGATGGATCAAATGTTCTTTATTCTTGCTTCCTGCTTATCAGTTCCCTTCCTTAACTCCACCCCTACACCCAACATTTTGTGTCAAAGTTCCTTTGTCCTTCTCGGGAAAACTAGGTCAGCTTAGTTTATATGTCTTAATCTTCACCCTTCAGCTTCCTTGCATGCCATTCTTCTTTTTCCACCCAAAACATTGCATGGGTATCTTACTCATTTTTCTTACCCCCTCTCCGTCAGCCTAGGGTCATTTTGTTTCCCTTTTTTCTTCTGCTTCCCGCTCACTTTATTGTTAGGATTCTGCCACTTCATTTTGTGTTGATACTCAGTTTTGTTCTATTGGTGAAATAGCACACTTAAAATGTATGCATGTGTCCTTTCACCATTTAACCCTGTCTCCCACTCAGTTTAGTCTGACTTCACGTCCTTCAGTCAACCCAAATTATTCTCCCATCACTTCTCTTCACTGACATCTTGCTATCTTCACAGAAGCATTTTGGTCTGTTGTGGTCCATTCCTTTGCTAACATTTCCCCCCCCCCCCCGCCGCCCCACTTTTCTCTTATATTTTTGATATTTTCCCTCATCCTGTCACAAAATGGGTCCATGCCAGACAGAAACCAGGGTATTTCTCCCATACATTTCAATTTTTATCCATATGCTTTGCCTACTTACCAGGCGTCACCCTGGCTTTTTGATTTCATTGGACAACCCATTGCAAGAATGATAGTTTCACCTGCCAAATTACAGTTTGACTCCTCAGCAATTCACTTGTTACCATGACAGCCAAACCCAAACCTTAATCACCCAAAATCCAAATCCAGCAACATTTTGCCAAAAATTCTATTAGAAGCGTGATCCCTACCTTTACACTCCTGCTCTCTTCTGCCTAAAGTCACAATATTCCTTTATTTTCATCAGTTGAGTTTCACTCCCTGCCCCATATTTGTCTTTGATACCTTTTCTATCCTTTGTAGAGAGAGTTTTTTCCCCCTCATCCTGGAAAAGGTGTTGAGGAAGGGTCAAGGCACAGACGTAGAACCTGTGGCCCAACAGATGTGATGATGTTGGCCTCTGTCTTCCATCAGCTCCCCCATCATGGCTGCTGATGAGGGATGATAGTAATTGTAGTCAAACTATCTGGTGGCCTTCAGGTACTATACCTACAGGTAAAGCTTAGAAGTCTGCCCAAAATGGTTCAGTGTAATAGTGCTTCTGCAGAAAGATGGGATGACCAGCTGTGTTCTTCATTACTAATATGAAAAATGCTGCTGTTGCTCCTTTTCAATCTAAAGGATTTGAGGTTACATGAGTCAGAAAGCCCTCTACCCATTTCTGCTCAGACTCCAGGGAGCTCCTGTCAAATCAGAGAGAACAATAACTGAGTCTAGATGGTCCCACAGTATGTCTGCATATCGGGCAGCTTTGTCAAATCGATTGGTGGTCGGTTTAAAAGGAAGTGCTGTTTCACACAGAGCTTAATTAACGTATGGAATTCACTACCACAGCATGTGGTAGTAATGGCCTTTTAGCTTGGATCATTTTGAAAAAAGGAATTGGATGAATTTGTGGAGAATAGATCTGGCAATCAGGCAGATGCTGATAGCTCTGTGATTGTATGCATGCATGAATTCTGTTTTAAATATTAAAAGCATGAAGGAGCTGGTGATGGGAAGGGGTCCCTGTCTTGAGACCTTCAAGAACGGTTCTGTCGGTCAGAGACAAGATTGGGTTATGGTAGATCAATAGTCTATGTTTTTATAAAGCAGCTTCATGTATTCAGTGCCTGAAATCCAGTAGTAAGTTGCAACTAGAATAGGCCCATTGAATCAGTGGAATTTACAGAGGAGCCAACTCACCAAATCCCCACTGATTCAATAGGCCTGCTCTAATTGTGACTTACTACTAGATTTCCACAGGGGTGTGTTAGCATAAAAGCCCACCCGTGCTGCCGTGTTCAAAAGCATTATATCTCGAAATATAAGATGTTGGTGGAGGCTTCAGTTACAGTAAAGTGGGAGAAAAGCTTTAGCTTCTTTATGTTGCCTGTGGACTACATCTAGACAGCTTGAGAGGTTGCCGAATACCAAAAGCAGAATATTGCAGGGATTAGACCCTTGAGTGGATCCAGCAGTGCTGGACGTTCAGGTTTTTGTCAAACAATGCTTTTACTTGTGTTTGTTTTTATATATTTGTAGAAAAACCGTGGACGTTTCGGAATGAATTCCTTCAAAGTGTGCATTTCTCAGCGTTGACTTGCGTCTGTGTGAAAGGAAAGGTGTTACAATTCAGGGACCACTTCTCTGTGGCAGCAGGACCAGCCTTCCTATTAGATAGAGGGAAGGATGTGTCTCAGGTGGTCGTTGCAGGGGGCGGGGCGGCATAGCAGCAGCCCCTCTTGGCTTTTCTTTCCTTGCTCCCCAGCCGTGTGTTTTCCATGACTGATCCTAAGCCCCATGAGCCGTTCTGTTGCCTCTGACATGGTAGAAGATGCCATTGCTTCGGTAAGCATCAGGGTGTGGAATGGATGTCATCGTGTCCTTTACTTCAGGCAGCAAAATGATTTGGTCTTCTGAGTTGGGATGTTGAGTGTAGTACTTACCCAAGTCAGTGCGCAGACAGAAGCAGTGGGCTGGCTTTTCTCTGAGTAATCTCTTTGTGGGTGCTGTTGACTAAACCACAATATGACCGGACATTGTGAGAATGGTGTGGTGTGAAGGGGCCTTCACAAAATTATGGATGGATGGATGGATCGATCTAGTTGATTTAGTGTGTGTACTATTTTTCCCAGTAACCTAATAGTCAAACCTCATGTCTCCACAGTGATTTCAGGGGTGCAAGTATGTTTTAAGAACTTGTTTGGGCAAATTCCTGACATATTTTACATTTTTTTTTTTTACATAAAACCACTCCTGCTTTTCACCTCCAAGCTTTCTCAATCAGAACAGCCTAAGATAAAAAGGGAGAGAAAGAAAGAAATGACAGATTTTTAGTTGGTGCTATTCAGCAACGGGGAGTCAGAAACCTGTGCAGGTTTGCTGCAAATTACCTAGAGATCGATTAGATAATCTTGATCTATCTTTTGTCCATTCTGGTCCAGCATAAGAGAGAGCAGGATGAGTTGCTTCCTAAGTTAGCATAAGCTCCTGGCTGATGTGGGCGGAAGGGGTAGAGGAAGGAAGGAAAATAAAAGAGGCGAGGCTAGCAAAGGATCCATTTGAGTTAAAATGTCTGCATGTTTGTAGGTCTGGTTTCAGAGCAGACAGATGGGAGGGTGCGATTGTTATTACTGAATGTCATTTGGTACACTTATAGGATTCCTGCACCGCAGGAATTGCCCATAGGGTTTAGCTGCAGAATTTGTTATTCTGTAGTTGGTAAGGAGATGTGGAGAAGTAGTAAGGAAAGGAATGTACTTGTATTTAAGTGAATGGAATGGCTTTCTTTCCTCACTGCTCGCCATGTTGGAGATCATGGTATTCATCCTCCTTCAGGTCAGGCGATCCAGTGGTGCTTCTGGAGTGGAAGGGTCAGCCAAGAGGGTGCTGTCGTTGCTCAATGGATGCCCGAACATGATCACAGCCCTCACATTCTTCGGGGAGGCCCCTTCTGTGTGGCCCCCGGATGTTATGACGAAAAGCTCAGATAGTCTGAAATGTGTTCATGCTTAATATACACCAAACAGGTTGGCTGCTGTAGGTTCACAAGGAAGGTTTGGGGCGGCTACAGTTGCCTCCGTCTCCATTCCACACGCAAGAGTGAAAGAAATGCACAGTGAAAGAAATGTGTGTGAGAGAACGGGGTCGAGAGCAGGAAAGATGCTTAATAGTGGTTCCTAGAGAAGGAAGGGCACCATCTGCCTTGAAAGGTATCCTTTTCGTAATGGCAAAAGGTGCTTGTCTCATAGAGAGCAGTATGAATCTCCTGCAGTTGTCCCCCCACCTAGTGCCTTCCAGATGTATTGGATGAAAATCCACCGAGCATAATCAGTGTTTTGTGTCACCTTAAAGATCAGCAGATTAGTTGCACCACAAATTCATAGATGACAGCCTGCTTTATAACCTGTGTATGGCCTTAACATCATTCAGTGGATGCTTACAGATAGAGGTATTGAAAGAGACATTTTGAGCTACACGGCTGAAGGTCAGAACATTTCTGCTTAATCAGAACACTCTTGGATACTTCAGCTACAGTAGGTTTTAGTACAGTTCATATTTTTTTAAAAGTGTTTGCTGCCCTTATCTGCTTTGTGGGGCCAAGCAGAGTATATTTGCTTTTTAAAGAAAGAAAAAAAGAAAAGGCTAGCAATCCAAGAATTTATGACATTTCTCTGCAGGGTGGATTTGATTAAATCAAATTGATTTAAATCATAGTTTACATTGGAATTTTGGACAACATTTCTTCAAGGGGAAGAGCGCTTTTTTCTTTTTTTTCTTTTTTGGTAGGGCAGCCCCTCAGTAACAATAGCAGTGTGTATCTCGCTGCCCAGGCCACATTCTTTATTTGCTGTAAGTGACAACACCATCAGCTGTGTTGGTAGTCTGGCCGTCATATTGCACGCTGCCCTGTGTTTGTGAATTTTAGAGGCGTTGTAAGGCATGGCATGTGATAAATGGCAGAGGGAAATGGCAGACTACAGCATCAGCTACGATGCTTCTGGGAAGCGAGCAAAGGAGACGTGAAGGCAGTTGTTCTCGCATTACTGTTGGCCAAGAAAAAAACTGGCAAGCTTTATGCATACCTTCCTATAAAGCAAGAAAAGAGATGCCTGAGCCTTTGAAATTTTTATCTACGTTTATCTGGAGAACGTGTTCATTATAAACAAGCATTGTTTGATGCTTCCTTATTTGACACATCGTGGAACTCAAAACACAGTGTGTATATAAGAGAGGTCCTTGACAGACTCCCGTCCAGTGACTAAGAAGCCCCTGATTTTCTTAGCCTCAGTAGGCAAGCTGCTTTGTGTTCCTTCAGATGTAGCCTCCGGGACAGGGGTTGGCAGCTTTGGTCCTCCAGATGTTTGGGGGATTGCAGCTGCTAGCACTGGGCAGGCTGACTAGGGCTGTTTGGAGTTGCAGTTGAATGACATCTGCAGGCTGTGGTGACCACATCTGGTCTAGGAATTGGAGGGAAAGGGGCATGACCTGGCCTGAGAGACGAGCTGTCACTTCTCTTAAAAACCTCAGAGCTGATGGCTGTGGAATGACATGCAAGTCCTTTTGCTTCCTCTATTTTTTTAAGGCATCAGGTTGCAGTAGAAACCTTGCAAAGAGAGATCATTTGGTTCAGGATCTCCTAAAACACACCACACAGGATTTATTGTGTTAACCATTCCATATTCTGGGAGCAGCATTCATGTCATGCTGCAGAGTGCAAATGAGTGAACGTTTGTTTACTCACATGCAGAATTTAGAGACAGTTCAAATTTGCTGTTGATCCCCTAACTAGAAATTTCAGCTCTCTATGGTTATAATGAGAATGACATTATTAGCTGATGATTTTGTCTTTTAAATGTCTTATTAAATATTGTTGTAGCAGAACATTTTCCCAGTAGTTGAAGACTGATGCATGAAAGCCACTTTGTCTGGTCGCTTGTGGTGAATAAGAGCTCACTGCGGGTCACCAGGAAGAGAACCTCTGAGAAAGTGGCTTCCTCTTTTTTTTTTTTTCATTAGTTGTGACTCACATTCATTGCGATGTGCTGCCTGACAGGAGAGAGTGTGCATTTTAAGATTGCAGTTCTCTGCCTGCTTATAACTGGGAGTAAACTCCAAGTTGATCTCAATCAGACTCCATTTCTGAGCCAATACATTTAGGGTTGTGCTGATTGAAGGTGCAGATGTTTGACCTAAGATACTGGTTAGTAGCAAAATTATGTTTGGATTTCTCCTTCCCTTAACTTTTAAGTGGGTGGCAGTTTATGCTGCTGTAATTAAATGTCACCTTTAATGCTTGTTTAGCTGTATCCCACAGAACTGTGCATAAAATTGGGAGCAAAGTGAAGAAAGGAGTCCAGTAGGAATGGGAAGCAGAGCACTTTATTTATTACATTTTTGTGTCTTCTTTGTCCATCAATGAGCTTGCAACCCTGTTCATGATAAAGCTGGGAACAATAAGAGCTGAATCTCTTCTAGAGTTTCAGGAGAATTGTGTGTTATCCCAGGTGCCATGGGCCTTCTCAAGCCAAATTTGAACACTTTAATTGGAAAAGTTTAGCATGTCCTTAAATCTCCTGATCAGCTGACTTCAGCAGCACTCAGAATCTGCTATGCTTGGCCAACCCCTGCTGTATCTTCACATCCTGTTTTGAACTGTTTGTCTGCTTTCATTCTTAATGTCCTGGTATGGAAATGTGCTAGATGCCCATCCTATACACCTGCAACAGGGTAGATGAAAATCAATGATTTAAAAAAAAAATCAAATTGATTTAAACCACGACTTAAATTAAAAAAAAGATTTTTAAAAATTTAAATCATCAGAAATATCCGATTTATACCTGCAGAATTTGGAAAAAAAAATATTTAAAATCCCTGTGTGGAAGCAACTGATTTTTCCAAGTCCAGTATCAAATCTTTACTTGTCACTCCTGAACATGAAGAGGGATGCTTCAGTTTTAAACTTTCTGTGTAATTTTCACACTAATATTGTACTATACTTGATCAGGACTTATACCCGTAGCCAAAACTCCTCCACACTCTAGTTTTGGCCTGATTATGTGTTGTTCAACATGCAGATGACCAGGCCCAGCCAAAAGGCAAACATTTCAGAGTCTGGCTCCAGTAACAAAGTACAAGGTGATCCCAACAGTCAGATGACTTTGACTCACTCCCCCAGCACTTGCAGCTACTCTTAAAAAACAAAAGCCATTGAGTTTCCTCTCTGATGGGTTCCTAGTTTCTTCATGTGCATATTTCAGTTTGTCAGGCACATGTTCAAGAGTTGGACCTGCCTCTGCCCTAGATATGCGCCAATCACTGGTTTGTTGATAAGCATGAGAACAAGAGCCCCAACACCTCCTCTGTTTGTAGAAGTTCTCCCTGCCTTGGGGCAGCTCTTAATTAGACAGGTGGCTAATTATGAAGACTGATGTTTTTGAATGACCTGAAGTGTTAGGAAGCAGACTGGAATTGAAATGGAAGTTAAATCTCCTTTAGGAAGGGCTCAAATTTCTCAGAAATGTTAAAAATCATCAACCTTGATGTTGCAAAGTGAAAAGCACAGCAGTCTGCATACATAATTTCAACTGGGATGGATTAGCACAATAGGGGAATGCTTATATCTTTGTTTTGAGAGATGTCTGATATAAATGGACTGCTTTCCCCTACTTTGCTTTGGCCCACTTTGTGTTAGACCCACCAGCTGTTCATTGGTAGATAGACCCTCATTTGGCTACTGTGACAGGAAACAGAAAACGTCTCAAGACTAACCCTAGCTTTCTGAGGGCTTACAAGAGGTTTCTTTGCTAGGGGATAGGAAGGACTTGGTGATCACAATCCTCATTGCTTGCTGCTCTTGTTTAAACACTGTGGACTCTTAATCATTGCGTCCAGGCAGGTTATTGTGCTAAAGAACAAAGAAGCTGGTACAACATGTGTTTATATATTCTTGTGTACTCCTCCTATTCATCATCATTCCGAACATTGCGTCCTTCCTGGAGGGCTTAAGAAACAGAGGAACAATCTTGAATCCTGGTGGCTGGGAATGGTGAAGGTGACGTTGCTTGGGTCCCTTTCCCTGGCCAGTACCATCCCAGTGGACATGATGTGAAATTTAATAGACCAGCAAAGCTAGAAAGATGGGGAAGATCACCCTACTTGAATCCCACATGCAGGGGAATGGTTTCCCTTCACTTCCTGTGGGAAAAGAGAAGTACTGAAAGATAAGAGAAGCACTTAGCCTCTTAACCTGAGAACAAACCCTGCCTTCTGTCTTTCAAAATAAATGAGAAGTTTGTCCTTGCTGTCAACTTTTTTCTTTTAAGTACCTTTTTTTAAAAAAGCTCCTGGCCTGTAGTCTTTCCCCTTAATTTTCCTTCCTGATTGTTTGCGACTGAAATGTGCAGAACTGTGTTTGCTGGCCATTCATCTTTCTCAGCCTTGCCTTTCTCCTCACTTCTGTTCTCTCCCCCCCCCCCCATTGTCCATTTTAGACTGTAGGCCCTAATTGGAAAGGACCCGTCTTCCCCCCCCCCCTTGCAGTGAAGCGCCTTCATGTGCCACGTATGCTAATACCATGGTATACCTTATAAATAATAAGCCTTCTCTCTTTGTTCTTACCGTACTTGTCACCGTGATGGGCGTTTTGCTGATAATTACATATAAATTAGCACAGACCTATAATCCTAGCCTTCCTTGGGTGGCGAAACAGGGCGGTGTGTGGGCTTCATTGTATAGCTGGCGTCCTTTATACAGCCTGGAGGGTGAGAAAGTGGGAAGCCTGGGTTAGCCTATTTAGCGTCTTTAGTCTTTTTTGATCTCTAAATGCCGGCATCTCTTTCCCTCCTCTTTTGATGTGTTGCATTGAAAATGTCATTTCCACAGCAAGCTGTCTAAACAGATATGTCAGCGTCATACTTAAGCCCTAGCCCGTTAGCCCTAGGCTGCTGGGGATTGCATGCCCGCGAGCGGGCGGGCTGGGTGGCGTATGGAGGTGAGAAGTGAAATAGAGGTGTATCTTTCTGGAATGGGCAGTTACACTCAACCCCTGCTGGCTGACTCCCCACAAGCAACTAGTTCAGCTACTGTGTGAATGGACTCTTGGAACTACATAAACCTTGCTAATCCAGCCAATGTGCAGGTTTGTGTTTTTGGACTATGACCCCCCCCAAACTCTGCATGTCGAGTGGAGGGGGAATGAAAATTAGAGCCCCTTTGACTGAAATGTTTTCTGGAGCATTCTGGGAGTCGTAGTACAAAAACACAAATCTGCACACTTCAACTTTTAACCCTCTGGGGTGCCCAGCAAAGAAATTTAAGTGACACTCCATTCTTTGTCTCCTGCATAGAAATGTACTGGGCTTCTTAATTAGCGCCAGTGTTCTCCGTCTCATTTGCTAGTAATATTTTTATGAATGCATTTACATGACTGGAATAGATTTTAGTGTGCTGGAGTCCAAGGTGGATTTAGTTTAAAGGGGAAAAAAATCAGATTTTTTGACAATTTAAGTTTAAAAAATCATTTGTTATTTAAAACATGATTTAAATCAGTTTGATTTAAAAAAAAATCATTGGTTTTTTTATCCACCCTCCTGAGGTCTCACCAACAGAGTATTTTGTGTCTTTTTTTCTTCAGTTTTTGCTTTGCTATCTTGTAAAGAAAGGATCTCCTGATTATAAAACTTTTTCATTCAAAATATTTTAGTGTCCCCTTTGAAATTAGGGCTGGCTCTGTTAAGAGCTTGTCATTTACACCCTCCTGCAATCTCTCTGATGAAGTGATGTATTTGATGCTTGCCTGTTCCTGCTGGAATGTAGTTCCAGAACTTAACAAGAACTAACCTGGCCAAACGCTACTGACATTGCACAGTTTCCATAGCCATGTGGAAGTTCCTCCGTGGAATAATAGTGAATCTAAAATGGTTGTGCTGGTTCTTGCCTCTTTATGAATTGTTGTAAAACCCCTGCAATAACAGAGTTGCTCCACGCAATACAGTGCTTGAAGTTCTTCCAGTCTGTTTCAAAAAGTTTCTGGAAGTGGGATAGAATAAATAATACCCGTTGGAGTGTCTCTCCTGAAGAACTGCTGCTTTTCCCACCTGGCCTTCTCAGGCCTTACTCTTACAGGTTGCCATGCCAAGAGAGACAAAGAGGCCTTTTACTGGGAACCAGGTCTTCTTGGTGGCGGCCCCCTCACTTTTGAATGGTCTCCCATTGGACTCTGGATGTTTAAGTAGGTGGTAAAAACGGAACTGTGTAGAGAAGCAGCCTTTCAGGACATCCTTTCCCTTTGATAGGGTCTGATCCGTGGCTCAGTTTTACCTCTACAGCAGTGGTTCGCAGGAAGAGGCACTTGAGTCTGCTGTAAACATGACTAAGTCCAGATAGAACTCTGTCTCTTTGCTGTTGAGATTCGATAGTGTTGTCATGTGGGTTGTGGTTCCCCCCCCCCCCTCTTTGAAACATCCAGACTACAAAAACAGACATTACATAGTTATGCATAAAAGGGGAAAAAAAGTAATAAGCAGCTTTATCTTACTTGAACTCATAAGCCAACGCTTATTGAAGTGTTTTTTCAAAGAAGCCACCGATCTTTTTCGTACCCTTTTCTCTTAAACAAGAGTGTAGTTACTGAATATTCCAGTGTAAAGTGAGTAAACAATGTGTAACATTTACTCTGGAAACTTGATGAGAGGAAAGCACTTATGCTGAAGATTAATCTTAGTACAGAAGCTTTCTCGGGCAAAGCTGTTCTCTTAGCATCTGTTGAGCCAATGGTGAAAGTGAGACTGGAGTACAGTCATCTCTTAACAGTATTTTGTTTTCCCTGGGCTTCCTGTTTTATTAAATCCAAGTATCACTTTTACTCATGTGTCGTCTTTGAGCTCTTCTGAAGCGGCACATTCTTTCAGAACCTTGTTTTCCTGTTCCTCATTTGCTTTAACGAACAGCGCTGGTCTTGCTACACTGAACTATGATGGCTGGCAGATTACAGGTAAAAGAGGGAAATAAGGACAAATAAATATGCAAGAGAGGGAAAATGGGTGCCATGGAGTCTAGACTACAGTGGGTGCTTCTATTCCGGCGGACTTTTCCTTCGAAATGTTTGGTACATGTTCTCTGCCCTTGTTTTCTGTTGCATTTTTAAAACAGAATGTATGGTTTTAATTGCTGTTTTTGTTTTAAATTGGTGTGAGCTGCATAGGCAGTGCAAGAGAGGAATGGCAATGTCTGTATAACTGTCTGATGTTTCTCTGTTAAAATGCACTGTGCTGTTTTCCCCACTCTTGGGCATGTTTAACAGTGTGTGTAAAGTGGCCCTGAAAAGCTTTCCTTTTCTCTGTGCAAGTGAATAAAACCAATCCCACACAGTGTTGTGTAAGTATGTATTCCAAGGAGTTTTAATTACCATAAAAATGCTGAATCACTAAATTGTTCCTTTGTGAAACACCAGGCTTTACTGTTGATTGTGGTGGTGGAGACCCTAAGTGTTTGCATGTCACTCCTGTTTAAAAAACAATCTCTATGAATACTCATGCAAGTCTTTTGGGACAGGGGATGAATTTGAAGACAGCAGTTCTTGCTTTCTAAGGGGCTGTTCATTTCAAATATTAAAACAAGGAGGAGTCAAAGTGACAGAATTGCTGTGTCTTAGAAATCTCTGTGGTATGTAAATTTTCAGATTTGATAAGTTTAACTTCAGGTTAATGTATGGATCCTGTTTTATTTTTAAAATGAGTACAGTGTCTTGCTGTAACAAAGTAAAATAATGCACAGTGAATTTTAAAAAAACCACAATTGTGCACTATAAAGCCAATAAACAGTCATTTAAAACAATGGTGGCCCCCACTACTTTGAACTGAAACCTCCCGTAAGCCCTAGTCCACATGGCCAAGTTGAGGCTGTTGGGAAATGTAGTCCAAAATATCTGGAGAGTAGTGAGGTTGCCTATCACCAGTTTAAAGCGTTAAGAGGAGGCTGGCTAAAACTTTAGCAAAAATGTGAACAGTAGGTGCTGATGAAAAGTTAGCATGAAGAAATGTTTTTGCCATTTCTTGGTGGATGAGATGAGGAAGCTCGGTGACTCTACAGTGGGAAGGAGTTCCATAGTCATGTTGCCTCTGCCACGAAAAGGCACTATGAATTAATCAGTTTTGTAAAGCAAAAGCCAGTCTGATCCTGTGTATTTCCCTCTGCAGTGATCACCCCACTCTCCTGCTGTCTCCATCGAAGATGGTGAAGCTGGACATCCACACATTAGCTCATCACCTCAAGCAGGAGCGGCTCTATGTGAACTCTGAAAAGCAACTGATCCAGAAGCTCAACGCTGAAGTGCTAAAGACAGCCGAAAAGCTGTACCGCACAGCATGGATCTCCAAGCAGCAAAGGATTAACTTGGACCGGCTAATCATAACAAGGTAGCAGATGATCCATCAGAAACGGAAAGGCTGATCTGTCTTCCTCTTGAAATATTTAGAGTGTTTTGTATACTGAAGCACTGCAGGAAGCATGTTACAAGTTTCCACTTTCAAATCTTTCTGAACTCTTGGTCCGCATATAGAAAGCATAGCTTTGTGCTGGTCCACAGGATACGTAAAACATATTGGCACTTGCCTTATTCAGAGTCCAGCCATTTGCCCTTCAAGCCCAGTATTGTGTGACTGGCAGAAGCTACCCAGGAATGGAGGCTGTATTCTTTTGTTATCCTACCCGGAGATTGCCAGTGTTCCTTGTGGGTCTGGGTGCTCACAGGTGCTGACCTTGCCTTCTTTGTGAAGTAAGACATGAGTGCTGTACTCAAGGAAATATGATGATGACATGTTGGAGAATCCTCCTAAAACTGTCGTCTCAAATTGTATGTTGTCTGTGTGGTATCCCCAGCAATAACATAAAGCTACTCACCAGCATGTGGGAGACAAGGGTATTCAGATTAGTATTCTCTCTGACTTGTTGACTCTTCCATGAATAATCGGCTGGACACCTGGGAGGATTTTTAAGGCTTGCTCCTCCTTTTGGTATTTGAATTGGCTCTACCATGTGTTTATAGATGCGTAAATGTGTATGTGTTTATATGCATATATACACACGTCCATGTACACATCTATCAAGAGATACCTGTATAGAGGTGTCTGTATGCATGCATAGATAATGCACATGCATCTATAAAAATGTAGACATATGCACCACTGGTACAGTATTATCAACCCTACGTTGGCTCTTGTGGTTTCTGTGTCATCAGTCCTTCCCACCTCTACTTCGGGATCTTGGAGGTTGAACCTGGACTACTCAGGATACAGAATATATTGTATTTTAGAGCAGTGAAACTGATTAAAAAATTGCATCTTTTATGCTACTACAGTGGTAAATTTGTCACAAAATGCCACTGCAGGCGGCCTTAACAGTGCCTTCCTTAAGTGAGATGAACAGACCAAGAAAGAAGGGCACTGAGGAATGTAATTGCTAGGCTTGAGGAAAACCTAGGTATGTGTTGTATTTGCGGTCTGTCTTCACTTTGTGATTCAGGGGAGGATCTGTCTCTACCTGTGTGTTATCTGTGGCTTAGCTTGTGCCCAGTGAGGTTTAGGTGCTGCTCTTTCCCTTGATTTGGGAAGCCTTCGCGTTGACAGACTTGGAAAGTCCCCGGAAGTAAGCAGCCTCCCCGTTTTTGTTTTCCTTTAGTGCGGAAGCTTCCCCAGCTGAATGCTGCCAGCATGCGAAGGTCCTGGAGGACACCCAGTTTGTGGACGGCTACAAGCAGCTGGGCTTCCAAGAGACGGCCTACGGGGAATTCCTCAACCGGCTGCGGGAGAACCCTCGCCTGATCGCCTCCTGCCTGGTTGCAGGAGAGAAGCTCAACCAGGAGAACACGCCAAGCGTCATCCATACGGTCTTTACCTCCATCTATGGCAACTGCATCATGCCGGAAGATGAAAGCTACCTCCTCCAGGTCTTGCGGTACTTGATTGAGTTTGAACTCAAGGAAAGCGACAACCCCCGGCGGCTTCTACGGAGGGGCACCTGCGCCTTCAGCATTCTCTTCAAACTCTTCTCCGAGGGGCTGTTTCCCGCCAAGCTCTTCCTCACCGCCACCTTGCACGAGCCCATCATGCAGCTGCTGGTGGAGGACGAAGACCACCTGGAAACGGATCCGAACAAACTGATCGAGCGGTTCTCCCCCGCCCAGCAGGAGAAGCTCTTTGGGGAGAAAGGCACAGAGAAATTCCGGCAAAAGGTTCAGGAGATGGTGGAGTCGAACGAGGCCAAGCTGGTGGCGCTGGTGAACAAGTTCATTGGCTACCTCAAGCAGAACACCTACTGCTTCCCACACAGCTTGCGGTGGATCGTGTCCCAGATGTACAAAACGCTCTCCTGCGTGGACAGGCTGGATGTTGGGGAAGTGAGAGCCATGTGCACGGACCTTCTCCTGGCCTGCTTCATTTGTCCCGCAGTGGTCAACCCGGAACAGTACGGGATTATTTCTGACGCCCCCATCAATGAAGTGGCAAGGTTTAACCTGATGCAGGTATAATATGAGCCTTTAAAACACACTCTTAATTCAATGTTTTTTGTACTTGACTGTTGGACATCACAGTCTTTTAGTCTTGATGCTGAGCTCTTGTCATGAATTATCAAAAGACATGGCTGGGTCTCACGTCAAATGTAGGCTGCTCCATACAAACCCTACAACATGATGATCCAGCCCCACTGTGCCAAGTTAGGGGTGGGAAAAGATTATCAAACATTTCCTGTATACTAATTGCAAATCCATTATCTGAATTGCCACCCTGATATAGTCCGAGCCACATGGCGCAGTGGTTAAACTGCAGTACTGCAGTCAAGCCTCTGCTCATGACCTGAGATCGATCCCAATGGATTCAAGTCACCTTCCATCCTTCTGAGTTCAGTATATTGAGTACCCAGCTTGCTAGGGGGTGCAAATTGCTGTTTGCATAATTATGCTGTATAGTGCTTAGATCCCAGAAGATGCTCTAAGCACTGTAGCGCAATATATAAGAAAACGACAAGTACCAAAAAATTAACCTAAGAGGAACTAATTTTGAGCCTTGGAATTCATTTTGAGTGGAGCACACAGGAGTGATCTATCCCACCAGTGTTATTTCAGGGAAGGAAAACTTGTTGATCTGCTTCAGATTCCTAAAGATTTACTAGCAGATGCTGGTCCATCATCTGCCTTCCTGTAGTGATTAAGAAGTCATTGCATACAACCAGGCAGAGAAGCTTTTAATAACTGGGAGCATTTTCTCTGTTCTTTTTCCTGTCCCAGTGGGATGATTTGGCTGTACTAGTAAGCCTGGCTTTTTGTGCTTGAGTGGCGTGAAAGTGCTCCATTACTCCCATTTAGTTCCTTCTGCAAACAGGAGTGTTACTCCTGCAGGTCTGTGAGTGAGGGACTCTGGTGTGGCTATCCTATGTAAGCCAGAGTTACAAAGCAGAGTCTGTTCACGGCTTATAACCTCAGCTCCTCTGGGGAGAGGCAAGCTGGACGTTTTGCTTCACAGATCACACTAAGCAGATCGTGGTCTGTTTTAGCCAAGGGTGGGGAGGAAACTACTGGTTCGTTCACAGTTCTTACAGCTCCTAGATAAACCTTAGAAGAGGTGTTTCAACCTTTTTAGAATTTAGAGGGAAAAATCCCATTCCAAAGCTTAGAAATCTCATGGTGTTGTGTGGAAGGGGGCATGGCCTTCTGGGAAAGCCCAGGAGGGCCAGATTTGCCCTCAAGGCCTGAGGTTCCCCCTCCTGATTTAGAGTCTCTTACCTCCAGGAGAAACAAAGTGGATGAGCTCAAACTGCAAGCATCAGCATGAGTGATTCATTCACGGTAAGCTAGGCTTCTTTAAGGTGTCCTCTTTGTGTGTGTGTGTGTGTGAGAGAGAGAGAGAGAGAGGTGTAAACCATGACCCTGGCAAGATGCAGGGCATGGCTTTTGCATCCAGACCGAAGTGTCTCTCTTCCACCAGAGTGTGAGGCTAGTTCAAAGGTGAGAAGAAACGCTGGCTTTCTTTGCGGCCAGGCCAATGTTTGTCAAACCTGCGCCCAAGGCCAGAGACGTATTTTAGATTCCAAAGAGCCAGCCATCTGTGAGGATGTTAAGTCATCAAACGTATACAGACCAGGGCAAACGTATTCCCGGTCGCTGTTAACAAATCTTGAAAAGCCCAGGCACTTGCGATAGTTTTTTCAGCCTTCCTCGTGCTACAGATAACACACACTATGACAATCCTCACTCCACCCTGTTTGCTTGAAAGAACACGGGCGGCCCCCAAGTTCCTTTATATTGTTGATGGTGCTGCTGCTGTAGTATTGTCTGTTGTTTCTGATAAAGCCAAGGGGACCGATAATTCTTTCTTCTGGTGACCCTGGGCAGAAGCAGTAGAACCCCCGCCCGTAAACCTTGATGTTTGGGGTGGACGTGGGTTGTTCTCTGTAATTTCAGTTTTGGGAAAAGAGCGTACACACAAGAGAACTCTTAGGGTCGTGTTGAGAAGGCCATATAGGATGCTTGCTCTCTGCAAAGATGAGAAAAATAATGTGACGAATATGTGAATGAATGTAGAAAAGAATTTGTGTTTAAATATTCCACTCTGAAGTACTCACCATGAACTGGGGTGATGGTGTAATCTTGTATTCCAGCAGTTCCAATCTTGGATCCCCAGATGTTCTTGGACTACAAGTCCCAGAAATCCTGGCTAGCACAGCTCATGGAGAAGGCTTCTGGGAGTTGCAGTCCAAGAACATCTGGGGACCTAAGATGGGTAATCACTGTTGTATTCCTCGGTAGAGCCTTTGTGTGTGTGTGTGTGTGTCAAAAGTAGTGTTCATTTGGTAGAATTAAACGATCAGGAATGGAAAGCCAATAAACGATAGAATGAAATAAATACTCCACTGCAGTTCACCAGCGCTACCTTTGAGCTCACCACCCCTTTGGATTCAGGCTCTGGAGTGGAAGCTAGCAAAGGATATCTGGAGGTGCCATTCCACCAGTCCATAGGTTGCCAGGGATTCTTTGGGCAAAATCCAGACAGCTTCCAGCCCCTTTCAGAAGTGGGGCAATTCTTATCAGTTGCAGGTTTGTAGCACATTGTTTCCTCTCTACGCAAGCGCAGTAAGCTTGTGGGTCTGAGTTTCGCCGTCTTATCCAGGTATAAATAAAGGTTTACATTGTACCATCAGTGTATTGTAGCCCTGCAGTTGGGCTGACTTGATGGCCTGGATTAAGAAAGAATTAACTGCAAGCAAATCATCGCTGGAGTTCTCTGTCTCGTTTCTGCACCAAATGCAGTGGGCTAATGCAGGATGAATTTTCACCCCTTTGTTTTTTGAGGGGTAGTAACATTTGTGGATTTATTTGTAAGGCCTTGATACACAGGATGTTTTGAATAGCCAACTTAGGCAGCATAGGGCCTGCCTTCTAAATTGCTTATGGTCTGGAACAGACAGTGGAGAAATGAAGAGGAGGTGAGAGTAAAGAGGATAAAGTGAAGTGGTATGACTTAACAGTTTGCAGATGAGCACATAGAAGAGGACTTTGATGATTACGTGGGCTCACTGAACAGCGAATTGACCCTTTTTCTTTCCCTCTGAACTGGCCTGTGGATTATTGATTTAGCTGCTGACCCCTGTCTTTTTGGCTCTGGATATATATGAATTATTTGACACAAAGTTTTTGGTTGTAATAACTTTGGCCACCTAGGTGTAAATAATCTTAACACCCACACAATATGTGGAACTTACGGTTAAGAGATTTGCCTTGACAGTTGGTGTGTATTTGTGTAATGTAGCTCTAAGGAACACATGTTGTGTAAATAAACCAGCTGTCATTCTCGTAATCCCTTTCCTGCTTTTTTTTTCCTAGTTTTTTCAGTGGTTGGAGGGAGATGAGCTCTGGGTAGGTAAATGGAGGTGGGATTGGATTTAGGTGGCCACTTTTTACGTAGTGGGCAGGGCAGAAGGTCTGGGCTGAAAATTCAGCATGCCTAACAGATAAACTCAATTTGTGTGTCTATGTGGTTGTTATTCTTTATTACACATATATCCTGCTTGTGTTGCAAGGTGTAAAAGTTGATCTTTCTCCCCATTTTATCTTCACATCAATCTTGTGAGATAGGTTAAGTTGGGAGATGATGACTGTCCCAAGGTCACTCACAGAGCATCATGTTCCTCCCCAAGGATTTGAACTTGGTTTCCATAGTCTTAGTCAGCACTCTAACTGCTATACCACACTACCTCGCAGTAAAATACAAATAAAGATCATCTTCCCCCCTTATCACAACAATACACCTATAACAAAAAACACCCTGATCACCATAATCACCCAATCTCCTGAAAAGGACAAAAAGCTGATCCCACAGCTACAAATAACTACACCACACCAGAACACAGACAGAGTTCTAACTCCTGTCCTCTGAAGATGCCAGCCACAAAGACTGGCGAAAAGTTAGGAAGAAAAACCTTCAGAACACGGCCAAACAGCCCGGAATACCTACCACAACCATCGAAAATCAAAATGTTTGTCAGCAACCAAGTAAGCAGCCCTGAGATGCAAAAGGCATTGAGCTGAGAACAGGAGGCATCCAAAAGTTTCTTTCTGCAGGCTTTCTGTTAATGGGCATTTCCAGGTAAAGATAAGTTCCCTTGGAGAACAAAAGCTGTGTGCTGCATTTCAAACCCTGAGCAAGCTGAAGTGAAGGGTTGTTTTTCCCCCCACTCACTTCCAGCTTCAAGGCGATGATTATTTTCTCTGTGTGTGTCTCCCTGCTGTTCACATCATGTCTTCACCCGGTTTCTCCCCGGTAGGTTGGGCGGCTCTTGCAGCAGTTGGCCATGACCAGTTCAGAAGAAGGAGATCCTCGCACAAAGAACCAGCTGGGCAAATTTGACAAAGTAAGTGCCAAGATTTTGGAACCTGTTATCAAGCCTATGTGTGTCTCTAGGCATGCAGATGTTTTGTTCCTTTCTTCTTAAGCAAAAACATAATATCCATACAAACCTTGAAAGGATATCTGTGAAAAGACACGTCTGTGGTGGCCAAGGAAGGGAGTGAATAGGCAGGTGGCAGTGTATAAACATCAGGAACAGCCCTGGTTAAATACAGAACCGTTGCACTTAAGAAGCATACTCTGGCAAGGCCTGTGTTTCACATTGTTCTTCCTCCTCCTCAATATATTTATATGGGAGCTGGTGGAAAACCAGCCCTTCCTGCCTCCTCAGAGCTTGCACCCTCTATTGAGAGTGCTTAACTGTCTCTGTTTGCTCCTTACAGGCTTGCGTGGCTGCGTTCTTAGATGTTGTCATTAGTGGGCGGGCGGTGGAAACTCCTCCCATGTCATCGGTTAACCTTTTGGAAGGGCTGAGCCGGACAGTCGTGTACATGACCTACGGACAGCTCACTGCCCTGGTAAGTTGTCGAAACCCTTTGAGGCTGAAGGACTAGGGAAACCTGGTTGCACGTGCAGCCCAATTGGCGTCGTGGCTTTCTAACAACATCCTTGTTTTTAGGTCAGCTTTATGCGCAGCGTCATGTCCGGTGACCAGCTGAAGGAAGACCGGATGGCTCTGGAAAGCTTGCTGCTAAACTTACCCCAGCACAAGCCCGGCAAAAGCAGCAGCCTAGAAATGACACCTTACAACACCCCGCAGCTTTCTCCTGCGACCACACCAGCCAACAAAAAAAATCGGCTGCCTATAGGTGAGGACCGTTGAAGGGTCAGGCGCTGGCAGAGTGGACATTTTGACTTTGCTTTGGCAGGGTCTCCTTCACCCCTCTTGCAATACAGATGAAAATTTCAGATATTTCAGTTTGGGGAACTTCTTCCTGTTTCGCCTTGTATGCCACTTTATCCTTCCTTAGGGTCTCCTTAGCTCATGTCCACCACATCGTGCTGGACTCTGTTAAGAAAGGCATACTTACTGGTTTGCTCCCAAAGGCTAAATGCAGAAATCTGTTGTCTCGGTCTTCTTACATTTTTTTGCTAAATAAAATACTAACTCTTTGCAGCTGGTGGATGGCATAGCCTGCTTTAACGAAGATGCCATTTTTAATGGGGCAGCGTGAGGTTGGGAGTTCAGTTCTCCACTTGACAGGGACTGGACTTGATAATTCACAGGATTTCCTCCGGTTCTCCAGCTCTAAATTTTAATTAGGTAAATGGTTTTGAGGTTGGCCGAGTTGGTCCTATCACTTGTAACATCGGGCCCATAAGTACTCTGCACTAACAGAAAAGTATCAAAATCACCTTGTGTGATTTCTGCATCATATATCCTGCCATTCAAGAAGAGGGCAGACTGGCTGTGGGACTATCATGATGCGTGGCAGTCTTACTGACCAGCCTTTCCGGCTTCTGAAAACTCTGGGCAATGGTCTCATGCAACGTTCCCTCTAATCTTAGCTCCTGCTGCACAGGAGCCTTGCCTTGGCCCCGTGTGTGCGGGGTGGGGTGGGCTTTCATCCAAAACCTGGAAGTAAATCGGGATCAACACTGGGTGCCAATGGAGCTTTGCGTGAGTGCGCACCTTAGAGGGAACATTGGTCACATGCTTAGAAGCATATTGTCAAAAACCATGAGGTCTAGTAATTTACCTTTAAAAACACACACCAAAACAGCAGTCTAATTTCCATGCCCAGTATATTATTTACACTTCCAGCTTTTGTGCAGAATTTCAGGTTAAACACAGTTCTGCATAAAAATTGGCCGTGAATTGTAATGTGGATTCCACACGCACCCCTCCCCGGTATCAAGTGCTCTCCTAGTTTCCCATTCCTCCCTATCTGTCTATGGATTTTACAAGCGAGCAGTGTTTCTTTCTCATCCAACGCCTTGTGTTCTGTTTCTTCCCAATGCTGTCAACCCAGGACAACAGTTGGCAGCCATTACTGCTTGGGACACTACCGCCACTAACTTGACGGCCCACATAAACCTAGTAACCCCATTTGGTGGGTAATGGCACCCCGGCTTTTCCTTCCTTTTCGATATTGTCTCTGCAGAGTCATGCTTTGCCTGCATGTTTGTGCCGCCAGCCGCTCTTCTAAGAAGCCCGTGGCTCTCTTCCGTTCAGAAGCTTTTTTTTCTCTCCCCTGAGCCTCTAACAACACTTTTGTAGCCACAAGCACTGAAAGCACTTTTGGAAAAGTTCCGTTCAAATTGGTACATATTGGTTCAAGATCTTTATAGGGTCCCCAGTTGGTTTTTAAAATTTTATTCATTTATTTATGTAAATCAAAAGGAAAAGAAATACAAAGAACCAAAAAAAATTGACCTAACAATACAAACCTCAGCAAAATTGTAATATACATAAATGCATCAACTGTAGAACATATGGTCCTCAGTGTGAGGTTCAGAAGAGCCAGGATTACAGTATAAGGCCAGTATTCTAAAATTCTGGATGGATTGAGAGCATTGTCTCACGATCCGAAGAGCTACCTGAATATTTCCCTTTTGTACCCCAAATTGTTATTCCCTTCTCAACCAGCCACTGGTAGCTCCTTGTATTGCTTCTCTTGAGTTCCTTGCGGCACATTTTTTTGTTCATGACGAGAAAGTCCATGCACAGCTGGCTAGCTTGTTACCATTGCATGTGTGTATCTGCTTCTCCTCCGGGTTGCGAGTTCTCTTGATGTCTCTCATTAGGTGTCACACTGATGATTGTGGTTCCTTCCCCCCCCCCCCCCCCCCCAATTTTGATAAGTTTTCTGTTCTCGCAACAGATAATTTGGTATATCCATATCCCGGCAATCTCTCAGTAGCAGACTCAGAGCGCCCGCAGGTTTTCGGTTGGCATGTGCAAAATAAAAGAGGTTGAATAAAGCGTGTCTTTTGATGGATGAAATCACCATTTGATGAATGGATGGGTGGATGATTAAAAAAAAAAAAAAGCCAAAGTAACTCCTGTCATGCATTTGGAAAAGCATATGATGTCCGTGTGTGGGTTTTTTGAACCTTTAAAACAAACATTTTTGAACTCTATAGCAATAGCCAGCTACTCCTTGGGCTTCATTGATACAATCAATAAATGCAAGGAGTCCAGTTTTGTCTAGATTTTGGGGTTGGGGTGTATGGATATACCTGCAACAAGAAAACTAGGAGGAAAAAGTTTCCATCATCTAGCTGGCTTTGAAGGTCTGATGCCTTGATGGGGATTTTTTCCCCCTACTTGGGATGTTGTTCAAAGATGCAGTCACCTTCTTAGGCTTGAAAGGTTTCAGGGAACCTCACCCGCCCCAAATCCTTTAATACTGCCAACCCTTATAAATGGCCCTTTGGTTGCTCCGTGCTGCAAGCCTAGGAGAGCTTCCCCTGCTATGGAGGTCAAGCGAGAACACATTGTGCTTGAGCTTCCATAACCATTTGTCTTCTGGTTTGTGTCTAGAGAAATCTGTCTAAAGTAAGAACGTCCTGCAGGTTTCTGTGCGTGTGTCTTTCTGTGCGTGCTTATTTTATGTTTTGTTCTGGTTTTGCTCCTGTGCATTCCGATGCGTCATGATACGTGAGAGAATTTTGATTGCTTCTTAAAGCCTAGTATCTGCGAAGAACCATGAGCGAGCCTCTTCAAAGATTTGGGGTTGGCTATTCAGGATGGCTGTGTATGAATTTTAGTATCAGAGAAGATCTGTCTCCTTAGATCAGCTGATAGGAGGCAACAGGGCTCCCTGTAGGCAACTGGTCGGCTCCTGCGTTGAGAGAATATGGGATCAGGTACGTCTTTGCTCTGAGCTAGCCTGGCCCTCTTGACGTTCTTACAAAATACTAAAAATGGATCCTGTGTTTCATGGAATGGACACTCCTGGGAAGTATGCTGACAGATCTCAGCTGGCCTAGGGAAATAAATTCAGGTTATTTAGCGGAAACAGTGCAGAGGTGTCTTGCGCTAGGTGGGTGGGAAGGCAAGCCCGTTTTCTGTGGCTGTAGCAGCAGCAAGATCTGGCAAAACCCCATCAGCCAGCCTTCTTTCTTCTGCAGTGATAACATATGAAGCCTTGGCCACCAGTGTTTAACAGGTCTGTAACATTTAGGAACCGATTATTCAGTGATTCATAGCCGGAGGGAATGCGTACAGTGAAAGATGTGCCTTCTCGGAGAAGCATGGTGCACTAGAGAATCGCACTGTGAAATCACACAATTGTTTTTTTGCAACAGCCAAAGTGTCGTAGAGTTCCGGTTTAGCAAAGGCCCCTCACGCCGCCACCCCCTTTTTGCCTCTTCTGCAGTATGCATGTGCCTGCACCTTTGCCTCCTGTAGAATCTGCATTTTCTTCTTCTTTTTAAAAAAGTGATTCAGTGTCAGAAACCCCATATAAAACAGCTTTTTTAAAAAAACAAAATGTTGCAGCTACCCGCAGCAGGAGCCGATCCAATATGCAGGCAGACCAGCACGCAGACCATGATGGATTCTCCCAGGAGACAATTCAAGAGGTTCAGCCGGAAGAAGTCCTGGTTATTTCCCTCGGGACAGGACCCCAAATCACTCCTGGAATGATGTCAGAAAATGAGGTATGGACCCCTGTAAGATTCTGAGGCCGCTGTATCAGGAAGGAGTGATGTGTCATGCAGACTGTTGCCTCTGCTCATGTTGTATTGCTTAATAAAAGCATTTCTATCATGTACTCGTAACTGTATTGCTATTTTTATGTTATCACTTTTATTTTTTGCTTTGTTGCATTTTGTATTTTTAATCCTGTTTACGGCGTGTTTTTGGTTGTAAACTGCCCAGAATGGCCTTTGGCCATAGTGGTGATATAAAAATGAAGCAAACCAACAGACTAAGGTTTGGTGTTTGCACAAATCCTGCAGCCGTTTTCAGAGACTCCAAAACAGACTAGCAGCTAGCTGCTCGGAGGGTGGGGGCCAAATCTCGCCCTCCTCTGGTTCTTGGTTTGCTGCGCCCGCCCGTTTCTGAAACCTATGCATAACCAGAAAGTCATCTCTGTTCCTCCTGCTATTCCTGTTTCTTAAAAGGACTGTTCGGGGTCTAAAGCAGGCCTGGGAGGCTTCTGGCGTATCTTTTTTTTTTTTGTGGGGTGTTGTCTGCTGGGGGTTGCAGGGAGCTGAGAGTTCTGGGATAGCCACATGCAGCTCATGGGCCTCGCTTTGTCTGCACCAGAAAGCACTCTGGGGGAAACAAAAGCTATTGCAATACATTGTTGAGAAAATTAAAACCCATCTAAAAACATGTCGGTGCTGGATCTGGACAGACTAGAAAAGGGAGATCATTACACAAGACAGGGGCCTGGGCGGAAGAAGCCCACAGATGATAGCGTGGACAGCAGGCTCCTTTGGAAAAGCTGTGTTAGTCTTGGAGGCATTGGTATTATAGTGCAGGGCAGGGCAATCCACGCCTTGGACTACAACTCCCAGGAGCCCTAGGCCAAGGAGCCAGTGGGTGAGGAATTATGGGATCCGCAGTCCAGTAGCATCTGCAAGGCTACACTTTGCTCACTCACGGGTGCCAGGGTGAGATATTCTTTCCGGTAATCTAGCCCCGAGTTCTTTAAGGCTTCGTATGCAAATGACAGCTCTGAAGTCTGGCTCGGTAACGAATTGCTCGTCATTGTGGTGTAATATTGTGAAATTCTGAGAAGAGAAAGGGCAACATCGCAAACAAATGTCTTGTTCTCGGCAGTCTTCCAGCAGTTAGAGAGAGTAATTATTTACTTCGCTTTAGCCCAAGTCCTGTCCCTGCATACCTGCCTGGTGCATCATAGTTTATTTAGATTTTAGTTTTGAATGTGCCATGTGGACCAGTAGGATGAGGTGTGTTTTAAAAATGCAGTAGATGCCCTGCTCTTTTCAAAGACTCAACCCACTGATAAGGTGTCTTGTATTCCAAGCATGCATTCCCCAGATGATTAGTAGTAGACATGAGGTAGAGTCTAGTCTAGAGGGATTAAATTTGTTGGGTGTTTGATGTAAGAGCTGGCTGGATAGCTCAGTGGTGTAGATCTCTGGCTGCAGAGCCAGAGGTTAGGAGTTTGATTCCCCCATTGCGTGCCTCCTGGGAGAAGAGCCAGCCTGGGTGGCCTTGGGCCAGCTGCACCGTCCCAAAGCATCCCCAGAAGAAGGGAAGGAATGGTAATCCACTCCAGTGTATTCTCTCCCTGGAAAATCCTGTAAAGGGTCGCTGTGAGTCAGAATTTTTTTTTGACAGCACTTGATTATTATTATTATTATTAAATGTTCCTTGACTTTTGCTTAAAGAGAAAAGAAACTCCACACATCTCTTTCTGCTCCTTTTCTCCTTTTAATAGGTTTTAAACATGCAGCTTGCTGATGGAAGGCAAGGAGATGTCCCTGTCGATGAAACCAAGCTCCACGGTAAACCTGATAAAACCTTGCGCTTTTCCCTCTGCAGTGATAATCTGGAAGGCATATCTGAAGGTGAAGGGTCAATTTAGTATCTTGTCTGTCAGACAGTCCTTTTTAAAAAGGAGCTTCTATTCATTGTAGCTGCTATTTCTTTTTAGTATCTCCACCGCTGTTGTAAAAGCCGCAATAATCCGCTCATTCCATTGGCCCGTGTGTGTGTGTGTGTGTGTGTGTGTGTGTGTGTGTGTGTGTGTGTGTGTGTGTGTGTGTGTGTGTGTGTGTGTGTGTGTGTGTGTGTGTGTGTGTGTGTGTGTGTGTGTGTGTATAAAGCAGCCTTACGTTGTGCAATCACCTGTGGCTCGTGACTTTGGCTCTGTCTCCTTGCATTTCCTTTCTTGTGCTTAATTGGGCGTCCCTTTTTCCCAGGGGTTCCTCCTCTGACGGCCCAATCTCTTCCCCTGTAGGCCCTTCGAACCGCTCCAATTCAGTGTCCTCGCTGGATTTGGAAGGGGAGTCTGTGTCGGAATTGGGCGCGGGCCCGTCCGGAAGCAATGGTGTGGAAGCGCTGCAGCTGCTGGAACACGAGGAAGGTCAGTGGTGGTGGCAAACAGTGGACTGGACACGCTGCTAAAATTAAGTGTGTTTTTTTGCTCTTCTTTGAGTAGTGCTGGGATTGTTGTTTTACAGTAACAAGTTTTTAATTCTGCGCTTATTCCAAGAAGCTCAGGGCAAAGCACATAGTTCACGGTTAAAACCAAACGGTCTTTACAAACGATGTATTTTTAATTGCTCCCGGACAACAGAGTACATGATTCTTCACTGTCCCTCCCGCGCCAATGTACCCTCATCACCCTGGGGAGTTGGTTCGGATAGAACAGTTTCCTAACCTGGGGGCTGCAAAATGTTTTTGAGGTGGGTGGGTTGCGGGTTGCCTTATATGTGTTATAGCCCTTGTTGAAGGGGCCTCATGGCGCAGTGGTTAAACTGCAGTACTGCAGCCAAAACTCTGCTCACAACCTGGGTTCAATCCCAGGTAGCCGGCTTGAGGTTCACTCCGCCTTCCCTCCTTCTGAGGTTGGTAAATTGAGTACCCAGCTTGCAATGGGCGATGTGTAGCCTGCATAATTAAATTGTAAACCATCCAGAGAGATCTCTAAGGGTGGTGGTCACAGGTTACTTTTAGGGGTCACGACTCCAAAATGGTTGTGAACCACTGGGCTAGACATTTGCAAATGTGGTGCTTCAGATTTTCTTGGACTACAGTTCCCAGAACCCCTGGCTGTTGCAGCTAGGGCTTCTGGGAATGGTCGTCCCAAGAAATTTCGAGCCGGGCTGAGTTTTCACGGACACGTTACCTTTCACGACAGCCACCACCCAGGATAATCTTGACGACAAACTCCGTAAATTTGAAATCCGTGACATGATGGGTCTGACGGAAGACAGGGACATCTCGGAAACGGTGAGCGAGACCTGGAGCACGGACGTTCTCGGGAGTGACTTTGACCCAAATATTGACGAAGACCGGCTGCAGGAAATTGCAGGTAAAACAGAAGCCTTCCCGTTGGTGCAGTAACAAAGCGAAGGAAGGCTTGTGCCCCGTCTTGGACGTTACCTTTGAAAAAAATACCTATAGTTCAAGACACGAGTCATAAAGAATTATCGGTCTGTTGTGGCAGAAACAACAAAGAGTATTGTGTCACTTGGAAGACTGTGTATTTTTTTTCTCATAAGACTTTATAGAGTCCTGCCCCCCCTTCCTCAGATGCCTGGAGCCCCTGTCGGCAGCCATTATAAATCAGCCTGTGAGACGAGCCCCTTTGCTATTTTTGTAGTAATTTTGTTGTTGTTTAGTCGTTAAGTCGTGTCGGACTCTTCGTGACCCCATGGACCAGAGCACGCCAGGCCCTCCTGTCTTCCACTGCCTCCCGGAGTTGGGTCAATTAATTAATTAATTAATTGTAGTAATTACCTTCCACCTATTCAGGCCCTGGGATGCATCCTGAACTCCAACCTGCAACATACGATTAGGTTTTAATTCTTCATCATGTATCTCCCTCTCGTTCGCCCCCTGGCTTGTTTTTTTTTCTCAGGGCATATTAATTAGGTGTAAATTCCTCTTTAATGTTTGAATGATTTACTGTTTTTAGCTTTTAATATTGTGTTTTTCATGATATAAGCCACATTGGGTCTCTTTTTAGGAAAGGCAGGGGTAAAAAAAAATATTTTAAATAGATAACTAATTAAAAAAATTAAAATGAAATGTATTTACAATTCACTTCTTCATAGAATGATTGAATAGGAAGGGGCCTCTAAGGCCATCGAGTCCAACCCCCTGCTCAATGCAAGCATCCAAGTCAAAGCAGATCTGACAGAGAGTTATCCAATTTTCTCTTGAATGCTTCCAGCGTTGGAGAACTCACCACCTCCCCCTGAAGTCATGGGTTCCGTTGTCGTGCTGCTCTAACAGTTGAGAAGTTTTTTCTGATATTCAGCCTAAATCTGGCTTCCTGTCGCTCGAGCCCACTGTGGCATGTCCTGCGCTCTGGGATGATCGAGGACAGTACACTTAATACCCTTACATTCTTGATCACAAAGGTTTTAGAGTGCCTTATCATCAAATATGATAAAATGCTGAATCAATCCATACAAAACAACAGATCTTTCTCTAGTGGGCAGCCTTAAGAGCAGTCCTGTTCGGGGATAGGGGTGGAAGTGGATTCGCTTTCGGAACCTCACTGCCTTTGACAGTTTCTGGGTTGTTGGGTTTTTTTATCCCCAGGAGCTGCAGCAGAAAATATGCTGGGGAGTCTGCTCTGTTTGCCTGGATCAGGATCCGTGCTCTTTGACCCTTGCACAGGCTCCACCATCTCTGAAACCACCAGCGAAGCTTGGAGTGTGGAAGTGCTACCCAGCGATTCAGGTGGGGCTCCCTGTCGGCTTGAAATATTTTAAAGTGTTTCTTGAATGGAGGAAACTCGTTTTAAAAAAAATGTTCCCCATGTTTTTCAACTAAGTAAGTTACGCTTTATCCTGGAGATGTAAAATTTCTGGAAATTTTGAAGCCCTATAAAATGGCTTTGGAAAAAACCCTGGAAAAATGGGGGGGGGGACTTTTCCCCCTCATTTTTTTCCAAAGCCGTTTTATAGGGCTTCAAAATGTCTAGAAATTTTACATCTCTACTCTGTCCTTCTGTTCCTGCCTTCTGGTCTGCTTCCATAGACGGCCAAAATTCCCTTTTGTTAAGTTTAAAATCTCGGTGAGCTTTTCCCATCCCATCATTTGGCCCTTGAAACATCTCCACGCCGTCTTCCTTGGACCTCGGGTTCTTCCCCAGAATACCTGCATGGAGACATCTTTGGAAGTCATTTTGAACCAGGCATCATACCTGAAAGGTCACAGGTGGCTGCTGGGGGCAGGAGGGCCCCTGGCTCAGATTTGACTGCTCGGCAGAGAAAATCGGCTGCGACCCTGTGTGCTTTTTGTGGGTCTGCCCTTGAAGAGCATTCAGAAACCGCAGCGTGGACCGAACGAGACAGCCAGATTGCTCCTCCGATGTGCACTCGTTAGGTCATCTAATTATACTGCCTTCCAGTTTGTTTCTGGCCCAAATCAAGAAGCTGGTTCTTTAAAGTGGCCTGGATGATTTGGAGCCACAGTATCTTCTCAACAGAATCCTCCTGCGTGGATCTGTATGCCGTTGGGTTGACACTGTTGAGAATTTGTTAATGTTTTCTCAACGACACTATAACGCTGAGAGTAAAATTCAACAGAGTCTATTTACACATATACAGAGAGCATAGATTTCAGACATTCAGCTGGCAGCATGACATGACATGGTACAATACGTGATGTAGAAATAAATAATCTGACTTACAGCAGATAACATGTCCCCTTTACCCATGTCCTTTTATACATCTAGGGACCAATCACAAAATACATTACTTCATTTTCCACTTACATCAGGTTACATCATTTTCTCCAGCTGTACAACATCAAGTCTTGGTACACACCTGAATCCACTTTGTACATGACTCAGGTTATATCAGCCATTTTACTTTTTGCTATACAACATATTTTGTACATTATTAGATAAAAATCTCAACAGACACCCCTTTTGTTTTACAGGCTTTGCTCAGAAGGCCAGCCCTGTTGCTTTTGCAGCTCTTGGCTTGCAGAAGGCTCCTTTGTTTCCTTGGAGTATATGGATTTTTAACCGTTTGTTTTTTTAGTTGTTGAGTTTTGGGTCTAGTTTTGCTTGGAATCGTTGACTTCATTTGTGAATCATCTTGAGCAGCCATTGAGTGGAGAGCCTTTCAAAGATGGATGGATGGAAAGAGAGAGATTCATGTGGAATTTTGCCTGGATAACTCTGTGCAGATAGATGGTTCGGAGGCAGCTAACGTTCCGTTTTGAGATCCAAAATATCAAGACAGTGACCTGTGATTTGTTTCCCTGTTTATTAGAAGCTCCAGACCTGAAACAAGAAGAAAGGCTGCAGGAACTGGAAAGCTGCTCTGGTGTGGGAAGCACCTCTGATGATACCGATGTGCGGGAGGTCAGTTCCCGCCCCAGCACGCCAGGCCTCAGTGTTGTGTCAGGTGAGTCTTGTCTCCAGAGAAAGATGGTCGTTGGAGTAGATGAAGTTACTGCTTGCTCAGTTGTGGATCTTCATAACTCCTCAGTTCCATTGCTGTGTGTCCACTCTTCTAATTAGCTCAAGGTGATGCGTGTGATTTTTTCCTCTTTCGCCACATTATTTTCACACATTCCTGTGGGGTAGAGTGGGATGGCAGCAGCATGTTTGGGACCAAAGCCTCCCGGTGTATTTCGTGGCTCACTGGGGACCTATATTTCTCATCTCCCAGTTCAGCTCTCAAATTGCCCATCCTGGATTCCCAGGTCAGACAGTTGCTTGCATGTGTCACCCAGCATGGCCTGTTCTTTTCACTTGCTTTGTTAGAGGTCATCTCTAGCCCTGAGATATAGGAATGGAGAGAGCTATGCCGCAAAGGGAAAAAGCACGTGGTTGGCATGTAGGAGGTTTTGTTTCAGCTCAAGATCTTTCCATCCGCAAAGATTCTGGTAGGAAAGAACGCGGAAGACTTTGCAGTTTAACATCTGGTCAAAGTAGCCAACAGTGGGCTAAATCAGAGAAGGGATGTGACCTGCTACTCCTGGATTTCAGCTGTCGCATGGTACTAAGTTGTTTTCGGGGTCAAGTCTGGTTCTTTGAGTTCATTCACCAGTCCGTTTACCACATGGCAGTATCATTCAGCCAATGACAATTTGGCCCTCAAATTCATCTATCGAAACAGTAGACACATCTAGCAAGCCTTTCCAGTTTTGCGTCTTCCCCTAACGGTAAGAACTTTGTTTTTCTCTGCCAGGGATTAGCGCAACCTCTGAAGACATCCCGAACAAGATGGAAGATCTTCGCTCCGAGTGTAGCTCCGACTTCGGTGGGAAAGATTCAGTCACGAGCCCTGACATGGACGAAACGGCCCACGGTAAGGGGAAGTGTGACCACGTTCTGGTGAATCTGCCACAGATTTAAATACATCCCCTGAAGTGGGTTGTGAAAGCATATCTTGGAAAAGTTACTGCTTTGGACCTCAGTTTCCAGAATCTGAAGTCCAATTCAATTCTGTTAGACACTTCTGACCCTCTGGTTGTTTAGAGCAGAGGTCATCAACCCCCGGTCCGCGGCCCAATGCCGGTCCGTGGCTTAAGCCCCACCGGGCCGCCAAGACATACCTCCCGCCCCCCCCCGCACGCACTCACCCCTGCAAAGGTTGTTTGCGCCTGCGCAAACGGCGGCGCAGCCTCCCGGAGCCCGGCTAGAAAGCTAGCAGCGCGGAGGGACCCAGCGGCTGAAGACAGAAGCCCGGGAAATTCAAATAGCCTCCCCACGGGGCTCTGTCTCCAGCCTCGGGATCGCTCCGTGCTGCTGCCTTTCCAGCCTGGCTGGAAAGTCAGCAGCAGGGAGAGACCCTGAGGCAGGAGCCCAGTGGGGAGGTGTTTTGATTTTCCCGGGCTCTGTCTCCGGCCTCGGGATCGCTCCGTGCTGCTGCCTTTCCAGCCTGGCTGGAAAGTCAGCAGCAGGGAGAGACCCTGAGGCAGGAGCCCAGTGGGGAGGTGTTTTGATTTTCCCGGGCTCTGTCTTCAGCCTCGGGATTGCTCCGTGCTGCTGCCTTTCCAGCCTGGCTGGAAAGTCAGCAGCAGGGAGAGACCCTGAGGCAGGAGCCCAGTGGGGAGGTGTTTTGATTTTCCCGGGCTCTGTCTCCAGCCTCGGGATCGCTCCATGCTGCTGCCTTTCCAGCCTGGCTGGAAAGTCAGCAGCAGGGAGAGACCCTGAGGCAGGAGCCCAGTGGGGAGGTGTTTTGATTTTCCCGGGCTCTGTCTCCAGCCTCGGGATCGCTCCATGCTGCTGCCTTTCCAGCCTGGCTGGAAAGTCAGCAGCAGGGAGAGACCCTGAGGCAGGAGCCCAGTGGGGAGGTGTTTTGATTTTCCCGGGCTCTGTCTTCAGCCTCGGGATTGCTCCGTGCTGCTGCCTTTCCAGCCTGCGCACTCGTGCACCCACCCCACCCCTGCGCGCGGGCGCATGCTTGAAGGGGTGAGGGAGTGCGTGCCGGCGGCGGCAACCTGGGAGTCTGAGCATGGCCGGGGGGCTTCCTCTGGCCGCTCGCCTCCCAGCAGGCTCCAAAGAGGCCGGGGTCGGCACTCCTCGCTGCCCTGAGCAGGCCGATGCCGCCGCTGCTGCCTCCAGCTCCGGAACCAGCGGCTGCATTTGAATTTCCCGCGGAGGGCGGCGAGGAGCCCCGCCCCCAGCCTCGTTGGAAGGCGAGCGGCCAGAGGGAGCCCCCCCGGCCATGCTCAGACTCCCAGGCTGCCGCCGCTGGCACGCACTCCCTCATCCCTTCAAGCATGCGCCCGCGCGCAGGGGTGGGGTGGGTGCACGGGTGGGCAGGCGCTCCTGCGCATGCGCGAAGCGGTGGGGGAATGCGTGCGTGCGCCTTAGGCGCGTGCGCTCCCCAACCACTTCGCGCGTGCGTCGGAGAGGAGAAGCGCGAGGGGCCGCCCCACCTCCCTCAGAGGCTCCGCCGGTCCGCACTACAGAAAAGGTTGGGGAACGCTGGTTTAGAGCATCCGTTCTCAAAAGTTCCAGCTGTTGTGGCCAATAATAATAGTCATGTGCCATCAAGTTAATTCTTTTCAGGTTTTCGAGGCAGAGAATACTCAGAAGTGGTTTCCCCTTCCCTTCTTCTGGGGGTGCCCTGGGACTGTGCAGCTGGCCCAAGGCCACCCAGGCTGGCTTTTCCTCTAAAAGGCATGCTGGTGAATCAAATTCCCAACCTCTGGCTCCCCAGCCAGGTACCGAAACCACTGAGCTGTCCAGCCAGCTACATTGTGGCCAATAGTAAGTGGTTATGAGAACTATTCCTGAAAATTTAGAAACCTATCTGGTGCAAAAAAGATTTCCCATTTCTAAGATAAAATATTTGAGTTCTCTCTGGCAGCTGGCAGCTCCAGAGAAGGAAATGGAATGGAAACAAAAATGTCCAGATATTGCCAATACATTTCTCTGTTAAGATATTGTCTTCTCTGTCTTTCAGGTGCCAGTCAGCTGACCTCTCCTCCGTCTCAGGCAGAGTCCTTGCTCGCCATGTTCGACCCCTTGTCTTCTCACGAAGGTAATCAGTCTCACAAAGAGTGGATGTTTTCAATCGCTCCTCTTTCTACGGCTGCAGAGCCTCGTTGAGTCTCGTGTAGAGACGGGCACAAACCTTGGTTCGGAGATTTGTGCTAGTTTGTCGGTGCGGCACCACAGGTGCTGTGCATTCCCTGCCCGGCTTCCCCACTCGCCAGCCCGCATGCGCGCTGATTTTCTCCTGCTCATGGCGCGATCGTCCAGTTGCAGGAGGAGCAAGCACTTCCGTTCTCCGCCTCCTCTGACAGCTGCCCACTCAGACAAGGACGCAGGGCTGGGATTCCTCCAGTGCTGCTTTTGAGTGGCCAGCTGCCGGAGGAGGCGGAGGAAGGAACCAACAGTCCTGCTGTGATTGGACAATTGTACGAAGAGGAGGAGGAAAATCAGCGTGCATGTGGGCTGACAAGTGGGGGAGCTGGCCAGGGGTGGGGAAGAGAATGCACAGCACCGGTGGTACCACACCAACAAACCAGCACAAACCTCCGAACCAAGCTTCATGCCCATCTCTAGTCTCGTGGCACTCCAAGGAAGCACGAAAGAACAGCACGGGCGTCACGCTAACACCTGACTTTTCCCTCCAGCAGTGGTGCGACCCAAAGTCCACTACGCAAGACCTTCGCACCCGCCCCCGGATCCCCCGATCCTGGAAGGAACCTTGGGAGGCAATGATGCCAGGCTGCCTAACTTCGGCTCTCACACCACCGTTCTCCTGGACTCGGAGGCTTTCAAGCAGCGCTACTCCTACCCCGAGAGGCTGGTGCGGAGCAGGAGCTCCGATATCATGTCCTCAGCTCGGAGGCCGATGAGCGACCCCGGCTGGAACAGGCGGGCCGGCAACGAGGAGAGGGAGCTTTCTGCGTCTGGGATTGGCTTCGGGGGAGTCCCCTTGATCGGGGCCCCTCCGTCGTCTTCCTCATCTCCTAGCAAAGATTTCTGTAGAGGAGAGGTAAGAACAGATAGACCCAGCCTTTAAATGGCTTTTATTGATCTATAGCGACCGCATGTTCTTTGTGCTGTGGGACAACCTGTCTACTTGTTTGGTTGTCACCACGGCTGGTCTGTTCTTTAAACCAGAAGAGACGCAGGTTGGGTTCCAGAAAAGCCATGGGGTATTGGCTGGAGAATTCAGCTTCTTTTAAAACCTGGGTTTGGAGATGTGGGGTTTAAAGTAAGCTTTGAGCTCATATGAAAATACATATTATTCTTAGGCTGCTGTTACGTGCTGTCAGGTCACCTCTGACTCATGGTGACCCTATGAAGGAGCGCTCTCCAAAATGTCCTGTCCTCAACTGCTCCTGCTCAGCTCTTGCAGAATCAATTTAGAGAGTCAGTCCGTCTCGTGTTTGGTCTTCCTCTTTTCCTGCTGCCTTCCACCTTTCCCAGCATTATTGTCCTTTCCAAGAGAACCCTGCCTTCTAATGATGTGCCCAATTTATAAATCCGTATAAAACTTTCAATCCTTGGAGGTCAAGGGTCTCCTGATAATTCCAGCCACTTGGCATTCCAACCTGGAACAAAGACGGCTTAGTTCAATTAAATTAAAAATAAAGGTGTTATGTGCTCCTGAAGTCAGCTCCTGGCTCTTTAGGATTTTGGATCTGCAACATGGAACCTTATTCTCTCTGATACTCAGTGTAACTCCAGTTAATTTTATTTTAGACCCATGTTGCAAACTTGCCTCTTAAACTTTTGTGGCATAATCCCAACCGACCATCTGCGTCACGGACAACACCCGTGTTGTGTTTTAATTCTGTATATTGCAGTTTTGTAGGTTTTACGCTGCTTTGAACTCTTCACCTCTAAGTGGTTTTTAAATAAATAGATAAATTGTGCTTGGATTTGAATTTGAATGTGGGGCTTGTTTTCATTGCTAGCCAGAGAACAATGAATAAATGCAGAAACCAGTCCGTATGGGTTTGCTGAAGCTGCATGTTTTCAAGCAGCTCACTGAGCTGGGTTTTCTTGATCTCACAGGTCTTCAAGCTTTCATCGCACAAAGTAATGGAGGCTCTGCCTTTAATTTGTCAATTTGTCCCTGTAGAGGAAGGATGGGGAGCCTGTAGCTTGCCAAGCGTTCTCACCCATCATTCCTTACCACTCACTGGCTATGTTAGCTGGGGCTGCTGAGGGTCGAAGCCCAGTAGCACCTAAGAAGTCTCCATTTCTTCAGCCCTGTTGTAAGCAAAGGAGGAAGTTGGTGATCTTGTGAAAGCTTGAAACAGCCATCCTTCATCTCTAAGCGTTTGTCCTGCCATTGTAAGGGATTAAGCAGATATGGGTGTTCTGATTTTTCTTTGCTTTTAAACCCATTTAAGTCATATGGGGTCCTTAAGAATGATCATCATGTGTCGTCAAGTCGATTCTGACTTATGGCGACCCTTTTCAGGGCTTCACAGGTAGAGAAGACTCAGAAGTGGTTGACCCTTCCCTTCTTCTGGGGACCTCCTGGGATTATGCAGCTTGCCCAAGGCCACCCAGGCTGGCTCTTCTCCCTGGAAGCTCAGCGAGGACTCAAACTCCCAACCTCTGGCTCTGCAGCCAGAAGCCTAAACCACTGAGCTATCCAGCCAGTCAGTGTTGGCCCTTATGCTCCTTTTATACATGGGAAGAAGGACCTTCTTGGGATGGGTTGTGTCCTGCCCATTCCACTCCATCCACCTTGATAGGCAAGAAATGAAACCAATCTTAGTTGTGGGTTGTCCTCAACACTAGAGGGAGACAACGGCTCAAAAAAGATGACTTTCAGTTCCTGCCTATCCAGGTTCCATGGGCAGGTCAACCCAGTATAAAGATGTCTCATCTATTGATCCATAGTTTGGGTTCAAATGTGATTTCTTAGTCAAAAAAACCAAGCAACTGACCAGTTGCTGATCTTAAGTCTCGCTTTTTTTAATATCCTGGGCCATCGTGGTTTTCAAAATGTTCTTGGACATTTAATTTTTTTAAGAGCATTCCCCAGTGATGTGCAAACAGGGGTAGCGGTTTTTAAGAGGTGTCAACACAGTCCTGTCTGAAGAGGCAGAAGTAAGATAGTAGGTTAAGTCCCGAATCTGAATTTGGCCCTCACTTGAAACAGGTGCCACAAATTAATCACGGTAGACGTTTCTGGGGAAACTTACCGTGTCTACTTAGAAGTAAGTTCCACTGAATTCATTTGCATTTATTTCTAGATGTATGTGGGATTGTAACCTAACCAACTGAGCTGCAATCCTGTACAATCTTGTTTAGGAGTATGTCCTGCTGAATTCACTAGGAATTCGGAGTAGACGTGTAAAATTCCATTGTCGAGTTTATATCCCATTCAGTACTTGGTATTTATTTATTTCTTGAACTTGTATGCCGCCCATCTAGACATAATCTACGCTGGGCGGCTCACAGAACACAAAGTAAAACAATTAAAATAAATTGTTTATTGGTAGCAAGATGGATTTCAAAATTTAAATTGATTGTTTTTATTTAAATCAATTTGATTTTTTAAAAAAAAAATATATATATTGATTTTTATCCACCCCACTTCGTAGGTTTTACATCTAATCTCATCTGTTTCTCCCTAACAGGTTGAGGACCGGAAAGACAGCGACGATGAAAAATCTGACCGCAACAAACCTTGGTGGCGAAAGCGTTTTGTTTCAGCTATGCCGAAAGGTGACCTTCGATGCCTCCTGCTTCTTACATCCACCATGTTGATAAGTTAGCGAGAAGTCTTTTATCCTGCTTTTTCTCAAAAATAAATCACGCACTCGGATAGGCTGGTGTTAAAATAGATACATCTTGACGCAAGAGTAAGGGGACTGCTTCTGGTCACACCTAATTTCAGGGAAGTTCTTGGGACTTCCAGTGGCTAGACAGATGAAAGGGCAAAAATGTGAATCCAAAAAAACTGTGATCATCCCCTCTGCCCTAGCGGGATGTGGGCTGTAATTTTCTAAGCCTAGAACAGAACATACTGCTGTAATATATGAGAAATACGTACAACCTGAAATTTAAAAAAATAATAAAAAATTAAACACTAAGTTTCTAAAAGGACATCATGATTCGAACGGGATTCAGGGGAAATAAACTATAAATAGTCATAATAAAGGATGGCGTATCAGCTGCGTGGCAGAACCTTTAAGGTCTGTGTGGAAAAAGAAGAACATTCTCATCTTTAGAGGAGCATGAAGAACATAGACCAGAAAGATTTGCTACAGTTTATCTAGAGATTCCACAGTCTCCCAGGTAGGATGGCCAGAATTAAATTCAAGGCGTAGATTAAAACATAGTTTAAAAACAGATCACTGAGGAACTGGGAACAGGCTGCTTCTTTGGCGACCAGTCACTGGCCAAAAGCCTGCGTGATTTTTGGAAAAAAGAAAAAGGAACATTCTTTTAACTGTTGAGTGAAAGGCAACAACTGACCTACCCTGTTTCCCCCTAGTTTTTCCTCTCCGAGTATAATCACACAGGAGATGTTTCAAAAAGTACTTCTTTTGGCACTGCAGCCCGCTTGCTTATTCAGCTTGCTGCTCCTGTTTTGCCTCAGTTTACTGCTTCCTTTGGAGAAGACACATTTTTGATAGCTTTATAGCCGCCCAGAGTGGTCAATTGATCAGATGGGCGGGATATAAATACAATCAATCAATCAATACATTTATAACTCTTGATATTGAAAGAAGTGGGTTTTTTTCTCACTCTCTCGAAGGGTGAGCAGTGCTGTGCCAAACATGGCATAGAAGAGTCTGTTTCATAATGAATATTAAAATTGCTTTTTTGCACCTCTGGGATTTTCCTACGTCCTTCCTTTCTTCCATCACTGTGGGATATCTCTCCTTTCTTGAAATTTGTTTGAGAAACCCAGCTGCTGAGAAGTTTCCTGTTGCAAATTTAAATATTCCTTCATATGACATTTGTCACCTTTCTCAATTCCCAGCTCCGATCCCGTTTAGAAAAAAAGAAAAACAGGACAAGGATAAAGATGATTTCATGCCTGACAGATACGCCTCTCTTCAAGGTACGTCGCTGAAGCTTTTGAGCTCCTCCTGCTGCAATTTCCCTTTGAATACTTTGAGCCAAAACTTTGAACATGTACTTTTGGGGGCCTACCGTTTTCCGTGCTGTTTTGAGGATTCTGGAAGCTGTATTCCAAAAAGTTAACTTTTCAGAATTCTGATTGAGCCCCTGAATTGGTTTTTAGATTTTTCAGATTTCGCCTAGTGGTCTTCTTTGACTAATTAATGAATAGCAATCAGAATAATTCTCAAGGACAGTAATGTTACTGGTGCAAAATAAGATTTTACTGTCTTTATCGGCTAAAGAACTAGTTTGGCTCTACTCGGTGTACACGGATTGATAAAGCTCTTCACAGGATGCATCACTTTGGTTTGCATAAACACACACACAACACAAAAATTGAAATTTCCTGCACAGGGAGACATGGTAGGGCAGTTTTACCCGTCTGCTTAGTAGGCATCAGTGTTTTATGTTATTTATTTGATTGGGTGGGTGTGTTGGTTTTATATCCCACCATTTCCCCAGTGCAGGACCTAAGGTGACTCCCAACACGAACTGAAAATACATCATGGTTAAAAATGCAGTGAGTCACAATGTTAAAACCCAACCAAGTTATCCTATTAAAATCAAGCACTGAATTACAAATTAAAAAGAATTCAGGAGCACAAAAAAAGAAAAATTACAGCAGCGCCCAGTATTAAAACACTTCCAGGAATTTCATACAGGTGGGCTGGTGAAAGAGAGCCAGATCCTTTGGTTTTGGTGCTCACTACAGAAAAACAGGGAAAGCAAATAAACTCAGTGTTCTTTCAGAGGACTTAAGTGTAATGAAATTGCCACTGTACGACAGCCATGCTACCGTAATTACCAAGAGCAACAGTGCTCTTTCAAACCTCTTCCTATAGATAGCTAAAGTGAACAAAGTGTTGATACAAAGTCTGACCATTCTCGGACTCATTATTATTACATCTGAGTTCCACCCATTTCTGGATCCGCCTTGTATGGCTTGGCTGTGTGTTTCTGCCCCTGCGGAACAGAGTTTTGTTAATCTGCACCTGGAACAACAGCCGCACGGTGAGAACAGACACCTCCTTATCAATGAAACAGGCGGCAGTGTGTGTTTATTTCCAAAGACAAGAAGTACTTAAAAGGGGACACCTTCAGATACATGAGGCGTTTCAGAGCAGCAGTTCACCTCCAAAATCCTGTACTGACCAGTGTGGTGTAGTTGTTGTATTGTCAGCCGCTGTGCGTGTCTGAAGCGGAGTATAGCTCTCGTCAATGAAACCCTCTTTCCTCAATTCTCTGTTTCCACAGCCCTCTTCCCCAAACATCCGATTCAGGGGAAAGTCACATGGCCTCTCTGCGGGCTTGGTGAGCTCCCGGCGGCCCATCTGCGTTCTCACTTGCAATTCTATCGGTTACGGCTGCATGCCTCCACCCGGCGCATGATGCTCATAGTATTTCACCCACCTTGGTGGGGATGCAATTCCTCTGAATTCCTCGGCTTCCTAATCTGTAATCTTCCCTTACCCCCTTTTTTTTTTGGTTCTCAGATGATACTGGCCCAAGGCTGAGCGCTCAGGCCCAAGCGGCCGAAGACATTCTGGACAAGTACAGGAATGCGATTAAGCGCACCAGCCCCAACGAGGGGGCGGCCGTGAGCTATGACAGCACAGGTGAGAATCCCGGTCTTGTGCAAACAGAGGAGAATATAAATAACTCGCAATTTTAATATTTGAGGAAGGGAAGGCACAGGGGCTGTGCTTTCAGGCCATCAGAGAAAAGATGGAGCATAGCTGGGGCAAGTAAATAATCTGTGTCTGCCTGAGTATGGGCTCCTTTTTCTGTGTCCCTCTCTTGAGAGCGGCGTGCAGTCTCGAAATAGGGAAGGGGGTCCTTTGTTGTGACACCTTTGGTTGTGAAATGCCTCCTGCCTTAGAGGCCCTAACGGCATCCACCTCAGCCTCATTGTGATGCCCTGCGAAAACTTTACATCTGTTTGTTGAGATTTTCACAGCCAAGTATGGGGGGGTCACGGTCTGTTGGATGGCGGGTTTTATTCTGAATCCGTTTTAAACCATTTAAACTGTCCTGTCGTTTTAAGGAAGATGATATGAGCTATAACCCTGTTCTGGGATGCTGAGGGGTGCAGATTTTTTTTTAATCCCCAAGCATGTACGTTAAGAAAACATCGCTGTTGCTGATGGTCAACCGCGAGTGTTCAATTTGTTGGGTGGGGTGGGGTTTAGATGCCATTGGTGACGGGGAGAGCATCCATGATTCTCCGCGGGACGACACCTTGCAGAACATGTCTGCGGACGACCTCCCGGATTCTGCCAGTCAAGTAGCGCAGCCGCAGGATTCTGCGTTCTCCTACAGGTAACAGAACCCCCCTGGGGTTGCGAAACATTAACAGGAGGGAGGAAAGGGCTTAGAAGCATGGTGGAGAAAGGGGGGGCAGTCTGGAAATCAAAGATGGTCTGGAAATTCTGCTTGTGGTGATGGAAAACCTCTTGACCTGTGTAATTGGAGGATTTTCAAGTCCCTATTGAGGTGGGCCTTCCCTCCTGCTGCTGCTGCCATCATCCTCAAAGGCAGCGGGCCCAGCTTCCCTTCCAGGAGCCGGCTGCTGCCTCTGCCCACACCCACACTGCCAAGCTGAGAGGTCGGCGCATGCACCTAAGCCAGGGCTGGCTCTGGGCAGGGAAGTTGGCCCGCTGCCTCACGTAGGCGCTGGCCAGTCAACCCGTGTGGCCCGTGTGCAGTCGGAATCTTTGGGTCCGAGTCCCGAGTTCCAAGTCTCGTGGTGGGGGGCAAACGACCTGAGACTTGAACCCGAGGCTTTGGGACTCAGGACTCGGGCCTGAAGACTCCAAACTAACATGGTTTTAAGAGCTTGGAGGTCCACTTTCTAGCCCACGCTGAGCCGTGAAACTTCACTGGGAGACCTTGGGCCAGTAACGTTTTTCGGTCTGACACCCCCCCCCCCCCACAGGGTTGTGGTGAGGGAAAGGATTGGGGAGGAGAGTCAAGCTTGCGCGCTCTGGAAGAGAAGTAGGATCTAAACGGCACGAGCAAATACCTTGCAATTCCAATTACGAATCATATTCGAGGCTGAATTTGTTGCTGTTCCCCTGCAGGGATGCAAAGAAGAAGCTACGGCTGGCCCTCTGTTCCGCGGACTCGGTGGCCTTCCCGATGTTGTCTCACTCGACACGGAATGGCCTTCCTGACCATACAGACCCCGAAGGTACCCCCTGTCATCCTTGGCCGCTGTTTTTCCAAACTGCTGAGAGCTGAACCGCACTTCTTTCCCCGATCAGTTTACTTCTTGAGCCTGAAGGGAGAGGGCTTTCATGCGGCATGAGGAAAACGAGTGGGGAAAAGTCTGTAAAAGGCTAATATTTGTAGTGTCGGTGTGTATTCTCCAGAGCAGTGCAGTTCCGAGCAGAAGGGGAATACTTCTGAATACAGGGAAACCCTGCTGGCGTGCCATCTCCTGCTTCTAGGCTTCCCATAAGAATCTCGTTGGCTTCTGTCGAAAACCGGATCCTTTCCCTTCCTTGTATTTTTTCTTTAACTTTGAGTCGCTAAGCAGTGTTTTGAAATCTACACAGGCGCTTAGGAGAGAGATGGTTAAATAAATAAATATGACAAGGCTGCTTTATCTTCTCCTGTTTTGTTCGCTTCCCCTCCCTCGGGCAGACAACGAGATTGTGTGCTTCCTAAAAGTTCAGCTCGCAGAAGCCATCAACCTTCAGGACAAGAACCTGATGGCCCAGCTCCAGGAGACAATGCGCTGTGTGGGGCGCTTTGACAACAGGACCTGTCTCAAACTTTTGGCCTCTATCACAGAGGATTATAGGTAAGCCCTCTCCTGTGATGGAAGCGCTGCATTTCATCCTTGTCTGCACTAAGTTCGGGGTGGAATAAAGTGGCCCCTTCTAGTGGGCCAGAAGCTTAAAAATGGTCGTGGAAGAATCTTTCACGACTGGAGGGAGACCCCTTTCAATTTCTGCAGATTTGGCAACTCCCAGTGACTGCTGACTCCTGGGATGAGACGGTTCTGAATACAGAAATGATCCACAGTTTGCTCTTCATAAATGGGAAGAATATTTGCTTTGCTGGAGGGAGCACTTGGCAGCAGGGGCAGAGCTGTGTCATTCACAGCTTTATTTATTTATATGTCCCCTTTCCCCCCATCGGAGACCCAAGGCAGCTCACAACCATTAAAAATCACACAATAATAACTTTAAAATGCCGTACAAAACTAGATATCAAAAAACACTTCGTCACTCACTCACGTTTCTGGATATTGTAGTTGTAACTGGTTCTTAACGCCCTCCTTTTTCCGTGGGATTGTCCAGAAGGGCATCCTCAAAAATCGGATAAAGTTGCCCAACACGGAGATTATTGGTCCGATTCCTCACCGTCGACTCCTGACCGGTTGTAGCTCTTCAAAGACCCAGGACCCAAAGGTCTTGGCCAACCGAATTCCTTTTTAATCGGCACTGATAGGGAGTCTTCTGCTCCTGAGCTCTGCTCTCTCGTTCCTTGCTCCAGGAAAAGGGCTCCATATATTGCGTATCTGACGCGATGCCGCCAGGGCCTCCAAACCACCCAGGCCCATCTGGAGAGGCTGTTACAGAGAGTCCTGCGCGACAAGGAGTTGGCCAACCGGTACTTCACCACCGTCTGCGTCCGGCTGTTGCTGGAGAGCAAAGAGTCGAAGATCCGGGAGTTCATTCAAGGTAAACCCTTACCCACCTTGTGCTTGGGAGCCAGAAGAGTTGACAGTATGTAGTCAAGTGTCCCGGGTTAGAATCTCTCTACTCAGCCTTGAAGCTTCTTGGGAGTCCTTGGCCCTGTTCGTTGCCTCTCAGTTTAACTCCCCCTGTCTTTCAGAACGACTAGGTTACACGGGTGAGGGGAAAGCTCCTGTCCTCTTTTGAGCGAGGGCCAGGTAAAGACGTGAGTCAAGTCACTTTAATTTGGGGTATGCAAAGAAGGATAGTTTTCCGGTTTCAGGATGCTTTGGGGCCCGTACAAGTTGTGACACATTTATACAAACATCAGAAAGATACTGATCGTATGGTTACATGAATACAAAGTAAGATGCAATGGGATGTTTAGTATTTTGGGAACAAAGAGGTAACTTTTCTGAAAGTGCTTCCACCCGGTTGTCTCACATGTAACAATGCCAGGTTGTTGACTACCAGTTGGATTTCCTGCCCTTGAAGCTCTGCCCTGATCTCTTCTTCCAAGTCTCCTTGGCTCTCCAAGCTGGGGAGAGAAGGGGGGCGGGGGGGGGAAATGACCTTGTGGTGTTTTCAAGCAAGTCGGTGAGAACCTCTGTTGAGTGGGAATATAGTTAATCGGGAGGGCAGGCTTCTCCCTCCCGGCTCTCTGCAGCTCTCCTCTCTGTGCTTGGTTCCAAAGATTTCCAGAAGCTGACGGCCGCAGACGACAAGACGGCCCAGGTGGAAGACTTCCTCCAGTTCCTGTACGGGGCGATGGCCCAGGATGTCATCTGGCAGAACGCCAGCGAGGACCAGCTGCAGGACGCTCAGCTGGCCATCGAGCGCAGCGTCATGAACCGCATCTTCAAGCTGGCGTTTTACCCCAACCAGGATGGGGACATCCTGCGGGACCAGTGAGTCGAGCGGCCTTCCCATCCCTCGGAGCCCATCCGAGGAATGCTGCGAAGAACGCCTACAGTGGCAGGGGGAATAGTGTAACCTTGGTGACAATCCGTGAGCTGAGGGTAGACTCCTGACCTTAGATCTCAGTGGTCCAAGAAGGAGGTTTAAATGGTCTGTTTTGGTTTTCTGCCATATGGGATGGTGTCCGGCAGATGGGCTTGTGTGTGAGGTGGGCTGATATTTTATTTTAGTTTGTTTTATTTTATTTAAAATATTTTTACCCCACATTTCTCCTTTAAAAAAGGCGGCCTATGTTATTGAAAAGACCAGCCCCTATTCTGCCACCTGGTATTGTGGGTGGCCTGCAAAATTAAAAAAAAAAAAGGTTGCTCAGGTTTCCCACTGGGGTGATGGTCCCACAGATACTTGAATTAGCTTTTTTAAAAAAGCTCTTCTTCATTTAGCAAAACTCACGAGAAGGTTATACATAATGGACCCCTCCCCAAATGGGCTATTATTTGTTGGTTTAAAACGTTTATATATTGTCAAACCGACGGTGCCCTTTGGGGTGCTTTGAAATCTGAAAAGGAAAAGCCATAAAACAAACGTTGCAATCAAGCCAGATGGGTTGAACAGAATCAGGAGGTTAAAATTATTGAAAGGTCAAGAACCAGCCGTTAAATTTAAGCAGTGAAAACCAAGGCGGAAAAGACATACACAGAATTGGGTTCTTCTGGAAGGCGATCTTCAGTGTTCTTTCTTACTTGCATATCGCTCGTCTTTTGCTTGACCGCTCCTCTGCCTCTTTTAGGCTTCTCCACGATCATATCCAGAGGCTCTCCAAAGTTGTGACTGCGAATCATAAAGCACTTCAGATTCCCGAGGTAATGTACGCCAAAGTAGGGCCGACCCTTTCCCCATAGTTTTTTTATCTGCTGGTTGTATCAACCAAAGCACTTTTCTCTACAGCTTTTAGCAGCCTGTGCCTAGCGTTTTGAAGTAGGGACAGCCACGTCTGAACCCTTCCACCTCATGTGACCTACAAGCCCTAAATAGAAATCATTTCTTCTGTCCTTTGGGCTTCTTTTAGGCCGGAATGACTCCCCCCCCACACACACACACACCTCTCCGCAAACCAGAAGAGGCTGAGGTCTCTTGGTTGGGTGATGGCTTAGATGTAGCTGCCAGGTCTTCCCTAGCTGTTCCCCAGCTCTTAGCAGATGGTTTCCCATTCCTCTTCATGTAGGTCTATCTGCGCGAAGCCCCATGGCCGTCTGCACAGTCGGAAATCCGCACCATCAGCGCCTACAAGACCCCCCGGGACAAGCTGCAGTGCGTCATGAGGATGTGCTCCACCATCATGAACCTGCTGAGCCTAGCCAACGAAGACTCGGTGCCTGGAGCAGACGATTTTGTCCCGGTCCTTGTGTTCGTGCTCATAAAGGTAAGAGAGGGCTCCCAATCGGGGGGGGGGGGGGGGGAATCCAGCAAGATTCTCTCTGCCCAACACTTCTCTCTGTTTTAAATCAGTTTAATTATGTCATCGAAATGAATCGATAGGATCAAAAGGCCCGCTTCAGGCTGCCAATGGGCGTCTCATTTTTAAAATACTCCCTTATATGTATTTTTTTTTTAATTTAAAATGTTTTGAACCCACTTTTCTTATTAAGAAGCACCCAAAAGCGAGTTACAGCAATTAAAATACTTTAAGTAAGTAATAAGGAGTATACACTACTAAAAGGGTCAATAAAAACAATTAAAAAAAAAACAAAAAAACAAGCAACACCAAAACACGTTCAGTGCAGTAAAGTATAAGAACACCCACTCAGGCAGCCAGTCGCTAAGGGAAAGCTTACCTGAAGAGAAAGGTCTTTGCCTGCTTGCGGAAGGACAGCCAAGAAGGGGCCCAGCCCAGTGGGAGGGAGTTCCACAGTCTGGGAGCAGCCACAGAGAAGGCCTTCTCCTGTGTCCCCATCAGAAGAGCCTGTGAAGGTGGTGGGACTGAGAGAAAGGCCTCTCCTGATGATCTTGACACCCGGGCAGGCTCATAAAGGGAGATGCGGTCCTTGAGATACCTTGAACCCAAGCCATTTTGGGCTTGGTAGGTCAGAACCAGCATCCAAGTCAGCGTGGATCCAAGCGATCTTTGTCTGCCAATTGTCGTGCAAATTCTGTGAGCTACAGTGCGGACTGCCTTCTGGTCCTGCGGGCCAGCCGGCCGGTGTTGGCCCTTGACCACTTGAGAGAGCTCCACCCGGCGCCTCTGTGCCAGACGCCAGGGCGGCTTCCGGGTGCCTCCCGGGAGCAGAGCCAGCCTTGGGTCAGCGGCACAGCCCCAGGGCACCCCCAGAAGCAGGGAATCCTCAACCGCTTCTGAGTCTTCTCTACCTGGAAAACCCCGAAAAGGGTTGCCATAAGTCGGTGTTGACTTGATGGCCCATGAGGATGAGGATCTGAAAAATTCCCTGCAGGTAAAACCAACCCACTCTCTCCACAAGCCGAGCTTGGTGCAGTTTTCTTTGCAGTGAATTTCTTTCTCTTGGTATTTAATTCAAACAAGGTATGCCCAGTTTTACCTTCAACCTGGTACGGTGTTCTGCCCTCTCATTCGACCTTGGGTGCGAACCAGTCCTCGAATCCATGAGGCAAAATAACATTTGCCCTCCCGCCAGCAGGGGGCAGGCATGCGAGCCAAGATGACTGGGAAGGTGCTGGGGCACACCAGCGGTAGAAATGGCAATCCTTCCTCAAGAACTGTGCAGAAATCATAGAGTGGGCAGGCTTAAGTCTCACAGAGTTGCCGGTATTTGCAACAGCAGCTAATTACACGAAGCATCAGTTAATTGCCTCTCTCGTTGTGGTGAAAAGTGTGATCAAGAGCTCAAAGCACCACGATTCAGGCAGATCTCAGTTTTAGTGCTTGAACCTGGATCTGCCTCTCCCCGGCTCAATTCAAAAGACTGAGGTTGCCCCACTCCCACAAAAAGATATTTTAACATGCTTGCTATGGGCCCTCTTGCTATACAATATTGCCCTCCGTATCCGTGGGATTGGTATCCGCGGTTTCACCTATCTGCTGGCTGAAAATATGAAAAATATTAAAAGGAAAAAACTAGAAATACGTATTGTCACGGTGTATTTACCAGAACTGGCCACTAGAAGGAGCCAGAGACCATGCTGTGTATTTTTGTTGTTGAAGAAAACATACCACGTTGAAATGTTTCGCTACTCATCCAAGTCGCTTTTCAGTCTGAGGAGAGTTGGTAGGAGATCCACGACATATATCTTCCACGTTGGTTTCATATCTGTGGAGGATATATCATGGATCTCCTACCAACTCTCCTCAGACTGAAGAAGCGACTTGGATGAGTAGCAAAACGTTTCAGGCTAACAAGAAACAAGTCCAGTTGCGGACTGAGAATCTTCACAGAAATATATAGCATGATCTCTGGCTCCCTCTAGTGACTAGTTTTGGTAATCCATGGTGAAATCCCCACTTTTTTTCTTTCTTTTATCATGCTATGTATAGCGTTTGCTATTATCCACAGTTTTCAGCATCCGCGGGGGGGGGCGCTTCGAACCAATCTGCCCTGCTCTACCTATTCTTTTCTTTCCAGGCCAACCCACCTTGCTTGCTGTCCACCGTCCAGTACATCAGTAGCTTCTACGCCAACTGTCTGACTGGAGAAGAATCCTACTGGTGGATGCAATTCACGGCGGCCGTGGAGTTCATTAAGACCATCGACGAACGCAAGTGACCGTAGCCGAACGGCTCAAAGAAATGGACCTCGACGAATGTAACACGTTGACTGTTTTCCTAACCTTTCCCGGGCCCTAAAGAGGGAGCGTAAAAGAAAAAAAAAGGAAGAAAAAAACAACTTTTGTATGTAGATACTGTACAACGACCAGGCATTTTAAAAGAAATCTTTACTAATCAGACTAATTCCAATAGGGTGGTTTGGGGAATATTGTTTGGTTGTGTGTGTGTGTGTGTGTGTGTGTGTGTCTCTCTCTCCCTCCCTCCCCTTTTTAAAATTCCTTTTTCCCTTAAAAACTAGCACTGTGTCAAATCATAAATGAAAAAGGGACCACGTTGTAAAGGTATGGTAGAACGTCCAGGGTCTTTTTTTCTCAGCTGCCACAACATCCGTGTTGACAATATTTTTCTAACACTTCAATTCACTTTTTTTTTAAGTACTTTTTTTTTTTTTAAATCAACCCTGGGTGCTGGGGAAATGCGGCCAGCCTTTGCTAGGGATCTCCTTAGTGACATAATCCTTTCCCCCCCCCCCTCTTTTTTCTTTTTTTTTTTTGGCGAGAGGAAAACATGCAGCCGCAGGGAAGCGTGTGCAGATAGTGGATGCAGACGGGCAGCCCTGAGTCGTGAAAGAACCATGTAAATATAAAACAGTTGCAATATGCCTAACAGACCTCTGCCACCGTTGGCCTTGTGAGCCTGCCTTCCTGGCGGCGAGTGTGTGTGTGTGTGTGTGTGTGTGTGTGTGTGTGTGTGTAAGTGACCCTTTTTTTCTCTCCCTGGGTCAATGCAACCAACCGCCATGACATTTAAGCTAGGCTTTGGGGGGAAAACGGCCAAAGCCCCAGTATTTATTAAAATGTACATGCTTATGGAACATTTAGTGATGTTAAACTGGAAACGTTTCACAGGGCTTTTGCATCCGTGTTTTTGTTTTTGTTTTGTTTTGTTTTAAATTTGGGGGAAATGGGGGCATTAAAGTCTTTTCATGTATTGCACAGAAATGATGAAGCTTAGGGGTTTATAAAGAGAGATTGTTTGGGGGGAAAAAGGGTCTAATATAAAACAATATCAATATCTTGCTAGGTTTGTTTCTCCCCCCCCCCCCTTCCTTTCTGAAATACTGTGTATATTGTACAAACCCCAAACACAATTTTCCTTATAAAACCAGAAACTGTAATATATATTTTGATTATTCATATTAAAAACATATGCTGGGGGTTTGAGTGGAGTTCTTGTCACCTGTTCCTTAGGCCGTACCTTGTCACTGGTTTGCAGAGTGGATTTCTATTTGTTACTCTCTTGTTCTCAGTAAAAGAGGTAAAATTCGGGTTTTGTACCATGTAAATCCCAGAGCCCCTTTTTATCACAAGGGCATCAACCTCCCAGATAATGTGGAACCTGCTTTCTTATTGGCTAGACTCGCTAAGACTGACGGGAGCTGAAGTCTGACCGTCTCAGGAGGGCCGTGGGTTGCCCACCCCTGTTTCACCACCTCTTGGCTCAGACTTGATCACTGGGGGTTAGATTTGTTTCTTCAAATCCACTATAGTCCCCCAGAAGCCGTACCCGCCACAGGCAATGATCGGGCCTTCTGGAAAGTGCAGTCCCAGAACATTCAGGGGGCCAAGTTTACGAACCACAGTTTTTAATAGAGTTGAGGTTCCAGCCCAGCTCGTGGGTTCCCTGTTCAATATAGAATTATTGATGCAAAACTGATTTTGCCCCTCCTTCCCCCCCCCCCGCCCAATGCAGGGTTATAAACAGCTACTTCCTGGTCACCCCTGGCGAGTCAGCATTGTCTTAAGGTGACTGTGAGTGAATTTATACTACACAGCAGATTTACACTGCACAGACCAATAGTTCAGGGGAATCCACTAAGTCCTCTAACAGAGAATTCTGTACTTTTTGTACTCCACAAGTATTAGGATTCCATAGCATGGAATCCAGGACAGTTAAATGGTATCAAATTGCTATAACTGTAGAGTAGACAGTCTCTAAGTTCGGGAAGATTTTGTAGAGTAGAACGGGCCTTCCTTCTTTCCTTCCCTCCCTCCCTCCTTCCTTCCTTCCTTCCTTCTTCTGCTCATTGATGCACCATCCATAACTATATGAAGAACGGTGGTCTACCTGTTTCAAAAAAGCTAAAGTTTTAAGGGTGCTTGAATTCCCTAGCAAGTGTGTATAGGGTTGTGGGGCCCCCCATAAGATAGATAAAACAGGCTGAAGTACGAAAACAGATCTTCGAGGGAGAGAGGTGTGAGTGAGGCTTACCTGCTGAACTTCTGCCTGTCGCCCAGCTCTGTCCTTGGGCTAGGAATCGCCTTGTGTTGGGTTTGCGTCTCTCAAGAGTGACATCTAGTGGCCGAGCTGCTTTCATGCGCCCTTGGCCAGCCATTGCAAAAGAACATGGGTTTCCGTCAGGACCGCTTCGTTTGTAACTCTACCATTTATGGCATGTGCTTGGCAGGGGATGACGCCGGTGCATGGAGGGAGGGATGGTCGGATCCTGGAAATCTTGCCTTTTGGACTAAAAACTCCAGATTCCCCTAGATTCTGGGGATTCTGGGAGCTGAAGTTCAAAAATAGACATTGATAATCATTTTAGAACGGCAGAGCTGGAAGGGACCCTCTGGATCACCAAGTCTGGGCCCCTGTCAAGGAGGCCCAGTGAGGATTTGAACTCCCAACCTCTGGCTCTGGAGACCTAAACCCAAGAGCGTTGTCATTTGAATGGAGCATTGGTTGAATCGAGGCACAAGAAATTTTGAACAATATTTCTTCGTGGTCCGCAATAACATTAGGCAATTCTTTCTCTTCCGCTTTGGAATTCCGACTCTCCGTTTGCACTTTTCCCCGTTCGTCCTTGTTGGTAGTCGTTTCGAGTCATTGCCGTTTCCTGCGATTCATACAGCATCGTCTTCATATCTTATCATTATTAATGTCTCGTCCACCCATGTTCCCTCCTTCGTCAGAATCTGAACATGGGGTATAAAAACACAGCTAATGAAGAAAAACAAAAACCACACCGATGGAACTGCCAGGTTTAGAGACAGTCTACCTCTGCAGGGAAGACCACCACGACAGAGGCCATTAGGGCCACGGTGGAAAACAAGACGGTGGTACGTCTTAAGACGGACCCACTGCATTATCGTGGTAATCTTATCAGTGGGATAATGAGGTGTTAATGGAGATTCAATGTGCTGTTGATGGACTCTAATTCCCATCATCCTGCCCTACTTAGCTAGTGGTCAGGGGTGATGGGATATGTAGTCGAATCTGGCTTGCTCACTGGGCCAGAGAGGCTAGTTCTTCTCCCAGCGAGGGAATCAAAACTCCCAAAGTGTGGCTCCGTTGCCAGATACTTAAACCACCGAGCTATCCCAGCCGGCTCCCATGGAGGGGATACTAGCATACGTAGTCCGAAAAAGGAAGGTCACCTGGGGAGTGTACATGCTACATGTGCCTTTCGGACCATTTCCCGTCTCACACCACACCGGGCCGCTGGTTGGACCCTCCCGCGCTCTCTCGGTCCTTTCTTTCGCCCGGGAAGACGTTCTTTCCGAACGTGTGCGATTGACCTTGAATCTCTCTCAGATGCTGCCAGCATTTTTCATCCCCTGGAAGATGGCGCTGGGGGACCTTTCCATCATTAAGTGGATTTACAGCAATTTCCTTATGTGTTTTCTCCAAGGGACTGTGTTATGAGAGGCACATTAAATCTCCATTAATACCTCATTATCCCACTGATAAGATTACCATGATAATGAGGCAGAAATTCTAATTGTCTCACTTCTTATTGTGCCTTTCATTAAATCTTATACCTGGAAGCATGAATTTGGGGAAGGGGGAATGTTCTTGAGCCAACAGGCCTGCAGAGAGAGGGAGTAGAGGAGTTACACCCCTCTTGGGTTTGGGGAAGGCAGAGAAAATGTGCACCGGGGAGATCTCGCAAATGGCAGGAGTAGATGCTAAGGGATCCTGTTCCTTAACCGCGTTAGTGGTAGATTCCATGTCCTTAAGGCTCTGCCTTCCTGCCTTCCTTCCATTATCAGATCCTTCCTTCCTTCCTTCCTCTCCTTTCCTTCCTGCCTTCCTTCCTTCTCTTTTTTCCTTCCTCTCCTTTCCCTCCTTCCTCCCTCCCTTCCCTTCCCTTTCCTTTCCCTTCCCTTCCCTTCCTTTCCCTTTCCCTTTCCCTTTCCCTTTCCCTTCCCCTTCCTTCCTTCCTTCCTTCCTTCCCCCCTCTTTATTTCTCTCTTCCTCCCTCCCTCCCTCCCTCTAATACCCAGAAAAGGGTCACTCACGGCCTGAAGTCTGCTCTTGTGCCGAGGTCTTCAAAATGATCACCCATCAGAAAGAGGTGGTGTCGGGGTTTCTTTTCCTCCTCCCTCCTGTTCCTTTTTCCTTTTGTGTCGTGTTTGTGAGATGGTCACCTCGCAGGCAGGGACTAAACCCCTTCCAGAGTTCATAAACTACCCTCCGAGCCTTTCTAGATGAAGGCCCAGATATAAATGCAGAGAGAAAGAGATTATATGTGTGTGTGTGTGTGAGAGAGAGGAATACTGACAAATCAAAGGTTTGGAAAGGGCTATTTAAAAACAAAAATCCAGGAGTCTCTAGATCTAATCCCTCAATAACCCTAAATGTAAAGTTTAAGAAACATGGCTCTTAAGTACGGCTGTGCCTTTAAAAGCAACCGCTTTAAACTCACCTGCTGCATCCCTGGGAAGAGAGCATTGCCAAATCCGACAGGACCCCCAGTGGATCAGGCCCCCTGCTCCATGAAGGGGCAGCCGTTCTCCAGACAGATCACCTCAAGGGTAGATGTGTGGGTTTATTCCCTACATTATCGTCCCGATACCCTCTGCGAGGTCGTTTCACCCTGCGTGGTTCATTTAGAGATTTACGCCTGGACTCCCGAGTCCTCGCTCTGTCCGGAGGCCACCCCACACGTGGCCCACGTGCCCGGATTGGCCACAAAAGGCGTCCACCGAAGGAAGCCGGCTGGCTCTGAGGTTTGCAAGCCACGGTTCATTCTCCTGGTGGCCTTGCATCGTTCGTGCGTTTTCTCGGTGCGCCCCCCCGGAGCGCATCGTGCCCAGAACGGCCACAGTGGCCGAGCTTTTTCGCCCTACGGATCTCCAGCTTTGGAGACCGGCCTGCTCAGGTTGACCCCTTTTCCTCCTTGAAGGCCGCGCCGCCCCTGCCGGGCGGACTTTGGCAGGGGCTTTGATGGACAGCGGCGGCAGGTCCCGCGCTGGCAGGAGGACGCCGTGGCAGGGGGAGGCTGGCCATCCTTCACTGCCACCCTGCCGAAGGCTCCCCGCCGGCCGAATAATGAGGCCGGCCATTAAGGGCTCGTCTCCCACGGCTCGGGCGGCTGAGTCGCCGGAGGCCTTCGCTGAGCCAGAGATTCACCTTGGGAACAGGGTGGCGCGACTCCGTGGCCGATTCACGCGCCCCCGAGTTCAACAGGCTGATGGGACACATTATCCACGGCCAAGAGGGGAAGAAGAGAAAAGAAAAACGGAGGGGGGGGGAGAGAATTGTTTCACAGCCTCTGGCTGCTGAAAAGCACGATCCCCAAACCAGCTTCTGTTGCCACTTAAATATAGGTCTGAAGGCCTCTGAGCGTGTGCAGAGGGCTTCGCTTCTTCCTGAATGCCATTTTATTCATAAGGACAACCACAATCGCAGAGCTCGGAGGGACCCTGCGGATCATCGAGTCCAGCCCCCGTCGAGGCGGCACAGGGAGGATTCGAACTCCCCACCTCTGGCTCCGCAGCCGGAGATCTAAGCCACCGAGCTCGTCTGGTCCAAGAGCGCGGAGCAGAGAGAGGCGTGGGCTGTGAGGGACCTTTCAAGATGCTGTCGAACTGCCGCACTCCGCTTGCCCTGCCGTTGGTGATCTCAGCTGGGGACGATGGACGCCGTAGTCCAACGACTGTCCAAAGGGCAGCTCTTCGCCCTTCCCAGGAATAAGGACCTAGAGACTTGGTTTCAGTTCTCTTTCCTGGCTCCCTTTATTCGACTTGGGAAACTGTGTGTACGTAATGGAGATTCACAGAAGTAAAAGTTTTGTTTTTAATCTTACAACCTTACTTATTTCTTCCTTCACCCGAGGGCCATTCTTTTTCTCTTGTCGCTGTATTCAAATGACACAATTACCCTTTTTCCCTTTTGCCTATTGTAATATGTTTATTATTGTGGTGGTTATTATTAACGATTAAGAAATATTTCACGTATTTGCTAATTTCTTCCTATTTTATCACTGTGCTTTGTATTCCTCCTCTAGAGAGCTCAGAGCAAGATATTAAGAATTTCATCTTATTTTTACGAATCCTCTGAGGAAGATTAGTGTACATTAAAACATATTCCAGGTTTAAGTCATGAATGAGGATTCACACTAAACCATGTGGTTCACAGGATTTACACTAAACCATAGTTGTAAGATTCTGCTGGACCCGATGGGACTCCGGTCTAAACCATGGCTTAGTGTGATGAGAATAAGGACCTTGCGCCTCTTCTCACCAGTCATGAAGCAAAATTTGACAATGTTAGTTTGTCTTTCTGATCAAGCGCTGGCTTTCTACGGCCAGCACACAACAAAACAGGCCGCATTTTAACTATGGTTTGTTTGAGAGCCACCCAGTTAAAATCGTGGCTTGTTTACCTAAACCATAGTTAACATTAACCAGAGTTTAGAGTTCAGGTGATACACACTAAACTATGATGAGCTGAACTGGGTCTCTTATCATATTGTAGTGCTGGAGGAGAGAGAGAAAAGACCAAGATAATTCAGGTAGCTTCACAGCAAACAAGGATTTGAACTCCAGATCCAAAACTCAACCCCCCCTCCCATTTTTTCAAAATGGCTGCTGACAAGATCATAGGTGCAAGGAAGGACTCATGGGCTAATGTTTCTTCTGTGTTACAGGGGATTCTGGGAAAGCGCACGGGGAGGTTATTTGGTTGGCCTATGAAACCCCCAACCACCATAGATAGCTGCAGGATTTGGAGAGCAGAAGAGCAGCCAAATTAACTTCCCCAAACTCCATTCCGGAATATATTGTAGGATTCTGCTAAATCGGATGGGCTGTCAGTCGAAAAGTCCATAACTCCTAAAAGCATATAGCAAAACATATACCAGACCCTTGGATTTTAGCAAAATGTGAAAGCTAATTCTCTTTTTAAAGGCAAACAATACTTTACGTTTTTAATCGACTATACTGGAGTGCTTTAAATTTAAATTTTAATATTGCAATGAATTTAATTCTATTTTAATGCTCGCTTTTTTTTTAATTGGTTTCGGAACTGTTTCGTAAGCCACCTTGAGCGCCAATTCTCGGGAAAGGCGGCATGGAGATACAGGAAAACAGCAGACAAATAAACAGATCAATAAGTTTATTTGTGCCGCTGATTATAAATAGATTTATTCTTATGGGCAGGGGAAGATCAGAAGACTTAGCAAAGCTCTCTTCGGCGTGTAACGTTGCCTGTCTCCTTGTGTAAGAGAAGTGGCTTTAAGGATGCCCCCCAAATAATAATCAGCTTTTTTTAAAAATGTGTTGGACCACGTCTCCCATCAAATGATGGGATTTGTAGTCCAAATATCCTTAGACAATCCCAGGTTGGGAAAAGCTTTTCCTGCCACCTAAGTTTTGAGGACTACACTCCCTCCGTGGGCTTCTGCTATGTTTTCCTCTCTTCCCACCTCTTAATCGGTACCCAGACTCATGGCCGTACCTGCCCACCCCAGGTGTCGCTCACTGGATCGGGCCCCTTTTCCAGCTCCCTGCCTTTCTCTGCGTGTGCCAGTCCTGCAAGCCAGCCGCTTCACCAAATCGCGACGCACGTTCATTGGGTTGGGGTTAATCAACATTCATTCATGTTTCCAAGTTTAAATGAAGCATTTGTTTAATTACGTACAAGTAGCAGCAATACATTCTGGCCATTATCTAAATCACTATTTTATTTCCTGGATGTGGTTTCATAATGCCCGGCTTTCACACTCCAGCCTCTGCATCATTAACAGAGAAGAGTTAATGAATATAAAAGCATAAAGGCTAATTACACTTTAATTTACAATCATGATCTCATTTTGGGACTGGAGGAAATCTGTTTTGAAAAACAGCTTTGGAGAAAAATATCTATTTTGGGGGGAAACTGGTTTTAAAGGCCTGGTGGCGAGGGCGGGAATGCATGTTGATCTCCCATTCAATCAGATCTTATTTGGAGGGGGTGGATAATGGGCCATGGAGTGGCTGAGGTAAGGCAATCTGTTGCTCTCCAGGTTTTTTGGAACAGATGAGACTCATGAATGGGTGGACTTTGGTGTACGGTTGGAGAACTATCTAGGCTGTTGTTATGTGCCGTCAAGTTGCCTCAGAGTTATGGTGGCCCCATGAATGAGGGATCTCCAAAATGTCCTGCCTTCCACTGCCCTGCTCAGCTCTTGTAAACTCAAACCGATGGCTTCCTTTAGGGAGTCAGTCCATCTCGTGTTTGCTCTTCCTCTTTTCCTACTGCCTTCCCCTTTTCCCAGCATGCTAGACTATGGGCAGGCAAAGTGCAGCACACCAGATGCTGACCCTCCAGATGTTGGCTATGCAGTCTGGCAACATCATTGCAGTGTGTCCACTCCACCTTCAACATTACTCCCGTGGAAGAATCAGAAGTCCAAATTTTTAAAAAAGGGCATTTCTTAAGGTTTTATATGGGAGAGGAAATCTCTCATCCTCCAGGTATATTAGATTAACAGTCTAATTTTGCTTTTCATCATTAGCTGTGCTGGCTAAAGATGATGGAAACTGAGGTCCAAGAGGTGGAGGGGCGTAGGTTTCCAACCCCTATTTTAGAAAAAAAAAATTACCACTGTAGAGCTCAGTGGTTTAGGCATCTAGCTATGGAGCCAGAGGTTGGGAGTTCGATTCCCCCACCGGGCCTCCTTGACAGGGGTTGGACTGGATGATCCATAGGACCCCTTCCAGCTCCGTAGTTCCAAGATGATGATGAATCCATGACTGAATCCAGTTTTTAAGGTTTCTTTTTTGTATATATATTCATGACTTAACACAGTAAAATTTCCAGACAGCTGAAATTCAGATTACATACGTAATTTGGCCATGTTCTAATTTGGTATACAATCATTACCCGCCTGACCATCAACAGTGACAATACAAATAGATAAAACAGTCCAGCACTCAATATGAAAATAAATAAGAACAATAGTTACCAGACAGACGTGTTTAAATGGCTTTTAATATATTTATTTATTGTCATTTAAATTTATTTTATATTTGCTTAACAAAAAAAATGTTTTCGTCAGCTGCTTCTGATCCCTCTGCTGGAAGGAAGGCAGGGAAATAATTAAACAAATAAATAAATGAATAAAAGTGCAGTGTGAGTAATGGATCGTATGAAGGACAGCCTGCTGGAAGGGGAAACCCCGGTTATCATTGAAATATAATTGTTTTAAATTAAATTAAAACACAATTAGCCAAACGAGGCTATTGTTTGGGACACAATGGAATGAAAAGCCATTTAAGGCATAGCGAGGGCAACACAGATGTTTCCCGAAAGCCCGGCGTGGTTGCACTTGTGTTGCACAGCTATTACTGAGTGGAGACCCTCTACTTGAATCCTCTCTTGATCATGGACAGCTCCCTCATCTTCTCCTGCTTCGTTAATTTGCCTTCTCCTGCTATTAAGGCAAGCTGGGTGGATTACCACTTATATTCTCCACCTGCTGCTTTGTTGTTCTTGTTTAGTTGTTAAGTCGTGTCCGACTCTTCGTGACCCCATGGACCAGAGCACGCCAGGCCCTCCTGTCTTCCACTGCCTCCCGGAGTTGGGTCAAAGTCATGTTGGTCGCTTCGATGACACTGTCCAACCATCTCGTCCTATGTCATCCCCTTCTCCTCTTGCCTTCACATTTTCCCAACATCAGGGTCTTTTCCAGGGAGTCTTCTCTTCTCATGAGGTGGCCAAAGTATTGGAGCCTCAGGTTCAGGATCTGTCCTTCCAGTGAGCACTCAGGGTTGATTTCCTTCAGAACGGATAGGTTTGATCTCCTTGCAGTCCAGGGGACTCTCAAGAGTCTCCTCCAGCACCACAATTCAAAAGCATCAATTCTTCGGCGGTCAGCCTTCTTTGTGGTCCAGCTCTCACTTCCATACATCGCTACTGGAAAAACCATAGCTTTGACTAGGCGGACCTTTCTCGGCAAGGCGATGTCTCTGCTTTTGAAGATGCTGTCTAGGTTTGTCATCGCTTTCCTCCCAAGAAGCAGGCATCTTTTAATTTCGTGGCTGCTGTCACCATCTGCAGTGATCATGGAGCCCAAGAAAGTGAAATCTGTCACTTGCAATCTCTTTGCTATTCTTTGGAAGTCTGCATTCAATTTTCTGTAACTTTCCCTATCCCCCTTGCATTTTGTTTCCCTTCTCTTCTCTGCTCTTTGTAAGGCCTCGTCGGACAGCCACTTTGCTTTCTTGCATTTCCTTTTCTTTGGGATGGTTTTCGTTGCTGCCTCCTGTACAATGTTACGAGCCTCCATCCATAGTTCTTCAGGCACTCGGTCCACCAAATCTAGTTCCTTAAATCTGTTCTTCACTTCCACTGTGTATTCATAAGGGATTTGGTTTAGATTATACCTGACTAGCCCAGTGGTTTTTCCTACTTTCTTCAGTTTTTCCTACTTCTCTTTCCACCTGCTGCTAGTCACATGAAATTAGCCTTTGGAGACCACTAGTAATTAAAAAATCCTGTGTGGTGTGGGAGTTACCAGATTTGGCCTGGAATTCAGCAGCAGTACCACTGTACTACTAGTAGTAACAACTACAACCACTACAATAAAATCGTATCACATTATACGTTCTTCCCGACCAGGGGAGAAAGGCAGGGCTTATATGTGTGTGTATGTATGTATGTGTATCTATCTATCTATATATGTATATGTATGCATATGCATATGTATATATGGGTGTGTGGCCTCTCCGCCACCCAAGGAGGGGGCCAGGCGCCATTTTGTCGGCGGCCTCAGGCGGCCCAAAATGGTGGGCCGCCTTCCTTTGAAGTGTATATATGTATGTATGGGTGTGTGTGTGTGACACTCAATATGTTTACTTTGTGTGTGTGTGTATATATATATATATATATAGAGAGAGAGAGAGAGAGAGAGAGAGAGAAAGAGAAATCGGTATAGATATCTATACCTGGCCTTGGCTGCCAGATGGGTGGTAAATAAATAAATAAATAGATAGACAGATAGATATAGATATATAGATAGATAGATAGATATAGATATATAGATAGATAGATAGAGATATAGATATATATATAGAGATATAGATATAGATATACAAACAGGAAACACACACACATATACACATATATATACAAACATATATATATATATACAAAAAGAAAAGAACATATATATATAAGTATATAAGTATAAGTATATATATTAAGTATATATATTACATATATATATAAGTATATATATATGTATATATGTCTGTCTATCTATCTATGTATGTATATATATGAGAAGAAAGAGAGAACATCAGGCCAGGGTTGCCCAATGAATATGTTTTTGTGTGTCTGTGTGTGCATACACACGCATATACACACATATATGAATGCCTATGTGTGTGTGCTCGTGTGCATATTCATTATATATATATATTAATCGGGCAACCCTGACCTAAGGTCCTCTCTTTTTTTCTTCTCTTTTTCTCAGTTTGGTGTCTACCATAGACACCCACACAACAACAACCCCCCCCCCCCAAATATGTTCACTTCTTAAGTGGATTGCATGAGGGGCTGCGGGGGGGGGGGGGGACGCCGTTGGTCCGCCTCGGGCGGGGAAGCCTCTGGGGCCGGCCCCGGGGGCTCTGAAGAAGAAGAAGAAGCCTCTCCGCCACCCAAGGAGGGCACCCGGGCGGCCATTTTGTCGGCGGCCTCAGGCGGCCCAAAATGGTGGGCCGCCTTCCTTTTGAAGTTCCAGGGGGGCTTGAAGCGGAGGAAAGGGCCTGGCTCCGGAGGGAGAGAGAGAGAGGATGAGAGAATAGATACACACACACACACACACACCCGTGCCCACGTCATTATTTTATTTTTATTTTTATTTTGGTTCCCTGCTGCTTTCTGAGCATGCTCAGAAGGGTCTCTGTCGCCAGGGGCTGGAAAGAGGGGTTCCCTTCCTCAACCCTGGCTCCTTTCCCTTCAAGGTTTCTCAGAATAGGCATTTATTTCAACCCTCAAGGATGTGTTTAAAACAGAAAGAAAGAAAGAAAGAAAGAAATAGAAGAAATGCATGTGGCTCCCTGAGCTGGCCAGCAAATAGCCAGAAATGTAGAGGAGAGACAATACCTCAACAGTAAGAATGTTTCTCTTTCTTTAAACTAGGGGAAAGATTTATTTGTCCTCTTTTTTTTTTGCAATATATATATTGCATTATCTATTTTTTGCAATATATATTGCAATATATATATATTTTTTTGCAATGTATATTTGAGCCCCTCCATGCCACTGCTCCTCCTGCTGCTTTCTTTTCTGGCCGTTAGCTGGTTTTCCCCAATATTTTAATTTTATTTTGCTAAGAGTTTGTTTTGTTTTGCTTCGTTTCGTTTTATTTAAAAATGTTTTTTTTTAACCCAGCCTTTCCCCTTCAGAAAAGGGCCCAAGGTGGGGGGCTTGGGGCCTTGAGAGACAAGATTAAAACGAAAAACAGTGAAAAATCTGCAACAAAACGAGACAGCAAAGTCAAAGCAAAAAAATGGAGCAAAAGGATTGTGGCCAGTCTGGTTTGTTGAAGTGTAAATCTGCTGGTTTTGTGGGGGGTCCCCCTATTTTGGTTTTTATTTTTGTGTTTTGGTTATTGGCTGCCCCTCTTCAAAATGAGCGGCTATGGATTTAGAGATTTGGGTGAAAATTACTTTTTCTTCCTTATAAATCTGTTTGTGGGTTGCTTTTTTAGGAAACGGCCCGGGGCTTTAATTTTCTTCCTCCAAAAGCAAAAACAGGAATGCATATTTGGCCGGGGTCATTTTTTGGAATGAAATTTGAAAAAAACACACAAAAATCCATAATCTGTTTCACTTTCTTTGGGAGTTTTAAAAACCACAAGAAATGGGGTCTGCATTGGGGCTAATTATTTTTGGGAAACCATTAAAAAAAACACAACATTTATGGTTGTGTGGTTCCAAATTACTTTATTTTTTTTACTTTCTCCATATCTGGTTCTTTCCTTCTTTTAAATTTTAATTCTAAGGATCTTTACTCAGCCTATGTTCTGCCTGCTTTTGCCTGTTAAAGACAATTTTGTGTGTTTTAAAGAGAAAATCAGCTGGAAACACAGCCAGCTGATGTTCAAGTGAACTGAGTATTTTATTTGTTCCCTGATTTCATAGCTGTTTGTTAATAAAAGGCAGGTGGAAGACCTTATATAGATCCTTTTCCTTCACCTCCCTGAATGATTTATTTTGCTTTTTAAATTTATACTGTTTTTTAAACCTATATTGTAAACAGTCTTGAGTGCCCCCAGGTGGGATATGCTAAATAAATCAAGAAATATACAGTAAATACAATAGTTGCCCGGGAAATTCTAAAAATTCAGAATGCTACCTTGAATTGTATCAGCAAGCCAGTTGTGGCACCGAGCCACGAAATTCACGGCGTGCCCTTAGGCCAGTGGTTATTTAGTAATATATTGTTATGATTTTAAATTGTTAAATTGTTATATCATATGTTGTTACCCGCCCAGAGTAGTCTATATGACTAGATGGGCAGGCTATAAATGTAATAAATAAATAAATAAATAAATATTATTGTGGTGAGGAAGGGGGCTGTTTCGAAGTCCTTAGAGAAGCGGGATATAAATATATTGAATGAATTCAAACTGAAAGCAGGGTAAATTTAAAACCAAACCAAACAAGGTCTCCTTTTTCTCCAAGTTAAGTTTTGTAGACCCTTCTGCTTCTCAAGAAGCCGTGTGGCCTCTAGATGGCATGAGCAAGCTTTTCCAAAATCCCATTTCAGAAAGTTAATTTGAGAAAGGAGCCCTTTTCTGTAGGGTAGAGCTAAAGAAGGGGAACGTTGTCTGTCTGTTGGGCGAAGGTAAATGAGACTTTACTCGGGTAATGCGTTCACAAGGGGGAGAGCGAAGGGGGGGAAAAAAGGTGACCGTCCAAAAGGGTAGGATTCTCATGATCTCGGGCTTTTTGCAAAAATAGTTGAAATCAATGGATGCGAATCGCAGTATATGTATCCTTCCCATTGCAGCCTCCATAATGGTCAGAAAATGCTCTATAGTTTTTATAGTAGTTCTCAACCTTGAACCCCCAGATGTTCTTGGGCTAAAACACCCAGAAGTCTTCTCCATGAGCTGTGTTGGCTAGGATTTCTTGGAGTTGTAGTCCAAGAACATCTGGGGACCTCCAGGTTGGCGGACCACTGATATCATGGATCAGGGACCTTTGACTGTGAATCCAGAGGTTGGGAGTTTGATTCCCCACTAGGCCTCCTCAACAGGGGCTGGACTTGATGATCCATAGGGTCCCTTCCAGCTATACAGTGCTGACATGATGATGATGATGAAGAAATGTGGGCAGGGCAGAATCTCACAAAATCAGATAGGAAAAAAAAATGTTCACAAGCCTTAAACGTGATGTTGGTGGGTCCTGCATCCAGCCCACTTCAGCACTAGTGTATTAACACAACCTTGGTTGATGAGAATTTCCTCAACCATACACCTGGTGCAGGTATTTTAGACTTCAGTACCCAGAAGCCCTTGTCAGCCGGGCTGATGATCTGGGATGATGGGAGATGTAGTCCAAAACAGTTGAAAGGTACCAGGTGGAAGGAGAATATATGTGTGTTTTTATTATGAATGTTAGTATTTCTGCTCTTGGTGTTAAGAATTGTGACTCAGTTCTGGATTATACTTAGCAACCAAAATGCATTTGGGTTGCATCTTAAGGGCATCTCACTGAAGTGTAATTTTTTTAAAACACTGTGTGAGTTCAAGTTTGATTTTTCTTAGCAATATGACCTGCAATTTTTCAATAGAGTACTTTTATGTGTGTGTGTGTTTTAATGCATGCAAACTTTAGAAGAAGGTGAACAAAAATGCATAATGAAAATAACATGTAAAATGTAGCATGTTAGCAAAATGGCTTGCAAAAAGCATATAGAGATTAGGTAAAACTGCATAGAAAAATGCATGTTTTAGAAGATATGCCAACAAAAATATCTGCAAATTCTTATGCTGACTTTGAGGAAAGATAGCCAAGTTTGAGACAAATTTCAAACTGGAACTTTAAGAAACAGAAGCCCATAGATTTGTCTGTGTTTACATTGCATTTGCTGGTTCGTACTTTTCACAGAAAAAGTGGGCAAGGCCTTTGTTTCTTTTTGACCTGCATAATCCTTTCCTCCCTGAGTTTGGAAAAAGTTACTTTTCTGATCCACAACTCCCAAAACTTGAGAAAAGCTCCTTTTTTGAAACCTGTTCCCCAAAACCGGCCATGCAGACTTGGAGACTGGGAGAGTCGTCACCCCCCAAAATAACTTTTCCAAGCTCTTCCCCTCTTTCTAACTCTCACGTTTCTACCGGGAGAAAAAGAGACAGTCTTCCCAGGCTGATTCCAAGAGGAACCGGCCGGCCATCTGCTTAGTGAAATTTCCAGAAGTCAGCAATGCAGCGGCCTCTTGAGATTAAGTCAAGTGCACTTTGGAAGCATGTCCGCTCATGACGAATGTGCTGAGGCTAGCTACAGAAGGCCAATGTACTCCCTCGAGCATCCTTCCTGGACCTTCTGAACGCTGAGCCACACACTATTTCTTTCCCTTTTTCTCTCTCTCTCTCTCCCCCCCTTTTCTTTGGATGCAGAAAACAAATTTTACAGAAGTTCAGAAATAGCATCCGGCAAACATTTTCAACACAAACATCGCCATAAGTAAAGGATCCGTGGACAAGCGTGGATACACATGCCACTCACTCCCTTTGCTCGAACAGAATCGTGTCCTTCTCTTTACAAAAGGAGGGTCTTGCGATGAATGGGAAGTAATAACTAGAAAAATCAAAAGTTTGTAAAAAGAAGCCTAAAAATCTTCTAAGAAAACCAAAACTGACGGTAAAAAAGGAACATGGAAGACTGCCTTATTATGAGTGGCTCTGTTGCTCCTGGGGGGGCTCAGGATGGTTGACACGGACGGGAGAAATGTCTGGAGTGAAAACAGGTCGTGGTGATCTGATCTTTTAAAACCGGAGATGCTGGGAATTGAAGCGGCACGCTAAGCAGTTGTTCTATCGCTATGCTATGTCTCCTCTCGGTAGCTGATGCGGATTCTACTTTGGGTTAGGGCGGCGCACAGCTCACCGGGTTCGATTTGACGGCCAGTTTGGGACTTCAGAATGTATCCTGGTTTGGTCTGGAATTATTTATGCCCCAATTTGATTTGATTCGATTTGTGTCAGAAGTTGGAGAGGATGTGAGAAATTTGTTCTCTACCCGCTCAACAAATTTAATTTCTGAATTGTTGAACTCCTTCCCAAGGGGGGGCCTAGGCTGCCTCTATCTCTGTTGAGTTTCTACCAAGAAGCTAAAACTGTATTGTTTTGAAGGGTCTTCAGTCTCAATGACTGGTTTCTAAAACTGGCATTTAGAGAATGTTTTAGATCTGCTTATAAGGAATGCTAATTGCGGGATAACTCAGTGGTTTAAGCATCTGGCTGTGGAGCCAGAGGTTGGGAGTTCGATTCCCTCCTTTGCCTCCTTGACAAAGGCTGGACTCGGTGATCCACAGGGTCCCTTCCAGCTCTGCAATTCCAAGATGATGATGATGATGATGATTGGTTTTATTAAAAACAATATTTTAAATTTGTCTTTAACAATTTTAGTTTATTCTAAGTTGCTGAAGCGTGTGTGGGGCAGAAAAATGATACGGGTAGTTAGGTAGGCAAGTAGCAAGGTGGGCAGACCAAAATCCAGTTAACCAAATACATAACGGGTTAGCTCAGTGGTTTAGGCATCTGGCTGCAGAGCCAAAGGTTGGGAGTTCGATTCCCCCCCCGGGCCTCCTTGACAAAGGTTGGACTCGATGATCCATAGGATCCGTTCCAGCTCTGCAGATCTAAGATGATGGTGATGATGATGATGATAAGGGCAGTTGTGCAGGGGGTTTACTTCTCTGGAGGGCCACCCTTTGTGTGATAGCTCTTGTTCCTAATTGTTCTGAAATGGCCTTATTTTCTCCATTCAGGGCTTTAACCTTTAAAGCAGGTTCGGGCGCAAACCACTGGTGGGTGGCATCAGTTCTGATTACACGGCAAGCGTTTCCTTGGCTCGAAATGTGTTTGTTCCAGGTCTCCGTATCGACCTGAGACAGTTTTGTCATCCAGGCTGTCACGCGGTGATTGGGGTGGGGTGGGGGGGGTGTGGGGGTGAGAAACCGTGTCGCTAATGAACACATCAAGCAGCCTGGGTATTTGTGCTGGCTAATTGAAAGAGCTTGCCAGGGGGAATTAAAATGTGGCTTAGATTAAGACAGTGAGGACAGAAGGCAGCATGGTGCCTTCTTCACACAAGAAAAATAATAAATAAAACGATAATGATCAGGGCCGCAACTTCGGATTGATTAATTGCTTGAACTATAAAGACTTAAAAAAAACCAAACCAACCACACCTCAATCGTTTTTTAGGTTGCAATCCTAGAAATATTTATCTTGGAATAAGAGCGGCCAAATTCAGTTTAGGATTTGCTTCTGAGTAGATACGTGCCACAGAAATGGAAAATCCGCAGGTCGGCCGCAGGCGGCCAGGGTCCTCAGTCAGAACCTCCCTGTTTCCCCTAAGCCACGCCTCATTTCTCTAGGCCACACCCCCTCACTTGGCCCATCCTGGTTGATAGTATTCACCCTCTCCTGTTCTGTCTTCCCAATTGAAAAGCTGATGGAGAGGGCCATGTCGGTGAGGATAATTTCTGGGTGCCAGTGCCCCCTCTCCCCCCACAGCCGAGTTGCCCTTTTTGAATTCAATGAGTCACTCAATTTATTGTAGGGCATTTATTTAGATTCTTAGGTTGTCTAAAAGGCTTTATATTTGCGTCCGGGTACCCAAGACTATATCTCTATAACAAATGTTTAGTTATTTGTTACATTTCTAGTTATATTAATGGAAACACATTTATGCCATTCTGGGATTCAGTAACTCCTGGCAGCCTCTTTTGCAAGCTCTGGCGGTCACCAATGTGGTAGTCTTCAAGGTATCACAGGACTCTGGGTTGTTCTCAGTTGACTGTGCGGCCAACAGTCATTGTGGCCAACCCTGCCCTTTTCAGGTTGTGATTTTCTGCCATTCTTTCTTGGTGAACGAACACGAAGAGGTAGCTTCTGTCTTCTCCATGCAGGCATCGCTGTTGGGTAATGTCCGTAGAAGCCCCGATGGGAAACCCCCCCCCCCCATTTCCCATATTGTATCGGCATGTTGAACTCTTCCGAACGAAGCCCATCCTGGATTTCTTTCTCCTTCCCTCCCATCCATCCCAACCGCCTGCCCGCTGTTTATGCACCCGGCTTAGCTGAGGCCAGCTTGACAATAACGTTCACCAGCTTTTCAATTTTTCATCACTGCTCATGGTAACCATACCTTCACTTGCTGCTCCCCTCAGGCTAACCCACCCAGCCGGCTGTCCGTCCTTCAGAACATTAATAATTCCTGCGCCAGGCGGCTCGGCGCAGCCCCTTCCGATTGGTTGGCACTGGGCAGAGCAGCCGTTGGCTTCATTAGGAGTCCCAGTGATCACAAGCCGTGCAGAAAACCACCTGCATCGCCTGCCTGTCAGCATGGAAGGGAAGCTGACTGTGGACCAGCTGCTCTAACAGGACTAAGAAACTGACGGCTTGGTAGCTTGCATGCAGGATCTTGCACGTTGGCTCTGTGACACTGTGGAGAGCAGGTCGGCACTATGCAGGGAGAACCGCTTGAAAAGAGTTCAAACTGCCGTGGCTCCATCCTTGTAGTATGGCGAGGAACGTAGAACTCTCTCCTGTAATTTTTGGGAATGCTAGAGCAGTGGTTCCTAACCTGGGGTCCCCAGATGTTCTTGGACTACAACTCCCAGACATCCTGGCCAGTGAAGCTAGTGGCGAAGGCTTCTGGGAGTTGCAGTCCAAGAATCTCTGGGAACCCAAGGTTAGGAACCGTTGCTCTAGAACAGTGATTCTCAAACTGGGGTCTCCAGATGTTCTCGGGCTGCAGTTTGCTCTGCTGGCCAGGATTTCTGGGAGTGGCAGTCCAAGAACATCTGGGGACCATAGTTCGAGAACCACCGCTCTAGAGCTCTCTGTCAGAGAACTGTAAATCGCTCCTCAGACCTACAAATCCCAGGATGCTTTAGGATAGAGCCATAGAAACTAAAGTAGTGCCAAACCGGTATAGCTGGCTGGATAGCTCAATGGTTTAAGCATCTGGCTGTGGAGCCAGAGGTTGGGAGTTCAGTCCCCCCCCCCCCCGGGCCTCCCAGGAGAAGAGCCAGCCTGGGTGGCCTTGGGCAAGCTGCACAGGCCCAGGGCGCCCCTAAAAGAAGGGAATGGTGAACCCCTTCTGAGTGATCTCTATCTAGAAAACCTTGAAAAGGGTCACCATAAGTCAGAACTGACTTGGTGGTACACCGTTATTATTATTATGCAAAACCTACATGTGAAGGAGGTGTTGGGAATGTATGACTTTCCCTGTGTTCTTGGACTACATCTCCCCTCAGCCGTAGCTAGTATAGCTAACGGTGAGGAATGATGGGACCTGCAGTCCTTCAAAAACATTTCCCCACCTTCAGTTTTAAAGCATCACAAACGTCGATTGCAAACACAGGTACTTAAAAATGTTACACCGTTGATCAGGAGGTGAAAGTGAGACCATAAACATTGGCAGAATTATGAGTTTGCTTTCATCTGCTTTTTGTTTCCCCTCTTTTTAAAAATAAATCCCTTTTATTTGCTAATTTCATCGAGCTGTTGTTTGGGGAAGTCCACCACTCAAGTGTTCTGCGTATTGACATTGAAAGCTGGATCGATCCCTTACGGGCCCCGTAGTGATTCTCTGTAGTGTAATGGTTTTCCCGAGAGAGCTGTAAAATACATTGTGAGATTTTTTAATAAAATAAAATAAAATATGGAGCATGAAAAAAAACTATTGGCTGAATTATGCAGGGAGAGGTGGCCAGTTTTCCTATTACTGAAGGAAACGCAGAGACAGCCTGTTGCATAGTGTAGAACGAAAACATTTAGAAGCTGGGGACTTGTTCGAACGTAGATAACCCAGTGCGGTTGTCATGGATAGAGTGACGGACTAGGACTCAGGAGCTCTGGGTTCAAATCCCCGCTCAGCCACGGAAGCTTGCTGGGAGTGTGGAATTGGTAAAACCATTCACTTATCTCGAAAAACTTATTAGGGTTGCTCGTATAAGTTGGTTCCAACTTGGAGGCACGTAACAGTGGGGACATAATATGGGGTGGCCGAGTGGAGACTGTCCTGATGTTCTTCAGGTTCCCAGATCAACACTCCCGTGGTCTCAAGTTTGGAGAGAGACCCCTCACCATTCCAACTCTGCGTGGACAGGGTCCTAGGAACCCCCTGCTCAGTGTGGGCCGAGATGTGTTGCCTGTTGGGGGGGGGGGGTTTCTAGAATTTGGCAGAGTTACCTTTTGGATGACAGCCCCCTGCACCAACCCGGCTGGGGTTGCGGGTTGGAAGTGGTCGTTCAAGGAAAAAGCCCTTTCAGCTTTCTTCTGGCCCTTACCGGTTGGGTGACCTCTTCTGCTTCCTGGCAATCGTAGACTGGCTGCCCCGGCCTCAGACGGAGCCCTTTTCACCCTGCTGGGGGGGGGGGGGGGAACAGAATATGTTCCCTGTCCACCACCTTTTGTCCTGGATACCGCTTCGTTGACCCAGAAAAACCCAGTCCAACTCCGGCGATGGCAGGGAAGGAGCAAGCCGGCAAATAGGATATGACAGCGTATCTGAGGCCAATATGGTAACCAGCTGTCTTGTTTGCCCGGGCCAGCCGGAGCTGAGGACGAGAGGAGCACCCACCTGAGGCCAGACAGACGCGGGGGGGGGGGGGGCAGGGGAGGCTGCGAAGAGGATGCGGGATTGACATGATCCGATACCATCTCGTAGCTGCGCTCCCCCTCCGATATTCTGTATGCCTTCCATACCCCTGTACTGTACGTGCTAGATGAAACATGGCTCCCATGATAGATAGATAGATAGATAGATAGATAGATAGATAGATAGATAGATAGATAGCTAGATAGATAGATAGATAGATAGATAGATAGATAGATAAGAAGGAAGGAAGAGATAGATAGATAGATAGATAGATAGATAGATAGATAGATAGATAGATAGATAGATAGATAGATAGATAGATAAGAAGGAAGGAAGGGATAGATAGATAGATAGACAGATAGATAAGAAGGAAGGAAGAGATAGATAGATAGATAGATAGATAGATAAGAAGGAAGGAAGGGATAGATAGATAGATAGATAGATAGATAGATAGATAGATAGATAGATAGATAGATAGATAGATAGATAGATAGATAGATAGATAAGAAAGAAGGAAGGAAGGAAGGAAGGAAGGGATAGATAGATAGATAAGAAGGAAGGAAGGAAGGAAGGAAGGGATAGATAGATAGATAGATAGATAGATAGATAGATAGATAGATAGATAGATAGATAGATAGATAGATAGATAGATAGATAAGAAGGAAGGAAGGGATAGATAGATAGATAGATAGATAGATAGATAGATAGATAGATAGATAGATAGATAGATAGATAGATAAGAAGGAAGGAAGGGATAGATAGATAGATAGATAGATAGATAGATAGATAGATAGATAGATAGATAGATAGATAGATAGATAGATAGATAGATAGATAGATAAAGCCAGAGCTGTGTGACCCAGGAGGTCCCCTCCACACAGCCTTCCATCGCCCCTTTCGGAGCCCTGGATGTCTCGTGTCATCTGCTCCAGATCCACCCTTGAACGGTGGCGTGTTGTGACTCTCTCTGCTCAGCCTCCCCTCTTTCCCATCCGCCGGTTCGTCTGCTGGATCCGAGGCTCCCACGGGTTGCTCTGCTTCTCCCAACACGGAGCGGTCCTCCAGGTATCTGCTCTTGGAGGAAGGCGCCTGTTGCACCCCAGTCTGAGTCGCTGCTCTGACCCACCCACTCTGTTTAGCCTCCGTGGCAAGGTGGATTCCTGCCTTATGTATATGGTTTGGGTGGGAGCAGGGCACTGAATAACCCCTGACATGAAAACACGGCTGTATGGCCTGCACTGTCTCCCCTTTCCTCTCATTTAGAGGAGCTGATTTTCCTCGCGTTTAGAGCTCTGACGATCCCCCTTGGGCTTTATCCTCAGGATAACCCTTGGGGTATGTCAGGCTGACAGAAGGTGAGTGGTCCACTCCATAAAGATTTGCACGTGTATCTCCTGAGGCCCTTCTTCCTCCTCTTCTCTGACAGATTGGAAGGGGTTCATTCCAGCGGTATCATCCAGGCTCTCGGGTCCTTTTCAGGTCCTTTACATGTTTCCCTGGTGGGGTCAAATAGCAACTATTTGGGGTTGCATTCAGATCAAGGAAAACACATAAGGGTCAGCTCCTCCAGTGCCATGTTACCAAGCAAAATTAAATCTGTCACGCTGTCTGCTTTTAACCAAAAATCCTCATTTTAGCCATGAAGCTGGCTTGGGCCCAGCTATGCTCTTGTCAGCCAGGTCCTACCTCGCAGGACTGTTGTGAGAGTAAAGGAGGGAGGAAGAGAGTCCTGTATCCATTGGATGAAAGACATGGTATAAAAAGGAAGGAAGGAAGTAGCTGATGATGGATGGAAGGAAGGAAGGATGGATGGAAGGAAGGAAGGAAGGATGGATGGATGGATGGATGGATGGATGGAAGGAAGGAAGGAAGGATGGATGGATGGATGGATGGAAGGAAGGAAGGAAGGAAGAAGCTGATGATGGAAGAAAGGAAGGAAAGAAAGAAGAAAGAAGCTGATGAAGGAAGGAAGGAAGGAGCTGATGATGGAAGAAAGGAAGGAAAGAAGAAAGAAGCTGATGAAGGAAGGAAGGAAGAAGGTCCTTAACAATTCTGTGACATGCAGTAATTTGTATTTATTTTTATTATTTCATTTTATTGTTTTTATACAGACAAGCTGTCTTAGAATCTGCATCTCTAGGTTCGGCCTTGGAAAACGGCTGCCCTTCCGCAGACATAGCTAGTACTAAATGCTAAGGTAGCTCCCCGTGTCTTTCCTGCAGCCTCGGATCTCCTGTGTTATGTACGACTTGGCTGTGAGAAGTTCTTGGAAACCAGATTCCAGGTTGTTTGGTTTGCTTGTTTGCTCGCTCGCTCGCTGAGAGGGCAAGACGTGCTCAGCGCAGCAGACGTAATGCACCTTTTGCTCGGCAAGCCGCATGCGTTTGTGGCCAAAGTGATCTCCGTGCGAGGGCCCAAGGACACCGCCAGCCCTCTCCTCCGTAACTACCCTTGGCACAGAAAAGCTGCTTCCAGGCCAGCAGTCCGAGCCAACGGAAAATAGACTCTAATGAAGCCACTGTCTGCTCTCTCGCACTCCATGTTCGTCCCCGGCAGACGCATAAAAGCCCAGCCGCGCGCCGCGCATTCAACCTGCTCCAAAGGGCAACTGCCAAGCTGCTTAACGACGGCGTAAAAACGCAACCTACAAGCCATTGCGCCGGCTGTTACTTCTCGATGATGGCCTGGGCGTGGGGGGAGCGAGAGGGCTGGCATTATAAACTCTTGGCCTCGTAACCGTGTCTGAAATGGGCGAGCTGGGACAGACAGGATGGCGTGCACAGGATGCGCCGAGGTGGAACTCTCGAGTGAAGCAGTCAACGTCCATGGATGCCGGAAAGCGGCCGAGCCACAAAGGGTGTCTAGGCCCAGAGGTGGCCCTGGCTCAAATATCTGGTGCCAACGGTAGGTCATGCCAGCCCAAAATACTTCTGCCTCAGGATGAGGGAGATCCATAGGGTGCTTCCGTCCAGCTGGTTAAAATGCGCCACGATGAGCCAGAGGGTTTCCCAAGGAGATTTTGGGGCAGAAGAATCAACAGGCAGATCTTGACCAGTCAGGGGACGGATAAATACTAAATATTATTATTTTAACATAACATGAAGGGTGTGCATGGCACTTTACAGGTTATACGCTTGAAACATCGGCACGTTAGCAGGGACTGTGATTTCACCTCAACTTTTTGATTAGCAGGAACTGTAATGCTGTCCCATCTTTGGCATCACTATCTCATTAAAGCTCTCCTGCCATCAATACACGTGTGTGTGTTGGATTCTCTCAGTACCAATATATTGTTGTCACCTGTCCCTTTCATCATGATAAGTACTTTGCCCTGGATTGGTCTTGAAGGGGCAATGAAGAGCCATTGAACTTACAAAAGACTCTCCCTGGGTGAGCAGAAAAAATGGCTAGAAAATTGGGGACATGACCTGGCAGCACTGCCAATATTTAGCGATGTTCAACGTAGCTACCTATAACTAGGTCTTTTTGGTGGATAATGAGGGTGCAGTAAAATTAAAGCAGTAGAACAAATAGAATCAGGGCTACTTTATTGGTGCAACCATTAATGGATTTTTCTTCCTTTCAAGCGCTACCTTTTTGAAGGACATTTCAAAGACATTTCTAGAGGTATAAGGAAAGTCCTATTTTGTGCACTTCTCTTGCTGACCCTTAAGGTCCGTTACTTCCCATGACTTCAAAAAAGGAACGACAAGCACAAGAAGTAACGTGACAAATTATTTTCCAACACGGCAATTGTTTTCCCAACAAGGCCGTGAGTTACCTTCTCAAACACAGTTTCCAGCTCTCGCTACGCAACTCTGTCGTCTCCGACTCTTTGTCCTTTTTTGACCGGTCATCTGCTCCTGGTTTTCCTCGTCCCCCAGCTTGCCTTGCAAGGAACGCCAGCCAGAACCGCAGCGTTTTCCCCTCCACAACTCCGTGTGAGCAGCAGCTGTCTTCCACACCGGCTGTGGACATCAGCTGTTGCATCCCCCAGGCTATCGCGTGACCTGGTTCAAAATGAAAAGAAAAAGAGGGGAAAAGAAAGAAAGAAAGCAGAAGATTGTTAGAAAAACAGTGGACATCCTCTTGACGTCGCAGTGTCTGCCTTCAGCAAGTGTGCCGATACCTTTCTCGAACCAATAGCTGGGCTCATGCTTGGAAACAGTAGTTACCAAAAAAGTGTCCTGTAATTAATTCCTTTTTTGGGAGAATGGCTAGGCTCGATCACAGCTGGATGGAACAGCGAGCAACTTTCATGGTAGAACTGCACCTTTAAAAAGCTGGTTTTCTATTTATGGGGTGTGTGTGTGTGTATAACTTCACTCCTTGAGTGTGTTGTACCGTCTCAGGCCAGTAAGTTTCTGGTATTCCGATCTTTCTAAAAGAGTAACTAGAAATAAACTCTTTTCCATGTTTCTAACAAGGAAGCAAAGAACCTCTACTAAAAGAAGGGAAGTTGTGTTGATCTATAAGAACGAAACAAACTCCACGACCCACAGGAAGGGGATCACCTTTTATTCGGTTGTTAAAATTCCACAATAATGTGCAGACTTTGGGGTTCTGCAGAATTCTTCATCAGGCTAAGTGTTTTTTTTAAAAAAGTATGTGTGTGTTTTCAAAGAGACCACAGTAGTTAGCACTGGACTAAGACTGGACTCAGGAGGCCTGTGTCGAAATCACTATAGGTGGACCCCGGAAGAGCCACTCAAGACTCTTTCATCCTGACGTACCTCACAGGGTTGTTGTTGTTAGGGTAAAGTGGGCTAGAGAGGAAAGCATTGTACAGCGCTTTGAGCTCACTGGAGGAAAAGTGGGATATAAATGTAAAAAGAATAATTTAAAAAATCTAGCCAGATGTTTAAAACCACCAAGGTCTGCTGTGAAACTCGGTCCTAAGATGGAAAATGTAGGTTCGATGCATCACTACTAGGTTTGCAGGTAACACATGGCGCCGAGCCAGTGCCTGCTGGGGTGAGAAGAAGATGGAGGATCCCTGTCTCTAGAAATAAAAACCTGGGAACTGTTTGGATATCTGCATCTCCACCCCAGTTTTGATTGGCCATTGGGCGGCAAATACAAATTGTATTTGCATATCTGGTTTCTTAGACATGGGAGGTCGGCTGGAATCGAGTCTCTAGAACACTAATGGGACCTGAACTTGATGTGCTACCTGTGATGCAAATTTTTGACCCTGAGTTAACCAGAGATCATGGATGGAAGCAGACATTGTTTTGTGCTGGAGTATTATGGGCTACACTGAGAAAGGAGACTTGGGAGGCTGAAATTTGTGGTTCTTCCTCTTCCTCTTGGGGTTGGTGAGACTTCCATCCCCTCCAGTCAGGAGAAGGGGAGAAAGTTCGACCTTTCGGCCATCCGTGCGTCTTTCCGTTGGCTGCATGGGGTTGATGGGATTTGGTGGGCCAGCAATTTCCTCTTCTTAACCTCCTTTGCTTCTTTTCCTGGGGGGGGGGGGGGAAGAGAGATTTTGTGGCTTTGATGAGAAAAAGGCAGCAGATTTGTCTTGCCCTGAAATCATCTCACAAACGATCAGGCAGAAGAGGAGATGGTGGAGAAGGGAGCAGACCGGGGAGAAGTGTGCGTCTGTCTGTGTATGTGTGTGTGTTTGACAGAGAGAGAGAGTCGCTGAAGGGGAAATACACAAAGTACCATTAGAACCAAATAACTCTGCATGTTGTTCTGAATGCTGTAATTGGATTAGCTCTTCATCAGCATGTCCCATTTGGAGGGGAAGCAGTTTCCCCCCCCCCTCCACTTTTACGAAACCTGGGGGCTATGGAGTGCTAATCAGGAAGGGCAGGGGGTGCCGTCTGCTAACCCAACGGGGGGGGGGGAGCCCATTGCGATAGAGAGGTCCAACTTTTATTGGCAAATAATAATGTTTCACAGCAGAGGAGAGTGCGAAAAGTGTGGGGGGGGGGGAAGAGAAACTGCCAGGCATGGAGGAGGGAGGGAGGAAGTTTTGGGCTTAGATAGACTTTTTGTGCGTGTGTGTGCGTGTGTGTGTGTGCTGTCAAGTTGGAACCGACTTATAGCGAACCTAAGAGGGTTTTCAAGGTAAGTGAGATATTTAAGGAGTCGTTTGACCAGTTCCCTATCCCCAGGAAGCTTCCATGGTGGAGCGGGGATTCGAACCCAGGCCTCCAGAGGTCCTAGTCTGTCACTCTATCCACTGCACTACACTGAGCATCCCAGAAAGACTTTAAGGCGATCGTATATAGAGGAAACGAGCCCTCTAGAAGTTTCTGGATGACAATGCCCATATTCCTTCTCTTTTGCCTCTTCCGGCTGTGGTCTGTGGGAGTGGAAGTTTTTTTTTTTTTAAATCATCCCTCTTCCATTACGTCTGCTGTCCAATCTTCCCTGTTGCCTAATTTTCCTAGCTCTTGACTAGGAGGGTCAACAAGGGTTTCATCTCATTGATTTTAGACCACCGTGATTTGGTGAGAAACTCCACGAGGAAGGTTCACGCCCTGCAAGATTTTGGGCTTCTGGACGAAATATCTCACAACAGGACTCTTCATCATGTGTGCGCGTGTGTGTTGCAAAAGAAAAAGTCCCCAGATTGTGGCCAGATGTGGTATCCACACCATGTTTCCGTGTGCTTCTGTTCTGGGCCCCCCTGAACTGAGACGGCCACTCCTACTGGCCGCGGTTTTGGGGACTCCCCCTTTTTCCTTCCGTACGCTCTTCAGCGGCATAACACCTGGCCTGACGATGAGCCTTATGGGACCCCAAAGCTGGCGCCTGAATGTGAGATTTAGTGGTCTCATACAGGTTTCGCTCACCCTTGTTTTCAAGTTGTGTACAAGGACTGCATGAGGTTCCCCCCCCCCTTTATTTGAAAGAAGGTTGTGCTGCTGATGGTATTTGGTGTCACAGGCAAAATATCCCCCTGCCCCTCCCAAACAAAGCAAAAAATAAAAGCGTGCTGTTTATATCCTGCCTCATAACACTTAAAGCACTCTCTGAGCGGTTTACAAGTTAATTATGCAGGCTACACATTGCTCTCCCCCCCCCCCCCCCTGTGAGCTGGGTATTCATTTTACCAACCTCGGAAGGATAGAAGGCTGAGTCAACCTCGAGCCGGCTACCTGAGTTCATCAGGATCAAACTCAGATGCGTGAGCAGAGTCTGGACTGCAGGACTGCAGTGCCACCACCGCACCACAAGGCAGTGTCACAGTGGCATTCCTTAAGCGAGTGCCAGTCTAGGAAAGCACCCGCTCTGCCCCAGGGCAGAGGTGCTCCCAGTGGAGGCTGGTCTGTTCAGGTGAGTGATGAGAGGGTGCCCCACCTTACCCCCCAACCGGCCCACACCTGCCTGTGTGTGCATGCTCCCTGAGCTGACTCTCACTCTGTTTCCACCCACCTGCCACGGAGCGTGAGGTGGGGCTGTGCCCCATTTCCCTTAATGGGCCAGCTCCCAAGGGCTGTTCTTAGCCCCCCTGATGGGAGTATTTTTTGCTCACTATGCACACAGACTTAATTTAGTTAAACTAAGCAAGTGCTGGGAGCAGGGGGGGGGGAACCGTCGAAATTTGCATGCCCGTTTGGAAAAAGGAACATTAGATTCTCCACCAAGATTAGCATGGTAATATGGCATTAAACTCTCTGTGGCTGTCTCTCCGTTTCTCTCTCGAGCATGTGTGTGTATGTGTGTCTGACTAAGTGTGTCTAAGAATTTAAAGCTCTCTAGAGCTCAGGGGACCTGCTTTTAGCGAAAAATATACAGACACAATTCCAGCATTTTCAAACAGAATTAGGGTCGAAATACTTCTTGTATATTCATGTCGAGCTAATGCATAAAGATGGGGAAGCCGCCCCAGGTGTTTCTGTAGGTGGGGTGGGAATCATCACGTCGTCTAAATTGTGCTTTTTTTCTTCTCTCTATCTTTCCCAAACTGAAATTTGCGTCTTTGCAAAACGAGAAGGATGGAAGGAGTAAAAGAAGAAAGGAGTGAAACCTTAGCAAGAATCGGCCGTTTGGCACACCTGACCCATGTTGGGTAGAGAAATCTGTGCTTTCCACCCAGAATGTTGCTGGATCAGTTCTCCTGGCTGGGGCTGATGGGGTTTGTAGTGTAGCACGCCTCTGGGAAGCACCAGGTTTGGGTCGTTTCAGTAGGTGGACTGGTGATGCGTTTTAAGGCGGTGATTCTCCACCATGGGTCCCCCGATGTTCTTGGACGACAACTCCCAGAAATCCCAGCCAGTGTAGCTCGTGAAGGCTTCTGGGAGTTGTAGTTCAAGAACCTCTGGGGTATAGTAAGATCTCTGTGTCCAAAGGAAAATCCATCCTTCTTTGGTCAACCCATATTTCAGAGCAGCTTCCAGGAAACTGTTGACACCAGAAGGGCAGCCCAAGCCATTTTTTTTTTCCGGCCCGAAGCAAAGTCCAATGGCACCACCCAGCCAGTGACCCACAGTGCCACCCATGGGTTATGTAGTGCCGAAGAGAGGCTGCCCCAGGCCCCCCAGCTCTTGGCTGAAACCTCCTCCCAGTGGGTGTGGGTGGGTGTGAAGGTTGGCAGGCAGTGCTGTCTGTGGTTTATGATGCCAACGTTGATGGGTAGAGCGCAGGGCAAAAGTTCACCTAGGCAGGCAGGTGAACATTCGCCAATATATCCCTCCAGGAGAAGAGGCTGCCTCACGGTTCTCACCCTAGTTAACCTGCTCCGCTGCGTTATTTTTATCTGCATACTTTGTTGATTTTAAGCATTCGGTTGAGCTTTGTGGTTCTTACAGTCGGGTTGGTTTTAATCGATTTTATGACTTTATATTTATAATAGGTTTTACTCGTTGTTGTTTTTTGTTTTTTTTAAAGGAAGACTGTAAGCTAACTCAAATACTGCTTTCTAAGTAGAAAGGCAGGGTGTCACTGTAATAGATAAATAAATAACCCCAGCTAGGGAAACAAAATGCACATTGCCTGCAAATTCAAAAATTTCCAACCTGCTCTCGGTTCCTTCTTTCCCTTCCTCTTTCGCTCATTCAGTGGAAGGGTGGAAGTTCAACAGGAAGGGATTGCAGGGCCAGGTCCTGATCCACCACTTCTGCCTGGGCGTAGACTGAGTTTGAGGTTGAGCCCTCAAGCACCCGCTACTAACGGCGTTTGAAATACACCTAAATCTTAAAAGATGTTACAACTCAACTGTGGTCTTGTCCGGGCTGAAGCAGAAATACGATTTATGTCCTACAGTTTTACTCTTCTAAAGCCAGGGTTTGGAAAAGTCATTTTTCTTGGACTACAACTCCCATAATTCCTAAACAAGTCTGGCCAAGATCATCCGCACTTTTGCGTTTCCGATCACTATGTATGGGTGGTGGACCGTTAAGAAAGCTGATAGGGAAAGGCTGACAGGAAGAAGTAAAAAAAAGATGAACGAGTGGGTCCTAGATCAAATCAAGCCTGAACTCTCTCTGGAGGCCAAGAGAGTTGACACTGAGGCTGTCCTCCTGTGGGCCCATCATGAGAAAGGAAAAGACAATAACGCTGGGCAAGGTGGAAGGCAGCAGGAAAAGAGGAAGATCAAATACGAGATGGACTGACTCCGTAAAGGAAGCCACAGGCTCGAGTTTGCAAGAGCTGAGCAGAGCTGAAGATCGCTCTTTCATGGGGTTGCCATACGTCAGAAGCAACTTGGCATCATGTAACAACAGTGGCAAAAAGTTGTGCCAAAATGACCCTGTTGGCTGGGGGATTCTGGGATTTGTAGTCAAAAATGGACATAGTGGCATCTCTTAAGACTCCATGGGAGCTCTCTGGACCAGAGGGAGGGAGAGAGAGGTGGCCGGGTGGCTCTCTGCCCGCTTTACTCCCCACGGCCTCAAGGTGGCGAGCTAAGTCTGGAAAGTGGCCGCCTTTTCTGGCTGGTTTTCAGAACAAAGGCATGTTAGCCCCTCACCTCTGGCAAGCGAAGGGCTGTTTCCACCCAAGAGAGCATCATCCTCTCCAGAACTTGTGTCAATGCCCGAACAAAGCACCATGAGATGGACCTTTAAGGGAAGGGTTTTCATTTTGAAATGGAGCCAGGCCCCGGCGAATCCTGGAATAAGTGATGCCAGTGTTATATAAATGCAATTTCACCATTTTACACTTTGCACATACAGGGAGGTTTCAATCACAGGTGTCCCTCTTAAAGTTCCTGGCAGAAGATATGGACAAAGACGGACCCGCAGCATCGGGATCGATTCTGGTGGTGTTGTCTTTTTTTGTTTTATTCCACCTTTGGATTTATTTTGCAGCATTGTTAAGCCGAACAGTAGCCCCCGAGGCGGCTAGCAAACCTTCTTCACAAACAGATTTGAGACGAAAGCGAGAATCAAAGCCCTCGGATAAAAATCATGAACACCGTTAAAATCATCACTGTAATAGTGAACCTCAGAGGGTGGAAAAGTCACCTTTTTAAAGGGGTGCCCTGATATACATTGTGAAGCTGGCCACTCTGGGTCTTGTTATTCTCAACTGAGCTTCACATTGAAAAGGGGGAGCTTATTTTCTTTATAGGCTTATCCTTGCTATGTTTCCAGTGGTCTGTGAGAAGCCTATTATTCCGTCCTGCCCTTGAATTTGATCCGTTTTTCCCAGAATTGTTTGCTCCTCTTGTGTTTTGAATATTTTATTGTACGTCGCTTACCACAATGGTAAGAAAACTTACAAGGATGGTATCAGGAAATCCATTCGGAGATAGTGCAGGAGGAGGAACTCTAAACTTAGTGGCGGAAGCCCCTTGAGCGGGTGTCTGTGCAGGTGGAGGAGGTACTTTGTGTGGCCGTCTTCCTCGAATAAAAGCAAACAGCAACGAAATGGTACCTAAGAAGAAGAAAGCAGGAAGGCATTTAAATATTATCCAGTGGCTTAGTATCTCTGTCTGTTGTGGCCTCCCCAGTGGCTGAGGTCAAAGGCAAGCAAAGTGAGGCCCTCCAGATGTGCCTGGACTCTGTCTCCCATCAGTCCTAGGCAGGATTACCGGCCATGATGAATGCTGGGATTTGAAGTCCAGCAGCATCTGTTCACACACATGCTTTGCCGACTCATCAATCAGGTTACTTGTTACACATGTCTGTGTGTGTGTGTGTGTGTGTGTGTGTTGTAAAAAAAAATTAAAAAATTCCAATGCTAAGAAGAGAAGTTGAAAACAACCTGTCTAGATGACAGAAAACAGCCCAGGCAGACTTCGGAAGATGCTCTAAGCTGCTCTCCCTCCCTCTCTGCTGCCAGGGAAACAATCTGTTCCTCTTTTTCCAAAGAGGAACTTTACAATATGGCTGATGAGACGTCAGGAATCATTAAACAAAGCAGGGAAGGACAGCGCAGGAGCCACGCGCGTGTGAGAGAAAGAGAGAAACGTTGTCTTTTTGGCGCGAGGGAGAGGAGAGGGAACGGCTGTCCAAATTTCTCGGATCCGTCACAACCAACCAACGCCTCGTGCGTTCACAGCACGCAGATGACGTGTGGGGTCGGAGGGCAGGATTCGGTTGCTGGGGTAGGAATCCCCGCAGCTGTGGCCCATATGGGCAGATAGCTCTATGGATCCGTATCAATAAAGCTCTCCTTGCAGATTTGAGCTCTGTTGGGAGCGGGTCATTTGTAAAGCTAACGGGTCTTAATTGCCTGTTCAGGACCAAAACCCTCTCCAAAACACTTTGCCTTACAATTAACATGGTATGCCACTGGGGAAACGTTTACATCTGGACCAGTTGCAGATTAGTTTACTTTCGTTTGGGAACTTGGTTGTAGGCAGAGAAGCACGGGCTTCGTTTGCAAGTTGATTGTGCCGACCCAGCAGCTTTGAAGGACTCTGCTTTGGAGGGAAAACAGGCTATCACTGTCTAATTGTGAAGCTGACGTCTCGTGCGGTTTGGTCTTTACTCTTCTTGCACCATCAGCCCTGGCTGTCTGCTAAGCACCCCTTCTGAAGTGTGAAGCTGAGCAGCATAAAACACGTCTTCCTTATCAACAGTGACATGTAGTTCTTTAATTATTTTCATTAGTTCATTAATTGATGACGTGTGTGTTCTGTGTCGTCAAGTTAGAACCGACTTAAAGGGACCCTAAGTGGACTTTCAAGATACGTGAGATATTTAAGGAGTGGTTTGATCAGTTCCTCTCCACCAGGGAGTTTCCATGGCCCAGTGGCGATTTGAACTCAGAGCTCCCCAGTCCATCACTCCGTCCACTACGACACCACAAATCTGGGCAAAAAGATGCCCAATCAAAGCATATGACTCCTTTAATCTAATTGTCGCATATCAGTTCAGATGAGAAGGAAGAAGTTAAGGAACATCATGCATAAAGCCGAAAAGAAACAATCCTTAGCTCAGGACTCCAACCAATTAACAAATTAACATCAGGATCTGTGGAATGCAGTCCTTCCAAACGTCCTTGGACTGCATTTCCCATCTGTCCAGTTATTGGTCAGCCTAGCTGTGGCTGATGGGAGTTGGAGTCTGGCCACAACTTGGAGGCACACTAAGTAATTCAGCTGGTTTATGTTTATCAAGCACAATCTGCTATAAAGTAGTGACTCAATAACAAATAATAATAATAATGTTTAAAAATGGGTTTTTATACTTACTGCTGTTGAGTTGCCAATCAGAAGCGAAGCGTATTGATCTCAAGTTGGCAACCAGAAGCTAAGTGTATTGCTTTGGTCTCTGGGGACTGGCTTTTGAATCAAGGGACATTGGGTGTTTACTTTTAAAGACAGTGTTTTTTCATCGACTCCAACAAACAAGTGCTTTAAGTAAATAAAAAGAAATAAAAATCACACAATGCACGTCATAGAAGCAGCAGCAGCTCTCCGCGCACAGCCTCTGTGTCCGCCTCGTAATAATGGAATATTTTTCTTTTGCGTTGCCAAACAGAAGTACGGGTTACATTCGTCAGATGGGAAGAACTGTGGGCAAAAGTTTCTCCTCTCCCCCTTTAAAAAAACAAAAAACTGATTCAAAATATTTGAATCCTGAGTCTTGCACCACAGCTTGGCCCTCTTCCTTCTGGCCTGTGGCTGACAAACTATCTTCTCCTCTTCGCAGTGTTTCTCGTCCATCATCTCGGCTCTGTCACATCGAGTGACATCAAAGTCATGGCACGCCAGACATGACAGCCACAATGCGATGTGTCACGGCTTGTGTTTTGCAATCCAAAAAGGGCAACGTTTGCCCCGGGATGTGTTTCTGCTCGTGCTGAGGGCCCAGAGGTTGGAGGGACAGGAAAGAGAGCAGATGTTACATTTTGCAAGTGGCAACGGGGAAAGGCCACGAGGATGTGTGTTTGTGCTGTTAAGTACGTGTGGCTAGGTTGCAGGGGGGCCACAGAAGTCCTTCCAGAAGGCACAGAGGCTGGTGACGCGGCACGGGGACGTGCGGAAACTGGGCACATCTCGGGACTTAGAAGTTACACGTTAATAGCAACGTAGAATCAGAAGAGTGAAGTTGGAAGGGGCCTGTAAGGTCATCAAGTCCAACCCTCTGCTCAAGGCAGGGATACAATGGGTTCCGCTGTCGTACTGCTCTAACAGTTGAGAAGATTTTCCTGATATTCAGTAGAAATCTGGCTTCCTGTCACTTGAGCCCATTGTTGCCTGTCCTGCACTCTGGGATGATCGAGAACAGAGCCTGCCCCTCCTCTGTAGGGCAGCTTTTCAAGGATTTGAAAAGGGCTCTCCTGTCTCCCCTCCGTCTTCTTTTCTCAAAGGTAAACATGCCCAGTTTTTTCAGTCTTTCCTCCTAGGGCGCAGTTACCTTCTCAGTAATCGGGTTGTGATCAAGTTACTTTTCGAAAGGGATGGCAGGGACGAAATAACCCTATTGATGTGATGGGTAACATTTCTGTTTGGTGCTTCATTGAAAAACACTGTAAGCCATTTTTGAGATAAATTGTACAAATCTATTGCCATTTTCTTATCAATCTTAGGAAAAGCCCCCCAAACATCAGTAAGTCGCAAAATACAAGGAAAAAAATGAGTGTGATGTGGTTGCATTAGACCTCACAAGACTTGTGTTCAAATCTCTGCTCAGCTATGGTCATTCACTAGGTGGTGGCACCAGTTCTTGACAACTCCCGTTCCTTTAAAAACCCTGTTAGGGCCACCAGAATTTGAAAGTGACGTGATGGCACAAAACAACGAAGTGGGAGATAAAAGAAGAATAAAAAGCAAAAGGAAGAAAAGAAGAAAATGAAAAAATAAAATGAAAATAACAATCAGCAAGTAATGTGAGAGGTTCTTTCTTTAACAATACAATGAATAAGAAAAATATTTTAGGTTTCAAAAACTATAGTTTATGTTGTTATGTGCCATCAAGTTGCTTCTGACTTATGGTGACCCTATGAATGAATGATCTCTAATTTGTCCTTTCCTTTCCTTGCAAACCTAAGCCTATGGCTTCCTTTAGGGAGTCAATCCATCTCGTATTTGGCCTTCCTCTTTTCCTACTGCCTTGCCCCTTTCCGAGCATGATGGTCTTTTCCAGAGAATCCGGCCTTCTCAGGATATACCCAAAGTAACACAGCCTCCGTCTCAACCTTTTTGCCTAAGTACCAGGTGCTAATTAATGCTAAAAAGTAATTTTTCTAATCTCTGTGAATGGGGTATAATTCTGATAGCAAAGCAAATTCCTGGACTAAGAGCCAGTCTTTCTGACCAGAAATCCACCCTGGAAAGCAGGATTGGAGAAAAGTGCAGCCTTTCTGATGCCGTCAGGCTTTGATTTCCGTCGTGCGTGCATCCTCCCACACGGATAATGCTGGATTTGAAGGAAAAATGCTATAACTTCGTTTAGGTTTCTGGGTTCTCTCTAACATGTGCATGCACACAGATACGCACATGTGCCTCGTCCAAGCCGTTCCCGCCTGCGCTTGTCCGAATGCCGGCAAGACCCTCCTCAACCTCCCAGTGATCAAAGATTATTTATAATGAGTCAAACATGTTTTTAAGCTGTCGCTCTCCACCATTAAGGGCAGCTCTTTCGCTGTTGCTTTAACTTAATTAGGGAAACTTCCTTGCTAGAGCAAGCGAGCAAGCGAGGGAGAGCATAAAGTGTCTCTCTGAGACGGGAGGGGGGGGGGGGACACATAGACACGAGAGGAGCCTCTGTCGCTCACATCTGTATTTTTCAATTTATGGCCCCAGCACGTTCATTTTGAAAATGGCCCGGCATTCTTGGCTGCTGAGTGCAGACCTAATGCGAGGGCCTTCAAATTAATAGCCGCTTGCACCTTTCATTATGATGATTAAATAGAGCTGGGGGTGGTGGTTGATGGATACACTTCTTGAAGGAACCTAAAAGCATAGATGTAGGAAAGGAAGGGAGGGGGAGCAAGGGGGGGCACTTTCTTTGGATTGAGTTGTGATATCTAGTCAAGATGAGCCAAGGTGGAGACAGGATCCTATCCTGAATGTCTGATTCCAGAAGCTAAGCTAAGTCAGGCCAGGTTAGTACTTGAATGGAAGACATCCAGGGATCGCTGAGTGATATACTGGAGGAGAGCTGGTTGGAGAGCTCAGTGGGTTAGGTCTCTGGCTGTGGAGCCAGCGGTTGGGAGTTCGAATTCCCACAGTGTGCCTCCTGGGAGAAGAGCCAGCCTGGGTAGCCTTGGGCAAGCGGCACCGTCCCAAGGATGCCCCCTAGAGGAAGGGAAGGGGAAAACCCCTTCTGAGTCTTCTCTACCTGGAAAACCCTGAAAAGGGTTGTCATAAGTCAGAATTGATTTGACAGCACATGATTACGTATTATGTATTCTACCGGAGGAGAGACCGTGACCTTCCTTGCCAGGAAAAGGTCCCAGGAGGGGAGAAAGACCAGTCGAGACCGTCCAGACTGTGTGGGGCTGTTGGGTGTAAGTGCCTGGCCCCCTGTCTGGCCTTGGCTGATTCCAGATTGCTGCCGGAAGGAGGAACTGGGAGACTATTTCAAAGTAATAATAATAATAATACGTACTGCCTTGCCATGGATTCTTTGTCTATGACCTTCTGGCATGAATCCCTTGCTTCCTTTCTCAATAATTTCACCGTACATGAGAAATACAATAATAAAGTATAGATAAACATATTAATACCTTCCACAGAGGGAAAAACTTACCACATGCCCAGAGTGCAGGAAACGTCAGAATGGGCTCCAGTGATAGGAGGCCAGATTTCGGCTGAATCTCAGGAAAAAACTGACTGTTAGAGCAGTAGGACAACGGAACCCGTAACCCCGGGAAGTGGTGGGTGCTCCAAAGCTGGAGGCCTTCGAGAGAAAACGGGGCAACCCTCTGTCAGAGCTGCTTTGACTTGGATTCCTGTCTTGAGCAGATTGATTAGCAATGGTACGGGTTAATGCGCGGCTGAGCAAACTGTTGGCCGTCTGGATGTTTTGGGCTCCGAGAAGCCTCCCAGTCAGCATGGGTAAGGTCAAGGGATTATGGGAGGTGTAGTTGAAGGCCAAAGTTGAGAACCACTGGTGTGGATAATACGGTAGGACCCCCTTATCCATCGGATCAGTACCCGCTGATTCACTTATCCAGTCTGAAAAGATGAAACATATTAAGAATCTTAGACCAATATATTTCTGAAAGTGAAGTTACAGGAATTGGCCACTAGAGGTAGCTAGAGACAATGCTATGGATAGCATTCACTAAAGAAATATATTTCCATGGTGTCATTACTAGAATTGGCCACCAGAGAGAGCCAGAGACCACGCTATGTATAGTGCTTGTAATTAAAATAGCATTCACTACAATCTGCGTTTTTCGGCTACTTTATAGGTGAGATGGATCAGTCGTTTGGTGTTTGTTATCTCAGCACTAACAGGATGGTTGACATCAGGGTTGGGGATGTTTGGGACTACAAATCCCCTCAGCACCAACCACATGGACCGTGGCAAGGAATATAGGCCTAGTGAGTCCTATATCTACTTGGACCCAAACTGGAGTAGACTTTATTTATTTTGTTGTTTTAAATTATATTAGGTGTATCTGCAGTGAAGTGGAACCTCCACTTTCTGGGGCAGTATACCTTTGAATATTGGGTGGATGGAGATCAGCTTCATGGACAGTGGGAGACTATTTGGCCCTTTGTGGAGAATGAGCGAGAGATTAAAAACCGAACACTAGCCCATCCAGACCCTTGTAGCTGCCAGGACCGGGGCATGCATGCAACAAGTGTGCCAGGATCCTATCCATTGCATTTCTCCTTGGACAGGAAGGGCCGATGCCCCTCCCCACCAGTCCTAGCTGGTGCTGGCGGTGCCACATGGCGGCGGGCACGTTTTTTACCGAGCTGCAGCCGGCGCTCCGGTTTATAAATCACAGCATCACTCTGCCTGCATTTTTAGCATTTATCGTGCCTTGCTCCGTGATCCTTAAAAGCTGAAATTAATGACAGCCTTGCTGCTGCTCATTAATAATTGCTTCGTTACTGTATACAATTGCATCCTCTTGACAATAACGGCATTTGCCCGGGTATTTCTAATTATCTGGCATTTCAGCTCCCTAATGGAGCCCCCCCAGAATTCCTTTCCGTGGAAAGATCGCTCGCGAGGCCCCAGTGACACAACAAGAGAAACTCTCAATTTCGCCTTGTAGCACCAATGTTTATTAATCATACAAAGAAGGGGGGGGGAAATAGGGCATTAATTGGATTGATAAGGTGGGGAGTGGCCGACGGTGCCGTTGTATACTGAAAACTAAGGCCTGGTTTGGGAGGCTTGCTGTCAAGGAAGTGGGTACAGGATTGGACCCTGGGTCTTTTAAAATTTAAAACAGTGCCTTTCTGAGGCCATCTCACACTGTTCAGAAGATCCTGGAGAATCTACCCTCAAGAGCATTCTGTGTCCGACCGAAAAAAACAACTCCTTGGAAAGATAGAAATATTGGGAAGAACTTTATTAGGTGGTGGATCTATATTCCTAGAGATATGAGCTTCCCGAAGTTACCTTAAAGGGCTGATGGGTCTCCTTTTTCTCTGATCTGGTCTTTCCTCCGAGCACAAAAACCAAACCGCTCTCCAGCTAAACACCCCCCCCCCCAAAAGTGGGATTCCTTGTGGAATCTGCCTTTCCATGGGTCCTTTCTTCCTTTTGTCCTGTGAGATGTTTTGGATGCCAAGTAAGCTCCCTCAGGTCCCTTTCTGGGAGAAAACGGGGTGGGGTGGGGATTGAAATAAAATGAAGAGATATAAATGCACATGGATCGGGTCTCCAGCGACATAAAGAGAAGGAAGATGCAAGAAATCTCGTTCGTTCCATGGCAGTCAATTTCACCCAGATCTCTCTCTCTCTCCAAAGGTGGAAGAATCCTTAATGAAACCAGAGGCAAGGACGAAAAAGCCACATTTGTTTGCAAATTGACGGGCAGATGCTTCTCCCACACCCTTTCTGGAGGACATCCAGCATCTATTCTGCTGTTAAGCCCCCCCCCCCGCCCCGGTTCTCTGAGAGGCTTGGCAGGTGCTTTGGTGTGTGAGCAAAAAAGGGGGTGCCAGGGGAGTGATCTCCCCCCTTCTTTTTTTGCTAAGCTGAAAATTCCAGGTGCCCTCTGGTCTTGGTGGCATGCGCGCGTGCGGGGGGGGGGGAAGGAGGGAGTGTGCGGGATGGGAGGGAGATGGAATTACAACCTATGCAGGTAATTAGCAAAATTCAGAGTGCCGCAGCTTTCAGCTTGCACCGCTGGAACCTGTCACGGGGGAGCTGCTAATTAAGCCGGCTTTGGAGACGGTTACAATAGCTGCCGCAGCAGAACGGATGCGCTGTATGCAGTTCCTGGGGGTAATGGTGGGGAGACCTGCTTTGTCCTGATTGTTTCTTTTGTCGCCCCCCCCCCCCCAACCCACCCCAAATCCCGTGCAGGGAACATGCCGAGGTGAACTGCTGGGGAGTAACCTTACAAGCGCAGCCAGGGGCCCTGGGTGTTTGGGACCAAGTTCTTAAGGACTCTGGGAACTCAATTAGTGCTCCTTCTTCCTCATCAGTGGACAAGGTGAACAACAGGGCTGCTTTGCAAGACCACCTCACCAGCCCCGGAACTCCTTTTCTGCACATGCTGTGGGCGCATACAGGCCCTCGTGGCGCTCAGTGGCCTCCTTGGCTCAGAAAACGGCAGGGGTTTTCCCAAAGCCCAAAGGCAGAGAGTCCGGTCGGCCAACGCAGCAGTTCTTAGGGTCTTTCCCGATCGGTGGTTCCCAACCTGGGGTCCCCAGATGTTCTTGGACTACAACTCCCAGAAGCCCTGCTCAGCACAGCTCGTGGGGAAGGTTTCTGGGAGTTTTAGTCTGAGAACATTTGGGGACCCAAGGTGGGGAACGCAGAAGCCGTCCAGTTAGTTGTCTCACTGGACAACTTCTGGTTTTGCCAGTAAAGCGTAGTGGTTAGATCTGTCTTTCCTTCCTTAATGGGTTAAAATTTTTTTTTTTTTGGGGGTAATAAGAAAGACGACTGGAAGAATGGGTGAGAAAATGGCCCTAAAATGGAAGATGTGGACATGTAGGAACCCATAAAATTCTGTGAACCCAACTAGGCCAGTGTGCAAAAAAATAAAAATATCACTGGTCTAAATTAACTTTGTAGTCCCATCATGAGTAGATCTCTGGAATCGATTGTGGAAAGCTCTTGTCCAGAAGCTCCCTCGGGGCTGCTTTGTTACCACAGGGGTTTGCAATCTGAATTTAAGTGGTTCATTTTCTTCTGGCTTGCCCCCCACTCTTTCTGCCCTTCTCGAGCAATGGAGTTGCATTGCTCACAAAATCCACAGTCGTTCTCCCTGGCCTGAGGACACACAGACTCGGCAGAACAGCCACAAAGCCCTGAAGCAAACAGCCCAATGAAAACAAAATCTCTCAGGAGGCAGATCCCGTCTTGTGGCAGGTCCAGGTGTTGCTGGACTCCGGTTCCAGCCAGCCAGCATGCCTAGTGGGACATGTGCCAGGTCATGAAAGATTAAAGGCATAAAGGGAGCATAAAGTTGCTCTTGAAATCAACTCTGTATTGTCAAATGTTTTGAGCACAGTGAATAGGATTCTGTTAATATGAAGCTAGAAGCGGATAGTGATGTTTATAAAATTAGGTGTGGTTTAGGGAAAATGGCTGGAAAAAGGGAAAGATCTTTCTTTTCCCCTAATAATAGAAAGCACAAGAGAGCCACCATGGATTTAAGATGAATAAAAGGAAGGGTTTTTCACCCCTCCTGTAGGGAATTCCTGCCACACGGCGCAGCCGTAGATAAATAAAATCTTTTTGTTTGGAAACTCCCAACGCAGGAGACAGACCGAGGAAGAAGGTGTGCATTTCTTTTGAGTTTAGAGCTGAGCAAAGCGGCAGGGAAGGAATCTTACTTTATTCCTCGTTGAGCTCCTTGGAGAAATTAAGCAGGAATGAGCGGCCGGGGGAAATCAGCCGCACCTTCTGTGGCTTGTGTTGGTTTGTTCCCAGACTTCTTTCGGGAGGAACGGTTAAGGGTGCCCGTGTGATGCTTACACGAGGCCATCCGTCCTCATTCATAGCTTTAAAAAAAGGGGGAAAATCTATTGTGACGTTTCAGGAAAAGGGGGAAAAGTGAATAAACGAGGGCATTATTTTTTCATCTTGAGGCATAGCGTCTGTTTGTCTAATCAAGAAAGAGAGCCCGGAAAGTCAACCACGGTTGACGGGCACATTTTATTTAACTTTTCCTCTGTCAAAAGGAGTTTAAATGTGTAATGAACAGGCCGCGGCGATTTGAAATATAATCCCATTACTTTGATGAGATTACCAAGGCTAGGGGAGTTCACAAATCATGCTTAGGGCTTTTTATAGCCAACATCACCCTGTTGAGATCTTTACATTTAAAGCAGGAGGTGTGCAAGGAGAATAAAACCTGACAGAAACACCCCCCCCCCCCATGCTCTTAACTGTTTGCTCACCTGGCTTGGAGGCAGCTCCTTCTCTGCTCACGCGCCAGAGGAAGAGCGTTGCCTGGGATCGGGGCCTGTAGGAAGAGGCCTTTCTGAATTTCTTCTGGGTCTCGGTGAGTCAGTCTCCAGGTGGATCAGACCGGAGCGGTACAGTCCTGACGTGATATAAAGGGCCGAGCCATTTTAATCTCCCTTTTTTTTGCACCCCAGATCAGGGGTTGCGTTCTGAATCTACCACAGGTCCCTTTGCAAAAGCAACGGGAAGGTTTTCGTTTTGGATGGTCTGGGATAGATAACTGAGTGGTTTAGGTCAGAGGTTGGGAGTTCGAATCTCCCCTGTGTCTCTTGCAATAAAAGCCAGCCTGGGTGGCCTTGGGCAAGCGGCACAGTCGCAGGGCACCCCCCCCCCCCCCCAAGAAGAAGGAAATAGCCAACCCCTTCTGAGTATTCTCTACCTGGAAAACCCTGAAAAGGGTCGCCTTGAGTCAGAATTGACTTGATAGCACATGTTTATTATTATTTTTTGGATTGTTTCCTGCATTTTCTCTCTACTAGTATTTCGTAACCGCCGGTAACTCTGTACTGGTAGAAAGCTAGCAGAAAAGGAAGTTGACTTCTCCAGCAATTGCAGTCTTCTGTTTATGGGGGATTTCACACGGACCTGCATCTTCCCACCGCCTGCTGCGTGAAATGGTGGAAGGCTTTCTCCCGCCTGTGGAGAAGGAATAACCGAGGACATCTTGTTCTGTTGCCTGGGAAGTTTTGCGTGATCCTCTTGTGATAAGGAAGGGAATAAAGGCAGAAGAAAGAGCTTAGGTGCTTTGGAGGGGGTGAGCTGGAAGGCATCAGATCCACGATCTTGAAGAGACCTGCCTCTGTTTTCTTAAAAAAAATAAGTTTCTAGTCCATATGATGGTGAAAGGAAGCTTGGAAATCAAGGGCCTCTGAATGAGAAGGACCCATGGCTCTTGACCTTCTGTGACATACACGGGAGGGCATGAAAAGGCATGTGCATATTTTTGGACATGGTTTCAATTCACATGGGCGAACATGTTCTGGTTCTGGCGCCCCCCCCCCCCCCCCTGAACTGAACACATTCCCATGTACAACACCCTGTGCAATAACCGGGAGGGGAGAAGGTGTTCCTGGGGTAGCGGCTTCCTCCAGCTATAAAGCTGAAATGGAGAAGGGAGAATACGGGACCCCTTAAGGTGGAAAGTTTGAGCGCGGCAGCTTTATAGCTCTCCCGAGAGCTCCTCTTCTTCCTTTTGGCGCCTCATAAAAACACCTGCCTGCTCGGAGTAGCGGAAGAATCTGTGGAGAAGGCCACACTGCGCCCGGGCTGATGATTTAAGCAGCATTAATTTCAGCCGAAGCTGCCTCCTGAAATGTAGCAACAACTCCAGCAGGCAGATTCCCCTGGAAATTCATGGTTCCATTACAGACATGTCTCCATGAATAACTGCCCCCATTAATCTTGGCCGGGCTGCACCCAAGCATTGCCTTTAATGAGGTTCCTTCCTCTGGTTTCTTCCCCGGGATTGGGCTCTCGAGAGTGTCGGTTTTCCCTCCTACCCCGGGCCCAAAGTGCTCTAAAACTTGGCCAGGGCCTGGGAAGGAGGAGGAGCCGGCCAGGAAACCGGCGCCGACTACGGCGGATCCGGGGTGGGTCGGCCGAAGGACCAAATCTAGGCCATGACGATCCAGTCTGTGGCTCTCTCCCCCCCCCCCCCCCGCTTAGCAGTTTAGGCTTCGTCTCATCACGGTGGAAAATAAAAATGTCCATATGGCTATGGGTTCACAGAGGCTTTAACAGCTGTCCCTCTTCCTCTCTTGGTCTTATAGGACAAAGAGCTATTTAAAGATAAACTGACCTCTTGTCCACGTGTCATAGCGCTATCTTATTAGGCACCAACCGGGCCTAGGGTGGCTGCATGTGCCATTCCATTTTTTTTTTCTGCCCTGGATTTGACCCACTAGGGAAAGTATATCCTAATGGTTATGGGAAATTCATATCATTCTTGCTATTATTAGTACACCTGAGAGGGCAGGTTGATGAAGAGCATGAGATCGGAGGCCCCGGGTTCAAGGTCTTGGCCATGAACTTGTGAGGCAGCTTTAACTCAGCGGCTTTAGATCAAGTACAGCTTAAGGGTTAGCGACAAGAATAATAATATTTACCTATCTAACCCGGTCGTTGTAGGCATTACCGAGTTTGGGAAAAGCGTGCCTTTGCCGTGAGGCTACAGAATAAATTTATTGCTTCAGTTTGGAAATAGGGGGCTTCTTGTTCCAGTTTCTCTCCCGTGACTCCTTCTTCAGACCCTCTTCAGAGAACGACAGAGGGAAAAAAGTTCCATCCCCACCTGCTTGGTTAGCAGTGCTAGCTTTCTACCTGCAGGGAGCTTCCTTCCTCAGTTTCAATATAACGGAGCGATCAAAAAAGTCATCCACCCAGCAGCTCATTTAGTGTCTTTTGAGGTTTGTTGTTGTTTCGTCGTTAAGTCGTGTCCGACTCTTCATGACCCCATGGACCAGAGCACGCCAGGCCCTCCTGTCTTCCACTGCCTTCCGGAGTTGGGTCAAATTCATGTTGGTCGCTTCGATGACCCTGTCCAGCCATCTCGTCCTCTGTCGCCCCCTTCTCCTCTTGCCTTCACCCTTTCCCAACATCAGGGTCTTTTCCAGGGAGTCTTCTCTTCTCATGAGATGGCCAAAGTACTTCAGGATCTGTCCTTCCAGTGAGCACTCAGGGTTGATTTCCTTCAGAACGGATAGGTTCTCCTTGCAGTCCAGGGGACTCTCAAGAGCCTCCTCCAGCACCACAATTCAAAAGCATCAATTCTTCGGCGGTCAGCCTTCTTTATGGTCCAGCTCTCACTTCCATACATCGCTACTGGGAAAACCACAGCTTTGACTATGTGGACCTTTGTCGGCAAGGTGATGTCTTTTGAGGTTAGAAAAATATATTTCTCATGTGATGTTGTATCGTGTCTGGGACTTTTTAAAAAAGGAATTTCTGCCACGAAACTGGGGGCACGACTGGAAGGAAACCTACCTACAGTTCTTCCCCAAAGGCGCATCTCAACCATCTGGGTAATTTTCAAGAGCAAATAACTAAAAGTTATGTGGGATTTTTCAGCAGAAAACTCCCCTAGCGCCCTGATTCCATGTCTGCATGAAAGCCCCACCACTGCAACCCAGGATCAACAACGGTGGGAAATACCGATATCCTGGATCTGAGATGACAAATGCGAAATACGTGGAACGCTTGGAAATGTTGCAAAAAATGCTCAAGGATAATCGTCAACCCTTGCTCTCTTGAAGGCAGAAAAGTAGCCCAGATACAACGGTTGGTAGAAGCAACTCCATCTCTGCTACCAAGAGAAATCCAGAAAAAAAAAATCATGATTCGTATGCTTCCAAGAACAAAGACCATCATGCCTCAAGGAAAATATTCCAAGTACAGTAGGATCCCTGTATCTGTGGAGGATTGATTCCACCCCCCCCCCCCCGGTGGATGCTGAAAACCACATATAATAGTGAATGCTATACATAGTATGTTAAAAAATCCATATTTTTACCATGTATTACCAGAACTAGCCACTAGAGGAAGCCAGAGACTATGCTATGTATTCATCAATAACAATACGTAGAATAGGCTCTGGCTCCCTTTAGTGGCCAGTTCTGGTAACTACATCGTGAAAATACATATTTCTAGGTGGTTTTTTAAAAATGTTTTTAATTTTTTCAGACCATGGATAAGTGAAACCACAGATATTCATCCCACAGATACGGGGGGTCCTACTGTGCTGAACACTACATTTGGCAAAATAATAATGAGCTAATAATCACCTTTCCCCACCCAGAGTCAGATCACTGAAAGAACCGGATCCTGGAATTAGGCCTAGAGAAAGAGTAGACCTGGTTTATTAGTAGTAAAAATGGATACAATTGTCCTACAAGTTTTTTTTTTTTTAAAGAAATGTAATCCAAGTCACAAGCCATACGTTTGTGGGTGTGTCTCTGTGTTGGATGTGTTATGGATGGAGGCCGTGTTAAGGTTGAGCCTCTGAAATTTTTTTTTGCAGGATTGCTCGGGCCAGCCTGCAGGTGGCTTTGCTCGCAATGGTTATTTTAGAGAGTTCTAGAAAAGAAAAGCCAACAAACAAACAAAAAACAGAATTCACCCCCCAAAAAAAGAAACAAGATGTCAGGCCTAGAGGGGCATCTTTTCCTGCCGCCCGCCCCCCCAGTTGGAGGTCTCAAATGCCCCGCGGTCCTCTTTCGGGTTGATATAGCTCTTGATTTCCGTCAAAAGGGCAGTGCCCGTTTGCCAAAAGCGGCCTCCATCATGCCAACCTGTAAATTAACAGTTATTTTTTTTCTCCCCTGCTGGGCCCCCAGCCATCAGCAGCCGGAGCTCCGGAGTCTCCTCTCCCAGGCTGTTGGTGGGACGTCGTGGCTTTGTCCGAAGGCTGGCCGATGTCTCGTCCCTTTGCGTCTAGAGACCCGCCTAGACTTCACTGTTGTCCGGACTTCTTCTCCTTCTGGAAGCTAAAGCTGGTCCTCCGACTCAGTTTCCGTTGTTTCTGGGTCAGGTACTCCGCTCGGGCGGTACTGGCGCGCGATTCCAGGATGTAGTTCAACTAAAGACAAGAAACGGCAGAGAGAGAGAGAGACAGGTATGTGAGTCCTGAGACTTCTCAGCTGTGGGAAGGATCTGGCTGAGATGCCGGTGAGTGCTGGAGCAATCCTAGCTGGGAAGCTAAGATGTCCAGTAGGTCTTTCACAGAGACCCTGCTTGGAAGACAACAGGCTGGATAGCTCACAGGTTTAAGCATCTGGCTGTGGAGCCAGAGGTTGGGGGATTCGATTCCCCCACGGGGCCTCCTTGACTGGGGCTGGACTCCATGATCTAGGGTGACTCGAGTCACGGGACCCGCAATCAAGTCCGATATAAGTCACACCAGCGACTCGACTCGGACTCGACTCTTGTTCCCCCCCCCAAGACTTGGATTTGACTGGTGATTCCAAAACCCATCCACCCCTCTTTTTTTTCCCCCTAAGGAAAAAAGCTGGTTTTAATTACGACTTGGACTTGGGTCTTAGTATCAAAGACTTGGACTTGGGACTCTGACCCAGACAAAGACTTGCCAACATCCCTGGTTGTTAATGTGAAAAAAAAAATATCTTGCAGGCCAAACTGTTCAATAATTCCCGTCGTGTGCAGGGAAAGGAAGATCCAACCCTATATGGGAAAGTCTGGGTTCACAAGGTGGGACTCAAGGAAAATGGGAGTCCTCTCAAAGCAGGGGTGAGTAACGGGCCGCCTTGTACGGCAACTCTCACTGTTTACGATTGGCTCTTCTAGCCGGGGCTGATGGGAGATGGAGTCCAACAATGTCTAGAGGTCCATGCTTTGCCCACCCTTGGTTTAGAGCAACCTGCCTCAACCCAGCATCTTCCAGAGGAGTTGGGAAACATGGTCCATCGTCCCCAGTCAGGTGTGGTGTGGAATCCGGCACTAGAGGGTTGCTCTAAAAAGCAAATGATTGTTACAGACAGCTGACTTCTGACTGTAACGCAAGGTGGATAAAAACCAAATTGATTTACATCACAATTTAAATGTTATTTTTTAAAATCAATTTTTTGATTTAAATCGTCAAAAAAAAAATCGATTTTTTTATTTCAACCGTGATTTCAATCAAATCCATCCTGTTGTCACATCACATGCCTGGTACCGCTTCCCCTATTTATTTGGTCCTGCTTCTTGGGAGATATTAGAGGTGAGTCGCAGCAACAGGTAGCTTTGGGGACCTGCAAAAACTTTCCCAGTCAGTATTTTTGAATCAGTTCTTGTAGCATAATTTTGTGCCACGTGGACCTCGCCCCCCGCTCTTCAAGTCTCTAGAAAACTGGCACCAGTCACTCTCTCGACAAGACAAACTCTCTCAAAGCAGCAGCCGTGTCTACCCCGAGCTGTTAACAATGTACATTAAGACCCTTCCTTCTTCCTGTACCTTTCCTTCTGAAGTTTGCACCCTCAGCGGTCCTTGTGCGCCCAAGTGTGTTTTGGCCCACGCACCTTGATGAAGGCATTTTTAAATGATGTTTAACAAGCCAGCTCTTCCTCAAAATTTATTCTCTCCCAGCAGTTGGGCAATAATCACATAGATAATTTTAATGGAAGGTTAATGCAAAAATCAAAAGATAAAAGGCACCCTTTTGCTCTGCCATTAGCTGGCTAATACACTGTGGCGTGAAACCTTGCCCAATTTTATGCACTGTGAGGTGCTTTGCTTCGGTGCTGGATTATGGCAGCAGGCAGAGGGAAGAAAATACGCCGGAAGGCTGTGTGGACAATAAGATCTCAGGTAAAGGACTTAACGTGTGAAGTCTGACTGAAATAAAGACAGGGAATTTGTAAACCAACCAACCAAGCAGCCGGGGAATTAGTCAATGTAGTCGTCGTTGTTTTGTGCAGGTGGTCTTTGGCTTGACTCACTGGCGTGAGTTGTCTAATTCCGGGTCACTATAAAATCCAATTTGAACAGAATTCAATTTGTGTTATATTTTCTCCCACCTTTCACCAAAGTCGTTCAAGGCTGGGCAGGCAAGTCTTCCTGGCAACCCTGTAAAGTAATTTGGGCTGAGAGGGGAAAAAAGGAACTCGAGATAATTCAGGGGACTTTTTGACCCAGCAGAGATTTGAAGCAAGACCTAACTAACGGTCAAACCACATCTGTCCTCAAGGATTTTGCTTGGTGCCTATGCACCTTGAACGGCCTGACAGCCAAGCCTAGCTTTTTTGGCTCTTCAATCTAAAATAACTCACGGAGTGAAATAAGCCAACACCCATCTGGACAGATGCTGTTCTGTTGTGGTTCTGCACAAGTTGCTGTCCGGGATATCCCTCTCCATTGTCAGGAGAGGACAGAGAGCGCTGACTCATGCAGAGAGAGAACAGGCAGCCTCCGCTGAGTGACACCCCCCCCCCCCAGTTCTTCCTAGGATTGGGTCGCTCAGAATTAACTCCACTTGATCCTGTGTAGAAACGACCCGCTCCTCTTGGGGAGACTGACTGGAGGTAATCAAGCCCAAAGCAGCCAATCACACAGAGAAGCAACAGGCAACCTCCTCTGGCCGTGAGTGCGCCAGGACGAGAGAACCCTTTCATTCTTTATGGTCTTCGGCGTGGTTCTCACCCTCTTGCAGGCACAATTGTTCTCGGTTTAGGGGTGAGCAAACCTTCTGATCTGACCTTCTGGGAGATCTCTGGGCGATTCGCAGTTGATCCACTACGTTGTTTTAACAAGAGCAGTAACATTTTTCCCTCCTCCTACACCAAGTGGCTCAAAGCAAGAAGACTGGAGTGTGAAACTTTGGTGTGTTAAAGGGCCGCAGTTCAGGAACGGAGTGAGCGGAGAACAGTCGTTCCCAACCTTGTATCTGCCGGATGTTTTGGACTACAGTTCCCATCATTCCCACCCCCATGAACGTTTCCTGTTTAGAGTTTAAAAACCTTGAGGGACAGGAACTTTATTTTTCCTCTTCCTATGAAAGCCGAGAGTCACTTAGTGGCAGATGACCACTTTCCATCTTTTCCTGTGCTGGTGGGAGCACAGGCTCCTGATTTTAATTAGCCCCCGTGTTGTAAAAACGAAGCAGAGAAGGGAGTGGTTTGTTTAACAAGGGTGGATTTAGGACATGCGGACCTCCCCAGGCGATTTCAATTTTAACAGGTCTCAATAGTCCTCTTTGTTCAATGAAAAAAGTGCCGATTATTCTCAAAGCGCCCTCAAGCTTAGAGCTTCCGTGGCATGTAAATAAACCATCCCTTCTTCCCTGCTTGGGTGGTGGGCAAAAACCAGGATCCCTCAGCACTGATCAGTTACTGAGCGCTTCCATCAGCTCTGCGCGAGGAGAAGAAACTCCCGTTAAGGACTGGAAATGGCACATAAAGCTGATCACTTGAAAATTTTAAATTGCCATAAAAATAATGGATGGCAGAAACTTCCATTTAACCTTCCCCACAGCTTTAGCTCCTTGGTTTCGGAATGTAAATCAACCAGAGCGTACGGCAAGCTGTATTTCTTTAAATAATAATAATAAAAAGTAAACCCTTCACTTTAAAAAAAAATGTATGCATGCAAGTGATCTGGAAGGAAAGGTAGTCGTGTGAGAGACCAGAAGCCTGCCAGTGGTAGGGGGCTAGCAGAAACCGACTCGCTCCCTGCGATCTAAGAGCTAAGGTCAAGAAACCGGCCCCTGAAAGTTTTTCAGGCGCCAAGAGCAGGCTTAGGCCTTTAACGGGAGGCTCCTGAAAGGTTTTGAAGAAGACAAACAACAGCAATAAAAGGCAGGAACCAGCTGCAGCGGGATGCACGCTTACATATCCCTCGCTCCTCTCAAAAAAGGTTCTCAGGTGAGAACTTATTCACAAAAGGCCAGGAGGTCCGGCTTGGGGGGGTTCACTGGGCTCCCTCTTTGGCTGGAATGAAAGGGAGGTACGGCTGGGGAGGGGGCTGGCCGGAAGGACGCCCTGTTTCCCATCACCAGTGAAAAGGGAGGAACTGTGAGATGGACGCCATGCCTGGCCCGGTGACAGCGGGCATCGAGAGAGGCAAACGGACAAGACAGACATCGCTAAGGTTGGGTACATAATGGAGGGCATCGGAGGAATATTGGGTGTCAATGCCTGTTGGTGCAGTGACAGCGATTCAAAGAAACCTAGAATAACGGAGTTGGAAGGGGCCTCGAAGGCCGTTGTGTCCAACCCCCTGCTCAAGGCAGGCATCCAAGTCAAAGCAGATCTGACAGTGGTCCAGTTTTCTCTTGAAGGCCTCCAGCGTTGGAGCGCTCACCACCTCCTGAGGTCATGGGTTCCATTGTCGTACTGCTCGAACAGTTGAGAAGTTTTTCCTGATATTCAGCCTAAATCTGGCTTCCTGCGGCTTGAGCCCATTATGATGTGTCCTGCACTCTGGGATGATCGAGAACTGTACACTTAGATCCTTACATTTCTGACCACGAAGATTTTTGAGTGCCTTCTCATCAAATATGATAAAAAGAAGGGAGCTGAAATCGGAGGAAGTAAGGAAGCTGCAACTAGCGTGGGGTGGCCTAACCCCATCTTCCTGCTAATCAAAAAGTTGTGTCGCTTCAGCTTGGCGTATCTTGGCTCTATTCCACTAGAGCATATTATTTCTTGCTAATCTGTTGGAAATGTTTCCTCTGAGGAAAACATACCCATCCAGGACTGGTGATCCCTGTGCACCCCATGTTCGATTTAGGCTACAACTTACCTTCAGCACAACCTCGTTGACTGTAGCAGCGTCCGATTCAAAGTAGAGATGTTTGTAGTCATGGTTGCTTAGATATGTGAGTTTAAATATTGCATGACCTGTTAAGTATTTAAAGAGAAAGAGAGATTTTAATTTTGAGTTTCCCGGTGACTCAGCGGGCATCCCTTTCCCATCAAGTAAGCATTTAACCTGCCTCCCCGGACAAAATTAAAATGAGATTACGACCAGTGAAGTTAAGCCTCTTAAGCCCCATGCATTACAACTGAAATACATTGAGGCAGAATCCTAAATTTATCATTGAAGCGGTAGATGACACATCAAAAGTGTGAGGTTTTGATGGCCCTTCGTCTCCAAAACGCAGAAAATAAAGAACAAGTTGTGTTTTTCTGCGAGTCACAGTCCTGGGCATGGCTCTTCATTCAACCGAAAAGCAACCACTCGTGGAGGGAGAGACTGCAGGCCGCCTCTTTTGAAGAGGTGAGTAATTCTGATGATCTCTAGCTGCCAAGTCACCCCTTGCGTGCGGAGGCAGGGCAGGATTTCTTTTTTTTTTTTTGAAATTTTTTTTTTTTTTCCCTTTATTTTAAATTTAAACAAAAACATATAACATACAAACTAAAATACAGTTAAATTGTATTTTAGTTTGTAGGGCAGGATTTCTAACACCCAGTAGGAGAGCTGAGTGGAAAGAGGGTGAGGGCAGCAACTCGTACAGAGACGCGACAAACAAACTCCTCTCTAAAATAATCCTCATGAAGCTCGTCACCGGGTGATCTTGGGCTTGCCCTTGTCTTGGGCTACCTTGCAGGACGGTTGTGAGGCTAAATAAGAGGGGGATCTATATAGTCTTCATTTCCTAGGGGAGTGGAGGGGTGCGCCTAACACAACAGGAGCGCGCCGTTCTTCGTTTCCTCCTCTTTCCCCCCCCCCCCCACGGCCCCCTCGCTTTTCCCAGCAGGGTGCAGTTTGGGAACCGTCAGTCTGAAACTTTCAGCACAGTCTTGTGGGTACGACAGGAGTTTGGGCGGGGGGGGAGGGAGGGGGGGGGAGAACACACAGATGGCGATCTTAGCATACCATCGGCAGAACAGACGGCGAGAGGGAGCCTGACAGCCTTCCCATGTCATTTCAATTTCAGGCGAGAAGGGTGGCTTACCGGAGAGGCTGAACTCCCATCAAGAGAAGTTCACCACCAACCCCCTCCCCTCCCCACGTGCTTCCCATCCATGGGGGGGGGGGGGGGATGCAAATAGTTGTCACAGGTTGAGTTGGGTGCCAGCCGTCCCCTGGACCGGATTGCTGCTGCTTACGTACCCTAGTTTTTTTTCATATATGTATATAAGCAGTCCATATATATATTAAAGTTATGTGAAACACCTCCAATGGGTAACACTGTCGCTCCTAGAGAAGAGGCAGTAGCCTCCGTCTGAAAAAGGAAAGAGGCGAACAATGAAAATAAAAGCACCCCCATATATTATGACCCGGAGGAGGTTAAGCAGCAAGGTGGTGTGTAACAGAAAATAGATCTTTTTGTGAAAAGAGTCTTCTGACAGGGTTCCTCTTCTCCACCCACTGGGAAAAATGCCATGGTGAATTCACTTGTTCGCTGCCGGATCCTCTTCCTTAAGCAGTCCTCACTTTAAGTATAAAAAGGTAAGATTTCAGTGTGCGCACACTGTTCTTAGGGGTGAGTCGTAGCCCTGACTGAATGATCCCTGCAAGATTTCTGCTCAAAACGACCTCAGAGCATGTAAAGAGTGTTCTTGCACCACTTTGCGACGGCAGACAGTCCCCTACACCAGAGCACTAGAGGAATGTTAAGTTCTGTTAATACACATCTATTCTGATTTCTAATATCCCCTGCCTCATTCACAAGGGCAAGGACTGACTTTTTTCCTCTTCTCTTATTGTGTGGACGTCTAAACCACTTCAAGAGCCTGCCCAGTAGGTAGGTAGGTAGGAAGGAAGGAAGGAAGGAAGGAAGGAAGGAAGGAAGGAAGGAAGGAAGGAAGGAAGGGATGCTGGACAGAAGGAAGGAAAGGAAGGAGCTCATGATGGAAGAAAGAAGTTGAGGAAGGAAGGAAGGAAGAATCTGATGAAAGAAGGAAGGAAGGTAGGAAGGAAGGAGCTCATGATGGAAGGAAGGAAAGAAGTTGAGGAAGGAAGGAAGGAAGGCAAGCACAAAGCACTATACTACGCATGCCATCTCACTCTCTTCCACACAGACATTTTTGTACATATCTCCCATTACCGTCTGTGAGTAGAATAAGAAAATCAGCAGGATTTGCTGGACTTATCAGGTCAGATATGTGCATCATATTTTAACACCATATTTTGCCTCCTCGCTGGCGTTATTGTCATGCCAGTGTTGTACGATGAAAATCACAGGGCCTGGGTGAGGCCGCTGAGAAGGGCCCTAATTAAGGGATGCATTTTATTAACAGCACCATATTATGAAAATGACGAGTCCTAGTTCAATAATCCGGCCCTGGCTTCAGTTCTCCAGTGATGGAGGGGTTGTGATGAAAATCAACCGCAGTGCCATGTAAAAACACCCTAAACTATTCTCCAGGTTTTCAGCCGACCACAGTTTGGGAAACACTCCCTTAAATGTTCCACACTTAAAGCTTACGCACATGCTAAATGTCCTTTGTTCCCATGAAAATTCATCTGCTGGCAATTAAGATTTAACACATTAGGCTGTGCTCGCCGTTTTCATTTTAATGCGTTTGGTCTCAAAGTCCAACTTAACTCATCTACCGAAAGAACAGCCTCCTTTTTAATGGAGATTTATCCACTTTTCCCGGAGGGGGACCGGATTTGAAATCTTATTTACAGTAGCTAATTCTCCAGATCTCTCCAAATAAACTGATATACGGCCGGCGAAGCACAGACCTTGATATTTCATCACGGCACATTAATTAAACCTATTATCCCGAGCTAATCAGGAATTATGAATTCTTTATCGAAAAACTGGCGGATGATCAGAAGCCAAACTTTAAATCAAGGAGAGAGGGATGGGGACCCGAGGAAGGGGCTGGGGGGCGGCCCGGTGGCCCGGTTTGGCTCAGGGGGTTCTTGCTTCTTGCTGACCCTTATATTCCAGCCTCGCTGCTCACACGGAGCTCTGGCAGACCCTTCTGCGGCTGGCCCGTCGCGCTTGTGAAACCCAAAGATTTATCTCATCTCTCCTGCTCTGGTATTTCACGGCTGACAGAGGCAGAATGCGGGACTTTATTTCAAATTCTTATTTTTCGCTTTTGAAGGAGTCAGCCCTTTTCGGGGGCCATTACCGAGTCAGAGATGTCAATACCACTTATTGCGCGGAGACTAACAGGAGGCAGGAGGGCCAATCCATCATGGAAGGCTTGTCTCCCTGGGTGCACAGGCATTTCCATCCTCCGAAGGGAGAGCTGCCTTCTGCGGCTACGATCCGCAAAACCTTGGCTGTATCCCCCCTGCGCCCTTCAAACGCGGACATTCAAATGGAATTTCCGAAACGCAATCGAAATTGACAAAACCGACCCACAGCCTTGACGTCCAGATTAAATTAGAGTTTCGGAACGTGTGCATGGTTGACACGGTGGGGAAAACGCCTCTGGCCATCGAAAAAAAACCCACAAACCCAGGGTCTCCCTTGTGCCCCGGGTTGAGATTCCTTCCTGCAGGACCCAGGTAACAGATCGTTTCAAGGGCGGTTAGATCCTAACTATATGACTACTTCATGTTGTTGGCATTTAAAGTCCCAGTGAAGTTTTAAATCCCATTAAAGTGAAGTGACCACTTCGCAAACGAGAACTTGTGAATCTGGAAACAGGATGCTTTTAATTGATTCCGGTAAATGGCACCATTTCTTGACCACCAAAATAAAGCACTGAAAAACTTCCTGCGCCTGACCTGGGTAAGGAAAGACCGAAGAGATGATGAGAGGTTAACGAACGGCTACAGCGCAGGCCAGTCTGATGAGACAGAGAGACGGTATTACCAGAATCTCGGCTGCCCAGGGAAACTGCACACGGTTGGGGTCATTGGGAAAGAGGTACTTCTTTGTGCAGTCCCACATCATTAAAATGGATTCACTGTCCACGGAACCTCGTGGCTTAAGAAGAAGAGGCGGGTTTTTTGTTGAAAACTGATTGTCTCAGGAGCTGTTAAGCCATGGAACTCCAATGGAACTTCCACAGACCAAAGCAGTGTGTCTTTGAGTAGAATACATGAGGTGGGATGGGAACACACACACACACACGCTCCCTTGTCAACTGTGACCCAACTGGCCGTTAACTACTAGTGACAAAAGAGTAGGCGCGGGCCTGATCCGGCAAAGCAGTCTGCCTCTCCCTGCGAGCCATGCTATGGTTTCGAGCAAAGCATTTAAGAATTTCGCTGCTATGAACTTCGGAAGGATCTCCACCGACGGCTCCTTTCTGCCTACAAAGTACAAAGAGAGGTGGGCGGAAAAACACCCGACCCATAGATCCATTGGCGTGCATACGAAAACATGTCTCTACTTTGCTGGTTTGCTGAAAACCCAGGAAATCGTATAAATGGGAGGTCATGTTCTCTTTCTGGGGGAAAGAGGGGCCAGGATTGGGAAGAAAGAGCGGAGGGTGGGCTTCTGTTGAGGCACCGAGGTGACCGGTCAGAATTCACATCTGGGAGGGCCGGGTTCAAATCTCCCAACATCCAGGGGAGAACTTCCCTGTTACAAAAGCGAGCACGAACAGCAGGAGGTTCTTGCTAAGAGCAGCGTTACAGTTTTGTACGGAGCTGCTGCCGCGCATGGCAGAGTAAATTCCCTCTGCAGAGCTGGAGGGGGAAGCAGAGGGCTGTGTGGCAGGAGGCAGGAGAGCCGTGGGGAAGGCGCTGATCCTGCTGTCCGCTGTCGAGAGAGGACGATGGGCAGGAGGGGTCCTGGGGCAGAGAACATGCCAGGTCCCCAAAACAGTCTAGGTTATGGGGGAGACAGGCAAGGGCTACCCTTTAGGGGCCATTTTGAACCCCCGGACCCCTTGATTTTTTGCTGCATCTCTCGGAGGCACCCTCCCCGTGGGGGGCTCAGAGCCACTCCCCAATCAAAACTGAAAGGGGATCCACCAGTGACTTTTGGTTTGGGTTTGGATGTGTTGCCTGTTCGTTGGTGGGCCTGATCCCGATGGGCTGGGGGGAGAAAGGAAGCCCGTCCCAAGATGAAAAAGGACAGAGAACTGATGACCAGGAAGGGGGACCCATCTTTGCCTGAGACCCGGGAGAGTTACTCTCGGTCAAAGCAGAGGGCATGGGCCAGAGGGCCAAGATCCAGCTGTGCCACCAGATGTGTGAGAGGTTGCACCCAATGGCCGAGGGAGGAAGTGCGATCCTTAAAGCACATCTGCCGGTGCCTTGTGCAATCAGTCATGCTTGGGATGTTTACTTCAGCGTAACTTTACACTTGCATGACTGGGACACTAGCTACGGTTTCCCTGACAAAGTCCATTTCCTATGTAATGATGGTAGTTCCAGATGCTAGTTCCTTGCATCTGCCAGTCCCGGAACCAGGGGACGAAAGAGAGAAGTGCCACATAATCAAAACGAACTCAGTGGCTACCAGTCGTCATGGTTTTCTTGAAAGATGTGATTATCCATGGAAAATAGGGTTCGCCGGGAAAATCGACAGTCGTGAGAATTAAGGAAACTTCCAAAGACTGGAGCAGTGTATCTTTTGAGTCCTAGGTGCTACAAAGCTGCAGTCTTCCCAAATCCCACTGGTAGCTGTTGAGCTCCTGGATCTGCAGGGTCGTGGTGGGAGAACAGCTTGGTTCAGACATCAAGAGCCACGATGACGGACGGGGAAACGGGGCGGAAGGTGCGGTCCGAGTCAGCTTCACGTTGGAATCCAGAGGCGTTAAAACAAAGCTACTCTTAGCGAGAAACTGTTTGGACCGGCTTTGCTCTGTGGCAGTCCAACGTCAGGATTAGCTGCCAGGAAATTCACAGGGCTTTTGAAATGCCAGAGTACGTTACTTCGGATAAAAAGGAAACAAAAGGCAATGCTTCACTCCCGCGGAACCATTGCCCACTTTTTGCTGAACAAATTGATCTGGTGGGTTTCCTCCTTTTTGGGCGAGCTCTGGTTCTGATGTGATTGGTTCACAGCTAGACCACATGAGTTTAATAACCATTCTTGGCTGTGAGCCCCCCTTCCCTTCTAAATTGTCCAAATCAACAGCTTCTTAGAAGAATCTGAGATGAAGTAGCTGCCTTCCTTTCATGCAAGAACAGAAGACTGTCTAGGATTAGAACACAGGGCTTCTCCTGCCAAAGCCAAGATCATACCCACTAGCCCAGAAGATTCACTGGAAAAGACCATGATACTGGGAAAGTGGGAAGGCAGCAGGAAAAGAGGAAGACCCCAATGCGAGATGGACTAACTCCCTAAAGGAAGCCACAGGGTTGAGTTTGCAAGAGCCGAGCAGGGCGGTTGAGGACAAGACATTTTGGAGATCGCTAATCTGTAGGGGCGCCATAATTTGGAGGCAACTTGAGCGCACATAACAGCGACATCAGTCCAGAGACTGCTGCCGAGAGTCCATAAAGGATATCTGTAGTGAGTACCTAACACAAGAAACTTTTTTTTTGCATCGGAGGTCGGGCGCTAGCGTCCCTCCATCGCCCACACGCCACTGACTCTCAGCCCTCTCGGTGCACCCTCTTATTCAGCAAAGCCCCCTTGTTTTGGAAGAGATGATAAATAAATCAAATTGTGCTAAGCAGCCTTTCCGCGGTTGCGCGGGGGCTCCTTCCCTCTGTCTGCACCTCATCAATCACGCCATTGTCTGCTTGAGAGCCGAGCCTTGTAAATGTCATATCCACTCAAGACCAAGGAGAAGCGAATCCGAACGCAGCAAAGGAGTTTTAATTGGATAGTGTAATTAAACCGGGGGGGGGGGAGGGAGAGAAAGACCCAGTAGACTGCCTTTTGACAGAATAGATGGAACCCCCCTTTTAATAGGGCTACAAAACATATTTGTTAAAAAGGATGAGGCCGTGAATAGCTCCTCTTTGCTGACGTGCTGGCGTGCATTGCAGAAATATGAGGAGAGCTTTCGGGAAGAGATGCATCTCACCGACGAAGGAGACATTTCAAGCAGCCTGATTCAAACTCCTCAAATTAATAAAGAAACTGGAGCACAGTTCAAGTTTTTGCACTTTCCAAATGTTACAGTGCAATTCTCCGGTGGCGGCGGGGAAGGCATCCCTTAAAGAAAACAGCACAGGGCGAAAGCATCTGTTAGGACTAAGTGCTTGCAAAAAAATGTGTCGGGGGGGAAACGGCATGTAAAAAATGAGCACACGTATTAGGGAAAACAGGCCAGAAGATCCAGACGTTTCTTTTGCCTGTGCAGAAATGTATGTGAAGTTCCACACCCACAAGCTGCCACGTATCGCCATGCAGAGATGGGATGAACGTGTGCTTGGAAGAAAAAAAATGTAAACCTTATAAAAATCAAGAGAATCAGGCAGGTTCATCCTTAGTATCTCCTCCAGCCGAAGCAAGTCTGCGGCACGCAGGAGGGAGGAAGCTTGGGCGTCTGCCGGGTGTGTGTTTCGTTGGGAAGGAACCGGAGCGAAACTTAGCGGGGCTGGCTTGGGAGCAAAAGGCGATCAAAATTGGTCTCTACTTGTGGAACGAAAATGTTTGGCGCACATGGAGGCGTTGTTTCTCATTCTTTCGCAAATGTGGGAGTGGAGAGGCCTTTAATGAAGCAGCCCAGCGTCTGAACAGTCTAGCTGTGTTAAGAGTCTTGTCCGCCTTGCGAGAAGACTGTCTACAGGCCAGAGCGAGGCACAGAAGAACGGGGGCGAGAATGGCTCGCTGCATCCCATAACGATAATCAGGGACCTACGATGTGTCATAACGAGGAACCCTACCCTGCCCATTCAACCACAAACCTACACTTGCCTTCCTATAGCTCAGTGGTTCCCAGCCTCAGGGACCGCAACTCCCTGAAACCTCGGCCAGCACAGCTCCTGGCGAAGTCTTCTGGGAGTTGCAGTCCAAGAACGCCTGGATGACCCAAGATTGGGGACCAGTGATTTAGATCAACCATTCCTCTGCAGGATGTGCAACCACGGGAATGAGCTGCCCCGTTCGGGCTTTCTCTCACAGCCGCTCAGAAGTTCGGAAGGCTTCTGGTGTTGATGCCGAGGATCAAAGGCTACCTGGCATCTCCTCCATGTGCAGCAGAAAGAGACACTGTTGTGTCTGTTGTAGAGGGCCAGGTAATCTAAGCCAGGGCAGGACGCTCTAGAATTCACTCTCATTCAATCTGCGTGTTGCACCAAAGATTTGCCATTTCCTACCAACTCCACGTACCATGCATTGTCCATCTGTGGACTTTTGGCTTGCTAGTACCCTGTTTCCCCAAAAATAAGACCTAACCTGAAAATAAGCCCTAGTATGATTTTTCAGGATGCTCGTAATATAAGCCCTACCCCAAAAATAAGCCCCAGTTGAGTGAAACTCCGCCCTCCACCACTGTACAGCAATCAGAAGAAGATGACAGGACTGTATTTGAATAAATGTAGATTGTTGTACATGAAAAAGAAAATAAAACATTGCCTGAAAATAAGCCCTAATGTGTTTTTTGGAGCAAAAATTAATATAAGACCCTGTCTTATTTTCGGGGAAACAGGGTAGTAACTGCAGACACCAAACCATGCGTTCCTGTTAAATTATGGACATTACTATGGTAAAATAGTATCGATACATTAGTGCCATATCTACTCCTGCGTTCCTATCATTGCTGTTCGGAGCTGGGTGAATCATCGTTGAGCAAAGGTACAATAAAAGTGAGAAATGCAAATTAGAAACTGTGAAGAAACTGAGAACTTGGGGAACATGAAATACGGAATTTGGTTGCTGGATGCTTCAATGTTTTTGTAAGCACCTGGAAAGCTGGCCAGACAGGCTTGTGAAAGGACCATTCACACCTTCAGCTCATCTCCTATGCTTGAAAGAAAGGGCAGGTAAAGAAAAGACACTTCTCTGCCCACTTCAAAGAAGGGATTAAGACTGGAACAGACAGAGATGCTTCCATGCTGATCATTTATCAGAGAGGAAATCAAAGCCACCCCAAAAGGACTTTTAATGCTGTAATTGTAACCCCTGAATTGAAAGGAGTCAGTCCAGCTTCCTTCCCAGAAGATCTGACTGATTTGGGAAAGTCAGGAAGCTGCCTTTTTTCCTGAGGAAACATGAAAGGGGATTAAGATTTTGTTGCAACAGGTGCACAATGACCCATTTACTTGTATAAAAGAAATTAGGACAAACTAGTTAATGGGCCTAGCACGTCTCTGGGGAGAAAAGTGCTTTGCTCCTCTGGTGTACATGGGGCTTAGTTTGACTTTAAGAAGGGACTGGGTTTGTTTGCCGTCTTACAATACGGTGTCGGGAGAAAAGAGTGCATGTCCTAGAACGACACTATCTTTCCCCAAAGGTGTGAGTATTAGATAGGGTAGATTAACTTTTATTATTTTCTGGTGTTTTCTTCCTAAATGCTTTTAAGTCTGTCTCCACAGTTGCACCTGCATTTTGAATTTCTTCTTCTTCTCGTAACCGTTTGGAACGAACGAACCAACTTGCTTCCTTGCTTGCTTTACTTCTAATAAACTACAGAAATCCATTCAATCCGCTGTGTAGATTTTTGTCTGAGAGGGTTTGTGGTATTAAATTAGTCTTTGCCTCAACCAGCTACTGGGATTTTTTTAGCAAGGTTGGCGTTCTAGCTCCGAGTGCCTAGCGCTGGGGATGCGTTTTTCTGTTAGACTCCCTGGAGCATCACTCGGTCTGGGGGACAATGCGGGTCGGCAGTGACCCGGTCCCTGTTAACTTCCATCACTTTCACCATCTGTGACCCCTACCTAGGCTCTTCCTCCCCGGGGTGAGCAAAAGTAGTGTGGCTGAGTGGCTACAGAGAGGGAGGTTTGAGCAAGGGGGACCGTGACAGAAACATTTAGTAACTGATCGAAGGAAACACGCCACTCCTCCACGTTAGTAAAGTAAAGCAGCACTGGGACATGCTCATTTATCACTTAGGAAGTGGCAACTGGTGGGACTGGATCTTGCATGAGGAGACATTCTGAACCCGGGCACAGTGATATAAAAAGTCCAGTCTCTTGTCCCTTCCTACTGGACCTCCACAGGAGGCATGAAGACTTCTTGGAAGGTCCAGAAGTAGGTTTTGTTACTCAAGCCGCTTGGTATGGTAGGAAGCCATCCTTGAGGTAAACCAAGAAGAGGATGACCTGAAGTGAAATCTCTTCCCAACTTCGGCAATTGCGTTGGGAGGTCCACCTGATTGATGCCACACCCAAGGAACGCAACCCAAAGAACTGAGGGATTTGGCATGAAATACGAGCTACATCTTAACACTGCAAACAACCAAGCGGCATTTTGGAGTTGTTAATTTGGCTATCGCTTAACAAACCGGCCTGGATTCATGCCGGAGAAAGCTATTTTCCTGCCGAGGCTGGATTCGAGGGGAAAGAAGACGGAGCCGTGTAGCGACATCAATCAAAATGTCAGCTCCCTTGGCAGGTCTTGACAGTGAGGTAGGTTTAAAGGTTGCAGGATAAAGGGGAAAAAGCAGGGGGAGGGGAAGAGACACCCCCCCTGCACTCTGGTTGGGCTCTCATATGCCCTCGGTCCTGCAGAGGTACGCAACCCACCCACCCCTTTCTGCATTAGGCAGCTTTCATTAATCTTCTTGCCATCTTCCTTAACTAGCCATGCAGAACCGCTCGATAGCAAGACACATAATGGGGAGGCCCTGTGCCTATTACCGGGTTAACATTCTGTTAAGCCCCAGCACAACAATGGGACGGGGAATCGAAAGGAAACCGGCAAACCCGGTGAGCTGCAAGGCTGGCAATTAAATTACAAGTCCGAGCCGCACTGGGCTGGGGCAACCACATTCACAAGAGTCTTCTCAAAAAAGCTCCTTTTGCGCAGCAAAACACTGCACGGATCTGTCCGACCTACTCGATCATCCCAGGATGGACGGGAGAGGTCACTGACCCCGAGAGATTGGCCCAGAAAGAGAAGACCAGGAACCGGGACCTTCTCCACGGTTGCCCCCCATCTTTGCAACAAAGTCCTACCCGAAATTCGCCTGGCCTCTTCACTGGATATTTTAAAGAGATCTTTGAAGACACGGCTGTTTAGACTGGCATTTCAAGATATCACATCTACAGAGCACAGAGGTCCTCTCGGCTCTTAAGTTATCCGTTCCGCCATTTTGTTCTTGCGAATGGCTTTTGCGTCGTCTTTTTCGTTTAATTTGATTGAAAGGCTAATGTGATTTTCTGCACTGTTCTGATGTTTCGTGGTTATTATTTAATGTGTTACTGTTGTCTATTATGTTGTGAACCGCCCAGAGTGGCCTTAAGTAGCCAAATGGGGTAGTACAAAAAACTAAATAAACAAACAAATAAATAATAAATAAATGAACCAACGAATGTTTGGCACAGGTGGAGGTATTCTGAGCGTAGCTGAGAGAAAGCCTTGAAGCCACCGGAGGAAGTCGTTCGGGGGAAAAGTGGAGGGGGAGGCCGAAGACGAACTGTGGGATTCATGCGGAAGAAGGATTCTCTATGCCTGAGGTTTACTAAGTGCTCTGGACGAAGTGTCAACGCAGCCCCTGCCTGCAGGCTTATCATCTCTACAGGACTGGAGAGGAAAGGAAGAAAGCAGGAGGCGGGAAGAGGAAAAGAAGCAAACAAGCTTTAAGGAACAGAACAGCTCGATTAAGCGGGAATCGCTTGGAGAGGAGAGTGGCTCAAATCACAGTTTGACTTTTGGCAAAACCCGTGGCATGGGCCTTCCTGTCCCATTTCCCCTTCTGCTGCAACCGGGTGGAATGGAATTAAAAGTGCCGATTGATCTGGGGAAGCCCTGGAAAGACAGCTTGAGAGAGACTGGCTGTGGAGCTCAGAAATGGGATGGTGGTTAAGTGATCCACCCATAATAGGCATTCACTTCAGAAGTGTCATCCCCTGACCCCTCCTTCCCATCACAGTCCCTGAAAGAGATTTATACAGTTGCACACAACGTGGACAAAGAGGAGGAGAGGAGAAACGGCTTTCTTCCCGTCTCATAACGTTCTAGAATTTCAGCCGGGTCCACGGGCAAGGGATCAGCCGTAGATTCAAGACGAGTGTACGCGTATACACACATGGAAGTAGTTTTCTGTGCTGTGTGCCATAGAGTGATGGAATTCATTGCTACAAGGCGGACCGGACGCTCATTTAGAACATTTCTACGGGGGTCAGAGAGATAAACAGTCGCTGCCGGTAGTTCTAATCTATGATAAGCTTAAGGAGCCCTTCCAAGCTTGGATTGGAGAGAAACTGCTAGAGGTATCTGTTCGGCTATTCCAGGAAGCAGGATGTTGGGGCTAGATCAAGGATGAGGAATCCTTGACCCTCCAGTGGTTAAACTGCAGTACTGCAGTCAAGACTCTGCTTGCGACTTGAATTCAATCCCAATTAAGCTCAGATACCAACCTTAAAGTTGTCTGAGCCTTCCACGCTTCCGAGGCCGGTAAATGGAGTAGCCAGTTTGCTGGAGGGAGGGCAGCGTGTCGCCTACATCATTGTAAACTGCCCAGAAAGTGCTTTAAGCCATATGGGCTGGTATATAAGCAGCACACTTTGCTTTTTCCTGTTGTGAATGTGGGCTGGGGGAGACCAAAGATTTTTCCCTGCTAGATCGAAGGAGACGCTTCATCTCATGTAGCAGCACGGGCTCTTTATATACTCTTCTATATGTTCTTAGTTTGACTGGAAACAGACGACTCCAGATCTGAAGGCTGCCAGTTCATCATGGAGAAATAACATTAAGGTAGCTAATGCCGATTCAACCAACCTCGGTCAGTGGCAGACGCCGGGCTGACTTGACTGTCCCACAACCTTTTCAGCGGGAGGATGCCCACCGGCCTGCCCCCGGTCACATTCTATCCGTGGGGTTCTTCTCCAAAGGACAGTGGCTTGAGGGACTCACTCCCAGCTCATCATCTTCTCAAACAATGTAAAGAAACATTAACGGAATCTGATTTCCTTTAAATTACACTGTTGCCAGCAGGCATAATTGTGTTAGGCCTATTACGTTGCTTCCTTAAGACTTTATATTACGTACGCTTAATTGAGATACAGGGCTGCTTCTTTTTTTCCCCCCCAGCTATAAAAATGGCAGCTCCTTTATTAAGGCTTAAATCTCCCTTCTTAATGACAGGACACTTCCCCCTCAAGATTCAGAACCTGCAAAATCTTTTGTGATAATCAGATGGCAGCTGCTTTAAACAAGCACTTTATAGATGTGGTGTTTGCACGATCCTAATGGGGCTGGCAGGATTTTACAAGGGAGGCTCCATTAGTGAGTTCTCCCAGCGCTGGAGTTCAAGCCGATGGATTTATTTGGCAAATAAAGATTTGGAAACGAAGCCCTCCTAAATGCAAGAGGTGCAAACACCCTCTGCCATTCCCGGACACAGGAAACCCAATTAGCCACGGAAACGACTGCGCAGCCGACTGTGTGGATCCAGACTTCTTGAAACGGAGTGGAAATCACTTAAGAGGTGGGGTGAACCTAGAGCCAAAGAAAAAGGCCCCCATTAAACTTGGTTCCTGGGGAATGTTCCAGATGGCCTACGAACAGGAAAATGGGGCTAGAGGAGAGGGCATTAGAAGACCTTCCTCTTGAGAGGCTCGTGGCCAGCAAAGCAAAGAGACTTCCACGCACTGGAAGGTTTCTGGAGCTCCTCTTAAGGATTTTCTTGGGCCACCTTCATTGGCGGTTTTTCAACAGAGGGTGAGTGGCCCTCTGTCAGGGGAGCTTTAGCTGTCGATGACCTACATGGGCAAGGGGTGGGACTAGATGGGCTTTAGGGTCCCCTTCCAACTCAACCGTTTGAGGATGCTAGGCGTCGAACTGAAGAGCGAGGCAGCCTGTTGGCCAGAGAGGCAGCCAGGATGATTTCCCTGATGAGAGTCCAAACTGGTGGGTTAGCTGGGTCGAGAAACCAGAAGAAGACCCGTGTAATGCCTATGAGGGGAATGCGGCGGAAAAAGTCAGGGATGGTCTGGAATCTAAGCCCACAAACCCTCTTGCAGCAGCCAACCCCATAAATGGGTGCCAAGGAGATTGCTAACCCTAAATCTACTGTTATCATGGGATGGCCTTGAGCTGGAGTGTTTCAAAAGGGTGGGTGTGTGGAAAATACCGCTTTATTCTTTCTTCCAGAGTCTGCGGATTGCCAGAAAGATAAGCAAGTAGGGCAAATCAAGCCTGAACTCTCTCTGAAAGCAAAAACGACGAAACGGAGGCTATCGTGCTTCGCGCCTATCACGAGAAGACAAGGCTCGCTGGAAAAAGCAGTAATATTGGGAAAAGTGGAAGGAGCAGGAAAAGAGGAAGACTGAACCAGAGAGGGACTGGCTCTATAAAAGAAGCCACAGCCTTGAGTCAGAAAGGACAGTCTCTGGATCTTAGATCAAGGATCTTGGGTTCCAGAGCCGAGAAACTCCCTTTCTTGGGCCAAGGCTCCATGACACCACTGCCTTTAAGAGCACCTCCGGCTGTGCGGGACTGGAACTCCCAACACGCTGGACGAGGACCATGGGATGTGTAAGTCAACACAGCTGTAGGGTACCGAATGGCAACTCACCTAATCTCCCGCCAGGGCAGTCAATGGCAGGGCTCGGATGGGGGATGATGGTGGATGTAGTCTAACCACGTTGGGAAGATGTTGGCTTGGGGACAGCTGAAGAGCAGAACGGTGGGCTAGAGGGGTGAATGATTCCCCCTCGGTTTGAGGCAGCCTCGGGTCTTCACAGACATCCACATTTGAAAGAAACTTTTGAAGGCTATTCTCCTGCGCGGATGCCACGACCTGCAAGTTAATCCCTTTTGGGTTTTTTTAAATAAAAGATCTCGTTGCTTTGGCGGAACTGCATAACCATCTGTTTATGACACTTTCCGGTGCGCCTCAGAAAGACGAGATGGAGGACGGTTGTGTTACATGAGATAAAAAACACCGAAACAGAATATATTGGAGAACTCAAGGAACCTTATCTTCCCCTCAGCCTTGCTCCTTTTGCCATAATTCATTTCAAGGAAGTCCCAGAAATAATTTTTGATGTAAACTCAGCTGCAAACATACATCACTTTGCTGATAAGATCGCCAGGGCTCGGGAGAAAGCATCATTCCTTCAGGCACCCAAATAGGAGCGCTCGTTCTCCCCTTTTCCAAAGTTCAAACGGGATTCATCTCAGAGAAATGCCCCAGACTGGGGAAGGGAGAGCGTGCTCTGCCGTGATCCTCTCGCTGGGCATGACGGGAGAGGAGCAGCGATGGCAAGCCAAGGTCACATTGAACAAAACAAGGCCGTTAAAAAGCGTAAAATGTTCAAAGCGTCAGCATCTCTGACGGGTGACCCAAGAATGATTGAAACGGGAAGGGTCCACCTCCGTCTTCCCTCTCTCCAAACCCAAGGCATCACGCTTCGGGACAAAGATTCTTGACATCAATCCTACAAGGATTTCGAAACGTATGCTCTTTGCCCTTCTGCAGGGGGGGGGATGATGTTAATTGTAGTTAAGAACAAAGTTCCTTTCAAGCTGCGTGAAACCTACTGGCTCACCTTAAAGGTCTCTAGGGGTTTTTCCTTGACATTTCAAGCTGGAGACGGAACCAAAAAGGTTTGGATGGAGAACCCTTCCTGTTCCTGGGTCCTTACCGGATAAGACATGCCAAATACAGAGTAATTTATGGCTCACAGAGGCGGGTTGGGGAGAGAAGCCGTGGTCTTGTTTCCACTGTTTGCCCACTGAATCAAGAGGAAGATGATAAATCAACGCTTTGTGTTTGTGATTGAATTGGTCTACTCTAATTGAGAGTAACATACGCTTCAGGCTTGTGTTATGTTTAATTTCAAAACCTCGGTGATGGATTTGAACATTCAACCTGCGCGGGACTGAAATAACTGCAGCCTCACCCATCCCAAATCTGAAGTCGAGGGAACGACGATAGGTGCAGGAAATCTGGAGAGCAGAACTCAGAATTGTGTGTATGAGTGTGTGTGTTTATGTGGGCCATCTTTTTTTTGAGCCCCTGAACCTTTCTATTTGCATTCTAATTATTTAGGGGCTGCCTTTTCCACTTCGGAAACACTCCACCTCTCTGTGAACAATATATATCAAGATATAATAATCTGTTTGGAACCACTGGACCTAGTGCAAAGAAGCACGTATTCCAATGCAACTGCACAAACTGCATTTTAAAATATTTGATATGGGGGGTGGGATTAGAAGAGGGATTAGCTCAATGCTGAACATACAGTCCTCTACTCTTCTTATTCTAATCAGAACTTCTATCAATCCATCCATCAATATATTTTCCCCTTTCCCAGTACAGTAGGATCCTTCTATCTGCAGGATCAATAACCGCTGATTCATTTATCCGCTGCCTGAAAATACGAAATAAAAAACCTCAGAAATATGTATTTATGGATGTATTTGCCGGAACTGGCCACTAGATGGAACCAGAGACCATGCAACGTGTAGCGTTCAGTACTTCAGTGTTTTCCGCCACCCACGGGGCGTGTGTGTGTGTATAACCAATTCCCTGTGGATACCGCAGTCCTACTGTATGGAGAAGACTCACCTGGTGTTGCTAATATGTCCATCCTATAAATCAACTTCCTGCTTTGGAAGACTCACCAGAGTCTGAGCCTGTGCATCTTCCGGGTGTGTCTTGAGAGTTTTATGAGGGCTGGCTTTTGAACAGCAGGGTCCATACCCGTATGGGGAAGGAGTTGAGCGACCATCATCCCTTTGGCTTCTGGCAGGGGGAGGAAAGGAGGATGCTTACGGGGAGAGGGGGAAGGAGAGATTAACGAAAACCAGGCTGCTTACTTGGGCTCTTTTCTTCCACAAGGTCACAGGTACAGAGGAGTTCACAGTCGATGGAGATGGGCTTCTGCTTGATCCAAAACTTGCTGGCTTTCTGATTCGTCACGGGATCCACCTCCACCTTGTCTCCTGAGATCCCTGAAGGCCCCACAGGGACCCAAAGAAAAAGAACAACCACCCAACTGTGAGGCTTTGAGTTAAGCAAAGTTAAAACATTCTCCTGGTCTTCCACCCAGTGCGATGGGTGCTACTTCATCTGCGGTGAGCATCAAAATAAAACAATAAGGACTAGAACCTTTTTTTTTTTTTGGTTTGGCATCTTCTGGTGGAGCAAAAGACTCACGTCTACCAGAAAGTGCAAGTGTGTGGGTTGTTCACCTCTGGATGCTCAAGCAAGACCAAAGGTAGCTCAAGCATAGAGCGTAGGGCCAGCCCTCAATTCTGCATCGCTGCAAAACCCAATCCGCAAGCCCCTAAGAAATCTTGTGTGTTTCTAAATCTGGTATACAAGGAGGGTTTCAATCGAAGTGCAGCTAATAATAATAATAATAATAATAATAAACGGGACCTCTTATGACATATATTACTGAAAACAGAGAAACACCAACACTCAGTACTGGTTCAACAACATCCAAAGTTGGTCTGGAGGTGGGACGGACAAATCGTACAGGGTTTAAGTACCCCTGCCGTCCTTTGGTACCAAGTTTCTAATATTCCTGAGCGTTAAAACATAGCCAAAAAAAGCTCCTCTCGGACTAGTGTGAGTAGGAAAACAGTAGCGGTTACAATCATCATTTGGAATTTCACTCGGCGAGCGAGCCGACAGACAAAGGAACGAACCCACGCGGCCGTTCTGCTCATCCAAGATGCCAGTGGAGCAAACGAAGAAGTTAATCCGCCCTGGGAGAAGCTTGGTAATTTATAACAGATTCTGTGATGGTTTTTTTTTTCTCCTGAAACACCCCCCCCCCCCCTCCAAAGAAACAGCCTGGCCGGGCAGCTGCAGAAAAGGGACAGCGTCTCATTGCTTAACGTACAATTACAAGGTTTCGTCTCTGACATGAGTGACCAAACCTCTCTCTATACTTTTTCATCGTGGCAGCTGCGCAGGGAAGACTTAAAAGTAATTACATTTTTAGGTCACGAGTTACAGGTCAAGGTCACCCTGAAATAAGCAAAAGGAATAAGGAGTATTTAAAAACAACCGTGGGGAGGCGGTTTCTTTGTTTAAGCCAAAAAGGAAAGGAGGGGGGAAAAAAGAAGAAGCAAGCAGAAAGATCCTATCCTTATCTTCATTTGTTTGTGAAATAAGAGACCCATCTAAAATATATATATTTTTTTGTTTTTTAAAAAATGGAGACAAGGGGGCTGTAAACACACACACACACACCACATACACCCTCTTTATCTCGAGTCGTGGCCTTTGCCAAATGTAATAAAACTGCAAAGATGGACCAAACGCCTACGAGAGTCTTGGAAGAAATCTAGGGGGTGTTGAGCAAATAAACAATATGCTTCCTTTTCTGAAAAACGCGTCTGTCTTCTAGTCTAGGGTGGCCTGGATGCTAAAGATCAGCAGACGTGGAGAAGGGAGATACTATGAACCTAACAAAAATATGCATGCAATTCTCATGCATGGTTCACTAATTCATGATAAAGAAAAGAAAACCTGTGTTTTGCTTGTTCCAGTATGTTATCTCCTGCCTTTTGATAGCAGGTAACCAAAGAAATGAAGGAAATGGAGAGCAATTACTCGATTACAATAAAAGCTACCGAGTTACAGTGGTCTCTAAAGCCAGCCGTCGAAAGGTTGAGAAGCATTAGGTCAAAACCCTTAAAAAAGAAAAGGAAATTTTAAAAAAATCCCTTCCTGAAATTAAACAGGCCTTTGCTGAAAAAAAGCAAGCAACATCTGGACAAATGTGGATTTCAGGAGGATACTCCGGACTCTGGAGCCACCACTGAGAAAGCCCAGTGGCTCCTGATGTCGCTAAACACACACTGGTGCCTTTGTTAATTCACAGAGGATACCCTATGACGGTATGAATACCAACAACTGCTCAAAATTGGTGGGAAACAGTAAAGAGTTGTTAGTGTATGAAGGTACTAAATAAAGATGCAGGGATTCTGCCCCAGGGATGGGAAACGTTGCTTTTCTGGATTACAGCTCTCCGAATCACACGGCCAGCGTGAGATGAAAATAATCTCAAACACAGGTCTGCGTTGTTTCTAAATGCCGGCAAGACTTCGCACGTTCGCTTTCTGCTCTACAGACGTTACGTTAATGAGCAGGTTATATTTTGAGCAGATCCACTGGGATCGGTTGCTAAATAATAAGCTGACTCTTGCATAAATCCAACTTTTTCGCTGCATCGACTCTAGTCGGGTTAGCAATGGGATAATTTAGGTCCCCGCCGTTTCATTTCACACTGGAATCAGCATGTACAAGACTGAACGACGGGCTATTTGATTTCACTATATCTGAGCTCTTTATTTAAATCTGTTATGGCTGTTGTTGGGTAACCTATCATGCTCGTTGGTGTTCTGGGCTTTATTTACACTGTGAGAAGAAGACCCTGCTTTGATCTACTCTGGCGGCATCTGCCCTTTGCCATGGCGAATGAGGAGATGAGGGTTTAGGTGTTCCAGCCATCAAATCTGCCAAGCAATTTTCCGTTGGCTATCCTTGCCATTTAAATAATCCAGTGACCCTTCCAGGGTTTTCAAAGTAGTCTACAGGGGCACTGGGATTGTGATGAAGGCTGCACAGAGGGATGGGCACATAATGCCATCACCTTTGCGTACTCCAAGACATTTTGGCTGGCACGAGAGGAGTTTGAACCTCAGGCCTGCAGTCAAATGTTCCAGCCCAGGGACCTGTATCTCCTTGAACCTGCAGGTTACCCTCGGCAGTTTCCAACTTAATACTCTATGGCGTACATACTGCTTGTTTGTTTGGTGTGTTTAATTATTTCATCGATTACTCGATTTATTCACTGTATTTTTCTAATACCAACTTGGAGGTCATCCCTTTTTTAAAAAGTGGCCCGAAGTATTCTCAAATAATAATAAAAAATAATAAAAATGAAGAACGAGAGAGAGAGAGAGAGAAGGAAGGAAGGAATTGGAGAGCGTCTTGCCCATGTCCACCCACTGACTTTGAACCCAATCCTGTTCTGGGTTCCAATCCAGTTTTCTGGCCCCACCGTCACACCGGCTCCAAAATCACAGAATCATGGAGTTGGAAGGGGCCTATAAAGCCATCGAGTCCAACCCCCCTGCTCAAGGCAGGAATCCAAATCAAAACAGATCTGACAGATGGTTCTTGTTATGAATATCCAGCACAGTGGATGTTCATAACAGGAATTATCTGCTTTTATTCTGGAACATCCTGAGAATTTCACCATTTAGGTGTGGGGCTCCATGTAAGTAAAGCAGAAACCCCAGGTTCTCCTGGCAGCCTCAGGCTTGACTCTTAGTCTGGAAAGGACAGGGGTTCCCACACTTCCTAAAACACTGCTTCTCAACCTGGGGTGCACCTGCCATTGGCGGGACAAAGACCCATGATGGTGGGATCCAGGGGCTTTCTTAACAACTCCTATCTACTCACGCATCTTCAGTCCTCCTGCCCTCCTAAAAGCATGGCTTGTGTGCATTCCCCGGATTATCCACCGGTGACTTCTTTGTAGACTTGTAATGACTCTGGATACTCAAGTGTGTCCCCTAATCGCCAACCGCCCCCCGTTTCCTGCAAACGATGAAAATAAGAACGAAACACCCGAAAAGAGAGAACTACGTCCTTTTGATGGGTGGGTGTGGGTGGGGATGAGCTTTCTGCTTCTTTCGTGGTGCAACTTTGCACCAGAACGACCGCTATGACTTAATTTACAGAAGAGTTGAGGGCCTCAGCTCTCACAGGCTCTCTGCCCGCTTGGCTGTGTCGCTCCGGACTGGTTTGACAACTTGCAGACCACAAGAGGGGGACGTTTTCAGCGACGGAATGGAACAAGACGGCCCCAACCCTCGGTAGTCCTCTCTCTCCCTTGAAACCGGCAGTGTTTGGCAACAGTCGGCCCCGAAAGAGAACCGGCGGCAGGACAAAGTGGTGACCTACCTGGGTGTTGTGTTAACCTTAGTTTCTGTGGGCATCAAATGGAGTGTAACCCTCATTTTGAACCTGGCCTCTGCAGGAGCGCCTGCAGCGGCTCCACTACCGAAGGCGCGCATTTCAATTAATCAAGCCGCGCAATTTGTCAGCCGGCGCGCCGCCCCCTCCCTGTCTGAGATACCATATTTCAATTACGCGCTGTGTCAAGAGCCCCAAAAGGATGTGAGGAGAGCGAAAATAATATGAAAAAGCCAGATTCTCTGTCAGGAGAGGGCTTCTTTATTGGAACATTTCACTCTAGGCAGCCCGATCGTTAGTTGTCCAAAATCTACATATCTCCCTTGTGAAAATATTGCCAGCAGCTGTCCCCTTGACGTTAAAAACTGCTTTGTATTTTTCGCTCGGCCCCCCGAGATGGGAGTGCTGAATGAAAACCCGCGGATCGTTTATAATGGAAATAAACCAGATTATCTCCTCCCATCCCGACCTGAACAGACCGTCTTCGACAGATTAAAAAACAAGTACGAATAGCCCCTGATTCCCCCCCTTCTTTTTACAAGGGAAACGAAAGTACATTTCATTCGGTGTTCGCTGTGAGAATTCGCACGGTGGAGTCAATATTGTTAATGCACCCATGTTAATTTGATAGGATTTGTCAGGTAACTCCACTGGAAAATTATATAAAACTGTTCCAGATGAACAGATGATAGTGACGTGAATTAAAGTGATAGAACAATAGTGGAATATAAACCAGAAATGACACCCAAAGTGGCTGTTGATTTATTGCCATCCTGAGTCTGGTTCTGGGCTTCCATGTATATTAGCACTACAAATCTGGGTCCATTTAGCCGAGGGATGCTCATACATACATCACCGACTCCTGCTCGAAGCCAAGGTCACTTCGCGTGGCATCAATCTTGCGCTACGGAGGCTACTTCACACACACGCACGCACAGGCACACACAAAAAAGGCAGGGACAGTGGATTGAACCAGCGGGCTCCTCTCTCTCCCAGGCCATTTCATCTTTCTTTTATCATGTAAAGCGCACTTTAAACTTCCTATTATTTTTATCTGCAAATTGTTGCTGTATACTCCCATCTATTATAACCCTATCGCTGCATCGCTCACACCTGCTCGCTTGGTTGCCTATCTGTAGGACCACGTCCTTTGTCAATTCGGTCCTTGCTCTCTCTCTCTCTCTCTCTCTTTCACAACCACGACCTCACCCTTATTTTTTGTTGGTGTTTGCCGGGTTGGGCTGCTGTGAGTGGGAAACATGTGTTTGTTTCTATTAATTCTGGAAAATCGTTATAACTCATAGCGTCACCATTGGGCCATCAAGGCCCAGGATGCTTGAGAGACAACTGGTGGAACAGTCCCTGATTCAATCCAACATTTCCATTCAAAATATGGGAAGAGGCTACCGTCCAACGTTTGGAGAGAAGACAGGTGACCAAGGAAGGATCGTGCATTTCCCATCAATGGACAAGGGCAGTGCAATAAAGGCTTCATGGAAAAGTTGGCCCTTGAGGTATGATTTGAAGGAGATACGAAAGGCACTGAAAGAAGATACTCCCAAGGTGCATAAAGCAACAAGAGAGGAAGTCAGAAATTGCTTGCGTTGCTGAAGGAAGTCATCTTGGTGTGGAAACATCTTCCCTTGAGCTTTAGAAAACTGCAGGGGTGGGTATCCCCCTGCTCCTGCCAAGGGTGAACTCAGGTGGCTGACTGCTGATAGGGTAGGGACCAACATGAGGACACTGAGAAACAAAAGGGATCATCAAAGTGCAAAGTCCAAGGCATACAGAAGAATAAAAACATGGGCAACATCCATGGTTCGTGCCCATCTCTACCAATGACCCCCATGAAATGTTAAGCAGAAAAGAAAAAAGAAAAAACGCCCCCCCCCCCCCCAGGTCCCCATAACACTTTCTGGCTAAACCCCTTCTCTCTGGACGCACTTTCTTAGTGGTGGCTCAGTTTCTCTGTGGTGTTTTCTACATTCTGAAAGGTTGAAATCCCTGCTCCTAAGGGATACCTCTCTGTGACAACAAGTCACAGATTGCACTACTTACTGATCATGAACTGTTAATATCCAACATTAGAGTAAAGCTGAAAAAGAACACTAAAAGAACTGTAGTGTCAAAATATAATTTAAACAAAATTCCTGATGAATTTAAAGTCCATATAAGGAACAGATTGACATTACTAAACTCAATTGACCATGAATCAGAAGAACTGTGGATTGAAAACAGAGGTATTACTAGGCAAGAGTGCAAAAATACAATTCCTGTAGTAAAAAGAAAAGAAAAACCTAGATGGATGATGGAAGAAACACTTAAAATTGTAAAGGACCGGTGGGAAGCAAAAATTGAAAGGTGAGAGAAATAGGGTCAGAACTCTGAATGCAATTTTTTTCAGAGATTGTCACGTAGAGACAAAGAGAACCACTATGACAATCAGTGCAAAGAAAAAGAGGAGATAACAAAAGGGGAAAATCAAGTGATCTCTTCTAGAAGACCCAATAAATCAAAGGGAAATTTAAGCCTAGATTAGAAAGGCTGAATGACCAACAGGGAAGCATGCTGATCAGGAGAAAATTAAGGGAAGGTGGAAAGAGTATACTGAAGATCTATACAGAAGGAATGACAGACTCCTCTGACAAAGAATCTGCAGTTCTAGAAATTGAAGTGAAAGCTGCTTTGAAAGCACTAGGAAGAAATAAATCACCAGGGGTAGATAGGAAACCAATAGAACTACTGTATTTCAAACCACAGAGATGGAATCTGTCAAAATCCTGACAAGAATATGCCAACAAATATGGAAAACAAAACGACGGCCCACAGACTGGCAATGTTCAATATATATTTCAATCCCTAAGAAAGGAGATGCCAAGAAGTGCAGTAACTATCAGACCATAGTTTTAATTTCCCGTACAAGCAAAGTGATGCTCAATCTGTTGCAACAAAAGCGTTTGCCTTGCACAGAGTGAAAAATGCCTGATGTTCAAGCTGGATTCTAAAAAGGAAGAGGCACTTGAGATCATATTGCAAATATCCACTGACTACTAGAATGCACCCAAGGATTTCAGAAGAAGATCAGTCTGTGCTTTATAGACTACTGCAAAGCCTTTGAGCGTGTGGATCATGAGAAACTGGGTTGTTCTGAAAGAAATAGGTGTGCCTCAGCACTTATTTGTCCTGATTGGTCATTTGTCCACCTGTATTGTGGACAAGAAGCTACCGTCTTGAGATCCACCAGGAACATTTGTGCCTTAATGAGGTCTTGCATCTGGATTTCCTGAGTATCAATCCAACACCCTAAACCAGAAGTAAGTAGCCTCCAGGGGATCAGGGCCCATATTTGCCCACTAGGATGGCAGAGGGAGGCTGCGCTTGTCACCAGGACACCCTGCAGTCCTTTCTAAATGGCCACTCACACTCCCTAGAGCAGTGGTCCCCAACCTTGGGCCTCCAGATGTTATTGGACTTCAACTCCCAGAAATCCTGGCCAGCAGAGGTGGTGGTGAAGGCTTCTGGGAGTTGTAGTCCAAGAACATCTGGAGGCCCAAGGTTGGGGACCACTGCCCTAGAGCAGTGGTTCCTAACCTTGGGTCCCCAGATGTTCTCGGCGGACAACTCCCGGAAATCCTGGCCAGCCCAGCTGGTGATAAAGACATCCGGGAGTTGTCGTCCAAGAACATCTGGGGAGCCGAGGTTGGGAACCACTGATGACTAGAGGATATAGAGGGCTGTCAGGTGCTTTCAAGGAGCTGCTGAGAAGATTCTGGGAAGCCTCCTGCAGCTCACTTGGCTCTCACTGCTATGCCACACTGTCTCTGACCTCACTGTGGGCACCAGGGTGCGTACATGCACACAGCTGGGAAGAAGACCCAAGAACCCTGGCAAGAGATCACGTTAAAAAAATCCTTAAAGGAGGATTACAACGTCAACGTATCTGAAGGGGCCACAGATGGGGGGGGGGGGGGAAGAGATAAAACGGACAATGGCCCCTCTACTTCACGAGACTGGGCAAGGGCTCTCCCTTCACTCAGAGAAACCAGAGCCATTTGTTTCCCTGGAACAGACTCTCTGCGTTAAACCATTTATCTTTAGTGATCTGTCACGACCTTTCCGAGCTCTTATTTCTGACAGCTTCCAGATACAAGTGAGTCAAACTTCCCTGGAAGGAAACTATCACCCCGAGATAGTTTGCTCAAGAGGGGAAAACATGCCGTACGCTGCCCTCCGCCAGCGCCAGCATATAAATCCTTCCTTAACAAGACAGCGCAATAAAAAACAAACACAGAAACCAAAGAGGAAGAGAAGAGAGGGGGGGGGGGATTAAAAAAAATAGCAAAGAGATCCTCCAAGTGGACGGTCGTTTTCTGGGAAATAACGATCGTGTGACTCAAGCAGTCCTAAAGGGTGACGGTAAAGTCCACACGGCTTGGTTTAGGGCCTGGATACCAAACAATCAAACTCTGCAGAGTTCATCTATATTAGCAGATCTCTTAATAGCTGCAGAATTTTTTGTATCTCAAAATGAAATACAAACAATTCTCATTTTCTTTCATTTCCGGGTGTGTGTGTGTGTGTGTCAATGGGTTCGTCCGTTACAGCAAAAAGCTGCAAAGCATGTGTTTTCCTTGGTACAGACTCCCACGGACAGCACGAAGAATGGCCTGTAGTCCAGGAAAGCTGATGCAAATAAAGCCTGCTCAGTTTTCGAGGAACCACAAGCCTTTCTGTCCGTTTCCCCCCCCCCCCACTGTGTGTTCGAGAGCCCGCCGAACGCGGAATTTTGTTGCGAATTTTAAGATGATCACAAATTTCGCTAGCACTTTCCCCAGCGTTTCCACCCGCTCTGCTCCACTGTATGGAGCCAGAGTCATACATGAATGAGCAGCAAGGGTATTTTTTTCTATGCAGAAGTCGGGAATCCCTCTTTAGCCTAGGTTCCTTTGGCAGCCTTGAACTGCCAAGGTGCTCGATTCGGGGGAAGACAACCCAGTGTCTTCCAGTTGTTCTGGAGCACAACTCCTGTAATTCCTGGCTCTTGGCGGAGGGCGATGGGACAGCAATTCAGAACAAATGGGGAGCTCCAGATCGGGCTTCCCATACATGCCCAAAGCAGCCCCTTCGGGGATCCCCGGATAAAACAGGAAAGGGCCGCGGGGTTGTTTCCTTTTGGGCCGATTTACCTAACTGAACGTCCGTGGTGAACCGAAGCCTGTGGATCATGCTGACTTTGAAGGTCTTGTAATGGTGGCTGCTCAGCATGTCCTGGACCGTCGCGATGTCGATCTGCGGATCCTCCTCGGGGATTTCCTCTCCTCTCGAACCTGCGCCGAAACGAGGGCGAGATGGAAACATTAGCCTGGTTGTGTTTTGTTTTTTTTTGCCAACGTGTTGTGAACGAAGGAGGTAGTGTTACAAGAAGGATGGGGGACCAAGATCATCCTGGAGGCTGGATTAAATTTCCGATTAAAATTCTTAGCCTCTCCATTCCACTGGGGGTGTGGGGGTAGCAGTGGTTAGTTGTAGGACCTTGAATGATGGACTGGAGAATTTTTGCCGGACTCAAGGTCCTTTTCCTAACCCTTTCCCCCTTCTTCATAAGTAGGGAACTGCTCGGCACCCCATAAGTAGGTTTAAAGGAGCCCTTGGTAAGCAGGACTTGGTGAATCCTTTCAAGGTGTATCTGTCTTACATCGTTGTTCCAGTCTGATACCACTTTGCCTCTCATGGGGGGATCATGGGATTTGTAATTTTGGAAAGAAAAAGAAAAAGCCAAGTTGGCAGGCTCTGGAATTCTAGCAGACCCTGATGAACTACGGCAGCATCTGCAGGACGGTGCCACAGTGATTCGAGCGAAATCCATGTGCTGGGGAGAAGATAAGAACTCTAAATGTCTTCCATTAAGAGAGAGGAAGTAACTAGGTGGATACATAAGTTCCTAATTCAATAGGAAACAGGCATCCCACGGCCTTTCCACGGAAGGTATTCCAACCCACGATCCTAACTGGAGCACCCCCTCCTGTTTCAGTCACAAGCTAGGCCTATATTCCGGTTCAAACTTGGAATATTATTATTATATTATTTACTTCTTCCTATTGCAGAGCTGGGTTCTGGGGGGGGGGGGGGAAGAACGAGAAGGGGGGGGGAGAGGGGAAAAAAAGATAATGTTTCATTAAGCCAAAACGCCAATTATGAAAAGAAAAAAAAGTTTTAAAAAACCCATACATTTTACGATGTTGGATTAACACCAATTTAAAAATTACTATAACGTGACATGCAATTTTTTTTTCCCACAGAGCAATTTCTATGCCAGCCTGCTAATAAAGCATCTTAGCTGTAAATGATAATTCAGATGCTTTTAGATAAAGTGGTGTGGGGGATACGGCAGAGAAAATTGATTTAGCTTCTCGGGTAAGATACCGGGAGACTGACACGTTTTGTTTAATACTCCAGCTAATGTAGTCCTAAAAGCCGAAACAACTGCCAGTTTCGCAGCTTTAAATTTTGTCGTGAGAGATTAATGAAAACTTTTAGATTTATTTATTTTATTTTATTTTTTTACTGATTCTCCCCTCCTTTTTTTTTTTTTTTTTAAATAAATGAGAAGATGGGATTTTAGCAGCGAGGCCCAAAAAGTGGCAGTAAAAACCTTGGGTGGGGTGGAGAAGAAAGGGGCTTGTCAATTTCTATACATTAATTCCTGCATGAGACTTTAAGGTGGCTGGAACCGGCTCTGCAGGGTAATGCTTCTAAGCTATGACCTTCTAATCCCCGGGTGTGTAAATTGATATTCCAAACTGCCAACCTGCCCCCCTGAAAGGTGGGAGGGAACCAGGCTGGCAGCCCCGTAGCCTGCCAAGGATCTGACCTGCTTATTTTTTCAGTTTGGGTTGGAGTTTCACTATTTTTTTTACAGTGCTTCCTACGAAACAGAAAAAGCGGCCTTAGCCAATCAGATACTTGGTCCATCGTGTCCTGCACTGGCAACGCCGACTGGCAGAGACTACTCTCCATGTCTTCATCAAGGATGCTTTCTAGTTCTCTCTGGACATCCCCGGAGGGTTTTCGCCCAGGTCCTAGCCAGGCCTGGCCCTGCTTAGCTTCTGGAATCATAGAAGGATAGACTAAATGAGTTGGAAGGGGCCTCGAAGGCCATCAAGTCCAACCCCTTGTTCAAGGCAGGAATCCAAATCAAAGTAGATCAGACAGATGGGAATCCAATTTTCTCTTGAAGGCCCCCAACATTTGAGCTCTCTCCATCTCCTGAGGTCATTGGTTCCGTTGTCGTACTGCTCTAACAGTTAAGAATTTTTTTCCTGATATTCAGCTGAAATCTGGCTTCCTGTGACTTGAGCCCATGGTTACGGGCCCTGCACTCTGGGATGATCGAGAACAGACCCTGCCCCTCCTCTGAACAACTATCGTTCAAGGATTTGAAAAGCACCATCCTATCTCCCTTCAGTCTTCTTTTCTCGATGCTAAACCTCCCCAGATGGGATCAGAAGTTGTTTGGGGTGGTTTTTGGTGGCTATCCCGTGAAAGGGAGGGTGAAGGAGGTCCCTTCCAATCCAGGCAGCTGTGCCACATCGTTGGAGTAAGTAGATTTGCAGGTTAAGAACCAAAGCTGGGAAAAGTTACTTTTTGGGACACCCATGTTCAACCAACATAAAAAGGCTGGAAATGGTAGACTTTTCCCAAATGTTAACTTTTCCAGGCTGTGGTCAAGATGCAGGCTCCAGTAAGGGTCAGCTAACTGGACCAGTTCTAGGCTGGAGCCCCTTCCCTGGCACACCATCTGTGGCATTGCCCCGCCTCTCCTTTGCTGGCAAGAGTTTGGCGTGTTTACCGAGCTCCTGCAAATGTGTTTCATAGACCTTTTAAAGTACCCACAATACTTCCACAGGGAAGGGGATGATGGGAAGCTCACGGATCCTCTGTCTCTACCTGGCCTACCTCAAAAAGTTGTTGGAATGGTAAAGTGGAGAGGAGGAGAGCCGTGTTGGAGGCCTGAAGGTCACTAGGGAAAAAGTGGTCTGCTCAGTAGGAGGTCTGTACATACATATTATTTATATATTATATGGTATGCAATGCAATACAGCATCTGACAATACAGTAAGATCCCCTTATCTGCTGATTCACTTATCCACGGTCCGAAAATATTTAAAATATTGAAAGAAAAATACTAAAAATGTATTTTTCTAAAGTTGAAGTTACCAAAACTGGCCACGAGAGGGAGAAAGACACCAAGCTATGAATAGTGTTCTCTATACTCGGTGTTTTTCAGCATCTGCCAGGGAGGGCTTCGAACTGATTCTCCCACTTCGAACTGATTCTCCCACGGATACCGGGGGGGGGGGGATATATACAATATGTATAAATAGTATATATGTAAAATAGTATATATGTCTACTATACACAAATTAGCCTCCTTTTTTTTTAATATAAAAGGGAGTGAATTCCAGCCTGTGCTGTTTTTATCTCTGTATTATTCAAGCTGAGTTAGTTATAAATAGCAAAATAAGAATGAAGTCGAGTATCTGAGCAAGTCCCTTATTAATTTAACAGGGACGACTTGTCTTCTTAAAAAGAAAAAAAAAGTCCAGCTAATGTTTTGAGAACTGCCATGGAATGGACGGATTAAGTGTGCTCTAAGAAACAGCCTCCCACTCTACCAGAGGCTCGGCGAGGAAGCACAAATTAAGGCAGATGGACCCATCATCGCCATTTCACAGCTCTGTGCGGTGCGAAAAATAACCGGACTTCTGAATCTGAAACGTCAAGCCGGCTTGTCTGATCTCCGTCATGCTAGGGACAAATGGGATAACCCAGCAAAAACTGATCTCCACTCCACAGTAACCCCTCAGGGCTTCACAAGGTGGTGGTGGAAGCAGATATCCAGGCGCTGCTGGGGGTTTTTTGTTTTTTTGGAGGGGGGGATGTTTTAACATTTTCTAGCATTTCTAGGGTGCCCTAAAGCAGAGGTGAAAATCTGCATCCAGCAAAGGCTAACCCCAGCTTTTAGGACTGGCTGAACAGACCCGTAGTGCTCCACAGCACCCCTTCTAATAGTGGCCGGACAGGGAATTGCAGCTAGTTTATCCAAGAGGGAGCTGGTCACCTGGAATGCTAAAAAAGATCTATCTGGTCATACTGGGAAGAAGAACTTGTTCGTGAGAAAAGGGGCTGAACAGGTCTCCCCTCTTTCCTTGCTAAACTGTCCACCCATCCTTGATTTTTCTGGATCCTTATCCAGAAAGATCTGGAGTTTTCAATCCATATTGCTCATATCACACCTTCCGGTTTAGACCCTGCTGGGCCCTCGCACTGCAAGGCCCTGGGTCAGCCACCACCTCTCAGCCTAATAGCCCTACCTTGCAAGCTTGTCGTAAGGCCAAAGAGTTACTCTGGAGTCTTTCTGCGAGGGTATTCTAAAAGTTTTACAATTTCTTGATCTTCATTCGCTCGCTTTAGTACTTCTTCGCTGGTCACCCTCTCGACGGAAGGCATTTGTTGCATATTGGGCTAAAGCGACATTTCAAACGCCACTTTCCTAGTTGCCCATGTTAAAGTTTATGATTCTATACAGCAGAACCGAGAATGCACAAAACCTACTAAATATTGCAGTCAAAATCACAGTCTACTCCACTCTCTTTCACAGGTCTATTCCATGCTAAAGGAGACCCCTCTGAAGCACCGGCCGAATGTCAAGCTACCGCTGATGTGAATCCCACTGATTTAAGGGGTTGACTCTGCTGGGTACCAGTGAATGGATTAAAGAATCACAATTTTGTATTATTTTGATGAAGAATCCTGTGTCACACTAACCTGCACACTCCCCCCCCCCTCTTATCCACAGTGTCGTGACCAGCTTTGACACCACTGCGAAGAAACACACTGATGTCAAAAATACATGCAAAAGAAGCTAGCAGGAGCAGGAACAAACGCCTTTGGTTCCCGAAGAAAACAACAACGTAAGGTGAACCATGCGGCACACCCCGCCATGCCCAGAAAACGTTCCCTTATTACTTTAATGTACTGGTATATTGCTTAATGAAAGTTCTTAATTGTTATTCAATTAATTACATACACAGCGTCCCCAATTACATTTTCCAATAAGACTTTGGCTTTGGTACAGGTCTAAAGGCACTTAACCAATTTTAATATATTAAGACCAATTTCCCTTGAATACTAATTACTATCTAATGATGGAACGAGAACCAGGAACTTTCCAGAAGCAGGGTGGAAAATATAAAAGGAAATTAAGCGTGAACAGTTGGGGGACTTCTTGTTAAAAAACGAAAGAGGGGGTGGAAGACGGAGTAGCTTAAGAGGGAGAGATATTCCAATACTCATTTTACTGTACGCCTTAAACGTCCCAAATATGGGAAGGGTTTTTGCTAATCTTCCTGACAGCACGGAGCGCTGGCTGGGAGAAGAGACATCCCGCTGTGCATTTGTGTGAACGCAAAGCCCCTTTTTAACTTAATCCCTTGAAATATAAATGATACATTGACTCAGAGGGAGAATTCTGGCATGCATTTTACTTAGCATCTGTTCAGCTCTGTGTAAAGCATGCATGTGTGCGTGCGTGCATGTAACAGAGAGCCTGACTGTGTGTTCGCAAGCTCATCTGAAAAATAAAGAGGCTCTTGCATTGAATTTTTTTTTATCTGAACAAACGACTAACTTTCATTACGGCATCTCAGACGAGAGCGAACAGTGTCGCACCGTTGCAGACGGTAAAGAAAAATCGGAGCCACAGCACTCCGGCACTCGGAAAGGCCTTAAAAATGACCTTGCGAAATGTGTGTGGCAGTCGTAGGAATGAAGGCCAGGAAACTGGAGTCCGGCGGAACTCCCTGCCACCTGATGCCCCAGCGAACAGATCTAGGAGACATGTGCTTTTCAACCGAATCTCCTACTTGAACTGAGGATGGATGGGGGGATACTCAAGAGTGTGCCTCCCGGGCTGGATAAAGACACATGGGTGTTATGGAAGCAGGGGGTTGGACCTGACGGCCTTTGAGGCCTCTTCCAACTCCATGATTCTGTGATCAAGATAAATTGGCTGCTTCTATAAAATATAAGCATCCCGAGAAAAAGGTGAAGTTAGCTGGATATCTCAGGACTCTCGCTGTGGAGCCAGAGGTTAGGAGTTTGATCCCCCCCCCCCCCGGGCTTCCTGGGAGAAGAGCCAACCTGTGTGGCCTTGGGCAAGCTGCACCATCCTGGGCCACCCCCAGAAGAAGGGAAGGGTCAACCACTTCTGAGTACTCTCTACCTAGAAAACCCTGAAAAAGGTTGCCATAAGTCAGGACTGACTTCACAGCACGTGATTAGATTATAAAAGGTGGGCTTTTTTGTTCTTATAATGGCGGTGTTTAGAAAAGAGGAGTGGGGAGTAAGTAGCAAGAACTATTGATGAAAATAATATTAAACTGCAAGTCTGGTGGCTTTGAGATGTTCTGGACTCCTGGGTCCAACAAGCCACTGGTGGATTTGCTGGAAGCTGTTGTACAGAACATCTGGAAGTCTATTGTTTTAAAAAAAGTTATTATTGTTCTATTACTGCTGTGATGAGAACCTACTACTTGTAATAAATGCCTTTCAGGAGAGGCAGATGTGCTTCTGAGGTTTTCTCGAAGACCCCAAGCAGGGATGGTGAAAGCCCCAGGAAAACGTGGGGTCTTGTAAAGGATGGGGCAGAATCATGACCTCTCTGTGTCACCGAGCCACAGCAAATCAGAATGGCCATTTTTTTTCGGGGGGGGAGGCAGGGAAAATCAACAACTGGGTCACAGGGCGTGGGGTTCGTATGCCGGCTCGCAACTTTTTACGAGAGCAGAGGTTAGGAGAAAACAGATTAATCACAGAGTGATAGGGAGCAGGCAGACGATTTAACCGAAAAGGTATGAAATCCATCACTGGGGTTTTGGAAACAGAAGTCTGTCTGGCAGGGAGAAGAGAGCTGGAGAGAAGAGAGCAAAGCCAAGAAAAATTGTGTTGGTGTGTGTGTGTGTGTGAGGGAGGGAGGAATCCAGCTCTACTTCCAACTTCGCTGACCCAGGCTCCAAATGGAGAAAGCACCGTTTACGTGAGACCTTAAGGGGTTTGTGAGAGCAGGACCAGAAGGATTTGGGGGGGGGGGGGGAGGAAAAACTCCTACGTACTATTCTCCCGAACGAGGCAGAATTCCAGAGTGCTTTGGCTTTCCAGAGTACAATCCAAGTCAACGGGGACGTTGGGCTCATTCTGCTTCTCCAGACGGTACTGAGGGCCTGAAAACAGACAATAAGTTTACAGGTCGTCTTTCGGCACAGGAAGACGATGGTGGCAGGAGGAGACGAGGAGGGTTAAAAACCTTAAAGGGTGCTGCCGGGTTAAGCAAAATCTGAAAGCAGTGCAGACCACATTTACTGATCTATTCAGATTTCTCAAACTCTTGCTCCCCTTGGGGGGAAAAAAACCCAAAACAAAACAAAAAAAACCACAAAACACCCCCCACCCCCCAAAAAACCCACAGCACTGCAAGGTAGGTTGCTGTCATTCCTATTTTAGTACCTAGGGGATAAAGGCTGAATGAAGGTCAACCGGTTTTCACACAAAAGAATTGCATGCCTTGAATAGGGATTTTAAGCCCATCTTCTACGATACAAACCCAGCACTCTAACCTGGTCATGTGTTCGAGGAGGTTGAGTCCTGGGTTCCCAGAGGTTCTTGGACTAAAACTCCCAGAAGCCTTCACCACCTGCTGCGCTGGCCAGGATTTCTGGGAGTGGCCGTCCAAGAACATCTGGGGACATCCCCCAGGTTGGGAACCACTGCTTTAGAGCAGTGCTCTCAAACTTGAGTTGCCAGATGGTTCTGGACTGTCGCTCCCATCATCCTCAACGAGCACACCTAGCTTGAATAAGGCAGGACACATGGGCCGTGTAGTCCAACAGCATAAAGGTTGGGAACCAATGGGTCGGGAGGAAACCTTAATTTTTAAATTCATCTAAAAACTTCCCCTAAAGCAGCCACAGGGATTTGGGGAAAGGCTATTCAAATTCAAACAAAAGAAAACAAAAATATAAGCACCTCCGACGCCTTTTGACCCTGTTTATTTTCTTAACTGTTGAGAGGCTAGAGTAGAGCTCCAGTGTATTGTGGGAGGGAGGGAGGTGGGATTTTAATCCAAGGCTTCTCAGTATAACCCCCCCCCCCAAACCCTCATCTGTTCATCCCCCCAACTTTGATTCGCTCTCAGAGGGGCATGGAGGAGGTTCATCAAAAATCTGCATCCAGTAACTTAAAACCAGCAAAGCTGCTAGAATTATTTTAAACATAGGGAAATGATAACCACCCCCTCTACACACACACACAAAATGAAAATCTTGTACGTCACATGCCTAGGAGATGCTAAATATTAGCTGAAAACTTTTTAACTTCATTGCACTGAGTTTCATATAGGGTCTTTTTCTCCCTTCTAAAGCCATGTGAAGATCTCTCTCTGTGCCGTTTTTTTAATCTATCTATCTATCTATCATCTATCTATCTATCTATCTATCTATCTATCTATCTATCTATCTATCTATCTATCTATCTATCTATCTATCTATTCCTTCCTTCTTATCTATCTATCTATCTATCTATCTATCTATCTATCTATCTATCTATCTATCTATCTATCTATCTATCTATCTATCTATCTATCTATCTATCTATCTGTCTATCTATCTGTCTGTCTATTCCTTCCTTCTTATCTCTCTCTCTCTCTCTGTCTGTCTGTCTGTCTGTCTGTCTATTCATTCAATTTCATTTCTATGCTGTCCTTCTCTCCAAAGGGACACAGATTTTGCTCTAAACAGAGCACTGGCCTATTGAGGGGAAAGGCAGACTTCTGTGGTCAAGCTCTCTGTGGTCTGCAGAGGGGTGGGAAATAACGGCAAATCCCCCCCCCCCCCGGCTGGCGCTATCGGTGAAGGCACACGTAGCTGGTTCCAGGCATTCAGGAAACAAACTGCAACAGGCAATCACTCCCAAAAGAAAGCAAGAAAATATAAAAATAATCATAGTATCAAATCAAACCAACAATGACAACACAAGAAAAAGGGATGGGGGGTGGTGGTGGAAGAGAGAGAGCAGAGTGAAACTAAACCAACACACACAGAGGAAAGCTGTGACGTTGGATCTAACAATACAATGGCAAGCGCCTTCTTGTCTTAAACCGTACGTTTGTCTGCCAAGAACGGAGTGCTCTCGAAATCTAGACAAGGAATGAGAAGAAAAGGGAAGACATTTGATGTGCAAGGGAGGAAAACAAAAGTGACCCCCCCCCCCAAAATGTTATCTGATATTAAAAATTCAAAACATTTGACAACCCCCCAGGGGCAAATACAGCTGCTGAAATGGAAACGGTGTGCGCGTCGTCTCGCCAGATGTGGGTGAAGGACTGAAGGATCTGATGGAAAACCAGTCTTTCAACAATTAAGAGCCTCTCTCTCTTCCAGCACCCGTGGCCAGGAATGGCCAAGCGGCCTGGGCGCCTTACAAATTGGCTAGCCCTTGATGGAGGCTGGAGGTTAAAGGGAGCTGAGTTGGTGGCTTGCCTCTTAATCCATTAATGGACCTCCGTCGAAAATGGATCTGCGTTCCTGGCAAAAACTAAAAAATAGGGGGGGTTTGATGGCTGTTTTTTTTAAGAGCGTGGAAGAAGGCTCAGAAAAAAATTAAAAATTGAAGAGGGGAATAACGGCTGACTCTCGGATCTTCCTTGTCACTCTTAAGTACAAGAACCCATCAAAAAGAAAAACTATCTTTTTTTAAAAAAAGGAAAGACAGACTGATGAAGGAACGTATGTGTCTGCCTCCATCATCGTATTTACAAGGCTGTGAAAGCTTGATCCCTGAATCTTGGCATGTGGACTAAGGGGACTCAAGGGGTGTAGACATCAGTTCGCCCAGAAACTTGTTGTTGTTTAGTCGTTAAGTCGTGTCCGACTCTTCGTGACCCCATGGACCAGAGCACGCCAGGCCCTCCTGTCTTCCACCGCCTCCCGGAGTTGGGTCAAATTCATGTTGGTCGCTTCGATGACCCTGTCCAACCATCTCGTCCTCTGTCGTCCCCTTCTCTTGCCTTCACACTTTCCCAACATCAGGGTCTTTTCCAGGGAGTCTTCTCTTCTCATGAGATGGCCAAAGTATTGGAGCCTCAGCTTCAGGATCTGTCCTTCCAGTGAGTTAATTTTAATTAATGCAAATCCTCATGTCACCTGCAGTGCCATCTTTACTCCTGCAGGTGGCAGGCTTTCCAAACCATGTCACAGGAAGCTGCAGCCAGGCCTTCCATCATCATTTCCCAAGAAAGCCACCTGGCAGCTGTATGCAGGCCAGAGACACAGAAGTGGAGAAAGCAATTATGCCCGGTGTGCCCATGGCTTCCCTTTCCAAGCCTCCAAACTCTTCCTTCAAGGAATATGTGGGGGGTGAGGAGGTCTGACTGCTAGCAAAGCGCTCACCACCTCCCGAGGTCACTGGTTCCATTGTCGTACTGCTCGAACCGTTAAGGGTGATGAGGGAGGAAAAAGAATATCCAGCTAGGTAAAAGGATGGGAAAGACCACTATGGTGAATGTAAGAGGACAAGAGAGTTTTCTGAGACACATCCTCGCGGCACCGCGGGGGACCCCGACAGCCTTTCTTAGAACAGAGACAGGCATGGTGTCCATTAAAGCCAGGGGAGCTCTAGCTATATTCTCCGAATATAAGAGGGTGATGGATATGTCCGATCACCGTATACCTAAATGCTGTAGGGTAGAGCAATGGAAGAGTGGCCGCTGGGCACCTTTAGTCCAAACCTTACTAAAATCTAAATTCCTCTCCACAGACATTTTTGATTTTTCTGGGGTTAAAAGAATGTTGAGGGACTGCATGTACAAATTGGATAATGACCAGGACTTAGCCTTAATAGACTCTTCCAATTTCTCTCACTGGTACCATCTGCTGAAAACAAACCACTCAAGGGCGCAATCCTTACATACACTTACTTTTGCCTCCTTGAGAACCGCATTCACAGAACTTCATTTCCAAACCATGCCAACGGCGGTCTTAGATGGCAGGTACGTGAATGTCCCTAAGCATCTAAGGCTGTGTATTTGCTGAGCAGGTGAGATAGAGGATGTTGTTCACTATTTACTCAACTGTCAGCTCTATCAAAACCCTAGAGAAAAATTCCTGGGTAACATTTTGGCTGCCCTACAGGAGGAAAGCCCTCAGATAAAGGTGGGCAAGGTTATTTCTGGACTGTGACCCATATGTTACATACAGAACAGCACTGTTTGCAAAAGCGGCCAGAAACATCCGCGCTAATTTCCTGAGAGCCATCGTGATCAATTGTGCGGGGGACGCCCAGATATTAAAGGGTACCCACACGTGTCCCCCTGATTTTCTCCCCCCCTTTTTTAAAAAAAATCTTTCCTCCTGTGGATAGGTCTCTTATTATTTTACATGTCTGTGATTTTATCATCATTTTATTTGATCATATTTGTATTTTAAACAATTGTGACGGTTTTTAGCCAATACAATAAACTTGAACTTGGAACTTGGACAAAAGAGGTCATTTCTTCAATTGCCACCGCTAGAGGTACAGGCGTGGCCAGCAAGTTTAAGACGAAATGGTCTGGATGGTTTCCTGCAAGCATTAGATTTCAGACATGTGGCACTGCTAAGGCATATATGGATATATATCTCTATATATCTCTACCCAAACTCTCAACTCCCCACCTACTCACGAATATCCTCTCCCCAAGTCTCCTTGATGTTTCCTGAGCATAAAAAACAATAGGGGATTGTGTTAAAATTAAAAACAAACGAACACGCCAGAACTCAACACAACCTGTGAAGGTTAATGATTCTGCCTTATGCGACGTACCGGGGGGGGGGGGGGGGGGGAAGAAAAAAAAAAGAAAAAGAAAGGTCCACAGCTCTGATGACGAGAAGTATAACCAAATTAAACAATTCCCTCAACAAAAGAGAGAAAAGCTGGACCTTATTATACGAAGCCATCCTGCCGGCCGGGGCTAAATTGCAAAGCCTTCAGAAAGGCTTTTGAAAGCCCGACCCATCAGTTCTAATTTTTAAAACTTAGCCTTTCAGTCAAGGCGAGAAAAAGGCCCAATTCCAACTTTTATCTCCGCCACAAAGTGCTGTTATCTCGGGCTGATGTCTGGGGCTCTATCTCTCTTTCTGCTGACAAGCAGAGACGAGAGAGATAAGATTGGGAACGAATCTCACTTCTCAGAGTAAATAAATAATCAATACTCATCTAAATGTAAATGAGAAAGTATCCCCCCTCTGATAACAGAGCTCTTATCAAAGAGCCAATTTTCGCTCCGACACTCCGGCCCCCACCGAATCGCCATCGCTCTGCCCGGCCCTAATGGCTAAAAATGGCCACTAAATTGAACCGATCACCAGAGATCAACTAAGTTTGGGCTTCGGCTACTGGGGGCCCCCAATGTTTGGGAATGTAATTCTGCCCCCATTAACTTTCAATAGCAATGAAGCAGCAAGATAAACAAGCCTCAAACCTGCTTTCTATCTTTTTCCCCCCCTTTAAGAAAAGGGGAGCGAACAGAAGAAAAGGAAAACAGAAGATGAGGAAATCCACAACATTGCTTAAAAACACAGATACAGGAATAAGCTTGTTCGGCAATGAACTGGGTCATGATTACAAATAAACCCTGCTTTTTAGGGTGTAGGGTTCGTTTTTAGAAGGAAAAACGATGTAAATAAAAAAAAATATGGAATAAATCGCAATAACCAGAGGACTGTGAGTTTTGACCCAAATAATCTCACGAGCAGGGCCCATGTTAATTCTGTTATGTGCATATCAAGATAAATGTACGTGAGGATGGCTGAGATGCAAGATACAGTGATGCCTCGCAAGACGAATGCCTCGCGCAACGAAAAACTCGCAAGACGAAAGCGTTTTGCGATTTTTTTGGTGACTCGCAAGACGAATTTTTCTATGGCCGTGCTTCACAAGACGAATTTTTTTGCATTTTTTAAAAAAAATTTTTTCAATGCATTCCTATGAGAAACCGCGCTTCGCAAGATTAAATTTTTCGCAATACGATAAGACTTGCGGAATGAATTATTTTCGTCTTGCGAGGCATCACTGTATAGAGAAAATACTGAAAGCAGCAGCTGAATGGCCTTGATCAGCTTCAGAAGTGTGTCTCCGGATCTACCCTTTCTGTACTTCCAAGATTCCTTCCAAAACTACATGTAACAGGATAACTGGGTGAAGACTGCAAGGAAGTAGATGTTGGTTTTTGTAGATAGTGGAATATGATGGTGAGAGGTTTTGTGGCACCCATGTTGGGAAGGAGATCGCTTGAATCAGAGCCGTTGTCTACTCTGAAGTCCAAACGGCAGACCTTTTCTGACCTCGATCGAAAACATCCCCGTGTGTTTCAAGCAAAACGTTATTCGCTTCTGCTCCATTGATATAGCAAAGGAGAGTGACAGCCTGATGGGTGGGGTGTAATGAATATTTGCCGATTTTCCTGTCGTTGACGAAAAAGGGTGTCTTAATAGATGAAATAAAAGGGAACCACATGATCAATACAAAATACAAATGCAACAATAGGCAATGCCTTTACAGACCACTTTTTAAAAAAATCTCATCATACAGTATGTGAGCTTTTGTGGATCAAGACCACTTGGATCAAGCCTGACGAAGTGGTCTTGCGCTACGAAAGCTCGCATACTGTATGATGAGTTTTTTTAAGTGGTCTGCAACGGTATCACCTACCCTTGCTTTTGTATTTAATACATGCAGTTTTAGAAGAGGTAGACGTCTTGTCTGAAGAAGTGGAATTGATCCAAGAAAGCTCACGTTCAACTCCTAGCAGTTTGTCTTCAAGGTGCTGCAATGTTTTTCCCTTTATTAAAACATGAAGGCATCCCAGGGAGAAAAAAAGCTGCCAACCCTGGGGAATTTAGGTTTAACACGACGTGCGAACTGGCCCATCGCTTCGAAGCGCGGAAGTTAACTGTGCTTTTTGTGATCCACACGTAGCCTAGTAGACACCCTCTTCCAATAGGCGTTCCCTGAGCACATGGAGAAGGCAGGCACCATGTTAAGAAATTAATTTCGCTTGCCTTCTCCATTGTGCCTTGTGGTGGGTAGTGTGTTGGGCCAAGATCCAGGAGATCCCACGTCCAGCTGCCACTAAGCCTTGAAATTCATTAGTTACCCCTTGGTAGCCAGTCTCCCTCCTGCTCAGCCTACCTGGATAGCTCAGTGGCTTAGGTCTCTGGCTGCGGAGCCAGAGGTTGGGAGTTTGATTCCCGCTCTGTGCCTCCTTGACAGGGGATGGACTTGATGATCCACAGGGTCCCTTCCAGCTCTGCAGTTTTAAGGTTGTTGTTGTTGTTATTTTGTTTATTATTATTATTATTATTATTATTATTATTATTATTATTATTATTATTATTATTATTATTATTATTATTATTATTATTATTATTATTATTATTATTATTATTATTATTATTATTATTATTATTGCTGAGGATAAAGTGGGGAAGGTGAGAAGAGGAACCCTGTATCCTGACTTACCTAAAGATACTTGAAAGAAGAAGAATGACAAAGCTAGAAGGGACCCAATAGATCATCAAGTCCAGCCCTTGTCAAGGAGGCACAAACTCCCAACCTCTGGCTCCCCACCCAGAGATCTAGACCAATGAGCTATCCAGCCAGCTAAATTAACTGAACCTTAATTTGGATGCTTCACATCATCATCGTCATCACCATCACCCATCTTAGAAAGGCAGAGCTGGAAGGGACCCTGTAGATCATTGAGTCCAGCTTCTGTCAAGGAGACACAGTGGGGAATCGAACTCCCAACCTCTGGCTCCGCAGACCAATACTCCAAGCCGTTCCAGATCTGGACTCGGTCGTCCAACCTGTTTTCTTACAACCTGCGTGACGGCGACGTTGCCGAATTCCACCTACAGTTTATGCCGTTTTCTCTATCAGAAATACCGAGGGTTTTCGCGGAAATAAACAGTCATTTATTTGAAACAATTGTCCGGGGAGGGGAAGGAGGGGGGGGCAGAGAAAGAAAGGTGGCGGGAGTGTGTGTGTGTGTGTGTGGAGAAAGAGTTTATGGAAACCAGCAGGCGTAATGCATTCAAATAAATGCCAGGACGGTTGACGGAGAGTCAAGGTGTTAAATCACACTGCTTAAGAATTCAGCTGTGGGAAACCGATAGTAAATCCAGAGTGACAGAATTTCCAGCAATGGCAAAAGGGCCTTGACATCTAGTCCGGGACACAAAAACTACAGCAGTTCAAACCCATTTTGCTTAACACCGTCTTGACAGCTGGCGAAATTAAAGAATTTAGTCAAAATACACCTTAAAATAAATAAGAAGGTTTCTTCCTCGACGTGGTCTCCCCGCCGCCTGCCACCGCCGGGAAATCAAGAGAGCTGGTGCCCCTGACAGGCCAGCCATGTGAGGGGGGAAAATGGCAAACTTCCTTCCTTGTTTAGAGGAACAAATTATTGATTTGTTTTTTAAAGAACAAGGCGCGTTCGAGGCATTAAGCAGGAAAATAAGGGCCTGCGAGGAAAAAGAATCTAACCACTATATATATATACACACTGTATATATGTGTGTGTAGTACACACACACACATACAGAGAGAAGCTTTGGATTTAGAACAGAATTAGAAGTTCTGCAAAATAAGTGTAGCAAATATATACTAAGGAGATGCACATTTATATGGGAGGGTCTTGATTTGATTTATTTTTTTGCTGCTGGGAATCGGTGGTACGGGATGGGAGATCTTTATCTGTGGTTTTTTTTCCCATTCATTCCCCTTATAGGAAGGATGTTAAACCTGCATATTTGGGAGACTGGGGTATGTGGCAAAGCTAGTGCAAGATTGAGGGGCACTTCCGTGGGTCTCTTTGTCCACTGGGGCAGCCCCAGTGATGTGAGCATGCCTCAGGGCAGGAGAGCTACCCAGATGCTAACTGAACCCCAATTCCAGCTGACCATATTGACAGGGGAAGATGGGAGCTGGAATACGTGGAGGGCCCCATGCACCTTGTTCTGGTTGTGACAGCGGCCGCTTATGGCGGATCTGCTTGAGCATGTATTTCTTTACAGTGCTCCTGGGGAGAGTGTTACATCAGGACGTTCTAAAAATTTCAGTGACACCTCTTCCACATGTGGTCCTTACAACCAGAGCACAGAATGTAATTTTTTTAAAAAAGTAATTAGCTAGAGTGTAACTTCAAAAGTCACAGGCCTAGAACAATTCTTGGTTAGTTACTCTCACCACTGCAATTTTAAAAAGTAATGCTTTGCTTTCCTGTAAAGTTATTCCTTGTTCTGTGACAATCGTAACTCACTTTTTTTTTAAAAAAAAGTTACTACCTACAACTGAGTTTTCATTTGCATTTCATTAACTGTTCGAGCAGTACGACAATGGAACCCATGACCTCTGGAGGTGGTGAGCGCTCCAACGCTGGAAGCATTTAAGAGAAAATTGGACAACCATCTGTCAAATCTTTTTTGATTTGGATTCCTACACTAAGCAAGGGGGGTTACAATTCTATGATTCTGGAAAGATTATCAGAATGCAGGAGTCACGTCAGCAGGCTTCTTCACCACCTCTTTCCTAATTTTACCCCCTTGGAGAAAACCAGCAAAGCCCACTGTCGGGGGAAGGAATGTCTTTTGATTTATTTTCGGGATACACAAAGCCATTCCCAAGTACCTTTGGGTTTTCATGCACTGCTGTGTTGTTGTAAAGCGGCGGCTTCTGTGGCCAGCGCTTAGCTTCCCTCCTCAGTTCACCTCTCCACCAACTCTATCTCTTCCCTTAACCTACGGAAAAAATACAGTTCATGACTATGAAATCTTGGCTGGGAGGGAATGTTTAGACGAATGAGAGGCAAGAAGGAGCGTTTTGGTCTTAAAAGGACCGAGTGTGCAACTCTTGCTCTGGGTCGAGCAGCTGGGAACAGCTGTCTAATAATGACCGGTCATCAGGATCATCTGGGGAAGATGTTGGGTTCTGTCCCAGTGGCGTCATCCAGAAGAGCCAAGTCTTTGAGTCATAACAGACATGGCTAGCCATGGGGGCGGCTGGGCTCGGGCAGCGTCTTTTTAAGCACCTTCGGGCGTGATGGGATCAAGGTTTGTGGTCGTGGGATGGAGGGCAAGAAGTGGGATGGAGGGCAAGAAAGACAGGAAAGAGGGTCTGCCCATGATTTCCAGGAACAAGCCCTGGGACCTGCTTTTCCGAACCACCAGGACCTGGTTGCAGGCAGAATGATCTAAACGTTTCTTAAGAAAAGAACGGAAGGACTGTTTGAATATTTTGGTCACACCGTTAAGATGCCTCCCGGAAACCTCGAAGCAGAGAGTAAGTGTGTAAACGTGCACAAGGAGAACAGGTCAGGCTCTGAGACAAACAGCTATCGGATCTCGCGCTTTCTGAAAAGAGGCAGATCAACTTCGGCGCCGATCTAGAATGCGGAAAGGGGCTCAAGGCAAGTGGCCCCGTCCGACGTTCTCAGGAGCTTGTGAAAAACTGAGGAGGAGATGGAATTTTTTACAAGCCTAGGATCGGATCCAAACCTTTCAAAAGATTCATCTGGCCTTATTTGTTTAATGGAAAGCTGGATGATCTGTATCGCGGCCTCGTCTCCCCGGCCAACTTGGTGTTTTTATGGGAGGGGATTGTCCATTTCATCTTGGAACGACGGCTGGCCGCCTCTTTTAGCTAAATTGAATGCCCTCCTCTGCCACGACGCTGGGTTGTAAGGTGTGGGTGTCACGGACTCCCCCCCCCTCGTACTTCAACAATTGACGCAGGACACACGGCTCTGCCAGCAGCCTTGAGGGCTGGAGAAGGTTAAATAAGAACACTCCTGATCCCTCCAGAACAACAGCAAGAATAATCTCTCTCTCTTTTTCAAACATCCCTGTTTTAAAAGTATCCCTCTCCCACGAGGCGCAGTGGAGCTTTGAACTCCTGGCTTTTGGCACTGCAGCCAGGCACTTTAACCTACCAAACCATACAGCTCCCTTGCCATCTTACACTTATTTCCTTTTCTATCCCACTCCTTAGCCAAAAAGGATCCTGGAGTGGTTTATAGAGGATCAGCTTTAAAAATATATATGACATGGTCCCTACCTAAAGGCTTAGAATTTAAGAAGATGTCGCATAAAAGGAAGAAGCGATGAGGAGGGAAGAGGAGGGGAAAAAAAGGCTGTAATGGCTGCTGTGTTATATGTGGGACCGATGGTAGCTCTGGGAAAGTTCTGGCATGGAGAGAGTCTTAAGTTCAGTTTCCAGCCTCTCTACCTAATTTTAAGGTCCTAAAAGTTTCTCAGGAAGCGGCAGTACCAGACAAAAATATGTAGTGGCAACATCCATTCTGAAAGAAAAACAGAGCATATGATAGGCGAGCCAACCATTTGTCTGGCAGGGGTTATTGGCCTGCACTGCTCATTCTTCCTAACACCCAAATACTTCCAGTGACCTCAAGTAGTAGAGCTTAGACAAAATCTTAGGAAAACCACTTCCCCTCAAGGCCGGCATCTAGACAATATGCATAGCGCGTATGTAGAAGAGGTGCTCCCTCACCTCTTCTAAACATGTCTGTTTGTCATATTATCTTTCTCACATTATCTTTCTCATGAATCTTGCATTTAGCTTGCTTTGTTTTATGACTCTTCATCAGAAGGTAAAAGCCCTTAATTTACAAACCCGAATGGTCGAAGAAAACCCCAATGTTGGAAGGAAAATGGGTTTAACTAGAGCTAAACCACGGAGTCAGCTGCCCAGCGTTAAGTCATCCCATGTGCAAATCCCACAGGTCCAGTGGGTCTGCTCTGGCTGAGACAAGTCATTGGATTTCAACCATATAGACTTGGGCAGCCAATGGCTACTAGTTACAAGAACCCCGGATCACCTTTAGCATCAGAAGCAGCTTGTCTCTGTGTATCAGCTGCTGGGGAGCATAAGATGGATGTGCCCCCGTGTCAAACGCCTGGCAACTGGTTGACTGCTGTGTGCGCAGGATACTGCAACAGAGAGATCTTTGATTTGATCCCATATGGCTCTTCTCGTGTTCATAGACTGTTCTTCAGGGGCAGCGGGAAGCAAAACCCTACCGAGATCAGCGAAACCTCGGTGGAGACCTCCATTCCTAGGCTCGTCCTCCTTCTCCGGCTCTCATTTGCCAGCTGCGCCGTTGAGCGCGCCATAGGTTAACTACACAGAAGATAAAGTATGCCGCTTCGTTATTTTTCATTACCGTAAGAAAACATCCATTACATTTCCTCCTTCGTGAACACGCATGGGGGGGGGGGGGGAATCCATTAGAACAAGAGCAATGGCGTTCCGATGTTCCGGCGTTCGGGAAGAAATTAAGAACAACAACAACAACAAAAAACCCAAACAAAGGAAAGCAAAAAAAGGAGAAAAGGCAACCAGCACTGGCACAGAGGGGATGATGGCATGCCAAACTTGGAAATAAGAAAAGAACAAGGATGACAACGGTAACAAAGAGTTTTTTTTAAAAAAACAACAACAAAAAACCCATACACACAAGAAAACAAAATTCTGAAGAGATCTGCATCGGCATCTCCTGATTTATCCAGCTTGACTTCAGCTAATTAAGCATCTGCCTGAACAATTTCCTCAGTAGATTTATCATTCCCGTTCTGTGACAATGACTGTTTGTTACCGGCTCCCCTCGGTCACCCCCCCCCCCCCAGCTTCCCCAAAATCTTGCTAACATCCACAGAAACTTCTTCCAGGTCCTTCGCTGGGTACGTGACAGGAAAATGATACAGCGCTTCCATTAGCCCCCCACGGTTGTCCTTTGCGGAGCGGGGGGCTGCCCGTCCGACCGACTCAAGGAGGTTTCGTCTTCGCTGCCAGCCCCCCCCCCCCCCGAATCGTTTCCTTTGCAAAATAAAATAAAATAAAATAAAAGGGACTGCAACGTTGGGTGGGCGGCAATTCCTGGCCCAAATCAGTGTCCCAGCCATTGGCCTTAATGCCTGGAGGTGGCTTGAGCTTGACCGTCTGATGGAAACCACAGGGAGCATCTGGTGTGATTTTGGGTAGCTGAACTACCTGTATTGTAAGTATCCTTTGCTTGGAACTTCCAAAGCAAAAAGTGTGCTGCTTATACACCTCCCTATAGCACTTAAAACACGCTCTGGGAATTTGCAATTTAATTATGACGGCTACACACTGCACCCCACTCAGCGACGGAAGGCTGAGTCAACCTCGAGCCAGCCGCCTGAGCCCGCCGGGATCCAACTCAGGTTGTGAGCAGAGTCTCGACCGCAGTACTGCAGTTGAACCACTGTGCCACGGGGCTCCTGACTTCCAGGGTATGTTTTGTCTTTAGAAAAGAGATACAAGAAAGGTGATGTTCGGGGGGGGGGGGGGGGAGGCTTGGATCAGGAGCCGTGGCACTTGGGAAGGTTTTCAACGTTTTTTTGTTTTGGGATAAATCCTTCATCACTTCAAGCGCTATGAAGCAAGGGTTTGGGGTCAAGACGTCTGGGCCTGACTTGGCAAATACTGCAGGGCTGGCTTACATTTTCCATTTCTAGTTTTCCACTTTTATTTCAGTTGATCGTTATGAGAAAGAACTAACGGCTGGGTTTACTCCTCCCCTGTCTTCCTCCATGATTCCCCCCCCCCCCCCTTGTTTCATGTCATATATTTCAGATTATAAACCCAAAGAATGGGGATTGTTTTAATAGTGGCCTTTGTGGGCCTTCAATCGGTCAAAACCGTACTAACTAAAAAGACAAGCAGACGCAGCAACTTACAGGAGAACGACAGGTTACCCACCTGTAATTGTAGTTCTTCGAGTGGACCTCTGTGATTCACACCCTGGGTGATTCGCGCCTGCGCGGAGCCTCATCGGAAGATTCCAGAGCTTCTGCGGTAGCAATGAACACATTAGAATATGCCCCTCCCCACCCGTATAAGTACCTTGGCGCCAAGCGTCCCCTTTCAGTTGTGTCAACCGCCGCTTAATAGTAAGCAAACAATGGTGTGACAGAGGGGGAGGACGGGCGGGATGTGTGAATCACAGAGGTCCACTCGAAGAACTACAATTACAGGTGGGTAACCTGTCGTTCTTCTTCGTGGCCTCTGTGAATCACACCCTGGGTGACTAATAAGCTGTCTTACCCGGAGGCAGGGTGTCACACCAAGGTAGAGGCTAGAACAGCACATCCAAATGCCGCATCAGACTTTTGCCGGAGGTCGAGTCTATAACGACGGATAAACGTGGACGGCTGTGCCCAAGTGGCAGAGGCGCAGACGTCCGGACGAGGTACGCCGCGGAGAAAGGCTGTAGAGGCTGCCACTGCCCTGGTGGAGTGAGGGCGAACCACTCTAGGGGCTGGTTGTCGAGCAAGTTGATAAGCCAAATGAATGGTAGAGGCGACCCATCTGGAGATAGATTGGGAAGTCACCTGACGGCCTTTTGTAGGTAGCTGATGACTTATGAAGAGACGAGATGACTGTCTAAAAGGTTGGGTACGTTGGAGATAAAAAGCAAGAGCTCTTCTGACATCCGACGTATGGAGTATTTTTTCTTGGTTTGAAGAAGGCGACGGAAAAAATGAAGGAAGGACAATCGGCTGGGAAAGATGAAATTGAGAGACAATTTTGGGGAGGAAGGAAATGTCCATGAATAACTTCACCTTATCGGGAAAAAAATGTAGATAAGGGTAGACATAGCGTAAAGCTGCCAATTCACTAGCTCGTCGAGCTGAGGTGATGGCTACAAGAAAAGCTATTTTAAAGGTGAGGAGTCTTAAGTCAGTTGTAGCCAATGGCTCAAAAGGAGCTTTGGTAAGCTGTCTCAAAACAAGAGTTAGTGACCGTTGTGGAGAGGGAGGTCGAGCATCGGGGTAGATATGAGAGAGACCTTTCAGAAAATGTTTCGTTGTTGGATGTTTGAAGAAGTTTGCTGCTGGAGAATTTGGAGGTTGGTATGATATTATTGCGGAAAGGTAGACTCTCAAGGATGAGATGGAGAGGCCCTTGGATTTGATATGTAGGAGGAAGCGGGAGAACAATGGAAAGTGATGGATTGATGGAGGATGAGGAGGAAGATTTGGTAAAGGGTTGAAATTTCTTCCATTTGTACAGGTAGGCTTTCCTTGTGGATGGTTTTTTGGAATGATGAAGAACGTTCATTAACGAGGGAGAATCCTCCACGCTGCCAGCTGCAGAACAGGTAAGTCCGGGTGTAGGACTTGGGAGTCTGCTAGGTCGTTGTCTTGACCAGCGATGTGTAAGGCTGTGAGACAGATGTGATGTTGCAGACACCACTCCCAGAGGTCGACCGCTAGGTAGAGGAGACCTGGGGAGTGGGTGCCGTCTTGTTTTAGGATGTAGTACATCGCCGTGGTGTTGTCGGTGGCGATCTGTACCATTTTTCCTACGAGAAGGTTTCTGAAAGCCTTGCAGGCCTTTATGACGGCAAGTAGCTCCTACTCGTTTATGTGGAGCAGTTTTCCTCTGTGAGACCATTTGGCGTGGACTGTGAGGGATTTGCAATGAGCCCCCCAGCCGGTGCGACTGGCGTCGGTAGTGACTTGTATTCGCAGGCGAGGTTGTTGGAACGGTCGCCCGACAGAAAGGTTGGTATGGGAATGCCACCATTGAAGTTGAGAGGCCAGTTCTGGAGTGACTCTTAGAAGAGTGTGGGGAGAGTCTGTTAGTGGATCGAATAGGGCCAGAAACCAGGATTGGAGAGATCTCATTTTGAGATGCATATGCTGTACAACTGACGTCATAGAGGCCATGGTGCCTAGAACTCATTGCACCGTTAAGGCAGGTATCAAGGCATGCGGAGTGAAGCCACGAAGTAAGGTGAAGAGATTTTGTCTCTTTTCTGTAGGGAGGAACGCGCGAGCTCGTGTGGAGTCTATGAGCGCGCCTATGTAATGTATAGTCCTTATAGGTTTTAATTTTGATTTCTGTTTGTTGATAGTTAAACCTCGCGAAGAAGGGCGAGGGTGAAACGGGTGTCTCGTCGAGGTTTGCGACAGGAGTGTGCTACAAGGAGCCAGTTGTCGATATATGGAAAGACGAGATTGTTTTGAAGTCTGAGGTAGGCGGCTACCGGCGCCATGCACTTGGTGAATACTCTTGGAGCTGTTGCAAGGGCCGAATGGGAGTCTTTTGAATTGGTATGCTTGTGATCCAAGTTGGAAACGAAGGAATTTTCTGTGTGCGGGATGTATTGCAATATGAAAGTAAGCATCTCTTAGGTCTATGACGGTGAACCAGTCGTTTTTTCGAAGTAAGGGAAGAACTGATTCTAGAGTAACCATGCGGAATTTTGTGGTGATGATGTAGTTGTTTAATAATCTTAAATCTAGAATAGGGCGAAGTCCCCCGTTTTTCTTGGGGACGGTGAAACAGCGAGAGAAAAACTCGGTGTTGTTTTGATAGACGGGTTGTATGGCATCTTTGAGAAGTAAATTCGTTATTTCTTCTTGCAGGGGTTGTGACGGAGGAGTAACGATGTGTGTTGTCGGAGGAAGTTCGAAGAAGTGGATGCGGTAGCTGTTTTTGATGATGGAGAGTACCCAGGAATCTGTGGTGATGGATTCCCATGCAGGTAAGTGTTTCCAGAGGGCAGGGTTGGTGGGGTGGGTGGCGATCTCGGTCAGAGGAACATCAAACATGGTGTTTGGGTTTCCGGTCATTCCGCCTAGTGGCAGGCTGTTGCCGGGTTTTGGCTCTTTGGTTTTTGAAGTATGGATTGTAAGAGGTTTGTCGTGGAGGGCCTCGTTGGAACCTCTGGAACGAGTTATAGGGTCGTTTCCATTGATTTTGCTGAGGACGTTGCTAGTAGGAAGGGTAAACTCCCCAACGTCTGGCTGCTGAATGTTTCTTTTGTACGTTCTCTAGTATAGTCAGTTTCAGCATGAAAAAGACCTGCTCCATCGAAGGGGAGGTCTTCGATACGTGCCCGAGCATCTTCAGCTAAGCCGGCCGTTCTGAGCCAGGAAAAACGGTGTAGGGCTACTGAAGTGGTCATGGACTTGGCTGTAGCGTCTACAGTGTGACAGGCGGAAAGCATCTGTTGTTTAGCAACGGAGAGACCTTCTTGTTGGAAGGTTTGAGCTAGTATCTTTTTATCCTCTGGCAGGGATTCAATAAAGGTGGATATGTTGTCCCAGAGGAAGCGTTGGTAAGCTCCCATGGCTCCTTGATAATTAGCGACTCGCATGATGAAGGCTGCGGAAGAGTACAGCCATCTACCCATGGAGTCTATTTGTCAGCTGTCTTTATTTGGTGGTATGAGAGGTTGTCGGTGTCGAGATCTCAATTGAGAGGCTTCGACAAATATAGAATTTGGAGCTGGTTGTTTTTGGAGGAAAATGGCTCCTGGGTCATGGATTCTATAGAGGTTATCAATCCGCTTAGACATGGTATGGGAGGAAGCTGGTTTTGTCCAGGATCTCTGCGCAGTATTAAGGAGAGATGGTAACATCGATATGTGCACCAGAGTGGTTGTATTTTTAGAGATTGGATCATATAGATGATCGGCTGGTTCTGTCGATGGTCGGTGGACTTACAGATCAAGGGATTTAGCCATGCGAATCATAAGTTGGGCACAGGTCTGGAAATCCTCTGCCGGTGACGGCGGGTCGGTATCGACAATGTCCGACTCTGGAGAGGTAAGTAACACCATGGAGTCTGCGGCCGAGATCCATGGTCAGAGCCATCGAAGTCGCGTCTGGAGTTGATGGACTGTCGATCAACTTCGGTGTCGAGAGGCTGAGTCTCGTAGTATTGCCGGTTATGAGTTGGAAAAGATGGAGGCGGCATGTCCATGGACATCTGTCGATGTCGAGGATTGTCGACATCGAAAGATGGTGGTTGAGCGTCGACAGACCTCGATTGGTAGGGATGGACCTCGGTGTCGAGTTCGGTGTTGTAACGGTGCCGGGGTCGATGACTTGGATTTACCGGAGGACGGGAAGTGTGTTGATGTAACGGAATGGAGCGAGTGTCCATGGACCAGGATGAATATCGAGGATCGTCGATATCAGAGCCTGTGTCTCTGTGATGTCGAAACGGAGGTTGCTGATGCGATGGCATAGCAGTAGAATAAATTGACACTGGCGATGCCGAGCGTGAAGAGTGATTTCCTTCATCTATTGTAGTAGGAAAGTATCGGGTGGCTGGGGCTGCAAAAGCCTCACGTGTGGATGAAATCTACTCGACCGTACAAGGTTTTTTCGATACCAAATGGGAAGCAGGTTGAGGTATAGTCACCTCTCAGTGATGTGGCCACTTCGACACCGATGGTTGTCGAGAGGTAGGCTGACTATTAGATGGTATTATCGAACCGGGTAAAACACCTGGTCGACTAGTTGGTGCAGTTTTTCGAGCAGAGCACTGGTCGGGGCAAATGGCAACCCGATGTGCGTGCTGAGCGTGGATTTGAACCACACGCGATGAAGCGACCTGTCGAGATTGTTGATGTTGACGGTCCTGGTTAGGGATCGGTGGGCGATCCGAGGGCATCGAATATGGAACAGTGTCGAGCCGTTCGGGATGGGAATCCTCGGGCGATGGAATAACCGAAGGATTGCTGGAAGGAATGGAAGGTTGTGGACTGGGAGGAGAGGACGTTAGTTGGTCGACTCTATCATCCCATTCTGGAGACTGAGAACAGGGTTGATGAGACGGACGTCTGTCATCATCTGAGGGAGATCCGACCGAAATTGATTCAGAGAGTTGTGGTTGTGGTGGGATATCTGTAGGCTTAGACTGTTTAGCTTGTTTAGGAGGAACAGGCTCCGGAGCTGGAGCAGCTTCAGTCGGTCTCTGATGTTTAGAGGTTGTTTTCGAAGTCGAGGACTTCGGTATGGAGGGTTTCGATTTGTGTGTCTTCGAGGTCTTAGACGATGCAGATGGAGAATCGGAATGCGCTGGTGTAGCCGATGGACGTTGTTTCGATGATTCAGTAACGGCTTTTTCCATTGCTTTGGTTTGGGAAGTGGCCCTACAGGGAGGTTGGGCCATTTGAACTGGTTGTAAGGATTGTTCCCAAAGTCGGAGTTTTAGCCTCGAGGCGAGATCGAAGAACTCCGCGCTTAAAATTTTTGCAATGGGTACAGGAGGAAGTTTGATGTTGTTCTCCCAAGCAGAAAAGGCACTTAGCGTGTCCGTCGGAAAGTGGGATCTTATGGTCACAGACAACGCAGTGCTTAAACGGACCCAAAGGGGCCATGAATAGGAGAAAATAATTGAGGAGAAAAACCGATGATTGGAGGGGGGGGGGGGGGTGCTGCGGCCAGAGGCCGAGCGAGGGGAAAATAAAAATCTCTGATGATAAAGAGTTTGATCTAATAGTTTAAAAGAAAAAAGATTGATAACAGGAAGAAATCAAGAATAAGCTCTCTTTCTCTTTTACTCACAGAAGCAGAATTTGAGGCTCTCAATGTGGCGGTTGAAAGAAACTGAAAGGGGACGCTTGGCGCCAAGGTACTTATACGGGTGGGGAGGGGCATATTCTAATGTGTTTATTGCTACCCGCAGAAGCTCTAGAATCTTCCGATGAGGCTCTGTGCAGGCGCGAATCACCCAGGGTGTGATTCACAGAGGCCACGAAGAAGAACTGCTAGGTCACTGCTCTTCACGATTTAAACAAGCGAAGGCTCTGTTGTTCTCACTAGGGACAACAATAATTATGACGAGCCACAGAACTTCGCTTTGCCTACCAAATTATTTTCAATTTACTTGTATTTCTGAACAAGGCCCCCCTGATAGTTTATGCCTCTAAGTTGCCTTCCCTCTATTTGGTTTATATGATGCCAATTATTTAGTTCAGCTGCACGATTTCAAGGTTACCGCTCAAAGTAAGATTTGCAAAACATGCCCACGGTCACAGTCCAATTATAGATATAATTCTTCACATACCGATGGAAGATAAGAATGAACAATTGGATGAGATTATGAGTCTTTTTGCACACTGTTTTGCCAAAGATGCATTTTTTTTGCTTAAGATCTTGTTTTGTGCAAAAAGCTCCTTTTTCACACAAAACCATCGTTTTGTGCAAAAGTGCACCCTTTTAAAAAAAACAAAATACAGGAGAGGTAGTGCAAAGCAACACTCGCCCCCCCTCCCCCACAATACTGCCTATGGATGAGAGAATACCTCTTTTACACTCTTGTATGGAAATGAAGAATTTCACCGGGGGTGGCCAGTCCTTCCCACAAGCAGAACGTTTCCATGGAAAATGAGAGAAGGTACTCATGATCTCCTTAAATCCAGTCATAAAATGACAGCAGAAAGCAGAAAACAAGGGTAAGAAAAGTGGGAACTGGTAAGTTAAAAACAGCAGGAAAGACCTGCGATGCAGACTCAACTTCCAAAAAGCACAACGGAAAGGAAAAATTGGACTTCTCTCTGGAATGATGACAGAGAGGGAGCCAAGCAGGCCTTCTGAGGGCCTGCCAGAGCCCTGGGCCAGGTTTTTTTTTTATGGGCTTGCGTAGGGACTTATTAGGAGATTTAAATTGTGTACGTGTGTGTGTGTCTATGTAGGTGTATGTGGGAGAAGGACAAATCACAGAGAGAGGAGAAAACTCTGTCAAGCAGGTTGTGTTCCGATGCTGTAATGTGGACCGTGCACCTCTTGTTCAAGAGAAGATGGAGTTTGACTTAGGCCAGTGATTCCCAGCCTTGGGTCCCCAAATGTTCTTGGGACCCGCAGCTCCCAGAAATCCTGGCCAGCACAGCGAGTGGGAAAGACTTCTGGAAGTTTTAGTCCAAGAACATCTGGGGACCCAAGGTTGGAAACCACTGATCTCGGCCAAAAGCGGTATCCCTTTTTTTTCAATTTCACAGACTTGAGCAGCTCCTTGCCGGCACTGGGAGGTGCCCTCCGATGCTCTTGTTTCTGTACCCAGGACACATCTTTATGAAGGAAGCCAGAGAGGGTCTCCACTTAGTCTCAATTCTCTGCCTGTTCAAACACGTTTGGGCAGCCGTGAGGCTTTGATGAATGGTGGATTTGAGAAAGATCTATTCCAATAGAATTAAAATGATTTTCCATCACACTCGTAGCATTTTCCATGAAAAAGGGGTCATTATCCATTTGTACGCCCATTTATTGACTCCCCCCCAGTTCCAACCTCCCCCCCAACATAATATATCTCATAAATTGCAAAGCAAAGACTTACTCAGCTGCAGTCATTTTTACCAAATGTAACTTCTAATAAATCTGTTTGTGCCTCCCCCCCCCCCCCGTTTTTTTAACCTTTTCTTTTCCCGACAGGTTCTACCCAGTGCCAGATCCAACATGCAGGGTGTTCCAGAGACCTAGGGAACTACGCTGCCATTCCTAGGTACCACAAGATCAGGTTGATCTTGAGCTGAGTCTCACCGGGCTGAAAGAGGGAGTGATGAACGCCTACATTATTGGGGTCTCTCTACTGTTGAGAGCCACGGGGGTGTAGTAGATAAAGCATCAGGAGAGCCAGGTTCTAAACCCCATTCATAGAAACTCATGGGGTGATGCCGGCGGAAAAGGGAAACCACTCTTTGAATATCATGCATATCTTGAAAACCTTACTGAGGTCTTCAGAAGTTGGAAGGAACCTGAAGGTGCCCAACAAACTGTTCGTTTTGGGGGCCCTACCACCAGCTGCTCAGCTCACCAGTCCTGATAGACCTCCAATGGCCACTGATGGCCAGACTTGTCCTTGACTTGGCATGATTCTCTCATTGACCTTCAAGGGCTTCTGTCTATCTGGCAGCCTCTCCTGCCACCATCTCTCTACATATCTGCTCCCCTCCATGTCTGCTTCCTTCTATATCCATACTCTTCAACTCCTTGCACGCTTGCCCTTCTCAGCTTCAACCAGAAGAGGGCATCATGTGGCCATGTGTTACCTCCTAGCGACACCTTTGTGGCTGCACAACCTCTCCCATTTTTATTTTTTTTGGCCACCACCACAAATCTGCCCAAAATTCCAAGCGATGCAACACATCCTCCAGTCTTTCTGACCTTCTCAAAGAGAAGGAGGCCTTTTGCCCTGTGCAGATAACTAATCACAATAACTGCATGCAGTTGAGTCAATTCTGAGTTATGGTGACCCTTTCCAGGGTTTTCAAGATAGGAAGAACTCATAAGTGGTTGAGCATTCTCTTCTTCTGGTGGTGCCCTGGGACTACTGTGCATCTTGCCCAAGGCTACGCAGGCTGGCTGTACTCCTGGGAGACATAGTGGGGAATCAAACTCCCAGCCTCTGGCTCAGCAAACAGATACCTAAACCATAGAGCTATCCAGCTGGCAAAATCATCATCATCATCTGCAGGACACATAATAATGGGCTCAAGTGACAGGAAACCAGGTTGACGCTGAATATCAGGAAAAACATCTGAACTGTTAGAGCAGTATGACAATGGAACCCATGACCTCGTGAACGCTCCAATGCTGGAGGCATTCAATGGGAAATTGGACCACCCTCTGTCAGATCTGCTTTGATTTGGATTCCTGCCTTGAGCAGGGGGGGTGTGTGGACTCGATGACCTTAGAGGACTCTTCCAACTCAGTGATTCCATGGGTTGTCAAGTCAACGTTGAGTTACGGTGACCCTTTTTAGGGTTTCCTAAGTAGAGAGTACTCAGAAATGGTTTACCATTCCCTTCTTCAGGGGGCACTCCAGCTTGCCCAAGGCTACACAGGCTGGCTGTCCTCCTGAGAGGCACAGTGGGGAATCAAACTCCGAACCTCTAGCCAGATACCAAACTCACTGAGTGATCCAGCCAACAGCAGACAGCTATACCCACAGGCATTTTTGTGGCAGGGTGCGCCCGTTGTGGGAAAGCTCTACTCCACTTCCACACAGACGGAGAGTGGCAGATTCAGAGTTCCTGTCTGACGTCTACACCCATTTGACTCTACTTTCTCCCACTTGGGTTGAGACCCATGCTACGGGTGGCTCTGCTATCACCCATTCATGAGACCTTCTGAAGTGGTGAATGTCAACGAGACTGTAGCCCAAAGGGTGTTGGTTGGGACTGAGCACCCTCACGAGTTGTGAAGTGTGCAGGAACGGCAAACCAAGCCATGGCTCAGTAGACAACTCACCCATGAGGGTTGGAACAAGAACGGGTGAAGAATAGGTGGGGATGCCCTATTTGAGTAGAATGGCTGACCGGAGCTCTTGTTTTAGGATGGAAAAAGACCCTGAAATGTTTTCGCTTGTCTGTTTCTAAAAAGAAACTCACATGGAGTGGAGCTTCAAGGTCTCATTTGTCACTTGGAGACTCGATCTGCCACTGCTAACCTCATGCTTGAGGAAGCTGGTAAAGGTTGTCGGCGATGGGGTCTGGAACGGCATTTTTAAATGAAAAGTCAAAGGAGGAACGGCTGGGAAGGTCAGTGCTTCCCAAAGGTGACTCCAGGAAAGGGAGGGAGCGAAGTAAATAGGTCAAGGCTTAGAAGATGCTCAACGGATTTCAAATTGAAGCTGGAGCTGGCACAGTCCAGGGATACCTGCCGTAAAGGAGTTCTTCGTCTCATCTGTCAAGACCCAGCGACTATGAATCTATACAAGCTGGCTTTGGACTGAATCGGATCGTTTTTCTAGCCCAGGGTGCACATATTGTGGGATGGAGGGGTGGGTGGGCCACATGTGGCCTCCAGGACCTTATAAGCCACTTTGGGTCTCCTCGTTGGGAGAAAAGCAGCTTACAAATGATAACAAAGAAAGAAAGAACATTTTCATGGCCCCTGGTGGGGGGGGCTGCAAACTTCCCTACGTCCACCCTGGCTGAAAAGAAAACGGGTGTGTTGTATGTGCAAGAAATCTCATTTTCTACTTCTAGGAGACTCCAGGAGTGGTGGTTGTCCTGTAGAACAGGATGTGGCAGTCCTTGCGACCCTGTTACCATCTCCCAAAGAAAACAAAAGCAGAAGTGGAATTTTGAAAATGAGAAGAGGCTGTTTCCCCCAAAGGCCCAGTGTTAAGAGAGTTGTGGATGCCGTATGCCGGGGTCCTGAATAGAGAACGGCACGAACTGCTGGTTCGGCGCTTTGATGAGATTCGTTTCCTGCTGAACCACTGATCTGCAGCTTGGTGCTGCCGCAATGCCCGGAGGAGGTATTTTTGCTAAGAGGTTTTAAAACTGTTTTGACTGCACTCCGTTTAAGAGGACAACAATTCAACTGTGCTTTAATATTTTCGGATATTGTTTGAATTGCTCTTCGTCTATTTCGTTATAGGGAAAGCCACTGTACAGGGGGAAAAAGGATGGATATAAATCCAACCTGACCCAACCCAACCTGATCCGGTGCAATCCAAACGAATCCAATTCAATTAAAACAAAACAAATAAAGACCTAGTAAAAATACACATACACATGAATGCACAGACACTTCCGACAACATAAGGCTTGTCTAGTTATGCAGCTAACTGTGTGTGTGTGCGGGGGGGAAGGACCCTTAATTAAATGTCATGAAATCAGCTCACCTGAGATGCTGCAAAAGTCAGTGTTCATTAGTTAATTACAAACACTCCCTCTCCCCTCAATTCCCTTTTTAAAAAGAGCAAACGGGAAACTCTAGTGACTTGAGTTCTGTTTATATAACAATAATAATCTTTGAACTGCAGAGCTGGAAGGGACCCTATAGGTCATCCAGTCCAACCCGTCCAGGAGGCCCAATGGGGGAATTGAACTCCCAACCTCTGGCTCCGCAGCCAGAGACCTAAACCACTGAGCTATCCAGCAGCTGTCTCCAAGGATCTGGATATCAAGTATTTGCATGAGATTGTACTCAACTGCTGTGGTGGGAACAAGGTGGAGGACTTAATCCAGAAGTTCAGATGATGACAGTTCTGTAAATTTAGGAACATCTGTGACTGTGGGGCAGACCTTCGCCCAACAAACCTGGGAAGGTGGGCCGGGTAGCAAGCAGGAGTTGCAGAGTTTATCTAGTGAACCAGAAGACCTGCATGTCCAATCACAGCTCCATAAATCAGAGCCCTCCCGGCACTGTCGGACTGCAGTTCCCATGATCCCTCGACACTGGTTGTGCTGGCAAGGGATGATGGGACTTGTAAGCCCACCGTAAGACCCTGGCTTGTTGCACAGTTCAAAACTTCACCCAGTTTAAACAAGCAGGGTTTTCCAACCAATGTTTTCGCTTCACGAATTGAGCCTGTCTGCATTTATTACACTGCTGGAGCCAGTTCTGTCATTGGATAAAGTGAGAGGAGGATGCACCGCTGTAAGGGTCATAAGTAGAGATGGGCCAAGCAGCTGTTCAGCGCTTCCCAGCCCCACCTCCTCTGGTGGGCATCCACTCAGAGGCAGCGCCCTGGCTTCCCTACCCCGCCTCCTCCAGGTGCTGCCTTTTGAGTGGGTGCCCACTGGAGGAGGTGGGGCTGGGAACCACCAAACACCTGTCTGGCCAAAAAACGAATTGGCACGAACCGCCGAACCAGCGGTTTGTGCCCATCTCTAGTCATAAGCTCCTCCTGCCCCCCACCAACCTTCTGCTCTTGGGTTTGGTGGGAGACAAAGCCCCAGCGCTGATGTCCATTTCAACCTGCACTCCCCTCTTCTTCTCTATGTGGAAAGAAACGGGGGGGGGGGGGAGCACTTCTGCCTCAGGCAGCAAAATGTTTGGGGACATCCCTGTCATAATTGTGGCTTTTTAAAGAAGATTCTTGCATTTTTTAAATTGGATGCAACTGTTGCACAAAGCTGATTAGGTAAGAACACCATGCCAGTCAGTGTCCAACCCCCCTCCTCTGTTATCTTTCTAATGATGACAGAAAAACACATCCGTGTAAAGACATACACAGGCTACTTTTATATATATTATCTATTCTATCCATTAATGAGACGGACAGCCCTTTGAAGCCAAAACTGAAAGCTGAACCAGAGCCACAGCGGATGGTGTAGATGTGCAAGGACCTATGTAGGAACATCCCACGGTGATCACTGTACTGGAGAGGCCATGTGGTGGATCAAGTGAGGAGCCAGGATTTGGGAGATCCAGGCTCCGTACTCTAGGTGGCATTGAGTCATGGATCCTACTGGGGGGGGGATTGAACCGTTCACCCCTTCACAGACCCACAGATTTGTTGCGAGGATAAAGCAGGGAAGATGAGAGCTGTGGATACCACCCAGAGGCTCACTGAAGGAACATCAACAGAGCCACGCTGGATGAAACCTGTTGCGTCTGGAATTATGTTCCCTTTGGGGCTAAACAGCTGCTTGTGGGAAATCTACCAGCAGGGCTGCATCTTTCTCGCTCACGTTCCCCAGCAACCGGGACAGATCAGGTAGAGTGCCCCTGACATGGGAGGAGATGTAAAGTCATACTGACGAATACCCACTGATGGCCCCTGGCCTCCATTTATCTCTACGATCCTTTTCTAAAGCCATCCAAAGTGATCACTGCATCCAGGGGCAGTGAGTTCCGCAGTTTAACTATGGGCTGTGCAAAAAAGTCCTTCTTTTTATTCATCCTTAATCTCCCTGCTATTCATTGTCGGCAGCTGACCATCAGCTGTTTTAGTATTATGAGAAAGTAAGGAAAGGCGAGAGGCAAAGTTAACCCATATTCTGTTTTAAAGTGCCTTTTAGTCCCTTAGGGTTAGCAAAATACGGCTCTCAAACACCAGCTAAATCCTAGGATTCAGCTGAACCTCCCGCAATGCCAAGATGAGAATCTTGGGTTAAAAACAAACAAGCAGGAAAGCAAAAAAACCACACATTGGGAAGAGTTTACAGAGAAGGTGATCAGCAGCGAAACTGGACTGCTTTTGATCCGTTCGGCCTGAAGGCAACCAAACAATTCGGTTAAGACAAAAACTTCCACTGTTCCCGTTAGCAGCACAAGAATAGAAAGAGAGAAATTTGACCCCCCCGAGAAAGCAGAATAAAAGCCACCTGGATTTTTTTTTGGTCTAATAAACAAAAGAGGTGTAGGGGGTGGAAGAAAGTGCGGGGGCCCTGTGGGTCGGCGTAGGGAGAGGTTTTTTTTTTTTAAAAAAGCAGAAGACCATTCATCGCGCCTAACGACTTGTTCATTATGAGTGATGATGGATAAAGACTTCTCACGCTGGGATGAAATCAAGATTTATATGCATTGTTTCCTCTCTCAACTTGTGGGAAGATCATCATCATCTAATTCTATCTCGGCGGCCAGCGATGGGCATCCGGAGAGCCGGTTATCAAACGGCGCAGTCAGCTGGCAAAAGCCCCGAACGTGTCGCTGGCACATCTGGCCCGAGCCGCCAACAGACCAGGGTGAACGATGACGCCTGGCGGAGAGCCAAATGGCTTGCAGACGCTCGCAGGTTCTCATCTCCAACCACCACTACCAGCACTGTGTTCGTTCCCCCTCTCTCTCTCTTTTTTACGAGAATCAGATTTTCACTGCTTCATTCAATTGCTCTCCACTGCCATTTTTTACAGCTCTTATCGTTTTCCCCCGGGAATATGGCCTTGAGACAGCTCATCCGTGTCCTTCGCTGTGTTATCTCTTCTAACTTTTATTAAAACTTCAGCTTTCATCTGAAGATAGCTAATTAAATCCGTGACAGATTATAGACTCGTTGGAAGAAGCAGCTTGTGGGGGGGTGGGGGAGGCGGAAAAGGTGCTCAACTATTTTTTTTCTTCTTCCCTAAACAGAACCTTGGGTGGAGGAGAATTATGTTCTTTTTTTTCCAGGGCAGTTAAAACTAAAAGTGGGTGGGGGAAGAGGAGAAAAATAAGAAGCGTTTCATTCATTTAAGCAAGACAAGATGCTTATCTCCATCTGGCCTATAGACAGGTTGATATTAAAGTTCTTTGAGCGCCAAGAAAGATTTTCTAGGCTTTGCGGCTTTAAGAATCTACCTGCTCAGGTAGATAGATAAAGCAGAAGCGTGGAGTCATTGAACTGGACGGTGCCACAATTAAAACCAGGGGAATTGGAAGCCTCCTTTACTCTTTAAGGGCATCTAAAGAACTTTTCGCAAAGGGAGACCCTTAAAACTCCAAAGATCAGATGTGGAAACTTGATAGCTAAGACAATGAAAACGTTCGGGAGCCCAGTCCCATAGAGATGTTCTCGGGAAGCTCAAGAGCAAGAGATGAACACAAAACACCGGTTTGGTGGTTCGTGCCAGTTCATTTCCTGGGTGAACCAGTGTTCGGAGCTTCCCAGTCCCTCCTCCTCTGGTGGGTGTCCACTCAGAAGCAGCACCCGGAGGAGGTGGGGTTGGGAAGCTGTGGTGCTGCCTTTGAGTGAGTGCGCACTGGAAGAGGTGGAGCTGGGGAGCGCCGGCTCAGCTGAGAAACGAACCATCACAAACTGAGAGTCAGCTGTCCACTCCTCTCTCTCTCTCTCACGAACTCAAGAGTAATCACAGTTCAGTAGTGAAACAGTAAGTGTGCAGAGAACTGCACTTCCAGCCTTCATGGCATGCTTTCAGTCTGTGATGGTTCACTTCTGGATGACAGTGACTTGAGAGAAGAGATGGCTATGCAAGATTGTGTTGAACTGGAGGGGGAAAGAAACCCTCTTTGACTGGAGCGGCTCTTGTATTTGACTCACCCACCATGAGAATTTAAGTGGCAGCTGCTTATGGACACACCATAAGTGCGTGGCTGGAACGTGGACATTTCACACATTGGAGCGTCTAAGAAAGGACAGAAGATTCTGGCCACCGACTTCACTCTGGGCGAACGACTGCAGACCCTGGATCTAATGGTGGCCCTCACGGTTATCAACTTGGTGTTCTAGAGCAGCCATCCTCCCTGGGGACCCCATGGCACATTTGAAGGGGGTCACAGTCTGGAAAGAATTCTTCACACACTGTCTTATAAGGTTCATTATGCAACGCATACAAGCCTATTATTTCTTTCATATTGTCTTTATAGACATGGCCCCCCCCCAAAAAAAAAGAAAGAAAGAAAGGTTGGGAATGGCTGTTCTAGAGTACCTAAAAGTGTACACCTTATTTCCCATGATATCCCCCCACTAGGTGCTTTTCCCGTTGTCTGCCCCACCCTGTCCATTTTCTAAAACTGATACATAGTCCCTAGCAATGAATAGCTTTACAGTTGTTATTTTAGACCTCGCCGTTTTGCCTTTGGCTACACTGCCCTGCCCCAACGGAAACCCTGGGAATGTCTTTGAAACGGAATTCGCTCCCCCCTCCCCAAGATGAAAGACGTCTCCTGACCCTTAACAGACATTTGGGGGTGCTTCTGCTTTAAAGCAAGATTTCTTTAAGAAGGCTCCATCCGGTTCAGCCTTCAGGTGTGTTGACATGAATGCCGTTGACTTCCTAACAATTATCCTGAGTTTTGGGGGTATGGCCTGTTTGGAAAGGAATGGTCTCGTTTGACACCTCTTTCTCGGTTATGAAGCACAAATGCATCAGGCAGAGACGTATCTCTAGATTTACAGTTTCAATTCGTATCCTTGTTTGACACTAATTCTAAAAAAGGGAACATAAACTGTGAAAAGTGAAGGATGGCTCCTGTTCCCCATTTTGCCAGCAGAAGGAGACCCTCAGCCTGTGGCATTTGCTACGACAACAGTGGTCATTAGACCTGGGATTAGGGACACGGGGCTACATCCCAATAGGCTCACGGTGAGCATCTTCTCTGTTTAAGGACCTGGAAAGGAGGCGTAAGTTGGGAGGACGTGTGCCGTGGCAACGAAGCAAAACACAACCACCCAGGATTTCCGCTCCTTGTTTGGAAAAGGAGAATAGAGGTTCCCCCCCCCCCCAACAACTGCAATTGGATTCCTAAGGGAAGGGAGCAAAGCGCCAGCCGCAGAATGACCCCCCCACCTGTGCCTCGCTGAGATCCTTTCCTCCGCTTCAAAGCCTTCTGCAAAATGTCCTTCATGGTGACCTTCATGCTGTCCACCTGGATGAGCGAGAATCCATGCGCAGCGTTTCTGCAGGGAAGAGGAAAGGGCAAACGAGTGACTCGCAAGCGTGCACACCCAGACCAAGCTCATCCCACGGGATCCTCAGCCAGTCACCGGAGGGCAGCGGGTGGTAGACAAAACGCCTTAGGATTCGTCTCCGGCGCTGGGTGAGTGCAAAAGGAAGATCTCACAGTTAAGACCAACTCCAGTCCTGCAGAATGCTGATGGCTCCATTCGGCCCCAGGGCTGGCCCTCTCGTTAGGCAGAGGGAGGCAACCGATGAGTTAAAGGGGGGTCTAATCCAACCCTCTGCTCGATGCAGGAATACAAGTCAAAGCATATCTGACAAGTCATTGCACAATTTTATTTTGAAGGCCTCCAGTGTGGGAGCACTCACCACCTCCCGAGGTCCCACTGTCGTACTGCTCTAACAGTTAAGAAGTTTTTCCTGATCTTCAGCCTAAATCTGGCTTCCTGTAACTTGAGCTCATTGTTGCATGTCGTGCACTCTGGGATGATCCACAACAGATCCTGCCTCTCCTCTGGATGACTCCCTTTCAAGCTTTTGAAAAGTGCTCTCCTATCTCCTCATAGTCTTCTTTTCTCCAGGCTAAACCTGCCCAGTTCTTTCCGTCTTTCCTCCGAGAGCTTGGTTTCCAGTCCCCTGATCCATTACCACCAAGCCTACTGGAGTTTCCTATTTAAAGACCACCTGAAGGTGGTGTAAAAAGGAATCCAAGTGCTCAGTTACTGCAGCACAGAGAACTCCAAAGGGATACCAATGCTCTAAGAGCTGACCTATTTCTACCCCGCCTGCTTTAAAGCCAGTGCTACAAAGCCAACAGAACCTCAAGTGATGATATAATTGTTTGCCTTTTAAGGTGCCACAGGGCTGTGCTGTTCTTGCTACAACAGATGAGGCGCACACATCTGGAACTTGTCCCCGACACCTGTCGCCCGGGGATCCAGGTGGCACCTTGTGCTCGGAAGCGCTGCAAGTGGAGAAAAATGAGATCTATCCTTCATTCCTGCCAATCTGCATCTTTTTTTAAAATTGTGTTACTTTATTCCCCCCCCCCCCAAAAAAAAAGACTATGTCTGGAGATGGAAAGGATGGGGATAATAAGATTTTATTATTTATACCTCTGTCACATCTCACCTCTGGATTGATCCTCTGCTCTTTCGCTGCTGCCTAAGCCGCCAGTGGGAGAGAAGCCGAAAAGTGGCCCAATTCTGGCCCAATACAGAGAGAGGGATCAAGAGCCCGAGATCGGTTCACTTTGTGTTCTGCTGTAGCTTTCAAACTGTCTCTCCCCCCACCCGCCTCCGAGTTTAGAGGGAAATCCAAGGTTTGTTAGGGTTTCCCCAGGAAAGTCCTAAAAGATAAGATCACTAATGGGGCCATTTATTAATAAAGAATCATCATGTGCCGTCAAGTCAATTCTGACTTATGGCAACCGTTTTCATGGTTTTCCAGCTAGAAAATACTCAGAAGTGGGTTCCCCTTCCATTCTTGTGGGGTGTCCTGGGACTGTGCAGCTTGCCCAAGGCTACCCAGGCTGGCTCTTCTCCCAGGAGGCACATTGCGGGAACCGAACTCCCAACCTCTGGCTCCTCCGTGTTTCATCCACACAACAACCCTATAAGGTAGATAGATCAGGCTCAGAGAATGTTATTGGCCAGTGGTCACCTAATCAATTTTGAGACTCAGTGAGGTCCAGAACCTAGGTCTCCCAGACTCTGGTCTAACATGACCACTATCATGTACCAGCTTTCCAGGAAAGACACCCAGTATGCTTCTATCTATGTTGACCTAAAGTATTACTGGGGTTGAGCAAGCAAGTCGAAACTGGCTGTGGAGGTAAGGAAATACTCTTTCCACAGTATGTCAATAAACTGTGGAACTCACTGCCACCAGACCTAGTGCTGGTTGCCCAATGGGATAGTTTTAAAAGGGGATTAGATAAATCCACAGATTCGAGGGGCATCAGTGAGATGATACTGATGTGTCCACCTTAAGTATTAAAGGCATTATATTTTTTCGTACATCAGATCCTGCAGCTCCGAAGATGGGAGGCAACAGTTTGGCTGTTGCCACAAGAGAATGGAGGATGAAGAAGGAGGGCCTTCGTCTTACTGTTTCGCCCATCCCCAGTTTTGGCCTGAAGAGGAAGACATTATAGTCCTTCCTGTCAAAGGGTGGCAAGAGCTGAAAGCCTTCAGCACTTGGGCAGATAATGCTCTAACTGGTCTTATTCGTGGCTCATCTCACCCATAGCTGCAGAGGTTGTGGTTCAAATCTTGCCAGTTCCTAACCAATCAACCAGCCCCAGAGAATAAAAAAATTAAATTTCCTCCAATCTTCCTGTCTAATGAGTGAAAAGCTTTTATAATGACGGGGAGCCTCTTGGGAGAACGGCACACTTAAAGCAACAATTTTTGGGGGTGGGTGGGGGGAAGAGAGCGAAAAATTATCCATAAATCCAGGGGTTATTTTATTGGACAACCTCAATGGATCTGTAGCCTCCACGGACTGAAGGATGATAGTAAATACAATGACTTCAGGCCTGAATGTTAATGGCAAAATATTGGAAAAAGTGAAGACTGCTGGTTTTAAAAGAATGAGAGAATAACTTTCAGGATAGAGTATTTACGGGTAAAGCATTGTACTGTAGGAAGCTTCAGGGAGACCAGCTTACAACAGAATGATCTACTTTAATAAATATATTTGTTACTGGAAGAAAGAGTTAAAGTTATAGGAATACGAATAAGAGAATTTTAAGAGTAGTATGGAAAGGAGAAAGGCTCCTATGTAATTTGAATATTAATTTGATCTCTTGGCTTAAACTGTATATTTTTGCTTTGATGATCAGATTCACTGTTTAGAGACTCTTGGGGAATCCCAACCTTTTTGTATGATTTTATTCTTAATAAAATTTTAAAAGTGTACAGTTTCATGTGCGGCTGCAACCTTAGACACCCAGGTCTAAATCTCATTGTTCGTTCTAACTAAAAAGACACCCACTGAATCAACAATTTAGTAAAGTCAACAGTTATGTAAGTGCTCTTGATTTAATAGGTTTACTTTAGCTGAGACTAACACTGGATTTAGCCCAGAGTCTCACAAAGCACTTTCCAGTAAAATACACATACTGTACTGTTGTATTTTCAACATACACATAAATTCGATTTAAATTTAAACACACAGTGGATTTAAACATAATTTTTTTTTGTACTTTTGCTTTTGACCATGACGGCTTGGGTGTATTTCTATGACTCCCCGCCCCCAGCGAAACAACTTGGCTTCAGCCTGCCATCTTTCTCTCCAGTTTAATAAATCGTAATGCTTTTTGGCCTTAGTTAGATGTTGGACAGCCTAAACCTCTCTTTGACATATAAGACAGCTCATGACTCGAAGTTTGAGAACTCAAGGCTGCACAGTGCATTGTGGCGCTGATCATGGCGCTCGGCCGTCTTCCAAAGTAAACGTTAGGAAAATGAGTTGATCTATCGAAGGACAGCCAGGGTGAAAACATGGGAAACAAGCAGAATTAAAATAAAATAAAGCCAAATTGGCCTGGGGTGAAGAGAAGTCTCCCCAATCTTTCCAGTTTTTAAACACTCAGAAATTTATTTACGAAGGAGCTCGGGGGGCTTAAACACTTGCAAGAGGAGAAAAACCGCCACCTTGTTGAATCAGGCCCGGTTTGAACTTATGCACAAAACATGTTGAAATCTGAGTATTTTATTTTACCATGTGTTTTTCGTTTTTGGATTAGTTACACCAGAAGAACTCTGGTAGAAACCGGTCCCCAGGTATGCAAGTCCAGCATTGGGCGATGGTCCTCCAGAAGTTTCTGAGAATCCCAGGGAAAGGGTACAAAAATAGCAGCTGCTCTCACGACCTGCTACTCTCAGATAGACTGGAACCAAACATGAGAGGGCTGATTCGCATAAATCATAGCTGGGAACCAAGAGTATGACTCTGGAGATCAGATACTGGGGGAAACGGGGTGAGGTGCTACTGCTTATGGTATCTGAATGTGAAAACAGGATGGGACCTTTCAGATATAGTTGGACTGCAATTCCCATGAATGTTCACTATTGGCGGTGCCACCTGGGCATGATGGGTACAGGAGTCCGACAACATCTGAAAGCCCCACACAGTCCCTTTAGGCTCTTCTTAGGTTCTTGAGATACAACATGTGAACCCAGAAGTCTAATAAGGCTGTCATGGTTAAGACTCAACAATACGGCTTCTCCCTGATGACAGCCATGGTGACGTAGCGGCTAGAACTCAGGACAGCAGGATTCAAATCTCTGCTCAGTTTTAAACATTAGTGGGCCATCTTGGATACATCACAGTAATCTCTTCCTGACCCACCTCACAGGGCTGTTGTTGTAAGGATAAAGCGGGGAAAATTAGAACCACATATGCTACACCTTGATCTCTTTAGAGCAGTGGTTCCCAACCTTGACTCCCCAGATGTTCTTGGACTACAACTCCCAGAAATCCTGGCCAGCACAGCTCGTGGTGAAGGCTTCTGGGAGTTTCAGTCCAAGAACATCTGGGGACCCAAGGTTGGGAACCACGGCTTTAAAGGAAAGGCAGAATATAAACAAAGAAACCAGGTCTAATCCTCTTTTTAAAAACATTAGCTTTTGTAACATCCTGCACCACGTTCTCATCAAGGAAATAACACGGTAAAGCTTTTCCTGAATCAGACTCCTCAAGGTGCTGGAAGCGCTCGAGTTGTGTAACTCCATCTCTCATTTAGACCTCGGTCTCCTTCTTGGTGTGCAAGTTTCTCCTACATGCACAGAATTGCCACCACCCTTTCTTTTAGCTTAAAGGCCTGTAGCCTAGAGAAGACATAGATAAAGAGGGCTCCATCTTGGTAAAACCACTTTGCTGGACCCATGGCTCCCAGAATTTTTCCAGCGATGTGATCTCAGCGCTGTGTGCCTGAGCAAAGGGACATGCAAATGATGGCCTGGTTTACCTCCCAGTGACCAATCACAAAGCCAGTTACTTCGCCAGAGGTGACAAGGCGAAAGACCTAGGCTGAAGAGTCAGCTCTCCTCTCCACTCCTCTCTCTCTCTCTCTCTCTCTCAAACAATCTTACTCTTCATTTCAGACAACCAGTGGCCACGTTGGTTGAAACCAGGAGCTGTTGTTCAAAAGGAAGTGACTTTTCTTAGTTCTGGAAGGAGACAAACTGCAGCACCAAGAATGGGAGAATTTACTTGCATTTATGAGATCTTCCTTCCCTTTCTGAACCCCTAGCAAGCACCTCCTCTCCCGGACAAATAATCCATTCCGGAGAGTGGGGGAAAAGGCCCTTTGGGTGAATTAAAATCTGTATTAACTCAGACAGACCTGCGCTCTCTGAGCTCCCTGGCCTGAAAGCTGTCAACTTAATTGCTCCAAACCCTTCACTCCTGAATCGTGGCTGAACCCCGGCCATCTTTTACCTCAGAACCTGGAGGCCGTCCCAGAACCAATCTTTAAAAGTTTATTTTACTGATCAAAGCAAAATAAGAAAAAAAATTTTTTTAAAAAGGAAGTGCAGGGCCAGAGAAAGGATAGGAGTGGGGGGAAGAGGGATGGAGACGGGGGGAGAGAGAGCCCTGCATTTGACTATATTTAGTGGAACAATTCAACTAAAGTGGGGCCTTGGCAGCTGCTGCAAAATATAATGTGGCAGCTTGAAACTCTAAGCCTCGGGATGTTTGCTCTGGAGCCGGGCCAGGAGGGGCCACGGCATCAATCCTGAAGAGTCCAGGGTTGACAAGAAGGGTCTCCGCTTAGGGGGTGGGTGGGAGGACTGTTGGGGGAACATGGTCGTCCGTCTGCCCCATGTCTGTACTCATTCGTTCATGACTTCTGGTAAAAAAACACAACCCATAGTCCACACTGTTTAATTCGCACGGTCATGCACGGCCATGCGATTCCATCATGCATGGAATTGAGGAACTGAAAGGCTCAAGCGACAGGAAGCCAGATTTCGGTTGAACATCAGGAAAAACTTCCTAACTGTTAGAGCAGTATGACAATGGAGCCCATGACCTTGGGAGGTGGTGAGCGTTCCAATGTGGGAAGCATTCAAGAGAAAATGGGACCACCGTCTTGTCAGATCTGCTTTGGTTTGGACTCCTGCACTGAGCGGGAGGTTAGACTCGATGGCCTTAGAGGCCCCTTTCCAACTCAGTTATTCTATGATTCTATGAACTGTCCTGTTTCACCATCTCTTCATCCAGATCGCTTTCTCTCCCCCTTTCCAGCTCCTTTTTGCTTGTGTTGCTACATCCGTTCTCTTTCCCCATTAAACCACTAACGATTCTTTGAGAGCCAGGGTGGTGTCGTGGACAGAATGGCAGATTACGACTCAAGAGACCTGGGTTCAAATCCTTGCTCAGCCACGAAAGCTGGCTGGGGAGGTGGCAATGAGAAACCTCAGACAACTCATGCAAAACTCTCTTCAGTTGGGAGAAACTTGGATGGACAGAACAACAGTTCGTTAACTCCCTCCTTGATGTCACGGCCATGTTTTCCTAGAGTAAGAGGCCTCTTAGAAACCACTTTGTCGCTCTCTGGCCTTCCTCACTTGACAAGTCCCGGCAGATGGAGAGTGACGGGGGGGTTCCGTCTCTGTCAACAGTGGCCAACTTTTCTGGCAAGCCTCGACCAAACTGGGAGACGGCACCATTAGACCCAACTTTGTGATGCTGCGCTAGAACACCGTGCTTATTTCCCTGGCCCTCTCTCCTTTTAAGAAAGTCTGGAGCAGCAACAGCCGGGAGGCAGATCTCACACAGATCTTACAGCCGGGCTCCCATAAGGAGGTCTGCCTGAAAATCCCTTTGCAGGAAACCGACACTGCAGGCTGGCCACCGCTGCGATCTGCAGCAGTGGTAGGGAAAAGTGTGGAGTGGAACACCCATCGTCCCCGGCCCGCAGCACTAGCACCTTGCAGTTCCAAAACATCGGAAGGGATACATGTTACAGATTCCTGGGCTGTGCTAATGTTGTCTTTTGAAAAGATCTCGTTGTTTTAATCGTCTTCCTCTTTTCTCTCTGCATTCATACACTCTTGTTTATTAGACTGGATTTGCAAACAACAGCTTCTGTACGGTGCCAAGAGTCCCGGACACTTAAATAAATTAAAATGTAAGAAGTGCATCACCAGATCTGACCGACAGCCAGCAGCCCATTTTCCAGCGGTCGCTGCCAGGTGCCTTCTGGGCGCTCAGGAAAAGGGCATTAATGGCTTTTGCCCTGGGAACCGAACCCTGGGGTGTTCGACATGCAAACCGGACGTGCTACTCCTGAGCTGGGGCACTTCCCTTAAAATAAGCAAGGTTCTCCCGAAGAAAGGAAAGCCATGATGGAGATCTATGAAATCATGCATGACACAGAGAACAGCTCCCTGCCTCTTCCGTTCATAAGACGAGAACTCGAACTCAGGGTCCTCCGACAAAGCCAAGAGGTGGGGAAGGACTTTGCCCAAACTCCAGGCATCATTCATGCAATATGTTGTAGTGGTAGTTACCAATCTGGAAGGATTTAAAAGGGGATCAGACCCTTCCACAGAAAAGAGGAATATTACCGGTCACAACAGTTACATATTGCTTCCAGGATCCGGGGTTACTATGCTCTGAACAATAACTGCAGAGAAACACAGACAAGAAGCGGTAGAGGCTGGTAGGCTCTGAGGTCAATGGGGCAGCGAACCCACACTATTTGCTAATTTGAACTTTACAGGAGGCATCCAAAGGGAGGAACCCTGTCCTTGACACAGTTTCAGCACCTCGGACAACGGTTCCTTTAAAGTTCAGACCAAAACCAAAGGGGATTCACCTCCCTACAAATATTGCCACCGCTAGCCTCGGGTGCCAAAAAGGGGGTTATAGGACTCAGAACCTGGCTGTGTGCTTCACACAGGCATGTGGTTGGCCAACGTGGGAACAGAACGCTGACTTAGACAGGAATCGGGTCTCACCCAGCTGGGATTGTGCCGGGTTTCCAGGAACATCCCTGGTTCTCTTTCTACAGGTTGCCGAAGGTGGTGGCCAGCATCTGACACCCTCTGGCCTTTTATGGTGGAGACCTTTTGACTCTCTTAATCCTTCAAGTGAAATTAATAAATAGATAATAAGCACTTTTTACATTCTTATGCTCCTGCCAGCTTCCATGGCTGACTTTATTCTCTAGCTATTTTAATTCTTTTCTCATTGTACTTCACGTTTCGTGTTTCCTTTTATTTCCATTAAGTTTTATTTTTCTCATACTTTTCCGAGTGGCGGCTCGCTGAGTGCTGAGCTTCTCTACCTAAAGAAAGTTGGATGGGCTGTTCCACCAAGTTGTTGTTGGGGGGCACAAAACTCTTTTCATTCAAGGGAGCAACTGTTGCAGAAATGGCTCTTCAAGGCTATATGCTATGCTTGTTTAAAAACGGATGCGTTTTTCAAATGCTTTAATTCAACCGTATTTGCTGATACTCTTTTTTTTTTTTAACCTGTAGCGGTTTATGTGACAGTCGTTTGCATTTTGTTCACCTTGTACAGATAATGCTAATAATAATAAGACTGAAGATGAAGAACTGGAAAAAACTAACAAAATACAGAGACCTGGCAATTAAACGGTCTCGCTTGTGGATGAAACACACCTCAGTGGTCCCCGTCGTCATCGGGACTTTGGGAACAGTATCAAGAAATTTCACACAGTACTATAAGTAGTTGCAGATTTCAGAAATAACATCATCAGAGCTACAAAAAACGGCAATATTAGGAACAGCATATATACTATGTCAATATTTAACAGATACTTAGGGTTTTGGTTAAAACTTGTGTCTGTTATATATAATACCAGTCCATGTTTTTATAGTTTTGATTGACGGTGCCTGGTATTTTTGAATGATGACGATGACCACAATAATGTTCTGCATATTAACATTTGTATTTCTCTGTATTTTATTTCTCTAGCAAACCGCCTTGAATTCTGATTCTGGGAGGAAGGTGGGTTAGAAATAAGAGCTGATAAACACTCCAGGGATTTCCCTCCATTTTGTGACCTGCCCATTAAAGCTCTGGCTAACGAGAGGCACGGAAACGTAGCTTAAAAACAAAATGAATGAAAACGAAGCAAAATAAACTCTTCCTCGGAGCAAACTTGCAGCCAAGTCCGCTCGCTCTGATCTAAGGGTGACAGATCTTCCCGGCCTTTCGAAACAAGATGGAAGGGGGACTGTGTCACCCATTAATGACTAGCGTGGTTTTAAGGAAGTATTTAATTGGGACAGGAAAAGAAGCCCCCTGCAGCTGGCGTCTCCCCCTCTCTGACTCTCGTTTCTTCCCCATCATTTTACGAAAACATACCCAGGTGACAAGGTTAAATCAAGCACAGGAAAATCCCCAGCACTTATCATCCGCCGGCATTACTGATAAATTGTGCAGTGGAGGAATAAAGGATTACCTTCTGTATTTTTTCATTACACTTTTCTTTTGTTACCGAATACATAAATCCATTGTGGCACCATGTAATATGTATCATCGCGCTACACCTGTGGACGCTTCGTAGCGGCTGCCATGTCTGTGCAGTCAGAAATGATGAGTGAACCCCCCGTGAATGTTAATGATACTGATCATTCAGAGGTAACTTGGCTTTCCATCTTCCTTTACAGCTTCAACGCTGGAGCCAGGGTGGCAAGGTTCAGGAGAGGGAAAATGAAGGGAGAAAGGAGGAGGAGGAGGGGGAAACTACCCCAGAACAAATAAGGGAGAGCCTGCAAGGAGAAAACTCCAACGCCTCTGGTGGTGGTGGGGAAGTACACAGGGGCTCACCCTTGGGTTCAACTTAGGCAAATCGATTACTGTTTGAAGGGAGAAGAATGGCAGGGCAGGAAGAGAACGAAAAGGAAAGGAAAAAAGAAAAGGTATGTCCCAGGATCTAAGGCAGCGGCGAAAGTTTGTTGCGACTACCGAATTTGGTGACAAAAAGCAGAATGGGACTGGGGAAAAAAAGCCCACCTTCTCATCTCAAATCTGGCCTGGGAAAGGCAAATTCTGTTCGTAGCTCACAGAGGACCTGCTTTGGCCGCCTGGCGTTTCTTTTCAGGAGGTGCTCCCGAGACGGTTCATGCACGGAGAGCTCTGTGTGTTTTGGAAAGAGGATTACGGCTCTCGTGGAAGAGATCTAGGAAGGATCTGACTTGGAAATAAGACAGTTTCCAGTCCATTCTGTCTATCAAAGGGGCTACCGTGGCCAAGGCAGGTCAATTCAGAATGAGTGTTGAATTCGGAATAAGTACTGAATGTTCTTGAAGTCTAGGGATTTTCATTACACGCCACGTCCAGGCCTTCAAGTTGTGGCTCATGAGTCACCACTAACCTTTGACCTTCAGAAATCGGGATGCTGGAGAATGACTGGCTGTTTCTCACTCCCCTCGCAGCATGAGTGGAAAAGGAATCCATTTGAGTGGTCACCGATATGAAATTAGAGAGCGAGGGTCATCCCGGAGGAAATTCAGCTGGAAGGAATCATGGAGTCCGGCCCCTGTCATGGAGGCACGGTGGGGAATCAAATTCCCAACCTCTGATTCTGTGGCCAGACGCCTGAACCACTGAGCTATCCAGCCAGCTACAAAAGGGGAATGCAAATGAATGGGCAAAGATATCCTAGGTATTATAAACAGTTGCAAGGGGTTGTGAAAGTGGCCATCACCCAACTTCATTATTCTATGGTTCTAAGACGGACTCCCTAAAGGAAGCCACCGGTTTGAGTCTACAAGAGCTGAGCAAGGCTGTTGAAGACAGAACATTTTGGAGATCGCTCATTCATAGGGGACGACAGAGGACGAGAGGGTTGGACAGTGTCATCAAAGCGACCAACATGAGTCTGACCAAACTCCGGGAGGCCATGGAAGACAGGAGGGCCTGGCGTGCTCTGGTCCATGGGGTCACAAAGAGTCGGACACGACTTAACGACTAAACAACAAAAACAACATTCATAGGGTCGCCATAAGTTGGAGGTGACTTGACGGCACACAACAACAGCAGCAGCAGCAGCCCACAGTTAGCTAGCAATTTTGCTGCCTGATCGAAGGTCTGATCCTAAGTTTCCCTTGGCTGAACTTCAACGCTCTTCAGCGCACCACATTTCAACGATTAGGAAACTGACAAAGGGAAGCCCAGCAGCCCATTTAACTCCGCTCCGTTTATGGGGCCAGCGATGGCTCAGCAAGGCTCCGTTCGGAAAATCCGACTCCACAAGGAAAGCAGCTTGCCGAGGGGAGCTCCAGTGCCTGACATTGGACTGGAGCGGCTCCTTTTCGTCCTGGCCGATGGTTTTTCCAGCAGCCTGCTAGATGAATGGCCGTTCAAAGCCAGGATGGCTGCCCTCCGTCTTCTCCTTGTATAACTTTGCCAGAGTCCTTGGGACTTGCCAAATTCGGTCATGCCTGCTTAGCTCGTGCAACTGATTGTGCCAGAAAAGAAAATAAGACACAGATGTATTTGAGCGCTTGGAGATGCCAACAGGAGAGACAGCTAATGGCTTCATTTCGACCCTCCTCTACCAGCTGGGCACAGGTGGGAGGGGGATAATGAGGTGCCTCTCCCTAATCAAACTCAATTATTTACTCCTCTCCATAACCACAAAGACATTTTAAACTCCCGGCTCGGAATATTAAACGTTCCATGGGCGATTTCCAACTTCCGCCCCTGGGTACAGATAAACCAACGTGGGTGCTTGAGTTTGCCTTGGCGAGACTCGAACCGGCGCAACGACCTGTGAACGGCTTCCGTCAAAAGAGGACACCCGGAAACTGGGCTCCCGCGCAAAGTGCCATAACTTTGCTCGGCTGGCAACAGCAGATTCTGTACAATCTGTGCAAATCAGCTCCAGATATTTGCTCTTGTTGGTCATCTCCCACAGCAGGGGTGGGCAACTAGAAGCCTCCAAGCTAAATGTACCCTATTCCAGACAGCTGCTGACAGGGAAGCTTCAGATGGTGCAGAATGGCTCCGCGGTCTTTCTAAGGATGGCTATCAAGCATATATCCTCTGGGTGCAACTTATGGTGGTGGTTCCTTCCAAAGGAGGCATAAAGAAATTATGGGTGCCACCATTTTGGTTTTTACAGAGGTCAGTCTTCCATCTGAAGGACTGCCAGAAGACAATGGTCCTTGGAAATGTTCCTGTGTTTGAAGACCTGTGTAGTCTAAGTTCGATTTAAAGATAAGGAACCACAAGGAGGTTGATGAGGAGCTTTGAAGCTCCTGATCAAAGTAAGCAGCCAAGAATCAGAAAGTGTGTAGGTCTCTGGTTGCAGTCTTTCCCCTTTATCTGAAATGTCCCACAATTCTGTCTGAATCGTAGATTTCCCCTCCTGATGTACACATACATGAGCATATGCTAGAAAATGATTGCCTTCCTCAGTTTCCTGTTTTGATTAATTCATGTCCTTTGTCTTAGCGGTGTGTACATGTGGTCATTTTATCCAGAGACCATTTTTGTGGCTCTTTCTGTATCCGGGGCCTCTACATTAAGTCAGAAATGAATGACTGAATTATTTTGAAGGTGAAAAAAGTACAATATCTATCTATCTATCTATCTATCTATCTATCTATCTATCTATCTATCTATCTATCTATCTATCTATCTATCTATCTATCTATCTATCTATCTATCTATCTATCTATCTATCTATCTGCTAAAACGAGAGATGATGGTATGCCTTGTTTTAAGGGGGAACCCTCCCCTCTCTAGGCAAGATTCTCCCGGTTTGGGTGTGTGTTTGTATCCTTCAAGGACTGGAAATAATTTAGAGTCTTTACAACCTTGTTTGCAGCTTGGAGAAGGTGTGGCTGGGAGAGACGTTTCTGGGCTGGGGTGACTGTCAGTCTGTCTGGCAATAGCCATTTTTTCCCTCTTGCCTCTGAATTCAAAGAGAACCCCACCTTTCTGCTCAGCTTTCGCCCCTCTTTTGTAGCCTGTTAAGGTCTGTTTGCTCAAAGCAATCATGTTTGTCAGTTTGCTGTTTGATCTGTTCAACAGTAAGTAATGAAACCTTTTATTCTTTCCCCTACTAATGTTTCAGAGTGAGCTATTAAGACTGTAAGTGCCACGTGATGACAAAAAGAAGTGGACTAGTCTGGGGAATTTGAAGCTATTCTGCTCTGTGAATTCCTGTACTTCTGCTGCACAACTAGAGGAATGAAACAAAAATTCAAAATTCTGCAACAAAAAATAGCTTTGGATGGCTACCTGTGACACTCTCTGATGCCATAGCTCAGTGGCTTAGGCATTTGGCTGCAGAGCCAGAGGCTGTGAGTTCAATTCCCCACTGGGCCTCCTTGACAGGGGCTGGACTTGATGATCTTATAGGGTCCCTTCCAACTCTGCAGTTCTAAAATAATTCCTATTCTTGCTACAAAACCATAAATAGTTTGTGTAAATAGGTCATGTCTCCCGATATTCAAGATTGCCTCCTGGTTAGTGATGGAAAAGAATTTTAGCAGTTTCGAGATTCTTGCTAAAACAGTCCATTTCACATCTCCCAAGACTCATCATGAGACAAAGCCTCAGAAACCCACGTAATGGTGAGTTCACTTCGCACACAGGAAATGATGCAAAGGTTTTAGAAATGCAAACAGCTAAAACGGGGAACGATTACAACATATGCCCAAACGTACTTAGTGAAGGGCAGAATGGAGACACAGACGTGTACATTAAGAAAAATGCATTGATATTTCTATGTAGGAAAGAGAGAAAAAAAGATAACACAGTTGAGTAGAGGATCTGGCTTGCATAACTGCTTGTTGGAAATATATTTCTAGAATGTGAAATATGTAAAATAGCTAAGCGGAGAACACTGGATCTCCCTCTGTTTCAGAATGGTTCGACGGAAGACAAATTGTTTCGGAGACCCAAACCCAACTGCTGTGTCAGTAAGAAAGAATTCGCTGGTCGAAATCCTACCGCAAAAAAAAATGGCTGTGTATGGAGACCACTGAACTCAAGGGACTTCGAGCAGACGTTTATAGAGCTGTGATCTAATTTTTAAGCTATTATTTTATCTAATTTTTAAGCTGTTTAAAAAACCAGAATCAATAATCAACGGAAAAATGTGTGAAAAGTGGTCTAGAGCAAATACAGATGATGTGCCCAGATAGTAAGATATCTCTGAGGAGGTTTATCATCATCTTCATCATCATCATCATCTTGCCAGACACCTAATAATGGGTCCAAGCTACAGGAAGCCAGATTTAGGCTGAATATCAGGAAAAAGTCTTAACTGTTAGAGCAGTACAACAATGGGACCCATGACCTCAAGAGGTAATGAGTGCTCCAATAATGAAAGCATTCAAGAGAAAACTCGACCACCCTCTGTCACACCTGCTTTGACTTAGATTTCCTGCCTTGAGCAGGGGGTTGGACCTGATGGCCTCACGGGCCCCCTTCTGACTCTTATGATTCTGTGATTTTAAAAATAAATGAAACATGTTTTAAAAAGCCATATGGTGGACTCACATTCGGACGAAGAGGGACTGCTTGGCCGCCAAGCCGGGGGATGAGTACTTCTCCACCAGCGCCAGGGTGCTGAAGCCAAACTTGTGGATGGGCTCGTTGCAGTCCAAGGGGGGGAAATCTGTGTCGACCTCGCCGTCATCTTCCGCAATGTGGAGACAATAAGCGCTGACGTTGTCGCTGCAGGAATGGAGAGGAAGAGTGTGTGCTAGTCTCGCCAGCGAGCTGAGGTGCCTACTTGGCCCTCAACCACATTAGTTATCATCTGCATAGCACCTTCAGGGACTCAAAGCGATTTGTGCACATGTACAAGCTGGAAACCTTACAACGGTCTGGTCAATTAAGTCAGCATTGCTATCCTCCACTACCAGGGATTAGAAAAGTGATTTTTCCCAAGCTCTGTTCCAGAACTGCAGGTGAGGAACAGAGACCAGGAATAAAGGAGTTCAGCTCCGGGACTTCCTGTTTTACACCTTGGGTCTCGTAGTCGCTAAAGCTTTCCAGCAATTCACATGCTGCTGGGACGGACAACTGTGAAGGTCCATCCTGGATTCATTTCCCCTCTTGGGCACCCCGTTCTTGGCTTCTTACAAAAATGCATCCTGTTTAAAAAACAAAAAAACAGCGCAGAAGGGGTGGACGTCATTTGAACGAAGCCCAAGGAGGGAAAACAAAAAGAAGACTGAGGGGAGAGAGGAGAGCACTTTTCAAATATTTGAAAAGTAGTCATCCAGAGGAGGGGCAGGGTCTGTTCTCGATCATCCCAGACGAATGAGCTGAAGTTACAGGAAGCCAGATTTTGGTTGAATATATATATTAAAAAGTCTTAACTGTTAGAGCAGTACGACAATGGGACCCATGACCTTGAGAGGTGGTGAGTGATCCAACCGTGGAGGCATGCAAGAGAAAATTGGACCGCCCTCTGTCAGATATGCGTTGACTTGGATTCCCCCCTTAAGCAGGACTCAATGGCCTTAGAGGCCCCTTCCAACTCCTTTATTCTATGATCCTTTAACAGGGCAGGATTCTCTACTTTCAACCAAGATTTTTTTGGTGGGGTGGTGGGGATGGATCCAATCTAATGATAACAGCCATTGGATCTCCAAGGGCCACTCAAAAGACTTCTTTGGGCTGTATAAGGCTTCCACAATTCTGTCACAAAAATGAGTATTTTCTGAGGCTTCTGCCTGCTATAGGGCCACTAGTGAACGTACTAGCATGGACCTGTCTACCAATGCTTCCCAACCTTGGTTCCCCAGACGTTCTTGGACTAAAACTCCCAGAAGCCTTCACTACTAGTTGTACTGGCCTGGATTTCTGAGAGTTGTACTCCAATGATATCTGGGGACCCAAAGTTGGGAAGCACTTGTATACACACATACAGCCCTCAACCTTACAACCAACGATATATACTACTCTTGGGGTTGAAAAAAATCATGGATAAAGACTGCTCCAGGTACTTAGCACAAAGAGAGAAACAACAGTAAATCTGCTGTTGTTTACATTACTATGAATGAAGCGCGCATGTGTTTGGAAGTGATGATATGAACTCGATAGAAACCATAACTGCGACTGTGATTTTTTTTAAACTGCATATCTATCTATCTATCTATCTATCTATCTATCTATCTATCTATCTATCTATCTATCTATCTATCTATCTATCTATCTATCTATCTATCTCAGAATAGTTTTTTAAATATATATAAATAAAAAACTATTCTGATCTTTTTTTCCCTGTCATTGTCCACCACGTCAGTAATCAGAGTCCCCGGTGACATGAAGAGCTGCCTAAACCATTTTGAGTGGCAGTCGGTTTCTCAACTTGGCAGTTCAAATCTGGAAGTTTTAATTGCCTGACTGATGCGTAAATTAATTAATAGCAAAGCGCATGCTAATTGTTTAATTGGTCGCTTGATCTATATAGATCATTTTTTGGGGGTGGGGTGGGGGTGAATTAAATGAGTTGATTTACAAAGTTTATTGATTGGAGACGACAGTGAATTATTTCGCCAAGTCCCTGATTTGCTGCTTCCCCGGTTAATTCGCAAACCTTAGGCTGCAACTCAGCTCACCGAGGGTGCCTCCTCGAGGTGATCCATCCCAGACTGTCACGGCTCAGGTATTTATTATATCAAATAGGTAATCATGACACATTAAAGTCAGTGTAACCTGCAGGTTTGCTAAATGGATGGCTAGCAAGGAGACAATCCAGCTTTGTCAGCCGCTGTAAACCTTCCAGTGTTCAGCAGCCACGCTGGAAGGGCGTGTGATGACTTCCTACTCTTTACGATGGGGTGGGGAAGTTTTGTACCCCAAAAACCCTCTGAGGGGGCCCACACAGACTACCTAAAGTGCCCCTGAACACAGATCATTAAGTCAGAAGCACCTAGAAATCTACTCTAGTTCTGAATAATGGACATCTGGAGATGTTGAATGGGGGAGCCAGGTCTTCTGACTTACTTAAAAGATGAATCACCATTCCAAAACTGCAGCCCACTTTTTTTTTTTTTGGTAAGGGCCATAAAAAGAGGGGTCTGAGATGGCTGAAACAGCCTTCAGGAGCTGTCTCTGTTGAACCGCTAACTCGCATTTCTTCACCCAACCCTGGTTTACGATGTGGGTTCAAGAATTCATCTGATGCTTCGAGAAGACAGTTGTCCATGGCATCGCAACTGGGATTTGAAGGTTGAAGCCAAGATCGAAACAATCCCTTATTCTTAGCCATTGCCATCACCTTTGTTATGGAATTTATGGATTGGGAAGGCGCATGGGAGGTAGGCTGAGCATGATGCTGATAAGGTATGTGCCAAACACAGAGAGTAAGGTAAGAAGAGGGAATAACGCAGCCTTCTAGATCAGCCATTCTCAACCTTTTTTTTTTTTTGGCCATAGCCATAAACACAATGTGAAAGAAATACAGGGTGAAACAGGATCAGATAAGGCGCATATAACAAACCTTATAAAGTCTTGTGTGAAGAATTGTTTTCAGTCGGTGGCCCTCTTCAAATGTGCCACGGGCCCCCAGGGGGCCATAGGGACTCCACTGAGAATGGCTGGTCTAGATGTGGCTGAACTGGAACTTGGAACCACCCTCACTTTGGGCTGCGCGGGCTGCTGTGCTGATGGAAGACATAGTTGAGCGGTGCTCATAAAGAGTCACCTGTTCCTACCCTCAGAGTCAGAGGGAAAGCTTTTACGCAGTGGAGGCAGCCGGTCTCAGTTCAAGACGGTGCCGTTGTTCCCAATCTAGCAAGCCAATCGGATTGCGCATCGTTAAACGTTGGCTATGGTTTTGTTGGCTTTTAGTGTTCTTGACACCAACTCTGCCTAAGGATGGCAGAGGTAATGTATGAAATGGGCTGTGTATGGGTTTAATCAGAGTAGGGTGGGCAGCTACCATACATGCCCTCTGGATGTTTTACGACTGCTATTCCCAGCATTCCCTTTCCCTCCTTGCTTATTGGGCTGATGGGAGTTGTAGTTCAAAACCATCTGGAGGGCCACAAGTTTCCTATCCTGAACTTCTAAAGCAACAGGACTGTGGTTCTTTACTCCCTTTGAAAAGACCAAGCTCTGTGGTTTCAGGATGCCATTGGAGTGCCGGAATGCTCGTGCAGGTCAGCTGACCTTAAGTGAGCCAATCACAGCCAACTAGACCCTATAAAGCAGTGGTTCCCAACCTTGAGTCCCCAGATGTTCTTGGACTAAAACTCCCAGAAGCCTTCACCACGAGCTGTGCTGGCCAGGATTTCTGGGAGTTGTAGTCCAAGAACATCTGGGGACCCAGAGTTCAGAGCCACTCCTATAAAGCCCCAGTGGCTGGTTTTCTTTCCTAACAGTTCATCTCTGGGGACAAAACACCATCCAAGACTTTCACATCTCTTTCAAGGATGGTTGGGTGAAATTTGATTCTGGAGTTTGGAAGCCATCCCCTGGCGATATCAGACTTTGGGAACTTTGATCCCTGGTCCTGTTTAAAAGCTGGCTGGACATAAAAATGTTTTCCACGTCGTCGACACCGAAGTTGGTGTGATTTATCTTTTTTAAAAACAAACAAACAAGACACCTGTAAAAAGGAGAGCATCTTGAAATGATGATTCATTTATACAACACTGGCTTCATATGCTTGTCATTACACCGTACCCAGTAATTTAATTGAAAGAGAAATAGATATAGATGTATGCATAGCTCAGAAGGAAATATTGATAAATGGGAAGGTGTGCTGGCAAGATTTATTTGTAGAATATATATATATATATATATATATTGATGTGGAAATCCATTTCATTATGCAAAAGTAGCTGCAGAGGAGAAAGAGAAGGGGAAGAATAAAAAGGCCAGACAGGACGAGGAAGGAAGGAAGGAAGGAGCTCATGATGAAAGGAAGGAAGGAAGGAAGGAAGGAAGCCTACTTGAGTTTGGGTTCCCGTCCTTCGCTTGTGTACTGCCAGCAGATGAGTCCTATCAAGTCATGCACCTTAGCGTTGGCGATCGTCACCACCGTCATGGGTTTGCAACTTATCCTGGTTTGCGTGAAGCGGGAGGTAGACGTCAATTATTTTGGTTGCAGTCGTGCCAATGTGGCCCTGTTAGAAGAGAAGAGTTCATTCTACGCATCGGCTGTTGCACCGTTTGGCACAGAGCGACAAGACCACCCAAACCAGGTTTCAACCCAAGGATGGATGACTTGAGCTGAAAAACACAGCTTTGCTTCTAGGTTATCACCAGAGTTGGCTGGATAGCTCAGTGGTTAGGGTGCCTGGGTGTGGAGCCACAGGTTGGGAGTTCAATTCCCCACTGTGCCTCCCGGACGAAGAGCCAACCTGTGCAGCCTTGGGCACGTTGCACAGTTCCAGAGTGCCCCCTAGAGGAAGGGAATGGGAAACCACTTCTGAGTATTCTCTACCTGGAAAACCTAGAAAAGGGCCGCCGTAAGTCAAAATTGGCTTGATGGCACATGATTATCATTATCATAATGAGGGGGGAGAACCCATGGCTTGGATTCTGCAACCCAAATACTTGCAGGTCTGTGGTTTCTGCACCCTGTATAAATTAGACCACACCTTGTCTTGCATAATGGATTCATTCAGTAAAACGCTGAGGATTTTATTCCGCGTCTTCTCTGAGCAAACTGCACCAGAACACTGGCTATACATTTCCAGGATCTTGATACAAACTTATGGACCGTTAAAAAGGAAAGGGGGGGGGGGGAAGAGAACAGGAAAGCGAAGATTCGTAAGAAATGGAAGCGGTAACCCATTCCTATCTCCTGTGCTCTCTGCAAGATCTTCGACCTTCACAGAGCATCAGCTAGAGCAGGGGGTTAACAAACTTGAGTCTCCAGATATTCTTGGACTAAAAACTCCCAGAAGCCTTCACCACGAGCTGGCCAGGATCTCTGGGAGCTCTAGTCCAAGGACCCAAGGCTGGGAAGCACTGAGCTACATCATGAAACGTGGAATCTGGGGTTTTAGGGTCACAGCATCCTGACTATGCCATACCAGCTTCAAGGAAATGCTTGGCATCATGGCTGCGATGGCATATGGGTACAAGAGGAACACGGTTTTGATACACCCCAGCATCTCACAGCATGCTTGTGTTTCACATGATGCCCTCTTGAGGCACGCTCAGAAGGATGGTGAACATACTTTGCACAATCTGAACCACTTTTAGGAACAGAGGTTTTCTTCTTATACACACAGCTCCTTCCTTACAGCAGCTTCACTGGCTCTTTTCCTACTGGAGACCCCCGCGGAACGGTTCTGAACAATAACATCTCTACAGCTTGAGTCTACTAAGCCCTCAGAAATGTTGTATTCTCTCACACAAGACTGCCTAGGCTTTTGAGGTCTGTGGGAGAGGCTTCTCGTCCAGTCCTGTTCCTTTTTGAGGCTCATTCAGCAAGGATGCGAGACAGGGCCTTCTCCGTGGCTGCTCCCTGCCTTTAGAACTCCCTGCTAAGAGGAGCCAAAATGCTGTTCTTCTGCCAGAAGGCTGAGGTTTTTTTTATTTAGGCCACCCTTCCACCAACAACAGCCTAACACAAAAGGGTTTGTGACTGGGGATGCTTAAAGTTCTTGTACTTTTAATGTAAATTTGGACCTGAATTTTAATCAAGAGGTGCTTTAATGATGTTTCAATATATCTTAATACCAGTGGATCTAATTATATTTCAAGATTAATATTTATTGGGTTTCAGTGAGACTATTCTTCTTAACCATATGGGAGGTTGCCTTGGGTCCCTGTTCTGGGAGCAAGGAAGCATACAGATGGAAAAAGCTTATAAATAAAATAATAATTATTATCATCAATAAATTATTTATTTCTCTATTAACTGATCAATAAACGGTGAGCAAAATTAAAAAAACCAAAAGGGACACAACCGTCTGTCTTTACTTTCAGTCCAAAATAGGGGTTGGCAGAAACCCCTTGCCCCAAATGTCACATACATTGAGAGCAAAACTTTTGCAAACTAACCAAGAAGGGATTTAAATGGATATAACTGTATTTTACTGCAATGTCTTGTACTTTCTCCAAAAGTCTGTTCAGTGCTAGGGAGATTAAGGCTTAATTAAACAGGAGTGCAGCTAGCATAAAGTCTGCATTGGGAGAGAAACGTTTAATCTAGAGTTGACGGAATGCTATTTTTAAGCGATCAAGAATTTTAAACTGCAAAAAGGTTTAAGCTTCCCACCGGCGTCCCCTGGGTGTCTCTCCAGTAAAGCCACAAGGCTTTTTAATCTTTGCTTTGCCACTCACGGTTTGCACCTGGACACTGCTTGAGCTGAACTGGTCAAAGTTTTGGCTGCAGCTCTCTGGATTGTTTCATAACAAAAAGAGCGCAAGAAGCCGGCCAGGGTGGCGTGGATGGTCTCAGAAGGTGTAACTGGGAAATCCAGGTTTCCGTTCCCATTTAGTTGTGAAACTCGTTGAGTGACCTGTCTCTTCCTGTCCTACCTCGTAGGGGTATCGTAAGGGTAAAGTGAGGAAGAAGACAGCTATGCGGGTTGTCTAGAGCTCACTGGAGAACGGGTAAGGTGTAAACATAACTAGTACATAAGAACGTAAGAAGAGCCCTGCTGGATCAGGCCAAGGGCCCATCTAGTCCGGCTTCCTGGATCTCACCGTGGACCCACCAGATGCCTCTGGGAGAACACGAGAGACCTGTCTCCTGATCCCGCTCCCCTGCATCTGGCATTTGGAGGTCCCTTCCTCCAAGGGAAGCCTGGAGATTAGACACCCCCATCATGGCTTGTCACCTGCGATGGACTTTTCCTCCAGGAATCTGTCCCATCCCCTTTTGAAGGCCTCTAGGCCAGATGACGTCACCACAGCCTGTGGCAAGGAGTTCCACAGGATGTGGTGTAAATAAGAAAATAAGTTAGCTCCCTGCCCCAAGGTGCTTACAGTCTAAATTCTCGTAACAACCAAGGATTCGGATGGGAGAGGAGGGCAGGAAGAAGGCAAGAGATGAATGCCATGAACTGTGGAAAGCGCTATTTTCCCTGCCCTCCATATGGAAAAAGTTGCATGGATTCACATTACATCAGCAGCGAATCTGTCTGAGCTTCCCCCCAACCCACATCCCTCCCCAGCCAAAACCAGGAACCCATCCCCTATGCTATCCAAGATGTCAAGGGAACAACGTAACCCAAGAACAATGGATTTACGATCCTTATTTATCTTGTTCTTACGCTGGGAAGGCTCAAGTGAAAATTGGGCCTTCGTTGCTTGATCGTCGTTAATCTTTCTTCTGGAAAGATGACACGAGGACAGGGACGGGAGGTAGGCTTGCCAAACTGCTGACGCGCATGAACTCGAAAGGATCAACAGCGCTGAGCATCTGCACTTAAGTTTTCTTGAAACCATCTTGTTCGGAAGGGAATGGATGGCACTCATGATGGGGGACCGTCGCCTTTAGGGGTGACGAGCAGCCATACTCTTAAGGGCTCCTACCAGAATAAAAGGTACTGTAACGAAACCTCTTTCTCTCCTGCCCTCCTGGCAGCCTCTGGTTCTGCTGCATCAACCAGGCAGTGCACGGGTCTTCATATCTACACCAAGCCAGCCCAGAGGCTTTATGCTGCTTGATGGCAGCACAGCACGCTAAGCACATTAGATCTCAATTGGAGAGCGAGCCAGGGTCAGGCCTGGATAGGACTCGGATGGGAAACTGCCACGAAACGTCTCAGATTTTCAAGCAAGAACATCAGAAAATCCTGCTTAAAACCTTTGAGAACCATGACTGCAAGCCAGAGCTGGCTGGAGAGATTTCATACGAAATCCTAATGAAAATCCAACGGGCAATGTGTTCATTGAAGAAGAAGGGAATGGCCAACCACGTCTGAGTCTTGTCTACCTGGAAAACCCTGAAAAGGGTCATCATGTCAGAATTGACTTGATGGGACATGGTTACAGCAGGTCAGAGTTAATAATATTGGGCCAAAATGGAACAAGGATCTGACTGTAGACAAGGCAGCTTCCTATCTTCCCATGTATTCACCACCAAGGGTGTGATCAAGACTTTTTGAGACCTGAGGCCAAGGACCAAACGGTCATCCTGTTCCTGGTTTTATTTATTCTATCAGTTTGGTTCACTTCGTTCCTTCCTCCCACACTGGGAAACCGCCTGCCCCCAACATACAAATTGAACCCGAGGGCTCAGAAGCAGCAGCTGCCCTGTAGCAGGTGGAGCCCAGAGGGAGTTGCCCCACCGTGCAACCTCAATGAGGAAGAAGGACATTTGCCTTTCACGATGGAAGCAAGAAGGGACAGCGAACTAGCAAAACCCAACAGGACTGTGGGCGAGCCTATTTCAGCAGGAGCTTTCATGGAGTGCAATCCACTTATAAGGACACTATATGGGGTGCAGGTTTATATCCTATTACTTAATAGATTATATGTTGTTTTTGTTGCTAAAAAAAAAACATACAGCTACGTCTTTGAACATTGGGACCCATAATTTGCTCGGTTTTGCCGTGCGCCGTCACATTGCTTCCAACTTGAGCACCCATGCATTAAGGACCTCTGGAAGAGCCTAAAGGCCTGCTGCATCTTGAAAACTCAAGGCTGTGGCTTCCTTTATTGAGTCCATCCATCTCACAGTCGGTCTTCCCCAAATTTTTTCCCCCCACTGCCACTCACTTTTCCTCATCTTATGGCCTCTTCCAGTGCTTTTTGGCTTTGCATGAAATATACAGTGTATGATTCTCCCCATCCGTAACTATTTGTTTATTTATTTTTAAAATCTTTTTGTTCACTAGACACCCTTTCAACTTTAATCCAGTTGCTTCATCAGGTCGCAGCGCACTTGTGCTTCTCTCTTTTTCCCCCGTGGCTAAGGGCCTTCCTATCTGGGAGTCTCATCTTCCAGCACTATCTCTTGTTTCATTCTGGATTATTCCCTCATAGGGTTCCCAAAATATGAGATACTTAGAAGTGCTTTGCTGTTGCCTTCTGTGCAATATGAGCAGAGGTTGGCTGAAGTTTCACTGCCACTGATGATCAAAGATCTTCTATTGGGGTCACCTTCCATTAACGGCTGCCCCTCAGGAATTTCTCGGCCGCCATCACCACTGTAACGGTCAAACTCTTCTGCTGACATAGCTATTAATTCCTAAAGAAGACAGACGCGTCTTACTCGGTTGTCCCAGCTTCCACCATTGGGTGATGCTTCATGACAGACTCTTAGCTTCCCGATGGCATTGTTCTTACTTTCCCTGAAACACCCGACCCTCCCTAATCATGTTAAGGTGTGCATCCAAGAGGGGGAAACAACGAAGTGCCCCCCTCATTTTGATTTCCAAACACAAGATATTGTTTTGGGCTTTCGGAAGCCTGAGAAACACTGGTGCGGGGCAAAGCACAGCTGTTTTTAGCTGTATACAGATGTTATCGTGCACCTTCTTGGAAACGACTATGGATTTTCCATCCAGACATAGCAGTATCTTCAGATTTCACTTACATTATTTCAGGCTCTTAAAAGGACTGTGGTTAAGACTGGAAAAAAAAGAGATGGCGCCTCCCATTTCCGGTTCTGTCGGGAAGCATAAAGCCGTTGGGTCTCACATTCCTAGAGTTTTAGAATTATAAAAACCCCGGATTGCAAAACCAGGGGAGCATCCAGGAAACAATTTAGGCACTGGATCCACTCCACTGCCCTCCCACGGAGCAGTTTCAGTGATGGCGATTCAATCATTTTATAGGATAAAATCAATATGTGTTAAATATAAAACCAAGGGATTTTTTAATTTTATTTTAAAGAGACCTATAAAGAAGAGTTACCTGTTTTAAGACTTCAACCCGGCAATAAAAAGGAGCCTTTTTGAGATTTAATACGAAGTCCTAATGAAAATCCAACGGGCAATGTATTCATTGTCCATCCAGCCTTCCATTCTACATATCAACCTGGTGCGTCTCATCGAGACAAAAGCCTGTCCGTTTGAGACAGAGCAATGTTATTTATTTTAGTCCATCGTCTGCTTCGGAGAGGCGAGCCAGAGGCAAGAGAGGAGGTTCTGGGTGCAGACTATGGACTTCCCTACTGATGGGAGGCTGGGCTCTCTCTCTCCCTGCCGACCCTCTGCTGGCTGTCAAAGCCATTTAGTGATCTCGGTTCCCAAGATACTGGATGGACGGCTCAGGGGTCTACGTATCTGGCTGCGAAGCCAGAGCTTGAGAGTGCAATCCCCCTAGTACCTCCCGGGAGAAGAGCCAGGCTGTGTAGCCTTGGGCCAGCTGCACCGTCCCAGGGTGCCCTTCCAGAAGAAAGGAAGGGGAAACCACTTCTGAGCAAAAGGGTCATCAAGTCAGAATTGACTTGACAGTACAGGATGATGATGATTTGTAAGAGAAGACTGAAGCCCACCAATGTTTTCCTCCACAAAGTCCTCCTGGCTTCCCCCTGCCCTCATCCATTGGCCCACGGTGGCCTGAACCCTACGGGTGTTCAGGCGAGGTTTGCCTAACATCCCGCGGCAGGTCGCAGCGAACTGATGAGGTACCGGGGTGCATCTCGGCTGCGCAATCAGGCGCAGGGCTGAGATGTGCTTCGGCACCCGGTCAGTTAAGCTGAAATTGGCTGCGGCAAGTTAGGCAAACTGGTACATGAACAGGAAGAGGGCTCTGGCCAGACTCTTATGAGCAGGCACTACTTCAAACGCCAACCTAGCCGTGATCTCCCACATTTCATCACAGAGTTGAAAGGGATCACAAGATCACCTTGATCAAGCCCTCCCCGTGCAGGAAATGCAGAACTCAGGCATCCACCCCCAAATCCTGTTTCAAAACTTTAAAGAAAGAACAGCCCACTGCTTTGCAAAGAATCCTTTCCCGCAGCTGAAAAGCTCTGATCATCTGGATGTTCTTTCTATTATCCAGCTGGAATCTCCTTTCAGAGAATCACAGAATAATGGAGTTGGAAGGGGCCTATAAGGCAATTGAGTCCAACCCTCTGCTTAAGGTAGGAATCCAAGCGAAAGCAGATCGGAAAGACGATTGTCCAATTTTTCTCTTGAAGGCCTCCAGCATTGGAGCGCTCACCCCGCCCCCCCAACAAGTCATGGGCTCCAATGTCATACTGCTCTAACAGTTAAGAAGTTTTTCCTGATCTTCAGCCGAAATCTTCTGCACTCTGGGATGATCAGAACAGATCCTGCCTCTCCTCTTTTTGACTACCTTTCAAGTATTTCTTCTGATGTGAATCCAACTGTTTGAGTCCTGCTTTCTGGAGCCACAGAAAAACAAGATGGCAATCCTTCAGAGACCTAAAGGTGGCTATCATATCCCCCCTCAACCACCTCTTATTCAGGTCCCTCAACCATTTCTCAACGGGCAGTGGTTCCTAACCATGGGTAACCTAGTTGTTTTTGGACTGCAACTCCCCAAACCCCTGGCCAACACAGCTAGTGGTGATGATTTCTGGGAATTGCAGTCCAAGAACACCTGGGTTATCCAAGGTTGAGAACCACTGTAATAGTGCTTCGTTTCTATGTAAAATCTAACTCCATCTCAACCATCGAAGACTTAATTTAGTACAAACGTGTACTGCTGATGTGCAAACACACACACACACACACACACACACACACACACACACACACACACACACACACACACACACACACACACACACACACGACTCCTGGAGTGTGACAAATACATGACCAATTCATTAACAGTAGTAATTCACCACTTCTCCCTGTACAAAGAGTTCAGTGACTAAATGTTATATCACTTTAAGATTAGACGGCCTGATGATATATAATGCAAAATATTTTACCGAATTGTTATTAGTGAGTCATAAAACCCTCTTAAATAATTAATCTTTCATGCACATCCAGCTTATCCAAAGTTAGCATTTAATTAGATGGCCTTGGTGCAAACGAGCATGGTACTTTATTTGCTCAATCAGTATACGTCTCTCCAATAATTAGAATTAATTCAAGCCATTGACTCACCTCCAACAAACAGTGTAAAACATGAGATAGAAACAAATGGAGTTTTGGGTGGATGTGTGTGTGTTTTAATTTCTTGGCTGAAGCTTCTCCCCACCTTGTCCCCAGACTTTAGAGGGGCAGAAATGTAGCGTTTTCCATTTTTGAGTTTAAGAGAAAGAAAGAAAGAAAGAAAGAAAGAAAGAAAGAAGAAGGAAGGAAGGAAGGAAGGAAGGAAGGAAGGAAGGAAGGAAGGAAGGAAGGAAGGAAGGAAGGAAGAAAGAAAGAAAGAAAGAAAGAAAGGAGGAAGGAAGGAAGGAAGGAAGGAAGGAAGGAAGGAAGGAAGGAAGGAAGAAAGAAAGAAAGAAAGGAGGAAGGAAGGAAGGAAGGAAGGAAGGAAGAAAGAAAGAAAGAAAGAAAGAAAGAAAGAAAGAAAGAAAGAAAGAAAGAAAGGAGGGAGGGAGGGAGGGAGGGAGGGAGGAAGGAAGGAAGGAAGGAAGGAAGGAAAGAAAGAAAGAAAGAAAGAAAGAAAGAAAGAAAGAAAGAAGAAAGAAAGAAAGAAAGAAAGAAAGAAAGGAAAGAAGAAAGAAAGAAGGGAGGGAGGGAGGAAGGAAGGAAGGAAGGAAGGAAGGAAGGAAGGAAAGAAAGAAAGAAAGAAAGAAAGAAAGAAAGAAAGAAAGAAAGAAAGAGAGAAGGAAGGAAGGAAGGAAGGAAGGAAGGAATGGAAGGAAGGAAGGAAGGAAGGAAGGAAGGAAGGAAAGATAATATGTATTTTTCTGTTAGGGGGAGAACTCAAACACCCAGTAGCTCAGGCTTGGGAAAGGTTTGGTCTTCCAGATGTTGTAGGACTTTAATGTCCAGAAGCACTGGCCAGCATAGCCCATGGCAAAGGACTAATAGATTTGGAGTGCAAGAATCTGGAGGGCCAAAGTTTGTGGGCCCAGCAGTAGCTTCTGCGACAACGGCAGCCACCTTGATTTCTAAAGAAGCCAGGTTTTCTGCAATCTGGCTCCTGAGACATCTAACAGGCATCTCGTGTCACAGTGCCCTCTGAATCCATCCTCCAGGTGGGGAGAGCTGGGACACCCTTAATCCCAACATGGGCGACGAACAGCTGTGTCCCATAGAACCGGGACTGTCAGGGTCCAGGAGGCTGAACCCCAAGTGACGTTAGCTCTTGGCCAGAGTCCAAGGAGAAGGCTGGATCCTCTTCCCAACTCGGAAAAATGATGCAGAATGAAGGCAGGAGCTTGACTCCAGCAGCTCCATTATATGATCCTCAAGGTCTGGGACGATGAGTGTGTCAGAGGTATGCCTTCTAGCCTCAAGTCATACGTGCTGTGTATCTTGACCCTTTCTGTTGACTCTCTTGCTCTGTACGACTTTGGATTGGCCTAACTAGGCTTCTTGAACTGTGCATGTTTGCTACTACTACGGCACTGGCTGACTTTTAGACTTTGGCTTTGGATCTCCCATAGCTGGTTTACTTGAACTCTCTGGTAGGACCTCTGCTCGCTGGGTCTCTGCTTTGCCGCTTGACCCTGATTCTGAACTTCCTGCCTAGGCCTGCCTATAACTCTACGTGACTCAGCCTGCCAAAACAGGGTTCCTGGGACCAGCCTTCCTGGAAGCCGAGCGACTCGGCTCCTAGAAAAAAACTGAGCAGAGAAGCAAAGCAGAAATTCACCCTTCCCTGTGAAGGATGATTGAAAGGATGCGTCCCCCTTGGACCAGTGACCCTAACAAAGAGACATCAAAGAACCTTGTTTCTGCAGAGCAGCTTTTTACATATAATCTATACCTTGCAACTCTCCTCTGGCACTTGACCGTACCATGTTTGGGACCCATCCTGCTGAAAGGCCAAGCCGCCCGGCAAGATCAGATGATATTCCGATGGGGCCCCCCTCCCCAAGCCAAGGAAAGGAAAGGGCATCAAAATAATGAAACTTCCGAGGACTGCCCATTTATCTCAACGCCGCCTGCAGTAGAATCCCATTAACATTCTCACTTAATTTATCTCGTTTGGGCTGTCACCGCTCATAAAAATTTAACCCCGTAATTTCCTGCGACCCAAAGCAGAACGCCGTTGCGAACCGTTCGACGCCATGTAAATAAAGACCCCCTCGTTACATGTTGGTATTCCTAAAGGGTTGCAATCGTTTAGCAGCATCGCCTCTCTGCCTGCCGCCCTGCGCTATTTTTTCAATTAGAGGCCCAGATGTTTCCGAAGCTCCAGTAAGCAATGGCAGTTATGAAGGATGCTTTATCTGCGCTGCACTGATGATGATGGCGGCATCAGCTCCAGGCCGCATTAACATACTCATGTTTTATTCCAAGATTTCCCTAATACCACCCCCCCGCCCTGCACCCTTCCCTTCTAATGTTCCAGTTAATTATTATAGCACATAAAGCAGACTACAAGATCACACCCTCTCCTCTGGGCTGGAAGCTTTAAGCTGCTTCGGCAAGATCTGTACACACCGAACAATGGGCTAAATTACACAAACGGAGGAGAGCAGGGATGGTGCATCTCAACAGCCAGCGATTTGGCAACCTTCGCGACTGGGGAATAAATGCATACAAAATGGAATAGAAATACCAGGCGGGCGCCTTGCTGTACATGGACACACGCATACACGCACACCTTCATTCGCTGTCGTCATGGCATGGAACGGATGTCTCCGAATTCAGAGATCTATCGGTGGATAGGAACAGTCAACAAAATGAGACTGTTAACATTCAATCGCGGGCGTACAAGAAACTGGGAACATACCCCGGTCAATGCCAACGCTCGTCACACTTGTCTTGGGTCGTCAGCGTTCATACGCAGCCGTCACGATTCATGAAGTCTTGGACACTCACCCATAATTTTGTATCTGTTTCACTAACGAATGTTTTAATCGCACGTGCAGTTTTTGTTCTCTTTCTGTTTCCTCAAAACCACTGTTAACTACCTTGAAAACAGATCCCCTGCCCTAAAAGAGGAAGGGCCCAGGGGGAGATTACTTCGAAATGTTGCTGGTCGACATTCGTCCCCACTGACCTTCCCTAGCAAACCAGTTAAAGAACAGGGCACATTGCCATGACGAGATCAAGCAACCAACACAGCCCAGAAATGAACCCACCGAGGCAGAGCTAAGCAGCCATTAACAGGAGTAAACAGATGGGTATTATTTCTTTCCAAAGCCCAACTGAAGCTGGAACTTAGGGAAATATTTCACATTTTTATCGCAATCTAGAACAACCAAGACGGCTGGGACCAGGTTCTCTTAGGTCCATTTCTGAAAGCGTATGGGATTACCTTTGGCTTTAAGTCAAAGATAGCACTCTATGGCCCACCTGCTGCTGTGGCACTCACTAGAAGCCCCAGTATCCAGCTCCTTTGGCTCTGCTGGCGAGGGCTCATGGGAGTTGTAGTCCGACAACATCCAGAGGTTGCCCACCACTGGTTTATGGGATTAGTTCAGTGGAATAATTGTATTCTGTGCTAAGAAAAGAAGGGAGGACGGATGGTTTGCTTCTGACAATCTATTCACATTCCGTGACGGAGGAAAAACCTTTAACAGGAAGTAAGGATAGCCCTCCTTGTAAATAAATTAACAGAACCATCATAAACATTATATAAATGGCTGGAACTCTGCTACAAGACCTTTTAACAAAAATGAGGATGACGACGATGATGATAATAATGATGATAATAACAATGATGACGACGACAATAATAATAATAATAATAATAATAATAATAATAATAATAATAATAATAATATGCTGTCACACCTCCCAAGTTTGAAAATGAGGCCCACGTTCGGATACTAAGCCGCTGCTCGCAGAGTGCTGACAGCTTAAGTATCCCGGGGATGTTTGCCAAGTTTTGCTGGAACAATTTTTAATATATCACCGTGTCACTTTTTAATGTACCCCAATCTATTAACCACATGGCAAACTAACAGGGGGTTTTAAAACACGGGCTTTATACGTTTGTGCCTGTGATTCATTAAACAAATAGCCTGCGTTTCACAAATCATCCTTCTAATTAGTCTTTGGCCAGGCGCGCCGCCTTTTCCTTGGTGAAGGCCGCCATCTGAAGTGCGCCAAAGGAGCGGGAGGGCTTCCCGCCCCGGCCACCGAACTCGCAGGCGAATCTGTGCCCTCCAAAACGCCCTGTCGCCACGTTAGCGGGGGCTGGCAGCGTACCACGTGGCTGCTGCCCCCCCCCCTCGGGCGGAGGTAACGTCTTTGCAGGTGCTGCAGTCAGCTGGAATGAGCAGTCCAGCTGCTACGGAAAGATGTTCCCCTTTAATTATTGTCCCTTTTCCTCCAGGAGAGAGGTCGGGAATAACAAAGGAAACTGTCTCGGATCTTCTTAGAAAAATAAGAAAAGGAGAGGGAGTTAGTGGAAGCCAGTCAAATTCCTGGCAACAGAGCAGAGGGAGGAAGCCAAGGGCTTAAAGGAACAAAGCCGGAAACCTGCTCTCTGCAAAGCGCGATCTTTGCCCAGCTAAGCAATCTGACCCACTAACCTATGTTAATTTGATGGCTGGAGGATGCCCAGCCCTCATAATATCTGGCACTGCATGCTGTCTTTGTCTTCTCCCTGCATGCATTTGGTGCAATGGCAGCCACCAACCAGCGCTGCAACCACGCCACCGGGTATGACTACGGCCGGGCCAGGGGTGTAGGGAGAATGCGACGCCGAGGGTGACAGAGAATCATCCCTGGGGATGATTCCTTGCCCTGAGAAAAAATGCAACCCAGGAAGGAACCGGGAACCGTTGATAGACTTAAGGAGGATGTAAAGGAGAGCGTTTGACAATCTGGGGAAAGCTGACGAGCAGCAGATTCAGGACAAGCCAGGGAGAAGGGGGAAGGAACGTTTTCACCTAGTGATGGAATTGGCAGTCCCGAGACGCAAAAAAAATTAGCTCACGACGAGGCTCGCAGGTGTCAACTGCATGGATTTGTCCGGGCCCTTCCAACGCAGGAACAGATTAAGGTACGGACAGAAATGAAACCCAAACCTGCAAGAACAAGGCAGAGGCAACGTGTGGTCCCCATGATCACACAAATGTAAGAAGGGGCGATGCCTTTGATAGTACCACGAACTATCAAACAAGTTGCAAGCTTTCGTGGCGAAAACGCCACGGCTTCCAAGTTTAGCACAAACCCCTTCACGGATAGCGCAGGGAAAAAAATGCAAACAACTAGTTCAAAAGTTGGCGGTACGTGGCTGAGAGATGATCCTAGTCTGCTCAAGGCAGCCGCCTCAAGCAACTTTGCAGCATCGTTTGGAATGTTTACACCCCTCTCTTAGGACCAAAAAAGGTTGACAATTACTCTCTGATGGCACCCCCCCCCCAAAAAAAACAACCCACTGAGGATGCTCTTCCTTGCCCCAAGCAGAATACCATCCTGTTGCTTCCCTAGAGACTCCACCTGGGCCTGACTCTACCACTGCGGGAAATCATAAAGCTTCTGGGAGATTAGGCAGGTCCTTGGTCTCATCCTGCATGGCGCTTGGTTGTTCTTTCAGGACAGGTTGAGCCGGCTGGCTTGGCTGGACTTTAACAACCGGTTGGGACTTACATGTCCCCATGCCTGGAGGAAGGAAGGGCAACGCTAAGACCCTACAAGAGCGGCTTCCATCATCATCATCATCAGCTTATCGAGTGGAATTTGGACTCAAATCTCTCCCTCTTTCATCCGGGCGTCGACAGCCCCACGGCTCATTTCTTTCTGCCACCCGGGGAAGTGAAATATTTCATCCTGTTCTCCCCCGCCCCGCCCCCCCCCCCCGCTCCCACTACTGCAGTGGTTCCCAAACTTTTTCAAGTCACATCTCCCTTGATTCTGTCCCGGAGGCTCCCTGGCACAAAAAGGGCACTGCTGATGCTGTCGCCTCTTCTCCTCCTGAGCAGGCGGGTGTCCTGGAACACGGATGCATCTCACCCCAGGGTCTACGCCTGGGCAAAGGCAGGCACAATGTCAGCTGGCACGTAGGGAGACCGGCTGGCCAAGGAGAGGGAGAGAGAGGTGGTGGCGAAGGATGAGAGGATTCCACGGGGCCCCGGCTGGGTTTGGTGGCATGCCAGGGCACTGCAGTACACAGTTTGGGAACCACTGATCTATTCCAAAACTCTGAGACGCCTGTTTGCAGTCCCCGTTTGTTGAGGATTTTTTTAAAAAAAGCATTAAGAATCTAAGATTGGGTGACGAAGCGAAGGAATGAATTGATAGAGAGAATGGCGTAATTCCACGAAAAGTGGCTTGAAAAAGTGTCAAGAGTGGGAAATGCCAGAACCATCCGCTTTGCCAGTTTCCACGGTTTGATTTCCACGTGTTAGGAGCAAACTTTGAAGGACTAATTTCAAGGTTCTCTTCCTTTCCCCTCTTAACCCAACAGATTCAACGACGACAGCAAATCACAAGTCCTATTGGGGTTTCACGCAAATGGTGAACCAAGGAAGCAACACTATTGACATTTATGAAGGGTTCACGAAGCTGAAGGGTACTTCTCCTTGAGACCTGATTCAATCTGCATCATCTAGTGGGCTTAGAAAATATCTTTCCAGAAGTCAAGAGGAGGAGGAGGAGGAAGTCCAGGTTGCGCAATGGCTCTCCCATAAGGAATAAAAAGAAACCACCTTTCTGAAAGACTGAAAGAACTGTGCATGTTCAGCCTTGAGAAAAGAAGACCGAGGGGAGATAGGATAGCCCTTTTCAAAAACTTGAAAGGAAGTCCTACAGAGGAGGGGCAGGATCTGTTCTCAATTATCCCAGAGTGCAGGACTCATAATAATGGGCTCAAGCCACAGGAAGCCAGATTTAGGTTGAATGTTAGGAAAAACCTCTTAACTGTTAGAGCAGTACGACAATGGAACCCATGACCTTGGGAGGTGGGTAAGCACTCTGACACTGCAGCTATTCAAGAGTTAATTGGACCACCATCTTTCGGATCTGCTTTGATTTGGATTCCTGCCTTGAGCACAGGGCTGGACCCAATGGCCTTAGAGGCCCCTTCCAACTCAATTATTCATTGATTCTATGAACTCCATTCTTATTCTTTAAGTTATAGGTCAGTTTCTCAGTAAGAGCTACGTACATGCCTTGTTCTCTTTCACTCAAAAAATGCAACGTTGAGTCCCTCTAGTGATTTCTACATCTGAGCCATTTCCATTCCTTGCTGCCGTGAGTAAAATAACGAACAATCCTTTCTGCAGAAATCGTTTCTGTGCTCCCCCACCCCCAACAAAACGAGACAGCCACAGAAGAGCTCCACCTTTTTGGACATTTTGATGTGTGGCTCCTAACACCGCATCAATTACTTCCTCTGAAAAGCTAGACACTTTAGGGCAGCAAAGCCACATGTGAAACATTGTTTTCCTCCACTGCCACTTATCACACCCACCCCTCCTACAACCCAGATGCAGTTATATGGGGCACATACACTGTCTGTGTAGTACTTTGCAATTATTCTCTGTGAGAATAAAAATAATCAATCAATCAGTCGGAAGATACGAGACCTCCTGTTCTTCCCTTATGTTTGAACCTCTCTGAATAAGTCTTATAAAGTGAAAAAGGATCAGATTTGGATAGCACGGTGTAGTGGGTAGACTACTGGACTACGATGCATGAGACCTGGGTTCAAATCTCCACTTGTGCACAGAAATTTATAGGGGTTGGTGGCACTGGCAAAATCAATCCAAATGTCACACATGGCTTAAAAACACTGTAAGTAAGCAGTAACATGACTGTACATCACAACACAAAACCACACATTAGATATCGAATGATTCACATTTTATTTTGAAAAGGGGTGTGTGTGTGTGTGTGTGTGTGTGTGTGTGTGTGTACACACACACACACACACCTGGCTTGGGACTTTCAACTTTCCATAAATACACATTACATGGAAACCAATCTAGACCAGTGGTTGCCAACCTTAGGTCCCCAGATGTTCTTGGACTGCAACTCCCAGAAATCCTGGCCAGCACAGCAAGGGGCAAAGGCTTCTGGGAATTGCAGTCCAAGAACATATGGGGACCCCAGTTTGAGAACCACTGCACAGACTAGACAACTATATAGTAATTGTAGGTTTCAAACTCAAAGGAGAGCAGTATGGATCTTATATTCCTATTGCTTGATTGCTCACTTCACTTTCTTTAGAAACAACAACCTCATATTTGAAACATTCATGCGATAATGAAACATGCAGTAAAAAAACAAAATATAAAATCAAGACCTATTAACATTTTCTGAGAAACTGAGAGCGGACCTGGGCTACTTGAGGAAGGCTTGCAAAAAGTGGTATGCCTTCAACATCGAGATAAAAATTTAGTTTTCCATAGTTACAGTATTTTAACATTTATATGTTTCAAAAATATTTTAATCCTTGGCTTGTTCAATTACTTTTTAATGATTTATTTGTTGCCCTGAATCCTGTTGTTTAGCGTAGGAAATTGCGCCTGGGTAGGTCTACGGAATCAATGGGGACTTGGTGAACCATCTCATCTCTTGATCCCATTGATTCAAATGGGACTACTCTAACTGTGATTTACACTGCAGTTAAGAGTAGGCCAATTCGAGTCAATGGAACTTGCGTTCTAAACAACTTAGCATTCTCTCTCTAAGAAAAACACTATTTGGATATTGCTTAGTATTCTAAATGCGATCCTTTAAAATGAAAAGTGCATACATGTAACATCAATGGAAGTGTAGGTTTTGTCACCTTAACTTTTACAGTTAGCTCTGTGGGTTTTATTGCAATATTTTACTGCTTTGTCTTATAACTTTAATGCAGTACGGTATTGCGTGTGTGTGTTGTTTTTAGTATGCCATCTTGGCCGATTGAGATAAGAGGATATAAAAACCCTATACAATAAAATTAAAAGCTGGAACACTTTCAGGAAGCAAAAGGAGATGGGTGGGCTGACTTCAGCTTTGCGTGGTCTGGTTTAATTTGAAAATGCAAGACTCCTCACAATGTGCTTCTGTGTTATTTAAAAAGAAAGAACATACGCCTTGTGTTAAATAATTTCGTTATCAGCAGTCCTGCATAAGGACTTATACATTCCAGTACCCTTGGCCCGGCCCACAAATAATGGGTGAATTAATTAAATTAATCCAATCAACCAGGTACTAAATTCAGCATATGAGCATAAGGCCCTTGTGATGTTGCCAGACTACCACTCCCATGAGCCCTGCCCACTGCCCATCAAGGTTAAGACGGATGGGACTTGTTGTCTATCACTCAGAGTAAAACATACCCAAAATATTTTGAGGTCAGAGCAACAAATAGCATCATGCCACCATCCGAGTTCACATCCAAAGACAGTCATGTTGCAGGAGGCAGAAAACTCTACACGTATCTCCCTTCCCACCTTTTGGAGGGGGTGGGGATACTGCATGAAAAAACCAAATAACATCATGAGACCAGAGGTGGCTGTCTCACTATGCCTAATGGTCGGGCTGGGCCCCACCAAAAGGTTTCCCAGACCTCCTTGTAGAATCCACCTTCCTCAATGAGGTGCCCTCTAGATGTTCTGGGACTACAGCTCCCAGCAGCCACTGATTAGTGGCCATGCTCACTGACGCAGATGGGTGTCAGAGTGCAACCTCTAGGGGCAGTGGTCCCCAAATCTGGGTCCCCAGATGTTCTTGGACTAAAACTCCCAGAAGCCTTCACCACTTACGGTGCTGTCCAGGCTTTCTGGGAGTTGCAGTCCAAGAACATCTGGGTGCCCAAGGTCCACTGGACTAGACGGTGTTTAGGTAGCAACAGAACGTTGAGAACTGCCTTTCAAACATCCAGAGATGGAATGGAATGGGCAGCCTCTCCAGAAATAGAGGGTTACCAACAAAGTCTTGCAGGAAATGTCCAAGACAGAAGCTCTACAGCAGTGGTTCCCAATCTCCAGATGTTCTTGGACTAAAACTCCCAGAAGCCTTCACCACTTGCTGTGCTGGCCAGGATTTCTGGGAGTTGTAGTCCAGGAACATCTGGGGACCCCAGTTGGAAAACCACTGATTTAGTGGGCTACAGGTTCCCCACTCCTGCACTGGCTAGGCTAGGGGGGACAAAGAGCAGTCTTCAGACACAGGAAGTAGGAAGGCTGCTGAACTGCCTTTTCCTGCCCTAATAAACAGGCTTTTGGTTACTTTCCATTAAAAAAAAAACCACATGCATGACTGCAACCCCTGGAATCTGCACACGACTGGGCTAAATGGTCCATCAGAAACTAACCTCCACTCCATCAAGAACCCAGGGGCTACCATCCGGTAGAAAAGCACACATACCTAAGCACATACTAAGTAGATTTATCTGAGGGCACCAATCTTTGCTGGCTATTTTAATATCTATTCTAAATCTTGAAACCATGACCGCATCCGGAGTCCTCCGAGACAGAGCAGATTAGAAATCTTAAAAAATCAATAATGATTTATGAAATTAAAATGATGACATGAGACCAGACAGGAAGCCAGTTTTCACCCTTAAACAAAGCAAATGAAAAAGAATTGTCTAAGATATATGTTCGAGAATACTGTGCCTGCCTCCCTCGCTCGCCATCAATAAATAAAGTCGGGAATTATATATATTTTTTGCTAATAAAATAATTCAACCCTTCCTTTGGCTATCTGGAATGTTGACTTATGAACACGTTTCGAGTTGGAACCATTTATAATTAAGTGAAGGATAATGACATTAGACCAAAGCTTAAAATCAATTAAATTGAATAAAATGCAATATGATCCAAGCAGAAGATTAACTAGACTGTCATGGAAAATTGTATTTTTTAAATTTTTATTCTAATTAAACATGTTCTAATTAAATGACCGCTGCTTTGGAAATACTTCCTCCCTCCTTCCCAGCCGCTCAGCTCATCAGTATCTGCTTCGAACTGCTCGTTCATTAAAATTATATTCTCTCTCTCATTAGAAATGGCCTCACTTCCTCCTTCCCCCTCGGTATTTTTGATAATCCTTTGTGGTAAGCACTGTAAAGAATATTCCCCAACCCCTCCTTCCATCAGGCCCTCCCCAGTTTTTTCGCTTTTTTTGTCCAAACCAATGCAGAATAACGAGTCTTCGCTCATGATCCACAGGGTTTTGAAAGGATCTTGTGGGGTTCACTCAACCTGTGGGGGGGGGGGGAAGTACGAAGTTCGTAGGAATTCGAAGATATTAAAAATCAATGGCACTAAAAATAAGGAGGGGAAGTATTCCCCTCAGATCACCACCACAATGGTTCAACCGGGGGGGGGGGGGGAGAGACTCAAGTCGCAGGACCTGCTGTCAAGCTGGACATAAATCGTACCTGTGACTCGACTCAGACTCAACTTGGGTTTGCTTTTTTAAATGACTTGGACTCGGTTCCCACCCATCCCCTCCTTTTTTTTCTGGGGGAAAAAAAAGCTTGTATTTAATAGGGATTTGAGCTTGGGACTTGGGTGTTGAGACTCAATAGGGAAGACTCAGACTTGGGACTTGGACCCAAAGACTTGCCAACGTCCCTGGCTGAAAAAAAACAAGAGACCACCCACCAAAACGGCATGAGAATAAACCAACCCATCATGGCTTCATCGACTGAAGTGGAAGATACGACAGCTTTTTTAAAAAACCTTACCTGGTCCAGAGGAAACTGCCACTCAGTACCTTTGGGTGGGAAAGTTTTAAATGTTTTAAAATGGTTTCTAATCTCAATATTGTTTTTAAAAACACATTTATATAATATTTTAAAACTGAGTTTGTTTTATAGTTTTATCTGTTGTGAGTCGCCTTGGGTCCCCTACGGGGGAAAAGGAAGCATACAAATAATATATATGAATGAATGAATGAATGAATGAATAATCAAAAAAGAAAAAAGCTGTTGCCTTCATATTTTGCTTTTGCAGGTTTTCAGAAGCTTTCAGATGGAAGTGGGCTGGCTTTTATCTGATCCAGCTCAGCTCATAAGCTCCTGGCAGATTGTCCAACTGGACTCGCCGTTCAACACAGTTTTCTTCCAAGACATCTTTTCCTTATTTTGCTTGGCCCCTAATGAAGAAAATTGGCTGTGGCTGCAAGGTAGACAAAAGGAAGCCCTGCTTTCTACAACCAAGAGTGAACAAACTGGATTCGCGGCTGCAGTTTTTGCAAAGAAGCCGCCAGCTTAAAATTTCAAGGTTAGAACAAACCCACGGAAATATCCACAGAGGCTTAAGGTACAGCAGCAAAGCGTAGCCGAGGCTCTCCCGCTCATGACGCCAGGTCTACTAAGTTATTTTGGTATCTGAGACACAGGGGAAACCCCCCCTACAAATCTTGCCCCAGCGAGCAAAAAAATAGAGAGGAAAAAGAATCAGCACTAACAAATGTTAAAAGCATGTTGCCTTTACATGACACGAAACCTGCGGTTGGAGGCAGAGGGCTCACTCTGTCTAACGGTAGGGTCGGGCTAGATTCTCACTCCCCAGAAGGAACAGGCTTTCTTCAAATGCAGAACTCGATTCGTACAGGAGAGTGAGGATGCGAATATTATACGCTCCCTTTCAGAAACGTTAAATTCAAAGCTTTTGCTATGAAGCCTAGCTCTTAAACACAGAGCAAGGATTCCCCAGGGAAACGGCGCAGGAGAAGTCCTACGGAGGAGCCCGAGTCAAGGGGGTGAGGTGTGGTGGTCACACTCCCCTTGCCGTGCTTTTTCATTATGTGGTGACAAACCTGTGGGGTCCCCCCCCCCTTGGATTGCTTTCCAAGATAAAGGAAGAGAAGAGAAGGCCATTACAAACTCTAGAGAATCGGCACAGCAAATCGCTTAAATTAAACCTGCATTCCATTCGCCTTGCACGGAACGCGTGCGAACCACGTAACTAAGTTTTCTCATTTCATACTCTAGTACTCCTAAGTAAATAAGGGGGAGGTTGAAGAGGGAGCAAAACACACAGAGAGAGAGAAGGACAGAAGAGTACTGGTGATGTGGGGGGTGGAAAGGGAATAAAGTTTTTTTTACCCCACAAATGGAATCTGTCACTTTACTGGGCTGTGATCTTTTTCGCTCCTGCATCCTAAATGCACATGGAGATATTATATGCACTTTCTATTTAGCAATTTAATTATATCTTTGCCGTCGGAGAGTGGCAGTGGTTTGCAGTAATAATCAGGTGAAAGCATTCTCACATTAATATGCTGGAATCCGATGTGTTAATTTGATGCAACTTTGCGTTGACAATATGTGATTAATTTGTTCCAAGGCTAACGTTGCTCCCGGGCTCTGACAGTTTAAAATGCTGGGTTTCTTTCCCATATCACTGGTTGACACGCCTCAGCCCACTGTTTTCTTAGGAGCACTGCTAATTTGTAATGAACTGGCTTTTCAGGGGGGCCCTTCATTTTTAATTCTGTCAGAGTTACTTCCTTGAGGAAAATTACAAGTTTCTGTAGGTGTGATTAGTGCCAAGTGCCGCTTGATAAGAGGTTTGAGAAAACAAGGCTTTCTAAAGAAGTCGGTATTTAATCTGCAGAAAACAGATTTATTGCTTCTAGACAGATAAATATAATAGAAAATTCTGTGTCCCCCCCCCCCACTTTCTTTTTATAAAGCTATTTTCAACTTCTTCTGATGTCTCCCTGCTCTGCTTTTCAATTTCTCCTCTGCAATCTTCTTTCCAAAATAATATTTTATTTTGGAGCTGGGGGAGAGGGGGGGTCTTCTTTAAATGCCAACACCGTGGCCTCTGCGTAGGCAAAAGCAAAGGATGATTTAGAAGCCTTCGGGAAACAGAATGAGAGCTAGTCATGGGAGCAGAATAAAAGGTGGCACCCAAATTATACATCTGTGATGAAGGGGTGATGGAGGAACCCACGAGAAAAAAATATGCAGAATTGCTGTAGCAAAGAAATGAAAGGAATTCAACTGACAACAGTATTAGAAGCCGTGATGCTGATGCTTAACAATTAGAACAGTAGCTAAAATGTCCAGCGGTTGTAGGCATCTCAGTCGGCTGCAGCAAAACCAATAAATACCCCTGCCGCCCCTCTTAAAGACTAACTAGGCACCAGACAGCCGCTGGGGAGATTCTGGAAGTCATCGTCCAAAGCCACAAATCACAAATTATTATGACTCTTGGAAGCAGATGCTCAGTGGTTTCGGCATCTGGCTGTGGAGCCAGAGGTTGAGAGTTTGATCCCCCCCCAAAAGTGCCTGCTTTAGAGAGAGGTTGGACGTGATGATCCACAGGGTCCCTTCTAGCTCTGCCATTCTAAGATGATTATTCTAACTCCATGAAGTGGACTCCACTCCACAAAAAGCTTCTGCGAAGCTCGTGAAGTCTTCAAGAGAGCAGCTAAGAGCATTTCTGCTTGTCTGCATCTGTCCTGAACTTATTAGCAATTTTTTAAAAAAAGAACAGATTCTCCTCCTCCACAGCCTCATTCACACGCACCCTACTCCTGCAACAAGACCAGCAATAATATTAGTGGATCTTACGGGCTTCCTACAAGAACGGCAAGGGGGGGAAAAAACACAGAAAGTGCTTTGAACACCAAAATATGCTGTATAAAATTATAGGTATTATTGTTATAGAATAAAATCCAATGAACTTTGGTGGCAAAATGGGATAAGATTGGGAAACCAGCCTGCCTACACTGGGTCCTTTTAAGGAGAAAGGTGGGATAAAAATATTTCAAATAAATGAATTAAATAAATAAATAAACGTGGAAAAGGAGTTTCAGTGTGTTTGTGAAGCCTGAACTCTCTCTGGAGAAAAAAAATTACAAAAATGAGGCTGTCCTACTTTGGGCACACCACAAGAAGGCAAGATTCTCTAGAAAAGCCAATAATGCTGGGAAAAGTGGAAGGCAGTAGGAAAAGAGGAAGACCAAATATGAGATGGACTGACTCCCTAAAGGAAGCCACAGGCTTGAGTTTCTAAGAGCTGAGCAGGGCAGTTGGCAGGACATTTTGGAGATGGCTCATTCACAGGGTCACCATAAGTTGGAGGCGACTTGATGGCACATAGCAACAATAGCTATTACGTCAGCATGAAGTGTGGATAGGTCAATGGTTTAGGTCTCTGAGGTTGGGAGTTCGATTCATGCTCTGTGCCTCCTTGACAGGGCCTGGACTCGGTGATCCACAGGATCCTTTCCAGCTCAGCAGTTCTAAGATGATGATGATACCACGTATTTACTATGCTAAGCCAGGATTGAAGGATGCTTGCATTCGCCAGGATCTTAGAAGTCGGCCGCCACTTTTGCACACACACAAAAAGAGAGTTAAAACTTCGAACAACCATGAACACCAGGCTTTTCTTCCGGAGATCATTAACACTGCGGTTCCCCCTGCATCCCGTTTATTAAAGAAATTTCTCGGAGAGAAGAATTAAAAAGCGATGAAAAGAAAGCTGGAAAAGGCCGGCAATACTGTTTATTTGTTCACGTTTCTCCTTACAATAGGAATATGTCTAATGACAATATGATTCGGAGGTGAAAAATGACATACTGAATTTTTACCAAAAGAAAAATTAATCTTGCAAGTCCGGCTATAAATCATACGATGTCAGGAAAAGTAACACAACTGTTTTCAATAACAGATGTGGGGGTGTTCTTATGTTGACACATACACTTATAGCAAACTGTACGTGGCACATTATACAGCATAGCAGCAAGATCATTAAATATTTGGTGGCGTTCTGAAAAAGTAATCTGAGCTTAACGAGAGACGGCCTTTTGTGGAAGATTTGGTCTGCGTCTTCAGCTCAAGAATAAAACAGCCCTAAACGACCCGTGGAGTCGCCTGTATTGTGTTATCCAGAGAGGGAGCAACCAGGTGGATTGAAATTACATGTCCAACCGATGGACTAGTGTGAATAAAGTTTGTGGGTTTGTCAGTGGTTTAACAAGTAACATTATATAGTCATTTTACAGGGATTTTTTAAAAGAGGCCATTGCAGCGGAACTGCTTATGTTTTACAACGTTCTCTCGTTATCCCTAAGGCTCCCCCTACCAAGGAATGTAAAAAAAAAAATGACAGGAAATCCAAAAATGAATGCAGCAAACGACTTTTTAAATTCTGTAAACACCACCAAGGGGGAACAACGGAAACAAACCCAACAAATTCGAAATGCTACATAACAAGAAGCAAGGGCAGGCCAGTTACTTTTTAAAGATAGTGTCGCAAAATTCGGGACCCATCAGTGAAATGACAGATCCAAGGGTTAAAGGTTTGGGACCGGAGGCACAGATACTGCACTATAAAGAGAAGGAAACTTCCAGGCTGAGGTCCTACGATATAAGGACTGGCA